>CM038147.1:312954341-315496098 GCA_021437245.1 Aegilops speltoides | reverse complement strand
AAAGAATAAAGAAGAATAAAGAAGAAGACCAACAAAGACTAAGAGCACCAACAACAAAGAATAACAAAGACTAACAAAGAAGAATAACAAAGAATAACAAAGACTAACAAAGACTAATAAAGAATAAAGAAGAATAAAGAAGAATAAAGAAGAATAATAAAGACCAACAAAGAAGAATAACAAAGAATAACAAAGACTAATAAAGACTAAAGAAGAAGAATAAAGAAAGAATAAAGAACAACAACAACAACAACAACAACAACAACAACAACAACAACAACAACAACAACAACAACAACAACAACAACAACAACAACAACAACAACAACAGTAGCAAAGTATCAATCTCTTGTTTCCATCAACTATAAAATTGCTTCCAACCAAAGTAGTAATAAAATTGCAAACGAAACGATCTTTTCGTATACAGATTTTTTCTGCTTCACAAACCATGTGGCAGCAGGACATGTATGATGATACATTGAAACAGACTAATACTTTGTGAACACAAATTTACAAATTCATTTACAACAATAGTAAAATACTATTACAACAATAATTTCATTTTGTTGTAGTCGTCATAGCGGAGGGCGGCAATCCGATCATGACAATGTCTGTGTTTGCCATGAGCTCTGCATCGCTCGTCGTAGAACCGACAACTTAGAGCCCGGTTGGTCTAGTAATCAACACACATTGCATCATTATTGGGAATCTGTACAGCTGAAGCATTCAGTGAGAAAGAAGGAAGCACAAAATTTAGTAGCTTGTACAAAAATCCACTAAATAAAGCAATATGGTTGTATAATGAAATTCATGAACAAAAGCAAATGGTTGAAGCAGAGAGTAGTAGTGGTTGAAGAGACACTAGTATCGGATAATGGTTGCAAAAAAATTGTAGAGTCAGAGTAGCACACACTTACAATGGTGGAAGCAAAAATTCATCACCATAGAATCATATGCAATAATCTATGAAGCATGGTTGCTAGGATGTAATATGTTCATTTTCTCACAACATATATAAAAGACACACTAGAGTAAAAACATATTACGGGAACTCGGTTATGGCCAAAATTCATCACCATATAATTATATGCATGAAAATATGGAAACTCAACGTTAGGGAACTTGGTATGGAGAAGTTGGTCGTGCTTCGTTGCGATTGTAATCGTGCTTCTATTTGATGTCGGACGTGCATCTTGCCAATGCTTGAAGTGCATGGTAGGCATGCTTCCTTTATCGCCATGGTTAGCGGCACTAAGAAGGATTGGCATGCATGGAGCGGCGCTGCAACAACGATGAACCATTAGCCGAGACCTCCTTTACCGCAAAGTAGGACAGCTGAATATCAAATTAAAATGAGGTCAACCGAGGACGTGAAGCCGATGTGCAACTGGCCGGGCGTGCTCTGGTCGCTGTCGAGAAGGGATGGCACTCCAGGAGAAGGGAGCATTATCCTGTCACTTGGTGATTGCCCGATGCCTATCTATCCTCCCTGCTGGGATGGGCATCACGGCCACCTAATAATCAAGCACATATGAATCAAGCATAGGAGAATTAAATCATTGTGACGCAACCAGCAAAATCAGTGAGGAACACACATTGGAATCAACTCTTTGTGACGCTCACCATGCCAAAGGGAACGGCCATCAAACTTCTTGCTCACGATTGTTGGTGCCCGCTCACATCGGCCTTGGCGGATCACGGTCGTGGTGTCGTGGAGAATTAGCACCTCGGCAGATCACGGCCATGATTGTCATGCAGAATTAGCAGCTTGGTAGATCAATGAACAGACGATGTGGTGAGGAGGAGTAGAGGAAGAGGACTGACCGATGAGGTGTCCACGATACAGAAGGACGATGGGCGATGGAGGCCGGGGGTGGAAGGGATCTGGGCGAGGCAAGCTTGGGCCTGTGCGTGCTGTTGGCGGCGAATGGAATCGGGAGGCATGTGGGGCGAGAAATTAGGAAGAGGTTTATATGCGGGGGTTGCGGGAAGTTAATGCCCGGATGTTGGGATTTTCTTCTCCTTTTTTAACATATATGAAGAGCACGTTGTGACCGTCGGATTTAAATTGAATCGGCGGCCGTCGACTAGTCTGGCGCTCGTTTCCTATCAGACTATAGATAGGAAGGGTTTCCCTTTAGAATAGTACTGCATATGGGGTCTTATACGACCACCGCCACGTATGTGTCCAACAGCCGACCCCACCCAAAAAAACCTCTCTAGGCGATGCAATCATCGTGCAATCATGTCGGTCAACCCACTGTAGAGTGTACATCACTCCACACGGCATTGATGTCGGTCAGAGCGACGAGACTGGACGAGTGGGTGACATCGCTTCAGTGCCGATGTAGCGACCGAGAAGCCTACTTCGGCTGGTGCGCCGCATTGAAGTCGGTTGCCCGTTTGTTCACCTGGCCACGCCTACTTATGCATGGTTCAGGCGCCGTCCACACCACACTCCACATCCTCTTCTCTCCACTTACCAGCTCGACAAAGCGGTCGCCAAGATCTAGGAGGATTGGTCGCTCCGAGACACCTCCACTGTCGTGCCGCTGGTAGGGGCAAGGACAGGGCTCCTGATCGGCGTTGGCCAAGGAAGCCCTCCGCACGACCTAGGAGGAAGCGGAGTGGCTTCTCAGCGAGCGCCAGGCGATGGTCGGGCAGGGCTGCCACGTCCTTGGGCCTTTCCGCCACTAGAAGGACCACTCCGGCGAGGAGGTGCCGCTGGCCAGGCATACGAGGTCGCAGTCCGCTACAAGTTAGTTTAGGGTCTTTTACGTTTTAGTTGAAGTTGAACGAACAAATATCGTCTAGTTTATGACAAATATATTAAACCTATATGTCTATTTGCATGAATTCCAATCATATTGCATGAATTATGTTTGTATTGTTCTAGTTTGTTTCTATGCTGGGCGAAGATTTAGGAGTGTTGGATGGCCAACTCCTAAATCACACATCCATAGATAAATACTACGTCCGTTTTGAGGACCGGCATTCACGCATCCACGAGATGACCCAATTTTGTATTAAAGTTAGTACAAAGTTGAGTCATCTATTTTGAAACGTCTATGTTCGTTTTGAGGACCGACATTCGAATGCATAACACCCTATGTAAGTTTTTTTTTCCTTTTTGGACCTCTTAATTAGTACTACCTCTGTAAACTAATACTACCTTTGTACCAAAATATAAGACATTTTTGAACTGCAAAAACATCATATACTCCCTCCGTCCCATCCCATAATATAAGAGCGTTTTTGACACTACAGACGGAGGGAGTATTTTGATACGGAGGGTGTGCAAGACATTTTAGATCAGAGGGAGTAGATGAGACAAATTATTCCTTTCTTAGTTAGTACTACCTCAATGAATTGTTAAGAAATACTAGTAAACCAACTCAACAAAGTCTATCAATATTATTCACGCTGCAAAAGCAAGGCAAATACGCCGGCAAGAAACGATGGTTGAATAAAGCATTTGACGGAAGTATACAGGATTCTGGGCCATCTTCTCCGCGTTATATATGACATACAATGAAATACGGAGCAACAAATGTGTACAGTCATTTAGCTCCGTGCTCCACTACGGGGAAACACCATGGGAATACAGAAATCCAGGTTAGGCCACCAAGGCCTATTCTCAGCACTGTGAAGATATCAGGGTTCAGTGAGGTCATAATGCTTGATGTTAGCATTGCAACGTTCAGATCTTTGTGAGGAGCCACCGGTAGGGTGCAGCCACTATAAGCAATTTCTCTCTTACGTTTTCATAACTAACAAAAGCATTTCACCATTCCAAATTCCCATATACTTAATCCTTGGGAAGTGTGAGATCATCTGCAGAAGCTGCCCTTTTCCCATTATAACGCTGACAAATAAACCAAATACCAACAACATAACATATATTAAGATTATGTGAGCAAGTTGTAGAACTAACTGAAATGATTTATCTAAGGTACCTGTTTCCCAAAGGTGAATGGAACATATCTGTATTTCACCATATGAAGGATCTGACGCTTCATTGTGACAGTAAACAACACCACCCAATAGAAAAGAAGGATAGGCCAAAACACTGGCACATCGAACACACTGAAGAATGTCATGCCAAAAGCAATGCAGAATGCTTTAACTATAGAATACCTGCAAAGGAGAAAACAGAGTAAAGGTCTTAGCAAGGAACACAAACGATCGGTCATTCAATGATAATACTTCTTTTACCCACTCACAGAAAAATAACCCCGTAAAAAATGAAGAGAAGTTAACTATATCCTTCAAGGAAATCAACTGCATAGGAAAACCTTGACGAAATGGTATTTTTCATGGATTAACGTCCTTTTGGGTGCAATAAACACCATAATCATAGCAAATAACAAGATGCTAATCAACGTTCAATATCTTCCAACGTAGATGGTACTCAATTTTCCAGCTGACATGATTTTATGACAACGGCACAAATATAAAGCACAAAAACAACAAACCTTACATCGTTAGATGCAAAGTCAACAGTAACATTTTTGGAAAATATCAATACAGCCAAAAAAATATTGAGGAATTATCATGGAAAAATAGCAGGGTACGTCACATATTACCAACCAGGAAACCAGAAGAACTGCTTAAAAGTAGAAAACCACTGGCAGCAGATTGTCAAACCCATTGACTGTGTGCTGTAATGGCTGAATAGTGCGGTTGGCTCAAACCAGCAAACACTGGGTATGGTAAAGTTATCCATTGTAAAATCTTCTATTACAAGAAAACAAATGGTGATGATTACAGCATGATACTGGATTGATTAGAGGGAATGCAATCATATGCAGGCTTTGAAGGGTGCCTGCTTGAATACTGAATAACTTGCAAAAAAATTAGTAGTTAAACAGAGAACAAGATTATACCATGGAATGATCCATAAGTAATGATATTTTTTGTAATGATGCTAATATGCCACCCAATAGAGTTTAACTAAAGAAGAATACGTGTACCATACCAACTAGAATTTGTATGAATTTTTCTAGAAAAAACTAGAATTTGTATGACATATGCCCTTTGAGTTAACTCATATCAACAATAGTTTAACAAAAGAAACCATAAAGAGGACATAACTCATATGGCAAGCCAACCAAGAGGTGCGCCCTGAAACGAAGTGGTGCCAAGCTTCTGGCATGTTCTGTGTGACAAGAGAGTGCCACAAAAGCTAAAAGGCAGGTTTTATAGGACAGCGATTCGACCCGCTATGTCATATGGCGTTGAATGTTGGCCCAACTAAACAACATGTCCAACCGTTAGGTGTAGCAGAGATGCGCATGTTTGGGATGGATATATGGACACACAAGGATCGGCTCTGGAATGAGGATATATGTGATAAGAGTTGGGGTAGCCACATCGTCTGAGATGGTTTGGGCATATACGCACAGGCCTCCAGAAACGCGAGTGCATAGCGGACAGTTAAGGCATGCAGACAATGTCAAGAAAGGTCAGCATAGACCAAATTTGGCATGGGAGGAGTCCGTTAAGAGAGATTTGAAAGGACTGGAATATCACCAAAGAAGTAGCCATGGACAGGGGTATACTGAAGCTAGCTATCCACGTGCCAGAACCATGAGTTAGTTTCAAGGTCTTCTGGGTTTCAACTCTAGCCTACCCAACTTGTTTGGGACTAAAAGGTTTTGTTGTTGTTGCTGTCGTATTAAATTATGAGAGCAGATATTAGCAATTTAGCATTGCCTTGGGTTAGACCTTTAACCAAAGGGCCTCTTAGAGCTATAAGTATTTAGCCGTGTACCATTTGTATTTTCCCCGTTCTATAAGGGGCTTTCTGCATATTGTACCATACCTATACATGTATATATTCTGGCCTATGGCCACCTGCGTATACGAGTTGCATATTTCCATACATGGTATTAGAGTTCTAGGCTATTTTTTTCCGCACATGCAACTCATGCTCCGATCCAATCTCATGCTCATGCCGCCGACATCCCCCTCTTGGCTGGCCGTGGCAGTCCCCGTTGCAGCTTCTTGTGCTACCACCATCCTCCCCTTAGCTGGCCATCGCTGCCTCCTCCCCCTTCCATCCCAATTTCTCTCTCTCTATCCAACTCACATCTCCCACCTCAGGTCTCTGCGTTGCCAACCTCAGCATGTCCCAGGTCAAGCCATGTCGCCGCCCTCCAGGTTATCCCCCACTGCCGCCCACTACCTCCCCCCGCTAGGCCCCAGGTCCCCGATCGCCCACCCCCTACCACCGTACTCCACGTCCGAGGTCGACGAGTGCTCCAGCCATCCGTGATTGTCAATGGATCCGGCCGTCCCGCTGTTGTAGCACCTGCAGCTTCCCGCCAACAACTTGTCGGATGTTGCTTCTGCTACCCGCTGGTCCCTGCAACTATGACCTCTTGTATGCATGCCCCGTCTCTGTGCGTTGTGCGTGACTGCATTCAACTGGCCTTCAAAGTAAAAAAACAGGAATGAAGTTTTTGTCAGGTACACACCTCCCTCGCCGTCGTTGGCTCCTGACAGTGTTCCTTACATTGATCCCATCTCGCACACGCGCCTTTCCTCGGTGCTTGGTGCTCATCCACATGTGAGATTGTTCCCTCTGACGCCTTCCACACCTTCCACAGGCCATGGTGGTCATTCTTCAACGACTCCTCTTGCGACCTCCGCGCATGGTGATTGTCATTGTACACCGACTCCTCAGGACTTTCACCGGCAGTGTTGGTGCATACATATCGCTCCATTGTCTACGCCTCACACATGCGCCTTCCCTTCGCACTTGGTGCTTGTCTGCATGCGACCTCGTCTGGCTTCTGCAGGTGATACTGGTCATGCTATTCCGCCTACTCTAGCGGCTTCCACAAGTGATGGTGGCCGCTCCTCTCTCGAAGCTTCTACGTCGACTACTTCAGTTGTGTCCTTCAATAAGCACTAGGTTGCGTGTGTTCACGGCCTGTTTGTTGCCTCTGGTTCTCCATTGTCAGGTGGATCTACGTCGATCTCTTTAGTTGAGCCCCTGTCTGAGCAGGAAATTACGCAACTACGACGCGTACTAGCTGCATATCCCGTTTCTCCATTGACAGGTTTTGTTGGTTCTACTACCAACTCTTTTGGCATTGTGAAACCACCTTCTACACAGGCAGGTACATCTTCGTGGATTCTTGGTACTGAAGCATCTTTTTATATGACTCATGATTCATCAACTTTGTCCTCTATTTGGCCACTAGATTCTCATTTCATGTTCTCACTGTAGATGGTACATCCCTCTCGGTCAATGGCCAAGGCATTCTAGCACCTTGTCTTTTCATGTTTCTCATCTTGTTCATGTTCCTTGGCTTACCATGCAACTCATTTCTGGTGGTCAGATTGTTGACACCGGTTGTAGGGTCATTCTTGACTTTGAATCTTGCTCTATTCAAGATCATCACACGGGCTGTCATCATTCCCAAGGTCTCTGGGAGTTGATTGGCTTTACATTCCCTCCGCTGCCACCGCCGCCGGTCTGTCCGCCTCGGACACCTTGTTTACGGGCTCTTCTCAACATGGGCATCATCGTCTTGGTAACTTATGCGGCTCTCGTCTCTCATCCTTAGTTTGACGTGGTGTTCTTGTATCCGTCTCCGATGGTGTCTCTTAGCGAGACCGCCTCAACGTACTTCAATCTTGTTCACTCAAGTGTGGGGTCTAACTCCTTTGCATGGCCTTGTTTACGGGTTGTTCTCAAGATGGCATCATCGTCTTGGTCACTTGTGCGGGTCTCGCCTCTCATCCTTAGTCTGACATGGTGTTCTTAGATCTGTCTCCGGTGGTGTGTCTTAGCGAGACTGTCAAGTGCGGGGTCCAACTCCCTTTGCCCGGAAAGGAGGCCATCGCGGCTATATTATCTTTATAAATGATTCCTCTCGACACACATGGATATATTTTATCTTCTCGTGGTGAGGTCTTATCTATAGTAAGTTTGCCGCCATGGTTCATTCCAAGTTTACACGTTGGATCTCGGGATCCGGCTCGCAAGCCTCACCCACCCAGCAGCGGAAGGCATCGACGGGGTAGAGCCAGCTAAAGGACGGCATCGCTTCACGGGAGACTCCATCTGCGATGTCACCGGACGCTCCGTCCTACCGCAGGCAACATCAGAGAGCATCCCCATGGGTTATTTGTCTGCCACTGACAAAGGAGCTTCACTAGCGGTCGAAAAAAAGATGGGAAAGGCGCAGATCTAGGGTCGAAGAAGCGGTGGAAGAATGGGCTAGCGGTGGCCGTCACCGGATGGAAAGGGTCAGACAAGCGACAGCTACCAGCTTGGGAGGGTGATGCGCGAGGAGATCGGCCGGGCCACAGCGCGGGAAGGGTTTGCAACAACGATGGACTTGCAGGTGAAAGGCATTGCCTTCCCCTTGCCCCTTGATTTATACAATGGGACGCGGGAGAAAACTCGGGCGGCGTCTTCCGTCGAGCCCCGCGCCCCAACACCAACCTTCCCGCCCTGGCACGCATGCGCCAACCAAGGTGGACACACGTCGCCGAGAAGACGGCGCATTCATGGCCCCGCCTCGAAGATTGAGGTAAGCCCAAGCCACACACGTTTTCGTTCCCCCACCTATTCAATCCAACAACAGGGCGGCGAGAACTTCCAGCCCTTTTGCCGTGGATGCTGAAACGCAGATGTGGCATGCGCCATCACGCAGGACTTCGCAAAGACTGCAGAACATGAGAGGCGAGCCTCCAATAGGCCCTAGCCATCACGCATGACTTTGCAAGACTGCAAAACCTGAGAGGCGAGCCTCCCATAGGCCCTAGCCAAAGACTGGCTATTCAGGACAATCATGGGTATCGATGGTTGACCCCCGCGGTCCAGGCTACCCAGATACACTGGGGAGTAGGGCGGTCACGGTGCACCCTCCATGGGTCATGAGCTGGACCCCTAACAAAGGGCATCAGGCACCGTGATTAGAGATTCGGCTCCATAAAGAGATGTGAGGGTGTTCGCCGGGGACACTACCTCTGTATCGGCCCGACCAGACTAACAGGTGCCACTCAAGACTCTGACCTACTACTGACAATAGCCAGACTCCACCCGCTTGAAGTAATTGGATACCACCGAGTCTTACCTGCTCGTATCTCAACTGCCACGGCGTCCTTGCCCGATGGGGAGGTCATCGATAGGCTTTTGTTTCCTTCTCTCTTCATCCTTTTTTGCAGAAATTCAACAAGTCCTAGGCAAGCGACTTCCCGTCAGGTAGGTCACGCGGTAATCAGGGGCTACTGACAAGGATATGACACTCAGACATGCTACGCAAGCATAGGGTCAGCTACAACATCGACCAAGGTGATGAGTCAAACCAACTTGGGAGACAAGGAAGCAGGCGGCTACCCACACACAGCATGGTCCGATTCGACCAAGGGACCAAGGGGCACGAGCCCACAATTAGTCCGACCCGAGCAATGTAACCCTAGCTCGACCAAGTATAAGGCAAGCTAGGGGGCTCTTGTGGAACAAAGACAACATTCTGGAGCTGACTAGCTAGGGTCTTACCTACCCCTCTTCTTTTTCCTCGGTCGCCGCCACCACAAAAAGCTTATAACCCAAGAAACACATCTTTTCAAGCACTCAAGCAATACAACCACCATAGGCTAAGGTGTTGCCTCTCCAAGGTGGGCCCGAACCTAGGTAAATTGCTTGCTTCTTGTGCTAACATCTCGATTCATCGCTAGCATCCTCTCCGAACAAATTTGTTGTCTCTCGACAGTATTGTCGGTCTCAAAACAACGACAACACGGCTCTGTTGATTTTGGCCCGAGAAGAAGTACGAACAATCTAGCATGTGCACTCCTTAATTTCTACTCCCTCCATCCCATAATATAAGAACGTTTTTTACACTAGTGTAGTATCAAAAACACTCTTATATTATGGGACGGAGGGAGTATTGATTAGTGTTTGTCTTTTTTAGACCACTAAGCTGGTTCGTTGGATGGCCTAAGAAGATAGAGAACAGTGGACATTAGCTGCTACGGCAGTTGCTTTGAGACACGTCCGAGCCAGCTCCAACCCCACATGGACCTAGACCTAGCCTCGACCCATAACTAACCAGTCTAATCCAACATATCCCATTATTTATAACCTTTAGTACTATTAACAAACAAAAAGGATATATGAAAGTAATAGGTGTTTATCCCGTCAATTAAACTTGTTTCGTGTTTAATGATAAAATCAGCCTTCATGGTGGATTAACACAAACACCTAAGTTTCAGCTCTCTAGCATATTGGGTGATGTGTCGAGGGTGTAGCGATGCATACCCGAATTTTTCGGCAAGAAATGAGTAGCAAAATGAAAACAATCAATAGGTCAACTGGCATGCATCTAGCATAAGTTCACTGCCACACCGTTTTTTTATTCTTACTTTGATTTTCGTTTGTTGTATTTTGTCCTTATTCCTTTGAAAATCCTCCTCAAAATAAATGTCAGCAGTGAGTCGATTGCCTATTTCTGGATTGTCTGCTTGTACCCACACTAAAAAGAAGATTAATTATTGTGTTAAGGAGATTTAATATTTCTAATATGCTTAAATAAAATTATCTAAAAGTAGGATAAAAACAAACTTGGTATTGTTATAGTATATTTTGGGTCAATGTATGTCGAGTCGAACCTTTAGCATGGTCCAATTTCTTAAATCGTGTATTAAACTACCTTATGAGTAAGCGACATATTAGCTCATTTGAGTGACCCTCCAAACTCCTCGGGTCAAACCTTTAGCCTGGTCCAATTTCTTAAATCATGTATTCAACTACCTTATGAGCAAGCGACATATTAGCTCATTCGACCGACACTCCAAACTCTATTCCTACTCTCATCTCATGTCTAATGCAGTAGCAGTTAGATCTAAATGTGAACGTGAAGGATCGTCACACAATAAAAAGTGTACTTGATTATTCCGTAGCTTCTCTTAGTCATTTAAGATGTTTTCACGAGCACAAATCCATACTTGACTCTTGATATGTACATTTTTGTGTTCGAAAAAATTATGTGGCGGCCATTAGGCCAAACAATCTGTTCACCATCCGATCTAGAATCTAAGGGCGATGCGTCGCTCCCCTCTTTAATTGCCTCTTACTTTTCTCCCGCAATCACACTCCATGACTCTATCATCAGCCATGCACCCATATTTTCTCTTTCCAGGTTCCGAAGCTGCATGTGCGCCCAGCATTGCCCCTCTCCGGCATTCTCATCACACTATTCCACTCCGAAATTTTCTACCAAGATGTCCTGTCCAGCATCAACAGAGGCTCCTAGTCTTGCCTGGGGGCGAGTTGGATAGGGACATGACCCCATGGGGCGTGGCATAAATGCCATGGCAAGTGGATTTGCTGCCATGGCAGGTTGAGGGGGCCAGGCTAGGTACCGGAGGTAACGTGTTCGTCATGGTGGGTTCCTCTAGTCTTGGACGACGTGAGCTTCAACTCCATCGAGTTGGCAACATGGTCCTACCCATATCATACTCCTGATGTGGCGCATCTCAAGTCGTTTGTACCAAGCTGGAGATCCGAATGTAGTCTCACTTATGACAACTCGCCCGCTCCAGCATGCATCCCTCCCCACTGCGTCACATGTGCAGCTTCAATGTTATGCCATGCCTCACCTACCACATGCTCGACATAATGTCATACACCCAATACTCTCTACAATGCCTTCACCAGCTCTTTTCCTCACGCGCCTACGACTGCCTTGTCGCCAAACTCCGGTTCAAGCGCAGCCTGATTGATGAGGTGCTCAGAATGACTAATCTCTAGCAGCCGATCCTGTAGGTTTTGTAGACTGTCTACACAGGAGTGATTTGTTACAACCTTGGTTAGGAGGGGAAGGTGGTGCAAAGGAACACAACATGGAGGGGAAGCTGCTTTGGCAAAGCAACACATGTGAGCCGGTGCCTCCATGAAATTGATGGAGTTACCAACAATCTAGGTGACAATTATTACTGTTAAACAATGTAACTACCCAGTATTAGTATTGTAATAGTTACTGAGGTATTTTGGTAACAGATACTTGTAATCAAAGCACTACCATATCTGCCCAACTTTCATATTGGAGTTACCACTATGGCACTTTTAGTTACCCAGTTGTCCGGGTTACAGTTACCATCAAAGTACCATGTACTTACTCGGTAGTTCAAGCTAAATTTGTCACTCAGACTTCATAACGCCAATATAGTTGCCCAGTTTCTCACTGATGCTCAAGTTTCAGGTATCACGGCCGATATATTTACCCAGTTATCCATAGTACAATTACCATCATAACACTAGTAGTGTAAGTCGCAATTATCAACATGACAATTATGCAGCAGTTGGTCATGCTGGTCATGCTACAGTTACAAAGCAATTATGTAGCTACCCAGCTCTTATGCTACAGTTACTAACATAGCAATTACGTAGTTACATGGCTCCTTAAGCTAAGTTACATCATGAAACAATTGTAGTTAACTAGTATAACAGGTCATAGTCACCACCACCATTGTAGTGATTTATTTACATGGTGGTTCAGCGAGATATAGGACAACTTGTGAGTACTTCGGTAACTTTAGTGACCTGTTAACCACTCTGAATAGTTACCCAACATCCAAATTATACTTACCAACATGGCAATTATGTAGGTCCCAAGTTTCTCATGCTACAACAGTTATCACCATGAGAGTTAACCAGCATACTGTGTCACAGTCACCACCATACTAGTGACGAAGTAATGGTGGTTCTGGTGAGATCTATTTTCGAGGCAATCGCTACCTAGCTCACACATTACTGTTTGGACTGTGAGCAATCCAGTGGCTACCAGCGAGATTTAGTTTTAAAGTTGATAAGTATATCTTGAACTATCTGGCATTGTTCCAAATATCGGCCAGTTAATCGGCATCTCGGTCAGTTAATCGCTAATCGGTGCGTCACCGAATAGCCGATTAACTGATTCATTGGCCGGTTAATTGGAAAATTCTCCTATTTATCCGTACTCAGCACCCGATCGATACGGTACCAATTTACCGATATCCTAAGCATTGCTATCTGGTAACTGACACATTTACTTGGCTTGGTAATCTCTAAGCTCCCAAAAATTTGATAACATCCAACCAAGATAATTTTTCAAGACGATAACAATGACTTATATAGTAACAATGATAACTTCTGAGCTCTCAAAAGTCGCTGAAACATTCCAAGGGTTCTAGTTTTCATGTTGAATAACTACTTGCGAGTAGCTTGTAAGTAACATGTTGCAGCTTCGTAATTTTTAACCCGAAAAAGAGATGCCAGGGCATACCCATATGAGATCTAGTTTCAAAGATCTCGTCATGACAAACTTAATGATGAAAACGGATTGTAAATTGGATAATGCTATTTGGGAGTTAAATCATTCTGATTTTTCAAAATAAAATAATATTTGCTGACATCATCTTTTTTTGTTATATTTGTATGCATGCACCAAAGCTTCAGTTTTGCTAGCTGTAAGAGAATGAGTGCGCGCCAAGATGGGATAGGGAAGTGTTCGGCAATTCAGAAAAAAAAGGGAATAGGAAAATGTTCAGTAGATCATACTAAGGGCTCATTCTTTTCAGCTCCAGATTCTCCAGAATTTTATTCTGAGAAACTGCCCACAGAAACAGTTGCGTACAGATTCAGTTGTCCAGTTCTTTTCAGCTATTGCAATCCGAGATTGTTGTATGAGTTGTGTGCTGAAATGTTTATAATGCCCACTGTGTGCTAAGCATCAAAATTCACATAGCACCACATCACATAGCATGTCCTCTATCTACTAAACATAATAGTCCAAATAAGAAATAACCACACTCAAATAGCATGCCCACTGCCAACTTAGCATCAAAATTGGTCACAACATTCACATAACATACATTTTGTTCCTGCGTACACGTACCACTCAAAATATAATCAAAACTGGAGCCTGGACGCCCAATCCTACGGAACTGAAGATTGAATATGATAAGCAAAATGGTGACAGCGACCAGAAGCTTCACAGCAACAAGCTCATGGCCACAACGCTCCTGCAGCCGACCATGGGTGCTAGCTCGTGCCCACCAGCAGCATGCTCTACGGCATTGTCGCGATGCAGCACATGACAGAAGCGTCAGGAGGAGGAGGTGGCACCCTCAGCCGGTGCTCCCTGGTGCCCTCACCACACGTGCCCACGCCCACAGAGCTGCGGTGGCGCCCTCGCCCTGGTCCAACATGATGTTGTTCAGCGCCACGTGCCAGCCTGCTAGCGCGCCGGTGATAGGGTGCAGTACCTGCCAAGCGCGCCCGCCTCCGACTCCCATGCGTCCACCGGCATTGAAGAAGAGGAGGCGGATCAGCGTCAGGGACGAGCAGTTGCACCGGTCGATGCAACGAGGTAAGGCGGGAGCAGGGCGAGCAGCAGCGGTGTTGGGGATTCGGTGGGGCGAGGTGGTAGCGCTAGGTAGAAAACGATGAAAAGGGGGGCAAAGCCAAAAAAACGTTTGTTCAAGTTACATAAGTTCAGGAATCAGCTGGAAATTGGGAGTGGCGCCAATTCTCCATCCAACAATTTTTGTGAGGGAAACGGAGGCCAGGAGCTGGCAGCTAGGAGGCTTTTTCTAGTTCTTTTCAGCTCAAGATTCCGCAACCCAGAAGTTGTCTCAGAAGATGAAAAGAACTTGCCCTAAATACATAAAGTTCGGAAAATAGCAAAAGTTATTTTGTGTTTTACACTGGATTTTATTTCCCCACTACTTTGAACACCTATGCTAAACAAAATTGGATCCCATGCCAAATTGCAGCTCCCAAGCAAGCCAACAGAATTCACAGAATCAAAGACCAGTGCGACTGTGTTCATGCATTGAAATCACAAACAAGCTCCCACCTTCACAATAGATAACCTACATGGAACATAGCCATAAAATGAGCAAATAAATAACAAGCAGTCATGCATGGCTGCACAAGAGTTTTGCAGGAACCAGCTAAGTCCCACTCCTGCATCAGTCTCCGAAAATTCCGCAATTCAACCAAGACAGAAATTGGCTGCTCACCTATCGACCCAAGAAGTTCTACCCTCAAAAAAGAAAAACTCTGCCATGAAATAACCCCATCACCTCTCACATATTATCAAGATCTCAAGCTCCCGAATGATACAAAACTTACGGGAGAAATCCTACGAGATTAATTTAGGGGAGAAGGCGGCCGCGGGGAGGGGGGGGGGGGGGGTTCAGTTAGGATTACGGGGAGGTTAGTTGAAATTCACGGGGAGGATTATTCTGTACATCTCATCCCTAGCGATTTGTCTGTAGGTTAGTTGCCAGCACTGATAGAAAAAGACAGCACATTCAAAGTAACATCAAATCTCAACGGAGCGTTCAAAGATCCTCACGGACCATCATAGCACATACAGAGAAGACCCTAACACACATCAAGCAAGCAAGAAAAATGCATCTACCCAGCTACTCTATTAAACATACAGTTTTGCTAAAGCATATCTAGATGTGCTCTAAGTATTGCACATCTAAGTCCTATGTCATTGATTTTATGCTAAGAACCATGCAAGCATTTTCTTTTATCTTTTTCCTCTGTCTTTCTAGTTTGATTGAGTCACTCAGATGTGCAATAACTATGACACATCACAGGATCCGGTTTACGCGGGCAAGGGCAAAGGATCGCACCAGAACTTGAACTCGGGCAGGCGGCGGACGAAAGGACGGAATTCGTCCGAGGAGCGCGTGGGGAGCGCGGGCCCCTCGCCGAGCACCTCGGCGAGCTCGGGGTCGACCTGAGGCGACAGGAAGGCGATGAGGAGGTTGAGGAGGTAGATGCCGAGGGCATAGGTCACGATGTAGTAGCCGCCGACGAACCACGCGCGCAGCGCGTACACCAACACTACCCCAGCGAGGCCCAGCCAACGGCGGCCCACGTACGGAGTTGACCGGTCCAGCAGGTGCTGAAACCGCCGGGATGCCGTGGCGACCGCTGCCGACAGGGCAGCGGCGGGCCCCCCGCTATCGCTGCTGTGGGTGGAGGCAGCCGGAGCAGGGGCGGAGGCGGAGGCGGTGGAGGAAGAGGAAGGGTCCATCATGGCGTTGAGCGGACTGGGGTTAGGGATCTCGTGCATCCCATCCCATCCCATCCCATTCACGTGTAAACATGTGCCTCCTCGGAGCTTAGAGCTTCTCGGCCGTTCGATTGGAATCTCCTCGCGAACACAGACTGTCGGATCTCGATATAAATCACTATGTTTGGATATTTGCCAGATCAACTTCAGTCGTCGGATAAATTTTAATTGCATTAAAATGTAATATCCTTGCCCCCACCGAGGCATTTTTGTCATTTCATATATGGATATAAAATGGCAGCAGCACTGTGTGGAGTAAAAACCTAGTTGCGTCCTCCTGCACTTGCGTGGTTGCGTCAACCTCGCGGCCTAGCCCTGATCCCTAACACTAGCTCGTCCTCTACGTTGCCATCATCCGTCCTCCTCCTCTTGCATCCCATTCCCGTCGCCAGGCGCGTGTTGCCGCCAATTTTCCTCCTCCCCTCCTACATTTCCCCTCACCTATGTCTAGATAATGTTGGAACACGCGATACTCTACGCTAGCGCCAAATAAAAAAATTATACCGCGCACCCAAGATCATGCTGCTCGAAATAGATTACGAGACCGGGTTTACCATAAGACGCGTCGTCACCGCAGCGAAAGTGGAGTTGGTGATGCGTGTAGTCGATCTCTCGGCCCGTCTCCTCCTCGCGTTGTTGATCTCCTGCGAATGGCACCTCGCGGTTCCCTCAAACGGTTCGTCCAAGCACCGCAGATGCGATGCCTCTGAGGTATCCGCATGTACGGGGAGTAGCGTCGAGCGGCGGTCTGCTAGGTCCGGTCAGGCGGCATGGGCGTGGGGAGTGACGGCGGCTATCCAGGGTGGGAAAAGATTAACCCTAACTGGTGTGCTCACTCCCCTTTATATAGATGATGAGGACATCAATACCATTGTTACATCCACAGTCCCTGCTGTTATACATACTGGACCAATTACTAGAGCTCGCGCGCGACCACGTACTTTCATTTCTTGGAAACGATTCTAATGTTCATGAGAATATGATGTTGCCTAAATTAGATACATTTATTTTGCTTACAAATGAAGGCCCTAACTTGGACAAGAAAGATAAACCTTGGGCATGGAGATGATGGCATGCGCAAGGGGAACAAGGATGGAGTTTCAAGTGATGATTCCAAGACTTTGAAGCCACCATAATGAGTGCATGAAGACTTGGACAAAATATACAAGATGTCACTTCCTAAATTTCGTCCAGAGGCTATTATAGGCGTTGCGTCGTCTTATTATTGGGTCAGGGCCATCTAAATTCGAAATACTTGAGTATAGGTTGTTTTTAGAGTTTGTATGTGTGGGCAAACCAGAGTTTGGGTTGGTCTCGAACCCCTCCTTCAAGGTCCACAACCCCCCCTCTTCCTCCATATATATACAGCCCTTAGGGCGCCGTTTAGACTTTGGGTTTCGTTTAGATTAAAAGTTCGCCACAGCTGCAACTTCGCGTACTTCGTTTGTGTTCAACGACCAGACCAAGGCGTCACAGAACCCCACTTTGATCAATAAAGCTTTCGTCTTATATTCGCAATATCCAGATTGCAATCTTAGTTTCTTGCTTATTCTTCGTTTGCTTGCAGGAAATAGACTTTCGTGGTCAGGTTGATCGTGCTCCAGCGTGGTCAATAACCTCTCGGAGTTTGTTTAGCGATTGCTAAGGCGCGATGTCCTCGCACGTTCGTAGTCAGATCGTCAAAGTCTACTCCGAAACGATAATCACCATCTCATCGAAAGACGGGTCACCTTTGCCTCTATCAAGTGGTATCAGATTTCCTGGTTGCTCGGTGAGATTTTCCAGTTTTCCATAGTTTAGATTGAGTTTGTTCTTCATACCCACAGTCCATGAAAAAGCCAAAAAAATTGGGGTTAGTTCGTCATATCCGAACCAATCTGAGCCTTTGCATACTCTTTTTAGGGTTTTGCTTTGTTGAATTTGCGGTTGCTTCGTCGCGTCGAGTTGTCGGTCTTAGCGTCTAGTCCTTTAGAGTTTCGAGTTCTGTCACATTTTGTCACGCTGCCGCCGCACCATCTTCATATGCTGCCATATACCACCACCGCTGCCATATCCCACCACTGCTCCCATATCTTACCACCGCTGCCATATACCACCACCGCTGCCATATCCCACCACCGCTGACATATACCACCACCGCTGCCATATCCTACCACCATATATCCACCACCAATCCGAGTTCTTTCCATGTTAGGTTTGTTTTCGAGACACGTCTATTTTCCGATTCATGTTTCCTTGCCTGAGTAGGTTTCAACAAAAGGAGTCTGGAAACCCCCGGCCAGTTTTTAGGCCAAAAATTCAGCAGGTGAAAATATTTTTCCCTGTCCTGTTTTTAGGCTTTTCTGAGTCTTTTGAGACATGTGCCATCATAGTGATTTTCTATCACACTTTTTGGTCGTCGCTGCTGAAAGGACATGCGGTGCCCCCATGTGTGGTTTTGGTAATTGATGACATTCTCTATGGACTAATGGTTGCATTGAGTTATATGTGAAGGATTTGTCCATAGCCTTTGCTTGAAGTCCGTGTGTTGGTTTCAAGGAATTTATGAGTTGACCAAGGTGCCATTAAGGAATTATCCAAAGATTGGTCATGTGAGTGTTGAGCTTATTGCAAGCATGTCTTGAAGAAGAAGATTGTGTGATCGTTCATGTCTACCTTCAAGACATCATCCAACTGAAGAGAGTTGGAAAGATTCAACACACAAAGCATACAAGATGTACCGAGGGATCAAGTGATCCCATGGTATGGTAAGCATTGTCCATTACGCTTTGTGTGCTAACCCATGGTATTCGTGAGAGTTCATTGTGGGGTTAGGTTGCGGTGTGCAAGTTCAAGTGGAGCAACACGAAGAGTGGCTCACCCATAATGGAGTATGGGGGAGCAATCAAGCTTGAAGCTTGCCTTCCATTGTGGTGTCAATGGAATTGTGAAGATATGCCGAAGAGTGGCTCACCCATAGTGGAGTATGGGGGAGCAATCAACTAGTCTTCATCGAGCCAACACAATCAAGAAAGGTGGTCCAACTTGAGGAAGTCAAGGTCGTCATCATCTAGCTCAAGTGGACTATGTGCAAGGCAAAGGTTTACCCTTGATAGGTTTTCTATTTTACTGGTCTCATAGTGTTTGTTGGGGGACCGGGTTATAGGATCGATTGTCGTACTATCAAGGGGGTCTCTCTAGTGAGTAGCTTGATCGTATCGTTCGTCTAGTGTAACATCCCAAATTTTCAATTTAGAATGTTATACTTAGATCATCATTGCATAGCATATTTTGTTGCACTGTTGGCTCGATCCTAGAAATTCTACCCAACTCAAGGACCCACGGAGAGAGTTGGGGATTTCGTTATTTTCATATTTGAGTTTTCTCAAATTTTGAAAATAGGATCATTTGATTTTATTTATTTTATCTTCAATTATTTCTACTACCAAAATTTTAGAGAGGGAATAAAATGACTTTCCCAAAATAAAGAAATAATGAAGATGTAATAAAAAAATCAAATAAGATTTATTTTGGAGTTTTTCGAATTTTTATTTGAATTTAGGAAAAATGCGCGTTTTTCAAAATTGCATTTAGGCCCCAAATAAATGTTCATCTAGTCCGGCTTGATTTTATAAGCCGGGGAAAATTTATTTCGGGATTTTTGGAGTCCGTTTAGTATTTCTTTTTATTTTATTTTTGCGCGTAATTATTTAAAAAACGCGAACCAACCTTGGGCGTGCGAAGGGACTCACCTGGGCGCTTTTAAATAGCCGCCGCCGAGCCCCACCCGTCACCGCCGCCGCCCGAAACCCGCCTTTGCCACCCCACACCTCGCCAAACCCTAACCTAGATCCGCACCACCGCCGCCGCCGCCGCTGCCGTCGCCGAGCCGCGCCGCCGCCGACCCGTCGAGGTTCGCCATCATTGTTTTGTGTCACGCGTTTTTTTTCAAAAATCGAACGGTTTTCTTTGGGTTTTTTTGGTTTATTTTATTAGATCGGTTTTGTTTTTCGGTTCGGTTAAATAGCGAGCGTTCGCTCGTTCGTTCATTTTAACGAACATGCTCGTCAGATTAGGTTTAGTTAACGAACATTCGTTCGTTAACCCGTTCGTCGTTTTTTTTCTTGGATTTAATCCGCGATTTTTCTGATCGCGATTCCTGATCCGATTTTCGTTTTAGTATAACTTTTCACTCGTTTATCGGAATCAGGCGATTCAAGCGCTTGGAGTTTCGTCTCGAAACCCTCTTTCCGAATAATCAACTTAAACAAGTTTTTGCTTCTGTAAAATTTGACTTAGATCCAGATTAGTAAAATGAAGCTATTTTCTTTAGCCGTTTGACTTCCGTTGCTTCGTTTGTTTTGTTTCTTTTTGCAAACCGGAGTTCTTAAGTTGAACTTTCTGGTTAGATCTTTTATTCAAGTTTTACCTGTGCATTAGATGAGTACTTATGGTATGTTTGTTTGTTTGTCTACGATAGAATACCCGAGTCGCCACTTTACTTACGAAGTCTCTAGGTTTCATGATCATCGACAAGGCAAGTAACACTTTGATCATACCTTTTCTCATACCCGCTTTTATGCATTAGATCAATCTCAAACATTGCATGATTAGGATCTAATTAAATTGTGGGTTATGGGAATTAGTTGAGGTAGTGCCTATTACCTGCTTTATTTTCAAACCCACAGGAGTTACTTCTACGCTTGCTTACTATGCCATGCTATGCTAGTAGACGTGGATTGGGTGAGTGAATCCATGATGATGTGAGATTGTTAATTAATGGTTTATTTAAGGTGGCAACTTAAACACACATCTGGTGGATTGAGGCACCCAGTTTCGAGACTTGCCTGTTTTTTCTTGGACCGCCACCCGTGCTCAAAGGGATCATGAGATTATTCAAACTAGAAACTTCGTGTGCGACCACAAGCCATTATGGGCTCGCATAGTTGATTAAGTCGTGCAAACTCTTACGGGTGGACTAGCGATGTAGGGAAAGTAGGTGTACCGTCTACCCTTTATGTAAGGTGCTAGCGCTTAGAAAGACTATGTCTCGGCCATCCGCTTCTCAAACATCATGTAGCGAGAAATCCAACGAGGCGATCGAGTCTTGTGGGGAAAAGTGCAAAACCTCTGCAGAGTGTATAAACTAATCATGGTTAGCCGTGTCCCTGTTATGGACATCTTGAGTATCTAGTATTTGGATATCATGTGAATCTCATCATGTTACTTCTAATTAATGTTGTTGGGATGTTAATGAGTACTTTTAATTGGGATTGAGAATGTCACAACCATTCTCAATGTTTAACAACCACCATGATAGTTAAATAAATTTATTCCTTTGCAGTAGGGAAAAATTGGCTTTATGCAAAATGTAACCATAGAGCTTTCCACCACCAAATATGCATGTAGTATAGCTTAATCCATTGTTATTCTCTATGTGTTACATTGCGGATATTCCATGTGTCAACCGCTTTCGGCTGCAACGTTTCATGTTGCGACTTTTCGCACGACAGTAAGGTGCTTTTAGGTCATGGTTCTATACTCAGTGATGCCGTTGGAGTTGATGGACTCGCTTATCTTCCAAGTCTTCCGCTGTTATCGTATTTAGATGGCCTTAAGCCATATTTATTTCAATAAGTTCTCTCTTGAGATATTTGATGTAATAAGTGTGTGATTGCTACTCTGTTATAAATCCTCCAAGTACTGTGTGGTGTCAGCATTACTGATCCAGGGATGACACTGAGCATAGAGATCAGACTGTTTGAGGTCTGGTCGCTACATCCAGAGCTCAAACCATTGCATCCTTGCATCATCTCTCTTGGTTCTTGTTTGGTTATTCTTCTTGTGAGGTTTGGAGTTAATGGTCATCTTCATGACAAGCTTGAGTTCATCGAAAACCGATTTCATATGCATCTTCTTTTCTGTTTTCGGTGTTGGAGTTTTTACTGGTCTTTATTGAGAAAGGGTTCTCACCATTTTACTTTGGGTATTTTCTCAATTGATATTTCTTGATATTTCTATCAAGATTGTGTTTGCTCTTGTCTTTAGCTTTCCAACAAACTTGATTTCGTCGAATTCGGAGCTCGTATGTGAAAGTTATGGTTGTTTTGTTCTTACCTGCTTTACATAGAGAGGTTGTACCGCCCCATAGAGAGGTTGTACCGGTTAACCGGTACAACCGGCGTTTGAAGCGGTTGTACCGCTCCAGATTTGGTCCGGAGGTTGTACCGGCCATGTACCACTCACCGGACTAGTTTCTGTTGTGGAGCGGTTGTGGGCCGGTTGTACTAGTTAGTTCAGTTTAACCGGTACTACCGGTTCCCTGGGCTGTTGTACCGCTTAGGGTTTTTTCCTACAGGTTGGTTTTTCCTCTTCTTTGAATGGTTGTATCGGTTTGTGCACTGGTTGTACCGGACCTACATTTTTCTTCACATAACGGGCAGATTCGTGGGGACCTATTTAAGGGGGTCTTCTTCCCTAATGGTTCCCCATCTCTTGAAGCTCGTGTTCTTTCCCCATTGTTGACCTTCTTTGAGCTTGTTATCTCTCAATCCCACCATGGATTCTTGCTAGTTTTGGGGGGAAAGGAGAGAGGAGATCTAGATCCACATTTCCACCAATCACTTTCTCCTCTATGTGAGGGCAACCCCTTGGATTTAGATCTTGGAGTTCTTGGTGTCCTCCTTCTTGTTCTTCCTCTCATTTCCTCCCTAGCATTAGTTGCTTTGGTGGGATTGGGAGAGAAGGACTTGGGCTCTCCGTGTGCCCTTGCCATTGCATTTGGTGCATCGGTTTGAGTTCTCTACGATGATACGTGGAAGTTACAAGTTGAGAAGCTTATTACTCTTGGGTGCTTGGTACCCTTGAACACGTTCCTCTTGGGTGCCTGAGCGCCCTAGATGGTTGGCGGTGTTCGGAGCTCAATCATTATGGTGTAAAGCTCCGGGCAAGCGTCGGGGTCTCCAATTAGGTTGTGGAGATCGCCCCAAGCAATTTGATGGATACCGGTGACCGCCCCCAAGGGTTGCCAAAGTGTACAGGTTCAGTGACCACCCCCAAGGGTTGCCATTTGTACAGGTTTGGTGACCGCCCTCAAGGGTCCCTTAGTGGAATCACGACATCTTGCATTGTGCGAGGGCGTGAGGAGATTACAGTGGCCCTAGTGGCTTCTTGGGGAGCATTGTGCCTCCACACCGCTCCAAACAGAGATTAGCACCCACAAGGATGTGAACTTCGGGATACATCATTGTCTCCGCTTGCCTCGGTTATCTCTTACCCGATCCCTTTACTTATGCACTTTACTTAGTGATAGCCATATTGCTTCTTGTCATATATCTTGCTATCACCTAGTAGTTTATCTTGCTTAGCATAAGTTGTTGGTGCACATAGCTGGGCCTAGTTGTTGTAGGTTTTGTGCCTGACACATTAACCGCTAGGTTTATTCTGCATTTGTTCAAGCCTAAACCATAATTATTTTAAACCGCCTATTCACCCCCCCCCCCTCTAGGCGACATCCTCGATCTTTCAATTGGTATTAGAGCCTCGTCTCTCTTTGATAGGCTTAACCACCTAGAGAGTAAAGATGTCAACTAGGGGATTAGGATTCTATGACACTCTTAGTTTCGATGGCACAAATTTTTATGTTTGGGTAATTCACATGCTTAATCTCTTTAGGGTCATGGACCCAAATTTAGAGCAAATTATAGATATGGGGTTTTCTCCTCCAAAGGATCCTCAACGATTATCTTTAGAGGATGAGAAAAACTCTTATCTCAATGCTCAAGCTTCTAATGTGCTTTTTGGTGCTTTGAGCAATGTATTTATATTTCAACTCATGCCATTTCGGGATGCTCATGAGTTGTGGACAAAGCTTCAAGATAAATATGGCGTGTCCAAGTTTTGTGGGGATGATTGTTTTGCCTCCACCTCCGGCCGTGTTGTGTTCTCAACTTTTTCTACTTCACCTACATGTTGTTTGCCACAAGGTAATGACATGGTGAGTAGTGGTGTTCATTGAAATGATGATAGTGGTCTTATTGTTGATAATCACTCATCACTTTCTTATTGCAATGCTTCATCTTTGGACTTTAGCACTTCGAGTGCTCCAAATGTCTCACATGCTTGTGTTGATAGTCCTTGCACATCATGTAGAAATTGCTTGACTAAATCTCATGATAATATGCTTACTATGTCTTGTTGCCATGATAAAAATGCATCTATTTCCTCGAATTGTTGTGCTAACAATGTAGAGGAAACCCAACACCCCTGGAACAAGATGTGGTCTTGAATGGTGCTTCAAGGGATCCTACATCATCATCTATGCAATTTGCCTTATGGCTAGGGCTTCAAAGATATCTCCCACTTTGAATCCCAATATATCTTGTGATGATATTGTTGATGGCAAGAATGATGATGATGTTGATTATGATGAAGAGAATGATAATGTTGCCTCCTTAAAAATTAAGGGGGAAATGATTTTTAAGCTCTTCTTAAGAATAAAATCGCTCGTTCCAACTTCATGGAAATCAGGCCTATTGCTATTGAGGGCAAGAAATATATTGATGAGTTGGAATCTTGTCTTGAAGAGCATGAGGTCACCATTGATAAAATGGAAGGTCATGAGCGTGATTACGCTAATGTGATTGCGGACCTCTCCCAAGCTCTCGAACTTGAACAAACCACCAAGGAATCTCTTGAGGAGACTTTTGCTCTAGAATTATCTAGAGTGAAGGAATCTCATGATAGAGTTGTTAAGGTGGCCAATGTTTTTGAAAATAAAAATGAGAAGCCTGAAGTTGTGCATGCTAAAATCCTTGAGGACTTTGGGCACCTCGAAAATTGCTCAAGGGTCATTAAGAGTGAGCTCATCAAACTCACTGAGTCTCATGCACAACTTAAAGCTTCATATTCAAAAGAGCTTGCCAAGTTGCCTTCTCCTCTTGCTATTATTGATGGTGTTTGTGCTACTAACTCTATTACTTGTGAAGCATCCATTTTGAAGGAGAATGTTGAGCTATGGGCTAAACTTGAGTTGCTATCTAGCAATTATAGGAAATTGGAAGAAAGTCATGAAAAGCTCTCAAGCTCTCATGATGATCTTCTAGTATCCCATAATGTGCTAAAGATAGCTCATGAGGCCATTGTCGGACACAATGTTTACCCAGGTTTGGGCCCTCTCTATGGAGTTAATACCCTACTTCCTGCTTGATTGATCTAATGAATATGAGTATTACAAGAGTTGATCTACCACAAGATCGTAATGGCTAAACCCTAGAAGTCTAGCCTATGAGGATATGATTGTTGTCACTACGGACTAAACCCTTCGGTTTATATAGACACCGGAAGGCGCTAGGGTTACACAAAGTCGGTTACAAAGAAAGGAATCTACATATCCGCATCACCAAGCTTGCCTTCCATGCAAAGGAGAGTCCCATCCGGACACGGGGCGAAGTCTTCTATCTTGTATCTTCATAGTCCAACAGTCCGGCTAAACTATATAGTCCAACTGTCTGAGGACCCCCTAATCCAGGACTCCCTCAGTAGCCCCCGAACCAGGCTTCAATGATGATGAGTCCGGCGCGCAGATTGTCTTCGGCATTGCAAGGCGGGTTCCTTCTCCGAATACTTCAAAGTACCTGACTTGAACAGCGGTGTCCGACTTTTCATTTAATGACGCGCTCCTCGGCTTCCGCACCTTCATGATTTCAGCTTCTACGTGTTGAGTGAATACGAGAGGTTGGGGCATCTTTGCATTTGCCACCCTGACCACATAAGAAAATTGTCTATTAAAGAGACAGGGATCTTCAGATCTAATCCACACCATCTCCTCCCAAACGAGAAATCCTCGGAGCTTGCTCGCAGAAACCACCCCAACATGGCCAGCACTCCCAGCTCTTCCTCTCACCCTCACGGCCCCAAACAGGGTGATTGGGAAAAGTGTTCTATATCCCACAGCCAACTGGTGAAGCTGCAGACCCAGGGATTTCTTTCCCCCGCAGATCTAGTCCCCGTTCGAGCCGGACTGGCTTCCTTCGATGGAGTGGAGTAGGCGGAGAAGTTCCCCAACCCATCCAGGGGGGAACGAGTATGCTTTGTTCCCTATTTATTGAGAGGCGTCGGATTTCCAATCCATCCGTTCCTCCGGGGGCTTCTAGAGCACTATGGCCTCCAACTGCACAACTTTACACCTGCCTCTATCCTGCATATCGCGGGTTATGTTGCTCTTTGCGAGCTATTTCTGGGCTACGAAGCTCATTTCGAGTTATGGAAGAAGTTGTTTTGCCTTGTCCCTCGTAATCAGGAGGGATCAATATTCCAAGTGGGCAGAGCCGAGATATGGCGCATCGCCGGGACCGGGTACCTATCCGGTACACCAAAGAAGGCATTGGAAGAATGGTCTTCTGAATGGTTTTATATTGAAGACGTATCCCTTCCTGACCCAATCCGGAGGGGTCTTCCCGAATATTCAAACACTCTATTGAAGAAGCGCCTCAACTGGCGCCCTCAGAGCCCTAGGGAAGAAGATAGCACGCAAGTCAACCAACTGATGAGCAAGATAAAGATGCTCGCTCAATCTGAATTGTCGATAGTCGAGGTTATGGTGATATCCATAATGCGAGGGGTTCAGCCACTCCAATACCGAGGGAGCCCCATGTGGCACTTTAATGGAGAAGATGATGCCACCCGCAATGGTCGGAAGGGTCTGGACACTTACGCTGCTTTAGCGAAAATACTGTTTGAAGTATATAAGGGGGAGGAGGAGGAGTTTATCCATATTAAGCACAGGGATGGATTTTCCATGTATAACCCTCCCAGCTGGGTGAGTTTCCGTCTCACCACTCTACTCCGTCAACTCCCTGAATCCTCTTTCACAAATATTAATCCGTCATTTATAACAGGAATGGCGGAAACTCACCACGGAGATCCATAGCCCCACACCACAGCCACAGGACCACAACCAGGCCCTCGACCCTGGATTCGAAGAGGATCCGGATATATTCGTGGAGCTCGGGGAAGGGGTTTTTACCAGGAGAGCTATGATGGCACCAAAGTGGCCATCACTGCCGACTATCCCGGCCTCCTCCCTGTGACGCATGTAAGTAATCAGGAGACTTGTCCTTTGAGAGAATTCCCTCTTTCTGCCTTACCCACCGCAGTATATCATGCTCTAAAGGGGAGGTGATCGGCGCGCAAGAAGGCGGCGCCGAGGACGGGCAGGCTTCCGAAGAGGAAGGCAAATAGAACTATGGCCGAGCCTTCATTGAAGAGGTATGGTTTTAAATATGCCCCATGGCCGTCATCTTAAAGTATGACATTATCTGTTGTTTCTTATCAGGAAAAACATTCGTCGGACTGTGTCCGGGGATCCTGCCGGTCATGCCTCTACTAGCCGGATTTCAGACCCTACTGTGAGGATAGAGGCTAACACGGAAATGACACTGGATTGTCATTATGCGGAGGATTCGGATAAAATATCTGCCACAAACTCCGAAGTGGAGAGCGCCATGAATCATCGGTGCCGTCGGGCCGCTCTTCGCGACCCTGGTTTTTCAAAAGAAGCTTTCAATGCCTTCAACTCGGGTGATGCTTACATCCGAGCTACTCGAGATGGGCTTTCCAGAGCCACAGATCAATATTTGAAAGATATGCGGGTAAGTACACATTTCTGCAGAACTGATATTCATATACCAGTAGCCCCCGAGAATTGAAGCAGTTGGTACAACTGATTTAAGGATCATTATATGAACATGTGCTCACAAAGAAGAACAATCTGTTGTCTCAAGAGCTGGAAAAGTGTCAGGCCCAGCTGACTAAATGATGCGGAGCATCCCTCGACCACTCGCACCGACACTCCATCACCACCGCAAGCATCAAGAGGTCCAATGACAAGAGCACATGCACGCAACATTGAGAACGAGGTCACTTCTTTCCTCTCCGAGTTTCAGTCGGTTTCACATGATAATGGGATTCTACCTCAAAGAGATACACTATGAATTCTTAGGTACTTCAGATATCGTCACGATGAAGCACGGAGGAATCACCAAGTTCACCGAAGACCTACAGAGGACAAAGACCTGGACACACAAGAAGAAGGAGAAGGAGAGAAGCGAGAAGAACGAGAGGAGTCGGAGCTCCCTGGACACCCCGGGTGCCCGGACTCTTTGGCACCGGGTGCCCGGCCATTGCCTGGGTGTCGCCCCCAGCCGGCCCCGGGTGCCCGTCCGCCCCAAATTGCCCACCAAGACCGGTACTGCCCCCGCAGCCCGGTGCCGGGTCACCTCCACCACCAGCCCAACCCACTCGGGTGCCTGGCCTCGCTGCCCGGTGCCGGGCCACCTCCTCACTGCCTAGCACACCCCGGTGCCCGGCTTTGGGCCCCGGGTGCCCGGCAGCCGGCCGAGCCCCTCAAGACAGACCCCGGGTGCCGGGCTGAGTCCCCGGTGCTCAGACCACACCGAGAGCTCACAGGCTCCTTGGGGCTTTGCCCTTGTATCCCTCCTCCTCTCTTATTTCATCCCTAAACTATATAAGGGCATCACCTAGCTCATTTAGAGGATAGCTAATGATAGACACAAATCATAGAGCTTAGCTCATGTACCTCCCCTTGTGGGATTCCTCTTGAGAGAGAAGACTCCATTGGAGTACAAGACCTCCATTGAGAAGATCCCTAGGGATTCAAGCCCCCCCTTGAGGGAAGGATCTACCTAGATCATCAAGCCCTCATCCCCTTCATAGGATTTGGGATGAACTCTACCACGTATCTTGTTTCCCTTTGATTGTTCATGTACCTTGTGGATCTTGTGTGTTTGTTGGCCTAGTGGATGTGTGATTGGACTTGTTCTTGAGTGTTCCTTTTGTTTTCTCTCTTGTGTTCATCTTGTTCTTGGGGATTCCCCTTCAATTCGTGAAAGATCTTCACTTAGGGTTCCACCCTACAACATCTTGGTATCATGAGCCATGGTTTCTCACAAAATTGGAGCCCCCCTTCTTGTTCTCTACCCTAATTTTGTGTTTCTTCCCCAATTTCGAAAATTCCCCACCAAAAATAGCCCCAATTTTTTTGTGATCCATGGATTTGCTTGGTTTCAAGTGTATCTAGCATTCCCCCATCCATCTCCACCTTTCTCTCCACGAAATCCACCAATTTCTCCCATTTTCCCACGAATTTCCGCCCAAATCCGACACCCCCAGGCACCCGAACCTCAAACCCCGCACCGGACCCTCCCACCCCTCACGACCACCCCGGGTGCTCAGATAAACACGCCCAATATGCGACCCTATCCAAAAGGAACTCAAGGTCCCACCAAGGATAGACCGCATATTGAAACGCTTTTGCAAGGTGGATATCATTACATCAACATTACATAATAGATGGGGATACATACATAAGGCATACAATGCCACACGAATACAACATCATCATGCATCAGAGCACCATCCGACTACGGATGAAACACAAATAGAAACTCAAACGACATCCACCACGCTAGCCCAGTGCTGCCGACCGAATCTATCCCCGATCGAAGAAGAAGTAGAAGAAGAACTCCAAAACAAGCAAACATCGCTCTCGCATCATGATCATCGCATAAACCTGCACTGCAATCGTTGTTGTAGTAATCAGGAGCCACGAGGACTCAGCAATCCCATTACCATGGGTATCAAGACTAGCAAAGCTTAAAGGGAAAGGAAGGGGTAAAGTGGTGAGGTTGCAGCAGCGGCTAAGCAATATATGGTGGCTAACATACGCAAATAAGAGCGAGAAGAGAGCAAATGGAACGGTCGTGAAGCTAGCAATGATCAAGAGGTGATCCTGAACACCTACTTACGTCAAACATAACCCAGAAACCGTGTTCACTTCCCAGACTCCGTCGAGAAGAGACCATCACGGCTACACACGCGGTTGATGCGTTTTAATTCGGATCTGGTGTCAAGTTATCTACAACCGGACATTAACAAATTCCCATCTGCCACATAACGCGGGCACGGCTCTCGAAAGTTTATACCTGCAGGGTGTCCCAACTTAGCCCATGATAAGCTCTTGCGATCAACGAAGGATATTCCTTCTCCCAGAAGACCCGATCGCCTCGGAATCCCGGTTTACAAGACATTTCGACAATGGTAAAACAAGACCAGCAAAGCCGCCCGATCGCCGACAATCCCGATAGGAGCTGCACATATCTCGTTCTCGTGGCAACACCGGATAGGTCAACAGACGAAAACCAGCCCTCGGGTTGCCCGAGGTGGCCCTCAGATCTGCCGGTTCGACCAACACTTAGACAAGCAACGCCCGGGGGCTAAAATAAAGATGACCCTTGGTTAATTACTCCCAAGGGAAAGGTAGGTGGTGGTGAGGCAAATGGTAAAACCAAGGTTGGGCCTTCTTTGGAGGAGTTTTATTCAAAGCAAACTGTCAAGGGGTCCCATAAATCACCCGACCGCGTTAGGAACGCAAAATCCAGAACATAACACCGTATGACGGAAACTAGGGTGGCAAGAGTGGAACAAAACACCAGGCATAAGGCCGAGCCTTCCACCCTTTACCAATTATATAGATGCATTAATAATATAAGAGATATTGTGATATCCCAACATAACCCTGTTCACCATGGAGCAATCTTCAACTTCACCTGCAGCTAGCAACGCTATAAGAGGGGCTGAGCAAAGCGGTAACATAGCCAAACAATGGTTTGCTAGGAAGGGTGTCTAAGGTTAGAGGTGCATGGCAATTTGGGAGGCTTGAAGAGCAAATGATAGGTAGCGCAGCAAAGCGATAGAACGAAGCAACTAGCATAGCAATGATAGTAGTGAGATCTAGGGTAGCGGTCATCTTGCCTGAAATCCCGCAAGGAAGAAGAACGAGTCCATGAAGAAGATGAAGCCACGAAGACGAACCAAGCGTAGACGAACGAATCCTCACGATCGCAACGAAGTGGGAACTATCGAGAAGAAGCACACAACATGGTAAACACACCACACATAGACAAGACATGATGCACAACAAGCATGATGCATGACAAGGCTACATGAAGCTACTCATGGCAAGAGACGATGCAAACAAGAACAACACATCAAGGCAAGTTTAAATGAGGCCGGGAACAACATATAACAATTCCGGTAAGTCCTCATATGCAAATTTCAAAATTGGTCCAGAACTGAATAAACCTTATGTTCAAGTTGTTAAACAGCAAGTTAAGATGCACCACGATGATCTACACGAGATTCTAGTCAAGTTACATATAAAGTTCATTTAATTCGGAGCTACGGCCTAGAAGATATGAGCAAATCAAGTTAAACATGGCATTAATGCAAAATGCATGCAAACATCAAGCAAACACCTCAAAACAAGGATGCAACATGATAATATGAAACTACATGCAAAATCGAGCAAGTTTCATATAGAGCACGCTCAAAACGGAGCAACGGTTCAACACACACACACTATACAAGTCATAACAACAATCTGTCCAAAACAGCAACTAGGCATATTGCAAGCATCAAAACAACATGCTACAACACCCCAACATAATAACAAAAGGCATGGGCATGAAGTACAGGTAAAGCATAACAAAACATGAACACTGAGCTATCTCCAGAAATCACTAGAACATGCTCAAAAAGACATGGAAAGATTGCAAATAATAACAGTTTCAGACTTATCAGGAAATAACATCAGGTTGCAATGTTTAGAGCAAACAAACAACATGTTACAGGAACTTATCATGGCAAACAAAGGCACGACATTGTACTACTAAATGCATAGAACAAGAGTCCCTTAAGGCCATGAGCCAAAAAGGATCAGAAAATGTGATGGCACCCATGTAAACATGGCAAGTTATATTACAGATTCATACATGGCAGGAACAACAATAAGTAGGCATGTTTGTGAGCTTGAACCACTCACCACAGAGCAATACATGGCATGGCAAGGCAACCAAAAGTAAGAAGACATGTTTATGAAGCTAAGCATGGCAATAGAAAGTTCATAGGGTGCATGGATCACTAGAAAAGCACATGGCCAAAACTGAAGTTAATGTTAACAGGCTGACAGCAACATTATGTAGCAATTTTGGAGCAAGCTTACAACAAGCTATAGCAGGCTATAATTGCAACCAAGGGCATGAATTGATAGAGTATGACATGTATAACAATTCATCCTTAGTGAACATCTCCAGATTATGCATAGAATGACTTGTGGAAGCAGGTTTACATAGCATCAAAACATAACAGAATCTGTCAGGAAAACAGCAACAACAAGTACCCTACTTAACAAGCTTGATGCACCCAGCACACAACTCACAAAAATACATGGATGGCACCACTGGAAAGATGGCATGGCATAGATCAAAACACATGTAGAGATCGACCTCATAGGATGCACACATCAAACATGGCAAAAATGACAAATGAGCATGTTATAACAGCCAAAGAGATTAACAAAGAACATGCACTCTTCCAACAGCATTTCGGGCATCAAGATGAGCTCAAATGAAAATGATGCAATGGAATGAAATGAAGTACTCGTCGAGACGAACAATTCCATATATCATATGCATGAATCGGACCTATATGCATGGAGTTATAACAGGTCAAACATGGCAACATAAGATGAGAATCTCAGGGACTTGGCCATTTTCTCACCCCGGGGAAAGTCAACGCGGGCGGGAACCGAGGTGGCCGGAGGATCTCGCCAGAAAACGGAAGCGGGGGGGCGCCAGCGAGGGAGATCTGACGATGGGGCGCGGCGGCGGGGCCTCTCCCCGACCGGATCCAGCCGGACCAGGGCGCGAGGAGGCGCGGGTCGTGGAGGCGGAGCGAGCGGGCGCCATGGTCTGGACGACGAGCGGCGAGAGGCGGCGAGGCGTGCTCGGCGAGGTGACGGCGGGGCTCGGGTCGCCGTGGAGGCGAGGCGGGCTGGCGGCGGAGGCCGGGCAGCGGCGAGGGGCTGGGAGGCGCGGGCGGCTCGGATCGGGCCTCGCGGGCTGGTTGGCCTCAAGGGGTCGCTGGTGGTCGGCGGCGCTGCGGGACAGGTGGCGACGTGTGAGCAAAGGGGGGAGGCGGCGGCGATGACGTGTCGCCTCGCCATTGGCCGGGCGACGTGGCCGGCTGCGGTGGGCATGTCCGGACGGCGGTGGACATGTCCGGTGGCGCGGAGGAGCGGGGCTAGGGTTTCATCTGCGCGAGATTTTCAGGGGAGGCCACATATTTATAGGTAGGAGGAGTTAGGAGCGTCCAAATGGGGTGCGATTTTTGGCCACGCGATCGTGATCGAACGACCGAGAGCATGGAGGGGAGTTTGCTGGGTTTTGGGCCACTTTGGAAGGGTGTTGGGCTGCACAGAAAAGAGGCCTTTGCGGTTACCCGGTTAACCATTGGAGTATCAAACGACTTCCAAATGGCACGAAACTTGACAGGCGGTCTACCGGTGCTATACCAAGGCCGCTTGGCAAACCTCGGGCCATTCCGAGAAAGTTTAACACCCGCACATGAGAAGAGGTAAGAAAAGAACGCCGGATGACATAGGAGTGCCGGATTGCAAAACGGACAACGGGGAAAATGCTCGGATGCAAGAGTGAACACGTATGCAAAATGAGATGCACATGACGACATGATATGAAATGCATAAGATGACATGGCAAAGTGCAACACGCAAGCAAATGACACGGCAACGACGGCGAATAACTGGCAGACACCTGGCGCATCGAATCCGGGGCGTTACAACACTCCTCCACTAACAAGATATCTCGTCCCGAGATCTTAGGACCGAGACGGAAGGGAAAAGGGATGAGGTGAAGCAAGAACTCAAGAAAAGAAGCAATGAATCGAGAGCACTCGAGAAGAAGAGAGGGACGGTAAGAATGACGAGAATCGAAAGCTCACGAGATCAGATTGTCCATGAAACCACTCCGGTTAGAGCGAGATAAGAAACGAATACGGCTGAAAGGATTTAGGCAGCACTCTGGCTGAAACATGGAGGAATTGAACACGAGCTTGAGAGGATGGAAGGATAGTTGACGAAGACATGACACAAAACCTCTGGAAAGAATTGAAAGAGTTGAATGAAAAGAACGGAGAAGAAAATGACAACTTGTGCCACGAATGAAATAGAAAGCAACCTTAGAAGAAAAGATTGAACGGAGTTGTTGAGAAAATCAACAATGAAAGAATAAGCTTGTTGTGGAACTTATGGATAAACATCTCAAAATTATGAGGAGATCTCCGACCACAAGCGTAATTGATTGGATAGCTGAGAAGAACGAAGAAATGCAAAACTCCACTTCAAAAGAAATACGGAGAATTAATTGCACTTCGGGACGCGAGAAGAAAAGATACTTGAACTCCACCAACAAAATCTTGATGAGCTCTTGAAGAATGGATTAAATCATGAAGAACTCCGGTGACAAAGGGATGATGAGATAGAAAGAAGGATGAAAGAATAAGATGAGCCTTGTGATGATTTAGATGGAGGTTCCGACGAAATGGCCGAGGAAAATTTGAACTCCGGAAAAGAAAAGATGAAAACACTTGGAACTAGAATTTATTCATGAAGAACAAACTCCGAAGGAAGGGATTACTCGCTTGGATGAAATAAGAATAATATTTATTGTATGCTTATCCTTCATCAAATTAAATTGATGACAAGCAATGGATTTTGCATACTACTTATTCTTCTTGCAAAAGAATTGAGAAGTGGCATAACGCAAACTTGAGAAGGTCTTCATGAACCACCGGTAGGATTGAAAAGAATGAATGGATTGGTATGATAATGAAGGAAAAGAATTTTAAAGAACCACCGTTAGAATTCGGAAAAGACTGGTGAAAGAGAATGAATCACCGGGAAGAATTAGAAGAACCAATAAGCTAGAGGGGATTTAGATGCAAAAGAACAGAGAGATAACAAGCTGATTAAAGACCACTTGAACGGAGCACCGGGATAATTGGATAACGGTAGCTGAAATGAGAGGACGAAGAATTCTTCTGGAAAGACGGCCTCCGGTGAAAAGAAACGGGAAAACAACTCCTGACATACTCCGGATGGGTAAGAAAAAAAATAACTGACAAATGGAATAATTCGAGAGGATAACATGAAGCTAGAACCACGAAACTTTGAGAGAATGAGCAAGATTTAGAGGAAAAACTCTTCTTCAATCTTCAAATGATGACGAGAAACACCACCAAAATTACTGAGATACTCCGGGAGGATGAAAAGCAAAGAGGTTGAGCCAACAATGAAAAGAATTTGAAAACGAACTTGAAGAAAGCATGTGACTGATGGGATCCATTCCTACGTCACAGTTTGAAAAGAATTGAGAATACCTCCGGGAGAATTATAAGAGTCAGGTAAGATCCTGGGAAAAGACCTGTGGGTTAGGGCCCACTAAAGAAAACATCGTTGGAAAGGGACGTTGAACAGATAGATGAAGCACCGGAACAATTGAAATATTTGAATGAGGTGACAACCTCGAATTAATTGGAACACAGACGAATCTCCTATGATGTCTTGAACACTCCGGAAGGATAAACTGGCGAGAGGCGAACTAGCAAAGGGAAATATTTGAGTTGAGTGAAAAATACGATCGACAACGAAAAACTTGAATTGAATCCACCGAAGAAGAAAAAGAGATGAAGAATGTCCACCCAGACGAGAATTCACCGGTTAAAATAATTGAGGGAAGACTGAAGAGGCTCTGTACGAATCAAATTGATGCTCGAAAGGGACTCAGGCTCTGGGAAGAATAGGGTGGGAGGGCGGGAAAACAAAGGTAACTTGGAAGGGGGAACCGACGAATATCTTGAAGAGAAAACACCGACTGAAATCATTGAAGAAAGAAAGCAAAGACTTCGCACGAGTAGGATGGATACTCGATTACGGACTCCGGTTCCGAGAAGAAGAAGGGAGGGCGGGTGGGAAAAACAAAGACAACTTCAAACAGGGAAAAACAATGACGTCGGAGGAAGGTTGTAACGCCCCGGATTCGATGCGCCAGGTGCCTGCCAGTTATTCGCCGTCGTTGCCGTGTCATTTGCTTGCGTGTTGCACTTTGCCATGTCATCTTATGCATTTCATATCATGTCGTCATGTGCATCTCATTTTGCATACGTGTTCATCTCTTGCATCCGAGCATTTTCCCCGTTGTCCGTTTTGCAATCCGGCACTCCTATGTCATCCGACGTCCTTTTCTTGCCTCTTCTCATGTGCGGGTGTTAAACTTTCTCGGAATGGCCCGAGGTTTGCCAAGCGGCCTTGGTATAGCACCGGTAGACCGCCTGTGAAGTTTCATGCCATTTGGAAGTCGTTTGATACTCCAACGGTTGACCGGGTAACCGCAAAGGCCTCTTTTCTGTGCAGCCCAACACCCTTCCAAAGTGGCCCAAAACCCAGCAAACTCCCCTCCATGCTCTCGGTCGTTCGATCATGATCGCGTGGCCGAAAACCGCACCCCATTTGGACTCTCCTAACTCCTCCTACCTATAAATATGTGGCCTCCCCCGAAAATCTCGCGCAGATGAAACCCTAGCACCGCTCCTCCGCGCCACCGGACATGTCCGCCACCGTCCGGACATGCCCACCGCAGCCGGCCACGTCGCCCGGCCAATGGCGAGGTGACACGTCATCGCCGCCGCCTCTCCCCTCCGCCACACGTTGCCACCTGTCCTTGCAGCCCGCCTGACCACATGGGCCCCGCGGGTTCAACCAGCCCGCAAGGCCCGATCCGAGCCGCCCCACGCCTCCCGGCCCTCGCCGTTGCCCGGCCTCCGCCGTCAGCGCTGCCTCGCCTCCCGCCGGCGACCCCGAGCCTGCCGTCACCTCGCCGAGCACGCCTCGCCGCCTCGCGCGCTTGTCGTCCAACCTGCGGCGCCCTTCGCCCGCCTCCACGACCAGCGCCTCCTCGCGCCCGGTCCGGCTGATCCGGTCGGGAGAGGCCCGCCGCCAGCCCCGTCATGGATCTCCTCGCCGCGCCCCCGCTTCCATTTTCCGGCGAGATCCTTCGGCCACCTTGGTTCCCGCCCGCGTTGACTTTCTCCGGGGTGAGAAAATGGCCAAGTCCCTGAGATTATCATCTTATGTTGCCATGTTTGACCTGCTATAACTCCATGCATATAGGTCCGATTCATGCATATGATATATGGAATTGTTCGTCTCGATGAGTGCTTCAGTTCATTCCATTGCATCATTTTCATTTGAGCTCATCTTGATGCCCGAAATGCTGTTGGAAGAGTGCATGTTGCTGTTAATGTGCTGAAACTATTATAACATGCTCAGTTGTCATTTTTGCCATGTTTGATGTGTGCATCCTATGAGGTCGATCTCTACATGTGTTTTGATCTATGCCATGCCATCTTTCCAGTGGTGCCATCCATGTATTTTTGTGAGTTGTGTGCTGAGTGCATCAAGCTTGTTAAGTAGGGTACTTGCTGTTGCTGTTTTCCTGACAGATTCTGTTATGTTTTGATGCTATGTAAACCTGCTTCCACAAGTCATTCTATGCATAATCTGGAGATGTTCACTAAGGATGAATTGTTATACATGTCATGCTCTATCGATCCATGCCCTTGATTGCAATTATAGCCTGCTGTAGCTTGTTGTAATATTGTTCCAAAGTTGCTACATAATGTTGTTGTCAGCCTGTTAGCATTAAGTTCAGTTTTGGCCATGTGCTTTTCTAGTGATCCATGCACCCTATGAACTTGCTATTGCCATGCTTAGCTTCATAAACATGTCTTCTTACTTTTGGTTGCCTTGCCATGCCATGTATTGCTCTGTGGTGAGTGGTTCAAGCTCACAAACATGCCTACTTATTGTTGTTCCTGCCATGTATGAATCTGTAATATAACTTGCCATGTTTACATGGGTGCCATCACATTTTCTGATCCTTTTTGGCTCATGGCCTTAAGGGACTCTTGTTCTATGCATTTAGTAGTACAATGTCGTGCCTTTGTTTGCCATAATAAGTTCCTGTAACATGTTGTTTACTTGCTTTAAACATTGCAACCTGATGTTATTTCCTGATAAGTCTGAAACTGTTATTATTTGCAATCTTTCCATGTCTTTTTGAGCATGTTCTATTGATTTCTGGAGATAGCTCAGTGTTCATGTTTTGTTATGCTTTACCTATACTTCATGCCCATGCCTTTTGTTATTATGTTGGGGTGCTGTAGCATGTTGTTTTGATGCTTGCAATATGCCTAGTTGCTGTTTTGGACAGATTGTTGTTATAACATGTATAGTGTGTGTGTGTGTGTTGAACCGTTGCTCCGTTTTGAGTGTGCTCTATATGAAACTTGCTCGATTTTGCATGTAGTTTCATATTATCATGTTGCATCCTTGTTTTGAGGTGTTTGCTTGATGTTTGCATGCATTTTGCATCAATGCCATGTTTAACTTGATTTGCTCATATCTTCTAGGTCGTAGCTCCGAATTAAATGAACTTTATATGTAACTTGACTAGAATCTCGTGTAGATCATCGTGGTGCATCTTAACTTGCCGTTTAAAAAATTGAACATAAGGTTTATTCAGTTCCGGACCAATTTCGAAATTTGCATATGAGGACTTACCGGAATTGTTATATGTTGTTCCCGGCCTCATTTAAACTTGCCTTGATGTGTTGTTCTTGTTTGCATCGTCTCTTGCCATGAGTTGCTTCATGTAGCCTTGTCATGCATCATGCTTGTTGTGCATCATGTCTTGTCTATGTGTGGTGTGTTTACCATGTTGTGTGCTTCTTCTCAATAGTTCCCATTCCGTTGCGATCGTGAGGATTCGTTCGTCTACGCTTGGTTCGTCTTCGTGGCTTCGTCTTCTTCATGGACTCGTTCTTCTTCCTTGCGGGATTTCAGGCAAGATGACCGCTACCCTGGATCTGACTACTATCATTGCTATGCTAGTTTCTTCGTTCTATCGCTTTGCTGCGCTACCTATCATTTGCTCTTCAAGCCTCCCAAATTGCCATGCACCTCTAACCTTTGACACCCTTCCTAGCAAACCATTGTTTGGCTATGTTACCGCTTTGCTCAGCCTCTCTTATTGCGTTGCTAGCTGCAGGTGAAGTTGAAGATTGCTCCATGGTGAACAGGGTTATGTTGGGATATCACAATATCTCTTATATTATTAATGCATCTATATATTTGGTAAAGGGTGGAAGGCTCAGCCTTATGCCTGGTGTTTTGTTCCACTCTTGCCGCCCTAGTTTCCGTCATACCGGTGTTATGTTCCCGGATTTTATGCTCCTAACGCTGTCGGGTGATTTATGGGACCCCCTAGACAGTTCGCTTTGAATAAAACTCCTCCAAAGAAGGCCCAACCTTGGTTTTACCATTTGCCTCACCACCACCTACCTTTCCTTGGGAGTAATTAACCCAAGGGTCATCTTTATTTTAGCCCCGAGCCGTGCTTGTCTAATTGTTGGTCCGAACCGGCAGATCATGGGCCACCTCGGGGCAACTCGAGGGCTGGTTTTACTCGTAGGCGACCTATCCGGTGTTGCCTCGAGAACGAGATATGTGCAGCTCCTATCGGGATTGTCGGCGCATCGATCGGCTTTGCTGGTCTTGTTTTACCATTGTCGAAATGTCTTGTAAACCGGATTCCGAGACCGATCGGGTCTTCCCGGAGAAGGAATATCCTTCGTTGATCGCGAGAGCTTATCATGGGCTAAGTTGGGACACCCCGCAGGTATAAAGTTTCGAGAGCCGTGCCCGCGGTTATGTGGCGATGGGAATTTGTTAATGTCCGGTTGTAGATAACTTGACACCAGATCCGAATTAAAACGCATCAACCGCGTGTGTAGCCGTGATGGTCTCTTCTTGGCGGAGTCTGGGAAGTGAACACGGTTTCTGGGTTATGTTTGACGTAAGTAGGTGTTCAGGATCACCTCTTGATCATTGCTAGCTTCACGACCGTTCCATTTGCTCTCTTCTCGCTCTTATTTGCGTATGTTAGCCACCATATATTGCTTAGCCGCTGCTGCAACCTCACCACTTTACCCCTTCCTTTCCCTTTAAGCTTTGCTAGTCTTGATACCCATGGTAATGGGATTGCTGAGTCCTCGTGGCTCACAGATTACTACAACAACAGTTGCAGGTACAGGTTTATTCGATGATCATGATGCGAGAGCGATGTTTGCTTGTTTTGGAGTTCTTCTTCTACTTCTTCTTCGATCAGGGGATAGGTTCCAGGTCGGCAGCCTGGGCTAGCAGGGTGGATGTCGTTTGAGTTTCTGTTTGTGTTTCATCCGTAGTCGGATGGTGCTCTGATGCATGATGATGTTGTATTCGTGTGGCATTGTATGCCTTATGTATGTATCCCCATCTATTATGTAATGTTGATGTAATGATATCCACCTTGCAAAAGCGTTTCAATATGCGGGTCTATCCTTGGTGGGACCTTCGAGTTCCTTTTGGATAGGGTCGCATATTGGGCGTGACAAATTGGTATCAGAGCCTCGACCGACCCTAGGAGCCCCCTTGATTGATCGTGTGGTTTGGCCGTTGTTGAGTCTAGAAGAAAACTGTTTTCGGAGTCTAGTTATATCGGAGAGTAGGAATTCTTTTTACTCCTCAGCCTCTTCGTCGCTCTGGTGAGGAATCTTGACGTAGGTTTTTTGAATTACTCCTCTTCCCGTTCAAATTATTCTTTAGGATCACGTGGTTAGTTTCATGAGTTGTCCATCCTCTTTTGTCCGGTGCATCTCTCGTCAAGTCGACTCGAACCTCTTTGTCTTTCGCGAGATTTTCGGGGGAGGCCACATATTTATAGGTAGGAGGAGTTAGGAGAGTCCAAATGGGGTGCGGTTTTCGGCCACGCGATCGTGATCAAACGACCGAGAGCATGGAGGGGAGTTTGCTGGGTTTTGGGCCACTTTGGAAGGGTGTTGGGCTGCACAGAAAAGAGGCCTTTGCGGTTACCCGGTTAACCGTTGGAGTATCAAACGACTTCGAAATGGCACGAAACTTGACACGCGGTCTACCGGTGCTATATCAAGGCCGCTTGGCAAACCTCGGGCCATTCCGAGAAAGTTTAACACCCGCACATGAGAAGAGGCAAGAAAAGGACGCCGGATGACATAGGAGTGCCGGATTGCAAAACGGACAACGGGGAAAATGCTCGGATGCAAGAGATGAACACGTATGCAAAATGAGATGCACATGACGACATGATATGAAATGCATAAGATGACATGGCAAAGTGCAACACGCAAGCAAATGACACGGCAACGACGGCGAATAACTGGCAGGCACCTGGCACATCGAATCCGGGGCGTTACACCGCACCCCAAAGCCCGGGCACCCGCACCCCCGGGCTGTTTGCCTCGGACCACCCCGGGTGCCCGCACCTTCCACCCCCGGGTACCCGCACCCCCTAGAATCAGCCGCGTGCACTTTACGTTTTCACTCATAACTTTCACTCACGAACTTCGATTTGGGTGTTCTTTGGCTCGTTGAAAAGCTAGCGACGTGCCCGAGCTGATCATGTTGGTTTTACCACCATTTGACTCCATAAAAAATTTGGCATTTTGGCATCTTTGCATAGGCCATCCACCATATGATCCGCCATACCACCATCGCTTTCCGCAACTTAACCCATTTTTGATCCATATAGCATTTGTGGTTGCTTGAGTGGTGACTTGAGTCTCCTAAGGTGTTTCAGATACTTAGGGACGGTTGCTTCATCATCAACCACCACCACCACTTCCGCATTGCTAACGCCGGAACCACCAACGCATTCCACTACCGCCATTTGACATTTGCCTTTGGAGATTTTGAGTTTGCGGTTTTTTACCGTTTCCTAAGGTGTTTCGGCTACTTAGGGACGGGTCTACATCATCTTGGTATCTACATTAAGAACACCGCCACTCATCATCGCCTCGAGGTCGTCATCAACATCGACCACTTCACCATTTTGACAACCTAACCGTAAGTAAGAACGGTAACCTCTATATCATCTCGGTATCGTGGTATCCCTTCATTGTACATTCTTGCCATTACATTGTTAACCCCTTAGCCCATTTTGCGTCACTTGCCTATCGAGACTAGCCATTGAGTATTGCCGGCAAGGTTACTTGTGCACATTAGTGATCCGTACCTCCCATTGCATACATACCATATCATATTGGTATCGTCTTGGTATCATCATATCATCCCTTGTGTCACGAGATTGTTCCCGCATATACACAATTGCTATCTTGGTTTGTGCATTTCGCATAAGTGGCCATATCAAGAAAAAAAAGAGAATAAGCTTTTAAGTAAAAAGAGAGCAAAGAGCTTGTGAGCAAGAGCCATAACATCATACCACATTGCACATAAGATTGTCATATCCGATCATCTTGAGAAGAACATCGGGAACATCATACACATAGCATACTTGGGATAGAAAGCTCATACATTTGGCATCTTATAGGTTGTGCACAAGTGTCATATCCGCCTATTGAGCAATCATGCTAGCGTCTCTCTTGAGTTGTGCAACACGAGCATTTTCCGTGGATTTCACATTTTGTGCTCATTCCTTGGTTGCATGACCCCATTTATCTATCCATGTGTGTGTTTCCGTGTGCCACATCTTGTTATTGGTCTACTTGTTTCACTTGTGAATTTGTGAATCTTTTCCAACATTATTGACTCTTGCTAACATTTTGCATCAAATTTTTGTGCCACTATTCTCACCGAGCTCCACCATAAGCTTTACTTGATAGGTGTGAGTGAACAAGTCCGGTACCAATTCCACTATTCTTTCATCTCACATTGAGTGAAATGGGATACATCCTCAACTTTGGGAAAAGGTAACTTGGTATTGTTTATCTCATTTACTACTCACCTCTACTCGAGTCTTGTGATGGATAGGCATGGCATTTCATCTCCGGTCTTCCACGACAATGACAACGCGAACAACTACATCACCAAAACGTCCATCTTCGGACTACAACGAGCAATGCAAGGCATTGAGCGACTCGCCATCGACATTCGCCAAAACGAAGCAAGGATAAGGGACTACCTTGACACCAAGTTGGCCGAACAAAGGGATCAAGTACGAGACATGGTGGCCAACTACAAGTCTTCTTCCCCTTCGTCATCTTCAAGGCGGCGACGCTCAAGTGGCCAATCTTTGGAACATCATCGAGTTCAAGCACTACAACACCATCAAGATGAAGCTGCTCATGATGCGTACACCTACAAGTCCCAACAAGCTCTACATCAAGCTACGGCCAGACATCATGAGCACAAGAGAAGACCGCAAGACAAGCACCACCAAGACGGAGCTACGACTACTACGACCACTTCGGCATCTTCGCCAAGTGTCATCAAGGCATGTTCGCCTTTGGACGTATGGCATCTTCGCCTACCTCCGACGAGTACGCCTACATCGGCCTTCCTCCACGGCGACGGTGACGAGATGATCGAGCATGTGATTTTCCCTTTGGTCATGGAGGAGAGCGATGATGTGCCATCTTCGGCTTTCATCCACGGCGACGACGACGAGATGGTTGAGCATGGGATTTTCCCTTCGACCACGGCACGGCGGCGTATGATGACTTGAGTGACTTTTGCCACCATATGGAGAGTGAGAGTGACTTCACCACTAGCCCCATATATGATGAGTTGCCACAATTCCCATGTGAGGAGAGCCACAACTCCCACCACTTGAGTGAGACGAGTGACTCCACCATATGTGACATTGAGTGCACCTACCACTAGGGAGTGAGTGAGCCACCACCACATAGAGAGAGTGAGGTCATTTCGATTTCTAACAACTTAACCTCTACCTCTATTGTGTCTTCTCATTTGGTGCTAGGTCCCATATATGATGATGCGCCGATTCACGACAACTATGTTCTCCCTTTGGACAAGACGATGGCCATGGTGGAATATGATGCACCCCCCAAATGGTTCCATCACGATGAAGATGACCACGCTTTGGTTCCTACCACCTCACCTACACCACATGAGTGGAATTACATCGGTAACATAGGTGACGGTGATGCTCTTGTCCCACTAGTGGAGATTCTAGACATTGATTGCTTGCATGATGTTGATCCACCTATTACCATGCTTCATGCTAGTATGATTTCCCCATGCGATGATTTACCCATTTATGATGAGTTTGATGATTGCCATGCGGAGTCTAGTAGTTGTGATGCCATGTTACATAGGATTTCTTGTGATAATTCTCTTGGTCACATCATGTTTGATAATCCGCTTGACTTGTCATATGCTATGCATGAGATCAATCATATGTCTTATTTGCAATCTCATCATAGTGACTATGCATATGCCATTAAAATTAATCCAATTTGCACATATGGCATAGATGACAAGCCCATGGTCATTGGCTTTTGTTTTTCATGCGATGATATTGCCATGCTTCCTTTACATGATTTGCGCAATTCATCTACTATACCATGCCGTGACCACATAGAACCAAATATGCTTTGTTTTGGATGTTGTCAATATTCTCCATGTGATGTTTCCAATATTGCTCATGAGGAGACCCCCATAGTTTCCTCATACATTTTAGGAGATTTTGATTCATCCTATCCATTGCATGATCCCAATACTTGTGTGCACAATATGCTTCCCATGAATCAACATGCTATTGATGTGCCATATACTTCTATGCTAAATTTGCATCCCCATCGTGTCATACACAATAACTATTCTTTCATGATGGATGACATGTTCTTATACCATGCATCCAATTTCTTTGAGCGATGCTTATCTTGTGCTAACTCACATGTGCACATACACATCATGATGGATGATGTGTACATTTACCACACACACAATTTTTTTGGTTTGTGTTTATTTTGTGTAGGTACCCATGAATACTTGTCAACCTCACAATCCCATGAGTTGACAAAACGAGCTCTAGAGAGCAGCGATGACTTGGGATCACATGGTTTGCCTTTCCCACCGCTCTCTTCGCGCAAAGACTTCGCGCGTTTCTTCTACATGGCTCTCACATGGTTATGGGTTATCGTCCATTACATCTTATATGCCCATCTTGCCATGTTCACTTTGCATGATATGCTCATTCCTATGCCTTTGCCATGCATTTGTGACCCATGCTTTGCATTACACATGATGATTGATTCTACTACTTGTATGTGTATTTGCAACCTTGGTGGAGATATTGCTTGTTATTGCCATGTTTGCTATGTGCCCCATGCCTACGATGATACTATGATCTTGCTTTGTGTTCGTGCTCGCGATATGTCATGTGCATGCCTATATCTCTTATTTGCTGACATGACATGATTGCCATGATTTCCTCTAGTGTGTTGCATCTTCGCTCCACTAGTTTACACGACTTGATTTCTATGCTTTCTCATGTTGCATCCAATTCTTGGATTACTTGCTCCTATCATATGTTTGGTTGCAACAATGTCATCACTTCACATATGCCATGTCCCTTTTCTTGTCACATGATTGACTTGCTTGCCTCGCACATGTTGCAAAATTGCTATATCATTTGTGTTGAGTGCCTCATTTTCTTCACCACACCATATGCACATTATGCTTGGATTGTATTGCACTTGCCCCATGTGTTTAGAAATTGCCTTTCATTGGTGTTGTGAATGACTCTTATGCCTACCATAGACCATTTGTCGAGCGCTTTATGCATGTTTGCTATGATCTTGAGGTCAATGCTTGCTATCTTGTCCCACATATTAGCACCTTTACCTCACCCTTGCATGATTGTTTCCATGATGCTTCTCCATGTGCTCAATTTATATGCTTACATGCCATGCCACAATCCCTTGTCACACCATATGCTATACTTGATGACGACACTTGTTTGGTGACTCACCTCTTGAATGCTTGGTTTTGCTCTAATGGTAACCGCATTTGTTTTTCCAAGTGTTTGTTCTACTCTTTCCTTTTGAAGGAATCACAAGACGGTGTGACATTGGAGAGTGACCATTTCGAGCTTCCACATGACAAGTGCTTGGTGGTTGTCACATCCCTAGTTCTGACAATGCCTAGTGCATGCATTAGAGTGTTGCATCATGTTTAAATTTCATTTAAACCTGAAATGGGGATTGTTCAAACCCTAGCATCAAAGAGGAATTCAAATAGGTTCAACCAAAATATTTTTCAATGATTTCAAAATGCCCTTTAAAAATGTTCATCATTTCTGGATCAAGGTGGAAGCATCTACCAAAAATGGTTCACATTTTTGCAGGACATATTTGGACTTTGAATTAAGTCAAACATATTTGAATTGGGGCTATTTAAATGCTATAAATATTTTAGATGCTCCTAAAATGTTGGAAATTGTTGAGGTCACCAAATAATTGAAAGCACCCATAATTATTTCCAGGATTTTATGAAATGGTTTAGCTTTATTACTAAACCAAAACAAAATAACAGAAATAGAAAAACTAAAATAAAAGAGAGAGAGAGAGACTCACCTGGGCACTTACCTGGCGCCCACCAAGCCCACCTGGGCCTCACCTGCGCCGGCCCAGCCCACCTGGCCTGGTGCCAGTCGTCACCTACCTTTGCCAGTAGGCAGAGGAGGGACACCGCGACGTGCCCGAGCTTGCCACGCCTCCTCCTGCTTGCCGTTGAGCCCCTGGACGCGTGGGTGAACGTCCGGCGTCGCCCCGAACCGCTCGACCCCTCTCACTCTCCCTGAGTTCTCCCCCTCCTCTGCTCCTCTCTCCCGAGCGCACCGCGGCACGCCGCCGAGCACCACCGCGGCCACCGCCTCCCACTCGCCTCTCCGACACGCCCCCGAGCTCCGCCGTGATGTACCCGTCCCTACCACGGAGCCACAAGACGCCGGACGCCCTGGAGCGCCGTCACCGACGCCATCTTCTTCCTCTGCACCGACGGCCGCCGTCGCTTGATTCGCCGCCCACAGAGCATCCCCGGCCTCGCCCTCGTGCTCGTTGGACTCGCGGTGAGCTGCTGACCCGTTCCCCTCTTCTTCCCATGCCGTTTGGCCGCTCTAGCCGTTGCTTCCGCGGACCAGAGCTTCGCCGCCGTGCCTCGTCACCGTCGTGGCGAGCCACCGTGGCTCAAAGTCGGCACACCACCGTGCTCCAAACCTCACCAGAGCACGAGAACCCACCACTTCCCTCCCGAGCACCACAACGCCAAACCCGCAGCGCCGAACTCCGGCCGCCGCCTTGAGCTCGCCGCCATCGACTCAGCCACCCCAGCTCCTCCTGTCGCTTCCATTAGATGCGCCAGCATTGCCCGCTAGCCGTAGCCGCAAACCACGAGTAAAACGGTGCCATGTAGCGCAAACCCGACGCGGACGCCGCCGCGATCTGAGGTCGCCGGCGGTTAAACGCCGACAGCTGACGTGGCACCATTAGTTTAGGTGCTAATTATGTTTAGTTATTACCTGTGTCAATGACATGTGGGTCCCCGCGGATATTTAGGTTAGTCTAATTTTCTGTTAAGATTAGTACTAATCTGAGTGGACCCCATGTGTCAGCTTTGACCCTGGTCAAGTCAACGTTGACCGGTCCCACCTGTCATACACCCAGACCAGCCTGAGGCACTGACATATGGGTCCCACAAGTCAGGTTTGACCTGGCCGACCCAGTTGACCTGCTGACATCACACCTATGTCATGCTGACGCAATAACTCTTTTCTGGATTTATTCTTTTACAGTAAATTCCAGAAAATAATGCAAACTTCTAAAATTCATATAAATTCAACCGTAACTCCAAATGAGATAAATTATATATGAAAAATGATCAGAAAAATCCAATCTATCCATCTGTACCAGTTTCATGCATGTTTAAACAAGTTAAGTTGCTGTTTAGTGCAAAACATGACAAAGCACTATTTAAGATCACAAATGTGCTTGAACTTTGAATCTTTGGTTCAAAATAGCTCAAACCCATCTGGTTGTAGTTGCATTAGACCAACACACTCATTTTACCATGTCATGATCATGCATCATATTGTGCATTGCATTGATTGCGTTTCTTCTCTGTTGCCGGTATTTGTTCCCTCTCGATAGACGTGGTTTCGACAATGAGATCGATGACACTGATGAAGAGCTATATTATCTTCGGAAGTGCCAGGCAAGCAAAACCCCCTTGTTCATTCCGATACAATCCTACTCTCTCGCTCCTGCTCTATTTTACTGCATTAGGACAACAACAATACAACTGTTACTTGCTACGGTAGTTGAACCCCTTTATCCTCTGCATGACCTGTCATTGCCATAGTAAATAGATGAAACCCACTAGCATGAGTAGGAGCTGTTTGAGCCCTGATGTGCCTACTCATTCATGCTTGTTTGTCATGCCTGCTATTGCTTAGAGTTGAGTCAGGTCTGATTCATCAGGGATGAATTGGAGGTGTGTGAACATGTCCTACCGTGTGTGAGCTAAGTGTGAGAACACGATTTGGTAAAGGTAGTAGTGAGAGGCCATGTAAGAGTACATGGTGGGTTGTCTCATTGCAGCCGTCCTCAGGAACTGAGTTCTGTGTTTGTGATCCATGAACAGTTACTACCACACATTGGGTTCCGGTAACTCGACCCCTCTCGGCTTCTTAATCACCCTTGTTCTCTGTCCAGGAGTTGCAACTAGTTTCTGGTGTTTGTAGGTAGTGCTATTTTTCTACCAAGTGGCACCCGGCAGGTGGGCTTGGGATGACTAGGCACACGTGGCTGGTGTACCGAGTGGCACTGGATGGTGGGCTCGGGAACCCTGCACACATCGTTTGGGGCCGTGGCGACACCCCGCCGGATCTCCTTGCGGATGGAACCCGAATAGGCGATAAACCCGGGCGAGAGACTTGAGTGTTTAGGTAGGTCGTGGCGACTCCTCGCCCGGCTTCCGCTTGAAGGTTGCCGAGGTACATGGCGGTCTGGCGATAAGTGGCGAGAGCGTGTGAAGAAGTACACCCTGCAGGGTTATCATTATCTATTCAATAGCCGGATTCCTCGGATATGGAAACTTGGACCCTTGCATAGTTCATAGACAAGTGAAAGTGGATACTCTAAAATACGCAAGATAAGCGTGAGTGCTATGGATGGCGTTCTCGTAGGGAGACGGGAGCGGATCCATAGTGGTGTATTGATATGGTGAATATGTGGACTCATGTGCGCCACCTCAAAAGAGTTACTTGCAGTCGTAGTTCAGGTTAGCCACCGAGTCAAAGCTGGCTTGCTGCAGTTAAACTCCACCACCCCTTTGTTGATAATGATGCATATGTAGTTAGTTCTGGTGTAAGTCTTGCTGGGTACATTTGTACTCACGTTTGCCTATTTTATGTTTTTTGCAGAGAGACTTCAGTCTTGCTAGTAGTTCCACGTGGACTTCGACGTTTAGCTTGTTACCTCAGCTACGATCTTATGCCCTCGGCAGGATCTTGTAGATAGTCAGGCTTCTAAGCCTTTTTAATTTGTAGATGTCTGTACTCAGACATGTTAGCCTCCGCTTGTGCTTTGACTTGTATGCTCTGAATGTTGGGTTGTGAGACCCATGTTTGTAATATCTCGCTCCTCGGAGCCTAATGAATACATACTTGAGTCGTAGAGTCATGTTGTGATGCCATGTTGTATTTGCACATATCGAGCATATTGTGTGTATGCTATTGAAATGCTTGGTATGTGTGGGATCTGACTATCTAGTTGTTTATCTTTAGTAGCCTCTCTTATCGAAATGTCTCCTAGTGTTTCCACCGAGCCATGGTAGCTTGCTACTTGCTCCTAACACTTAGGCTGGCCGCATGTGTCCTTCTTCGTTCACGTGTGCATCCCTTCGGGAAATGTCACGCGATGAATACCGAGTCTGTTAGCCCGCCATGCCCGGTTCACCGAGTCCTGCTAGCCCATGCTACACTGGATTCACTCGCCGATGACCGACACGTTCGATGTTGGGTCATGGATGCCTGTCCCTATAAGTTTGTGCCACTTTGGGTTTACGACTAGCCATGTCAGCCCGGGATCCTTATCATATGGATGCTAGCGACACTATCATATACATGTGCCAAAAGGCGCAAACGGTCCCGGGCAAAGGTAAGGCGACACCCGTGGGAATACCGTGCGTGAGGCCGCAAAGTGATATGAGGTGTTACATGCTAGATTGATGTGGCATTGAGTCGGGGTCCTGACAGCTTTGGTATCAGATCATGACCGCTGTAGGATTACCAAGCCAAACCGGTGAAGTTGAGTCTAGAAATGCTTTAGTTATATGTAGGGAATTGATTGTGGGAAGGGAACGTAAGGCTCTTTTTACTTCTTATACCTCATGGCCTTCTGATCTGAGTCATCCTCTTCTCTTCTACGGGGATTAAGAACTAGGCCTTCTCATCTATCTATCAGGATGACGTGTTACTAAACCATAGACTTATAGAATTGATAGTTTCAAATCTCAGTTCAGTTTTACTACTTCCGTATGTTCATAACTGTTGATCTCGAAACCTTGATATTATGCCCCGGAGTGGCTATGCCACCATTTTTGTAGCATGTCTCCAATCATTTTGAGCATTTACAACCGTTATGCTTTCCGAGTCATCCCAGGTTTCTAAACAATCTGATGCACTTGCAAATCCTTTCCCTCTGGTTTTGATGTTCCTTTGGGCCAGATTAATCACACTAAATGCTGAGTTGAGGTATTCTATTGCCTCGACATATATGTTGGAATTATTATTATGACCCTAGGTGTCTTAGGGGATCATCTAGTAATCTAGCCATGTTTTGTGTTCCCGGTGTGATGATTCTGGCCACCATTCTTGAAAGCATCCCGTGATGCCATTTAGTAGTAGGTATTCTACTCCTGGGTATTAAACCCGAGATTCACCCTACCTACTTCATGTTGATAGTGTTTGCTAGTTCCTTTAGGTTATTAGTAACCTTTGCGTTAGTCCACGAGGTACGTGGTATTTCCTTCTTCCAAATACAATGAACCGCTTATGGCAGAAGTTCCTCGCTGAACCGAAGGATCACTATCAGAGTACTCTTGAGGAGTTCTCCATTCATAATTGTGAATCTGCCAGTTCTAACCTTTCCGCATGGGTTATCCGGAAGAAATGTTGAGCTACGCTCGACATACTAATCTATGCATCCACAACTCAGAAAGTTATATGTTCCTTTGAGTTGTTCTCTTTAGTTGTGTCCTGACCCTCGTCTATCAATTGATAGTCAAGAGTAGGCTTGCATTCGTTTATCGATGCCTATTACTCTTGTGGTCCGTCAAGCCATTCTATCCGGAATGACTTGGAGAAACAAACTCCAGTACCTCATCCATATCCAGGATTGGGTCAAAGTAGTTGCAATCCGCAAATCAAATACCAATCTAGCTTTTGATTCTGTTCTACCTCGGAGTATTACCCCCTTTATGTCAGGATTGTCATGAGAATTGCATCATTTCTCATAAATTCTTGACGTAGTGATACTTCTCGCTATCATTTTTCATTCCTCGGCCCCGTGTTATTGTAACCGGAATGCTAACAAGTGAACTGTGATGTGTGAAATCGATACTTCCAGCAACCTTGCTGCTTGGTAGGAAATGGACAATATTCTCATTCTTAGTGTGTTGGTTATTGAATCATCATCCTAAGATTGATCATGCTACCTAGTCCGTATTTTTGGTGCACTCTTCAATCAATAGTTAGGATTATTTAGTCCCTTGCATATTTGATCATATTGTCTTGCCCTGAAAAGCAAGATTGTTCTCAAGCTTAGTAACATACCGGTGGTTCATGATTTTCCGTATATCTTCTCGGAAGTATTACCAGGTTGTCACCTGACCGCTATGTTGAGTTCGTGATCAAGATGGTTTCTTGTAAACCACCCCTTCTCCAAGAATCTGTGTGGGATACCCCTGAGCTAGTTGGTCAAGCTAAACAACAACTTGGAGAGTTGGAAGATGGAAGCTTGTCCGATTTAGTTCATCTTAAGGGATATCTTGTGTGTGTTGAAGAAAGATGATATCTTCATCGATTGGTCCTCGTGATCAGTTGTTGGATCTACTGCGTTGTCAAAACTTTGACTTGAGTATGGGCTATTGTCAAGTCATATCAGAACCAATGATGTGCGTAATGTTGTCTTACCCGTGGTTGATCCCTCGGGCATACACCATTATATCCTTTGGTCTGACCAATGCTATCACTGTGTTCACCTAATTATGGAATTCCATTTATATGGAAACCAGGATGAACTGTTGTTGAGCCCATTGACAACATCCTTATCTTCTCCATAATCTTGTTGAACATTAAGCTAGTATTGGAAACTTTTGAAAGCATTTCTTCATGCTAGCTCATGAAGCATATGTCCGGATGAAAGAAGTGACTCGCTCTAACTCATGTGCATTTGATGCAAGCTGCCGCCGTGGGTTCGAGAAAGTTAGTTTTTGCTTCCTCTGGAATCATCCCAAGTTGGTCACGCATATGTGCGAAGTACTCTATGGTTTGATCGGTTGGCCGCCTCCATTCTATATGTGTTCCTAGCACACCAAGCCACTGATTGACTTGTTCAAGGAGAAGAAGCTCCTTCTTAAGAGTATACCTTATGCAAGGACTTTGATATCCTCGATGATGATTCCCCACCTGAACTCGGTAGTGTTTTATTATAAGACTACTATGTGGCCATGTTTGTCTGGGACAACGTGTTCACGTGTTTGTAGCAAAACCAGCTCATGTTTTGGAGCTTACTACCGTAGTCCATTTCCCGAGAATCTCGCAACGTCGTCTCGTCGATTTGTGTTGCAAACTTTCATTCTTCTTTCTAGACTTGATGAGTCTGGAATATTCTGACACCAACCAGATCTGAATCTCAGGCAGAGATGATGGTTGGGACATTTCCCAAGAACTATAATATTGGTCTCTCGATAACCGGAAAAGTGGATGTCGTGGCCAACACACCTAGCCGGAAGACCTATTATTGTAGTATCTTGATGGAGAAAGTTGGCCACCTCCCCATGAGGATTTCGTAGGATTTACTCCCTAGTTGTCCCTTATGGATTTTTGTGTTTCCGAAGTCCGACCTTTACTTGATGTTCTAGATACCAGACCATTGAATGAATGGGATACGCTAGTACATCAAGGAGAACATTAGAAGCGGAGTGCTAAATGTCTCTCAGTCGATCGTCCAGATTTCGTCCCCTTGGCCTCGCTAAGGTGAAATCTGAGAAAGTGTTATCTTCCTTTGCATCTGCATCGTCCATCGCTACTCATCACGGTAGTATGTTGTGTTGTCAGCACCCTTGACACGGATGTTAATAAAACCTTGATGAATATGGAAATGCTCAAGTTCTTGAGAGCACACACAAGCGCTAGGTGTTATCATCGGCACTAACCGGGATTGCTCTCAGTTTCCTTGGTTATGCTATAACCAATCCAACAGTGGATTCACTCTCTACTGTTGAGCTTCTCCCCAGTTACTAAAATCATCCATTGTGTTTCCTCAACAAGGTAATCCACATCATCCATACTAGTCCGGGTATGTCATTCTTCCAGACTCCAAATGATCGATTATGATTTGCCTTAGGCTGGTATAAAGAGTTTCAATGATCTCTGAATCAAAGGTAATTCTTTTTGCCACTCAAGGGGATATTTCTACAAGTCACCTTCCCTAAGGTGTCTCGTTGTGGTATCATGGCAACTATTTTCCTCGCTACTTTGAAACCTCATCAAATTGTTTCCTCCGTCCTTCATGATGTGTGTTTTGCCTCTCAGCTCAAGAGATATTCTACATCTCATCCCGTGAGTTGATCTTGTGGTCATTAAAATGATCCATCCTTGTAGAGTGTTTCTGTCCTCGTGTTGGATGAAGATCTCAAAAACAAAGACGTCAAGATCAATTGGAGCACTGAATCAACATCCTCGAGAAAGACATCTGGATCGTGAAGTTGTGTTAGCTTGTGCCCCCTTTGTCTTCTTACCTCACGTCTTGAATCTCGGGACGAGATTCTTGTTTAGTAGGGGTGAGCTGTCACATCCCTAGTTCTGACAATGCCTAGTGCATGCATTAGAGTGTTGCATCATGTTTAAATTTCATTTAAACCTGAAATGGGGATTGTTCAAACCCTAGCATCAAAGAGGAATTCAAATAGGTTCAACCAAAATATTTTTCAATGATTTCAAAATGCCCTTTAAAATGTTCATCATTTCGGATCAAGGTGGAAGCATCTACCAAAAATGGTTCACATTTTTGCAGGACATATTGGACTTTGAATTAAGTCAAACATATTTGAATTGGGGCTATTTAAATGCTATAAATATTTTAGATGCTCCTAAAATGTTGGAAATTGTTGAGGTCACCAAATAATTGAAAGCACCCATAATTATTTCCAGATTTTATGAAATGGTTTAGCTTTATTACTAAACCAAAACAAAATAATGTAAATAGAAAAACTAAAATAAAAGAGAGAGAGAGAGACTCACAGGCACTTACAGCGCCCACCAAGCCCACTGGGCCTCACTGCATGCCCCCAGCCCACGGCTGGTGCCGTCGTCACCTACCTTTGCCAGTAGGCAGAGGAGGGACACCGCGACGTGCCCGAGCTCGCCACGCCTCCTCCTGCTTGCCACCGAGCCCCTGGACGCGTGGGTGAATGTCCGGCGTCGCCCCGAACCGCTCGACCCCTCTCACTCTCCCTGAGTTCTCCCCCCTCCTCTGCTCCTCTCTCCCGAGCGCACCGCGGCACGCCGCCGAGCACCACCGCGGCCACCGTCTCCCCCTCGCCTCTCCGACGCGCCCCCGAGCTCCGCCGTGACGTACTCGTCCCTACCACGGAGCCACAAGACGCCGGATGCCCTGGAGCGCCGTCACCGACGCCATCTTCTTCCTCTGCACCGACGGCCGCCGTCGCTTGATTCGCCGCCCACAGAGCATCCCCGGCCTCGCCCTCGTGCTCGTTGGACTCGCGGTGAGCCGCCGACCCGTTCCCCTCTTCTTCCCATGCCGTTTGGCAGCTCTAGCCGTTGCTTCCGCGGTTCAGAGCTTCGCCGCGCTGTGCCTCGTCACCGTCGTGCGAGCCACCGTGGCTCAAAGCCGGCACACCACCGTGCTCCAAACCTCACCAGAGCACGTAGAACCCACCACTTCCCTCCGAGCACCTGGCGCCAAACCCGTGGGTGCCGAACTCCGCCGCCGCCTTGGAGCTCGCCGCCATCGACTCGAGCCACCCCAGCTCCTCCGTTCGCTCCATTAGATGCGCCGCATTGCCAGCTAGCCGTAGCCGCAAACCACGAGTAAAACGGTGCCATGTAGCGCAAACCCGCCGCGGACGCCGCCGCGATCTGAGGTCGCCGGCGGTTAAACGCCGGCAGCTCACGTGGCACCATTAGTTTAGGTGCTAATTATGTTTAGTTATTACCTGTGTCAATGACATGTGGGTCCCCGCGGATATTTAGGTTAGTCTAATTTTCTGTTAAGATTAGTACTAATCTGAGTGGACCCCACGTGTCAGCTTTGACCCTGGTCAAGTCAACGTTGACCGGTCCCACCTGTCATACACCCAGACTAGCCTGAGGCACTGACGTACGGGTCCCACAAGTCAGGTTTGACCTGGCCGACCCAGTTGACCTGCTGACATCACACCTATGTCATGCTGAGGCAATAACTCTTTTCTGGATTTATTCTTTTCAAAGAAATTCGAGAAAATAATGCAAACTTCTAAAATTCATATAAATTCAACCGTAACTCCAAATGAGATAAATTATATATGAAAAATGATCAGAAAAATCCAATCTATCCATCTGTACCAGTTTCATGCATGTTTAAACAAGTTAACTTGCTGTTTAGTGCAAAACATGACAAAGCACTATTTAAGATCACAAATGTGTTTGAACTTTGAATCTTTGGTTCAAAATAGCTCAAACCCATCTGGTTGTAGTTGCATTAGCCCAACACACTCATTTTACCATGTCATGATCATGCATCATATTGTGCATTGCATTGATTGTGTTTCTTCTCTTCTTAGGTATTTGTTCCTCTCGATAGGCGTGGTTTCGACGATGAGATCGATGACAGCGATGAAGAGCTATATTATCTTCGGAAGTGCCAGGCAAGCAAAACCCCCTTGTTCATTCCGATACAATCCTACTCTCTCGCTCCTGCTCTATTTTACTGCATTAGGACAACAACGATACAACTGTTACTTGCTACGGTAGTTGAACCCCTTTATCCTCTGCATGACCTGTCATTGCCACAGTAAATAGATGAAACCCACTAGCATGAGTAGGAGTTGTTTGAGCCCTGATGTGCCTACTCATTCATGCTTGTTTGTCATGCCTGCTATTGCTTAGAGTTGAGTCAGGTCTGATTCATCAGGGATGAATTGGAGGTGTGTGAACATGTCCTACCGTGTGTGAGCTAAGTGTGAGAACACGATTTGGTAAAGGTAGCGGTGAGAGGCCATGTAGGAGTACATGGTGGGTTGTCTCATTGCAGCCGTCCTCAGGAACTGAGTTCTGTGTTTGTGATCCATGAACAATTACTACCACACATTGGGTTCCGGTAACTCGACCCCTCTTGGCTTCTTAATCACCCTTGTTCTCTGTCCAGGAGTTACAACTAGTTTCTGGTGTTTGTAGGTAGTGCTATTTTTCTACCAAGTGGCACCCGGCAGGGTGGGCTTGGGACAGACTAGGCACACGTGGCCTGGTGTACCGAGTGGCACCGGATGGTGGGCTCGGGAACCCTGCACACATCGTTTGGGGCCTGGCGACACCCCGCCGGATCTCCTTGCGGATGGAACCTGAATAGGCGATAAACCCGACGAGAGACTTGAGTGTTTAGGTAGGTCGTGGCCGACTCCCTCGCCCGGCTTCCGCTTGAAGGTTGCCGAGGTACATGACGTGTCTGGGCGATAAGTGGCGAGCGTGTGTGAAGAAGTACACCCTGCGGGTTATCATTATCTATTCAATAGCGGATTCCTCGGATATGGAAACTTGGACCCCTTGCATAGTTCATAGACAAGTGAAAGTGGATACTCTAAAATACGCAAGATAAGCGTGAGTGCTATGGATGGCGTTCTCGTAGGGAGACGGTAGCGGATCCATAGTGGTGTATTGATATGGTGAATGTGGACTCGTGTGCGCCACCTCAAAAGAGTTACTTGCAGTCATAGTTCAGGTTAGCCACCGAGTCAAAGCTGGCTTGTTGCAGTTAAACTCCACCACCCCTTTGTTGATAATGATGCATATGTAGTTAGTTCTGGTGTAAGTCTTGCTGGGTACATTTGTACTCACGTTTGCCTATTTTATGTTTGTTGTAGAGAGACTTCAGTCTCGCTAGTAGTTCCACGTGGACTTCGACGTTTAGCTTGTTACCTCAGCTACGATCTTGTGCCCTCGGCAGGATCTTGTAGATAGTAAGGCTTCTAAGCCTTTTTCATTTGTAGATGTCTGTACTCAGACATGTTAGCCTCCGCTTGTGCTTTGATTTGTATTCTCTGAATGTTGGGTCGTGAGACCCATGTTTGTAATATCTCGCTCCTCGGAGCCTAATGAATACATACTTGAGTCGTAGAGTCATGTTGTGATGCCATGTTGTATTTGCACATATCGAGCATATTGTGTGTATGCTATTGAAATGCTTGGTATGTGTGGGATCTGACTATCTAGTTGTTTATCTTTAGTAGCCTCTCTTCGGAAATGTCTCCTAGTGTTTCCACCGAGCCATGGTAGCTTGCTCTTGCTCCTAACACTTAGGCTGGCCGGCATGTGTCCTTCTTCGTTCTTGTGTCTGTCCCTCGGGAAATGTCACGCGATGAATACCAGAGTCTGTTAGCCCGCCACTGCCCGGTTCACGGAGTCCTGCTAGCCCAGTGCTACAGCTTGGATTCACTCACGATGGCCGACACGTTCGATCTTTGGGTCATGGATGCTGTCCTGTAAGTTTGTGCCACCTTGGGTTTACGACTAGCCATGTCAGCTCGGGCTCCTTATCATATGGATGCTAGCGACACTATCAAATATGTGTGCCAAAAGGCGCAAACGGTCCCGGGCAAAGGTAAGGCGACACCCGTGGGAATACCGTGCGTGAGGCCGCAAAGTGATATGAGGTGTTACATGCTAGATCGATGTGGCATTGAGTCGGGGTCCTGACAGTGGTTGTCCACTTCTACACGGCGACACCGTCTCCTTCCCATGGTGATGAAGATCACGATTTGTGGACGGATTTCTCCCAAGGGGGGGGGGATATGATGCGGAGCATCCCTCAACCACTCGCACCGACACTCCATCACCACCGCAAGCATCAAGAGGTCCAATGACAAGAGCACATGCACGCAACATTGAGAACGAGGTCACTTCTTTCCTCTCTGAGTTTTGGTCGGTTTCACATGAGAATGGGATTCTACCTCAAAGAGATACACTATGCATTCTTAGGTACTTCGGATATCGTCACGATGAAGCACGGAGGAATCACCAAGTTCACCGAAGACCTACGGAGGACGAAGACCTGGACACACAAGAAGAAAGAGAAGGAGATAAGCGAGAAGAACGAGAGGTGTCGGAGCTCCCTGGACACCCCAGGTGCCCGGACACTTTGGCACCGGGTGCCCGGCCACTACTGGCGTCGCCCCAGCCGGCCCCAGTGCCCGCAGGTGGAGCCCAGGTGCCCGGCCGCTCCCACCAGCCGCCCACCAGCCGGGTGCCGCCCCGAGCTCCGGATGCGGGTCACCTCCACCACCGGCCCAGCCCACTCGGGTGCCGGCCTCGCTGCCCGGGTGCCCAGCCACCTCCTGCGTCGGCCCAACACACCCCGGGTGCCTGACTATTGGGCCCGGTGCTGGCAAGCCGCCCAGCCTCAGACCGACCCGGGTGCCCGAGCCTGAGTCCCCCGGGTGCCCGCACCACACCGAGAGCCTGCGTGCCTCCTTGGGGTTTGCCCTTGTATTCACCCTCCTCTCTTATTTCGTCCCTAAACTATATAAGGGCATCACCTAGCTCATTTAGAGGATAGCTAAGGATAGACACAAATCATAGAGCTTAGCTCATGTACCTCCCCTTGTGGGATTCCTCTTGAGAGAGAAGACTCCATTGGAGTACAAGACCTCCATTGGAGAAGATCCCTAGGGATTCAAGCCCCCCTTGAGGGAAGGATCTACCTAGATCATCAAGCCCTCATCTCCTTCATAGGGTTTGAGATGAACTCTACCATGTATCTTGTTTCCCTTTAATTGTTCATGTACCTTGTGGATCTTGTGTGTTTGTTAGTCTAGTGGATGTGTGATTGGACTTGTTCTCGAGTGTTCCTCTTGTTTTCTCTCTTTTGTTCATCTTGTTCTTGGGGATTCCCCTCCAATTCGTGAAAGATCTTCACTTAGGGTTCCATCCTACAACACTAAAGCTACCACCGAACTGGAGAAATCCAAGAAGGCAACATCTGGTAATGTTCCCCTCTATCGAGAAAACATAATCATATACTAGGATTATTAATACAGGCGCAACTCTTATAACAGAAGCACCGGATGTCGCACAAGCGGGAGGTTCAGGAGCTCAAAGGCAACTGGCCATGGGCGAACGCATCCTAACATAGGTCAGGGTGGAGAAGAACAAACTCCAAGATGCCAACACCAAGCTTGGTGAAGAGCTTAAAGATGTGCGAGCCCAGCTAGCTGACTCCATGAAGGAAAATAAGAAGTTGCGGGGCGGCATATTTGGTATGTGTTCGGACTTACCTTTATATAGTTCGGCAAGTGAGGGAACTGGCAGAATTATGTCTGTAGGTATATTGACGGGCCGTCCCAAAGTGGAGGTGTCTGGATCATTGAGCGATCTGCTACAAGAGTTGTCGCAAATGCACGAGCGAGCTCGGCAGGCGATGCAAAGTGTTGCTAAGGCTTTATGGCCATCCGACTCCCCTCCAGGAAGTACGGAGGGGCTTGTACAGCTTCTCCAGGGAGCGCGGCGGCGCTTCCGATTATGGAAGATATCGGCATTCTGTGAAGGTGCGCGAGAAGCCTAGGCAATTGTGAATACCCGCTATACCAAGCTCGACCCGAATCACATGGCCCGGGTCAGACCTGTAGGGTCAAATGGAGAAGAAATTCCCGTTAGTTTGGTATATGACCAGGTCCAAGTAGCTGCCAAGTATTCCCAACAGGATTGTAGGCTAGAAAGCCTGTTGGATGGCATAGAGGAAGAAGTGTGTGAGTCTAAGTGACTATGTACTTCATTTGACAGATTATGTCTCTAGCTGAATTGTAAAAACGCTTGTCATGGCAGACGTTTTTGCTTCAACCTCTGGACCCTAAGGTGTGGAGTGCTTCCAAATACCCGCTCAGTAATAGAAACCGGGGTATGCGTGGAAGCCAGGCATAGGGGTCATAGTTTCTTGAACAGACAAGTATCCGGCTAGTTATGTTATATTACATTTTAATCGTAAGAAACGTCTTCCAGAGAGAATAGTTCCGTTAAGGGTTCCTTTCCCTAGGTAAGCATGCATTAATGTGCATGTCCGAACTGTGTTTGAAAAACCACAACATACATAACATCTGGGGGTTCATAATGCGACAAGTAAACAACATCTTTAGTCCGCCGACCGAATATTCCCTTAAGAACGCTAGCTTTCGGCTTCACCCAGTCTGAGCTACACATCCGGATGACCCGGCAGTAACAATCGCTGAGGTGCTCCCTTTATGCCCTAGCCGAACTAACAAGAACGTAGGGTATAAGCACAGGAGCCAGCCAACCCAGCTTGGCCAAAACTTAAGTCATATCGATGCATATAATGGCGAAGAAAAGGTACACACGTGGAAAAGACACATATGTGGTGAGCTTGATGCTCGGAAAATAATAGTAATAAGCTTCTGTACAAGATGCCCCTAGGTATAATTGACATACATATTAAGAATTGTATGCATTTGTAGGTGTACGGTCGAGCCGTACAAGAGCTTTACCGCTTAGTAAATAAAAGTGAAAAGAGAGTAAAAATAAATAAAGGAAAAAAGAAGGGAAAAAGGAGACGAACGAAGAGTCCGGCGCTAGGCATAGAATCTTCAGAGTCTGGCCGCATTCCATGGGTTCGGCTCCAGGCGGTTGTCTGATGCATCATGCAGGCGGTACACTCCTCCGGTGAGAACTTCGTCGATGATGAAGGGACCCTCCCACTTGGGCTTGAGTTTGTCCTTTTTCTTCTCCGGCAAGTGTAGGACGAGTTCACCAATGTTATAAGTCTTAGTCCGTACTTCTCTGCTTTGATATCTGCGAGCCTATTGTTGATAAAATGTGGAACGGGCCTTAGCAACGTTGCGCTCCTCCTCCAGAGCATCTGAGTTGTCCTGTCGATCTAGCTCAGCCTCTTTCTCTTCATACATGCGCACTCGAGGTGAGTCATGAATAATGCCGCAGGGTAACACAGCCTCTGCGCCATACACCATGAAGAAAGGTGTATATCCGGTAGAACGATTGGGCGTGATCTGAAGCCCCCAGAGTACGGAGTCGAGCTCCTCCACCCAGTGCTTGTCTGATTCTTTCAAAGACCGCACTAACCTGGGTTTGATGCCGCTCATAATAAGACCGTTAGCTCATTCGACTTGACCGTTGGTTTGCGGGTGGTATACGGAGGCATAATCGAGCTTGATGCCCAGATTAGCACACCAGGCTTTCACCTCATCGTCTGTGAAATTGGAGCCATTGTCAGTGATAATGCTGTGTGGAACACCATAACGGTGCACAACACCGGATATAAAATCTATCACTGGCCTGGCTTCGGCCATTTTGACTGGCTTGGCCTCTATCCACTTAGTGAATTTATCCACCATGACCAACAAGTATTTTTTCTTGTGGCTTCCCCCTTTAAGGGGTCCGACCATATCAAGCCCCCAGACTGCAAAAGGCCATGTGACGGGGATTGTTTGTAGAGCGGTGGGTGGCATATGGCTTTGGTTGGCGAAAAGCTGGCATCCGATGCAATGTTGGACCAGGTCCTGTGCTTTTGCTCGGTCCGTTGGCCAATAGAAACCTGTATGGAAGGCCTTGCTTACGAGGGCCCAAGCCGTGGCGTGGTGACCACCGAGACCAGCATGAATTTCAGCCAAGAGCTGCCGCCCTTCCTCCTCGGAGATACATCTTTGAAGTACTCCGGTAGCGCTTTTCTTATTGAGTTCTCCCTCATGAACCTTGTAGGCTTTAGAGCACCGCACAATGCAGCGTGCCTCGTTCTGATCCTCGGGAAGCTCTCGCCTATTAAGGTAGGCCAAGAAGGGTTCGGTCCATGGGGCGATGACTGCCATGATGAGATGGGCCGAAGGTGTAATTTCGGTGGCATTTCGGTGGCTGAGCCCCCGATGATATCGGTGTGTTCGGATCTAGGGTTGTATTCGGATCCGTATTGGTATTACCGCTCTCCCCTTGCCACACCACAGATGGCTTAAAAAGCCTTTCTAGAAAGATGTTAGGTGGGACGGGGTCGCACTTAGCGCCGACGCGAGCAAGGATGTCCACTGCTTGATTACTTTCTCGAGCCACATGGTGAAACTCGAGCCCCTCGAACTGAGCCGACATTTTGAGAACGGCGTTACAGTAAGCCGCCATCTTCGGATCTTTGGCATCTAAATCTCCATTTATTTGAGATATTGCAAGGTTTGAATCCCCGCGCACTTCCAGGCGTTGTATGCCCATGGAGACAACCATCCGAAGACCATGCAATAAGGCTTCGTATTCGGCTGCATTGTTGGAGTCCGTGAACAATATTTGTAGGACGTACTAAACAGTATCTCCGGTAGGGGATGTTAGGACAACGCCTGCCCCTAGGCCTGCCAACATTTTAGAGCCGTTGAAGTGCATGATCCAGTTGGAGTATGTGCCGTACTCTTTAGGGAGTTCGGTTTCTGTCCATTCGGCGACGAAGTTAGCCAATACTTGAGATTTAATGGCCCTGCGCGGTTTGTATGATTTGTCGAATGAAAGAGCTCAATGGCCCACTTGGCAATCCGGCCCGTAGCGTCGCGGTTGTTTATTATGTCATTGAGAGGTACTTCGGAGGCCACTGTAATTGAACACTCTTGAAAGTAGTGTCGTAGCTTCCGGGATGCCATGAAAATCGCGTATGATATTTTTTGGTAATGAGGGTACCGGGATTTGCATGGTGTGAGGACAGTGGATACGTAGTATACCAGCTTTTAGATCGGGTATTTCTGTCCGTCCTCCTCTCGCTCGACAACGAGCACGCGCTCATGACTTGGTGTGTGGACGATATGTATAATAACATGGGTTCACCGATGTTTGGCGCGGCCAGGATTGGGTTGCTCGCTAGAAGAGCCTTTATTTCTTCCAATCCGGATGTTGCCGCATCCGTCCACTCGAAGTGTTCGGTGCGTCGGAGAAGGCGATACAGTGGCAATGCCTTTTCTCCCAGTTTGGAGATAAAGCGGCTTAGAGCTGCCACGCATCCAGATAATTTTTGGACTTGTCTAAGGTCTGTTGGCGTAGCCAACTGTGACAAAGCTCGGATTTTAGCTGGGTTTGCCTCAATTCCTCTATTGGAAATGATGAAGCCTAGAAGCTTTCCAGCGGGAACGCCGAAAACACACTTTTCTGGATTGAGCTTGATGTCATATGTTCGGAGGTTGTCGAATGTGAGACGCAGATCGTCTATTAAGGATTCGACATGCTTGGTTTTGATGACTACGTCATCCACGTATGCTTCAACTGTCTTGCCGATTTGTTTTTCCAGGCATGTTTGAATCATGCGTTGATAGGTGGCACCGGCATTTTTTAGCCCGAAAGGCATAGTGTTGAAGCAGAAAGGCCCGTATGGGGTGATAAATGCCGTTGCGGCTTGATCAGATTCCTTCATCTTGATTTGATGCTATCCGGAGTATGCATCGAGGAAACATAGTGAGTCGTGTCCTGCGGTAGCATCGATGATCTAATCAATGTGGGGGAGGGGAAAGGGATCCCTAGGGCAAGCCTTGTTGAGGTCTTTGAAATCGACGCATAGGCGCCAGGATTTATCCTTCTTTGGTACCATCACCAGGTTTGCTAGCCAGTCCGGGTGTTTTATCTCTCTGATGAATCCGGCCTCGAGTAACTTGGCTAGCTCCTCACCCATGGCTTGTCGTTTGGGTTCGGAAAAGCGTCGTAATGTTTGATTGACCGGCTTGTATCCCTTCAATATGTTTAGGCTATGTTCGCCCAGTCTGCGTTGGATTCCTGGCATATCAGAAGGGTGCCAGGCAAATATGTCCCAGTTTTCACGTAGAAACGCCCGCAGTGCAGCGTCGACCATGGGGTCCAGCTGTGCCCCGATGGATGTTGTCTTTGTGGAGTCCGTTGGGTGGACCTGGAATTTGACTATTTCATCTGCTGGGTTTAAAGGAGGTGGATTTGGATCGCTTGTCGAGTATCACATCGTCCCTGTCCACCGTGGAGCGCAATGCGGTTAATTCTTCGGCCGCGAGGGCTTCAGACAATGCCTCAAGGGCTAAGGCGGCGGTTTTGTTTTTGGCACGGAGTGCTATGTCCGGATCACTGGCGAGAGTGATGATTCCATTGGGCCCGGGCATCTTGAGCTTCATGTACACGTAATGGGGTACAACTTGGAAGCTTGCAAATGCATCTCGCCCTAAAAGGGCATGATATCCACTATTAAAAGGGGCCACCTGAAAGGCTATCTCTTCGGACCGATAGTTCTCCGGCGTGCCGAATACCATGTAGAGTGTGATTTTTCCCGCGCACCGTGCCTCCCGACTGGTAATAATCCCTCGGAAGGTCGTGCTGCTTTGCTCAATGCGGCTCCTGTCTATTTCTGTTTTGTCGAGAGTTTCCTCGTAAATGAAGTCTAGTCCGCTGCCACCGTCCGTGAGAACTTTGGTAAGTCGAAAACCGTCCACAATTGGACTGAGGACCAGTGCGGCAGGTGCCCGGACTGTTTTGAATTTTGGTTCGTCATTGGCATTGAAAGTTATGGCCGTGTCGTTCCAAGGGTTTATTGCTGCAACTTGGCAGACTTCAGCGAGGCCACGGAGTGCCCTTTTGCGCCTATTGTTTGAGGCGAAAGTCTCGAAGACTGTCTACACTATATGGTTGTTGTCTTCTGTGGGATGTTGCTCTGCGGTATTTTTGATGAGGAGATCCTCGCCGCTCTTGGCCACCTGCCGGAGTATCCAACATGCTCTAAGGCCGTGGGTTGGTATGGTATCCGGTGTTGTGTGTATCTTGCATGGCCTATCGAGCCATCCCTCTAGGACGGCTCTGCGCCCCGTATTGAGCTTTGATTTTTGGGTTACTGGATCGGGCGACTAAGGGAGTCCTGGATTAGGGGGTGTCCGGATGGCCGGACTATAGCCTTTGGCCGGACTCCTGGACTATGAAGATACAAGATTGAAGACTTCATCCCGTGTACGGAAAACCTTTCTAACGATATGGTAAAAGGATTTTTAAACAATTGAAATGACACCCTAGACTTACGGGGAAGGAATTTAAACCCTTTGACAAATGATTCAGTGAGAGTGAGGTGTTGGTTGCACTTATCTAAAATGTAGGGACAGAGATCGGCATTGTGAACATATTACTCAATTCCTCCTTAATGCTGACACTATCATATAATCGTTGCATGGCCATAAGCATGTTTTGGTGGCGGCATCTCGAATGGACTTTTCACTCGGTTCAACATAAGACCGACGAATAGAGCTGCTACTAGAGGATTCCTCCAAGGATCTCTGCTACCTCTTGAGCATGCGTTGGTTTTCCCTTGAAGAGGAAAGGGTGATGCAGCAAAGTAGCGTAAGTATTTCCCTCAGTTTTTGAGAACCAAGGTATCAATCCAGTAGGAGGCTACACTCAAATCCCCCATACCTGCACAAACAAATAAGAACCTTGCAACCAACGCGATAAAGGGGTTGTCAATCCCATTACGGCCACTTGCAAAAGTGAGATCTGATAGAGATAATAAGATAAATATTTTTGGTATTTTTATGATATAGATTGGAAAGTAAAGATTGCAAAATAAAATAGATCGGAAACTTATATGATGGAAAATAGACCCGGGGGCCATAGATTTCACTAGTGGCTTCTCTCAAGATAGCATAAGTATTACAGTGGGTGAACAAATTACTGTCGAGCAATTGATAGAAAAGTGCATAGTTATGAGAATATCTAGGCATGATCATGCATATAGGCATCACGTCCGCGACAAGTAGATCGAAACAATTCTGCATCTACTACTATTACTCCACACATCGACCGCTACCCAGCATGCATCTAGAGTATTAAGTTCATAAGAATAGAGTAACGCATTAGGCAAGATGACATGATGTAGAGGGATAAACTCAAGCAATATGATATAAACCCCATCTTTTTATCCTTGATGGCAACAATACAATACGTGCCTTGCTGCCCCTGCTGTCACTAGGAAATGACACCGCAAGATTGAACATAAAGCTAAGAACTTCTCCCATTGCAAGAAAGATCAATCTAGTAGGCCAAACCAAACTGATAATTTGCAGAGGCTTGCAAAGATAACAAATCATACATAAAAGAATTCAGAGGCTAGGGTGTTGATGTAGAAGCCCTCCATGATCGATTCCCTTCCGGTGGAGCGCCGGAAAAGGCCCCAAGATGGGATCTCACGGGTACAGAAGGTTGCGGCAGTGGAAATAGGGTTTCGTGGTGCTCTCGGATGTTTTCAGGGTATATGAGTATATATAGGAGAAAGAAGCCAGTCAGGGGAGCCACGAGGGGCCCACGAGGGTGGGGGCGCGCCTCCCTGCCTCGTGGCCGCCTCATTGCTTCCTTGACGTCCACTCCAAGTCTCCTGGATTGCGTTTGTTCCAAAAACGACTCTCCCGAAGGTTTCATTCCGTTTGGACTCCGTTTGATATTCCTTTTCTGCGAAACATTGAAATAGGCAAAAAAGAGCAATTTGGACTGGGCCTTCGGTTAATAGGTTAGTCCAAAAAATAGTATAAAAGTATATAATAAAGCCCATTAAACATCCAAAACAGATAATATAATAGCATGGAACAATAAAAAATTATAGATATGTTGGTGACGTATCATGCATCCCCAAGTTTCATTCCTGCTCGTCCTCGAGTAGGTAAATGATAAAAATAGAATTTTTTTATGTGGAATGCTACCTAGCATAATTCTGAATGTAATTTTCTTTATTGTGGCATGAATGTTCAGATCCGAAAGATTCAAGACAAAAGTTTAATATTGACATAAGAGTAATAATACTTCAAGCATACTAACAAAGTAATCATGTCTTCTCAAAATAACATGGCCAAAGAAAGTTATCCCTACAAAATCATATAGTCTGGCTATGCTCTATCTTCATCACATAAAATATTTAAATCATGCACAACCCTGGTTTTAGCTAAGCAATTGTTTCATACTTTAGTATTTTCAAACTTCTTCAATCTTCATGCAATACATGAGCGTGAACCATGGACATAGCACTATATGTGGAATAGAATGGTGGTTGCAGAGAAGACAAAAAGGAGAAGATAGTCTCACATCAACTAGGCATATCAACGGGCTATGGAGATGACCATTAATAGATATCAATGTGAGTGAGTAGGGATTGCCATGCAATGGATGCACTAGAGCTATAAGTGTATGAAAGCTCATCAAAAGAAACGAAGTGGGTGTGTAACCAACTTGCTTGCTCATGAAGACCTAGGGCAATTTGAGGAAGCCCATCATTGGAATATACAAGCCAAGTCCTATAATGAAAAATTCCCACTAGCATACGAAGGTGACAACATAGGAGACTCTCTATCATGAAGATAATGGTGCTACTTTGAAGCACAAGTGTGGTAAAAGGATAGTAGCATTGTCCCTTCTCTCTTTTTCTCTCATTTTTTGGTGGGCTTCTTTGGCCTCTTTTTTTATTTGGGCTTCTTTGGCCTCTTTTATTTTTCATAAAGTCCGGAGACTCACCAACTTGTGAGGGAGCCATTGCTTCCATCATCCTTTCCTCACATGGGACAATGCTCTTATAATGAAGATCATCACACTTTTATCTACTTACAACTCAAGAATCTTAGAACAAAATATGACTCTATGTGGATGCCTTCGGTGGTGTACCGCGATAATGAATCAAGAGTGACATTTATGAAAGAGTTATGAATGGTGGCTTTGCCACAAATACGATGTCAACTACATGATCATGCAAAGCAATATGACAGTGGTGGAGCGTGTCATAATAAATGTAACGGTGGAAAGTTGCATGGCAATATATCTCGAAATGGCTATGGAAATGCCATAATAGTTAGGTATGGTGGATGTTTTGAGGAAGGTATATGGTGGGTGTATGATACCGGCGAAAGCTGCATGGCACAAGAGAGGCTAGCAATGGTGGAAGGGTGAGAGTGCGTATAATCCATGGACTCAACATTAGTCATGAAGAACTCACATACTTATCGCAAAAATCTACAAGTTATCAAAACATAGTACTACATGCATGCTCCTAGGGGAAGGGTTGGTAGGAGTTAACCATCGCGCGATCCAGACCTCCACACATAAGGAAGAGAATCAATAAATAAATCATGCTCCAACTTCATCACATAACAGTTCACCATACGTGCATGCTACGGGAATCACAACCTTTTAACATAAGTATTCCTCAAATTCACAACTACTCAACTAGCATGAACCTAATATTACCATCCTCATATCTCAAAACAATCATCAAGTATCAAACTTCTCATAGTATGCAATGCACTTTATATGATAGTTTTTTTTATTATACCTATCTTGGATGCTCATCAAATTAGGACCAAAATTTTAACCAAAGCAATTACCATGCTATTATAAAAGACTCTCAAAATAATATAAGTGAAGTATGAGAGATCAATAATTTCTATAAAATAAAACCAACATCGTGCTCTAAAAAGATATAAGTGAAGTACAAGAGCAAAATTATCTAGCTCAAAAGATATAAGTGAAGCACATAGAGTATTCTAATAAATTCCGATTCATGTGTGTATCTCCCAAAAGGTGTGTACAGCAAGGATGATTTTGGTAAACTAAAAATCAATGACTGAAATCATACAAGATGCTCCAAGCAAAACACATATCATGTGGTGAATAAAAATATAGCATCAAGTAAAGTTACCGATGGGCGAAGGCGAAAGAGGGGATGCCTTCCGGGGCATCCCCAAGATTAGGCTTTTGGTTGTCCTTGAATTTTACCTTGGGGTGCCTTGGGAATCCCCAAGCTTAGGCTCTTACCACTCCTTATTCCATAATCCATCAAATCTTTACCCAAAAACTCGAAAACTTCACAACACAAAACTCGACAGAAAATCTCATGAGCTCCGTTAGCAATATAAAACAAACCACCACTTTAAGGTACTGTAATGAACTTATTCTTTATTTATATTGGTCTTAAACCTACTGTATTCCAACTTCTATATGGTTCATACCCCCCAATACTAGCCATAGATTCATCAAAATAAGCAAACAACACACGAAAAACAGAATCTGTCAAAAACAGAACAGTCTATAGCAATATGTAACTTTCGAATACTTCTGGACCCCCAAACATTCTACCAAAATAGTAAGTCCTAGATAATTTGTCTATTAATCTTATTCAAAAAGAATCAATTGAAAATCACGTTTCTGTGATTTATGAAAATTATTCTCGTGCACGCAAAAGTTTCTGTTTTTTAGCAAGATCAAGTTAACTATCACCCAAGAAGATCCTATAGGTTTTACTTGGTACAAACACTAATTAAAACACAAAACCACATCTAACCTGAGGCTAGATGAATTATTTATTACAAAACAGGAACAAAAGGCAAAGAACAAAAATAAAATTGGGTTGCCTCCCAACAAGCGCTATCGTTTAACGCCCCTAGCTAGGCATAAAAGCGAGAATAGATCTAAGTATTGCCATCTTTGGTATTCAATTCATAGCTGGCTCTCATAATAGATTCATAAGGTAATTTGATTTTCTTCCTAGGAAAGTGTTCCATGCCTTTCCTTAATTGAAATTGGAATCTAATATTTCCTTCTTTCATATCAATAATTGCACCAATCCTTCTAAGGAAAGGTCTACCAAGAATAATAGGACATGAAGGATTGCAATTTATATCAAGAACAATAAAATCTACGGGCACATAATTCCTATTTGCAACAATAAGAACATCATTAATCCTTCCCATAGGTTTCTTAATGGTGGAATCTGCAAGGTGCAAGTTTAAAGAGCAATCATCAAATTCACGGAAAACTAACACATCACACAACGTTTTTGGAATCGTGGAAACACTAGCACCCAAATCACACAAAGCATAGCATTCATGATCTTTAATTTTAATTTTAATAGTAGGTTCCCACTCATCATAAAGTTTTCTAGGGATAGAAACTTCTAATTCAAGCTTTTCTTCATAAGATTGCATTAGAGCATCAACGATATGTTTAGTAAAAGCTTTATTTTGACTATAAGCATGAGGAGAATTTAACATGGATTGCAAAAAGGAAATACAATCTATTAAAGAACAATTATCATAATTAAATTCCTTGAAATCAAAAATTGTGGGTTCATTGCTATGTAAAGTTTTGACCTCTTCAATCCCACTTTTACCAATTTTTGCATCAAGATCTAAAAACTCTGCATCATTGGGATGCCTTTTAGCTAAAGTTGAATCATCTCCAGTCACATATTTATCAAGATTCATATTGGAAAACAAAGATTTAATATGAGAAACATCAATCACTTCAGATCTTCATCCTTATTATACGAAAACTAGAAGAACACGCTTTCACAAAGCAATCCTTTTTAGCACGCATCCTAGCGATTCTTTCTTTGCACTCATCAATGGAAATTCTCATGGCTTTGAGAGACTCATTGATATCATGCTTAGGTGGAATAGATATAAGTTTCAAAGAATCAACTTCAAGAGAAATTAAATCCATGTTCCGAGCCAACTCATCAATCTTAGGCAATTTTTCTTCAAGCAAAGCATTGAAATTCTTTTGAGAAATCATAAACTGTAACGCCCTCGATGCGGCTATATCTCCCACGTGTCAAAGCACGACTTAGAGGCATAACCGCATTGAAAGCAATGTCGCAAGTGAGGTAATCTTCACACAACCCATGTAATACATAAGGGAAAGAGATACATAGTTGGCTTACAATCGCCACTTCACACAAATACATGAATAAAAAATTACATCATCCAGATACAATCAAGGTCCGACTACGGAACCAAAATAAAAGAAGAACCCCAAATGCGACAAAGGTCCCCGATCAACCCCAACTGGGCTCCACTACCGATCAACTAGAACGGAACAACACAAAAGGCAAGATCTTCATCGAGCTCCTCCTTGAGCTTGGTTGCATCACCTTCTCGGTAACATAGGCACCTGCAAACTGGTTTTGGAAGTATCTGGTGAGCCACGAGGACTCAGCAATCCCATTACCATGGGTATCAAGACTAGCAAAGCTTAAAGGGAAAGGAAGGGGTAAAGTGGTGAGGTTGCAGCAGCGACTAAGCATGATATGGTGGCTAACATACGCAAATGAGAGCGAGAAGAGAAACAAGCGGAACGGTCATGAAGCTAGCAATGATCAAGAGGTGATCCTGAACACCTACTTACGTCAAACATAACACGAAACCGTGTTCACTTCCGGACTCCGCGAGAAGAGACCATCACGGCTACACACGCGGTTGATGCGTTTTAATTCGGATCCGGTGTCAAGTTATCTACAACCGGACATTAACAAATTCCCATCGCCACATAACCGCGGGCACGGCTCTCGAAAGTTTATACCTGCAGGGTGTCCCAACAGCCCATGACAAGCTCTCGCGATCAACGAAGAATAGACCTTCTCCCGGAAGACCCGATCAGTCTCGGAATCCCGGTACATCAAGACATTTCGACAATGGTAAAACAAGACCAGCAAAGCCTCCCGCTGTGCCGACAAATCCCGATAGGAGCTGCACATATCTCGTTCTCGGGGCACATCGGATGAGCTAGGCGTCGGGTTGGCATAGACCACAGTTTGCCCGTAGGCGCCGACATCGCTCGGTTTGGACCAACACTTAGACAAGCATTGGCCCGGGGGCTAAAATAAAGATGACCCTCGAGAGAGCGACTCCCAAGGGAAAAGGTAGGTGGTGGTGAGGCAAATGGTAAAAGTCAATGTTGGGCCTTCTTTGGACAAGTTTTATTCAAAGCGAACCGTCGGGGGTCCCATAAATCACCCGACCGCGTTAGGAACATAAAATCCGGGAACATAACACGGTATGGCGGAAACTAGGGCGGCAAGAGTGGAACAAAACACCAGGCATAAGGCCGAGCCTTCCACCCTTTACCAAGTATATAGATGCATTAATAATATAAGAGATATTGTGATATCCCAACCAAAATCCTGTCCACCATGGAGAAATCTTCAACTTCACCTGCAACTAGCAACGCTATAAGAGGGGCTGAGCAAAGCGGTAACATAGCCAATCAATGGTTTGCATAGGAAAGGTGTCAAAGGTTAGGGGTTCATGGCAATATGGGATGGCTTGATAAATAGGTGATAGGCAGCGCAGCATAGCGATAGAGCGAAGCAACTAGCATAGCAATGATAGTAGTGAGATCCAGGGTAACGATCATCTTGCCTGAAATCCCGTAAGGAAGAAGAACGAGTCCATGAAGAAGAAGAAGCCACGAAGACGAACCACACGTAGACGAACGAATCCTCACGATCGCAACGAAACGGGAACTATCGAGAAGAAGCACACAACATAGTAAACACACCACACATGAACAAGACATGATGCATAACAAGCATGATGCATGACCAAGCTACATGAAGCTACTCATGGCAAGAGATGACGCAAACAAGAACAACACATCAAGGCAAGTTTAAATGAGGCCGGGAACAACATATAACAATTCCGGTAAGTCCTCATATGCAAATTTCGAAATTGGTCCAGAACTGAATAAACCTTATGTTCAAGTGGTTAAACAGAAAGTTAAAGAGCACCAAGAGGATCTACACGAAATTCTAGTCAAGTTACATATAAAGTTCATTAGATTCGGAGCTACGGCCTAGAAGATATGAGCAAAACAAGTTAAACATGGCATTGATGCAAAATGCACCCAAACATCAAGCAAACACCTCAAAACAAGGATGCAACATGGTAATATGAAGCTACATGCAAAAACGAGCAAGTTTCATATAGAGCACACTCAAAACGGAGCAACGGTGCAACACACACACTATACAAGTCATAACAACAATCATCCATAACAAAGAACTAGGCATCTTACAAGCATCAAAACAATATGCTACAGCACCCCAACATAATAACAAAAGGCATGGGCATGAAGTACGCGTAAAGCATAACAAAACATGAACATTGAGCTATCTCCAGAAAAGGCTAGAACATGCTCAAAATGACATGGAGATATTGCAAATAGTAACAGTTTCAGACTTATCAGGAAATAACATCAGGTTGCAATGTTTAGAGCTATCAAACAACATGTTACAGGAACATATCATGGCAAACAAAGGCATGGCATGAATCTACTAAAAGCATAGATCAAAAGACCCTTACTGACCATGAGCCAAAAGGGGACGGAAAATATGATGGCACCCATGTAAACATGGCAAGTTATATTACAGATTCACTCATGGCACGAACAACGATAAGTAGGCATGTTCGTGAGCTTGAACCACTCACCACAGAGCAATACATGGCATGGCAAGGCAACCAACAGTAAGAAGGCATGTTTATGAAGCTAAGCATGGCAAGAGCAAGGTCATAGGGTGCATGGATCACTAGGAAAACACATGGGAACAAGTGAACTTAATGTTAACAGGTTGACAGCAACATTTTCAAGCAACTTTAGAGCAAGATAACAACATGTTCCAGCAGGCTATAATTGCAACCAAGGGCATGAATGGATAGAGCATGACATTTATATCAAAACATGTTTATAGAGCATCTCCAGATTATGCCTAGAATGATTAGTAGAAGCATGTTAACATAGCAACAAAATATAACAGAATCTGTCGGAAAACAAAGAACAAAGAACTACCCTACTTAGCAAGCTTGATACACTCAGCACACAACTCACAAAAATACATGGTTAACACCTCTGGAAAGATGGCATGGCATAGATCAACATTCATGTAGAGTTCATGTTCATAAGATGCACACATCAATCATGGCAAAAATGATAAATGAGCAAGTTATAACAGTTCAGCAGATTAACATCAACATGCACTCTTCCAACAGCATTTCGGGCATCAAGATGAGCTCAAATGAAAATGATGCAATGGAAGGAAATGATCTACTCGTCGACATGAACAATTTGACATATTATACGCAAGAAACGGAGCTACGGATGCAGAGATGTGACGCGATGAACATGGCATGATAATGATAAAATTTAGGGACTTAGAGATATCGGGGGTCAACTGCTGCGAGCACGGATTTCGAGGCAGGGGCGCGAGCTCGCCGGAGTTCGGCCGGAGTTGGCCGGAGATGGCGGATCCGGGGTCTCCTTCGCCGGATCTAGCCGGAGGCGAGGCGAGGAGGCGGGCGCCGAGCGGAGCGGAGCCAGCGGCGGCAGCGGCGGGCGGCGGGGGGCGGCAGGGCGGGTGGGTGGCCTTGCGGCCTTGAAGGCAGCGGCATTGGCGCAGCAGCGGGCGCGAGGCCAGCAGCCAGGCGGCAGCAGCCGGCGGCGCGGCGAGCCGGCGAGCTCTGGCGACTTCGCCGCCGGAAAGCGGCGGCAGCCAGCGATGGCAGCGGCGGCGCGGCGACTTCAGGCAGGAGGCTCGGGCCCCGGCGAGGCGAGCAGCGGCGGCAGCGGCGAACCTGGCAGAACGCATCCGCTGGCCCGATCCGGGTCCATGGGCATGCGGAGGAAAGAGATGGCGGCGGACCACGTGGCGGCCATGCAGCAATGGCATGGGGATGACGATGTCATTGTAGGATCGGAAGTATGTCTAGAGGGGGGGTGATTAGACTACTTGACAACTTAAAATTTTGCCTTTTGATTTGAGTAGTTTCTTAGCAAGTTCACAATGACAACCAAGTCAAGTATCACCCTACACATGCAATTCTAGAGTTATGGCAGCGGAAAGTAAATTGCACGTATAGTAAATGAGAGGAGGAGAAGAGCAAACGCAATGGAGACACGGAGATTTTTTCTCGTGGTTCCGATAGGTGGTGCTATCGTCAATCCACGTTGATGGAGACTTCAACCCACGGAGGGTAGCAGCTGCCTTGAGTCCACGGAGGGCTCCACCCACGAAGGGTCCACGAAGAAGCAACCTTGTCTATGCCATCATGGCTTACGCCCACGGAGGACTAGCCTTACTCGGGGTAGATCTTCACAGTAGGCGATCTCCTTGCCCTTACAAACTCCTTGGTTCAACTCCACATCATGACGGAGGCTCCCAGCGACACCTAACCAATCTAGGAGGCACCACCCTCCAAAAGGTAATAGATGGGGTTGGTGATGATGAACTCCTTGCTCTTGTGCTTCAAATGATAATCTCCCCAACACTCAACTCTCCTCACTGATTTGGCTGTGGTGGAGGAAGGGATTGAGTGGAAAGCAACTTGGGAAGACTAGAAATCAAGTTTCATATGGTGGGAGTGGAGCAACTTGATCTCAACACAAGGGTAGGTAGTTTTCTTCTCGTAAATGTAAGGTAGGAGTGGTAGTTCTTTCTGATGGCTCTCTCCACGAATGAAGAGGAGGTGGAGGGGTATTTATAGCCTCCACACAAAATCCAACCGTTACACACATTTGACCAATCTCGGTCAGACCGAAGTTGACAACTCGGTCAGACCGAAAGTTCAAATCTTGTGAACGTTGGGATTTTCGGTGGGACCGAAAATACAATCTCGGTTAGTCCGATTCTTCCAAAGTCTAGGGTTTGCCAATCTCGGTGGGACCGACTTTCTCATCTCGGTGACACCGATTTGAGTACAGAAGGTTACAGAAGCTTGGCAACACCAATTTCGGAATGACCGAGTTTGGAATCGGAAAATCCGAGATTCTTAGGGTTTGGCTATATGGTGAGGTGGTTCATCTCGGTGTGGTGAGTTTGGAATCGGTGGGACCGAGATTACTTATGAGTTTATGTTGGAATGAAAGATTGCTGATAGTTTGAGAGATAAATCATTAAGCACTTAGAGCAACCAGATCATCATCATAACCTCACCCCCTTTTAATAGTATTGGCTTTCCTATGGACTCAATGTGATCTTGGATCACTAAACCAAAAATAGAGTCTTGAGCTTTTGCCAATGTTTTCCTTAGCATCTTGAGGGGTCCACATCATCGGTCATTGCCATACCCATATCAATGAACTTTACGAAATATTCTCAAGAAATGATTAGTTCAATGATATATATGTTGTTATTAATTACCAAAACCACCGGGATTAGTTGCACTTTCAATCTCCCCTTTTGGTAATTGATGACAACATATAGATCAAAGCTCGACAAATGATATAATCAATGAATAACATCGTAAGCTTTGAGAAGTATGTGATAAGCAAGAGCTCCCCCTAAATTTGTGCATTATTTAAGATTTGCGTTTGAATGCAAATGCACAATCGATTAGGATCATGGGTTACTCTTCCATGTCACATACATCTTGGTGGAGCGCACAAAATGATAAGAATGAATAGCATGCACCCAATCACCAAGACATGAGTAAATGATCATACAAGATATGAATGGAATATGATAGACATCAAGCACACATTAAGCACAGTATGATCAAGCACTCATCAAGATAGAAACAAGCGTAGTATCAAACACACGAAGTATCTCAAAGAACTCAAAAGTATCTCAAGGAAAACCGCAAACAAAAGAGCAAAAACGAGCACTCTCTCTCTCGAAGTCCTATGATCTATACAATTTCTCCCCCTTTGGCAACAAGTTACCAAAAAGTTCGAAAGGTATAGAGCTAATCGTCACTCGGGACTCTGCTGGCGGCTCCTGTCTGCGTCGATGGAGTGGAGATAGCTGCATCTGCAACTTCTGCTTTGAAGTCTGTGGAGCTGGAGGAGTGGATCTTGAAGTGGTCTTTGGGCCGACGGAGCTGTAGGAGGTCTTGATGTAGTAGCCACAGGGTCTCGACCTTTGGAATAGCAATGATCTGGGCTTTGTGGGCCTTTGGGCAGGCTGCTCATAGTCATCTGGACCATATCACCTTCCATCTCTCTCATGAGTTCTGCCTTCTCCTCTTAGCTTCCTCGATGTCGCCTCAAGCTTGTTGACGGTGACACGCACTTCATCGACAGCGTCGAGCATGGAACTTATCCTCAACGATCCTCTCAAGGCTCTCCGAGGCGCACTATGCTGGCAGGCGTAGCTCAATTCTCTGAGTGGCTTCAAGAAGTTGTTCTGCAACGCTCTTGGGCTTTTCTTTGCTTCCTTCTCGGCTTTAGCTTGTTTGGCAACTTCGGACTTAGCATGTCCTTCTACGATGTGGGAGCATCCTCGGTCATCACAACCTCGTTATCCTCATGTTCAGGCTGCGGTGGCAAGTGGGGTCTATCCAACAGTAGGTGTCCGTGCCAAACTTGGCATTAATGAGCATCTGAATATGCGGAGCAAACCCACACGACCTCTTACGGTCACTTTGTCCTCTTGATAGTCTCAACTATCGTGTCCATCACCTTAAAAGGTGTCTTGATCTAGAATGTGCAGCATGTTGATAGAGTACCCTCTTATCATGCGGTGGTCCCTGACTTAGGCATCAAAGTATGCCTCGTAATGGTGTTGGTGGTTGGGAGACCCACTCAAGATAGTAAGACCAAACCAAGCTTCCATATCTCTACATCCTTCTCCTTGACTTCATTGTACATGTTCTTCATTGACTCGTGATTTTTCTTCGAATGCCATACACATCAACATCATCTTCCTTGAAGCAGGTGCATTCAGCAATGCTCTCCATTCTTCCACAATAGAATGGAATCTACATCCTTCATCATCCATACAATCCTGCCATCTGGATAGAAGTGTGCGGTGGCATAGAACTGCATGATCATCTCGTCGTTCCAAGCAGTCAATTTCTGACCAACGAACTCTGCAATCCCACAAGCAGTGAAGCTTTCATGCACATGTGGGAAGTAGTCTCTGTGCTCTTCACTGTCGATGTATTTCCAGTCAACGTATCTGGTGTCAGCAACAATTGGCTTCTTGTCCATGAGCACTGTCTCATAAAAGTCTTGTTGCTCTCTAGTGTGGAATCTTGGGTCAACTGCAGTTCTTCTCCTGGTGGCATATGGATCTGTTTGCCTCCATAGCCTGAGACCTTTGTCCTTTCTCTCCTTCATATTTTCAGCTCGAGGATGAGCTTCATTATGAATCGCGGTTTACATGCGAGCTTGAGCGAAACATGAGCCTCATCATCGATTCTGCGGTGGCACGTTGTCCTTCTTCTTCTCTGAAGCGGTATGTTCCTCACAGTCTTCTTTGGCTTGGCAAATGGTTTGGCTTGGGATGCCTTTCTTTGGAGCTGATTGCTTAGCCTTTGTGGGTGCTCACCTACGATGGCATCACCCATCAACTTCGCTTCGAGGAGGCCGAGGTGCTTCCTCATCGTAATCATCATCATCGCAGCTTTCTTCATGAACTTTCCTCTTCCTCTTGGAAGTCTTCTTGATTTTCTTTGGAGGTTTCTTCCATGCTGAGCTTCTATGCAACAGAAGATTTTGCCACTTTGCTTGTGCCTTTCTTTGATTGTTGCCCTTGATATCCCTTGGCAACCACTTGCCTTTTAGGCTTAGAAGTTATTTCCTCATCTGCAACAAAATCTGAATCTTCCTCATCTGAATTCCTCTTCCTCCACGCCCCAGTGGCAGCCGCAGCAGTCCACTTGGAGTGCTTCTCTCTCATCATCTGAAAAACTGCTTGCTTACGGACTTGTAGCTGCCTCTGGAATCTCAACGGCATCTCGGACTGTTACATTGTCACTTCCTTGAGACATGACCGACAACTGTGAATAGAATAGGTATAGGCGAGAATAGAAGAGTTATCACATCTGCAGAGGATTTTGCAAAAAAATGAGTTCAAACTTTAGTTTTAGGTTTTCACAGAATACATGTCGGTTCGACCGAGTCTATCAATTCGTGAAACCAAATGTCTAAACAGACCACATACACCACTTTCGGTTGGACGAAATGGGTTTCATCTAGCCGAGACTGCTAGGGTTTCACTGAATCTTCACTTGGTCTTACCGATTTGCACAACTTCGGTTTCACGAAAAGTGCGGTCTGTGGCGAGAGGCCAAATCGGTCGATCCGAAAATGTTGAATCGGTCACACCGAGATGTGTTCGCGAAACCTAACCCTAAAATTTTCACTCGAAATTTGTTCTATGACCTAAGCGGCCGGATGGGAAGATCTCAATCTTGGCAAGAAACATGGCAACGCCTATCGTGCATTGAATCAGCGGTTGGAGCACGAGAGGATGAAACTCACCCAATGCGGTGGAGCTTCACTCGGCGGCAACGGCGCGATGAGAAGGACCGTTGACGGCGATGGAGACCATGGCGGCGCGACTGAGCGACGGCGGAGACGATCCGGAGACCAAGGCGACGGCGTGAAGGGTTTGAGGCGAAGCGTTTGAAGAAGTAATCAACGCGCTCGTCCTCGAGTATATATACCCTTCGGTGTCGGTGGGACCGAGTTTGAAAACTTCGGTGGGACCGAGATGGTTAGCTGCGTGCGATTACACACTTCGTCACGCCGAATTTGAAACTTCGGTTTCACCGAGGTGAAAACCTAGATCAATCCAAGTGATTTGATCATCGATTTGAGTATATCGGTTTGACCGAAAGTACTTAGAAGGTTTTGGAAGTTAGGCTTTTGACGGATCGGTGGCTCAAGTGCTCCTCACTCGATGCATCCAAAAAGTCTTGTTCAAAGTTTGTGATATAAGCATGAATAGAGTTTGAGACAAGAAAGCATAGATAGCTAGGGGAGGAACTTAGGCATTCTTGTCCATCCATTTGGTCAAAAAGAAAGAAAACCAAAAAATCAAAGCAACAAATGGATGTCCTCGAATGGATAAAATCATGCATCCAACATGCTCACACAATAAGATAGCAAATGAAATATGTGTCAAACATGCACAAACAAAACACTAACAGTTAGCACACAATTTGGCGATGACTAGGTCATCTATATATGAGTATATTGACTTAGGAGTCAAATGAGAACATTTGATCATAGGTCATACTCATCGTTTAAGCACAAGTGGGGTTACCACTTTTCCATAAAGCATTGATGTGTTCACATCATTAGAAGATGCTTTAGCTCATTTCTTTAGAGCAAAGCTCCCCCTTGATGTGAGAACCCCTTTTAAAGGGTCGAACTAACCTTGGGTTGTCGTTGAAGACTTCATGTAGATGTTGAAGATGTGGATGCTCAATGTTGATGAAGATCATCAAGAGTTGGGAGCAATCCTTTGATTCGGCACTTTCAATACCTACATGGGTTAGTCCCACAAGGAACAAACAAGAATATCCATGGACATAGATTGAAGTACACAATAGATGATGTCCATGAAAACAATGATTACCTTGTCCCTTGACTTACCAACATGAGGGTTTGTGACTCCATGAACTAGTGCAAGATGTGGAAGTTGATTGCACAAGTCCTTGCCAAAATGAATATGAGTGAAGTATATTGGCGGAGTCACCCTCAAGAACTCTCTAGTTCTTCTTCTTCGGGATCCACATCATCTTGATGGGAATCCTTGGGGTAGTAGTTGAGCTTGTTGAAGTTGAACTTGAAGTTGCCTTGGGAACCCACTTGACCATGGCCTTGGGTGCTTCAATGAATGCATCAATCTCCTCTTGAAGCTTGTCCTTGCCTTTTAGCTTGTGGTCTTGTGGTGGAAGGTCATCTTGAGCTTGTTCCTCATTGGAAGAAGTAGGATCATACTTCTCCTCTTGAGAGACAAACTTTGGAGTGGGATATTGACCTTCTTCCCATTCAACACCCTCGGCGTTGAACTTTCGCTCAAAACCAATTCCTTGATTCTTCCGTGTCTTCCTTGTTTGCGAACAATTTCCTCAAAGCTCTTGCTTCCTAAAGACTCTTGTAGACACCTTTCTCTATAATCCCTTTCAATAGACTATTTTCTTGCTCAAGTGAAACTTGGCTTGAAACATTGTTAGTGGAATCAAGAGAATTACTAGAAGTAACAACATTTGATTTAGCATGATTATTGTTACTACTAGATGAAGAATTTTTCTTATGCTTGTCATGCTTAGTTTTGATAGGTGGCAAGAAATTAGACAAGAGAAGTCGTTTGGCAAGATATGAAGAACTCTTCTTTCAAGATCGTCATTGATAGCTTTTAGAAACTCATGTTCTTGCTCTAGATTGAGCTTTTGAGCGTAGCTTCTCATGAGATCTTAGGAGCTCTCTATGATCTTCTTGAGTTGTTTCATGAGCTAACTTAAGAGTGTTTAGTTCTTTAGTTAGGCGCTCAATCTCCTTCATAGCATTGTCATTCGACTCTTCTCGACTATAAAGACTACTAGCATGTTCATCATTACTAAGCTCACTAGATTTATCATGTAAAAGCTCATCTTCACCAAGCAAGTCATCCTCATCACTATCAAAGTCAATAAACTCAGGATGTGATACCTTGGGGCCTTTTGCCATGAAGCATCTTCCAATTCCCTCATTTGGTGAATCAAATATGTCATAGGAGTTGGAGTTGGAGGATACGAGAGCAAGACCGGCAACACCTTCATCTTGACTGTATTCGGAGTTGGAGTGATAGCTTCTTTCGGAGTGGTTGTCGAGTCGGGCGGAAACCCATTCACTAACATGAGCTTGATGTTTTCTTCTTGTGTAGCTCCTTGATGACTTGTCCTTCCTTTCCGAATCCTTGCTTCTCCGAGAGGATCTTCGTTCATAACGATCATCTCTACTCCTTCTCTCTTTTCGAGGCGACTCTTCTCTTGAGCTTCTTCTTCTTGGAGATTCTTCTCTTCTCTTGTGGGGAGTCGAACACTCATTTGAGTAGTGTCCGGGTCTTCCACAATTGTAGCAGTTTCGATCACGACTAGAAGATCTCTTTTCATCATATGATCTAGACTTTGAGCTTCTTTCCTTGCTTCTACTCTTGTAGAATTTGTTGAAGTTCTTCACCATTAGGCTTATCTCTTCATTGGAAACTAGCTTGTCACTTGAGGATGTGGGAGCTTCAACTGCAGCTTTGTAAGCACCACTTGACTTGTTGTGAAGCTCTTCCTTATCTTTAAGTGTCATCTCATGAGCAACAATCCTTCCAATGACTTGGTGAGGCTTGAGATCTTTGTAATTTGGCATCATTTGGATCAAAGTGCACACGGTGTCATACTTTCCATCCAAAGCTCGAGGATCTTCTTGATGATGAATCGGTCGGTTATTTCTTCGCTTCCTAAGCCGCCATCTCATTGGTGATGAGAGCAAGCCTAGAGTACATTTCAGCGACTCCTTCACCTTCCTTCATCTTGAACTTGTCAAGTGACCTTGAAGAACATCTAGCTTTGATTCCTTCACGGACTCGGTACCTTCGTGCATTTCGACCAAAGTATCCCAAATCTCTTTTGCATTCTCAAGGCGAGTGATCTTGTTGAACTCCTCGGGACACAAAGCATTGAAGAGAATGTCACAAGCTTGAGCATTGTTACAGAACATCCGCAACTCATCTGCGGTAACCCGCGATCCGGAACTTTTCCTTCTTGAAGAACTCACCTTGCAAGCCAACACAAATAATGCCCCATGCGCGGGGTTATGTCCAAGAATATGCATTTTCATTTTATGCTTCCAACTAGCAAAGTTTGAACCATCAAAGTAAGGACCTCTCTGAAAATTACCCTCACTAGGCGCCATACTCTCCTAGGTTGTGAAACCAAGCTTATGGAGTCAATGCAATGAAACCAATCCAATGGAGACCAAGGCTCGATACCACTTGTAGGATCGGAAGTATGTCTAGAGGGGGTGATTAGACTACTTGACAACTTAAAATTTTGCCTTTTGATTTGAGTAGTTTCTTAGCAAGTTCACAATGACAACCAAGTCAAGTATCACCCTACACATGCAATTCTAGAGTTATGGCAGCGGAAAGTAAATTGCACGATAGTAAATGAGAGGAGGAGAAGAGCAAGCGCAATGGAACACGGAGATTTTTTCTCGTGGTTCCGATAGGTGGTGCTATCGTCAATCCACGTTGATGGAGACTTCAACCCACGGAGGGTAACAGGCTTGCGAGTCCACGGAGGCTCCACCCACGAAGGGTCCACGAAGAAGCAACCTTGTCTATGCCATCATGGCTTCGCCCACGGAGGACTAGCCTTACTCGGGGTAGATCTTCACGAAGTAGGCGATCTCCTTGCCCTTACAAACTCCTTGGTTCAACTCCACATCATGACGGAGGCTCCCAAGCGACACCTAACCAATCTAGGAGGCACCACCCTCCAAAAGGTAATAGATGGGGTTGGTGATGATGAACTCCTTGCTCTTGTGCTTCAAATGATAATCTCCCCAACACTCAACTCTCCTCACCGATTTGGCTGTGGTGGAGGAAGGGATTGAGTGGAAAGCAACTTGGGAAGACTAGAAATCAAGTTTCATATGGTGGGAGTGGAGCAACTTGATCTCAACACAAGGGTAGGTAGTTTTCTTCTCGAAATGTAAGGTAGGAGTGGTAGTTCTTTCGATGGCTCTCTCCACGAATGAAGAGGAGGTGGAGGGTATTTATAGCCTCCACACAAAATCCAACCGTTACACATTTGACCAATCTCGGTCGGACCGAAGTTGACAACTCGGTCGGACCGAAAGTTCAAATCTTGTGAGCGTTGGGATTTTCAGTGGGACCGAAAATACAATCTCGGTTAGTCCGATTCTTCCAAAGTCTAGGGTTTGCCAATCTCGGTGGGACCGACTTTCTCATCTCGGTGACACCGATTTGAGTCTGAAGGTTCTGAAGCTTGGCAACACCAATTTCGAATGACCGAGTTTGGAATCGGAAAATCCGAGATTCTTAGGGTTTGGCTATATGGTGAGGTGGTTCATCTCGGTGTGGTGAGTTTGGAATCGGTGGGACCGAGATTACTTATGAGTTTATGTTGGAATGAAAGATTGCGATAGTTTGAGAGATAAATCATTAAGCACTTAGAGCAACGGATCATCATCATAACCTCACCCCTTTTAATAGTATTGGCTTTCCTATGGACTCAATGTGATCTTGGATCACTAAACCAAAAATAGAGTCTTGAGCTTTTGCCAATGTTTTCCTTAGCATCTTGAGGGGTCCACATCATCAGTCATTGCCATACCCATATCACTGAACTTTCTGAAATATTCTCAAGAAATGATTAGTTCAATGATATATATGTTGTTATTAATTACCAAAACCACCTGGGGATTAGTTGCACTTTCAGTCGCCCCGGGATTGGCCCGGGTGACGTGGAGGCTGGACATGTCCGGCGGAGTTGGACATGTCGGGCGCACGAGGGGAGCGGGGCTAGGATTTCGTCCGCGAAAATGGAAGGGGAGGACGTTTATATAGGCATAGGGAGCTAGGAGAGTCCAAATGAGGAGCGGTTTTCGGCCACGCGATCGTGATCGAGCAGCGAGCATGGAGGGAGTTAGATGGGTTTTGGGCCACTTTGGAAGGGGTGTTGGGCTGCAACAAAGAAAGGCTTTGCGGTTACCGGTTAACCGTTGGAGTATCAAACGACCTCCGAATGGCACGAAACTTGACAGCGGTCTGGATTGCTATACCAAGGCCGCTTGGCAAACCTCGGTCCATTCCGAGAAAGTTTAACACACGCACAAGAGAAGAGGCAAAAGGGAACGCAGCGGATGACATAGGAGTCTTTGGATTGCAAAAGCGGACAACGGGAAAATGCTCGGATGCATGAGGCGAACACGTATCACGAATGCAATGCACATGATGACATGATATGAAATGCATATGATGACATGGCAAAGTGCAACACGCAAGCAAATGACATGGCAACGACGGCGAATAACTGGCAGACACCTGGCGCATCGAATCCGGGGTGTTACATAAACTCTTTAACACTAATATCAAAATTAGAGGGCAACTTATTAAAATTTCCATAAGAGTAGTTGTAGGAATTACCATAACTATTAGAGGAATTACTAGGAAACAGCCTAGGATTAAAGTTTCCTCTATACGCATTGTTACCAAAATTGTTCCTACCAACAAAATTCACATCCATAGATACATTATTATTCTCAATCAAAGTAAACAAAGGCATATCATTAGGATCAATAGGAGCAATCTTATTAGCAAACAATTTCTTAAGCATCTTTCCACTCAAAACATTAATCTCTTCTATCGCATGAACCTTTTTACTAGTAGATCTTTCGGTGTGCCATCGTGTCGTGGAATTGTCACGGCAGATGTCCTTAGTGTCAGGACTTAGTCGCGAGGCCAATGCATCTACGTGGTAGCTTGAGAGGGGTTGAGCGGAATCGAGAGATGCAACACAAGACAGGGATTTAGACAGCTTCGGGCCCCGGGAAACATCATCTGGTAAAAACCCTACATGCCGTTTGAGGCTAGGTCTCATTATCATCACGAGGGAGTCGCCGTAAACCGGCTCTCCTCTTTGTGTCTAGCCCTAAGATTGTTTCTTCTTGCTTGTAGCTTGTCCCTCTTTGGGGAGCCCTGCCCCTCCTTATATGTGTTGAAGGGGCAGGTTACATGACTAGTCCTAGTAGGATTAGGATTACTCTATTACAAGTGGAGTCCTAGTCTTGCTTCCTTTGTAGGAGAATAGTCCTTATGCTTTCCTCATAAACCGGCCCACCATAGCGTGATCCGGCCTTCCATAAACCGCCCGTTGGGCCACCTGGTCTTGTCGCTCCTCTGACCCGCCTGCCGGATTACCAATAAATCTTAAACTGCCAGGTCCAAATGGGTTGTCGGTGAATCGCCAACCTCTAGCCGGGTCATACATCCGGCAGTTTATACCACGGGGTATATCCCCGACATTAGCCCCCAGTTTAATTTGGATTCATCCATGTTAAACTGATCTGCAACATAAACACAAGAACAAATTTGTCGGGTTGTGCTCCGGTTTAAATACTCTTGTAAACCGGCACTTGATCATCCTTAAATCCTTGTCACCTCCTTCTTCTAGAAAATCCGGTTTAATAGGCCAGCTTCATAATCAATTTGCTGATATTGGTTAGACACAGGAAAACATTACGAAGAATCATTCCTTTGACTCAGCTCCCAATATCTTAACAAAAATATTGGTCCTTGAAATCCTCATCTGATCTTCAGCCGGCTGTAGCCCCCAAGTCTTGAGCAGAACAAAGTGATGTCTTAAGACTTGCTTCAATATAAATACTGTCACTTAAGAAGAAATCCATGTTGTTCATCCCAGTCACTTAGTTTAGTAGCACTAAGGACATCTGCCGTGACATTGACAATAATTAACCATAATATTATCTAGGAGTTTAGTAGCTTCTCCTAAAGTGATTTCCATAAAAGTGCCTCCCGCGGCCGAATCTAAAACATTTCTAGAAACAAAATTCAATCCGGCATAAAATTTTGTATGTCATCCAAATTTAATCCATGTGTAGGGCAATTTGCGAATCATTAATTTCATCCTCTCCCAAGATTGTGCAACATGCTCATGATCAAGTTGCTTAAAATTCATAATATCGTTTCTAAGAGAGATGATCTTAGCGGGAGGAGAATACTTAGAGATAAAAGCATCTTTGCACTTATTCCATGAATCAATACTATTTTTAGGCAAAGACAAAAACCAAGTTTTAACACGATCTCTAAGTGAAAATGGAAATAGCTTCAATTTAACAATCTCATTATCCATGTCTTTCTTCTTTTGCATATCACACAAATCAACAAAGTTGTTTAGATGAATAGCGGCATCTTCACTAGGAAGGCCAGAGAATTGATATTTCATGACAAGATTCAACAAAGCAGCATTAATTTCACAAGATTCAATATCGGTAAGAGGAGCAATCAGAGTGCTAAGAAAATCATTGTTGTTGGTATTGGAAAAATCACACAATTTAGTATTATCTTGAGCAATCGTGACAAACAATCCAACACACAAGCACACAAGAGGCAAGAGAAAAAGAGGCGAACGGGAAAAAGAGGGCGAATAAAACGGCAAAGGTGAAGTGGGGGAGAGGAAAACGAGAGGCAAATGGCAAATAATGTAATGTGAGGGATAAGAGTTTGTGATGGGTACTTGGTATGTCTTGACTTATGCGTAGACTCCCCGGCAACGGCGCCAAAAATCCTTCTTGCGACCTCTTGAGCATACGTTGGTTTTCCCTTGAAGAGGAAAGGGTGATGCAGCAAAGTAGCGTAAGTATTTGCCTCTGTTTTGGAGAACCAAGGTATCAATCCAGTAGGAGGCTACACTCAAATCCCTCGTACCTGCACAAACAAATAAGAACCTTGCAACCAACGCGATAAAGGGGTTGTCAATCCCTTCATGACCACTTGCAAAAGTGAGATCTGATAGAGATAATAAGATAAATATTTTTGGTATTTTTATGATATAGATTGGAAAGTAAAGATTGCAAAATAAAATAGATCGGAAACTTATATGATGGAAAATAGACCCGGGGGCCATAGGTTTCACTAGTGGCTTCTCTCAAGATAGCATAAGTATTACGGTGGGTGAACAAATTATTGTCGAGCAATTGATAGAAAAGTGCATAGTTATGAGAATATCTAGGCATGATCATGTATATAGGCATCATGTTCGCGACAAGTAGATCGAAACAATTCTGCATCTACTACTATTACTCCACACATCGACCGCTATCCAGCATGCATCTAGAGTATTAAGTTCATAAGAACAGAGTAACGCATTAGGCAAGATGACATGATGTAGAGGGATAAACTCAAGCAATATGATATAAACCCCATCTTTTTATCCTCGATGGCAACAATACAATACATGCCTTGCTGCCCCTAATGTCACTGGGAAAGGACACCGCAAGATTGAACCCAAAGTTAAGCACTTCCCCCATTGCAAGAAAGATCAATCTAGTAGGCCAAACCAAACTGATAATTCGAAAAGACTTGCAAAGATAACAAACCATACATAAAAGAATTCAAAGGAGATTCAAATATTGTTCATAGATAGTCTTAATCATAAACCCACAATTCATCGGATCTCGACAAACACACCGCAAAAAAATTACATCGAATAGATCTCCAAGAAGATCAAGGAGAACTTTGTATTGAGATCCAAAGAGAGAGAAGAAGCCATCTAGCTAATAACAATGGACCCGAAGGTCTGAGGTAAACTACTCACACTTCATCACAGAGGCTAGGGTGTTGATGTAGAAGCCCTCCATGATCGATTCCCCCTCAAGCGAGCGCCGGAAAAGGCCCCAAGATGGGATATCACGGGTACAGAAGGTTGCGGCGGTGGAAATAGGGTTTCGTGGTGCTCCCGGATGTTTTCAGGGTATATGAGTATATATAGGCGAAAGAAGTCAGTCAGGGGAGCCACGAGGGGCCCACGAGGGTGGGGGGTGCGCCTACCCCCCTGGGCACGCCTCCCTGCCTCGTGGTTGCCTCGTTGCTTCCTTGACGTCCACTCCAAGTCACCTAGATTGCGTTTGTTCCAAAAACGACTCTCACGAAGGTTTCATTCTGTTTGGACTCCGTTTGATATTCTTTTTCTGCAAGACACTGAAATAGGCAAAAAACAACAATTTGTATTGGGCCTCCAGTTAATAGGTTAGTCCCAAAAATAGTATAAAAGAATATAATAAAGCCCATTAAACATCCAAAACAGATAATATAATAGCATTGAACAATCAAAACTTATAGATACGTGGAGACGTATCAATCTCCTCCTCGAAGAACTCCTTCCAAAGAAGTTCATAATGTTCGCGTACAATTTTCTGAAAATTTGGGGTCACAAATATTTGTTAACAAATTTTTACAAGAATGATAGCAACTACTCATAGGGATGTATAAAGGCCATAGCAAGCATTCAAACTATTAGAACTCTAAGAATTCAACATGCAAGCTCATCTACAACAACACCAAGAGTAGCTAATTATTCAAAAATATAAACCACTAAAGCAAAAACTAATTGGACACATGGAGGAGTTACATACCAAGCAACTATTCCCCGAAACGGTTCCGGAAATGGAGCTTCGAGCAAAAGATCGAAATCTACGGTTTTGGGAGCATGAACACGAGGGAGAGAGCAATGGGGATTTTTTCTGGATGAATGTGGTGATGTGGGAAGAAGAGGTAGGTGAGGGGGCCCACGTGGGGACCACAACCCACGAGGGCGCGCCTGGGGGTCCTGGCGCGCTAGGTGGGTTGTGCCCACCCGGTGCACCTCCCTCTGATGTTATTTGCACCTGAATTCTTAAATATTCAGGAAAAATACGTATTAAATTTTCAGAGCATTCTAAGAACTTTTTATTTTTGGGTCATTTTTTATTGCACGGAAAACTCAGAAAACAGACAAAGCATGGCATTTTTTAACTAATAAAAATAGAATACAAAAGGTAGGGACAGAAGGTGGTGCTCACTAAATTCATCAACTTCATACCTCTCAAAAATGACCCGTTAATAAGGTTGATCAAGTCTTATTAACAACCACTTTTGATTAACATGAAAGAAACTAAAGAACTTTCATAAATCACTAAGTTTCCTCAACGCGGATATGAATGTCCCCAACAATAAGCATTTCATATTTCTTTTTAACAGTAGGTAGAGGTAGTTGAAAACTTCCAATAGTGATTGTCGGAGATTTTTCAATAACATTAATACCATTCATTTGGAATTGTTTCTTTGGAAAGTGCATTGTATGCTCATTACCATTGATATGAAAAGTGACCTTGCTTTCATTGCAACCAATAACAGCCCCTGTGGTATTTAAGAAGGGTCTACCAAGGATAATCGACATGTTGTTGTCCTCGGGTGTCGGTGCTACAAACCCTGGGTATGTTGCCCTGACTGTGCACAAGCACGGGAACAAGATTATGGTATCAGGCCACGCCAAAGAACAAGAGATCAAGATTTTCAAAGGACCAACATGGAGAATAAGAGGACCAAGACCAAGCCGAAGAAGCCATAGACGACCAGGAGAAAAGCCTCCCTTGCCGGGGAAACAGGCCTAGCAAGGGAAGAGCCTCCCCCGGAAGAAAGCAACCAAGGCGTCCTGGCAGAGCCTGCTGGGACTCACGGAAGCGAGGAACACCTCATCAACCACTCCCCCACTACCCACATCGTGGATCAGTGCGGTGTCAAGCCGCGAAGTGATTAAGTGGCAACCACTCGCCACATGGCAGCCCCTTTCTACAAGAAAACCTACAAATGACACCCGTCCTATGACGTGTCGAACAAACAAGCGTGGAGCTAGTAGGATAAGCCCGGCAAGGCTTGTCGGGTGAGCAACGATGCGACTTTGAGCGGCACATTTAATGCGCCCTGTCAGCCTACAGAGTTAGGTATGATATCACTGTTTGCTATCTTATCAGCGTCTAATGACTGATTTGCCACTATGGTGACCCCTTAACCTATAAAAGGTGGCCCATGGCAACCGTAGAAGGGGTTCAATTCGGTTCGGTTCGTTCGGCTCGGGAGGCTAGAGAACTAAATAACGCCCGTATGCACGTAGCCACTGCCGCCCCTGCCGGGCAAGTGTACTACGCTCTACCACCACCATTCTTCCACCATCAATCGACCAAAGAAGGAGTAGCATTTTACGCCTCGCGGCGGCCCGAACCTGGGTAAAATTGCTCGTGTGATCCCTACCGTGCTGCCCCACGCTCCTCTACTCTTTGTGCAATGCGACATCCCCCTGATGAACCAGCAAGGGGCCGCTTGGTCCCATAGGTGGTTGTGGTTTCCCACAACATCTTTGGCGCGCCAGGTAGGGGGATCGCTTGCGCGAACCTGAAAGCGCACGTAGCGCGTCATCTTCATCAACATCTTCGTCTTCGACGGCACCGTCAGCCATGGCGTCCAAGAAGAAGTCTAGTGTTTTGGATCCACCATCCACCTCAAAGGCTCCACCACCCACAGCTGCCAATGCTACGGGAGTGCGAAGGCACGTGAGGATGTGGACGCCACTAGGGATCTGGTCGAAGCAGGCAACACCGCCACCGTTTCCCCGCGGCCAATGCAAAAGCAGGAGGCACCGGAGGAGAGCGACATCAGCAACATCCCGACGGTGACGCTCCTCGAGGCACGGGCTGAGGGGCTACTCTGTCCACACCTCCTCCACTCGCCGAAGGGCATAGCCGCAGTGATGGCGCTTGGTCTGGGGCGGCGGCCCTCCAGCCGCCCCTATCACAGGAGCGACCGTTGCGCGTGCGCTTTCCCCTGGGCGAGTCGACCAAGCCGTTGCGCCCAACGGGGCCACTAGCCCTCAAGCGCCTTCGCCGCACCACCATGCCATCCAGGTAGCTGCTTCGCAACAACGATGGTGCAGCTTGTCGCTACTAGCACCATCAAAAGCTGAGCAACGGTGTGATTTGCGTCGTCATCACCTGTAACGCCCCGAGACCAATGTGCCAGTTGTCCTCCAGTTATTCGTTGTCGTTGCCATGTCTTTCGCTTGCGTGTTGCATCTTGCCATGTCATCATTTGCATTTTATCATGTCATCATGTGCATTTCATTTTGCATACGTGTTCGTCTCATGCGTCTGAGCCTTTTCCCCATTGTCCGTTTTGCAATCCGGCGCTCCTATGTCCTCCGGTGTCTCCCTCTTCTCTCTTCTCTTGTGCGGGTATTAAACTTTCTCGGAATGGCCGAGGTTTGCCAGCGACCTTGGTATAGCACCGTGAACCGCTTTGTCAAGTTTCGTGCCATTTGGAGGTCGTTTGATACTCCAACAGTTAACGAATGTAAGTAAAGCCCTCTTTTGTTGCAGCCCAACACCCTTCAAAGTGGCCCAAAACCCATCTAACTCCCTCCATGCTTCGGTCCTATGCGCCCGAGACCGATGTGCGATTGTCCTCCGCTTATTCGTTATCGTTGCCATGTCTTTAAACTTGCGTGTTGCATCTTGCCATGTCATCATTTGCATTTTATCATGTCATCATGTGCATTTCATTTTGCATACGTGTTCGTCTCATGCATCCGAGCCTTTTCCCGTTGTCCGTTTTGCAATCCGGCGCTCCTATGTCCTCCTCGTCTCCCTCTTCTCTCTTCTCTTGTGCGGGTATTAAACTTTCTCGGAATGGCCGAGGTTTGCCAAGCGGCCTTGGTATAGCACCGTGACCGCTGTCAAGTTTCGTGCCATTTGGAGGTCGTTTGATACTCCAACAGTTAGCACCGGTAACCGTAAAGCCCTCTTTGTTGCAGCCCAACACCCTTCCAAAGTGGCCCAAAACCCATCTAACTTCGCCTCCATGCTTTGATCGTTCGATCACGATCGCGTGGCAGCTCGCTCCTCATTTGGACACTCCTAGCTCCCTCTACCTATATAAACACCTCCCCCTCCTCTATTCCCGGGTCCAAACCCTAGCTCCGCTCCCTCTCCGCCGCCGGACACGTCCGGATCGGACCGGACATGTCCAACGCCACCAGCCACCTCACTCCAACCAATAGGAGCGCGACACGTCATCGTCGCCGCCGCCCGCAGCCAATCTCCTCCCGCCACGTCGCTCCCGCCGCCGTCTCCACCTGTGAGCCCCTTGAGCCAGATCTGCCCCAGGGGCCCGAGCCGCCCGCCGCCGCCCGTGCGGATCTCGCCTCCGCGCCCAAGGCCGCCTCCCACGGCGACCAGCGCCGCCGCCGGTGACCTCCAGTCGCGTCGCCCTCGCCGTCCTCTGCTCCCTCGTCTTCCCTGTGTTTCCTCTCTCTCTCTCTCACCTCGCTCTCTCTCTCTCTCCCCTTGAGGACGCCATGGAGCTTCGCCGCCCCTTGCCTTTGCTGTCACGCCGGATCCCTTTCCACTGCTCTGTATGCCCTGCCCCCGGAAATGGGGTCTCTGGGCGGATCCGCCTGAACCACCACTCCTCGGCCTTCTCGATCTCGCCTCTCATGGAACCCGCCGCCGCCGCCATGCCTCGCCTCGGCCTCGGCGGCAGTCGGGCCGAGCACCTCCAGCGCTGGGCAGCGGTCTCGAGCCCAGCCAGCGCCTTCCGCCGCCTGGCCTCCTCCAGCCCACGCCCGGCCGAAGCCAAGGCCCAGCCTCCTCCAAAGCCCAGTAGCACCGCACAGTGGCCCGATGTGAGCAACCCCCAGCCCCTCCTGTGCACATTTGGGCTAGGCAGATTCGGCCCATGCTTGTTTTTTTCCCGTGCTGCGATTTTAGCAATTATCCAGGGAATTGCAGATTTGCAGAAAAGACCCTCATATTCATGCATTTAATAACTCATTAATCGTGCATCGGATTAAAATGATTTAAACATGTAAACTGCTTAGAATTTTGTGTAGATTAATAATTTGCCACTTTCACCCATGTTTAAAAATGTTAAAAATGTTGTTTGATTAAATTTGCTCAAATGCCATGCAAAAATGATTTAATTCATAACTAAATAACCGTAACCCCGATTTCAATAAACTTTATATGTAAATGGGGTAGAATTTTGCCTAGTTTAACATGGTGCACTCATCTTGCATGTATAACAACTCTAAAATTGTGTTTAGGGCAGAACAGTACCGAATCTAAAATATGCACATGGGGATTTTCCGGACTTGTTGTTCGTTGTTTCCGGCCTCATTTAAACTTGCCTAGGTAGGTAGTTTTGTTATGCTTCACCCCTTGCCATGTTAATCAACATTTAATATTGTTGGGTAGCTTAAACAAGAGAGAACTAAATAATTGCATGTGGTGTTTTGTCTATATGCAACTCGTTGCATATTGAGCTCCACTTAATTTGTAGGATTGTTTGTGCACTTTGCCATGCCATGCATATTTAAACCGGACATGCATCATCCTTGGTTGTGCATCAAGCCATGTTTATGTGATGGTTGTTTACTATGTTGTTTGTTTCTTTCCGGGTTGCCTCTCTCGTTAGCTTCGATTTCGTTCCGGAGTTGTGAGGATTCGTTCGACTACGTCCGTTTGTCTTCTTCATGGACTCGTTCTTCTTCCTTGCGGGATTTCAGGCAAGATGACCGTTACCCTGGATCTCACTACTATCATTGCTATGCTAGTTGCCTCATTCTTTCGCTATGCTGCGATACCTATTACCTGTTTGTCAAGCCATCCCATAATTGCCATGAACCCCTAACCTTTGATACCATTCCTAGCAAACCATTCTTTGGCTATGTTACCGCTTTCGCTCAGCCCCTCTTATAGCGTTGCTAGTTGCAGGTGAAGTTGAAGATTTCTCCATGGTGGACAGGGTTTATGTTGGGATATCACAATATCTCTTATATTATTAATGCATCTATATATTTGGTAAAGGGTGGAAGGCTCGGCCTTATGCAGTGTTTTGTTCCACTCTTGCGCCCTAGTTTCCATCATACGGTGTTATGTTCCCGGATTTTGCGTTCCTTCGCGGTCGGGTGATTTATGGGACCCCCGACAGGTTCGCTTTGAATAAAACTTGTCCAAAGAAGGCCCAACATTGCCTTTTACCATTTGCCTCACCACCACCTACCTTTTCCCTTGGGAGTCGCTCTCTCGAGGGTCATCTTTATTTTAGCCCCGGGCGGTGCTTGTCTAAGTGCTGGTCCAAACCGAAGCGATGTCCGGCGCCCCTGGCAACGAGGGTCTATGCCAACCCGACGTCTGGCTCATCCGGTGTGCCACGAGCGAGATATGTGCAGCTCCTATCGGGATTTGTCGGCCTGTGGAGGCTTTGCTGGTCTTGTTTTACCATTGTTGAAATGTCTTGATGTACGGGATACCGAGCCTGATCGGAGTGTCTCGGGTGAAGGTCTATTCCTTCAATGATCGCGAGAGCTTGTCATGGGCTAAGTTGGGACACCCCTGCAGGGTATAAACTTTCGAGAGCCGTGCCCGCGGTTATGTGGCAGATGGGAATTTGTTAATGTCCGGTTGTAGACAACTTGACACTTGATCCGAATTAAAACGCATCAACCGTGTGTGTAGCCATGATGGTCTCTTCTCCTCGGAGTCCGGGAAGTGAACACAGTTTCCGTGTTATGTCTGACGTAAGTAGGTGTTCAGGATCACCTCTTGATCATTGCTAGCTTCACGACCGTTCCGCTTGTTTCTCTTCTCGCTCTCATTTGCGTATGTTAGCCACCATATATGCTTAGCCGCTGCTGCAACCTCACCACTTTATCCCTTCCTTTCCCAGTAAGCTTTGCTAGTCTTGATACCCATGGTAATGGGATTCTTTGAGTCCTCGTGGCTCACGGATACTTCAAACCAGTTTGCGGTGCCTTTGTTACCGAAAGGTGGCGCAACCAAGCTCAAGGAGGAGCTCGATGAAGATCTTGCCCTTTGTGTTGTTTCGTTCTAGTTGATCGAGAGTGGAGCCCAGTTGGGGTCGATCGGGGACCTTTATGCATTTGGGGTTCTTCTTTTATATTGGTTCCGTAGTCGGACCTTGATTGTATCTGGATGATGTAATGCTTTATTCATGTAATTGTGTGAAGTGGCGATTGTAAGCCAACTATGTATCTCTTTCCCTTATGTATTACATGGGTTGTGTGAAGATTACCTCACTTGCGACATTGCTTTCAATGCGGTTATGCCTCTAAGTCGTGCTTCGACACGTGGGAGATATAGCCGCATCGAGGGTGTTACAAGTTGGTATCAGAGCCTTCCCTGACCTTAGGAGCCCCACTGCTTGATCGTTTTTAGTGGCCGAGTTGTGTCTAGAAAGATGTTTTTAGTCATTTAGGATTATATATATCGGAGAGTTAGGAATTCTTTTTACTCCTCAGTCCCTTCGTCGCTCTGGTGAGGTCTCCTGATGTAGAGTTTTGACTCTTCTCTTCTCAAATTTCACTAAAATTTTTTTTAGGATCACGCGGGTATCTTAGAATCGTTCCGATGGTTTTATGATGACAACATTGTCTTGGTGCCTCCGTCGGCGGGGTTTTTTTTGGAGGTGTCCCGGAGTTAAGCTCGAGGTGTTGTCATCATAATTTTATCGTTGCGATTCTGGAATACCCGAGTTTAATCTGCCGACATCGAAAATCTCTTTTATGCGGTTGTTGGTGAGATAACCCGATAACCCGATCTTGAGGTGAGTACGGAGTATTGCCATGACTCGTATAACGGATGCTTTTCAAGGTTGAGGTACACGATTTCGAAGGTTTCTTGGTTATGTGTTGACGGATGGATCTGCTTGGATGTAGGTATTGTTAGTTTGGGTGAGATATATTGCTTCCTGTATCCCCAACACCAGATTGCATAACCAGAAAGTTTCGGGAGTTCATAGGTGGGAATTCAAGTAGCTCCTAGAATATCTTTCCGACAAATGCATGATATGGGATTGGGTAAATCTCTATCATATGTTTGTTCCGGCTTATTTTGCAAGCCAATCCTTTGTTTTGTTTTAATTGTGGTATTCGAGTTGCTTTGAAGTCAAATGTTGAATCCATACCTTTCCTAAATGATGTTTTCATATTTCTATGGGAATACTAATCCTTCTTGATCATCGAGTTTGTCATGTCAATCCTTTTCAACCGGCGTGTTTCTCTTCAAGTGGATCCGATCACTTCAACATCAGCAAGATCAATTCTCAGTTTTTCTCAACGGTGTTTGTTTCGTTCATCCCATGTTGTCTTTGTTTTCCCCGCCCACCCACCCTTTTCCTCAAGGACTAAGATTTCTTTACCAAGTATCCTTTTACTTTTGTGAAGTCTCTTCATTCTTTTCAATCAATGTTCTTATCCGGTGATTTCCCATGAAGATGCTCAACAGTTTCAAATTCATCATCCTTCATTGTTGTTTCTTCTCCGGTGGATCCAATTCAAACTTTCAGTGTTGATCATATTCCTGTCCTCGTGTCAAATGCTTTCTCATGCCAGTGCACCTCTTAATCATTCTACTTCTCGCTATTTGTTATTCAGAGTGCTCAAGATATCTCATAAGACTTGTGTTTCCATTCAAGCTATTTGGAGATTGGTATCTCATTCAAGTCATTTAATTCAACCGGTTGAACATCTCTTTTAAATCTTTTCAACGGTGTTTTCTTTTGAGTGGGCCCTAACCCACAGGTTTTTTCCCAGGATCTTACCTGACTCTTCTATTTTCCTAGAGCTATCCTAAATTCTTCTCCAAGTTTGACGTAAGAATGAGTTATCATCAGTCAAATGCTTTCTCCAAGATCTTTCAAATTCTTTTCATAGTTGGCTCAACCTCTTCGTTTTTGATTCTTCCGGTGTGCCTCAATAATTCTTGGTGATGTTTCTCGTTGTCATTCTCATCATTTGAAGACTGAAGAAGAGTTTCTCTTTAATCTTGCACTATTCTCTTGAATATTCATGGTGCTAGCTTGTTGCCATCCTCTCATAATTGTTTTCAATTGTGAGAATCTTTTTCACCCATCCGGAGCATTTCATGAGTTGTTTTCGTTTCTTCCCTCCGAAGGCCATCATGTCATAATTCTTCATTCTAAGCGTGTAGCTTTCGTTCTCTAAATCTTACCGGTGATTCGTTCAAATATCCTCTAATCAGCTCATGATCTCTTCGTCCACTTGTATCTAAATCCCTTCAAGTATCTTCATTCGTTTGCAAACTCTTTCCGGTGAATTGTGCCCTTGCTACTCTCTTTTTCAATTCTTACGGTGGTTCGTTCAAGATTCTTTTCCTTGATTATCTTTTTAATCCATTCGTTCTTTTCAATCCTACCAGTGATTCATGAAGACCTTCTCAAGTTTACGCTATATCTCTTTTAATCCTTTCTACGAGAATAAGTAGTATGCCAAATCCGTTGCTTGTCATCAATTAAATTTGATGAAGGATACGCATACAATAAATCTTATTCTTATTTCCTCGAGGTGACTTAATTCTTTTACGGAGATTATTCATGATGAATAAATTCTTGATTACAAGTGATTCATCTTTCTTTCCGGAGTTGGTCATCATATCACATTCTCGGTTCGAGAGGCTTCATCTTTCTTTTCGGAGTTCCAAGCTCTCTCAATTATCTCGTCGCGAAGCTCCATCTAAATCATTGCAAGGATTCACCTTGTGTTTTCAACTTCTCTTTTTTTTCATCATCGTTTTATTACCAGAGTTCTTCATGGAGGCTCTAAATGGTGGGTCATCAAGGATTCTTTTCATTCTTCAATTGTTCTTCAAGTTTTCTCTTGAAGTTATGATCCGCCTAGCTATACTCTAAAATAAACATGGTGCCCAACACTTGTTTTGTTTTGAGAAGCTCAAGTATTTTTTTCTTCTTGCATTTTGAAGTGCAATTCTTTCTACCTTATCTTTTGAATTGGTGTTATGTCACTCTTGACAATTTCCATTCATGTTCCATGATTCATATTGTTGTCAAGAATGAGGTATTTTAAATCTATCAGTCCCTCCATTGGAGTTATCTTGGTATAGATTTCACCTAAAGCCTTCCCTAAGGAATATTGCTAGTGTGGTCTTTATCAATGATCCAAGTTTTCTCCTATCCTCTTGGCGAAAGCAGTTTTTCATCTCTTTGGTGCTCTCAATCAAATCAATGGTTTTCGTTAGTGGCCGGTTGTCACCTCATAATTTTGAGATGTTTTTCATAAGCCCGCCACAAGCTTATTCTTTTCGTTGTTGGTTTTCCAACAACTCCGTTCAAATCTTACCTTGCAAGGATGCTTTCCAAGTTCATTTGTGGCAAAAGTTGTCTTTTTATTCTCCGTCCCTTTATCCCAACGATCTAACTTCTATTCTTTCGTTATGGAGGCATTGTGATGTTGTGCTCTTCACACATCACCTCGTTTTTTTGAGGATCGTGTTCTTTTCTTGCTTATCCATTTAACCGGAGTGTTGTATCATCTCTTCAATATCTTTTCATCTCATCAAGTTTTCTTCTCTTTTCTATCGGAGTGTTGTCCAAATTCTGCCATTCTTGTTCCTTGGCTATCTCATTATACCGATGTGGTCATATTCTTTTCGTTCGTGAAGCTCTTATTTCCATGTCTTTCAACCTTCAAATTCTTGTAATTCTCCTTGTTCCTCTTTTCTACCGGATTGTTTGCAATCTTGTTCATCTGTGTTGTACTCTTTCTTTTAAATTGCTCAACCTCTCAAGGTTCTTTGGTTTCACTCATTGGTCAAAGAAGCAACTTAGTTTTACCTCTTCTCTTCCTCTTCCGTTTCTCTCCGGTGCCATCCTAGATCTCGGGACGAGATCCTCTCGTAGTGGTGGAGTGTTGTAACGCCCCGAGACCGATGTGCCAGTTGTCCTCCAGTTATTCGTTGTCGTTGCCATGTCTTTCGCTTGCGTGTTGCATCTTGCCATGTCATCATTTGCATTTTATCATGTCATCATGTGCATTTCATTTTGCATACGTGTTCGTCTCATGCATCCGAGCCTTTTCCCCGTTGTCCGTTTTGCAATCCGGCGCTCCTATGTCCTCCGGCGTCTCCCTCTTCTCTCTTCTCTTGTGCGGGTATTAAACTTTCTCGGAATGGCCCGAGGTTTGCCAAGCGGCCTTGGTATAGCACCGAGAACCGCTTTGTCAAGTTTCGTGCCATTTGGAGGTCGTTTGATACTCCAACGGTTAACCGGGTAACCGTAAAGCCCTCTTTTGTTGCAGCCCAACACCCCTTCCAAAGTGGCCCAAAACCCATCTAACTCCCCTCCATGCTTTCGGTCGTTCGATCACGATCGCGTGGCCGAAAACCGCTCCTCATTTGGATACTCCTAGCTCCCTCTACCTATATAAACACCTCCCCCTCCTCTATTCCCGGGTCCAAACCCTAGCTCCGCTCCCTCTCCGCCGCCGGACACGTCCGGATCGGACGGACATGTCCAACGCCACCAGCCACCTCACTCCAACCAATAGGAGCGCGACCGTCGCCATCGCCGCCGCCGCCCGCAGCCAATCTCCTCCCGCCACGTCGCTCCTTGCCCGTCTCCACCTTGCTGAGCCGCTGAGCCAGATCCGGCCCAGGGGGCCCAAGCCGCCGCCCGCCGCCGCCCGTGCGGATCTCGCCTCCGCGCCGAGGCCGCCTCCCGCCGGCGACCAGCGCTTCGCCGCCGGCGACCTCCAGTCACGTCGCCCTCGCCGTCCTCTGCTCCCTCGTCTTCCCCTGTGTTTCCTCTCTCTCTCTCGCTCTCTCTCTCTCTCTCTCTCCCAGAGACGCCATGGAGCTTCGCCGCCCCTTGCTGCTTTGCTCACTTGGATCCGCGCCACCGTGCTCTGTATGCCCCTTGCCGCCGAAATGGGGTCTCTGGGCGGATCCGCCCGAACCACCACTCCTCGGCCTTCTCGATCTCGCCTCTCGCGGAACCCGCCGCCGCCGCCATGCCTCGCCTCGGCCTCGGCGGCAGGTCGGGCAGCGCCTCGGCCTGGGCAGCGGTCTCGAGCCCAGCCGCGCTTCCGCCGCCACAGGCCTCCTCCGGCCCGAGCCCAGCCAAAGCCAAGGCCCAGCCTCCTCCAAAGCCCAGTAGCGCCCGGCTGTTGGCCCGATGTGAGCAGCCCCCAGCCCTCTGTGCACATTTGGGCTAGGCGATTCGGCCCATGCTTGTTTTTTTTCCGTGTCTGCGATTTTAGCAATTATCCGGGGAATTGCAGATTTGCAGAAAAGACCCTCATATTCATGCATTTAATAACTCATTAATCGTGCATCGGATTAAAATGATTTAAACATGTAAACTGCTTAGAATTTTGTGTAGATTAATAATTTGCCACTTTCACCCATGTTTAAAAATGTTAAAAATGTTGTTTGATTAAATTTGCTCAAATGCCATGCAAAAATGATTTAATTCATAACTAAATAACCGTAACTCCGATTTCAATAAACTTTATATGTAAATGGGGTAGCATTTTGCCTAGTTTAACATGGTGCACTCATCTTGCATGTATAACAACTCTAAAATTGTGTTTAGGGCAGAACAGTACCGAATCTAAAATATGCACATGGGGATTTTCCGGACTTGTTGTTCGTTGTTTCCGGCCTCATTTAAACTTGCCTAGGTAGGTAGTTTTGTTATGCTTCACCCCTTGCCATGTTAATCAAAATTTAATATTGTTGGGTAGCTTAAACAAGAGAGAACTAAATAATTGCATGTGGTGTTTTGTCTATATGCAACTCGTTGCATATTGAGCTCCACTTAATTTGTAGGATTGTTTGTGCACTTTGCCATGCCATGCATATTTAAACCGGACATGCATCATCCTTGGTTGTGCATCAAGCCATGTTTATGTGATGGTTGTTTACTATGTTGTTTGTTTCTTTCCGGGTTGCCTCTCTCGTTAGCTTCGGTTTCATTCCGGAGTTGTGAGGATTCGTTCGACTACGCCCGTTTGTCTTCTTCATGGACTCGTTCTTCTTCCTTGCGGGATTTCAGGCAAGATGACCGTTACCCTGGATCTCACTACTATCATTGCTATGCTAGTTGCCTCATTCTTTCGCTATGCTGCGATACCTATTACCTGTTTGTCAAGCCATCCCATAATTGCCATGAACCCCTAACCTTTGACACCATTCCTAGCAAACCATTGTTTGGCTATGTTACCGCTTTTGCTCAGCCCCTCTTATAGCGTTGCTAGTTGCAGGTGAAGTTGAAGATTTCTCCATGGTGGACAGGGTTTATGTTGGGATATCACAATATCTCTTATATTATTAATGCATCTATATATTTGGTAAAGGGTGGAAGGCTCGGCCTTATGCAGTGTGTTTTGTTCCACTCTTGCCGCCCTAGTTTCCGTCATACCGGTGTTATGTTCCCGGATTTTGCGTTCCTTACGCGGTCGGGTGATTTATGGGACCCCCGACGGTTCGCTTTGAATAAAACTTGTCCAGCAAGGCCCAACATTGCCTTTTACCATTTGCCTCACCACCACCTACCTTTTCCTTGGGAGTCGCTCTCTCGAGGGTCATCTTTATTTTAGCCCCGGGCGGTGCTTGTCTAAGTGCTGGTCCAAACCGCGATGTCCGGCGCCCCACAGGCAACGAGGTCTATGCCAACCCGACGTCTGGCTCATCCGGTGTGCCCTGAGAACGAGATATGTGCAGCTCCTATCGGGATTTGTCGGCACAGCGGGAGGCTTTGCTGGTCTTGTTTTACCATTGTTGAAATGTCTTGATGTACCGGGATACCGAGCCTGATCGGAGTGTCTCGGGTGAAGGTCTATTCCTTCAATGATCGCGAGAGCTTGTCATGGGCTAAGTTGGGACACCCCTGCAGGGTATAAACTTTCGAGAGCCGTGCCCGCGGTTATGTGGCAGATGGGAATTTGTTAATGTCCGGTTGTAGACAACTTGACACTTGATCCGAATTAAAACGCATCAACCGTGTGTGTAGCCGTGATGGTCTCTTCTCGGCGGAGTCCGGGAAGTGAACACGGTTTCCGTGTTATGTCTGACGTAAGTAGGTGTTCAGGATCATCTCTTGATCATTGCTAGCTTCACGACCGTTCCGCTTGTTTCTCTTCTCGCTCTCATTTGCGTATGTTAGCCACCATATATGCTTAGCCGCTGCTGCAACCTCACCACTTTATCCCTTCCTTTCCCAGTAAGCTTTGCTAGTCTTGATACCCATGGTAATGGGATTCTTTGAGTCCTCGTGGCTCACGGATACTTCAAACCAGTTTGCGGTGCCTTTGTTACCGGCGGTGGCGCAACCAAGCTCAAGGAGGAGCTCGATGAAGATCTTGCCCTTTGTGTTGTTTCGTTCTAGTTGATCGATAGTGGAGCCCGGTTGGGGTCGATCGGGGACCTTTATCGCATTTGGGGTTCTTCTTTTATATTGGTTCCGTAGTCGGACCTTGATTGTATCTGGATGATGTAATGCTTTATTCATGTAATTGTGTGAAGTGGCGATTGTAAGCCAACTATGTATCTCTTTCCCTTATGTATTACATGGGTTGTGTGAAGATTACCTCACTTGCGACATTGCTTTCAATGCGGTTATGCCTCTAAGTCGTGCTTCGACACGTGGGAGATATAGCCGCATCGAGGGCGTTACATCACCCATGCCAAGCACGGCTACGGAGGCCATGGCGCGAGCTCAGCTGCTACTCAGATTCCTGCCAGCTGCTGAGAAGATGGATGAGTTGTGTGGCACCATGCAGAGCCTACTTGGTGTCGCTGAGGCTGGGGGCTCACAGTGAGCCGGCCAGCCATAGCCTCCCCAAGCGACGACAACGGCTCGTGCTGCTAGTCGTACGGAAGGAGCCACCCCCACGGTGCAGTCCCCGCAACGGCCACCAGTGCGAGCTCCACAACATCAAGAAGCTGACAACGTCTTGATAGCCTCTGTTGACCCTCGAGCGCGTCTAGATTGACGACAAGCCCCAGAGGACAAGCGGAGGGAAGACACACGCGTTTTCATTGAGCAACGCCGATGCGACCACCTCTGGACCGATGGGTGCAATGGTCCTGATGTTGATGATCCTATGCCCGGTATTGGCGGGTGCCTACCTTTCGAGGTTGGATGCCCTGCCTTCACTCGTGAGTTGCGACAAGTCCGTTGGCCATCCGTCCGCACGTTCAAGACAGAGATACCTGAGAAGTATGATGGGAGACTCAACCCGGCAGAGTTCTCGAACATCTACACCATTGCCATCCAAGCTGCCGGGGGAAGAGATGAGAAGGTATTCACCAACTACTTCCCTTTGGCTCTCAAATCCAATGTGAGGTCTTGGTTGATGCATCTGCCGAAGAACTTCATTTCTTCCTAGGCTGACCTTTGCTATGAGTTCATTGGAGCCTTCACTGGTGGCCATCAAGAGCCAGGCTGACCCAGGGATTTGCAGCTTCTCCAGCAGAAGTAAGTAGAGACACTCCAAAAGTATTTGTAGAGGTTTAGCAGAGTCCACAGGAACATCCCAAACATCCATCCGAAAGCTGTGATAGCCGCCCTCCAGTCCAATGTACGCAACCGCAAGATTCGTTCCAAGATGAATGTGCGGTTTTGCAAGACTGTGAAGGAGCTTTGCACCCTAGTGGATAAGTGTGCTCATATGGAGGAAGGGAGGAAGTTGCCCAGAGAGGAGGATTGCATCAATGTTGATTCAGAAGATGATGATGAATCCACCAGTTAGAAGAAGAGCAAGAAGCGCAGTAAGAGGCGCAAGGATAAGGCAGTGATGACTGTTGAAGTATCGGGCACACCTAGTACCAGCAAGACCGCCAAGGCTGAAGTCCCCAGCAAGGAGGCTGTCATGTGTGCTGATTGCCGGGAAGCTGCGGCGGCCGAAAAGGACGGGAAGGGCGATGGGCCATATTGCAAGATCCATCGAACCAAGGGCCATGACCTTCAAGAGTGTTATCAGGTTGAGAAGCTTGTCAAGAGGCAGCGAGCTGAGTGCGACAAGTGTGACAAGGAAAAAGGTCAGAGTGCCACTGGCGGCAAGGGCCGAGGCGGTGAAGCAAATCGCCCCGGCAAGCCCTTTTGGAACAAAGGAAAACCCTTCGGAGGTCAAGAGAAGGAAGCTTGCGATGATGTCAATGATGGAGGGGATGAAGAGGAAACCAGTGAGCAAGAGTGTCAGAAGGCCAGTGATGCCCTATGCATTGATGGGGGTGCCTCCTTGCACTCCTCTCACTGCCAACTCCAACGGTGGGCGCGTGAGGTCAATGCCATGGAACCAGCACCAGGGGCCCGGAAACCGCTCAACTGGTCACGCACGCCCATCATCTTTGACAAAGAGGATCATCCTGACCGTACCACTGTGGTAGGATGCTTGCCATTGTTGGTCTCCCCAACAATTCGCAACCTCAAGGTCACTAAGATATTGGTGGATGGCAGGGTGATACGTCTCCAACGTATCTATAATTTTTTATTGCTCCATGCTACTTTATCTACTGTTTTAGGCAATATTGGGCTTTATTATCCACTTTTATATTACTTTTGGGACTAACCTATTAACCGGAGGCTCAGCCCAGATTTGTTTGTTTTATGCCTATTTGGTGTTTGAGGAAAAGGAATATCGACGGAGTCAAAGCGGAACGAAATCAAGCAAGAAGTTATTTTTGGAAGGAAACCCACGATGGACTTGGACCCCACGTCGGAAGATACGGGAGGTGCTCACGAGGGTGGGGGCGCCCTCCCCCCCAGGCACGCCCCACGCCTCGTGGGGCCCTGTAGCTCCACCTGACGTTCTCCTGCACCCATATATACCTCGTGCCCTAAAACTTCTAGAACAGAAGATAGATCGGGAGTTCCGCCACGCAAGCCTCTGTAGCCACCAAAACCTTTGGGAGCCCTTTAGGCACCTGGGGAGGGATCCCATCACCGAGGCCATCTTCATCATCCGGCACTATCCATGACCGGAGAGGAGTAGTTCACCCTCGGGGCTGAGGGTATGTACCAGTAGCTATGTGTTTGATCTCTCTCTCTCTCGTGTTCCTCTATGGCACGATCTTGATGTATCCCGAGCTTTGCTATTGTAGTTAGATCTTATGATGTTTCTCCCCCTCTACTCTCTTGTGATGAATTAAGTTTCCCCTTTGAAGTTTTCTTATCGGATTGAGTCTTTATGAGAACACTTGATGTATGTCTTGCCGTGATTATCTGTGGTGACAATGGGATATCATGTGCCACTTGATGTATGTTTTGGTGATCAACTTGCGGGTTTCGTGACACTTGGGAACCTATGCATAGGGGTTGGAACACGTTCTTGACTCTCCGGTAGAAACTTTGGGGCACTCTTTGAAGTACTTTTATGTTGGTTGGATGAATCTGAGATTGTGTGATGCATATCGTATAATCATGCCCACGGATACTTGAGGTGACAATGGAGTATCTAGGTGACATTTGGGTTTTGGTTGATTTGTATCTTAAGGTGTTATTCTAGTACGAACTCTTTTATAGATCGATCCGAAAGAATAGCTTTGTGGTGGTTTCGTACCCGACCATAATCTCTACGTTTGTTCTCCGCTATTAGTGGCTTCAGAGTGACTCTTTGTTGCATATTGAGGGCTTGTTATATGATCTATCTACGTTATTATTGTTGAGAGAACTTGCACTAGTGAAAGTATGAACCCTAGGCCTTGTATCCTATCATTGCAATACCGTTTACGCTCACTTTTATCATTAGTTACATTGCTGTTTTTATCATTTCAGATTACAAAAACCTATATTTACTATCTATTTTAGACTTGTATCACCATCTCTTCGCCGAACTAGTGCACCTATACAATTAACCATTGTATTGGGTGTGTTGGGGAGACAAGAGACTCTTTGGTATTTGGTTGCAGGGTTGTTTGAGAGAGACCATCTTCATCCTACGCCTCCTACGGATTGACAAACCTTAGGTCATCCACTTGAGGGAAATTTGCTACTGTCCTACAAACCTGTGCACTTGCAAGCCCAACAACGTCTACAAGAAGAAGGTTGTGTAGTAGACATCAAGCTCTTTTCTGGCGCCGTTGCCGGGGAGGCTAGGTAAAGGGTACTCACACTCCGTCACTAAGCTCTTTTCTGGCAAGGTGAGTGCTTGAAGGTATATCTTTAGATCTTGCAATCGAATCTTTTTGTTTCTTGTTTTAGCACTAGTTTATTTTATAAAAGAAAACTACAAAAAAATGGAGTTAAGTTTGTCTCAAACGCTTCACCTTTTTAATATCATTCGTGAGTATGATGGAAAGGATAATTGTGCTCAAGTGCTAGAAGAAGAAATCTCTAAAATGTTTGGCACTAAATATGTGAATGATGAGCATGATTGCAATGTTTTTAGTATGAATTCCTTGAATATCCATGATGCTAATGATATGCAAAGCCACAAGCTTGGGGAAGCTATGTTTGATGAAGATGATATTTTTTGTCCCCCAAGCTTTGATGAGCAAATTTACTATGATAAAAGCATGCCTCCTATATATGATGATTATTGTGATGATACGTATGCTATAAAGAAGAAGTTTGCTTATGTGGAGAGTAGAAAATTTTCTATTCTTGTAGATCATGAAAAGATTGCTTTAGGTGCTGGTTATATTGTTGAATTCATTCATGATGCTACTGAAAATTATTATGAGGGAGGAACATATGCTTGTAGGAATTGCAATAATGTCAAGTTTCCTCTCTATGTGCTTAAATTGTTGAAGTTATGCTTGTTGTACCATCCTATGCTAGTTGATTATTGTTCCCATAAGTTGTTTGCTCACAAAATCCCTATGCATAGGAAGTGGGTTAGACTTAAATGTGCTAGTCATGTGCTTCATGATGCTCCCGTTATGTTTCAATTCTTATCTTTTATGTGAGCATCATTGCCATCATCATGCCTAGCTAAAAGGCATTAAAGGAAAGCGCTTGTTGGGAGACAACCCAATATTTATCGTTACTGTTTTTGTGTGTCCACATGATTATGCTACTGTAGTAATCATGTTTTATAGCTTTTGTTTCAATAAAGTGCCAAGTAGAACCTTTGGGAAGACTTGGGTGAAGTTTATATGATCTTGCTGTGAAAAACAGAAACTTTAGCGCTCACGAGATTAGCTGCCGTTTTTTACTGGACAGTGCTATTAGGTTGATTCTTTTTGAAGATGATTAATAGACAAATTTCTCAGGTCCAGAAATTTATTTCATAATTTTTGGGGTTGCAGAAGTATACGTTTTATATAGATTACTACAGACTGTTCTGTTTTTGACAGATTCTGTTTTCTATGTGTTGTTTGCTTATTTTGATGAATCTATGAGTAGTATCGGAAGGAATGAACCATAGATAAGTTGGAGTACAGTAGATATTACACCAATATGAATTCAGAATTAGTTCATTACAGTACCTAAGTGGTGGTTTTATTTTCTTATACTAACGGAGCTTACGAGTTTTGTTTTGAGTTTTGTGTGGTTGAAGTTTTCAAGTTTTGGGTAACGATTCGATGGACAATGAAATAAGGAGTGGAAAGAGCCTAAGCTTGGGGATGCCCAAGGCACCCCAAGGTAATATTCAAGGACAACCAAGAGCCTAAGCTTGGGGATGCCCAGGAAGGCATCCCCTCTTTCGTCTTCGTTCACCGGTAACTTTACTTGGAGCTATATTTTTATTCACCACATGATATGTGTTTTGCTTGGAGCGTCATTTTCTTTTGTTAGTATTTGATTGCTGTTAGTTAGAATTGTGTTTTGCCTCTTTAGTTTCAATAAAAAAGTCAAGAATAGCCTTTGCCATGCTTGTTTTGCTTGTATGCATGTTGCTGTTTGAAAACAGAAAGTTTACCGCTGTTACAAAAATTCCCTAGAAAAGTCAGAGCATGGTCTAACGTTGAATCTTTTTGCATATTGAGCTCTGATAAATTTATTACAGTGGGAATTTTAGTACATAATTTTTGGAGTTATGGAAGTATGATGACTCTTGCATTCTTTACAGACTGTACTGTTTTGACAGATTGCTGTTATGTTTGCATTGTTTGCATATGTTTGCTTGTTTAATGATTCTATTTGATGATAGGAGTATTAAATATGCAGAGGCATTTAGTATTAAATCTTGAATAATAATTTTAGTGATTTGTTACAGTAGAAAATGATAAGGTTTTGCATTGGTTTATACTAACCTATCTCATGAGTTCTTGTTGAGTTTGTTGTGAATGAAGCTTTTGATAAAAAGAGAAACCATGATATGAGATGAATTAAGGAGACACAAAAGTTCAAGCTTGGGGATGACCAAGGCACCCCAAGATAATATTTCAAGAAGTCTCAAGCATCTAAGCTTGGGGATGCCCCGGTAGGCATCCCACCTTTCTTCTTCAACAACTATCGGTTAGTATCGGTTGAGCCTAAGTTTTTGCTTCTTCACATGAGTTGTGCTATCCTTGCAATGTAGTTTTCTTTAGCTTTGCTTGCTGTTTGAATAAAGTATCAAGATCTGAAATTCTTTAATGAGAGAGAGCCTTACATGAATTGGAATTTGTTAGAATACTCTTTGTGCTTCACTTATATCTTTTGAGCTTGATAATTTTTGCTCTAGTACTTCACTTATATCTTTTAGAGCACGGTGGTGGATTTGTTTTAAAGAAACTATTGATCTCTCATGCTTCACTTAGATTATTTTGAGAGTCGTTAATAGCATGGTAATTTGCTTAATGTTAATATACTTGGTATTCAAGATATGTGAAACTTTCTTTTGAGTGTGTTGAATACTAAGAAAAGTTTGATGCTTGATAATTGTTTTGAGATATGGAGGTGATAATATCAAAGTCGTGCTAGTTGGGTGATTACGAATTTGAGAAATACTTGTGTTGAAGTTTGCAATTCCCGTAGCATGCACGTATGGTGAACCATTATGTGATGAACTCGGAGCATGATTTATTTATTGATTGTCTTCCTTATGAGTGGCGGTCGGGGACGAGCGATGGTCTTTTCCTACCAATCTATCCCCCTAGGAGCATGCACGTAGTACTTGATTTTTGATGGCTTCTAAATGTTTGCAATAAGTATATGAGTTCTTTATGACTAATGTTGAGTCCATGGATTATACACACTTTTTCCCATCCTTCCACCATTGCTAGCCTCTCTAATACCGCGCACTTTTCGCCGGTATCATACACCCACCATAAACCTTCCTCAAAACAGCCACCATACCTACCTATCATGGCATTTCCATAGCCATTCCGAGATATATTGCCATGCAACTTTCCACCGTTCCGTTTATTATGACACGCTCCATCATTGTCATATTGCTAGCATGATCATGTAGTTGACATCGTATTTGTGGCAAAGCCACCGTTCATAATTCTTTCATACATGTCACTCATGATTCATTGCATATCCCGGTACCCCGCCGGAGGCATTCATATAGAGTCATACTTTGTTCTAAGTATCGAGTTGTAATTGTTGAGTTGTAAGAAAAATAAAAGTGTGATGATCATCATTATTAGAGCATTGTCCCAAGTGAGGAAAGGATGATGGAGACTATGATTCCCCCACAAGTCGGGATGAGACTCCGGACGAAAAAATAAAATAAAAGAGGCCATAGAAGCCCAAATAAAAAAAGAGGCCATAAAAAAGGCCCAAATAAAAATATATATAAAAAATAATAAAAAAATGAGAGAAAAAGAGAGAAGGGACAATGCTACTATCCTTTTACCACACTTGTGCTTCAAAGTAGCACCATGATCTTCATGATAGAGAGTCTCTCATTTCGTCACTTTCATATACTAGTGGGAATTTTTCATTATAGAACTTGGCTTGTATATTCCAATGATGGGCTTCCTCAAAATGCCCTAGGAATTCGTGAGCAAGCGAGTTGGATGCACACCCACTTAGTTTCTTTTGTTGAGCTTTCATATACTTATAGCTCTAGTGCATCCATTGCATGGCAATCCCTACTCACTCACATTGATATTTACTGATGGGCATCTCCATAGCCCGTTGATACGCCTAGTTGATGTGAGACTATCTTCCCTCTTTTTGTCTTCTCCATAACCACCATTCTATTCCACCTATAGTGCGATGTCCATGGCTCACGCTCATGTATTGCGTGAAGATTGAAAAAGTTTTGAAAATGTTAAAGTATGAAACAATTGCTTGGCTTGTCATCGGGGTTGTGCATGATTTAAACATTTTGTGTGGGGAAGATGGAGCATAGCCAGACTATATGATTTTGTAGGGATAGCTTTCTTTGGACATGTTATTTTGAGAAGACATGATTGCTTTGATTAGTATGCTTGAAGTATTATTATTTTTATGTCAATATGAACTTTTGTCTTGAATCTTTTGGATCTGAATATTCATATCACAATTAAGAAGATTTACATTGAAATTATGCCAAAGTATCACTCCGCATCAAAAATTCTTTTTATCATTTACCTACTCGAGGACGAAAGAGAATTAAGCTTAGGGATGCTTGATCGTCTCCAACGTATCTATAATTTTGATTGCTCCATGCTACTTTATCTACTGTTTTAGGCAATATTGAGCTTTATTATCCACTTTTATATTACTTTTGGGACTAACCTATTAACCGGAGGCCCAGCCCAGATTCTTTGTTTTATGCCTATTTCATATTTCGAGGAAAAGGAATATCGACGGAGTCAAAACGGAATGAAATCAAGCTGGAGAAGTTAATTTTGGAAGGAAACCCACGATGGACTTGGACCCCACGTCGGAAGATACGGAGGTGCTCACGAGGGTGGGGCGCGCCATCCCCCAGGCGCGCCCCCCCTCGTGGGGCCCCGTAGCTCCACCAACGTTCTCCTGCACCCATATATACCTCGTGCCCTAAAACTTCCGAGCAGAAGATAGATCGGGAGTTCCGCCGCAAGCAAGCCTCTGTAGCCACCAAAACCTTTGGGAGCCCTTTCCAAGACTGTGTCGGGGGGGATCCCATCACCGAGGCCATCTTCATCATCCGGCGCTATCCATGACGAGGAGGGAGTAGTTCACCCTCGGGGCTGAGGGTATGTACCAAGAGCTATGTGTGTGATCTCTCTCTCTCGTGTTCCTCTATGGCACGATCTTGATGTATCCCGAGCTTTGCTATTGTAGTTGGATCTTATGATGTTTCTCCCCCTCTACTCTCTTGTGATGAATTGAGTTTCCCCTTTGAAGTTTTCTTATCGGATTGAGTCTTTATGAGAACACTTGATGTATGTCTTGCCGTGATTATCTGTGGTGACAATGGGATATCATGTGCCACTTGATGCATGTTTTGGTGATCAACTTGCGGGTTTCGTGACACTTGGGAACCTATGCATAGGGGTTGGAACACGTTCTTGACTCTCTGGTAGAAACTTTGGGGCACTCTTTGAAGTACTTTTATGTTGGTTGGATGAATCTAAGATTGTGTGATGCATATCGTATAATCATGCCCACGGATACTTGAGGTGACTATGGAGTATCTAGGTGACATTAGGGTTTTGGTTGATTTGTATCTTAAGGTGTTATTCTAGTACGAACTCTTTTATAGATCGATCCGAAAGAATAGCTTTGTGGTGGTTTCGTACCCGACCATAATCTCACGTTTGTTCTCCGCTATTAGTGGCTTCGGAGTGACTCTTTGTTGCATGTTGAGGGCTTGTTATATGATCTATCTATGTTATTATTGTTGAGAGAACTTGCACTAGTGAAAGTATGAACCCTAGGCCTTGTTTCGTATCATTGCAATACCGTTCACGCTCACTTTTATCATTAGTAACCTTGCTGTTTTTATTATTTCAGATTACAAAAACCTATATCTACTATCTATTTTGCACTTGTATCACCATCTCTTCGCCGAACTAGTGCACCTATACAATTTACCATTGTATTGGGTGTGTTGGGGACACAAGAGACTCTTTGTTATTTGGTTGCAGGGTTGTTTGAGAGAGACCATCTTCATCCTACGCCTCCTACGGATTGATAAACCTTAGGTCATCTACTTGAGGGAAATTTGCTACTGTCCTACAAACCTGTGCACTTGCAGGCCCAACAACGTCTACAAGAAGAAGGTTGTGTAGTAGACATCACAGGGCCAGTTTGAATCTGATTTCCCCAAAGGTTATCAACAAGCTTCAGATAGTAGAATAGGAGTTAGAGGTCACCGGCACGTTTCAAGGAGTTAATCCTGGCAGGAGTCATCCTAAGGGAAAGATCACGTTGCCTGTGATGTTTGGAGGAGAATTGAACTATTGGACAGAAAAGATTGTGTTTGATGTGGTTGACCTCGCCTTGCCGGACAATGGATTCTTGGACGATCGGTCTAGGCTTCATGGCGGCATCCCACTATGCCTACAATACCTTGAAGATGCCTGGGCCACTTGGAATCATCTCCATCCCATCGGATAAGAAGGACGCAATCATTTGTGTGGACAAGATGTACTGGGATGTGGTCGCGTCAGATGTTGGAAATATGCCCTAGAGGCAATAATAAAAGTATTATTATATTTCATTGTTCATGATAATTGTCTTTTATTCATGCTATAACTGTATTATCCGGAAATCGTAATACACGTGTGAATACATAGACCACAATATGTCCCTAGTGAGCCTCTAGTTGACTAGCTCGCTGAGATCAACAGATAGTCATGGTTTCCTGGCTATGGACATTGGATGTCGTTGATAACGGGATCACATCATTAGGAGAATGATGTGATGGACAAGACCCAATCCTAAGCATAGCACAAAGATCGTGTAGTTCGTTTTCTAGAGCTTTTCCAATGTCAAGTATCTCTTCCTTAGACCATGAGATCGTGTAACTCCGGATACCGTAGGAGTGCTTTGGGTGTATCAAGCGTCACAACGTAATCGGGTGACTATAAAGGTGCACTACAGTATCTCCGAAAGTGTCTGTTGGGTTGACACGGATCGAGACTGGGATTTGTCACTCCGTATGATGGAGAGGTATCTCTGGGCCCACTCGGTAATGCATCATCATATTGAGCTCAAAGTGACCAAGTGGTTGGTCATGGTATCATGCATTACGGTACGAGTAAAGTGACTTGCCGGTAACGAGACTGAACAAGGTATTGGGATACCGACGATCAAGTCTCGGGCAAGTAACGTACCGATTGACAAAGGGAATTGTATACGGGGTTTGATCGAATCCTCGACATCGTGGTTCAATTGATGAAATCATCGAGGAGCATGTGGGAGCCAACATGGGTATCCAGATCCCACTGTTGGTTATTGCCCGAGAGTCGTCTCGGTCATGTCTGCGTGTCTCCCGAACCCGTAGGGTCTACACACTTAAGGTTCGGTGACGCTAGGGTTGTATGAATATGAGTATGCAGCATACCGAATGTTGTTCGAGTCTGGATGAGATCCGGACGTCACGAGGAGTTCGGAATGGTCCGGAGGTAAAGAATAATATATAGGAAGTGCTATTTCGGCCATCGGGAAAGTTTCGGGGTCACCCGGTAATGTACCGGGACCACCGGGTGGGGCCACCCATCCCGGAGGGCTCCATGGGCTGACGTGGGAGGGGAGCCAGCCCATAGTGGGCTGGTGCACCCCCCTAGGCCCACCCCCTGCGCCTAGGGTTGAAACCCTATGGTGGGGGGGGGGGCGCACCACATGCCTTGGGGGGCACTCCTCCCCCCTTGGCCGCCGCCCCCTTGGGAGATTCAATCTCCAGGGGCAGCGCCCCTGGGGCCTATATAAGGAGGCAGGGGAGGCAGCCTTACCCTTGTGCTTGGCGCCTCCCTCCTCTGCTACACCTCGTCCTCCTCCCGTAGTCGCTTGGCGAAGCCTGCTGGAGTTCTTTGCATCCACCACCACGCCGTCGTGCTTCTTTGGATCATCATCAACCTCTCCTTCCCCATTGCTGGATCAAGAAGGAGGAGACGTCTCCCGTCCCGTACGTGTGTTGAACGCGGAGGTGCTGTCCGTTCAGCACTTGGACATCGGTGATCTGAATCACGTCGAGTACGACTCCATCATCACCATCCCCTTGAAAGCTTCCGCACGCGATCTACAAGTGGTATGTAGATGCAAACTCACTCCCTTGACTCATTGCTTAGATGAACTCATAGATGGATCTTGGTGAAACCGTAGGAAATTTTTTAATTTTCTACAACGTTCCCCAACAGTGGCATCATGAGCTAGGTCTATGCGTAGTTCTCTAATGCACGAGTAGAACACAATTTTGTTGTGGGCGTGGATCTTGTCAACTTGCTTTCCACTACTAGTCTTTTCTTGCTTCAGCGGTATTGTGGGATGAAGCGGCTCGGACCAACCTTACACGTGCGCTTCGTGAGACCGGTTCCACCGGTGACATGCACTAGTTGCATAAGGTGGTGGCGGGTGTCTGTCTCCCACTTTAGTTGGAGCGGAATCGATGAAAAGGGTCCTTATGAAGGGTAAATAGAAGTTGACAAAATCACGTTGTGGTTATTCGTAGGTAAGAAAACGTTCTTGCTAGAACCCAATTGCAGCCACGTAAAGATGCAACAACAATTAGAGGACGTCTAACTTGTTTTTGCAGCGATTGTTCATGTGATGTGATATGGCCGAAGTTGTGATGAATGATGAATTGTGATGTATGAGATCATGTTCTTGTAATAGGATTCACGACTTGAATGTCGATGAGTATGACAACCGGCGAGAGCCATAGGAGTTGTCTTTATTTTTTGTATGACCTGCGTGTCATTGAAGAACGCCATGTAAACTACTTTACTTTATTGCTAAGCGCGTTAGCCATAGAAGTAGAAGTAGTCGTTGGCGTGACAACTTCATGAAGACACGACGATGGAGATCATGATGATGGAGATCATGGTGTCATGCGGTGACAAGATGATCATGGAGCCCGAAGATGGCGATCAATGGAGCTATATGATATTGGCCATATCATGTCACTACTATATAATTGCATGTGATGTTTATTATGTTTATGCATCTTGTTTACTTAGAACGACGGTAGTAAATAAGATGATCCTTAAAACAATTTCAAGAAGTGTTCTCCCTAACGTGCACCGTTGCTACAGTTAAATCGTTTCAAGCACCACGTGATGATCGGGTGTGATAGATCCTTACGTTCACATACAACGGGTGTAAGACAGTTTTACACAGCAAAACACTTAGGGTTAACTTGACGAGCCTAGCATGTGAAGACATGGCCTCGGAACACGGAGACCGAAAGGTCGAACACGAGTCGTATGGAAGATACGATCAACATGAAGATGTTCACCGACGATGACTAGTCCGTCTCATGTGATGATCGGACATGGCCTAGTCGACTCGGATCGTGTAACACTTAGATGACTAGAGGGATGTCTAATCTGAGTGGGAGTTCATTGAATAATTTGATTAGATGAACTTAATTATCATGAACTTAGTCTAAAACCTTTGCAAATATGTCTTGTAGATCAAATGGCCAACGCTCATGTCAACATGAACTTCAACGCTCCTAGAAAACCAAGCTGAAAGATGATGGCAGCAACTATACGGATTTGGGTCGGAACACGAGATCATCCTCATAGCTGCCAGAAACAATATGTCCTAGAAGGACTGCTAGGTGGCGCTCCGTCCCTGAGAACCAAGGCGTTATGAGCGCTTGGCAGTCTCGTCTTGATGATTACTCCCTCGTTCGGTGCGGCATGCTTTACACTTAGAACCGGGGCTCCAAAAGCGTTTTGAGCATCACGGAGCATATGAGATGTTGAAGAGCTGAAACTAGTTTTCCAAGCTCATGCTCGGTCGAGAGATATGATGTCTCCGACAAGTTCTATAGTTGTAAGATGGAGGAAAACAGTTACATCGGTGAGCACATACTCAAGATGTCAGGTTGCACAACCGTATGACCCACTGAACATTAACCTCCCGGATGAGGCGGTCATTGAGAATCCTCGATCGCTCCCACCAAGCTACAAGAGCTTTGTGATGAACTACAACATGCGGGGATGGTGAAGACCATTCTGAAGTGTTCTCAATCTCAAGTCAGCAGAGGCTGAAATCAAGAAAGAACATCAAGTGTTGATGGTCAATAAGACCACTAAGTTCAAGAAGGGCAAGGGCAAGAAGAACTTCAAGAAGGACGGCAAGGATGTTGCTGCGCCCGATAAGCCGATTCTGGGAAGAAGTCAAAGAATGGACCCAAGCACGAGGTGAGTGCTTTTATTGCAAGGGAAGGGTCCTTTGGGCGGAACTGCCCCAAATACTTAGCGGATAAGAAGGCCGGCAACACCAAAGGTATATTTGATATACATGTAATTGATGTGTACCTTACCATTACTCGTAGTAACTCCTAGGTATTTGATACGGTGCCGTTGCTCATATTTGTAACTCACGGCAGGAGCTGTGGAATAAACGGAGATCGGCGAAGGGCGAGGTGACGATCTTGCGTCGGGAATGGTTCCAGAGTCGATGTGATCGCCGTCGACGCGCTGCCTCTACATTTACCTACGGGATTAGGTTTGAACCTTAATAATTGTTATTTAGTGCCAAGTTTGAGCATGAACATTGTATCGGGATCTCGTTTAATCGAGATGGCTACTCATTTAAATCCGAGAATAATGGTTGTTCTATTTATATGAGAGATATGTTTTATGGTCATGCTCCGATGGTCAATGGTTTATTCTTAATGAATCTCGAGCGTAATATTACACATATTCATAGTGTGGATGCCAAAATATGTAAAGTTGATAACGATAGTCCCACATACTTGTGGCACTGCCGCCTTGGTCACATTGGTGTCAAGCGCATGAAGAAGCTCCATGCTGATGGACTTTTAGAGTCTCTTGATTATGAATCGTTTGACACATGCGAACCATGCCTCATGGGCAAAATGACCAAGACTCCGTTCTCCGAAACAATGGAGCGAGCAACCAACTTGTTGGAAATCATACATACCGATGTGTGCGGTCCAATGAGCGTTGAGGCTCGCGGAGGATATCGTTATGTTCTCACTCTCACTGATGACTTAATAGATATGGGTATGTCTACTTAATGAAACACAAGTCTGAGACCTTCGAAAAGTTCAAGGAATTTCAGAATGAGGTAGAGAATCAACGCGACTGAAAGATAAAGTTCCTACGATCAGATCGTGGAGGAGAATACTTAAGTCACGAATTTGGTACACACTTAAGGAAATGTGGAATCGTTTCACAACTCACGCCGCCTGGAACACCTCAGCATAACGGTGTGTCCGAACATCGTAATCGCACTCTATTGGATATGGTGCGGTCTATGATGTCTCTTACCGATTTACCGCTATCATTTTGGGGATACGCTCTAGAGACAACTACATTCACTTTAAATAGGGCACCGTCTAAATCCGTTGAGACGACACCGTATGAATTATGGTTTGGGAAGAAACCTAAGCTGTCGTTTCTAAAAGTTTGGGGATGCGATGCTTATGTCAAGAAACTTCAACCTAAAAAGCTCGAACCCAAGTCGGAAAAATGCGTCTTCATAGGATACCCTAAGGAAACTGTCGGGTATACCTTCTACTTAAGATCCGAGGGCAAGATCTTTGTTGCCAAGAACGGATGCTTTCTGGAAAAAGAGTTTCTCTCGAAAGAAGTAAGTGGGAGGAAAGTAGAACTCGATGAAGTACTACCTCTCGAACGGGAAAGTGGTGCAGCTCAGGAAAATGTTCCTGTGATGCCCACACCAACTGAAGAGGAAAATAATGATGATGATCAAGGTACTTCGGATCAAGTTGCTCTTGAACTTCATGGGTCCACAAGGACACGTTCCGCACTGTGAGTGGTAGCAACCCTGTCTGGAAATCATGTTGTTAGACAACGGTGAACCTTCAACTATGAAGAAGCGATGGCGGGCCCAGATTCCAACAAATGGCTTGAAGCCATGAAATCCAAGATAGAATCCATGTATGAAAACAAAGTATGGACTTTGACAGACTTGCCGATGATCGTGACGATAGAAAATAAATGGGTTTTAAGAAGAAGGCGGACGCGGATGGTAATGTTACCATTTATAAAGCTCGACTTGTCGTTAAGGGTTATCGACAAGTTCAAGGGATTGACTCTGACGAGACATTCTCTCCGTGGCGAAGGTGAAGTCCGTCCGAATCATGTTAGCAATTGCCGCATACTATGATTATGAGATATGGCGGATGGACGTCAAAACGGCATTCCTTAACGGACATCTTAAGGAAGAGCTGTATATGATGCAGCGGAAGGTTTTGTCGATCCTAAGAACGCTAACAAAGTATGCAAGCTCCAATGATCCATTTATGGGCTGGTGCAAGCATCTCGTAGTTGGAACATTAACTTTGATGAGATGATCAAAGCGTTGGGTTTATCTTGAGACTTATGGAGAAGCCTGCATTTACAAGAAAGTGAGTGGGAGCTCTATAGCATTTCTCATATTATATGTAGATGACATACTCTTGATGGGAAATGATATAGAACTTCGGACAGCATTAAGGCCTACTTGAATAAGTGTTTTTCAATGAAGGACCTTGGAGAAGCTGCTTATATATTAGGCATCAAGATCTATAGAGATAGATCGAGACGCCTCATAGATCTTTCACAAAGCACATACCTTGATAAGATTTTGAAGAGGTTCAAAATGGATCAGTCCAAGAAAGGGTTCTTGCCTATGTTACAAGGTGTGAGATTGAGCTCGGCTCGATCCCGACCACGACAAAAGATAAAGAAGAGATGAGTGTCATCCCTATGCTTCAGCCATAGGATCTATTATGTATGCCATCTTGTGTACCGGGCCTGATGTAAACCTTGCCGTAAGTTTGGTAGCAAGATACCAAAGTAATCCCGCAAGGAACACCGACAGCGGTCAAGAATATCTGAAGTACACGAAAAGGACAAATGACATGTTTCGCGTTTATGGAGGAGACGAAGAGCTCGTCGTAAAGGGTTACGTCGGCGCTAGCTTCGACTCAGATCTGGATGACTCTAAGTCACAAACCGGATCGTGTATATGTTGAATGGTGGAGCGATGGTGGTGCAGTTGCAAGCAAAGCATCGTGGCGGGATCTACGTGTGAAGCGGAGTACATGGCAGCCTCGGAGGCAGCGCATGAAGCGATTTGGGTGAAGGAGTTCATCACCGACCTAGGAGTCATACCCAATGCATCGGGGCCGATCAAACTCTTCTGTGACAACACTGGAGCTATTGCCCTTGCCAAGGAGCCCAGGTTTCACAAGAAGACCAGGCACATCAAGCGTCGTTTCAACTCCATCCATGAAAATGTTCAAGATGGAGACATAGATATTTGCAAAGTACATACGGATCTGAATGTCGCGATCCGTTGACTAAACCTCTCTCATGAGCAAAACATGATCAACACCGAACTCTATGGGTGTTCGATTCATCACAATGTAACTAGATTGGTGACTCTAGTGCAAGTGGGAGACTGTTGGAAATATGCCCTAGAGGCAATAATAAAAGTATTATTATATTTCATTGTTCATGATAATTGTCTTTTATTCATGCTATAAGCTGTATTATCCGGAAATCGTAATACGTGTGAATACATAGACCACAATATGTCCCTAGTGAGCCTCTAGTTGACTAGCTCGTTGAGATCAACAGATAGTCATGGTTTCTGGCTATGGACATTGGATGTCGTTGATAACGGGATCACATCATTAGGAGAATGATGTGATGGACAAGACAATCCTAAGCATAGCACAAAGATCGTGTAGTTCGTTTGCTAGAGCTTTTCCAATGTCAAGTATCTCTTCCTTAGACCATGAGATCGTGTAACTCCCGATACCGTAGGAGTGCTTTGGGTGTATCAAACGTCACAACGTAATCGGGTGACTATAAAGGTGCACTACAGGTATCTCCGAAAGTGTCATTGGGTTGACACGGATCGAGGCTGGGATTTGTCACTCCGTATGACGGAGAGGTATCTCTGGGCCCACTCGGTAATGCATCATCATATTGAGCTCAAAGTGACCAAGTTGTTGGTCACGGGATCATGCATTACTGATGCGAGTAAAGTGACTTGCGATAACGAGACCGAACAAAGTATTGGGATACCGACGATCGAGTCTCGGGCAAGTAACATACCGATTGACAAAGGGAGTTGTATCACGGGTTTGATCGAATCCTCGACATCGTGGTTCAACCGATGAAATCATCGAGGAGCATGTAGAGCCAACATGGGTATCCAGATCCGCTGTTGGTTATTGCCCGAGAGTCGTCTCGGTCATGTCTGCGTGTCTCCGAACCCGTAGGGTCTACACACTAAGGTTCGGTGATGCTAGGGTTGTATGAATATGAGTATGCAGGATACCGAATGTTGTCCGGAGTCCCGGATGAGATCCCGGACGTCACAAGGAGTTTCGGAATGGTCCGGAGGTAAAGAATAATATATAGGAAGTGGTATTTCGCCATCGGAAAGTTTGAGGGTCACCGGTAATGTCTGGGACCACCGGAAGGTTCCCGGGGGTCCACCGGGTGGGGCCACCCATCCCAGAGGGCTCCATGGGCTGACGTGGGAGGGGAGCCAACCCATAGTGGTCTGGTGCGCCCCCCTAGGCCCACCCCCTGCGCCTAGGGTTGAAACCCTAGGGTGGGTGGGGGGGGGCGCACCACATGCCTTGGGGGGCACTCCTCCCCCTTGGCCGCCGCCCCCTTGGGAGATTCTATCTCGCAGGGCCGGCGCCCCCCCTGGGGGCCTATATAAAGGAGGGCAGGGGGGAGGGCAGCCTTACCCTTGTGCTTGGCGCCTCCCTCCCCCTGCTACACCTCGTCCTCCTCCCGTAGTCGCTTGGCGAAGCCCTGCTGGAGTTCTTTGCAGCATCCACCAAAGACGCCGTCATCTTCTTTGGATCATCATCAACCTCTCCTCCCCCCTTGCTGGATCAAGAAGGAGGAGACGTCTCCCGTCCCGTACGTGTGTTGAACGCGGAGGTGCTGTCCGTTCAGCACTTGGACATCGGTGATCCGAATCACGTCGAGTACGACTCCATCATCACCATCCCCTTGGAAGCTTCCGCACGCGATCTACAAGTGGTATGTAGATGCAAACTCACTCCCTTGACTCGTTGCTTAGATGAACTCATAGATGGATCTTGGTGAAACCGTAGGAAAATTTTTAATTTTCTGCAATGTTCCCCAACAGCAGAGGCAACGACAGCAGCAGTTCCCGTCAAGGAAAGGAGAGGAAAGAAGAAGGATAGCAGGGACGCTGGTAAAGAATCCGGGAAGCATACCTCTTTGAAGTGCGCTACGCTTGTTGATGATTTTCCAAAGAGTTCCAACAGCAAAAGGACCAAGGTTTCTGCTCCACAAGTGAAGAAGGTCCCCGCAGGGCTGGCTGGCGTTGATGGTACCTTTACCATCAGCACCACCCTCGATGACAAATAGGAAAGCATGCTTGTTGGCTTTCTGTGGGCGAATATCGATGCGTTTGCCTGGCAACCATCTGATATCCCCAGTGTAACCAGTGAAGTAATCGAGCACCACCTTGTTGTCTGCTGATGTCTACTACACAACCTTCTTCTTGTAGACGTTGTTGGGCCTCCAAGTGCACAGGTTTGTAGGACAGTAGCAAATTTCCCTCAAGTGGATGACCTAAGGTCTATCAATCCATAGGAGGCGTAGGATGAAGATGGTCTCTCTCAAGCAACCCTGCAACCAAATAACAAAGAGTCTCTTGCGTCCCCAACACACCCAGCTGTAGGATCGAAAGTATGTCTAGAGGGGGGGGGGTGATTAGACTACTTGACAATATAAAAATTATGCCTTTTGATAAAGACAAGTTTTTGGCAGATTCACAATGATGATCAAGTCAAGTATCACCCTACACATGCAATTCTAGAGTATAGGCAGCGGAAAGTAAATTGCACATGTAGTAAAGAGAGGTGGAGAAGAGCAAACGCAATTTGGAGACACGGAGATTTTTCTCGTGGTTTCGATAGGTGGTGCTATCGTCAATCCACGTTGATGGAGACTTCAACCCACGGAGGGTAATGGCTGCGAGAGTCCACGGAGGGCTCCACCCACGAAGGGTCCACGAAGAAGCAACCTTGTCTATGCCATCATGGCTCACGCCCATGGAGGGCTAGCCTTACTCGGGGTAGATCTTCACGAGTAGGCGATCTCCTTGCCCTTACAAACTTCTTGGTTCAACTCCACATCTCGACGGAGGCTCCCAAGCGACACCTAACCAATCTAGGAGGCACCACCCTCCAAAAGGTAATAGATGGTGTTGATGATGATGAACTCCTTGCTCTTGTGCTTCAAATGATAATCTCCCCAACACTCAACTCTCCTCACTGATTTGGCTGTGGTGGAAGAAAGGATTGAGTGGAAAGCAACTTGGGAAGGCTAGAGATCAAGCTTCATATGGTGGGAGTGGAGCAACTTGATCTCAACACAAGGGTAGGTAGTTCTCTTCTCGTAAATGTAAGGTAGGAGTGGTAGTTCTTTCGATGGCTCTCTCCACGAATGAAGAGGGGTGGAGGGTATTTATAGCCCCCACACAAAATCCAACTGTTACACACATTTGACCAATCTCGGTCAGACCGAAGTTGACAACTCGGTGAGACCGAAAGTTCAAATCATGTGAACGTTGGGATTTTCGGTGGGACCGAAAATACAAACTCGGTTAGTCCGATTCGTGTAAAGACTAGAGCTTGCCAATCTCGGTGGGACCGACTTCATCATCTCGGTGACACCGATTTGATGACAGAAGGTTACAGAAGCTTGGCAACTCAAGTTTCGGTGAGACCGAGTTTAGAATCGGAAAATCCGAGATTTCTAGGGTTTGGCTATATGGCTGAGGTGGTTCATCTCGGTGTGACTGAGTTTGGAATATCGGTGGGACCGAGATTACTTATGAGTGTATAATGGAAGTGAAAGTTGCTGATAGTTTAGGAGATATATCACTAAGCACTTTGAGCAACCAGATCATTATCATAACCTCATCCCCTTTTAATAGTATTGGCTTTCCTATGGACTCAATGTGATCTTGGATCACTAAACCAAAAATGGAGTCTTGAGCTTTTGCCAATGCTTGCCTTAGCATTTTGAGGGTCCACTCTTGGTCCTTGCCATACCCATATCACTGAACTTTCTGAAATGATTCTTAAGAAACTATTAGTTCAATGATATATATGTTGTTATTAATTACCAAAACCACCCGGGGATTAGTTGCACTTTCAGTCTCCCCCTTTTTGGTAATTGATGACAACATATAGATCAAAGCTTCGACATAGGATATAATCAATGAATAATATCGTCGCTTTGAGAAGTATGTGATAAGCAAGAGCTCCCCCTAAATTTGTGCATTATTTAAGATTTGCGTTTGAATGCAAATGCACAATCGATTAGGATCATGGGTCACTCTTCCATGTCACATACATCTTGGTGAAGCGCACAAAATGATAAGAATGAATAGCATGCACCCAATCACCAAGACATGAGTAAATGGTCATACAAGATAGGAATAGCATATGATAAGCATTAAGCACACATTAAAGCATAGTGCGACCAAGCACTCATTAAGGTAGCATGAAACGTAGTATCAAACACACGAATGTCTCGAAATCCAAAAGTATCTCAAAAGACCGCAAATGAGCGAAAGAGCAAAAGCGCAAAGACAAAAGCACTCTCTCTCTCGAAGTCCTATGATCTATACAATTTCTCCCCTTTGGCAACAAGTTACCAAAAGTTCAAAATAGCATAGAGCTAAGCGTCACTTTGGGGACTCTGCTGGCGGCTCTGTGCAGGTTGATGTTGGAGTTGATATGGCAGATCTGCGAAGACTTCACCGATGTCTCAGGCTTTGGAGGAGTGGTCACTTTGGAGCTGGAGCTGGAGCAACCGATGGAGCTGTGGGAGTCTTTGAGGCTGTAGTCCCGTGTCTCATCCTTTGGAATAGCAGTGATCGGGTCTGTGGGAACCGGAGCGATCTGTTCATAAGCATCTGGACTAAGTCATCCTGCATCTCACGATAAGCTCTTCCTTCTCCCTCTTTGCTTCCTCAATATCTGCCTCAAGCTTGTTGATTACTTGCACTTGATCGACTTCACATGCGAGCATGGATCTTGTCTTCAACAATCCTCTCTAGGCTCTCCGAGGCTGCATAATGCTGGCCAGGCGTTGATCAATCCTTTGGGTAGCTTCAAGTAGCTGTTCTCCAACACTCTTTGGTTTAGCTGCTGCTCTTCTTCTTCTTCTTCCTTGTCGACTTTAGCTTTCTTGGCAGCTTCAATCTTTGCTTGACCTTCAACTGACGTTGGATCCTCCTCATCCATCACAACACATTATCTTCATGCTCAGGCTGCAGTGGTAAGTGTGCTCTATCCAACAAGAATGTGCCCGTGCCAAACTTGGCATTGATAAGCATCTGAATATGCGGGGCAAATCCACACGACCTCTTCTGGTCAGCTGCAGTCCTCTTGATGGTTTCAACTATCAAGTCCATCACCTTGAAAGGTGCCTTCTCATCAAGTATATGCAGCATGTTGATAGAGTATCCTCTGATCATGCGATGATCTCCAGACTTGGGCATCAAGGTATGCCTCAAAATAGTGTTTGTGGTAGGAAGACCTGCCTGGAGATAATACACTGAGCCAAGCTTCCAGATTCCTACATCCTTAGCTGGAACCTCTTTGTACATATTCTTCATGGATTCATGGTTCTTCTTGGGAATACCATACACATCAACATCATCTTCTCTTGGCACTGGAGCATTCAGCAGTTCTGCCCATTCTTCAACAGTTGAAGAGAATCTTTGGCCTTCAGTCATCCATGTGATCTTTCCATCTGGATAGAAATGAGCTGTGGCATAGAATTGCATAATCATTTCATCATTCCAATTTGTCAGTTTTTGACCTACAAAATCTACAACACCACATGCAGTGAAGCTCTCATGCACATGTGGAAAGAAGTCTCTGTGCTCTTCACTGTCAATGTATTTCCAATCAACAAATCTGGTGTCTGCCACTATGGGCTTATTGTCCATCAGCACAGTCTCATAGAAGTCCTGCTGCTCTCTGGTGTGAAATCTGGGATCAACAGCAGTTCTTCTCCTCACGGCATATGGATCAGCTTGTCTCCATAGCCTGAGACCTCTATCCTTCCTTTCCTTCATGTTTTCAGCTTGAGGATGAGCATCATTGTGAAGTGGTAGTTTCTGTCGAAGTTTCAGCAAGACTGGTGCCTCATCATCTGACACAGCTTGTGGCACATCATCTTTCTTTTCTCGAGATCTTGGAATGTTCTGACTGTTTTCTTGGGCTTGGCGGCGAAGCTTTCTTTGGAGCTGCCTTGGCTGGAGCAGATGGCTTGGACTTTGAAGTGGCTCCTGCCCTGATGGCATCACCCATGAGCTTAGGCTTCTAAGGAGGCTGGGGTGCTTCCTCATCATCATCTTCCTCTGCTGCTTCATCATGCACTATCCTCTTCCTCTTGGAAGTTTTCTTCACCTTGCTTGCTGTTGCCTCTTCCAAATTCAGCTTCTTGGCAACAGTGGATTCCTTCACTTTCCTGGTGCCCTTCTTTGTCTGCTGACCTTGAGGCTCTTTGGCAACAACTTTTCTCTTGGGCTTTGAGGAGACCTCTTCCTCAACCACAAAATCTGAGTCCTCATCATCTAAGTTTCTCTTCTTTCTGGCCCTGGTGGCTGCAGGAGGCAAACCACTTGGTGTGCTCCTCTCACCATCATCTGATGAGCTGCTGGGATCAGGACTAGTGCCTGCCTCGAATTTCTTCAATAGGTGACTCGACTGTTACGCTGTCACCGGCATCGACATGGTGACAACCCGTGAATGGATAAGGTGTAGGCGAGTAGAAGAGTTATCACAAACTGCAGAAGTTTTTGCAAACAAAATGAGTTCAAATTTCAGTTTTAGGTTTTCACAGAAGACATTTCGGTCAGACCGAGTTTAAAATTCGGTGAATCCGAAGTGTTCAAACAGAAGCATTCACACCACTTTCGGTTGGACCGAAGTGGGTTTCGGTCCTGCCGAAAACACTAGGGTTTCACTAAATCCTCATTTCGGTCACACCGATTTGCACAACTCGGTTGGACCGAAAGGTGCAGTGCAATGGCCATAGGCCAAATCGGTCATACCGAGAATGTAAAATCGGTCTCACCGAGATGTGTTCGGCGGAAACCTAACCCTAAAACTTTTACTTGAATCTAGTTCTAACGAACTAATCTAGTGTTCAGGAAGATTTCAATCGTGGCAAGATTACAGGCAAACCAAACGTGCATTGAATCGGAGATGGGAGCACGAGTGGGATCGAAACTCACCCTAACTTGGTGGAGTTCCTCTCTGGCAACGGCGCGGAGAAGATGTCCGCTGACGGCGACGGAGACTGCGGCGAGGGCGCCTGGCGGCACGGAGACGATCCGGAGACCAAGGCGGCGGCAAAGGGTGCGGGCGAAACGTTTGAAGTAGAAATCAGCGCGCCCTCGGAGTATATATACCCCTTTGCTGTCGGTGGGACCGAGGTGTAAAACTTGGTGGCACCGAGATGGATAACTGCAGGGTAGTTATGCACTTCGGTCACGCCGAAATTCACAACTCGGTTTCACCGAGGTGAAAACCTAGATCAATCTAAACGTTTTCGGTTTGACCGATGAGTGAGTTGGTCTGACCGAAAGCACTTAGAAGGTTTTGGAAGTTTAGCCTTTGACGGATCGGTGGCTCCGAGTGCTCCTCACTCGGAGGGTCCGAAAATGACTTGTTCAAAGTTTGTGATGTAAGCATGAATAGAATTTGAGACAAGACAGCATAGATAGCTAGGGGAGGTACTTAGGCATTCTTGTCCATCCATTTGGTCAGAAAAAATCAAAAGACCAAAGCAACAAATGGATGTCCTCGAATGGATAAAATCATGCATCCAACATGCTCACACAATAAGATAGCAAATGAAATATGTGTCAAACATGCACAATCAAAACTCTAGCTACTATCACACAATTTGTTAGGTCATCTTTATATGAGTATATTGACTTAGGAGTCAAATGAGAACATTTGATCATAGGTCATACTCATCATTTAAGCACAAGTGGGGTTACCACTTTTACATAAAGCATTGATGTGTTCACATCATTTGAAGATGCTTTAGCTCAATTCTTTAGAGCAAAGCTCCCCCTAGATGTGAGAACCCCTTTTAAAGGGTCAAACTAACCTTGGGTTGTCGTAGAAGACTTCATGTAGATGTTGAAGATGTGGATGCTCAATGTTGATGAAGATCATCAAGAGTTGGGAGCAATCCTTTGGATTCGGCACTTTCAATACCTACATGGGTTAGTCCCACAAGGAACAAACAAGGATATCCATGGACATAGATTGAAGTTCACAATAGATGATGTCCATGAAAGCAATGATTACCTTGTCCCTTGACTTACCAACAAGAGGGTTTGTGACTCCATGAACTAGTGCAAGATGTGGAAGTTGATTGCACAAGTTCTTGCCAAAATATATGTGAGTGAAGTATGTTGGCGGAGTCACCCTCAAGAACTCTCTAGTTCTTCTTCTTCGGGATCCACATCATCTTGATGGGAATCCTTGGGGTTGTAGTTGAGCTTGACGAAGTAGAACTTGATGTTTCCTTGGGAACCCACTTGACCATGGCTTGAGGTGCTTCAATAAATGCATCAATCTCCTCTTGAAGCTTGTCCTTGCCTTTTAGCTTGTGGTCTTGTGGTGGAAGGTCATCTTGAGCTTGTTCCACATTGGAAGAAGTAGGATTGTACTTCTCCTTTTGAGAAACAAACTTTGGAGTGGGATATTGACCTTCTTCCCATTCAACACCCTCGGCGTTGAACTTCCGCTCAAAACCAATTCCTTGATTCTTCCGGTGCCTTCCTTGCTTGCGAACAATTTCCTCAAAGTTCTTGCTTCCGGCAAGGCTCTTGTAGACACCTTTCTCTATAATCCCTTTCAATAAACTATTTTCTTGCTCAAGTGTAACTTGGCTTGAAACATTGTTAGTGGAATCAAGAGAACTACTAGAAGCAACAATATTGGATTTAGCATGGTTATTGTTACTATTAGATGAAGAATTTTTCTTATGCTTGTCATGCTTAGATTTAATAGGTGGCAAGAAATTAGACAAGAGAAGTCATTTGGCAAGATATGAAGAACTCTTCTTTCGAAGATCGTCATTGATTGCTTTTAGAAACTCATGTTCTTGCTCTAGATTGAGCTTCTCGAAGCGTAGCTTCTCATGAGATCTTAGGAGCTCTCTATGATCTTCTTGAGTTGTTTCATGAGCTAACTTAAGAGTGTTTAGTTCTTTAGTTAGACGCTCAATCTCCTTCATAGCATTGTCATTCGACTCTTCTCGACCATAAAGACTACTAGCATGTTCATCATTACTAGGCTCACTAGATTTATCATGTAAGAGCTCATCTTCACCAAGCAAGTCATCCTCATCACTATCAAAGTCAATGAATTCAGGGTGTGATACCTTGTGGCCTTTAGCCATGAAGCATCTTCCAATTCCCTCATTTGGTGAATCAAATAAGTCGTAGGAGTTGGAGTTGGAGGACACGAGAGCAAGACCGACAACACCTTCATCTTGACTGTAGTCGGAGTTGGAGTGATAGCTTCTCTCGGATTGATTGTCGGAGTCGGAGCCGGAGACCCATTCACCTACATGAGCTTGATGTTTTCTTCTTGTGTAGCTCCTTGATGACTTGTCTTTCCTTTCCGAATCCTTGCTTCTCCGAGAGGGTCTTCATTCATAACGATCATCTCTACTCCTTCTCTCTTTCCGAGGTGACTCATCCCTTGAGCTTCTTCTTCTTGGAGATCCTTCTCTTCTCTTGTGGGGAGCCGAACACTCATTTGAGTAGTGTCCGGGTCTTCCACAATTGTAGCAGTTTCGATCACGACTAGAAGATCTCTTTTCATCATATGATCTAGACTTTGAGCTTCTCTCTTTGCTTCTACTCTTGTAGAATTTGTTGAAGTTCTTCACCATAAGGCTTATCTCTTCATTGGAAACTAACTTGTCACTTGAGGTTGTGGGAGCATCACATGTAGCTTTGTAAGCACCACTTGACTTGTTGTGAAGCTCTTCCTTATCCTTAAGTGCCATCTCATGAGCAACAATTCTTTTAATGACTTCCGTTGGCTTGAGATTCTTGTAGTTTGGCATCATTTGGATCAAAGTGCACACGGTGTCATACTTTCCATCCAAAGCTCTGAGAATCTTCTTGATGATGAATCGGTCGGTCATTTCTTCGCTTCCTAAGCCGGCAATCTCATTTGTGATGAGAGCAAGCCTAGAGTACATTTCAGCGACTCCTTCACCTTCCTTCATCTTGAACTTGTCAAGTTGACCTTGAAGAACATCTAGCTTTGATTCCTTTACGGACTCGGTACCTTCGTGCATTTCGACCAAAGTATCCCAAATCTCTTTTGCATTCTCAAGACGGCTGATTTTGTTGAACTCCTCGGGACACAAAGCATTGAAGAGAATGTCACAAGCTTGAGCATTGTTTTGCAACATCCGCAATTCATCCGTTGTAAGCCACGATCCGAACTTTTCCTTCCTCAAGAATTCACCTTGCATACCAACACAAATAATGCCCCATGCGGCTGGGTTATGTCCAAGAATATGCATTTTCATTTCATGCTTCCAACTAGCAAAATTTGTACCATCAAAGTAAGGACCTCTACGAAAATTACCCTCACTAGATGCCATACTCTCCTAGGTTGTGAAACCAAGCTTATGTAGTCCAATGCAATGGAAACAAATACAATGGAAACCAAAGCTCTGATACCACTTGTAGGATCGAAAGTATGTCTAGAGGGGGGTGATTAGACTACTTGACAATATAAAAATTATGCCTTTTGATAAAGACAAGTTTTTGGCAGATTCACAATGATGATCAAGTCAAGTATCACCCTACACATGCAATTCTAGAGTATAGGCAGCGGAAAGTAAATTGCACATGTAGTAAAGAGAGGTGGAGAAGAGCAAACGCAATTTGGAGACACGGAGATTTTTCTCGTGGTTCCGATAGGTGGTGCTATCGTCAATCCACGTTGATGGAGACTTCAACCCACGGAGGGTAACGGCTGCGAGAGTCCACGGAGGGCTCCACCCACGAAGGGTCCACGAAGAAGCAACCTTGTCTATGCCAGGGCTAGCCTTACTCGGGGTAGATCTTCACGAAGTAGGCGATCTCCTTGCCCTTACAAACTTCTTGGTTCAACTCCACATCTCGACGGAGGCTCCCAAGCGACACCTAACCAATCTAGGAGGCACCACCCTCCAAAAGGTAATAGATGGTGTTGATGATGATGAACTCCTTGCTCTTGTGCTTCAAATGATAATCTCCCCAACACTCAACTCTCCTCACTGATTTGGCTGTGGTGGAAGAAAGGATTGAGTGGAAAGCAACTTGGGAAGGCTAGAGATCAAGCTTCATATGGTGGGAGTGGAGCAACTTGATCTCAACACAAGGGTAGGTAGTTCTCTTCTCGAAATGTAAGGTAGGAGTGGTAGTTCTTTCGATGGCTCTCTCCACGAATGAAGAGGGGTGGAGGGTATTTATAGCCTCCACACAAAATCCAACTGCTACACACATTTGACCAATCTCGGTCGGACCGAAGTTGACAACTCGGTGAGACCGAAAGTTCAAATCATGTGAACGTTGGGATTTTCGTGGGACCGAAAATACAAACTCGGTTAGTCCGATTCGTAAAGACTAGAGCTTGCCAATCTCGGTGGGACCGACTTCATCATCTCGGTGACACCGATTTGATGACGTAGATTCTGAAGCTTGGCAACTCAAGTTTCGTGAGACCGAGTTCGAATCGGAAAATCCGAGATTTCTAGGGTTTGGCTATATGGCTGAGGTGGTTCATCTCGGTGTGACTGAGTTTGGAATATCGGTGGGACCGAGATTACTTATGAGTGTATAATGGAAGTGAAAGTTGCTGATAGTTTAGGAGATATATCACTAAGCACTTTGAGCAACCAGATCATTATCATAACCTCATCCCCTTTTAATAGTATTGGCTTTCCTATGGACTCAATGTGATCTTGGATCACTAAACCAAAAATGGAGTCTTGAGCTTTTGCCAATGCTTGCCTTAGCATTTTGAGGGGTCCACTCTTCAGTCCTTGCCATACCCATATCACTGAACTTTCTGAAATGATTCTTAAGAAACTATTAGTTCAATGATATATATGTTGTTATTAATTACCAAAACCACCCGGGGATTAGTTGCACTTTCACCAACACAATGGTAAATTGTATAGGTGCACTAGTTCGGCGAAGAGATGGTGATAAAAGTGCAAAATAGATAGTAGATAAATGTTTTTGTAATCTGAAATAATAAAAACAGCAAGGTAACTAATGATAAAAGTGAGCGTAAACGGTATTGCAATGATAGGAAACAAGGCCTAGGGTTCATACTTTCACTAGTGCAAGTTCTCTCAACAATATTAACATAGATAGATCATATAACAAGCCCTCAACATGCAACAAAGAGTCACTCCGAAGCCACTAATAGCGGAGAACAAACGTAGAGATTATGGTAGGGTACGAAACCACCTCAAAGTTATTCTTTCGGATCAATCTATAAAAGAGTTCGTACTAGAATAACACCTTAAGACACAAATCAACCAAAACCCTAATGTCAGCTAGATACTCCATTGTCACCTCAAGTATCTATGGGTATGATTATACGATATGCATCACACAATCTTAGATTCATCCAACCAACACAAAGTACTTCAAAGAGTGCCCCAAAGTTTCTACCGGAGAGTCAAGAACGTGTGCCAACCCCTATGCATAGGTTCCCAATGTCACGAAACCCGCAAGTTGATCACCAAAACATACATCAAGTGGCACATGGCATCCCATTGTCACCACAGATAATCACGGCAAAACATACATCAAGTGTTCTCATAAAGACTCAATCCTATAAGATAACTTCAAAGGGGAAACTCAATTCATCACAAGAGAGTAGAGGGGGATAAACATCATAAGATCCAACTACTATAGCAAAGCCCGGGATACATCAAGATCGTGCCATCGAGGGAACACAAGAGAGAACATGAGAGAGAGAGATCAAACACATAGCTACTAGTACATACCCTCAGCCCCGAGGGTGAACTACTCCCTCCTCGTCATGGATAGCGCCGGGATGATGAAGATGGCCACCGGTGATGGGAACCCCCTCCTGCAGGGTGCCGGAACGGGCTCCCGAGAGGTTTTTGGTGGCTACAGAGGCTTGCGGTGGCGGAACTCCCGATCTATATTCTGTTCTGGAAGTTTTACAATACGTAGATATATATGGGTGCGGGGTGCGTCGGTGGAGCTCACAGGGCCCCACGAGGTAGGGGCGGCAGGGGGCACGCCCACCCTCGTGGGCAGCCCAGATCTCCCCTAACGTGCACTCCAAGTTCCACTGGGTTGCTTTCCTTCCAAAACAACTTCTCCGATTGATTTCGTTCCGTTTGACTCACGATATTCCTTTTCCTCGAAACACTGAAATAGGCATAAAACAGCAAATCTGGGCTGGGCCTCCTGTTAATAGGTTAGTCCCAAAAATAATATAAAAGTGGAAAATAAAGCCCAATATAGTCCAAAACAGTAGATAAAGTAGCATGGAGCAATCAAAAATTATAGATACGTTGGAGACGTATCAGGCATCCCCAAGCTTAATTCCTGCTCGTCCTCGAGTAGGTAAATGATAAAAAAGAATTGTTGATGCGGATTGATACTTTGGCATAATTTCAATATAAATCTTCTTAATTGTGATATCAATATTCAGATCCAAAAGATTCAAGACAAAAGTTCATATTGACACAAAAATAATAATACTTCAAGCATACTAATCAAAGCAATCATGTCTTCTCAAATAGCATGGCAAAAGAAAGTTCATCCCTACAAAATCATATAGTTAGGCTATGCTTCATTTTCGTCACTCAAAGTTGTTCCCAACTTCTATACCCCCGGTGGCAAGCCAAGCAATTGTTCCATACTCAAATAATCTCAAACTTTTTCAACCTTCACGCAATACATGGGCGCGAGCCATGGATATAGCACTATGGGTGGAATAGAATATGATGATGGGGATTGTGTGGAGAAGACAAAAAAGGAGAAATTCTCACATTGGCGAGGCTAATTAATGGGCTATGGAGATGCCCATCAATTGATGTCAACATGAGGAGTAGGGACTACCATGCAACGGATGCACTAGAGCTACGAATGCTCAACAAAAGAAAACTAGTGGGTGTGCATCAAACGTAGAGATTATGGTAGGGTACGAAACCACCTCAAAGTTATTCTTTCGGATCAATCTATAAAAGAGTTCGTACTAGAATAACACCTTAAGAAACAAATCAACCAAAACCCTAATTTCACCTAGATACTCCATTGTCACCTCAAGTATTCGTGAGTATGATTATACGATATGCATCATACAATCTCAGATTCATCCAACCAACACAAAGTACTTCAAAGAGTGCCCCAAAGGTTCTACCGAAGAGTCAAGAACGTGTGCCAACCCCTATGCATAGGTCCCCAATATCACGAAACCCGCAAGTTCATCACGAAAACATACATCAAGTGGCACATGATATCCCATTGTCACCACAGGTAATCACGACAAAACATACATCAAGTGTTCTCATAAAGACTCAATCCGAGAAGATAACTTCAAAGGGGAAACTCAATTCATCACAAGAGAGTAGAGGGGGACAAACATCATAAGATCCAACTACAATAGCGAAGCTCGGGATACATCAAGATCGTGCCATCGAGGGAACACGAGAGAGAACACGAGAGATCAAACACATAGCTATTGGTACATACCCTCAGCCCCGAGGGTGAACTACTCCCTCCTCGTCATGGATAGCGCCGGGATGATGAAGATGGCCACCGGTGATGGGATCCCCCTCCGGCAGGGTGCCGGAACGGGCTCCTGAGAGGTTTTTGGTGGCTACAGAGGCTTGCGGCGGCGGAACTCCCGATCTATCTTCTGTTCTAGAAGTTTTACGATACGTAGGTATATATGGGTGCAGGGGGTACGTCGGTGGAGCTACGGGGGCCCCACGAGGTAGGGGCGCCCGGGGAGGGGGGTGGGTGCCCCCCCCCTCGTGGGCAGCCCAGATCTCCCGACGTGCACTCCAAGTTCCCTGGGTTGTTTTCCTTCCAAAAATAACTTCTCTAGTTGATTTCGTTCCGTTTTGACTCCGTCTGATATTCCTTTTCCTCGAAACACTGAAATAGGCATAAAACAGCAAATCTGGGCTGGGCCTCCGGTTAATAGGTTAGTCCCAAAAATAATATAAAAGTGGAAAGTAAAGCCCAATATAGTCCAAAACAGTAGATAAAGTAGCATGGAGCAATCAAAAACTATAGATACGTTGGAGACGTATCATCTGCCGACATGCCAGACCTATCAAGTAGAAAGTCCAGAAGCAGACCTTGGAGAGGCAACAGTTTATTGCAGAAGAGATCCTGAAGGTTGAGGCAGCTGGTTTGGTCAGGGGAGTGCTACATCCCACTTGGCTAGCAAATCCAGTGGTGGTCCGCAAGGCTAACGAGAAATGGAGGCTTTGCATAGATTTCACAGATCTCAACAAGGCTTGCCCAAAGGACCCATTTCCCTTGCCGCGCATTGATCAGATTGTGGATTCGACTTCAGGTTGCGATTTGCTTTCCTTCCTGGATGCATATTCTGGATATCACCAAATCTTCATGTCCAAGGAAGACGAAGAGAAGACCTCGTTCATCACCCCATGTGGTACGTACTGCTTTATCTGCATGTCATTCGGATTAAGGAGTGCCAGGTCTACTTTTGCAAGAGCAGTCGAGATTGGTTTTGAACCACAGCTGCACAGAAACATTGAAGCTTATATGGATGACATTGTGGTCAAAACCAAGGACAAAAACTCTTATCTAGGATTTGGAGGAGACATTTGCAAATCTGCGCAAGATCAACTTGAAGCTCAATCCAGAGAAGTGTGTGTTTGGCATTCCCTTCGACAAGCTACTTGCCTTCTTTGTGTCCCATGGGGGATCAAAGTTAATCCCGACATCATCAAGGCCATTGAGCAGATCCAAGCTCCAAGGACAGTTAAGGATGTGAGGCACCTGATGGGATGTGTTGCCGCGCTAAGCAAATTCATCTCCAAGTCTGCCGAGAGTGCCCTGCCGTTCTTCAAAATTTTGAAGAAGGCAGGGCCCATGAAGTGGACCCCAGAAGCAGATGCAGCCCTGCAAGAGTTGAAGGCCTACTTATCTTTCGTGCCTACCTTGGTCGCCCCCAAACCACAGGAGTTGTTGCTGCTGTATTTAGTGGCAACCAACCAAGTTGTTAGTGTGGCCTTGGTGGCGCAGCGGGAAGTGGACGAGGAAGAAAATGAGCAAGATCCGGCAGATCCAAGTAAAGATCGGAACAAAAGTAAGCACGGTAACGATGACAGCCCCAAGGAAACGATAAGGAAGAAAGTGGTGCAGCACCCGGTGTAGTTCGTCAGTTCCCTATTATAGGGGCTAGATCGAGGTACTCTGGTGTGCAAAAATTGATCTTTGGTGTCATCATGGCCTCAAGGAAACCGCGCCACTACTTCCAAGCCCATGAGATTACGATTATCACTCGCTTCCCATTGCAAAGGATACTCTGAAATCCTGAGGCTACTGGTAGAATAGTGGAGTGGGCTTTGGAGTTGTTCAGTTTCGGTCTGAAGTTTGAGAGCACATCAACAATTCAAAGCAGGGCGTTGCCGGAGTTTATTGCTGAATGGACGCCGACCCCTGATGAGGAAGTGACAGAGACAGTTATCCACGGCAAGGAGGCGCCCCAAGAATGGATCATGTATTTTGATGGTGCCTTTTCCCTTCAAGGTGCTGGGGCTGGCATGCTTCTTGTCGCACCCTCAGGGGAGCACTTGAAGTATGTCGTCCAAATGCATTTTGCCTGGGATGAGGCAACCAACAATACAACAGAGTATGAAGGGCTCCTTGCCGGGCTCAGGATTGCCGCAGAATTGGGAATTAAGAAGTTGATTATTCTAGGAAATTCACAGCTTGCATGAGACAAGTCAACAAGGATTATCAATGTCCATTAATGGAGACATACATTGAGGAAGTGAGAAGATTGGAGGAGTGCTCTGACAGATTGCAAACAGAGCACGTACCCCATGTAGAAAATAGCGTAGCTGATCATTTGTCAAAGTGTTCTATGCAAAAGCTTCCTATGGAACCAGGAACTTCTATTCTCCATCTTACTCAGCCCTCCGTATCCCCAACAACAATGGCCTGGAAGAGCAGAAAGATGGACTCCGGTAAGTCTCTCCCGGTAGAGCTTCGTGCTCCTGGCAGGGACCCTGCCGGAAACTCACAACTTGCCGGCCCACACCCTCCTGCCGAGACCACGGTCCCCGCAGACGAGGAGTGTGCCCCTGTAGTTGAGGAGGTGCCGCTAGTCCTAGTTGTCGAGCCTTAGGCTCCAACTTGGGCAAGGCACATAGTCCACTTTCTCCAAACCGGAGAACTCCGCAATGACCAATATGAGGCTGAAAGAGTAGCCCAGAGGGCTAGTATGTACCAGTTTGTCGATGATACTCTGTATAGAAGGAGACCTAACGGTGTGAAATTGAAGTGCATTTGCTAGGAAGAAGGAAAGGATCTGCTGGTTGAGATACATAGAGGCATGTGCGGCTCCAACATTGGATCAAGGGCATTAGTTGGGAAAGCATCCCATCAAGGCTTCTATTGGCCCATAGCCCTCCAAGATGCGGTCGAGCTAGTCATGAAATGTGAAGCCTGCCAGTTCCATTCCAAGAATATCCACCTTCTTGCCCAAGCTCTTCAGACAATCCCTTTATCATGGCCATTTTTGGTCTGGGGGCTCGATATCCTCGTCCCTTTCCCCCGAGCAATCGGGGGCTTTGAATTCTTGTTCATCGCCATAGACAAGTTTACAAAGTGGCCGAAAGTGACTCTCGTGACAAAGGTGACTACTCAATCAGCTATCAAGTTCTTGAAAGAACTAGTGTGTCGTTTTGGAGTTCTAGCAAGGATCATCACCGACAACGGCACCCAGTTCACGAGTCGCGCCTTCATGCAATATCTTCACACCCTCGAAAGCACGGTCTGATTTGCCTCTGTTGCTCATCCCAAGAGCAATGGGCAAGCTGAGAGGGTGAGCGCTGAAGTGCTGCGGGGACTCAAAACAAGAACCTTTGATACGATGCGAAAGCGCGGCAGGCGGGGGATCGATGAGCTGCCGGTAGTCCTCTGGTCCCTCAGAATGACACCAAATCGAGCTACCGGGCAGACTCCCTTTTACCTGGTCTATGTGGCGGAAGCAGTTATCCCCAAAGAACTCATTACGGGTCGCCTCAAGTGCTTGCTTGCGATAAAGTAGTGCAAGATCAGCATTGGCGTGACAAAGGCTGTGGTACTCGAGGAGAACCATCTGATGGCTGCTACGCGTGCTGCATGCTATCAGCAAGCCCTGTGTCGCTATCATAGCCGCAGGGTTCATGCCCAGTGTTTTGAGGAACGCGACCTTGTCCTTAGGCACGTTTAGTCGGCCAAGGGTACAAACAAGTTGAGGCCGAAGTGGGAAGGCCCTTACCGGGTAGTACGAATCACCAGACTTGGCGCAGTCTGTCTGGAGACCGAAGATGGAATTCAATTGCAAAACTCATGGAATATTGCCTTGCCTCAGCTGCATGTAACCCCTTGTACAAAGCCAGGGCGATGGCCCTGTGCACCAGAGAAATAAATGAAGCGCTGGGGGGGGGTGACCAAGTTGCATGCATGCATGAGCATTCCGAGAGCATTTGCATAAGCATTTCATGAGCATCTGCATAAAGTTACAGGTTCCTGCCGTGAACTTGGCTTCTACGAGGAGATGAGAAGATGGACCGGCACTATGATCCCCGGCAAGCCAGACAAATAAGTTCTACCTCTTGTCCATAAGTGTTCTCTAAGCTAAAACTTATCCATGAGAAAGCCTCGCCACTCTTCAAAGCTTAGGTGTTCCCACCTTTGGCTAGAACGTTACTTCAGCCTAGGTGGTCGTAGGGGCCTTTGCTGCGATCCCCGGCGTCCCTCATGCGGCGCTGGAACACCACATCCGTGCCAGGAAGGCCGAAGGGCATGCAGACGTAGCTGTGGGGTGGACCCTCGCATCGGCCAACACGAGACGGCCAGATGAGCTATCGAGATGCGGCCCTGTGGAGCCCGGGGATGTTGTTGCATACGCGAAACTCCATGCCCTCATGGGGGCAGTGAGGTGTGCCTCGTGGCAGGCGACAATCGCCTTGCAGAACCCTTGCCTCTTGAATCTCCTCAATTGCATTGCTGATGAACTCCTGAACGCATGGCGCCTCCCGCCGGATGTCTTCTCCTGGGAAGCGTGCTCTGAAGAGCGCCTCCACATGGTGCCCGAGCACCTCCCTTGTGACCCTAGCTAGGTCTGAGGCCCTCCCGAGGAGAGCCTCGAGCCAGCCTGAGGGGGCGCCGGGCACGCCTTCCTATGCGACAGGTGAAGGTGCCGCGTCCGGGGATGCGAGGCTCAGCGTGGCGTCCTCGGACGATCCTCCTTCTCGAGACCCCTGTCCTAGCTGCAGCTTCTTTGACTTCGGGGTGACCTCAGGAGGGAGGGCACTGCCCTCGTCTTTAAGGTTCTCAACCGCTTCAGCCTGGAAGCCACGCTCGAGGGAGTACACCGCATCCTTCTCTTGACATGCAACCGTGATGACGCCGCTGCTTCCTGGCATCTTGAGGACGTTGTAGCCGTGGTGCGTAGCTGCCATGAACTTGGCCACGGCTGGGTACCCTAGGATGGCATTGTAGGGCAGATGGATATCAACGACGTCGAAGTCGATGACATCAGTGTGGTTGTTGTTGCACTCGCCGAAGGTGACAGGGAGGCGGACCTACCCGATCGGGTGTGTGGAACCGTCGGTCACCCCTGAAAAGGGCTTGGTTGGGTTAAGCTGGTAGTACGGAACTTGGAGTCTGTCAAACGTCTGAATAGATAGGACACTGAGCCCTGCTCCGCCATCGATGAGAGTCTTGGTGATGACCACGTTGCTGCTGTCGGGAGAGCAGAGCATGGGGAGCGCGCCAGCAGTGGCTGCAAACTTGAGCTGGTCTAAGGAGCTGAAGATGATGGCGCACTTGGACCACCTGAGAGGGCGAGTTGCTTCGGGCTTGGGGAGCGCCGCGTTCACCTCGCGCATGAACTGCTTAAAGACGCGGTGGGACGCTGGGGCCTACGAGCCGCCCAAGAAGCAGGCGATGGCTTGAGGCTCCTGGAAGCCCCCAGCACCCTCGTCCTGGTGGAGATCTTCATTCTTTCTTGGTGGTGGAGGCATAGGAGGCAGAGTTGCGTTACCCTGAGGGCGCTCCATACGAGGCTGCTCCCTCCAGGCGCCCTCGCGAGGCTGGCCCTGCCAGTGGTCCTCCCGAGGCTGGTCGCGCCACTCCTAACGGTGGTCGCGTCCGTCCCAACGTCCTCTGCCTCGGCCACCTCCAAGACCATAGTCTCGATCGTTGCGCTCGGGGCGTCGACTGAGGCGCTCGTCGTGGAGGGCCCTGAGCTCCTGACAGTCGTTGGTTGTGGCTATGCACGTTGTGGAAGATGCAGAATGGTCGGTTGCTCTTGGATGACTCAGGGTGGTCACAGCCGTGCTTCGTCTCCGGCTCGGCCGCAAGCACGGCTGGCCCCTTGTGCTTCTCGTACTTGGCCTTGGCCTTCTTGTCTTCTGTGTCAGTATCTGGGAGCTCGAGGAGGGAGATGCGCCCCTCCTCAGCCCTTGCACACTTGTTCGCCATGTTGAACATCTCCAGGGCTGTGCAGAGTTCCTCATGGATGGCGACCTCCTCCTTCATCTTGACATCACAGACGCCATCAGTGAACGCTGAGATGATGGCCTCGTCCGACACCTTGGGAATCTTGAGGCGAACGTTGTTGAAGCGCTGGATGTACTTCTACAGGGTCTCTCCAGGTTGCTGCTTGATGCGACGTAGGTCACCTGCGGCCGGTGGACGGTCGCAGGTGCCCTGGAAGTTGGCGATGAAGCGGCCGTGCATCTCCTCCAGGAAGAGACCAACACCTCGGGTAGCTTCAGGAGCCAAGAACGCGCCCCATCCTTGAGGGCCGCCAGGAACCAGTTTGCCATGATCTTCTCGTCGCCGCTGGCTGCCCCGATGCTCAGCTCGTCAAGCTGCAGGAACACAGCGGGGTCAGTAGTGCCGTCGTAGTGTGGAGGCAGGTCAGGTTTGAACTTGCTCAGCTAGACAACGTTGCGGAGCTCCGGGGTGAATGCGCGGCATCCTGCCGTGGCCACTGGAGGTCGTTGGGGGGGGGGGTGGAAGCTGGTCCTGGTGCACTGATAGGTCTCCAACGTATCTATAATTTTTGGTTGTTCCATGCTATTATATTACCCGTTTTGTATGTTTATGGGCTTTACTCTACACTTCTATATTATTTTCGGACTAACCTATTAACCGGAGGCCTAGTCCAAATTGCTGTTTTTTTTGCCTATTTCAGTGTTTCGCAGAAAAGGAATATCAAACGGAGTCCAAACGGAACGAAACCTTCGGGAGAGTTATTTTTGGAACAAACGCAATACAAGAGACTTGGAGTAGACGTGAGGGCAGCTTGGAGGTGGCCACGAGGCAGGGAGGCGTGCCCTACCCCCCTAGGCGCGCCCCCACCCTCGTGGCCCCCTCGTGGCTCCCCTGACCGACTTCTTTCGCCTATATATGTCCATATACCCTAAAAACATCGGGGAACACAATAGATCGGGAGTTCCACCGCCGCAAGCCTCTATAGACACCAAAAACCATTTGGGACCCTGTTCCGGCACCCTGCCGGAGGGGGGATCCCTCACCGGTGGCCATCTTCATCATCCCGGTGTTCTCCATGATGAGGAGGGAGCAGTTCACCCTCGGGGCTAGCTAAGGGTATGTACCAGTAGCTATGTGTTTGATCTCTCTCTCTCTCTCGTGTTCCGTATTTGGCACGATCTTGATGTACCGCGAGCTTTGGTATTATAGTTGGATCTTATGATGTTTCTCCCCCTCTACTCTCTTGTGATGAATTTAGTTTTCCCCTTGAAGTTGACTTGTCGGATTGAGTCTTTAAGGTTTTGAGAACACTTGATGTATGTCTTGTCGTGCTTATCTGTGGTGACAATAGGATATTCACGTGAACTACTTGATGTATGTTTTGGTCATCAACTTGCGGGTTCAATGAACTTATGCATAGGGGTTGGCACACGTTTTCGTCTCGACTCTCTGGTAGAAACTTTGGGGCACTCTTTGAAATTCTTTGTGTTGGTTGAATAGATGAATCTGAGATTTGTGTGATGCATATCGTATAATCATACCAACGGATACTTGAGGTGTCATCGGAGTATCTAGGTGACATTAGGGTTTTGGTTGATTTGTGTATTAAGGTGTTATTCTAGTACGAACTCTATGATAGATCGAACGGAAAGAATAGCTTCGTGTTATTTTACTACGGACTCTTGAATAGATCGATCAGAAAGGATAACTTTGAGGTGGTTTCGTACCCGACAATTCTATTCGTTTGTTCTCCGTTCTTAGTGACTTTGGAGTGACTCTTTGTTGCATGCTCGGGGATAGTTATATGATACAGTTATGTTATTATTGTTGAGAGAACTTGCACTAGTGAAAGTATGAACCCTAGGCCTTGTTTCCTAGAATTGCAATACCGTTTACGCTCACTTTTATCATCAGTTACCTTGCTGTTTTTATAATTTCAGATTACAAAAACCTATATCTACCATCCATATTGCACTTGTATCACCATCTCTTCGCTGAACTAGTGCACCTATACAATTTACCATTGTATTGGGTGTGTTGGGGACACGAGAGACTCTTTGTTATTTGGTTGCATGGTTGTCTGAAAGAGACCATCTTCATCCTACGCCTTCCACGGATTGATAAACCTTAGGTCATCCACTTGAGGGAAATTTTCTACTATCCTACAAACCTCTGCACTTGCAGGCCCAACAACGTCTACAAGAAGAAGGTTGTGTAGTAGACAGCAAGCTCTTTTCTGGCGTCGTTGCCGGGGAGGTGAGTGCTTGAAGGTATATCTTTAGATCTTGCAATCGAATCTTTTAGTTTCTTGTTTTATCACTAGTTTAGTCTATAAAAGAAAATTACAAAATAAATGGAATTGAGTTTGCCTCATACGCTTCATCTTTTTAATATCTTTCATGAAAATGATGGAAAGGAAAATTGTGCTCAATTGCTAGAAGCAGAATGCATTAAAATGTTTGGTACTAGATCTTTGTATGATGAGCATGATTGCAATGTTGTTAGTATGAATTCCTTGAATATCCATGATGCTAATGATATGCAAAGCCACAAGCTTGGGGAAGCTATGTTTGATGAAGATGATATTTTTTGTCCCCCAAGTTTTGATGAGCAAATTTATTATGATGAAAGCATGCCTCCTATTTATGATGATTATTGTGATGATACGTATGCCATAAAGAATAAAGATAACCATGAAACTCGTTATGATGATTTTAATTTTCAATTGCATTATGCTTCACATGATAGTTATTTTGTTGAGTTTGCTCCCACTACTATTCATGAGAAGAAATTTGCTTATGTGGAGAGTAGTAAAATTTCTATGTGAGTAGATCATGAAAAGAATGCTTTATGTGCTGGTTATATTGTTGAATTCATTCATGATGCTACTAAAAATTATTACGAGGGAGGAACATATTCTTGTAGGAATTGCAATAATATCGACTTTCATTTCTATGTGCTTAAAGCTTTAAAGTTATGCTTGTTTTACCTTCCTATGCTAGTTGATTATTGTTCCCATAAGTTGTTTGCTCACAAAATCCATATGCATAGGAAGTGGGTTAGACTTAAATGTGCTAGTCATATTCTTCATGATGCTCTCTTTATGTTTCAATTCTTATGTTTTATGTGAGCATCATTGAAATCATCATGCCTAGCCAGGGGCATTAAACGTCGGTGCTTGTTGGGAGGCAACCCAATTTTACTTTTGTCCTTTGCTTTTGCTCATGTTTAGTAATAAATAATTCATCTAGCCTCTGCCTCTGCAACCACCTAGCAGCTCACATCCTCCCAAGCCAGCGTAGGGTGCGGTGGGTCACGCTGTGGTGCCACACGCCTTGGCTTGATGATGACGCCCTTGGCCGGAGGTGGTGGAGGAGCCCTGTGAGCCACGTCGCCCGCTGTAGGTGCCTGTTGAGGCAGTCAGCGGGCCGGGGCGGCGGCGCCCCCTGCCATGCTGACGAGCTCAGCAATCGGCTCGAGCCACTCCTTGTAGAAGTCACCGACCGGGCGGTAGCGAAGGAGCTCCCGCGCTATGAGCAGAGCGGCCTGCGCGTCCGCCGGGCTGTTACGCACGTGGGAGGACGAAGCTGCTGGAGTCAGTGACAGAGTAGCGGTGCGCCCGTCACGGCATACCGTCGGGTGCAGCGAAGAAGCTTGCTCCTCGTGGTCGGCAGGGCCTGTGGCGGCGTTGGCCACCGAAGACGGAGCACGACGAGCACAACCATTGCGCCGGAGCCGTCTGAGCAACACGAGCGGCGACTGCAGCCCGGCGCTCGACGCAAGCTCGACATGCGTCAGCCATGGAGGTGTCGGAGTGGTGGTGGATCGATCGACAGAAGAGAAGATCCGACGCACCCCTAGCTGGCGTGCCAAATGTCGGATTACGGGTTCCACAAACCCTTGAGAGGTTCGAACTCTGGGGGTGCGTGCGGAGATCTTAACCTACCCAGCCTGTCTACTCGCGATCCTCCTAAGCCTAGCGCGACGAGCTCTAAGAGGCAAAGATACACAACAGCCTGTCCTGGTTCGGGCCACCTTGCGGTGTAATACCCTACTCCAGTGTTTTTGGTGGATTGCCTCGGAGGGCCGAGGATGAACTAGTACAGTGGATGAACTGGCCTCAGGAGGTGAGGTGTTCTTGAGTTCGAGGGAGCTAAGGGGATGTCAACTAGATGCCCATTATGGTTGTGGCTAAGTCCTATTTATAGTGGCATTGGTCCTCTTCCCAAATGTTGGCGGGAAGGGATCCCACAATGGCCGGATTTGAAAGGGGACAAGTAGTACAGCTTATCCTGAAAATGTAGTCTTCGCCTGTGAAAAGCCTCTGGTTGTGACGCTGCGGTGGGCTCGGCTATGACCTCCGTCCGGCCGTCCTAGCGGTCTTGGTCTTGTTGCACTAGAATGGAAACCTTTGGCTCATTCCTCGGGACTCCGCGCCTGTGGCTTGCCTCCCTTGCACCGAAGAGGAAACCTGCGCTCTGCGCCCGCTGGCGCCCGCCTGGCCTTGGTCGTTATGCCTCACGTCAGCTGAGCCTCGTGAGGTAAACCTTGCGTAGAACTCTCTGCCCCTCGGGAGCCAGCCTGAAGAGGCCGATCCCCTCGGGGATCTTGGCGTTCTCCGCCTCGCGAGGCTTGGCCCCTCGCGAGGGTCTTGAGTTGTTGATGCTGAAGCTGGGCCGTACCAAGCGGTCGATGGAGCCATGCGGTGGACCACAGGCAGGTAGGGATGGATACCCCCATATCCAGAACGCCGACAGTATCCCTCGGGCCCAAGGCGCACTCGAACTTGACTTCCAGGCGAAGCCAAAGGGCAAGTGCAGAGTGCCGCGGGCCCTAACCGCCTGCGGCCTTGATGACGCGCGGCGATTGATGGGACGTGGGCGACTCCATTTCCTCACACTTCCCCGGCAATTGTTTTTGTCTGACAAAAGGGGTGCCATCGGCCGCCAGGTTTTCATTGCCTCTTCTTCGTCTTGCTCCAGATACCCTTCTCCCAGCAGCGGAAGAACTCACCAGATCTGCTGATTTTCCCCTCCAATCTTTCGCTCAATGGCCATTGAGAAGACCACGGCCTCAGCCTCGGCTGCCGGCTCCACCTGGTACGAGCCAGCGCTTTTTGCGCGCCCCATGGCCGGGGAGAAGCTCCAGACCGCGCTCCTCCTGACAGCGAGCAAGGACAACGAATGGAAGGGGACGGTGCTCTGGGTCGCCACCACTACGCCGGAGCCCGCGAACAACACTTTCTTCCCTTTCTTCCTGCACAGCATCTACTCGGGGCTGGTGCCCCCATTCTCCCGCTTCTTCTACGCAGTTCTTCATCATTATGGCCTCCACGCACCCCACATTCATCCCAACTCCATCCTCCTCCTGTCCATTTTTGCCTTCTACTGCGAGGCGTTCATGGGGGTGATGCCCTCCGTCGCCATGCTCCGCCACTTCTTCTTCCTCTGCATGAGTGGCAACCATCTCGTTGGGAGCATCGACTTCGTCGCGACACGGGGCGGCAACGCAATCTCCCGTGCCAGAAAGAAGGTGGAGGATGCCCTGAAGAGGTGGGTTCTGATGGATGCCAAGTGCTCCCGGGACTTGCTGGAGCTGCAGACCGAGCTCCCCTCCATCGGGAAGCGGTGGTACTCTGAGAAGATCACTAACCCTTCCCTAAAGCCGTTGGTGAAGAAGATGGAGGAGGAACTGAAGAGCGAGAAGCTGACGGGGGCCATGTTCATCAAGGAGTTCTTGATGCTGTGCATAGCACCGCTCCGAGATTGCTCCCGCCCCCTGTGGAAGCTTGGGGGCACCAACGACAAGATTCGCCTACACCAGAATGCCCTTCCCGAGGGGGAGCTGAGCAAGGTGTTGCTTTACTTGACTGGGAAGGACCCGAGTAATCCTCAGGAGGACTGGCTCCTGTTGTATTGCCAAGTTGACGGAGAGGAGGTAGCTGCTGCCATGCCGGTCTTCGACGAGTTTGGGCTCATGCGGGCAGGGCCTACCCTGCCGCCTACATCCTTGGTAGACCTGTCCTCTGGCGATCAATCCTCCGAGGACACTGAGGACGAGGTTGTGGAGGAATCCTCTGCCCCGCGGTAGAGGGAACTCCTCCGCGACTTCCCTGACGATGATGATGATGATGCGCCCCCGCTGGTGGAGGTGACTCGCCCTACTGGGGTCACCACGAGATCCGGGGTGGCCTCCTCGAAGCAGCCCAAGCGGATGGCCGTGAAGAAGGGAAGGACCGCGCTGATTCCTCCGGGCAGCGTTCCGCCTTCGCCGGCAGCGTCCCGAGTGGCTCCAATCGCGAGTTCTCCTGCTCCCAAGAGTTCAGCTCCAGTTGCCGCGCCTCGGCTCCCGCTGCTGGGCCTGAAGAGGAACAATGTCTTCATCGACAAGTAAGTCTTCTCCCTAGTCTTGTTTGTTGATTCTTGATGCGATGCTTAGCATCTTCATCTGTTATTAGGCAGCAGTCGTCGAAGAAGCATAAGGAGGCCGTGGAAGCTACCATGGTCGAGCGCGTCGAAGTGGCTGTCACGGCCCTTGCAAAGGAGAGTGTCGCGGCCCCTGCACCTCCGGTGGTGATGCCGTCTCCCCAAGGCATGGAAGCCCGTCCTCAGGAGGTAGCGGCGCCTTCAGCGAGGCTGACCCCGTCAGTGCCCATCCTCGCCGGGGCTGCTGAGTTCGCCAGCCTCCAGAGCCCCCGGCCCTTCCTGCTGCTGAGGCTTCTTCTGTCCTGACGCCGAGGACGTCTGCTCCCCTGCCCGGCATGCAACCGGGCTGTAGCGCTCCTGGCACCTCCGGGGCCCTGGAGGAAGCGAGGGAGGCGTTGGACCTCCTCTAGGGTGAACTTCGGGGCCCGGACCGGCGCGCGGCGCTGGGACACCTGGGTCTAATTTCCGGTTGGCTCCAGGCCGACGCGTCTATCTGCGTGGCCTGGGGCTCTGCAGAGGAAGCCCAGAAGGTGCTTGGGGTGGTTGCCACTAAGCGCGATCTAGCGCGAAAGGAGGCCACGGAAGCCGAGGATCGGTGCCGTGTGGTGCATGCTGAACTGAAGGCTCTTCAGGATCAGCAGGCCGCCCAGGCCGGCCAGCTCCAGGAGCGTGAGGAGATGCTGAAGGCCCAGGAAGCTGCCACTGCCGATCGAGACACTAAGCTGAAGAAGGCGGCCTTGGAGCACGCTGCGGAGCGCGACCGCCTGGCGAAGCTGAATGATGAGGCGGAGGTGACCCAGGCGTCCCTTGCCGAGGCCAAGAAGGCGGCCGCCATGGAGCGCAGCACCCTTGCGTCCCTCGAGGCGAGGTTCCACAAGGCTCAGTGGTTGCTCTTTGGGGATGATTCCTTGAAGAAGGCGACGGCGACGACCCCGAGGGAGAGACTTGCTGCTTTGCTCCCTGAAGTCCTAGTAGTGCTCGAAGATACTGTCAACGGGTTTGGCTCTTTGGTGTAAAGTGAGGCGCGCTCGCTTTCTTCCTTAGCCCTCACGTGCGTCTTCAGCCATCTCTATCTCTAGGATGCCGGCTTCGACTTCTCCTCCTTCCTTGCTCCGGTGGACTCCAACTCCCAGGATGCTGCTGCTGCCGCCGTGAAGAGCTCCGTAGACGCCGTGCTGAGTAAGTTCCTGGTTGTCGGTCCTCTGACCGAGGCCGAGGGGACAGGCGACGCGCCTGGCGACGAGGCTCCGCTGGCGGGTGATGGCGGCACCCAGGTCTGAAGAGGGGGCTTGGCGACGCAACTCTTCACTGTTCATCCTGTATCATGTAGCATGCCTCGGGGAGGCGTTTAAAACTGTTTGCTTGGAACAATATGTTTTGTAATAATTAGATTATGGTCCTTCAAATTTTCAGTTTGTTTTGTTGTTTTGCGTCGGTAGAGCCCGGCCCCACGCATACCTCAGCCACCGTTGGGTTGTCCGGATCGCCAGGACGAGCCCAAGAGGTGAGGGGCTACGTGACCAGTTAGGCTCCTGAGACGCGATGCTCAGGAGTCCTCCTTAACATGCGAACAGCTTAGGAAAAGGTGCGGAGGTAAGCCTTGATGTTCTGCATTGGCAGGCCCCGGCCTCGCGCGTACCCCAGCCGCCGTTGGGTCGTCTGAATCGCCAGGACAATACGAAGGGGTGATGGGCTACGTGACCAGTTAGGCTCCTGGGACGCGATGCTCAGGTGTCCATCTTGACATATGAACGACTTGAAAAGGAAGGGTGAAAGTTAGGCCTTGGCGTTCTGCGTTGGCAGGGCCCGACCCTGCGGATGCCTCACCCGCCGTTGGGTCGTCCGGATCGCCAGGACGAGTCCAAGGGGTGAGGGGCTACGTGGCCAGCTTGGCTCCTGAGATGCGATGCTCAGGAGTCCCCCTTGACGTACGAACCGGCCATCATACCTTTTCCTTGCCGAGCTCTTGCTTGGGTGCGCGAAGACCAGGCCCGTGAGGCCTGGCGAGGTGGGCTATGCCAAGCGTGACCTAAGCGTAGCCCCCGTGCCCAGCCCCCTTGCGCTACCCTCTCGAGGGAGAGCAGCGCGGTGAGGCTGGTCACTAAGCCTGGAGGCTCCCTGAGGTTAGTCCGGCCGCGAGGCCACCCCCAGTTGTTTATCACCAGCGCGGAGCATAGTGCTTCCGCTCTTGCACGGGCATAGCCGCTCCTCAGCAGTGTCGACGGCTAGCATGGAGCATGGTGCTTCCACTGGTGCGCGGGAGGGGGCTCCCTCCGAGAAGAGCCTCCGGGGCGTGTACAGCCCCGCCCTGACACATGGCTTGCACGACAGGGCTGAACGAGGTGTATATGGGCACCCATGAGCCAGCGCGAGACTCACGAGGCCCTACCTCAAGGCGGGTTGCACCTGGTCTTGATTGGGGATGCTTGTGTTAATCCTGCGAGATGGTTAGGCAGCCTGCGCCGAATGAGTCTCCTGAGGTTATTGCATGCGAAGGCCAGACACCAATGACCCCAGGAGGTGATGTGAGCGGGGCCGGACCGCCAGACAGAGCTCAGCCGTCGGGTTTATCGACGCTGCAGGGACGGACCCGAGCACATATGCCGTGCTCAGTCTTCTCATGCAAAGATCCTGAAGAAAAACAACCAGCGCGCGGTTCCCGTGTCCACGGGGGCACCAGGTCGTGCACCCTTACTTACCCACCCGCGATTAGCTCATGTGAGAACAAGGCACCAAGGGCCATGGGAGGTGACGTACATAGGGACTGGCCTGTGAGCCAGAGCTCAACCTCTTGGATTTAGCAACGCTACAGGGACGGACCCGACCACAGACGCCGTGGCAGTCCTTAATCATGAGGCGGTCGCGGGAGGGATCGCAAGGGCGCGAGACGTTCTTAGCGACGAAGCACCGGTCAGGCAATTGATAACTTAAAGGTAGTTTGCGAAGGAGGGTAAACTAGCTCTAATAGATGTGAAAAGGGATACACACCCCTGGGACGGACTCATGCGACCTGGGGATGATGCAGCCCGAGGGGTGCCCCCAAACTGAACGAACTAGAGAGATGTCACCTGGTACCATTTCTGAAGAGGTGTTGACGTAGCCAATAACGCGTGGTACCAGAGTCGTTCCTCACGAGCCGCGCTGGTGTCGAGCCACGGGAGGCCTAGAGGGGCTGGGAGGCTCCTGGAGAAGCTCCTCCATCCCCGCCAAGATCGCCTGATGCTTGGCCTCGCGAGCCGCCAGGGCGTCCCTCATGCAGCGCTGGAACACCACAACCGCACCAGGCAGGCCGAAGGGCATGCGGACGTAGCTGTGGGGTGGACCCTCGCATCGGCCGACACGAGACATCGAGATGAGCTATCGAGATGCGGCCCTGTTGAGCCCGGGGATGTTGACGAAGAAGGGGAACTCCTTTCCCTCGTCGAGGCAGTGAGCCGTGCCTCATGGCAGGCGGCGATCGCCTTGTAGAACCCTTGCCTCTTGAATCTCCTCGATTGCCTTGCTGATGAACTCCTGAACACCTGGCGCCTCCCGCCTGATGTCTTCTCCTGGGAAGCATGCTCGGAAGAGCGCCTCCACATGGTGCCCGAGCACCTCCCTCATGACCATACCTAGGTCTGAGGCCCTCCCGAGGAGAGCCCCTGAGCCCAGCCTGAGGGGGGTGTCGGTGTCAAAACCGGCGGATATAGGATAGGGGGTCCCAAACTATGCGTCTAAGGTTGATGGTAACAGGAGAAGGGGGACACGATGTTTACCCAGGTTCGGGCCCTCTCTATGGAGGAAATACCCTACTTGCTGCTTGATTGATCTTGATGAATATGAGTATTACAAGATTTGATCTACCTCGAGATCGATATGGCTAAACCGTAGAAGTCTAGCCTGTATGATTATGATTGTGCCATATGGACTAAACCCTCTGGTTTATATAGACATCGGAGGGGGCTAGGGTTGTACTAAGTCGGTTACAGAGAAAGGAATCTACATATCCGAATCGCTAAGCTTGCCTTCCACGCCTAGGAGAGTCCCATCCGGACACGGGAAGAAGTCTTCGTCTTGTATCTTCATAGCCCAACAGTCCAGCCCATGTACATAGTCCGGCTGTCCGAGGACCCCTTAATGCAGGACTCCCTCAGTAGCCCCTAAACCAGGCTTCAATGATGAGGTGTCCGGCGCGCAGATTGTCTTCGACATTGCAAGGCGGGTTCCTTCTACGAATACTCCAACATAGTCTTCGAACATAGAAAACGTGTCCGGCTCTGCAAAACCAGTACCACACACAAACGTAGAGAGTATAATATTTCATGAGTCCAATCCACTGACAACTTTCTGAAGTGTGACATCACATCACCGCCCAGTTGAAAGCACAAGTGCTCCCTAGGTGGTTTTGGTAATTAATGTCAACATATCTCTTGTTGGACTAACACTTTTATCTAGTATGTTTCAGATAAGTTCAACAACGGAGTGGCATGGACTAAAGGATGTGGGAACTCCTTCAAGATGCTAAGGACAAAGGATTGGCTCAAGCTTCAAGCTCAAGACTCTTCATTTTATGTTTTAGCGATCCAAGATCACATTGAGTCTATAGGAAAAGCCAATACTATCAAGGAGGGATGAGGTGTTGCTTAATGAGCCTCTTGCTTCATGTGCTTAGTGCTATGCTCCAAAACTCTCAGCTACTTTCCCACTTCCACAAATGACCTAAACCTAAAGCCAAAATCGGTCACACCGATTCTTCCTATCCGGCGCCACCGATTCCAAAGGTCATAGCCACTGCCACAAACCCTAAGCAAATCGGTCTCACCGATAGGGATCTCGGTCTCACCGAGATGGGATTGTAATCTCTCTGTGTATGTCCATTATCAAAATCGGTCTCACCGAGTTTGAGCAATCGGTACTACCGAGATCACAATGCAAACTCTCTAGTTAACTTATTACCAAAATCTGTCTCACCGAGTTTGTGTAATCGGTCAAACCGAGTTTGCCTGACCAACTCTCTGGAAAGCTTGTTACCAAAATCGGTCTCACCGAGTTTGAGTAATCGGTCTTACCGAGATTACGTTATGCCCTAACCCTAACCAAATTGGTCTCATCGAGTTGCATTTCAGTCCCACCGAAAACCCTAACGGTCACATTATTTGCTAAATCGGCCTGACCGAGTTTAACTGTTCGGTCCCACCGAGTTTGGTAGATTGTGTGTAACGGTTAGATTTTGTGTGGAGGCTATATATACCCCTCCACCTCCTCTTCATTCGTGGAGAGAGCCATCAGACTGAACCTACACTTCCAGCATACATTTTCTGAGAGAGAACTACCTACTCATGTGTCGAGGACAAGATATTCCATTCCTACCATATGAATCTTGATCTCTAGCCTTCCCCAAGTTGCTTTCCACTCAAATCTTCTTTCCACCAGATCCAAAACCTATGAGAGAGAGTTGAGTGTTGGGGAGACTATCATTTGAAGCACAAGAGCAAGGAGTTCATCATCAATGCACCATTTGTTACTTCTTGGAGAGTGGTGTCTCCTAGATTGGCTAGGTGTCACTTGGGAGCCTCCAACAAGATTGTGGAGTTGAACCCGGGGAGTTTGTAAGGGCAAGGAGATCGCCTACTTCAGAAAGATCTACATTTGGGTGAGGCAAGTCCTTCGTGGGCGACGGCCATGGTGGGATAGACAAGGTTGCTTCTTAGTGGACCCTTCGTGGGTGGAGCCCTCTGTGGACTCAGCAAGAATGTTACCCTTCGTGGGTTGAAGTCTCCATCAACGTGGATGTACGATAGCACCACCTATCGGAACCACGCCAAAAACATCCGTGTCTCCAATTGCGTTTGAATCCTCCAAACCCTTCCCTTTACTTTCTTGCAAGTTGCATGCTTTACTTTCCGCTGCTCATACACTCTTTCCATGCTTGCTTGATATGTATAGTGAATGTTAAACTTGTGCCTAAACTCCACTTAGACTTAAAGAAATCTTAAAAACTGCAACTTTGGTACTTAGTGTCTAATCACCCCCCCTCTAAACACCTCTTCTCGAGGTCCTACACCGGTCATTATTCGAACCGTTTTTTAGCCTGCCGCTCCATATTTCGAGGTGCGGTTTCATTAGCATGTCTTGTCAAAGCAGAGATCGTGTCCCCTTATTGCGGGATTCTCATCAATACGAGCGTGGATAACCCAACCGTTCTGTTGGCATGATTCCTTGGGAATAGGCATGTTTTAAGGCCTAAGAGGGGCGTTTGATATTCATCGCCTTTATAAAGGGACAAAGATTCGTCCTACTTCTCCTATGCCAAGCCTTTCATCAACCTTTCCCTCTTCAAGGGCTAGAACCCAAGGTTCATGCCAATCGCTTCTCGCCCCCCCCGTCATGTTCGGACCCAACCCTCAAGGTCGGTGGGTCGCTTCCTCTATCACAGAGGAGGACATCGTGAAACTTCGGGAGGCAAGGTACTTGACCGCGGAAATCCTCCACAGGCTTCCTGCTCAAGGGTAGGTTATTCCTACCCCCAGATACGGTGAGAGGGTCATATTCATCTCCCACTTCCTCCAAAGGCTAGGGTTCGCTCTCCATCCCTTTGTTCGAGGGCTCATCTTTTACTACGGGCTAGATTTCCATGATCTAGCTCCAGATTCCTTTCTTCATGTCTCGGCGTTCATTATTACGTGCGAGGCCTTCCTCTGAATCCCCCCACGCTTCGGCTTGTGGCTCAAGACCTTTAACGTGAAGTCGAAGGTGATCGACGGGAAACAAGCAGAGTGCGGCGATGCTGCAGTGAGCAAACTCGCCAATACCACTTGGCCAAAGGGCACCTTTACAGAAACTTCCGACCTGTGGCAACGGGAGTGGTTTTACATCACTAAACCTCGTGGCAACAAGTGGGCAGCTACGCCTGCGTTCCGATCGGGCCCTCCACTACAGCTTGCATCATGGATTAACAAGGGGCTGGACTAGGGATCCGTTGATGAAGTGAAGACGTTGCAAAGCCGCATCCGGAGCCTTATTGAAAAGGACACCGGTCTTATCAACATAATTCAAATAATGCTAGTTCGTCGGGTCCTGCCGTGCCAGCGACGGCCTCTCTGTATCTGGGAGTTCAATCCAGAAGGACCTCGAACCCTTCAACACTTCCCAGGCACGACGCTCAGAGGAATGTGGAAGTTATTGTTCGGGGCACGGAAACAGTGGCTGAATACTACAGAGGACACCGGCCTTGACTGCAACCATCCGGATACCCCGGTAAGTATTTGACTTCTGAACACAGCTTAAGTAAATTCCTCATAACGCCATATTGAGAAAACCATACTTGGCCAGGGCTGGACAAAGAAGGCAAGGAGAATTAGGTGTTCGGCCCCTCTTCCCGAAGACTTAGCCGATCCGGTGTTAATAAGGATGCTGGCTCCAGCGCCATACCAAATGCCGATGGAGATTGGGACTCCCTTTTCCAAAGATGAAAGAGAAGCTGACATCCCCTCTCCCCATGGGAAGAACAGGGCTCTGAAGACTTAGAGATAGAGGCTTCTAAGCGAGGGAAGATATGCCTGTCAGGGGGTTCTGGTTCAGGGAAGATAGGCCTTTAGCTGAATCGTAAGTGAACATGGGTATTTTAAACATGTATCGTTCTTTCTTGGTTGTAGAGGTAACACTTAATGTATGTTTGCAGTCCGGCACACTACCTTCCTCAACAGTCCTCCTCTTCGGGGGATCTTCTTCCGGAGATGATGGAGAGCGAGACGCCTCCATAGATCTCCCTGTCTGACAAGGTAGACGACGCCAAGGTGTTGTCCCAGAGGATCTCTCCCGATCAACGAGCGGTGCGGGGGATAGAGAAGACCGGGCCAGAAGGTGATAGTTCGGCTGCCCGTGGTCCGGGGTATGTGGCCCCTACAGGGACCGACAACAAAGGTCCCGGACTATCCAGGTTCCAAGGGACGACACAATATGCTCCGGATCCGGAGGCGCTGGATACATTGATGGACACATTGCGACATGCGTCTGTCTCAAAGGAATGTCGTACCTTGATGGGTACGGTGTTTGAGAGGGTTCGGTCCGTGAAAAGCAGATTGAATGAAGCCTTTACGAGCCTGCTAAGAGGCTTAGAGGTACGTAATGTAGTATTTTTAATTATATTATAAATGCAAAATGCGCCTGTGTATAGATAGTAGCCCCTGAGACTCTGGTTGGCGTCCAAAGGGAGGCGATCAGAGGATCAAGAAATATATGACCAAGAAATGATCTGACTAATTGAAACGCAGGTTGTTACATCCGTGGCGACTGCCTGAGCTACAGAGATTGAACATCTGAAGCAGAAAGTTGATGTGGCGGATGATGACATCACGCTTATGAACAGACGGCTTGACGAGGCGCAAGGTATGTCTTTGAGGTACTCAGTATATGCAATTATTATGATATGAGCATGATGTTGAGAAATTGTATACTGCAAACTACAGATAGTGCCACCGCAGTTGAGACCCTTTGGGATGAGCTTGCCCGGGCCAAGGAGCGGGCCAGGATGGGTAATGTAGCTGCCGAAAAGGCAGCCACTGAATTAAAGGCCGAACAGGCTGCTCGGCGCCAGTGCGAGTAGAGAATATCTACTATGGCGCTTGAGTTAAAGGATGTTGCTAGCCAATGCCAATTTCTTGAGAAAGATAACAAAGCCAAAGCGGCCGATCTTGACAAGGCCTTACAAGAGGCGAGGGAAGCCCGGTCTGAGTCTAGAGCAGCTCGGGAGGAGATCCGACAAGCTGGGGAGATCGCGGCTGGTAAGCTCTTCTTATTAGAAACTAAGTTTGGCGACCCGAAATATGCCCCGCTTAATCAAATGTGGAGTTCACCAGATGCATTTCTGGACTTGCCAAAGAGTGTTGCTGATGCGACTCTATTTTTCCACGCGCAAGAGGGCCATGCGACGGAAAAGCTATTCTGGTCGCAATTCAACGTGCCAAAGCGTCCGCTGTTGAATGAACAGATGGCCTAGTGGGCCGAGCTTCACAAGATGTCCAGATCTGCCATGAAGGACGTCATAGTCCGGCTGTGGCCCACTGAGTCAATTCTGAATAGTTATTTTGGTTTGTGCGAAGGCTTGTTGATTCGGCGCCACATATCGACGATGTTAAGTGGTCACCGTGCATAGAAGGTGCACGGATTGCCCTTGCTCGCGTTAAGCCGTATTGGGCAAAGATGAAGGCCACCGATATTGCAACACAAAGTCCACCCGAGGGCAAGGACCATCACACGCCAGAGCATTATTTTGAGGCCGTCCTGTAGGGTGCCCGCTTGATAGATGGTCAGTGCTCGAAAAATATTATTTTCAAGTAAAGTGTACCCAAATTGTGACAACAATATTATGATTTTTAGGGCTATGTTTTTATGCTTCTGCCCGAAAAGTTTTGGTGCCTCCTGTGCGGCCGTTTTTTGTGTATATATTCAATCTGAAAGTTTGCCAGTCGTCGGCTTCAGCTCCCTCGCGTATGACGCGGGGCTGTTCGGAAAAGCACTTGATCACACTTGACCCAACGTCTTGGTCCATTAAGGAGGTGTTAGTGTGGCAAACCATGCAATCAGACTATAGGGCTTTAACACTTCCACTTAGCCATAGGAGTTTGACGGTGGGTCTACGATATAGCCCCTGGTATGTACGCGGTTATCTGAATACGGTGCGTTTACATACATGACCAAAAAACGGTCCTTTGTTTAACACAGAGGGAATCACAAAGATTTTGATGAGTCATCGAGTGGTTGACCACCTCTCGCCGCATCATGACAGTCAGTTTTTGGCTTTCTCTACTGAGGTGCCCATCCGGACGAACTAGGACACAATCGCAGTAGTTCTCCCTTTACTACCTTGGCCGATATAGTGAAACGTAAGGTAGTAAGCACAGGAGCCGGGCAACCCAACTATTGACCAAAGACATGATTCGGAGCTGATGCATATAAGGCCAAACTCGCGACGCCAAACACTCCCTGAAGGTGTTCGGACTTTTAAAGTTATGCCGAGCCGAATACAACCCCTGGTAATCGACCCTGGTGTCAAGGCACGTGTGGTAATCTGACATGAGGAGAGAACGCAGGTGGTGAGACAATAAGTCTCGAAACATGATATGGAGCAATCTGCTTCTATAATATCCCCTTCTAGTACGGCGAGCCATGTGTTTACAGATACTGCCGATAACTTCATAGGGCATTGTACATGCCAGAAAAGTTTAAAACAAAAAGAGATAAAAAGGTTTACGCAGGGTCTTAATCTAAAAACAAACCTCAGTGTGGGGCCATGTTGCACGTCTGCGCCGTTTTCTCCTTTGTGATGTGTCCTTGAAGGGTGTAGTGTGGTAGCAATCTGTAAAAAAAGAAAATCCTGGAAAAGAAAATCCGGTGTGGTTGTAAATAAAGCTGGTTCATTTAATGGATCTTGAAAGATAACCGTAGAGTCCGAATAGGGTCGAGCCAAACTATGGACTATTTGTGTGCAGTGTGCCCCCAGCGCTGCCCAATAGATTGTAAGGGTATACTTGTATATATGAGGCACGTATGCTATCGCCTTATGGGGCCGTCGATGGGGGCATGACTGCTAATCGAGCTCAGGCTTATCTGAGCTGCCGCACTGAGGCATGTTCCGGACAGGTTTAGCTGTGTCTGCGGTCCTAACGACCGACGATCTGTTTGACTTCAATATGTCATTTTGTACTTCAGCTGCTAAGGCCGCAGTATCCTTCTCCGTACAGAGAGAGTGCTCCATATTTCCACTGACCGTGATGACGCCACGTGGTCCAAGTAGTGCATTAAAGCGGGAGAAGGCCATTCTTCCAAGTAGTGCATGATGGCCACTTTGGAATGGAGTGATGTCGAAGATTAGCTCTTCGCTTTGAAAGTTATAGGGAGAGCCGAATACGACTTCCAATGTTAAAGACCCCGTGCAGCGGGCTTCTACGCCCGGTATAACTCCTTTAAAGGCCGTGCTGCTTGGCTTGATTCTTGACGGGTCTATCCCCATTTTGCGGACAGTGTCCTGATATATCAGATTTAGACTGTTTTCACCGTCCATGAGGACTCGAGTGAGATGGTAACCATCGATTATTGGGTCGAGCACTAGGGCAGCCGAACCCCCATGATGGATTCTAGTCGGATGATCCATGCGATCAAAGGTGATCGGATACGCCGCCCATGGGTTGAATTTGGGGGCGACTGGCTCAATGGCGTAGATGTCTTGGAGTGCGCATTTGCGCGCCCCTTTTTGGGATATGAGTGACATATATCATGTTCACTGTTTTGATCTCCGGTGGAAATTTCTTTTGTCCCCCTGTGTTCGGCTAGTGAGATTCATCCTCGTCTTCGCTCTGTGGTACCTTCCCCTTGTGTTAGGTGGTGAGCTTGCCGGCCTGCTTAAAGACCCAACAATTGCGGTTGGTATGGTTCGCGGGTTTAGCGGGGGTGCCATGGATCTGGTAGTTCCTGTCTAATATCTTTGTTTCCTGTAATGGTTTCTTCTGCTGACCGGGTCTGGAGCCACTGAATCCAGCATTTACTGATGTATCATCTGGTCTTCCAGCATTGTTTCGATGTTTGTTTTTGTTGTGTCGTGGCTTTCCATTGCCATCTCGGACTTCGGATGTGCCAGGCTCGCTGGTGCTGCTGCGGGCTACCCAGCTGTCCTCACCAGCGCAAAAACGGGTCATGAGCGCAATTAGGGCTGCCATTGTCCTTGGCTTTTCTTGGCCAAGGTGTCTAGCAAGCCATTCGTCCCGGACACTGTGGTTGAAAGCTACTAAGGCTTCGGCGTCCGGACAATCGACGATTTGGTTCTTCTTGGTGAGAAACTGATTCCAAAGTTTTCGGGCTAATTCCCCGGGTTGCTGGATTATGTGACTTGGATCGTCAGCGTCCGGGGGCCGGACATAAGTCCCTTGAAAATTGGCCCGAAAAGCGTCCTCAAGTTCTTCCCAACTTCCAATGGAATTTTCTGGGAGGCTTTTCAGCCAGTGCCGAGCTGGTCCTTTCAGCTTGAGGGGTAAGTATTTGATGGCGTGGAGATCATCTCCGCGGGCCATGTGGATGTGGAGAATAAAGTCTTCTATCTAGACCGCAGTATCCATCGTTCCATCGTATGCCTCGATGTTCAAGGTTTTAAACCCCTCTGGGAATTTGTGATCCAAAGACTCGTCGATGAAGCACGAAGGTGCGCAGACTTCAGATTTGGGCTGTAATCGTGGCGTGGGTTTGTGGTTATGATGGTCGGTATCGACTCCGAACTGGTATATGACCGACATATTTGGCCTGATAGCCACGATCCCATGTAGGGGCATGGTCCCTAGATCCGTAGATGGATCTGGCTTTACCGACCTTTTATCCGGGTCCTTATGTAGATCATGTTTCTGGTCCTGGGCCGCAACCTCCCTTCCTCTACGGGAAGGGTGTGTGGGCTTGTGTACGGCATTGCTGGCCGCTCTGTCTCGACCACGGGGTGGCCGGTCCGGCTTGTCGGTCGTATTGTTTTTCGGCTGTATAGGCGCAATAGCCTCGTCGTCGAATTCGGGTAGCAATTTACGCTTATGATAGCCCCTTGTTTGGCGCTTGCAGCCTTATTTTTCCTCAGCGTCTAGCACTTCGTTCCATCTGTCATTGAGTGTATCCTGTGCGGCTTTAAGCCATTGCTTTTGCTTATTCAGGCTCCTTGCCATGGCGATCATCCTGTGATGGAGGCGTTCTTGTTCAATGGGTTCTTCTGCGACGACAAATTCGTTGTCACCCAGGCTGATCTCCTCTTCAGAGATAGGTTGATAATTGCTATCTTCAGCATTGCTGTGGTCAGACAACACCCCGAACTATGCTCGCCGTCCCCTTGCACGTCCTGCTCCAACGCTGGGTCTGCGGGGTCCTGAGCTTGGTCCGGATTATTCCCGTTGTCCGTGACAATGTTGTTGTTTTTGCCTTTGCCAGATCGAGATCGGCGCTTCTGACGCCAATGCTTGGGAGGTTCATCGACAGACGTATCATTATCGCCGTTGGCCTCCTTCTCTTTAAGTGTGTCCACCATGTATATATCATATGATGATGTAGCCGTCCACCGCCCTATGGGTGGTGGTTTTTGTGCTTGATCTTCTCCGGCATCGCCGTCCATACCGTTGATGTCTTCGTGTAACGCCCCGGACACACCCGCCGGTGGTCGTTACTCCTGGCGGGATCTAGACTGGCCCCACAGATCAATACTAGTCTTTTCTGCGCACTTTGTCCTCACTCGCGCGCACTCGGAGCAACTTCGGCCGGTCACCCATCTCAAACTACTCCAAGCTTAGCACGCTTAACTTTGGAGTTACGTCGAATGGGATCCCGAAAAGAAGGAATTCCTTATTGATATGAGTAGTCTATCATCCCTAATAAGCCAGCTATTACATACACCCACACTCGGAGGAACCGACGCCCTCGCCGGGCCACAGAACGCCCTCTTGGCACAACCGTCTCATGCATCCATCCGGTACATGTGCTATGCCGTGTGCCACGACGGGTCACAACCGTCATGAACAACATGACCGCGACCGTCGCAACCATCCGTATGTAACCGTGAGGGTCGGCTCGATACCAACTTGTAACGCCTTGACACACCCGCCGGTGGTCGTTACTCTGGCGGATCTAGATCGCCCCACAGATCAATACTAGTCTTTTCTCGCGCACTTTGTCCTCACTGCGTGCGCACCGGAGCAATCTTCGGCCGGTCACCCATCTCAAACTACTCCAAGCTTAGCACGCTTAACTTTGGAGTTCTGTCCGAATGGGATCCCGGAAAAGAAGGAATTCCTTATTGATATGAGTAGTCTATCATCCCTAATAAGCCAGGCTATTACACTTCGGTGCTGTAATCGAGCGTGTCGGTTAAGTCTTCGACAGTGGCTATGTAGTGGGTGGTGGGTGGGAAGCGAAATTCTCCGTCATCGGCTTCCATCTCAAGCCTGATATAATTTGACTGAGAGCCCCCGGATAAGGAGAGGGCTTTTAATGAGTGCAGCACATCGCCAAAAGGTGAGTGCCAGAAGATGTCCGCGGAGCTGAACTCAAAGATCGGCGCCCAATCAGATTTGATGGGCGCAGATGCACGTGGATCGGAACCCATGGCCGGAGACGAATCCGAGGTTCCGATGACACAGGACCCACTCGAGGTTGGACATGTGTGCGGATCTATCGCCGCTGAGTCTGCGGCTTCCGCGACGGGGTTAAGCTTCCTGTCCTCGAACGACACAATCTACTCCGGATCTAGGGCCAGAGTGGGTACAGGCGTATCCCCTGGGTGCGGCCTGATGGCGGATTTAGGTCATGTTCATCGAGGTGGCGTGGAGCGGCCGGCAAGGGCTCGAACCCATCGAAGATCAAGTCTCTGCAGATATCAGCAATGTAATTCAAGCTTCCAAACCTGACCTGATGGCTAGGGGCATAGATGTCGATCTGCTCCAGATGGCCAAGCGAGTTGGCCCGCAGTGCGAAGCCGCCGAATACGAAGATCTGTCCGGGGAGAAAACCCCCTGCTGGACCGCATTGTTGTAGATGATTAAAGGAGCGATCAAACCTTTCGATGACGACGCAGTGGACCTGTCAATGAAAGCACCAATGTAGGTGTCAAAACCGGCGGATCTCGGGTAGGGGGTCCCGAACTATGCATCTAAGGTCGATGGTAACAGGAGACGGGGGACACGATGTTTACCCAGGTTCGGGCCCTCTCTATGGAGGTAATACCCTACTTCCTGCTTGGTTGATCTTGATGAATATGAGTATTACAAGAGTTGATCTACCTCGAGATCGATATGGCTAAACCCTAGAAGTCTAGCCTGTATGATTATGATTGTGCCCTACAGACTAAACCCTCCGGTTTATATAGACACCGAAGGGGGTTAGGGTTGTACAAAGTCGGTTACACAGAATGGAATCTACATATCTGAATCGCCAAGCTTGCCTTCAACGCCAAGGAGAGTCCCATCCAGACATGGGAAGAAGTCGTCATGTTGTATCTTCATAGCCCAACAGTCCGACCCATGTACATAGTCCGGCTGTTCGAGGACCCCTTAATCCAGGACTCCTTCAGGGGGCACCAGGCGCACCTTCCTATGCGATGGGTGAAGGTGCCACATCCGGGGACGCGAGGCTCAGCGCGGCGTCCTCGGACGATGCTCCTTCTCGAGACCCCTGTCCCAGGTGCAGCTTCTTCGTCTTGGGGGCAACCTCAGGAGGGAGAGCACTGCCCTAGTCTTCAGGGTTCTCAACCGCTGTCCACCTCGGACGATGCTCCTTCTCGAGACCCCTGTCCCAGCTGTAGCTTCTTCGTCTTGGGGGCGACCTCAGGAGGGAGGGCACTGCCCTCGTCTTCAGGGTTCTCGATCGCTGTCCACCTAGGATGATGCTCCTTCTCGAGACCCCTGTCCCAGCTGCAGTTTCTTCATCTTGGGGGCGACCTCAGGAGGGAGGGCACCTCCCTCCTCTTCAGGGTTCTCGACCGCGGCATCCTAGAAGGCACGCTCGAGGGAGCACAACGAATCCTTCTCTTGACATGCGACCGTGATGACGCCACCGCTTCCTGGCATCTTGAGGACGTTGTAGCCGTGGTGCGTAGCTGCCATAACTTGGCCAGGGATGGGTACCCTAGGATGGCATTGTAGGGCAGACGGATGTCAGTGATGTCGAAGTCAATGAGATCAGTACGGTAGTTGTTGCGTTCGCCGAAGGTGACAGGGAGGCAGACCTGCCCGATCAGGTGTGTGGAACCGTCGGTCACCCCTGAAAAGGGCTTGGTTGGGTGAAGCTAGTAGTACGACACTTGGAGTCTGTCGAACGTCTGAATAGATAGGACATTGAGCCCTGCTCCACCATCGATGAGAGTCTTGGTGTCGACCACGTTGCTGAGGATAGGAGAGCAGAGCATGGGGAGCGCGCCAGCAGTGGCCGCGCACTTGAGTTAGTCTGATGAGCTGAAGGTGATGGTGCACTTGGACCACCTGAGAGGGCGAGTTGCTTCGGGCTTGGGGAGCACCGTGTTCACCTCGCGCACGAACTGCTTGAAGACGAGGTGGGACGCTGGGGCCTGCGAGTCGCCCAAGATGCAGGCGATGGCTTGAGGCTCCTGGAAGCCCCCAACCCCCTCATCCTGGTCGAGATCTTCATTCCTTCTTGGAAGTGGGGGCAGAGGAGGCAGAGCTGCATTGCCCTGAGGGCGCTCCTCACGAGGCTGCTCCCTCCAGGCACCAATGCGAGGCTCGCCCTGCCAGCGGTCCTCCTGAGGCTGGTCGCACCACTCCTGATAGTGGTCGCGTCCGTCCCAGCGTCCTCCGCCTCGGCCACCTCCACACCCATAGCCTCGATCCTTGCGCTCGGGGTGTCGATCGAGGCGCCAGTCGCGGAGGGCCCTGAGCTCCTAATAGACATTGGTGTTGTGGCTATGCACATTGGGGAAGACGCAGAATGGTCGGTTGCTCTTGGATGACGGGGTGGTCGCAGCCGCGCTTCATCTCCGGCTCGGCCGCAAGCACCGCTGGCCCCTTGCGTTTCAAGTCCTTGGCCTTGGCCTTCTTGTCTTCTGGGTCAGCATCGGGGAGCTCGAGGAGGGAGAGGCGCCCCTCCTCAGCCCTTGCGCACTTGTTCGCCATGAAGAACATCTCTAGGGCTGTGCAGAGATCCTCATGGATGGTGAGCTCCTCCTTCATCTTGACATCACGGACGCCATTAGTGAATGCTGAGATGATGGCCTCGTCTGACACCTTGGGAATATTGAGGCGAATGTTGTTGAAGCACTAGATGTACTTCTGCAGGGTTTCTCCAGGTTACTGCTTGATGCGACGTAAGTCACCCGCGGCCGGCGGACGGTCGCGAGTGCCCTGGAAGTTGGTGATGAAGCGGCCGCGCATCTCCTTCGAGGAAGAGACCGACCCCTCGGGTAGGTTCAGGAGCCAAGAACATGCGCCATCCTTGAGGGCCATCAGGAACCAGTTTGCCATGATCTTCTCGTCAGCGCTCGCCGCCTCGATGCTCAGCTGGGAGAGCTGAAGAAACTCGGTGGGGTCGATGGTGTCATCGTAGCGTGCAGGCAGGTCAAGTTTGAACTTGCTCGGCCAGACAACGTTACAGAGCTCCGGGGTGAACGCGCGGCATCCTGCTGTGGCCACTGGCGCAGGGCGCGGCGGGTCGCGCCTTGGTGCCACACACCTTTCTCGATGATGACGCCCTAGGTCGGAGGTGGTGGAGGAGCCCCGTGAGCCACGTCGCCAGCTGCAGGTGGTTTCTGAGGCAGTGAGCGGGCCAGGGTGGCGAAGCCCCCGGCCACGTTGACGAGCTCATTGATCCACTCGAGCCACTCCTCATAAAAGTTGCCGACCGGGCGGTAGCGAAGGAGCTCCCGCGCTATGAGCAGAGTGGCCTGCGCGTCCGCCGGGCCATCACGTGCATGGGAGGACGAAGCTACTGGAGTCAGTGACAGAGTAGTGATAAGCTCGTCACGGCGCACCAACGGTGCAGCGAAGAAGCTTGCTGCTCGTGGCCGGCAGGGCCCGTGGCGGCGTTGGCCACCGGAGATGGAGCACGACGAGCACAACCATCGCCCGCTGGAGCCTTCTGAGCAACGCGAGCGGCGACTGTAGCCCGGCGCTCGGCGTGAGCTCGGCATGCATCGGCCATGGAGGTGTCGGAGTGGCGGTGGATCAATCGACGGAAGAGAAGATTCGACGCACCCCTACCTAGCGCGCCAAATGTAAGATTACGGGTTCCGCAAACCCATGAGAGGTTCGAACTGTGGGGTGCGTGCGGAGATCTCGACCTACCAGCCTGTTTACTCGCGATCCTCCTAAGCCTAGCACGACGAGCTTAAAAAGACAAGAGACATAACATTTATCCTGGTTCTTGCCACCTTGCGGTGTAATACCCTACTCCAGCGTTTTTGGTGGATTGCCTTGGAGGGCTGAGGATGAACTAGTATAGTGGATGAGCTGGCCTTAGGAGGTGAGGTGTTCTTGAGCTCGAGGGAGCTTAGGGGGTGTCAACTAGATGCCCCCTATGGTTGTGGCTAAGTCCTATTTATAGTGGCCTTGGTCCTCTTCCCAAATGTTGGCGGGAAGGGATCCCACAACGGCTGGATTTGAAAGGGGACAAGTAGTTCAACTTATCCTGACAAAAGTACTCTTCGCCTGCGAAAAGCCTCTGGTTGTGACGCTGCGATGGGCTCGGCGATGACCTCCGTCCGGCCGTCCTGGCGGTCTTGGTCTTGTTGCACTAGAATGGAAATCTTTGGCTGATTCCTCCGGACTCCACGCCTGTGGCTTGCCTTCGTTGCACCGAAGAGGAAACCTGCGCTCTTCTCCCGCTGGCGACAACCTGGCCTTGGTCATCATGGCTCATGTCAGCTGAGCCTTGTGAGGTAAACCTTGCATAGAACTCTCCGCCCCTCAGGAGCCAGCCTGAAGAGGCCGATCCCCTCAGGGGTCTTGGCGTCGTTCGCCTCGCGAGGCTTGGCCCCTCGTGAGGGTCTTGAGTTGTTGATGCTGAAGTTGGGCCGTACCAGGCCATCGATGGAGCCATGCGGTGGGCTGCAGGTAGGCAGGGCTGGATACCCCCATATCCAGAACGCTGATAGATAGGTGCCCCGTGATCTCCTATTTTCGTTTTCCCTCCTCCGGGCACTACGGCGGAAGGAGGAAAAGACGAGAAAAGCGCTCGAGCGGGAACCCCACCCGGTCCCGTTGCCACCTGTGTGGAGTGGTCGGACATGTCCGGGACTCGTGAAGGTCTGGAGGAGAAGCATAGGAGCAGGGAGGTGCTCCCCTGGTCCCCATCTCCAGAACCAGTGAGAAGACCCGGCTTGGGCTCTGGCAGGGTGGTTCGCTGAGGCTCAGCCTGAAGACCCCTATAGAACGGGCGAAGGGACCAAGGGAATATCCCTCCCCGGCTATAGCCCAAAGAGGCCGACGATGATGGTGCCGGGGAGGGAAGGGAATGACGGAAAACGAGGCGGCGGGTCGCCGGACGGAGGCGAAGGCATCCACGCCATTGTACTCTGACCTGGCCATCCACCAGCCACTTCCTCCGTCTTCCCTCGTTTTCTCTCCGTCGCCACCATTCCCGAAGAGCCCTAGGACTCCAGCCTAGCATCCCCTCCGGGAAGATGGCGAGTGACCAAGATGCCCAGGGGCCCCGAGGCGCACCGCACCCCACCGTGGCGGGCAGGAATCCGCCCTCTTCATCGACATCAACCCCAGTTCCAAGGGGAGGGGCACTACTGGGATTTCTAATGATCCCAAACCCCTCACCTTGGACTTGGACCAGTTCCAATCCCCGAGCGCCAGCACCATTGCTCGGCATCATCGACTCCAAGTTAAAGCCTAAAGGCCCGCCCCGGGCTCTCCCTTCCAGCATACTCAAGACAAAGCAAGGCAGAGGAGGAGAAAGATATGGATGAATGCCTCCACTCATCCACCGCTCCTCCTTTTATAGGTAGGCGGGGGACTAGGGGCTGCTTCCATGATGAGTAACCACTGCCCTCCTCCACCAATTCAAGAAGGCCGGGCCCTCGCTATAATTCTCTCCCACACTAGGCGTCTCCTTTACCTACCCTACGCGATGCATGCAACATACGTGGCTAAGGATAAGAGCGTGGTGTGAAGATTGAATTGGCAGTTTCTACCCCATGCGTTAAAGTCATTCATGGGCCATTACAAGAACGTCCCCACCACTATTGCCTTTGCACGATGCGCAGGAAAATCGAAACCAACCCGGACTCAAGATTAATGAAGAAGCAACGAAGACTTGAAGGGGCCAGCCTATTCACCGCCCCTGCCTGTGCACGTACTAAGGGCCTACACCGACAACGCCCGGCAGTACGATCAGGTCTGGCTCAGGGGCTTCTGTCGGTGCAATAGACCCTGGGTATGTTGCCTTGACTGTGCACAGGCACGGGAACAAGATTATGGCATCAGGCCACACTAGAGAACAAGAGATCACGATTTTCAAAGGACCGGCATGGAGAATAAGAGGACCAAGACCAAGCCGAAGAAGTCGGACACCACCAGGAGAAAAGCCTCCCTTGCCGGGGAAACAGATCTAGCAAGGGTGGAGACACCCCCGGAAGAAATCAACCAAGGCCTCCCGGCAGAGCCTGCCGGGACTCACGGAAGCGAGGAACACCTCATCAACCACTCCCCCACGACCCACCACATGGATTAGTGCGGTGTCAAGCCGCGAAGTGATTAAGTGGTAACCACTCGCCACATGGCAGCCCCCTTCTATAGGAAAACCTACAAATGACACCCGTCCTATGATGTGTCGAACAAGCAGGCGAGGAGCTGGCAGGATAAGCCTGGCAAGGCTTGCCGGGCGAGCAACGATGCGATGTTGAGCGGCGCATTTAATGTGCCCTGTCAGCCTACAGAGTTAGGTATGATAGCACTTTTTGCTATCTTATTAGTGTCTAATGACTGATTTGCCACTGTGGTGACCCCTTAACCTATAAAAGGAGGCCCATGGCAACCGTAGAAGGGGTTCGATTCGGTTTGTTCTGCTCGCGAGGCTAGAGAACTAGACGCCCGTACGAGCGTAGCCACTGCCACCCCTGTCGGGCAAGTGTACGATGTTCCACCACCACCATTCTTCCACCATCAATCCACCAAAGCAGGAGTAGGGTTTTGTGCCTCGCGGTGGCCCGAACCTGGGTAAAATTGCTCGTGTGATCCCTGTCGTGCTGCCCACGCTCCTCTGCTCTTTGTGCAATGCGACGCCCCCCTGCCGAGCCAGCAAAGGGCCGCTTGGTCCCATTGGTGGTCGTGGTTTCCCGTGACATCAGGCATCTCAAGTATAACAAAGTCAGCCAAAATAGTAACATTAGCAACAACAACGGGCACATCCTCACAAATACTGTTAGGTGTGGTAGTTGATTTGCTAGCCATTTGCAAAGATATTTCAGTAGGTGTGAGTTTATTCAAGTCAAGTCTTTTATATAAAGAGAAAGGCATAACACTAACACCATCTCCCAAATCACATAAAGCAGTTTTAACATAGTTTCTTTTAATGGAGCAAGGTATAGTTGGTATTCACGGATCTCCAAGTATTTTAGGTACTCCATCTTTAAAAGTATAATTAGCAAGCATGGTGGAGATTGTATCTTCCAGTATTTTTCTCTTATTGGGGATGGTGTCTTTCATGTAGTTTGCATAAGGAGGCATATTTAAGATATTAGTCAAGCGAGTACGCAAAAAGACTAGACTCGGCATTTCAGCAAAGCGTTCAAATTCTTCATCATCTTTCTTTTTAGTTTACTTAGGTGGAAAAGGCATAGGTTTTTGAACCCATGGCTCTCTTTCCTTTCCATGTTTTCTAGCAACAAAGTCTCTTTTATCATATCTTTTATTCTTTGGTTGTGGGTTATCAAGATCAACAGCTGGTTCTATGTCAACATCATTGTCTGGTTCTTTATTATTAGGTTGACTGTCATCATGAACCTCAGCATTATCTTTTTCATTATTAGAAGGTGAGTGTTCACTACCAGATTGAGTTTCAACATCAGAGATAGAAACTTCATTATCATTATCAGGAGGTTTTTCTACTTCAGGTTCACTAGTAGCAGGCAAAGTCCTATCATTTTTCTTCTTCTTTTTCCTTTTAGAAGGACTAGGTGCATCAGTGTTAATTCTTTGAGAATATTGTTCAATTCTCTTTGGGTGTCCCTCGGGATAAAGTGGTTCCCGAGTCATTTTACCTCCTCTAGTTGCTACTCTAACAGCAAAGTCACTTATATTATTGTTCATTTCATCAAGCAACCCTCTTTGAGATTTAGAAACTTGTTTTAATTGAGTTTGAACCATAGATGCATGCTTTCCTACACCTCTAACATCATTTGAGATTCTAAATAACAAGTCAGTTAAGTGAACAATCACATCAGAGTTGTATTTCAATTGTTCCCTAACATTTGCATTGAACTGATCTTGCTTTCTAATGTAATTATCAAACTCATAAAGGCATTGACTAGGATGTTTATTACGAGGATCATCACTATCATTGAATTTCATTAAAGATTTTACCTCTACCACCTTAGGTGGTGGTGGTGTATCAAGCCCACATATTTCTTCAATAGGTGGTAAATTTTTAACATCCTTTGCTTTAATACCTTTTTCCTTCATAGATTCCTTTGCCTCTTGCATATATTCGGGACTGAGATATAAGATAGCCCTCTTCTTTGGAGTGGGTTTAAGTGGTGCTTCAGGAGGAGTCTAACCATCATAATTTCCCAATATGTTATTCAATAATTCTCCAGCTTGCCCAATAGTTCGTTCCATGAAAACACAACCAGCACAACTATCTAGGAAATCCCTAGAAGCATCGGTTAGTCCATTATAGAAGATATCAAGTATATCATTTCTCTTAAGAAGATGATCAGGCAAAGCATTAAGCAATTGTAGAATCCTCCCCCAAGCTTGTGGGAGAATTTCTTCTTCAATTTGCGCAAAGTTAAATATTTCCTGCAAGGCAGCTTGTTTCTTATGAGCAGGGAAATATTTTTCGGAGAAGTAATAAATCATATCCTGGAGACTACATAGACAAACAAGAACAAGAGTATTGTACGAAGCTTTAGCATCACCCTTTAATGAGAACGGGAATAACTTGAGAATATAGTAATAGCGAATCTTCTCATCATCAGCAAAAAGGGTGGCTATGTTATTTAGTTTAGTAAGATGTGCCACAACAGTTTCAATTTCATAAGCATGGAAAGGATCATATTCAACCAAAGTAATCAACTCTACGTCGACTGTGAATTCCTAATCCTTATCATCAATAAAGATAGTTGAAGTAGCAAACTGAGGATCACATTTCATTCTAGCATTCAAATATCTTTCTTTATACTTGCATAATAATTTTTCTAGATCATCTCTATCCTTACAAGCAGGAATATCTCTAGTTGCCTCCTCACTCATAGCATAACCTACCGGTACCTTCGGAAATTCATATGTAGGAGGGCTAGTTCTAGTAGGTGTTTCAAGATTTTCAGTTTCAAGCTCATCATCAGTTTCAACAATATCATGATGTCTTACTCTAGCAATTTGTTCATCAAGAAATTCACCTAGTGGCACATCATCATCAAGCAAGGTACTAGCATCATCATGAGTAGCATTCATAGCAGAAGTAGCATCATTAATAACTTGCTACATATCATAATTAATAGCATGTGGTGGTGTTGCAAGTTTACTTCAGAAGGTGAATCTAAAGCCGAGCAGGATGGCAGTTCCTTATCACTGCTCGTCTTAGACGGAAAGTCTTAGTCTTAGCATCCTTCAGATTTTTCATAGTGATAATATGATAATAATCCCAAGTGACTCAACAAATATAGCTATGCTCCCCGGTAACGGCGCCAGAAAAATGTCTTGATAACCCACAAGTATATGAGATCGCAACAGTTTTTGAGGGTAGAGTATTCAACCCAAATTTATAAATTCGACACAAGGGGAGCCAAAATATATTCGCAAGTATTAGCAGCTGAGTTGTCAATTCAACCACATTGGAGTTAATTATTTGCAACAAAGTGATGAATAGCACAGTGATATGATAGTTTTGATAGTAGTAGCAATAGCAATAGTAACGGTAATAGTGATAGCAATGGTAGTAACTTAGCAAGAACAATATAAGGTAAATTCGTAGGCATTGGATCGGTGATTCATTGGATGATATTCATCATGAGACATTCATAATCTAGGGCGATACAACACTAGCTCCAGTTCATGAATATAATGTAGGCATGTATTCCGTAAATAGTCATACGTGCTTATGGAAAGAACTTGCATGACATCTTTTGTTCTACCCTCACGTGGCAGCAGGGCCCTATTGGAAACTAAGGGATATTAAGGACTCCTTTTAATAGAGAACCAGAACAAAGCATTAGCACACAATGAATACATGAACTCCTCAAACCACAATCATCACCGGGAGTGCTCCCGACTATTTTCACTCCGGGGTTTCCAGATCATAACACGTAGTAGGTGACTATAACTTGCAACATCGGATCTAGAACATAGATATAATGGTGATAACATAAACGGTTCAGATCTGAAATCATGGCACCCGGGCCCAAAGTGGCAATCATTAAGCATGGCAAATCATAGCAACATCAATCTCAGAACATAATGGATACTAGGGATCAAGCCCTAACAAAACTAACTCGATTACATGATGAATCTTATGCAACTCCTCACCGACCAGCGAGCCTACGAAGGAATTACTCACTCCCATTGGGGAGCATCATGGAATTGGCGATGGAGAAGGGTTGGTTATGACGAGGATCGAAGATCCCGCTCTCCGGAGCCCAGAACAGACTCCAGATCTGGCCTCCCGATGAAGAATAGGAGACGGCGGCGGCTCCATCTTGATAAACGCGATAATTCTTTCTCCTTGATTTTTTCTGGAAAAATAGGATTTTATAGCATTGGTTTCAGGGTCTACGGGGCCACCTGGTGGGGACAACCCACCTGGGCGTGTCTGGAGGGGCTGGTGTGCCCTGGTGGGTTGTGCCCACCCAGGTGCCCCCCTCTGGTGGTTCTTGGCTCCAGATATTCTCTTTTATTGTATGAAAAATCCTCACAAAGATTCATTCCACTCCGAGAACTTTTATTTCTGCACAAATACAACACCATGGTAGTTCTGCTGAAAACAGCATTAGTCCGGGTTAGTTTCATCCAGATCATGCACATTAGAGTCCAAAACAAGAGGAAAATATTAGGAAAAGTAGATACAATGGAGACGTATCAGTATATCGCTGAACGAGCCGCCGCAAGGTCACGCTCCTCATCCAACATATCAAGAGCATCCTGATACGTCTCCAATGTATCTGTAATTTTTGATTATTCCATGTTGTTTTATTATCAATCTTGGATGTTTTATAATCATTTTATATCATTTTTTGGTACTAATCTATTGACATAGTGCCAAGTGCCAGTTGCTGCTTTCTGCATGTTTTTTACATCGCAGGATATCAGACGGACTCCAAATGCACTACAAAAAAAGACACATCCGTGACATTTTGGGCTGAACGAAAAAAATTTCTGTCATACATATGACACTTCTATGACGATAATTGTGACAAAACCCGGTATCATCATAGATGTGGTGGGCTCCTACTTCTACGACAAAAAATCATGTCAGAAAATGGGCTTTTAAGTCTGGGCGGGCGGAGGCGCACTGCATGACATTCTTTGGGCTGTCCATGACGGAAAAAAACCGTGGTAGAAGCGAGGGGGAGGAAAATTTTGGGGAGTTGCCGGTTACGGTGGGAGAGTGATGCGCGTTTCTCTCGTACAGGTACGCGCGTGTGTGCGAGGTGTTGGCTCTAATCAACCCAAGCGAGCGTTGGGCTCTAATCAACCCGGCGATTACCTTTGCGAGCTCTGCGTTCTTGAACTGAGCGATCGATCGATGGTGTTAATTGAACCCGACGGAGCGATTCCTTCGCTACTGCTGCTAACTGAAGCCGATCGATTGGATGAACTGTGAGCGTTGCGAGGGGGTTTGGATGAACAGTGAGCGGTGGCGTTGCCTCTGGATGAATAGGAACCCGTGGTGTGGAGGGCTGGATGAGCGATGAGCGGTGGAGGGCTGGCCGTGGAGGGTGGTTGAATAGGACCCGTGGTGTGGAGGGCTGGATGAATAGTAGGCGGTGGAGGGTGCCCGTGGAGGGGTGGTTGAATAGTAGGCTGGTGGAGTAGCGCGGTGGAGGCTGGATGAGCAGGGCCCGTAGAGGTTTGGAGGAGGTCGACGGTAGCACGTGGAGGCTGGAGGAGGTCGATGGTGGAGATGAACAGTATCCCGTGGAGTCCCGTTTTGCGGTACGCCACACCCTTCCCCCCCGTTTCGACCTAGCGCTCCAACACAAGTCCGTTTCGTCCATTTTGCAGTACACCACACCCCTCCTGATCAACAGGACCCCCGTTTCGACCGTAGGAGGTCCGTTTCCTCCGCTTTGCGGTATGCCACACCCCTCCCGATCAACAGGACCCCCGTTTCGACCGTAGGAGGTCTGTTTCCTCTGTTTTGTGGTACGCCACACCCCTCCCGATCAACAGGACCCCGTTTTGAACGTGTCCGGTCGAACACAAGGCCGTTTCCTCCGTTGTGCGGTACGACAGGCCTCGTTTCCATCACCTGTTCCGTCCAAGCCCTCCTGATGAACACGACCACACATTCCGTTCCAACCCAGCCGGTTGGCTCCCCATGAACACGACGACGACGCTGTTTCTCCGTTCCGACCCAGCCGGTTGGCTCCCCATGAACACGACGACGATGCTTTGTTTCTCCGTTCCGACCCAGCCATGTACGAATGCGCAATAGGCGTTAGAGACCGTGCCCGTATTTACGTACATGGCCGTATTTTCTTTCTTGCACCCTCGCCACTGTACGTACGTGTACATGCTACGTGTGCGCCTCTACAACGACACGTGCGTGCCTCTACTACGACACGTGCACGCCTCTACATCCACCAGTATATATATACGTACACGTTCGCGACGAATGACAACGCTACGTGCGCGCCGACCGGTGGGTCCGGTATCGAGCACTTCCTTGCGTGCGATGATGTAGCTGGTGGGTCCCAGCAGTCAGGGGGGCAAATCGTTTTTTTTCGGGCGCACTCCTTGCGTGCGAAGATGTAATGGTGGGTCCCAGCGGAGCGGAAGCGTTTTTTGCTAAATCGGTGGCCCGTCCGGTGGGTCCCTATTTGTCGAGTGGAGGAATAATTATTTTGCACGTAATAAGGAGGCACTTCCTTGCTCGACCGTGGACCCGGTATCGGCCTCTCCACGTACGGTCCACGTCCAATGGAAGCCATTCCTTGACCACATTGACCACGCCGCGCCGAGAGCACCAGGGCGGTGGGCGACCGCGAGCCTAGGAAGGGCATGGCGGAGCCGGGAAGACAGCGGTGGATGCCGCACGTGAAGCGAATCACGAGGTTCACTTTCGTTTGCTGTGGTGTGAGGCTGCCGTCGCCCTTGAGAATAACGAAGTGCGGGTGAGTAGAGCGATGACCTGGCCAGCGGTGGGAGTAGTAGGGGGCGGTGAGGCCTCTGCCGCATCGCAGCCAGCCACGGGAGGCAGGAGCACGAGGCATGACCGACGTTGGTTTGGGCGGCTGGAGCAAGAAGACCAGAGGTTGAAGAAGCACTACGGCCGTTGGATGGACATTGTACGGTCACTAGAGCTAGAATCGTGCATATTGATTAAGTTGACAAAGCTCTCCGTCCCCGTCAACTTAGTAGGCCCACAAGTCAGCCTGCCACAATACTGGGTCCCAGCTAACAGGGGGAGTATTCATCTTTTTGTGCGTAATAAGGAGGCACTTCCTTGCGTGCGAAGGTATAGCTGGTGGGTCCGAGCTACCAGTGGCGGTAACGTTTTTTCCACGAAATACTGAGGCCCTTTCGGTGGGTCCCTGATGTCAGGTGCACGAATCATTATTTTGCGCGTAATAAGGAGGCATTTCCTTGCGTGCGGCCGTGAACCAGTTGTCGGTCTCTCCACGTCTGATCCGCCGGATGCATGTCGGTTGTTGACCACGTTGACCAGGCAGCGCCGAAAACACCAGGCGGTGGGCGATGGTGAGGCCTAGGAAGGAACGACACGATGGCGAGGAAGACCCGGCAATTGTTTCCCGTGGAGAAGTCTGAGCGAGCGAGGGTTCTTGTTTCATCTGCCGTCGCGGAGAATAACAACAGTGTGGGTGAGTAGAGGGATGGCTAGGCCAGATAATGGGAATGCGGTGGGGCGGTGAGGCTGCTTGGCAAAGACAAACCGGCATGAGGAGGAGGGAGCGAGTAGTCTCGCCGACGCTTTTTGGCGGGCGAGGAAGAGCAAAAGATTGAAGAAGCTCGGCGGCGTTGGATGGACATCCAACGATCCTTTGCTGTCGTCAACCTTTTTAGGAAAGCCTCAAATCTGTGGAAAACAGCATACACCCATCGCCATTATTTCTAATAATTTACAGCCCATTTGCTAATTCTTAAGGTTTTTTGGAACCCATATTCTTTTTGTTAGCATTACAGCCCATATTGTGGCCACGGTTAAAAAATTATACGAAATTTTGCATATTTCGGTGCGGTCCGAACTATTTTTAATCCCGAAATTTCGACTCACATTCAAACTGATTTTAAAAATAAATGTATATCAATATAAAATCCAACAAATTCTCCACGCATAAAAATTAACGTAATTTAAAATCTCGAAATGAAAAAAAAGATATTTGAAACTAATTGCCGCTTTGATGTGTTTTAAAAATGTACAACCCATTTCTCATTACTGATGGGCCATTTTCTCGGCCAGCCGAATGAAAACTCTCCTCGTCTTGAAAGAGTTGCAGCCCAACAGGCCTGACAAAGCGACTTACTTGGCAAATCACAAAAAAACTGGGTTGTGGCCGTGGACCCAGCTGTCAGCCTCTCCACGTACAGTACTCTTCCGATGAAAGTCGTTCCTTGACCACGTTGACCACGCCACGTGGAGAGCACCACGGTGGTGGACGACGGCGAGGCCTAGGAAGGGACGGCGGAGCCGGGAAAACGCGCGGTGGAAGCCCAGCGGAGAGAATCGAGGTTCACTGGTTCGGCTGCGGTGTGAGGCTGCCGTCGCCGCAGCGCCTGGCCAGCGATGGGAAGAGTAGGGGGCGGTGAGTCTTCCGTGGCAGCACAGCCGGCCACGGGAGGCAGGAGCATGAGGCACGACCGGCGCTGGTTTGGGCGGCTGGAGCAAGAAGACCAGAGGTTGAAGAAGCACTACGGCCGTTGGATGGACATCGTACGGTCACTAGAGCTAGAATCATTCATATTGACTAAGTTGACAAAGCCCTTCATCCCCGTCAACTTAGTAGGCCCACAAGTCAGCCTCCCACCAAGGTGGGTCCCAGCTAGCAGGGGGAGTATTCATTTTTTTTGTGCGTAATAAGGAGGCACTTCCGGTGGGTCCGAGCTGACATCGGGGGGGGGGGGCGTTTTTTTCACAAAATACGGTGGCCCGTAAGGTGGGTCCCAGCAGTCAGGGGGCAAACGTTTTTTCACAAAATACGGTGGCCCGTCTAGTGGGTCCCAGCTGTCAGTTGGAGGAATCATTATTTTCCGCATAATAAAGAGGCACTTACTTGCTGCGGCCGTGGACCCAGCTGAGACTCTCCACGTACAGTATACTTCCGATGGAAGTCGTTCCTTGACCACGTTGACGTCGCCGCGTTCCGTTGCATGCATGCGTCCATGGGCGTGGTGCGTCCCCACTGTCAGCCTCTCACGTACAGTCATCTTCCGATGACTCTCGTTGTTGACCACGTTGACCACACCGTGCGGCGCGCAGTCAGATCGAGCGACCCGAGATGGGGAAGGCGGGCGGTGGAGTCGCGAGATGGAAGGAGTGGGAAACTTCATTGGTTGGTGTGCGGCGGCACAGCCATGATGCCGCCACGGGAGACAGGGAGCAAAACGAGAGGTTGAAGAAGGAGCACAGCTGTTGGATTAACATCCAATAGTCCAACTGCTAGAATCATTTGTTGATTAAGTTGACAAAGCCGTGCGTACCGTCCGCTTAGCAGCCCACAAGTCGGTCGCCGTCGACGGGTCCCGGTATCGGCCGGATGAATAATTTTTTTTGCAAAACAAGGAGGCACTTCCTTCCGTGCGAAGATGCAGCCGGTGGGTTCCAGCTGTCAGGTGGAGGAAACATTTTTTCAGCTTAATAATGAGGAACTTTCCTTGCGTGCGACCATGGACCTTGTGGGTCCCAGCCGTCAGGCTCTCCACGTATAGTCCTCTTCCGATGACTCTCGTTTGTTGACCACGCTGCACCGAACACAGCGAGGCGGTGGATAACAGCGAGGCCCCGGACGGGAACGACTCGGAGATGGGAAAACGCGGCAGTGGAGTCGCAGATTGAGAGGAGGAGAAGGGTTATAACTGGTTCTGTTTCAATTCATATCAAAGTCAGGTTCACAGGACACGTTCATATTCATAGCCAACATTCACTATCAACAACTCAAAAGATTCATATATACACAAGCTCAGCATATCTACACATCCAAATGATTGATAGATCACACGACAATATTCATACATAATTCACAAAAAGATTTAGATATACACATGTTCAGTATGTTTATGCATCCAAATGATTGAGATCACAGCCAATATGATCCATGGACGAACTTTAATTACCTAGGGTATAGACTGGTAAATGGTGTTCAATCAGAGGTACTTCTTGCTAAAATTAGTTCTTGTACGAGTAAACTTTCGAGTACATAAGAGCAACCTGAGACAATCTGAACTTTGCTTGTAGGTTTATCCTCAAATAGTGGCCTCGTCTCGACGGAGGTTTGAGCAACTTGGCCACTACTTTCATCCAACTAGTTCTTGGCTCATCTTGGTCCCAGATCTCGCCAAAATTCTACATTGCGGAGCGAGAAAGGAGGCGGTTGATAAAATGAACCACCCAAATTTTTTGTGCAGTTCAACTGAAATGGAGCATCCTTGGCGTGTAGACTGATTAAGTCCCAGATGAATATACACGTCAACCAACTTGTCTGGAATATTTAGACTCCATGCCATATAGTTCGCTACCATATGTGCCGATAACCAAAAGGCACAAGTTGGGACCAAAGACTGGACTGCGTTTTTCCGGGCTATGCACCAAGCAATATTTTTGGCGTTCACTCTCCTAATACTTGGAGTTTGACAATTGGTTAACGCCGGTTGATACTCGAATGAATATAGGCACTTCTTGTCAACATCGATGCTTGTCTGAGTGAACTTTGGAGTACATAGCAGCAGCATAAGTACATCCATCGATCATTTTGTGCGCTTCTCTGAAATCACCTGATGTAATGATTTGCCTGCGAGTTCAGGCTCCAAATTACTCCTTTATGAAATTGGAAAACAGTAGCACAATACCAAATTACCAATACATATGACAGGCACAATAATCAGGATAAAGACCAGTACCAACCTGTGTGAGGTAGCATATAAATTACTATTTCCTTTGACCGGAATCTGAGATAAGCCAAGCGACCGACTGCAAAGGAAGAAAGCAAGCGGAGATTAGCAACTGACAGGAAAGGACGGAAGCTATCGAGGCAATGAAGCACCCAAAGTTTTTTTGCAGTCCCACCAAAATCGAGCATCCCTGTTGGCACATATATTGAGAGAGTGAGATTACTGTAATAGTGGGACTAGTTGATGAAACATACACTAACAAATAGAAGCACCCTCATTATCTTAATGGGTAAAGTTAGCAACATAGTAGTCTTGCTTAAAGAGAGGTATTAGTTTATTTAATCAGTGCCAATTAGCTCAACTCAACACTCAAAGCATTGCCATTTATCATAGGTTGCAAAACTTAAAAGTGCAAAGATAAAGGAGTTTCTCATGATAGTAGCATGATACAAATAGAGATGACATCAAACTAATATGGATGAAGGCCTTAGGTCCATACCAACCTGAGAAAAAAAGCTTATTCATGTAGTTCCATAAGAGATGATAAAGCACTCACTGGAATCACACAATAGTATATATTTTTGTGCACTTCAAATGTATGGTTGAAATCACTCTTTTTTACCAGTGGTGAGATTATTTTGAAAGATTATCAAGAACTTCTAGCAGAGTTAAAGCACTGGCTGGGATACAATTCATTGTATTGTCTTGTGTAGTTCCACTAAAATGTATTGTCGGTGTACTAAAGTAGGGGTACCTTAGTACCCCGAACTTGTGCACGGCAGTCGCAGCGTCCCGCGGCAAGGCTTGCCGAGCGTCCGCCAAGACCCTCCACTATTCATATTACTGCCATTCAAGAACAAAGTGTTAACCGAGAAGACAAGGCCCCGGCAAGAGAAGCTTGCCGGGAAGGACAAGACCCCGGCAAGAGGAGCTTGCCGGGAAGGCCAACCAAGGCACTTCAGAAAACTTGCCGCGACGCGCTGTGCATCCCGGCAAGACCCGGCGAGCGGCAAGCTCGCGGGTGCAGCAAGGCGCTTGCCGCGGCGAAGCCACCACTCTGCCCCACGCTCCAGTGCATCCGACGACGTGTCGCCGCAGGATCGCTCCTGGTGCACGTGGCGGGTAGCTGTGCAGCCAAGCGGTGCGAGGTGGCAAGTGAAGATGACTAGGAGGCCATCGTGGCGATCGGTGGCGCCCCTAACGGTCGCTTCCGTCACTGTTGGAGCGACTGGACGGGCATTAAATGCCCTTGTCCCCTACCGTCAGAGTTAGGTAGGGGGCACTGTTGATAGTGGTTGTACCAACCCGCGTTTTTACTTTTCTACCCATCTCTCTGCGTTGCCACATGTCGGTGACCCCTTTGGACTATAAAAAGGAGGCCCATGCGCACGTAGAAGGGGTTCGACTCATTCGAGACTACAGCATACCCACGCTTTCGAGCAAGAACAAAATACAAACACAAAGCAGCAGTAGGAGTTTTATCTCTCCGGAGAGCTCCGAAGCTGGGTAAAATCCCCCGCATGCTCGACCTCGATCTGCTCTTCGTGCGCCCTCCGCTCCCTGCCGGACCGAAAAGGGGCCCTGCCCCATAGGTGCTCGTTCCCCCACGACATCTTTGGCGTGCCAGGTAGGGGGCGTCGAGGTTGTGCGAACCTGATCCGGTCTTCGCGCGCACTACATCAACATCTTCATCGACATGCCACCGAAGAAGAAGGCTTCGGAGGTGGCCGCTCCGTCTACGTCTATCCTACCGCCACCGGAGCAAACCGGTGGTGGGGTGGACGCCGGCGGAGGAGCGGGCGCCGGTGGGGGGACTCGCGTCGTCACCCGGTCTAAGGACAAGGCCCCGCAAGCTTCAGCGTCTGTACATCCACCGCACCCCTCCCAGGAGGTGCAAGATCGACAACGCCACAGTGCTCCTAGCATCGTGCTCGCATTGGAACAAGGCCAAGCCGGCGGATCGCGGGACGCTCAAGGCCAACATGCACGTCAACACGCTGGCACGAGCGCGGTACGGTCGCCTGGACGAGATGTTGCTCCTTCTAACACTGTTAGAAGTTTGAGCATATCCGCACCTCGCGTCGCTTCGCCACCGCCGCCCAAGACTCGAGAGAAGCGCCGCCGAGCCCACCGCTTCTAGATTACCCTCGGCGCCGGACAAGATCGGCGGCGGAGGATCACCATCTAGAGCCTCATCGGCCGCCAACGCCGACAAGCCCGGCAAGCGAAAGCACGTCGAAGCGCGGCAAGACGCTCGGCGGAAGCCGATGGCGATAAGATCGGCGAGGTGCCACCACCGTGTACTCCTCGCCCGAAGGCCAAGATCGCCGACTTCGCCGGGCCAACCTCGACACCGACTCCATTGCATCGTCGGACCCGCGAGCTCGCCGCGATCAGCGCCAAGTTCTTCAAAACGGCGACATGAAAACGCTTCCTTTTCGCATCGGCGTCGGAGAAAGCGCGACATCGGTCGACCAGCCTTGCTGAGCCCACTATCGATATGCATGCGCCCGAAGAACGAGCGACTTGCCGTCTGTGATAGGTTGCCCTGCGTTCACTCATGAGCTGCGGCAGGTCCAGTGGCCCAAACCAGAACTTCAAGCGACGCGTGCCGAGAAATGCGATGGCGGGATACATCCATCGAGTTCCTCAACGTCTACACCATCGCGGTGCAGGCTGCGAAGCGCGACGAAGATCTCGCCAACTACTTCCGCTAGTGCTCAAGCCCAGCGTCGAGATCTTGGCTCATGCACTTGCACGACAACTCCATCTCTTCGTGGGCGGACCTGTGCCATCGGTTTGTTGGCGCCTTCACGGCGACCACAAGCCCCATGGCGAGAAAGCGATCTTCATTTGCTTGCCCGAAGGAAGGAGAACCCTGCGCAAGTACATCAGAGATTCAGCCAGGTGCGGCGCAACATCCCGAGCGTCCACCCTGCGCGGTTATTAGCGCGTTTCATCGAACATGCGTAACGCGGGATGAGGAGGAGATGGCGATGTGCAAGATCGAGAGATGTCGGCGAGCTCTATGCTCGGCGACAAGTGTGCCTGCTACTGAAGAGGGGAGAAACTCCGGAGAGAACACAGGAGTAGAAGGATCTGACAGTGAGGATGCCCCTCCGGCAAAGAAGAACCAGAGGCGGAATAATAGAAAGAGAAAGGCTAAGGATGTGCTAGTTGTTGAGCAGTCCGGTAACGGAGGCGGCTCTGAGAAGGCCAAAACTGGCGACTCCGGCGAGGCTGTGGTGGCCGCCGACAAGCAGGATGGTTCCGACAAGCAGTACTGCAAGATCCATCGCACCAAGGGCCATGACCTCCAAGCATGCAAGAAGGTTGAGCAGATGGCAGAGTTACAGAAAGCTGAATATGAGCGTCGCGAGAAGGAGAAGGCCCAGGAAGGTGGCGTAGGATCCGGCAAGAAGCGTCCCGCCCCGGGAGGGCGCCGCGGCAACGCCAAGCAGCGGCAAGGAGACAGACCTCCCCGTGGCCGCGACAAGGACGAAGACGAAGATGAGGATGATGAGATGGGCGAGGATGAGACCGGCGAGCAAGAGTTTGAAGGCAGCGGAGGTTTTGTGCGTTGACGGCGGTGCTTCTCTGCACACCTCGCACCGCCAACTCAAGCAGTGGGTGCGGGAGGTAAATGCAGCAGAACCATCAGTCGAATCGCACAAGCCCCTGAAGTGGTCCAGCATGCCCATCGTCTTTGATGTTGAGGATCACCCTGATCGCATCACTGCGGTCGGGTGCTTGCCGACGTTGGTTTCGCCAACCATCCGCAATCTCAAGGTCACGAAGATGTTGGTTGACGGCGGGGATGGCCTAAATCTGATCTCTTCCGCGGTGCTCAACAAGCTCCAGATCCCCGACAGCGAGCTCGAAGAAACTGGTACTTTTCAAGGAATCAACCCGGGAAGGAGCAAGCCCAAAGGGAAGATTACACTGCCAGTGACGTTTGGCAGCGAGCTAAATTTCAGGACAGAGAGAGTCTCATTCGACGTTGCTGATTTCCCATTACCCTACAATGGGATACTCGGCCGTCCGGCGCTTGCCAAGTTCATGGCAGCCTCTCATTATGCTTACAACGTGCTCAAGATGCCTGGTCCGATAAGCGTCATTTCTGTCCAAGGCGACAAGAAGGATGCACTTATCTGTACCGACAAGATCTACCGGGAAGCAGCAGCCGCAGCAAAGCGCAAACCACTTGCCGCTGAAGCTCCCGAGGGGAAGAAGAAGAAGACCAAGTCCGGCAAGAGTAGCTCTGATGCCCACTCCGGCAAGCGCACCTCTTCGGAGTGCTGCGCTACCGTCGAGGATGCACCATTGAGCTCCACCGGCAAGTGCAAGAAGGCGAAGATAGCTGCACCAGAGACCAAGAAAGTGGCCGCCAAGGAGGACGGCACTGGTGGTACCTTCACCATCAGTGCCACGCTTGACCCTAAATAGGAAAGCGCGCTCGTTGCTTTCCTGGGGGCGAATGTTGATGTGTTTGCATGGCAACCATCTGACATCCCCAGTGTTCCCAAGAAAGTAATTGAGCACCACCTTGCCGTCTGTCCTCACGCGCGGCCCGTCAAGCAGAGAGTTAGGAAGCAAGCGGTGGAACGCCAACAGTTCATAGCAGCAGAGATCAAGAAGTTGGAAGCAGCAGGCCTCGTCCGGGGAGTACTCCATCCAACGTGGTTAGCCAATCCAGTAGTCGTGCGCAAGGCAAACGGGAAGTGGAGGCTTTGTATTAACTTTACGGATGTTAATAAAGCTTGTCCCAAAGATCCATTTCCCTTGCCGCGCATTGACCAGATTGTCGACTCCACGGCAGGATGTGATCTGCTTTCATTTCTTGATGCATACTCAGGATATCACCAGATCTTCATGGCAGAAGAGGATGAAGAGAAAACCGCATTCATTACTCCATGTGGCACGTACTGCTTTGTACGAATGCCTTTCGGACTAAAGAATGCTGGTTCAACATTTGCAAGAGTAGCCAGTCATGCTTTTGAGCCATAGCTGCACATAAATGTAGAAGCTTACATGGATGATATAGTGGTCAAGAGCAAAGACGGAGAAACTTTGGTTCAAGATTTGGAGGAAACTTTTGCAAGTTGAACCCCAAGAAGTGCGTATTTGGAGTTCCTTCCGGCAAGCTTCTCGGGTTCTTTGTGTCCCAGAGGGGGATCGAAGCCAACCCCGACAAGATCAAAGCCATCGAGCAGATTGAAGGCCCGAAGCGTGTCAAGGATGTGCGAAGGCTTGCCGGCTGCGTTGCTACTCTCAGTAGGTTCATTTCTAAGTCTGCTGAGCGCGCCCTACCATTTTTCAAAATTTTGAAAAAGGCAGGTCCAATGAAATGGACTCCGGAAGCGGAGGCTGCGCTACAGGACTTAAAGAAATACCTATCCTCCACTCCAGTACTTGTCGCACCTAAGCCACAAGAGAAGTTGCTGCTGTATCTAGCGGCAACCAATCAAGTGGTTAGTGCTGCGTTAGTAGCGGAGAGGGAGGCAGATGATGACCCAGCAGCCACGGCAAGCGAGTCCAGCGACAAGCAGGGGGCTTCCCCGATAAGTTCTGGTCCCGGCTAAGATGGATCTGTGCAGTTGCCGGAAGAGAAACAGAAGAAGATGGTGCAGCGCCCAGTTTACTTTGTCAGTTCCCTTCTGCAGGGGGCTAGATCAAGATACTCTGGAGTGCAAATGTTGCTTTTCGGCCTTCTCATGGCCTCGAGGAAGCTGTGCCATTATTTTCAAGCACATGAGATCACAGTTGTCACTTGCTTTCCGTTGAAGAGGATATTGCAAAATCCAGAAGCAACAGGCAGGATTGTCGAGTGGGCATTTGGGCTGTCAAGCTTTGGCCTCAAGTTTGAAAGTACTTCAACTATCCAGAGCCGAGCATTGGCAGAATTCATAGCAGAGTGGACGCCAACACCTGATGAAGAAACTCCGGAGAAGAGCATCCCCGTCAAGGAAGCAAGCAAGGAGTGGATCATGTACTTTGATGGTGCCTTCTCGCTACAAGGCGCCGGTGCGGTCGTGCTACTTGTCGCACCCACCGGAGAGCACCTCAAGTACATGATCCAAATGCACTTTCCCAAGGAGCAAGCAACAAACAATACTACAGAGTATGAAGGCTTGCTTGCCGGACTCAGGATCGCGGCAGAACTTGGGATCAAGAAGCTTATTGTCAGGGGTGACTCACAGCTTGTCATCCGCCAAGTTAATAAAGATTATCAGAGTCCGCTGATGGAAGCCTACATTGATGAAGTGAGGAAGCTGGAAGAGCATTTTGATGGCCTGTCGATGGAACATGTTCCAAGAGCTCAGAATGATATTGCAGACGGCCTGTCAAAGTGCGCCACACTCAAGTTACCTGTGGAACCAGGAATTTTTGTGCTCAAGCTGGCTCAGCCATCTGTAGCACCATCAACTGGACAGAGGAAGAAGAGAAAGTTGGTTACTGGCGACTACTTTCCGGCAGAGCTCCCCGAAGCCGCCGCCAAGAAGGTCCCCAGGATCAACAAAGAAAGTGCTGAGGAGCAGTCTGCTCCGACAAGCCCTAGGGTTTGTTTCGTTGAAGCAGACGCTCCCGACAAATTTTGCTCCGGCGAGCTTGCCGGGGAACATCAAGCTCTGGCTGAATCGGAGATTCTTGCCGTGGAAGCAGATGTTCCTGCAGCAGCATTTGCGCCTTTAGTCCTTGTTGTCGAGCCACAAGCTCCAACATGGGCACAACAAATAGTCCATTTCCTTCATACAGGAGAACTTCCCGAAGAGCAAGAAGAAGCAGAGAAAGTAGCCCAGCAATCGAGTATGTACCAGTTTGTCGATGACATACTGTACAGAAGAAGATTCAACGGAGTGAAATTGAAGTGCATTTCCCGGGAAGAAGGACAACAGCTGTTGGCAGAGATACATGGAGGCATATGTGGTCACCACATTGGAGCAAGAGCACTTGCCGGCAAAGCTTTCCGGCAAGGTTTCTTTTGGCCGACAGCCCTCCAGGATGCAACTGCACAAGTAACCAAGTGTGAAGCGTGCCAGTTCCACTCCAAACAGATTCATCAACCAGCTCAAGCTCTCCAAACAATCCCTTTATCCTGGCCATTTTCGGCCTGGGGGCTCGATATCCTCGGCCCCTTTCCCCGAGCTGGTGGGGGCTTCGAGTACTAGTACGTGGCAATCGACAAGTTCATGAAGTGGCCGGAGGTGGAGGCAGTGAGGAAGGTGACATCACAGTCAGCAGTCATGTTCTTCAGGTCAATTGTTTGCCGTTTCGGAGTCCCTAACAGGATCATCACCGACAATGGCACACAATTCATGAGCCGCACCTTCATGCACACGTCCAAGATCTTGGCGCCAAGATCTGCCAACCTCGCTGCTCACCCAAGAAGCAGCGGTCAAGCGGAGAGGGCAACGCTGAAGTCTTTGCGCGGGCTCAAGACCAGAACTTTCGACAGGCTGCACAAGTGCGGAAGAAATTGGATCAAGGAGCTGCCGGTGGTTCTTTGGTCGATCAGGACGACGCCAAATCGAGCCACTGGCCAGACACCTTTTGCTCTTGTCTATGGAGCGGAGGCAGTTCTCCCCACGGAACTCGTATACGGATCGCCTCGAGTACTCGCTTATGATGAGCTTGAGCAAGAGCAGCTGCGGCAAGATGACGCACTGCTCCTCGAGGGGGATCGTCTTTAGGCTGCGGTACGAGCTGCTCGTTACCAGCAAGCTTTGCGCCGCTACCATAGCCGCAAAGTTAATGCCAGAAGTTTCGAGGAAGGCGACCTTGTTCTTCGGCGCGCTCAATCCGCCAAGAATTCCAACAAGTTGACGCCGAAGTGGGAAGGCCCTTATCGGGTAAAGCGGGTCACTAGGCCTGGCACTGTCCGCCTTGAGACCGAAGATGGCATTCGTGAGCAACTCTGGAACATAGAGCATCTTCGTAAGTTTTACCCATAAAGCGCGGTTCTTTTAACTCGCTGTCCCGGCAACCACCTTTTGTACAAGCCTTGCCGCTGTTGCATGTAACCCTTTGTACAAAGCCAGGCGCAGATCCCGTGCATAAATAAAGATCGTATGTTCAGTACATATTGTCAAAATTCATGCCTTTTTCTTTTTTAGCATGTATACACTGACAATTTGTGCAGAACTTGCCCCCGGCAAGCAATAACAAGCCTTAAGGCTCCATAACTTTATTTTCTCTTCTTTCTTTTGCTCAAAGAGAAGACTCCTCCGCCCACAAGTTCACCGGGGAAGAAGGAGAAGATAATGATGTGGACTAGGCGTCGTTCAAAGAAGCATAGCCTTGCCGGGATGCGGAAGACAGAAAAGCTAAGTTGCCAAAGTTTGAGCACAGTCATTTTTAAAATTTTTAAGTTATATTCCTTGAACGACCGTGCCTTGTATGGAAAACCTGTGCACGGAGGAACCGGCTAATGGTTAAGTTGCGCCCTTACTTTGTTTCGAGTCCGCTCAACAATGAAAGTGTGATGCGACTAGCCCCGGCAAGGTTTCTTGCCGGAGGCAACACCGCCAGCAGGCTGCTGATGTTCCGCACTCAGCGCTCGCGGCAAGTGTGTTTGCACCGGCAAGTTCCCTAAAAGCGTAAGGGTAAAAACATACAAGGGATGGAACCAAACAAGGGAAGTAATATAGCAGACATTACCCAGAATAAAGTTATATTACAATAAATAACTTGCCGCGCTCTAATGGATTGTTCCTAGGATATATCTATGTAACAACCCGGATACAACTTTCCATATTCGTAACTCCAACTCTTGCCTTTTCCGGAGATGCGATATGGTATTTCCCTTCGTGGTTGGGTTTTTGCATTTTGTTTTGCATTTTGTTCTTGGCGTGCATTTCATCATCGCATCATTCGCATTGCATCGGCATCGTTTTTCATAAAACTTGCATTCGGTCGTCGTTGCCGTTTCTCCCTTTGCCTTCATCACCGTCCCTCGGACCGCTTTGCCTTCGTTGACCGTTCCAGACCGACCGGGTTTTTGTTCCCTCTTGTCAAACCACCTAGCCCCTCCATGCACAGTGCATTGACCCCTCGCGCGCGTCAGAAACTCCCCTGAACCCGACCCGGGCAGTCGTTACCGTTGTGTCCGGATCATCCCCTAACGTCTACAAAACATCTCCGTTTTATTATTTGGACTCCCTAGCCTATTTATTTTGAACCGTCCGATTACGATCGGAGGGATCCGATAGCCCCTAAACTAATCCCTTACCTATATAAACAACCTAACCCTAGCCCCTACCTGTCCAATCCATCCATTCCCATCGCGCCGCCACTAGCCAACCACCCCTCTCATGTCTCCCTCGGGATCCTCCCGATCCAAAATCCCCGCCAACCAGATCGCTCCGACCACCTCCCGTGATTTCCGCGCTGCACAAATCCCCAGCAAGCCGCAGCCAACCCTGAGTGCCGCTCGAGCTACAATGGAATCGCGCCCCTGGATTCTCTGCTTCGAGCACCTCCATGGAGCCAAACTCTCGCGCCTCCTCTTTTTCTTCCCGAGAGCCAATAGAGCTCACCCGCCTCCTCTGCTTCTTCTCGAGTAGACCACGGATCCTTCCCCGAGCTCCAGTTCACCTCGCCGCCGTCGGGAACCGGTGTACCGCGGCCGGGTCCGTCAAGTCCGCGACCCCGCCTGACCTCCTTCCCGTTCATGCCGCCGCCGAGCCTTCTTCTGCTTCACCTGCTGCAGGGCTCCATCGCCCCTGCTCGTCTTCACCTCGCGCATCGCGCCGCCGCGCCCGTGTCCAGCAGATGAGCGCCGCCCCCCCTTCCCCGTGGTTTCTCCCTCCCTCTGGTTCTTTCTCTGTCTCTCTCTGAATCCTTCTCTCTCTCAATCTTCTCCAGGGAACCCCGACGCCCGAGGAGAGCCAAGCTCCTTCCAACCCAGCCACCACCAGGAACTGCCTCGCTTCCTGTCGAGCGCCTCCCTCACCTGCGGCCTCCTCCTAGTCGCCCCGAGCGCCAAGTCCCGCTGCCGCCGTCTTCTGCATCGCCATGGGTGTCCTGCTGCTGTTCCGTCTTCAGTAACGAACGAGCCGCTCGCCCCTTTGACTGCAGCGCCCCGAACCGGTCTCCCCTCCTTGCCGTTGACCACTCCTGGGCCGACGCGCCTCCAGATCCTCCCGTGCCAGATCGCAAGGCCCAGCGCGCCCCAACCGGCCTCCTCCAGCCTCGCGCCCTCTTGGGCCTCCTCCACCGATCCGGCCCATGCGGCCTGGTGAGCACCCAAATCCAGTGCCCTCTCCTGTACACATTCGGGCCAGCCAGATTCGGCCCGTGTACCTTTTTTTCAGATCTGTGCATTAGTCTATTTTTCCAGAGATTACAGTTTTGTAGAAAAACCCTCCACATCATGCATATAATATCTCACTAATTATGCATCATATGTAAAAACTTAATACATGTAAAATGCTTAGAATTTTGTGTAGATTAATAATATCCCACTTTCATCCATGTTTAAAATGTTTAAAATGCTGTTTGATTAAATTTGCTCAAATGCCATGTCAAAATGATTTATTTCATAACTAAATAACCGTAGCTCCATTTTATATAAACTTTATATGTAAATGGGGTAGCAAAATGCCTAGTTTAACATGGTGCACTTTATTTTGCTTTTTAACAACACTAAAATATGTTTTAGGGCAGAACAGTACCAAAACTAAAATATGGACATGAGGATTTCCCGGAATTGTTGTTTGTTGTTCCGGCCTCATTTAAACTTGCCTAGGTAGGTAGTTTAATTATGCTTCACCTCTTGCCATGTTTAACAACATTTAACATTGCTTGGTAGCTTAAAACGAGAGTGAACTAAATAACTCGATGTGGTGTTTTGTCAATATGCAACTCGTTGCATATTGAGCTCCACTTAATTTGTAGTGTTGTTTGTTTCACCTTGCCATGTCATGCCTCATTAAACCGGACATGCATCATACTTGTTTGTGCATCATGACATGTTTATGCTTGTGTGTTTACCATGTTGTTTGTTTCTTTCGGTTTGCTTCTCTCGTTAGCCGGTTTCGTTCGGAGTTGTGAGGATTCGTTCGTCTACGACCGTTTGTCTTCTTCTTGGAATCGTTCTTCTTCCTAGCGGGATTTCAGGCAAGATGACCGCTACCCTGGATCTCATTACTATCATTGCTATGCTAGTTGCTTCGTTCTATCGCTTTGCTGCGCTACCTACCATTTGTTCTTCAAGCCTCCCAAATTGCCATGAACCTCTAACCTTTGACACCATTCGTAGCAAACCATTGATTGGCTATGTTACCGATTTGCTCAGCCCCTCTTATAGCGTTGCTAGTTGCAGGTGAAGTTGAAGATTTCTCCATGGTGGACAGGGTTTATGTTGGGATATCACAATATCTCTTATATTATTAATGCATCTATATACTTGGTAAAGGGTGGAAGGCTCGGCCTTATGCCCGTGTTTTGTTCCACTCTTGCCGCCTAGTTTCCGTCATACGGTGTTATGTTCCCGGATTTTGCGTTCCTAACGCGGGGTGATTTATGGGACCCCCGACAGTTCGCTTTGAATAAAACTTGTCCAAAGAAGGCCCAACATTGGTTTTACCATTTGCCTCACCACCACCTACTTTTCCCTTGGGAGTCGCTCTCTCGAGGTCATCTTTATTCAGCCCCGGGCCAATGCTTGTCTAAGTGTTGGTCCAAACTAGAAACCACTTGCAGCGCCACCTCGGGAAACTTGAGGGCTGGTTCTAGTTGTACGTCTTGCTCATCCGGTCGTGGCACGAGACGAGATCTGCTGGCTACTATCAGGATGTCGGCACGCCGAGAGGTCTTGCTGGTCTTGTTTTACCATTGTCGAAATGTCTTGTAAACCGGGATTCCGAGACTGATCGGGTCTTCCTGGGAGAAGGTTTATTCCTTCGTTGATTGCGAGAGCTTGTCATGGGCTAAGTTGGGACACCCCTGCAGGGTATAAACTTTCAAGAGCCGTGCCTGCGGTTATGTGGCAGATGGGAATTTATTAATGTCCGATTGTAGATAACTTGACACCAAATCCGAATTAAAACGCATCAACCGCGTGTGTAGCCGTGATGGTCTCTTCTCGGCGGAGTCCGGGAAGTGAACACGGTTTCTGGGTTATGTTTGACGTAAGTAGGAGTTCAGGATCACCTCTTGATCATTGCTAGTTGACGACCGTTCCTTTGTTTCTCTTCTCGCTCTCATTTGCGTATGTTAGCCACCATATATGCTTAGCATTGCTTTGCAACCTCACCACTTTACCCCTTCCTTTCCCATTAAGCTTTGCTAGTCCCGATACCCATGGTAATGGGATTGCTGAGTCCTTGTGGCTCACGGATACTTCAAAACCAGTTTGCGGTGCCTATGTTACCGAAAGGTGGCGCAACCAAGCTCAAGGAGGAGCTCGATGAAGATCTTGCCCTTTGTGTTGTTTCGTTCTAGTTGATCGAGAGTGGAGCCCGGTTGGGGTCGATCGGGGACCTTTATGCATTTGGGGTTCTTCTTTTATTTTGGTTCCGTAGTCGGACCTTGATTGTATTTGGATGATGTAATGCTTTATTCATGTAATTGTGTGAAGTGGCGATTGTAAGCCAACTATGTATCTCTTTCCCTTATGTATTACATGGGTTGTGTGAAGATTACCTCACTTGCGACATTGATTTCAATGCGGTTATGCCTCTAAGTCGTGCTTCGACATGTGGGAGATATAGCCGCATCGAGGGCGTTACAAGTTGGTAATCAGAGCCATCCCCGACCTTAGGAGCCCCACTACTTGATCGTTTTTAGCGGCCGAGTTGTGTCTAGAAAAATGTTTTGAGCCATTTAGGATTATATATATCGGAGAGTTAGGAATTCTTTTTACTCCTCAGTCCCTTCGTCGCTCTGGTGAGGTCTCCTGACGTAGAAGTTATGACTTTCCTCTCCTCAAAGTTCACTAAAAAAAAATTTTAGGATCACGCGGGTATCTTGGAATCATTCCAATGGTTTTATGATGAGAACATTGTCTTGGTGCCTCCTGTCAGGGGTTTAGTGGAAGTGTCCCGGGGAGTTGAGCTCTGAGGTGTTGTCGTCATAATTTTATCGTTGCAGTTCTGGAATACCTGAGTTTAGTACGCCGACATCGAAAATCTCTTTTATGCGGTTGTTGGTGAGATAACCCCGATAACCCAGTACTGAGGTGAGTACGGGAGTATTGCCATGACTTGTATAACGGATGCTTTTCGAAGGTTGAGGTACACGATTTCCGAAGGTTTCTTGGTTATGTGTTGACGGATGGATACAGCTGGATGTAGGGATTGTTAGTTTGGGTGAGATATATTGCTTCCTGTATCCCCAACACCGATTGCATAACCGAAAGTTTCGGGAGTTTATAGGTGGGAATTCAAGTAGCTCCTAGAATATCTTTCCGACAGATGCATGATATGGGATTGGGTAAATCTCTATCATATGTATTTGTTCCGGCTTATTCTGCAAGCCAAATCCTTTGTTTTGTTTTATTTGCGGTATTCGAGTTGCTTCGAAGTCAAATGTTGAATCCATACCTTTCCTAAATGGTGTTCTCATATTTCTATGTGAATACTAGTCCTTCTTGACCATTGAGGTTGTCATGTTAATTCTTTTCCAACCGGCGTGCTTCTCTTCAAGTGGATTCGATCATTCTCCACATCCGCAAGATCAATTCTAAGTTTCTCAACGGTGTTTGTTTCATCCGTCCCCAAGTTGCCTTTGTTTTCCCGCCCTCCCACCCTTTTTCTTCAAGGACTCAGATTTTTTTAATCAAGTATCCATTTATTCATGTGAAGTCACTTCACTCTTTTCAATCAATGTTCTGATCCGGTGATCCCTCATGAAGATGCTCACGAGCTTCAAGTTCATCATCCTTCGTTTTTTTTCTTCTCCGGTGGATCCAATTCAAGCTTTCAGTGTTGATCATATTCCTCTCCTCGAGTCAAATGCTTTCTCATGCCGGTGCACCTCTCAATCACTCACCTCTTGCTATTCATTTATTCCAAGGTGTTGAAGATATCTCAGAAGACTTGTGTTTCCATTCTCAATCCGTTCAAGATATCTCGAGCTTGTTATCTCATTCAAACCATTAAATTCTACCGGTGCAGTCTTTATTTCAAGCAATCATTTTCAACGGTGTTTCCTTTTGAGTGGGCCCTAACCCACAGGTCTTTTCCCAGGATCTTACCTGACTCTTCTAATTTATCCGGAGCGATTTCCAAAGTCTTTCGAAGGTTGGCGTAAGAATGAATTTTCATCAGTCATATCCCTTCTCCAAGATCGTTTTCAAAATATTTTGATCGTTGCTTCATCATTTCTATTCTTTTTTGATCCGAAGTGCCTCAACAGTTTTGGTGGTTCTCGTCATCATTCTCAACATTAGAAGACCGAAGAAACATTTCTCTTAAATCTTGGTCCATTCTCTTGAATATTCTTGGTTGTAGCTTCATGCTATCCTCATAATTGTTTCGATTGTGAGAGTTCTTTTCACCCATCCAAAGCATTTCATGAGTTGTTTCCATTTCTTTCCTCCAAAGGCCATCATGTCATAATTCTTCATTCTCAGTGTGTAGCTATCGTTCTCCAAATCTTACCGGTGATTCGTTCAAATATCCTCTAATCAGTTCATGTTCTCTTCGTTCTCATGTATCTAAATCCCCTCAAATATCTTCATTCGTTTTCCAATTCTTCCCGGTGATTTGTGCCTTTGCTACGTTCATTTTCAATTCTTACGGTGGTTCGTTCAAGATTTCACTTCCTTCGTTATCATATCAATTCATTCGTTGTTTCCAAATCCCACCGGTGATTCCATCAATACCTTCTCAAGTTTACGCTATATCTCTCTTAATCCTTTTTCAATGGGAATAAGTAGTATGCCAAATCCATTGTTTGTCATCAATTAAATTTGATGAAGGATAAGCATACAATAAATCTTATTTTTATTTCCTCGAGGTGACTCAATTCCTTTTATGGAGATTATTCATGATGAATAAATTCTTGATTACAAGTGATTCATCTTTCTTTCCGGAGTTGGTCATCATATCACATTCGAGAGGCTTCATCTTTCTTTTCGGAGTTCCAAGCTCTCTCATTTATCTCATCACGAAGCTCCTTCTAAATCATCGCAAGGCTTCACCTTGTGTTTTCAAGTTCTCTTTCTTTTTATCATCCTTTTATTCCCGGAGTTCTTCATGGAGGCTCTACATGATAGTTCGTCAAGGATTCCTTTCATTCTTCTTTTGTTCATCAAGATTTCTCTCGAAGTTAAGATCAGCCAAGCTATACTCAAAATTAAACATGGTGCTCAACACATGTTTTGTTTTGAGGAGTTCAAGTGTTCTTCTTCTTGCATTTCGAAGTGCAATTCTTTCTACCTTATCTTTGAGATGACATTATGTCATTCTTGATAGTATCTCTTCGTGTCAGTTATCTTGGTATAGATTCCACCTAAAGCCTTCCCAAAGGAATGTTGCTATTGTGGTGCTTATCAATGATCCAATTTTCTCCTTCTCATCTCGATGAAGAAGTTTTTCATCTCTTTGGTGCTCTCAGTCAAATCAATTGTTTCCATTAGTGGCTGGTTGTCACCTCATCATTTTGAGATGTTTGCCATAAGCCCACAACAAGCTTGTGCTTTTCGTTGTTGATTTTCCAACAACTCCGTTCAATTCTTCTTTGCAAGGATGCTTTCCAAGCTCATTTGTGGCAGAAGTTGGCATTTTCTTCTCCGTTCTTTTATTCCAATGATCTACCTTCTTTTCGTTCTTCCGGAGGCATGGTGATGTTGCTCTCTTCACTAATCATCTCAAATTGTGAGGATCGTGTTCTTTTCTTGCTTATCCGTTTAGCCGGAGTGTTGTGTTCTCATTCAAGTTCTTTCATCTTATCAAGTCTTGCATCTCTTTTCAGCCGGAGTGCTATCTGAAATCTTTCTTCCCCTTTGTGCCATTCTTTCAATAGTTCCGGAGGCAGTGTGTTGTTGATTTCATCAAGTATCCTCTCATTTGTCAAGTTCATGTCCAATTCCTTCCATTTAGAGTCGGAGTGCTCTCCAAATTATATCAATCTTATTCCTTCTCTATCTAGTTTTAACCGGAGTGGTTTCAATATCTATCTTATCACTTAACCTCTTGGTTCTCGTCGTATCCCTTGTGCCTCTTTTCTAACGGAGTGTTTTCAACTTTGTTCATCTTCGTGGTTTTCTTTCTTTTGTTTTGCTCAACCTCTCAAGGTTCATGGTTTTCACTCTTTTGTCGAACAAGCAACTCAGTTTTACCTCTTCTCTTCCTTTTCCATTTTCCCTCCGGTGCCATCCTAGATCTCGGGACGAGATCCTCTCGTAGTGGTGGAGTGTTGTAACGCCCCGGATACAACTTTCCATATTCGTAACTCCAACTCTTGCCTTTTCCGGAGATGCGATATGGTATTTCCCTTCGTGATTGGGTTTTTGCATTTTGTTTTGCATTTTGTTCTTGGCGTGCATTTCATCATCGCATCATTCGCATTGCACGGCATCGTTTTTCATAAAACTTGCGTTCGCTCGTCGTTGCCGTTTCTCCCTTTGCCTTCATCACTGTCCCTCGGACCGCTTTGCCTTCGTTGACCGTTCCAGACCGACCGGGTTTTTGATTCCCTCTTGTCAAACCACCTAGCCCCTCCATGCACAGTGCATTGACCCCTCGCGCGCGTCAGAAACTCCCCTGAACCCGACCCGGGCAGTCGTTACCGTTGTGTCCGGATCATCCCCTAACGTCTACAAAACATCTCCGTTTTATTATTTGGACTCCCTAGCCTATTTATTTCGAACCGTCCGATTACGATCGGAGGGATCCGATAGCCCCTAAACTAATCCCTTACCTATATAAACAACCTAACCCTAGCCCCTACCTGTCCAATCCATCCGTTCCCATCGTGCCGCCGCTAGCCAACCACCCCTCTCATGTCTCCCTCGGGATCCTCCCGATCCAAAATCCCCGCCAACCGGATCGCTCCGACCACCTCCCGTGATTTCCGCGCTGCCCAAATCCCCAGCAAGCCGCAGCCAACCCAGAGTGCCGCTCGAGCTCCAATGGAATCGCGCCCCTGGATTCTCTGCTTTGAGCACCTCCATGGAGCCAAACTCTCGTGCCTCCTCTTTTTCTTCCCGAGAGCCAGCAGAGCTCACCCGCCTCCTCTACTTCTTCTCGAGCAGACCACGGATCCTTCCCCGAGCTCCAGTTCACCTCGCTGCCGTTGGGAACCGGTGTCCCGCGGCCGGGTCTGTCAAGTCCGCGACCCCGCTTGACCTCCTTCCCGTTCATGCCGCCGCCGAGCCTTCTTCTGCTTCACCTGCTGCAGGGCTCCATCGCCCCTAATCGTCTTCACCTCGCGCACCGCGTCGCCGCGCCCGTGTCCAGCAGATGAGCGCCGCCCCCCTCCTTCCCCGTGGTTTCTCCCTCCCTCTGGTTCTTTCTCTGTCTCTCTCTGAATCCTTCTCTCTCTCGATCTTCTCCAGGGAACCCCGACGCCCGAGGAGAGCCAAGCTCCTCCCGACCCAGCCACCACCAGGAACTGCCTCGCTTCCTGTTGAGCGCCTCCCTCACCTGCGGCCTCCTCCTAGTCGCCCCGAGCGCCAAGTCCCGCTGCCGCCGTCTTCTGCATCGCCATGGGTGTCCTGCTGCTGTTCCGTCTTCAGTAATGAACGAGCCGCTCGCCCCTTTGACTGCAGCGCCCGAACAGTCTCCCCTCCTGCGCGTTGACCACTCCTGGGCGGGCGCCTCGAATCCTCCCGTGCGGATCGCAAGGCCAGTAGCGCCCCAACCGGCCTCCTCCAGCCTCGCGCCCTCTTGGGCCTCCTCCACCGATCCGGCCCATGCGGCCTGGTGAGCACCCAGATCTAGTGCCCTCTCCTGTACACATTCGGGCCAGCCAGATTCGGCCCGTGTACCTTTTTTTTAGATCTATGCATTAGTCTATTTTTCCAGAGATACAGTTTTGCAGAAAAACCCTCCACATCATGCATATAATATCTCACTAATTATGCATCATATGTAAAAACTTAATACATGTAAAATGCTTAGAATTTTGTGTAGATTAATAATATCCCACTTTCATCCATGTTTAAAATGTTTAAAATGCTGTTTGATTAAATTTGCTCAAATGCCATGTCAAAATGATTTATTTCATAACTAAATAACCGTAGCTCCATTTTAAATAAACTTTATATGTAAATGGGGTAGAAAAATGCCTAGTTTAACATGGTGTACTTTATTTTGCTGTTTAACAACACTAAAATATGTTTTAGGGCAGAACAGTACCAAAACTAAAATATGGACATGAGGATTTCCCGGAATTGTTGTTTGTTGTTCCGGCCTCATTTAAACTTGCCTAGGTAGGTAGTTTAATTATGCTTCACCTCTTGCCATGTTTAACAACATTTAACATTGCTTGGTAGCTTAAAACGAGAGTGAACTAAATAACTCGATGTGGTGTTTTGTCAATATGCAACTCGTTGCATATTGAGCTCCACTTAATTTGTAGTGTTGTTTGTTTCACCTTGCCATGTCATGCATCATTAAACCGGACATGCATCATACTTGTTTGTGCATCATGACATGTTTATGCTTGTGTGTTTACTATGTTGTTTGTTTCTTTCCGGTTTGCTTCTCTCGTTAGCTTCGGTTTCGTTCCGGAGTTGTGAGGATTCGTTCGTCTACGACCGTTTGTCTTCTTCTTGGAATCGTTCTTCTTCCTAGCGGGATTTCAGGCAAGATGACCGCTACCCTGGATCTCATTACTATCATTGCTATGCTAGTTGCTTCGTTCTATCGCTTTGCTGCGCTACCTACCATATGTTTTTCAAGCCTCCCAAATTGCCATGAACCTCTAACCATTGACACCATTCCTAGCAAACCATTGATTGGCTATGTTACCGATTTGCTCAGCCCCTCTAATACGTTGCTAGTTGCAGGTGAAGTTGAAGATTTCTCCATGGTGGACAGGGTTTATGTTGGGATGTCACAATATCTCTTATATTATTAATGCATCTATATACTTGGTAAAGGGTGGAAGGCTCGGCCTTATGCCTGGTGTTTTGTTCCACTCTTGCCGCCCTAGTTTCCGTCATACCGGTGTTATGTTCCCGGATTTTGCGTTCCTAACGCGGTCGGGTGATTTATGGGACCCCCTGACAGTTCGCTTTGAATAAAACTTGTCCAAAGAAGGCCCAACATTGGTTTTACCATTTGCCTCACCACCACCTACTTTTCCCTTGGGAGTCGCTCTCTCGGGTCATCTTTATTCAGCCCCGGGCCAATGCTTGTCTAAGTGTTGGTCCAAACTAGAAACCACTTGCAGCGCCACCTCGGGAAACTTGAGGGCTGGTTCTAGTTATGCGTCTTGCTCATCCGGTCGTGGCACGAGGCGAGATCTGTGCGGCTACTATCGGGATGTCGGCACGCGCGGAGGTCTTGCTGGTCTTGTTTTACCATTGTCGAAATGTCTTGTAAACCGGATTCGAGACTGATCGGGTCTTCTGGGAGAAGGTCTATTCCTTCGTTGATCGCGAGAGCTTGTCATGGGCTAAGTTGGGACACCCTGCAGGTATAAACTTTCGAGAGCCGTGCCCGCGGTTATGTGGCAGATGGGAATTTGTTAATGTCCGGTTGTAGATAACTTGACACCAGATCCGAATTAAAACGCATCAACCGCGTGTGTAGCCGTGATGGTCTCTTCTCGGCGGAGTCCGGGAAGTGAACACGGTTTCTGGGTTATGTTTGACGTAAGTAGGAGTTCAGGATCACCTCTTGGTCATTGCTAGTTGACGACGTTCCTTTGTTTCTCTTCTCGCTCTCATTTGCGTATGTTAGCCACCATATATGCTTAGCCGCTGCTGCAACCTCACCACTTTACCCCTTCCTTTCCCATTAAGCTTTGCTAGTCCCGATACCCATGGTAATGGGATTGCCGAGTCCTTGTGGCTCACGGATACTTCAAAACCAGTTTGCGGTGCCTATGTTACGAAAGGTGGCGCAACCAAGCTCAAGGAGGAGCTCGATGAAGATCTTGCCCTTTGTGTTGTTTCGTTCTAGTTGATCGAAGAGTGGAGCCCGGTTGGGGTGGATCGGGGACCTTTGTCGCATTTGGGGTTCTTCTTTTATTTTGGTTTCGTAGTCGGACCTTGATTGTATCTGGATGATGTAATGCTTTATTCATGTAATTGTGTGAAGTGGCGATTGTAAGACAACTATGTATCTCTTTCCCTTATGTATTGCATGGGTTGTGTGATGATTACCTCACTTGCGACATTGCTTTCAATGCGGTTATGCCTCTAAGTCGTGCTTCGACACGTGGGAGATATAGCCGCATCGAGGGCGTTACAATCTAGCAACGGCAAGAAAAGGGAGAAGAAGGGTGGCCTAATCCACGCGCTCGCCGTCGATCCTCCTGACTTTATTGACCTTGTCCACAATGGGTGCGACAATGGCTTTGAGCTCTTCAAGATCAGTGCCCGCCGGCAGCTTCTTGAGGACGCGGGAGAGGTCGAGGCCCAGGTTGCGGAAGAGTATCTTCACCAACACCTTCTCCAAGACCCTGGCGTAGATCGCGCGCGACTCGTCGGCCAGCTTCTTCGGGATCCTTTCCCGGAGCTGCTGGAGAGCCGTCACCACACCCTTGAAGAAAAGAGTAAGCTTGGCGCTGGGCTGGAGGTTCTTGTCGGAGGAGTACCCAAAGCCCGCCAAGTCCAGCTCCGCCAGCTCCTCGTCGATGGACGCAGCAATGTTGACGAGGCCCTCTGTCCAGAGCTCCACTGTAGCCCTGAAGGTGTTCTAAGTCTCGGCGGCCCTCGTCAGCAGCTCCTCGTGGCCCTTGATCTCTTTCTTCAAGTCATCTTCTCGCCTCTTGGCGGCGTCCAGTGTTTCCGTCAAGGTGGCCAGCTTCATCTCCAGATCAGCGCTTGAGTCCTTGGCGGCGTTCAGTTCCTTGGTCTTCTCGGCGAGTTGAACTTGCAGATCGCCATGGGCAAGTGCATCCTTCTCGCATTCGCGCTGGAGTGCGGCAAGCTCTTCATTCTTCTTTCCCATATCCGCCTCCAGCTGCACCACTTTCTCCTCTAACTCCTTCTTGGCAGCCTCGGCGGCCGCGGCAGCGTCCTTTGCCTCCTTGAGCGCCCCGCCAAGTGATTCTTCTCGTGCATCGAGCTCCTCCTCGTGGCTCTCCAGGTTTACCTTCTTCTGCGTCAGCTCACCTTCCCGCCTGGACATCTCCTCGGCGGCGAGCCTCTGCTGCTCCTCGGCCTCAGCCTTTTCCAGGATGAACGCCTTCTTTGCCTCGTCAAGTTACGCCCTCTCCTCCGCAATGGATCGGAGGGCCTCCTAGTTGCGGCTCTTGAGCTCCTCTGCATGCTTTTCTATGTCAACTCCCGCCCGCGCGACAAGCGTCTCCCGGGACTCAACCTTCGCTTGCCGGGCGCGGTAGAGTGACACCAACTTCCGGAGCAACTGCTCCTCCTCGGACTCGCCACTGCTACTGCTGGGCGTGTCAACCACTGCCACCCCAGCAGAGGCGAGTACTTCCCCATCAAACTCCTCTCCTTCGACCGGTGCCCTGGAGCTCGACGCCCAGGGAAGCTTGATGTATACGCCCTCGCCGGCCTTTAAGTATGCGCCTGGCTGGGGCTCCTCGGAGCCCGGCGTTGCGTCAGCGGCGGAGGGGTCGGCGGTCGATGCAGCGCCGTGCGCTCCTGTGTCCTCCGGGTCATTAGTACGATCGCCGGGTCCCTCGCCGGCTCCTGCGCCAGCAGCCTTGGCTGCTTCTTCGTCGGCGGGTTCATCAGCGCCGGCCTCTTCCTCGTCAGCAGCGGCATCCCCAGTGTTGCCGCGTGCGCCTTCCTCGCCGGTGGACTCAGTCTCCATCGGGTCTGTGAGAGGGGGATCTGAGGACAGGGAGAGGAAGGAGAAGTCAAGCAAATATCCAAAAAGAAGAAGAAAAACCAAGGGAAAATTTCCGACAAGGAGTGTTACCTGTGCTGGGCTCCGTGACCATGTGCTCCACCACTGGGGGCTCACCGGTTCCCTCCCTTTCCGGGGACCTCTCCCTTGCCAGGGAGCGCTCCCTTGTCGGAGAATCGCCCCTTGGCGGCGTAGTCGAAGCAGACAGCACCTCCGGGGCGGTTTCTGCTTGCTCCTGGTGGGTCTGTTCTGCTCCTACACAAGTAAATCAACAATCAAGATGTCAGCAAAAGAAGAAGCACCCATGCGCGCCCCACAACAGGAAGTAAACAGAACACTTATGCTGGGGGCTGTGCTGGGGGCTGCTGCGAGGAGAAGGGATCGGGTCCATCAAGGTAGTCTCGGACGTGTCTTCTGCCATCACAGCAGGATCGTCCTCGATGACAACCACGGGGACCTTGGCCCTCTTCGCCGCTCTCTCGGCCAGAGTCCTGAAATGAAACAGGAATTCAGAGGGAGACAAGTCAGATGCAAGACAAGCAACAACACAGATCGAAGAAAAACAAGTACAGCAAGGAGAGAGCCTTACTCCTCCTCCTCTTCCTCCTCCTCGTCGGAGCTCAGCGCAGAGAGGTCGAAGTCCGGTACCCTTTCTGCGCTGCGAGGCGAAGGAGTAGGCTCCCTTGGACGTTTGACGGCAGCCGCGGCAGGATCAGGCGTGGCGGCCCGGGAAGACCCGCCTCGATTGCGGCACAGCACTGGACCCTCCGTGGCGGCAGTACTTGCAGATGGGCGTGTCCCACGGCGCCTCGGCTGCTGGCCTGCCTGTCCTCCTGCCGTATCTCCAACTCGACGGAGGCGCCTTCTTGGTTGGAATTGGGGCTGCGCTGGGGGCTCCGCCTGCGGCAAGCTGATCGAAGACGGCTGGCCGCTCGCGCCCTCGGCGGGCTCGCTCGCTTCGGCCTCGGGCTCCTCCTCTCCAGCGACCTCTCCGGCAAAGTCCTCCCTGTCGGCAAGGCTCGCCGCCTCGGCCGCCTCTGCCTCCTCCAACGTGAAGCCGAACTCGCCCGCGGCGGCGGCCGCCGCCGCCTCTTCGGCCCTGCTGGCGATGTACCGCATCTCGTTTTCGGTGGTGGCGTGGTTGAGAAGCTTCTTTTCGTCGGCGTTGACTGCTACCTCCCTCAAGCCATCGAAGAATTGCTGCACGACGTCGTCGGCGGGCTCCATCCAAGTTGGGATTACCCCGTGCGAATCACACTCTGGCATCATTCGCCAGATCGATCGCTACCGGAGTTGTTGCACAATGGGATGACGCCCTGCGGCAGCCTGAACCACTCTGGATGGTTGGCGTCATGCTTGAACAGCTCCTTCAGCATCCCGTCAAGCTCCAGAACTGTGAAGTTGAAATTGAGGCCTGGGCGCAGCATCATGATATCCGCCGGGCCGCCAAACTGCCAGGCGGGCCTCCCCCTCTTCTGTAGAGGGGCGATGCGACGGCGAAGGAAATCCGCGCCAACCGCCCCTGCTGTGAGCCCGGCAAACCTGAGCCGGAGGATTCGGGTGGTGGCGATCTTCAGCTTGGCGTCATCCGGCGACAGGGCGCTCCAGTCGCCGCCGCGAACTACCCGAGCCTGGCGCAGGTTGGTGAATGGTTGCGGATTGGCATCACAGATCCAGCACCACTCCGCCCTCCACTCATCCCACTTGCTGCGGAGCTCGCCCGCCAGATACACCTCCTTCATGCCGATTCGTGAGGTCCAGGTGATTCCGCTAGCCAATGGCTCTCCTTTTTCGGCTCGGGGGGTGAAATAATGGCGAAAAAGAGCAACGCTCGGGTGGATGCCAACGAAGTTCTCGCAGAGGTGTGCGAAAACCGCCATTGTCAGAACGGCGTTGGGGTGAAATCAAGAAGATGAAACCCGTAGGTATTCATGATGTCGCAGAAGAAATCAGAAAAAGGTGGGCAGAGCCCGCAATAGAAGAACACCGGAAAGAAATAGTACCCTTTTGGGCACCGCTTGATTTGGAAGCCTTGGCGGAGACACACCGGCGTCTTGCGGATGCGCCGCGTCTCCGTCGACGGAAGAGGTAGAACTCCTCCATGGCGCCTTCCGGTGAGCTCAGGGGGGAAAAGCACTCGCTCCTTGCGCAGCTGTAGGATCGTTGAAGGCAAGAGTGTCTAGAGGGGGGGGGGTGATTAGACAACTCGACAAGATAAAAGTTTATGCCTTTTTATTAACATAAGTTCTTAGCAAGTTCATAATGAAGATCAAGTCAAGCATCATGCACACAAGTCGAGCAACATACTAAACATGCGATTCTAGAGTATAGGGCAGCGGAAAGTAAATTGCATGAATAGTAAGGAGAGATTGTGTAGAAACAAACGCAATTTGGAGACACGGAGATTTTTCTCGTGGTTCCGATAGGTGGTGCTATCGTCAATCCACGTTGATGGAGACTTCAACCCACGGAGGGTAGCAGCTGCGAGAGTCCACGGAGGGCTCCACCCACGAAGGGTCCACGAAGAAGCAACCTTGTCTATGCCATCATGGCTTACGCCCACGGAGGACTAGCCTTACTCGGGGTAGATCTTCACGAAGTAGGCGATCTCCTTGCCCTTACAAACTCCTTGGTTCAACTCCACATCATGACGGAGGCTCCCAAGCGACACCTAACCAATCTAGGAGGCACCACCCTCCAAAAGGTAATAGATGGGGTTGGTGATGATGAACTCCTTGCTCTTGTGCTTCAAATGATAATCTCCCCAACACTCAACTCTCCTCACTGATTTGGCTGTGGTGGAAGGCGGGATTGAGTGGAAAGCAACTTGGGAAGGCTAGAAATCAAGTTTCATATGGTGGGAGTGGAGCAACTTGATCTCAACACAAGGGTAGGTAGTTTTCTTCTCGAAATGTAAGGTAGGAGTGGTAGTTCTTTCGATGGCTCTCTCCACGAATGAAGAGGAGGTGGAGGGTATTTATAGCCTCCACACAAAATCCAACCGTTACACACATTTGACCAATCTCGGTCGGACCGAAGTTGACAACTCGGTGAGACCGAAAGTTCAAATCTTGTGAGCGTTGGGATTTTCGTGGGACCGAAAATACAATCTCGGTTAGTCCGATTCTTCCAAAGTCTAGGGTTTGCCAATCTCGGTGGGACCGACTTTCTCATCTCGGTGACACCGATTTGAGTCTGAAGGTTCTGAAGCTTGGCAACACCAATATCGGTATGACCGAGTTTGGAATCGGAAAATCCGAGATTCTTAGGGTTTGGCTATATGGTGAGGTGGTTCATCTCGGTGTGGTGAGTTTGGAATCGGTGGGACCGAGATTACTTATGAGTTTATGTTGGAATGAAAGATTGCGATAGTTTGAGAGATAAATCACTAAGCACTTAGAGCAACGGATCATTATCATAACCTCATCCCTTTTAATAGTATTGGCTTTCCTATGGACTCAATGTGATCTTGGATCACTAAACCAAAAATGGAGTCTTGAGCTTTTTGCCAATCCTTTCCTTAGCATCTTAGGGGTCCACCTTTCTAGTCCTTTTGCCATGCCAGAGTGATTGACTTTTCTGAGACATACTTGATAAAAGCATTAGTCCAACCACAAAGTATGTTGTCATTAATTACCAAAACCACCTAGGGAGCAAATGTGCTTTCAATCTCCCCCTTTTTGGTAATTGATGGCAACACACGAAAAAAGATATCAAAGCTTCTTGAAAGAAAGACAGGATTATCATTAAAGCTTTGACAAACATGTAGTACACAAGCTCCCCTACAAGTGTGCAAGATTTTAGATTTTGGTTTTGGACTACCACAAGCACACATGAGAGAAAAGCAAGATGTGCTACATGCAGCTTGGCTATATGCATCGAGGCGGATGAAGGTAAATGAGAGATGATGCATATGTGCATGGTGATTTCTTGCAAACAAGTATTCACAAGCAAGTCACCATCATGCACATTCTGCAAGATGCATATACTTACCTTGGAGTTCCTTGGTATTGTACCAAGAAATAAACTTGGGAAAACAGGGTTAGATAACACAAGAGTAGTTCTTCACCAATAGCAAGAACATCAAGAGTACCAAGCCAGGATGACATGTATAAAGAGTGTCTCATGTTGAGCACTAGCTTGAATCAGCCAACATGTCTCCCAAGACTAAAAGATTTTCAATGAGCTCGAGAGAATTTTGCTTTTCATAAGATACCAATTGTGATCTTTTAAGATACCAATTGTATAAGATACCGATTTTACTTTTCAAGATACTCATAGTGAGAGCAAGAGAAGCAAAATCAAGAGAATAATGCCAAATGTATTATCACGAAGAAATATATGGCAAAGCTTTGATGTGATCCTCTCCCCTTAAGGTAAGATTGTTCTTCTACCTTTAAAATGTCTTTTCTCCTTTTCCTCCAATCTTCCCTTAAGCTCCCCTCCCCTAAATCTTCTCCCCTTTGACATCAAGTGCGAAAAGGACAAGATAAACCAGAAGGGCAGGAAAGATGGAAGGAAAGAATTGGGTTCATTAAGAATCACAACCGAGCAAATTAAGTATCTGAAGAAATCATTTAGATGAGCTGTAGGAGATGATATCCTGGTGAATATAAATCGGTGACACCGAATTGATATGGATCGGTGAGTCCGAAAGTCAGAGACTTAGGGCAGATCCTTTTTCGGTCAGACCGAAGTGATTGAATCGGTGACTCCGAGTTTAATTCCAAGGAAATACAGAAATAATTCAGCTCACTTTGCAAGGAATGTTTCAGAAGATTTGCAATGAATTTGTAAATGATTTTCAGGGAATTTATCAGAGCTAAAGGATATACACAAGAACAGAAGAAACAGAAATGAAAAAGATTGCTAGATGAAGGTTTTTTTTTGTTTAAAAGAAAAAAAACTCAACAAGAGAATCAAAAGAGACAATAGCAAAATTCCAAAACATATGTACTTCATCTAGACAAGGGTCGGCAACTAGGTCACCTATGTTTGAGTATATTGACTTAGGAGTCAAATGAGAACATTTGATCATAGGTCATACTCATCGTTTAAGCTCAAAATGGGGTTACCATTTTTCGATTAAGCATTTGATGTGATCACATCTTTTGAAGCTGCTTGTACTCATGACTTTGAGCAAAGCTTTTTCAAGATGTGAAAGACATACCTTGGGCTTGTTGTTGCTTGTTCTCATGTAGGTGAACTTGATGTAGATGCTCATAGAATGTGAAGTTGGAGCACCATTACCAAATGTATAGTTCATCTTCCTACATGGGTTAGGCAAGCAAGGAAATACTCAAGAAAATCCAATATGACATGAGTGAAGTACTAGAAGTATATGGTGTCAAAAAGGATATGTGGAATTTTGTTCCTTGAACTCAACATCCCAAGAGCTAGATACTTGGTCAATGACAAGACTACTCATGATCTGAGTGAGTGTGATAATCTTGTAGAATGTAGACCATCCAAGTACCTGCAAGGAGTTAGATGCAATACAAGGGGGCAAATGTGTCCAAGACATATGATCATCATCATAAGAGAAATATCAAGGATTAGTCAATTTGGCTCATGCCTTGCATGCATCAATGGAGTTTTCACTCCAAGTTTGAAGCATCAATGATGTTCAACTCACTCCTTAAGCGACAAAACACTTTCTCATCAAGTGGTTTTGTGAAGATATCTGCAAGCTGTTTGTCAGTACGAACATGCTTAAGATCAATGTCACCCTTAGCAATGTGATCACGAATAAAATGGTGACGAACTTCAATGTGTTTCGTGCGAGAGTGTTGCACGGTATTGTGTCCAATCTTAATTGCACTCTCATTGTCACAAAGCAAAGGAACATGTCTTGCATGTATCCCATAGTCCTTAAGCATTTGTTTCATCCATAGCAACTGAGCACAACACGAACCTGCAGCAATATATTCTGCTTCTGCAGTAGATAATGATATCGAGTTTTGTTTCTTGGATGACCAAGACACAAGGGATCGACCGAGAAATTGACATGTACCCGAAGTTGACTTTCTATCTATCTTGTCTCCGGCATAGTCCGAGTCGGAATAGCCAACAAGATCGAAAGAGGCCCTCTTAGGATACCAAATGCCAAAGTTAGGTGTGTGTATCAAATATCTCACAATTCTTTTAACAGCTTTAAGATGACATTCTTTAGGAGCAGCTTGATATCGAGCACACATGCATACACTCAACATTATATCAGGACGAGAAGCACAGAGATATAGTAGAGAACCAATCATGGATCAATAAACCTTTTGATCAACAGGTTCTCCATCTTTAGTCAAGTCATTATGTCCATTAGTAGGCATGGGGTTCTCATACCTTTGCTCTCTTGCATGTTGAACTTCTTGAAGAGATCCTTAGTGTACTTAGTTTGTGAGACAAAGTACCCTCCTTAGATTGCTTGATTTGCAATCCAAGGAAGAACTTGAGTTCACTCATCATGGACATCTCATACTTCTCCGACATAAGCTTCCCAAACTTCTCACTAAAATCAGGGTTAGTTGATCCAAAGATAATATCATCGACATATATTTGGCACACAAATAGTTCTCCGTCAACCCTTTTTGTGAATAGTGTTGAGTCAATTTTACCAATTTCAAATCCTTTTTCAAGAAGAAAACTAGTCAAGCATTTGTACCAAGCTCTAGGGGCTTGTTTAAGACCATAAAGAGCTTTGTGCAATTTGTAAACATGATTGGGCTTTTTAGGATTCACAAATCCGGGAGGTTGTTTTACAAAAACTTCCTCCTCAATTTCACCATTTAGGAAAGCACTTTTAATGTCCATTTGATAGAGAGTAATGTTATGGTGGTTGGCATAAGCAAGAAGAATGCGAATGGACTCAAGTCTAGCAACGGGGGCGTAGGTCTCACCATAGTCCATACCTTCGACTTGTGTGTAACCTTGTGCTACGAGACGAGCCTTGTTGCGGATGACTTGTCCATCTTCATCTTGCTTGTTCCGAAACACCCATTTGGTTCCAATGAGGTTTTGGTCATCATTGGGCTTCTCTACCAAAGACCAAACGTTGTTCCTCTCGAAGTTGTGCAGCTCTTCATGCATAGCGTTCACCCAATCCGGGTCTTCAAGCGCTTCTTCTACCTTCATAGGTTCAAGACTGGAAATAAATGAGTAATGCTCACAAAAGTTAGCTAAGCGAGTTTTAGAGCGAGTGATTCTCCGGTCGATGTCATTCATCATTTGTTCCACGGGATGGTCCTTCTTGACTCTTTCTCGAACTCGGGATAGCTTTTGTCGTGGTCGTGGCTGAGCTTCCTCATCATCCTCATCTTCTTCTTCATCTGTGTTGTTGGTGTTGTCTTGAGGTGATGGAGAAGGAGGTTGTGGTGGATCTTCTTGTCGCACTTCCTCATCTTGGTGAGTTCCACTTGTGGAAGCCTCCATGTTGCCTTGAGGTTCACCTTGCCGTGAGGTAGGGGGCTCCACATATGTAGATGAGGTACTCTCCTTCACTTCCATGGGACGAATCTTTCCAATGGATAAATCTTGAATGGCTTCCGATGAGTCCTTGTCTCCTACATCAATAGGCATTTGCTCTACTTGCGAGCCATTAGATTCATCAAACTTCACATCTACCGTCTCTTCAACCTTTCGGGTGAAATTATTGTAGACACGGTAGGTGTGAGAGTTTGATCCATAACCGAGAAAAAAGCCTTCATGAGTTTTAGGAGCAAATTTAGACCGACGATGCTTATCAAGAATATAGCATTTTGAACCAAAGACACGAAAATATCCCACTTGGGGTTTGTTACCCGTAAGGAGCTCGTATGAAGTCTTGCCGAGGAGCTTGTGAAGATAAAGTCATTGATGGCATGACAAGCTGTCTCGACGGCTTCACCCCAGAAGTGTTTTGGTGTCTTGTATTCATCAAGCATAGTCCTCGCCATTTCAATGAGTGTTCGGTTCTTCCTCTCAACAACCCCGTTTTGTTGAGGTGTGTACGTAGCTGAGAACTCATGTAGAATCCCTTCCTCATCGAGAAAAGAGTCCACATGGGCGTTCTTGAACTCCGTTCGTTGTCACTCCAACCTTCTTGATCTTCACCTCAAATTGATTCTGAGCCTTTCTAGCAAAGGTTTTGAAGATTTTCTGAACCTGCGATTTGTCATCAAGGAAAAATACCCACGTAAATCTGGAAAAGTCATCAACAATAACTAGACCAAAGGAGTTACCACCAAGGCTTTTGTAAGCATTGGGACCGAAGAGATCCATATGAAGAAGCTCAAGCGGTCTCCTTGTGGTCATGATATTCTTCACGGGATGACTTCCACCTACTTGTTTTCCTGCTTGACACGCACTGCAGAGTCTATCTTTGTCAAAGAAAACATCTTTAATCCCAAGAATGTGATCACCTTTGATTAGCTTATCTAAATTTCGCATACCAACATGTCCAAGCCTTCTATGCCAAAGCCAACCTTTAGCAGATTTAGCAATAAAGCAAGTTCTAGGTTGAGCTTTCTTAGTGAAATCGACAATGTATAGGTCACCTCTACGAATGCCAGTAAAGACCATGTTATGATTGTCACTGCGAAAAACTTGGCAATCTACTTTGGTGAATAGCACGTTGTATCCAAAGTCAGCTAATCTAGACACGGAAAGTAAATTGTATCCAAGAGATTCAACAAGCATGACATTTTTAATGGAGCTATCATGAGATATGGCCACCTTACCAAGGCCAAGTACCTTACCCTTGGAGTTGTCTCCAAAAGTCACATACTTGCGTGGACCATTGTTCTTTGCAAGCTCTCGAAACATATCTTCATCTCCGGTCATGTGATCGGTGCATCCACTATCAAGAATCCATTCTTTTCCACCGGATATGTAGTCTCTCATATTTGCCATTAGACTGAGACTCTTCATGATCTTGTCTAGCTCGGTGTCCGAATCGTCATCATGCTCATGCTCATCATCATATTGACCCGTAGATAATTCATCATCAATACCTAGGTCAATTTGACAATGACTTGCATCAATTTTATCAACGTGATAATAATCATCGGAATGCAATACAAGAGCATTTCTAACTAGAACATTGATAAGTCCGGAATCACCCTTCCGTTTCATAAGATCACGAAGCTCAAAAAAGCATTTATCAAAGTTGGGATCATTGGGGTGCAACATATCAAATTCAACAGTCTTGTATAGAATTTCATCAAGACCTCTCAAAGAGTAGTCCGGATAAAGTTCTTCCAAGAACTTCCACATAGCATGGGCGCACTCAAAGTTTGTGACAAGCTCAAGCAAGTTATCCGCAAGCCTCTAATGATAAGATTGACAGTTCTAAGGTTCTGAAGCAAATCAAGCTCTTCATCCATAGTGGGGTGCAAGGGGTCAAATGGTGGTACATATGGGGTTTCCACATATTTGCAAAGTTGTATATCTTAAAGATAGCAAGCATTTCAATCCTCCACGAGTTATAGGATGCTCCATCAAGGGTAGGCACTCTATGACTAACACTCCCAAGCGTGAACACGTCCATCTTCCTCCAATGGTGTGCAAACCAAAGCAATGGAGACCAAAGCTCGATACCAATTGTAGGATCGTTGAAGGCAAGAGTGTCTAGAGGGGGGTGATTAGACAACTCGACAAGATAAAAGTTTATGCCTTTTATTAACATAAGTTCTTAGCAAGTTCATAATGAAGATCAAGTCAAGCATCATGCACACAAGTCGAGCAACATACTAAACATGCGATTCTAGAGTATAGGGCAGCGGAAAGTAAATTGCATGAATAGTAAGGAGAGATTGTGTAGAAACAAACGCAATTTGGAGACACGGAGATTTTTCTCGTGGTTCCGATAGGTGGTGCTATCGTCAATCCACGTTGATGGAGACTTCAACCCACGGAGGGTAACGGCTGCGAGAGTCCACGGAGGCTCCACCCACGAAGGGTCCACGAAGAAGCAACCTTGTCTATGCCATCATGGCTTCGCCCACGGAGGACTAGCCTTACTCGGGGTAGATCTTCACAAGTAGGCGATCTCCTTGCCCTTACAAACTCCTTGGTTCAACTCCACATCATGACGGAGGCTCCCAAGCGACACCTAACCAATCTAGGAGGCACCACCCTCCAAAAGGTAATAGATGGGGTTGGTGATGATGAACTCCTTGCTCTTGTGCTTCAAATGATAATCTCCCCAACACTCAACTCTCCTCACTGATTTGGCTGTGGTGGAAGACGGGATTGAGTGGAAAGCAACTTGGGAAGGCTAGAAATCAAGTTTCATATGGTGGGAGTGGAGCAACTTGATCTCAACACAAGGGTAGGTAGTTTTCTTCTCAGAAATGTAAGGTAGGAGTGGTAGTTCTTTCGATGGCTCTCTCCACGAATGAAGAGGAGGTGGAGGGTATTTATAGCCTCCACACAAAATCCAACCGTTACACACATTTGACCAATCTCGGTCGGACCGAAGTTGACAACTCGGTGAGACCGAAAGTTCAAATCTTGTGAGCGTTGGGATTTTCGTGGGACCGAAAATACAATCTCGGTTAGTCCGATTCTTCCAAAGTCTAGGGTTTGCCAATCTCGGTGGGACCGACTTTCTCATCTCGGTGACACCGATTTGAGTCTGAAGGTTCTGAAGCTTGGCAACACCAATATCGGTATGACCGAGTTTGGAATCGGAAAATCCGAGATTCTTAGGGTTTGGCTATATGGTGAGGTGGTTCATCTCGGTGTGGTGAGTTTGGAATCGGTGGGACCGAGATTACTTATGAGTTTATGTTGGAATGAAAGATTGCGATAGTTTGAGAGATAAATCACTAAGCACTTAGAGCAACCAGATCATTATCATAACCTCATCCCCTTTTAATAGTATTGGCTTTCCTATGGACTCAATGTGATCTTGGATCACTAAACCAAAAATGGAGTCTTGAGCTTCTTGCCAATCCTTTCCTTAGCATCTTAGGGGTCCACCTTTCTAGTCCTTTTGCCATGCCAGAGTGATTGACTTTCCTGAGACATACTTGATAAAAGCATTAGTCCAACCACAAAGTATGTTGTCATTAATTACCAAAACCACCTAGGGAGCAAATGTGCTTTCAGCAGCGCCTCAAGTTGCAATGCCTCTGCCGACTTCGTGGTCTTGCCGGTCTTCGGAGCCATGGCGGAAGCGGCGAAGGAGCGCAGAGGTGTTGAGGGTGACGGCGGCGACGGGCGGCGGAGCGCTGCTCTCTTTCTGCTTAGGAAGCGGAGGGGAGCGGCGGAGCTTTCGGAGGAAGGAACTGCGAGTGGCGAAGGTGGGGGAACGGCCCTGTTTCCTCTGCTTATATACAGGGGAGGCGAACGTTACGCATTTCCTGGACTTAAAAATTACCCACGATCTCTCCCACGACGCCGCGATTGACGCGTGCCGTTACGAGAGGACGCGGTGGATACGAAGTGGATTTGGTTTGGACCCAGGCCGCGCGTGCCCGTGCCCTGTTTTGGGCCTGGCCCAACAGCGCTCGGCACCGTGTATGGCCCAGGCCCGGGGGCTCCTGTCGGTGTACTAAAGTAGGGGTACCTTAGTACCCCAAACTTGTGCACGGGCAGTCGCAGCGTCCCGCGGCAAGGCTTGCCGGGCGTCCGCCAAGACCCTCCACTATGCATATTACTGCCATTCAAGAACAAAGTGTTAACCGAGAAGACAAGGCCCCGGCAAGAGAAGCTTGCCGGGAAGGACAAGACCCCGGCAAGAGGAGCTTGCCGGGAAGGCCAACCAAGGCACTTCAGAAAACTTGCCGCGACGCGCTGCGCGTCCCGGCAAGACCCGGCGAGCGGCAAGCTCGCGGGTGCAGCAAGGCGCTTGCCGCGGCGAAGCCACCACTCTGCGCCCACGCTCCAGCGCATCCGACGACGTGTCGCCGCAGGATCGCTCCTGGTGCACGTGGCGGGTAGCTGTGCAGCCAAGCGGTGCGAGGTGGCAAGTGAAGATGACTAGGAGGCCATCGTGGCGATCGGTGGCGCCCCTAACGGTCGCTTCCGACACTGTTGGAGCGACCGGACGGGCATTAAATGCCCTTGTCCCCTACCGTCAGAGTTAGGTAGGGGGCACTATTGATAGTGGTTGTACCAACCCGCGTTTTTACTTTTCTACCCATCTCTCTGCGTTGCCACCTGTCGGTGACCCCTTTGGACTATAAAAAGGAGGCCCATGCGCACGTAGAAGGGGTTCGACTCATTCGAGACTACAAAATACCCACGCTTTCGAGCAAGAACAAAATACAAACACAAAGCAGCAGTAGGAGTTTTATCTCTCCGGAGAGCTCCGAAGCTGGGTAAAATCCCCCGCGTGCTCGACCTCGATCTGCTCTTCGTGCGCCCTCCGCTCCCTGCCGGAGCGAAAAGGGGCCCTGCCCCATAGGTGCTCGTTCCCCCATGACATGTATGATTGGCACAACATGATCCCTGTTTGCACAAGTAGGAACAAGGTGAAACCTTCATTAGCTTAGTGAGAAAGGATAGGAAGACATTAGCATATTACTCAAACAGTAGCATCAAATTCATGATGGATAACACGCAAAACATTGCCTCATTAAACCAATGGCAATGAATTGACATGCAAAACAATAGCACTATTATGTCATGACACTAATAATATTTCCTCCCTGCTCCACCACATGATTCACCTCCATAGACAAACATTCACACGTACATGATTCAGCATAGGGTCCTCCTAAAGATTTGTTTAACTCCAACAGGAAAATTAGGCAGTAATAAATTAGTGGTACTTAAGTACTCCTAATTAATTAAGTGAGATAGCAGAAGTGGAAGGGCTCCCTGGAGGATCGTCTCACATGTAAGGTAGTCGCTGCGGAGCCCTTGAATAGCCTCGGCCGAGGCCTCACGGCTTCAACAAGATCGCCTTTGTCACTGCTTTATTCTTCTTCTTCTTCCTCTTCATGCTCTGCTTTCTCTTTCTCCTCACCAGTTGGTGAAACCAAGTACATGATTGGCCTTCTAATTCAGAATTGGTTTTGTCAGTGAGGGATTACAAGTGTACTAGTAAAAAACAGCATTATTTTCTCATGGCAGTCGGAAAATAGAGATGAACACATGCATTAAATATCATTCTTACCTAAAGGAAGGTTATGGCGCCAATATGGATGATGAGGATTGGAACACAGATCTCCCTTTGTGCAGTTCCACCAAAATGAACCAACTGTTCCATCTGACATTCCAGTTAAACAGCACAAAAGCCACTTCTTTTAAGAAGAGTTTTGTGCAGTGCACCAAAAGGTCACAACAACATCCAGGTGAATTGGATATCCCTGTTTGCACAAAAAGGCACAGAGGAAACTGTCAGAGTCTCAAACAATTACAAGCAAAAACATTTGGCTAAACTTGTCAGAGTCTCAAACAATTACAAGCAAAAACAGTGGCATGGCTTCATTTTTACCAGGGACATTATATTAAGAACAGCTAAGGCTGCATTCGATTCACAGGTTTGGTGCAGGATTTTCGTAGGAACACAATTCCTACGGTATTCTTTCCCTTCCAACCGTTCGGAACATGGGAAAGCTGAATAGTGTTTCATAGGAAAGCTGATCTGGTAGTACTGATTCCATTGGATTAGAAACATCCACGCGCTGCTTATTTTTTGGGCGGAAGCCCGAGGCAGGCGCTCGCTGCCATGCGTTAGACAAAGTTGATGTCTTTGTGTTTGCGGAATAAAAAATCAACCTATGTGTGGTACGTGAGGTGAGGAGAAGAGTAGTCACCGTGCAGTTGAATAAACAAATAGCATCTCATCTTGCCAAGCATGCTACTCTAAAAACAAATCTGTACATTTAAGTAGTCCATCCGAACACATTCTCTTGAGAGTTTCCTCCGGTCATTGTTCCATAGTTTTATACCTACATTCCTTTCCTATTCCTCTATTTTCATCAAGACCTATGTTTTCTGCCTTTATTCCGATCGAGCCTAAATATTTGGTATAAGGGCATGGGACGGTGGGTGCACCAGCAAGATCAAACACCATGTACGTAAACAGGGGCATAAAGTGGTGATTCATAGTTTGTTGCCCCGAGAAACAAACATCCAAGAAACATATCTGGGCTGGTCCCATTTTTGTTCACTCTAGCGACCTACTCCTATGTGTGGATACCAAATCTAGTCCTGGTCATACCACTGTGTACAGCGTTACCCCTATATTTCCCTTTTCGACCAAGAGACCGGTTGGATTACCGATCAGTACTACTTTCATCCCTTTCCTTCTGTTTGTACCAAGTCCGATGTACATACTAAATTCCCCACCCCACTTTATTTCAATGACAAGTATTTTGGACGGAGGAGTACAAGATTCGACTCCATGAAGTAGCTTTACCTCTAACAATAGAAAAAAATAGGTGACGTTGGACCATCCGATCGAGAGGGGCTGAGAGGTAGAAAATGATGCACATGTAGCGACGTAGCGAGCTGGGGAAGTAGAGCTAAGGTGGTTTCGAACGAAGATATACCTGAAGGTCGTCGGGATGTGGATAGGTGGGCGGCGGGAGGCCGGATCCGCCCATAGGCAACGACGAAGGGATCGGAGGACCTCCCGTGCCAGTGCTCGGCCAGAGATAATGGTGCGGCCGGTAGTGGGTCTCCTCCCTCGCTATCAACGACGGCCTAAACGCTGCCCCTCCTCCCCTTCACCGGCGGAGGGGGATACGCCCGGATCTGTAACCAGCGGTGAGGATAGAAAGCCAGTGTTTTTTGAAGGGAGAAAGATAGGGTTACTACCCCTATCTTGTTTAGATCTGGGAGGATGAGAGTGTGTGAATAGAGCAGCCCTTGCAAGTAAGCGCGGAAGCTCCGGCCTATATATAAGTAGTGGGGTAGTTTTCCTTTTCACTCCATCAAAACAATCGTTTAAAATTGTGTACTACTACATGCCAGGTCGCGGTTTTTTTAGTTGTTGATTGTTTTTTTTTTGAGATAGCTACCCGCTTGTTCCAAGTGGTGTACGGTGTGCCAGGTCGCACTTTGTATCGTTCAAGTCTGGTAGTACTACAAGTCCCTCCATTAAATGAACAACCACCCCCTAGTGAAAATTGTGAACAAGCCCACGGCTAAAATTAGCTATAACGTGGGTTGCCCCAACATGCATTATTATTTATGTTTTCTACTCCCTCCGTTCCTAAATATAAGTCTTTTTTATTAGCCACACCTAAGACAAGAACTTTTTTATTAGCAGTGAACCCCACATGTCATAGACACAAATATTGTGGCAAGATTCCCTTAGGCAAGCCAAAGTGTGTCTAACAATTTGAGCAACTCAGGTTAGGCAAGTGTGGCAAGTGTGGGAAAAATAATGTGACAACATAAGGCAAACATAGTCACAATCCAAACAGCCCTGTGATTTTTGTGACATGCATGAAAATTTGGTTAGTTAAATTTATAGTCAAAATTTGGCAAGGTGCATCAAATCAACACATGCAAGTATCAAAAGGAAAGTAATGGCATGCATGCATGTCACGCCCTCGATGCGGCTATAGCTCCCACGTGTCGAAGCACGACTTAGAGGCATAACCGCATTGAAAGCAATGTCGCAAGTGAGGTAATCTTCGCACAATCCATGTAAAACATAAGGGAAAAGGTACATAGTTGGCTTACAGTCGCCACTTCACACAATTACATGAATAAAGCATTACATCATCCAGATACAATCAAGGTCCGACTACGGAACCAAAATAAAAGAAGAACAACCCCACATGCGACGCAGATCCCGATCGCTCTAAGCTGGGCTCCACTACTAATCGTCCGGAAAAAAACGTAGTATCGACCAAGGGCCTCATCATATTCCCATCAGTAGCTCGGTTCGCCATCTGCTATTTGCATCACCGGTACCGCATCTGTTTTGGTAGAATCATGAGCCACGAGGGACTCAAAGAATCTCACACCAGCGAGATCAAGACTATTTAAGCAAGGGAAGGCTGGTGTCAAAAGGAGGAGCTGCTGCAGCTTACTAGCATATATGGTGGCTACATCGCAATAGAGAGCGAGAAGAGAAGCAAAGCGCGGTCGTGAAGCTATTAGCGATCAAGAAGTGATCGACTACTTCGTCAAGCATAACTCCAACACCGTGTTCACTTCCGGACTCCGCGAGAAGAGACCATCACGGTTACATACACGGTTGATGTATTTTAATTAAGGTCAACTTGGGTTTTCTACAACGGACATTAACAAATTCCCATCTGCCTCATAACCGCGGGCACGGCTTTGAAAGATAATACCTGCAGGGTGTCCCAACAAGCCCATCACAAGCTCTCACGGTCATCGAAGGAATAAACCTTCACCCAAGACACACCGATCGACTCGGTATCCCGGTACATCAAGACATTTCGACAATGGTAAAACTAAACCAGCAAGACCTCCCACAGTGCCGACAAATCCCGATAGGAGCTGCACATATCTCGTTCTCGGGGCACACCGGATGAACACTACGTCGGCAACCGAAGATACCCCAAGTTGCCTCGAGGCGGCACCGCAAGTGGCTCTAGTTTGGACCAACACTCGAAGGAGCACCGCCCGGGGGCTAAAATAAAGATGACCCTCGGCTCGCGAAACCCAAGGGAAAAAGGGGTGTAGGTGGCAAATGGTAAAACCAAGGTTGGGCCTTCTTGGAGGAGTTTTATTCAAAGCGAACTGTCTAGGGGTCCCATAAATCACCCGACCGTGTAAGAGCATAAAATCAAGGAACATAACACCGGTATGGCGGAAACTAGGGTGGCAAGAGTGGAACAAAACACCGGCATAAGGCCGAGCCTTCCACCCTTTACCAAGTATATAGATGCATTAATTAAAACAATAGATATTGTGATATCCCAAAATAACCGTGTTCCAACAAGGAACAAACTTCATCTTCACCGCAACTAGCAACGCTATAAGAGGGCCGAGCAAAGCGGTAACATAGCCAATCAACGGTTTGCTAGGACATGGATGGTTAGAGGTTGACATGGCAATATGGGTGGCATGATATAGCAAGTGGTAGGTATCGCAGCATAGGCATAGCAAAAGAGCGAGCATCTAGCAAGCAAAGATAGAAGTGATTTGAAGGTATGGTCATCTTGCTGTAAGGTTCTCGAGTTGTCGAAGGCTTGATCCTCGTGGCGCGTTCAACAGGCTCCTCGTTCACGTACTCGTCTCCCGGCTCTACCCAAAGCAAGAACACAAGCAACGGAACCACAATCAAACAAGGAACATATGCACAAGCAATATGATGCAATACATGACATGCTATGCGAGATGTGACATGCTATGCATATGTATGCTCCGGAAGGAAAATGATGAACCGGGCATCAACTTGGCAAACCAAGTATGCCGCTGGAAAGATGAGATGATTTCGGTTGAAATCGATATAAAGATCACCGGAATCGGATGCACGGTTTGCAAATGACAAGCAAAACAAGAATGGCGCAAAACTGCGTTTAACAGCCCGATGCTACTTAGCACGCAACACAAAACTATGCTACAGCACCCCAACATAAAAACAAAGCATATGGCAACGAACTACAGGAGATGCTTAACAATAGAGGAGCACTGAGCTACGGCTAAATCACATCATAACATGTTCAAACAAGCATGGAGAAAGTGCTCAAAAAATCAGATACACAGACTTAGTGAAAATACTAACATGGCAGGAATTAACATCAGGAAGGCATGTTTAGAGCAAGCAAACAACATGCTACAGGAACTTATAATAGCAAAGCAAGGCATGACATGATTCTACTCAAAGCATATTTCAATAGTCCCTTACTGACCATAAGCCAAAAAGGACCTTAAGAAATGATGGCACCCATGTAAACATTGCAAGTTTTATAACAGATTTCAGACTTAGTGAAATATCAGGACATGGCAAAAACAGATTCAACATGGCATGTTCGTGAGCTCGATGCACTCACTACAGAGCACCTCATGATAAAATAAGTATACACCCATCAAGAAGACATGGCATAGGAGCTATACATGGCAAGAACAACATCATAGCATACGGATCAACTACAACGACCTCGTGAAAATTGAATCTAATGCAAACAGTCTGCCAGGAAACAATTTCAAGCAAAAGTAGAGCACGAAAATGACATGCTAGACTACTCCATAAATACCAACAAAGGCATGGATGGATAGAGCACAACCATATGTTCAAAACACCCTTACTGATCATGCTCATAAAGGGCATAGATCTCTCTGAAACAACATGAACATATGGCATAAAATTAACATCAGGACAAGACTTAGTGAAATCACTAAGTCCCTGAAATCAGTAACATCTTCATCCCTACTTTGCATGCTTGTTCTAGTCAACACATAGCTCACAAAAATACATGGAAAATACCCCTGGAAAGATGGCATGGCAATGTTCAACTCACATGTAGGACTCAAATTCATAGGGTGCACACATAACTCATGGCAAAAATGACAAAATAGCTCGAACTGATAAAATTCTGAAACTAACGATCTGAAGCTATCTTCCAACAGCATTTCGGGCATCAAGATGAGCTCAAATGCAAATGATGCAATGGAATGAAATGATGTACTCTTCGAGACAAACATTTTGACATATTATACGCCCAAAACGGAGCCACGGTTGAGGAGATGTGACGCGTTGAAAAATGCCCGAAATTATAGCAGAAAAAGACTTAGACGAAATTTGAGGGGGAAGAAGTCAACCGAGGCAGTTCCTGAGATCGGATCTGGGGCGCGCCGTTAAAGGTCGCCGGAGCAGGTCGGAGGGAGGAGGCGGTCGCCGCGGGGCGGCGGCGGGCGGCTTGCGGGCGGGCCGGGGCAGGCCAGGCGCCGCCGCGGCAGGCGGCGGCGATGATTTGCAGCAATGGCCGGCAGCGGCGGCGGCGCGCGGCGGGCGCCGAGGCGGCGGCGGGCGGCGCGGCGATGGCGCAAGGAGCGGGCGACGCTGGCGGGTCATGGGGCCCCGCTGGCAGCGGCAGGCAGCAGCGGCGGCGGCGGCTTGGCCACGTGTCGCCTCCCGATTAGCTCGGCCTTGTGGGCGCTGTTCGGCGCCGTCGGGACGTGTCCGGCGGGAGAGAGAGCGGAGCTAGGGTTTTGCCCGGATTTCGGGAGGGTCTATTTATAGGCATAGAGGAGCTAGGAGAGTCCAAATGAGGTGTAGTTTTCGCCCACGATCGTGATCGAGCGACCGAGGGCATGGAGGGAGTTAGATGGGTTATTGGGCTGTTTTGGAGGGTTGTTGGGCTGCAACTCAAAAGAGGCCTTTGCGAGGGTGCGGTTAACCGTTGGAGTACCAAACGAACTCCAAATGACCCGAAACTTGACAGTGGTCTACGGTGCTATACCAGGGCCACTTGGCAAGGCTCGGTCCATTCCGAGAATGTTCAACACCCGCTTTGCGGAAAAAGGACAAGAGGGTGCGCCAGGGAACATAGGAGTGCTTGGATTGCAAAACGGACAACGGGGAAAATGCTCGGAATCATGAGACGAACACGTATGCAAATGAGATGCACATGATGACATAATATGAGATGCATGACATGAACAAAATGCAAAACGAAAACAAAACCCAACCACGGAGGGAATATCATAGCACATATCCGAAAATGGCAAGAGTTGGAGTTACAAATATGGAAAGATACATCCGGGGTGTTACAACACTCCACCACTACAAGAGGATCTCGTCCCGAGATCTAGGACTGAAAGAACTCCGGATATTCGGAACGGAGGTGATCCTCGCGCTCCCAGGTGGCTTCTCGGTCGGAATGGTGTGACCACTTCACTTTTAGGAATTTGATTGACTTGTTGCGAGTCTTGCGCTCGGTTTCTTCAAGAATAGCAGCGGGTGCTCATGATAAGAAAGATCTTCTTGGAGGTCAATTTCTTCAAAGTTGATAGTGCGCTCAGAATCTTGAAGCACTTATGGGCTGTGACACATGAAACACATCGTGCACGTTTGCAAAGTTGGATGGAAGCTCAAGTTGATAGGCGAGATCGCCTCTTTTGCCCATGATCTTGAAAGGACCCACGTATCTAGGGGCAAGCTTCCCTTTGATACCGGGTTTACGAGTACCTTTCATTGGAGACGCGAGGTAGACATGGTCTCCGATTTCAAAAGCCACATCACGGTGCTTGTCATCATAATAGCCCTTCGACGCGATTGCGCGGCTTTAAGATTCTCACGAATGACTTTGCACATTTCTTGACTTCAGATCAAGTCGTTGCCAAGAAGTTGGCGTTCACCTGTCTCGGACCAATTGAGAGAGTACGGCACTTTCGCCATATAGGATTTCGAATGGGGCCTTGCGAACTCGCTTGGAAGCTGTTGTTGTAAGAGAACTTCGGCATATGGGAGACACTCTTCCCACTTCATGCCAAAGAGATGACACAAGCCCCGAGCATATCTTCAAGGATTTGATTGACTCGCTCGACTTGGCCACTAGTTTGAGGATGAAAAGCTGTCTTTGAAACGAATCTTGGTGCCCATGGCCTTCGAAAAGAATCCCGAACTTAGAAGTGAAGATGCTTCCACGGTGCAAGAGATCAATTGTGGAATACCGTGCAAGGAGACAATTCGGAGGTGTATAGCTCGCCAACCGAGCTGCTGTGATAGATTCTTTGACAGAAGAAAATGAGCCACTTTAGTAAGTTTGTCAATGACAACGAAGATAGCATCATTTCCACGCTTGGACTTAGGAAATCCAGTCACAAAGTCCATCTCGATATGATCAAACTTCCATTCGGAATAGCAAGAGGTTGGAGGAGACCAGCTGGTCTTTGGTGTTACCTTTCACCCTTCTGCAGACATCACATTCATTCACGAATTGAGCAATTTCTCGCTTCATTCGAGTCCACCAATATGATTGCTTGAGGTCATGGTACATCTTCGTACTTCGGGATGAATGGATAGGAGGAATTGTGTGCCTCATTCATGATGACTTTTCTCAGATCGCCTTTAGGAACCACAATCGATCCTCGAAGAAAAGAGTGTCTTTGTCATCCAAGCGATAGCACTTGTATTTGGAAATGCCCTTTTCAATACCACGTTTCACTTTCTTCACCATGGTATCCAGAAGTTGAGCCTCACGAATTTGATCTTCCAAAGTAGGAGAGACTATGAGGTTGGCAAGAAATCCTTGAGGAACAACTTGAAGATTCAGCTTGAAAAGCTTCACAAAGATCCGGTTGGAAGGGCTTGAGAATTAGGCTGTTGCAATAAGCCTTTACTCGCTCGAGCATCTGCAATCACATTCGCCTTGCCAGGAGTATATTCAATACTTGGATTGTACTCTTGAATCATTTCGACCCATCGAGTTTGCCTGAGGTTGAGGTTTGGTTGTGTGAAGATATACTTGAGACTCTTGTGATCGGTGAAAATGTCCACTTTCCTTCCCAACAAGAGATGTCTCCATGTTATCAATGCATGGACAACTGCCGCCAACTCAAGATCGTGAGTGGGGTAGTTCTTTTCGTTGGGCTTCAACTGATGAGATGTATAGGCCACAACCTTCTTCTCTTGCATTAACACAGCACCGAGACCTTGCAAGGAAGCATCACAGAAAACTTCGAATGGCTTGGATTCATCGGAGGAGTCAAGGCAGAGCTGTAACTAGCTTCTCTTTGAGGGTATTGAAAGCGACATCACACTCAAAGGTCGGACATACTTGACATGCTTCTGGAGGAGGTTGGAAAGAGGCTTTGCAATCTTGGAGAAGTTCTCAACGAATCTTCGACAATAGCTTGCAAGACCGAGAAAACTGCGGAGCTGCTTGACATTCTGAGGAGGTTCCCAATTCACAATTGAAGACACCTTCTCGGGATTCACAGCAATTCCCTTGGCTGAGATGATATGACCAAGATAAAGAACTTCATCAAGCCAGAACTCACATTTGGAAAACTTCGCATAGAATTGATGTTCTCTGAGCTTGTCGAGCACCAATCGCAAATGTTTGGCATGATCACGCTTGTTCTTGGAGAAGACCAAAATATCATCGAGATACACCAAGACGAATTCATTTGTGTAGGGGTTGAAGATAAAGTTCATCATGCGAGAGAAAGTTGGAGGAGCATTGACAAGGCGAAAGACATGACAAGTATATTCATAGAACCAAAGCTTGTTCTGAAAGCTGTCTTGGGAATATCTTGTTCACGAATCACGAATCGATGATAACCCATACGGAGGTCAAGCTTGGAGAATACTTTAGCACCTTTGAGTTGCTCGAATAGCTCATTGATGTTGGGAAGTGGATACTTGTTCTTGATTGTCTTCTTGTTCAATGGACGGTAATCAACACAAAGTCGGTCCGTGCCATCCTTCTTCCGGACAAAAGAACTCCACATCCCCATGGAGATGAACTCGGTCCGATCAAACCCGACGCTCTTGTTCATCGAGCTGTTTCTTCAATTCTTTCAGCTCCTTGGGTCCAAGCTTGTAAGGACGCTTGCAAACGGGTTCGATGCGGGCTCAAGATCAATAACGAATTCGACCGGCCGATGAGGAGGCATACCGGAAGCTCTTCCGGAAAGACATCTTGGTACTCTAAAACGATTTGGAATTTGAGAGATAGCATCCAATTCGCCCTTCTCATTGAGAGAAAACAACCGAATGGTTTCATCACGAGCGGCATAGATGATAACATCCTCAGAAGGGTGTGTCAATTGAATTTCCCTGATAGCACAATCAAGCTGAGCCTTGTGCTGAGAAAGCCAGTCCATCCCAAGAATAAGATCAATATCAGAGTCACCAAGGACAATTGGAGAAGACAGAAATCTATAGTCGCCCATCTTGATAGAAACATCCGGGACACAATTATTAGATGTCATTTGCTTACCCGGAGACACAATCTTCAACGGAATAGGAAACTTTTCTGTCACCAACTCATGCTTTGCAACAAAAGGTCTTGAAATGAAAGAAAGCGATGCACCAGTATCAAATAAGACTTTTGCAGGAATATCATTAATAGGAAGATTACCCATGATCACATCTCAAGAATCCTCTGCTTGAGCTGCATTCATCATATTCACCTTTGCATACTTGGGATTATGCTTGACCAACTTTGCATTGCTTGAAGACCTCACGGGGGAGGAGGAGGAAGGCGCCTTTGGTTATGGCATTTGTTCGCATAGTGACCTTTCTGCTGGCACTTGTTGCAGGTCACCTCTGAGAGCGGACGGTGATAAGGAGCATTTGACCTTGGAGCTTGAGGCTGAGACTTGTTCTGGTAGCTTGGGTTGGGAGGGTGGGAAGATCCACGACCACCTGAGTTCTTCTGCTGATAAGGCTGACGGAACGGAGGAGGAGGAAGGTAGAACTTTTGCTGCTTTGCTGCCACTTGAGAGGAAGACGAAGACTGAACTGCATCCCTGATTCTCTTCTTTGAAGCCTCACACTTGAGCTGAGCACCTTCTAACTTGAGTGCCATATTATAGAATTGATCAAACTGAGTAGGCTCAGAAAGAACAAGAGATAACTGCAGATCCTCTCGAAGGCCACCTCTGAACTGATAGATCATACTTTTCTCATCAGGAACGTCTTGTTTGGCAAAACGAGCAAGTTTACAAATCAGATGTTGTATTCAGTACATCGACATGCTTCCTTGCTTGAGATTGCGAAACTCCTCACGCTTGCTCTCAACAACACCGGAAGGAATGTGGTGAGCTTTATGATAAATGATATATGAATATAAAGAATTTACTTTCAAAATATAAATAGTGTGATGTAGTTTAAAATTTAAACTTGGTTGAATAAATGACTATGATTTAAGAATCAATTCATTATGTTAAAATATGAAATTAATATTATAAAAGTCTTTGAAATTATTATAAATGGGATCAAATAATACTTAAAAGCAATGATTTTAATAGTTAATAAAATCATGATTATTAACTAAAACGATGATCTTAAAATGAAGATTATGCTTACCATAAATGATATAAGATGATAATTTCTAATTATAAAACTTCGGTGTTAAGGGTAACGGATCTGGAATCCTAATCGTATAACTGCATCCACTAGCAATATGCTACGTCATTTAGTCCAAAAGGGTTGTTCTGAAATAGTTACAAACGATTTGAATTCATCGGTTAAAATGGTGTCCTAAAATCATAACGGAAAGTATCCACGAATGCATCCTGCAAAATCGTAATCAAACTCGCAATTGATGCATAAATCGCAATTATGATGATCACACTAGACGGCCGATGCTGAACCAACCTCTAGACAAGTTTGTAAGTTCTTCACCCACAAGCGATCTACGCAACTTCATACCTCTCTATCAACTGGTCCACATTTCACTCCCTTCGATCTCCGAAACATACTACGATCCAAAATCTAGTCCATATCCACGACGATTCTCTGATAGTACCTAATCGCTATCATTGAAAGTCATCTGACACTCGTCATCAGTGGTAATCTTGCACTTCCTATCCTTGACACCTTCTCCACTTACCCCTGTCCTCTCTACTCCAACTCACCCTTGCGATCTACCGCAGCTGTCAAATCATCTACCACCTGTCATACCAGAAAGATCCACATTGTCCAACTGAATAACCACTACGTGCATTCCTTCGCACTCATTGCCGTAATCCACTATGAGCCATTACAAATGCACGCTAGTCCATTAAGATGAATCTAAGCTAGAATTGATCTTCACATATCAACCAATTAACAAATTCCCATCTGCCTCATAACCGCGAGCACGGCTTTGAAAGATAATACCTGCGGGGTGTCCCAACAAGCCCATCACAAGCTCTCACGGTCATCGAAGGAATAAACCTTCACCCAAGACACACCGATCGAGACTCGGTATCCGGTACATCAAGACATTTCGACAATGGTAAAACTAAACCAGCAAGACCTCCCTGCTGTCCGACAAATCCCGATAGGAGCTGCACATATCTCGTTCTCGGGGCACACGGATGAACACTACGTCACGCAACCGAAGATACCCCAAGTTGCCTCGGTGGCACCGCAAGTGGCTCTAGTTTGGACCAACACTCGAAGGAGCACTGGCCGGGGCTAAAATAAAGATGACCCTCGGGCTCGCGAAAACCCAAGGGAAAAAAGGGGTGTAGGTGGCAAATGGTAAAACCAAGGTTGGGCCTTGCTGGAGGAGTTTTATTCAAAGCGAACTGTCTAGGGGGTCCCATAAATCACCCGACCGTGTAAGGAGCATAAAATCAAGGAACATAACACGGTATGGCGGAAACTAGGGTGGCAAGAGTGGAACAAAACACCAGGCATAAGGCCGAGCCTTCCACCCTTTACCAAGTATATAGATGCATTAATTAAAACAATAGATATTGTGATATCCCAAAATAACCGTGTTCCAACAAGGAACAAACTTCATCTTCACCTGCAACTAGCAACGCTATAAGAGGGGCTGAGCAAAGCGGTAACATAGCCAATCAACGGTTTGCTAGGACATGGATGGTTAGAGGTTGACATGGCAATATGGGTGGCATGATATAGCAAGTGGTAGGTATCGCAGCATAGGCATAGCAAAAGAGCGAGCATCTAGCAAGCAAAGATAGAAGTGATTTCGAAGGTATGGTCATCTTGCCTGTAAGGTTCTCAGAGTTGTCGAAGGCTTGATCCTCGTAGGCGTTCTCAACAGGCTCCTCGTTCACGTACTCGTCTCCCGGCTCTACCCAAAGCAAGAACACAAGCAACGGAACCACAATCAAACAAGGAACATATGCACAAGCAATATGATGCAATACATGACATGCTATGCGAGATGTGACATGCTATGCATATGTATGCTCGGAAGGAAAATGATGAACTGGGCATCAACTTGGCAAACCAAGTATGCCGCTGGAAAGATGAGATGATTTCGTTGAAATCGATATAAAGATCACGGAATCGGATGCACGGTTTGCAAATGACAAGCAAAACAAGAATGGCGCAAAACTGCGTTTAACAGCCCGATGCTACTTAGCACGCAACACAAAACTATGCTACAGCACCCCAACATAAAAACAAAGCATATGGCAACGAACTACAGGAGATGCTTAACAATAGAGGAGCACTGAGCTACGGCTAAATCACATCATAACATGTTCAAACAAGCATGGAGAAAGTGCTCAAAAAATCAGATACACAGACTTAGTGAAAATACTAACATGGCAGGAATTAACATCAGGAAGGCATGTTTAGAGCAAGCAAACAACATGCTACAGGAACTTATAATAGCAAAGCAAGGCATGACATGATTCTACTCAAAGCATATTTCAATAGTCCCTTACTGACCATAAGCCAAAAAGGACCTTAAGAAATGATGGCACCCATGTAAACATTGCAAGTTTTATAACAGATTTCAGACTTAGTGAAATATCAGGACATGGCAAAAACAGATTCAACATGGCATGTTAGTGAGCTCGATGCACTCACTACAGAGCACCTCATGATAAAATAAGTATACACCCATCAAGAAGACATGGCATAGGAGCTATACATGGCAAGAACAACATCATAGCATACGGATCAACTACAACGACCTCGTGAAAATTGAATCTAATGCAAACAGTCTGCCAGGAAACAATTTCAAGCAAAAGTAGAGCACGAAAATGACATGCTAGACTACTCCATAAATACCAACAAAGGCATGGATGGATAGAGCACAACCATATGTTCAAAACACCCTTACTGATCATGCTCAAAAGGGCATAGATCTCTCTGAAACAACATGAACATATGGCATAAAATTAACATCAGGACAAGACTTAGTGAAATCACTAAGTCCCTGAAATCAGTAACATCTTCATCCCTACTTTGCATGCTTGTTCTAGTCAACACATAGCTCACAAAAATACATGGAAAATACCCCTGGAAAGATGGCATGGCAATGTTCAACTCACATGTAGGACTCAAATTCATAGGGTGCACACATAACTCATGGCAAAAATGACAAAATAGCTCGAACTGATAAAATTCTGAAACTAACGATCTGAAGCTATCTTCCAACAGCATTTCGGGCATCAAGATGAGCTCAAATGCAAATGATGCAATGGAATGAAATGATGTACTCTTCGAGACGAACATTTTGACATATTATACGCCCAAAACGGAGCCACGGTTGAGGAGATGTGACGCGTTGAAAAATGCCCGAAATTATAGCAGAAAAAGACTTAGACGAAATTTGAGGGGGAAGAAGTCAACCGAGGCAGTTCCTGAGATCGGATCTGGGCGCGCCGTTCGAGTCGCGGAGCAGGTCGGAGGAGGAGGCGGTCGCCGGCGGGGCGGCGGTATGGCGCGCGCGGGCGAATGGAGCCGGGCGGCAACAGCCGAGGCAGCGGAATGCGGCCTTGGGGCGGCGGCGCAGGCGCCAGCAGCGGCGGCGGATTGGCGGCCTGGCCGGCGAGGCGGCGGCGGCGGCGGTGTGTGTGTGTGCGCAGCGGCAAGCAGCGGCGGCGGCGGCAGCGGCAGGCGGCGGCGGCAGCGGCGGCAGGCGGCGCAAGGCGCGGGCGTGATGGGCGAAGCGGTGATGGGGCCCCTTCTGGCCAGCGGGCAGGCGGCGCTGGCGGCGGCTAGCCACGTGTCGCCTCCCGATTGGCTCGGCCGCGGCGAGACGCGTCCGGCGCCGTCCGGACGTGTCCGGCATGTGGAAGGCAGGAGCTAGGGTTTTGCCCGGATTTCGGAGAGGTCTATTTATAGGCATAGAGGGAGCTAGGAGAGTCCAAATGAGGTGTAGTTTTCGCCCACACGATCGTGATCGAACGACCGAGGGCATGGAGGGGAGTTAGATGGGTTATTGGGCTGTTTTGGAGGGTTGTTGGGCTGCAACTCAAAAGAGGCCTTTGCGAGGGTGCGGTTAACCGTTGGAGTACCAAACGAACTCCAAATGACCCGAAACTTGACAGGTGGTCTACGGTGCTATACCAGGGCCACTTGGCAAGGCTCGGTCCATTCGAGAATGTTCAACACCCTTTACGGAAAAAGGACAAGAGGGTGCGCCGGGGAACATAGGAGTGCGGATTGCAAAAGCAGACAACGGGGAAAATGCTCGGAATCATGAGACGAACACGTATGCAAATGAGATGCACATGATGACATAATATGAGATGCATGACATGAACAAAATGCAAAACGAAAACAAAACCCAACCACGGAGGGAATATCATAGCACATATCCGAAAATGGCAAGAGTTGGAGTTACAAATATGGAAAGATACATCCGGGGTGTTACAATGCATGCATTGTACTCCCTCAGTTTCCAAATATAAGTCTTTTTAGAGATTGCAACAAGTGACTACTCCCTCCATTCCTAAATGTAAGTCTTTTTAGGGATTCCACTACAAACTACATACTGATGTATATAGACATATTTTAGAGTGTAGATTCACTCATTTTGTTTCATATGTAGTTCATAGTGAAATCTCTAAAAAGACTTATATTTTGGAACGGAGGGAGTACATACGAAGCAGAATATGTCTACTCCTACATACGAAGTAGCCCATTTGAAATGTGTAAAAAAGACTTTTATCGAATGTAGTGCTTTGATGTGTCGCGTCAACTTGTACAAGACTGAGAAATTTGATTACTACGACGCCCTCTCCCTCGCGGACTGAGCTCTGGTGCCTTAACTGCACCTGCCTTTGTCTGCATGACAGGTGGGCCAACCACCTATTGGGCCCACCTCTCATGGGCGCAAAGGCGGGAGCAATAAGTAAACTTTACTACTACGCTATCCCTCCCGCACGAGGTGGGCGGACATGCAGCGATGGATTCGATCTTGTAGAAGTAGGAGTAACATCATTGTTCGTCTTCTCGAAGAAGCGAAGAGCCAAGTGCAAACCGAACATGGCGATTCTGAGCAGCTCGCGTGGTGCGGTTCCTTGGAGTACTAACCAGGCTCTTGCATGAGACAAAATTGCTATTGTTTAACAATTAAACTCCATTATCCATTGGTTGATACTCATTACGCATAGGTCCACGCGCTTAGCACCATTTCCTCTGGGGTCACCAATGTTTATTTGCTAATTAATAGCATTCCATGCAATGAACTAGCCATTGCAAGTCATTAAAAGCATGCACACCTCTCATCTCTTATTGGTTGATCGTATGTCAAGAAACAAGAAACAAGGTAAAGTTAATGCACCACGCCTAAGTGTTTTGGGACTATTTGGTTTTAAGTAAGATGACTTACACACCTAGGCGGAGGAGTAGTATAGACACTGTAAACCGGAAAGGAGTATTTGCCTTTCTAGAGATTTCAACAAGTGACTAGACTTCGGCTCAAAAAAAACAAGTGACTAGACTACACCGTGTGCAGTACCCCCTCCCTTCCGGTTTATAGGGCTCAAATCTCAAATCTCATGAACCAAGGCATTTTGCGATTGGAGGAATGTATCTTGTACTTTACAAAACTACCCTAAATAAACTCATGCATTAATTACGTAGTTCTCTCGTTTTCCTCTCCGCCTTGGTCGCGGTGCATAATATTGAGAGAGTGCTTGGATACGTTTTAGTCTCATGACTAAAAGTAGTGGGAGTAAAACTTGTTAGCCTCATCCATGCTTGGATCCAAATTCTAAAGAGACTAAAATCAAGTTAATGACATTTCAAAGCATCCGAGCCCGCGTGCCATCCACCAAATCAAAGCGAGGTGCTACAGTCGAGACTCACCTGTCACCCCGGTGTGGCCATCATGACCCGTCATATCACAAAACCCACACCTTTACCAGCAGTGGTAAGGTGGCCTCCAAGTTGGACTGGACGAAGCAACCATCATTTCATTGGAATGCTCGTTCAAGCCCTTTCTTCGCTTTCTTGAAGAAAACCTCACTCCAGGCTACTCACTTCTGCCATTTTTCTACTCTACCGACGAAGGAAAGGTGGGCGAATCAGTTATGTTGCTATATTTTCATTCCAATAATCCTCTTTTTGCGAACCACCTACCGATTCTCACATCCTATTCTTTTCTTGTTTTCATTACGATTGTGGTTTCCTTTCGATTGTTTTTTGTTTGTCAGTTCATTGATGGATCCTGGAGCACTAGGCAAAGAGTTGCCGGTGGACAACCCACTGGAGACAGCGATCTCCGGGAAGCGAGCACCGACCAACGAGTTGACCATGTTGGCGGGCCAACCCATGGAGACAAAGAACTCCAAGAAACAAGCAATGGCCAAAGAGTTGAGGACGTTGGCGGATGAACTCCTCAAAGAAAGTTGGAAGAACAGCAAGGGCCCTACCGTGCCTACCCCAGGAGCTCTGATTGCCACCTATGTGAGGCTCAAGACCGAGTATGAGGAGATAGTCGCCGTTGAAGCGGTATTCCCAGGCAAGGTGATGGCCCCATCGAGGATGAGGAGATGGCCCCGGAGGATGAGATCCTCGGTGAGCTGCACAAGGTAAAAATAATGGCTTATTACCATAGTTGTGGTTTTGATTATTTGCAATGTGCTTGCTTTTGATTATTTGCAATGTGATTGCTAATATGTTAGTCTTTGTGAAGGTGCGGTGGTTGTCCTTGATGATTCGATGTCGTGGCCCGTCTGTTGGCATCGCCCGGAGATCGATTCGATGCATTGTCCATCCTGTGGACATCGCCCGAAGATCGATTCGATGTCGCGATCGATCTTGTGGACATCGCCCTAGAAATCGATTCCCATGCATTGTGCATCTTTGTGGTCATTGCCCGAAGATCGATGACAAGAAATAGTTGGTCGCGCTAATCCTTCAGGGTAGTTTGCATTGCCCTATGTTTAATTACCAGAATGATGCGTGTTATCAAACCATCTTAGGGCTAGTGCATTGTCTTGTGTGGGCGGATCTTGCTACTTTTGTTTGATAGTGAATCATGCGATGAATCATGCGAACCCTCTCCGAGTTATGGAAACAGATGTATCCTCACCAGCTTTTGATGTAATATATGGCATGCTTAGATGTAAGTTTGAACTGTTTATCATATCAGCAGGGATTGTTTGATGATTCTTCGTGTTAGTAGGCTAGCTACCGTGCGAGCTATAGTACTTGCAAAACACTCACCGAAGAGAAACGTTGGGGCTGATGAGCTCGTGGTACGCTTATACTTATCCCTTGTCGATCGACCAATATCCCTAGCTCCTAAAATTGTAGGCTTAGCGATCGATCAGACAATAGTCGACATACATTCAGGCCTCATTTGGTTCATAGGGTAGGAAAATCGTACGTAGCAAAAGTACAGAGAACGTGCACACAAAATCAGAGCAGTGCAGAGACGTACTCCCTCCGTTCCAAAATAGATGACCTAGGCGGGATAGTTTGGCCTAGTAGGTTTCAGTGATATGACGTGGTACAGTGCCGTCCAGTCTTCGCGTGTGGTAGCAGTATTGTGGGTACAGTAAGTTTTCTTGAAGAAGCGGAATTCAATGAAGTCATGATGGTTCCTTCGCCCTAACAACTTACGGTGGGAAAGGTTGGGCCTGCGATACGACCGGGGTAGACCAGGATAATTTTGTGCATGGCAGGTGGACCAGGATGGTCGACGTCCCACATGTTGGCGAATGAAAGTATTCTTTCCGATATTGAGGACGAGTAACGAGTATTCATTGTTTATTTTTGATGAAAGCTATTGTCTCCACTATTACTCCTTGACTTTGGCAATGCCTCTCTCTCCTCCACATAAGCGGGGACTACTCGCTATGCATGCAGTGGGCAGCTGGCGTTTTGAGGGGCCAGGGCGGTGAGAGCGGGCTCCGAAAGCGGTCCGGACTCCAGCATGGCCCACCTCACATTATCACCATATATTTCTTGGAGTGCATGCTTGGCGGGCGGGCGATCTCTTCTCCTCCCCGTTTCTCTCTTCTCGGCCGGCCTTGCCGAGTGATTAGATTTCGGCTATCGACGTTTTATTCAATTACGGTCCCACATGTCAGTGAAATTGCAAGATAAAGCGTATCCCCTCTGGTGAGCGGCGTGCGAGCCGGACTGTCGGGGTTGCGACGCGTACGAGTCGTAAGTGTGCCGCTTTTTTCCTTTAGAACTTGTGAAGCATAACATTTTCGCGTGATCGATCGATAGAAATCCAGAACAAAATGACGAGGGCGGTGCTTTCCCGCTCATTAGGCGGGCTAGTTCAAGTGATATGACGTGCTATAGTGCCGTCCACTTGCTCCATTTTTATGTAAGCAAGAGTTTACAGTCGTACGCGGGAGGAGTGGGAAACACCGCGGATCTGATTTTGATCGAGGGATAACTGTTCCCTACCAAATAATGGAGGATTGTTAGCGATTATAGCATGATAGTTAGGGCATCTCCAGCGCTGGCCCACAAATTTACACCGGCATCTGTCCGAGGACACTGATGGATGCCATCCGATGCTGCCCGCATACCTTTCGACAACTATATGAACTAATCGGACGAAATTCGTGCAAACAAAGCAAATTTCAAATTAACCGGATGAAATTAATCGAATGAAATTCATTACATTTCGAAAACTTTTCCTACAAACTGGACGAAATTCATTACATATTTCACACAAACCGTACTAAACCTATTGTAAACCTAATCTAAACGATCGCCGGCACCCGACCATCATGTCCGGCCATGAACCCGAGAAAGCTGGCCATTGCCTTTGCCTCCTCCTCATCCGCCTCGATAACCTCCTCCTCCGGCTGGACCACAAAGTTATGAAGATTTCCGCCTCCACGTCGCCGTCAAGCGGCTATTTGGCCGCTGATGTTTACCCCACCAAGCTTGGCGTCGACTGAATGGAGTAGCGGTGGCCTTCCCGGGACCAGAGCGGCGGCGACCTACCGTGTACTACTCTTCCTCGGTGCCGGCTGCGCCCGCGCACGCGCGCCGGCTTCGTGGTCGTGGCGGCGGAGGGCGGCCCGGGGGTGCCGGCGATCTCCTTTGTTTGCTCCTGCGACAGTGCGTCGAAGAGAGCTTTGGAGCGTGCCCGGAGCGGAGCCGCCGATGTCCCTCGTCTGCTCCTGCGACAGTACGTCCAAGAGAGCTTCGGAGCACCACAAAGCCATGGTTGAAGTGGTGCCGACACAAGGAAGGGACCGGAGGAGAATAAGTGTGGGTCTTTGGCTATGGTTGGGAGCTGGGGCTCAAGTTAATATAACGGGCGAATGGCAATGAGCCGCGGCACACGGATGGACAACTGGCGCCGGAGTAGGTTCGTCGGGCATGAATGCGGACGCTGCTTTAGTGACTTAACTACAGATGCGTTTGGGTGTCTGACATGTGGGCCCAATGGGCGTCTGGCCCGCATGTCAGTGACACACCAATTGCACCTGCAGTTAAGTCCGATGAATCTGGCATTGACATTCGGAGAGGCGGTGACCGTTTGAGCGCATGCGGACTGTTTGATGGTCGACCATACAAATCTGAGCTATCGCTGAGCCAGCGATCGTATAATCACCATATCTCGTATACAATGATCAAAGTGAGCTATCAAGACAAGTTCGATGACCGCCAATGCATTTTACTCGGTAATAAATGACCAGGATTGAAGGGAATCCTAATTTGCTTCGTCTTACGTCCTTGAGCTCTTGACAAACCAATGCACTATACGGTTGTCCGGCCACTCCACCCCAGAGCTCTCACCAAGCGTCGTTCATGCCACCGCGCCGCACACTAACCGGTAAGGCAGCGATGGCATCCTGTCACGCCGAGTTCCTCGCCGCTCACGAACGCACACAAAATCGTAGGGAAGCGATGGCATCCCGCCGTGCCGAGTTCATCGCCGCTCTTGACCTCACAACTATGTGGGAGGAATTTGAAGATGCCAAGGCCGAATGGGCGGTAGAGCAAGAGGCGGCCAAAGCCGCACAGAGGGAGCGGAAAAGTTAGAAAGCACTCAAGAAAAGAGAGGCCCACCGCCACATGAAAGAAAAGGACGCACACGCTGCTGCGGAGAGGTCGGCGGAGATCCAAGCACGGTGGGGTGTCACCGACAAAGCCGGGAAGGAGAACAACGGCGTCTGGCCAGCATGTGAGAAGTAGTAGTACTAGTAGTTAGTGTGTGTGTCTGTGTCTGAGTGCGAGCATGTACCAGTACTACTAGTTACTCTTGTAGTTTTTAGAGCAAATTACTAGTACATTAGCCTAGACTAAATGGAAAAATTCCTATCCTATGCATCAAATGGCATCTCTTTTCTATAGGAATTGAGATGCATGTCATCTCACTTCCTATGATTTTCATATTCCTATCCTATGAGCGAAAGGAGGCCTCTATTGGAGTAAATCAGTAGCTAGCAAGATCTTCTTTGGTACATTAGTTTTCTTCAAGAAGCGGAATTCAATGAAGTCATGATGGTCCCTTCGTCTGAGCAACTTCAAAGTGGGAAGTGGGCCTGTGATTTGACGGCTCATTACTCATTGTTACTGCGGCGCGATGACCTGGGTGACTCTCCCTTGGAGTTCTGCGTGCATGGCAAGTGGACTAGGATGGTCGACGTCCCACATGTTGGTGAACGAAAGTATTCTTTCCGATATCGAGGAGCAAGGAAACCACGTGGTATAGTATCACTGCTGATTGGTTCGCAAAAAAATAGCATCACTTCTGATTTATAATTATTTTTTATTTCTGATGAATGCTAGCGTTTCAACTCTTACGACGAAGGGTGCCAAACACGGCATGTCTTTGGATGTCCCTGCGTCGTGAAAGGAGTGGGACATGAACAGCGTGGTAGAGCCAGTAAAAAGAAAACAGCGTGGTAGGCGTCTCCACTTCTTCCACTTACGGGTGGGAGACCACACGTAGTAGTACTTAGTTGTATGAATGATACAAAGTGCGACCTGGAGAGAAAGACACGTCTAGTTGGAAGGTCTCGGGGAATACACGTAAACAAATATAAAAGTTAATATGTGCCTCCAACTAATAGTAGTAGTAGAGTACTTAGGCACATACTCCATAACATCACCGTGCATTGCACGCATACAACATTAGTGGTAGTGCGTAGTAAGAGACAAATGCCACCCAAGAGTTCCTTCTCGACCTACTTTTGGGTGTTTGGTAGAGTGTATGGAGGTGCATGAGTCCACACTAGTTTAGCACAAATACACTAGAAGCATGCATGAAGAGAGCATGCATGAAGAGGGTGTTGAGTTGAGCATGCATGAAGAGGAACAACTATGCTTTGAGACAAGAACGCAACCAAACACACCCTGTATGCCACACATGTTCATACCATTTGTGCCTTTCTACTTCACTTACTGCGCTACATTACTCAGGTTCGTACATTCACTCCTGGGTACATGTCCGTCTCGTAGTTCCAGTGCCACGTGTTCTTCATATAGATGGAATGATCGTTGCATAACACGTGTGCTTGATGCTAGATGTCTCGCGTGTTGGCAAAAGGATGAACAAAGCTCACATAAAAAAAAAGTGGAAGAACATAGATTCCGGACGACCGAGAAGGAGCAAGGAACCTCGTGGTGGAGCGTCTGCACTCATAATATTTAATATTATTCAGCGATATAAAATTAACCAATCATCTCCACAATTGGATTTGGAAGAGTACGAAACACGGTAGCCAGTGTAGTTACATCATACTAGTACATGGCTAACCCACGCTATCACCATATTTCTTGGCTTCGTCGACACCTATCTCTAGTAATCCAAAGATCTGTATTGCTTCTCCTCCTCGTCTCTATCAAAGTGCGGCGGGCTGGCGTTTCTGCCGTCTATTGAGGTCAGTTAACTATCACATGTTAGCGACATTCCAAGAGCATTCTAAAAAAAATTCCTTTCATGTTCTGTTTTCAAAAAGAAAAAAAATCCTTTCACGTACGGATTTTCCTGTATGCTTTGAGCAACTTGCATGTCCTATATTGGTCCTGTTTGATACTCTAACTTAGCTAGAGGTTAGACTAACTCATGACTAACCCTGAACTAACTGTAGCCAAAGATGTGTTTGGGTGATAGCGTTAGATTGACAATAAATGCACTTCATGGAGAGAGAAAAGTGATTTTTCAGTGGTCCCAATGAGAACTATCTCCAGTTAGCACCTCTTGGGTGGGATAGTTTTTTTTGGTGGGTTCGGTGCAACTTGCTCCAATTTAAACCCTCATGCTTGGATACTTTAGGGCTATTTGAGCCCCAACTAGCTCAAACTAACTCTAACCCATGGATCCAAACAGGGCCTATGGCGATCTCGATCTTGGAGCGATCGCGTGCACGGAAGCGGCGCTCTCTCGGCCGTCGTGCCACTTCAAAGCCGGCGCCGGTGAGAGTCGCCTCCGCTCTCGCCGGCATTAATGCGGCATCGACGCTCGAGCGGCGACGACCGTTTCACGCGGAAGCAGCGCCACAAGGGAGTATAGTTTTGAACCGTTTGGTGTAGTAGTAATGGTAGTTTGCAAAACTACTCAATTATTACACTCGGTTTCGAAGAAATTGTGATAAAAACATTACTCCACAGCCGCTTCCATCTCCTTCCCGCTTTCGTGATTTACGTGGCCATGTTAACGTGGTTGTGTCAAAAAAATGTCACTTCCTGCTCGTGATTTGCGTTATATAATTACAAGCAAGATTCTCGTGCATTGCACGGAACATGAATCACCTGTTGTGATTGACCCATGCAGGAGTAATCCCATGTGTAAAAACTAATGATATCTCGAGAATTCTATCGGAAAACTGTTATCTCAAGAATGTCATCGAAAAAATGAAAGATGAGAGATAAGGCGAGGAGGAGTGGAGCGTGGTGGTGACTGGTGGTCGGAATGGGCGGAGGCATGGGGATGGACGGCGCCGACAAGCGGCAGCGGACACCATACATGCTAGATTGTTCTAGAGACTTATTCCTTTTTTAGTTGCTAAGCAATGAGGTTGCGGGGGATGATGATGTGGAGAGGGTGCAGGTATCTTTTGTAAAATTATCATAGTTTGCTTCCTATCCGTCAGATATAGATCATACGGTATGTATTACAAGATGGCAGGCACACCATCATCGCCAACTCATTTTTTATAAGGATATACAGATGATAAGTTTGCTACTACTAAAGTAAAGTGGAATTTGTCCATGTTATGCAGTAAATAAAGGTGATTGTTTATCATACGGGTAAGGTTGGATGAAGGGTGGTAGGAACAAATGCTCCGCCTAGAGCATGTGTGTGTGAGATGGAGTCTTAGTGTGTGTGTGTGTGGTGTGTGTGTGTGTGTGTGTGTGTGTGTGTGAGAGAGAGAGAGAGAGAGATGGAGTCTTAGTTTGTGTGTGTGTGAGAGAGAGAGATGGAGTCTAAGTGTGTGTGTGTGTGGGGGGGGGGGTGCGTGCGTGCGTGTGTGTGTTTGTGTGTGTGTGTGTGAGAGAGAGAGCGATGGATTCTTAGTGTGTGTGTGTGTGGGGGGGGGTGTCCATGCGTGTTTGTGTGTTTGTGTGTGTGTGTGTGTGTGTGTGTCGCGGGGTCCTCTATGGCGGATGTAATTTAAGTGTGCATGGCTTCATCATAGAGAGGTGATGTGTATGGCAGAGGCCACCAACAATGGGGTGCGAGAGAGAAAATGCCCGTAGGAGGGAAGAGAAGGTGCGTGTGCGTGAGAGGAGTCGACATCGAGAGAATGTGTTTGTTCGAGAGACACCACGGAAGACTACTATATATCGATGGTGCATGTAGGCGGGAATTAAACAAAGGGATGGTCTTATTAGTTTCGGGGATATAGGGGAAGAGTGAGAGGCGCGCGGGGTGGGGGGGGGGTAGCTAGAAGGAGATTGTTAAGTGTGAGTGTGTGTTTTGCCCATCCAGGCGGAAGTTATGTGCACAAAAGAGGAGAACGATTCAATGTGGCGTTAGGATTGAGTGGCACACATGGGAATAGTTGAGAGAAATGAGACCCCGAGAGACAAAGTTTTGTGTTTGTGTGAGAGAAAGAGATTCCACATGGAGAATCATAGCTAGAGACACATAGCGAGGGGCGAGATATACTTAGAGAGAGATAGGTGATGAAGGTCGATGGAGAGAGTACCGTCGATGTGTTACTGAAGATAAAAGATCATTGTCGACATACGGTATACGAGAGATGCACGAGAGGCGATGAGCGCGTATAGGTCGAGAGAGATAGTCCTATATAAGCATGAGTGATAGCTATATGAGACAAATATCCGGATTAAAGGGGATTCAAATATTTAAACTGGAGATCACGACATCGATAATATCATAACGCAAATTGGTGTATCAAACATGCATATTCATTTGAATTTGGGCACATGTGTAATGTTATATAGTTTATCAATATTGGTGATCCATAGATTCTTCAATTACAAACAATGCATGGTTTATATGCAATTAATGTCTAAACGGGACTACACTATTTGTTGCGTGTGTAAAACACATTATACATGTTTGAGAAGTTAAAAAAAACCGCATGAAACACACATTAATTGGAGACAGTTAGCGAGGAATGCATACATTGGATTTCAACATAAAGTGGTTTCAAATATTTGAAAATCCAAATTGATGGATACAACCTTATGAATCTAAGATCATGCCATTTGTAAACCATATTTATGTATAAACTAGCAAAAGAGCCCGTGCGTTGCAACGGGAGAGAAAGCATAACACACACTCTTAACCCAACAACCATCACTCAAGACCACAATAAGTCCATCTCCTCTATTTTTGCGAGGCATCATATTTGTGTTGCCGCTTATCCTCCTTCTCACCCTCGCCGGCGATGGCCTCGGTGTTCACACAAAACAAAAAAACATGTTTGAATATGTTTAATCCTACGACGTCTCTCTCTCCCTCTCTCCTCCCTCTTCCTCCCTCTCTCTCTCACGCGCTTTCTCTCACTCTCTCGATGAGAAATCTGTTGTTTTCCCCTGCGACATTTTTTAGAGGTATGCATGTGTAGTTATCGATGTTTTCTTTTCCCTATATTGTTATAGTGGGGTGTTTATTTGCAATCCGAGTCGCTGCCGGTACGAAAGGAAAACGGATCTTATGCTATAAATTATAAGTTTGCTCCCAAAATAATATTTTAAAAATATTTAAGAGGTAAAATTAACATCATATTTAGTTTCCACATATTTTTCTAATAAAATTTCATATATAATATGTTGGAATCGAAGTTACGGTTTAAAAGATACTGATAATTTAGAAAATAATTTGTTTGACTTAAATATATTCTAAAATAATATTTAGAAATACTTAATTGGTGAAAATAATCTCATATTCATATTCTACATATTTTTCTAATCAAATTTCATATATAACATGATCAAATCAGAGTTACGGTTTAAAAGATATGGATGATTTAAAAAAACATTGTTTGACTTAAATATGATCTGCGGATGAATTAACTAAAACATCAGGGGAGTTTCGAAAAATTTAAAATAACGGTTCGGGTGTGACTTAAATCCAGGCTGCGGGTTGATTTCAACAAAATGCAGGGACTTTTGTGTAAAATATGAAAAAACGATTCGTTTTAACTTAAAAGAGGGCTGCGGGTTGAATTCCCTGAAATAGAGGGACTTTTCTGAAAAATGACATGACAGACGAAAGAAACCCAATTTTCTTTATTATTAGGTAAAGATGGTGTTGTGCTTTTGAAAGTATACATATAAAAAAATGATGTATAAAGAATGTAATTCCAATTGAAAATGGATCCCACCCGAAAAAAATAGTAGAATACAAACGGGATTCGAATTGAGTTGGCACGGTAAACATGCACTGTGCAAAATTTGAATGAAGCGGGGAAAGTCGCGATAACATGAAACCAAAATCTGTGAGATGGAAATCACTCTGCCTATCCTCGCGCATAAAGCCTATCTGCTGGATTTCTATAGGTTTCGATTGGGGTAGGTTTGTAATTTCACCCAAGCGTGGCGTAACCGCCTCTCACGGATTCATACGGTGGGTGCCAAAACACAGTGTGCCCTCGGCCGAAATCGGCTCCCTCCCCGATTCATATTCATACACGGTGGGCGCCAAAAACAAACTCTCGTCGGCAAATATTCGGTGTATGCGAGATTACCGTCCTATCCCCAACCGACTAATGTTGCTGTGATGTAGTAGAAATTTGAAACGGGGGCTAAGTTTGTAAATTTCCTCGCATTTGAGACAAGCGCGCCCTGAATACATGGTTCCCCCCTTCCTCTCTACCTCCCTTTTCCCCATTCATACTCCGTGGGTGCCAAAATACCCTCTCCACCCCACCCTCCTCCGTCCACCGCCGTCGGCCACCCCATCCACCGCCGTCCTCCTCCACCATGCCGGAGCTGATACCCCGACACCGCCGTCCATTACAAGAGATCAACCTCTCTCATCCACACCTTCGGACCGGGATCCTTGCATCTCGTCCTCTCGCTTCATCCCTGCCATCATCCACCTTGCCAGCACCGCTCCTACGACCGTCTCGTCCACCGCGCCCCGCCGCCATCGTCTACCCTCCTAGATCTGCTTCCACGCCGCCGATACCCATCGCTACCGCAGCACCGTCAAATTCTCACCAGATGCATACACGGCTGAAAGGATCGATATGGTTGACTAGAGGGGGGGGGGTGAATAGGCAACTAACAATTTTTAAGCTTTTCTTTACCAAATTAAACTTTGCAACAAATAGGTTGTCTAGATATGCAACTAAGTGAGCAACCTATATGATGCAATATCAACTAGCACGCAAGCAAACAAGAGATGTAACAATAAGTAAGCTTGCAAAGTAAAGGCACGAAATAACCAAGAGTGGAGCGGTGGAGACGAGGATGTGTTACGGAGTTCCTTCCTTTTAAGGGAAATCGTCTCCGTTAGAGGGTGTGGAGGCACAATGCTCCCAAGAAGCCACTAGGGCCACCGTATTCTCCTCACGCCCTCACACGATGCGAGATCCGTGATTCCACTATTGGTGCCCTTGAAGGCGGCGATCGAACCTTTACAAGCAAGGTTGGGGCAATCTCCACAACAATCGGAGGCTCCCAACAACAACAACACCACAAAGCTTCACCACAATGGAGTATGGCTTCGAGGTGACCTCAACCGTCTAGGGTGCTCAACACCCAAGAGTAACAAGATCCGCAAGGGATAAGTGGGGGGAATTAAATATCCTTTGGTGGAAGTGTAGATCGGGCCCTTGTCACCCAATCCCGAGCAAATCAACAAGTTTGATTGGCTAGGGAGAGAGATCGGGCTAAAATGGAGCTTGGAGCAACAATGGAGCTTAGAGGTGGAAGAGGTAGTCAACTAGAGGTAGAAGACATCCCTTATATAGTCGTGGAAAAAATCCAACCGTTATCCACAAGTTACGCTCGACTCACGGTACTACCGCTCCAAGGGAGCGGTACTACTGACGACATGCGATGGTACTACCGTGGAAGACCACGGTACTACCGTGGCAACCGCATAGGCGGAATAAGCTGACGAAGGAGCGATACTACGCGGGCGCGGTACTACCGCTCCCCTTGCGGTACTACCGCAAGGCGAGAGGGTCACGTCTGGGAAGGCGCGGATGAAATAAATTACATCCGTGCCTACTTCGTAGAAACTAGGGTGGTGCAAAACCCGACGCGGTACTACCGCTGCGGTAGCGCTACTACCGTGGTCGGCGCGGATGTAAAATTACATCGCGCCTACTACCGCGACATCTTGTGGTACTAGGCGAAGGGCCACGGTACTACAACTCAAGGGAGCGGTACTACCGTGGGCCCCAGCAGTACTACCGCTGGGCGAAGCGGTACTACCGTGGGGTCGCGGATGTAAAATTACATCTGCCCTACTACCGCACCGGGCGGTACTAGGCAGTGCCGCGGTACTACCGCACCAAAGGGCGGTACTACCGTGGGGCGGATGTAAAAATTACATCCGCCCTACTACCGCACCGAGCTGCACTAGGCCAGCGTGCAGCGATCTTGCCGCACCAAAGGGGTGGTACTACCGTGGCGCCCAGCAGTACTACCGCTTGTACCTGCGGTACTACCGCAATACAACAGTAGTCGCCAGTTTTCCACACAACCAAGATAACGACGGGTAGCTCCAAAGTGCAAGGAAAGAAGGGACAAGTGTACGTGTGATTCCACCCTACCTTTCCGATGCGGACCCCCTCTTAATAGTACGGCTCTCCTACGACTCAACTCCACCAAAGACAAACGTAGAACAACGCTGGCTTCAACAGTCTCCGAGGGGCACCGAATCGTCTTGTGCCTAATGATGAAGTATCTGAGGGACTCAATGCACACGATTAGTCCGCACGAGCATTGTCATCAATCACCAAAACACTTAGGGATAAATATGCCCTTACAATCTCCCCCTTTTTGGTGTATTGATGACAACACGGGATTTGCACATAGATAAGATAATATTAGAGCAGTGGCAAACCCACTTCTCTAAAATATAGACGGGGCTCCCCCTAGATGTGTGCACTTTAGATGAATGCTTTGGACTGCATGGCACATAAACTAGGATCAACACTCCCCCTATATTTTAGAGACCAAGACATGATAATAAGCATAGCATAGCATGAAAGTAGCACAATATAACATAGGCTAGCTAGGATAGATAGAGCGCATATGTCTTACACCATACGAGGTAAGATAACCAAGGTTCAAACGAGAAAAACAGCAGAGAGTTCAACTGAAAGCAGCAAACACATGACACACAAACTCGCAAATCCCTACACTCTCTCCCCCTTTGGCATCGAGACGCCAAAAAGGCAGAGAGGACACCTAAACACACAAGAGGTGGCTCAAGCAGAGAAGTCGTCCCATGGCTCTTCGTTAGACGCCTCTGCAGCTGGAATGGACTCCTCGACCTCCTCCTCAGAATCAGTCCACCTGTATCCTTGCTTCTCCATCCACTCGGTCTCGGGAGTGATGTGCTCCTCGAGACCCTTGAGACACATCCTCGCCATAGAGCTGCAAGACCTTGTTATGCGGGCGACGACTCTCCTTGGACTCCACGTGAGCCTGTCTTGGCCCTTGGCTTGCATGCGAAAAGAGACTTCATCTTATCCTTCAACCTCTTGGCCCAAGATGGCCTAGAGTCACTCTGAGAGGGCCTAGCAGAGCGGCCCTCGGCGCCAAAGAACATCCTCATCAACAGCAGCAGCCCTAGCAGCAGACGCCTCGGCCACGAGTAGCGGTGTTAGCCAGTTGGGTTTGACCCTCGGACAAATGGGCTCATGGCGAATCGATCTGGAGCCGGGAACTCCTACTCGGGTACATCTTCTCCCAAGTCTTGAAATCAGCGAAAATGGTGGGGCCCATAAATAGGCACCTTGCGGTTGAACACAGCAAACCGAAGCTCACACCACATGATGTGAGAGACATCAAGTGGCTGAGTCTGAGACGAGCGAGCCTCCTGGCAAATAAGCATCATGTCCACCATATAGGCATGAACCTTGTCTTTGTCACCGATGCGTGGGAACAAGGAGTTGCGGAAGATGCGGTACATGATATCCAGAAAGGGGTTGAGAACCAAAATTGTCTTGCTATTGGCGAGCGTCTTCTCAACCATGAACGGGGTGAGCTTGTCCTTGTCGGTAGTCGGCATTGCCGTGAGGCGAACACCCATAGGAGTGTCAAGTCCATCATCGGCAACTTGAAGCAAATCCATGAACTCCTTCCGTGTAGCGAGATACTTGCGGCCGTTGGTCATCGAGTCATCCTTCTTTCTTCATTGGAGTGAAAGTACTCAAGCAAAGAAGCGACATATGATCTCGGGGTCATAGTCCGGTGGAAAGAGATCACATGCTCAATGCCAAACTGCTCCACCAAGTCGAGCCTCCCAAAGTAGTCATGGAACTTGTCCTTCCTCATGTGGTGCATGTCAATCCACTTCACTTCCACATAGGTAATCTGCTTATTCTTGATGACATCCAAATAGATCTGGGTTTGGGTCTTGTTCGAAACAGTTCACACCCTCGGCAGGTGGGCGAGGGGTCACATAAGGGTGAAGCTACCTGAGACGGACATACTCTGTAGGGCCTATCTCATCCATACCCCTGGCGGGCTCCTTGTGCTTGCTAGTTGTGGTCTTGACATTTCGCTTGGACGCAGATGATCCCTCGGGAACTTCTCTGGGTTCTTGTGACGCTTGGAGCAGTGTCACGAGCAGGATTGGCCCGAGAGATCCACCACCGAGACACACACGCAAAGCACCAAAACAAAAGCGAAAAGAATCAATGCAAAGGCGGAAGACAGCACATGAAACCCATAGAAGATAAGCGAGAAAGTTGGCATGCGATAGATGTGAACCACGGTAGATCTGCCATGGTTTGCGGTACTAAAGGCTTAGTACAGCTCCAGATGCGGTAGTACCATGAGGGGTCACGGTAGTACCGTGGCTGGGGCAGTAGTAAAGTTTTAGTACCGCCGCGGTCTGTGATAGTACCGCGCCCTAGTGGCGATAGTACCGTCGCGGCGGTAGTACCGCTCCTACGGCGGTAATACCGCGTCGCGTCGATCTAATCAGATTTGAATCAAAAAGAACCGCGAAGCCATGGCGGTGCTACGGTGATCAGATCTAGCGCAAGACAACAATAGAAGTGTAAATCCTATGCAATACCACACTCCTTCATCCTACTCTTGCGAGATTTAGTCTAGGAATCTCAAGAACATACAAGCCTCCCCAAAACCTAGAAGAACCAAACACAATCAAAAGGAGAAGGATTTGGGGAAAACCTTGGTCCATAGCAAAAGCACGTGGTGAGAGCGATCCCACAGGGCGGAATCACGGGAGGGCAGTCGGTGGGCGAGATCCGGCGATGAGCGCCGGCTCCGTTCGTGAGCACGGAGAGGAAGAGATGGCGTGGAGAGAAAGAGGGCGAATGGGTATGGGGAGTTAGAACTCCCCTACCCGCCTTATCCCCACGCTCGAACAACCGCAGTAGTACCCATGAGTCATCAGCGGTAGTACCGCCGGCGGAAATACCGCGCCCGGCGGTAGTACCACTCAACCAGGTGGCGATAAAAATTACTGCCGCTTAGGGACGGTAGTACCGTGCTCCCATCAGCGGTAGTACCGTGGTTGGCCGCGGTAGTACCGTGGCCGACTGCGGTAGTACCGTGAGCTCACGACACCGAAGGTTTCAAACAAGAGAGAAAAAAATACGCCTTCGCACGGAAAAACAGACACACACCCAAAACTAAAACAAGCACATACCAAGGGAACAGCAGGAAATCCCTAAGTGACAAAGCCTCTCGAGGAGAGAGGGCGGTGGCCGAAGCCACCTATGTTTGAGTTGGATGGTATGGCACCGCGAAGAATTATCCTTGGGCCCATGACCAAAACTCGTCTCTGAAGCACAAGTACCATCAAAAATGGCTAATGTGAAAGAGGTGATATATTTATGCATAATGGGGGGAGGGAGAGTTCATTGAGAGAACAACACTCCCCCTATGTCCATGCCTACACCTAAACTAGACAACATGTTGAGTGTGGTGGGGGTGCACGGTTCAAGTCACATTGCTCAAATCAATGATATTTAGCTCATGCCTTAACTTCATGAAATCTTGCTTCATCCAAGGGCTTCGTGAAAATATCTGCAAGGTTATCATGAGTGTTGACATACTTGAGCTCGATCTCCCCTCGCCTAATGTGATCCCGGATGAAGTGATACCGAATCTCAATGTGCTTCGTCTTGAAGTGTTGTATCGGGTTGAGAGAAATCTTGATGGCACTTTCATTATCACACCAAAGAGGCACTTTGTCACAAATGACACCGTACTCCTTTAAAGTTTGCCTCATCCATAGGAGTTGAGCACAACAACTACCGGCCGCCACATACTCCGCTTCGGTGGACGAGAGAGACACACAACTTTGCTTCTTGGAAGACCAACTTACCAAGGAGCAACCAATAAATTGGCACCCTCCGGAAGTAGACTTCCTATCCACTTTGTCTCCCGCCCAATCGGAATCCGTGAAACCTTCAACCTTGAAGTTTGCTCCTCTTGGGTACCATAAGCCAAAGTTTGGGGTATGAGCCAAATATCGAAAGATTAAACGGCCGCCACAAAGTGACTTTCCTTTGGTGCGGCTTGAAAACGTGCACACATCCCCACACTCAACATGATATCCGGTCTAGATGCACAAAGGTAAAGCAAGGAGCCAATCATGGGCGATATACCTTTTGATCCACCGCTTTACCATTGGGATCGATGTCAAGTTGGCACTTGGTAGGCATTGGTGTAGTAGCCGCTTGACATCACTTAGCTTGAATCTTTTAAGCATGTCTTGAGTGTATTTGGCTTGGTTGATGAAGGTTCCTTCTCTTCTTTGTTTGATGTCGAAACCAAGGAAGAACTTCAACTCTCCCATCGAAGACATCTTAAACTTGGAGGTCATGAGGCGGCAAATTCTTCATTGAAAGCTTTGTTAGGGAACCAAAGATAATATCATCAACATATAGTTGGCATACAAACAACTCCCCGTTGACCTTCTTAATAAAAAGAGTGGGGTCGATTAGCCCTACTTCAAATCCACGATCTTGTAACAACTCGGTAAGGTGGTCATACCACGCACGTGGGGCTTGTTTAAGGCCATAGAGTGCCTTATCGAGTTGATACACATGATCCGGAAAGTAGGGATCCTCGAACCCGGGGGGTTGTGTCGGAGTAATGGGCCACGGGTAGGCCGACCCGGGACCAAAGATCTTTCAAGACATCGGGGCAAACCGCGCCCCTCGGCGCGTCCCCAAAGAAGCGACCTTGGGGAGGCCGAGTCGGTGGCGACCTTGGGAAGCCGAGTCCCAGACGGCGACTCTAAAGCAAGCCGACTCGAGGCTTGCGACCTTCCGGGGGGCCGACTATGAGAGTCGGCCCGCGACCTTTCACGGAGACCAATGCAGGGCATGGCCCCGACGTGGCCGTCCCCTCCGACCCACGAGGAGTGGGCATGGCTACAGTGAGCCGTATCACCGGGAGATCTCCGGTGAGGCGCGGCACTGTTGCCATGCCTCCCCTGACCTCAGCCACAGTGCGCGATGCACTGTGCCCACGACGCCGGCCTGTACGGCCCGAAGATCGCCGGGCCACCTGTCAGTGAGGGGATCGAAGACGGCCAGAGCGCCCGAAGACGGCCCTGTGGGAGTCGGCCTCCTCGGAGTCGGCCACCTCCCAGTCAGGGCCCCACGAGCCATAAACCAGATTGGACGGGGAATGGCGACAGTGATCGCCTGACAGACGGCGGCATTGTTCCCACGACCCCATGACCGAGCCTGCGTCATCAGGAGTGTCGCACAGTGCTCGGCCTGTCCGCGGGACCCACCAGTCGGCGGGCCCCAGAAGCCGGCAGGAAGGGCGGCGGCATGAGAGACAGACGGCTGGGGGCCACGCCCAGTCAGATTACCATTGTACCCCCGGGGGGTAGGCCTATATAAACCCCCCGGGACACCCATGCAAAGGGTTCGGACTTGGATAGAATTAGACACCTAGCAAGCGAAGGAGAGAGCCAGCCCCGCTCCCTCCTGCCTCCCGAAACATCTCTAGGAGCACCTTTGTAACCATCTCACCATAGTGATCATACGGAGACCCCGCAGAGCAGCAGTAGGGGTGTTATCTCCCCGGAGAGCCCCGAAGCTGGGTAAGATTCGCCAGCGTGCATGTCTGCGCCTCATCCCGTTTCCAGGCACCGGCGACGTTCTACTCACCCCCACCATGATAAGCCACCCATTGGCATATGTCGCACCCAACCCCGGACATTTGGCTCCCACCGTGGGGCGAGGTGCACCGTCGTCCGGAGATCTGTTCTGGACGGGAACCCTTTTCCTCCCCGACGAGCGCAGCCAGCCCGGCTCGCCAGATGGAGTCTGCATCGACACGCTGCGCGGCGCCGAAGCCGCCTGCGCTGCGAGCGGCCTCGCCGAACTTATCGGCGAAGGCGCCTCTCCGACGAGCCTGCCCCAGATGCAGGCACGGGTGGCCCCGAGAACCTTCTCGCGGGCCTCCTCGACCAACTCCACGTCGCCGGCGAGCCTGCCATAGATTTGGAGTCTGTAGGCTCCTCCGACCCGATGCTGGTCGACTCGGCGCCGTGACGCTGATATCTTCCCCACCAACATGGTGGTCTCTGACGAGCCGCTTCCGTCACGAGGAGAGTGGCGGAAGCTTACCGTCACGGAGGTGCTCGTCATCGCCACGGCGAGCACTCAGCGAAGGTGCCCAGACCGCCGCCAGCGGTCTCAGCAAGACCGACCGCGCCCATTCGGAGGGCGCGGACGCCGAGACGCTGGAAACACGCCGCCAGATCATCAAAGGCGCCAAGAAGTTGGCAAGCATGAGGCGCTTTGTCGAAGCATACCAGCGAGATGGATCGCGCTAAGCGGCTCGCCGCTCCGACCGGCGAGCCGTCTAGGTGCGATCGAGAGCGGCGGCGCCATCGCCGACTTGCTCGGGGCGAAACGCCCCGTGTACGCCACCCCAGCGGAGAACATCCGCGCCGCCCAAGCGGCAACCGAAGAGCTGAAGAACTTCGAAGGCGAAGAGCGCCGTGTAATGACGGAGCGAGTCCAGCAGCTCGACGATGCGGTTGCTGCGCAAAAGCGGCGGCGGCGGAGCAGACGCGGCCGCAGCAGAGCCGAACAACGACTTACCCCCTCGCCGAGATCAAGGCGCGACCTCCCGGACGCCGACTGGCGGAGTCCGCGGAAGAAAAGAGAAGGAGCCGGCTGTCAGTCACAGCCGGACTCGCATCACCATCGAGCGCGACCAAGACGGCCGCCCAAGAGCAGTGGAACGACGGGACGATTATCTGCCTCCCCCACCCCGAAGAGAGCGGCGAGTTTCTCCGCCGCCTGTTGAGCATCCGACTCTTGAAGGTCGCCTTGGCCGCCGAGAGTGAGTCGGAGAGAATGACGCCCGCCATCGGATCGACCGACTCCACCGATCCCTAGCGTTAGAAGAAGAAGATGAGTTGGGTTCACGCTCTCCCGAGACACACCCAAGTACACCGGCTCCGTGAAGCCGGAGGACTGGCTGATAGACTACTCCACAGCCGTCAACATAGCCAACGGCAACAAGCGAGTCGCCGTGAAGTATGTTCCCCTCATGCTCGAGGGCACGGCCCGGACATGGCTGAACAGCCTGAAGCCCTGCAGCATCAATAGCTGGGTCGACTTCACCGAAGCCTTCATTCGTAACTTCACCAGCACGTACAAGCGACCTCCCAAGCCGCCCAGCTCTCCTTGTGCGTGCAAGGCCCGAAAGAATCAACAGCGGCTACCTCACGCTTGGGCGAACTTCGAAATTCCTGCGAGGGCGTGCACGAGGTGCAGGCCATCGAGTACTTCATGGCGGGTGCCGAGAGGCACCCTCCTCAAGCACAAGCTCCTCTCGACGAGCACGAAACCCTTGACGAACCGCTAGTCATAGCAGATAAATGCCACGGCCGACTCTTCTATGAAGGCGGAGATTCAAGTCAACGCTTGGTGGCAAGGTGACTCGCCAGCCCCAGAACCCCGGCCGGAGACGCCACCGGCGACAACAAAGAAACGACAACAAGCGCAAGGCCCTTTAGCGGCTTCCAAAGACTCGGCAGGTCGCGTGATGAAGATCGGCAGCGGAGGGCAGCCTCGCCAAGCGGCGAAAGGCGGCAAGTCAACTGGTTGCCGCTTTCTCCTATGAGCGAGACTTTGGATGGTCCTTGCAAATTCCACGATGGCCAAGCCGTCGAACCACACCATGAGAAAGTGCCAGCTGCTGCCAGAATCACCAAGGAGACGGCCTTACTCCTCCGCCGCTGCGGAGGCCGCGCCTCCGCCGCCGCCCGGCAGGCGGCCTGCCAATCGGCGCCCGTCAAGACGAGTTCCCGAAGAGCATGGAGCCTACGTAGTGTTCACCAAGATGGCGAGATGACCGGCGCGAAAGCGCCAACAACAAAGAAGAAGTAAATGCAATAGCGGCGGATGTCCCGAGTTCATGCATTGGTCCGAGAAGCCTATCAGCTGGAGTCGGGCGGATCATCGAGAGGTGATGCCGAGTCCGGGCTCCTACGCCCTGGTCCTAGGCGCGACCTTGGCCACTGATAGGCGGGCCGCCCGTTTCTTCTTGGTCCCGATAGACGGAGGCAGCAAAGATAAACATCTGTACAAGGACACCATGGAGAAGCTCGGAATCAGGCGGAGGCAGCTGCAGAGCAGCCGCACCGTGTTCCATGGAATTTTACCCGGCCTCTCCTGTTCACCGATCGGCAAGATTCTGATAGACGTCCTCTTTGGAGACAAAGATCACTTCCGCCGAGAGCCAGTCTGGTTCGAGGTGGTGGACTTGGAGAGCCCGTACCACGCATTGCTTGGCCGGCCTGCTTTGGCCAAGTTCATGGCGGTTCCCCACTACGCCTACCTCAAGATGAAGATGCCGAGCTCCAAGGGGATCCTGACCATTGCCGGCGACTACAAGAAGTCGTCCGCTTGCGCGGCCGAGAGCAGTCGGCTGGCCGAGTCTTTGGTGATCGCAGCCGAGAAGCGGCTCCTTGACCGGGTCGTGGCGATGGCCGGAAAGCAGCCAGAGATGTCGCCCGACCCCAAGGAGTCGGAGGCAGAAGGATCATTCAAGCCGGCTAAAGAAACCAAGAAGATACCTTTGGACCCAGAGCACCCAGAGAAATACGCTGTCATAGGCACAGGCCTTGACAGCAAATAGGAAGGCGAGCTCGTCGATTTCCTCCGTGAGAATCGGGACATCTTCGCATGGTCCCCTAAGGACATGCCAGGTGTACCGATGGAATTCGCCGAGCACAAACTACACGTCAGGCCGAATGTGAAGCCCGTCAGGCAGCCCTTGCGCCGCCTGTCAGAAGAGAAGAGAAGAGTTGTTGGAGAAGAGATAGCCCGACTCCTGGCGACCGGATTCATTATGGAAGTGTTTTTCGAGTGGTCAAGAACCAGTCTTTGGTACTAAAGAAAAACAAGCAGTGGCGGATGTGTGTCGACTACACCAGCCTCAATAAAGCCTGCCCGAAGGACCCATTTGCTCTGCCAAGGATTGATCAGGTGATAGACTCCACAGCCGGATGCGAGCTGTCGAGTTTTCTGACGCAGCGTACTCGAGGATATCACGGATCAAGCTGAATCCAGCAGACAGACTGAAGACTGCATTCATCACGCCATTTGGAGCCTTCTGCTACCTGACCATGACGTTCGGCTTAAGGAATGCCGGTGCCACCTTTCAGCGTTGCATGCAGAAGTGCCTCCTCAAGCAACTCGGGCGAAACGCCCACGTCTATGTGGATGATGTGGTGGTGAAAACGGAAAAGTGGGGCCTGCCGAAGACCTCAAAGAGACCTTGAAAATTTGCGCCGATTCGGATCAAGCTCAACCCCGAGAAGTGCGTGTTCGGAGTCCCAGCCGGCCAGCTCCTTGGCTTCCTGGTCTCCGAATGCGGCATAGAGTGCAACCCCGTGAAGATCAAGCCTATTGAGAGAATGGAGGTACCCAACCGATCGTTGGATGTCTGAAGTTCACGGTACTGGCGTCCATCGGCCGATTTATCGATCGGTGGGCGAAAGCTCGCCTTTGTATCAACTGATGAAGAAGACCACCTTTTTGAGTGGAACCACAAAGGCGATGAGGCATTTCTCCAAGCGAAGAAGATGTTGACAACCCCCGTGTTGGCGGCTCCGACTCGGAAAGAGCCCATGCTCTTGTACATCGCCGCCACCAGCCGGGTAGTCAGCACAGTCATTGTAGTCGAACGCAAGGAGGAAGGCAAGGCGCTTCCGGTCCAGAGACCGGTCTATTACCTGAGCGAGGTACTGTCGACCTCCAAGCAGAACTACCCTCACTATCAGAAGATGTGCTACGGCGTGCATTTTGCCGCCAAGAAGCTGAAGCCCTACTTTCAAGAGCATCCAATCACTGTGGTCTGCACCGCTCCGCTTGCCGAGATCATTGGAAGCCGAGACGCCTCCGGCCGAGTGGCCAAGTGGGCTATCGATCTAGCCCCCTACACCATCTACTACCAACCTCGCACCGCCATCAAGTCGCAGGCGCTGGCCGACTTCCTCGTCGACTGGGCCGAGACCCAGTACCTGCCGCCAGCGCCCGACTCTACTCATTGGCGGCTGCACTTCGACGGCTCCAAGATGCGCACCGGCCTTGGAGCCGGCGTCGTCCTCACCTCCCCCAAGGGCGACAAGCTCAAGTATGTGCTGCAAATCCACTTCGCCGCCTCCAACAACGTCGCCGAATATGAAGCGCTCATCCACGGGCTCCGGCTTGCCAAAGAACTCGGCATTCGCCGGATCTTGTGCTACGGCGACTCCGACTTGGTGGTTCAGCAATCATCCGGCGACTGGGACGCCAAAGACGCAAACATGGCAAGCTACCGCTTCCTGGTGCAGCAGCTCAGCGGATATTTTGAGGGGTGCGAATTCCTTCACATACCCAGAAACGACAACGATCAAGCAGACGCCTTGGCATGAGTCGGCTCCACTCGCCAGGAAATACCTTCCGGCGTCGCCCTTCAGCGCCTCCTCAAGCCGTCTATCAAGCCTTCACCAGAATCAGACTCCATCTTCGTGCCAGCTCCGCCAGAAATAGTCGGATCCGACTCCAAGGCCCCAGCAAGCGACCTCAAGAAAGCCACAGTTGAAACAAGCCCGGGATCGCGCCACTCGGCCGGGACTTGAGCCAAGCAGGGGACTGCGCCCGGTCGGCCGGGGACTTGAGCTCAGCCGGGGATGCGCGCCGGTCGGCCGGGGACTTCGAGCCCGCCCGAGGACTCGCCCGGTCGGCAGGAGCTGCCCGGTCGGCCCAGAGATTCCCTCAACCCAGCAAACGGCGGCAGACTCCAGCCCGCCGCCTCCCAGCCCAGCCACCCTTGTCCAGGTCGCTGTGGTAGCAGTTGAGGAGATAGCAGCACCTTCATGGGCACAGCCCATCCTCAAGTTCCTAGTGAACAAGGAATTACCAGCAGACGAGAACCTTGGTTTGCCACCGGGCGCGCTTGGCCCGGTGTGACGCCTCTTCGCGCCGGCTTGGCCGGAGGGGCCGGCCCTCGGCTGGCGGCGCGAGACGACTTCCGCGTCGACGTCGTCCTCGGGCCAGTCGGCGAAGGTCGCCGACGGCCTGAGGCCGCCGTCTGCCCCTTCTCCGCCGCCTTCGGCGTCGGCCTCTAGCGCCGCCGCCCCCAAGTCGGGGTCGTCGACGTCGCTGACCTCGCGATCTGGAACGTAGTTGTGAGGCTCTCTTATGGTGCCGGCTACGGGCGCCGTGAGGGGCTTCTGCCCAAAAAGAAGCCAACGATGAGTAGAGTTCGGAGTCAGACGCAAAGAAGATCGAGCTACAGACGGAGGCAACTTACCATGGGAGGGGGGTTGTCGCGCGAGTACGGCTCCTTGCCGAACTGCCAGTCCTCCGTGAACTCGCAGTGGGCGATGTGGTTCACCAAGTTCGCCACCTCCCATGCTGCATGTCCTTGGTGCACAGCCGGCTCGGATCGTGGCGGCGCTCATCGGCGAGATGAGGTGAGGCCGCCCACGAGCGGAAGGACGCGTGCGCCACGCCGGCGCCGTAAGATCGGAGGCAATGAGCCCTCCGACCGCAGCATGACTTCGAAGTCGCGCCACGGCGCCGGCTCCGAGGTCGAAAGTGATTTGGACCGATGGGACCAAGCGCCAGCCGGCGGTCGAGGCTTCGAGGTCGAAGGCGGCAGATTGACCCGATCGCCATCGGTGGAGATGTTCTTCATGTAGAAGTAGGATTTCGCCACATCTTCACCGACTTCACCAACGGAATAGGAGGAAAGGATTGTCGGCCGTCGTCGCCCGCGACCGCGATGTAGGTGCCGCCTGAGCGGCGTGCGGCGGCCTGAGTACCGAGTTTGGAAGAAGAACTCTGCCCACAGCTCGAGGGTGGGAGAACGCCCGATGTAGCCTTCGCACGAGTGAGTGGCGGCGGAAGAGAGAAGCACCACCACGTTGGGGGTGAGTGGTGCGGCTGCAGCTTGTGGAACTCGAAACGAGCGGAAGAATCCGCTCGCGGAAGCCCCAGCCAGCGCGCAAGGTGCGGCGGAAGATGACCCGCTCGCCCTCCTCCGGCACGGGCCGGATCTCTCCCGCCGGCGCGGGACGGGCGTGCACCAAGTCCGCGCTCGGGAGACGGCGGGTCCGACGGAGAAAATCGATGTGCTCCGCCTCCACGTCGGAGCCATCCCACACGCCGGAGCGTGAGGTGGGGGGCGCGGCGGAAGAAGAGCTCATCGCCGGCGAGGAAGAATGCCTTGGCTCACGGCGGAGGAAGAAGGAAGGGCAGGAGAGCGGGGGAGAGGGTGTGCGTACATTGCCGCCCCGCTCCCTCCTGCCTATTTATAGCCCTGCGGGCTGAGGAGCCGAGGGGGCGGACGTGGGATTAACTGCGCCCACGGCCCCACGCCGCCCACGATTAACCCCCACGAAGTTACTGCACGCAGTAACAACGTGGGGATGCCAACCGTCCTCGGCCACAGCGGATCCGCTCGGGGGCCGAGGTGCGGTAGTGGCAGGCCCCACCTAGCGGCCCGTCCCGTCATGCGCGTGGGAAGGCAGACTATCGCCCCCACGTGGCGCCGTGCGATAGGACCATCTCAATAATGGCAGGGAAGCGTAACCGATACGCCGCCCGTTTCCCGCCGCGACTTGCGAACGGCGGCTCCTCGCAGAGCCAGTCCGACTTCGGCGAGGTGGCCCAAAGAAGCAGCGGCCGAGTCTCAGAATCGGCGCTGGGAAGATTGAAACTACTGAAGCCCCACGAGGCGGCGCCCGCTGGGCTTCACCAGCTTCGGGGACTACTGTCGGAGTAATGGGCCACAGGTAGGCCGACCCGGGACCCAAGATCTTTCAAGACATCGGGGCAAGCCGCGCCCCTCTGGCCGCGTCCCAGCAGGCGACCTTCGGGGAGGCCGAGTCCCAACTGGCGACCTTCGGAGAAGCCGAGTCCCTAGACGGCGACTCTGAAGCAAGCCGACTCCAGGCTTGCGACCTTTCGGGGGGCCGACTATGAGAGTCGGCCCGCGACCTTTCACGGAGACCAATGCAGGGCACGGCCCCGACGTGGTCGTCCCTCGACCCACGAGGTGGGCATGGCTCTGATGAGCCGTATCGGAAGATCTTGGTGGGCGCGACATTGCTGCCATGCCTCCCGACCTCGGCCATGCGCGCGATGCATTGTGCCCAGGACGCCGGCCTGTACGGCCCGAAGATCACCGGGCCACCTGTCATTGAGGGGATCGAAGACGGCGGGCGCCACAGAGGCGGCCTGTGGAGTCGGCCTCCTCGGAGTCGGCCACCTCCCAGTCAGGGCCCCACGAGCCATAAACCAGATTGGACGGGGAATGGCGACAGTGATCGCCTGACAGACGGCGGCACTGTTCCCACGACCCCATGATCGAGCCTACGTCATCAGGAGTGTCGCACAGTGCTCGGCCTGTCCGCGGGACCCACCAGTCGGCGGGCCCCAGAAGCCGGCAGGAAGGGCGGCGGCATGAGAGACAGACGGCTGGGGGCCACGCCCAGTCAGATTACCATTGTACCCCCGGGGGGTAGGCCTATATAAACCCCCCGGGACACCCATGCAAAGGGTTCGGACTTGGATAGAATTAGACACCTAGCAAGCGAAGGAGAGAGCCAGCCCCGCTCCCTCCTGCCTCCCGAAACAGCTCTAGGAGCACCTTTGTAACCATCTCACCATAGTGATCATGCGGAGACCCCGCAGAGCAGCAGTAGGGGTGTTATCTCCCCGGAGAGCCCCGAGGCTGGGTAAGATTCGCCGGCGTGCATGTCTGCGCCTCATCCCGTTTCCAGGCACCGGCGACGTTCTACTCGCCCCCACCATGATAAGCCACCCGTTGGCATATGTCGCACCCAACCCCCGACAGGTTGCTTGACATAGACCAACTCATTAATAGGACCATTAAGAAAAGCACTTTTCACATCCATTTCTTGCAACTTAAAGTTGTGATGGGAAGCATAAGCAATCAACAAGCGAATGGATTCAAGGCGAGCAGCAACGGAGCAAAGGTTTCACCGTAGTCGATACCCTCGACTTGGGAGTAGCCTTGTGCTACCAATCTTGCCTTGTTGCGAATGATGTTCCCATGAGCATCTTGCTTGTTCTTGAAGATCCACTTGGTTCTAATGACGTTGTGGTTCCCGGATGGTCTTGGCACCAATCTCCACACCTTGTTGTACTCGAAGTTGTTGAGTTCTTCATGCATGGCATTGAGCCAATCCGAGTCTTCGAGCGCCTCATAGACCTTTTGGGGTTCGACACAAGAGACAAACGCGTGATGTTCACAATAGTTTGCCAATTGTCTACGAGTACTTACCCCCTTTCTTAGGCTTCCAACCACATTTTCCATGAGATGGCCTTGAGTGGTGAGCTTGGAAGCAATCTTCACGGCACGACGCTCTAATTCCTCCTCGGGTGTGGAAAGAGGAGGGTTGACTTGATGATCTTGAGCGCCATCTTGAGTTTGTTCTTGATCTTGAGGTTGCTCTTGATCTTGAACTCTCTCGAGGGGGAGACCTTGACCTTGGGCATCATTTAGTGGTTCACCACCGTCTTGAGGTAGATCTTGCCCTTGGTCTTGATCACGAGGTTGAGGGCCTTCACTTTGTTCTTCGGAAGCGTGTGGGTCTTGATGAGGTGATGGCTCTACTTGAGTAGAGCATTGTCCTTCTCCTTCGGCCACAAGGGGTTCCTCAATCGGTAGGATTTGACCAATACCCATTCTTCTTATGGCTTGGGGAGGAATTTCATCACCTATATCATAAGTACCACTTTGCTCCACTTGGGAGCCGTTATTTTCGTCAAACTCCACGTTACACATCTCCCCAATGAGTCCGGTGGACTTGTTGAGGACACGGTAAGCATGGGAGTTTGTAGCATAACCAACAAATATGCCCTCATGAGCTCTAGCCTCAAATTTAGACAACCGAAAACCTTTCTTGAGAATGAAACACTTACAACCGAACACCCGGAAGTACTTGAGGTTGGGCTTGTTGCCGGTGAGAATCTCATAAGGAGTCTTGTTCAATCCTTTGCGAAGATAGAGCCGATTGGATGCATGACATGCGGTGTTGATGGCTTCGGCCCAAAAGTTGTACGGAGACTTGAACTCCGCCATCATGGTCCTTGCCGCATCAATCAACGTCCGGTTCTTCCTCTCCGCAACACCATTTTGTTGAGGGGTATAAGGTGCCGCATATTGATGTTTGATCCCTCATCACTAAGAAACTCATCCAAGGTGTAGTTCTTGAACTTCGGTGCCGTTGTCGCTTCTTATTGTCAAGATCTTTGCATCATGTTGACGTTGAGCTTCATTTGCAAAGTTGATGACGGTTTGTTGGGTCTCACTCTTCCTCTTGAAGAAGTATACCCAAGTGTATCTTGAATAATCATCCATAATCACCAAGCAATACTTTCTTCCTCCAAGACTATCAAAAGATGGAGGCCCGAAGAGATCCATGTGAAGGAGCTCCAAGGGTCTCTTTGAGTATATGATGGTTGAAGGAGGGTGAGCCTTTTCATGAAGCATTCCTACGATACAAGCACTGCAAGCACGATCTTTGGCAAAACTAACATTTGTTAGTCCACGGACATGGTCCCCCTTGAGAAGACTTTGCAAAGATCCCATATTGACGTGGGCTAAACGGCGATGCCAAAGCCATCCCACGTCAACTTTAGCCATTAGGCATGTCGCGGTCTTAGTGGGTTGCTCTGAAAAGTTAACCACATAGAGGCCGTTCTCGACATGCCCAACAAAGGCTACTTTAAGAGTCTTGCTCCACAAGAGGGCCACGGTATCAATATCAAAGAATGTAGCAAAGCCCATGAGTGCAAGTTGACAAACGGAAAGTAAATTGAATGCAAGGGACTCAACAAGCATGACTTTCTCAATCGTTAGATCATGAGAAATGACAACCTTGCCGAGACCCAATACCTTAGAATGTGATGCATCACCCCACTCGACATTGGTGGCCATAGATGGAATCTCTTGCACGTCCACCACCAAGTCCTTGCTCCCGGTCATATGATTTGTTGCTCCACTATCGAGCAACCATGATCCCCCACCGGAAGCAAACACCTACACGAGATCAATGCTTGGTTTTAGGTACCCATTTAGTAATGGGTCCTTTGATGTTAGTAACAAGGGTCTTGGGAACCCAAATAGACCATTTAATGTACTCATAAGAAGAACTAACAAATCTAGCATAAACATGTCCATCACTAGCACGGCACAACACATATGAAGGGTTAAAGTCGCCGGCTTTGTTTGAGGAAATGCTTTTTCCCTTTTGGACATCAACTTCCTTCACTTTCTCCTTCTTCTTCTTGGAAGCACCCTCTCCCTCTTTCACGAATGTTTGTTTGAGGGGAGGAGGACGATTGGCCTTGTTGTTCTTCTTCTTCTTGCTCTTGGACTTGGGTGCAAACCCAATTCCTTCTTTGGCCACAACTTCCTTTTGATTGCTCAAAAGGTCGTTGAGGTTTTTCTCACCTTTAATGCAAGTCACAAGGCCTTTCTCAAGTTGATCCTTCAACTTGGCATTTTCCTCCACAAGATGCACATGCTCACAACAAGGGTTAGTAGCACATGCATTATCAATTAATACCATATGAGGAAAGGTGTCCTTTTCCTTGATTAGCTTAACTTGGAGTTGAGCATGAGACTCTTTAAGGCTAGCATGAGTACCCTTCAAGACCTTGTGGGCCTTGTCAAGTATCTCAAACTCCTCTTTGAGTCTAGCATGATCAACCCCAAGTTTAGCCTTCTCGGAGGTTAGCACACGAGACATGACAAGAGCATGATCAAGATCTTTGTTTAACTTAGCATGGTCATCATTGTGTGACTCCTCAAGAGTCAAACGATGCACACGCTCTTCCTCAAGAGCATTAGAGAGATCCGATATCTCATCGTCATAGTCACGACTATGACCTTCCATCTTGGAGATGGTTTCTTCGTGAGCCTCGATCATGTCATTGGCCTCACCAAGTTGTTCCAAGAGAGAAACAAAGTGCTTCTTGGACTTTCCCTTGATCTTACTCATAAAAGACTCAAATTCATTCACTTCCTCATTAGACTCAACATGTCCATCAATGCAATCCTCCACAGAGGGATTAGTAATGATGGTGGTTGTGATGTTGGGGGTTACCTTGTTTGAAGCCTTAGCCATGAGGCATCTAGCCGTGATGTTTTCGTTGGGTGATTCGAAGAGAGACACCCGGGGAGTAGCAATGGCAATGGATGCCATGGCCGTTGCTTCTTCATTCTCATCATCATCGTCATCCTCTTGGTATTCTTCTTGAACCACCAACCCACGAGTGGGAGTCTTCTTGGCGAAGTTTTTCTTGTTGGGGAAGGACTTGGCTTTGTCTTTCCGAATGAACTTGCCACCATTGTCTTCCCGCTTCTCGTAAGGACAATCCGCAACGAAATGGCTCACATTGCCACAGTTGAAGCAAGTTCTAACTCGTTGCTTGCCCTTGACGCCACTTGAGTTGTTCTTGTTGAAGTTGGGTCTTGAGCTCTTCTTGCTCCAAAATTGTCTTGAAGCAAGGGCCATGTGCTCATGGTAGTCAAACTTGGTGTCTTCGGGGTTGCTTTCCTCATCTTCCACTTCTTCCTCTTCTTCCAAAATAACCTTGGCCTTCAAAGCAAGGTTAGGCTTCTTTGCTCTTTGAGAACAGAGCACCGCATTGTCGGCGGTCTTGTACAAGATGCTCATTGCCACGAACTCATCCAACACTTCACTTGAGGTCATGGTGTGGAAGTCCGGTCGTTGACGAATGACGGAGGACATGGCTTTGTTGTAGGGCATCATGGCCTTGAGGAACTTCAGCTTGATCAATTGTCATCCGTGTCCTTGCTTCCATGATCTCGAGTCCGACCATGAGTTTGGTCACTCTTGAAAGAGCTCACGAGGTTCTTCATCTTCTTTCATTGCAAACTCATCGGCTTCATCTTGCACCACTTTATAGTTGGACCATTGAATGCTAGCACTTCCACGATAGAGACCCTCACACATTTCCATGCTTCTTTAGCCACGACATGGGGTCGAAGGTGAGGAGATCTTCGGGAAGGATTGCATCTTGGATGAGGTTCTTGAGTCGCTGACGAATGACGGAGGACATGGCTTTGTTGTAGGGCATCATGGCCTTGAGGAACTTCCGCTGATCCAATTGTCATCACTCTCATTGCAAACTCATCGGCTTCATCTTGCACCACTTTATAGTTGGACCATTGAATGCTAGCACTTCCACGATAGAGACCCTCTTTCCATGCTTCTTTAGCCACGACATGGGGTCAAGGTGAGGGAGATCTTCGCATCTTGGATGAAGAGAGCACTCTCATTGAATTGATTGTCCACGGCTTCTCGAGGGTGAAGTTGCTTGGGTCATGAGGATAAAACCTTCTTCAATGATTCTCCAAAGGTTAGTGTTCACATGTTTCAAATGGCGCTTAAGCGATAGACCCAATTATCAAAATCTTCATGTTTCTCATATTTAGGAGGTGGACCGCATGATTCAAATGAGTGGAGGATATGCCCTCCATAAACCGGGGGTTCCACATGGGCAAAGATGCCAGTGCCATTTCTACCACTAGTAGAAGGACTCTTTTCATTGTTAGCTTCCCCCTTGTCGGAGATAGCATCCGTCACCTTGTTAGTAGGATCACCCACTTTCATAGGCGCGGTAGATAGTTTAAGTCCCTCTAGGAAATCATTAAACATGCTTTTAACCTCGGCCTTCATGGAGGTTTTCAATGTGTCTAAAGCCACATTGAACTCCTCACGAGAGACCGAGGTTCCCCCTTCGGCCGAAGATGAGATGGGATTCACACCGGAGTGTTCCTCCGCACCATCGTTGGTGTCAACCATACTCTTCGGACGGCAAAGTCCTTAATAAAGAGACGAGGCTCTGATACCAATTGAAAGGATCGATATGGTTGACTAGAGGGGGGGGGGTGAATAGGCAACTAACAATTTTTAAGCTTTTGTTTACCAAATTAAACTTTGCAACAAATAGGTTGTCTAGATATGCAACTAAGTGAGCAACCTATATGATGCAATATCAACTAGCACGCAAGCAAACAAGAGATGTAACAATAAGTAAGCTTGCGAAAGTAAAGGCACGAAATAACCAAGAGTGGAGCCGGTGGAGACGAGGATGTGTTACGGAGTTCCTTCCTTTTAAGGGAAATGCGTCTCCGTTAGGCGGTGTGGAGGCACAATGCTCCCCAAGAAGCCACTAGGGCCACCGTATTCTCCTCACGCCCTCACATGATGCGAGATGCCGTGATTCCACTATTGGTGCCGTTGAAGGCGGCGACCGAACCTTTACAAGCAAGGTTGGAGCAATCTCCACAACAATCGGAGGCTCCCAACAACAACAACACCACGAAGCTTCACCACAATGGAGTATGGCTTCGAGGTGACCTCAACCGTCTAGGGTGCTCAACACCCAAGAGTAACAAGATCCGCAAGGGATAAGTGGGGGGAATCAAATATCCTTTGGTGGAAGTGTAGATCGGGCCCTTGTCACCCAATCCCGAGCAAATCAACAAGTTTGATTGGCTAGGGAGAGAGATCGGGCTAATACGGAGCTTGGAGCAACAATGGAGCTTAGAGGTGGAAGAGGTAGTCAACTAGAGGTAGAAGACATCCCTTATATAGTCGTGGAAAAAATTCAACCGTTATCCACAAGTTCTGCTCATGACTCACGGTACTACCGCTCAAGGGAGCGGTACTACCACGACGCCATGTGTGATACTACCATGGAAGACCACGGTACTCTTGTGGCAACTGCAGACAGCCGAATAAGCTGACGAAGGAGAGCGATACTACCGGCGGCGGTACTACCGCTCCCCTTGCGGTACTACCGCAAGGCGGGAGGGTCACGGCACAGGAAGGGCGCAGATGAAATAAATTACATTCGTCCCTACTTCGCAGAAACTAGGGTGGTGCAAAACCCGACGCGGTACTACCGCTCTGCGGCGCTGTACTACCGTGGTCGGCGCGGATGTAAAAATTACATCGCGCCTACTACCGCGACATCTGCGGTACTAGGCGAAGACCCGCGGTACTACAACTCAAGGGCGGTACTACCGTGGGCCCCAGCGACTACTACCGCTGGGGGCGAAGCGGTACTACCGTGGGGTGCGCGGATGTAAAAATTACATCCGCCCTACTACCGCCCGGAGTGGCACTAGGCAGGTGCCGCGGTACTACCGCACCAAAGGGCGGTACTACCGTGGGGCGGATGTAAAAATTACATCCGCCCTACTATCGCACCGGGCGGCACTAGGCGAGGTGTCGCGGTACTACCGCACTAAAGGCAAGACTCTTATCGGCGCGCAGGTACTACCGCTTGTACCTGCGGTACTACATAAATCAGCGATGAGTCGCCGATTTTCCACACAACCAAGATAACGACGGGTAGCTCCAAAGTGCAAGGAAAGGAGGGACAAGTGTACGTGTGATTCCACCCTACCTTTCCGACGCGGACCCCCTCTTAATAGTACGGCTCTCCTACGACTCAACTCCACCAAAGAGAAACATAGAACAACGCCGGCTTCAACAGTCTCCGAGGGGCACCGAATCGTCTTGTGCCTAATGATGAAGTATCTGAGGGACTCAAGGCACACGATTAGTCCGCACGAGCATTGTCATCAATCACCAAAACACTTAGGGATAAATATTCCCTTACAACGGCGCCGCACCAGAGGCGGTACTCTTTCGTATCTGCTCAACTTATTATCGCAGCAAGAAAATAGATCGCCACTGCTTTACTCTGATTTCTTGTCTTGGTTGCGAAGTTGCCTTTGTCCAGTTTGCACCTTCAGATCCGCCATGGCACGCTCAACACTATACTCCCAATGTTTATGGTTTTCCCCTTTTATATTCCACACTAGTTAAATCACAGTAGACTAAATTTCAAAATTGGGTCATCGATTTTTGAGCTCATTGGAGTTCGCCAAAGGCTGCGATCAAGGGCCCGGTGGTTGTAGGGCCTCGAACGAAGAAAACTCGGCGTGGGTGGGGGGTGGGGTGGCGGGGAACACAGGCGATGGGGGCGGTGGTCGGCCGCTGGCCCGTCTTGATTCTGTATATGGGAAGAATCAGAGACGAGGAAGAAGAAGGGTTAGGAGACGTAGGATCCTCATCCAACCACCTGAAATGGTCGAGAGACAGCTGGGAGTTGCATTGTTAATGCGCTCTGGTTCATCATGTGTGGGCACTATGCAACCAACATTTTATTATCCAAAATCTGCTTGCTCTTCTTTACCATGTTCGATAGTGTTGGCCTGTACGTGATCGATAGGCTTTCAATTACTAGCGGCAATACAACACCGTATTTTCAAGCCAGTTCCACTTTCCCAATTTATATATCGTGGTTATGGTGTACCCCTGTTATGTACACTATGATCTGCCTAGTTGATGTGTGCTCTTGTTATCAAGGTTTGGCAATAAACTATCTATACATTATATTATGAACTTATCATCTGCCAGCAATCCTTACTTCTGGAGCCTATTGTTTGTGTACTTTTGCCAGATTATATAAATCCACGCACAATATTACAGCACACATGAGCTCTCTCATCAGAATCCAGTGATAGCACATAAGTGTTTCTGAGCGCCCTATATTAGAATATCATCGCATTACAAAGATAATCTCACAACTATTTATGTTTTCATGGTTCTCAGATATTATACGCAATTACAGTGAATATCAGAATCCGCGCATCAGAAGAATATTTTGGAACACTGCAATGACTTACAAAATTGGCACCAAGGCATTGAGTGCCATTCTGGAAGCAATGAAACTCGTACGCTCCCCACATGTTGATTCTTTTTTAGAATATCATTCTAATGACTATTCTAACCTCGAGGAGTCAAGGGCAGATGGCATGTCCTGTTCACCCATCAAGGTGCCTGTTCTAATTTGGCAAGGATTTATTGATTGCGCATATCTTGCATATGTTGTCTTGCATTTCTTCTACTTTGTTGCACCACCATCTACTTAGTTTACTCATCATATAACTCGAGATGCCATGCCCATCCATTATCAATACATATTCCATCATCGTCATACCATGTTTTTCCACTCAAATGCTGTTCTTGTGCATCGACATCAAAAGGAAGAGGGTGATTGCGAACACGAAGGAGCACCAAGAAAGTCCTTGAAAAGCGTGGTGGTGCGGAGAAATCGAAAATAGCGCCCACTTATATTGGCTGTACAACCAAAGACACAAAACATTGGACGACTCCGGTGATGTACCCATACTTCACAGAGCCACACCATCGCCCCCCACCACAGGACCTGCACTCCGAAAGAAAAGGTATACCGATTTCATTTGCCATAGCACCAGCCGTACCACAGAAATATCCCACTCCAGCAAAAAGTACAACAAGTCCACCGGCCAAAGACCTATCCCAACTACACAGATGGCCAATTCCTGCTGATTGGAACCCCATTCCATTTATTCCCAGTTTAAAAGACAATGCTTTCAATGTTGTTAGGGACTACGTGCATATATTCCCATCATGGGAAGATTATAGTGAAGACAAACACCATTTTCACATCTTCCTGTCCAACTTACGTGTAAGTGCTATTATTCATGGTTATTATTTTCTGTTTTTCTTGATCGAACACATCAATGATTTACATTACATTGTTGTAACTAGGTGAGGTCAATCTGGATAGCCATGACGAGTAAAGCTTTCTTGTGCTTTTCAAGGAAGCATTGCAGCAGTATCGGTGTTACCTGAGGAAATCACACTTTGATGGCAAGTATATAAACGAATTTCCGGTGAAGTCTCCTGTGCTAAATTTAGAAGACATTGAATGGAAAACCTTGTTATGCAATGGTCTCGTTCGAGGATGAGATCATCTATGAAATCACATGACAATTTGAACTTCTACTTTTCCGCATGTGCCTTACGGATCTTTTTGCGGGAATCAGCTTGAAGAAGAATTCGGTTTGAAAAGAACGACGTGATATCGCAAATATGCTGCCCATTGCTTTGCTCTTGTTAGTACTGTTGTCTGTATCACTTTGTACTTGCATACATCCTGGTTCATTATGTGACAGCAGTATGCATGATAGCTTGCTTATCAATTGTTCGCTCCAACTTATCTAATCTGTATGAATGGTTACATTAGTCTAGAATATATCCAATGGCAATGAATTTTTTTAGCTCTGCATTGTTCTTGTAAGTACATGTTGTCCTTTATCAGTGTACTTATGTTGACAGGTAGTTGTTCATGTACCATCACTCTGCAGCTTATTTTCCTTTGCCCTCCATTTTCTACACATCAGATCTATATTTACTCTTACCATAAGGTTGGTACTGAAGAAGCTTAGTTGTGCATTGATCTTGGCTGCGCCTTTTGCCTGTATCGCTACACATACATTTATAGCTACTTGCTTATGTAGCATCACTCTTCATCTTATCTTAAATATTCTCCATTTTTTTCGTATATTATCACATCTATATTTACTCTTAACAAAATGTAGAATAAAGGCAATGCTTATGAAGAACATTCCGGGCTAAACTTCTTGAATTGCCCCCCCATCAGCATGGACAAGGGCTTTATAGAGCCTGTCTTCACCAGTAATGTAAGTTTGTCCTTCTCAAGCCTTCAAACTTTGTTGTGTATATTTGGTTAGGCATGACTGCAACAGCTGTTTATTTTTGGTGTTTGCATTAAATTTCATGTTTAAAGTTTATTATGTAGTTCATAAACAAAAGTTTGTCCTTCTCAATTTAAGTTTTCAGTTGTACAACCAAGTTCCTTCTTAATACCATGTAAATTAAACTATACAGAGTAAGTGATCTTTTTTTGCACTGCATGTATGCTTCTGTTCTTCATCCGTAATCTAGTGGTGTGGTGAACCTACCCACTATAGCACAATGTCATATTCTGCAATGTCTTAACTATGAACAATGTCATATCATTCTACTATTATTTAAACCGCCTCTTTATTTGCCAATCTAAAATGGGATAAATTGATAGCACTGAAAGTGCAACTATCCCTAGGTGGTTTTGGTAATTCGTAACAACATATAGCTCATTGAGCTAATGCTATTCCAAGACTATTATTTCAGGAAAGCTCAATGAATGGCATGGCATGGATGATGAAAGTGGATCCCTCAAAATATCAAGGACAAAGGATTGGCTCAAGCTCAAAAGCTCAAGACTCTTCATTCTACATTTTAGTGATCCAAGATCACATTGAGTCTATAGGAAAAGCCAATACTATCAAGGAGGGATGAGGTGTTGTTTAATGAGCCTCTTGCTTCATGTGCTTAGTGATATGTTCCAAATACCCTCAACTACCTTCTCACATCCAAATATGACCTAAACCCAAAGTCAAAATCGGTCCCACTGATTCTTTCTATCCGGCGCCACCGAGTTCAAATGTCATAGCCACTGCCACAAACCCTAGGCAAATCGGTCTTACCGATACGGATCTCGGTCTCACCGAGATGGGTTTGCAATCTCTCTGTTTCCCTTCGTAACGTTTCGGTCTAACCGAAGTGAGCGATCAGTCCCACCGAGATTGCAATGTAAACTCCCTGTTTCCCTTTCATAACATTTTGGTCTCACCGAAATGAGCGAATCGGTCCCACCGAGTTTACCTGACCAACTCTCTGGAAAGCTTATTACCAAAATTGGTCACACCGAGTCTGTGTAATCGGTCTCACCGAGATTACATCATGCTCTAACCCTAACCATATCTTTCCTACCGAGTTGCATATCGGTCCCACCGAAAATCCTAACGGTCACTAGGTTTACTAAATCGGTCCGACCGAGTCTGTTGAATCGGTCCCACCGAGTTTGGTAAATTGTGTGTAACGGTTAGATTTTGTGTGGAGGCTATATATACCCCTCCACCTCTTCATTCGCAGAGAGAGCCATCAGAACAAACGTACACTTCCAACTTACCATTTCTGAGAGAGAACCACCTACTCATGTGTTGAGGCCAAGATATTCCATTCCTACCATATGAATCTTGATCTCTAGCCTTCCCCAAGTTGCTTTCCACTCAAATCTTCTTTCCACCAGATCCAAATCCTATGAGAGAGAGTTGAGTGTTGGGGAGACTATCATTTGAACCACAAGAGCAAGGAGTTCATCATCAACGCACCATTTGTTACTTCTTGGAGAGTGGTGTCTCCTAGATTGGCTAGGTGTCACTTGGGAGCCTCCGACAAGATTGTGGAGTTGAACCAAGGAGTTTGTAAGGGCAAGGAGATCGCCTACTTTGTGAAGATCTACCGCTAGTGAGGCAAGTCCTTCGTGGGCGACGGCCATGGTGGGATAGACAAGGTTGCTTCTTCGTGGACCCTTCGTGGGTGGAGCCCTCCGTGGACTCGCGCAACCATTACCCTTCGTGGGTTGAAGTCTCCATCAACATGGATGTACGATAGCACCACCTATCGGAACCACGCCAAAAACATCCGTGTCTCCAATTGCGTTTGAATCCTCCAAAACCCTTCCCTTTACATTCTTGCAAGTTGCATGCTTTACTTTCCGCTACTCATATACTCTTTGCATGCTGGCTTGAATTGTGTGATGATTGCTTGACTTGTCCAAAGATAGCTAAAATCTGCCAAACTCTAAAATTGGGAAAAGGTTAAGTTTTTAATTGGTCAAGTAGTCTAATCACCCCCCCCCCTCTAGACATACTTCATGGTCCTACAAGTGGTATCAGAGCTTTGGTCTCCATTTGCTTTGATTTCCATAGCTTTTGGTGGTCATAGCCTTGGTTTCACAACCTAGGAGAGTATGGCGTCTAGCGAGGGAAATTATCACCGTAGAGGTCCTTACTTTGATGGTACTAATTTTGCTAGTTGGAAGCATAAGATGAAAATGCATATTCTTGGACATAACCCCACCATTTGGGCTATTGTGTGTATTGGCTTGCAAGGTGAATTCTTTGATGGGATAGAGACAAACCGTGAAGCTAGCACGGAAGAATTGAAGATGCTGCAATACAACGCTCAAGCTTGCGATATCCTCTTCAATGGCTTGTGCCCCAAAGAATTCCACAAAATCAGCCGTCGTGAGAATGCAAAGGAAATTTGGGATACTTTGATTGATATGCATGAAGGTACCGACTCCGTTAAGGAATCCAAGTTGGATGTGCTCCAAAGTCATCTTGACAAGTTCAAAATGAAGGATGGTGAAGGTGTCGCTGAAATGTACTCTAGGCTTGCTCTTATCACAAATGAGATTGCCGGCTTAGGGAGTGAAGAGATGACCGGCAGATTCATCATCAAGAAGATCCTAAGAGAATTGGATGGAAAGTATGATACTGTGTGCACATTGATCCAAATGATGCCAAACTACAAAGATCTCAAGCCAACAGAAGTCATTGGAAGAATTGTTGCTCATGAGATGTCACTCAAGGATAAGGAGGAACTTCACAACAGGTCAAGTGGTGCTTACAAAGCCTCATGTGAAGCCCCCACATCATCAAGTGAGAAACAAATCTTCAATGAAGAATTGAGCTTAGTGGTGAAGAACTTCAACAAATTCTACAAGAGTAGAAGCAAAGAAAGAAGCTCTAAGTCAAGGTCCTACAATGACAAAAGATCTTCTAGTCGAGAGCGAAATTGCTACAATTGTGGGAGACCCGTACACTATTCCAATGAGTGTACGGCACCCTACAAAAGAAGAGAAGATTCTCCAAAAAGAAGAAGCAAAAGAGAAGAATCACCACCAAGAGAGAGGAGGAGTAGAGATGATCGTTATGAATGAAGACCCTCACGGAGAAGCAAGGATTCGGAAAGGAAGGACAAGTCATCAAGGAGCTACACAAAACGAAGACATCAAGATCATGTTGGTGAATGGGTATCCGGCTCCGACAATCACTCCGAGAGAAGTTGTCACTCCGACTCCGAATATACTCAAGATGAAGGTGTTGCCGGTCTAGCACTTGTGTTAACCAACTCCTACGAGACTCACCAAATGAAGGAATTGGAAGATGCTTCATGGCCAAAGGTCCAAAGGTAACACATCCCGAGTATGTTGACTTCAATAGTGATGAAGACGACTTGCTAGGTGATGATGATTTACTTGTTGACAACTCTAGTGATGAATACTATGATGAAACATCAATTACTCATGCTAATCAAGATAAAACAAATGACAATGATAAGGAGAAGATTGAGCTTCTAACTAAAGAACTAAACACTCTTAAGTTAGCTCATGAAACTATCTTCGAAGATCATCGAGAACTTTTAAGGGCTCATGAGAAGTTATGCTTTGAAAAGCTCAATCTTGAGCAAGAGCATGAGTTCTTAAAAGCAATCAATGATGATCTCCGTAAGAAAAGTTCTTCTTACATTGCCAAGCGTTTACTCTTATCTACTTACATGCCTCAAGTCAAGTCTAGTAACAGGTACAAGAAAGATCCTTCCTCTAGTAGTAACAATAATAATGTCAAATCCAATATTGTTGCTTCTAGTAGTTCTCCTGATTCCACTAATGATTCTCTTAGCCAAGTTACACTTGAGCAAGAAAATAGCTTATTGAAGGGAATTATAGAGAGAGGTGTTTACAAGAGCCTTGCCGGGAGTAAGCAATTCGGGGAAATTGTACGCAAGCAAGGAAGGCACCGGAAGAATCAAGGTGTTGGTTTTGAACGAAAGTTCAATGCCAATGCCAATGGAGTTGAGTGGAAGAAGATCAATACTGTCGGCGTTCTAGGAACAGGGGTCCCCAGATTTGCCTGCCTGCGGCCTGCGGCGTGGCCCAAAGGAGGCCCAGCACAGCCCATCTTCATCAACACAAGCGCAGGACCCTCGCGAGGGGCCAAGGCTCGTGGGGCGGACGACAAGGAGCTTCCTTAGGCACGGCCTTGTTGTCAGGACCCCGACTCAATGCCACATCGATCTAGCATGTAACACCTCATATCACTTTGCGGCCTCACGCACGGTATCCCCACGGGTGTCGCCTTACCTTTCCCCGGGACCGTTTGCGCCTTTTGGCACACGTATATGATAGTGTCGCTAGCATCCATATGATAAGGAGCCCGGGCTGACATGGCTGATCGTAAACCCAAAGTGGCACTAACTTACGAGGACAGGCATCCATGACCCGACATCGAGCGTGTCGGTCATCAGCGAGTGAATCCAGTCTGTAGCACTGGGCTATGAGACTCGGTGAACCGGGCTGTAGCGGGCTAACGGACTCCGGTATTCATCGCGTGACATTTCCCGAAGGACGGACCACGAGAGCGAAGAAGGACACATGCGGCCAGCCCAAGTGTTCCGGAGCAGTAGCAAGCTACCAGGCTCAGTGGAAACACTTGGAGACATTTCCCGGTAAGAGAGTCTACTAAAGATAAACAACTAGATAGTCAGATCCCACAGATAGCAATGCTCATTACACGTACGCATAACATGCAAGTATGTGCTGTACAACATGGCATCACAGCATAACTCAACAACTCAAATAGATAAAGGCTCAGAAGAGCCATCATAGTATTTATTGCAAGCAGGGTCACAAGACCCATCATACGAAACATACAAGCAACAAGCGGAAGCATTACATATGCAGGTGCAGACATCTACAAATGAAAAGGACTGAAGAGCCCGACTATCTACAACATCCGATCAAGATCGTAGCTGAGGTACAAGCTACTCGTCGAAGTCCACGAGAACACTAGTAAGACCGAGGTCTCCGCTGCAAAAACATAAATAAAGCACCATGAGTACAAAGGTACTCAGCAAGACTTACATCAGATCCTATCATACATGCATTAGTTTCAAGAGGGTAATGTGGGGTTTAGTTGCAGCAAGCCAGCTTTGACTCTGTGGCTATCTGTTCTCGACTACGAGAACTTCTTTGAGGTGATAAAGGCGCTGCAGTCCACCGATCACCACACAATACACTACTATGGATTCATCCCGTCTCCTTACGAGAAGGCCATCCATAGTACTCACACTTTTCTTGAGCATTTTATTGTATCCACTTCAAGTTGTCTATGTACCATGTAAGCATCCAAGAAGTCCATATCCGCGGACCCGGCTATTCGAATAGATCATGTTAACCCTGCAGGGGTGTACTTCTTCACACACGCTCTCGCCACTTACCACCATGTACACGTCGTGTATCTCGGCAACCTTCAAGCGGAAGCCTGGCGAGGGAGTCGGCCACGACATGACTAACCACACAAGACTCCAGCCCAGGTTTATCGCCTGTTCGGGTTTTATCCGCAAGGAGATCCGGCCGGGGTGTCGCTCACGGCCCCAAACGATGTGAGCAGGGTTCCCAAGCCCACCATCCGGGTGCCACTTGGTACACCGTGCCACTGTGCCTAGTCATCCCAAGCCCACCTGCGGGTGCCACTTGGTAGAAAAATAGCACTACCTACAAACACGAAACTAGTTGCGACTCACGGGCAGAGACCAAGTTGGTTAATAAGTCGAGAGGGGTGAGTTACGAACAATGTGTGGTAGTATCGAGTCATTGGACAACATACATAGAACTTCGATTAAGGGCGGTTCGGTGAGACAACCCACCATGTACTCCTACATGGCCTCTCACCGCTACCTTTACCAAATCGTGTTCACACGTTCACTCTCGACATCGAACATAGAATCTGCACTCCAATTCATTCCCAATGAACCAGACTGACACAACTCTAAGCAATAGCAGGCATAGCATGGTAGGAACACAACATGGGCTCAATCAACTCCTACACATGCTAGTGGGTTTCAACTATTCTTGTGGCAACGACAGTCATGCGAGAGGAATGGGTTCAACTACCGCAAACACAATGTAGCGTATGAATCGTTGTTGTCCTAATGCAATAACGAGAGCAGGAGCGAGAGTAGGGTTTTATCGGAATGAACAAGGGGTTTGCTTGCACGATAGATCAACAGTGGCACTTGCTCCTCGAGGCAGTACTCTGGAACACTCTCCGGAGCGGGACCTATCGAGAAGGAGCAGTGTCGGCAATCAATAATCAATCATATGCAACAATATGATGCATGAACATGGCATGAATATGTGATGTTGTTTGAGCTAATGCAACTAGTAATCTATCTAGATGAAGTCCATTTGAATCAAGGATTCAAATGCAACTCAAATAAGCTCTTTATAATGCCATTTTTAGTGTTTCACTTATACAGTAGGTATAAGTTGGTTTTTCATGCATGAAACTAGTACAGATGGATAGATTGCATTTTTCTGATAATTTTTCATATATAAATTATTTCAATCTGAGCTACGGTTGAATTTCTATGAATTTCTGAAGTTTAAATCATTTTCTGGAATTCCCTGATTTATTTTAATTCCAGAAATATATATTGCGCCAGCATGACGTTAGCACGACGTCAGCAGTCAACTGTGGTTGACTAGGGTCAAACCTGACGTGTGGGGTCCACACGTCAGCGTCACAGGTAGTTAACAGGGGGTTATTTGCTTAACAAAAAAGGATTAAGGGCCGGGGCCCACTGTCAGTGAAACAACTAATTTAACTGAGTTAATTAACGCTAACTAAACTAATACCTAAACTAAACAGGGGCATGGCCCAGCGTCGATGACCACAGGGGTCAAACCCAGTCGGCAAGGTCGACCCCGCCGGCGACTTCGGCGCCGGCGAGGCCGACGCTGGCGGCGAGGTCAAGGATCACGTCTCCGGCGACCATCCGGCGGCGGAGAGCACTTCTGGCGTAGCCAGTGCTCACAAGATCCATCGATGGTGCCCTCCGTTTCACCGGAGACGGCCTATATGGTCGGCGGCGACCACTTGGGCGGCGACCGAGTTCGCCGAGGGCGGGCACAGCTGCTGCTGCACGGAGGCGGCGGCCGAGAGCACCGGGCGTAGCTCGGCTCGTCCGCATCAACGGAGGCGAGGAGAGGCGCAGAGATGGCGGAGCTTCGCGGGCGGAGCTCGGGAGGCGAGGTGGGCGGTGGCCACGGCGGCAGCAGCGGCGCTCTCCGGTGCGCTTCGGTGAGAGAGGAGAGGAAACCAGAGGAGGGGAGGAACGAGAGAGAGTGAGAGAGGTGCGAGGCGTGCGTGGCGACGTCTGGCGCATCGAGCGAGGAGGAGGAGGCAGGCAGGCTGGTGGCGTGGCGGGCTTGGCGGTGCGCTGCGTCGAACCGCCTGTCCCCTGTCGAGGACGAAGACGACAGAGGAGGAGGCGGGCTGGGCCGGGCTGGCCAGGCCGCACAGTGCTGGGCCAGCACAAAAGCTAGGCGCCAGGTAAGCTCCTCTTTATTTCTATTTCCTAATTTTCTGACATTTGTTTGATTTAATTAAAATACTAAATCATTTCATTTACTTATGCCAATTTTTGCAGGAGCTAGTTATATTATTCCAGAGCTCCTTAATAAATGACATAATTTTTGGACATTTATTATATATATAACATTTATATATCCAAGGCAAAATAATTACTGGATTAATCCAAATGCCCAAAATAAATACTTATGAGCTCCTAAAAATATTGGTTTGATTTTTATCTCTGTCCAATAATTTCAGAGGGCAACATGAGCATTTTCTTGGACCTTTTTGGAGCAATTTTTATTTGGGTCATTTCCTAAAAATGATTCTGAGGGTTTCACAAATCCTCATTTCAAATTTAAATGAAATTTAGACATGATGCACACATGACTAGCTAGCCTTGAGCATACCAGAACTAGGGATGTGACACTTGTCAGGCTGGCTCATGAGGAGGCGGAGAGTTCAAGGCGGGGTACCTCGCGAGGTGCCCATGACGCAAGCCATGGCGACCAAGGGTGCGGTCGAGGCGCCAAGGCCATGATGTCCTCCTTTCCTCTTTGGTGCAAAGGGGGCAAGCGCAGGCGAGAGCATCAAGCAAAGGCGTCCATTTCGGTGCAACAAGACCAAGACCAGCCCAACGGCCGGAAGGAAGTCATTGTGGAGCCCAAGTCGGCGTCACCGCCAGAGCCTTTGACAGGCGAGGACCAACTTTAGTCAGGATAAGTGTACCCGCTGTTCCCCTTCAAAATGGCCAATTGTTGGTGCCCTTCCCGCTCAATATTTGGGAAGAGGCCCAGAGCCTTTGCCTATAAATAGGACCAGCCACCCATAGGGTAGAGGCATCTGGACCTGACCTAGCAATCGGGATCCTCACCAAGAAACCAGTAGATAGAGCGATTGAACTCCTCCCAGCTTAAATCGCAGACCGCCAAGAGACCCTCGCGAGGCTGTTACGCCTTGTATTGTTCATCATCAAGCCCAAGAGGCAATCCACCACACCACACCTTTGGGTAGGGTATTTCACCACAATGGTGTCTGAACGATATAAATCTTGTGTCTCTTGTGCTGTTTAGTTTGGTAGTTTAGGTCCTAGCGATTCGGCGAGGAGCGAGCCGGTAGAGGGTTGAATCTCCGCGCGCACCCCAGTGTTCGAACCTCAAGGCTCTGCCGAAACCCGAAATCCGACATTTGGCGCGCCAGGTAGGGGTGCGCCGGAATTTGCCTTCCGTCGTCTCGTTCTTCTCCGACCATCGCATCCATGTCTTACGATCGACGGGCTCGCGCCAAGCGCCGAGCCGCCCTCGCTTCCCATGTCGCCAGACGGCTCCCCTCGGCGGGCACCCTCGTCGTTCCCCATCATCTGCCGTCAACGTTGCCACCGGCCTGGCGGGGAACAAACAGCAAGCATCGTCCCAGCATCCATCCATGAGGCAGGACGGCCGCACTGCCACGCCCTCGCTCACCCCCGCTGGTTCTTCGTCACGCGCGCCCCGCGCGGCCATGGATGCCCGAGCTGCGCTCATCGCGGCAAACGAGCTCCTGCGCTACCACCCCATCGATGACGTCTACGAAGAATGGCTCGACCGAGTCGCTGAGCTCGTCCGCGCCGCCGGAGGCGCCCCCGCGCCGTCCTTCTCGCTGCACCGCACCCGCCTGCTGGCAATGAAACTCTGGGCGCCTCGGCCGCCTCCTCAAGAAGCGCGTTGGCCCCAAAGCGCGCGCCCGGGCGGAACCCGCTCCGTCGAGCACCGGCCACGGCAAGAGCGAGCTGCCAAGAAGTCCTTCGCCCTCGAGAAGCCGCCGCGCTCCTGCTCCAAAGCCGTCAAGACCCTGCGCTGCCCCCAGCCGCGGCGCATGAGGACCCGCAGGACCAAGCTCTCCGTCGCCCAAAGCCCCTTGTGGCCACGGCAGGCTGCCGCGCCTTCACCTCCGAGTTGCGCAGCGTCGCGTGGCCCGACAAGTTCAAGCCAGACCTGCCTCCTCGCTACGACGGCACGGCTGACCCTGCAGAGTTCCTCCAACTCTACGAGTTGGGCATCGAGGCTGCCAACGGAGACCAAAAGGTCATGGCGAACTGGTTTCCCATGGCACTCAAGGACGGAGCCCGCACCTGGCTCCTGAATCTGGCCCCAGGCACGATCTCCTCCTGGGACGAGATGCGCACCCGCTTCATCGCCAACTTCCAGGGTACTCGCGACCGGCCACCCGCCGTGAGCGACATGCGCCGTATCAAGCAGCAACCAGGGGAAACCCTGCAGAAGTACATCTAGCACTTCAACAACGCGCGCCTCAAGATCCCCAAGGTGACGGAGGAAGCCATCATCTCTGCCTTCTCCGACGGTGTGCGCGACGTCAAGATGAAGGAGGAGCTGGCGATGCATGAAGACCTGTGCACCTCCTTGGAGCTGTTCAACTTGGCGACCAAGTGCGTGAAGGCTGAGGAGGGGCGCCTCTCCCTCCTCGAGCTGCCTGCCGCGGACCCCGAAGAGAAGAAGCCCAAGGCCAAGGACGTGAAGCACAAGGGGGCTGCCGTACTCGCGGCCGAGCCAGACAGCAAGCGGGGCAGAGATCAGCCCGAATCCTCCAAGGGCAGTCGGTACTGCGTGTGCCACGACCTCCACACCCACAACACCAATGAATGCCAAGAGCTCCGGGCTGTGCGTGAAGGAAGGGTCGGCAGACGTCCCGACCGCAGCGACCGGGGCTACGGCCGAGGAGGAGGAAGGAATGCGGGACATTGGGAAGACCGCGGCCCACGCCAAGGGTGGCGCGACCAACCTCGCGAGGATCGCTCGCAGGACCTGCCTCGCGAGGGAGGCTGGAGGGATCGGCCTCGCGACGGTCGCCCGCAAGGGAACGTAGGCCTCCCTCTGCTACCTCCGCAGCCAAGGAGAAATGAAGACCGTCATCAGGACGAGGGGGCTGGCGGCTTCCAGGAACCACACGCAATCGCCTGCATCCTGGGCGGAGCTCAAGCCCCAGCCTCTCAGCGCATCTTCAAGCAGTTCGCCCGCGAAGTGAATGCAGTCCTCCCCAAGCTCGAGGCAACGCACCCTCTCAGGTGGTTGGCGTGCGCCATCACGTTCAGCTCAGCGGATCAGCTCAAGTGCGCGGCCACAGCTGGAGTCCTCCCAATGCTTTGTTCCCCAATCATCAGCAGCGTGCTAGTCACCAAGACCCTCATCGACGGCGGGGCAGGGCTCAACGTCTGTCCGTGGAAACATTCAACAATCTTCAAGTGCCCTACTGATCGGCTTCACCAACCAAGCCCTTCTCTGGAGTCACCGACGGCTCCACGGTCCCGATCGGGCAGGTCCGCCTTCCTGTCACCTTCGGGGCACGTGACAAATACCACACCGAGCTCATCGACTTCGACGTCGCCCACATTCGCCTGCCGTACAACGCCATCCTTGGGTACCCGCGCCGCTGCCAGGTTCGTGTCTGTGACCACTGCGGCTACGCGTCCTCAAGATGCCAAGAAGCGGTGGGGTCATCACGGTGCCCTGCGAAGAGAGAGACGCAGTGTGCTCCCTGGAGCGAGCCTTTCAGGCCACATCACTGGAAGACCCAGACCGCAGAGGCAGGAGGCTTCCCGAGGCTGCACCCAAGAAGAAGAAGACATCGACCAGCCCGGCCCCTCAGGAGGCAGGCCCCTCAGGGCCTGCGCCTGCCCAGGGGGAGCCTCCTTCCATTGCATAGGGAAGTGCGCCCGGCGCCCTCCTCAGGCAGGGCTCGGGGGCTCTCCCCTGGAGGGCCGCCGACCTCGCCAGGGTCAGGAGGGAGGCGCTTGGGCACCACGTGGAGGCATGCTTCGAAGCACGTTTCCCTCAAGAAGGAGCAAGGCAAGGAGGGCCAAAACCTCAGGAGTTTGTTAGCAAGGCCATTCAGGAGTTACAGGAGTCAAGGGTCATGAGAGGCAGCCGCCGCCTACCCGCTGTGGCCCCCCATCCAGGCGAGGATGGTGGGCTACGCGTCTGCATCGACATACCGGGGCTCAACCGAGCCGCGTCTCAAGAGTGCATCTGGCCCTCGCGAGTGGGACGTTGTGAAGGTCCGTCCCACAGCTACGTGCGCACGCCTTACGGCTTGCCGAATGCGGCTGCTGCACACCAGCGTCTCATGAGGGCCATCTTGGAGGCTCAAGAGGTCAGGCGTGCCGCAGCCCTGGCGGAGGTGGAGATGGCCCGCGAGGAGCCGCCAGCGCCTCCGGAGCCTCCGGAGGCCCCTGGGCCTGGGGGCTCATGAGGATCGGCTCCCGCAGCCTATCGAGTCTGCTACACCAACACCCCTTCGTCCCCAACATCATCAGGTGACATCTTTTAAGTTTTATTTCTGGCTGGGAGCACCCTCAGGGCCGCATTATTCCCAGGCCGCGTGGGTCCGTCCCTGCGGCATGCATCCCTTTTATTTCATGTTCCTGGCTTACCTTATTGGGGGCGCTCCTCGGGCTGCATCATCCCCAAGCCGCTCGGGCCTGTCCCAGCGGCATGTATCCTTCTTGCGTTTATCTTAGGGCTATGCTTTCGATCCACCATGCTTGTTATTTGGTGCCTTTTTCTCCTGGGTGTCGGAATCTTGGGCGTTAAAGGGGGGGTGCCTGAGCATCGCGACTCAAGGCTCCTACCGGGTCTCCAGCCCTCACCCTCTGGTCTTGTCCATGGCATCGCGACCTGGCATGCCAGCGACGGCTGAGACCAGCCCGAGAGCCGGGACGCGAGGACGTAGAGTTTCGTCATCTAACCCAGCTTGGGCGTTAAAGGGGTGCACGAGCATCGCGACTCAGGGGCTCCTACCGGCTCTCCGCCCTCACCCTCTGGTCTTGTCCATGGCATCGCGACTGCATGCCAGCGACTGCTGAGACCAGCACGAGAGCGGGACCAAGCGTGAAACACCGGCATCTAACCAAATTTGCAGGAACACATTCCAAGGTAAGGCCCAGTGCCGGGCGCAACCCGCCCTGGGGTTGGGCCCCGTGAGTCCCGCGCTGGCTCGCGGGTGCCCTAATACACCTCGCCAAGCCTTTCGTGCCTCGTCGCCTCTCCAAAGCAACTAACGGCTAACTATCGATTGCCACGGCGATCTCTCGTTCCTTTTGTGATGAGCCTGCAGGGTCCCTCCAAGGAGCATTGCCAGGTGAGGCCCTCACGGTGCCTTCTTCACTCTCGTCCGCGCAACCCGCTTACACGTTAAAGGGGGGTGCCTGAGCATCGCGACTCAGGGCTCCTACTGGCCCTCCTGCCCTCACCCTCTGGGCTTGTCTGCGGCATCACGACCTGGCATACCATCGACGGCTGAGACTCGCTCGAGGGCTGGGACCCAAGGACATAGAGCAGAAAGGGGAGCGACGGCGAGAGGGGAGGAGCACGCGAGGACCTCGCCAAGCAACCCCTCGCCGGCCAAGGCACGGACCTAGCACCGCACCAGGAAGTGTTTCCTAACCCTCGAGATAAGTCACTCTCCAGAAGCATTGATTGCCGCAACATCCGCCCCCGAACTCTCGAGGCCAGGCTCCGTGCACTTGGAGACTCAGGAGGGACTGCCTGTACTGAACGCGTGGAACATCGAGCACCTCCGGAGGTTTTACCCCTGAAAAGGCCCAGAGCCTGTGAAGAAGGCAAATGCATGTGAAGCTCATCTTTTTGGAAAAGGCCCAGAGCCTGTGAAGAAGGCAAATGCCTGTGAAGCTCATCTTTGTGGAAAAGGCCCAGTGCCTGTGAAGAAGGCAAATGCCTGTGAAGCTCATCTTTTTGGAAAAGGCCCAGAGCCTGTGAAGAAGGTGAATGCCTGTGAAGCTATCGCGTTTTGGAAAGGGCCCGGTTCCTGTGAAGAGGGCCAACGCCCGTGAAGCTTGCTTCCCCAAAGAAAGGCCCGGTGCCTGTGACGAGGGCCAACGCCCGTGAAGCTTGCTTCCCCGAAGAAAGGCCCGGAGCCTGTGAAGAAGGCCAACGCCTGTGAAGCTCGCCGCCCGTGACACTCTCACGTAATAATGAGTTGGGGCTGTACACGCCTCGGAGTCTCAGGGGTGCCGGCCTCAGGCCCTAGGGCTCCCTCCCACGCCCAGTGGCAGCACTTAGCTCCGCGCTGGTGAGAAGACGTCAAAGACTAGACTAGGTGCTGGACGCGGCTTTTTCATTTGGTTTCTGCAGTTGGCTAGTTCAATCCCATTTGGAGTTTTTATCGAAACTATCGCCGCCTTTTGATCCGTGGTTCTTCGACTTCTTTCGCTCTCCTGCCTCGATTTCTCTTGCACGGGGGCTCGCGAGGCGGAAGCCCCGGGAGCCCTCGCGAGCGTTCCTGCCCCTATTGCTCAAGTTTTCACGACCCGGGTCCCCAGCCGGAGCACCCCTCCGGACCATGCCTCACGGGCACCACGACGCGAACACAGGGCCTGGGTCGGTCGCCCCCGCGGCCGAGGCCAGGGATTACTTGCGAATGGGCGTACAACAGAAAGGAACAATACCAGGATAACAAAAAAAGTACAATGATTGACGACGTTAACCCAAACGCGCCCCCACGGGGCCACACATTGCTGTCTTTTTTGCGCAGGAGAAAATAAAGGAAAGAAAAAAAGCAGGCAAAGCACGTCCCGCGCCGGCCCTCCTGGAAGACTCGAGCCGCCTCCGGAGCTCAGGCGGACTCCCTCTCGCACTTCACCGGGGCGCGACGGCGAGCGGACCCGCTGCCGCCCTCCAATCAGGTGCGACGGCGTGGAGGCTGGCCGCGGCCGCTGCTAGAAGGTTCGCTACCCGAGGAAGAGCTGGTAAAGCTTGAGGAGTCGCGGGCGTCGCCAACCGCCCGCGTGCTACCCTCTTCATCCTCGCCGGGGCTGAGTCCCCGGCCGCGGTCGTCGTCTTCAAGGCAGCACCCCGCACGGCGACCATCTTCCCCGAACACCCTCACGTAGAGGGTGGCGTCGCCGTCGAACTTGAAGTGCAGAGAGCACCGGCCGCGGAGACCATGCGTGCGAGCAAACATCTGCCAGCCGCGGGTCAGGGCCAGGTTCCCTGCAGCGGAGACCTCCAGCGAAGCCCATGAAGCCCGGCTGCAGCAGCCATCCGCCTGGAGCCAGAGGCCACCCAAGGCGCCAGCTAGGAGCTCACCCAGGAGGAAGCGAGGGAGCTGAAGCCGGGCGCCGGACGGCTGTACCGCCCACACCATGAACTCCGGCAGCACCTCCGCAGTGTGGAGGCACGGCCTCGGGGGTCGCACGGCCGGAGCACGCCCACCGACCATGGCCAACCGCTCATCACCGTGCTGAGAGCCACCTCCGCGACCACGGGGGACCGCCGTGGAGGCCACAGGATGCTTGCGAGGGCGACCTCGACCGCGCTTGGGCGGGGGAGAGGAAGACTCGACCTGATGGGCCTTTCCTTTCTCTGCGGCTGAAAACTTCCTTGGTGGAGCTATGGAGAAGGAGGAGAAGCAAGAGGGGATAGGCTGGAAGGGTGCATGCCGTTCCATACTTATAGCCGGCGAAGGCCAACCGTCGACCTCCACGATCGGCGGTAATCGTGACCCGCTTTGCATGCAGGGACTTGTCGAATCCGTGCGGTTATCAAGGCATCATGGAGAAGCGGAGTCGCCCCCGACCAATCGACCGCCACGCGGCGCCCAAAGCCGCAGGCTGTTAGGGCCTGCGACGCTTCGCACTTGCCCTTTCGCCTCACTGCTCAACCAAGTTCGGGCGCAGGGGCCAGGGCTCTTGTCGGCGTTCAGGGCAGGGGTCCCAGACTTGCACTGCTCACTGCTGCGGCGTGGTCCAAAGGAGGCCCAGCACAGCCCATCTTCGTCAACACAAGCTCAGGACCCTCACGAGGGGCCAAGCCTCGCGGGGAGGACGATAAGGAGCTTCCTCAGGCACGGCCTCGTCAGGCTAGCTCATGAGGAGGCGGAGAGTTCAAGGCGGGGTACCTCGCGAGGTGCCCATGATGCAAGCCATGATTTACCAAGGGCGCCCGATCGAGCGCCAGCCCATGAATGTCTTCCTTTCCTCTTTGGTGCAAAGGGGGCAAGCGCAGGCGAGAGCATCAAGCAAAGGCATCCATTTCGGTGCAACAAGACCAAGACCAGCCCAACGGCTGGAAGGAAGTCATTGTGGAGCCCAAGCCGGCGTCACCGCTAGAGCCTTTGACAGGCGAGGACCAACTTTAGTCAGGATAAGTGTACCCGCTGTTCCCCTTCAAAATGACCAATTGTTGGCGCCCTTCCCGCTCAGTATTTGGGAAGAGGCCCAGGGCCTTTGCCTATAAATAGGACCAGCCACCCCCAGGGTAGAGGCATCTGGACCTGACCTAGAAATCGGGATCCTCACCAAGAAACTAGTAGATAGAGCGATTGAACTCCTCCCAGCAGTTCGTCGCACCGGCCAAGAATAGACCCTCGTGAGGCTGTTTTGCCTTGTATTGTTCATCATCAAGCCCAAGAGGCAGTCCACCACACCACACACTGGAGTAGGGTATTACACCACAATGGTGGCCTGAACCAATATAAATCTTGTGTCTCTTGTGCTGTTCAGTTTGGTAGTTTAGGTCCTAGCGATTCGGCGAGGAGTGAGCCGCTAGAGGGTTGAATCTCCGCACGCACCCCAGTGTTTGAACCTCAAGGGTCTGCCGGAACCCGAAATCCGACAAATACCCCAAGACGAAGTTTCTTCCTCAACAAGAGAAGTATGATCCTACTTCCTTCAAGGGAACACAAGCACAAGATGATCTTCCACCACAAGACCACAAGAACAAAGGTAAGGACAAGCTTCAAGAGGAAATTGATGTTTTTGAAGAAGCACCTAAGGCCTCGGTCAAGTGGGTTCCCAAGACTACGTCAAGTTCTACTTCATCAAGTACAACTACAACTCCAAGGATTCCCATCAAGATGATGTGGATCCCGAAGAAGAAGAACTAGAGAGTTCTTGAGGGTGACTCCGCCAACATTCTTCACTCATATCATTATGGCAAGGACAAGTGCAATCAACTTCCACATCTTGCACTAGTTCAAGGAGTCACAAACCCTCATGTTGGTAAGGCAAGGGACAAGGTAACCTAATGATTTCATGGACATCGTCTTGTGTATGCATCGTCTTGTGGGACTAACCCATGTAGGTATGTTGAAAGTGCAACTCACTCCAAAGGATTGCTCCAAATGATCTACATCAACATTGAGCACCCACATCTTCAACACCTACATGAAGTCATCATCGACAAAACCCAAGGTTAGTTCATCCCTCTAAAAGGGGATCTCACATCTAGGGGGAGCTTAACTCTAAGAATTGAGTCAAAGCAACTCTAATGGAATGAACACATCAATGCATTATGTAAAAGTGGTAACCCCACTTGAGCATAAACGATGAGTATGACCTATGATCAAATGTTCTCATTTGACTCCTAAGTCAATATACTCATATATAGATGACCTAGTCATCGCCAATTGTTTGATAGATGCTAGAATTGGTTGTGCACGCTTTGCCACATATTTTATTTGCCATTCTATTGTGTGAGCATGTTGGTTGCATATTTTACTCATTCGAGGACATCCACTTGTTGCTTTGATTGTTTGGGTTCTTTTTCTTTTTGCCAAGTGGATGGACAAGAATGCCTAAGAAACTTCTCTAGCTATCTATGCTTTTCTCGTCTCAAACTCTATTCATGCTACATCACAAAATTTGATCAAGTCAGATTCGAACCACTCTATGTGAGGAGCACTCGGAGTCCTCTATTCGTCATAGACTTAAACTTCCAAAACTTCTTTGTGATTCTCGGTCTGACCGATTCCTCCATTTCGGTCCTACCGAGATCACTAAGTCGATCTAGGTTTTCAATCTCGGTGCAACCGATTTGAACTTCGGTCACACCGAGTTCTTTATCAGATCTGATTATGCATCTCGGTGCCACCGAATAGTTCCACTAGGTCACACCAACAGGGTCGGGCTATATATACTCACGGGCAAAAAATTGGAAATTTCTCCGAACCTCTTCGCCCGCGGAATAGCTCGCTCTGGCTCCAGGGTCTCCGGATCGTCTCCTCGTTGCCAACCGCCTCCTGTCACTGGTCTCCGCTGCCGTCAATGGAATTCACCCCCGTCGTTGCCGCCGTAGTGAGTTCATCGCCAAGCTAGGGTATGGACTCGATCACAGTGCTATCCTCGTCCGATTCCTAGCACATTGTGTTCATTATGATTCTTGCCACGATTGAAACACTCCTATCCAGTCAATACAATCCTTAGATTAGATGCGATTTGAAAATTTAGGGTTAGGTTTCCGCGAAACCATCTCGGACCCACCGAGTTGAAAAACTTCGGTCCCACCGATTTAGCTAACGCCATTGCACTAGTAACTCTCGGTCGACCGAGAATTGCTATCGGTGTGACCGATTTTAGGACTTTAATGAAACCCTAGCGATCTCGGTGCCACCGAACTGTGGCTCGGTCAACCGAGTTCACGATTTAGGTTCCAAAACTGCTTCGGTATCACCGAGTTTGAAAATCGGTTGATCCAAAATGCTTTACGTGGAAAACTAAAACTGAGTTTTGAATCATTCTTTGCAAAAATCTCGCATTTTGTGATGCTCATCCATTCTATCTCATCTATAACTATTCACAGGTCAATAGTCGGTGATTTGTAGCATGACGCACCAAAGTGATAGTCGAACAAGTCGGAAGAGCACAATCACATGAGTGAGGGCACTAGTCCCTCTAGCACTTGAGATGATGGCAGCAGGAGCACCCCAAGCAATCGCCTAAAGCTGCCACCGGGACAAGGAAGAAGAGAACCTCGAGAATCGAGGATGAATATTATATGGCAGAAGAAGATGAGGCTACTTCCAAGAAGGTAGTGCTAAAAAAGGAGTATGCCTCAGCAAAGAACACAAAGCCTGGACTCAATAGGAAGGTTCCTACCAAGAGGAAACCTATGCTGAAGGTCAGAGGATCAGCTCAAGTGCCTGAAAAGACTGAACCCAAAGAGGCACCTGCAAGAAGAGTCACAACTTCCAAACCCAAGAAAGTTCCCACTGGAGAAACTATGAAGTTTACCATTGAATCAGAAGATGAAGCTGTTGGACAAGATAAGAAGAAGAAGAGAGCCAGAACCACTATTGCTCAGGTTCTTGGAAATCCCTATATGAGGAGAGACTCTGAAGAGGAAGAAGAGGTTGCTGCACCAGCACCCAAGGCACAAAATCTAATGGGTGATGCTATAAAGTCAGGGGCTGCAACATCAAAGCCCAAGGAAGCACCCAAAGCTGCCCCCAAGCCCAAGATTGCACCAAAGAGGAATACCAAGAGTATTCCATTCTTTGAAAGAACAAGGCCCCAAAGCCTAAAGTTGTTGATGAGGAAGATGATGAAGGACAAGTCCTGAGGAAGCTAAAGCCCAAGATTCCAGACCACAATGATGCTCATCCTGTGGCTGAGAACATGAAGTTGAGAAAGGATGCAGGACTCAGATTATGGAGGCTGTTAGATCCATATGCCACCAGGAGACGGACTGCTGTTGATTACAGGTTCCACACTAATGAACAGCAGGACTTCTATGAGACAGTGCTGTTGGACAAGAAACCAATAGTGTGTGATATGAGGTGGGTCGACTGGACCTACATGAAAGAAAATGAGGAACACTCTCCTGGAGTGCAAGACAGTTTTGTTGCTTGTGGAGTTGCAGACTTTGTTGGGCAGAAGCTCACAAAGTGGAATGATGAGCTCATTATGCAATTCTACTCCACAGCACACTTCTATCCAGATGCCAGGATAGTTTGGATGTCTGAAGGTACAAGGTACCAGTCAACAATTGAGGAATGGGCCAGTCTGATCAATTCCCCAAAGGAGAGTGAAGATGACTTGGATGTCTATGCCAAGAAGAAGATGGACCACAATACCATGGCTCATATGTACAAGGAAATTCCTGATGCTGCAGTTGAGACACATAAGTTTGGGTCAGTTCATTTTCTTCTGTCAGGGCTGCCAACAATCAACTGGATCCTAAGGCACACTCTATTGCCCAAGTTAGGTGACCACAACATGATTAGAGGGCATGCTATCAACTTGCTACACTTGTTTGATGTGCCACAAAAATTCAAGGTCATGAGCCTCATTGTTGAGACCATTAAGAGGACAGCAGAAGCAGACTGAAGAGAAGTTGTGGGTATGCCCATGATTCAGGGAGTTGATTAACTCAAAGATGGGCACAGAACATACTTGCTGGATAAGGAACATTTTGCTATCTATCCAGACTTTGAGGACAATCTAGTTGTGATGAATGAGAATGAACCATCATCAGTGCAAGCTCAAGAGAAGAAGGAGAAAGCAAAGAGAGAAAAGGCTGCCAAGATGCCAACTCAAGAGGAGGCATCTGAGTACTTTTTGAAGAACAAGCAGGAGCAGCTTGGTTACTTGATAGCATCAACACTGAGGATTGAGAAGGGGTTGGCCACCCAAACTCAAAACCAGGAGAGCCTGGAAAGAATCATGGAACAAAAATTCTATGATCTAGATGTCAAAGTAACTGAGATTCAGTCAATTGTGGAGCAGCTCCAGGATGACATGCAGGAGAGGAAGGGCAAGACAACCACTGATGCATTTGCCAGAGTGCCTAGAGCTCACAGGTCAGCTACAGTGCCTGTGACAGACAACAGAGCCACATCATCTGCACCAGCTACAGCTCTAGTGCAACTAGCTCCAGCACCAACTCCTCTAGCTCCATCCACATCAACTTAAGCCTTCATCCAAGGAGCCATCTCTACACCACCACCTGAAGATCAAGCCTGAGATTCGATCTAGCACTATGCATTTTCTATGAACTTTTTGGTAACTTGTTGCCGAAGGGGGAGAAAAATGTGTAGATCATAGGCTTCGAGAGAGAGAGAGAGTGTTTCTTTTGTTCTCTCTTGCTTTGGTGGTTAAACTTTTGTTTGCTTTTGATTGCTTGAGATACTATGCTGTTATCTGTGAGACATTGATGATCATGTGTTTGATCATAAGCTACACTCATGCTTGCTAGATGATATTATCTTACCTATCCTTCAATGATCATTCACTTTGCTTGGTGATGAGTGCATGTATTCAATCTTTATCATTTTGAGCGCTACACCAAGATGTATGTGACAGGGAAGAGTAACCCATGAGCCTAATTCCTTGTGCATTTGCAGTCCAAAGCAAATCTTAAACCATGCACAAATTTAGGGGGAGCTCTTTCTTATCACATACTTCTCAAAGCGATGATGTTTTTCAATCTTATTATCATTTGTCGAAGCTTTGATCTATATGTTGTCATCAATTACCAAAAAGGGGGAGATTGAAAGTGCAACTATCCCTAGGTGCTTTTGGTAATTCATAACAACATATAGCTCATTGAGCTAATGCTATTCCAAGACTATTATTTCAGGAAAGCTCAATAAATGGCATGGCATGGATGATGAAAGTGGATCCCTCAAAATATCAAGGACAAAGGATTGGCTCAAGCTCAAAAGCTCAAGACTCTTCATTTTACATTTTAGTGATCCAAGATCACATTGAGTCTATAGGAATAGCCAATATTATCAAGGAGGGATGAGGTGTTGTTTAATGAGCCTCTTGCTTCATGCGCTTAGTGATATGCTCCAAATACCCTCAACTACCTTCTCACATCCACATATGACCTAAACCCAAAGTCAAAATCAGTCCCACCGATTCTTTCTATCCGGTGCCACCGAGTTCAAATGTCATAGCCACTGCCACAAACCCTAGGCAAATCTGTCTTAGCAATAGGGATCTCAGTCTCACCGAGATGGGGTTGTAATCTATATGTTTCCCTTCGTAACATTTCGGTCTAACCGAAGTGAGCGATCGGTCCCACCGAGATTGCAATGTAAACTCCCTATTTCCCTTTCGTAACATTTCGGTCTCACCAAAATGAGCGAATCGGTCCCACCGAGTTTACCTGACCAACTCTCTGGAAAGCTTATTACCAAAATTGGTCTCACCGAATTTGTGTAATCGGTCTAACCGAGATTACGTTATGCCCTAACCATATCGGTCCTACCGAGTTGCATATCGGTCCCACCAAAATCCTAACGGTCACTAGGTTTACTAAATCGGTCCGACCGAGTCTGATGAATCGGTCCCACCGAGTTTGGTAAATTGTGTGTAATGGTTAGATTTTGTGTGGAGGCTATATATACCCCTCCACCTCCTCTTCATTCACAGAGAGAGCCATCAGAACAAACCTACACTTCCAACTTACCATTTTTGAGAGAGAACCACCTACTCATGTGTTGAGGCCAAGATATTCCATTGCTACCATATGAATCTTGATCTTTAGCCTTCCCCAAGTTGCTTTCCACTCAAATCTTCTTTCCACCAGATCCAAATCCTATGAGAGAGAGTTGAGTGTTGGGGAGACTATCATTTGAAGCACAAGAGCAAGGAGTTCATCATCAATGCACCATTTGTTACTTCTTGGAGAGTGGTGTCTCCTAGATTGGCTAGGTGTCACTTGGGAGCCTTCGACAAGATTGTGGAGTTGAACCAAGGAGTTTGTAATGGCAAGGAGATCGCCTACTTCGTGAAGATCTACCGCTAGTGAGGCAAGTCCTTCGTGGGCGACGGCCATGGTGGGATAGACAAGGTTGCTTCTTCGTGGACCCTTCGTGGGTGGAGCTCGTGGACTCACGCAACCGTTACCCTTCGTGGGTTGAAGTCTCCATCAACGTGGATGTACGATAGCACCACCTATCGGAACCATGCCAAAAACATTCATGTCTCCAATTGCGTTTGAATCCTCCAAAACCCTTCCATTTACATTCTTGCAAGTTCCATGCTTTACTTTCCGCTGCTCATATACTCTTTGCATGCTTGCTTGAATTGTGTGATGATTGCTTGACTTGTCCAAAGATAGCTAAAATCTGCCAAACTCTAAAATTGGGAAAAGGTTAAGTTTTTAATTGGTCAAGTAGTCTAATCACCCCCCTCTAGACATACTTCAAGGTCCTACAAGCACACTAACCATTGATCCTTATGAGTTCTTGATCTGTAATCCAGTGGTGTCGTGAAGCTGCCAACTCCTTCACAATGTCAATTCCAGCCATGTCTTGACCTGAACAATACCATATTGTGTTAATGCAATTTTAAACTGTGTTACTTTATTCGTCGGTAAGAAATGTGATGAATTGTCAAGATTGATACTTTTATGTGCAAAACTTGTCATCATCTGCCTTGTTTATCTTTGAGTGAGGAAGATATAAGTGTTGAACAAGCCTTGATCTCATCATCTTGCTCATTTGCTTGCGCTGCAGCTCCCGGCGAGGCTAACCTTTCTTGAACTCTATTGAAGTCTTTGTCGGTTTTGTATATTATTTTGTCGGCATGTTTATTTGCCTTTGGTGGCAATCTTTGATGCCAGTGTATGTAATCTATTTGTCTGCTTGTGCTTTATTATCATAGTGGCGAACTTTGATGCCCAGTGGATGTAATATGCCGTAACTTCTTTATTGTATAGTCTAGGTTTTTTCTTATTCACGATGCTGCAGTTATTTTACTATATATATATCCTATCTTCGTAGTAAACCGGCCAAACCGTAAAATTACGGCACATTATCGGGCCGTCATGCAATCACGATGTATGATCTGCATCATGAGCCCCGTCAAACTGGCTCACTAGTAGATTCGGGCCTTTAATAGGCCGAGTAACCCTCGGCCCTCTTTTCGCAAGAAAACTCAATGGGCTTTTAGGAGGCTGAGAAGTAGGCTGGGCCTGAAACATGCCGAATAGCTCACGGGCCGGTGGCAGACCAAAATGGACCCCGACCCATGTTGTGTGAATCAATTCACGGGCTTTTAACAGGCCGAAGTTGTCTCGGGTCTTGTTTGGCCCAATCAGATGTCGGCTGCGAGCAGGCCGGATGCAAACCGGGCCGTAGTTAGGCCCAACTATATGACGGGCTTTTAACAGGCCGAAATTAATATAGGGCCGTAATGTTAAATGGGCCCTTCACATGCCGAAACTAATATCAGGCCGAATTACTAAATGGGCCTTCAGCAAGTGGGCCCAAAAGCATAGCGTCGGTCAGCGGGCGAATCGATATGGGCCATAATTGAGCCCAAAGCCTCTTAAAGGGCGGACCTGATCCGGGCTGTGATTTGGCCCGAAAAGTGGGAGGCTTTAACGGGCGGATCTTATATGGGCCATTATTAGGCCCGGAACGTGGCAGGCCATTAATGGACCAGATCAATTATGGGCCGGCCTTTGGCCCAAAACATGGCAGCCAGTTAATGTGCCGGCCTACTAGGGTCCTCAAAATCTTGTGGGCCTACAGCTGGGCTGGCCCATTAATGGCGGCAAAATCTCATGGGCCTTTAGCTGGGCCGGCCCATTATGATTCGCAAGAATTTTGTGGGCCTTTACCTGGGCCGGCTCATTATGGCACACAAAAATCTTGTGGGCCTTTACCTGGGCCGGCCTATTATGGCCCGCGAAATCTTGTGGGCATTTAGCCGGGCCAGCCCATTATAGTCCGCAAAATCTCGTGGGCCTTTAACTGGGCCGGCCCATTATGGGCTGCAAAATCTTGTGGGCCTTTAGTTGGGCCAGCCCAACTAAACTTGCTTGGCCGTGCCACATGTCGAAGTATCATAGGCGCCTTCTGTCCAATGAGTGGATGACATCTGTCCCAACGATGAGCCGACACGTTTTTCCTCCAGCCAATGATGATTTTACACGTGGAAAATCCCCATTGGTCGGGGCTGTTAACGGGTTATCGGATCCAAAACCCGACCCGATAGCTTAACGGCGTTCCGTTACGGTGGATGCCACGTGTCGGTCACCCTTGACGAAAGCACTTCTGTGACGCGCGATTTATCGTCATGGAAGTGCACAATTCCGTGATGATAATTTCGGTAATGTCATAAAACACTTCTACGACAGCACAGGTATGACTATCTTGATTCTGTCATAAATTTGTCATGGATGTACATGCATGACAAAAAACGCGACCTACTATGACAAACACATCACGGAAGTGTATTTTTTTTGTAGTGATGCCACGTAACTTTACGGTGAGTTTTTATGGACCAAAAGGAAGTTGGGCCCTAGTTGCACCTGGGGGAGTCTCGAGGAGGGGACAACCCACCAGGGCGCGCCAGGAGGCCCAGGCGTGCCCTGGTGGGTTGTGCCCACCTCGGGTGCCCCCCGGACAGCCTCTTTGCTCTATAAATACCCCAATATTCCAGAAACCGTAGGGGAGTCGACAAAATATTCATCCAGCCGCTGCAGAGTCCAGAACCACCAGATCCAATCTAGACACCATCACGGAGGGGTTCATCACTTCCATTGCTGCCTCTCCGATGATGCGTGAGTAGTTCTTTGTAGACCTTCGGGTCCGTAGTTAGTAGCTAGATGGCTTTCTCTCTCTCTCTCTCGCTGGATCCTCAATACAATGGTCTCTTGGAGATCCATATGATGTAGCTCTTTTTGCGGTGTGTTTGTTGGGATCCGATGAACTTCGAGTTTATGATCAGGTATAACTTTTTATAACCATGAAAGTTATTTGAGTTTCTTTGATCTCTTATATGCATGATCTCTTATAGCCTCGTATTTCTTCTCCGATATTTGGGTTTTGTTTGGCCAACTTGATCTATTTATCTTGCAATGGGAAGAGGTGCCCGGTACTGGGTTCGATCTTATGGTGCTTGATCCCAGTGATAGAAAGGGAACCAACACGTATGTATCATTGCTACTAAGGATAAAAAGATGGGATCTATATCTACGCAATAGATAAACGGATCTTGTCTACATCATGTCATCGTTCTTACTGCATTACTCCATTTTTCCATGAACTTAATACACTAGATGCATGCTGGATAGCGGTCGATGTGTGGAGTAATAGTAGTACATACAGGCAGGAGTTGGTCTTCTAATCTTGGACGTGATGCCTATGTAATGATCATTGCCTGGAGATCTTCATAATTATTTGAAGTTCTATCAATTGCCTACAGTAATGTGTTTACCCGCCATTTGCTATCTTTCTCGAGAGAAGCCACTAGTGAAACCTACGGCCTCGGGTCTTCTTTCTCGTATATTTGCCATGCGATCTACTTTTTCCTTGCATTTATTTTCAGATCTATTAAACCAAAATTCAAAAATGTGTTGCTGCAATTTATTCTTATTTATTTTATTTGGCGTTCGATCTATCAATCTACTACAAATTTACCTCATGTCCTTTGCCTATCTTGAGGCGCCGTACCTGGAAAGGGATTGACATCCCCTTTAACACGTCAGGTTGGAGTGTTGTTATTTGTGTGTAGGGGTTGTTTACGTCGTGTTGCTTGGTTCTCCTACTGGTTCGATAACCTTGGTTTCATATCCAAGGGAAATACCTACCGCTGTTGTGCTGCATCATCCCTGCCTCTTTGGGGAAATACCGACCTAGCTTCAAGCGACATCAAAAGGAATTTTTGGTACCGTTGCCGGGGAGGATCTTCAACATAACCAGGTTCCTAATCACAAATCTCATCTCCTTGCAATTTACATTATTCGCCATTTTCCTCCTGTTTTCCTCTCCCTCACTTCACAAAAATTTGCTGTTTTATTCGCCTCTCTTCTTCCGTTCGCCGTTTCCTTGCCGGATCTGTTTTTGAGTACAATCTTGTTGTGTGGTCATCATGACTCAAGAGAACACAAAACTATGTGACTTCTCAAATACCAACAACAATGATTTTATTGGCACTCTACTTGCTCCTCCCGCCACTAGTGCGGAGACTTGTGATATTAATACTGCTTTGCTCAATCTTGTTATGAAAGACCAATTTTTCGATACTCCTAGTGAGGATGTCGCGTCCCATCTTAATACCTTCATGGAATTATGCGATATGCAAAAGAAAAAAGATGTGGACAATGATGTGCGCAACATGAAATTATATCTGTTTTCTTTGTGTGATTCTGCAAAAAATTGGTTGTCTTCTTTGCCTCGCAATAGTATCGATTCTTGGATAAGTGCAAAGATGCTTTTATCACTAAGTATTTTCCTCCCGCAAAAATTATTTCCCTTAGAACCTAGATCATGAATTTCAAGCAACTTGAACATTGAGCATGTTGCAAAATCTTGGGAAAGGATGAAAATGATGTTAAGGAATTGCCCAACTCATGGGTTAATTCTTTGGATGATCATAAAAAAATTATGCGGGGTTAAATTTTGTTTCTCGTAATCTTTTAGATTCCGCTGCGGGTGGTACTTTTATGGAAATTACCTTGGGTTAAGCCACCAAATTGCTTGATAATATTATGGCAATTTATTCACAATGGCATACCGAAAGGGCTCCAACTAGTAAAAAAGTTAATTCGGTTGAAGAAATTTCTTTTTTGAGTGAAAAAGTTGATGCTCTTATGAAATTGGTTGCTAGTAAAAGTGCTCCTATTGATTTTAATGATATGCCTTTATCTACTTTGATTGAGCAAAATAATGATGCCATAGATGTGAATTTTATTTCTCGCAATAATTTCAACAACAATGCTTATAGAGGTAATTTTAATCCTAGGCCTTTTCCTAGTAATTCTTATAATAATTATGGTAATTCCTATGGAAATCAATCTTACAATAATAATAGGAATACCTATGATTTTGAGAATAATATTAAAGAATTTATCAACACACAAAAGGTTTTCAACACTTCCATAGAAGAAAAGTTGAATAAGATTTATGATTTGTCTAGAAGTATTGATAGAATTGCTCATGATGTGGAAAAACTCAAGATGGAAAATTTTGTGCCTAAAGTAGACGAATCAATTAAAGCTCTTTATGTTTCTATGGATGAAAGTAAGAAAAGAACCGCTATGCTTAGAGCTAAAAGAGAAATTTTAGAAAAATCATTTTCTATTGATTTCTTTCGCAAAAGTGATGAAGATCTTAAAATGATTGGTGTTTCTGGTATTGATTCTTTGATTAGTAAATTTAAGATTAATGAAAAAGGGACTGGAGAAGAATCAACTTTAGGTAGAAGGCGTCCCAATATTTCGAAGGGTGAAAATCTTGTTGGAAATTTGATAAAAGTGGGTTTGAAGAGGTCAAAACTTTAGCTAGTGATGTGCCCACTCTTTTGGATTACAAAGACTTTAATTATGATAGTTGCTCTTTGTTTGATTGTATTTCTTTGTTGCAATCCATGATAAATTCACCCCATGCCTATGAACAAAATAAAAGTTTTACTAAACATATTGTTGGTGCTATGATGAAAGCTTTTGAAGAAAAAATGGAATTAGAAGTTTCAATTCCTAGAAAATTGCATGATAAATGGGAACCTACTATCAAACTCATGATTAAAAATTATGAGTGTTTCGCTTTGTGTGACTTGGGTGCTAGTGTTTCTCCAATTCCGAAATCTTTATATGATGTGCTTGGACTTACCAATCTTGAAGAATGCTCTTTGAATTTGCACTTGGCGGATTCTACTATTAAAAAGGCTATGGGAAGAATTAGTGATGTTCTTATTCTTGCAAATAGAAACTATGTGCCCATAGATTTTATTGTTCTTGATATTTATTGCAATCCGTCTTGTCCAATTATTCTTGGTAGACCGTTTTTACGCACTATCGGTGCAGTGATTGATATGGAAGAAGGCAATTTTAAGTTCCAATTTCCTTTGAGGAAGGGTATGGAACACTTTCCTAGAAAAAGAATTAAGCCACCATATGAATCAGTCATGAGGGCATCTTATGGATCTAGTACCAAAGATGACAAAACTTAGATCCTTGCTTTATGCCTAGCTAAGGGCATAAGACTACAACGCTTGTTGGGAGGCAACCCAATGAATTTTTTTTTGCTTTTTGCTTTCTGTTCTTGTGTCTTAACACAACTATGCTACTGGTATGATTGTGTTTTTTGTGTTTTAACTAGTGTTTGTGCCAAGTAAAGCCTTTAGGATCTTTCTGGGGTGATAGTTGTTTGATCATGCTGAAAAAGACAAAAACTTTGCGCTCATGAAAATAATTTTCATAAATCAAATAAAAGAGATTTTCCCTGATTCTTTTTGGAGAAGATTAATATACAAATTACTCTGGTATTCATAATTTGGTAGAATTGTTGGAGTTCTAGAAGTATTCTAAAGTTCCAGATTACTTGTTAGAGTACGTAATGGGCCTAATGGGCCCATTAGTCTTAGGGTTAATTAGAGATAAGGGTCGTTTGGTTAGGGGTCAAGTAAGCCTTGCTTGAGAGTCAAGTAAACCTCTCTATATAAAGAGAGGAGATGTATCAATCTAATCAAGCAAGAATTAAGAAGGAAATCCCTTCCCTCTTGCCCGGCCATGGGCAAAAAGGCCCCCAACCGGCCCTCTCGCGCCCTCCTTCTAGCAGCGCCATGACAATTTGGTATCAGCTAGCTTCAGTTTGATCATGTATTCACCGCCGCCAAGCCCGTCTCTTCCACTGTCGGTCACGTTGTCGCCTCCGGTGACCACCATGACTGTCGCCCCACTCCTGCCCGCGCCGGGATCCTCCGTCGCGCCCGTCCCCGCCGTCGTCACCTAGGAGGAGGTGTTTGGGGTGCTGCGGAACCTAACCCAAGCGGTCCAGGAGATCCGCCTGTTCTTGGCCCAGTCCTACGGGCCGCACCTGGCTGCGCCACCCATTGCTGCCCCTGCGCCGCCGTGGCAGCCGCCGCACTAGGCGGCCTTCGTCACGCTCGCCGGGCCGCTACAGCTGCCATCCATATCCACCATTGCCCAGCCCTAGCTGCAGTGGCAGACGCCGCTCCTGGCGGCCTCCACCGCGCCCGGCGCTCTGCCGCATCAGCCGCTGCCGCTGCCCGACACGACACAGCAGCAGCCACCGCCGGTCAGCTCCGCCGCCCAGTATGGGATGCTCTACGACGGGAGTGCGACGACCTCGTTCCCATCAGTGCCGCCGCCATCCCAGGGCATCCACATCTAGCAGATCAAGTCCCCGCCATCGCTGTCACCGCTTCCGTCTTGGATCGCTACCCTCCACGTGTCGGCGGCGGTGAGGCTGCAGGCTGCTGCACGCGACTTCCTAGCGCGTCGGCGTGTGCGGGAGATGCGTGGTCTGCAGCTGCCGCTCCTCCAAGTTTCCCTTCGCTATGCAAAGGACCTCAATCTTGTCTGCTACGTCGGGGATCTTGGGCATGCGGTTTCCCCCACGGGCGGCAGGCATGCTGTTTTCCCCACGTGCAGCGACCTCAAAGTCTGCGACATTAGCGTTTGGGGGGGTGCACCCCTCCTTGTCATTCTCCATCGCAAGCCCTCCACTCTTCCCTGTGCAGTGCAAACCAACAGCCGTCCGGCAGGGAGAAGGCATGGTGTCACCAACAGTAGCGCACCGTGTAGCAGCATTGCATTCCGCCACCGGCCGCCGCGAGGGCGCCTCTGTTGGTCACTCTAGCAACCACTTCCAGGTGGTCATACACATGCACTTCTTTTGTCCATGTGGTGTCCATGGGATCCAGGTGGCTGTACACATGCACGTCCAACGTGCGGATGGTGTCCACTTTTTGTTAAGGGGTCCAAAATAAAGCGTCCCAGTCCATTTCAGGTTGAGAATAATAAAACAAGCCGAGATGTAAAATGCTTGTTTTTAGGTGTTAGGTTTGTGTTGCGTCGAGTCATGGTTATAAGTTGGTTAGGCTGCAGCTCGAGGACAAGCTGCATGTCCAGGTGGGGGGTAGTGTTAGAGTACGTAATGGGCCTAATGGGCCCATTAGTCTTAGGGTTAATTAGAGATAAGGGTCGTTTGCTTAGGGGTCAAGTAAGCCTTGCTTGAGAGTCAAGTAAACCTCTCTATATAAAGAGAGGAGATGTATCAATCTAATCAAGCAAGAATTAAGAAGGAAATCCCTTCCCTCTTGCCCGGCCGTGGGCAAAAAGGTCCCCGGCCGGCCCTCTCGCGCCCTCCTTCTAGCAGCGCCATAACATTAATACAGACTGTTCTGTTTTGACAGCTTCTATTTTCTTTGTGTTGTGTGCTTATTTTGATGGCTCTTTGGTTTTCTTTGATGAGTTTTTGCCATAGAAAAGTTGGAATACAGTAGATATAATAGAAATACAAAATAATAATTGGTTTGACACATCACTCATAGTAGTGGTTTGCTTTCTTTTACTAACGGATCTCAAAAGGGTTTTGTTGAGTTTTGTGGGATTGAAGTTTTCAAGTTTTGGGTTATCTTACAATGGATGAAAGAAGGATAGAAGAGCCTAAGATTGGGGATGCCCCGGAATCCCAAGATATTATCCAAGAATGAGCAACCAACTAAGCTTGGGGATGCCCCTGAGTGGCATCCCCACTTTCTTCTAACGACATTCGGTATTTTACTCAAGGCAATATTTTTATTCGTCACATGATATGTGTTTTGCTTGGAGCGTCTTGTATGATATGTGTCTTTTCTTGTTTTATTTTGTGTTTTAAGTCAACTATCCTTGCTGGACACACCTATTTGAGAGAGCCAAAATTATGTCACGACTTGTTAGAATTACTCTCTATGCTTCACTTAAATTTTTATGAGCCATGGACTTGCTCTAGTGCTTCACTTATATCTTTTTTAGCACGGTGTGCTTAGTATTTTTGAAGAAATGCTCTCTTGCTTCACATAGATATATTTGAGAGTTAGTTAAATTTTGAAGAAATTCTCTCTTGCTTCACTTAAATTATTTTGAGAGAAAAAAATATGTTATGCTGATGATCTTCACTTATATTTGTTTGAGCTTATGAATAGCAACACATGAAAATTAGTCCCAAAGTGATAGATATCCAAGAAGGATAAAGAAAGAAAAAATATATGTCATGAAGATCATTGGACAAAATAAACTTGATTCTTGGTAATAGTTTTGTGATATGATGATGTGATATGTGAGTTATGTTGATGAGTAATTGTGCTCTGGTAAGAATATTGGTGTTAAGGTTTGTGATTCCCCATGCATGCACGAAAGTAAATAATCATGCAATGAAAATTATATCCTACTTGTGGTGCATTACTCGGTGTTAATTATTCTTAATGCTTGCTTATGAGATTATTCGTTTCTTGGTTGGTCGCTTCACAATCTTTTTGCTAGCCTTCATTTTGCACCAAGTATGACCTCTACTTGTGCATCCAAAATCCTTTAAACCCGTTTTGCTACATGAGTCCACTATATCTACCTATATGCAGTATTCTTTTGCCGCTCTAAGCAAATTTGCATGTGCCATCTCTAATTTTCAAAATAAACTTCTATTTTGTGTGTTTGTTTCGCTTGCGGAATGGTAACGGGTGGCAAATATTTTCCATGCTGGATGTGTTATTCTCATGATGAGTGTGTATTTACTTGTCATTGCACGAGAGTAAGTCAAAGGATTTAGGGATGCCCAGTCCCAAAATGCAAAAATGAATTTACTTTATGTTGTCAAATAATAAATTCCTTGGAAAGTGTTGGTATGGAGGGAAACCGAGGATACGGCTAGCCATGGAAAGTGAAAGTATGGTGGAAAAAGGAATAAACTTTATTTTCTATTTGGGAACCACCTATGATATATCTAGCAAGGAAAGTGTTGGGAACTCTGAGTCGTTTCTGTTGGTGGGATGGATACACCTCCCAAAATGTTTTTATCTCTAATTTTTCACTTTGAAGGGCCTTTCTTTTACTTTATGCAATTTTTATTTTTGAAATTGAGTCTCCATCCTCTCTTATAAAAGCACCAAGTAGGAGGCAATATGATTGTACTTAAGTATTGGGTGTAGCTAATATTCGAGTGTGTTTCATGAATGGATCAATGTTTGAGCATGATGGTCTAGGGATAACTTGTTTTAGCATTGATATTTTGAAAGACATGGTTGCTTCTTGATACGCTTGAGTGTCTAAATTATTATGCCAAAACTAGACTACTGCTTTGGATCACATAAAAGTCCAAATGTCCATTCTATAAAGAAAAGAATATGATATGACATGAGAAACAACACTCCACATCAAAAATTATGTTTTTATCACTTACCTACTCGAGGACGAGCAGGAGTTAAGCTTGGGATGCTGATACATCTCAAACGTATCTATAATTTGATTATTCCATGTTGTTTTATTATCACTCTTGGATGTTTTATAATCATTTTATAGTCATTTTATATCATTTTTTGGTACTAACCTATTGACATAGTGCCCAGTGCCAGTTGCTGTTTTCTGCATGCTTTTTACATCACAGGAAATCAATATCAGAAGGAGTCCAAATGCCACGTAACTTTATGGTGATTTTTTATGTACCAAATGGAAGAGTTGGGCCCTTGTTGCACCTGGGGGGAGTCCCGAGGGGGGAACAACCCACCAGGGCGCGCCAGGAGGCCCAGGTGCGCCCTGGTGGGTTGTGTCCACCTCGGGTGCCCCCTGGACCGCCTATTTGCTCTATGAATACCCCAATATTCCAGAAAACCTAGGGGAGTCAACGAAATATTCGTCCAGCCACCACAGAGTCCAGAACCACCAGATCCAATCTAGACACCACCACGGAGGGGTTCACCACTTCCATTGCTGCCTCTCTAATGATGCATGAGTAGTTCTTTGTAGACCTTCGGGTCCGTAGGTAGTAGCTAGATGGCTTTCTCTCGCTCGTTTAATCCTTAATAAAATGGTCTCTTGGAGATACATATGATGTAACTCTTTTTACGGTGTGTTTGTTGGGATCCGATGAACTTCAAGTTTATGATCAGTTATAACTTTTTATATCCATGAAAGTTATTTGAGTTTCTTTGATCTCTTATATGCATGATCTCTTATAGCCTCGTATTTCTTCTCCGATATTTGGGTTTTGTTTGGTCAACTTGATCTATTTATCTTGCAATGGGAAGAGGTGCCCGATAGTGGGTTCCATCTTACGGTGCTTGATCCCAGTGACAGAAAGGGAATAGAAACGTATGTATCGTTGCTACTAAGGATAAAAAGATGGGATCTATATCTACGCAATAGATAAACGGATCTTGTCTACATCATGACATCGTTCTTATTGCATTACTCCATTTTTCCATGAACTTAATACACAAGATGCATGCTGGATAGGAGTCGATGTGTGGAGTAATAGTAGTAGATGCAGGCTGGAGTCGGTCTACTAATCTTGGACATGATGCCTATTTAATAATCATTGCCTGGATATCGTCATAGTTATTTGAAGTTCTATCAATTGCCCAATAGTAATTTGTTTACCCACTGTTTGCTATCTTTCTCGAGAGAAGCCACTAGTGAAACCTACGACCCCCGGGTCTTCTTTCTCATATATTTGCCTTGCGATCTACTTTTTCCTTGCATTTATTTTCAGATCTATTAAACCAAAAATACAAAAATACCTTGCTGCAATTTATTCTTTTTTATTTTATTTAGCATTCGATCTATCAGTCTACTACAAATTTACCTCACGTCCTTTGCCTATCTTGGGGCGCCGTACCCCGAAAGGGATTGACAACCCCTTTAACACGTTGGGTTGCGAGGTGTTGTTATTTGTGTGCCGGGGTTGTTTACGTTGTGTTTCTTGGTTCTCCTACTGGTTCGATAACCTTGGTTTCATATCTGAGGGAAATACCTACCGCCGCTATGCTGCATCATCCCTTCCTCTGTGGGGAAATAACAACGTAGCTTCAAGCGACATCACATCCTAACGTGCTCTTTCATTATCAGTTTCAACATAAGCCACCACACGGGGCGAGTCATGACGGATATTGCTTGGAAGAACCGCCTCAGCCCCGTAAACCATGAAGAAAGGTGTGTAACCTGTTGATATATTGCGGGTGGTGTTGATAGTCCAAAGCACTAAGGGTAACTCCTTAACCCAACAACCTGGCGTCCTTTACAAAGGGACCATAAGCCGGGGTTTTATCCATCTCAAGATTTCTTGATTGGCTCTTTCAGCATGACCGTTGGACTGGGGGTAAGCTACTGATGAGACATCAAGATGAATATGCTCTTGTTGACAAAATCGTTCATAGCACCTTTGGATAGATTAGCACCATTATCAGTGATGGTGCTGTGAGGGTAAGAAAAACCGAAGATTACTTTTTTCATGAATTGAACCGCCGTGGCTGCATCACACTTACCGACTGGGTCTGCTTCAACCCACTTAGTAAATTTATCAACTGGCAGCAAGAGGTTGGTCTTCTTATCCTTAGACCTCTTGAAAGGTCCAACCATATCAAGCCCCCAGACTACAAACGACCAAGTAATTAGAATCATCCTCAATTCTTGAGTTGGTACATGAGTTGAGAAAATTTCTGACGGCCATCACATTTGCTAACCAGATCTTCTGCATCAGCATGAGCTGTCAACCAATAAAACCCATGACAAAAACCTTTAGCCACAAGGGATTAAGAGCCAGCGTGATGTCCACAGTCTCCTTCATGAATTTCCCTTAGAATCTCACGGCCCTCCTCAGGAGAAATACAGTGCTAGAACACGCCTATGACGCTGCATCGGTGTAACTCGCCATTGACAATAGTCATTGATTTAGACCGCCGGGTTATTTGCCTAGCCAAAGTTTCATCCTCAGGTAACTCTCCCTGGGTCATATAAGCCAAATAGGGAATTGTACAATCAGCGATGGCGTGGAGAGTCGCCACCAACTATGCCTCCGGGTTAGGAACTGCCAGAACTTCTTCAGAAGGCAACTTAACTGAAGGATTATGCAATACGTCCAGAAAAACATTAGGGGGTATCGGCTTATGCTGAGACCCTAACCGGCTTAAAGCGTCAGCTGCCTCGTTCTTCCTACGATCAACATGCTCCACTTGGTAACCCTTGAAGTGACTAGCAATGTTATCAACCGCCCGGCGATAAGCCGCCATGAGCGAGTCGTGCCTGAAACTTGCTGAGCCACCAGGTCTGAGTCGCCAAAACACCTGACCCGACTTAAATTCTTCTCTTTGGTCACCCACAGGCCATGGAGCAGGGCCTCGTACTCAGCTGCATTATTACTACAAGGAAACATTAACCTTTGAACATAGAAAAACTTGTCACCTCGTGGGGAAGTCAAAATAACTCTGGCCCCCGAGCCCTCAAGCTGCCTAGACCCATCAAAGTGGATCGTCCAGTAAGTATTATCCGGCTTGTCCTCATGCATCTGCAACTCTATCCAGTCGTTGATGAAATCCACAAGAGCTTGGGACTTGATAGTTGTCCTTGGCATATACTTCAAACCATGGGGTCCAAGCTCAATGGCCCACTTGGCCACTCAACCTATGGTTTCTGTGTTTCGAATAATATCACCTAAAGGAACAGAGCTGACCACAGTAATAGGATGACCAAGAAAATAATCCTACAATTTGCGACTAGCCATGAACACCCTGTATACTAGCTTCTGCCAATGTTGGTATGTCTGTTTAGACTCAATTAATACCACACTGACATAATTAGCCGGCCTTTGGACTGGGTACTCCTTACCCGGCTCTTCTCTTTCTACTACAACTTCCACGCTAATGGCTCTACTATTAGATGCCATATATAAGAGCAAGGGTTCCTTCTCAATGGGAGCTGCAAGAACCGGCGGCTCAGCCAGCTGTTTCTTAAGTGCTTCAAATGCTTCATTAGCAGCATCACTCCAAACAAAGTGATATGTTTTCTTCATCATTTGGTACAGAGGAATAGCCTTCTCTCCCACGCGACTTATAAACCAACTTAAAGCTGCAATACGACCCACCAAACGCTGGACACCATTGACGCACGCCGGCTTAGCCAATGATGTGATAGCCTTGATTTTCTCTAGGTTAGCTTCAATGCCTCTTTGTGAGACCAAAAAACCAAAGGTCTTGCCTGCAGGCACACCAAAAACACATTTGGTCGGTTTAGGCATCATCTTGTAGACCCGGAGATTATCAAAGGTCTCTTTTAGATCATCCAACAGAGTCTCCTTCTTTGTGGACTTCACAACAATATCATCCATGTAGGCATGAACATTGCGTCCAATTTTACTGTGAAAATAGTTCTGCACACAACACTGATAAGTCTCCAGGGCACTCTTAAGCCCAAAAGGCATAGATACATAGCAGAAAGCTCCAAAACGTGTGATGCAAACCGTCTTCTCTTGGTCCTTGACTGCCATCTTGATCTGATGGTATCCATATTAAGCATCCAAGAAATACAAACACTCACAACCCGCTGTAGCATCTATGATATGAGCAATACGGGTAAGAGCAAAGGGATCAGCTGGACAAGCTTTATTAAGATATGTATAATCCACACACATGCGCCAAGTGCCATTTTTCTAAAGTACCAATATCGGGTTAGCCAACCACTCAGGGTGAAAAACTTCAACGATGAACCTAGCTGCTAAGAGCCAGGCCACCTCTTCTCCAATGGCCTTGCGTCATTCCTCATTAAAAAGACGGAGGAATTACTTGACCGGTTTAAACTTGGATCGATATTGATAGTGTGCTCAACGAGTTCTCTCGGTACACTTGTCATGTCTGAAGACTTCCATGCAAAGATGTCCCGGTTCTCATGGATAAACTCAATGAGCGCACTTTCCTCTTTCGGATCCATATTGGCACTCATAGTGAACTACTGATATGAGTCGCCAGGGGTAAAGTCATCCTGCTTGGTATCATCTGCCGACTTAAACTTCAACAAAGTACCATGCTCCGTGGTTGGCTTCTTTAATGGGGTCATATCCGCTAGGTCAACATTATCCTTATAAAACTTAAGTTCCTTCATGGCACAGGCGAACTCAGCATAAGCAGCATCGCCTTCTTCACATTCCAAAGCTATCTTCCTGTCACCTTGTACCGTGATGGTACCCTTGCGACCCGGTTCCTTAAGCTGCAAATACACATAACACGGCCGCGCCGTAAACTTGGCATGTCAGCCGTCCAAACAGAGCGTGATAGGGGCTTTTGATCTTGACCACTTCAAAGCTCAATGTCGTCTCTTCCCTGTAATTATGCTCATTGAGAAAAGCCACTTCCAAAGATATCTTCCCCACTAGGTATGCCGACGTACCAGGCACCACCCCATGAAAGACTGTAGACGACAGCTTAATATCTTTATGTGTGAGATTCATGCGATGAAAAGTATCATAATATAAGATGTTAATGCCACTGCCTCCATCCATAAGTACCTTAGTGAACTTGTAACCTCCAACCTGAGGGGCCACCACCAAAGCCAGTTGACCTGAATTGTCAACCCGGGGTGGGTGATCCTCACAGCTCCACACAATCGTTGTTCTAACCATCATAAATACCGAGGAACAGCCGGCTCAACTGCACTTACCGCTCTCTTATGAACCTTCTGATCTCGTTTGCATAGACTTGTGGTGAAAACATGATATTGGCTGCTATTAAGTTGTTTTGAATTACTCTGATACCCTGACTGTTGTTGCTGATTGCCTTGATTGGGCTGCTTGTTAAAGCCGCTCTGATTGCCCTAACTTTGAAATTCGGAACCTGAGCCACCACCACCAAAGCCGGGCCCTTGCGAGCCAGACCTTGACCCGCCGTGTGGGCCATTATTGTTATGGTGGTCCTGGTGAAAGCGGAGTTCTTATACTGCTGCATGATGAAACAATCCTTCCACATGTGAGTCGACGGATTGTCGGGACGACTATGTTTTGGGCAAGGTTGGCTCAACATCGCCTCAAGGTTGAACTTTGGCCCTCCAAGCCAGGGTTATGTCTTTCCCTTGCAGCGTTGGCTGCCATCCTGCGCATTTGTATTGCCCACAAAATCTGACCAGCCATCAGGTTGCTTGCGCTTACCATTACCACCCTGGTTATGCCCTGTCATGTTTGACTGCTACCCTTTTCCATTGCCGTTCTTCTTCCCTTTGTTAGATTTCTCCTCATCGGACACAGGGTCGTCAGTGTTGTCTGAGTCGACATATTTGATGAGAGCCACCATAAGCTCTCCCATGTCATTACAATGACGTTTAAGCCGCCCTAACTTCTGCTTGAGGGGGAGAAAATGGCAATATTTCCCCAGAATTAAAACAACAGAACCGACATTGATGTTATCCGATGAGTGGATAATAGTAGGGACCCGGCTCACCTAGTGGTGGGCCGATTCATCCTCACCCTAGACACAAGCATCTAGGTTAGTAATCGACAGAGGCTGCTTGCACGTGTCCTTGAAATTTTGAATAACATGCACTTTCAACTCAACTCGTGAATTGATGGAGTTGGCAGGTAATCCTTTCAGGCAAGTTTGCGCTGGTCCATCCAACATCATAGTAAAGTACTTTATACATACATCATCGTTAACATCCAGCATCTCCATGGCCAGCTCATAGCTCTCAATCCAAGTCTCAGGTGGTTGATCAGCTGTGTAATTAGGCACTTTACAAGGACCCTTAAAATCCTTGGGCAAACATTCATTTCAAAGAGCCAGCACCAGACAGGGTACTCTAACTGACCGAGAGGTCATTCCCACTTCTATAGACACAGAAGGGTTTAGCTGAGCTGTCGATGAGCCGCTAACCGAGCCACCGGCTCTGCCCCTTGGCATGCTCCAGCCTGATATATTAGAACCTAAATATTATAATGACCACGGGCGGGTCATGATGCCATTCGCTGCTGGAAACCGCTGGCGATTCAATGTGCCACCTGTAACTTTGGCTATTACGTGGAGTTGAATGAATGCGATCAAGGCTATATGAGTGAGCCGCCTGCTGAGCTACCACTGCTTGAAGAAGCTCCACGGCCTTCCAGGCCTCGACCACCGCGAGAGACTCGCCTTCCACTAGAAGAGCCGCCAGCTATGAGGCCGCAACAATCGTGTTGTCCAACGGGTTATAGTAATGACCAAGAGGTGTTGATACTCGCTGAGGTGCTGTTAAATCTACCTAGGGCGGGTCTGCTGCATGGGGCTGAGACGCCGCTCTAGTCATAGGCGCCTAAGTGGCCTGGGTCACGCTGGGCAGGTTACTCAGTCCTATGCCGGGCGTAGTGAAGAGGTCCCTTCCCTCGAATTGGGGAGGCAAACGGCTCTGGTGCCTCATTCGTAAGATAGCATTTGATGCGTTCTGGTCCATACTTAGACGAAAAGCCTCGGGGCATACAAGCTGTGACTCAGCCTCCAAATTGGCCCGCTCTGATGCCATTCTAGAATTCTCAGCATTAAGCTCCTCCTTAGCCTGAGCTATCTCATCCTGCAGTTTCGCAACTTCCACCTTATGTTGTGCATAAGTTGACGGAGTTACCTATATAGTTAACAAAGTGGCCAAAGCCTCCAAGAGCCCGGTAAGACTTGAGCCGGCGAGCGTGCAGGGCTGCTTGCCCCGGTCATCGTAGCAGCCGTTGAACTAGAGATCATAGCTGCAGCAGTTGATGAATTCAGCTCCTGTTGTGTACCGGCCATGAAGAGAGCAGCCCTATTCAGCGGTTCATAGGAGTCCGTAATACTGTCACCATCGGAACAGCCCCCGAGCACGCCATCTTGCAGTTGATAGATTGATTCGGTCTCACCGGTTGAGGACAAATCACCAGAATAGATGGCCGTCTCTCCACCAGACACAGAGTCCTCCTCAAGATCCGTCCCATGGATAAAACCAATGAAGGTACACTTTCGGACGGGCTGAACCTTGGCGGGTCTCGCACGTCAAGCCATTTCAATGGTGTCAGAGCAGGCGACCGGCTCAGGACTTGATTTGCCGATCTTGCCGATGAAGACTTGGATTCCGCCAAACGGGACCCGATACCCATACTCGATTGAATCGGCCTTGGGACCCCGACCAGAATCATCGATGTAGATCTTGCCGCCGCGGCTCTTGGTCAACCAGCTCACAGCGTATCCCTTGATCCCTAAGAAGCCTCCCTTCAAGAACTCGAAGCCACCCTGCTCAGGCCCCATGGTGGGTGCCAACTATCATGGTTTTGTCAAGGCAGATGTCCTAGTGAAAGGACTTCGATGTGGAGCCATCACAACTAGCTTAGCTTGAAGTGTTGAACAAGAGAAAGGACACAAGGAGTTTACCTAGGTACATCCCCTCGCAGTGGAGGTAAAAGCCTACTCCTACTTCTAGTTGTATTGCGCGGGTTTCGATTACAAGGGAGCGAATACGCTTTACCTAGTTCTCGATTACTTGTTTCTTGAGTTAACCCGTCGCCGGGTCTCACCTTTATATACATAGTTTGGAACCTGGCAGCTTACACAACATGACCGGCTCACACAACATGACCAGCTCGGTTTCTAACTACTCATGCCTTACGGCGCAAGTCTATCTTCGGTGGTTCACAGGACCTGGCCTTGGGCCTCCACCAGGCCTGTCTGTAAGAGCCGTTGTGTTCATACTTCTTCCTGGGCCTCCTTGGACTCCCTTCATATTAAACCACCATCGGTGTGACCCGGCCCCTCCTGGGTGGGTTATACCTTGGAGTTATATTCACAACAATTGTGATAGCAGCATAGGGCTTGCAGGTATCATGCAACACGTACAGTTGCCCGGAGATAGTTCTCCTCGAGGAGTATGGCATCGTCATGCCATAGCTTCCCTTCCACTACTTCGTCATTGGCAAGTTCCCAAGGCGACCCATATATGAGCTCCATTGGGAGCACTTCTTCTGCCCCGTATACCAGGGAGAAGGTACTCCAGCTAGCAGCTCAATTTGGTGTTGTTCTGACTGACCAAAGAGCCACCGTGTGACGCCCCGAGACCGATGTGCCAGTTGTCCTCCAGTTATTCGCTGTTGTTGCTTTGTCATTCGCTTGCGTGTTGCATCTTGCCATGTCATCATCCGCATTGCATCATCATGTTTTCAAAACTTGCATCCGTCCCGGTCTCTTAGTTCTCTCCGTTGTCCGTTCTGAGACCAACCACACTTGCACGCGCCCGTGGCACGTCCGAATTATTATTTTATAAGTGGCCGGAAAATGTTCCCGGAATGGGATGGGAGTTGACGTGTGGTCTTATTATAGTGTAGATAGACCGCTGTCAAGTTTTATCGCATTCGGAGTTAAATCGATAGCCCAACCGTTAAACTATAGCGGCAGTATAGCCGGTCTAACGTCGGACGTTTTCGGTCTCCGGAAACCGTGCCGGGCTGCATCTCTCCCCTCTTCTCTCAGACCAACCCGCTCTTCACAATCCGCCAGGCCAATCTAACCCCTCTCGTCAGCCCGCAGCCCTCCTCGCGCGCGTCCGAAAGTTGTCCCGGACTCGAACCGGTTTGCCGCTACCGTTGGGTCCGGAACATCCCCCAACATCCCGAAAACATCTCCATTTTATTATTTGGACATCCCTAGTCTATTTTTCTCAACCGCCCGATTTCGATCGGCGGGTCCAAATCTACCCTAAACACTCCCTCTTTCCTTATATAAAGACCCCCTAGTCTAAATAGTCCTAACCCTAAAATCTAGACTTTGTCCCTTCACCAGCCAGCCGCCGCCGCCACTCTCTCCAAAATCACCCTCGGGATCCTCCCAGATCCCATTGACCAACCACCGCTGCTTCCTCCCTCTGCCTCTCACGTTCGATCTAGAGGAGTGGAGTTCCTCTGCTCGATCTCCCCTGTGACCCAATCCGTGGAAGCCCCGCAGCCAACCACCTTCCCCGATACACCCATCGATCCAGCCCCGTTGAGCTCATCTGCTCGGCCCCGCCGTCGTCCCGCAGCATCTCCCCTCCCTGTCGTCTCTGCCTCCCTCGACCTCGCCGACCGGAGCACCAGGTCATGCTGCAGCTCCCCATCGCCTCCCTGCCTTCCTTCCCCGATCTCACTCTCTCATGCCCCGATCTCTCTCCCTCTCAGGTGACCAGAGGCCTTGCCATGGCCATGGAGCTCCAAGTCCGCCGGCCTGCCTTCGCTTCGTTTCGGCAGGGAACGGGACCCCGGCGACGCCTACGACCGGATCCGGCTGAATCCGTGCCCTGCCTCCATTCCCGCGTCGTCCCTGCCGGAGTACCTGCTGCCGCCATCGTCGTTCGAGGCCAGTTCCTCTGCTTCACCCGAACAGGAGCGCCCGCTCCAGCGCCCTCCTGGCCGCGTCCCGCAGCCGGCCCTGCAGCATCCGCCGCCCCGGCCTCCTCCTCGCGTCGCCGCATCCGGCCGCCAGGACCCTCCAGCGCGCCGCCCGTCGCGGGCGAGGCTCCATCCGCCGCCCCGCCCTGCTTCGCCTGAAGCCGCCTGCGTGCGTAGCCCCTGCAGCTGTTCCTTCTTCAGAAACCAGAGCAGCTCGCCCGCGTCGCCCCGTTGACCGCAGACGAGCGTGGGCCGCATCCCGCGCCTGGGCTGTCTCCCCTTCGCCTGCTGGCCAAGGCCCAGCGCTGGCCAGCCCGGCCTCCTCCAGCCTCTGCATCGACTAGGCCTTGGCCCGTGGTGAGCTTCCCCCCAACTCCTGTTTCTGTTGGGCCAGCAGATTCAGCCCGATGCGCATTTTTTTTCCTGGACAAATTTGCCTATTTACCCATTGTATTAACAGTTTACAGAAAAACCCTCAAAGTTCATGCATATAATAACTCCACAACCGTGCATCGGATTAAAACAACTTATATATGTAAAATGCTTAGAATTTCATCTAGTTTCATAATATGCCATTTTCATCCATGTTTGAAATGTTTAAGTTGCTGTTTGCATTTATTTGCTTAAATGCCATGCTAAAATGATTTAATTCATAACTAATTAACCGTAACTCCGAATTTAATAAACTTTATATGTAAATGGGGTGGAAAAATGCCTAGATTAACATGGTACACCTTATTTTCCTGTTAAACAACACTAAAATTGTGTTTAGGGCAGAACAGTACCAAATTCGAATAGTGCTCATGAGGATTTTCCGGACTTGTTGTTTGTTGTTCCGGCCTCATTTAAACTTGCCTAGTTAGGTAGTTTTGTTATGCTTCACCCCTTGCCATGTTTAACAACATTTAACATTGTTGTGTACCCAAATGAGATTAAACTAAATAACTTGAATGTGGTGTTCCGTCAATATGCAACTCGTTGCATATTGAGCTCCACTTAATTTGTAGTGTTGTTTGTTGCACTTTGCCATGCCATGCCTCATTAAACCGGACATGCATCATACTTGTTCGAGCATCATGACATGCTTATGCATGTGTGTTTACTATGTTGTTTGTTTCTTTCCGGTTTGCTTCTCTTGTTAGCTTCGGTTTTGTTCCGGAGTTGTGAGGATTCGTTCGACTACGTCCGTTTGTCTTCTTCATGGACTCGTTCTTCTTCCTTGCGGGATTTCAGGCAAGATGACCGCTACCTTGGATCTCACTACTATCATAGCTATGCTAGTTGCCTCGTTCTTTTGCTATGCTGTGCTACCTATTACCTGTTTGTCCAGCCATCCCAAATTGCCATGAACCCCTAACCTTTGACACCTTTCCTATGCAAACCGTTGTTTGGCTATGTTACCGCTTTTGCTCAGCCCCTCTTATAGCGTTGCTAGTTGCAGGTGAAGTTGAAGATTTCTCCATGGTGGACAGGGTTTATGTTGGGATATCACAATATCTCTTATATTATTAATGCATCTATATACTTGGTAAAGGGTGGAAGGCTCGGCCTTATGCAGTGTTTTGTTCCTCTTGCCGCCCTAGTTTCCGTCATACCGGTGTTATGTTCCCGGATTTTGCGTCCCTTACGCGGTCGGGTGATTTATGGGACCCCCTTGACAGTTCGCTTTGAATAAAACTTGTCCAGCAAGGCCCAACATTGCCTTTTACCATTTGCCTCACCACCACCTATTCTTCCCTTGGGAGTAATTAACCCAAGGGTCATCTTTATTATAGCCCCCCCCGGGCCAGTGCTTGTCTAAGCGTTGGTCCAAACTAGAGCACCGTGCGGGACCATCCCTTGGTAACTTGGGTTACGTCGGTACCTGTACGCTTAGCTCATCCGGTCGTGGCTCGAGGCGAGATCTGTGCGGCTACTATCGGGATGTCGGCGCGCCGGGCGGCTTTGCTGGTCTTGTTTTACCATTGTCGAAATGTCTTGATGTCTGGGATACGAGTCGATCGGAGTGTCTCGGGTGAAGGTCTATTCGCCGATGATCGCGAGAGCTTGTCATGGGCTAAGTTGGGACACCCTGCGGGGTATAAACTTTCGAGAGCCGTGCCATGCGGTTATGTGGCAGATGGGAATTTGTTAATGTCGGTTGTAGACAACTTGACACTTGATCCGAATTAAAGCGCATCAACCGAGTGTGTAGCCGTGATGGTCTCTTCTCGGCGGTCCGGAAGTGAACACGGTTTACGTGTTATGTTTGGCGTAAGTAGGTGTTCATGATCACCTCTTGATCATTGCTAGTTGACGACCGTTCCGCTTGTTCTCTTCTCGCTCTCATTTGCGTTGGTTAGCCACCTTACTTGCTTAGTCGCTGCTGCAACCTCACCACTTTGCCCCTTCCTTTCCCATTAAGCTTTGCTAGTCTTGATACCCATGGTAATGGGATTGTTGAGTCCTCGTGGCTCACGGATACTTCAAAACCAGTTTGCGGTGCCTATGTTACCGAAAGCGGATGCATGACCAAGCTCAAGGAGGAGCTCGTTGAAGATCTTGTCCTTTGTGTTGTTTCGTTCTAGTTGATCAGTAGTGGAGCCCAGTTGGGGTCGATCGGGGACCATTTGTCGCATTTGGGGTTCTTCTTTTATTTTGGTTCCGTAGTCGGACCTTGATTGTATCTGGATGATGTAATGCTTTATTCATGTAATTGTGTGAAGTGGCGATTGTAAGCCAACTATGTATCTCTTTCCTTATGTATTACATGGGTTGTGTGAAGATTACCTCACTTGCGACATTGCTTTCAATGCGGTTATGCCTCTAAGTCGTGCTTCGACACGGGAGATATAGCCGCATCGAGGCGATATAAGTTGGTGTCGAGCCTTCCCGACCTTAGGAGCCCCATTGCTTGATCGTTTTTAGCGGCGAGTTGTGTCTAGAAAAATGTTTTGAGTCATTTAGGATTATATATATCGGAGAGTAGGATTCTTTTTACTCCCGGTCCTTGACCTTACGGTGAGGTATCTGACGTAGAGTTTTGACTCTTCTCTTCTCAAATTTCACTAAATATTTTTTTAGGATCACGCTGGTATCTTGGAATCGTTCGATGGTTTTATGATGACAACATTGTCTTGGTGCCTCGACATTTAGGGGTTGTGGCGGTGTCCCGGGAGTTGAGCTCCGAGGTGTTGTCATCATAATTTTATCGTTGCAGATTCTGGAATACCTTAGTTTAATACGCCGACATCGAAAATCTCTTTTATGCGGTTGTTGGTGAGATAACCCGCTAACCCAATCTTGAGGTGAGTGCGGAGTATTGCCATGACTTCGTATAACGGATGCTTTTGAAGGTTGAGGTAGACGATTTCGAAGGTTTCTTGGTTATGTGTTGACGGATGGATACAATTGGATGTAGGGATTGTTAGTTTGGGTGAGATATATTGCTCCCTGTATCCCCAACACCAGATTGCATAACCAGAAAATTTGGGAGTTTTATAGGTGGGAATTCAAGTAGCTCTTAGGATATCTTTTCGACGGATGTATGATATGAAATTGGGGTTCGACGTCTAGTGGTCCGCCTATTCACGGTTGGTTTCTGATGGTCTCGTTGTGTCTTAAAGAGTCCTTGGCTATGCCGACTGGGGGCGCTTCAGTATGTCATGTGCCTTGCCTTGTACATGATGGTCTGTGTCTGATTGAGCCGTGTAGGCCCCACCACGAAAACTTGGACGAAATCTCTATCATATGTTTGTTCCGCTTATTCGCAAGCCAAATCCTTTGTTTTGTTTTATTTGTGGTATTCGAGTTGCTTCAATGTCAAATGTTGAATCCATACCTTTCCTAAACGGTGTTCTCATATTGCTATGTGAATACTAATCCTTTTGATCATTGATTTTGTCATGTCAACTTGTTTTCAACCGGCGTGTTTCTCTTCTAGTGGATCCCATCATTTTTCCCATCCGCAAGATCATTTCTAAGTTTTCTCAACGGTGTTTATTTCATCTGTTCCAAGTTGTCTTTGTTTTTCCCGCCCTCCCACCCTTTTTCTTCAAGGACACAGATTTCTTAATCAAGTATCCATTTATTCATGTGAAGTCTCTTCATTCTTTTCTTTCAATGTTCTGATCCGGTGATCCCTCGTGAAGATGCTCACGAGCTTTCAAGTTCATCATCCTTCATTGTTGTTTCTTTTCCGGTGGATCCAATTCAAGCTTTCAGTGTTGATCATATTCCTTTCCTCGTGTCAAATGTTTTCTCATGCCGGTGCAACTCTTTATCATTCTACTTCTCGCTATTTGTTATTCTGGAGTGCTCAAGATATCTCAAAGATTTGTGTTTCCATTCTTAATTCGTTCAAGCTCTTTCGAGATTGGTATCTCATTCAAGCCATTTAATTCAACCGGTGCAATATCTCTTTAAATCTTTTCAACGGTGTTTTCTTGTGAGTGGGCCCTAACCCACAGGTCTTTTCCCAGGATCTTACCTGACTCTTCTATTTTCCCAGAGCTAGCCTAAATTCTTCTCCAAGTTTGACGTAAGAATGAGTTATCATCAGTCAAATGCTTTTCTCCAAGATCTTTCAAATTCTTTTCATAGTTGGCTCAACCTCTTCGCTTTTGATTCTTCCGATGTGCCTAAATAATTCTTGGTGCTGTTTCTCGTTGTCATTCTCATCATGTGAAGACCGAAGAAGGATTTCCCTTAAATCTTGTTCCATTCTCTTCAAGATTCATGGTTCTAGCTTGATGCCATCCTCTCATAATTGTTTTCGATTGTGAGAATTCTTTTTACCCATCCGGAGCATTTCTTGAGTTGTTTCCATTTCTTTCTTCCGAAGGCCATCATGTCATAATTCTTCATTCTCAGCGTGTAGCTATCATTCTCCAAATCTTACCGGTGCATCGCTCAAATACCCTCTAATCAGTTCATGTTCTCTTCATTCTCATGTATCTAAATCCCTTCAAGTATCTTCATTCGTTTTCCAATTCTTCCCGGTGAATTGTGCCTTTGCTACTTTCATTTTCAATTCTTACGGTGGTTCGTTCAAGATTTCTTTTCCTTCGTTATCATATCAATTCATTTGTTGTTCCAATCCTACCGGTGGTTCATTGAAGACCTTCTCAAGTTTTGATATATCTCTTTTAATCCTTTCTACGAGAATAAGCAGTATGCCAAATCCGTTGCTTGTCATCAATTTAAATTGGTGAAGGATAGGCATAACATAATTCTTATTCTTGTTTCATCCAAGGGATTAATCCTTTCCTTCGGAGTTTGTTCAGGAGGAATAAATTCTTGGCTTCTTGTTGTTCATCTTTCTTTCGGAGTTCTTCATGGAGGCTCTTCATGGTGGGTCGTCAAGGATTCTTTTCATTCTTCAATTGTTCTTCAAGATTTCTCTTGAAGTTATGACCCGCCAAGCTATACTCAAAAATTAAACATGGTGCTTAACACATGTTTTGTTTTGAGGCGTTCAAGTATTCTTTGTCTTGCATTCCGAAGTGCAATTCCTTCTATTTTATCTTTTGAGATGGTGTTATGTCACTCTTGACAATTTCCTTCATGTTTCATGATTCATATTGTTGTCAAGAGTGAGGTATTTTAAATCCATCAATCTCTTCGTTGGAGTTATCTTGGTAAAGATTTCACCTAAAGCTTTTCCTAAGGGATGTTGCTATTTGTGGTGCATATCAATGATCCGGGTTTTCTCCTATCCTCTCGGTGAAGAAGTTGTTCATCTCTTTGCTGCTCTCAATCAAATCAATGGTTTCCATTTGTGGCCGGTTGTCACCTCATCATTTTGAGATGTTTGCCATAAGTCCACTACAAACTTATTCTTTTCATTGTTGATCTTCCAACAACTCTATTCTAACCTTCTTGCAAGGATGCCTTCCAAATTCAATTGTGGCAGAAGATGTCGTTTTCTTCTCCATTCTTTTATTCCAATTATCTATCTTCTATTCTTTCTTCCGAAGGCTTGGTGATGTTGCTCTCTTCACACATCATCTCAAATTGTGATGATCGTGTTCTTTTCATGCTTATCCAGTTAACCGGAGTGTTGTGTTATCTCTTCAAGTTCTTCAATCTTATCAAGTTTTGCCTCCCTTCTCAACCGGAGTGCGGTTTGTAATGTTTCTTACCCCTTGTGCCATTATTTCAATTCTGGAGGCAGTGTGTTGTTGATTTTATCATGTATCCTCTCATCTTGTCAAGTTCATGTTCAATTCCTTCCATTTACAGTCGGAGTGCTGCCCAAATTATTTCAATTTTCTTCCTCCCTCATCTTGTTTTAACCGGAGTGGTTTCAAATTCTATCTTGTCCATTAAACTCTTGATTTGTGTCTTTGCAACCGTCAAGTTCTCGTAATACTCCTTGTTCCTCTTTTCTAACGGATTGTTTGCAATCTCGTTCATCTCTGTTGTGTTCTTTCTTTCAACTTTTCAACCTCTCAAGTTTCTTTGCTTTCACTCATTGGTCAAAGAAGCAACTTAGTTTTACCTCTCCTCTTCCTCTTTCGCTTTTCTCCGGTGCCATTCTAGATCTCGGGACGAGATCCTCTCGTAGTGGTGGAGTGTTGTGACGCCCCGAGACCGATGTGCCAGTTGTCCTCCAGTTATTCGCTGTTGTTGCTTTGTCATTCGCTTGCGTGTTGCATCTTGCCATGTCATCATCCGCATTGCATCATCATGTTTTCAAAACTTGCATCCGTCCCGGTCTCTTAGTTCTCTCCGTTGTCCGTTCTGAGACCAACCACACTTGCACGCGCCCGTGGCACGTCCGAATTATTATTTTATAAGTGGCCGGAAAATGTTCTCGGAATGGGATGGGAGTTGGCGTGTGGTCTTATTATAGTGTAGATAGACCGCTGTCAAGTTTTATCGCATTCGGAGTTAAATCGATATCCCAACCGTTAAACTATAGCGGCAGTATAGCCGGTCTAACGTCGGACGTTTTCGGTCTCCGGAAACCGTGCCGGGCTGCATCTCTCCCCTCTTCTTTCAGACCAACCCGCTCTTCACAATCCGCCAGGCCAATCTAACCCCTCTCGTCAGCCCGCAGCCCTCCTCGCGCGCGTCCGAAAGTTGTCCCGGACTCGAACCGGTTTGCCGCTACCGTTGGGTCCGGAACATCCCCCAACATCCCGAAAACATCTCCATTTTATTATTTGGACATCCCTAGTCTATTTTTCTCAACCGCCCGATTTCGATCGGCGGGTCCAAATCTACCTAAACACTCCTCTTTCCTTCTATAAAGACCCCTAGTCTAAATAGTCCTAACCCTAAAATCTAGACTTTGTCCCTTCACCAGCCAGCCGCCGCCGCCACTCTCTCCAAAATCACCCTCGGGATCCTCCCAGATCCCATTGACCAACCACCGCTGCTTCCTCCCTCTGCCTCTCACGTTCGATCTAGAGGAGTGGAGTTCCTCTGCTCGATCTCCCCTGTGACCCAATCCGTGGAAGCCCCGCAGCCAACCACCTTCCCCGATACACCCATCGATCCAGCCCCGTTGAGCTCATCTGCTCGGCCCCGCCGTCGTCCCGCAGCATCTCCCCTCCCTGTCGTCTCTGCCTCCCTCGACCTCGCCGACCGGAGCACCAGGTCATGCTGCAGCTCCCCATCGCCTCCCTGCCTTCCTTCCCCGATCTCACTCTCTCATGCCCCGATCTCTCTCCTCTCTCAGTGACGGAGGCCTTGCCATGGCCATGGAGCTCAAGTCCGCCCGGCCTGCCTTCGCTTCGTTTGGCGAGGAGCGGGACCCGGCGACCCTGCGACCGAATCCGGCTGAATCCGTGCCACTGCCTCCATTCCCGCGTCCTGCCCTGCCGAGTACTGCTGCCGCCATCGCTGTTCGAGGCCAGTTCCTCTACTTCACCCGAACAGAGCGCCCGCTCAGCGCCCTCTGGCGCGTCCGCGCAGCAGCCTGCGGCATCCGCCGCCCGGCCTCCTCCTCGCGTCGCCGCATCCGGCCGCCAGACCCTCCAGCCGCGCCGCCCGTCGCCGGGCGAGGCTCCATCCGCCGCCCGCCGCTGCCGCTGGCCGCTGCGTCGTAGCCCTGCAGCTGTTCCTTCTTGAAACGAGCAGCTTCGCCCGCGTCGCCCGTTGACCGCAGAGCGGCGTGGGCGCATCCGCGCTGGGCTGTCTCCCCGCCGCTTTCTTGGCCAAGGCCCAGCGCTGGCCAGCCCGGCCTCCTCCAGCCTCTGCATCGACTGGGCCTTGGCCCGTGGTGAGCTTCCCCCCAACTCATGTTTCTGTTGGGCCAGCAGATTCAGGCCGATGCGCATTTTTTTTCCTGGACAAATTTGCCTATTTACCCATTGTATTAATAGTTTATAGAAAAACCCTCAAAGTTCATGCATATAATAACTCCACAACCGTGCATCGGATTAAAACAACTTATATATGTAAAATGCTTAGAATTTCATCTAGTTTCATAATATGCCATTTTCATCCATGTTTGAAATGTTTAAGTTGCTGTTTGCATTTATTTGCTTAAATGCCATGCTAAAATGATTTAATTCATAACTAATTAACCGTAACTCCGAATTTAATAAACTTTATATGTAAATGGGGTGGAAAAATGCCTAGATTAACATGGTACACCTTATTTTCCTGTTAAACAACATTAAAATTGTGTTTAGGGCAGAACAGTACCAAATTCGAATAGTGCTCATGAGGATTTTCCGGACTTGTTGTTTCTTGTTCCGGCCTCATTTAAACTTGCCTAGTTAGGTAGTTTTGTTATGCTTCACCCCTTGCCATGTTTAACAACATTTAACATTGTTGTGTACCCAAACGAGATTAAACTAAATAACTTGAATGTGGTGTTCCGTCAATATGCAACTCGTTGCATATTGAGCTCCACTTAATTTGTAGTGTTGTTTGTTGCACTTTGCCATGCCATGCCTCATTAAACCGGACATGCATCATACTTGTTCGAGCATCATGACATGCTTATGCATGTGTGTTTACTATGTTGTTTGTTTCTTTCCGGTTTGCTTCTCTTGTTAGCTTCGGTTTCGTTCCGGAGTTGTGAGGATTCGTTCGACTACGTCCGTTTGTCTTCTTCATGGACTCGTTCTTCTTCCTTGCGGGATTTCAGGCAAGATGACCGCTACCTTGGATCTCACTACTATCATAGCTATGCTAGTTGCCTCGTTCTTTCGCTATGCTTTGCTATACATTACCTGTTTGTCCAGCCATCCCCAAATTGCCATGAACCCTAACCTTTGACACCTTTCCTATGCAAACCGTTGTTTGGCTATGTTACCGCTTTTGCTCAGCCCCTCTTATAGCGTTGCTAGTTGCGGTGAAGTTGAAGATTTCTCCATGGTGGATGGGGTTTATGTTGGGATATCACAATATCTCTTATATTATTAATGCATCTATATACTTGGTAAAGGGTGGAAGGCTCGGCCTTATGCAGTGTTTTGTTCCACTCTTGCCGCCCTAGTTTCCGTCATACCGTGTTATGTTCCCGGATTTTGCGTCCCTTACGCGGTCGGGTGATTTATGGGACCCCTTGACAGTTCGCTTTGAATAAAACTTGTCCAGCAAGGCCCAACATTGCCTTTTACCATTTGCCTCACCACCACCTATTCTTCCTTGGGAGTAATTAACCCAAGGGTCATCTTTATTATAGCCCCCGGGCGATTGCTTGTCTAAGCGTTGGTCCAAACTAAACACCGTCGGGACCATCCCTTGGTAACTTGGGTTACGTCTGGTACTGTGACGCTTAGCTCATCCGGTCGTGGCACGAGGCGAGATCTGCGGCTACTATCGGGATGTCGGCACGCCGGGCGGCTTTGCTGGTCTTGTTTTACCATTGTCGAAATGTCTTGATGTACCGGATACCGAGTCGATCGGAGTGTCTCGGGTGAAGGTCTATTCGCCGATGATCGCGAGAGCTTGTCATGGGCTAAGTTGGGACACCCTGCAGGTATAAACTTTCAAGAGCCGTGCCCGCGGTTATGTGGCGAGATGGGAATTTGTTAATGTCGGTTGTAGACAACTTGACACTTGATCCGAATTAAAACGCATCAACCGAGTGTGTAGCCGTGATGGTCTCTTCTCGTGGTCAGGGAAGTGAACACGAGTTTACGTGTTATGTTTGGCGTAAGTAGGTGTTCGGATCACCTCTTGATCATTGCTAGTTGACGACCGTTCCGCTTGTTCTCTTCTCGCTCTCATTTGCGTTGGTTAGCCACCTTACTTGCTTAGTCGCTGCTGCAACCTCACCACTTTGCCCCTTCCTTTCCCATTAAGCTTTGCTAGTCTTGATACCCATGGTAATGGGATTGCTGAGTCCTCGTGGCTCACGGATACTTCCAAAACCAGTTTGCAGGTGCCTATGTTACCGAGCAGATGCCGCAACCAAGCTCAAGGAGGAGCTCGTTGAAGATCTTGTCCTTTGTGTTGTTTCGTTCTAGTTGATCAGTAGTGGAGCCCAGTTGGGGTCGATCGGGGACCGTTTGTCGCATTTGGGGTTCTTCTTTTATTTTGGTTCCGTAGTCGGACCTTGATTGTATCTGGATGATGTAATGCTTTATTCATGTAATTGTGTGAAGTAGCGATTGTAAGCCAACTATGTATCTCTTTCCCTTATGTATTACATGGGTTGTGTGAAGATTACCTCACTTGCGACATTGCTTTCAATGCGGTTATGCCTCTAAGTCGTGCTTCGACACGTGGGAGATATAGCCGCATCGAGGGCGTTACACACCGGCAACTCGTCATTCCAGCGCTTGCCACAATTTCGCATTCTATCAAAGGTTCTTGTCTTCAGGCCTCGTAGCACTTCAGCATTCATCCTCTCACCCTTCCTGTTGCTCCTTCGGTGAGCAACGGAGGTGGAAGAGACCTTGCTCCAAAGGCTCTAGATGTACGGCATGAAGGCGTGCCTTGTAAACTGGGTGTCGTTGTCGGTGATTACCCCATTGGGCACTCCAAAATGACACACAAATCCCAGGAAGAAGTTGATAGCTGACTGTGCCATCAACTTTCTCACTGGTTCCACTTCGGGCCACTTTGTAAACTGTCGATTACAACATACAAGAATTCAAAGACCCCGGTAGCATGGGAGAAGGGGCCCAAGATGTCGAGCCCCCAGACCGCGAAGGGCCAGGACAAAGGGATGGTCTGCAAGGCTTGAGCTGGCTGATGAATGTTCTTGGAGTGGAGCTGGCATGCTTCACACTTGGTGACGAGCTCAGTTGCATCCCGAAGGGCGGTGGGCCAGTAGAATCCTTGCCGGAAAGCTTTCCCGACAAGTGCTCTTGATCCCAGGTGTGATCCACACACACCTCCATGTATCTCTGCCAACAGCTCTAGTCCCTTTTCCTGATTGATGCACTTCAACTTCATGCCGTTTGGGCTCTTTCTGTACAGAATGTTGTCCACAACTTGTACATATTTGATTGTCGGGCTTCTAGATCGTCAGGAAGTTCTCCAGTTTGCTAGAATTGGACTATGTGTTGTGCCCATGCTGGAGCTTGGGGCTCAACGACAAGGACTAAAGGCATTTCTTTAGCTGTGGGAGCGCTTTCTTCGACAGCAAAGGCCTAGGGTTCTACTAGAGAGTGCATCTCCTTATCCAGCACGTGATCTCCCCCAGCAGCCTTTTCACCACCAGCTCCCGGGAGCTCTGCTGGGAAATGCTTGCTGGTGTTGAGCTTCCTTCTTTTCCTGGCCAAGGCTGATGGAGAAACTATTGGTTGGGTGTGGTGGAGCACAAAAGTGTCTGGTTCCATAGGGAGCTTTTGTGCAACTTACTTAGATAGGTGATTAGCAATGCTGTTTTCCGCACAGGGTACGTGCTCTGTTTGCAACCCATCAAAGTGTTCTTCCAGCTTCCTTACTTATTCAATGTTTGCTTCCATCAGCGGGCTGTGATAATCCTTGTTCACCTTCTTCACCACAAGTTGGGAGTTGCCGCGTATGATTAACTTCTTGATTCCAAATTCAATAGCAATCCGGAGCCCGACAAGAAGTACATCATATTCAGCCATGTTATTGGTGGCGTCTTCCCTAGGGAAACGCATCCAGATGACCTACTTGAAATGTTCTTCGGTGGGCGCAATGAGTAACACTCCTGCACCTGCACCTTGGAGCGAGAAAGCACCGTCGAAGTACATGATCCATTCCTTCAGGGATGTCGGATCTTGGGTTCCGCAAGCCCTTGAGAGGTTCGAACTCTAGGGTGCGTGCGGAGATCTCAACCTCCCCAGTCTGCCTACTCACCAATCTCATAGCCTAGCATGTCGAACTTGAAGGAAGGGGGCACAACAGTTTACCCAGGTTCGGGCCACCTTGCGGTGGAAGACCCTACTCCTGCTTTGTGGTGGATTTGCCTTGAGGGGCTGAGAATGAACTAGTACATTGGAGAACAACCTCAGGAGGTGTGTTCTTGAGCTCAGGTGAGTTTTTGTGGGTGGAATGGATGCGGTCAACTTGATCCGTCCTCGCCCATGGTGGTGGCTAGATCCTATTTATAGTGGCCTTGGCCCTCTTCCAAAACAAAGGTGCGAAGGGATCCCACAATGACAAAATTTGAAGGGAGACAACTAAGTGGTCTTTCCCTGCAAAAGCCTCTGGTCATGACGCCGTGCTGGGCTTGGTGATGACCTCCGTCCTGTCGTCCTGGCGGTCTTGGTCTTATTGCACGAGAGTGGAAACCTTTGGCTGCTTCCTCGGGACTCCACACCTGCTGCTTGCTTCCTCTGCACTAAAGAGGAAAGTGGTACACTGCGCCCGCTGGCACCCGGCTGGCCTTGATCGTCATGGCTCACGTCACCAAACCTCATGAGGTGAGCTTTGCATAGAAATCTCAGCCTGAGGAGGCTGATCCCTTTGGAGGTCTTGGTGTCGTCCGCCTCACGAGGCTTGGCCCCTCGCGAGGGTCTTGAGTTGTCGATGTTGAGGCTTGGTCGTACCAGGCCGCCGATGGAGCCACGCCACGGGCCACAGGCAGGCAAGTCTAGGTACCCCCGTATCCAGAATGCCGACAGTAGCCCCCGAGCCCAAGGCGCGCTCGGACTTGGCTTCTAGGCTAAGCCAAAGGGCAGGTGCGGAGCGCCGCGGGCCCTAACCGCTTGCGGCCTTGGGCGACACACGGCGATTGATGGGACGTGGGCGTCTTCGCTTCCCCATGCTGCCTCAGCAACTGCTCCTGGTTGACAAAAAGGCTGGCGCCTGCCACTAAGCCTTCATTGCCTTCCTTTCGTCTTGCTCCAGATCCCCTTCTCTCTCTGCGCCGAAAAATCATCCAGATCTACCGAACATCTTCTCCAAGCTCGCACGCGATGGCCGCCGGCAAGGTGGAATCCTCGACTCCGGTCATGCACTTGGTTCGAGCCAGCCCTGAGCGCGTCCACCATTGCCGAGGAGAAGCATCTCGCCGCCGCGTTGTAGCTGACGGTGAGCGATGACAACGAGGGGTGAGAGACAGCGCTTTGGGTCGGCTCTGCCAAGCCAGAATCATTGGGTGGTACTTCTACCCCTTCTTTCTGCACAACGTCTATGCTGGGCTGGTCCCTCCTTTGTCCAGCTTCTTCTATGTCGTCCTTCACCACTACAGGCTTCGTGCCCTCCATCTTCACCCAACTCCATCCTCCTTTTGTCGATCTTCGCCTTCTACTGTGAGGCGTTTGTGGGGGCGATGCCCTCTGTTCTACTGCTCCGCCATTTCTTTTACCTCTAAGTGAGCGACACCCAGTGGTTCGCGTGCGCTAGCTTCATCGCAGCCAATGGCAGCAACATGATTTCTCAGGCCGGGAAGAAGGTGGAGGACTTCCAGAACAAGTGGATATTTATGGACGCCAAGCGCTCCTGCTCTCGGCTGAGGCTGCCGATCGAGCAGTCGACGCCCCAGGAGGGGTGGACTCAGAGAAGCTCATCGGCCCTCGGGCAGAGCAGCTGCTGGAGAGGATAGCCACTGACCTGAAGGTGGAGAAGCTGATGGGAACCATTCTCGTCAAGGAGTTCCTAACATAGCACCTGACACCACTCTAGGCGTGCTCGCGCCCCCTGTGGAAACTCCAAGGCACGGAAGATAATCTGGGGTTGCACCCGAGCCACCTGCCCGACGAGGATCTGAGCAAGGTCGTGCAAAACTTGCTTGGAAAGGACCAGGGTGGCCCTCCGGATGCCTATCTCCCGTTGTACCACTGTGACGACGGGGAGACGATAGCCGCTGCCATGCCTGTCTTCAACGAGCGAGGGCTCGTGCTGCCGGAGCCTTCCTTGCCTGCAGGCTCCCCGGTGGACATGTTCTCCGGCGACCCCTCCTAAGAGGCCACCTTGGAGGGGAGGGGGAGACCTCTCCCCTGCGGCGGAACGAGCTTCTTCGCAACTTCTTCGATGAAGACTCCGGCGAGCATCTGGTCAAGGAGTCGATGCGCTCCACTGGGGTCACTACGAGGTCCGAGGGGACCCCTCCAAAGAAGTCAGAGCATGGGATCCCGAAGAGGGACAGATCGGTGCTGCTTCCGTGCGGCGGTGCTCCTGCTTCACCGCCACCATCCAGCGCGGGGCCGGCTACGCACTAGTCCGCCTTGAGAGTGCAGTGCCGCCCATGCTCGGAAAGTTTGCGCTTGTGGGCCTGAAGAGGAATTACTTCGCTGTGGATCAGTAAGTGCATCTCCTTGCCCTTGCTCTTGGATCTCGATGTGGTAATCAATATCGTCATCCTGATGTCAGGCCACCGCTAGCGGCGAAGAGGAAGAAGGGGGACGCTGGAGCCGCCAAGACCAAGTGCACTGCTGTGGTTGCCGCGGCTCTGGCTTAGAGGGACGGGGCTGCTCCTCACGCTCCTGCAGCGGTGTCGCTCTCCCGAAGCTCTGGGCCCAGCATCAGGAGGAGGCAGCTCCTGTAGCCGAGCTGACTCCGGAAGCACTCGCCTTCTGGTCGCCTGCTTGGGGGCCGAAGGCTCTAGAGCCCCCAGCCCTCTCTGTTGCTGCCGTTCCACCAGTCTTGATGTCGATGCTGTCTTCTCTCCCATCCACTATGCTATTGGGCCGTGGTTCTTCTGCTACGCTTGGAGCTCTGGAGGAGGCCCTCTCCATGCTGAACTAGCTCCGGGACGAACTTCAGGACCCGGACCGGCGCAGGGCATCAGGGCGCCTAGAGCTGCTCTCGGGGTGGCTTCAGGACGATGCATCTAGCAGGGCGTCCTGGGGCCAAGTCGTGGCTTCTGCGGAGGAGGGTTGGAGGGTGGTTGGCTTAGCCACAGCCGCCCGCGACGTGGCACTGGAGGAAGCCAAGGTTGCCAAGGAGCGCTGCAGTGCAGTGGAGGCCAAACTGAAGACCCTCCGGGATCAGCAGGCCACTCAAGCCCATTAGCTCAAGGTGCGGGAGGAGGAGCTGAAGGCCCAAGAAGCTCCAGTTGCCGGTCGTGACGCCGAGCAGGCGCAGATAGCCCAGGAGCAAGCCACGGAACGCGGCCACCTGGAGAAGTTGAAGGAGGAGGTGGAGGCGGCCTAGGCGGCCCACACCAAGCTTGTTTCTGACGAGAAGTCTCAGCTGGAAGCCAGGGAAAAGCTTCTTGCCAAGGCTGAGGAGGCGTCCGCCATGGGGCACGATGCCTTCGTCTCCCTTGAGGTGAGGTCCCGCAAGGCGCTGCAGGATCTCTTCGGGGGCAAGCACCAGGAGCCAGCGGTGACTCCGGAGTAGGGCCCCACCATATTGCTCCCCAAGCTCGTCGCAGCGCTCGAGGGCGTCGTCATCGGGTTCGGCCCCATGGTGGAGGGAGAGACCCGCACGCTTTCTTCCTCAGCCATGACGTGCGTCTTCAGCCATCTCTATCTTTGGGACACCAACTTCGACTTCGGCGCCTTGCTTGAGCCTGTGGACCCCGAGTCCTGCGTCGCTGCGGCTGAAGCCGTGAAGGATCAGGTGGAGGCCCTACTGAAGAAGTTCCTCACTGTCGGCCCTGTGGCTGGGGCGGCAAGGATGACAGTGACATCATCGACGATGGGGCTCCCCAGGCAGGGGACGGCAGCGTCCAAGGATTAAGAAGAGGCTTGACGGCAGTGCTTCTCCCTGTTTCCGTCCTGCAACATGTATCATGCCTTAAAGAGGCGTAATAACTCGTGCTTGGTACTTTTTAGGAGACAATGTGATTTGTAATAATTTGCTAATGTTTCGCAATCTCTTTTCCGTTTGCTTTAGTATTCTGCATCGGCAGGGCCCGACCCCGCGCATACCTTAGCCACCGTTGGGTCGTCCGGATTGCTAGGACGAGGCCAAGGGGTGAGGTGCTACATGCTCAGTTAGGCTCCTAAGACGAGATGCTCAGGAGTCCCCCTTGACGTATAAACAGGTTTTTGGAGAGGAGATGCGGGAGCAGGTCTTAGCATTCTGCATCGGCAGGGCCTGGCCCCGCGCGTACCTTATACGTCCATTTTACATCATGCTTTTATATCAATATTTATTGCATTATGGGCTGCTATTAACCGTTACATCACAATACTTATGCCTATTCTCTCTTATTTTACAAGGTTTACATGAAGAGGGAGAATGCCGGCAGCTGGGATTCTGGGCTGGAAAAGGAGCAAATATTAGAGACCTATTCCGCACAACTCCAAAAGTCCTAAAACTCCACGAAAGTCATTTTTGGATTTAATGGAAAATATTAAGCGGAAGAAAAACCTGAGGGGGCCACCCACAATCCAGGAGGGTGGGGGGCGCGCCCTACCCCCTGGGCACGCCCCCTGCCTCATGGGCCCCCTGGAAGCCTTCCGGTGACCATCTTCTACTGTATGAAGTCTTTTACCCTGGAAAAAATCATAAGCAAGCTTTCGGGACGAAACACCGCTGCCACGAGGCGGAACCTTGGCAGAACCAATCTAGGGCTCCGGCGGAGCTATTCTGCCGGGGAAACTTCCCTCTGGGAGGGGGAAATCATCACCATCGTCATCACCAACGATCCTCTCATTGGGAGAGCGTCAATCTCCATCAACATCTTCACCAGCACCATCTCCTCTGAAACCCTAGTTCATCTCTTGTATCCAACCTTTGTACCAAAACCTCAGATTGGTACCTGTGAGTTGCTAGTAGTGTTGATTACTCCTTGTAGGTGATGCTAGTTGGTTTATTTGGTGGAAGATCATATGTTTAGATCCTTCATTCATATTAATACACCTCTGATTATGAACATGAATATGATTTGTGAGTAGTTACGTTTGTTCCTGAGGACATGGGAGAAGTCTTGCTATTAGTAGTCATGTGAATTTGGTATTCGTTCGTTATTTTGATGAGATGTATGTTGTCTCTCCTCTAGTGGTGTTATGTGAACGTCGACTATATGACACTTCACCATTGTTTGGGCCTAGAGGAAGGAATTGGGAAGTAATAAGTAGATGATGGGTTGCTAGAGTGATAGAAGCTTAAACCCTAGTTTATGCGTTGCTTCGTAAGGGGCTGATTTGGATCCATATGTTTCATGCTATGGTTAGGTTTACCTTAATACTTATTTTGTAGATGTGGATGCTTGAAATAGGGGTTAATCATAAGTGGCATGTGTCGGTGTCAAAACCGGCGGATCTCGGGTAGGGGGTCCCGAACTGTGCGTCTAGGCGGATGGTAACAGGAGACGAGGGACACAATGTTTTTACCCAGGTTCAGGCCCTCTCGATGGAGGTAATACCCTACGTCCTGCTTGATTAATATTGATGATATGGGTAGTACAAGAGTGGATCTACCACGAGATCAAGGAGGCTAAACCCTAGAAGCTAGCTTATGGTATGATTGTTGAGATGTAATGTTGTGTCCTACGGACTAAATCCCTCCGGTTTATATAGACACCGGAGAGGCTAGGGTTACACAGAGTTGGTTACAATGGTAGGAGATCTACATATCCGTATCGCCAAGCTTGCCTTCCACGCCAAGGAAAGTACCTTCCGGACACGAGCCGGAGTCTTCAATCTTCTATCTTCATAGTCTGGGAGTCCGGCGGATATTGATAGTCCGGCTGTCCGGACACCCCTAGTCGAGACTCCTCGGTAGCCCCGAACCAGGCTTCAATGACGATAAGTCCAGCGTGCTTGTAGTCTTCGGCGTTGCAAGGCAGGTTCTCCTTTCGAATTACATGTTCCTGCCGAACAGCGTCCGGCTTCACCTCGAATAATGTGCTTCTTGGCTTCTACGCCAAATTATGGCCCTCTTCCACGCGTCGCACGAATGCGAAAAGCCAGGGAGTCTTTTACATTTTACCCCCGGTTATGCGGGTCACCCGCCTATTAAAGGGGCAGGGATCCAGATCAAACCGCACCATCCTCCTCCCGCGTATACTCCATCGAGCGCCTCGACCTGAAATCCATTCCACCATGGATCGTCAGCGCGCTCTTCCTCACGCGCTCCCAGCCCATCGCCGGGGATTGGAGGAGGTGCTCCATTTCGCCTGACGAGCTAGCAAAGCTCCAAGCGGAGGATGGCTTCCTCCGGCCTTCATGGTTCGGTCCGAGCCGGACTGGTTACTCATCGAGGAGGGCAGGCGAGAGGACACCCCAAGCTCCAACAGGGGGCGGGTGTGTTTAATCCCTTATCTAATAAGGGGCTCGGGTTTCCAATACATCCGTTCCTCGCGGGCTCTCGAAGTTCTATGGACTTCAGCTCCACCACCTCACGCCCGCTTCAGTTTGCACATCGCGGGCTCGTAGCTCTTTGCGAGCTATTCACGGGCATCGAGCCCCATTTACGCATTGTGGAAGAGGCTATTCGCCTCGTGCCCGTTCTCACCGGGGTCCATGTATCAAGTGGGCGGCGCGAAATATGGCGCATTCTTTGGGACGGATACCTATCCGGACCCCCAGAGGGCGTCCAAGATCCCTCGGGTGGTTTATATTGTAGGCGCTCATTGCTGATCCAGTCCGGATTGGCCTCCGGAGTTTGATCTTGCTTCCTTGAAGAAACGCCTCGGTGGCGCCCATGAGCCCCGTTTGGAGGAGGACAAGGCGTCCATTACTTGATGGGCGAATAAGACTAATGGCTCATTCGGCTTGACCATGATTGGAGTCATGGCGGCGTGCATCAGCGGGGTGCAGCGCTGCAATCTGAAGGCCACCCATGTGGGACTTCAATGGGGAGGGCGATACCACCACGCACGGCGCAAGGGCGGATTCGACCGAGGATCTGGTGAAGATCTGTCCGGCCTGTACAAGGGGAGAAGGAGGACTTCTTCGTCCGAACCACGTGGATGGGTTTTCTCGGTCAATCCCGGAGGATGGGTAGCGAACACCTCAAAGGGCCGTTACCCGTATTTTGAAGTTTAAGCTTCTTATATTATATCTCGGCGTAGAGTCTCGCGGACTGTGAAGGACATGGTGAGTCCTGCTCCACAACCCGAGGACCGGAAGGATCCACAGGTCCGGCCTCGAAGAGATCCGGACCTCGGGGTGGAGCTAATCGGCGGGTGTATCACCGGCTAAGCGTTGATGATGCATTGGTCGCCATTACGGCGGACTACCGGGCTAAGTTCGGCATCGGTGACCAAGACCAAGTCCGGACACGTTATCTTATCCTTGCCTATTCGACCCTCGCGAGCGATGGTGTCTTGCGAAGCGCCGATCCGGCGGGGCGAGCTGCGGCGGCCGACTTACGAGTAAGGCCGAACCAGCGGGAGGAAAAGGCGCCGTCTTGGCGAAGCGTCGCCCAGAGGTATAGCTCGCATTTGATCTTCGAGCAATGTTCCGAGAAACTTCTAAGTGCTCATGATCTTCATAGAAGAAAAAGCGCCGCCGGACTGCGAGCACGAGGTGAATTGCCAACCCAATCAACACCAGCCAGGCTCCAGCGCCGGTGGAGGGAGAGGCAAGCGCAAGACACGAACCGGATCCTGCTCCAGCGGAGGATACCGGCAGTCGTCGCCACAAAATCGGAGGTGGGCGCTATGAATCATAGACGCCACCGGACAGTTTTTCAAGAGGCGTGCTTTTCCCCTGAGGCATTGGATGCCTTTAACGCAGGGGACGCGCATCTCCGGGCTGCTCGAAATGGTTTTACCAGGGCAACGGAGCAGTATGTTAAAGACATACGGGTAAGGGAATTTTAATGGTTGTATACACCAGTAGCCCCCGAGACTTAAATTAGTTATGTTAACTGATTTAAGGATCATATAATTTCGAGCTCTTAACGAGAAGAATGCCCGATTGTCCCGGAGCTGCAAGATTGCAAGACCCAACTTGAGGCGCACTTGCTGCCACGGAGAGAGAGAAAGACCCCTCCTGGTAACACATTTGTATAAATTAATAAAAGCGCTCTGCGGTATACGCGTGAGTCTAATAATGACACTGTAGGTGCCGCCGAACAAAATCCGGACAGGCGCGCTCTGCGCCCGACTAAAGGCGGCGAGAATGTCTGAACGAGTCCAGCAGGAAAGGAACAAACTCCAAGATGCCAACACCAAGCTCGGAGAAAGAGCTGAAAGGCGCCTGAGCCGAGCTGTCGGCTCCGTTAAGGAGAATCAACGACTTAAATCACGGCATATATAGTAAGTGCTTGGCGAACTCTTTTGAAAGGAAGAGTTCGGCGAGGAAGTGTTTTGACATTATATGTCTTGTAGGTATACTCACGGGCCATCTGCGGAGGAGATGCCCGTATCAATGGTGATCAACTTCCGAACTGTTGCGGCTGTTGAGCGAGTTCGGCGAAAGCGATGAGTGGCGCCGTATAGGCTTTATGGCCATCCTCGCCCGCCCGAGGGCCTCGGGAGCTTCGGAGAAGCTTCAGGAGTGCGGCAGCGCTTCCGTTTAATGGAAGGTTTGGCTTGCCGTCAAGGTGCCGAGGAGGCTTGGGCCATGGTGAAGATGCGGTACAAGAAGGTGGATCCCAACCATATGGCGAAGTTGGACCGGTGGGGCCCGGCGGAAGGAGATCCTGTGAGTTTAGTGTACAGCCAGTAGAAGCTGGCTGCTAAATTTTCCCAGCGGACTGTAAGCTAGACAGCCTGTTAGGCGGGATTGAGGAGGAATACAATCAATGAACTTGACAATGTATGTTATCTGTTAAAAATGACATGTGGAGATGTCTTCTAGCGGATTGTAGATCGTTTGTCGTTGCCGACCTTTTAAGCCGACCTCGGGACCCTAGAGTCCGGAGTGTGTCCGAATACCTTTTGGTTTAGGAAATAACCGTGGTATGCATGGAGACTAGGCGTAGGGGTCATTAGTGCTTTATCGGACAAGTGCCCAACTAGTTATGTTATATTACATGGTTAGTAAGAAACATCTTCGGAGAGAATAGATCCGTTAAGGGTTCCTTTATTTGGGGTGGCATGCCCTAAAGTGCATGTCCGGACTGCCAATGGAGCGATGAATCATCACGGGGCAGGTGGAAAAAATAGGTAAAAGTCATCTTTTAAATCACCGACCGAATATTCCCTTAAAACGCTAGCTTTCGGCTTCACCCGGTCTGAGGTACACATCCGGTGACCAGCGATAACTGTCGCAGAGGTGCTCCTTTACCGCCTAGCCGAACAATCGGGAGCGTGGGGTAAGCACAGGAGCCGAGCAACCCAGCTTGGCCAAAACATAAGTCATATCGATGCATATAATGGCGAGTAAAAGGTACATGTGGAAGCGTGACACATGTGTTGGGTATAAAACCCGTATAGTTGAGCTTACGTAAAGGCCCCGGGAATAACAGTGCGGGTGGCACATCGTATGTATGCAAAAATGCGAAAATAGGCCCCAAGGGGCTTTGTTAATTAAAAGGATAAAAGCAGAGAAAAGGAAGACAGCCGAAATATAAAAGGTTGGGCGGGGAAGGGGCGAACTCTTAGTCGGCGCTAGGCATAGAATCGTCGGTCGGGCTGCGTTCCATGGGTTCGGCTCGAGTCGGTTGTCCGAGCGCATTTAAATGAAACGATGCGCTCCGCCGGTCGATACTTGATCAATAAGGAAGGGCCTTCCCATCCGGGCTTGAGCTTGTCCTTTTCTTGTCCGCAAAGCGTAGAACTAGTTACGCCAGCGTTATAGGTCTTGGCCCGTGCTTCTACCTTTGATATCTTGAACTCTGGCGATAGAATGTGGAGCGAGCCTTCGCGATGTCACGTTCTTCCTCAATGTGTCCAAGCTGTCCTGCCGATCGAGCTCAGCTTCTCTTTCCTCATACATGCGCACTCGAGGTGAGTCATGAATAATGTCGCAGGCGAAGCGCCTCTGCGCCGTATACCATAAAAATGGTGTGAATCCGGTAGTACGGTTAGGCGTTGTCCGCAGCCCCGGATGTCGGGCGTGTCTCTGTGGCCTCGAGCACCTATAGGGCCTTTGGGGCCCTTCGGTTCGGCAAGGGAGGCGGGGATCGTGTGCAGCGCGATCGAGGTCGGGCGCTTGGAGAGCGGGCAATCTTTACCCGGCCGGGGCTCTCAGGAGATAACACCCCTCTGCTGCCGTGTTTGTTATTCGATCTTGCTCGTGCGGCGGCGTATGGTGGAGCTGTGGGTGTCGAATGGGCAGAACCCCTTCTCGTGCGCATGGGCCTCCTTTTATAGTCGAAGGGGTACCCACGGTGGCGGCGTAGGAAGAGGGGTAGAAAGGTAAAATCGCAGGTTGGTGCAGCGATGCTGTGAGTGCCCCTACCTAATTCGGCGGCGGGGACAAGGGCATTAAATGCCCGTCCGTCGCATAACATCTTGGGAGGAGTGACCGTTAAGTGAGCCTCCGGTTGCCACGACGGCGCCTCTGTTAGCTCTGTTTGCCACCTCGCTCCATATGGCTGCGTAGTGCCTCGCCACGTGCCCTTGGAATGGCCTGGTGGCGACGCGTCACTGGGTGTGCTGAAGTTGGGTGGTAGCCTTGCCGCGGCAAGTGCCTTTAGCGCTGATCCTTTTGTTGTGCGGCAAGCTTGCGGTCATTTGGGCTGCTTCTTAGGAAGCCGGCAGCCAGCGGCATGTATTCAATGATGCCTCGGTTGGCCTTCGGCAAGCTCCTCTTCTTGGGGCCTTCGTTCTCTTAGTTAGTACTTTGTTCTTAAATGGCGGTGATAAGGAGTGGTGGAGAGCCTTGCGGGCGTCCAAGCAAGCTTGGCTGCGGTGCTGCTGTTGCTGTGCACAAGTTCGGGTACTAAGGTACCCCCTACTTTAATGCACCGGCGACAGAGCCCGGGCTGGGCCATACACAGTGCCGGCGTTGTTGGGCGGGCCCAAAAGCGGTCTGCAGACGCGCGTGGCTCAGGTCCGCACAACAACGGGCTCCAGCGCCCACCGCGCTCCCCGCAGCAACGCAGCGTCGATTGCGGCGTCGTGGGAGGCGTGGGTGGCGCATCACGATTTTTAAGGCATCCACCCTCGTGATCATAAGCGCAGGCGAGTCACTTCACTCGTCGCCTCGGCTCCGCTTTCTCCACCCGCGGCTCACATGCGTGGGGGTGGTGGGCGGCGAAGGTGGGAGACCGAGCCGTCCGCAGGCGAGATGGCGAGTCGGCCTCGCTCCTCGCCCTCCTCGCCCCTGATTGGCTGGCCAGGCGGTTGAGCCCCACCTCGCCCTTTAAAAAGGCGGAAGGGGAGCGCAATAGTCTCGCCGTCCTCTTCTCCCTTCGTCTTCAACTTCCGTTACTCTTCCTCTCATCGCCATGGAGGAGAATCCTGGTCCTTCAGCGGTGGCAGCGAAGGTTGCCTCGGTGTAGCGCCTCTCCTATCCGCACCCGTGGTGGCGGGCGGCCTGAGGGGAGGCGTGGCGTGGGCGAGTCGAGGGCGTGGCGGGCGCTTCGGGAAAAGGCGGCGAGCGTCGCCTCCCGTCTCCGCCAGCCAGCTCCTTCCTCGGCGGTCCACACGGAGGCGATCCACGGGAGTTCTTCATCAAGCTGCGCCGAGCACCCGTCGTCGCCTCGGCTGCCGGCCCGTTCGCGGCGCGATGGGCAGGTCCGCCCGAGATGTTGGAGTTGCGCATGAGGGCTGCGGGATCAGCGGCACTTTCGAGTGAGTGTCGTATCCCCAGCCCGGCGTGATGTACTTCGACCGAGGTGGAAGGCGTTCGCTTCGCATCCACAGCTTGGCGGCGGGTTTACCCTCCATTTCAAATTAATGGAGGGCGACCTTCTGCGCCGTCAAGGTCTTGAGGACTCCGGCACCGGGCGAGTGCTGCGTGGACAGCTCCTCCGATAGCGAAGCCCCTCCTCGGCGAGTGGCGAGGAGGGGAGCGGCGATGACGGCAGCGAGGATGGCAGGTCCGACTAGGCGTCGGGCGCTGCCTCGCTGGCATCCACCGGCGACCCCATCATCCGGGTCGCCCGACCTTCAAACTCCGGGGCCGTCTCCTTGGGCGGCTGGCGTGGGGAGGCTGCGGAAGAGGAAGAGGGTGGCGGCAAGGCCGTCAAGTCGAATCTGAGGCGAGGAGCCCTCGACAGCGTGCTGACGTCCCACCACCCCGTCTTCAAGCTCTGCCTCCGGCGCCTCCATCTCCGCCAAGCTCCTGGCCGGCCCCCGGGAAGTTCTGTTGGTGTCTTCTGGCGCCCGTAGCTCTCCTAGCTGCCCCTTTTGCCCTTCCCGGCAAGCTTCTCTTGCCGGGGCCTCCTTGACCTACCTCCTGAACAGAGAAACAGGAGAGGGATTACAGGCATCTTATCTTTCAATTTGTAAGCCTTCGGGCTTTAGCTGTATTCAAAATCTGTAATCCTCTCTATCATGTTTTTCATCCTCTTATGGACTTGTACTAAACTGGGATGTTTTTAATGAAAAAGAGGGGAACACTGGCCGGACTAAGTCCTTTACTTGATTTCATGCCTTGTATGCTCCCATCCTACGCTTCTAGGTGACTTGCCGGAGCGAACACACTTCTTGAGTGCGGGACATCAGCAGCCATTGGCGGTGTTGCTTCCGGCAAGCAACCTTGCGGGCGATTCTGCGATGCACTTGTATGCATTGGCGGACTCGGAAACAAAACAAAAGGCGCCATGGGCCCACGACTTGGCTCCTTCGCGTATGGGTTTTACAAGACACGCTCGTTCAAGGACGCAGCCCCGCCTTCCCCGGTCCACAAGAGGATGCATGACGAGGGATGAAAAACTTATCTGACTATGCAGCCCCCGGCGACCCTAGCTTGTCGGGGAGGAACCTTGGCCTTCGCAACCTCCGGCAACTCTGGCTCCGCCAAGATCCGGGCGCCGGTACGCTTCCTTTTGCCCTTGTCGCTGATGCCGCAGCCTCCGGGGACCCTGGCCCGTCGCGAAGGAGCTTCGGCCTTTGCGGCCCCCAGTGAAGCTGGCTCGCTGGCTCGCCGGGGCCCGTGCGCCAGCGCGCCCTTCCGGCTTCTCCTTGTCACTGTGATCATAGCCACGAAAATGACTGAGACAGCGCTGTAATAAGCTATTCTTTATCTATATTTTATTTTATGTGCGATTTTGCAAAACGATGCCATGCTTTTCCCTTCGTATGTTTATACTCTACGCTGCTAGGGAACTTGCCGGCGCTAACACACTTGCTGATGCGGGGCGTCGGCAGCCCATTGGCGGTGTTGTTTCGGCAAGAAACCGGCGATTGCGATGCACTTGAATTGTTGGCGGACTCGAAACAAATCAGGGCGCGACTCAGCCGTGAGTTAGTTCCTCAGCGCACAAGTTTCTCATATGAAGGGCGCCTTACGGCAAGGCTTGCTATGTTATGCCCTCTACTTCGTTATATCCTTTGTGCGGTTTTACCCCACGCTTCTAGGGAACTTGCCGGCGCTAACACACTTACTGAGTACGGGACATCAGCTGCCCGCTGGCGGTGTTGTTTCCGGCAAGCAACCTTCTCGGGCGATTGCGGTGCACTTGTATTGTTGGCGGACTCGAAACAACGCAGGGCGCAACTTAACCACGAGTTGGCTCCTCCGCGCCTGAGCATTACGTACAAAGGACGAGCATACGAGAACATAACATAACAAAAAGCATGGAACTAAGAAATGCTCTGTACAAAAACTCGGACGACTTAGCTTTTCCGTCTTCAGCAATCCGCCGAGGCTGTGCTTCTTTCCCGATCTTTCCCCCTTGTATGTTCTCGTCCTTATGCTTTCGGGGAACTCACCGGCGCAAACACGCTTGCTAAACGCAGGGCATCAGCGGCCCGCTGGCGGTGTTGCCTCCGGCGGGAAGAACTCGTCGGGCTGGTTGCGGCGTGCTTTTATCATCGAGCGGACTCGAAACGGATCGACGGCGCGATTCGACCCTTCCGCGTTCGGTTTCCTCATACAAGGTACGGATTTTCAGGGAGCACAACTCAAAGTTGGCTTCGGCAACTTTCTTTGCCCTCTGGCGGCGGAGCTTCGATGGCGCGTCCTCGGCAGCAGCCTTGGCGCTCGGGGAGATCGCTTGCGGGCGAGCACGAGCTATCCTTGCGGGCTTGGCCTTTAGTTGATGCGCCTTCGCTTTCGCACTTGCGGTGGAGCTCGATGCAGCGTCTTCGGCGGCAGCGCCGCGCTCGGGGAGATCGCTTGCGGAGTGAGCACGAGCTGTCCTTGCGGACTTGGCCTTCTTCTTCCCGGGGAGCTTGGCGGCAAGTGGCTCGCGTTCTGCTGCGGCTGCTGCTTCCGGTAGATCTTGTCGGTGCGGATGAGTGCATCCCTCTTGTCTCCTTGGACGAAATAGCGCTCATCGGGCGGGCATCTTGAGCACATTGTATGCATAGTGAGAGCCGCCATGAACTTGGCGAGTGCGGGTCGGCCGAGTATCCGTTGTAGGGTAAGGGGATATCAGCCCGTCGAATGTGACCCTCTCGATCCTGAAGTTCAGCTTCGCTGCGAGCGTCACCAGCAATGTGATCTTCCCCTTGGGCTTGCTCCTTCCCGGTTTATTCCTTGAAAGGCACCGGTTTCTTGAGCTCGTTGTCGGGGATCTGGGCTTCTTGAAACCTTCGCGGAGGAAATCAAGTTCGAGGCGGCCCGCCATCAACCAGCATCTTCGTGACCTTGAGGTTGCGGATTGTTGAGTGAGACCAACATCGGCAAGCACCCGACCGCGATGATGCGATCGGGTGGTCCTCAGCGTCGAAGATGATAGGCGTGCGGACCACTTGAGAGGCCTGCGTGCCTCGGCGGACGGCTCTGCCGCATTCACTTCGCACCTTTGTTTGAGTTGGCGGTGCGAGGTGTGCGAGGCGCCGCCGTCGATGCACTGTCTCATCACCTTCGAAACTCTTGATCATCGGTCTCATCTTCCTCCATCTCTTCATCCTCATCTTCATCTTCGTCCTTGTCGCGGCGGCGGGAGGCTGTCTCCTTGCCGCGGCTTAGCCTTGCTGCAGTTCCCTCCCAGGCGGGAAGCTTCTTGCGGATCCTCCGCCACCTCCACAGGCTCTCTCCTTATCGCGGCGCTCGTACTCAGCTTTTGCAGCTCCGCCATCTGCTCTACTTTTTGCAGGTTTGGAGGTCATGGCCTTTGGTGCGGTGAATCTTGCAATAACGCTTGCGGAGCTATCACCTTGTCGGCGGCTGCTACGGCCTCGCCCGGAGTCGTCGGTTTTGGCCTTGTCGGACCGCCTCTGTTGCGGAATGCTCAACAGCTAGCACATCCTTAGCTTTCCTCTTCCTATTGCTCCGCCTCGGTTCTTCCTTGCGGGCGGCATCCTCATTGTCGAGATCATACGCTCCGGCAATCTCTCGAGGATTTTCCTCCCTCCTCGGCCCGTGCACACTTGTCGGCGGGCGTAAAGCTTCGTGACATCTCGATCTTGCACATCGCCATCTCCTCCCTCATCCTGCGATTCGCCGTTCGATGAAGCGCGCTAATAACCGCGGCGGGGTGGGCGTCAGGATATTCGTTGCCCTGGCTGAATCTTTGTATATACTTGCGCATGGGCTCCCCTCTTTACGGGCGAGCAAGTGGAGGTCACTCTCCTGGCCATGAGGCTTGTGGCCACCGTGAAAGCGCCGACAAACTGATGGCACAGGTCCGCCCATGAGGAGATGGAGCCGTCCGGCAAGTGCATGAGCCAAGATCGGCGTTAGGCTTGAGTACTGCGGGAAGTAGTTGGCGAGGATCTTCTCGTCGCGCCCTCCGGCAGCTTTGCACGCGATGGTGTAGATCTTTGAGGAACTCCGGCGGGTGTATCCTGCCGTCGTACTTCTCGAACGCGTCGGCAAGTTCTTGGTTTTGGGCCCTTTGGACTTGCCGCAGCTCACGGGTGAGCGCAGGCGACCCGCCGCGTCTGACAAGTCGCTTGGTTCTCCGGGTGCATGCGCGTCGACGGCGGGCCCAGCGCGCTGGTCAGACTAACGTCGCGCTTTCTCCGGCGCTCGATGCGGGTATGAGCGTCTTCTTGTTGCCGTTCTTGGAGAACGTGGCGCTGATCACGGCGAGTTCGTGGGTCCGACGACGCGGTGGAGTCGGCGTCAAGGTTGGTCCGGCGAGTGGCGATCTTAGCCTTTGGGGCTGGGGCGCGCGCAGCGGCACCCAGCCGACCTGTCGGCGCCGGCCTGCGCCGGGGCGTCTTGTCGGGCCCTCGACGCGCTTGGTCGCCGGGGCTTGTCGCCGTTGGCGAAGCCGATGAGGCTGTGTGTGGCCATCCTCGATCGTCGATCTTGTGTGGCGCCGGAGAAATCTAAGCTTAGTGGGCTCGGGCGGCGCTTCCTCTCTTATCTTGGGTGGCGGCGGCGGCGGCGGCGCGAGGCGGGATGTGCTCGGACTCCAAACCCGGATTGGGAGGAGCAACACCTCGTCGGCGACCGCACCTCACTCGCGCCCGGCATGCGGGCGCGCATCTTGACCTCGAAGGCGTCCGCGACCCACCAGCAGGCCTTGCTCCAGCGAGCACGGTGCTAGGAGCACCGGGGCGTTGTTGGCCTTGCACCTCTTGGGAGGGGTGCGGCGTCTGCACCGTCGCCGACGCTTGCGGGGCCTTGTTCTTGGATCTGGTGACGACACGAGACCCACCGGCGGCACCCGCTCCTCCGCCGGCGTCCACTTCACCGCCTGCTTGCTCCGGTGGTGGTGGCGGAATTGATGTAGACGGAGCGGCCACCTACGAAGGCTTCTTCTTCGGTGGCATGTTGACGATGACGCTAATGTAGCACGTGTGGAGACCGGATCAGATGCTCACAATCTCGACGCCCCCCTACCTGGCGCGCCAAAGATGTCGGGGCGTGTCTCTGTGGCCTCGAGCACCTATGGGGCACTGGGGGCCCTTCAGGTTTAGCAAGGAGCGGGGATCGTGTGCAGAGCAGATCGAGGTCGGGCGCGCGCGGGGAGACGGGCAATCTTTACCCAGCTTCGGGGCTCTCCGGAGAGATAACACCCCTACTGCTGCTTCGTGTTTGTTATTCGATCTTGCTCGTGCGAGCGAGCGTATGGTGGAGCTGTGGGTGTCGAATGGACCGAACCCCTTCTACGTGCGCATGGGCCTCCCTTTTATAGTCTGAAGGGGGTACCCACAGGTGGCAGCGTAGGAAGAGGGGGTAGAAAGGTAAAATCGCAGGTTGGTGCAATACAGGTGCTGTGATGCCCCTACCTAATTCGGCGGCGGGGGACAAGGGCATTAAATGCCCGTCCGGTCGCTAACAGTCACGGGAGGAGTGACCGTTAAGTGAGCCTCCGGTTGCCACGGCGGCGCCTCTGTCGACTCTGTTTGCCACCTCGCTCCGTGTGGCTGCGTAGTGCCTCGCCACGTGCCCTTGGAATGGCACGGTGGCGGCGTCCTGAGTGCGCTGAAGTTGGGTGGTAGCCTTGCGCGCGGTGCCTTTAGCGCGGTCCTTTTGTTGTGCTTGCAAGCTTGCTTGCGGCTATTTGGCCTGCCTGGCGGCGCGCGGCGCGCAACAAGTATTCTGTGATGCCTCGGTTGGCCTTCCCGGCAAGCTCCTCTTGCCGGGGCCTTCGTTCTCTTGGTTAGTACTTTGTTCTTAAATGGCAGTGATAAGGAGTGGTGGAGAGCCTTGCCGGGCGTCCGGCAAGCCTGGCCGCGGGGTGCTGCGACTGCCCGTGCACAAGTTCGGGGTACTAAGGTACCCCCTACTTTAGTACACCGACACCAGAGTACGGAGTCGAGCTCCTCGACCCATTGGGTGTCTGATTTAGTGAGTGATCTCACTAGTCTGGGTTTAATGCCGCTCATTATTAGACCGTTTGCTCTTTCCACTTGACCGTTGGTTTGAGGGTGATGGACTGACGCATAGTCGAGCTTAATGCCCATGTTTTTGCACCATGACTTCACTTCATCGACTGTGAAGTTCGTGCCGTTATCCGTGATGATCTTTGTGGGGACTCGTAGCGGTGTACCACCTCGATATAAAGTCTATCACTCGTCCGGACTCTGCCGTTTTGACCGGTTTGGCCTCTATCCATTTGGTGAACTTATCCACCATGACCAACAGTACCTTTTCTTGTGGGTTCCCCCTTTAAGGGGTCCGACCATGTCAAGCCCCGGACCGCGAACAGCGGGTAATGGGTATGGTTTTGAGGCGGTGGGTGGCATATGGCTCGATTAGCGAAGAGCTGGCAACCAACGCATCGCTGGACCAAGTCTGTGCATCTGCCCGAGCCGTCGGCCAATAAAATCTGACGGAATGCCTTTCCAACCAGGGCCGGGCTGCTGCGTGGTGTCCACCTAGTCCGGCATGGATTTCAGCCAGAGGTTTCGCCCTTCTTCTTGGAGATACACCTTTGAAGGACTCGGTAGTACTTTTCTTATAAAGTTCTCCCTCATGAACCTTGTAGGCCTTCGATCGCGGACTATCAGCGGGCCTCATTTTGGTCTTGGGAAGTTCCTGCCTAAGTAAGTAGGCGGAAAGGTTCATCCTGCGGCGATTCGCCATTATGTCGTAGGCGGATTGTGTTACGTTATCCGCTGAATCACCGGTTAGTGCGGCTTTCTCGGTTTGTCGTTACGGACTCCTCTTCCCATAGAGCGGATGGCTTGAAGAGCCGTTCGAGAAGATATTGCAGGTACAACATCACGTTTGGCGCCCGATCGTGCGGGATGTCGGCTGCTTGGTTGTTATCTCGGGCTATGTGATGGAATTGAGTCCTTCAAACCGGTGACATTTTCGGGACAGCATTACGATATGCTGCCATTTTCGGATCCTTGGCGTCAAAGTCTCCATTTATTTGGGATATTGCAAGGTTTGAATCGCGCACCTCTAGGCGTTGGATGCCCATGGAGACTGCCATCCGGAGACCATGTAACAAGGCCTCGTATTCGGCTGCATTGTTGGAGTTCGTGTACATTATTTGAAGTACATCTTGGATGTATCTCCGGTGGGGACGTCGATCGACGCCTTGACCCCATCCGCCAACATTTTGGAGCCGTCGAAGTGCATAGTCCAATTGGAGTATCGCCGTACTCTTTAGGTAGTTAAACTTGATCCATTCGGCGACGAAGTCAGCCAAAACTTGTGACTTTATGGCTCGTCGAGGTTTGTAAGTTATGTCGAATGGCAAGAGCTCAATGGCCCATTTGCAATCCTACCCGTTCGCGTCAGATTATTTATAATGTCATTGAGTGGCACTTGAAGCCACCGTTATCGAACACTCTTGAAAGTAGTGCGAAGCTTCCGAGACGCCATGAACACCGCATATGCTATCTTTTGATAGTGCGGGTAACGGGATTTGCAGGGGGTTAGCACAGTGGATACATAATACACTGGTTTTTGAAGAGGGAATTTATGCCCTTTTGTTGCTCGTTCAACGACGAGGACAGCGCCCACAACTTGATGTGTTGCCGCGATGTATAACAACATTGGTTTGCCCTGAGTGGGCGCAGCCAGGACCGGATTTGTTGCCAATATGGCCTTTATTTCTTCGAGTCCGGCAGTGGCGGCATCCGTCCACTCGAAGTGTTCGGTGCGCTTTAGGAAGCGATAAAGGGGCAACGCCTTCTCTCCTAAACGGGAGATAAAATGGCTTAAGGCTGCCACGCATCCTGTTAATTTTTGTATTTGCTTGAGGTCCTTTGGGATATCCAAGCGTGATGAGCTCGGATTTTGGCGGATTTGCTTGATCCTCTACGGATCGATGAAGCCCAGCAGCTTCCGGCTGATACGCCAAAACACATTTTCCGGATTCATCTTAATGTCATATGCTCGAGGTTGTCTAATGTGAGCCTCAAATCGTCTACTAAAGTTTCGGCGTGTTTTGTTTTGACGACTCGTCGTCTCGTATCTCCTCGATTGTTTTGCCGATCTGGGTAGCGGACATGTTTGAATCATGCGCTGATATGTTGCGCGGCGTTTTTGAGTCGAAGGGCATCATGTTGAAGCGAATGGTCCGTATGGAGTGATGAATGCCGTTGCGGCTTGATCTGCTTCGCCATCTTGATTTGATGATAGCGGAGTAAGCATCTAGGAAGCACAACGAATCGTGTCTCTTTGTGGCATCGATAATTTGATCGATGCGGGGGAGGAAAGGATCCTTTGGGCAAGCCTTATTGAGGTCTTTGAAGTCGACCGAGAGGCGCCAGGATTTATCTTTCTTTGGTACCATCACCAAATTTGCTAGCCATCCGGATGTTTGATATCTCTAATGAATCCGGCTTCCAATAACTTGCTAGCTCTTCTCCCATTGCTGTCTTTTGGGTTCGGAAAATCGTCGAAGAGCCTGTTTGGTGGCTTAAATCCTTTAGGATGTTTAGGCTGTGTTACGCCAACTGTGAGGATTCGGGCATGTCCGAAGGATGCCAGGCGAAGATGTCCCAATTTTCCCGAAGGAATTCGCGCAGTGCGGCGTCCACTTCGGGGTTCAACTGTGCCCCGATAGAGGCCGTCTTTGTTGGGTCCGTTGGGTGGACCTGAAATTTAACTATCTCATCTGCTGGTTTGAAGGAGGTGGACTTGGATCTTTTATCAAGTATCACGTCGTCCCTGTTTACCGTAGAGCGTAGCGCGGTGAGCTCCTCTACCGCTAAGGCTTCGGATAGTGCCTCGAGGGCTAGTGCGGCTGTCTTGTTTTCGGCTGCAGTGTCTTTGTATCCGGATCAGCGACGAGAGTGATTATTCCGTCGGGGCGGGCATTTTGAGCTTCATGTACCCGTAATGAGGTATTGCTTGAAAAATTGTGAATGCCTCTCGTCCTAATATGGCGTGATAGCCATTTCTGAGCAGGGCTACAGGAACGTGACTTCTTCGGATCTGTAATTGTCCGGAGGCGAATACCACATCGAGTGTTATTTTTCGGCAGCGCTTCCGGCTAGGGATTATTCCTCTGAAGGTTGTCTTGCTTCGCTCAATCGGCTCCAATCGATTTCCATTTTCATGAGGTTTCCTCATAAATGAGGTTTAGTCCATTGCCGCCGTCCATGAGGACTTTTGTCGGTCAGCCGTCCACTATGGGACTAAGTACCGGTCTGGGCTCTGTAGTTCAAGATGTGGGCTCGTCGCTGCGCTGAAGGTGATAGCTGTGTCGCTCCATGGATTTGCTGTTGCTACTTGGTAGACTTCGGCGAGTTCGTGGATTGTTCGTTTTCGCATATTATTTGATGCGAAAGTCTCGAAGACTGTTGATACCGTAGTATCCAACATGCTCGAAGGCTATGTGTTGGGGCAGCTCCCCGTATTATGAAGTTCTGAGGTCCATTGAGCCATCCCTCGATCTGGTTCCATTTCCCTTCTGGGTTTTTGCTTTTTGGTTTTTGCATTTGGGGCCTGATTGTGGGGCGCCCTTTTACCACGGACTGGGTTTGGTGCCGGATTATCCCAAAATTGATTTTCAGTTTTCCGGAGATTTTCCATCGCACAGTACTTTCGTACTATGGACGCCAGATCGGTAAAACGCGTAATCTTGCGACGATCGATGGCGTTCAGGATTCCCCTGTCCGTGCAGTTATTGCAGAAGATTGAGATTGCGTTTTCCTCTCGGCAGTCCTTTATCCTGTCCATAACCAGGAGGAATCTGGCCCAGTAATGATGTACTGTTTCTGAGGGCTCTTGCCGAATTAGAGATGGGTCGCATATGTCTGGGCGGGTGGGTGGAATAAAATCCGGATCCCTGCCCATCTTTAGGCTCAAAGGCCGAGGGTCTTCCGAACTTGGAAGCTTGATTTGCTGGAAAAAGCCCAGCGAGTCCGGAGCGACGCATGATTTTAGGTTCAATGCTCGATCAGGGTCCGTCCCTCCGCAGGAATCCGGCTTGGAGGGTTCGGGAATCCGGACACAGATTGTTTTCAACAATGGCAACGAATTGCCGAGTTGTTCTTCTACCACTTCGACGTGGTGGGTAGCCTGGGGAGAGTTAATCTCTCTCAGATCGGTTTTAAGCCCGATCGATCGTAGTCGTTCGACTCGAGGCGGCGTGCGATCCAAGAGCTCGTTAACGATGAGAGCTCGATTGGATCTAACTGCTCGCAGCTTTAGGGCTGACTCGAAGATTGCTTTTGACGACTTGAGAAGTCATTGCGAAGCGACGGCGGACGGCGGTCATAAGGAAGCCGCCGAGCGGATTATCGACCGGCGGCAAGGCCCCTCGGTGAGAACACCGTCTTTGAAGACGGGTAAAGGCATCCGCTCTATCGGCGACGACACAGAGGAACTCTCAATGAAAGCACCAATGTCGGTGTCAAAACCGGCGGATCTCGGGTAGGGGGTCCCGAACTGTGCGTCTAGGCGGATGGTAACAGGAGACGAGGACACAATGTTTTTACCGAGTTCAGGCCCTCTCGATGGAGGTAATACCCTCGTCCTGCTTGATTAATATTGATGATATGGGTAGTACAAGAGTGGATCTACCACGAGATCAAGGAGGCTAAACCCTAGAAGCTAGCCTATGGTATGATTGTTGAGATGTAATGTTGTGTCCTATGGACTAAAGCCCTCCGGTTTATATAGACACCGGAGAGGCTAGGGTTACACAGAGTCGGTTACAATGGTAGGAGATCTACATATCCGTATCGCCATGCTTGCCTTCCACGCCAAGGAAAGTACCTTCCGGAAACGAGCCAGAGTCTTCAATCTTCTATCTTCGTAGTCTGGGAGTCCGGCGGATATTGATAGTTCGGCTGTCCGGACACCCCCTAGTCCAGGACTCCCTCAGCATGCTTGTCCAAGAAAGGGAAGTACCCAAGCACCGGTCCACCCACATATCAAATTATCAAAATAACGAGCGTGAATCATATGAGCGTGATGAAAACTAGCTTGACGATAATTCCCATGTGTCCTCGGGAGCGTTTTGTCTATATAAGAACTTGTCCAGGCTTGTCCTTTGCTACAAAAAGGATTGGGCCACCTTGCAGCACCTTATTTACTTTTATTGCTTGTTATCCGTTACAATTTACCTTATCACAAAACTATCTGTTACCGATAATTTCAGTGCTTGCAGAGAATACCTTACTGAAAACCGCTTGTCATTTCCTTCTGCTCCTCATTGGGTTCAACACTCTTACTTATCGAAAGGACTACGATAGATCCCCTACACTTGTGGGTCATCAAGACTCTTTTCTGGCACCATTGCCCGGGAGTGAAGCGCCTTTGGTAAGTGGAGCTTGGTAATGAAAAATTTATATAGTGTGCTGAAATTTACTATCACTTGTTACTATGGAACATAATCCTTTGAGGGGCTTGTTCGGGGTATCTTCACCCTGACCAGTAGAGCAAAGAGTTCCTCCTCAACCTACTGAACCTACTGAAAATGTTTACTTTGAAATTCCTTCGGGTATGATAGAGAAACTACTAGCTAATCCTTTTATAGGAGATGGAACATTGCATCCCGATTTACACCTAATCTATGTGTGAAGTTTGTGGATTATTTAAGCTTGCAGGTATGCCCGATGATGTTATCAGGAAGAAGGTCTTCCCTTTATCTTTGAAGGGAGAGGCATTCACATGGTTTAGGCTATGTGATGATATGGGATCATGGCACTACAAACGATTGAAATTGGAATTTCATCAGAAGTTTTATCCTATGCATCTTGTTCATCGTGATCATAATTATATATATGATTTTTGGCCTCACGAAGGAGAAAGCATCTCTCAAGCTTGGGGGAGGCTTAAGTCCATGTTATATTCATTCCCCAATCATTAGCTCTCAAGAGAAATGATTATTCAAAAAATTTATGCTCGGCTTTCTCTCAACAATCGCTCCATGCTTGATACTTCTTGTGTTGGTTCTTTTATGATGAAGATTATTGAATTCAAATGGGATTTATTGGAAAAAATTAAATGCAAATCTAAAGATTGGGATCTCGACGAAGGTAAGGAGTCAGGTATGACACCTAAGTTTGATTGTTTAAATCTTTTATGGATATTGATGTTTTCCGTGAATTTAGCACTAAATACGGACTTGACTCTGAGATAGTAGCTTCTTTCTGTGATTCTTTTGCTACTCATGTTGACCTCCCTAAGGAGAAGTGGTTTAAATATAACCCTCCCACTAAAGTGAAAGTAGTTGCACCTATTAAAGTTGAAGAAAAGACAATCACTTATAATGATCCTATTGTTCCTACTACTTATGTTGAGAAACCACCTTTCCCTGTTAGGATAAAGGATCATGCTAAAGCTTCAACTGTGGTTCGTAAGAGTAATACTAAAACACCTATACCACCTGAGAAAATTAAAGTTGAACCTAGTATTGCTATTGTTAAAGATCTCTTGGCTGATAATATTGATGGGCATGTTATTTACTTCTGTGATGAAGCTGCTAGAATTGCTAGACCTGATGCTAAGAATAAACATAGTCCTGTTGTAGGCATGCCTGTTATTTCTGTTAAAATAGGAGATCATTGTTATCATGGCTTATGTGATATGGGTGCTAGTGCGAGTGCAATACCTCATTCCTTATACAAAGAAATTATGCATGATATTGCACCTGCTGAGATAGAAGAAATTGATGTTACAATTAAGCTTGCCAATAGAGATACTATTTCAACAGTTGGGATTGTTAGACATGTCGAAGTCTTGTGTGGGAAAGTTAAGTACCCTGCTGATTTTCTTGTTCTTGGTTCCCCACAAGATGACTTCTGTCCCATTATATTTGGTAGACCCTTCTTGAATACTATTAATGCTAAGATAGATTGCAAAAAGGATTTTGTTACTATTGGTTTGGGGGATATGTCCCATGAGTTTAATTTTGCTAAGTTTCATAGACAACCCCATGATAAAGAATTGCCTAGTAGGGATAAAATTATTGATCTTTGCTTCTATTGCCGTGCCTCCTAATGATCCTTTAGAACAATATTTGCTAGACCATGAAAATTATATGTTTATGAATGAAAGAAGGGAGATAGATGAAGTATTCTTTAAACAGGGACCTATTTTGAAACACAACTTGCCTGTTGAAATCCTAGGGGATCCTCCACCACCCAAGGGTGATCCCGTGTTTGAGCTTAACCCATTACCTGATACTCTTAAATATGCTTATCTTGATGAAAACAAGATATACCCTATTATTTTTAGTGCTAACCTTTCAGAGCAGGAAGAGGAGAGATTATTGAAAACTCTGAAGAAGCACCGTGCTGCTAGTGGATATACTCTTGATGATTTTAAGGGAATTAGTCCCACTCTATGCCAACAAAAATAAAATTGGAGAAAGACGCCAAGCTAGTTATTGATCACCAACGACGGTTAAATCCTAAGATGAAAGAAGTGGTTAGAAAAGAAATACTAAAGCTATTGGAGGCAGGTATAATTTATCCCGTTGCTAATAGTCAGCGGGTAAGTCCTGTCCATTGTGTCCCTAAGAAGGGAGGTATTACTGTTGTTCCTAATGATAAAGATGAATTGATCCCACAAAGAATTCTTACAGGTTATAGGATGGTAATTGATTTCCGCAAATTAAATAAAGCTACTAAAAAGGATCATTACCCTTTATCTTTTATTGATCAAATGCTAGAAATATTATCCAAACATACACATTTTTGCTTTCTAGATGGTTACTCTGGTTTCTCTCAAATACCTGTGTCTGCAGAGGATCAAGAAAAGACCACTTTTACTTGCCCTTTTGGTACTTTTACTTATAGACGTATGCCTTTTGGTTTATGTAATGCACCTGCTACCTTTCAAAGATGCATGATGGCTATATTCTCTGACTTTTGTGAAAAAAATTGTGAGGTTTTCATGGATGATTTCTCCGTTTATGGATCTTCTTTTGATGATTGCTTGAGCAACCTTGATCGAGTTTTGCAGAGATGCGAAGATACTAGTCTTGTCTTGAATTGGGAGAAGTGCCACTTTATGGATAATGAAGGCATTGTCTTGGGGCATAAAATTTCTGAAAGAGGTATTGAAGTTGATAAAGCAGTTGATGCTATTGAAAAGATGCCGTGCCCCAAGGACACTAAAGGTATAAGAAGTTTCCTTGGTCATGCCGGTTTTTATAGGAGGTTTATTAAGGACTTCTCTAAAATTTTGTAGGCCTCTGACTAATCTCTTACAAGAAGATATTCCTTTTGTCTTCTATGATGATTGTGTAGAAGCATTTGAAATACTTAAGATAGCTCTGATTTCTGCACCTATTGTTCAGCCACCTAATTGGAATTTACCCTTTGAAATTATGTGTGATGCTAGTGATTATCATTAACATTATCACTAGGTTCATGTTCATCACAAGATTGTGTTTCAGCATCAGAAATAGAAATATCATTGGGATTCTCACGTGTGTCTACAACAGGTTCACTAGAAGCATGCAAAGTCCTATCATTTTTCTTTTTCTTCTTTTTAGAAGGAATAGGTGCATCTACATTATTTCTCTGAGAATCTTGCTCAATTCTCTTAGGGTGGCCTTCAGGATACAGAGGTTCCTGAGTCATTTTATTCGTTCTAGTAGCCACTCTAACAGCAAAATCATGTTTATTATTTAATTCATCGAGCAAAGCACTTTGAGCTTTAAGTACTTGTTCTGCTTCAGTGGTAACCATAGAAGCATATTTACTAATGAGTTTAAGTTCACCTTTAACTCTAGCCATATGATCACTCAAGTGTCCAATCATGTAAGCATTACTCTTTAATTCTCTACCAACATAAGCATTGAAATTTTCTTGTCTAGCCATAAAGTCATCAAATTCATCCAAGCATTGGCTAGCAAACTTAGTAGACGGGATTTCAACTTTATCATATCTATAGAGAGAATTTACCTTTACTACCTATGTCGGGTTGTCAAGACCATGCATTTCTTCGATAGGTGGTAAATCAAGGCCATGTATTTCTTCAACAGGAGGTAAATTCTTAACATCTTCATCTTGAATACCTTTTTCTTTCATAGATTTCTTTGCCTCTTGCATATCTTCTGGACTGAGAAATAGAACTCCCCTTTTCTTCAGAGTTGGTTTAGGAATTGGCTCAGGAATTGGATCAGGAGTTGGCTCAAGAAGTGTCCAATTGTTTTCATTAGTTAACATATTATTCAATAGCAATTCAGCTTGGTCGACTGTTCTTTCCCTGAAAACACAACCATCACAACTATCCAAGTGGTCCTTGGAAGCATTAGTTAGTCCATTATAAAAGATATCAAGTATTTCATTTTTCTTAAGAGGGTGATCAGGCAAAGCATTAAGTAACCGGAGAAGCCTCCCCCAAGCTTGTGGGAGACTCTCTTTTTAATTTGCACAAAATTATATATTTCCCTTAAGGCAGCTTGTTTCTTATGAGTAGGGAAATATTTAGCAGAGAAATAATAAATCATATCCCGGGGACTACGCACCCAACCAAGATCAAGAGAGTTAAACCAAGTTTTAGCATCACCCTTTAATGAAAATGGAAATATCTTAAGGATATAATAGTAGCGGGATTCTCATTATTAGTGGCTATATCATTTAATTTAGTAAGATGTGCCACTACAGTTTCAGATTCATAGCCATAAAAAGGATCAGATTCAACCAAAGTAATTATCTCAGGATCAATAGAGAAATCATAGTCCTTATCAGTAACAAAAATAGGTGAAGTAGCAAAAGCAGGGTCATATTTCCTTCTAGCATTCAGAGTTTTCTGTTTCAACTTAGGTAATAGCTTCTTAAGATCAGATCTATCATTGCAAGCAAGAAAATCTCTAGTAGTTTCTTCATCCATAACATAACCCTCAGGAACAACAGGCAATACATATTTAGGGGGAGAACCTTCATCATCACTATCTTCAATAATTTTACTTTCAATAATTTCATTCTCTCTAGCCCTAGCAAGTTGTTCATCAAGATATTCACCTATGGCACAGTAGTATCAAGCACAGAAGTAGTTTCATCATAAGTATCATGCATAGTAAAAGTGGCATCATCAATAACATGCGAAATATCAGAATTAATAGCAGAAGCAGGTTTAGGTGTCGCAAGCTTACTCATAACAGAAGAAGAATCTAGTGCAGAGCTAGATGGCAATTCCTTACCTCCCCTCGTAGTTGAGGGATAAATCTTAGTTCTTTCATCTTTCAAGTTCCTCATAGTGACCAGCAAATATAAATCCCAAGTGACTCAAACAATAGAGCTATGCCCCCCCCCCCGGCAACTGCGCCAGAAAATAGTCTTGATAACCCACAAGTATAGGGGATCGCAATAGTTTTCGAGGGTAGAGTATCCAACCCAAATTTATTGATTCGACACAAGGGGAGCCAAAGAATATTCTCAAGTATTAGGAGTTGAGTTGTCAATTCAACCACACCTGGATAACTTAGTATCTGCAGCAAAGTATTTAGTAGTAAAGTAGTATGAAAGTAACTATAAAAGTGGCAAAAGTAACAGTAGCAGATTTGTAGTAATTGTAATAGCAGCAACGGTAAAGTAAATAAGCAAAGCACAATATGTGAAAAGCTCGTAGGCATTGGATCAGTGATGGATAATTATGTCGGATGTGATTCCTCATGTAATAGTTATAACATAGGGTGACACAGAACTAGCTCCAGTTCATGAATGTAATGTGGGCATGTATTCCGAATATAGTCATACGTGCTTATGGAAAAGAACTTGAATGACATCTTTGGTCCTACCCTCCCGTGGCAGCGGGGTCCTAATGGAAACTAAGGGATATTAAGGCCTCCTTTTGATAGAGTACCGGACCAAAGCATTAACACATGGTGAAATACACGAACTCCTCAAACTACGGTCATCACTGAGAAGTATCCCGATTAGTGTCACTTCGGGGTTGTCGGATCATAACACATAATAGGTGACTATAGACTTGCAAGATAGGATCAAGAACTCACATATATTCATGAAAACATAATAGGTTCTGATCTGAAATCATGGCACTCAGGCCCTAGTGACAAGCATTAAGCATAGCAAAGTCATAGCAACATCAATCTCAGAACATAGTGGATACTAGGGATCAAACCCTAACAAAACTAACTTGATTACATGGTAAATCTCATCCAACCCATCACCGTCCAGCAAGCCTATGATGGAATTACTCACGCACGGCGGTGAGCATCATGAAATTGGTGATGGAGGATGGTTGATGATGACGACGACGATGAATCCCCCTCTCCGGAGCCCCGAACGGACTCCAGATCAGCCCTCCCAAGAGAGATTAGGGCTTGGCGGCGGCTCCATATCGTAAAACGCGATGAAACATTCTCTCTGATTTTTTTCTCCGCGAAAGCAAATATATGGAGTTGGAGTTGAGGTCAGTGGATGTCCAGGGGGCCCACGAGGCAGGGGCGCGCCCCCCTGGGGCGCGCCCCCCACCCTCGTTGACAAGGTGTGGGCCCCCTAGTGCTAATTCTTTCACTAGTATTCTTTATTAATTCTGAAAAGTTGCTCCGTGGATTTTCAGGTCATTCCGAGAACTTTTATTTCTGCACAAAAAAACACCATGGTAGTTATGCTGAAAACAACGTCAATCTGGATTAGTTCCATTCAAATCATGCAAGTTAGAGTCCAAAACAAGGGCAAAAGTGTTTGGAAAAGTAGATATGACAGAGACGTATTAGGCAGTTGCGTGGCCGGACGCGTGCGTGCGAGCGGAGACCACGTGCCCCTGGACTCCTAGCGGGAGGAGGGGGACGACTGGCACAGCCAGCTGGCTGGGCCGGCCTGCTGGGCCGCACAGTGCCAGGCCGCCAGGTGAGTTTCTCCTTTTTTTTTGTTTTCTTTCTGTTTTTCCTTTCTGACATTAGTTTCTGATTTAGTAAAAGCACTAAATCAATTTATTTCCTTCTGTAAATTTGTGTAGGAGCTAGTTGGATTATTCCAGAGCTCCTCAACAACTAATAGAATATTGGACAATATTATATATATATATATATATCCAATGCAAAATATTACTAGATTAATCCAAATGGCCAAAATAAATATTTATGAGCTCCTAAAGATATTGGTCTGAGTTTTACCTCTGACCAATATTTTCAGAGAGAAACATGAACATTTTCTTGGACCTTTTTGGAGCAATTTTTATCTGGGTCATTTCCAGAAATGAATTCTGAGGGTTTCATAAATCCCCAATTCAAATTTAAATGGAATTCAAGCATGCACACATGAGTAGCTAGTCTTGGTCATACCAGAACTGGGGATGTGACACAAACAATTGCTGCTATACTTAGCGGGAACTAATCAAGTGGTTAGTGCAGCACTAGTGGCGCAGCGGGAAGTAGATGAAGCGGCAGCCACAACCATTGTCCCCTCCGGGGAGGAAAGCGAACACACCCCGGCAAGGTCAGACGCAGTTGAATACAAGGGTGAATGAGGCAGCAGAGACAGTTCCAAGGTTGCGGCAAGGAAGAAAGTGGTGCAGTGCCCAGTGTACTTCATCAGCTCCTTGTTGCAGGGGGCTAGATCAAGGTACTCTGGTGTGCAAAAGTCGATTTTCGGCCTTGCCATGGCCTCAAGGAAACTACGCCACTACTTCCAAGCCCACGAGATCACGGTTGTCACCCACTTTCCTCTACAAAGAATACTCAGAAACCCCGACGCCACCGACAAAATAGTGGACTGGGCATTGGAATTATCTAGCTTTGGTTTGAAGTTTGAGAGCACATCAACTATTCAGAGCAGAGCACTAGCAAAGTTTATTGCAGAATGGATGCAAACCCCTGATGAAGAAGTGTTGGAGACAATTATTGCCGGCAAGGAAGCGCCCCAGGAATGGATTATGTATTTCGATGGTGCCTTCTACCTGCAAGGTGCAGGGGTGATACGTCTCCAACGTATCTATAATTTTTTATTGTTCCATGTTGTTAAATTATCCAACTTGGATGTTTTATATGCATTTATATGCTATTTTATATTATTTTTCGGACTAACCTATTAACTTAGAGCCTAGTGCTAGTTTTTGTTTTTTCCTTGCTTTTGTGTTTCACAGAAAAGGAATACCAAACGGAGTCCAAATGAGCTAAAAATTTACGGTGATTTTTTATGGACAAGAAGAAGCCCCCGAAGGAAAAGAGTTCGGCCAGAACAGCCACGAGGCCTCCATAAGGGTGGAGGGCGCGCCCTTCGGTCTTGTGCGCTCCTCGTGGACCCCCAGACTTGTTCTCGACGCCAAAAACTTCAATAAATATATAAACCCCCAGAAATAAACCTAGATCGGGAGTTCCGTCGCCGTAAGCCTCTATAGCCACGAAAAACCTCTCTGGACCCTATTCTGGCTCCCTGCAAGAGGGGGATCCATCACCAGTTGCCATCTTCATAGTCTTGGCGCTCTCCATGATGAGGAGGGAGTAGTTCACCCTCAGGGCTGAGGGTATGTACCAGTAGCTATGTGTTTGATCCCTCTCTCTCTCTCTCTCGTGCTCTTGATTTTGCAAGATCTTGATGTATCGCGAGCTTTGCAATTATAGTCAGATCTTATGATGCTTCACCCCCTTTACCTTCTTGTATAGGATTGAGTTTTCCCTTTGAAGCTATCTTATCGGATTGAGTCTTCAAGATTTGAGAACACTTAATGTATGTCTTGCATGTGCTTATCTGTGGTGACAATGGGGTATTCACGTGATCCACTTGATGTTTGTTTTGATGATCAAGTTTGTGATGCTCGGATAATTAAGCTACAGTAACCATCTACTAATGATGCCATGTCACCTCGATTACTGATGCTAATCTCACGTTAGTTCGAAACCGATTCAAAATCAAATTCAAAATCAAGCAAACAATAAAAGTTTTCAAATATTAAAACTAAAATGTTCGGGGTGAGCCAAATAATGCATAGGTAAGTATGGTGGAGAAACCACATTTTTAGAAAAGGTTTAATACTCTAAAAATATTTTAAACAATAGCAAAAACAATTAGTTGAATGCCTTTTACAAAAAATAAAATATTAAACTATTTTATTTAGTTGCCCAAACTTATCTGGCGGTAGCCTATTTACTAACACTAAATTAGGGACTACTTTTATAGTTTACAAAACTAAAATAAAAGAGGAACTAAAGAAAAACAGAAAAGGAAAATTAAACAAAAAGTAAAATAAAGACAAAAGAAAACAGGACCCCCCCCCCAGGAAGTGGCCCAGCTGGCCACCAGGCCGACTAGGCCGGCCCACCCAGACCTCATAACCCCCGTGACACCCAAACCCTAACCGGTCGCCCCACTCCCCCTCCCCACGATGCCCACATCTCTCTCCCCTTCCCCGATCTAGATCGTGATCAGGGGAACGAACCTCCCCACGGCGACCCGACCCAGTCGACCATCCCCGCCGCCTCGACGCCACGCGGAACCGCCCCGCCTCCTCCCCGACGCGCTCCACCAACCTCGACGCCGCCACGATCCGTCGTTGCCGAGCGCCATTCGCCGGAGCTCCTCCGTCGTTGCCGGAATGCCGTCCCCGTCCTCCTCCCCGCTGGACTGCGCCCGCCTCCCCGATGTCGCGACGACGCCTCATCTCCGTCCTCCTCCACAACGGTCGCCCTCGAGCCTCGCCGCCCCCCTCTCTACTTGAACGTGAGGACTGCCTCCCCTCCCTTCCTTCTAAGTCCAGCACCGCCTCCCGTTCATCCTCGCGCTAGCACGAAGCCCTCGCATGGCCACGCGACGCACAAGACGCCACCTGCTGCGCTCGCCGCCGCGCCGCCCAAGACCTCCCTTTGCTCCCAGCCGGCGCCATCCCAACGTGGCCTCGCCGCTGCCGCCTCCACGCGACCGGCCTCGCCGTGTGCCATCGCCCCTTGTTGCCTTGGCGACCTGCCGGGTCCGCCGCCCCGCGCCCCCCTGGGCATGCGCTCGCTCGGGCTGTGCCCTGCGCCCGACATTCGCTAGCACCCGCTAGCGCCCGAACCCACTAATGCCCAGGGGCCTATGACAGAGGGCCCCACCCCAGAACGGTTTAATAATAATAAAAAGAATTAAATAAAAAATAAAGAATAATAATATGATTAATTAATTAATATAATTAAATTAACATAATTAATCCTGTTATTAATCTAAATTAAGCCTAGTTAATTAACCTAATCACTTTAATTAATTTAACTAAACATGTTTAGTTAACTAAGTCAATGACTAGTGGGACCCACACGTTAGCGACCCAGTCAACACCTTTGTTGACTGCTGATGTCATGCTGACGTCATGATGACGTCAGCATGCACTATTCTGGATAACGTTGAATTAAAATAATTAAATAAATTCTAAAATGATTGAATCTTTTAAAATTAATATAGAATAAACTGTAGCTCGGATGGAAAAACTTTGTACATGAAAGTTTCACAGAACGACGAGACGAATCCGGATACGTAGCTCGTTCATCAGCCACACATCCCTAGCATAGCGAGCACGCAACTTTCCCCCTCTGGTTCATCTGCCCGAAAACGCGAAACACCGGGGATACTTTCCCGGATGTTTTCCCCACTTCGCTGGTATCACCTACTATTGCGTTAGGTCACCTCTAGCACCGCGTATTGCCATGTTACGCTTTGTGATGCTTTGATTGCTCTGTTATTTATTATGTTCCCCCTCCGTTGCTTCTTTCCTGTAGACCCCGAGACTCCCGGCGACCCCCAGTTCAACTACGGTGTTGACGACCCCTCCTTCTTGCCAGAGCAACCAGGCAAGCCCCCCCTTGATCACCATATATCGCCTATTCTTCTCTGTACTGCTTGCATTAGAGTAGTGTAGCATGTTCTGTTCGGTTACTCCTATTACATTGCATAGCCACCATTGTTGCTAAAGATTTGATACCTTACCCGCAATCCTAAATGCTTAGTATAGGATTCTAGTTTATCATCATTGGCCCTACATTCTTGTCAGTCTGCCTTGCTATACTATCGGGCCGTGATCACTCGAGAGGTGATCACGGGTATATACTATACATATACTATACAGATGATGACTAAAGTCGGGTCGACTCGGTGAGTACCCGCAAGAGATTCCGATGTGGGGGCTGAAAGGACAGGTGGCTCCATCCCGGTAGAGGTGGGCCTAGGTTCCCGACAGCCCCCGACTGTTACTATGTGGCGGAGCGACATGGTAGGTTGAGACTACCTAGGAGAGATGTGGGCCTGGCCCTGGTCGGTGTCTGCGGTTACTTCATAATAACACGCTTAACGAGATCTTGGTATTTGATCTGAGTTTGGCCACTGACCTATACGCACTAACCAACTACGCGGAAACAGTTATGGGCACTTGACATCGTGGTATCAGTCGAAGCCTTCTTGACGTCAGCGACGGAGCGGCGCACGCCAGATTGGACTGGAACGCCTGTTCTTGTATTAGGGGGCTAGGTCTGCTTCCGGCCGCCCTCGCAACGTGAAGGTGTGCAATGAGCGATGGACCCAGACCCCTGCGTGCATAGGATTTAGAACGGCGTGCCGACCTCTCTGTTGTGCCTAGGTGGGGCTGCGACATGTTGATCTTCCGAGGTCGGGCATGACCCAGGAAAGTGTGTCCGGCCAAATGGGATCGAGCATGTCCTGCAGGGAAGTTTATCTATTCGAATAGCCGTGTCCCTCGGTAAAAGGATGACCCGGAGTTGTACCTTGACCTTATGACAACTAGAACCGAATACTTAATAAAACACACCCAGACAAGTTCCACGACAACCCGGTGATCGCTTTTCTACAGGGCGACGAGGGGAGGATCGCCGGGTAGGATTATGCTATGCGATGCTACTTGGAGGACTTCAATCTACTCTCTTCTACATGCTGCAAAACGGAGGCTGCCAGAAGCGTAGTCTTCGATAGGACTAGCTATCCCCTCTTATTACGGCATTCTCGCAGTTCACCCATCGATATTGCCTCTTTACACATATACCCATGCATATGTAGTGTAGATCCTTGCTTGCAGTACTTTGGATGAGTACTCACGGTTGCTTTTCTCCTCTTTTCCCCTTTACCTTCTACGGTTGTCGCAACCAGATGCAAGCCAGGAGCTTGGCGCCACCGTCGATGATGACTCCTACTACACGGAGGTGCCTACTACTATGTGCAGGCGGCGGCGGCGACGGGGAGTAGTTTAGGAGGATCCTGGCGGAGGCGGCGCCTCTTCGATCTGTATCCCGTTTGTGCTAGCCATCTTATGGCAACTTGTTTAACTTATGTCTGTACTCAGATATTGTTGTTTCCGCTGACTCGTTTATGTCGAGCACTTGTATTCGATCCCTTGAGGCCCCTGGCTTGTAATATGATGCTTGTATGACTTATTTTACTTTTAGAGTTGTGTTGTGATATCTTCCCATGAGTCCCTGATCTTGATCGTACACGTTTGCGTGCATGATTAGTGTACGATTGAATCGGGGGCGTCACAAGTTGGTATCAGAGCCGACTGCCTATAGGAATCCCTGTTCCTAACTCCTTGGCCGAAGTCGAGTCTAGACATTGCAAAACTGTTTTACTAACATGGATGTGCGGCCCATGGGCCCACGTCGCCATTTGGGTGTGTATTAGGATCTTTTATTCCTCGACCTATACCTGGGACTCTGTCATCTCTTCTATTCGGGTTAAATGATTTTTGCTAACTCTAACACTAGGTTCTCGTAACTACTTCCGCCCGGAGAGCCCCTCATTCCAAATGATTGCTTGGTGCACCGAAGGATTCCAAAGATACCCTCTGATGTTCTCTCGAGACTTTGTGCATGTTGCTTTTGCAATTCCCTACCACCGATATACCCTTATGGATAACTACCTACAATTTTTGTTCATACCTTCATCCTCAGTTGCTCTTGTTATTACAAGATGCCCTAAATTGCTCTCCGTTGTTCCAAAAATCCTTTAAGCTTACTGCCTTGCAGTTCTTTACCACATGAATACCCCTATTGAAAATTCCTCGCACTTATTGAGTATCCATTCATCCCCAGTTGTTTGTATGCTTCATAAGATACTCTGAAATACTATCCGACCTTCTGAGCATCCTCTTCAAACTATTGCTCTACAAATATTTGTATGCTTACATTATGGATGCTCCCATATCACTAGCAATATTCACTAGTATCTTTTGACACTGTCATTTTGATCCTATTGATTCAACATGTGTGCGAATGCACACAATCATCAATCGACCCTTCTAATTATCTTCTGGCTCAGATGTCATTTTGAACATGAGCTGGTTCTCGACCAAACTATTTGTCGTCAATTGGGCCTCTGGTCTATCCAACTTATCCATTCTTGATCAGAGCGTCTGCTTCTGATCCTTGTTTTGGAAATCATAATTTCTTTGATTATGTAAGCATCGAATTATTCAGATGTTCTATAATATGATGCCCGTGCATTCTTTCTTCCTCTGATTGAGTACCGATACTCACATCAGCTCCGTTATGGATCGCCCGATCCATTGTTGGATTTTATCCGACATCGTACTTCATATTCAATAACCTTGTGAGCCTTCCCTCGGATGCATAATGCCTTTGGTAAATTGTATCCTCTACTTTCTCAACCTTTCTCTGCTTTCGATCTGGTGATATTTACTCTTGAAGCTTGTGGTATATGTTTCCACGATACCCTGATGGGTTGAACCTATGCCTTCCTTAATATGTGTGATCTCGGAAGTTTTCATGAGTCATACTCATCTGGTATTTCACCAGGTATAACTTTCAACACTAATGCCTTTATCAAAACAAGAAGTGAATGTAAGGTTGTGCCTTGGAGAAGTGGGAGTCGACCTTGAACCTTTGTGTTCATGCCCATGGACCCGATGTAGATCCTATCATGGAAGCTTCTTGTATTAATAACTATTTCTTTGATATAATACCCCTCGGTATCGGTGAATTGATCCTTTGCAACCGTGGTTCCGACCATGATTGTTCTTCTTTGACCCCATTTCTAGGACAAGTTAAAGCACTTTTCTTTTTAGTCAATACACCAGTCCAACCTCTACTTTGATTTACTGTGGAGTATTACCCTCTGGTATCTCGAGAATATCTAAGAACTATGTTGCATCTTATGAGTTCTTCATCAGCTATTTTTTCTCACCGATTCCAATTTTTCATGGGTTCTGAGTTGTTAGTCGCTCAAGAACATCGATATGTGAACCGATTCCGCGTTCTGGTACGATAACTCTTAAGTAATTTATGTTGCTTATGATTTGAATCCTTCAAGTCATTCCTAGCCTTATCGGCTATATCATTATCGTGCAACTTTTTAACTGTGCTATTTGGTCCTTCTTTCCGAAGCATGATTTTCGACGATGATCTAAGCTTACGCCGACTTTCCTCGTCATATCATTTCACCTTGAACAACAAGCTTGATTCTGAGTTTGTGTCGTATCCGTGGTTTCAATAACTTTTCGCTCCATCCTTCCTTTTGCTTGATGTCGTCGATGAGCGATTATATCTTGATGAAACCTCTCGACAAATGTGTCATGATCATCATCAACATTTTGAGCTCTTCCAGGATATCGATTGAATTCATGAAGAGAAATACTATCCTTGCCCTCGATGATTTGTGTTATCTCGACCACTTTATTGCCTTCCGTTCAACACAAACTTGTTAGTGCTTTGTGTTATGACTTGAGATCCATGCTATCCAGCAATTGATCTTCTTTACCTTGGAGTATTACCATTTTTTTGTCAATAATGTCACGAGAATTTCACCACCTCTTATGCATTCTTGGTACAGATGATACTTCCTGCCATCTCCGTTCATTCCTTGGTCCCCGTGTTGTTTCTAAACGGAAAACCGACAATTGAACTATGATGTGTGAATTCAAAACTTCTAGCGACCCTATTGCTTTCAAGTAAATGGTCAACCGTTCATTCTTAGACTATTGTTTATTGGATCACCTTTCTAACTTGATCATGCACCCTAAGCCCATATTTCGGGTGCAACTTTCAACCAATGTTTAAGTGTATATGTTTTTCCTCGAGCAGACATCATTATATCATTGGATATGACAAATGTCATCTTCTTGTTCACATTATTGTGGAAATCCATCCGTTTGGAATTCTCGATGAATTGTCGCTGAGCCCATCAGCCACCTTCTCATCCCCTCCTTGGTTTAATGATGAACTACTGTTTCAGGAAACCGCTCGCATAGTTCATTTCCCGAGAATCTTGCAATGCCATTTCATCGATTTGTGTTGCACCTTTTTTCTCGAACATCCTGAGTTTGGTGTATCATTACACCAATCGGATCTGAATCTCGCTCAGGTATGATGGTTGGGACAACTTTCCACAAGATATGATGTTGGTCCTTTGATGACCCGGTAATATGATGTCATGCCTAGCACCCCCCCTGGCTAGAGGACCCATCATTATAATTTCTTTTGCAAGGATAACCATTCTTCCTGAAGGAAATTGTAAGACTTATTTTATAAGCTGCTCCTGATGGATCATTTGTGTATCCAAAGTCTAGCCCTTGATTGAAACACCATATCATTGCTACCTCGAAGCATGACTATGATACCCCGCTCTTCAATAAGAACATTGGAGGCGCAATGCTAAATTTTTCTTGTTCAGTTATCCGAACACCGTTGTATGGGTAACATCTTGATTAATCCTTGCCTCTTATCTGAATGGATGGATACTTGCTCTCCTACCCTGTGTACCATGTTCTGCTTGTACATGGGAAGGATATACTCCTAATAATTGTGTGTAATCACAATTTTCCTTTCCATTGTTCTGTTTAATCTGATAATCGTGTTTTCCTTTCCATTCTTTTGTTTAACCTTTTCCTGAATCTGACTTAACTGAGCAGTGATAATTCCCTGCTTAGGTAAGAGCCTCGTTGTACCATTCTATCAGTAAGACCCTGTTACTATTGTCGATGACATTCTGGTAGCCATCTATGGATGAGAACCTTGCCTATTGGTCCGCCTCGTTTCAAGAGCAGGACAATGGTTCTCTTCGTCCCCCGCCCTTGGTACCGATGTTGTTGCTGACATAACTGACAGGCTATCCTCTGACATGACTTGCTTACATTATCGTGCGAGATGTCACCACCCTTCCTACTTTTAACCCACATGGTGGGCCCATAACCCACAGGTCCACTGGATCGAAACCTGACACTTCTTTACATCCTGGATTCTAATGTATCCTTTGCACCTGGCATTGTATGTGATTCACGAGCTAAATGCTATACCACTATTCATCCATTAATCAAACACCATGTTATTCTCGTTGTTCAAACCCCCCATTCCAGCTTCTGTCTAGTCATCGAATGATTGCCTACCCATTTGAAACTTTGGTACAATCGTATATTGCACTCAACGAATTCACTGAAATACAACTCGTGGGGTACCTTGTGTATTTCCCATTGAGTTCACCGTCAGATGCCCAGCATTGTGGAGATGCGTTCTTCCGGAGTTTTTCCCCTTGGTCGTGTTCGTAGGACGATGGAGATCCCGAAGAAAGGATGACGACTTGATCATGGTGACTTGAAGCAGAAAATGAAGACATCAATGAAAGGGATAGACCTCTTCAAGAAGAGCAACCAAGGCCGAGAATACTCGTTAGAATTTCATAACCAAATCTTTTCCCTTACACCCCTCTTAAATCTCGGGACAAGATTTCTTTTAGTGGAGGAGAATTGTGATGCCCAGATAATTAAGCTACATTAACCATCTACTAATGATGCCACGTCACCTTGATTACTTATGCTAATCTCGCGTTAGTTCGAAACCGATTCAAATTCAAATTCAAAATCACGCAAACAATAAAAGTTTTCAAATATTAAAACTAAAATGTTCGGGGTGAGCCAAATAATGCATAGCTAAGTATGGTGGAGAAACCACATTTTTAGAGAAGGTTTAATACTCTTAAAATATTTTAAACAATAGCAAAAACAATTAGTTGAATGCCTTTTACAAAAAAAAATATTAAACTATTTTATTTAGTTGCCCAAACTTATCTGGCGGTAGCCTATTTACTAACACTAAATTAGCGACTACTTTTATAGTTTACAAAACTAAAATAAAAGAGGAACTAAAGTAAAACAAAAAAGGAAAATTAAACAAAAAGTAAAATAAAGACAAAAGAAAACAGGACCCCCCGGGCCAAGTGGCCCAGCTGGCCACCAGGCCGACTAGGCCGGCCCACCGTACACCTCCATAACCCCCGTGACACCCAAACCCTAACCGGCCGCCCCACTCCCCCTCCCCGCGTTCCCCACATCTCTCTCCCCTTCCCCGATCCAGATCAGGATCGGGGGAACGAACCTCCCCACGGCGACCCAACCCTGTCGACCATCCCAGCCGCCTCGACGCCGCGCGGAACCGCCCCGCCTCCTCCCCGATGCGCTCCACCGACCTCGACGCCGCCACGATCCGTCGTCGCCGATCGCCATTCGCCGGAGCTCCTCCGTCGTCGCCGGAACGTCGTCCCCGTCCTCCTCCCCACCGGACTGCGCCCGCCTCCCCGACATCGCGACGACGCCTCGTCTCCGTCCTCCTCCACAACGGTCGCCCTCGAGCCTCGCCGCCCCCCTGGTCTCTACTTGAACGTGAGGACCGCCTCCCCTCCCTTCCTTCCATGTCCAGCGCCGCGTCCCGTTCGTCCCCGTGCGCTATCACGAGCGCGCCCTCGCCATGGCCACGCACGCGGCAAGCCGCCACGCCCCACGCACGCCCCTCTACCTCTCGCTGTTTGCCCGCGCCAAGGCTCTCTCGCTCCCAGCCAGGCGCCATCCGGCGTGGCCTCGCCGCTGCCGCCTCGAGCGGCCTCGCCGTGGCCACTGCCCCCCTGCCTTGAGACTGCGGGTCCGCCGCCCGCCCCCACAGGCATCGCCCGCTTCGGGTTGTGCCACATGCCCGACATTCGCTAGCACCCGCTAGCGCCCGAACCCACTGACGCCTCAGGGGCCTATGACAGGGGGCCCCACCCCAGAACGGTTTAATAATAATAAAAAGAATTAAATAAAAATAAAGAATAATAATATGATTAATTAATTAATATAATTAATTAACTTAATTAAGCCTGTTAATTAATCTAAATTAAGCCTAGTTAATTAACCTAATCACTTTAATTAATTTATCTAAACATGTTTAGTTAACTAAGTCAATGACTAGTGGGACCCACACGTCAGTGACCCAGTCAACACCTCTGTTGACTGCTGATGTCATGCTGACGTCATGATGATGTCAGCATGCACTATTCTGGATATCGTTGAATTAAAATAATTAAATAAATTCAAAAATGATTGAATCTTTTAAAATTAATACAGAATAAACCGTAGCTCGAATGGAAAAACTTTGTACATGAAAGTTGCTCAGAACGACGAGACCAATCCGGATACGCAGCCCGATCGTATGCCATACATCCCTAGCATAGCGAGCATGCAACTTTCCCCTCTGGTTCAGTTGTCCGAAAACGTGAAACACCGGGGATACTTTCTCGGATGTTTTCCCCACTTCGCTAGTATCACCTACTATTGCGTTAGGTCACCTCTAGCACCGCGTATTGCCATGTTATGCTTTGTGATGCTTTGATTGCTCTGTTATTTATTGTGTTCCCCGTCCGTTACTTCTTTCCGGTAGACCCCGAGACTGCCGGCGACCCATAGTTTGACTACGGTGTTGACGACCCCTCCTTCTTGCGAGAGCAACCAGGCAAGCCCCCCCTTGATCATCAGATATCGCCTATTCTTCTCTCTACTGCTTGCATTAGAGTAGTGTAGCATGTTACTGTTCGATTACTCCTATTTTGCTGCATAGCCTGTTATTGTTGCTACAGTCATTGATACCTTACCCGGAATCCTAAATGCTTAGTATGGGATACTAGTTTATCATCATTGGCCCAACATTCTTGTCAGTTTGCCTTGCTATACTATTGGGCCGTGATCACTCGGGAGGTGATCACGGGTATATACTATACAGATGAAGACTAAAGTCGGGTCGACTCGGTGAGTACCCGCAAGTGATTCCGATGTGGGGGCTGAAAGGACAGGTGGCTCCATCCCAGTAGAGGTGGGCCTGGGTTCCAAACGGCCCCCGACTGTTACTATGTGGCGGAGCGACAGGGCAGGTTGAGACCACCTAGGAGGGAGGTGGGCCTGGCCCTGGTGGGCGTCCGCGGTTACTTCATAATAACACACTTAACGAGATCTTGGTATTTGATCTAAGTCTAGCCACTGGCCTATATGCAATAACCAACTACGCGGGAACATTTATGGGCACTCGACGTCATGGTATCAGCCAAAGCCTTCTTGACGTCAGCGACGGAGTGGCGCGCGCCGGATTGGACTGGAACGCCTACTCTTGTATTAGGGGGCTAGGTCTGCTTCCGGCCGCCCTCGCAACGTGCAGGTGTGCAATGGGCGATGGGCCCAGACCCCTGCGCACATAGGATTTAGACCGGCGTGCCGACCTCTCTGTTGTGCCTAGGTGGGGCTGCGACATGTTGATCTTCCGAGGTCGGGCATGACCTAGGAAAGTGTGTTCGGCCAAATGGGATCGAGCGTGTTGGGTTATGTGGTGCACCCCTACAGGGAAGTTTATCTATTCAAATAGCCGTGTCCCTCGGTAAAAGGATGACCCGGAGTTGTACCTTAACCTTATGACAACTAGAACCGGATACTTAATAAAACACACCCAGACAAGTTCCACAGACAACCCGGTGATTGCTTTTCCACAGGGCGACAAGGGGAGGATCGCCGGGTAGGATTATGCTATGCTATGCTACTTGGAGGACTTCAATCTACTCTCTTCTACATGCTGCAAGACGGAGGCTGCCAGAAGCGTAGTCTTCGATAGGACTAGCTATCCCCCTCTTATTCTAGCATTCCGCAGTTCAGTCCACCGATATTGCCTCTTTACAGATATACCCATGCATATGTAGGGTAGATCGTTGCTTGCGAGTACTTTTGATGAGTACTCACGGTTGCTTTTCTCCCTCTTTTCTCCCTTTCCCTTCTACATGGTTGTCGCAACCAGATGCCGAAGCCCAGGAGCTTGACGCCACCGTCGACGATGACTCCTACTACACCGGAGGTGCCTACTACTACGTGCAGGCCGCTGACGACGACCAGGAGTAGTTTAGGAGGATCCTGCGGAGAGGCTGCGCCTCTTTCGATCTGTATCCCAGTTTGTGCTAGCCATCTTATGGCAACTTGTTTAACTTATGTCTGTACTCAGATATTGTTGTTTCCGCTGACTCGTTTATGTCAAGCACTTGAATTCGAGCCCTCGAGGCCCCTGGCTTGTAATATGATGCTTGTATGACTTATTTTACTTTTAGAGTTGTGTTGTGATATCTTCTCGTGAGTCCCTGATATTGATCGTACACGTTTGTGTGCATGATTAGTGTACGATTGAATCGGGGGCTTCACAATGTTGCAGGTTCTGTGACCTTGTGAACATATGCATAGGGGTTGGCAAACATTTTCGTCTTGACTCTCTGGTAGAAACTTTGGGGCACTCTTTGAAGTTCTTTATGTTTGTTTGAATAGATCAATATGAGATTGTGTGATGCATATCGTATAATCAAACACGCGGATACTTGTGGTGACATTAGAGTATCTAGGTGACATTTGTCGGATTAAGGGATCCGCAAACCCTTGAGAGGTTTGAACTCTGGGGTGCGTGCGGAGATATCAACCTACCCAGCCTGCCTACTTGCGATCCTCCTAAGCCTAGCGCGTCAAGCTCAAAGAGACAAAGAGACACAGCAGTTTATCCTGGTTCGGTCCACCTTGCGGTGTAATACCCTACTCCAGCGTTTTGGTGGATTGCCTCGGAGGGCCGAGGATGAACTAGTACAATGGATGAACTGGCCTTAGGAGGTGAGGTATTCTTGAGATGGTTCGACTGGTCTTGTGCCCATTTCTATGGTGGTGGCTAGTCCTATTTATAGAGCCCTCGGTCCTCTTCCCAAATGTTGGCGGGAAGGGATCCCACAACGGCTAGATTTGAAAGGGGACAAGTAGTACAACTTATCCTAACAAAGTACTCTTCGCCTGCGAAAAGCCTCTGGTCGTGACGCTGCGGTGGGCTCGTCGATGACCTCCGTCCTGCCGTCCTGATGGTCTTGGTCTCGTTGCACCAGAATGGAAACCTACGCAAACAATCATTAATTGGTGGTTTAAATAAGCGCGAGGGATATGCAATGTATTATCATGTAGAGATGTCTAAAATTAGCCGTGTCAACTTGCAGATAGGGTTACACAATGAAAAAGTACAAGATGTATGTGGCAATTTCATGGAACATCGCAAAAAAAGGAGAGGCGGCAGTGAGCCTATACATTGTTTTATGGTACGTCACTCCTCCATTGCAATCATCGTGACATGTTATTTGTATGTCAATTCTATTGGCCAAGTTTCTTAGGGACAGTTATTACGAGTTATCCTATGAAAATAAGCACATGTGAATATAAGCTCCATCTAATAAGCCAACCAGTTCTTTACATTGCGTTTTTAGCTTATCTTTGGTATGATCAGTGAAAAGTCTAGATAGCATTATACTTTTTAATTTTGCTGCCCATATGAAAATTAGTTTGACTTGCAAACATCACAAATTGAACCCAGTGCAGTAATTAATATGATAGGAAAACAGACCATCACTACTTGCTCAAAATGCAAATACAAAGATACAATCTACTTTGGTCAATGGTTTCCATAGAGATCCCATTGCCTAATTTAAACGAAGAACGCATGACCCACATTTAAATGAAGAACAATTATTTATTGAAATTCGATTGTCCAAGTGGCTGGTTATTATCATATAGCAGCACCACCTGAAAGCATCATATAGCAGCAGCAGCAGCTCATAGCAACTCATCATACAACGGCAGCGGTGTGCAATTCATCATATACCAGCAGCAGCTCATAGCAATTCATCATATAGCAGTAGTAGGAGTAGCTCATAGCAATTCATCATATATCAGCACGAGGAGGAGCTCATAGCAATTCATCATATAGTAGCAGCAAGAGCAGCTCATAGCAATTCATCATATATCATCAGCAGGAGCAGCTCATAGCAATTCATCATGCAGCAGCAGCATGAGCAGCTTATAGCAACTCATGATATAGCATCAGCAGTAGCAACTCATAGCAATTCATCATATAGCAGCAGCAACTCATACCAATTCATCATATAGCAACAGCAGGAGCAGCTCATAGCAATGCATCAGATAGCAGCAACAGAAGCAGCTCATAGCAATTCATCGTATAGTGGATCAGAATGAAAATTTGCCAAAAAATCATAGGAGATCCTCACCTTGTTGGATGAGCTCATCCTTCAACAGCACCTCAAAGCCACAACATGGGAGGAGGGGAGGGGGAATAAGGTGCCTTCTGCCGTAGTGTGGCATCAGTCGTAGTTGTGCAGCGCCCGCCGGAATAATGGTTGGACGAACCACAATGGAGCAGCTGCCGGAGACCATGAGAATGAGGGGCGGCGCTAGAGGGAGGAGCAGCCAGGGAGATTTGCCCCTACCCACCGGCCTTGTAGCCTAGCTGGACAGAGCATCGTCGAGGACTAGGCCAGATGGGACCAGTGGCGACGGCTCGCTAGAGGAACCCTAGTGCTGCAGGCAGGGGATCGAGGTAGAGGGAAAGGGGAGAGGAGAGGCAAGCGGACAAGGCAATGAACGCTTGCGTGTTTGTTTTTACTTGAGGGTCAGGTGTGACATGGGCGCTAGAAGTTGCATTTTGAGTGTAATATAGGCAGACAACAGAGTCATTTCAGTATTCCCCTTCCCTTCAATTTTTAGTGAGGTTCTACCCGAAACACCTCCCTCCAAAGCGAAATTAGTTAATCACAAGCCCATAACTCAAAAATGACTTTTTTACATCTTTTATGGCTTATTTTGACAATAAGCCCTGAAAAGGCAGAATTGAACTGGCCCTTAACCTGCAATTCAATTGTGCATGCAATGATGAATCACTCCTGCCTGCTATAGTGTACATTTAGGCATCATCATACATGGCATAACCTAATACATGTGCATTCCATTGTAGAATCTGGAATATGCAATGTTTATGTTAGTTCATACGTCGCACATGATGTTTAAATGCCCCTTAAATCTGGTCAGTCAAGTGATGGTCTTTAAGCCTCCTTCTTTGCTTCTTTTCTTGATATGTAAGATTTGCTCACACATCTGTTCAATTGCTTGTTTGGATCAGCCAGCCATACTAGGACTGTTTGCTTTGATTACATGTTGTTCTTGACCTAACACTCTAACGGAGCTTGTCAACGATTTAAACACTAAGGGCTGCTGTAGTGGGGCCTTGTCTAACTCATAGGTGACATAAAGGTTTGGTTGTACACTAAAGTAGGCTCTCCAAGAGTACGTGGAGATCAAGTTCAAAGGTATGCCTAGTTTTTACATAGTGCAGACATAGTAAATGCTCATTTCATTGTGTGCAAGTGCAAGAGATGCGGCATGTTTCATTATGTGGTGTTATTTTGTTATAATCTCATCCTTTTGTGTTCACATACTGGAAAGTATGCATATTTATCTTCCAAGGAGATGAGTAACTAGTTCGTGTCACCTTGCAGAGGGGGTGCAATGAAAATAAGATTGAGGATTTCCAAGTACAAGATGTTAGGAAGGAGCCTTGCAAGAGAAGTAGGAGCTGCACTGAGCCTCTTCAACCTGTTATGGTAAGTCACTGTATCCAACTCAACAGTTCAATTCCTTGTTTGTTCAAGTATAGTTAATTTGCTCTTTTCAATTGCTTTATTTGTCCTAAGTTAATGAGATGCCAAAAGAATCATGCCTGATGTTGGGTACTTGTATAACTATTAGTTGACATGATTAAAGGCCTTACCATTTAATTACTCTGCTGAAGTGTGCCCGAAGCTTTGAAGTCTATTAACCAACTATAATTGCATGAGGCTCACAATCTAGTTTATACTAGGCTAATGATTGCATAGATTTGCTTGCTGTAGTATGTTTGTATGAAACCCTCTGTTGTTCATTGTGCCCCTAAGACTTTAATTGAGCTACAGAATGGCCAACTACTTGCTTACTTATACACAACGTGTTGTCTAAATTTGAAACTTGTCTGTGGGGATTGGGCCCCAACATCATGCTCCTCTAGTGAGCTAAGAGAGATTTCTGTATGCAAGCTGCACATACTACCTTTTTTATAATTTTTAAAATATCACCTACTTATGCTTCATGACGTGTAACATTATTGTTAGTCCTGTTTTGCCGTGTACAAAATAGTCTGTCTTGCTCGCTTCACTATTGTAACTATATTTTTTCCCTAGTCATGTGTACTTACAGAAACATTTCAGGATGAAGTGACATCAACACAAAGATCTACGAGCAGTGCGGCATGGCCATTACCGAATGATTATGTATTGGAATTGGAATGTGCTGATGTTCTCGAGCATCAACTAGAGGTGGCAAGACAACATGTACATGATTCTCAACGTACAATCAACAAGTTGAGACTAGACATGCAGGTATTAGATGCAGGAGTCAAAAAATGAAACAAGACACTAAGGTAACCACGATGGAATTGGAGATTTTGCAGAATGAAATTTGTGCTATCTGAATCTGGCCAATCCTATTTTCTGAAGAGATTATAGTTCAAATTGAATTAAGTTGATGCGCGTCCATGATGTATGAGCTGTATTTGCCCAGTGTATGTAATTTGTTGTTTGTGTATGCTTTGTTATCACCGGTGCCGAACCATAATGCCCAGTGGGTATAATTGGCTGTAATTTCTTTATTGTATAATGTAGGATTATTCTATGTTTCTATGCCTTAGTCTCTTTATTGTATAGTGTATGTTTTTAGAGGTGATTGTATAGAGTAGGATAATTCTTTGAATATGCTATATTGTTCAAACGGGGCCAATTCACCCAAACTTTGTGGTGACCATGGCCCTCCATGGGCCATACGATCCATGGGCCATCTACGACACGGACGATCCATGGCCTTCTATGGGCTGTCAGATCCATGGGCCTTCTATGGGCTATTGGATCCATGGGCCTTCTATGGGCTGTCGGATCCATGGGCCTTCAATGGGCCGTCGGATCAATGGGCCTTCTACGTCCCGTAGGATCCATGGGCCTTCTACGGGTCGTCTCATCTTTGGGCCTTTTACGGGCCGTATAATGGGTCGTAAACGTGCTAGATTGGAAATCGTACGTTTTATGGGCTGACCATAACGGGTCGTTAATAGGCTATATTTGATGATGCTATGAAAATGGCCCAACAGATTAACGGGCCACAAACGGGCCGACTGTATCCACGGGCTAAATTTGGCCCACAAGCAGAAAAGGCCAGTAACGGGCCGTAAGTAAACGAATGCTGGAAATGAGCCCAAGAATAAATGGGCCCTATGAAGGCCGAATGGTAACATGGGCTGGAAACGACCCAATGGAATAATGGGCCGCTAATGGGTACAAAGCGATACATTGTTCATTACGGGCCGGTTTCACCACGGGCCATTAATGGGCCAAGAGTTACAAAGGGATTCATATTGGCCGAAAGACGTCATGGTTCATACATGGGCCGGAAGTTACAACGGGTGGAATCATATTGGACGGCACAGATGATGCTACTGGGCCTAATACCGTTAGGCCGTAACGGACCGTGAGTTAGCGGGCTGTAAATCGGCTATATGCCAACATGCCGTTAACTGGCTTTCCGTGGGCCAGCCCGCTGCCTTTTAACCAAGTCAAATGGGCCGGCCTTTTCACAGGAATGGGCCTCTGTTGGCCCGTGCCATGTGTTGACGTGTCATAGGCGCCTTGGGTCCAATGAGTGGATGACATCTGTCCCAACGGTGAGACGACACATGTTTCCTCCGGCAAATGATGATTTCACACGTGGAAAATCCCCATTGGTCGGGGCTGTTAATGGGTTATCAGATCCAAAACCGAACCCAATAGCTTAACGGTGTTCCGTTACGGTGGATGCCACGTGTTGGTCACCCTTGATGAAAGCACTTTTGTGACACGCGATTTATCGTCATGGAAGTGGACACTTCCATGATGATAATTTTGGTAATGTCATGGAATACTTCTACGACAGCACATGTATGACTATCTTGATTCTGTCATAAAATCGTCATGGATGTACATGCATGACAAAAAACGCGACCTACTGTGACAAACACGTATCATCACGGAAGTGCATTTTTTGTAGTGGTGGTGGGCCGCATGCAGGCAGGGCTGGAAACCCCCATATCTAGGACGCTGACAGTAGCCCCCGGGCCCAAGGCGCTTGGACTTGGCTTCCAGGCGAAGCCAAAGGGCAAGTGCGGAGCATCGCGGGCCCTAACCGCCTATGGCCTTGATGATGGGTGGCGATTGATGGGACGTGGGCGACTCTGCTTCCCCATGCTACCCCAGCAAGTGCTCGACTTGACGGGACTATGCGGCATGCAGAAGGTCATGATGGCGCGAGGTCGTGGAGGCCGCCGGTTGGCTCCCTTGGCTATAAATGTGAGGGAGAGGCAGAGCCCCTCGCCCATCTTTCCTTCGTCCTGCTTCTGCCTGCTTCTTCTCTTCTCCATCTTGCCTCCATGGCGCCAATCAGGAGGTATTCTGTGGCTGAGAAGGGGAAGGCTCCTAGGGAGGGGCCCGACCCTCTCCCCCTGAAGAAACGGCTCCGCCTCCCTCGTGACGCTGGTGCGGGGCGAGAGGTGACCAGGCCTTGGCAATCGAGGCCTCCGCCTGGCTTCCCCCTCCCCTTATACGCCCATGCTCAGGATGAAGATGTGTGCCGTTGAGCGGTGCCTGATGATGGCGGTAGGGCCGCCATTGCCCTGCCGACCGCACATCGGACCAACACTGAGGGTAGCTCGTGTTAGTTCGTGGTGTGGTCGGCAATGCCTCCTGACACCTAGATCTGACTCCCGCGGTTCTTTGCCAGGGAGCTGCCTCCAAGGGGGGCGGTTGAGCTGTGGCTGCAGCATGTCGGGTGTCGCAGCTTGGCCACTGGAGCTGAAGTCGAGGTGGTGCCGCCTGGAGACGTCTTCATGACGCAAGGATGGGGCGAGATCGCCCGGGCTTGCCGCGCAGAGGGAACCCTGGCGATGCACTTCGAGTATGATGGCGCGGCCACTCTATTCTTCAAGGTCTTTAATGAGGAGGGCAAATGGCTGGAATGCTGCCCCGGAGGAGACAGCGCGAGGGACGCAGCCGCGGTTGCTGGACCTGGTGCTGTCCCGTTCGACACTTCGTCCAGCAGCAGTGGAGACTCCTGGGAATCCAGTGACTCTCCTGAGCCCAGTGATTCTCCGGAGTTGAGGGACGACATCTACGTGCCGCCAAGCTCCCGTCGAGGCCAGAGTGTGGCAGCGGCTGCCTCCCGGCATCGCCAACGATACTGTAGGGTCTAGTAGTTGCTTTCCCTGCGCGGAATGAAGATCAGCCCCCGTGGGGTTAGTAAAGATCGGAATGTACTTAATATCTGCGTCGCTTATTTTGATCTTGTAATGAACTCACGTATCCTAGTTTGGAACGGTTCCTTCCTTTTCTTTTCCTTAGGCAGCGTGGCGCTTTATGCCGACGGGACCTAGTCCCCAGGCACGCTTCAGCCGTCGTTACTATGCCGGGTCGCGATGCCGTGGTCAAGGCTAGGAGGTGAGCGGCCCGAGGTCCGGTAAGAGCTCATGAGACGCAATGCTCACGAGGTCCCATTTGGCGTGCAAGCAGCTGCCCAGAGAATCGAAAAGGGGAGTAGAACTGCCAAAATGGAACTGTGAGGCAGGGTGTGCGGGGAGCGAAGCTGCTGCCGTAGTGAACCGAGACTTATCTTTTGGTGTCTTGGTCCATCAGGAAGATGATGCTTGCTCTCGCGCCTGTGGTACCGTTGGGCGCAGCCTGCATTGGCCACCTTCCCGCCTCGATCACCAAGGTGCTCTACATCCTTGGGACCCGGCCCTCGAGCGAGCTCAGCCGCCACTGGTATGCCAGGTCACGATGTCGTGGTCAAGGCCAGGGGATGAGGGCTGGAGAGCCAGTAGGAGCTCCCGAGACGCGATGCTTGGGAGGCCCCCCTTTAACGTGCAAGCGACTCGCGAGGCAAGATGGTGGTTGTCCAAGCCAACCCGTGGCCCATCCCTAGATGAACCTGCAGGTTAGACGACAGGAAAGACCGGGAACCCCTGCGGAGTGGGCCTGTAGCCCAGGGCACAGGACAAAGGCACCGAGGACCTGGCGAGGTGGTGTACGCGAGGCGGGCTGCGAACCAGTGCTCGATCCCCGGGTTTATCAACGTTGCAGGGACGGACCCGAGCACAAGTGCCGTGCCGATGTGAGTTGTCATGCAGCGATGCAGGAGAGGTATTAGCCAGCAACACATGGGGGGCCGCGAGGCGGCGGTCATAGGGTGATAATCATAGATACACTCATAGAAATGGTTAGATAGTCCTGGTGAATGCAAAACGATACATGCCACAGGGCCGAACCCACATGGCCAAGGGATGATGCAGCCAGAGGGGCGCCCCAAGAATGAATGAACTAGAGAGATATCACCTGGTAACGTCACTGAAGAGGTGTTAAAGTAGCCAAAAAACGTGCGCCGCTGGAGTCGTTCCTCACGAGCCGCTCCGGTGCCAAGCCTCAGAGGCTCAGAGGGGCCGTGAGGCTCCTGAAGGTTCTCCTCCATCTCCACCAGGATCGCCTGGTGCCTAGCCACGCAAGCCGTTAGGGCATCCCTCATGCAACACTGGAATGCCTCAGCCGTGCCCGGCAGGTCGAAGGGCATGCGGACATAGCTGTGAGGTGGACCCTCGCACCAGCCGACACGAGACAGCCACATGAGCTGTCGAGACACGGCCTTGTTGAGCCCGGGGACGTCAATGTAGACGCGGGACTCCTTACCCTCACTGGCGCAGTGAGCTGCGCCTCACGATAGGCGACGATCGCCTTGCAGAACCCTTGCTTCTAGAATCTCCTCAATTGCCTTGCTGATGAACTCCTGAACGCCTGGTACCTCACGCCTGCTGCCTTCCCCCAGGAAGCGTGCTCTGAAGCGCGCCTCCACATGGTGCCCGATCGCCTCCCTCGTGACCCTGGCTAGGTCTGAGGCCCTCCTGAGGAGATCCCCCGAGCCCAGCCTAAGAGGGGCGCCGGGCGCGACTTCCTATGCGATGGGGGAAGGTGTCGCATCTGGGGATGCGAGGCTCAGTGCGGCGCCGGCGAGCGATGCTCCCTCACGAGACCCCTGTCCCAGCTGCAGCTTCTTTGTCTTGGGGGTGACCTTAGGAGGGAGGGCGCCGTCTTCGTCTTCAGGGTAATCGACCGCTGCAACCTGGAAGGCGCGCTCAAGGGAGCACACCGCATCCTTCTCTTGGCACGTGACCGTGATGACGCCGCTGCTTCCTGGCATCTTGAGGATGTTGTAGCCATGGTGCGTAGCTGCCATGAACTTGGCCAGTGTCGGGTATCCTAGGATGGCGTTGTAGGGCAGGCGGATGTGGCAACGTCGAAGTCGATGAGCTCGGTGTGGTAGTTGTTGCGCTCGCCGACGGTGACAGGGAGGCGAACCTGCCCTATCAGGTGTGTAGAACCGTCGGTCACTCCTGAAAATGGCTTGGGTGGGTGAAGCTGACAGTATGGCACTTGGAGCTTGTCGAACGTATGAACAGACAGAACATTGAGCCCTGCTCCGCCATCAGTGAGAGTCCTGGTGACGACCACGTTGCTGATGACGGGGGAGCAGAGCATGGGGAGCGCGCCAGCGATGGCCGCACACTTGAGCTGGTCTGAGGAGTCGAAGGTGATGGCGCACTTGGACCACCTGAGAGGGCGAGTTGCTTCGGGCTTGGGGAGCGCCGCGTTCACCTCGCGCACGAACTGCTTGAAGACGTGGTGGGAAGCTGGGACTTGTGAGCCACCCAAGATGCAGGCAATGTCTCGAGGCTCCTGGAAGCCCCCAGCCCCCTCGTCCTTGTGGTGATCTTCATTCCTTCTTGGTGGTGGAGGCAGAGGAGGCAGAGCTGCATTGCCCTGAGGGCGCTCCTCACGAAGCTGCTCCCTCCAGGCGCCCTCGCGAGGCTGGCCTTGCCAGCGGTACTCATGAGGCTGGTCGCGCCACTCCTGACGATTGTTGCGTCCATCCCAGCGTCCTCCACCTCGGCCGCCTCCACGACCGTAGCCTCGATCGTTCCGCTCAGGGCGTCGACTAAGGCGCCCGTCACGGAGGGCCCTGAGCTCCTGGTAGTCGTTGGTATTGTGGTTGTGAACGTTGTGAAAGAAGCAGAACGGTCGGTTGCTCTTGGATGACTCGGGGTGGTCACAGCCGCGCTTCGTCTCTGGTTCGGTCGCAAGCACAGCCGGCCCCTTGCGCTTCACGTCCTTGGTCTTGGTTTTCTTTTCTTCTGGATCAGCATCGGGGAGCTCGAGGAGGGAGAGGCGTCCTTCCTAATTCCTCGCGCACTTGTTCGCCATGTTGAACATCTCCAGAGCAGTGCAGAGATCCCGTGGATGGCGAGCTCCTCCTTCATCTTGACATTGCGGACGCCATCAGTGAACACTGAGATGATGGCCTTGTCCGACACCTTCGGGATCTTGAGGCGAACGTTGTTGAAGCGCTGGATATACTCCTGCAGGGTCTCTCAGGTTACTACTTGATGCGATGCAGGTCACCCGCGGCCGGCGGACGGGCGCGGGTGCCCTGGAAGTTGGCGATGAAGTGGCTGCGCATCTCCTCCCAGGAAGAAACCGACCCCTCGGTCAGGTTCAAGAGCCAAGAACGTGTGCGATCCTTGAGGGCCATCAGAACCAGTTCGCCATGATCTTCTCATCGCCGCTGGCCGCCTTGATGCTCAACTCGTAGAGCTGCAGGAACTCGGCAGGGTCAGCGGTACCGTCGTAGCGTGGAGGAAGGTTAGGCTTGAACTTGCTTGGCCAGATGATGTTGCGGAGCTCCGGAGTGAACGCGCGGCATCCTGCCATGGCCACCGGAGGTCTTCGAGGACGTGGAAACCGGTCTTGGTGCACGTGCACCGCCACCTCCTGCAATCGTACGCGGGCCTGGTGCTGGGGTGCTGGAAGCACGCGCGCTTCTCCTTGGGGGCGCTACACCACCTGGCAGCTCACGTCACCCCGAGCCGGTGCAGGGCAAGGCGGGTCGCGCCGTGGAGCCACACTCCTTGGCACGACGATGCCGCCCTGGGCCGGAGGTGGTGGAGGAGCCCTACGCGCCACGTCGCCCGCTGCAAGTGGTTGCTGAGGCAGCGAGGGAGCCAGCTCGGCGGAGCCCCAGTGCGCGACGCTGACGAGCTCAGCGATCCGCTCGAGCCACTCCTCATAGAGGTCACCAACCGGGCGGTAGCGAAGGAGCTCCCGCGCCATGAGCGGAGCGGCCTGCACGTCCGCCTGGCCGTGACGCGCGTGGGATGACGAAGCTGCTGAGGTTAGTGACGGAGTAGCAGTGTGCCCACCGTGAGGCACCAAGGGTGCAGCGATGAAGCTTGCTACTCGTGGATGGCAGGGCCTGTGGCGGCATTGGCCACCAGAGAAAGAGCGCGAGGGGCACAGCTATCACCCACCGGAGCCGTCTGAGCGATGCGGGTGGTGACTGCGGCCCGTCGCTCGGCGCGAGCCCGGTGCGCATCGGCCATGGAGGTGTCAGAGTGGCGGTGGATCCGACGCACCCCTACCTCGCCAAATCTCGGATAAAGGGATCCGCAAACCCTTGACAGCTTCGAACTCTGGGGTGCGTGCTAAGATCTCAACCTACCCAGCCTGCCTACTTGCGATCCTCCTAGGCCTAGCATGTCAAGCTCAAAGAGATAAAGAGACACAACAGTTTATCCTGGTTCGGGCCACCTTGCGGTGTAATACCCTACTCCAGCATATTGGTGGATTGCCTCGGAGGGCGGAGGATGAACTAGTACAGTGGTTGAACTGGCCTCAGGAGGTTAGGTTTTCTTGAGCTGGTGTGGTGTGAGCTAGTTCGAATTGTCTTGTGCCTGTCTCTATGGTGGTGGCTAGTCCTATTTATAGAGGCCTTGGTCCTCTTCCCAAATGTTGGCGGGAAGGGATCCCACAACGGCTAGATTTGAAAGGGGACAAGTAGTACAGCTTATCCTGATAAAGTAATCTTCGCCTACAAAAAGCCTTTGGTTGTGACACTGCGGTGGGCTCGTCGATGACCTCCGTCCTGCCGTCTTGGCGGTCTTGGTCTTGTTGCACCAGAATGGAAACCTTTGGCTGATTCCTCGGGACTGAGCTATCTCCAGAAATCACTAGAACATGCTCAAAATGACATGGAGATATTGCAAGTAATAACAGTTTCAGACTTTGCAGAAAATAACATCAGGTTGCAATGTTTAGAGCTATCAAACAACATGTTACAGGAAGCTATCATGGAAAACAAAGGCATGGCATGAATCTAATAATAGCATATATCAAAAGACCCTTACTGACCATGAGCCAAAAGGGCACGGAAAATATGATGGCACCCATGTAAACATGGCAAGTTATATTACAGATTTATACATGGCAGGAACAACAATAAGTAGGCATGTTCGTGAGCTTAAACCACTCACCACAGAGCAAAACATGGCATGGCAAGGCTACCAACAGTAAGAAGGCATGTTTATTAAGCTAAGCATGGCAAGAGCAAGGTCATAGGGTGCATGGATCACTAGGAAAACACATGGGAACAAGTGAACTTAATGTTAACAGGCTGACAAACAACATTTTCAAGCAACTTTAGAGCAAGATTACAACATGTTCCAGCAGGCTATAATTGCAACCAAGGGCATAAATGGATAGAGCATGACATGGATATCAAAACATGTTTATAGAGCATCTCCAGATTATGCACAGAATGATTAGTGGAAGCATGTTAACATAGCAACAAAATATAACAGAATCTGTCAGAAAACAAAGAATAAAGAATTACCCTACTTAGCAAGCTTGATACACTCAGCACACAACTCACAAAAATACATGGTCAACACCTCTGGAAAGATGGCATAGCATAGTTCAACATTCATGTAGAGCTCATACTCATAGGATGCACACATAAATCATGGCAAAAATGTTAAAACAACAAGTTATAACAGCCAAAGAGATTAACAACTACATGCACTCTTCCAACAGCATTTCGGGCATCAAGATGAGCTCAAATGAAAATGATGCAATGGAATGAAATGATCTACTCGTCGAGAAGAACAATTTGACATATTACACGCACGAAACGGAGCTACGGATGCGGAGATGTGATGGCATGAACATGGCATGAAAATGTTGCAGATTAAGGGACAGCAGTTTTCGGGGTCAACCTCGGGTTTGCACGGTTTTCGAGGCAGGGGCGCGAGCTCGCCAGAGTTCGGCCGGAGAAGAAATCGGTGAGGTCGGGGGAGGACGCCGGAGGTCGGGGATTCACCGGGGACGTCAAGGGGCGCCGGATCCGGGCGCGGGGCCACCGGATCTGGCCGGAGAGGGGCGGGCGGCACTGGTGCGGGCACGAAGCGCGCGCGGCGGCAGCAGCCGCAAGGCGGCGGCAGCGGCGGCCGGGGCCGGAGCTTCATGGGCGGCCAATGGAGGCGGCGGATCCCGCGCTGAGGCACGGGCCGAGGCTACGGCCAGCCAGGGCGGCGAAGGCGTGGCGAGGCGGCGCCAGCGAGGAAGCAGGGCGGCGGCGGTCACCGGCGGCGGATGGTAGCGGCCGGGCGGCAGCGACGCTGCCGGGCGGCGGCGGCGGGCGAGGCGGACGCCGGGCCCGGTCGCGTCGGGCGGGCTCTGCCTGCTCAAGGGCTGAGCCAGCCAGGAGAGAGAGGGAGGGCGCGGGCGAGGTGGCGGCGCGGGAGTGGCTGGCGGCGGCGGCGCGGGTGACATGGCACGCGCCCATTGGTCGGGCGACGTGGCTGGCTGGACGTGTCCGGCCGGGACACGGTCCGGCCGGCGGAGAGGAAAGCTAGGGTTTCGTCTGCGAATTCATCCGTGAAAAATGGAGGGAGGGCTTATATAGGCATAGAGGAGCTAGGAGAGTCCAAATGAGGTGCGGTTTTCGCCACGCGATCGTGATCGAACGACCGAGAGCATGGAGGGGAGTTAGATGGGTTTTGGGCCACTTTGGAAGGGTGTTGGGCTGGAAACAAAGAGGCTTTTACGGTTACCTTGCTAACTGCTGGAGTATCAAACGACCTCCAAATGGCACGAAACTTGACAGCGGTTCACGGTGCTATACCAAGGCCGCTGGCAAACCTCGGCCATTCCGAGAAAGTTTAACACCCGCCACAACAGAGAGAAGAAGGGGACGCCGGATGACATAGGAGTGCCGGATTGCAAAACGGACAACGGGGAAAATGCTCGGATGCATGAGACGAACATGTATGCCAATGTGATGCACATGATGACATGATATGAAGTGCATAAGATGACATGGCAAAGTGCAACACGCAAGCAAATGACATGGCAACGGCGGCGAATAACTGGCGGACACCTGGCGCATCGGATCCGGGGCGTTACACATGAACAGGAACAAATCCTACGGAAATGTCACTCCGAAGCTTATGAAGGACATCATGCGGGAGACAGAACTACTCATAAGGTATTGCAATCCGGTTTTTATTGGCCTACTCTCTTAAAGGATGCCCGTAAGTTCGTCTTATCTTGTAACGAATGTCAAAGAATACGTAATATCGATAAGAGCAAAGAAATTCCTATGAATTATTCACTTGTTGTTGAACCATTTGATGTTTGGGGATTTGATTTCATGGGACATTTTCCTTCCTCTAATGGGTATACTCATATTTTGGTTGATGTTGATTATGTTACTAAGTGGGTAGAAGCTATTCCAACTAGTAATGCTGATCACAACACCTCTATTAAAATGCTTAAGGAATTTATTTTCCCAAAGTTTGGAGTCCCTAGATATTTAATGACTGATGGTGGTTCACACTTTATTCATGGTGATTTTAGTAAAATGCTTGCCAAGTATGATGTTAACCATAGAATTGCATCACCTTATCATCCTCGGTCTAGTGGTCAAGTCGAACTTAGCAATAGAGAAATAAAACTAATCCTACAAAAGACTGTCAATAGGTCCCAGAAGAATTGGTCTAAGAAACTAGATGATGCACTTTGGGCTTATAGAACAACATATAAAATCCCTATGGGTATGTCTCCTTATAAAAATGGTTTATGGAAAAGCTTGTCATTTGCCTCTTGAGTTAGAACATAAAGCATATTGGGCAATTAAGGAACTCAACTATGATTTCAAACTTGCTGGTGAAATAGGTTATTTGATATTAGCTCATTAGATGAATGGAGAACCAGAGCTTATGAAAATGCAAAGTTATTCAAAGAAAAAGTTAAAGATGGCATGATAAAAGAATCCAAAAGCGTGAGTTCAAGGTTGGAGAATATGTTCTTTTGTACAACTCTCGTTTCAGATTGAGAGAAGTGCATATTTCAACCCCGAACTCTTGCCCTGGTCTAGTTTACAACCCCGAACTCCAATACCATCTAAATTACAACCCCAAACTCTCAAAACTGGCTAGGATTCAACCCTTCCCCTCTATTGACCGGTTTTGACCAGTCAATAGGTCCAGTCAGCATGCCACGTCAGCAAATTTTTAAAAAAATCTGTAAAATCAAAAAATAAATCCATGAAAAGAAATTAAAAAAATCAAATTTGTAGGAAAAAATCAGGGAAAAATAAATACAATGGAATTTGCAAAAAACAAAATTATCAGTATTTACATGAAAAACCAAAAAATACTTAAAATCAAAAAAAATCTAGGGAAAATAATTCAAATTCCCAAGAAAATTATGTAAAAAACTTCAAAATAAAAAAACTCTAGAAAATTTAATTTCCAAAAAAAGTTAATTTTAGATTCCCCGAAAATTACAGGAAAATTTTCAGATTTTTTCACCAACCTTTTCCAGAAATTTGATTTTCTTTCCGGATTTTTTCTCGATCTTACAGATTTTTTTCTTGAAATTTTGAATTTTTTCCTGACGTGGCATGCTGATTGGACCCGTTGACTGGTCAAAACTGGTCACCCCTGGTCAATACCAGTCAACAAGGAGGGGAGGGTTGAATCCTGGCCGGTTTTGAGAGTTGAGGGTTGTAATTTAGATGGTATTGAAGTTCGGGGTTGTAAATTAGACTAGGGCAAGAGTTCGGGGTTGAAAATGCACTTCTCTCTTTCAGATTCTTGGCAGGAAAACTCCTATCCAAATGGGAAGGACCCTATGTTATCGAGGAGGGTTATCGATCTGGAGCTATCGAAATAAATAATGCCAAAGGTACTAACCCGAAGGTTGTTAATGGGCAACGAATAAACATTATATCTCAGGTATGCCCATTAATGTTGAAAGCAATATTATCCAAACTATGACACCGGAAGAACACATAAAAGAAACCTTCCAGAACACTCTAGAATCGTTAAAAAAAGGAGGTACGTGATACGGTAAGTAGACGGATTCTGAAAAATCCGCAAAAATATTTTTTGCCAGTTTTGGAATATTTAAAAAATTAGGAAAATAAGAAACTGCCAGGAAGGTGTTGTGCCCACCTCGGGTACATTCCGGACTCCGTTTTTCTCCCGTTCGCTTGTTTCCCAAGATAAAAATTCTTTATATACCCCCGAACCTGTTGACCTCCGTATCGTGGAGAAATCTCGTGTGGGGCAGGAATGTCGACAACCCATATCTGCGGGAGGTGTTGCAACACCCTCAAGCTATCCAGATGCGTGATGGGGTGCTCCACATATGCAATGTGCAAGGCCCCAAGGGAACTCGATCCGTGGAGGCCAGGCTTGAAGCTATGGAGCAGGAATCTTCCAGTGCAAGGGGATGGTGGAACATGGACTCAATGCCAATCACCTCATGATCGCAGACTACACCCGTGATCTCAAGGTGGATACCAAGTCTATGAAGGACATCGTCTTCTCCTTCAACAAGCAAATCAACTTCCTCCAGAGCCAGATCTACGACCTTCAAAACCAAGTCTTTGAATATGAGGCAAGGTTTAAAGGTATGAGTTTGGCTGCCAGTTGCAGGACTGAGAGACTCACTCTTCCTCTTATGATGGTGAGCCTCTGCCGTGGAAACCTGAGGACAAGATCGCTACTACTTCATCACCACAACCTCCTTCTTCATCACCAAAAGAAAATTGAGTATCGGGTATGGGCACTCCCCTTGGCTTTCGCCAAGATTGGGGGAGGTGCCCCGGTATCATATCACCTCCACTATCTTTTGTCTTTACTTTTATTAGTTCAATCCATAGTTATCTTTTGTTATAAAAGTTTAGTTCGATCCTTTATTTTTGAAAGTTTCCTTAGTGATCTATGTTTGTAATCGTGTGCGAGATATATAATAAAGTTTAGTTTGAGTTCTGCTTCTTTTACTTTCAAGTTTCAATAAAGAGAAAGGAAATAAATGAAAAAGATCATATGCTAATCTTATGGTAAGTGATGACATTACACAAGGAAAATTATAAGTAGAAAATTTTATTATAGATTGACAAACATAGCATTGGTCAATGATGCAACTCATGAAAAAATTAGTAAGGGAAGAGAAGATTCACATGCAAATACACTATCCTGGAAACCTTTTATGACTGTGAGCACCCATAAAAATATTATATGCCAAAATAGTTGACGTTAGACAAGGAAGACGACGTAATGATTTATGTTTGTTCATATTCACATAGAAGCTATATTGTCATAGATCCTTCAACATGTGGTGTTTGCCCCTATCTTTGCTAGCCAAAAATTCCGCAATAAGTAGAGATACTACTTGTGCATCCAAAACCCTTAAACCCAAATCTTGTTTTGAGAGTCCACCATACCTACCTATGGATCGAGTAAGATCCTTCAAGTAAGTTGTCATCGGTGCAATAAGGCAATAGAAATTGCTTCTAAAAGTGTTAGATCATTTAGTGTAAGAGAAAATTGAGCATTGTACGAACTTGTGATGTCGAAGAATAAAAGCGACAGACTGCATAATAAAGGTTGCCATCATAAGGGGAAATATAATGTGACGTTCTCTTGCACTAAGGGGTTGAGCATACAAAAAAAGCGCACGACAACCTCTGCTTCCCTCTGTGAAGGGCCTATCTTTTACTTTTATGTATTTACTTTCATGCAAGAGTCAAAAGTTTTTCTGTCTATTCCCTTTTATTTTCTCCTTTGTCATGCATCATGTTGTGAGGAAAGATCTAGGCACATATATCCAGTTGAATATGGTAACATGAGTTATTATTGTTGACATCACCCTTGAGGTGAATACGTTGGAAGGCGAAACTATAAGCCCCTATCTTTCTATGTGTCCGGTTGAAACCTTTTTCTCATGTGTACACGGTGAGTGTTAGCAATCATAGAAGACTAAATGATGGTTGAGTATGTGAACCTGCCAAAAGGCTCCGATACGTGACCCCTTCCTAAAAAGATGATGAATTGTAGTTGCAAAGCTGACTGAGAACATAGTCTGTTGGTTCCCAATAAATTTTATACGTTATACTTTGATGTTGTGATGAATTGTTACTTGTTCATGAGAAGTCTATGATAAAAGTTCTATGGTAAAGGTTTTATGTTAAAGTTTGTTGCTGTCATAATAAGTTACATGATGCTGCTATGTCCGTATTTTTGTTTTTATCAACACCTCTCTCTTTCTCTAAGCATGTGGATATGTTTTTTGATTTCGATTTTCGCTTGAGGACAAGCGAGTTCTAAGCTTGGGGGAGTTGATACGTCCATTTTGCATCATGTTTACCTACTATTATTTATGTTGTTTTATTGCATAATAATGCTTTTTGGAGGAATTCTAATGCCTTCTCTCTCATAATATGCAAGGTATACACAAAAGGGGAGAATTCTGGCAACTGGAAATAAGGACCTGAAAAAGCTACGTCAGGCTACCTATTCTGCACAACTCCAAATGAACTGAAACTTTACGACGATTTTTTATGGAAATACTAATTTTTGGAGTCAATAAGTACCAGAGGGGGCCACCAGGTGAGCACAACCAACCTGGGCGGTGCGCCCAGGTGGGTTGTGCTCACCCAGGCCCACCTCCGGTGCCCCTCTTCTAGTACATAAGTCATTTTGACCTAGAAAAAATAAGAGGAGGACTTTTGGGATGAAGCACCGCCATCTCGAGGCGGAACTTGGGCAGGAGCACTTTTGCCCTCCGGCGAAGCGATTCCGCCAGGGGAACTTCCCTCCCGGAGGGGGAAATCATCGTCATCATCATCACCAACAACTCTCCTATCTTGGGGAGGGCTATCTCCATCAACATCTTCAAGAGCACCAACTCCTCTCAAACCCTAGTTCATCTCTTGTGTTCAATCTTTGTACCCGAACTATAGATTGGTGCTTGAGGGTGACTAGTAGTGTTGATTACATCTTGTAGTTGATTACTATATGGTTTATTTGGTGGAAGATTGTGTGTTCAGATCCATTATGCTATTTAATAACCCTCTGATAGTGAGCATGATTATCATTTGTGAGTAGTTACTTTTGTTCTTGAGGTCACGGGAGAAATCATGTTGCAAGTAATCATGTGAACTTGATATGTGTTTGATATTTTGATGATATGTATGTTGTGATTCCCTTAGTGGTGTCATGTGAACGTCGACTCCATGATACTTCACCATATTTGGGCCTAAGGGAATGCATTGTGGAGTATTTATTAGATGATGGGTTGCTAGAGTGACAGAAGCTTAAACCCTAGTTTATGCGCTATTCCGTAAGGTATCGATTGGATCAAAAAGTTTAATGCTATGGTTAGAATTTATTCTTAATACTTTTCTCGTAGTTGCGGATGCTTGCAAGGGGGTTAATCATAAGTAGGAGGTTTGTTCAAGTAATAATAGCACTTAAACACCGGTCCACCCACATGCCAAATTATCAAAGTAGCGAACACGAATTAAGCCAATATGATGAAAGTGACTAGATGAAATTCTTGCGTACCCTCAAGAACACCTTGCTTATCATAAGAGAATGTTTTGGCCTGTCCTTTGCCTCAAAAGGATTGGGATACCTTGCTGCACTTTTGTTACTACTACTGTTACTGGCTCGTTGCAAATTATCTTGCTATCAAACTACTCTGTTACTTACAATTTCACTACTTGCAGACATTACCTTACTGAAAACCACTTGTCATTTCCTTCTGCTCCTCGTTGGGTTCGACACTCTGACTTATCGAAAAGGCTACAATTGATCCCATATACTTGTGGTTCATCAGGGACATATCAGCCGGGTCAACATTATCCTTATAAAATTTAAGCTCCTCCATAGCATAGGCTGACTCAGCATAGGCAGCATCTCCTTCTTCACATTCCAAAGCAATCTTTCAATTACCATGGACTGTAATGGTACCCTTACGTCCTGGCATCTTAAGCTGCAGATATACATACCAAGGTCGTGCCATAAATTTGGCATAAGCCGGTCGTCCAAACAAGGCATGATAAGGGCTCTTTATTTTTACCACCTCAAACCATAACGTCTCTGCCTTGTAGTCATAATCTTCACCAAAAGCCACTTCCAAGGCAATCTTACCAACTGGATATGCCGACTTACCAGGTACCACGCCATGAAAGACTATAGAGGACGGCTTAAGCTCTTTATCAGTTAAATTCATTCAGCGAAAGGTATCACAATAAAGGATATTGATGCTGCTACCACCATCCATGAGCACTTTAGTGAATTTGTAACCCCCAACTTGAGGGGCTACCAGCAACGCTAGTTGACCCGGATTATCAACCCGGGGCGGGTGATCCTCTCTACTCCATGTGATTGGTTGTTTTGACCATCGCAAGTATTGAGGTACCACCTGCTCAATTGCACTGACCACGTGTTTATGAACCTTCCGATCTCGTTTGCAAAGACTAGTGGTAAAGACATGATACTGACCCGCATTGAGCTACTTTGGATTACCCTGGTACCCTGACTGCTGCTGCTGGTTACCTTGACCAGAGTGTTGGTTATAACCACCCTGGTTGTCCTGTCCTTGATACCCAGAACCTGAGCCGTCACCGCCAAAGCCGGGCCCGTGTGCATCGGATCCTGACCCGTCAGGCGGGCCATTATTGTTACAATCATTCTGATGGAAGCTAGTATTCTCGTATTCTCGCATAATAAAACAATCCTTCCAAGCATGAGTCGCTGACATATTGGGCAGACTGTGTTTCGGGCAAGGTTCGTTCATCATCGCCTCAAGATTAAATCTTGGCCCTCCAAAAGCCTGCTGACCACGGCGCTGGTTTTTATATCCAATATTGGTGTTGGCTACAAGATCTGACCGGCCATCAGGGTGTCTGCGCTTACCACCTTTACCCTGGTTGTGACCATTATGCCCGACCATGTTCTGCTGCTGGCCCTACCATTACCATTCTTCTTTCCCTTGTTGGATTTTTTCATCATCAGATCTAGGATCTTTGGTAGTGTCAGAGTTGGCATACTTAATGAGAGTCGCTATGAGTTCCCCCATGTCACTACAGTGACGCTTAAGCCGCCCAAGCTTCTTCTTGAGGGGGGTAAAGTGACAATTCTTCTCTAGAATCAGAACAGCAGAGCCAGCCGCAATGCTATCCGATGAGTGTATAATAGCTAAGACCCGGAGAACCTAATGGTGGGCCAACTCGTCTTCCCGCTGCACGCAGTTGTCCAGGTCAATAATCGACAGAGGCAGCTTACATGTTCCCTTAAAGTTCTGAATGAAGCGTGCCTTCAACTCAGCCCATGAATTGACGGAATTGGCAGGTAAGCCTTTCAACCAAGTTCGAGCCAGTCCATCCAACATCATGGTGAAGTATTTGGCACACACAGCATCATTGACATCGAGCATCTCCATCGCCAGCTCATAACTCTCAATCCAAGCCTCGGGTGGAAGATCAGTTGTATAGTTAGTCACCTTTTGAGGGCCCTTGAAATCCTTCGGCAAACGTTCATTACGTAGAGCCGGTACTAGACATGGCACACCAATGGTCCTAGAAGTCATCCCAGCCTCAACACACACCAAAGGGTTTAGCTGAAACTGCTGATGAACCCCTAGTTGAGCCGCCAAATCTACCTCACGACAGGCTCTAGCCTGATCTACAAGGGCCTGAGCATTGTTCGGTATGTTGTCATCATTATGGGGCAGGTTATGTCCATGGGGCAGGTTACGACGCCATTCACTACTGGAAACCGCCGGCAACTCAATATGCCAGCTGTAACTTCGACTTTGGTGCGGAGTTGAATGAATTCACTCACGAAGTTATGAATAAGCCGCTTGCTGCGCCATAGATGTCTAAAGGAGCTCTATAGCGTTTCGTGTCTCTATCGCTACTGGAGACTCACCTTAGATCGGGATAGCCACCAGCCGTGTGCTGCTGCTATCATGTTATCCACCGGGTTAGAATAATGACCAGAGGGTGTTGGAACCCATTGCAGTGGGTCAGATCCCTACGAGATGGGTCTGGCAAACGATGTTGAGATGCTGCTCCGGTCCCTGGCACCTTAGCAGCCCGGGTTATATCGGGTGGGTTACTCGTTCCTGCCCCGGGCGTGCTAAAAAGATTCCGTCCCTAAAACTGCAAAGCCAGGCGGGTCTGGTGCCTCCTTCAAAGAACAGCGTTGGACGCATTCTGATCCAGACTCAGGCAAAAGGCCTCCGCCTTTAACCACTGTGACTCGGCTTCCATTAGGGATCGCTCCGTCGCCATCCTATTATTCTCCGCATTAAGATCCTCCTGGGCCTTAGCCAGCTCATCTCGCACCTTTGCAACTTCTGCATTATGTTGTGCCTGATTCGCCAGGGTCACCTCTGTAGCTAACAGAGTCGCCAAAGTGCCCAAGAGCTCAGATAAGACTTGAGCCGGCGGCCGACTTGAACCGCTCGCTCCAACTGTTGCAGTAGCAGTTGAACCAGATGTCATAGCAGCAGTTGTTGACAAGTTTAGAACCGGTTGCGTACCAGCCATAAAAATAGCAGCCCTGCTCGGCGGCTCATAAGGGTACGGAATGTTGTCACCATTGGAATAGCCCCCAAACCCGCCATCCTAAAGCTGATAGATTGACTCAGTTTCTCCAGTTGAGGACTCATCACCTGAATAGATGGTCGTCTTTCCGCCAGATGCGGAACGTTCCTCGAGATCCGCCCCATGAATAAAGCCAACAAAGGCGTGCTTCCAACCGGGTTGAACCCTGGCAGGTTATGTGCGCTGATCCATCTTGATGCAGGCGTCCGGCTCAGGCTCTAACTTGCCGATCTTGCCGACGAAGACGTGAATTCCGCCAAAGGGGACCTGGTACCAGTACTCGATTGAGTCGGCCTCGGGGCCCCAGCCAGCGTCATCGATGTAGATCTGGCCGCAGCGACTCTTAGTCATCTGGGCCATGGTGTATCCTTTGATCCCTGAGAATTTGCCCTTCAAGAACTCGAAACCACCGTGCACTGGTGTAACGCCCCGGACACACCCGCCGGTGGTCGCATTCTGGCGGGATCTAGATCGCCCCACAGATCAATACTAGTCTTTTCACGCGACTTTGTCCTCACTGCGGCGCACTCCGGAGCAACTTCGGCCGGTCACCCATCTCAAACTACTCCAAGCTGAGCACGCTTAACTTTGGAGTTCTATCCAATGGGCTCCCGCAAAAGAAGGAATTCCTTATTGATATGAGTAGTCTATCATCCCTAATAAGCCGTGCTATCACATACACCCACACTCAAAGGAACCGACGTCCTCGTCGGGCCACGTGAACGCTCCTCTTGGCACAACCGTCAGGCATCCAGCCCGCACATGTGCCATGCCGTGTGCCACGACGGGTCACAAACGCCATGAACAACATGACCGCGACCTGTCGCAACCATCCATGTAACCGCGAGGGTCGGCTCGATACCAACTTGTAACGCCTTGACACACCCGCCGGTGGTCGCATTCTGGCGGATCTAGACTAGCCCCACAGATCAATACTAGTCTTTTCTCGCGACTTTGTCCTCACTGCGCGCACCCGGAGCAACTTCGGCCGGTCACCCATCCTCAAACTACTCCAAGCCGAGCACGCTTAACTTTGGAGTTCTATCCGAATGGGCTCCCGGAAAAGAAGGAATTCCTTATTGATATGAGTAGTCTATCATCCCTAATAAGCTAGGCTATCACAACTGGCCCCGTGGTGGGCGCCAACTGTCGGGGACTTAACATGAAAGATGCCCTTGTGAAAGGACTTAAGTGTGGAGCCATCGCACATAGGTTAGCTCGAAGGGGTTGAACAGGACAAAGGACACAAGGTTTACCCAGGTTTGGCCCCTCTCAATGAGGTAAAAGCCTAATTCCTCCTTCGAGTTGTATTGCTTGAGTTTCACTAAAAGGGAGCGATTAAGCTTGACCTAGCTATCAATCAGTAGTTTCTTAGGTTAACCCGCCGCCGGGTCTTGCCTGTTGATGTTTGCTAGAACTACGTCGGTATTTCCCCAAAGAGGAAGGGATGATGTAGCACAGCGACGGTAGGTATTTCTCTCAGTTATGAGACCAAGGTTATCGAACCAGTAGGAGAACCACGCAACACAACGTAAACAACTCCTGCACACAAATAACAAATACTCGCAACCCAACGTGTTAAAGAGGTTGTCAATCCCTTTCAGGTAACGACACCAGAAATTGGCACGGAGACGGGAGAAAGTTGTAGTAGATTGGATAAATAGATCGCAAACAAAATAAAGTGCAGCAAAGTATTTTTGTATTTTTGGTTCAATAGATCTGAAAATAAAAGCAAATGAAAATAGATCGCAAAGGCTAATATATGAAAGAAGAGACTCTGGGGCCGTAGGTTTCACTAGTGGCTTCTCTCGAGAAAAATAGCAAACGGTGGAATAACAAATTACTATTGGGAAATTGATAGAACTTCAAATATTCATGATGATACCTAGGCAATGATCATTATATAGGCATCACGTCTAAAATTAGTAGACCGACTCCTGCCTGCATCTACTACTATTACTACACACACCGACCACTATCCAGCATGCATCTAGTGTATTAAGTTCATGGAAAAATGGAGTAATGCAATAAGAACGATGACATGATGTAGACAAGGTCTATTTATGTAGAAATAGACCCCATCTTGTTATCCTTAATAGCAACGATGCATACGTGTCGGTTCCCCTTTAGTCACTAGGATCAAGCACCGTAAGATTAAACCCATCACAAAGCACCTCTTCCTGCAAGATAAATAGATAAAGTTGGCCAAACAAAACCCAAATAATGGAGAAGAAATATGAGGCTATAAGCAATCATGCATATAAGAGATTAAAAGAAGACTCAAATAAATTTCATGGATAAAAACATAGATCTGATCATAAACTCAAAGTTCATCAGATCCCAACTAACACACTGCAAAAAGAGTTACATCATATGGATCTCCAAGAGACCATTGTATTGAGAATCAAGAGAGTGTGTGTGTGTGTGTGAGAGAGAGAGAGAGAGGAAGCCATCTAGCTACTAACTACGGACCCGAAGGTCTATAATGAACTACTCAACCTCATCGGAGAGGCTCCAATGAGGATGATGAACCCCTCCATGATGGTGTTTAGATTGGATCTGGTGGTTCTGGAACTTGCGGCGGCTGGAATTAATTTACGTCGACTCCCCTAGGGTTTTTTGAATATTGGGGTATTTATGGAGCAAAGAGGCGGTGCGGGAGGCCACCGAGGTGGGCATAACCCACCTAGGCCCGCCCTAGTAGGTTGTGCCCCCCTCGGGCACCCCTATGGTACTTCTTCGGCCCATCTTATGTCTTCAGGTCCAGGCGAAATCCACAAAAAGTTTCGCTGCGTTTGGACTCCGTTTGGTATTGATTTCCTACGATGTAAAAAACAAGCAGAAAACAGCAACTGGCACTAAGCACTATGTCAATAGGTTAGTACCAAAAAATGATATAAAATGATTATAAAATGACTGTAAAACATCCAAGAATGATAATATAACGTCATGGAAATTATAGATACGTTGGAGACGTATCAGCATCCCCAAGCTTAATTCCTGGTCGTCCTCGAGTAGGTAAATGATAAAAACAGAATTTTTTATGTGGAATGCTGCCTAACATGTTCATCACATATTCTTTTCTTTGTAGCATGTCATTTGGACTTTTATATGGTTCAAAGCAATAGTATAGTTTTGACATGAAGACTCTAATACACAAGCATATCAACAAGCAACCATGTCTTTCAAAATATCAGCGCTAAAGCAAGTTATCCCTAGCCCATTATGCTAATCATTGGTCCATTCATGAAACACACTTGAATACTAGCTATACCCAATGCTCAAGTATGATCATAGTGCCCCTTAGTTGGTGCTTTATAAGAGAAGATGGGGACTCAAGTAAAAATAAAAATTGCATAAAGTAAAAGAAAGGCCCTTCATACAGGAAAGTAGGGATTTGTAGAGGTGCCAGAGCTCAAAGCAAAAATTGAGAGATAAAAACATTTTGGGAGGCATACTTTTTCCACCAACAAAAACGACTTAGAGTTCCCAACACTTTCCATAGATATATAATAGGCGGTTCCCAAACAGAAAATAAAGTTTATTCCTTTTTCCACCGTACTTTCACTTTCCATGGCTAACCGTATCCACATGTGCCCTCCATACCAACACTTTCCAAGGAATTTATTATTTGACAACATAAAGTAAATTCATTTTCCATACTCTCGTGCAATGACAAGTAAATCAACACTCATCGTGAGAATAACACATCTAGCATGGAAAACATCGGCCACCCTCACCGCCTCGCGAGCGGTACGAGCACACAAAAGAGAAATTTATTTTGAAAATTAGAGATGGCACATACACATTTGCTTAGAACGGCACTAAAATACTGCATATAGGTAGGTATAGTGGACTCATATGGCAAAGCTGGTTTAAAGGGTTTTGGGTGCACAAGCAGTGATCATACTTAGCGCAAATGTAGGCTAGCAAAAAGATTGAGAAGTGTCCAACCAAGAAACGAAAAATCTCATAAGTGAGCATTAAGCATAACTAACGCCGAATAATGCACCACAAGTAGGATGTAATTTCATTGCATAACTATGGACTTTCGTGCTTTCATAGGGAATCACAAACCTTGACACCAATATTCTTCCTAAAGCATAATTACTCATCAACATGACTCACATATAATATCGACATATCTGTCACACCCTGATTTTCATGCCACAACACTTAAGCTAATAAATCATGATAAATTTTGGTTTGACAAAAACTTTTGAGTGTTTTGAACCTTGCCTTGATTGGATTTCGTGTGTTGTTTGCAAGTGCTCTAAAAATCAAATAAATCCCCCAACTCCTATACTTCATCTCCTTGATCCAAAACCTTTTCCCAATGATCATGCCATGTGTATAGAGCAATATAGTATTTTCTTACAAAAATAATTTGGCCAATAAGTATTTTCAAAAATTAGTTTTCCAAAAACCCCTGAATTGAGGTTTGCACTGCAAGTACTTAATTAAGGGCAGTAAAAATATTTCCAAAAATATATTTGTCTCCTATTAGATATAGGATACCCAGAAACCACAAAAATATAATTTTAAATGTTATTTTCCTATTTTATTTAAAAGTTTTTTCTTAAGGCCAGAAATGATCTTTAATATGGAAAAATTAATTTATTGTTTCAAAAATATTTGACAAAAAATTAGGGAAACCCAGTGGACATATATTTTCCATATATAAGAGTTTCAACACATGGTCATGTTCAAAATATTGGTCAAACCCCTCAAAAACCCTTTCTGGATATTTCAAGCTTTTGAAATATTTACAAAGGAAATATTCTCCAAAAATTCCAAGAAAATTCTATCATGTCACATATGCCATATTTGGTGATCGTGAGAAGTCTCATGTCTTGGAGAACAATATAACATCATCAAATCCCCTCAAAACCATTTCTGTCCATTTTGAAGTTTGAGCAACTTTACATTGCCAAACATTCCCGAATAATCTCAAACCTTGTGAACATTCTCAAATAATCTAATTATTCATCTATACCAAATGGCACAAGTTGGAGAACAAGTTAACTTGATCAAAGCGCCACAAAACCCTTCCAGTCCAGAACCAAATTTGGACAACTCTACATTGCCAAGTGTGTCCTTTTGATCTGAATTTTTGTGGACATGTTCAAATCCTCAAATAATGACACTAAACCAAGTGGTGCATCAAGGAGAATAGATTTGCATGACTAAATCTTGGAAAATCCATTTCTGCTGATTTCTAGGGTTTACCAAAGTTACATTGGCTACTTTGCCCAAATGAGCTCAAACTTGGTGGAACACCCTAATTATATGTGCCATTCCATCCTGTTAATTCTCATGGCAAGTGGAATTAATTTTCTTGCCCAAACCAACAACAAACAGCTTCTGCCATTTTACCAAAATTCCATTTTTGACCACTTCCACTAATCTCCATGACCCTATCTTTTTACCACAGCCCCTCCTAGTTCCCTTCTACCTCCAGTAACTCTTCCCTGGCCAATTCTCAATGATTGAGGGGTAAAATACCCCAATTTACCTCCCTGGACAGCCCCTCTCTCCCTCTTCTTCTACATCTCTCCTCTCCTACTGGCTCACCAGAGCATCCAAGGCCACCACCCCTTTGTTTACTCACCCCACAAAGCCCCAGACACTAGTGGACGCGCCCCTGGCAGATAAACAATGCCATGGCGTGCAGAGTCAAGGCTGAGCACGCCATGCTGCTGCTCCCAAGACAGAGCACGCCCATTCCAAGGCCTCCTGTCGACCTTGGGCGCCAGAATCGTGTCGCCGAGACCGCCTCGGCCCACGACACGCAACACCGCCAGCCCCTCCTCCTCGCCTCCTCTCCTCCCCATTGAGCATGCCCGAGAGCTCCCAAGTGGGCAAGAGCTCCACCTCGTCGCCTCCCACATACACCCTCCCAGCCTCTCGCCGCCTCCATCCACACTCACTCCTCCTAGCTACCTCCTGACCAAGCCTCTTTCCCCTCGTGCCCTCTGTCCACCTCCATGGATCGGAGCACCGCCACCGCCTCCGCCTAGATTCGCCGCCTCCTCCTCTTTCTCATCCCTAGCCCTCCAAATACTCTACTATAACCACCTCGATCCACCCCGGATCCCTTCCTTCCCATTCTCGCCGTGTCGTCGTGCCCATCTCCGCCGTCGCGGACTCCGCCATGGCCGATGTTCACCGACTTTGCTGCTCCCTCGTCCCAACATGACCATCTTTGGGCGCGGTGTGGGCAGGGCATTCTCCCATACCACCGTCCTGGCCTCGGGTGCAGGGGAGCGGCCGGAACCATCACCGGCGAGCGCGGCGTCCGCCCCTACCTCTGCCTGTCTGGAGGAAGGAGGAGGCAGGAAGAGAAAGAGAGAGAGATGGCGTGGGACCCGCGTGTCGGCGACCCTGTGGACTGGGCCCGCAAGTTTAAGTGGAAACGGCTTCACAAGAAGCCGTCTTCCCGCGGCGAAAACGTACTACCCGAGTACGCCTTCACGCCACCTCCTCCTCACATGGCCGAGCCACTGGGCCGAGCCCAGTAGGCGCTGTTTAGCTGGGCTTCGCCCAGTGCGCTTCATAAGGTTGACTCCCTTTCTTCCTTTTTCTTTTTATAAATATTGTAAAATCTCTAGTAAATTCAGATGGACTCCAAATTTGATGATTCAAATTTCTAGTGACTCCATAAATCATGCTCTACCTGTTGGTGCAACATGCACATTTTTCCAGGGAATTTTTCTTCATAAACATTTATCAAATCTTGTTTTTCCATTTCTGTACTGAAGTTTAGAAAATCACAGAGAGCCCATTTTTTATCCAAATTCCATGGTTCAAACTCCTAGATGTCTATAAGTTCATAACTTAGTTTATGAACATTTTTATTAATACTTTGTGTATCACCTCAAATAATGGTCTATTTCTTCATATTTGTCAACTTTGCAAATTCATAGGAAAATCATTTCAACTCCAAATCCAGTGAAACCAATACCTAGATGCTTCTAAAATCATCCTTTGTTAAATGGGTGCCTTTATCATTTTTCAAAAATATGTTTCTGTACACTTCTTGCAAATCCATAAACCCCTTGATTCCATCATATCAAAATGTTTAGAAATATCCACTTATCCAATTCCATTGAAATCACTTTGGTCGTTCCTCATATGACTAGGGGTATCCTAGAAAAGTCAACTTCATATTTTTAGAGCACTTTTATTTTTGCCTTGTGGTGTTGCTTATTATGATTGTTTCCGACGTTAGTTGACGAAGTAGACGGAGTACTTGGAGAAGGACTAGAAGACTTGAAGACTCAGATGAACCAGGCAAGCAGCCCTTTGACCATGTCTATGAAACCTTTTTATGCATGTCATATATTACCTTATCGTTGTTGCAACGGAATCATGATGGGGTGATAACCACTTCGATGGTTGCCACCGTACTTCCTCGTTGATACCTGCATTCTGCATGACCCTACCTTCTTATGAGGGTTATGCCGGTGGGAGTAGTTAGGATGCTAAAGTAGTTGCTACGCAAAAAGGGACGGGTATATGCATGGTGAAGGAGGCAAAGTTTTTTTCAAAAGACTTTTTCGAAAACCCCGTCGGGTGCCACTTATGCCCGAGGGAGATGATGAAATAGGTAACCACTTGATGACGAAGTGGTGTACCGAGGCAATTGTGTGTGTTGTTTTCGAAAATGGATTAGATTAAGATTTGTCGACTATCCCAACCTTACATGCGCAACCACTCTACCCTTATATGGGAAAGGGCATTATTGATTACCTAGGCCGATACTAGCTTGGAGCCCGCATTACTAGTGACGGGGAGAGTTGGTGCTCTCTCTCGACGGGTCGTGCTGTAGGGCGGCCATGACTGTTTTCACAGGGCACCGAACACACCGCTGGTACCCGTGCTTGTGGTATATGATGAATATGGGAGCGAGGCTCCACAACTTTATGATGTGAAATGTTAGGCACGGGGTTACTACTAATTGAGTGGACTCCATGTTAGTGTCGTCTAGGGAAAGGTAGTGATCGGTGCTTACCCCGGTACTTGAGGTACCGCTGGTCGTGGATGACATGAAGTTCCCGGATCTTGTGGGTACAGTGTGCAACCTCTGCAGAGTGTAAAACTATTCGAATAGCCGTGTCCACGGTCAAGGACAGTTGGGCGGTGCTGCTTAAACTACGTCCAGAGTTTCACAACTGTGTGTGTGTTTGTGTTGATAAAATGAATTGGGTCAAGTCAAGGGACTTGACATGTTTGAGTTGGGTTGGTGCCCACTCTATTTATGTTGGGTTGGTGCCCACTCTATTTATGTTGATATCTGTAACATGCCCTCATGGTTACTTGATGCATATCTTAACAGTTGTTGAACATGTCATTGCACTCAAAACTAGCTTTCTGCAAAAATATACCCATATCATGCATTGTTGTACCTTGAACCAAAACATGGGTTGCTTGCGAGTACATTCAAAGTACTCATTGGCTTGCCACGGTTATTTAATTGACCGGGCATGGAAGAACCGGAGTTCAAGAAGAGTTCTTTGGAGACGAACATGCGAACTAGGACGCTTCCCAATGTAATGCCCGTAGGGTTAAGGCAGATGGCATGTGTTCTACTTATCGGCTTAAGATTTCCGCTACTTGTGTTTCATTTGATGTTCAGCCCTTAAGGCTTTATCAATGTAAGACTTGACCATAATGGTCATAATTTGTGTAAGAAGGTATGTATGGATGTAAGACTCTTGTTATTCAGCTTCTGTGTGTTTAGTGAGCATTGATCTCTGGGATCACTGTACACATGCATTCGGTGATCTCGACTCATGAGTCGGGGTCCCCACAGAGCTGGTATCAAAGCCATCCTGACTGTAGGAAGCCTTAGTTAGCATGGTCATTAGTTAGGGTAAAACTATTTCCAAAACTACTACTAGTTTTCAAAACTATCTATACTTCTCTTCCCCTTCTAAGTTTTTCGAAAACTAAGATATACTTTCCTCTTCCCCTTCAAAATTTAATGGTCGCTAGAACCCTTATGCCCCTGACCACTGGATTCCTTGTAATCCTCGTGGATAATCAAGAAGGAAGATGCCTTGCCAGACGTTCACCCACATCTCCCGAACACAATATTGGCGACATCACAACAAGACGATACCAACAGAAGATACATCCTCGAGGAATGAGGACCTGAAGACCCAGGAGATGGTGACATCCTTGACACTACCCCAAGATGATGCAACCTTAGCCTACGATGATTAGGGCATAGGATATGCAAGATCATGGTATACATCGCTAGTAGAGCAACCCTGTCCTTACCGTTGTTGTGTCGGCAACCACCGGTGGATGAGAACCTAGCCATTTGGTCCGCCTCACTATAGTGAGCAGGAAAACGGTTCTCTTCATCCCCGCCTTCGATTTACATCGGCAACAACGTAATCGACACGATGGACCTCTATTACGCCTTGATAATGTCATTGCATAAAGGATTACCTACCGGTACCATCGACACTTAGAAGACAAAAAGGGATCGCCGTGATTAAGAAGACAATAGAAGACCCGGTCAATGCCGCCATTCAGGAGCCACCTTCACCCCATCACTTCAACAGCAAGAAGTTGTCAAGATTCTTCAGCTCAACCTGCATCGTTTCATCAAACAAGAGACGAGCAACACCGAGGAAAACTCGAAGACGCATGAGGCACAAGGCACGACTCATCGAGTCCGAGAACCCCTAGGGTAGGATGAGTCGTGTACCCCTATGCGCAGTCGAGTTCGTATGATAGTTCGAATAGAACCATGATTGTGTGTTGCTTGTTTTTATTTGTTTGTGTTTTGATATAGGTCGCACTTTTGCCCTAAGCGACAAGTATGCGACTATATCACCTTCCTTGTTTCTTTTGTTTGGCCCTCTTTGCACCTGTTTGTTTGCACTAGCACTATAGAACCCAGTTTAGGCATTCCCCTCCTCTATGCTACTTTTCCCTCTCATCCCTCTCTGTCACACCCTGATTTTCATGGCACAGCACTTAAGCTCTTAATCATGCTAAAATGTGGTTTGACAAAAACTTTTGAGTGTTTTGGACTTTGCTTGATTTGATTTTTGTCTGCTGTTTGCAAGTGCTCTAAAAATCAAATAAATTCCCCAACTCCTATACTTCATCTCCTTGATCCAAACTCTTGAACCAATGATCATGCCATGTGTATAGGACATAAAAGTATTTTCTTACAAAAATAATTTGGCCAAAAAGTATTTTCAAAAATTAGTTTTTCAAAAACCCCTGAATTGAGGTTTGCACTGCAAGTACTTGATTAAGGGAAGTAAAAATCTTTACAAAAATATATTTGACTCCTATTAGATATAGGATACCCAGAAACCACAGAAATATAATTTTAAAAGTTATTTTTCCTATTTTATTTAAAGGCTTTCTCTTAAGGCCAGAAATGGTCTTTAATAGGTAAAAATTATTTTATTGCTTCAAAAATATTTTACAAAATTTAGGGAAACTCATAGGACATATATAGTCCATATATAAGAGTTTCAACACATGGTTATGTTCAAAATATTGGTCAAGCCCCTCAAAAACCCTTTCTGGATATTTCAAGCTTTTGAAATATTTACAAAGGAAATATTATCCAAATATTCCAAGCAAATTCTATCATGTCACATATGACATATTTGGTGATCCTACCAAGTCTCATGACTTGGAGAATAAGATAGCATCATCAAAACCTCTCAAAACCATTTCTGTCCATTTTGAAGTTTGAGCAACTTTACATTGCCAAACATGTCCAAATGTTCTCAAACCATGTGAACTTGCTCAAATGGTATAATAATTCATCTAGACCAAATGGCACAAGTTGGAGAGCAAGTTAACTTGATCAAAGTGCCCCAAAACTCTTTCTGTCCAGAACCATATTTGAACAACTTTGCATTACCAACTTTCTCTCCTTGACCCCACCTTTTGTGAGCATGATCACATGACCAAATGAGGCCACCACACCAAGGGGTGCATCAAGGAGAAGTGATTTGCTCAACTAAATCTAAACAAGTTCATTTCTGCTAAATTCTAGGGTTTACCAAAGTTGCATTGTCAACTTTCTTCAAATGATCTCCAAATTGGTGGAAGGCCCTAATTATATGTGTCATTTCACCCTATGGAGTCTCATGGCAGATGCAGATCATCTACTTGCCCAAACCCCCATCAAACACCTTCTGGCAGATAATTAAAATGCCTATTTTGACCCCTTCCACTATTCTTGGGGAGCTTAACTTTTTACCACAGCCCCTCCTGACCAACTCCTACCTCCAGTAACTCTCCTCCTTCAATAGCTCAATTATTTGGGGGTAAAGCCCATCCCTATCTCTCTCTGTTTACCCATGGCAACTCCTCCTCTCTCTCTCTCCTTTCTATATGCAGCGCCCCACCTAGCTCCTGACCACTCTAGAGCATCCAAGGAAGCTCCAAGACACAAGTGGACACGGCAGCGCGCAGCGCCATGCCGGCCAAAGCCCGCCTGAGCTGCTGAAGAGCGGCCGAGCCCTCGCCGCCAAGACTCCCGTCAACCTCGGGCCGCCCAAGCGCACTGTCCGACGCCTCGACGTCCGCGACACGCCACCACTGTCCCCCTCCTCTCTCTCTCCTGCCTGCCTCCTTTCAGATATGCGCCGCCGCCCGAGAGCTCCAATCAACGAGCTCACACGCGCGACGCCTTGGCACTTTCCGCTCCCTCTCTCTCTTCCTGGCGCCCTACTCCACGCCCACGAACGCCGTAGACAACCTCACTCCCTCCCTCCTGGCCTCCCGAGCCGTTGTCGCGCCACCAAAGCCAAGGCCCACCATGAGCTACGGGCGGCTATTTAAGGCCACCCCGAGCCCTCTCTGGCCTCCTTCCGCACCCACTCACTCCCAGTGACCCCCTGGACCAACCCAATCCTCCTCCTGTGCCCTCTGTCCACCTCCATGGCCGGAGCAGTGCCGCCGCCTCCACCTAAATTCAGCCGAGCCTCGAGCTCTTCCCCTATCCTCTCCCCACCAGCCAGTTCTCGAGCAAGGCGGATCTCCCACGATCCTTCCTCGTCCGGGACACACCGCAGCGCCGCGCCCCACCTCGCTGCCGCCTCCATCCGCCGCGATGATGCACCACCCGCATCCGACCACCCCGCCTCCGTGGAGTACCTCGCCGGATGCGCCATTCTTCCTCGAGCACGCCGGTGGGCGGAGCGTCGCGAGACGCCTCAGAACGCCGGCGATGCGCCGCCGGGCGCCTCTGTGTCTCCCGCGCGCCAGCGCAGGAGGTTGAGGACGAACCCGACAAGCGGGCCCGCTGCTCGGCCGCCCGGCGGGCCCCGTCGTTAAGTGGAAGCGGCTTCCGCCGGATCCGCCTCCTCCGCGCGAAGGCGCAGCCCCGCAAGCCGCCTTCGACGTGGCCCCTGCGCGCGTGCGGCCGAGCCGCTGGGCCGGCCCAGTGGTGCCTGCCGCTATGCCTCGCCCAGTGCGCGCCGCCGCCGCCCAGATCCAGCCCGTTTGGGTAAATATCTTTTCCCCTTTTTCTTTTCTGTGGAGTTTCTAAAATCCATAAACAAATCAAATCAACTCCAAATTTGATGATTCAAATTTCTAGAGACTCCATAAATCATGCTCTACATGTTGATGCAACATGCACATTTTTCCAGATACTTTTTCCTCACAAACATTTGTCAAATCTTGTTTTTCCATTTCTGTGATGAACTTTAGAAAATCACAGAGGGCTCATATTTGATCCAAATGCCATGATTCAAACTCCTGTATGCATCTAAGCTCATAACCTAGTTTATGAACATTTTTCTTGATACTTTCTGTACCACACAAATTATTGAGCCATTTCTTCATATTTATCAGCTTTGCAAATTCATAGGAAATTCATTTGAACTCCAAATCCAGTGAAACCAATTCCTAGATGCTTCTAAAATCATCCTTTGTTAAATGGGTGCCTTTGCTCATTTTTCAAAATAATATTTCTGTACACTTCTAGCAAATCCATAAACCCCTTGATTCCATCATATTGAAATGTTCGGAGATGTCCATTGATCCACTCCCAATGAAACCACTTTGGTCATCCCTCATGTGACCAGAGGTATCCTAGAAAAGTCCAACTCATATTTTTAGAGCACTTTTATTTCCTGCCTTGTTGTGTTGCTTATTATAGTTGCTTTCGGCGATAGTTGACGAGGTAGACGAAATGCTCGGAGATGGATCAGAGATATTTGAAGACCTCGAGGACTTCGTTAAAACAGGCAAGCAGCCCTTTGACCATGTTTATGAAACCTTCTTATACATGCCATATAGTTCGTTATATTTGTTGCATCGGAATCATGATGAGATGGCGAACCACGTGGTTGGTTGCCTCGGTTACATTCCTCGTTGATACTTGCATTGTGCATGGCCCTACCTTCTTATGAGGGTTATGCCGGTGGGAGTAGATAGGATGCTAAGTAGTGCTATGCAAAAGGGACGGGGATATGCATGGTGATGGAGGCAAAATATTTTCAAACAACTTTCGAAAACCCCATCGGGTGCCATTTATGCCCGAGGGAGATGATGAGAAAGGTAACCACTTGATGACGAAGTGGTGTACCGAGGCAAGTGTGTGTTGTTTTCGAAAACGGATTAGATTTAAGATTTGATGACTGTCCCAACCCTACATGCGCGACCACTCTACCCTTATATGGGAAAGGGAATTGTTGAGTACCTAGACCGATACTAGCTTGGAGCCCGTTACTAGTGACGGGGAGAGTTGGTGCTCTCTCTGGGACGGGTCGTGCCAAGTAGGGCGGCCATGACTGTTTTCACAGTGGCACCGACACACCGCTGGTACCCGTGCTTGTGGTATGTGATGAATATGGGAGCGAGGCTCCACAACTTTATGATGTGAAATGTTTGGCACGGGGTTACTACTAATCGAGTGGACTCCATGTTAGTGTCGCCTAGGGAAAGGCGGTGATCGGTGCTTATCCCGGTACTTGAGGTACCGCTGGTCGTGGATGACACGGAAGTTCCCGGATCTAGTGGGTAAAGTGTGCAACCTCTGAGAGTGTAAAACTATTCAATAGCCGTGTCCACGGTCAAGGACGGTTGGCGGTGCTGCTTAAACTATGTCCGTGGTTTTCAACCGTGTGAGTGAGATGATGGAATGACTTGGGTCAAGCCAAGGACTTGACACGATTGAGATGGGTTGGTGCCCACTGCTTATGATAAACGGGTTGGTGCCCACTCTATTTATGTTGATATCTGTGACCGGATCTCATGGTTACTTGAATTCTCTTGATGCATGCTTTATAGGATGTTGAACATGTCATTGCACTCAAAACTAGCTTTATGCAAAATCTACCTATGTCATGCATTGTTGTACCTTGAACCAAAACATGGGTTGCTTAAGTAGTACATTCAAAGTACTCATTGGCTTGCCACCGGTTATTTAATTGACTGTGCATGGAGGAACCGGAGTTCGAGGAAGAGTTCTTTGGAGATGATCATGCGAACTAGGACGCTTCCCAATGTAATGCCCGTAGGGTTAAGGCGATGGCATGGGTTCTACTTATCGACGATTTATTTCCGCCGCTTATGTTTCATTTGATGTTCAGCCCTTAAGGCTTTATCGATGTAAGGCTTGACCATAATGGTCACAATTTGTGTAAGACGGTATGTATGGATGTAAGACTCTTGTTATTCAGCTTCAGTGTTCAAGTGAGCATTGATCTCGGGATCATCAGACACGCAGCATTTGGTGATCACGACTTATGAGTCGGGGTCCCCACAGAGCTGGTATGAGAGCCATCCTGACTGTAGGAAGCCTTAGTTAGCATGGTCGTTAGTTAGGGTAAAACTATTTTCAAAACTACTACTAGTTTTCAAAACTATCTATACTTCTCTTCCCCTTTTGAGTTTTTCGAAAGCTAAGATATACTTTCCTCTTCCCCTTCAAAATTTAATGGTCGCTGGAACCCTTATGTCCCTTGCCACTGGATTCCTTGTAATCCTCGTGGATAATCAAGAAGGAAGATGCCTTGCCAGACATTCACCCACATCTCCTGAACACAAGATTGGCGACATCACAACAAGATGATACCAACAGAAGATACACCCTCGAGGAATGAGGACACAAGACCTGTGAGATGGCGACACCCTTGACATCGCTCCAAGATGATGCAACCTTAGCCTACGACGACCGTGGCATAGGTTATGCAAGAACATGATATGCATCGCTAATAGAGTAACCCTGTCACTACCGTTGTTGTATCGGCAACCACCGATGGATGAGAACCTAGCCATTTGGTCCGCCTCACCATAGTGAGCAGGAAAACAGTTCTCCTCATCCCCCGCTCTTGGTGTCGAAGTTGTCATCAACGTAACCGACATGATGGACCTCTATTATGCCTTGAAACGTCATTGCATAAAGGATTACCTACCTGGTACCATCAACGGCTTAGAAGACAAGAAGGGATCTTCGTGATTGAGAAGACAATGGAAGACCAAGTCAAAGCCAGTTATGAGGAGCCACCTTCACCCCATCACTTCAACAGTAAGAAGTGGTTGAAGACTCTTCAAGCTCAACCGGATCGTTTCATCAAATAACTACAAGAGACGAGCAGCACCGAGGGAAACCCGGAGATCGCACGAGGCACAAGGCACGACTATGGAGTCCGAGAACCCCTAGGGTAGGATGAGTCGTGTACCCCTATCGCAATGAAGTCCGTATGATGGTTCGAGTAGAACCATGAGTGTATTGCTTGTTTTTATTCGTCCGTGTCTTGATATCAGTCGCCCTTTTGCCCCAGGCAACAAGTACGCAACTATATCACCTGCCTTATTTTGTTGTTTGTGTTTGGCCTTTTGGCACTTGTTTGTTTGCACTTGCACTATAGAACCCCCCTTTAGGCGCTTCCCCCCTCTATGCTGCTTTTCCTCTCATCTCTTTCCTCAATCAAGACAAGCAAGACAATATGCACCAAGGATTCCACCTCGGCGACCAACAAGCGCTGAAGACTTTTGCTACAACCTCCTCGACCAAGTACAACCCTGTATGATTACACCTCAAGACTAGAACCCTATTCCCAGACCCTTCAAGACATCGCGAGGTACCCCAGCTCGAATCCTTAACCATGTGCTTAACCCACGGAATTGCAAGGGAACCCGTTAAGCCTCCGTAACCTTGCTTGTCACCGGGTTCATTATGGAACTAGTGGATAGAGTGAATGAGCACATTATCTTCCTAAGATAGCACCAAACCGATGATGCCATAGGGAAGACCAATCTGAGGATATAGGAATAGAGGGCAAATGACTTGATGAGTTTATATCAATGACTTTGAGGAACTATCTCGAGACTCTTTGGTGGATTATAAGGCTACCATGTTGGTAGATGAACTTGGTGGGATCATGATTATAGAGTAGCGTAGCTTTCACTACCCATGGGTGAATTGGATTTATAGGACAATTGATCACAAGTCAATTCTTGGAAGTATTTGGATTTAACTTAGCCATGGGATATTGACAGAGACAGCTTGATATTACGTAAATGACTTGGGGAACTGTAGGACTTCTCGTTGGACACAATATTTGGATTTAGTAGGTGATCCTAGTTGAATATAGATGCTGAGTATGTCAACAGGGTTCGAGTAATTGATTTAGACGGTGATCTCGATCATGATACCATGTTTCTCGTGGACTATAAACTAGGAGATTGGGCTAATTGTCGGAGTTTATTTAGGCATCTTTGTGAGCTTAACCTTGGAGTATTATTAGAATACAATAATGGGAATTGGTGGACTAACTATAGTAAGGCAGCTCTTTCAAGTATTGGGGATTATAAGGACTTTAGGGGATCATGTGGAACCCCAGCTTAGGCATTGGATTTGTAGAATTAATGGATTATGCAGTGATTGATGGAAGATAATGGGCTGTTGGAGTTGATTCATAGGAAGGAACCAAGTCTTGGAGTGGCTTACCGACGTGTTTCTCTAGGATAGAGGTGCTTTATCTTAGACCTTGGAAGGATAGGCTGAGCACTTGGATTGTCACGTTCAAGCTTAGCAGCTTATATGTTCTACCCATGGATTTTTAGGGGTAGACATACACATGAGTTTGGGGATTATAGACATGTATGATTTTGTTAGACCTCCTCTCGGGAGTCATGAGGATACGAATGGCATGAGTGATGATTGGAGTTGGCCGATACGAAATGATGCTATCAGTGTTATGATGTGATTTGTGTAAAGGACGAGATGGACTACTGGCATCTCAGAAACCGTGCTTAAAGATAGGATGATAAATCTTCATTCGCACACTAGAATCCTTGAAACCCTTATGCCCTACCAAGCCACAGCATGGTCGGATCATGACCATGGGTCTTGACTCTAGATCAAGAACACCTTAGACCGTACCCAACCGTGACCACCACCAATACCCCATACTACCTTATGTACATCACGAACAAAGATTTCATGGAGTTCTTGGACAAGTTAGTTGTCATCTTTCTTTGATGACATACTTGTCTACCCAAGACGGTAGAAGAATTGTTGAGCTGGTCTAGGAACATCCAAGATCGCCTTGTCTAGGAGGAAGAACTATACCAACCACCGTTGTCAAGGAGTGAGCTTCGCGTTGAAGACCGCGATATCCGCAAGCCACTCCTCTCAAAGGCAACTACGGCCTCATGAAGAAAACTATGCTACTCATGACCTTGAGCTAGCAAAGCAGTGGTTCATGCCCCAAGATATGGCGACATTACCTCTTACGGAAGGGATGTGAGATATACACGGATCACAAAGGTCTCAAGTATATTTTCACTCAAAAGGAATTAAACACGAGGCAAAGAAGATGGCTAGACTTGATCAAAGATTATGACCTCGGTGTTCAATACCACCTGGAAGGCTAATGTGGTAGCAGATGCATTAAGCGTAAAGGCTTGTTCCTTGAATGATATGTTAAGGACAGGCTGTCCGCCTTTGTATGAAGAACTTGAAAGCTTGGGTTGGAACTGGTTGCACCAGATTCTTAACTAACCTTGAAGTCAAGCCTTTCAGTGGCACCATTTGAAGTGTTATACGGACGGAAGTGCCGCACACCCTCAATTGGTCGAAACGGAGAAGGACTTGTCTTTGGGCCCGACATCCCGTGAAGTCAAGAGCAAGTCCAGCTTGTCGAGAGCGCTTGAAGACCGCCAAGCCAAGACCAAAGAGCTACGCTGACCCACATCGTCAAGACATGACCTTCCGGGTTGGAGACCATGTTATCTCCGGGTCACCCTCTCAAAGGAACCCAGCACTTCCATGTCAAAGGAAAGCTCGCCCCAAGATTCATCGGCCTTCTTCGAGATCACTCCAAGATTTAACAACCCCCTCCGAGATCGCTACGAGATGAAGAGAAGACAGTTACCGGCTGGAGTCACCACCTGACTCGCCCGCTGTGCACAATGTTTTTCCACACGACACAACCCCGGAAGTGTTTCCAACTTCCTAACTTGCCCGATCTCTACAAGGGCATCACCACCGAGCCATCGACCCTAGCCCAATCTAACCTACCGCGAGCTACACATTAGCAACTGGATCAAGAAGAGCGCCACGCACGAAGCCACATCATCAAGTACTTCAAGCTCAAGGGAGCACTACACTAAAGGTATAACATGAAGACTTGAAGACTACCCCGGATACAAGTTTCAGATCCCTTTCCGCTTAGCCTAGGAATCTCGGGACTAGATTCTTGTAAGGGGGTAGGTCTGTCACACCCTGATTTTCATGGCACAAAGACTTAAGCTCTTAATCATGCTAAAATGTGGTTTGACAAAACTTTTGAGTGTTTTGGACTTTGCTTGATTTGATTTTTGTCTGCTGTTTGCAAGTGCTCTAAAAATCAAATAAATTCCCCAACTCCTATACTTCATCTCCTTGATCCAAACTCTTGAACCAATGATCATGCCATGTGTATAGGACATAAAAGTATTTTCTTACAAAAATAATTTGGCCAAAAAGTATTTTCAAAAATTAGTTTTTCAAAAACCCCTGAATTGAGGTTTGCACTGCAAGTACTTGATTAAGGGCAGTAAAAATCTTTACAAAAATATATTTGACTCCTATTAGATATAGGATACCCAGAAACCACAGAAAAATAATTTTAAAAGTTATTTTTCCTATTTTATTTAAAGGCTTTTTCTTAAGGCCAGAAATGGTCTTTAATAGGTAAAAATTATTTTATTGCTTCAAAAATATTTTACAAAATTTAGGGAAACTCATAGGACATATATAGTCCATATATAAGAGTTTCAACACATGGTTATGTTCAAAATATTGGTCAAGCCCCTCAAAAACCCTTTCTGGATATTTCAAGCTTTTGAAATATTTACAAAGGAAATATTCTCCAAATATTCCAAGCAAATTCTATCATGTCACATATGACATATTTGGTGATCCTACCAAGTCTCATGACTTAGAGAATAAGATAGCATCATCAAAACCTCTCAAAACCATTTCTGTCCATTTTGAAGTTTGAGCAACTTTACATTGCCAAACATGTCCAAATGTTCTCAAACCATGTGAACTTGCTCAAATGGTCTAATAATTCATCTAGACCAAATGGCACAAGTTGGAGAGTAAGTTAACTTGATCAAAGTGCCCCAAAACTCTTTCTGTCCAGAACCATATTTGAACAACTTTGCATTACCAACTTTCTCTCCTTGACCCCACCTTTTGTGAGCATGATCACATGACCAAATGAGGCCACCACACCAAGGGGTGCATCAAGGAGAAGTGATTTGCTCAACTAAATATACACAAGTTCATTTCTGCTAAATTCTAGGGTTTACCAAAGTTGCATTGTCAACTTTCTTCAAATGATCTCCAAATTGGTGGAAGGCCCTAATTATATGTGTCATTTCACCCTATGGAGTCTCATGGCAGATGCAGATCATCTACTTGCCCAAACCCCCATCAAACACCTTCTGGCAGATAATTAAAATGCCTATTTTGACCCCTTCCACTATTCTTGGGGAGCTCAACTTTTTACCACAGCCCCTCCTGACCATCTCCTACCTCCAGTAACTCTCCTCCTTCAATAGCTCAATTATTTGGGGGTAAAGCCCATCCCTTTCTCTCTCTATTTACCCATGGCAACTCCTCCTCTCTCTCTCCTTTCTATATGCAGCGCCCCACCTAGCTCCTGACCACTCTAGAGCATCCAAGGAAGCTCCAAGACACAAGTGGACACGGCAGAGCGCCAAAGCGCTCATGCCGGCCAAAGCCTGCCTGAGCTGCTTCAAGAGGGCCGAGCCCCGCCACAGACTCCCGTCCACCTCGGGCCGCCCAAGCGCTGGGTCGACGCCTCGACGTCCGCGACACGCCACCACTCTGTCCCCTCCTCTCTCCCTCCTGCTGCCTCCTTTGCTTGCGCTACAAGGCCCGCTGAGAGCTCCAATCGACGAGCTCACACGCGACGCCTGCACTTTCCGCTCCCTCTCTCTCTTCTGGCGCCTTACTCCACGCCCACGAACGCCAGAGACAACCTCACTCCCTCCCTCCTGGCCTCCCGAGCCGTTGCTCATGGCCACCCGTGCGCCAAGGTCCACCATGAGCTACGGGCGGCTATTTAAGGCCACCCCGAGCCCTCTCGCCTCCTTTCGCACCCACTCACTCCCAAAGGACCCCTGGACCAACCCAATCCTCCTCCGTGCCCTCTGTCCACCTCCATGGCCGGGCAGTGCCGCCGCCTCCACCTAAATTCAGCCGAGCCCGAGCTCTTCCCCTATCCTCTCCCCACCAAAGAAGTTCCCCAGAGCAAGGCGGATCTCCCACGATCCTTCCTCGTCCGGGACACACCGCAGCCGTGCCCAGCCTCGCTGCCGCCTCCATCCACCGCGGATGATGCACCACCCGCATCCGACCACCCCTCCTCCGTGGAGTACCTCGCCGGATGCGCCATTCTTCCTCGAGCACGCCGGTGGGCGGGCGTCGCCGAGACGCCTCAGAACGCCGGCGATCGCCGTCAGGCGCCTCCTGTGTCTCTGTCACGCCTGCAGAGGTTGAGGACGAACCCGACAAGCGGGCCTCGCTTCGTCGCCGCCGGTGGGCGGGCCCGCTGCAAGTGGAAGCGGCTTCACGGATCCGCCTCCTCCGCTGGCGCAGCCCATAAGCCGCCTTCGACGTGGCCCTGGCACAGGCGGCTGAGCCACTGGCCGCCCAGTGGTGCTGCCGCTATGCCTCGCCAGTCGCGCCGCCGCCGCCAGATCCAGCCCGCTTGGGTAAATATCTTTTCCCCTTTTTCTTTTCTGTGGAGTTTCTAAAATCCATAAACAAATCAAATCAACTCCAAATTTGATGATTCAAATTTCTAGAGACTCCATAAATCATGCTCTACCTGTTGATGCAACATGCACATTTTTCCAGATACTTTTTCCTCACAAACATTTGTCAAATCTTGTTTTTCCATTTCTGTGATGAATTTTAGAAAATCACAGAGGGCTCATATTTGACCCAAATGCCATGATTCAAACTCCTGTATGCATCTAAGCTCATAACCTAGTTTATGAACATTTTTCTTGATACTTTCTATACCACACAAATTATTGAGCCATTTCTTCATATTTATCAGCTTTGCAAATTCATAGGAAATTCATTTGAACTCCAAATCCAGTGAAACCAATTCCTAGATGCTTCTAAAATCATCCTTTGTTAAATGGGTGCCTTTGCTCATTTTTCAAAATAATATTTCTGTACACTTCTAGCAAATCCATAAACCCCTTGATTCCATCATATTGAAATGTTCGGAGATGTCCATTGATCCACTCCCAGTGAAACCACTTTGGTCATCCCTCGACCACCAGAGGTATCCTAGAAAAGTCCAACTCATATTTTTAGAGCACTTTTATTTCCTGCCTTGTTGTGTTGCTTATTATAGTTGCTTTCGCATAGTTGACGAGGTAGACGAAATGCTCGGAGATGGATCGAGATATTTGAAGACCTCGAGGACTTCGTTAAAACAGTAAGCAGCCCTTTGACCATGTTTATGAAACCTTCTTATACATGCCATATAGTTCGTTATATTTGTTGCATCGGAATCATGATGAGATGGCGAACCACGTGGTTGGTTGCCTCGGTTACATTCCTCGTTGATACTTGCATTGTGCATGGCTCTACCTTCTTATGAGGGTTATGCCGGTGGGAGTAGATAGGATGCTAAGTAGTGCTATGCAAAAGGGACGGGGATATGCATGGTGATGGAGGCAAAATATTTTCAAACAACTTTCGAAAACCCCATCGGGTGCCATTTATGCCCGAGGGAGATGATGAGAAAGGTAACCACTTGATGACAAAGTGGTGTACCGAGGCAAGTGTGTGTTGTTTTCAAAAACGGATTAGATTTAAGATTTGATGACTGTCCCAACCCTACATGCGCGACCACTCTACCCTTATATGGGAAAGGGCATTGTTGAGTACCTAGACCGATACTAGCTTGGAGCCCACATTACTAGTGATGGGGGAGAGTTGGTGCTCTCTCTTGGGACGGGGTCGTGCCATGTAGGGCGGCCATGACTGTTTTCACAGGGCACCGGACACACCGTTGGTACCCCGTGCTTGTGGTATGTGATGAATATGGGAGCAAGGCTCCACAACTTTATGATGTGAAATGTTTGGCACGGGGGTTACTACCAATCGAGTGGACTCCATGTTAGTGTCGTCTAGGAAAGGCGGTGATCGGTGCTTACCCGGTACTTGAGGTATCGCGGTCGTGGATGACACGGAAGTTCCCGGATCTAGTGGGTAAAGTGTGCAACCTCTGCAGAGTGTAAAACTATTCAATAGCCGTGTCCACGGTCAAGGACGGTTGGCGGTGCTGCTTAAACTATGTCCGTGGTTTTCAACCGTGTGAGTGAGATGATGGAATGACTTGGGTCAAGCCAAGGACTTGACACGATTGAGATGGGTTGGTGCCCACTGCTTATGATAAATGGGTTGGTGCCCACTCTATTTATGTTGATATCTGTGACCGGATCTCATGGTTACTTGAATTCTCTTGATGCATGCTTTATAGGATGTTGAACATGTCATTGCACTCAAAACTAGCTTTATGCAAAATCTACCTATGTCATGCATTGTTGTACCTTGAACCAAAACATGGGTTGCTTGCGAGTACATTCAAAGTACTCATTAGCTTGCCACTGGTTATTTAATTGACCAGGCATGGAGGAACCGGAGTTCGAGGAAGAGTTCTTTGGAGACGATCATGCGAACTAGGACGTTTCCCAGTCAGAATGCCTGTAGGGTTAAGGCAGATGGCATGGGTTCTACTTATCGACGATGATTTCCGCTGCTTATGTTTCATTTGATGTTCAGCCCTTAAGGCTTTATCGATGTAAGGCTTGACCATAATGGTCACAATTTGTGTAAGACGGTATGTATGGATGTAAGACTCTTGTTATTCAGCTTCTGTGTGTTCAGTGAGCATTGATCTCTGGGATCACTGTACACGTGCATTCGGTGATCACGACTTATGAGTCGGGGTCCCCACACTCTCCTCAACCGAAGACCAGCAAGACAAGATGCACCAAGGAGTCTGCTTCGGCGACCAACTAGCACTGAAGACTTTTTGTTGCAGCCTCCTCGACCAAGTGAAACCCCGTAGAGTTATTTTTAACCCTCCAGACTAGAAACCCATTCCTAGACCCTTCGAGACTCCATGAGATACCCCAGTCCTTAACCATGTGCTTAACCCACAAATTGCAAAAGCATTAGTTAAGCCTCTGTAACCTTGCTTATCACTGGGTTCATTATGGAACTAATGAACGAGCACATTATCATCCTAAGATAGCACCAAAACTGGCTATGCCATAGGGAAGACCAATTTGAGGATATAGGAATAGAGGACAAATGACTTGATGAGTTTATATCAATGACTTGAGGAATTATATGAGACTATTTGGTGGATTATGAGGCTTTGATGTTGGTAGATGGACTTGGTGGGATCATGAGTATAGATTAGCATAGCTTTCATTACCCCTGAGTAAATTGGATTTAATAGGACAATTATGATTGCAAGCTGAAATTCTTGGAAGTATTTGGATTTGTCTTAGCCAGGGGATATTGATAGGAGATAGTTGATATTACGATAATGACTCGGGGGAAAGTATGGAAACTCTTGCGTGACATAAGATTTGGATTAAATAGGTTACCCTAGTGGAGTATGGATGCAGAGTAATTTTACATGGTTCAGAGTAAATTGGATTTAGACTGATGATCTTGATCATGATACCATGTCTCTCGGTGGACCATAAACTAGGAGATTGGATGAATTGACAGAGTTTATTTAGGTATCTATATAAGCTTGACCTTGGAGTTTACTTGACCATGATAATGGGAATCGGTGGACTGACTATAGCAATGATAGCCCTTTCAAGTATATGGGGATTATAGGAACCTTAGGAGATCATGTGGAACACCTTAACCATTGGATTTGTAGAATTAATGGATTGTGTAGTGATTGATGGAAGTTAATGGGCTATTGGAGTTGACTCATATGAAGGAAACAAGATCTTGAAGTGGCTTACGACGTGTTTCCTTAGGATAGAGATGCTTTATCATGGACCTTGGATCAATAGACTGAGCACTTGGATTGTGGTGATTAAGTTCAAGCTTAGCAGCTTATATGCTCTACCCATGGATTTTTAGGGGTAGCCATACATACGAGTTTGGGGATTGTAGACATATATGATTTTGTTAGACCTCCTCTCGAGAGTCATGAGGACATGAATAACATGAGTGATGATTGGAGCTGGCCTACAAGAGTTGATGCTTTCGGTGGTATAAGGTTGTTTGTTCAAAGGACTAGATAGAACAATTGGCATCTCAGGAACCGTGCTCAAGGATGGGATGATAAACGTTCACTCACACACTAGAACCCTTGAAACCCTTAGGCCATACCAAGCCACAACATGGTCGGATCATGACCATGGGCTTTGGCTCTAGGTCAAGTAGACCCTGGCCAATACTCAACCGTGACCATCACCAATGCCTCAGCCCACTTTACGTACCCCATAGGCTTCATGGAGTGCTTGGACAAGTTAGCTGTCATCTTTCTTTGATGACATACTTGTCTACCCGAAGACGGAAGAAGAATCGTTGAGCTGGTCAAGGAACATCTGAAGATCGTCATGTCTAGGAGGAAGAACTACGCCAACCACCATCTTCAAGAAGTATACCTCCGCATCAAAGACCAGGCATATCTGCAAACCATTTCTCTCGAAGGAACCAAGCATTTCCATGTCAAAGGGAAGCACCACACCAAGATTTATCGTCTCCCTCCGAGATCACTTCAAGACGAAGAGTAGACGACTACCAGCTAGAGTTACCACCTGAGTTACCCATTGTGCACAACGTTTTCCATGCATTACAATCCGGAAGTGTTTCCAACTTCCCAACCTGCCCGATCTCTACGAGGGCATTGACCATCGAGCCATCGACCCCTAGCCCCATTTAACCTACCACGAGCTACCCATTAGTAACCTGGATCAAGAAGAGTGACATATGCGAAGCCACACCATCAAGTACTTCAAGCTCAATGGAGCACTACACGGAAGCAGAAGCAACATGAGGACTTGAAGACTACCCCAGATCCAAGTTTCTGTATTCCTTTCCGCGCCTAGTCTGGGAATCTCGGGGACGAGATTCTTGTAAGGGGGGTAGGTCTGTCACACCCTGATTTTCATGCCACAACACTTAAGCTAATAAATCATGATAAAATTAGGTTTGACAAAAACTTTTGAGTGTTTTGGACCTTGCCTTGATTGGATTTCGTGTGTTGTTTGCAAGTGCTCTAAAAATCAAATAAATCCCCCAACTCCTATACTTCATCTCCTTGATCCAAAACCTTTTCCCAATGATCATGCCATGTGTATAGAGCAATATAGTATTTTCTTACAAAATAATTTGGCCAAAAGTATTTTCAAAATTAGTTTTCCAAAACCCCGAATTGAGGTTTGCAATCGCAAGTACTTAATTAAGGGCAGTAAATATCTTTCCAAAATATATTTGTCTCCTATTAGATATAGGATACCCGAAACCACAAAAATATAATTTTAAATGTTATTTTCCTATTTTATTTAAAAGCTTTTTCTTAAGGCCAGAAATGATCTTTAATATGGAAAAATTAATTTATTGTTTCAAAAATATTTGACAAAAAATTAGGGAACCTCAGTGGACATATATTTTCCATATATAAGAGTTTCAACACATGGTCATGTTCAAAATATTGGTCAAACCCCTCAAAAACCCTTTCTGGATATTTCAAGCTTTTGAAATATTTACAAAGGAAATATTCTCCAAAAATTCCAAGAAAATTCTATCATGTCACATATGCCATATTTGGTGATCGTGAGAAGTCTCATGTCTTGGAGAACAATATAACATCATCAAATCCCCTCAAAACCATTTCTGTCCATTTTGAAGTTTGAGCAACTTTACATTGCCAAACATTCCCGAATAATCTCAAACCTTGTGAACATTCTCAAATGTTCTAATTATTCATCTATACCAAATGGCACAAGTTGGAGAACAAGTTAACTTGATCAAAGTGCCCCAAAACCCTTCCAGTCCAGAACCAAATTTGGACAACTCTACATTGCCAAGTGTTCCTTTTGATCTGAATTTTTGTGGACATGTTCAAATCCTCAAATGATGACACTAAACCAAGTGGTGCATCAAGGAGAATAGATTTGCATGACTAAATCTTGGAAAATCCATTTCTGCTGATTTCTAGGGTTTACCAAAGTTACATTGGCTACTTTGCCCAAATGAGCTCAAACTTGGTGAAACACCCTAATTATATGTGCCATTCCATCCTGTTAATTCTCATGGCAAGTGGAATTAATTTTCTTGCCCAAACCAACAACAAACAGCTTCTGCCATTTTACCAAAATTCCATTTTTGACCACTTCCACTAATCTCCATGACCCTATCTTTTTACCACAGCCCCTCCTAGTTCCCTTCTACCTCCAGTAACTCTTCCCTGGCCAATTCTCAATGATTGAGGGGTAAAATACCCCAATTTACCTCCCTGGACAGCCCCTCTCTCCCTCTACTTCTACATCTCTCCTCTCCTACTGGCTCACCAGAGCATCCAAGGCCACCACCCCTTTGTTTACTCACCCCACAAAGCCCCAGACACTAGTGGACACGCCCCTGGCACATAAACAATGCCATGGCGTGCAGAGTCAAGGCCTGAGCACGCCATGCTGCTCTCCCAAGACCGTAGCACGCCCATTCCAAGGCCTCCTGTCGACCTTGGGCGCCGAATCGTGTCGCCTGAGACCGCCTCGGCCCACGACACGCAACACCGCCGGCCCCTCCTCCTCGCCTCCTCTCCTCCCCATTGAGCATGCCCGAGCTCCCAAGTGGGCAAGAGCTCCACCTCGCCGCCTCCTACATACACCCTCCCAGGCCTCTCGCCGCCTCCATCCACACTCACTCCCTCCTAGCTACCTCCTGGACCAAGCCTCTTTCCCCTCGTGCCCTCTGTCCACCTCCATGGATCGGAGACACATGCCGGCCTCCGCCTAGATCTCGGCTGCCTCGGCTCCTCTTTCTCATCCCTAGCCCCTCCAAATACTCTACTATAACCACCTCCGATCCACCCCGGATCCCTTCCTTCCCATTCTCGCCAGTCGTCGTGCCCATCTCCGCTGTCGCGGACTCCGCCATGGCCGATGCTTCGCCGACTTTGCTGCCCCCTCGTCCAACGACCATCTTTGGGCGCGGTGTGGAGCGGGGCATTCTCCCAGACCACCGTCCTGGCCTCGGGTGCATGGGAGCGGCCGGAACCATCACCGGCGAGCGCGGCGTCCGCCCCTACCTCTGCCCGTCTGGAGGAAGAAGGAGGAGGCGGGAAGAGAGAGAGATGGCGTGGGACCCGCGTGTCGGCGACCCTGTGGACTGGGCCCGCCAGTTTAAGTGGAAACGGCTTCACAGGAAGCCGTCTTCCTGCGGCGAAAACGTACTACCTGAGTACGCCTTCAGCGTCACCTCCTCCCTCGCGCGGCTAAGCCACTGGGCCGAGCCCAGTAGGCGCTGTTTAGCTGGGCTTCGCCCAGTGCGCTTCATAAGGTTGACTCCCTTTCTTCCTTTTTCTTTTTATAAATATTGTAAAATCTCTAGTAAATTCAGATGGACTCCAAATTTGATGATTCAAATTTCTAGTGACTCCATAAATCATGCTCTACCTGTTGGTGCAACATGCACATTTTTTCAGGGACTTTTTCTTCACAAACATTTATCAAATCTTGTTTTTCCATTTCTGTACTGAACTTTAGAAAATCACAAAGAGCCCATTTTTATCCAAATTCCATGGTTCAAACTCCTAGATGTCTATAAGTTCATAACTTAGTTTATGAACATTTTTATTAATAATTTGTGTATCACCTCAAATAATGGTCTATTTCTTCATATTTGTCAACTTTGCAAATTCATAGGAAAATCATTTCAACTCCAAATCCAGTGAAACCAATTCCTAGATGCTTCTAAAATCATCCTTTGTTAAATGGGTGCCTTTGTTCCTTTTTCAAAAATATGTTTCTGTACACTTCTTGCAAATCCATAAACCCCTTGATTCCATCATATCAAAATGTTTAGAAATATCCACTTATCCAATTCCATTGAAATCACTTTGGTCATTCCTCATATGACTAGGGGTATCCTAGAAAAGTCAACTTCATATTTTTAGAGCACTTTTATTTTTGCCTTGTGGTGTTGCTTATTATGATTGTTTCCGACGTTAGTTGGCGAAGTAGACGGAGTACTTGGAGAAGGACCAGAAGACTTGAAGACTCAGATGAACCAGGCAAGCAGCCCTTTGACCATGTCTATGAAACCTTTTTATGCATGTCATATATTACCTTATCGTTGTTGCAACGGAATCATGATGGGGTGATAACCACTTCGATGGTTGCCACCGTACTTCCTTGTTGATACCTGCATTGTGCATGACCCTACCTTCTTATGAGGGTTATGCCGGTGGGAGTAGTTAGGATGCTAAAGTAGTTGCTACGCAAAAAGGGACGGGTATATGCATGGTGAAGGAGGAAAAGTTTTTTTCAAAAGACTTTTTCGAAAACCCCGTCGGGTGCCACTTATGCCCGAGGGAGATGATGAAATAGGTAACCACTTGATGACGAAGTGGTGTACCGAGGCAATTGTGTGTGTTGTTTTCGAAAACGGATTAGATTAAGATTTGTCGACTGTCCCAACCTTACATGCGCAACCACTCTACCCTTATATGGGAAAGGGCATTATTGATTACCTAGGCCGATACTATCTTGGAGCCCGTTACATAGTGACGGGGAGAGTTGGTGCTCTCTCTCGGACGGGTCGTGCTGTAGGGCGGCCATGACTGCTTTCACAGTGCAATCGAACACACCGCTGGTACCCGTGCTTGTGGTATATGATGAATATGGGAGCGAGGCTCCACAACTTTATGATGTGAAATGCTAGGCACGGGGGTTACTACCAATCGAGTGGACTCCATGTTAGTGTCGTCTAGAGAAAGGTAGTGATCGGGTGCTTACCCCGGGTACTTGAGGTACCGCGGGTCGTGGATGACACGGAAGTTCCCCAGATCTTGTGGGTACAGTGTGCAACCTCTGCAGAGTGTAAAACTATTCAATAGCCGTGTCCACGGTCAAGGACAGCCAGGGGTCTTTGCTTAAACTACGTCCAGAGTTTCACAACTGTGTGTGTGTGTGTTGATAAAATGAATTGGGTCAAGTCAAGGGACTTGACATGTTTGAGTTGGGTTGGTGCCCACACTATTTATGTTGGGTTGGTGCCCACTCTATTTATGTTGATATCTGTAACATGCCCTCATGGTTACTTGATGCATGTCTTAACAGTTGTTGAACATGTCATTGCACTCAAAACTAGCTTTCCGCAAAAATATACCCATATCATGCATTGTTATACCTTGAACCAAAACATGGGTTGCTTGCGAGTACATTCAAAGTACTCATTGGCATGCCACTGGTTAGTTAATTGACCAGGCATGGAAGAACCGGAGTTCGAAGAAGAGTTCTTTGGAGACGAACATGCGAACTAGGACATTTCCCAATGTAATGCCCGAGGGTTAAGGCAGATGGCATGGGTTCTACTTATCGACGAAGATTTCCGCTGCTTGTGTTTCATTTGATGTTCAGCCCTTAAGGCTTTATCAATGTAAGACTTGACCATAATGGTCATAATTTGTGTAAGACGGTATGTATGGATGTAAGACTCTTGTTATTCAGCTTCTGTGTGTTTAGTGAGCATTGATCTCTGGGATCACTGTACACGTGCATTCGGTGATCTCGACTCATGAGTCGGGGTCCCCACAATATCTCAAAATCATTACAAAGAACAAAGTTTCTTTTGTACAATGATCTTCATGAATGTTCTTATTATATCCTCCTTGGATATTATCACGGGAAACAACGGCACCTATTGGATGAAACGGCCCCTTGCTGGTTCGGCAGGGGGGACGTCGTGTGTGCACAATGAGCAGAGGAGCGTGGCAGCAGTGCGACAAGCAACACTCAAGCAATTTTACCCAGGTTCGGGCCACCGTGAGGTGTAAAACCCTACTCCTGCTTTGGTGGATTGATGGTGGGAGAGTGCTGGTGGAACATAGTACACTTGCCCGGCAGGGGCGGCAGTGGCCTACGCTATGCACGGGCGTCTAACCTTGCGAGGGCCTGATCAACTTTCCAACCCTCTAACCCCTTCTACCGTTGCCATGGGCCTCCTGGTATAAGTTAAGTGGTCACCACATTGGCAAATCAGTCATTAGACACTGATAAGATCGCAAATAGTGATATCATTCCTAACTCTGCAGGTTGACAGGGTGCATTAAATGTGCCGCTCAACGTCGCATCGTTACCTGCCCGGTAAGCCTTGCCGGGCTTATTCTGCCAGCTCCATGCCTCCTTGTCCAACACATCATAGGATAGGTGTCATCCTTAGGTTTTCTGGTAGAAAGAGGCTGCCATGTGGCGAATGGCTTCCACTTAATCACCTTGCGGCTTGACACCGCACCGATCCACGACGTGGGTCGTGGGGGGCGGTTGATGATGTGTTCCTTGCCCCTGCGAGTCCCGGCAAGCCTTGCTGGGATGCTTCAGTTGCTTCCTTTCAGGGGTGGCCCTGCCCTTGGCAAGTCCTTTTTCCCAGCAAGGGAGGTTCTTATCCAAGTGGTACCTGGCTTCTATGGCTTGATCTTGGTCTCCTCGTTCTCCATGCTGGTCCTTTGAAGATCTTGATCTCTTTCACTCTAGCTCGGTCTGAGGCCATGATCTTGTTCCCATGCATGTGCAAAGTCAGGGCAACATACCTATGGTCTGTTGCACCGACAGAAGCCCCCGAACCTGCCCTGATCGTGCTGTCGGGCGTCGTCGGGGTAGGCCCTAATAAGTGCACAGGCACGGGTGCTGAAGAGGTTGGACTCTTCGTGCCTTCTTTGCTTCTTCATTAATCTTGGGTTCAAGTCAGTTTCCGGTTTCCCCGTGTGTCATGTAAAGCCAATTGTGGTGGGGCCGCCCTTGTGATGGCCCATGACTGACTTTAACGCACGGGGTAGAAACCGCCAATTCACTCTTCCCACCATGCCCTTATCCTTAGCCACGTATGATGCACGCATCGCGCGGGGTAGGTAACGGAGGTGCGTGGTGTGGGAGAGTATAATGGCGAGGGCCTAGCTTTCTTGAATTTGGTGGACGAGGGCGGTGGTTACCCGTCGTGGAACCAGCCCCCAGCCCCCCCGCTTTCCTATAAAAGGAAGAACAGGGGAGGAATGGAGGCATTCATCCGCACTCTTCTTCTCCTCTGCCTTGCTTCGTCTTGGTTATGCTAGAAGGGAGAGCCCGGGACTGCCCCGGGGTCTGAGCTTTGGGTTGATGATGTCGAGCAATGGTGCTGGTTCCCGGGGAGTGAGCTTGGTACAACTCCAAGGTGAAGGGCTTGGGGTCGTTGGAAATCCCAGTACAGTCCCTCTCCTTGGAACTGGGGTTGATGTCGATGAGGAGGGCGCCTTCCTACCTGCCATGGCGGGACGTGGTGCGCTTCGAGCCCTCTGGTCGTCTTGGTCGCTCGACGTCTTCCCGGAGGAGGTGTCGGGGTTGGAGTCCTAACGCTTTTCGGGATTGGTGGTGACGGAGAGAAAACAAGGGAAGGCGGAGGTAGCGGGTGGCGGAGGGTCAGGTCGGAGTATGATGGCGTGGATGCCTTCGCCTCCGACCGGTGACCTGCCGCCCTATTTTCCGTCCTTCCCTTCCCTCCCCGGCACCATCATCACCGGCCTCTTTGGGCCATAGCCTGGGATAGATGCCTTCTTGGCGCCTTCGCCTTTCCTCCCGTGATCTCCCGATCGAGCCTCTGCGGATGACCCCACCAGGGCTCGAGTCGGGTCTTCTCACTGGTGATGAAGACCGGGGGTGCATCGCCCCGCTCCTACGCTTCTCCTCCACACCTTCGCCAGCCCCGGTCTCGTTCGGCTACCTCCCGGTGTTCGGCGACAGGACTGGGATGGGTTCTCGCCTAGGCACTTTTCTCGTATGTTCCTCCTTCCACCATAGTGCCTGGGGGAGGGAAAACAAAAAGAGGAGATCACGGGGCATTTATCTTTTTTCAATCTTAAACTTGTAGGCATCTGCCAAATTTTAATTCAAATAATGTAACTACTCGAGTCCATGTATGTGTTCTGTAAGGCTTGTACTTGTATGAACTACATATTAATGAAAAAGACAAGCCTGGTCGGGAACTTGTGCATGTGTACGTCCATGTAGAGGTGAGGTGCCTCTTTAGTTAAATAAACAAGATTTTCTCGGCAGGTTATCCTGCCGGCACCATTTTTCTCTTTTGTTGCCGGGGACCAGAGTCTACCGGGCAAAGAATAGAGGGGCCAGCCCCCCGCAGACTCTTTCTCAGTAAAAGGCCACTACGGCCACCTAGGCTGAAGCAACATTTTGGCCAAAGGTAGGAGCACCCAAGCTTCAAAGAGTGGCGAAGCTTTCCTATGCACAAGTTTTAGCTTACAGAACACTTACGGACAAGAGCTAGAACTTATCTGTTTGGCTTGCCGGGGATCGCTGCACTAGTCCATCTTCTCATCTTCCTGTAAAACCCAAGTCCATGACAGGAACCTATAACTTTATGCAGAAGAGAATGATGTAGGATGCAATCCTATCTATATGCATATGCAGATGCTCATGAAATGCTTATGCAAATGCTCATGGAATACTTATGCATGCATGCAAGTTGGTCGGCGGGGCCCCAGCGCTTTGTTTATTTTCTCTTGCACAGGGTCATCGCCCTGGCTTTGTACAAGGGGTTACATGCAACTGAGGCAAGGCCTATACAAATGGGTGGATGCCGGGCAGGGCCCGACAGCCGCGCCTTACGGGTAGAACTTGCAAAGATGCTCAATATTCCATAAGTTTTGTAATTGAATGCCATCTCCGGTCTCCAGATGGACTGTGCCAGGTCTGGTGACTCGTACTACCCGGTAAGGGCCTTCCCACTTCGGGGTCAACTTGTTTGTACCCTTGGCCGACTGAATGTGCCTAAGGACAAGGTCGCCTTCCTCCAAACACCGGGCATGAACCCTATGGCTATGATAGCGACGCAGGGCTTGCTGATAGCATGTAGCACGCGTAGCAGCCCGGAGACGGTTCTCCTTGATTAGCACAACATCGTCACACTAGTGCTGATCTTGAGCTACTTCATCATAGCCAAGCACTCAAGGCAACCCGTAAATGAGTTCTGTGGGGATAACTGCTTCTGCCACATAGACCAAGGAAAATGGAGTCTGCCTGGTAGCCCGATTCGCTGTCGTTCTGAGGGACCAGAGGATTACCGGCAGCTCATCAATCCACCGCTTGTCATGCTTCTTCAGCATATCAAACGTTCTTCTTTTGAGGCCTCACAGCACTTCAGTGTTCGCCCTTTCAGCTTGTCCATTGCTTCTGGGGTGATCCACAGAGGCGAATGAGATCTTGCTTCCGAGGGTGCGAACATATTGCATGAAGGCATGGCTCGTGAACTGGGTACCGTTGTCAGCGATAATTCTTGCCGGAGCTCCAAAACGGCACACCATTTCTTTCAAGAATTTGATAGCTGATTGAGGAGTCACCTTTATCACGGGAGTCACTTCCGGCCACTTTGTAAACTTGTTGATGGCAACGAACAAGAATTCAAAGCCCCTGGTTGCTCGGGGGAAGGGGCCGAGGATATCGAGCCCCCAGACTGAAAATGGCCATGATAAAGGGATTGTATGTAGAGCTTGGGCAGGCTGGTGGATATTCTTGGAATGGAACTGGCAGGCTTCACATTTCGTGCCTAGCTCGACCACATCTTGGAGGGATGTGGGCCATTAGAATCCTTGACGGAATGCTTTCCCAACTAATTCCCTTGATCCAATGTGGGAGCCGCACATGCCTCTGTGTATCTCAGCCAGCAGTTCCTTTCCTTCTTCCCGGCAGATGCACTTCAATTTCACACTGTTGGGCCTCCTTCTGTACAGAGTGTCATTGACAAACTGGTACATAATGGCCCTCCAGGCTACTCTTTCATCCTCATCTTGGTCATTGGGGAGTTCTTCGGTTTGGAGAAAGTGGACTATGTGCCTTGCCCAAGTTGGAGCCTGAGGCCCGCCAATGAGGACTAGCAGCACCTCCTCAACTGCTGGGGTGCACTCCTCATCTGCGGAGACCGTGGTCCCGGTAGGAGGGTGCGGGCCGGCAAATTGTGAGTTTTCGGCAGGGTCCCTGCCAGGAGCACGAGGCTCTACCGGGAGAGGCTTACTAGAGTCCATCTTTCTCCTCTTCTGGGCCATCATTGTTGGGGATACGGAGGGCTGAGTAAGATGGAGAACAAAAGGTCATGGTTCCACATGAACCTTTTGCGCAGCACACTTTGACAGATGATCAGCTATGCTGTGTTCCGCATGGTGTATGTGCTCTTTTTGCAATCTGTCAAAGTACTCCTCCAATCTTCTCACTTCCTTGACGTATGCCTCCATCAATGGACTTTGATAATCTTTGTTGACTTGTCTCACCACAAGCTATGAATCTCCTTGAATAATCAGCTTCTTAATTCCCAATTCTGCAACAATTCTGAGCCCGGCAAGGAGCCCATACTCTGTTGTATTGTTGGTAGCATCTTCTTGGGAAAAATGCATTTGGACGACGTACTTCAAGTTCTCCCCTGAGGGCGCGACAAGAAGCATGCCAGTCCCTGCACCTTGCAGGAAAAAGGCACCATCAAAATACATGATCCATTCTTGGGGTGCCTCCTTGCCGGGGGTAACTGTCTCTATCACTTCGTCGTCAGGGGTTGGCGTCCATTCCGCAATAAACTCTGCCAACACCCTGCTCTGGATTGTTGATGTGCTCTCGAACTTCAGACCGAACTGGACAGCTCCAAAGCCCATTCCACTATTCTGCCAGTAGCCTCGGGGTTCCGGAGTATCCTTTGCAATGGGAAGTGTGTGACAACCGTAATCTCATGGGCTTGGAAGTAGTGGCGTGGTTTTCTTGAGGCCATGATGAGGTCAAAGATCAATTTTTGCACGCCAGAATACCTCGATCGAGCCCCTGTAATAGGGAGCTGACGAAGTACACTGGGCACTGCAACACTTTCTTCCTTGCCATGTACTTGGGGTTGTCAACGCTGTCATGCTCACTTTTGTCTTGATCTCCACTTGACGCTCTCGGGCCCTGCCCTTTCTCTTCCGCACTAACCACTTGGTTGGTTGCTGCCAAGTACATCAACAACGGCTCCTATGGTTTGGGGCGACCAGGGTAGGCACAAAAGATAAATACGCCTTCAACTCTTGCAGGGTTGCATCTGCTTCCGGGGTCCACTTCATTGGCCCTGCCTTCTTCAAGTTTTTGAAGAACGGCAGGGTGCACTCGGCATACATGGAAATAAATCTGCTTAGTGCGGCAACGCATCCCGTCAGGTGCCTCACATCTTGAAATGTCCTTGGTGCTTGGATCTGCTCAATGGCCTTGATCTTGTCGGGATTAGCTTTGATCCCCCTGTGGGACACAAAGAACCCAAGCAGCTTGCTCGAGGGAACGCCAAACACGCACTTCTCTGGGTTGAGCTTCAAGTTGATCTTGCGCACATTTGCAAATGTCTCCTCCAAATCCTGGATAAGAGTTGCTCTGTCCTTGATTTTGACCACAATGTCATCCATATAAGCTTCAATGTTTCTGTGCAGCTAAGTTTCAAAACCAATCTAGACTGCCCTTGCAAAAGTAGACCCGACATTCTTTAGTCTGAATGGCATGCGAATAAAGCAGTACGTACCATATGGGGTAATGAACGAGGTCTTCTCTTCGTATTCCTTGGACATGAAGATCTGGTGATATCCAGAATACGCATCCAGGAAGGAAAGAAAACTGCAACCTGAAGTGGAATCCACAATCTGATCGATGTGCGGCAAGGGAAATGGGTCCTTCGGGCAAGCTTTGTTGAGATCTATGAAATCTATGCAAAGCCTCCACTTCCCGTTAGCCTTCCGGACTACCACTGGGTTTGCTAGCCAAGTGGGATGTAGCACTCCTCAGACTAAACCAGCTACCTCAATCTTCCTTATCTCTTCCGCAATAAACTATTGCCTCTCCAAGGCCTGCTTCAAACTTTCTGTTTAATAGGTCTGGTTTGTGGGCAGACAACAAGGTGGTGCTCGATTACCTCCCTGGGAACACCAGGGATATCAGATGGTTGCCATGCAAAAACATCAATATTCGCCCACAGGAGGGCAATGAACGCGCTTTCCTATTTGTCATCAAGGGTGGCGCTGATGGTAAAGGTACTATCAATGCCAGCCAGCCCTGCCGGAACCTTCTTCACTTGTGGAGCAGAAACCTCGGTCCTTTTGTTGTTGGAACTCTTCGGTAAATCATCAACAGGCGCAGCGCACTCCGGCGAGTCGTGCTTCCCGGATTCCTTCCAGTGTCCCTGCTATCCTTCTTCTTTCCTCTGGCTTCCTTGACGGAAACTACTGTTGTCGTTGCCTCTGTCGCGACCGCATCCCGGTACATCTTATCTACGCAAATGATTGCATCCTTCTCATCCGATGGGATAGAGATGATTCCGAGCGGCCCAGGCATCTTCAGGGTATTGTAGGCATAGTGGGATGCCGCCATGAACTTGGCCAGGGCCGGTCGCCCAAGAATCCCATTGTACGGCAAGGGGAGGTCGACCACATCAAACACAACCTTTTATGTCCGCTAGTTCGATTCACCTCCAAACGTCACGAGCAACGTGATCTTTCCCTTAGGATGACTCCTACCGGGATTAACTCCTTGAAACGTGCCGGTGACCTCTAACCCTTCTTCTGGTATTTGAAGTCTGTCGATAACCTTTGGGGAAATCAGATTCGACCCGGTCCCACCGTCCACCAATATCTTAGTGACCTTGAGGTTGCGAATTGTTGGAGAGACCAACAACGGCAAGCATCCTACCGCAGTGGTACGGTCAGGATGATCCTCTTTGTCAAAGATGATGGTTGTGCTTGACCATTTCAGCGGTTTTCGGGCCTCTGTGTTGGTTCCATGGCATTGACCTCACACGCCCACCGTTTGAGTTGGCGGTGAGAGGAGTGCAAGGATACACCCCCGTCAATGCACAGGGCATCAGTGGCCTTCTGAAACCCTTGCTCGTTGGTTTCCTCTTCATCCCCTCCATCACTCTCATCATCACAAGCTTCCTTCACCTGGCCCCTGGCGGGTTTTCCTTTGCTCCGAAATGGTTTTCCGAGGCGATTTGGTTAACCGCCTAGCCTCTTGCCGCTAGCGGCATTCTGACCTTTGTCCTTGTCATGCTTCTCATACTTAGCTCTTTGTCTCTTGACCAACTGCTCAACCTAATAGCACTCTTGAAGGTCATGGCCCTTGGTCTGATCGATCTTGCAATACGGCCCATCGCCCTTCCTGGCCTTCTCGGTAGCCGTGGCTTCCCAGCAATCAGTGCACATGGCAGTCTCCTTGTTGGGGACCTCAGACTTGGCGGTCTTGCCGGTACTAGGGGTGACCGATCCTTCTACAGCCATTACCGCCTTATCTTTGCACCTCTTATTGCGCTTCTTGCTCTTCTTTTGACTGGTGGACTCATCAACATATTCTGAATCCATATTGATGTAGTACTCTTCTCCGGGCAACCGCATTCCCTCCTCCATCCGAGCACACTTATCCACTAGGGTGTACAGCTCCTTCACAGTCTTGGGAAACCGCACGTTCATTTTGGCGTGAATCTTGCGGTGCGTACATTGGACTAGAAAACAGCTATCACGACTACTGGATCGATGTTTTTGATGTTCTTGTGGACTCTGCTGGACCTCTGCAAAGTACTTCCGGGGCGTCTCTCCTTCTTTCTGCTGGAGAAGCTACAAATCGTTGGGTCGGCCTGGCTCTTGATGGCCGCTAGTGAAGGCGCCAATGAGCTCATAGCAAAGGTCAGCCCAAGAAGAGATGGAGTTCTCCGACAGATGCATCCACCAAGACCTCACATTGGATTTGAGAGCCAAAGGAAAGTAGTTGGCGAATACCTTCTCATCCCTCCCCCCGACAGCTTGGATGGTGATGTGTAGATGCTCAGGAACTTTGCCCGGTTGAGTCTCCCATCATACTTCTCAGGTATCTCCGGCTTGAACGTGCGGATGGATGGCCAACGGACTTGCCGCAGCTCACGAGTAAAGGCAGGGAACCCAACCTCGAAAGGCAGGCACCCGCCATTATCGGGCGTGGGCTCGTCAACATTGGGGCCGTTGCTCCCATTGTTCCGGCGGGGGACGTCACGGCGTGGCTCATCTATGACGCGCGCGTCCTCCCTCCGCCGGCCCTTTGGGACTGGCCATCAATCTGGGTGCGCTCGAGGGTCAGAAGAGGCCATCGAGACATCATCAGGTTCTTGGTGATGTTGAGCTCGCGCTGGTTGCCATGGCGGGGATTGTACCATGGGGGTGGCCCCGTCCGTAGGACTAGCAGCACAAGCTCTCGTCGTTGCTTGGAGAGTTCGTGGCGGGCCGGCTTGCTGTGAGCCCCCAGCTTCAACAAAGCCGAGCAGGCTCTGGATGGTGGCACGCCACTCTTCCATCTGCTCAGCTGCTGGCTGGAACCTGAGTAGCAGCTGAGCCCGCTCCATGGCCTCCGTAGCCGTGCTCGGCATGGGTGATGATGACGTGGATTGCATCGTCGCTCGACTCCTAATGGTGCCAGCGGCGACGGCACAGCGCCCCTGCCATTGCGGAGCAGCCACTTGGATGGCATGGAGGCGTGGTGAAGGCGCTTAAGGGCCAGCGGCTCCATTGGGTGCAGCGGCTTGGACATCTCGCCCGGGGGAAAGCGCACACGTAGCGGTCGTGCCTGTGACATGGGCGGCCGGAGGGCAGCGGTTTGCCCCAGACCGAGCACCATCACTGCGGTTGTTCCCGTCGGCGAGCGGAGCGTGGCCGTCAGGGCGTTGTTTGTGTTGCTATCCTCCGGTGTTCCCCGCCTCCGCTTTGGCTGTGGGGGAAGTGGTGACGGCACCACCCACTCCGACCACACTCCCAATGGCATCCACCTCCTCGTGTGCCTCCACACCTTCCGCAGCGTTAGCAGCTGCGAGTGGTGGAGCCTCCGAGGTGGATGGTGGAGCCGAAACACCGGCTTCTTCTTGGGCGCCATAGCTGATGGTGCCTTCGAAGACAAAGATAGTGATGAAGATGACGCACTACACACGCTTTCAGGTCGTGCAAGTGGTCCTCCTACCCATCGCACCAAAGATGTCACGGGAAACCACGGCCACCTATGGGACCAAACGGCCCCTTGCTGGTTCGGCAGGGGGGACGTCGTGTTGCACAAAGAGCAGAGGAGCGTGGCAACAGCGCGGCAAGCAACACACGAGCAATTTTACCCAGGTTCGGGCCGCCGTGAGGTGTAAAACCCTACTCCTGCTTTGGTGGATTAATGGTGGGAGAGTGGTGGTGGAACGTAGTACACTTGCCCGGCAGGGGCGGCAGTGGCCTACGCTATGCACGGGCGTCTAGCCTCGCGAGGGCCTGATCAACTTTCCAACCCTCTAACCCCTTCTACCATTGCCATGGGCCTCCTTTTATAGGTTAAGGGGTCACCAGAGTGGCAAATCAGTCATTAGACATAGATTAGATAGCAAATAGTGTTATCATAACTAACTATGCAGGATGATAGGGTGCATTAAACATTGCATCATTGCGTGCCCGGTAATCCTTGCTGGCTTATTCTGGCAGCTCTATGCCTACTCGTCCGACATGTCATAGGACCGGTGTCGTCTGTAGGTTTTCTGGTAGAAAGGGGCTGCCATGTGGCGAATGGCTACCACTTAATCACTTTGCGGCTTGACACCGCATTGATCCACGACATGGGTCATGGGGGGTGGTTGATGACGTGTTCCTTGCCCCTGCGAGGTCTGGAAGGCCCTGCCGAGATGCTTCGGTTGCTTCCTTTCGGGGGTGGCCCTTCCCTTGTCAAGTCCTTTTGCCCAACAGTCCGGCCAAAGTATATAGTCCGGCTATCCGAGGACCCATTAATCCCGGACTCCCTCAGTTTCAAAACATCCCAAATGTCCGAATTGTCAAGCTTGCCTTCCACGCAAAGGAGAGTCCCATCTGGACACGAGACGAAGTCTTCAATCTTGTATCTCCATATTCCAACAATCCGGCCAAAGTATACAGTCCTGCTGTCCGAGGACACCTTAATCCAGGACTCCTTCAGTAGCCCCTGAACCAGACTTCAATGACAATGAGTCCGACGCGCAGATTGTCTTCGGCATTGCAAGGCAGGTTCCTTCTCCAAATACACCATAGAAGATTTTGAACACGAGAATCGTGTCCGCCTCTGCAAAACATATTCCACATACCACCATAGAGAGCACAATATTCCACCAATCTCATCTGATGACAGCTTTCCATAACATGACATCATGCCACGGCCCGGTCATTATTCGAACCGTTTTTCACAACCTGCCACCGCACATACCGCGAGGCAGTTTTATCGGCACGTTTCGTTGAAGCAGAGATCGTGTCCCCTTATCACGGGATTCTCATTAATACGGGTGTGGGTAACCCGATCGTGCCATCAATCGTGGCGCCTGGGGAATAACCGATTTTAGCGGGCAAGTGGGGAGGCGCAAGATCTCTGCTGCCTTTATAAGGGGATAAGAACTCCCTTTTTCACCCACGCCCTCCTCTGCTCATCCATTCCTTTTCACTCGAGCCCTAGTGCCCAAACGCTCCTCTTCTCCGCCCAAAAAGGCTTCCCGACAATGTTCGGATCCGGAGCAGGAGGCAAGTTGATGGCCACTACCGTCCGGGAGAAGGATATCAAAAAGCTTCGGGGGACCGGGTATTTGGCCAAGAGAATTGGCCACCGTCTTTCAACGGTGGGACAGATCATCCCCACTCCGGAACCCCACGAGAGGGTGGTATTCCTCCCTCATTTTGTCCACGGGCTAGGGTTTCCCCTTAATCCATTCGTTCACGGCATCATGTATTATTACGGGATTGATTTTAATGATCTATCCCCAAATTCCTTCCTCAACATCTCGACATTCATCGTCGTGTGTCAGGCCTTTCTCCGCATCCCGCCACACTTTGGCCTATGGCTAAAGGTTTTTAACGTGAAGCCCAAGGTAGTGAGCGGCGAGCACGCCGACTGCAGAGGCGCCATGGTGAGCAAGATTCCCAATGCTACATGGCCAACCGGTACTTTCAATGATTCCATGAAGGAGTGGCAGCAGCAGTGGTTTTACATCACTGAGTCGCGCGGCAAAGAATGGGCCGTTACTCCGGAATTCAGATCCGGAGCCCCACTACGACTCACGTCCTAGCCCAAGAAGGGCCTGAACTAGGCTTTGTATGACGAACTATCAGTGCTCCAGACGCGTGTCCAAGATATGGAAGACAAGAATATTAAGCTCATCAATGTAGTACAGGTGATGTTAGTTCGCCAGATTCTACCTTGTCAACACCGGGCTTGCAATGTATGGGAGTTTGACCCGGCCAAGCACCAGACCCTGCTAGAGCTCTTTGGCTCCACGCATAAGGACATCTGGAAGGTGCTTTTTAAGTCTGGCAAACCGTGGCCGGACTCCGCTGAGGACTGTGGGTACCAACTATCCCGTCCTGCAAGTTCGGTAAGTAATTGTACGTCGACAATTCATATGTTTTACTTGCATATCCTTAGGAAAATGCTTAACGTGTTTCCCATCAATTTCCTAGGGCTGGGCGAAGAAGGCAGGGCGGATCTACTGTCCGGCCCCGCTGCCAGAAGAACCGGCCGGCCCACTTCTAATGAAGATGCTAGTCCCGGCGCCTCATAAGGCACCGAAGAAGAAGGCCGAAAAGGAGGCCAAGAAGACCAGGGGCGGCCTCCATCACCATGGAGCCTCGGACACAAAATCCGAAGACTCCAATGCCCATTCTTCCTCTGAAGAGGATGGGGAGGAGGAGGAAGACGAATCCCCCACGGGGGGAAGAAAGAAAAGGACGACATCCACATACTTGGAGGCCAAGTCGCCTAAAAGGGGAAAGACCCCCCTTCCAGAGGAGTCCACTGCCACCGCCGACAGCAACCCGGAGTGGGATCCCAGGGCCCAGCCCCTAGTGAACTCGTGAGTATAAAATCCGAACATACTTACGCGTCCAGACTTGACGTGCCATAACATTTTAATCTGAGCCATACTTTTTACAGTCCTGCGAGGTCCAGCGGCGAACAACCCTCGTCGGAGGATTTGCTGGGTTCAGATGCTATGGAGAGCGGAACACCCCCGAAGGCCCCCTCACCCAGACATGTGAATGACACCGAGGTTTCGTCCCAGAAGGACCCGGGCCACGGAGGGGGAGGGGAGATCGCAAAGGCGACGCCAGGAGGCAAACTTCAGGGTCCGGACACACGGGAGAGAAGGCTCCCGTGGATGTCAACGGCGAGGGTCGTCTTGAATCCGGCCCCCAGCCGGACACGATACTGGAGATCAATAAGGACCCAGAATTAGACAGGCGACCTCCGTCAGCTGAAGGGGGTGAGTTTGTTCCACCGGTGTCCTCTATCCAACCAGAGGTGCCGAATGCTTTGTTAGCGGCGCTGAGGGGCGCCTCTATTGTTGATGAGCACCGTGCCCTTATGGGTGCATTGATTGAGAAGATTCAGTCCGCCGAGAGTGGACTGGATGAATCCTATATCAGCCTTATGAGAGGCTTTGAGGTATGTTTTGTGGGGTTTGGAAGAGTGTCATGGTATAGATAGCAGCCCCTGATACACTGTTCGGTGAAGGAAATGACCGGACGGAGGATCAAATGTATGTTCGCAGGAGACTTACTTGATGACCTCTACCTCTTTTTAATAAGCAAGCGTCTGCAGCGTCTGCCGCTTCTCATGCTGTGGAAGTATCCGGACTGAGGCATAGTCTCGAGCGGGCCGAAGGAGAACTTGGCCGAGTGCAAAAATAGCTGGAGGATAGCCAAGGTATACAAAAAACCTTGTTTGTTTAGAACAAATGAATAAGTGTGCATGATGAAAATATTTTTATAATGTGCTCTAGGGGCGACGGCCAAAATTGAGGCTCTTAAGAAGGCTGTGGCCGCAGCCGAGAAGAAGGAGCCCGCTGAGCAGACTCTCCGTGAGAAGCACGAGGCCAGAGTTATGGAAGCTGAGGGAGAGCTTCAGGAGGCCGTGAAGAAATGCGAGGCCTTGGAGCAGAGCTTATTAGGGAAAGAATCCGAACTCTCCCAGGCTCGCCAAGCCGCCAGTGATGCCCAGGGGGAAGCCCAAGGTGCCCTGAAGGAAATCCAGGAGGCGAGGAAGATTGCAGCTGGTAAGGCTTTTTCTATACAAAGCGGGTATTTGAGAGGAGAAAATCAAGTTTGATAGCTTGAATTTCGATTTCTCCAGGGGTATTTGCGGAGCTACCATGCAGCATATCTGATGCCGCCCAATTCTACCGAGCCGAAGAGAGGAATACTGCGGATATGCTCTTCTGGATGCAGTATCTGGCGCCGAATTATAGGTGCCTTTCTCCGATCAACAGAAGCAGCTGTCTGAACTGCATAAGGCGGCCAACCTAGCCATGAAGGATTTAATTATCCGGCTGTGGCCCGCTGAGCCGATTCCGAGCAGTTACTTTGGGCTTGTGAAGCTGCTTGTGAGTGCCTGCCCTCGACTCGAATTCATCAAGTGGTCGGTCTTCATAGGAGGTGCGCGAATGGCCTTCGCCTACGCAAAAGTGCATTGGGGGAAGATGGATGCGGAAAACCTGATGACCGAGGGACCGCCGGAGGGGAAGGAGCACCGCAAGCCCGAGATGTATTATGAAGGTGTCTTGAAAGGAGCCCGCCTTGCGGCGGAGCAATGCACCAAGGACATTATATTTCCATGAATACGATCATGTTTGTCCTTTGTAATGTTTGAACAACGTCATTTCTATTATTTATTCCTTGTCGTTTGAAAGTTTTTCCTCCTGTGCGGCCGTTTTATATACTAATTCTGAGAGTTGGCCAGTCATCGGCTTCCGCCCCCACGTAGTAAGTACGGGGGTGTTTTGAATAAACTTGAGCACTCTTTATCCCAGTTTTGGGTCCCTAAAGAAGGTGTTCATTACAGCGAACCAGGCAATCAGACTATAGGGCTTTATCGCTCTCACTTAGCCATAGGAGTTTTTAAAAGGAAGGTAGGCGCAGCCCCTAGTGTTCAGAAGACCGCATGAGGGGCTCTATGAGCGCCTGATTGGAAAAAAGCCGATGCATCGCACGCTACATTGGTTATGGCATTATGTGGAAGAAATCCTTAAAAAATTTAGAACCTCTCGAACAGCTGACCAGCTCTCGCTGCATCATGATAGTCAGTTTTCGGCTTTCTCTACTGGGGTGCTCGTCCGGAAGAACCGGGACACAATCGCAGTATTTCTCCCAGTGCTATCTTAGCCGATGTCGCGGAACGTAAGGTACCAAAACATAGGAGCCGGGCAAACCCAACTATTGACCCAAGACATGATTCGGAGCTGATGCATATAATGCTATAAATTTAGGGTGCCGAACTGCCGTGAAGGTGTTCGGACTTTTTTGCCGTAGTATGGGTATGAAGAAGCCCCTGGCATATTTAGGCATATCGCAATAAGCAGCTGCCTTTTAACAAAAGAGTTTTTAATATGAAATAGCAGCAGATGAGCATCATATAAATCCACATGTTGTATTTGAATAATACGTCAATGAGTATGAGTATAGATAATGTGATAAAAAGAAATATGATTGCGGAACCTGCTGAGACCAGGCGGGAGGAAGTTGTATTCGAATCCGGAGTGTAATCGTATGATCATAGAGGGGAATATCTAGAGATTCCCTTACGCGCTTGAACTATTTCCACACCATCCATCCCGGCCTACGTAAAGGTGAACCTGCAAAGAAATGGTTTTGCGCCATAGAGCGGTTGAGCCACGGTATCTGGCTTGTCTTATCTTTTTCCGGAGTGTTTTTAATTAAGCTCCGGCGAGCGAACTATCTGGCCTTGATGAGTTCGGACTCCTTTGGCGGTGTCCGGGGGCTTGGCCGTCGGCTCGAGGTTCGATTGAAAGGTGCCATCCGTTGCTCTTGCTGTTAAAGCGGCGGTAGACTCTTCGGTATTGAAGGGGAGTTCGGCCCTGCCGTTAACCGAGTTTACGCTGCGCGGACCGGGCATCTTGAGTTTACGGTAGGCATAATGTGGCACCGCGTTGAACTGAGCGACCGCGGTTCCTCCGAGCAATGCCTGATAGTCATTGCAGAAGGGGACGATGTCAAACACTAACTCTTCGGTACGGTAACTGTCCGGAGATCCGAAGACCACTTCCAGTGTGATTGAACCCGTGCAACAGGCCTCTACACCTGGTATGACACCTTTCAAGGTGGTTTTTGTGGGCTTGATCCTTGAGGGGTCGATGCCCATTTTGCACACTCTATCCTGATATAGCAGGTTCAGGCTGCTGCCACCGTCAATAAGGACTCGTGTGAGGTGGAATCCGTCAATGATGGGGTCGAGGACCAGTGCGGCCGAACCGCCACGACGGATACTGGTAGGATGGTCCTTGTGATTGAAAGTGATCGGGCGAGAGGACCATGGGTTAAACTTTGGGTCGACTAGCTCCATTGCATAGTCGTCCCTTAGTGCACGTTTCCACTTGGGAATGTGGCTTGCGTATATCATATTCACCGTTTTCACCTAGGGAGGGAATTTCTTCTGTCCTCCTGTATTTGGTGATCAGGGCTCCTCGTCGTCATCGTCGCTTTGAGACCCCTTCAACATGTTTTCGGCATCTGACTTGCCGGCTTGTCTGAAGACCCAGCATTCTCTATTGGTATGATTGGCTGGTTTTCCTGGGGTGCCATGAATTTGGCATGGACGGTCGAGTATGTGGTCCAAACTGGACGGGCCTGAATTGTTTTTGTTGAATGGCTTTTTCCGCTGACCGGACTTGGAGCCACTGAATCCGGCATTGACTGATGTGTCTTCGGCACTATCACCGTTTTTGCGGCGCTTGTGTTTGTTGCGCCGTGGTTTGTCATTGATATCCTTGGCTTTTGATGTGCCAGGATTACTTGTTGTGTTCTTGCTACGAGCCAACCAGCTATCCTCGCCCGCACAAAAGCAGGTCATGACTGTTGTGAGGGCTGCCATGGACTTTGGCTTTTCCTGGCCGAGATGTCGGGCAAGCCACTCGTCACGGATGTTATGCTTAAAGGCCGCTAGGGCTTCGGCATCCGGGCAGTCGACAATATGGTTCTTTTTGGTTAGGAACCGGGTCCAAAATTTCCTGGCTGATTCTCCGGGCTGTTGGGTTATTTGACTTTGATCATCAGCATCCGGTGGTCGCACATAGGTGCCCTAGAAGTTGTCAAGGAATGCATCTGCCAGGTTCTCCCAACTCCCAATGGAGTTTGCCGGCAAGCTATTCAGCCAATGCCGAGCCGGTCCCTTCAGTTTTAGTGGGAGGTACTTTATAGCGTGTGGATCATCTCCGCGGGCCATGTGAATATGGAGGAAAGAATCTTCTATCCATACCGCGGGGTCTGTAGTACCATCATATGATTCAATGTTCACGGGTTTAAACCCTTCTGGGAATTCATGATCCATTACTTCATCCGTGAAGCATAGGGGGTGTGTGGCGCCTCTGTGCCGGGCTACATTGTATACGGTTTGGCCGGATTTGTTAGTGTAGCTGGCGTGATGGTCCTCGTCACGCATTGGGGCGCGCCCCCATGATCTGTAGATCGATCTTGACTGTCCTGCTTTGTTTTTCAATTTGTCTCGCAGGTCATGCGTGGAGCCCCGGGCCTTCGTGTTTTTGCTTGTTTGGCATCGGGGTGCGGTCTGGACTTCGGGCTGGTATGCCGCTTTGTCGCGGCCACGTGGGGGCCGGTCAGCCGCATCATGCGCTGGTAGTGTGGGCTATAACGCCTCCTCCTCGAGTTGAGGTAGCAACCTTCGCTTTGGGTAACTTTTGGTAGGGCGCTCGAGTCCGTATTCCTCGGCGGCCAAGACCTTGGTCCATCTACCAGTTAGCAGATCTTGATCAGCTTGAAGCTGTTGCTGCTTTTTCTTTAGGCTTTTTGCAGTGGCTATAAGCCGGTGCTTGAAGTGCTCCTGCTCGACGGGATCCTCAGGCGCGATGAATTCTTCGTCGCCAAGGCTCACTTTGTCTTGGAGAGAGGCATGTAATTATAATCCTCTGATTCTCCATTTGTTGCTCGTTCCTTAGGGCTAGCTTGCCCATCCTCTTGCTCGGCTCGCTCAAGCTTTGGCTGGGCAGGATTGTTTCGCCTTGGCACCATCCGGATTGCTATCTCTTGTGCCCAGATCACTATTTTTCTATGGCGGGGCTTGAGCGGCGCCTATGACGCCGGTGCCTAGATTGCTTCTCCAAGGGGTTATCTTCCGTTGCCTCATCGCCATTGCTTTCTTTGGGGGTGTCCATCATATATATGTCATATGATGAGGTGGCTGTCCAGCGCCCTATAAGCGGTGGTTCCTATTCTTCTCCTGCATCGTCGTCCATACAGTCGATGTCTTCGGAGTTGAAGTCAAGCTCGTCGGTTAAGTCATCGACAGTGGCTATTAAGTGGGTGGTGGGTGGGGAACAAATTTCTTCGTCGTCCGCTTCCCACTCGAAACGGACATATTTCGACCAAGAATCTCCCGACAAGGAAAGAAACCTTAGTGAATTTAGCACATCACCCAAGGGTGAGTGCTAAAAAATATCCATGGAGTTGAACTCCATGACCGGTGCCCAATCGTATTCGATAGGCACGGACGTACGCGGTTCGGATCCTACAACCGGAGACGAGTCCGGGGGTCTGACGATACTGACCTCGTGGGAGGTGGGATCAGTGTTCGGCTCCAAGGCCGATGAGTATGCGGCCTCCGTGGCGGGGTCCATCCACCCGTCCTCGGATGGCACAATCTGCTCCGGATTGATTCCCGGGGCCGTCGCACGCGCGATCCCCCAAATACTGCCCGATGGCAGATCTAAGTCCTGCTCGTCATGACTCTTCGGCACACCTGAGTCGGGCTCGAATCCGTCAAAGATCAAGTCTCCGCGAATGTCAGCAGGATAGTTCAAGCTTCCAAACCTGACCTGATGGCCAGGGGCGTAGCTATTGATCTGCTCCAGGTGGCCAAGCGAGTTGGCCCGCAGTACGAAGCCACCGAATACGAAGATATTTCCAAGAAAGAAAACCTCCCCCTGGACCGCATCATTGAAGATGATTGAAGGAGCCATCAAGCCTTATCGCGACGGCACAGTGGAACTCTCAATGAAAGCACCAATGTCGGTGTCAAAACCGGCGGATCTCGGTAGGGGTCCCGAATGTCGCCTAAGGCTAATGGTAACAGGAGGCGGGGGACACGATGTTTTACCCAGGTTCGGGCCCTCTCGATGGAGGTAATACCCTACTTCCTGCTTGATTGATCTTGATGATATGAGTATTACAAGAGTTGATCTACCACGAGATCGTAGAGGCTAAACCCTAGAAGCTAGCTTATAATTATGATTGTTTCTGTCCTATGGACTAAACCCTCCGTTTTATATAGATACCGGAGGGGCTAGGGTTACACAGAGTCGGTTACAGAGAAGGAGACCTACATATCCAAATTGCCAAGCTTGCCTTCCACACAAAGGAGAGTCCCATCCGGACACGGGACGAAGTCTTCAATCTTGTATCTTCATAGTCCAACAGTCCGGCCAAAGTATATAGCCCGGCTGTTCGAGGACCCTTTAATCCCGGACTCTCTCAGTATCCCCTGAACCAGGCTTCAATGAAGATGAGTCTGGCACGCAGATTGTCTTCGGCATTGCAAGGCGGGTTCCTTCTCCAAATACTCCATAGAAGATTTTGAACACGAGAATCGTGTCCAGCTCTGCAAAGAAAATTCCACATACCACCGTAGAGAGCACAATATTCCACAAATCTAATCTGATGACAGCTTTCCATAACATGACATCATGCCACGGCCCGGTCATTATTCGAACCGTTTTTCATAACCTGCCACCGCACATACCGCGAGGCAGTTTTATCGGCACGTCTCGTCGAAGCAGAGATCGTGTCCCCTTATCACGGGATTCTCATTAATACGGGTGTGAGCAACCCAACTGTGCCATCAATCGTGGCGCTTGGGGAATAAGCGATTTTTGCGGGCAAGTAGGGAGGCCCAGGATCTTTGCTGCCTTTATAAGGGGATAAGACCTCCCTTTTTCACTCACGCCCTCCTCTGCTCATCCATTCCTTTTCGCTTGAGCCCTAGTGCCCAAGCGCTCCTCTTCTCCGCCCAAAAAGGCTTCCCGAAAATGTCCAGATCTGGAGCAGGAGGCAAGTGGATGGCCTCTACCGTCCGGGAGAAGGATATCAAAAAGCTTCGGGGGACCGGGTATTTGGCGAAGATAATTGGCCACCGTCTTCCGATGGCGGGAAGATCATCCCCACTCCTGAACCCCACGAGAGGGCGGTATTCCTCCCTCATTTTGTCCGCGGGCTAGGGTTTCCCCTTCATCCATTCATTCGCGGCATCATGTATTATTACGGGATTGATTTTCATGATCTATACCCAAATTCCTTCCTTAACATCTCGACATTCATCGTCGTGTGTGAGGCCTTTCTCCGCATCCTGCCACACTTTCACCTATGGCTGAAGGTTTTTAACATGAAGCCCAAGATAGTGAGCGGCGAGCACGCCGAGTGTGGAGGCGCCATGGTGAGCAAGATGCCCAATGTTACATGGCCAACGGGTACTTAAAATGATTCTGTCAAGGAGTGGCCGCAGCAGTGGTTTTACATCACTGAGTCGCGCGGCAAAGAATGGGCCACTGCTCCGGAATTCAGATCCGTAGCCCCTCTGAAGGAAATATGCCCTAGAGGCAATAATAAAGTTATTATTTATTTCCTCATATCATGATAAATGTTTATTATTCATCCTAGAATTGTATTAACCGGAAACATGATACATGTGTGAATACATAGACAAACATAACGTCACTAGTATGCCTCTACTTGACTAGCTCATTAATCAAAGATGGTTATGTTTCCTAACCATAGGCATGTGTTGTCATTTGATTAATGGGATCACATCATTAGGAGAATGATGTGATTGACATGACCCATTCCGTTAACATAGCACTTGATCGTTTAGTATATTGCTATTGCTTTCTTCATGACCTATACATGTTCCTGAAACTATGAGATTATGCAACTCCCGTTTACTGGAGGAACACTTTGGGTGCTACCAAATGTCACAACATAACTGGGTGATTATAAAGGAGTACTACAGGTGTCTCCAAAGGTACATGTTGGGTTGGCGTATTTCGAGATTAGGTTTTGTCACTCCGATTGTCGGAGAGGTATCTCTGGCCCTCTCGGTAATGCACATCACTATAAGCCTTGCAAGCAATGTAGCTAATGAGTTAGTTACAGAATGATGCATTACGTAACAAGTAAAGAGACTTGGCGGTAACGAGATTGAACTAGGTATTGGATACCGACGATCGAATCTCGGGTAAGTAACATACCGATGACAAAGGGAACAACGTATGTTGTTATGCGGTTTGACCGATAAAGATCTTCGTAGAATATGTGGGAACCAATATGGGCATCCAGGTCCCGCTATTGCTTTTTGACCAGAAACGTGTCTCGGTCATGTCTACATAGTTCTTGAACCCGTAGGGTCCGCACGCTTAACATTTCGTTGACGATATAGTATTATATGAGTTATGCATGTTGGTAACCGAATGTTGTTCGGAGTCCCGGATGAGATCATGGACATGACGAGGAACTCCTAATGGTCCTAGATAAAGTTTGATATATGGGATAATAGTGTTTGATCTTGGAAGGGTTCCGAATTCACGGAAGGGGTTCCGATGTCTCCAAATGTTTGGGTATGAGAACACGTTATTTGGGCCAAAGGGAAAGCCCATAAGGTTTTTGGAAAGTGCAAAGGAAGTTTTATGAGTCGAGGGCAGACGCCAGGTCCTCGGCGTCGGGTCCGACGCCGAACCCTGGCGTCGCCCTCGAGTCCGAGAAGGACTCTTGCCTTTGGGTGAAACCGACTTTGTGGAGACTTTTACTCCAAGTTTCGACCCCAAGGCTCAACATATAAATAGAGGGGTAGGGCTACCACCAAAGACACATCAAGAAACACCAAGCCGTGTGCCGGCAACCCCGTCCCCTCTAGTTTATCCTCCGTCATAGTTTCCGTAGTGCTTAGGCGAAGCCCTGCGGAGATTGTTCTTAACCAACACCGTCACCACGCCGTCGTGCTGCCGGAACTCATCTACTACTTCGCCCGTCTTGCTGGATCGAGAAGGCGAGGACGTCATCGAGCTGAACGTGTGCAGAACTTGGAGGTGCCGTGCGTTCGGTACATGGATAAGTCGGATCATGAAGACGTACGACTACATCAACCGCGTTGATAAACGCTTCCGCTTAGCGATCTTCAAGGGTACGAAGATACACTCCCCTTCTCGTTGCTATACATCACCATGATCTTGCGTGTGCGTAGGAAAATTTTGAAATTACTACGTTCCCCAACAGTGGCATCCGAGCCCAGGTTTTATGCGTAGATGTCATATGCACGAGTAGAACACAGGTGAGTTGTGGGCGATACAAGTCATACTACTTACCAGCATGTCATACTTTGGTTCGGCGGTATTGTGAGATGAAACGGCCCGGACCGACATTACGCGTACGCTTACGCGAGACTGGTTTCACCGTTACGAGCACTCGTGCTTAAAGGTGGCTGGCGGGTGTCTGTCTCTCTCACTTTAGCTGAATCGAGTGTGGCTACGCCCGGTCCTTGCGAAGGTTAAAACAGCACTAACTTGACGAACTATCGTTGTGGTTTTGATCCGTAGGTAAGAACGGTTCTTGCTAAGCCCGTAGCAGCCACGTAAAACTTGCAACAACAAAGTAGAGGACGTCTAACTTGTTTTTGCAGGGCATGTTGTGATGTGATATGGTCAAGACGTGATGATATATTTTATTGTGTGAGATGATCATGTTTTGTAACCGGTTATCGGCAATCGGCAGGAGCCATATGGTTGTCGCTTATTGTATGAAATGCAACGCCTCGTAATTGCTTTACTTTATCACTAAGCGGTAGCGATAGTCGTAGAAGCAATAGATGGCGTAACGACAACGATGCTACGATGGAGATCAAGGTGTCACGCCGGTGACGATGGTGATCACGACGGTGCTTCGGAGATGGAGATCACAAGCACAAGATGATGATGGCCATATCATATCACTTATATTGATTGCATGTGATGTTTATCCTTTATGCATCTTATCTTGCTTTGATTGACGGTAGCATTTTAAGATGATCTCTCACTAAAAATTATAAAGAAGTGTTCTCCCTGAGTATGCACCGTTGCCAAAGTTCGTCGTGCCCAGACACCACGTTCGGGTGTGATAAGCTCTACGTCCATCTACAACGGGTGCAAGCCAGTTTTGCACACGCAGAATACTCAGGTTAAACTTGACGAGCCTAGCATATGCAGATATGGCCTCGGGACACGGAGACCGAAAGGTCGAGCAAGAATCATATAGTAGATATGATCAACATAGTGATGTTCACCATTGAAACTACTCCATCTCATGTGATGATCGGACATGGGTTAGTTGATTTGGATCACGTGATCACTTAGATTACTAGAGAGATGTCTGTCTAAGTGGGAGTTCTTAAGTAATATGATTAATTGAACTTAAATTTATCATGAACTTAGTCCTGGTAGTATTTTGCAAATAATGTTGTAGATCAATAGCTTGCGTTGTTGCTTTCATATGTTTATTTTTGATATGTTCCTAGAGAAAATTGTGTTGAAAAATGTTAGTAGCAATGGTGCGGATTGGATCCGTGATCTAAGGTTTATCCTCATTGCTGCACAGAAGAATTATGTCCTTGATGCACCGCTAGGTGACAAACCTATTGCAGGAGCAGATGCAGACGTTATGAACGTTTGGCTGGCTCAAAATGATGACTACTTGATAGTTTAGTACACCATGCTTAAACGGCTTATAATCGGGACTTCAAAGATGTTTTGAACATCATGGACCATATGAGATGTTCCAAGAGTTGAAGTTAATATTTCCAGCAAATACCCGAGTTGAGAGATATGAAGTCTCCAACAAGTTCTATAGCTAAAAGATGGAGGAGAATCGCTCAACTAGTGAGCATGTGCTCGGGCGTGCAGGTACTTCAATCGCTTGAATCATGTGGGAGTTAATCTTCCAAATAAGATAGTGATTGATGAATTCTCTAGTCACCATCACTAAGTTACTAGAACTTCGTGATGAACTATAGTATGCAAGGGATGACGAAAACGATTCCCGAGCTCTTCGTGATGTTGAAGTAGACGAAGGTAGAAATCAAGAAAGAGCATCAAGTGTTGATGATTGACAAGACCACTAGTTTCAAGAAAAGGGCAAAGGGAATGAAAGGTAAACTTCAAGTAGACTGGCAAACAAGTTGTCACTCCCGTGAAGAAGACCAAAGCTGGACCAAAGCCTCAAACCGAAAAGCTAACATCGCAAAGGGAATGGTCACCGAAGCGGAAATGCCCTGAATATTTGGTGGATAAGGAGGATGGCAAAGTGAACAAGGGTATATTTGATATACAGGTTATTGATGTGTGCCTTACTAGTGTTTATAGTAGCCCCTGAGTATTTGATACGTGTTCGGTTACTAAGATTAGTAACTCGAAACAGGAGTTACAGAATAAACAGAGACTAGTTGAAGGGGAAGTGACGATGAGTGATGGAAATAGTTCCAAGATTGATATGATCATCATCGCACACTCCCTATACTTTCGGGACTAGTGTTAAACCTAAATAAATGTTATTTGGCATTTGCGTTGAGCATGAATATGATTTGATCATGTTTATTGCGATACGGTTATTCATTTAAAGTCAGAGAATAATTGTTGTTCTGTTTAAATGAATAAAACCATTGATGGTCATACACCCAATGAAAATAGTTTGTTGGATCTCGATCGTAGTGATACACATATTCATAATATTGATGCCAAAAGATGCAAAGTTAATAATGATAGTGCAACTTATTTGTGGCACTGCCGTTTTGAGTCGTATCGGTGAAAATCATATGAAGAAACTCCATAAAGATGGATTTTCGGAATCACTTGGTTATGAATCATTTGATGCTTGCGAACCGTGCCTTTTGGGCAAGATGACTAAAACTCCATTCTCTGGAACAATGGAATGAGCTACTGACTTATTGGAAATAATACATACCGATGTATGCAATCCGATGAGTGTAGAGGCTCGCGGCGTATATCGTTATTTTCTGACCTTCACAGATGATTTGAGCAGATATGGGTATATCTACTTCATGAAACATAAGTCTGAAATAGTTGAAAGGTTCAAAGAATTTCAGAGTGAAGTGGAGAATCATCGTAACAAGAAAATAAAGTTTCTGTGATTTGATCGCGGAGACAAATATTTGAGTTACGAGTTTGGTCTTCATATAAAACAATGTGGAATAGTTTCACAGCTCACGCCACCTGGAACACCACAATGTAATGGTGTGTCCGAATGTTGTAATCGTACTTCACTAGATATGGTGTGATCTATGATGTCTCTTATCAGTTTACCACTATCGTTTTTGGGGTGATGCATTAGAGATAGCTGCATTCACGTTTAATAGGGCAACATCTAAATCCGTTGAGACGACACCGTATGAACTATGGTTTAGCAGTAAACCTAAGCTGTCGTTTCTTAAAGTTTGGGGCTATGATGCTTATGTGAAAAAGTTTCATCCTGATAAGCTCAAACCCAAATCGGAGAAGTGTGTCTTCATAGAATACCCAAATGAAACTGCTGGGTACACCTTCTATCACAGATCCGAAGGCAAGATATTCGTTGCTAAAAATGGATCCTTTCTAGAGAAGGAGTTTCTCTCGAAAGAAGTGAGTGGGAGGAAAATAGAACTTGATAAGGTAATTGTACCTTCTCCTGAATTGGAAAATAGTTCATCACTGAAATCAGTTCCAGTGATTCCTACACCAATTAGTGAGGAAGCTAATGATGATGATCATGAAACTTCTGATCAAGTTGCTATAGAACCTCGTAGGTCTTCCAGAGTACGGTTCGCACCAGAGTGGTACGGTAATCCTGTTCTAAAAGTCATGTTACTAGACCATGATAAACCTACGAACTATGAGGAAGCGATGATGAGCCCAGATTCCGCAAAATGGCTGGAGGCCATGAAATCTGAGATAGGATCCATGTATGAGAACAAAGTGTGGACTTTGGTGGACTTGCCCAATGATTGGCAAGCCATAGAAAATAAATGGACCTTCAAGAGGAAGACGGACATTGATAGTAGTGTTCTATCTACAAAGCTCGACTTGTCGCAAAAAAAAGGTTTTTGACAAGTTCAAGGTGTTGACTACAATGAGATTTTCTCAACTGTAGTGATGCTTAAGTCTGTCTGAATCATGTTAGCAATTGCCACATTTTATGAAATCTGGCAAATGGATGTCAAAACTGCATTCCTTAATGGTTTTCTTAAAGAAGAGTTGTATATGATGCAACCGAAGGTTTTGTCAATCCTAAAGGTGCTAACAAAATGTGCATGCTCCAAATGATCCATCTATGGACCGGTGCAAGCATCTCGAGTTGGAATATACGCTTTGATGAGTTGATCAAAGCATATAGTTTTATCTGCACTTACGGTGAAGCCTGTATTTACAAGAAAGTGAGTGGGAGCACTACAAGATTTCGATAAGTATATGTGAATGACATATTGTTGATCGAAATAATGTAGAATTATTCGCAAAGCATAAAGGAGTGTTTGAAAGGAGTTCTTTAAAAGAAAGACCTCAAGAAAGCTACTTACATATTGAGCATCAAGATCTATTGAGATAGATCAAGACGCTTGATAAGTTTTTCAATAAGTACATACCTTGTCAACATTTTGAAGTAGTTCAAAATGGAACAGTCAAAGAAAAGGTTCTTGCCTGTGTTGCAAAGGTGTGAAATTGAGTAAGACTCAAATCCTGACCACGGCAGAAAATAGAAAAGAGAATAAAAGTCATTCCCTATGCCTCAGTCATAGGTTTATAAAAGTATGCCATGCTATGGACCAGACCTATTGTATACCTTGCTCTGAGTTTGACAAAGGAATACAATTTTGATCTAAGAGTAGATCACTGGACAGCGGTCAAGAATATCCTTAGTGAGGACTAAGGAGATGTTTCTCGATTATGGAGGTGATAAAAGAGCCCGTCGTAAAAGGTTACAACAATGCAAGCTTTTACACCAATCCAGATGATTCTAAGTCTCAATCTGGATACATATTGAAAGTGGGAGCAATTAGCTAGAGTAGCTCCGTAAAAAGCATTGTAGACATAGAATGTTTGCAAAATACATACTGGCTCAATGTGATGCATCCCGTTGACTAAGCTTCTCTCACGAGCAAAACATGATCACACCTTAGTACTCTTTGGGTGTTAATCAAATAGCAATGTGAACTAGATTATTGACTCTAGTAAACCCTTTGGGTGTTGGTCACATGACGATGTGAACTATGGGTGTTAATCATATACAGATATGAATATTGGTGTTAAATCACATGGCGATGTGAACTAGATTATTGACTCTAGTGCAAGTGGGAGACTGAAGGAAATATTCCCTAGAGGCAATAATAAAGTTATTATTTATTTCCTCATATCATGATAAATGTTTATTATTCATGCTAGAATGGTATTAACCGGAAACATGATACATGTGTGAATACATAGACAAACATAACGTCACTAGTATGCCTCTACTTGACTAGCTCATTAATCAAAGATGGTTATGTTTCCTAACCGTAGGCATGTGTTGTCATTTGATTAATGGGATCACATCATTAGGAGAATGATGTGATTGACATGACCCATTCCGTTAGCCTAGCACTTGATCGTTTAGTATATTGCTATTGCTTTCTTCATGACTTATACATGTTCCCGAAACTATGAGATTATGCAACTCCGTTCTTCGGAGGAACACTTTGGTGCTACCAAACGTCACAATGTAACTGGGTGATTATAAAGGAGTACTACAGGTGTCTCCAAAGGTACATGTTGGGTTGGCGATTTGAGATTAGGTTTTGTCATCCGATTGTCGGAGAGGTATCTCTCGCCCTCTCGGTAATGCACATCACCGTAAGCCTTCCAAGCAATGTAGCTAATGAGTTAGTTACGAGAATGATGCATTACGTAACGAGTAAAGAGACTTGCGTAACGAGATTGAACTAGGTATTGGATACCGACGATCGAATCTCGGGTAAGTAACATATTGATGACAAAGGAACAACGATGTTGTTATGCGGTTTGGCCGATAAAGATCTTCAGTAGAATATGTAGGAGCCAATATGGGCATCCAGGTCCGCTATTGGTTATTGACGGAAACGTGTCTCGGTCATGTCTACATAGTTATCGAACCCGTAGGGTCCGCACGCTTAACGCTTTAGCTGACGATATAGTATTATATGAGTTATGCATGTTGGTAACGAATGTTGTTCGAGTCCGGATGAGATCATGGACATGACGAGGAACTCCTAATGGTCCGGAGATAAAGTTTGATATATGGGATAATAGTGTTTGATCTCGGAAGGGTTCCGAATTCACCTAAGGGGTTCCTGGATGTTTCGAAATGTTTGGGCACGAGAACACATTATTTGGGCCAAAGGGGAAAGACCACAAGGTTTTTGGAAAGCGCAAAAGGAAGTTTTGCGGAGTCCAGGGGCCAGACGCCAGGGTCCCTGGCGTCTGGGTCCAAATGCCGGGAACCCTGGTGTCTGGCCCTGGAGTCCGAGAAGGACTCTTGCCTTTCGGGTGAAACCGACTTTGTGGAGACTTTTACTCCAAGTTTCGACCCCAAGGCTCAACATATAAATAGAGGGGTAGGGCTACCACCAAAGACACATCAAGAAACACCATGCCGTGTGCCGCAACCCGCCCCTCTAGTTTATCCTCCGTCATAGTTTTCGTAGTGCTTAGGCGAAGCCTGCGGAGATTGTTCTTCACCAACACCGCTACCACGCCGTCTGCGGAACTCATCTACTACTACGCCCGCCTTGCTGGATCGAGAAGGCGGGGACGTCATCGAGCTGAACGTGTGCAGAACTTGGAGGTGTCGTGCGTTCAGTACTAGGATCAGTCGGATCATGAAGACGTACGACTACATCAACCACATTGATAAACGCTTCCGCTTAGCGATCTTCAAGGGTATGAAGATACACGCCCCTTCTCGTTGCTATACATCACCATGATCTTGCGTGTGCGAAGGAAAATTTTGAAATTACTACGTTCCCCAACACCCTCTACGACTCACGTCCGGGCCCAAGAAGGGCCTGAACTGGGCTTCATCTGACAAACTATCGGTGCTCCAGACGCGTGTCCAAGACATGGAAGACAAGAATATCAAGCTCGTCAATGTAGTCCAGGTGATGTTAGTTTGCCGCATTCTACCTTGTCAACACCGGGCTTGCAATCTATGGGAGTTCGACCCGGCCAAGCACCAGACCCTGCTAGAGCTCTTTGGCTCCATGCATAAGGACATCTAGAAGGTGCTTTTTAAGTCTGGCAAACCGTGGCCGGACTCCGCCGAGGACTGCGGGTACCAACTATCCCGCCCAGCAAGTTCGGTAAGTAACTGTATGTTTACAATTCATATGTTTTATTTGCATGTCCTTAGGAAAATGCTTAAGGTATTTCCCATCAATTTCCTAGGGCTGGGCGAAGAAGGCGAGGCAGATCTACTGTCCGGCCCCGCTGCCAAAAGAACCGACCGGCCCACTTCTGATGAAGATGCTAGTCCCGGCGCCTTATAAGGCACCGAAGAAGAAGGCCGAAAAGGAGGCCAAGAAGACCAGGGCGGCCTCCGTCGGCGTGGAGCCTTGGACACAAAATCCGAAGACTCCAATGCCCATCCTTCCTCCGAAGAGGACGGGGAGGAGGAGGAAGACGAATTCCCCGTGGAGGGAAGAAAGAAAAGAACGGCCTCCACATCCTTGGAGGCCGAGTCGCCTAAAAGGGGAAAAACTCCCCTTCCAGAGGAGTCCACCGCCGCCGATAGCAGCCGGAGGATCCTGGCCCCAGCCTCGGTGAACTTCGTGAGTATGAAATCAGAACATACTTATGCGTCCAGACTTGACGTGGCATAACATTTTAATCTGAGCCATACTTTTTACAGTCCTCCGAGGTCCCGCCGAACAACCCTCGTCGGAGGATTTGCTGGGTTCGGATGCTATGGAGAGCGGGACGTCCCCGACGGCCCCCTCCCCCATACATGTGAATGATACCGAGGTTTCGTCCCAGAAGGACCCGGGCCACGGAGGGGGAGGGGAGATCGCGAAGGCGGCGCCAGGAGGCCAAACTTCAGGGTCCGGACACACGGGAGAGAAGGCTCCCGTGGATGTCATCGGCGGGGGTTGTTTTGAATCTGGCCGCCAGCCGAACACGGTACTGAAGACCCATAAGGCCCTAGAATCAGATCGGCGGCCTCCGTCGACTGAAGGGGGTGTGTCTGTTCCTCCGGCAACCTCCGTCCAACCAGAGGTGCTGGATGCTTTGCTGGCGGCACTGAAGAGCGCCTCCATCGTTGATGAACACCGTGCCCTTATGGGTGCGGTGATTGAGAAGATTCAGTCCGCTGAGAGTGGACTGAATGAATCCTATATCAGCCTCATAAGAGGCTTTGAGGTATGTTTTATGAGGTTTGGAAGCGTGTCATAGTATAGATAGAAGCCCCTGATGCACTGTTTGGTGAAAGAAAGAACCGAACAGAGGATCAAATTTACGTCTGCAGGAGACTAACTTGATGACATCTATCTCTTCTTAATAAGTAGGCATCTGTAGAGACTGCCTCTTCTCACGCTGCGGAAGTATCCAGACTGAGGCATAGTCTGGAGCGGGCCGAAGGGGAACTTGGACGAGTGAAGAAACAACTGGAGGATAACCAAGGTATGCATAAACCTTGTTCATTTGGCACAAATGAATAAGTGTGCATGATGAAAATATTTTTGTAATGTGCTCTAGGGGCGACGGCCAAAATTGAGGCTCTTAAGAAGGCTGTGGCCAAAGCCGAGAAGAAGGCAGCCACAGAGCAGGCTCTTGGTGAGAAGCACGAGGCTAGAGTTATGGAAGCTGAGCGGGAGCTTCAGGAGGCCGTGAAGAAATGCGAGACCTTGGAGCAAAGTTTATCAGGGAAAGAATCCGAACTCTCCCAGGCTCGCCAAGCCGCCAATGATGCCCAGGGGGAAGCCCAAGGTGCCCTGAAGGAAATTCAGGAGGCGAGGAAGATTGCGGCTGGCAAGGCTTTTTCTATACAAAGCGGGTATTTGAGAGGAGAAAATCAAGTTTGATAGCTTGAATTTTGATTTCTCCAGGGGTATTTGCAGAGCTGCCGCGCAGCATATCTGATGTCGCCCAATTCTACCAAGCCGAAGAGAGGAATACTGCAGATAAGCTCTTCTGGATGAAGTATCTCGCGTCGAATTATAGGTGCCTTTCTCCGATCAACTGAAGCAGCTGGCGGAACTGCATAAGGCGGCCAACCTAGCCATGAAGGATTTAATTATCCGGTTGTGGCCTGCTGAGCCAATTCCGAGCAGTTACTTCGGTCTTGTGAAGCGGCTTGTGAGTGCCTGCCCTCGACTCGAAGTCATCAAGCGGTCGGTCTTCATAGAAGGTGCGCGAATGGCCTTCGCCCGTGCAAAAGTGCATTGGGGGAAGATGGATGCGGAAAAGCTGATGACCGAGGGACCGTAGGAGGGAAAGGAGCACCGAAAGCCCAAGCTGTATTATGAAGGTGTCTTGAAAGGAGCCCGCCTTGCGGCGGAGCAATGCACCAAGGACATTATATTTTCATGAATACGGTCATGTTTGTCCTTTGTAATGTTTGAACAAGGTCATTTCTATTATTTATTGCTTGTCAATTGAAAGTTTTTCCTCCTATGTGGCCGTTTTATATACTAATTTTGAGAGTTGGCCAGTCGTCGGCTTCCGCCCCCACATAGTAAGTACGGGGGTGTTCGGGATAGACCTGAGCACTCTTTATCCCGCTTTAAGGCCCCTAAAGGGTGTTCAAAGACAAAACGAGCAATCAGACTATAGGGCTTTATCGCCCTCACTTAGCCATAGGAGTTTTTAAAAGGAAGGTAGGCGCAGCCCCTAGTGTTTGGAAGACCGCAGGGGCTCTATAAGCGCCTGATCGGAAAAAAGCCGATCCATCGCACGCTGCATTGGTTATGGCATTATGCGGAAGGTATCCTTAAAGATTTTAAAACCTCTCGAACAGCTGACCAGCTCTCGCTGCATCATGACAGTCAGTTTTCGGCTTTCTCTACTGAGGTGCTCCTCCAGAAGAACCGGGACACAATCGCAGTAGTTCTCCCAGTGTTACCCTAGCCGATATAGCGGAACATAATGTACCAAAACATAGGAGCCGGGCAAACCCAACTATTGACCCAAGACATGATTTGGTGCTGATGCATATAATGCTATAAGTTTGGGGTGCCGAACTGCCGTGAAGGTGTTCGGACCTTTTTGCCGTAGTATGGGTATGATGAAGCCCCTGGCATATTAAGGCATATCTTTATAAGCAGTTGCCTTTTAACAAAAGAGTTTTTAATAAGAAATAGCAGCAGATGAGCATCATATAAATCCACATGTTGTATTTGAATAATATGTCAATGCGTATGAGTACAGATAATGTGATAAAAAGAAATATGATTGTGGAACCTGCTGAGACCAGGCGGGAGGAAGTTGTATTCGGATCCGGAGTGTAGTTGGATGATCATAGAGGGGAATATCTAGAGATTCCCTTACGCGCTCGAACTGTTTCCATGCCATCCGTCCCGGCCTATGTAAAGGTGAACCTGCAAAGAAAATGCAAGAAATGGTTTTGCACCATAGAGCGGTTGAGCCACAGTACGTGGCTTGTCTTATCTTTTTCGGAGTGTTTTTAATTAAGCTCCGGGTGAGCCGGGCTATCCTGACGCGCAGTAGTTCGGACTCCTTTGGCGGTGGCCAGGGGCTTGGTCGTCTACTCGAGGTTCGATTGAAAGGTGCCATCCGTTGCTCTTGCTGTTAAAGCGGCGGTAGACTCTTCGGTATTGAAGGGGAGTTTGGCCCTGCCGTTAACCGTGATTACGCCGTGCGAATCGGGCATCTTGAGTTTACGGTAGGCATAATGTGGCACCATGTTGAACCGAGCAAATGCGGTTCGTCCGAGCAATGCCTGATAGTCACTGCAGAAGGGGACGATGTCGAAGACTAACTCTTGATGCGATAATCTGTCAGGAGATCCAAGACCACTTCGGTGTGATTGAGCCCGTCTGTGAGCCTCTACCCTGGTATGACACCTTTGAAGGTGGTTTTTGTGGGCTTGATCCTTGAGGGGTTGATGCCCATTTTGCGCACTGTATTCTGATATAGCAGGTTTAGGCTGCTGCCACCGTCCATAAGGACTCGTGTGAGGTGGAATCCGTCAATGATGGGGTCGAGGACCAGTGCGGCCGAACCGCCATGACGGATACTGGTAGGATGGTCCCTATGATTGAAAGTGATCGGGCAAGAGGACCATGGGTTAAACTTTGGGTTGACTGGCTCCATTGCATAGATGTCCCTTAGTGCATGTTTCCACTTAGGAATGTGGCTTGCGTATATCATATTCACCGTTTGCACCTGGGGAGGGAATTTCTTCTTTCCTCCTGTATTCGGTTATCGGGGCTCCTCGTCGTCATCGTCGCTTTGAGACCCCTTCCCCTTGTTTTCGGCATCTGACCTGCTGGCTTGTCCGAAGACCCAGCATTCTCTGTTGGTATGATTGGCTGGTGTTCCTGGGGTGCCATGAATTTGGCATGGATGGTCGAGTATGCGGTCCAAACTGGATGGGCCTAAATTGTTTTTGTTGAATGGCTTTTTCGCTGACCGGACTTGGAGCTACTGAATCCGGCGTTGACTGATGTGTCTTCGGCACTATCACCCTTTTTGCGGCGCTTGTGTTTTATGCGCCGTGGTTTGTCGTTGCTATCCTTGGCTTTTGATGTGCCAGGATTGCTTGTTGTGTTGTTGCTACGAGCCAACCATCTATCCTCGCCCGCACAAAAGCTGGTCATGAGTGTTGTGAGGGTTGCCATGGACTTTGGCTTTTCTTGGCCGAGATGTCGGGCGAGCCACTGGTCACGGATGTTATGCTTAAAGGCCGCTAGGGCTTCGGCATCCGGATAGTCGACAATTTGGTTCTTTTTTGTTAGGAACCGGGTCCAAAATTTCCTGGCTGACTCTCCGGGTTGTTGGGTTATGTGACTTGGATCATCAGCATCCGGTGGTCGCACATAGGTGGCCTGGAAGTTGTCAAGGAACGCGTATGCCAGGTTCTCCCAACTCCTGATGGAGTTTGCCGGCAAGCTATTCAGCCAATGTTGAGCCGGTCCCTTGAGTTTTAGTGGGAGGTACTTGATAGCGTGTAGATCATCTCCGCGGGCCATGTGAATATGGAGGAAAAAAATCTTCTATTCATACCGCAGGGTCTGTAGTACCATCATATGATTCAATGTTCATGGGTTTAAACCCTTCTAGGAATTCATGATCCATTACCTCATCCGTGAAGCATAGGGGGTGTGCGGCGCCTCTGTGCTGGGCTACATTGTATTCGGTCCGGCCGGATTCGTTAGTGTATCAGGCGTGACGGTCCTTGTCACGCGTTGGGGCGTGCCCCCGTGATCCGTAGATCGATCTTGACTGTCCTGCTTTGTTTTTCAATTTGTCTCCCAGGTCATGCGTGGAGCCACAGGCCTTCGTGTTTTTGCTTGTTTGGCATCGGGGTGCGGTCTGGACTTTGGGCCGGTACGCCGCTTTGTCGCGGCCACGTGGTGGTCGGTGAGCCGCATCATGCGCTGGTAGTGTGGGCTTTAACGCCTCCTCCTCGAGTTGAGGTAGCAACCTGCGCTTTGGGTAACTTTTGGTAGGGCGCTCGAGTCCGTATTCCTCGGCAGCTAGGACCTCGGTCTGTTGGATTTCGGGTTCCGGCGGATGTAACGCCCTCGATGCGGCTATATCTCCCACGTGTCAAAGCACGACTTAGAGGCATAACCGCATTGAAAGCAATGTCGCAAGTGAGGTAATCTTCACACAACCCATGTAGTACATAAGGGAAGAAGATACATAGTTGGCTTACAATCGCCACTTCACACAATTACATGAATAAAGCATTACATCATACAGATACAATCAAGGTCCGACTACGGAACCAAAATAAAAGAAGAACCCCAAATGCGACAAAGGTCCCCGATCAACCCCAACTGGGCTCCACTACTGATCAACTAGAGCGAAACAACACAAAGGGCAAGATCTTCGTCGAGCCCCTCCTTGAGCTTGGTTGCGTCACCGCCGGATAACATAGGCACCTACAAACTGGTTTTGAAGTATCCGTGAGCCACGAGGACTCGGCAATCCCATTACCATGGGTATCAGGACTAGCAAAGCTTAATGGGAAAGGAAGGGGTAAAGTGGTGAGGTTGCAGCAGCGACTAAGCATGATATGGTGGCTAACATACGCAAATGAGAGCGAGAAGAGAAACAAGCGGAACGGTCGTGAAGCTAGCAATGATCAAGAGGTGATCCTGAACACCTACTTACGTCAAACATAACACAGAAACCATGTTCACTTCCCGGACTCCGCCGAGAAGAGACCATCACAGCTACACACTCGGTTGATGCGTTTTAATTCGGATCTGGTGTCAAGTTATCTACAACTGGACATTAAAAAATTCCCATCTGCCACATAACCGCGGGCATGGCTCTCGAAAGTTTAAACCCTGCAGGGGTGTCCCAACTTAGCCCATGACAAGCTCTCGCGATCAACGATGGAATATACCTTCTCCCAGGAAAACCCGATCAGTCTCGGAATCCCGGTTTACAAGACATTTCGACAATGGTAAAACAAGACCAGCAAAGCCGCCCGATGCGCCGACAATCCCGATAGGAGCTGCACATATCTCGTTCTCGAGGCAACACCGGATAAGCTAAGCGTCACAGTACCGATGTAACCCAAGTTGCCAAGGGATGGTCCCAAGACGGTGCTCTAGTTTGGACCAACGCTAGACAAGCATCGGCCCGGGGCTATAATAAAGATGACCCTCGAGAGAGCGACTCCCAAGGGAAAAGTAGGTGGTGGTGAGGCAAATGGTAAAAGTCAATGTTGGGCCTTCTTTGGACAAGTTTTATTCAAAGCGAACTGTCGGGGGTCCCATAAATCACCCGACCACGTTAGGAACGCAAAATCCGGGAACATAACACCGGTATGATGTAAACTAGGGCGGCAAGAGGGAACAAAACACTGTGCATAAGGCCGAGCCTTCCACCCTTTACCAAATATATAGATGCATTAATAATATAAGAGATATTGTGATATCCCAACCAAAATCCTGCCCACCAAGGAGAAATCTTCAACTTCACCGCAACTAGCAACGCTATAAGAGGGCTGAGCAAAAGCGGTAACATAGCCAAACAACGATTTGCATAGGAATGGTGTCAAAGGTCGAGGTTCATGGCAATATGGGATGGCTTGATAAGCAGTAATAGGTAGCGCAAAGATAGCGATAGAACGAAGCAACTAGCATAGCAATGATAGTAGTGAGATCCAGGGTAGCGGTCATCTTGCCTGAAATCCCGCTAGGAAGAAGAACGAGTCCATGAAGAAGATGAAGCCACGAAGACGAACCACACGTAGATGAACGAATCCTCACGATCGCAACGAAACGGGAACTATCGAGAAGAAGCACACAACATAGGTAAACACACCACACATGAACAAGGCATGATGCACAACAAGCATGACGCATGACAAAGCTACATGAAGCTACTCATGGCAAGATATGATGCAAACAAGAACAACACACCAAGGCAAGTATAAATGAGGCCGGGAACAACATATAACAATTCCGGTAAGTCCTCATATGCAAATTTCGAAATTGGTCCAGAACTTAATTAACCTTATGTTCAAGTTGTTAAACAGCAAGTTAAGATGCACCAAGATGATCTACATGAAATTCTAGTCAAGTTACATATAAAGTTCATTAGATTCGGAGCTACGGCCTAGAAGATATGAGCAAAACAAGTTAAACATGGCATTGATGCAAAATGCACCCAAACATCAAGCAAACCCACCAAAACAAGGATGCAACATGATAATATGAAACTATATGCAAAATCAAGCAAGTTTCATATAGAACACACTCAAAACGGAGCAATGGTGCAACACACACACACTATACAAGTCATAACAACAATCTGTCCATAACAGCAACTAGGCATCTTACAAGCCTCAAAACAACATGCTACAGCACCCCAACATAATAACAAAATGCATGGGCATGAAGTACAGGTAAAGCATAACAAAACATGAACACTGAGCTATCTCCAGTAACAACTAGAACATGCTCCAAAACACATGGAGATATTGCAAATAATAACAGTTTCAGACTTGGCAGAAATAACATCAGGTTGCAATGTTTAGAGCAAGAAAACAACATGTTACAGGAACATATCATGGCAAACAAAGGCATGGCATGAACCTACTAATAGCATAGATCAAAAGTCCCTTACTGACCATGAGCCAAAAAGGCATAGAAAATATGATGGCACCCATGTAAACATGGCAAGTTATATTACAGATTCAAACATGGCAGGAACAACAATAAGTAGGCATGTTCGTGAGCTTGAACCACTCACTACAGAGCAATACATGGCATGGCAAGGCAACCAACAGTAAGAAGGCATGTTTATGAAGCTAAGCATGGCAGTAGCAAGTTCATAGGGTACATGGATCACTAGGAAAACACATGGGAACAGGTGAACTTGATGTTAACAGGCTGACAGCAACATTTTCAAGCAACTTTAGAGCAATATAACAACATGTTCCAGCAGGCTATAATTGCAACCAAGGGCATGAATGGATAGAGCATGACATGTAGATCAAAACATGTTTATAGAGCATCTCCAGATTATGCATAGAATGATTAGTAGAAGCACGTTAACATAGCAACAAAATATAACAGAATCATCAGAAAACAAAGAACAACAACTACCCTACTTAACAAGCTTGATACACTCAGTCCACAACTCACAAAAATACATGGTTGGCACCCTGGAAAGATGGCATGGCATAGATCAACATTCATGTAGACATCAACCTCATAGGATGCACACATCAATCATGGCAAAAATGATAAAACAAAGAAGTTATAACAGTTTCAAAGTTGATTAACATCAACATGCACTCTTCCAATAAAGATTTGGGCATCAAGATGACCTCAAATGAAAATGATGCAATGGAATGAAATGATCTACTCGTCGAGGCGAACAATTTGACATATTATACGCACGAAACGGAGCTACGGATGCAGGGATGTGATGCGATGAACATGGCATGATGATGACAAAATAAACGGGGACTTAGCAGTTTTTTTCACCTCGGGGAAAAGTCAACCGGGACGGAGGCGTGCGGGACGAGGAGATCCAGGCGGGACGGGGCGCCGTTTGGATGGAAGGAGTGGTGGATCTGGTCCACCTGACCAGATCCGGACGGCGGGGAACTCCGGCGAGGAGCGGCCGGCGACGACGGCGATCGCCGGAGACGATGGGGACGGCGGGGCCACGGGAGGCGAGGCGCCGTGGCGTGGGGCAGGAGAGCAGGGGAGGCGGCGAGGAGTTGGCCGGCGGCGAGGAGCTCCGGCAGTGGCGAGAGCCTGCCCGGCGGCGGCGAGCGAAACCCGCCGGGCGGCGGCGCAGCGGCGCGGCGCCGAGGCGCAGCGGCGGAAGGGCGGCGGAGGATTTCGCGGGCGCTGCGGCGGCGGCGCGCCAGCCCGGCAAGGCCTGAAGCGGCGCCGGGCGAGGGCGAGGCGCGGCGTCACGGAGCGGGCAGAGGCGGGCGCGGCTGGGCGCGGCGGCGGGTGGCGAGGTCCCGGCGCCTGGCGCGGGCGGGCGCTGTGGCGCTGGGACCGGCGGGCGCGGGCGACGCCGCTGCGGGCGGGTTCGCCTGCCCTGGCAGCGAGGCACGTGGCAGCGTGCCAGCGTACATCGGGTCCGGCGGCGGCGCGGACGGAGCGGACATGTCCGGCGTCGGTGGGAAAATGTCCGCGCGCGAGGAAGAAGACTAGGGTTTGCACCGCGAATTCGGGAGGGCTAGTTTTATAGGTAGAGGGAGCTAGGAGAGTCCAAATGAGGAACGGTTTTCACTGTGATCGTGATTGAACGACCGAGAGCATGGAGGGAGTTAGATGGGTTTTGGGCCACTTTGGAAGGTGTCGGGATATACCCTTGGTGTAAACCGCCGGACGTTAACCCGGCGATTGGACGACTCATTTATTGGTAACCCGCCTGAGCTTGGCGGTTCACGGATACCCGCCGGTCTTGGCGGTTCATTAGTAACCGGTGGGCGGGTTAGATGGATGACGAGGCCCAAGGCCCAGAAGGCCGGTTCACGTTTAATGGTGGTCCGGTTTGTGAGGAAAGCATAAGGACTATTCTCCTACAAAGGAAGCAAGACCAGGACTCCACTTGTAATAGAGTAATCCTAATCCAACTAGGACTAGTCATGTAAACCGCCTTCAACATATATAAGGAGGCGGGGCTCCCCAAAGAGGGACAAGTTAGAAGCTACAAGCAAGAAGCAATAATCTCTAGGGCTAGACACAAAGAGGAGAGCCGGTTTACGGCGACTCCTCGTGATGATAATGAGATCTAGCCTCAAACAAAGATGTAGGGTTTTTACCGGATGATGTTTCCGGGGCCCAAGCTGTCTAAATCCTGTCTTGTGTTAAGTCTCTCGATTCCGCTCAACCCTCTCAAGCTACCACATAGATCGTTGGCCTCGCGACTAAGTCGACACTAGGACATCGGCGTGTTAATTCCATCGACAGTTGGCGCCACCGTGGGGCCTGCGATGATGGTGATGAGTTCTTGAAGGATCTACCGAGGATCGAGGACTTTGCGATTTTTCGGATGAAGATTTTTAAGATTGAAGTCAAGGAAGAAATTAGGGTTTGGTACTCAGGTGCCGCCGACGCTACACAAGCCGTCGAATCGTATAGGAGATCGTTTTCTCTTCTGCTTGTCATGAAGTCGCCAAACCATCAAAGATGCGATGTTTTCCGTCCGAGTCACCGAGTTGTTGCATCCGATCAAGTCAAAGAGTGCGCATAAGGGCGTAGTTTCCATTACATCAAGCATCAACCCCGATGTTTTCAAATCTTGATGCGCCACTAGAAGAGAAGGAGAGTGCGTTACGGATTAGTATGTCATTGAAGCCAAGTTAGCTTTTTCTTTATCAACTCTGATTACTACTACAAGGAAGCTACGAGGAGGTTAATTCCAGAGTTAAGGAAAGGAAAAATTACCAAGTTGAACCGCCGCCCTTGATTACCAAAAACCGAAAAAGAAAAGGAAAGAAGCCCATCGAGGCAACCGACAAAGATCCTGTTCCTCGTGTGAAGCGGACTACCTGGCGATGTGGAGACCGCCGTTGACTCGCTGGCGACTTCGCGCGCCTCGTCCTTGGATGCATCGACGCCGCGCCACCTCCGGGCTTTCACTAAGCTACTTGCGGGTCACCTCTCCAATGCTTCTATATCCGAGCCCGCCGCCGCTGATGTTTTCGCTCGCCGCGCTCGGCATGGCTCGTGTGCCTCGGCGCAGCTTGCTCGATTCGCTCCGTGATTCCAAAGCGCCTTTGAGCCGCCGAGCTCGCTTTGACTCGCCACGGTTCCCACATGGGTTGAGCTGCCAGGAGTCGCCGGCGCCCTTCCGAGTCGCACCTCCGAGTCACTACGGATCACCTCTCACGCAGCCTCAAGTCGCCCGAGTCGACAGGTTGCCGCTGAGCGAGCCGCCGCCGCTTTGCCGATTCGAGCGTCTCTTCGCTAAGCCGCCGCTCGCCTCCGACGCGATGAGTCACCGCCCGGGCCACCCCGGCCTCAAGCCGCCTTCGCCAAATTGCAGGCGGGTCACCCCCGGCCTCGTTCAGTCGCCACCCGCGCGTTGGTCCCGGGTCGCTGCGAATCTCGTGCCAAGTCACCGCCTTCACCGAGCCTTCCCTGTGGTTTCCAAACCGCCGGCCGCTGTCGAGCCGACCAAGCCTCCAAGTCTTAAGCAGAACAGCCCTTAACGGCGCGCTTCATCGGCTGACCGCCTCCTCTAACGCATAGCTTTGCTGCCGATGCTTACCTCCACGGGTACGGTGTCAAGTCACCGTCACGGACTTGCCGTCGTGGCTGAATCGAGTCGCCGCCTCGCAAGTCGCCGACCCGCAGTCATCATCGCGTCGAGTCACCTCTGCCTGCGCGGCTTCAGTCGCCCTGTGGTTTCACGCAGAGTCAGCTTTCACCATCCATGGGCCGCAGAGATCTAAGGGATAAACCAATGTGACTACTGCTGGTACTCCGTGTTGGGCTGATCTTCTTCAGAGATCAGTTTGCATAAACTGGATGGAATACACATATGTGGAGATCAGCTACGTGCTAATGGCCATGCCCACATGCGTCCAAAAAAATAAATCAGGTGTTATCTCTCCTATACATTTTCTTAGTATACTTTAATTACTGTGAGCACAACTACTCTGCTCTATGGTATTTTTTATATGCAGGAGAATTATTCATTACAAAGTGGCATTATACCACGGAGATGGAGGCACACCGACAGCGTTCGGCACAGGTGGTCGTCGTTGCTCAACAGATTCCCGCACCGGCTTACGACGCCATGGCCGTCTCTACGACCGCGCCGGCTTACAACGCCGTGGCCGTCGCTCGCGACCACGCCGGCTTACAACACGGAGGACAACTTTTCCGTCCGCACCGCCTTACGACACCACGGACAACTCGCATGTCCTCGCCAGCTTACAAACGTCACGGCCGACTCACTCGTCCGCACCGGTTTACCACGCCGCGGCCGGTTCACTCGTGAGCAACTTCAACATCACCTAGCGATCATCAATTTCATGGCGGATTATTTTCGGCCTGGCACATCAGGTGATATCCATCTAAAATATATTTTATTGGTACATATTATTTTTTTGTCAAAGAGCAGTTTTATCTTTGCCTTGGTCTGCAATATTGTTGATGCAGGACAATTGTCCACTACATCAAAACGACGTGGTAACTCGCCCGCACCGGCTTACAGTACCACGGTCGACTCATCTGTCTGTGCCGCCTCTGATATTATGGTCGTCTTTACCGTCCGTCTCTCGCGGCCTGGTCTACATCAACACACCGAGCTGCGCCTGTCTGCATGAGTGGATTATTGAGTATGAGCAAGTCACTGCTTGGGAAGCCCAGTTTCCTCTTCCAACAAAAGTGGAGGCAAATTATCATATATTATCCACCGCCGTCTGCACTGAACGGTTCAATGGGCAGGCGCACAAGTCGCTGCCACTACAGTTTTGATTAAACTTCGAATCGCCAGTTGGAGGGAACCTTTGGCCGAATTGCTGATACGACTCATACGGGATCATTTATAACCTGCCGAAGTCACCTCAACCTTCTGTGGATTCACATCATGCTATCAACACCAATGATATGCAAGTTATGCCGGTTTATATGACGACTAAGTATGGAGAATCTCAAGCCAACTCTTCGCGCCACCTTGAGACTCGTGGGCTACAATGATATGATGCAACCAGTCTTGCCAGTTTCAGCAAATTTATAAACCCCAGGACAATGGAGGGAAAGATAACCCGGTCCCGGAGGCTACTGTTATTTGAAGGCTGTCAGAAAATTTCCGGCTTAGAAAGTATATGACAGTTACAAAATCCCGGCTCAATGAAGAAGTTCCGGGTCATCAGAAAAGATTCCAGTTTAAAATCCGGCTCAATGGAAGCCAGTCTCACTGAAGCTCTCAAATCCGGTTTAAGAATTTCCGGTTCAAAGAGAATTAACTTCTCGCAATTCAAGTTCGAGTTTAAAGACCGTCAGAAAATTTCCGGCTGAAAATGAAGATTCCGGTTTAAAATCCGGGTCAAGGGAAAGATGTATTCCACAAAGCTTTGAAGCTCTCAATATCCGGTTCAAGATCCCGGTTCAAGTAGAATTTATCTCTTGCAAAAAAGTTAAAATTACCGAAGAGGACCTGCTGCCATGATGCGCGGTTCAAACATGGGTATCATGCCTTATTGGCCTAACATATTATTGATCACATGGGGGCTTCGCTCATAAAGCGGGTCTCGTTTTTTACATCATGCGTGGTTACACGGAGGTTCGCCTTAAAGCGCCTTCGTTTACCCCTTGACATTTGTTTTTATCACTTGGGGCTTGGTCGAGTCCAACCAATGCAACACCTCTTGATAGGCTAAAGCCACCAGATCATTTGGGGACATGGTCAAGTCTGAACCGGTCACGCCTCTTGGTGACCCTCTGGGGCGAGAGTCATTTGGGGGCTTGGTCGAACCCGAACCAATGTCATGCCACTTGGTCGGCATATTGCCACGAGTCTTTTGGGGACCTGGCCGACTGGCACCATCGCTACGCCTTCGGGGAGCTTGGTTGCGTCTGACCATGGTAATGCCATCTGACCAGCTCAGTATAGCATATTTTTGCAAACGGTTTTATCATTGCCTTTGCTTCCATATCTTTTTTCATAACTGTTATTCGATTTTTGTTGCGTTTTGAAACCGACAACATTTTAATCCGGTTCGACTGTCAATTGACGGAACACGGTCAATTCTTAATCCGGAGACTATCTGCCCGGTTTGATTTTCTGTTACCATCCTATTATGGAGTAAACCGTGGTTATCAACCCGCCCGCTTTCAACTACAAGTTGTCAAGACACGATCAAATTATAATCCGCGATTATTAACCGGTATGGTTCGACTACAAGTCGCCAAGATATATATTGTTAATCCGTGTCTATCATAACCCGATGCGGTTTTATCATAAACCGCACAATATGGAAGGAGTTATCAATTACTCAAGATTGGGATTATCACCCTTACTACAAAAGTTGGTAAACCAACAATGTGATTCAATGTCACGTATGATATATTTTATATTTGATTATTCTTAAGTACAGCCTTGGTTATAAACCCGGGTATATGTTGGGCATTATGATTCGTCCGTGTAAACCGCCAGACACTTTAAACTTGTTGTATGCGTAAACAAAGTTGAATAAAGCATGATTATAAATTATCCGGTGTTTATTAAACCGCCCGGCTTGGACTATAAGTCGCCAAGATATATTTGGATTGCACCATTGGAATTATGCGCTTATAAATCATTGGGTATATTATTCAAATAGCCAACATGGCTGGATTTTTGTTATGGTTATCAATAACCAAAGATTATGATTAAGGTTTTCAAAGTCGCTTTAGCGCAATGGCTATCATATTATCAATGGATATGGCTTTTATTCTACAATTGAAGGAATAGTCCCGAGTTGTCGCAGCTTACAACCCGGCACTTGGGGACTACATTATTAAAGTTGAGATTACATCAAATATGCAAGTCTCATGTCGCTGCAAGCATGCACCATGACACTTGGGGGCTAATGCAAAGTCATTCTTTGTTCATCTTATTGAAGACCCGACTCATCATATTATAATGAGCCGGCCCTTGGGGACTACCAATTGCTCCTGTTAAAAATTCAAGGTACAAAGCTTTTTATTCATTATATTGAAGGGTCCGCTGCTCAGTTGGTAAAGCACAAGGCTCTTAACCTTGTGGACGTGAATTCAAGCCCCATGATGGGGGTTACATCATATGATGTTATTTTCATTGAAGTATATATCAAAGTCCCTGCTCATTATTGCATAATGACCCGGCCCTTGGGGGCTACACTGGTTGAAGTTTTTATGAGCATCAGAATTATAAGTCCTGTGTTGTCGCAAGCATAACAACCCGACTTGGGGGCTACATAATATGGAGTATTCAGTTTTACTAAATGACCGGATGAACAACATGGATTTCTTCTTAAGTGGCAGATTTATATTGAAGAAAGTCTTAAGCCATTACTTTGTTCTCGCTTCAAGACTTGGGGCTACAGGTATTATATTATTATGGAAGAAATATTTTCAAATTCTCTAATTGAGCAAACTAGGTTGACCAAGGCCACCAATCATTGTGACCTCGGCTGCAACTTACGCGTCATTAATAATCATGAACCGGCTTGGCAACAATCATGAACCGTGTCTCAACAATCATGACTTAAGTATCGGTTTTATAACCCGACAAAGGTGGTAATCATAAACCGCAAGTTTTTACATCTTCAAACCGGCTGAATATCGATGAATATTTCAAGACCAATATTTCCTAAACCGACGCATTGAAGCCGACTCAAGTGGATTATTCTTCATAATATTGTTCTCGGAGAAACCAATGTCGAAAATTGAGTATGACGCCGGCTTATTGACCGGATTTTCTAGAAGGAGGAAATGACAAGGACTTAAGGATGATCAAAGCGGTTTACAAGAATTCTTAACCCGAGCACAACCTATCAAGTTTGTTCTTACAGGATCAGTTTAACATGGATAAATCCAAATTAAACTGGGGGCTAATGTCGGGGATATACCCCGCGGTGTAAACCGGCCGGATGTTTAACCCGGCCGGACTGGACTCATTGGTAACCCGCCCGGAGTTTGGCGGTTCACGGGATACCCGCCCGGTCTTGGCGGTTCATTAGTAACCCGGTGGGCGGGTTAGATGGATGACGAGGCCCAAGGCCCGTAAGGCGGTTCACGCTTAATGGTGGGCCGTTTGTGAGGAAAGCATAAGGACTATTCTCCTACAAAGGAAGCAAGACTAGACTCCACTTGTAATAGAGTAATCCTAATCCAACTAGGACTAGTCATGTAAACCGCCCTTCAACATATATAAGGAGGGCAGGGCTCCCCAAAGAGGGACAAGTTAGAAGCTACAAGCAAGAAGCAATAATCTCTAGGGCTAGACACAAAGAGGAGAGCCGGTTTACTGGCGACTCCTCGTGATGATAATGAGATCTAGCCTCAAACAAAGATGTAGGGTTTTTACCGGATGATGTTTCCGGGGCCGAAGTCGTCTAAATCCTGCCTTGTGTTGCGTCTCTCGATTCCGCCAACCCCTCTCAAGCTACCACATAGATGCGTTGGCCTCGCGACTAAGTCCCGACACTAGGACATCCGACGTGTTAATTCCACGGCGTAAGGGGTGTTGGGCTGCAACAAAAGAGGGCTTTACTTGCTACCTTGTTAACTGTTGAGTATCAAACGACCTCCAAATGGCACGAAACTTGACAGCGGTTCATCGGTGCTATACCAAGGTCGCTTGGCAAACCTCGGGCCATTCCGAGAAAGTTTAACACCCGCTCACAACAGGAGAGAAGAAGGGGACGCCGGGTGAGATAGGAGCGCCGGATTGCAAAACGGACAATGGGGAAAATGCTCGGATGCATGAGACGAACACGTATGCAAAATGAAATGCACATGATGACATGATATGAAATGCAAATGATGACATGGCAAAGTGCAACACGCAAGCAAATGACATGGCAATGACGGCGAATAACTGGCAGACACCTGGCGCATCGAATCCGGGGCGTTACAACACTCCACCACTACGAGAGGATCTCGTCCCGAGATCTAGGATGGCACCGGAGGGAAAACAGAAGAGGAAGAGAAGAGGTAAAACTAAGTTGCTTCTTTCACCAATGAGTGAAACCAAAGAACCTTGAGAGGTTGAGCAATTTAAAAGAAAGAGTACAACAGAGATGAATGAGATTGCAAACAATCCGGTAGGAAAGAGGAACAAGGAGTATTACGAGAATTTGAAGGTTGAAAGACATGGAAATAAGAGCTTCACGAACGAAAAGAATATGACCACATTGGTATAATGAGATAGCCAAGGAACAAGAATGGCAGAATTTGGATAGCACTCCGGTAGAAAAGAGAAGAAAACTTGATGAGATGAAAAGATATTGAATGAGAACACAACACTGCGGTTAAATGGATAAGCAAGAAAAGAACATGACCTCACAATTCGACATGATGAGTGAAGAGAGCAAAACATAATGCCTTCGGAAGAAAGAATAGAAGATAAATCATTGGAATAAAAGAATGGAGAAGAAAATGCCAACTTCTGCCACAAATGAGCTTGGAAAGCACCCTTCCAAGAAGGTTACAACGGGGTTGTTGGGAAAAACCCACAACAAAATGAATAAGCTTGTAGTGGGCTTATGGAAAACATCTCAAAACTATGAGGTGACAACCGGCCACTAACGGAAACCATTGATTGGTTGAGATCAATGAAGATAAGAGAAACTCTTCCACCAAGTGAACAGAGAGCAAGCTTGGGTCATGCATAATCACCACAAATAGCAACAACCCTTAAGGAAAGGCTTTAGGTGATATGACACAAGATAACTCCAACGAAGAGATTGATGGATTTAATATACCTCATTCTTGACAACAATATGAATCATGAAACATAAAGGAAATTGTCAAGAGTGACATAACACCATCTCAAAAGATAAGATAGAAGGAATGGCACTTCGGAATGCAAGACAAAGAATACTTGAACTCCACAAAACAAAACATGTGTTAAGCACCATGTTTAATTTTTAGAGTATAGCTTGGCGGATCATAACTACGAGAGAAATCTTGAAGAACAACTGAAGAATGAAAAGAATCCTTAAGGAACCACCATGAAGAAACTCCGGTATTAAAAGGATGGTGGAAAGAAGGAGAAGTTGAAAACACAAGGTGTACCTTGCGATGATTTAGAAGGAGCTTCGCGACGAGATAATTGAGAGAGCTTGGAACTCCGAAAAGAAAGATGAACATCTTAGAACCGAGAATGTGATATGATGAACAAACACCGAAAAGAAGAGATTAATCAATCTTGGATGAAACAAGAATAAGAATTATGTTATGCGTATCCTTCACCAATTTAGATTGATGGCAAGTAATAGATTTGGCATACTACTTATTCTCGTAGAAAGGATTGAAGAGAGATATTGCTCAACTTGGGAAGGTCTTGATGGAACCACCGGTGGGATTTGGAAACGATGAATATTTGATCTGATAACGAAGGAAGTGAAATCTTGAACGAACCACCGTAATAATTGAAAATGAAAGTAGCAAAGGCACATTCACCGGGAAGAATTGGAAAATGAATGAAGATACTTGACAGAATTTAGAAAGAAGAGAACAAAGAGATCCTGAGCTGACTAGAGTAAACTTGAACGATGCACCGGTAAGATTTGGAGAATGATAGCTACACGCTGAGAATAAAGAATTATGACATGATGGCCTTTGGAAGAAAGAAATGGAAACAACTCAACAAATACTCCGGATGGTTAAGAAAGAATATCTGACAAACGGGATAATATGAGAGGATAACATGAAGCTAGAACCATGAATCTTCAAGAGAATGGACCAAGATTTTAGAAGAAACACTTCTTCGGTCTTCAAAATCCGAGAATGACGACAAGAAACACCACCAAATTGTTGAGAAACTCCGGAAGGGTTAAAAGAGGAAAAGGTTGAGCCAAAGCTGAAAAGAATTTGAAAGCGACCTTGGAGAAGGCATGTGATTGATCAAAATTCATTCTTACATCAAACTTGGAAAAGAATTTGGGATAGCTCCGGAATAATTAGAAGAGTCAGGTAAGATCATGGGAAAAGACCTGTGGGTTAGGGCCCACTCAAAAGAACACCATTGAAGAGATTTAAAAGAGATGTTGCACCGGTTGAATTAAATGACTTGAATGAGATAGCAATCTCGAAAGAGCTTGAACGAATGCAAAGTGAAAACACGAATCTTCGGGATATCTTGAGCACTCCGGAATAACAAATAGCGAGAAGTAGAATGATAATGAGGTGCACCGGTATGAGAAGACATTGAAATGAGGAAAAAGGTATGATCAACAAAACTTGACTTGAATCCACCGGAGAAGAGAAAGGAATGAGGAATGACGAACTAGTAGAACATCTTCTTGAGAACCACCGGGTAAGAACATTGACGGAAAAGAATGGAGAGACTTCACACGAATAAATGGATACTTGATTAAGAAATCTGAGTCCTTCAAGAAAAAGGGTGGGAGGGCGGGAAAACAAAGGCAACTTGGGACGGATGAAACAAACACCGTTGAGAAAACTTAGAATTGATCTTGCGGATGCTGAAAATGATCGGATCCACTTGAAGAGAAGCACACCGGTTGGAAAGAATTAACATGACAACCTCAATGATCAAGAAGGATTAACACTCACACAGAAATATGAGAACACCAATTAGGGAAGGGGTGGATTCAACATTTGACATCGAAGCAACTCGAATACCACATATAACACAAAACAAAGGATTTGGCTTGCAGAATAAGCCGGAACAAATACATATGATAGAGATTTACCCAATCCCATATCATGCATCTGTCGGAAAGATATTCTAGGAGCTACTTGAATTCCCACCTATAAAACTCCCAAAACTTTCTGGTTATGCAATCTGGTGTTGGGGATACAGGGGAAGCAATATATCTCACCCAAACTAACAATACCTACATCCAAGCTGTATCCATCCATCAACACATAACCAAGAAACCTTCGGAAATCGTGTACCTCAACCTTCGAATAGCATCCGTTATACGAGTCATGGCAATACTCCCGTACTCACCTCAAGATCGGGTTATCGGGTTATCTCACCAACAACTCGCATAAAAGAGATTTTCGATGTCGGCGTACTAAACTCAGGTATTCCAGAACTGCAACGACAAAATTATGACGACAACACCTCAGAGCTCAACTCCCCGGGACACTTCCACTAAACCCCTGACAGGAGGCACCAAGACAATGTTCTCATCATAAAACCATCGGAACGATTCCAAGATACCCGCGTGATCCTAAAAAAATTGAGTGAATTTTGAGAAGAGAAGAGTCAAAACTCTACGTCAGGATACCTCACCAGAGCGATGAAAGGACTGAGGAGTAAAAAGAATTCCTAACTCTCCGATATATATAATCCTAAATGACTCAAAACATTTTTCTAGACACAACTCGGCCGCTAGAAACGATCAAGCAGTGGGGCTCCTAAGGTCGGGGAAGGCTCTGATACCAACTTGTAACGCCCTCGATGTGGCTATATCTCCCACGTGTCGAAGCACGACTTAGAGGCATAACCGCATTGAAAGCAACATCGCAAGTGAGGTAATCTTCACACAACCCATGTAGTACATAAGGGAAAAAGATACATAGTTGGCTTACAATCGCCACTTCACACAATTACATGAATAAAGCATTACATCATACAGATACAATCAAGGTCCGACTACGGAACCAAAATAAAAGAAGAACCCCAAATGCGACAAAGGTCCCCGATCGACCCCAACTGGGCTCCACTACTGATCAACTAGAGCGAAACAACACAAAGGGCAAGATCTTCGTCGAGCCCCTCCTTGAGCTTGGTTGCGTCACCGCCGATAACATAGGCACCGCAAACTGGTTTTGAAGTATCCGTGAGCCACGAGGACTCAACAATCCCATTACCATGGGTATCGGACTAGCAAAGCTTAATGGGAAAGGAAGGGGTAAAGTGGTGAGGTTGCGGTTTACTAAGCATGATCTGGTGGCTAACATACGCAAATGAGAGCGAGAAGAGAAACAAGCGGAACGGTCGTGAAGCTAGCAATGATCAAGAGGTGATCCTGAACACCTACTTACGCCAAACATAACACGTAAACCGTGTTCACTTCCGGACTCCACCGAGAAGAGACCATCACGGCTACACACTCGGTTGATGCGTTTTAATTCGGATCTGTGTCAAGTTATCTACAACCGACATTAACAAATTCCCATCGCCACATAACCGCGGCACGGCTCTCGAAAGTTTAAACCCTGCAGGGTGTCCCAACTTAGCCCATGACAAGCTCTCGCGATCAACGAAGAATAGACCTTCTCCGGAGAAAACCCGATCGGTCTCGGAATCCCGTTTACAAGACATTTTGACAATGGTAAAATAAGACCAGCAAAGCCGCCCGATGCGCCGACAATCCCGATAGGAGCTGCACATATCTCGCTCTCGGCAACACCAGATAAGCTAAGCGTCAGTACCGACGTAACCCAAGTTGCCAAGGATGGTCCCAAGACGGTGCTCTAGTTTGGACCAACGCTTAGACAAGCAACGCCCGGGGCTATAATAAAGATGACCCTCGAGAGAGCGACTCCCAAGGGAAAAGTAGGTGGTGGTGAGGCAAATGGTAAAAGTCAATGTTGGGCCTTCTTTGGACAAGTTTTATTCAAAGCGAACTGTCGGGGGTCCCATAAATCACCCGACCGTTAGGAACGCAAAATCCGGGAACATAACACCGTATGACGGAAACTAGGGCGGCAAGAGTGGAACAAAACACTGGGCATAAGGCCGAGCCTTCCACCCTTTACCAAATATATAGATGCATTAATAATATAAGAGATATTGTGATATCCCAACCAAAATCCTGTCCACCAAGGAGAAATCTTCAACTTCACCTGCAACTAGCAACGGTATAAGAGGGGCTGAGCAAAAGCGGTAACATAGCCAAACAACGGTTTGCATAGGAATGGTGTCAAAGGTTAAAGGTTCATGGCAATATGGGATGGCTTGATAAACAGGTAATAGGTAGCGCAGCATAGCGATAGAACGAAGCAACTAGCATAGCAATGACAGTAGTGAGATCCAGGGTAGCGGTCATCTTGCCTGAAATCCCGCTAGGAAGAAGAACGAGTCCATGAAGAAGATGAAGCCACGAAGACGAACCACACGTAGACGAATGAATCCTCACAATCGCAACGAAACGGGAACTATCGAGAAGAAGCACACAACATAGGTAAACACACCACACATGAACAAGGCATGATGCACAACAAGCATGATGCATGACAAAGCTACATGAAGCTACTCATGGCAAGATATGATGCAAACAAGAACAACACACCAAGGCAAGTATAAATGAGTCCGGGAACAACATATAACAATTCCGGTAAGTCCTCATATGCAAATTTCGAAATTGGTACAGAACTGAATTAACCTTATGTTCAAGTTGTTAAACAGCAAGTTAAGATGCACCAAGATGATCTACATGAAATTCTAGTCAAGTTACATATAAAGTTCATTAGATTCGGAGCTACGGCCTAGAAGATATGAGCAAAACAAGTTAAACAGGGCATTGATGCAAAATGCACCCAAACATCAAGCAAACCCACCAAAACAAGGATGCAACATGATAATATGAAACTATATGCAAAATCAAGCAAGTTTCATATAGAACACACTCAAAACGGAGCAACGGTGCAACACACACACACACTATACAAGTCATAACAACAATCTGTCCATAACAGCAACTAGGCATCTTACAAGCCTCAAAACAACATGCTACAGCACCCCAACATAATAACAAAAGGCATGGGCATGAAGTACAGGTAAAGCATAACAAAACATGAACACTGAGCTATCTCAAGAAACAACTAGAACTTGCTCCAAAACACATGGAGATATTGCAAATAATAACAGTTTCAGACTTGGCAGAAATAACATCAGGTTGCAGTGTTTAGAGCAAGAAAACAACATGTTACAGGAACATATCATGGCAAACAAAGGCATGGCATGAACCTACTAATAGCATAGATCAAAAGTCCCTTACTGACCATGAGCCAAAAAGGCATAGAAAATATGATGGCACCCATGTAAACATGGCAAGTTATATTACAGATTCAAACATGGCAGGAACAACAATAAGTAGGCATGTTCGTGAGCTTGAACCACTCACTACAGAGCAATACATGGCATCGCAAGGCAACCAACAGTAAGAAGGCATGTTTATGAAGCTAAGCATGGCAATAGCATGTTCATAGGGTACATGGATCACTAGGAAAACACATGGGAACAAGTGAACTTGATGTTAACAGGCTGACAGCAATATTTTCAAGCAACTTTAGAGCAAGATAACAACATGTTCCAGCAGGCTATAGTTGCAACCAAGGGCATGAATGGATAGAGCATGACATGTAGATCAAAACATGTTTATAGAACATCTCCAGATTATGCATAGAATGATTAGTAGAAGCATGTTAACATAGCAACAAAATATAACAGAATCTGTCAGAAAACAAAGAAATGACAACTACCCTACTTAACAAGCTTGATACACTCAAAGACACAACCGACAAAAATACATGGTTGGCACCCCGGAAAGATGGCATGGCATAGATCAACATTCATGTAGACATCAACCTCATAGGATGCACACATCAATCATGGCAAAATGATAAAACAACAAGTTATAACAGCCAAGCAGATTAACATCAACATGCACTCTTCCAACAGCATTTCGGGCATCAAGATGACCTCAAATGAAAATGATGCAATGGAATGAAATGATCTACTCGTCGAGGCGAACAATTTGACATATTATACGCACGAAACGGAGCTACGGATGCAGAGATGTGATGCGATGAACATGGCATGATGATGACAAAATAAACGGGGACAGCAGTTTTTTTTTCACCTCGGGGGAAAGTCAACCGGGACGGAGGCGTGCGGGACGAGGAGATCCAGGCGGGACGGGGCGCCGTTTGGATGGAAGGAGTGGTGGATCTGGTCCACCTGACCAGATCCGGACGGCGGGGAACTCCGGCGAGGAGCGGCCGGCGACGACGGCGATCGCCGGAGACGACGGACGGGAACCACGGAGGCGAGGCGCCGTGGCGTAAGGGCGAGAGAGCAGGGAGGCGGCGGGAGTTGGCCGGCGGGGGAGCTCCGGCAGCGGCGAGAGGTTCGCCGGGGCGGCGTGAGCAGACCCACGGCCAAGGCGGCGAAGAGCGGCGGCGCGGGAGGCGCAGCGGTCCGGCAGGGCGGCGGAGGATTGGCGGGCGCGATGATGGCGCGCGCCGGTCCGGCGAGGGCCGGCGGGCGGCGGAGGGCGAGGCGCGGCGTCGCGAGCGGGCAGAGGCGGGCGCGGGCGCGCGCGGCGGCGAGGTCGAGGCCGGCGGCGGCGAGGTCCCGCGCTGGGCGGCGCTGGCGCCGCGGCGAGCAGGACCGGCGGCGCGCGGCGGCGACGCTGGGTTCGGGCGGTTTGCCTGGCCTCAGGGCCGGGCGACGGCGGCCGGCGGCGGAGGACGGCGCGGGGACACGTGGCAGCGTGCATCGTCCGGGCGGCGGCGCGACGGAGCTGACATGTCCGCCGTCGGTGGGGAAAATGTCCGTGCGCGAGGAAGAAGACTAGGGTTTGCACCGCTAATTTCGCCGAGGGGCTAGTTTTATAGGTAGAGGAGCTAGGAGAGTCCAAATGAGGAGGTTTTGCCGCCACGCGATCGTGATCGAACGAATCGAGAGCATGGAGGGAGTTAGATGGGTTTTGGGCCACTTTGGAAGGGTGTTGGGCTGCAACAAAGAGGGCTTTACTTTTATCTTGCTAACTGCTGAGTATCAAACGACCTCCAAATGGCACGAAACTTGACAGCGGTTCACCGATGCTATACCAAGGCCGCTTGGCAAACCTCGCCATTCTCGAGAAAGTTTAACACCCGCTCACAACAGGAGAGAAGAAGGGGACGCCGGGTGAGATAGGAGCGCCGGATTGCAAAACGGACAACGGGGAAAATGCTCGGATGCATGAGACGAACACGTATGCAAAATGAAATGCACATGATGACATGATATGAAATGCAGATGATGACATGGCAAAGTGCAACACGCAAGCAAATGACATGGCAATGACGGCGAATAACTGGCAGACACCTGGCGCATTGAATCCGGGGCGTTACAGCGGACCCTCAAGGTTCAAACTCTGGGGTGCACGCAGAGATCACACCTCCTGCCTACCCACGTCTCGTCGCCTCGCAAGGATCTAAACTACATGAAGAACAACACAAGGGACACGAGGTTTATACTAGTTCGGGCCACCATTGTGGTGTAATACCCTACTCTAGTTTGTGGCGTGGTGGATTGCCTCAGGGGGCTGATGATGAATAATACAAGGAAGAACAGCCTCGCGAGGGGCTGTTCTTGGCTGGTGCGATGAACTGCTTGGGTGAGTTCAGTGGCCTCTTGGATGCCTATTTGATTTCTAGCTGCGGGGTGGCTTTCTATCAGATACCTTCTGCTGTGGTGGTTAGTCCTATTTATAGAGCGAGGCCTTGGTCCTCTTCCCAAATATTGAGCGGGAAGAGCGCCAACAATTGGCCATTTTGAAGGGGAACATCTAGTACACTTATCCTGACTAAAGTTGGTCCTCGCCTGCCAAAGACCCCAATGGTGACGCTAGCTTGGGCTCCACGACGACCTCCATCCTGCCGCTCTGCTGGTCTTGGTCTTGTTGCACCGAAATGGTTGCCTTTGCTTGATACTCCTGCCTGTGCTTGCCCCCTTTGCACCAAAGAGGAAACAAGGACTCTATGCAGGCCGGCGCCCGCCTGGCACCCGCCTGGCCTCGGTCGTCATGGCTTGCGTCACGGGCACCTCGTGAGGTACCCTGCCTTGATCTCTCTGCCTCCTCACGAGCCAGCCTAACGAGGATGTGCCCGAGGAAGCCTCCTATCGTCCGCCCCGCGAGGCTTGGCCCCCCGCGATGGTCTTGAGCATGTGTTGATGGAGATGGGCCGTACTGGGCCACTCCCTGAGCCATTCCGCAGGCCGCAGGCAGGAAAGTCTGGGTACCCCCGTTCCCAGAACGCCGACAGTAGCCCCCGGGCCCAAGGCGCGCCTGGACTTGGCTTAGCAGAGAAGCAGAGGGGCAAGTGCAAAGCGCCGCGGGGCCCAACAGCCTGCGGCCTTGGGCGCCACGTGGCGGTTGATTAGACATGGGCGTCGCTGCTCCCCACGGCTCCTCGGCAACTGCACGAATTGACAAGAGAGCGGTACCCGTCCAGGCTTACGTTCTTTGCCTTCTCCACCATTGCCTGATCCCTTTCGCTCCTATCCTTCTTGCTTCCGAATCCCAGATCTACTCCAACCTCATCTTAGCAAGGCATGGCGCCTCGCACTTCCAGCCGAGCATGGCACTCGCCCGCCTGGATCCTCCGAATGTGTCAAGAAGAACCTTGCTCGGACGCCAGATGATGGCGGCGCAAGGCAACGATAAATGGCCGTGCTCAAGGTTGGCTCCGCCCTTCCCGAGGAAAAAGGAAGCACCTTCTACCCGCTATTCGTGAGCGCCATCGCCGCCGGTCTGGTGCCTCCCTTTTCCGAGTTCTTCCTTTCTGTTCTCCGCCATTACAACCTGCAAGCTCTGCACCTCCATCCCAACTCGTTTTTCTCTCGGCGATTTTAGCCTACTCATCGCGAGGCTCATGTTAGGGTAAGGCCCTCGATGGCCTTGCTGCGCCATTACTTTTACCTCCGGGTTTCTCGCGGCCCCATCACCGCGTGCGTGAGCCTTATTGTGTACGCCAGCTCCAATGCTATCTCGATGTCCGGGAAGAGGATTGAAGGCTTCAGGAGCAAGTGGGTCATGGTGGATGCTGGGCGCATCCATCCTCGGGTGATTCTGCCCACGAGGCAGCCCGAGGCCATCGACGCTTGGTCCCGCGCAGAGCTCGTCGATCCCCGCGTGAAGCTAGTGCTGGAGAGAACGGACGCGGACCTATGGCCGGGCAACATGGCAACGGCGAAACTGACCGGGGCGTCGCTCCTGAGGGAGTTCCTGGAGCACCGGGTGGCTCCGCTCCGGTAACACTCGCTCCGCTGTGGAGGCTTGGGGGGCCGATGCCACCCTTCACCCGAGCTCCATAGTCCTGGCCGACGAAGATCTGGCCGCGGTCCTCCAATCCTTGGTTGGGGGAGACGTGGCAAGATTGGAGGGTGCTCCTGTACCCCTGTTCCTTCAGGATGATTGGGAGCAGGTGGTGAACTCCATGCCCGCTTTCAACGGGGATGGGCCTATGCCCGCGGAGGTTCCTGAGGACCTGGTGGCCCTGGCGACGGTGAAAGTATCCTCCGGCGACTCCGGCAGAGAGGAGGAAGAAGAGGAGCAGGAAGAGGAGCCTGATTCCGAGGCGACCGACGGGGAGTCGAGAGTGCCCCTCCCTCGGCGCAGGTCCCGTGCTCTTTGCCTCATGCCGGACGACGACGAGGATGGCGACGAGCGAGGCGGTGAGTGCTCGCCCCTGATCCCGAAGAAGGACAGGATGGGGCTGGTTCTCCGCGGGCCTGCTCCGGCTCCGAGGTGATCTGTAGACGTGCCTCCTGCTCCCGAGTCTCCTGAGGTTGATCCCAGCAGCCGACTCTCGGGCTTCAAGTTCGGCTGGAGTTTGCTTGAGCCCGCGAGCGATGACCAGTAAGTGCTTGATTCTCATTTTGCTTCTTGCTTTGTTACTGAGGCTTGACGTCCATATTCCTTGGCTAGGCCGGTGCTTGCGGCGAAAAAGCTGAAGGGGGCCCCTGAGGCTTCGTCTGGGTCAGCACTTCCATTCGCCGGAGAAGGGGCGGCAAGGCCCGGGCCTCTCCTGCTCAGCCACCCTCGCGAGGCCAGGCAGGGCGTGCTGGGGAGAGCTCAGCCCCCGTGGCCCAAGCAACTCCCGAGGCATCCTCGCCTGATGCCCCTGTCGCAGGCATCAGGGCGCAGAAGGTCCCAACTCATGGTGCTGTGATCACGCTGCCGTATTCTCCTCCTACTCCGCCAACTGCCATTTCTCCGACTCCGTCTACTGTCCTAGATCATGCTGCTGCTGAGCTGGACCGGCTGCGAGAAGATCTTCAGGGCGCCGACCCTTGCTTGGTGGCCGGGCGCCTGGAGTTGGCCTCCGGCTGGGTCCGCTCTGATGCTTCAGTTCGAGCGGCGCTGGCTCAGGCCGCAACGGCTTGCGACAAGGAGAAGCAGGCCATCCTTCAGGCCAAGGCCGCTCGCGCCACCGCCTTGGGTGAGCTTGCGGATGTCCGGGGTCGCTGCAAGGCGCTGGAGAGTGAGCTACAAGGCCTGCACGACCAGCTCGCCAAGGAGGCCCGTGACCGCCAGGAGAAGGAGGAAGATATGAAGGCTCGTGAGGCTTCCGCCAAGGACCGGGATGCCAAACTTGATGAACGCCATGGCCGCTTAGGTACGCTGGAGCAGGCGTTGGAGGCGAAGAGGATCGAGCTGGACGGCAAGGCGCGGGTCCTGGCCGAGTACCGCGTGGCCTTCGCGAAGCTGGAGGAGAAGGCTCGCACCTTGCTGAAGACACTTTATGATAGCGGCCTGGAGAGCCCGCTGGCCGGCGCCGAGGACGGCCCCGCCAAGTTGCTTCCCTTCCTAGTCCGCGCCATTGAAGATGTCACCCTCGGCCTTGGCCCCATGGCTGAGGCCGAGGCACGTGTCCTTTCTTCTGCAACGCTGATGCGTGTCTTCACCCACGTCTACCTCCGTGACCCCGATGTTGACCTTGACAGCCTGCTGGAGCCTGTGAGCGGCGAGCTTGCCGCTGTCGCTGCTGAGGCCGTGAAGGGTCGAGCAGAGGCTCTACTGGCGAAGTTCTATACTTTCAGCACCAAGCCAAGGCGAGGGGCTTCCGATCCTGAGGCTCCACGAGGCGAAGTCACCCAGCACAGCTCCGTCACTAGCGATGGCACTGCCAGAAAGTGACCCCTTCACGGCTCTTGTCCTGTTTTTAGCTCCTACAACATGCATCATGCCTCGTGGAGGCATTTAAACTTGTGTTTGGCATTGCGAAAGCACTCTATGGATTGTAATATTTGCTTTTGAATTCCTTGAGATTTGCGCTTTTCCTTCCTACTTGCTCGTGTTCTATGTTGGCAGAGCCCGGCCCCGCGCATACCTCAGCCGCCGTTAGCCCCAACCGGAAACCAGGATGGGACCAAGGAGTGAGGGGCTACGTGACCAGTTAGGCTCCTGAGTCGCGATGCTCAGGAGTCCCCCTTGATGCGCGAATAGCAAGTAGGGAGGGGAGATGTATGAGTAAATCTACCCTTCTACATCGGTAGAGCCCGGCCCCGCGCATACCTCAACCGTCGTTAGCCTTTCGGAACTAAGGGGTGAGGGGCTACGTGACCAGTTAGGCTCCTGAGTCGCGATGCTCAGGAGTCCCCCTTGATGTTCAAACGGCCTTCGTACCTTAGCTCCGCTCGGGGAGAGACGTGCGATGAACCAGGCCCGAGGGGCCTGGCTGGGTGGTGTGCGTCTGGGCGTAACCCAGGTGTAGCCCCCGTGCCCAGCCCCCTCGCGCGACACTCTCGAGGGAAGGCGTTACGATGGGGCCGGACACTGAGCTCTGGGCTCCCTGAGGATGATGCGGCCGGGGGCCACCCTCAGTTGTTTATCACCAACGCGGAGCATAGCGCTTCCGTATATGTACGGGCATAGCCGCTCCTCGGCAGTGTCGTCACCAACAAGCAGCATGGTGCTTCCATCAGTGTGGGAGGGGGCTCCCCTCGGGAGGAGCCCCGGGCATGTCTGACCCACCGACACGTGGCTGGCACAGAGGGGCTCGACGAGGTGTATCTGGGCACCCGTGAGCCAGCGCGGGACTCACGGGGCCCTACCCCAAGGCGGGTTGCGCCTGGCTCTGGGCCTTTACTTGTAATGTGTTCCTGCAAATTTGGTTAGATGCCGACGCTCTACATCCTCAGGTCCCGGCCCTCGAGCGAGCTCAGCCGTTGCTGGTACGCCAGGTCGTGATGCCGTGGACAAGGCCAGGAGGTGAGGGCTGGAGAGCCAGTAAGAGTCCATGAGTCGCGATGCTCAGGTACCCCCCTTTAACGTGCAAGCGGCCGACATGAAGGAAGAAGGGTGCCGCCACAGGCATCAAGTAATGATCATGATGGGTCAAACACACGACCCAAATAAACGCGAGAGGGATACATGCCATTGGGTCTGGCCCGAGTGGCTTGGGGATAATGCAGCCCGAGGGGCGCCCCCAATAAAGTAAGCTAAAAACATGAACCAAAGGGATACATGCCGCAGGGAAGGACCCACGCGGCCTGGGAATGATGCAGCCCTGGGGGCGCTCCCAGCTAAAAATGAAACTCGAAGGATGTCACCTGATGATGTTGAAGATAAAGGGATGCTGAAGTAGCGGACGACGTGCGCTGCGGAAGCCGATCTTTATGAGCTCCCAGGCCCAGGAGCCTCGGGAGGCTCTGGAGGCGCTGGCGGCTCCTCGCGGACCATCTCCATCTCTGCCAGGACTATGGAATGCCTGGACGCTTGAGCCTCCATGATGATCCTCATGAGGCGCTGATGCACAGCAGCCACGTTCGGCAGGCCGTAAGGCATGCGAACATAGCTGTGGGGTGGACCTTCGCAGCGTCCCACGCGTGAGGGCCAGAGGCTCTCCTGAGAGGCGGCTCGGTTGAGTCCTGGTATGTTGATGCACACGCGCAGCCCACCATCCTTGCTCGGATGGGGAGCCACGGCGGGTAAGCGGCGGCTGCCACTCATGATTCTTGACTCCTGCAGCTCCTGATGATCTCGCTGACGAACTCCTGAGGGCTTGGCCCTCCTTGCCTTGCTCCTTCCTGAGGGAAACATGCCTTGAAACACGCCTCCAAGTGGTGCCCGAGCGCCTCCCTCGTGATCTTAGCAAAGTCGATGGCCCTCCAGGAGAGAGCCCCCAAGACTTGCTCGAGGAGGGCGCCGGGCGCGCCTTCTATATGCAATGTAGGAGGCGCCTGAGCAGCACGGACCTGAGGGGCCTGCCTCCCGAGGGTTCAGACCAGGTGATGTCTTCTTCTTCTTAGGGACAGCCTCGGGAAGCCTTCTGCTCCTGTGATCTGGGTCTTCAATTGACGCGGCTTGAAAAGAACATTCCAGAGAACACACAGCATCTCTCTCTTCACAAGGCACCGTGATGACTCCACCGCTTCCTGGCATCTTGAGTACATTGTAGCCGTGATGAGTCACGGCCATGAACTTGGCCAGGGTTGGGTACCCGAGGATGGCATTGTACGGCAGGCGAATGTGCGCGACGTCGAAGTTAATGAGCTCGGTGTGGTAGTTGTCGCGCTTCCCGAAGGTAATAGGAAGGTGGACCTGCCCTATCAGAACCGTGGAACCATCAGTGACTCCTGAGAAAGGCTTGGTTGGCTGAAGCTGATTGTATGGCACTTGGAGATTGTTGAATGTCTCGACGGATAGGACATTGAGCCCTGCTCCACCATCGATGAGGGTCCTGGTGACTTGCACATTGCTGATGATTGGGGAGCAAAGCATCGGGAGGACTCCGGCTATGGCCGTGCACTTGAGCTGATCCGCTGAGCTGAACGTGATGGTGCACGCTGACCACCTGAGAGGGCGTGTGGCCTCGAGCTTGGGGAGGACTGCATTCACTTCGCGAGCAAACTGCTTGAAGATGCGCTGAGAGGCCGGGGCCTGAGCATCGCCCAAGATGCAAGCGATTGCGCGCGGCTCCTGGAAGCCTACAACCCCCTCGTCCTGATGATGGTCTTCATTCCTCCTCGACTATGGTGGCAGAGGAGGGAGGCCCGCGTTGCCTTGTGGGCGATCCTCGCGAGGCTGGTCCCTCCAACCTCCCTCACGAGGCTGGTCCTGCCAGCGGTCCTCGCGAGGTCGGTCACGCCACCCTTGGCGAGGGCCACGGTCTTCCCATCGTCCTCCACCTCTTCCTCCTCCTCGGACATAGCCCCGATCATTGCGCTCGGGGCATCGGCCGGCACACACGTCCCACACGGCCCTGAGCTCTTGGCATTCGTTGGTGTTGTGGGTGTGGAGGTCTGATGATCCACAAGTATAGGGGATCTATCGTAGTCCTTTCGATAAGTAAGAGTGTCGAACCCAACGAGGAGCAGAAGGAAATGATAAGCGGTTTTCAGCAAGGTATTCTCTGCAAGTACTGAAATAAGTGGTAACAGATTGTTTTGTGATAGGATAAATTGTAACAAGCAACAAGTAACAAAAGTAAATAAAGTGTAGCAAGGAGGCCCAATCCTTTTTGTAGCAAAGGACAAGCCTGGACAAACTCTTATAATAGGAAAAGCGCTCCTGAGGACACATGGGAATATCGTCAAGCTAGTTTTCATCACGCTCATATGATTCGCGTTCGGTACTTTGATAATTTGATATGTGGGTGGACCGGTGCTTGGGTACAGCCCTTACTTGGACAAGCATCCCACTTATGATTAACCTCTATTGCAAGCATCTGCAACTACAACAAAAGTATTAAGGTAAACCTAACCATAGCATGAAACATATGGATCCAAATCAGCCCCTTACGAAGCAACACATAAACTAGGGTTTAAGCTTCTGTCACTCTAGCAACCCATCATCTACTTATTACATCCCAATGCCTTCCTCTAGGCCCAAATAATGGTGAAGTGTTATGTAGTCGATGTTCACATAACACCACTAGAGGTTAGACAACATACATCTTATCAAAATATTGAACGAATACCAAATTCACATGACTACTAGTAGCAAGACTTCTCCCTTGTTCTCAGGAACAAACGTAATTACTCACAAAGCATATTCATGTTAATAATCAGAGGGGTAATAATATGCATAAAGGATCTGAACATATGATCTTCCACCAAATAAACCAACTACCATTAACTACAAGGAGTAATCAACACTACTAGCAACCTACTAGCACCAATCCCGGACTTGGAGACAAGAATTGGATACAAGAGATGAACTAGGGTTTGGATATGAGATGGTGCTGGTGAAGATGTTGATGGAGATTGCCCTCTCCCGAAGAGAGGAGCGTTGGTGATGACGATGGTGATGATTTTCCCTCCTGCAGGGAAGTGTCCCCAGAGAACAGCTCTGCGGAGCCCTAGATTGTTCCGCCAAGGTTCCGCCTCGTGGCGTGAGTCTCGTCCCGAAGATTACCTTCTATTTTTTCTCATCGAAAGACTTCATATAGGAGAAGATGGGCGCGGAGAGCCACCAGGGGCCCACGAGGTAGGGGCGGCCAGGGGCGCGCCCCACCCTCGTGAGCGGTGGTGTGGGCCCCGGCCTTCATCTTTGGCGATTTATTTTTCTTTATTTAATTTAAGGTATTCCGTGGAGTTTCAGGACTTTTGGAGTTACGAGAATAGGCCTTCAATATTTGCTCCTTTTCCAACCCTGAATTCCACCTGCCAAGATTCTCCTCTTCATGTAAACCTTGTAAAATAAGAGAGAATAGCCATAAGTATTGTGACATAACGTGAAATAACAGCCCATAATGCAATAAATATTGATAGAAAAGCATGATGCAAAATGGACGTATCAAGGTCGTGGTACACCCAGTACCGGCTGCCCTTGGATGACTCAGGCTAATCCCTGCCTCGCTTGGTGTCCGGCTCTGCTGCAAGCACGGCTGCCCCCTTGCGCTTCACGTCCTTGACCTTGGGCTTCTTCTCTTCTGGGTCGGCACCGGCAGCTCAAGGAGGAAAGGCGTCCTTCCTCACCGCCACTTGGCACTTGGTCGCCAAATTGAACAGCTCCAGGAGGTGCACAAGTCTTCATGGATCGCAAGCTCCTCCTTCATCTTGACGCCACGCACGCCGTCGGAGAAGGCTGAGATGATGGCCTCCTCGACACCCCGGGATCTTAAGGCGGCGTTGTTGAGATGCCGGATGAACTTCGCAGGTCTCTCCCGCCGCCGCTGACGAAGTCGCCATGGCGAGGGCGGTTATGGTGCCTTGAAGTTGGCGATGAATCGGTGCGATCTCGCCCCAGAGGAGATCGTGCGTGAGCTGTGTTCAGAGCCAAAGCGGCATCGTCCTTGAGCACCATGGGGAACCATTTCGCCATGACCTTCTCGTCCCCGTTGGCGGCTTCAATGCACAGCTCATAGAGCTGGAGGAACTCCGCAGGTCACCGTGCCATCATAGCGCTGGGGCAGATTTGGCTTGAACTTGCCTGCCAGCCACGCCAAGCAAAGACGGCGGTGAAGGCACGCGGTAACTGCAGATGGCATGGAGGCCTTTGGTGACGGAGAGCTTGATCTTGGAAGTCTCTATGCTCTACCGCCAGGAGCAGCACGGGGTCTTGGCGTGCTGGAGCAGGAGCGCGTTCGTGTCGGGCCGGTGCGGGGAGCACACGGGCAGCTTCTTGGGGACGAGGGATCTGTTGGCAGCTCTTCTCTTGTTGTGCTGGCGCCGGACGGAGTGGGTTCCGTCCAGGGGCCACGCACCTTGGGGCCAAGGCGCCTTCTTGATGGGGAGGCGGCTGAGGCACCCCCGGAGCTTCGTCGCCCGCGCAAGGCGGGGCGCGGTGCAGCGAGAGGGATGGCGCAGGGAAGCCCCCAGCGGCGCTGACGAGCTCGGTGATGCGGGCGAGCCATTCGTCTTAGAGGTCGTCGACGGGACGGTAGCGCAGGAGCTCCCGCGCTAGGAGCAACACGGCGTGCGCGTCCGCAGGAGCGCGATGGGCGTGGGACGAGGAGCCGGCTGGAGTCAGCGACGGGGTGGCGGTGCGGCCTTCGCCGCGACCGGGATGCAGACGACGCCGCTGCTTTTCCCCATCGAAGCTGGTGGCGGCCTTGACAGCAGGCGACGGGGAACGGTGGGCACACCCGCCGACGGGGGCCGTCTGGGCGACGTGAGTGGCGAGAGTGGCCCGGCGCTCGGCGCGGGCTCGACGAGCATCTGACATGGATACGACGGGTGGCGAAACACGGGGCGACGGAAGGCGGATTCCGGTGCACCCCTACCTGGCGCGCCAAATGTCGGATTTGGGGTTTCGGCAGACCCTCAAGGTTTGAATTATGGGGTGCACGCGGAGATCACACCTCCTGCCTACCCACGTCTCGTCGCCTCGCAAGGATCTAAACTACACGAAGAACAACACAAGGGACACGAGGTATATACTAGTTCGGGCCACCATTGTGGTGTAATACCCTACTCTAGTTTGTGGCATGGTGGATTGCCTCAGGGGGCTGATGATGAATAATACAAGGAAGAACAGCCTCGCGAGGGGCTGTTCTTGGCTGGTGCGATGAACTTCTTGGGTGAGTTCAGTGGCCTCTTGGATGCCTATTTGATTTCTAGCTGCGGTGTGGCTTTCTATCAGATACCTTCTGCTGTGGTGGCTAGTCCTATTTATAGAGTGAGGCCTTGGTCCTCTTCCCAAATATTGAGCGGGAAGGGCGCCAACAATTGGCCATTTTGAAGGGGAACATCTAGTACACTTATCCTGACTAAAGTCGGTCCTCGCCTGCCAAAGACCCTGACGGTGACGCCGGCTTGGGCTCCACGATAACCTCCATCCTGCCGCTCTGCTAGTCTTGGTCTTGTTGCACCGAAATGGTTGCCTTTGCTTGATACTCCTGCCTGCGCTTGCCCCCTTTACACCAAAGAGGAAACAAGGACTCTGCGCAGGCCGGCGCCCGCCTGGCCTCGGTCGTCATGGCTTGCGTCGTGAGGTACCCTGCCTTGATCTCTCCGCCTCCTCGCGAGCCAGCCTAACGAGGCTGTGCCCGAGGAAGCCTCCTGTCATCCGCCCCGCGAGGCTTGGCCCCTCGTGAGGGTCTTGAGCATGTGTTGATGAAGATGGGCCGTACTGGGCCACTCCCTGAGCCACGCCGCAGGCCGCAGGCAGGCAAGTCTGGGTACCCCCGTTCCCAGAACGCCGACACGGTCCATCTATCAGTTAGCAGATCTTGATCAGCTCGAAGCTGTTGCTGCTTTTTCTTCAGCCTTTTTGCAGTGGCTATAAGCTAGCGCTTGAAGCGCTCCTGCTCGACGGGATCCTCAGGCGCGATGAATTCTTCGTCGCCAAGGCTCACTTTGTCTTCGGAGAGAGGCATGTAATTATCATCCTCTGATTCTCCATTTGTTGCCTGTTTCTTAGGGCTAGCTTGCCCATCCTCTTGCTCGGCCTGCTCGAAGCCTAGCTGGGCAGGATTGTTTTCAGATTGTTATCTCTTGTGTCGGTATCACTATTTTTGCTATGGCGGGGCTTGGAGCGGCGCCTATGACGCTGATGCCTAGATTGCTTCTCCAAGGGGTTACCTTTCGTTGCCTCATAGCCATTCCTTTCTTTCGGGGGGTCCACCATCTATATGTCATATGATGAGGTGGCTGTCCAGCGCCCCATAGGCGGTGGTTCCTGTTCTTCTCCTACATCGTCGTCCATACCGTCGATGTCTTCGGAGTTGAAGTCAAGCACGTCGGTTAAGTCATCGACAGTGGCTATTAAGTGGGTGGTGGGAGGGGAACGAATTTCTTCGTCGTCCACTTCCCACTCGAGCCAGACATAGTTCGACCAAGAATCTCCCGACAAGGAAAGAAACCTTAGTGAATTTAGCACATCACCCAAGGGTGAGTGCCGAAAAATATCCGTGGAGGTGAACTCCATGACCGGTGCCCAATCGGATTCGACAGGCACGGACGTACGCGGTTTGGATCCTATAACCGGAGACGAGTCCGGGGGTCCGACGATACCGACCTCGTGGGAGGTGGGATCAGTGTTCGGCTCCAAGGCCGATGAGTATGCGGCCTCCATGGCGGGGTCCATCCACCCGTCCTCGGATGGCACAATCTGCTCCGGATTGATTCTCGAGGCCGTCGCAGGCGCGATCCCCTGAATACTGTCCGATGGCAGATCTAAGTCATGCTCGTCATGACTGTTCAGCACACCTGAGTCAGGCTCGAATCCGTCAAAGATCAAGTCTCCACGGATGTCGGCAGGATAGTTCAAGCTTCCAAACCTGACCTGATGGCCAGGGGCGTAGCTATCGATCTGCTCCAGGTGGCCAAGCGAGTTGGCCTGCAGTACGTAGCCGCTGAATAGGGAGATCTGTCCGGGAAAGAAAACCTCCCCCTGGACCATGTCATTGAAGATGATTGAAGGAGCCATCAAGCCTTATCGCGACGGCACAGTGGAACTCTCAATGAAAGCACCAATGTCGGTGCCAAAACCGGCGGATCTCAGGTAGGGGGTCCCGAATTGTGCGTCTAAGGCTACTGGTAACAGGAGGCGGGTGACACGATGTTTTACCCAGGTGTCGAACTGTTCCTCAGCCCTTCCCTTGTCAAGTCCTTTTGCCCGGCAAGGGATGTTCTTCTCCTGGTGGTACCTGCCATCTCTGGCTTGATCTTGGTCTCCTCGTTCTCCGTGCTGGTCCTTTGAAGATCATGATGCCTTGCACTCTAGCTCGGTCTAAGGCCGTGATCTTGTTCCCGTGCCCATGCAAAGTCAGGGCAACATACCCAGGGTCTGTTGCACCGACATATATCTATCACTCTCGGACTAATTTCATATGTTGCTTTTAATAAGCTCAAACAAATTTAAGTGAAGAACATGAGCATAATATTTCTTTCTCTCAAAATAATTTAAGTGAAGCAATAGATAATTTCTAAAAAAATTACTAACTCCCAAATAAATCTAAGTGAAGCATGAGAGTTCAAAAATAACAAAGCAGACCGTGCTCAAAAAGATATAACTGAAGCACTACGGCTCTAAAAATTGAAGTGAAGCATAGGAGCAAGCATAGCATAATTTTTGGCTCTCTCAAAAAGGTGTGTCCAGTAAGGATTCAAGACTTAAAACACAAAGCAAAACAAGAAAAGACTCATATCATACAAGACGCTCCAAGCAAAACTCATAATATGTGACAAATGGAAATATAGCTCCAAGTAAAATACTAATGGTTGTTAGAATAAAGAGGGGATTCCACTTGGGGGCATTTCCAAGCTTAGTTGCTTCCTACTTCTTGAATATTATCTTGGGGTGCCTCGGGCATCCCCAAGCTTAGCCTTTTGCTAATCCTTATTCCTTCACCCATCGTAATATCACCCAAAACTTGAAACTTCAATCACACAAAACTCAACAAAACCTTCGTGAGATCCGTTAGTATAAGAAAGCCAACCACTACTATAAGTATTGTTCTAAACCCATTCATGTTTTATTTTTGCATTATATCTACTATATTCCAACTTTTCTACGGCAAAAACTCTTCAAAACAAACCATAGAATCATCAAAACAAGCACACAACGCAAAGAAAACAGAATTTGTCAAAAATAGAACAGTCTGTAGCAATCTGGATATTTCGAATACTTCTGTAACTCCAAAGATTCTTAAAAATTAGGACAACGTGGAAAATTTGTTCATTAATCTTCTACAAAAAGAATCAACTCAAAAGCACTCTTCTTTTAAATGGGAATTATTTTTGTGCGCGCAAAAGTTTCTATTTTTCAGCAAGATCAAATCAACTCTCACCCATCATCCCAAAGGCTTGCTTGGCATAAACACTAATTTAAACCACAAAACACATCTAATCAGAGGCATAATTGGGTATTTTATTGAAAACAGCAAGAAAAGCAAAAAGCAAAAAGATACAAGTTGGGTTGCCTCCCAACGAGCACTATCATTTTACGCCCCTAGCTAGGCATAATGCGAAGGATCTAAGTTTTGTCATTTTTTCCTTGTTTCCTTGGGGTATTTTTGTCAGGGGTTTTTGCAAATAAAACATAAAACACATTATCCATGGAAACCTTAGCATTATCAAGTTGCTTATCATAATAACCCTTTTGATTTCAAGCAGCAATCCAAGAAGTGTTGATTGACATCATTGAATACTTGTGGGATCATGTCTAAAACAGGGACTTGCTTTTTAAGATTGTCAGCAAAGATTTGATTATTCCCAAGCAAATGTCTCAATGCATAAACACTATTATAAATAATTTTATCAATCACGGGTTTTTCATGATTCATACAAAAAAATCAAAGATTTCCCTAGCTTCCCGTATTATGTAGTCAAATTCATTCATGAGAACAAGAGTGGCTAACTTTTTAGCTTTAGGATTCTTTATAACGGGTAACTCATAGAACTATCTTTGCAAGGTAGGATGAGTACAAATAAATCTATTTTCAAGTTTCAGAACTAGTGCCGAAATAGCTTTCACATAAGATTTGGTCTTTTAAGTATAGGAGCATCATCAAGACTTAATTTTGCAGCACAATTGAAAAAATCTTGGATATTTTCTTTTCCCATAAATTCCCCTGCCCCAAGACAAAAGTTTTGGCATCCATATTACCCGTACGATCCATTTTAGAATTTCGGCCATCATCTGTTTCTGCCATATCAAAATCACTCATGATTGCAAGCGAAAAGATAGATCTAACGTGAAAACGGCGAACGAAAAAGTGGGCGAATAAAACGGCAATTTTTTGTGATGTGGGGGAGAGTTAAACGAGAGGCAAATGGCAAATAATGTAAATTGCAAGAAGATGAGATTTGTGATTAGGAACCTGGTTGATGTTGATGATGTCTCCCCGGCAACGGCGCCAGAAATTCCTTTTGATGTCTGCTAGAACTACGTCGGTATTTTCCCAAAGAGGAAGTGATGATGCACCACAGCGACGGTAGGTACTTCCCTCAGTGATGAGACCAAGGTTATCGAACCAGTAGGAGAACCACGCAATACAACGTAAATAGCTCCTGCACACAAATAACAAATACTCGCAACCCGACGTGTTAAAGGGGTTGTCAATCCCTTTTGGGTAATGGCGCCAGAAATTGGCACGGAGATGGGAAATTTTTTTAATAGATTGGATAAATAGACGGGAAATAAAGTGCAGTAAAGTATTTTTGTATTTTTGGTTTAATAGATCTGAAAATAAAAGCAAATGAAAATAGATCGTGAAGGCAAATATATTAAAGAAGAGACCCCGGGGCCATAGGTTTCACTAGTGGCTTCTCTCGAGAAAAATAGCAAATGGTGGAATAACTAATTACTGTTGGGAAATTGATAGAACTTCAAATAATCATGATGATATCCAGGCAATGATCATTATATAGGCATCACGTCCTAGATTAGTAGACCAACTCCTGCCTGCATCTACTACTGTTACTCCACACATCGACCGCTATCCAGCATGCATCTAATGTATTAAGTTCACGGGAAAATGGAGTAATGTAATAAGAACGATGGCATGATGTAGACAAGGTCTATTTATGTAGAAATAGACCCCATCTTGTTATCCTTAATAGCAACGATACATACATGTCGGTTCCCCTTCTGTCACTGGGATCAAGCATCATAAGATCGAACCCATCACAAAGAACCTCTTCCCATTGCAAGATAAATAGATCAAGTTGGCCAAATAAAACCCAAATATCGGAGAAGAAATACGAGCCTATAAGCAATCATGCATATAAGAGATCAAAAGAAGACTCAAATAACTTTCATGGATAAAAACATAGATCTGAGCATAAACTCAAAGTTCATCGGATCCCAACAAACACACCGCAAAAAGAGTTAGATCATATGGATCTCCAAGAGACCATTGTATTGAGAATCAAGAGAGAGAGAGAGAGAGAGAGAGAGAGAGAGAGAGAGAGGAAGCCATCTAGCTACTAACTACAGACTCGTAGGTCTACAATGAACTACTCACACATCATCGGAGAGGCACCAATGAGGATGATGAACCCCTCCATGATGGTGTTTAGATTGGATCTGGTGGTTCTGGAACTTGCGGCGACTGGAATTGATTTTTGTCGACTCCCCTAGGGTTTCTGGAATATTGGGGTATTTATTGAGCAAAGAGGCGGTGTGGGAGGCCACCGAGGTGGGCATAACACACGTGGGCATGCCCTGGTGGGTTGTGCCCCCCTTGGGGCACCCCTCTGGTACTTCTTCGGCCCATCTTGTGTCTTTTGGTCCACAAAAAATCCATAAAAAGTTTTGCTGCATTTGGACTCCGTTTGGTATTGATTTCCTGCGATGTAAAAAACAAGCAGAAAACAACAACTGGCACTGGGCACTATGTCAGTAGGTTAGTACCAAAAAATAATATAAAATGATTGTAAAACATCCAAGAATGATAATATAACAACGTGGAACACTCAAAAATTATAGATACATTGGAGACGTATCACCTTTATATACATAGGTTGAGGCCCGAGGCTTACAAGAGTCCGAGACGGATCCCACAACGTGACCGGCCAGGTTTATAAGTCGCCTTGCCTTACCAAGCAAGCCACCATATGGCAGTTCATACGTCCAGGTCTTGGGCCACCACTAGGCCCACCTCTTATGAGTCGCCGTCTTCACGTTTGTCTTGTTAGGCTCACATGGGCCTTCTTCATTGAGTCGCCAACGGTGTAACCCGACCCCTCCTGGGTGGGTCACACCTCGGGGTTATATCCCCAGCAGGAGCTATTAACAGTCTTTTGCAAGATCAATTTTATTTCTCTATTGCTCAATTCTACTTGACCACTAGACTGAGGGTGACAAGGTGATGCAATTCTATGGTTAACATCATACTTAGCAAGCAGTTTATGGAAAGCACCATGAATAAAGTGTGAACCACCATCAGTTATTAAATATCTAGGGACTCCAAACCTCGGGAAAATAACTTCTTTAAGCATTTTATGGAAATGTTATGGTCAGCACTACTAGTTGGAATAGCTTCTACCCACTTAGTAAAATAATCAACAACAACCAAAATATGTGTGTACCCATTAGAGGAAGGAAAAGGTCCCGTATAATCAAATCCCCAAACATCAAACGGTCCAATAGCAAGTGAATAGTTCATAGGCATTTCCTGACGTCTACTAATATTACCAATTCTTTGAATCCATCACAAGACAAGACAAACTTATGAGCATCTTTTAAGAGAGTAGGCCAATAAAAACCAGATTGTAATGCCTTGTGTGCAATTCTATCTCCAGCATGGTGTCCTCCATAGGCCTCGGAGTGACACTTGCATAGGATCTGTTCATGTTCATGCTCAGGTACACAACATCTAATAAAACCATCTACTCCTTCTTTATAGAGGTGTGGGTCATCCCAAAAGTAATGTCTCAAATCATAGAAAACTTTTTCTTTAGTTGGTATGTGAAGCTAGGCGGTATAAATTTAGCAACAATATAATTGGCATAATCAGCATAACATGGAGTACTACGAGAAGCATTTATGACAGCTAATTGTTCATCAGGAAAGCTATCATCAATAGGTAGTGGGTCATCAAGAATATTTTCTAACCTAGACAAGTTGTCTACTACGGGGTTCTCAGCTCCCTTCCTATCAATAATATGCAAATCAAATTCTTGTAGCAAGAGAATCCATCTAATAAGTCTAGGTTTAGCATCTGTCTTTTCCATAAGGAATTTAACAGCGGCATGATCAGTGTGAACAGTTAATTTGGAATCAACAATATAAGATCTGAACTTATCACATGCAAATACAACTGCTAAAAATCCTTTCTCAGTAGTAGCATAATTTCTTCGAGCACTGTCTAGAGTTTTACTAGCATAATGGATAACATTTAATTTCTTATCAACTCTTTGTCCTAGAACAGCACCAACAACATAATCGCTAGCATCACACATAATTTCAAAGGGTAGGTTCCAATCAGGTGGTTGGATAATAGGTGCGAAAATCAAGGCTTTCTTAAGTATTTCAAATGCTTCTACACAATCATCATCAAAAACAAATGGAACATCTTTTTGCAAAAGATTTATGAGAAGCCTAGAAATATTAGAGAAGTCTTTAGTAAATCTCCTATAGAAACCAGCATGACCAAGGAAACTTCTTATACCTTTGATATCTTTAGGACACGACATCTTTTCAATAGCATCAACTTTAGCTTTATCAACTTCAATACCCTTTTCAGAAATTTTATGCCCCAAGACAATACCTTCATTAACCATAAAGTGGCACTTCTCCCAATTCAAGACAAGATTAGTTTCTTCACATCTCTGCAGAACTTGATCAAGGTTGCTTAAGAAAACATCAAAAGAAGTTCCGTAAACGGAGAAATCATCCATGATAACCTCAACAATCTTTTCACAAAAGTTAGAGAATATAGCAGTCATACATCTTTGAAAAGTAGCAGGTGCATTGCATAAACCAAAAGGCATATGTCTATAAGCAAAGGTACTAAAAGGGCATGTAAAAGTAGTTTTTTCTTGATCCTCTTGTGACACAAGTATTTGCGAGAAACCAGAATAACCATCTAGAAAGCAAAAGTGTGTATGTTTGGGTAGTCTTTCTAGCATTTGATCAATAAAAGGTAGAGGATAATGATCTTTCCTAGTAGCTTTGTTTAATTTCCTAAAATCAATAGCCATTCTATAACCTGTGACAATTCTTTGTGGAATCAATTCATTGTTATCATTGGGAACAATAGTAATACCTCCCTTCTTAGGGACACAATGAACAGGACTTACCCATCTACTATCAGCAATAGGATAAATTATACCTGCTTCCAGAAGCTTTTGTATTTCATTTGCTACCACTTATTTCATCTTAGGATTTAACCGTCGTTCGTGATCAACAACTGGTTTAGCATCGGGTTCCATATTAATTTTGTGCTGACATAGAGTGGTACTAATGCCCTTAAGATCATCAACAGTATATCCAATCGCGGCATGGTGCTTCTTCAGAGTTTTCAATAATTTATTTTCTTCATGCTCTGAAAGGTTAGCACTAATAATAACAGGATATATCTTCTTTTCATCAAGATAAGCATATTTCAAAGTATTAGGTAATTGTTTAAGATCGAACACAGGATCACTCTTGGGTGGTAGAGGATCTTCAAGAATCTCAACATGCATTGTTTCAGGATAGGCATTTGATTAAAGAATATTTCATCTAGTTCATTCCTTTCATTCATGAACATATCATTTTCATGGTCTAGCAAATATTGTTCTAAAGGATCAGTAGGAGGCACAACAATAGAAGCAAGACCAATAATTTCATCTTTACTAGGCAATTCTTTATCATGGGGTTGTCTACGAAATTTGGAGAAATTAAACTCATGAGACACATCCCCAAAACTTACACTAACAATTTCTTTCTCGCAATCTATCTTAGCATTAATCATGTTTAAGAAAGGTCTACCAAATATGATGGGACAAAATCATCTTGTGGGGCACCAAGAACTAGAAAATCAGTAGGGTATTTTATTTTCCCACATAAGACTTCAAAATCTCTAACAATCCCAATTGGTGATATAGTATCTCTATTAGCAAGCTTAATAGTGACATCAATATCTTCTATTTCAGCAGGTGCAATATCATTCATAATCTCTTGATATAAAGTAAAGGGAATTGCACTAACACTAGCACCCAAATCACATAAGCCATGATAACAATGATCTCCCATTTTAACAGAAACAACAGGCATGCCAACAATAGGTCTATGTTTATCTTTATTATCGGGTCTAGCAATTCTAGCAGCTTCACCAAAGAAATAAATAGCATGCCCCTCGATATTATCTACCAAGAGATCTTTAACCATAGCAATACTAGATTCAACTTTAATTTGCTCAGGGGGTGTAGGTAGTATAACTCTTATGAACCATAGCTGAAGCTTTAGCATGCTCCTTTATTCTAACAAGGAACAGTGGTTTCTCAATATAAGCAGTAGGAACAATAGGATCAACATTATAAGTAATAGTTTCCTCTTCAGCTTTAATAGGTTCTACTATTTTTACTTCAATGGGAGGATGATATTTAAACCACTTATCCTTAGGGAGATCAACATGAGTATCAAATGGTTCACGGAAAGATGCTACTATCTCAGAGTCAGGTCCATGCTTAGTGCTAAATTCACGAAAAGCATCAGTATCCATAAAAGATTTAACACAATCAAAGTTAAGGTTTATACCTGACTCCTTACCTTTGTCGAGTTCCCAATCTTCAGAGTTGCATTTAATTCTTTCCAATAAATCCCACTTGAATTCAATCGCTTCTTCATAAAATAACCGGTACAAGAACTATCGAGCATGGATTGATCATTATGAGAAAGCCGAGCATAAAAGTTTTAAATAATAATTTCTCTTGAAAGCTCATGATAGGGGAATGAATATAACATTGACTTAAGCCTCCCCCAAGCTTGAGTGATACTTTCTCCTTCACGAGGCCAAAAATTATATATATAATTTCGATCACGATGCACCAGATGCATAGGATAAAACTTCCGATGAAATTCCAATTTCAATCGGTTGTAATTCCAAGTCCCAATATCATCGCATAGCCTATACCATGCCAATGCCTTCTCCTTCAAAGATAAAGGGAAGACCTTCTTCTTGACTTCATCCATGGGCAAACCTAGAAGCTTAAATAATCCACAAACTTCATCCACATAGATTAGATGCATATCATGATGTAATGTTCCATCTCCTGCATAAGGATTAGCTAGCAGTTTCTCTATGATACCCGAAGTAATTTCATAATAAATATTTTCAGTAGGTTCAGTAGGTTGAGGGGCAACTCTTTGCTCTTCTGGTCGGGGTGAAGATACCCCGAACAAACCCCTCAACAGATTGTTTTCCATAGCAACAAGTGACAGTAAATTCCACTTACCAAAGGCGCTTCACTCCCCGGCAACGGTGCCAGAAAAGAGTCTTGATGACCCACAAGTATAGGGGCTATCGTAGTCCTTTCGATAAGTAAGAGTGTCGAACCCAACGAGGAGTAGAAGGAAACGACAAGCGGTTTTCAGCAAGGCATTCTCTGCAAGCACTGAAATTATCTGTAACACATAGTTTTGTGATAAGATAATTCATAAGGGTAACAAGTAACAAGTGTAACAAAGGTGCAGCAAGGTGGCCCAATCCTTTTTGTAGGAAAGGATAAGCCTGGACAAACTCTTATATGAAGCAAAGCGCTCCCGAGGACACATGGGAATTATTGTCAAGCTAGTTTTCATCATGCTCATATGATTCGCGTTCGTTACTTTGATAATTTGACATGTGGGTAGACGGGTGCTTGGGTGTTGTCCTTACTTGGACAAGCCTCCCGTTTTTTATGATTAACCCCTCTCGCAAGCATCCGCAACTACGAATGAAGAATTAAGATAAATCTAACCATAGCATGAAACATGTGGATCCAAATCAGCCCCTTACGAAGCAACACATAAACTAGGGTTTAAGATTCTGTCACTCTAGCCACCCATCATCTACTTATTACTTCCCAATGCCTTCCCCTAGGCCCAAATCATGGTGAAGTTTCATGTAGTTGACGTTCACATAACACCACTAGAGGAAAGACAACATACATCTCATCAAAATATCAAACGAAAACCAAATTCACATGGTTACTTATAACAAGACTTCTCCCATGTCCCCAGGAACAAACATAACTACTCACAAAGCATATTTATGTTCAAGATCATAGGAGTATTGAATATCATTAAGGATCTGAACATATGATCTTCCATCGAATAAACCAACTAGCATCAACTACAAGGAGTAATCAAATCTACTAGCAACCCACAGGTACCAATCTGAGGTTTTGAGACAAAGATCAGATACAAGAGATGAACTAGGGTTTGACAAGAGATGGTGCTGGTGAAGATGTTGATGGAGATTGACCCCCTCTCAATGAGAGGATCACTGGTGACGCAATGGCTTCGATTTCCCCCTTAGGGAGGGAAGTTTCCTTGGCAGAATAGCTCCGGCGGAGCCCTAGATTGCTTCTGCCTAGGTTCCGCCTCGAGACGGCGGCGCTTCGTCCCGAAAGCTTCCTTATGATTTTTCCCAGGTCAAATCCCTCCATATAGCAGAAGATGGGCACCGGAGACCTGCTAGGGGGCCCACAAGCCCTAGGGGCGCACCTAGGGGGAAGGGCGCGCCCCCAGGCTTGTGGCCACCTGGTGGGTCCCCGTCTATTTTCTTCGCCCAATATTTTTTATATATTCCGAAATAATTCTTCGTAAATTTTCAGGACTTTTGGAGTTGTGCAGAATAGGTCTCTCAAATTTGCTCCTTTCTATTTCAGAATTCCAGCTGCCCGCATTCCCCCTCTTTGTGCAAACCTCGTAAAATAAGAGAGCAAAGGCATAAATATTGTACCATAATGTGTAATAACATCCCATAATGCAATAAATATCAATATAAAAGCATGATGCAAAATGGACGTATCAGCTGCCAAGTTCCATGCAACATGGAAGAGTCTTCTTACCTATTTAACTATGCATTTGCATTCTGAAAGAAAATCTCTAAATATGCACAGCTATAGGGGGAGCTTGTACATGTTTCTGTCCTTCAAGGCTTTAATGTACTTCTATGTTATTTCTTTCATTTAAACATTTGATGTATGTTGTCATCAATTACTAAAAAGGGGGAGATTGAAAGCACATTCACTCCCTTGGTGGTTTTGGTAATTCATGTCAACATATAAGTTGTTGGACTAATGTTTTCCTTGAGTATATATCAGGAAGAGTTCAACTTAGGCAAACCTTTGGAATGACAAGTAGACCCCTCAAGTTGCTAAGGAATGGTGTTGGCAAAGCTTCAAGACTCTACATTTTTAGTTAAGTGATCCAAGGTCACATTGAGTCCATACGAAAGCCAATACTATTAAAAGGGGATGATGTTCTAATGATCGTCTAACTGCTCAAGTGCTTAGAGATATTGCCCCAAAACCCTCAGCCACACTCTCAAATTCATTTATCTCCAAAAAACCTAAAGTCCATCTCGGTCCCACCGAAACACATTCAGCCAGACTCATCGAGATACACTTGACATAGCCACAGCCTAGACCCTAGCATCTCGGTCCCACTAAAGAGCACTTGCCAACCTTCTGTTACCAGTTGCATTCGTTTCATAATTTTCGAATGGTTTCAATTAGTGACACCAAAGCGGAGAAAGTGCTTAGGTTAGCTTGACTCGGTCCCAGCGACGGGTTTCATCCGGTCTCATAGAAAATCCTAAAGTTCAAACCTTTTTATGCAGGTCGGTCTCACCGAGTGGTTTCACTCGGTCCCACTGAAGTGTTCATAAAGGTGTGTAACGTTTGGATTTTTGGTGATGGCTATAAATACCACCACCCATCCATCGACTCTGGGAAAGCAACCAGTTCAAAGATTACACTGCCATATCCATTTTTTGAGATAGAACCACCTATTCTTGTGTTGAGATCAAAGGCTTTCCACTCCAACCATATGACTTTGATCTCTAGCCTCCTCAAGTTGCTTACCGCTCCAATTCCCTCTCATACCACATAGCCAAATCTGTGAGAGAGTGTTTGAGTGTTGGGGAGACTATCTTTTGAAGCACAAGAGCAAGGATTCATCATTGACAACAACATCTATTACCTTTTGGAGAGTAGTCTCTCCTAAATGGTTCAAGTTCACTTGGGAACTTCCAATGCTTGTGGACTGAACCAAGGAGTTTGTAAGGGCAAGGAAATCACCTCCTTTGTGAAGATCTACCCCGAGTGAGGCTAATCCTCCCTGGGCATAAGCCATGATGACATATACAAGGTTGCTTCTTCGTGGACACTTCGTGATTGGAGCCCACAGTGGACTCGCGCAACCATTATCCCCTTAGGGATTGAAGGCTCCATCAACGTGGATGTATGATAGCACCACCTATCGGAACCATGGGAAAAATATTCATGTCGCCCTTCGTTCGCAAAATCTTCTAAACTCTACTCTTTACTTTCTTGCACTTGCATGTCATTTACTTTTTGCTGTTCATACTATAGATATGCATGTGTAGGTTGTATTGTTTGCTATCTAACTTTTGCTAAAATCTATCCAAGTTTCAAGAGAATAAAAAATTGCACCTTTTCCTTGTTAGTGTATATTTACCCCCTAGACCTATCCTTTCAATCCCACATCCACTACGGCGGGCCATGTACCCTGCGCTCCCTTCAACTCCATTGGCGTTCGCAAAATGTTCGATCAAATGCAGGAGAGGTAAAATTTCTTCCCTCTATACAGGTGTGTGCCGAATTGGGTTCATTTGCTTAGCGTGTCATCCTTTGGATTGTGCAGCTATGGCTTGCTATTGTTCATACAACATATGCAGATATGTTGGAGGAGAACGAGGTGAACATCATGAGTGCTCCACTTGACACATTCGATCTCGGCATGGAAGCCGAGGTGGAAGAAGGGGTTGGCGACAATGATGATGTAGAAGAGGTTGAGGAGGAGGTGTTCGATGCTAGCCAACCAAGATTTGGAAAATGAAGCGGCAATTACACGAAGATGGAGGATGTATGTTTGGTGAGAGCATGGGAAAGTGTGTCACTTGATGTAGTTGCCGACAATGATCAAAAGGGCAAAAAATGACAACGCATTGAGGACAAGTATCATAAGCTCATGCCTACCCCATTCGCCAGTTCATTGAAATCACTCCAAAGCATTTTAGCCGTTGGAGTGGTTACTTGGAACAAGTGAGGAATGCACCCCGAAGTGGTGCACAATTGACGACCATGTGAGTTTGTTTTCATTTTGTTGTACACATTTGTGATCTTGTTTGCTTTCATGCCAATTTGATATCACACTTGCCTCTTTTCCAAATGTAGGATCGCATTGCGCATGAAAGGTTCAAGCAAATGCCAGATTCCAAAGGTAAACCATTCTTGCCCCAACATTGTTGGAGCTTGTTTGAACATAATGAGAAATAGAGGTTGAGGGATGAAGAAGCTCCACCAAAGAAAGGTGCACTCATTAACTTGGAAGACGATGATGATAGTGATGATGAACCAAGGGGAGGAAGAAACGAGGGAAATCTGATGGAAGAAAGATGGACATAGATAGGGTGAAGAGGTTGACCGAGGCCTCTAGCCCGAGGGAGCAAATTAGTTCAATGATGATGTTAAAGAAAACCATGACGGAGAAGCATTTGGAAACCAAGGGGGTATTGGCCGAGAAGAAGAACCAACAAAAGAAGGCAAAGTAGGAGAAAATATGTGCCTTCAAGGAGCGCAAGATCGCTTTTGAGGAGCAAAAGAGGAAGGACAACAAGATTGTCGAGGAGGACCGGTTCTTGATGATTGATCCAAATGGCATGGAACTGATGACAAGCGTTTTGCGAGTTGAAAAGAATGGAGATCATGTTTCGGAGGAGGCAAGAGCTTAATAATCTTACGGCTGATGGTGGTACTTCGGCCCATGGAGGTGTGGTGCTTCAGCCAATGATGGTGGTAGTGGTGGTGCTTCCGGCAATGGTGGTGATGGTTCTTTGGCCAATGTTGATGATGGTGATGCTATGGTTCGTGGTGATGGCGATGATTTTGTCAACAATGATGTTGCTTGATTTGATCACGTCTAATTGTGTTTGATTGCACATTCTTTGAACAAATTTAATTGCTACCTCTTATATTGCGTTTGTCTTTGGATTTGAACTATTGTTGTACTTGTACTATATAATATTTATATATTTATTCGGTGTATTGCCTTCACTATATGAGTTTATAGTTGAGATGCTTTGCGCATGTCTTTGGTTTTGAACTATTATTGTATTTGTATTATATAATATCATATATTTATTCGGTGTATTGCCTTTACTATATGAGTTCATAGTTGAGATGCTTTGCGTATATCTTTATATTTGAACTATTGTTGTACTTGTATTGTATAATATTTATATATTTATTCCGTGCATTGCCTTTACTATATGAGTTTGTAGTTGAGATGCTTTTATGACGCAAGCAGCCCCAACGAACTTATCTGCCTTGTCCTCTTCCCTCATCCTCCATTTTCCACTTACTTCTCCAACCCATCAGAAAGGGACATCACTGAGAGAGAAGAGTGTCTGTATATCTGGAGCGGAGGGTGAGGTGAAGCCGCGAGGTCGAGAGGGAGAGCACGAGCCAACCTCCCGTTTCCACCTCTCTATCCTATGGATAGAGCCGCCGCGACAGCCATAGATATCCTCGCTATGATCCCATCAGCGCCCTCTCCTTTGTAGCACCATCTCCCCTCCCCCACCCCACCCCCGGGTTTATTTGACAAGATTTGATCCCAATCCTCGCACGTTTCTTGGCCGAGTGGGGGAGAAGATTCCAGAAATGGCCGTCGCCGTAGCCGCCGGGACCCTCCGTACCTGTTCCGGCGTATTTCCGGCGGCGTCCGGGAACCATCCGCTTGCCGGGTGGCGGCCACTTGCACCGGCAGCGCCCGCTAAGCTGAGGTGAGCAGACTGGCCCAGATTTCCTTGCGCTTTTGGCACATTAGATTCTGAGTCTTTCTTTCCCGTTTGGATGGTAAGATGCTGTGCTAGGATTCGAAGATTCTTAGCCTTAGCTCCAAAGATTCGAGCTTTTAATTTAGAACGGATGCCCCTTCAAAATGAATTCTGCATAATAGTGTTGTTCAGTGGGATGCAGAATTTTTTGTTTGATTCATCCGCTATCCTTGGTGCTAACTTACATAATGATTTCGTCATGATATAACTCGATGCTTAGACTCTTTTGTTTTGTTTCAGCTGCAGAATATACCTCACAGTTGGTTTAATTCTGGTTAAAACTGTGAGGCTTTTGTGAAATTCTTGTTCCACTGGGTCATTTTATTGTTGAACTGATGGTAGCGCTAATTACTTTAGGGGCGCAGTGATGATTACGATAAGTCAGTTCACTGTTTCGTTACAGCTAGTTTAGCTAAAGCAGTGGTAATAAGTTTAGCTGACCGAAATTTTATGGTGCTGAGGGGTTGATTACATTTGCAGGTAGTCACGCCAGCGATATATTTCTTTCTTTCTTGCTTGCTGGATTTGTGAACTTACGTGTTATAGTTTCTTGTGTAGACTGATATGATCAAGCTTGATACTATATTATTTGGTTTGTCGTGTTGGAAAAATTTACCCTTGTTTGTTGCAACTAACTATAGGTTATAAGCGTTTCCTTCATTTTATTTTATTGTGTTATAAACACTGGCTGCACCGTGTGAATACTTGCTTTCTTTGAATCAATTTGTTTCCATCGACTGATTAAATATATTTAAACTGCTGTTAATACACTTTCTGGTGTTAAAACTGTTATGATTTCCACCCATGGTTCAAGTGAGTGGTCTAGTTGCTACACAGTGCATTGATGTTATTTTGATGAAACATTTTTATTCATTTTTTTCTCATTAAGCCTTTTAACATTTTGTCTTATTACATCACAACCTCTTACAATTCTCAATATATATTGCACATGTGTATTATTACAACTATTTTTTTTCTTTTGTTTAGATTATTGTCTCCAGCTTTGAGGGTTCCTAGAGCTGCTTCGCCTGCAGCTGTTGAGGTAGATAGCATTGCTTACGACAAAACATTGGATGAACCTCCATGTTCAACTGCAGATACTTTGTTTTGCAGAATGGGAGCTCTAGCAACAGTAATACAGTCCCTACACCGAAAGTTATAATAGATCAAGACTCAGATCCAGATGCAACTATTGTGGAAGTAACCTTGGGTGACCGTCTTGGGGATCTTCTTGATACTGTGTGTTGTTTACATTGCCTTTTCAATTTACCTTTACCATTCATCACTCTTAGGTTCTTATTTTCACCATCTTGGATTCATGAAATGCTGATTAATTCTGTGTTCTGTTCTATGTGCAGATGAGTGCCTTGAGGAATTTAGGGCTAAATGTTGTGAAAGCTAGTGTTTGCCTCGATTCTTCTGGCAAGCACAATAAGTTCGCTATAACAAAGTCGTAAGTGGATCATTTTATTATTATTTCAGATATGCAAAGCTTGGCATGAGGAATCTCTCATATAAGTTTGATCTTCCAGTTATAGCAGCAGAATGTGACATCTTTCTTCAATGTACTTTTCTGCACATATCACTTCTTGTCTAGAATGAGTGAGAGCAATACTCTACAGGTCAACTGGTCGCAAAATTGATGACCCAGAGTTGTTAGAAGCAGTAAGACTGACAATTATTAACAACATGCTTGAGTATCATCCTGTAATTTCCCTCGACCCTTTTTTTCTTTGCTAAGATGTCTTAACTTAAATCTAGTAAACTAACGTCTGCGTCTTTATTTATTTGACACTAGGAAGCTAGCAGTCAATTGGCCATGGGTGCAACTTTTGGGCTAGAGCCCCCTACGGAAGTGGTACTTGTTTAAATCCATCCATAAATTAAAGAGTCTGTACCTTCTATCTTATCGACCTTGAATACCTGAAAACATCTCAATTATATGGACGACCTTAAAACCATATTACTTATCTTTGTGTTACGAGAAGGAACAACACATGAAGGTTTACAAGACACTATGTTCTAATAGTAAACTTCATGATAGGAATGCCTTGTCTGTAAATTTATACATACCCGATTGATTGCTAAACCTGACCATATAAAAAGTAATTATGGTACACATGATTTTGATAGCGCCTTGTTGCAGAATACATTCATATGTTTTGAGTACATGAATTTGGATGAACTGCTCATACTATGCCCATGAAATTGCAGTCTGATGTCACACCATAATTATGTTTTCTCTTATTAATGTGCTTGAGATTCGTAATTTTTTTCTATCTGTAAATAATTTTTGCATGTAAATCGGCAGGTTGATGTGGACATAGCAACTCACATAGAGATCTATGACGATGGTCCTGAAAGAAGGTAGTCTTCCCTGTTGCTTTATTCTTCATAATACAAGAAAAATTTATGTACTTTGGCTTTCATCCTAATAAAGTACTCCCTCCGATCCATAATGAGTGTCGCAGTTTTGAACTGAGGTTGAACTAACCTTAGTTCAAAACTGCGACACTTATTATGGATCGGAGGGAGTACTTGTTATGGGGCTAGAAGCAATATAATGATTCGTTCTTGGTTCTTTTGCGGATCAAGCTTGTGTCCTAAAGAAGATATCTGACTGGAGATTAGCTGTCATCTCGAATGACTATGACCAGTTTTTTTTTTTTTTTTTTTGTGAGAACCTGATTTGTTTTGGGACGGCATTGAATAACAAAATGCATTGCCTATAGGCTATAAGATATCCCTTGGCATTATCTGAACTTTGCTTTCTTGACCGCAGTAAGATCATCAGTTTGCTATATTGTTGTTGTTCCCCATAAGTATAAGATCGCATTGATTTGATCTCCCCCAATGTTCCATTTCAGTTTACTTGTTGTGGAATCAGCTGACCGTCCAGGGTTGTTGGTTGATCTAGTTAAGATCATTGCTGACATCAATATCACTGTCCAATCTGGAGAATTTGACACTGAGGTGACACCAGTCATTTGGGGATTTTGTATTCAAAAGTTGTTCTTCTGCTGAGATTTTGTGTCTTGTAGGGGCTACTGGCCAAGGCAAAATTCCATGTCAGTTACCGGGGCAAGCCATTAATCAAGGCTTTGCAACAGGTAAACTCATCATGCATGCAATTATTTATTGGGTGTTGCATCAGATTACCATGGAACCGGGACATGCACAGAAGTCCTATCTTTGATCTAGTGAAAAGGGGAAAATATAAGTAGCAGACCATCCTGATTAGAGCCAAATGTATCTCTATTATTTTCACTGGTCACCAAAGTGTATTTTCTCATTTAGTTCGTTCCTGCAGGTTCTCGCGAATAGCTTGCGTTATTTCTTGAGGAGGCCGACAACAGAGGATGCCAGTTTCTAAGCATATGATTACAAACCCACGCCTTATCATAGCTCATGAGACATGATATTTGTATGAAGTTAGCACTGTCATCCAAATTATTCTTGAAATATGCATAATTCCCAAAAAAGGGAGGTACACGATATATCATGTACTCATAGTTTCATGTGAAGGTAGCTTCATGTTGTATGAATTGCATTAGCCTTCCAAGTTAAGTTATGAGATAGCGGTATAACACATGGTTATTTTGCTACCCGGGATGCATGTTTGATGATAAAATAAGAGGGCCGCTTGTGGGGCCAATTGTCTATTGTTTGGGGCGTGCTACTCCGCAGGGTTTTTTTTTTTTTTTTTTTTGCAATAGGGGTCTCGTTGTACTCTTTCCGTCCCATAATGTAAGACGTTTTTTAACATTAGTGTAGTGTCAAAAAACATCTTACATTATGAGACGGAGGGAGTAATTTTTTTTGTTGAATCAGAGTTATTGTATTCTTTTTTTTGCAATAAAGATGTTGTTGCAAAAGCTTGTCTAAGACCCTTGTTGCAAAAAATAAAAAATCATTTGATGGTCATCATATGGCCATGGATAAGCTCATGCTCGGGCCGACCAACTAGCGGGCGGTGCTGCTCTGATGTGGCTGCGGGAGCCCGTGGAGCCTTATTGACGACCATCAAAAGGGCGTAGGGGGAGCCCATAACATTGAGGGCGTCTACCTCATCGGCTCTCATGGTGAGCTCTCTCCTGCGCGCATTGCAGGGAGGAGGGGTTCGTGTTCGGAGGGGATCGAACACAAAGAAGGGCTTGCCGACTGCCTCATGCGTGCATGAGACCTCGCACATGGATGACATCGGCAAGCCTCCATCATCACTGTGCACGATGCATACCATTGTGTGTGTAGACAACGATGACGACCGCGATAGATCCGCAGCGGCCTGGGCCTAGGAGCCTACATCATCCTACCGGAGTGGTGCTCCATGGCCCCCACGTGAGTGGTGCTACTGGAACTAGGCTAGAAACTTGGATTTCATGGCTATGGACAGTGGCGGATCCAGGAATTCAACTTTGGGTGTTCAAATAATAATTCACCGTAGCATTGTTATTTTTTTCTGTTCCGACCTAGTGCTAGTCTTCAAAAATTCAATTGTTATTATTTTTTATTAATGAAACCAATCAGATGAGGATAGCGGAATGTACATAGCGGAATGTTCGACTACGGTGTTGACGACCTCTCCTTCTTGCCAGAGCAACCAGACAAGCCCCCCCCCCCTGATCACCAAATATCGCCTATTCTTCTCTATACTGCTTGCATTAAAGTAGTGTAGCATGTTACTGTTCGGTTACTTCTATTCTATTGCATAGCATGTCATTGTTGCTAAAGTCATTGATACCTTACCCGCAATCCTAAATGCTTAGTATAGGATGCTAGTTTATCATCATTGGCCCTACATTCTTGTCGACCGCTTGCTATACTATTGGGCGTGATCACTCGGGAGGTGATCACGGTATATACTATACATATATTCATATTATACGAGATGGTGACTAAAGTTGGGTCGGCTCGTTGAGTGCCCGCGAGTGATTCACTTGATTGGGGTGAAGGACCTTTGTCCCAACGACCCTCGTGTGGATCTTTGTGGCGGAGTGACAGGCGTGTTGAGACCACCTAGGCGAGAGGTGGGCTGGCCTGGGTCGGCGTTCGTTGTTGCTTCATAATAACACGCTTAACGAGATCATGGTATTTGATCCGAGTCGGCCACCGCCTATACGCACTAACCAACTACGCGGAAAGATATGGGCACTCGACGTCGTGGTATCACCAAGCCTTCTAGACGTCGGCGAGTAAGCGCGCCGGATTGGACCGAACGCTGCTTTGTATTAGGGAGGCTAGGTGCGCTTCCGCCGCCCACGCAACGTCTTGGTGTGCAATGGGCAATGGGCCTGCACTGCGCCATAGGAGTTAGACCGGCGGTCAACCTCTCTGTTAGGCCTAGCGGGCTGCAACGTGTTGATCTTCCGAGGCCGGCATGACCCAGAAAGTGTGTCCGCCAAAGGGATCGAGCATGTTGGGTTATGTGGTGCACCCCTGCAGGAAAGTTTATCTATTCGAATAGCCGTGTCCCTCAGTAAAAGGACGACCCGGAGTTGTACCTTGACCTTATGACAACTAGAACCGGATACTTAATAAAACACAGGCAGACAAGTTTCACAGACAATCCAGTGATCGCTTTTCCACAGGGCGACGAGGGGAGGATCGCCGGGTAGGATTATGCTATGCGATGCTACTTGGAGGACTTCAATCTACTCTCTTCTACATGCTGCAAGACGGAGGCTGCCAGAAGCATAGTCTTCGATAGGACTACCTATCCCCCTCTTTTTCTGGCATTCTGCAATTCAGTCCACCGATATTGCCCCTTTACACAGGTACCCATGCATATGTAGTGTAGATCCTTGCTTGCGAGTACTTTGGGTGAGTACTCACGGTTGCTTTTCTCCCTTCCCCCCCCTTTCCTTTCTATCTGGTTGTCGCAACCAGATGCTGGAGCCCAGGAGCCAGACGCCACCGTCGACGACGACTCCTACTACACCGGAGGTGCCTACTATTACGTGCGTGCGGCGATTTACGACTCGTGAGTAGTTTAGGAGGATCCTGTGCGGGAGGCTGCGCCTCTTCGATTTGTATCCCGGTTTGTGCTAGCCTTCTTAAGGCAAACTTGTTTAACTTATGTCGTACTCGGATATTGTTGCTTCCGCTGACTTGTCTATGATCGAGCACTTGTATTCGAGCCCTCGAGGCCCCTGGCTTGTATTATGATGTTTGTATGACTTATTTTATTTTTAGAGTTGTGTTGTGATATCTTCCCGTGAGTCCCTGATCTTGATCGTACACGTTTGCGTGCATGATTAGTGTACGATTGAATCGGGGGCGTCACAAGTTGGTATCAGAGCCGACTGCCTATAGGAATCCCCCTTCCAAACTCCTTGGCCGAAGTCGAGTCTAGTCAATTGCAAAACTATTTTACTAACATGGCTGTGCGGCCCATGGGCCCACGTCGCCATTGGGTGGTATTAGGATCTTTTACTCCTCGATCTTTACTCTGGGACTCTGATCTCTTTTCTATTCGGGTCAAATGAATTTTGCTAACTCTAACATTAAGATCTCGTGATCACTTCCACCCGGAGAGCCCCTTGTTACCGATGGCCGGCTGCTGCACGAGAAGATTCCGAAGATACTCTACGATGTGCTCTCGAGACTATGTTCCATCGCTTTTGCAATTCACTTCCATCGATAAACCCCTATGGTTAACCACGTACACTTGCCATTCATACAATCATTCCCCGTTGATCGTGTTATTACAAGATACCCTGAAATTCTCTCTATTGTTTCGAGAATACTTTGTGCCTACCACCTTGCAGTTCCTTGCCACATAAATACCCCTACGGATAATTCCTCGCACTTGCCGGGTATCCGCTCATCCCTAGTTGTTCATGTGTTTCGCAAAAGTCCTCGAAATACCATTCGATTTTCTGGAAATCCTCAGCAGGCCATTGCTCTTGAAATTCTTGCTTGCTTGCATTATTGTTAATCCCATAAGTATACTAATCTTATTGGCATCATTTGTCACTATCATTTTGAGTCCATTGATTCAATATGTTGCGAATGCTCGCAATCCTCAATCAGATCCTAGAATTCATCCTTTCGGCTCAGACGTCATTTTAAACATGAGCTGAATCTCGACCAATCAAGTTGTTGTCAATTTTACCCCTAAGCTTACTCAACTTATCCATACTTAATCAGAGCGTTTGCTTCTGATCCTTTGATTTGGAAATCATTATTCCTTTACATGTGAGCTTTGAATTAGCCAGTTGCTTCTGTAATCCAATGCCTTCACATTGTTCTTCCTCTGGTTGTGTGCTGATATTCACATCAGCTTCGCTATGGACCATCAGATCCTTTGTTGAAATATCATCCGACAGTGTCCTTCGTATACAAAACCCTCGAGAAGTTCTTTCCCTGATATATAATGCCTTTGGCAATTTGTATCCCCTGCTTTGATAACCATACTCTACTTTCGAGCTTGTACTATTTACTCCGAAGTTTGTGGTATCTGTTCCTAAGACGCCCTGATGGATTGAACCAACGCCTTCCCTAATCTGTGTGAACCCGAAAGATTTCCCGGGTCATACTTATCTAGTATTGCACCAGGTAAAACTTTCAACAACTAATGTCATTTTCGAAATACGAGAGGTGAATGAATGACTATGCATTGGAGAAGTGGGAGTCAACCTTGAACTTTGTGTTCATGCCCATGGACACGATGTAGATCCTATCATGGAAGCTTCTTGTAATAATAACTATTTCCTTGATATAATATCATCTGGTATCTGTGAATTGATCCTTTGCAATCGTGGTTCCGACCATGATTGATCTCCTTTGATTCCATTTCTCAGACAAGATGAAGTACTTGTCTTCTGCAAATCATTTCACGTGTCCACCCTCTACTCTACTCTACCGTCGAGTATTACACTCTGGTATCTCGAGAATATCATGGAACTGCATAACTTCTTATGGGTTCTTCATCAACAATTCCGATTCCAATTTTCCTGGTTCTGGGTTGTCGTCAACCGAGAACACCAAATAGTGAATCCAGTCTGCACTCTGATTCAATAACTCTAAGTAATTTTCGTTGCTTACGAGTTTAATAATCCTTCAAGTCATCCCAAGCATAATCGGCTATATCATTATCGTGCTAAATTTTAACTGCGCTACCTGGTCCTTATTCCCGGAGCACAACTTTTGACGATGAGCCAAGCTTACATCGACCTTCCTTCTCTTATCATTTCGCCTTGAACATCAAGCTTGATTCCGAGTGTGTGTCGTATCCGTGGTTCCAATGACCCTTCGCTTCACCATTGCTTTTTCTTGATGTAGTTGTTGTTTGATTGCTTCTTCGTGGAGCCTCTCAAAAAAAATTGTCGTGATCATCATCAACATTTTGAATCCTTCCAGGATATCAATTGGATTCATGATGGTAAGTGCCATCCTCTTCCCTTGGTAATTTGAGTTACCACTGTGAACATCCTTACCTTCTTTTCATCACAAACTTGTTCATGTTATGGATGCAACTTGCTATCCAGCTTGTATTATGTTTTACCTTGTAATAATACTAGCTTTTATGACAAGGATGTTGTGAGGATTGCTCCACCTTTTAATTATTCTTGGTATAGTGATACTTCTCACCCTCACCATTCTTTCTTGGTAACCGTGTTGTTTCTAACCGGAATACCGACAATTGAACTATGATGTGTGAATTCAAAACTTCTAGCAACCATATTGCTTTGAAGTGAATGGTCGAGTTTCATTCTAATTCTTTTGTTCATTAAGTCACCATTCTAACATTGATCGTGCAACCCATCCCATATTTCGGGTACACCTTTCAACCAATGTTTAATTATGTATGTTTTTCCTCGAGCATACATCATTATATCATTTGATATGACAAATGTTATCTCCTTGTTCACATAATTGTGGAAGTCCATCTTTTTGGAAATCTTGACGAAATGTTGCTGAATCCATCAGCCACCTCCTCATCCTCTCCTTGGATTAATGATGAACTCTTGTTTCAGAACTCGCTTCCATAGTTCATTTCCCGAGAATCTTACAATGTCATCTCGTCAATTTGTGTTGCACCTTTTCTTCTCAGACATCCTGAGTCTGAGGTATCCTGACACCAATCAGATCTGAGTCTCGGTCAGATATGATGGTTGGAACATATTTCCAGGAGTTCTAACATCTTTACATGACTCGGTAAGGTGATGTCATGCCTAGCACACCTGGCCAGAGGCCCTATTGATATAGTTTCCTTTTCAGCAAGGTTATCCATTCTTCCATGAGAAAATGGTAAGACTTATTCTATGAGTTGTTCCTCATGGATCCTTTGTGTGTCCAAAGTCTGATATTTACCCAGTGACCATGTCAATGCTATCTCGAAGCATGTCTGTGGTACTTTGTTCATCAACAAGAACATTTGAAGCACAATGCTAAATTTTTTTTATCAATTATTCAAACACCGTTGTATGGGTTATGTCATGAAATTCCTCTCCCCTTACCTAAATGGTTTTCTACCTTCTATCCTGTCATGGGAATCATGCTCTGCATGTCCTTTGGAAGGATATACCCTTGAAATATGTGTTTAACACATTTTCTTTCCATTGTTTGGTTTAACCTTTCTTGTGATCTATATGATCTAAGCAGTAATATTCTCCTGCTTATGTAACCACCTTGGTGTACAATTCTGTCAGTAAGACCCTATTACTATTGTTGATGACATTTCGATAGCCACCGATGGATGAGAACTTTGCCTATTGGTCCGCCTCGTTCAACGAGCAGGAAAATGGTTCTCTTTGTCCCTCGCCCTTGGTACCGATGTTATTGCCGACATAACTGACATGCTACCCTCTGACATGCCTTGCTTTCACAACTGTGCAAGATGTCACTTCTCCTTCTACTTTTAACCCACATGGTGGGCCCATAATCCACAGTTCCACAGGATCGAAACCTGACTCTTCTGTACACCCCTGTTTTCAAAGTTATTCCACCCGCTTGGCTTCGTATGTAATTCACGGGCCACCTTCCTAGTGATCTATTCTGGAATCAGACGCAATACTTTCCCATTGCTTTGAACCCCTTCCACATTTTGTATTAGGCAATGAATGACTGCCTATGCGCTTGAAACTTCTATGTTGCACCTTCTTACTTTGCCCTTGATAATTTCTTAAGTTTCAAATCGAGGGTTGCTTCCCGCCACCTTCACTGACATTATCTACCAGACAAGCAACATTGTAGTGGTCCGTTCTTCCGAAGTTACCCCTTGTCCTTCGTACGTACAATGAAGACTCCGAAGAAAAGGTGACGACTTCATCATGATGACCTTAAGAAGAGAAATGAAGACATCAATATAATGGATCGTCCACTTCGAGAAGAGCAACCAAGACCGAGAAGATTCGTTAGGATTTCGTAACCAGACCTTTCCCTCTTATTCCACCTCTTAAATCTCGGGATGAGATTTCTTGTAGTGTAGGAGAATTGTGACGCCCAGATAATTAAGCTACAACAAACCTCTGCTAATGATGCCACGCCACTTTGATTATTGTTTCTACTCTCACATTAGTTCGAAACCGATTCAAATTCAAATTCAAAATCCAGCAAACAATAAAAGTTTCCAATTATTAAAACTAAAATGTTCGGAGTGAACCTAATATTGCATAGGTAATTATGGTGGAGGAACCACACTTTTATAAAACGCTTAAATACTCTAAGATGAATAAAACAACAACATGACCAATTTAATAAATGCCTTTTATTATTTATAAAATGTTAAACTATTTTATTTAGGGTTTAAACTTTTTGTAGCTGAGGTATAGTTAGTGATACTAATTTAGGTTCAACTTTTATGTTTTTATAGAACTAAAATAAATGAAACTATAATATAAAACAGTAAAGTAAAAATAAATAGAGAAGAAAAAGACAAACAGAAAACAATAGAAAGAGAAAAGGAACCCCGCCGGCTCACCATGGGCCTCGGCCCATCCCACCCAACCAGCCCGTCGGCCCGCCCGCTCCCCGCTGTCCTATGACCTAACCCCCCCATACCCCGAAAACCTAGCAACACCCACTCTCCACACGTTTCTCTCACCCCCCGCTGGATCTGGATCGAGCCTCGATCCACTCGCTCCACCAGCGCCGGCACACACCCACGCTCACGGCGGGCAGCCCCCCGCCACGCCCCGTGCGCCTCCTACCTCTCGCCAGCCCCCGCCCTCGTCCTAGCGCCTCCGTCCACTCTCCCCCCGACTGGATCGGGAGCGGGCAACCCTGACCCCGTCGCTGCGCCATCGCGGCAACGTCGTCGACGCCGCATCGCCACCTGAAGATCTCGCCGGACTTCCCCACCGGCCTGCTTCCTCTCTGCCGCTCATCTCCGTCCTTCTCCTCGCGTCCCACTGCCCTGTTTCTCCTCCTCGCGGTGAGGACCCCGGTCCTCCTCTCTTCCCTCTGCCCCCGTGCACAACCACGTCGCCGCGCCCCTGCTCCTGGCCATGCCGAAGCGCGCGCGCGAACCGCGCCCGCTGCCCCATCTCCCGCGCCCCCTGGGCCTCTACTCCGTCCCGCCCGGGGGGAGCCTCACTCCTGCGCCGTGGCCGTCCCTCTGCCGCTGCTCTGCTCCCGACCGTACTCCCCATGCAGCCCCTACCGCCGCCCGGCTACCACCCCCTCCATCCATCATGGCGCTGGCCGCCTTCGCCAGGTCGTCGCTGTTCAGGCCTCCCTCGCTCCCGCCTCTTGCCGTTGTCGGCGAGGCCGCCCGGCGCACTGGGCCTCGGCCATCGCTGCAGTGGCCTCGAACGGCGCCCATCGATCAAAACCGCCAAGACCAAGACCCAACCCCCAACGCCCACTAGCGCCCGAACCCACTAAGGCCCGTGGGGCTTATGATAGATGGGCCGCATGCCCAGAATGTTTTTATTAAAAAAACAATTAAATAAAAATAAAAATAATAAAAATAATAATTAATTAATCAATTAAAGAATTAATTAACTTAATTAATCTAGTTAATTCAACCTAATTAACCTGCTAATAGATCTAACTACTGATAATTAGATAATAGCCTATGACATGCGGGACCCACCCATTAGTTGACTGGTCAACGGTCAACTTTGATCGCTTGCATCACGCTGATGTCATGATGACGTCATAAATGCCTTTTGATTTAATTAATTCTGTTAATCCTAAAAATGATTTAAATCTTTTAAAATTAATATAAAATAAACCGTAGCCCGGATGAAAAAACTTTGTAGATGAAAGTTGCTTAGAATGACAAGACGAATCCAGATATGCAGCCCGTTTGTCCACCATGCGTCCCTAGCATAGCGAACCTTTGACATTTCACCTCTGGTTCACCTGTCCGAAAACGCGAAATACCGAGGATACTTTCCCGGATGTGTCCCCCTTTCGCCGGTATCACCTACTACCGCGTTAGGGCACACCTAACACCGCTCATTGTCATGTCATGCATCGTCATGCTTATGTTTGCATTGTATTTACTGTTTCTTCCCCCTCTTCTCTCCGGTAGACTACGAGACCGACGCTGCTGCTGCCCAGTTCGACTACGGTGTTGATGACCCCTCCTTCTTGCCAGAGCAACCAGACAAGCCCCCCCTGATCACCAGATATCGCCTATTCTTCTCTATACTGCTTGCATTAGAGTAGTGTAGCATGTTACTGTTTGGTTACTCCTATTACATTGCATAGCTTTGTCATTGTTACTACAATATTGATACCTTACCCGCAATCCTAAATGCTTAGTATAGGATGCTAGTTTATCATCATTGGCCCTACATTCTTGTCAGTCTGCCTTGCTATACAACTACTAGGGAAAACCTTATACACAGAACTTTAGCAGTTTCGTGTGTCAAAGAAGCACGCTGGTGCTAAATAGCGATGCGAGCTCATTAAACTGCTACTGCAGATAGTGTTGTAGCAAGAGGCGTCTCATGGAAAATACGTTACTACTAAAATTCTCACGGCTTAGCCGATATGGTACACATAGTACTAGCGATCTACATGGAACCGCGCTCTCGCTACTTTATTTGTAGCGGTAGCTTTTGCTCTAAACTCGCTACTACTAAATGATATAAAATTAAATGAAAAGCAAATAGAAAGGTAATTGAGAATGAAAGAAATAGAAGAAGGTGAAAGGAAAAAAAATAAAATGTGAAGAAAAATAAGTGAAAAAGGAAAAGAAGAAAGTTGTAGCAATAGCGCCAGTGTCGCGAGAATCTTGCGTAGAGCATGTAGCAGCAATGAAGTTTCTAGGAACACGCCATCGCTACTTCGACTTAACCACCGCGTTCGTCCTTCCCCACGGCCACTTCCCCAAATCTCACTACTCTGGCTCGCCGCTTGCCGCCTGCCCGGTCGCCGCCAGGCCTCCGCACACCCTCTCGCCGCCCGCCCGGATTCAACGCCGCCCCGCCCGACCTCAACGCCGCCCGGACGCCGCCCCGACCTCAACGCCGTCCCGACGCCGCCTCAAGCCCGACCTCGACGGCGCTGCCCTCTCTCGCGCAGCACCGATCGTGGTGAGCACGATCGCTCCTCCCCCCCCTACCTCTGCCTAGATAGAGTTCTTCAAATTTTAGTTGCATCAAATAGTTGTGGTTCATCTATGGGTGGAAATGAATTGGATACAGATGCGGCTGGGATTTTTTCTTAGGTGACGTTTTCTTAGATGATGAATAAACACTAGTGTAATGCATAATAAAACGAGTAAAATTTGACCTTCTATTTAGTTTGTAAGAACTAGTTAGTAAGAACTAGGTACTAATTAGGTGATTTTTTAGTTAAAGCAATTTTTCCCGCCTCGACGTGGACGATGCCTATCCCGCATCCTCGTTGTCGAGTCGGCAGAGGACGACACCTGCTTGACCAGATCGGCCATGTCCGGACCTGGCTCCGCCGTGGTAATCTGGAGGCGCTACCTACGGGCGCAGTTGGTGAGGAGCCACTGTCGTTGACCAACCTTCTTTGGTGGCGGTCGCGTGGGCGATGGCGATCCAGAGGCTCGAGGACTCCAGCGGAGGTGGTGCGCCACCGTGTCGATGAGGAGGACGCGCACGTCCGTCACTACTTGTTTGCGTTGGAGCACGTGCCGTTCTCCAATACAGCGGAGTTCTCCGGGATCTCACCGAGCTATGATCCCGTGATGGTGCCTTCTCTATGGGTGTCCACCGCCCGCTACCGATACCGTCATGTGCTAGAGTTTTAGTTGTATTAGTGATGTTATATGTATGACACTATTCGTGATGTATTATTGATAATATTCGACGATGTAATTGACGCATGAGATGATCTACTTTTGCTTATTGAATGCATGCTAATTTGAGTCCTATAAGATATTTTGAAATGTATATCTTGTGTTGCTCAATATCCAAGTGGCGGTCATGTTTGCAGGTTACACCTTCGAGTGGCCTATGTTTTGCGGAGTGTTGATTCATTTCCGTTACGGCAAATTTTAGGCGCCGATATGTCCTATTTAGCAAAGGTCATGCCGGATTTTTCGTGAATTTTGGCATGACTTGTGCTAGAATATGTAGGAAATATCGAGTGCCCGGATTTGTGTGATGAGTATCTTGGTAGTTGTCTTTGATCGATTTTCAATTAATGTTTTAACTATGAACATGGGAAATGTCCGACGACGAGAAGGATTTCGGTATTTGCAAATCTAAGACGAAGCGCCTGGCTGTCTTGACGGAATCTTCCTAGATGATGATAGGCGCTTGACATCAAGTGGGCGAGAACTTCAAGTGGATACACTAAGTCACAACGACAAGTCTTTTTTCGTAATTAAGCATGACATCTGCTTCATTTGCTTCAACTTATATTTTTTACTATTCTACTAGCGTATCCCCGCCATGCAAGAGTTTTTGTATTGGATAAGATAGGTTTCAGTCATAGTATGGAGGAAAAGAAAGTTTACTTGAAGACCGGGCATGGTTATATTTTCCATGCGGTTATACAATTGACGGCTACACCTATTTTGGATGCAAAACATGGCGAGCACTATGCAAGACTTATGCATTTGAGCCTGATATGGTTATCACCTTTGATATTCGTCCTAAGATGATATTGAAGGTAATACCGACATCCGGGTCGATGTGCAAATGCCTCTAGTTATACCATTATGTAAGTTTCTCAACCATATTTATGTCTTTGATATTGTTTATTCAAAATAGTTGACAACTAATTTGTTGTCGACTTATTTCCGCAAGCAAACATGTCCAACGCTTGGTAGACAGGACCGTATATCGTCACAGGGCTGAACTCAAGCTGCGAGGAGCTCACCATTATGTTTCATGGCTTGAGGATCTTGATATTGTCAAGACAAATTTTCTTCCTGCATTTAGAAATGTTAGTGCTGAAAATGTCGACCAATAGTGTTCGTAATGAACTACGGTCACATCTATTTAGGAAGGATGGTAAGATTTTTACTATTTGTCATTGGTGCATCTTTTCCATACATTATTTTTGAAGCTAAACTTCATTGCTAAGTATGTTACTGTACGATGTTCTTCAACAGGGACTCCTAATGAATGTTGTGCCTTATGGGATCGAGACTAAAGGTACCATGAGTATTATCACCACGCCAAGATATCCTCTGATTACTTTAGTGCATTCAAGATTAGCGACGGATGCTTAATAGTGCAAGATCGGACCAAATATGTGATGGGGAGCGCAGAGAAGTACTAGGGGCAGCAAGCAGATCGCTACCCACGATTAGGAGACAGTTCATCTGCATGCTCCAGCTTTGATCGAGGAGGAGAGATATATATGTTTTATGTTATTTTACCTAAGAGAGAGGAGCAGGAGTGATTAGCTAGCTAGAAATGAGTTTGAGGATGATGATGTGCTACACTATTACTACGATGATAAAATAGCTAGTGTTGGTGGTAATGACTATGATGATTATTATTAGCTAGTGTTAGTGCTGATTAAATAAATACTGTTGGTGGTAATGACTATGATGATGATTAAATAGCTTGTGCTGGCGGATTAGATTCAAGTGGAGGCAACATGTTGTGCACATTGAAAGTACTACTAGTCCAAACTAGATCAAGTTTGGATTAGTAGTATACTTTTTACATGCACCACATATTGCCTCCACTTGAACCTAATCCACCTTCATTTAATACACTGTTATGGACATAATGATGTAAACCTCATAACAGCTGGTATTGTACCAATATTTGTATGATGGCGCATAAATACACTAAAAATAAAAAAATAAAAAAAATACTAGTAGCGATGGAAAGAAAACACGCTGCAAGTAGATACCTTAGCAATAGCGCGGTAGTGAACAAGCGCTACAGCTATTTGTCCTAGCAGTAGCGCGTGATGGCACGCGTTACTGCTAAGCAATAGTTGTAGCGCCTTATTAGTAGCGCGGCCAACCGCGCTACTAGTGGGCACAAAACACGCGCTACTGCTAGGGTTTTCCCTAGTAGTGTACTATTGGGTCGTGATCACTCGGGAGGTGATCACGGGTATATACTATACATATATACATATTATACAGATGGTGACTAAAGTCGGGTCGGCTCATTGAGTGCCCGCGAGTGATTCACGGATTGGGGGCTGAAAGGACCTTTGTCCCGACGGCCCTTTGTGTGGATCTTTGTGGCGGAGCGACAGGGCAGGTTGAGACCACCTAGGCGAGAGGTGGGCCTGGCCCTGGTTGGTGTTTGCGGTTGCTTCATAATAACATGCTTAACGAGATCTTGGTATTTGATCTGAGTCTGGCCACTGGCCTATATGCACTAACCAACTATGCGGGAAAGATATGGGCACTCGACGTGTGGTATCAACCGAAGCCTTCTAGACGTCAGCGACTGAGCGGCGCGCGCCAGATTGGACTAGAATTCCTGCTCTTGTATTAGGGAGGCTAGGTCTGCTTCCGACCGCCCACGCAACGTGCATGTGTGCAATGGGCGATGGGCCCAGACCCCTGCGCCATAGGAGTTAGAGTGGCGTGCTGACCTCTCTGTTAGGCCTAGGTGGGGCTGCGGCGTGTTGATCTTCCGAGGCCGGGCATGACCCAGGAAAGTTTGTCCGGCCAAAGGGGATCGAGCGTGTTGGGTTATGTGGTGCACCCCTGCAGGGAATTTTATCTATTCGAATAGCCGTGTCCCTCGGTAAAAGAACGACCCGGAGTTGTACCTTAACCTTATGACAACTAGAACCTGATACTTAATAAAACACACCCAGAAAAGTTCTACAAACAATCCGGTGATCGCTTTTCCACAGGGCGACGAGGGGAGGATCGCCGGGTAGGATTATGCTATGCGATGCTACTTGGAGGACTTCAATCTACTCTCTTGTACATGATGCAAGACGGAGGCTGCCAGAAGCGTAGTCTTCGATAGGACTAGCTATCCCCCTCTTATTCTGGCATTCTGCAGCTTCCCAATCGATATTGCCCTTTACACAGATACCCATGCATATGTAGTGTAGATCCTTGCTTGCGAGTACTTTGGATGAGTACTCACGGTTGCTTTTCTCCTTTTCCCCCTTTCCTTTCTACCTGGTTGTCGCAACCAGATGCTGGAGCCCAGGATCTAGACGCCACCGTCGACGATGACTCCTACTACACCGGAGGTGCCTACTATTACATGCAGGCCACTGACGATGACCAGGAGTTGTTTAGGAAGATCCCAGGCAGGAGGCCTGCGCCTCTTTCAATTTGTATCCCGGTTTTTGCTAGCCTTCTTAAGGCAAACTTGTTTAACTTATGTCTATACTCAGATATTGTTTCTTCCGCTGACTTGTCTATGATCGAGCACTTGTATTCGAGCCCTCAAGGCCCCTGGCTTGTATTATGATGTTTGTATGACTTATTTTATTTTTAGAGTTGTGTTGTGATATCTTCCCGTGAGTCCCTGATCTTGATCGTACACGTTTGCGTGCATGATTAGTGTATGATTGAATCGGGGGCGTCACAATATGGTAAACGTTATAGGGTTCATTGGACTCATTCTCGACCTACAAGCTAGGTTGGTAGTCTCGTCTTGCGTCTAGACCGGGCCGTCGGCGCATCATTTAAATTGGAGATGGTGTCTTTGGCAATCCCCCATTCTTGAGTAACGGCTTGACCCCAAGCTGTTGTTTGAGGAAACTACTGGCGCAACGAATGTAGATCTTCCCATGTACAAGCAGATGCATTCGTCCTGAAGAAGAGCATTGGGAGGGGGCAGAACTAATTATACCTGGTTGTGAGGAGCCACGCATTGCTTAAGTCGGGAGACATGAAATACTGGATGAATTCGGCTGGAGGAGGGAAGATCCAAACAATAAGCTAGTTCTCCAATCTTTCTAGTAATAACACATGGTCCATACACTTTCTAGGTCCATCTAGTGCCCCCCTTAGTGTGTTAAAAATTGTTAGACCAAATTGTTAAGGGACTAATATGTTTGTGTGCACACGGAGTAAGTCTCCGCGTAGCATTGAGAATATTGTTATATATTTAAGCAAGATTGTCTGAGCCGTTGAGGAGTATGCTATTGATAAGATTGCGTGTGGGAGAAGACCCCATCCACATAGATTTGGCACACAAACAGTTCACTATCATATGTCTTCGTGAAGAGTGTCGGATCTAGAGAACCAGGTTTGAAGCCTTTGCTCTTTAGGAAGTCTTTGAGTGTGTCATACCAAGCGCGAGGAGCTTGTTTGAGGCTATACAGTGCCTTATTTAGCTTTTATACCATATCATGATGTTTTGGATCTCCAAAGCCAGGTGGTTGTGCAACATACACTTCTTCTTCAATCTTGCCATTGAGAAAGGCACTCTTCACATCCATTTGGTACAGAAGAATGTTGTGGTGGTTGGCATAGGCTAGCAGTATACGAATGGCTTCAAGCCTTGCCACGGGAGCAAATGTTTCATTGACGTCAATTCCTTCTACTTGAGTGTAGCCTTGAGCAACTAGACAAGCCTTGTTTCTGACAACTTGACCATGCTCATCTTGTTTGTTGTGATAGATCCATTTGGTGCCAATGATATTGTGCTTGCGAGGATCAGGACGCTTGACCAGTTCCCATACATTGTTTAGCTCGAACTGATGAAGCTCTTCTTGCATAGCTTGAATCCATTCAGGTTCCATAAAGGCTTCAGCAACTTTCTTGGGTTCAGATATAGAGAAAAATGCAGAGTGCTCGCAGAAATTTGCTAGTTGTGTTGCTATTGAACGAGTGAGTGGACCATGTGCATTGATGCTATCAATTATCTTCTCAATTTGTACTTCATTTGCAACACGGGGATGAACTAGATGAAGATTTTGCCCTTGCAGATCATTGTCTTTAGCTTCCGCATTGACTTCAGGCTAAACATTGTCTTCAGGTTGACTTGGTGCAATGATGAGTTCGTCTTCAGCGTGAGCTTCTGGAGGTATGATTTCTCCAGCACCCATGAGCTTGATAGATTCACTAGGAGGGACTTCATCTAGCACATTTGGAAGGTGCTCTCTTTGCGAGCCGTTAGTCTCATCGAACCGCACATCCACAGTTTCAACCACTTTATAGTGAAAGAGGTTGAAGACTCTATAGGAGTGCGAATCTTTTCCGTATCCAAGCATAAAACCTTCATGTGTTTTCGGTGCAAATTTTGAACTATGATGTGGATCCTTGATCCCGCACCTAGCACCAAATACACTGAAGTAACTAACGTTTGGCTTCTTATCAGTTAGCATCTCATATGATGTCTTCTTTAGAAGCTTGTGAAGATAAACACGAATGATGACATGGCATGCAGTATCCATGGCTTTAGGCCAGAACTTCCTTGGAGTCTTGTACTCATCAAGCATCGTCCGAGCCATCTCAATGATGGTTCTGTTCTTGTGCTCCATGGTGCCATTCTGCTGAGGTGTGTAAGGAGCTAAAAACTCGTGAGTGATGCGCAATATATCACGATAAGTGTCGAGGCTTGTATTCTGGAATTCTGTGCCGTTGTCACTTCTGATGTGCTTGATCTTGACGCCATAGTTCGTCATGGAACGATTAGCAAATCATCTGAAGACATCCTGTACTTCAGTCTTGTAGAGGATTATATGCACCCATGTATATCTTGAGTAATCATCAACAATGACGAAGCCATGGAGACAAGCTGTGGTAGTAAGAGTAGAGTAGTGAGTAGGGCCGAATAAGTCCATGTGAAGCAGCTCGAAGGGTTGTGATGTTGTCATGATTGTCTTCGAGGGATGCTTGGCCCTAGTAATCTTCCCAGCTTCACAGGCACCACACAGATGATCCTTCTTGAACTTGACGCCCTCGATGCCACAACATGCTTCTTCTTCGTGGGAGTGTACAAGTTCCTCATACCTGCATGTCCTAGCCTCTGATGCCAGAGCCAGCACTCTGAAGCTTTTGCTAGAAGACATACGGCTAGCTGTGGTCCTGCTGAGAAATCTACCATATACAGATCATCTTTTCGATACCCTTCAAAGACTAGAGAATTGTCAGATTCCATAAGGACAAGGAAACACTATTTTCCAAATATCACAATCATGTTCAAATCACATAGCATTGACACAGACATTAAGTTGAAACCAAGGGATTCAACAAGCATCACTTTATCCATGTGCTGATCCTTTGAGATTGCAACTCTACCAAGACCCAGTACCTTGCTTTTACCAGTGTCAGCAAATGTGATGTGACTTTTGTCAGATGGGCGTGGGGTTGAATCCATCATAAGACTTCGATCACCAGTCGTGTGGTTGGTGCAGCCACTATCCATAATCCATTCTGAAGCCTTTGGTGTCATATCCTACTGTACAATTTGGGGGATAGGCTTCACCAAGAGAGTTGTGAAGCAGAAACATTTAACGAACAAGCAGAACATGAATTTCAGATCTTGGTTAGGATAAATAGGATGATTGTCAAGGAATCCTAGGAGGAAATACATAGTAAGGCCATTTGGACATTTTATCTTGCATTCCAAAAGACATTTAAGGTCCCAGCATAAGCATCAGACGCCTTTAATTTCCGGCTGGAGACCTTTCCCTGCAAAGGAGAGTTAAGTTTTCTTAACCACCCATGTCTTCAGGGGTGGCTTAGAAGTTATGAGTCTAAGTGCAACATCTGAAAACTTCGGCTTTGGAGCCCTGGCAAATAGCCTTGTAGGAGGTGAATAATACTCATAAGAATAAGCAGAAAAGTTCTTAGACTAATGAACATAGCGGTTTGACGAAACACGCTCATATTCAAAAGTATAAGTATGATTTCCCCACAAAACATTGGCATTAGGGTGACTCAGGTGAGTCCTCTATCTGTATGAAGCCTTTGGACAATATGAAGCCTTTGGTCTAGGATTTATCTTCTTCTTCCCGGGTGGTGGCATGATGACATTCACGGGAAGACTTTCAAGACAACTTTTGGGTACCCAGATCTTCTTAAGAGGTGGTCCATTCCTGCAGTTAGTACCAATATACCTGGCAAACACTTCACCATTCTGATTCATGAACAGTTTATAGTTTGTATCAAAGGATTCATCAATGATAATTGGGTTAGCACTAGTGAAGCTAGATAAGGTAGGTGGGTCCACTGAAGGTCCCTTAGCAGCAACCCATGTGGTTTTGGGGTACTGCTCAGGCATCCAGTAAGAACCATCAGCATTCATTTTCCTCTCGAACCCAACACCCTCTCTCCTAGGGTTTCGGTTCAGAATCTGCTTTTTGAGGACATCACATAGTGTCTGATGCCCTTTGAGACTTTTGTACATTCCTGTCTCAAGCAATGACTCCAACCTGGCATTCTCATCAGCAATAGTGGTGGTATCCTCAGCAGAGGGATTAGTTACCACATTAGCAGTTGAAGATATTGCAACAGTAGCAACAGTTGAACATTCAGCAACAGAGACAACATTATCACGCTCAAGACATTTTGGACATGGTGGTTCAAATCCTTCCTGAGCGGAACTGATTTGTTGAGCGCGAAGTGACACATTCTCCTTTTGAACATCTTCATGACCTGATCTCAATTTCTCAAGCTCTTGCTTCCTTTGAAGATAATGATAGGAGAGCTTTTCATGAGAAGTTGAGAGTGTTTCATGACGACTTTCAAGTTCCTCGTACTTAACATGAAGATTTTTAATGTCTTCAATTCAGGATTGAGTTCAGGTCATTTTCGCGTCCAACAGGTCAGCGCTTTCGTCTAACAACTTTTGAATATGTTCCATGGCATTCTGTTGTTCAGTTGAAATTTTAGCAAGTGTTTTGTAGCTAGGTTTTAGATTCACATTCTGAGTCATCTTCACTTGATGTTTGAAAGTAAGCATCGCATGAGTTTACCTTGGTAACACGTGCCATGAAGCAGTAGGTGGGAGCAGAGTCATCCTCATCCTTGGCATCTTCGTTGGTGAAGAGGCCATTGTCTTCAGTGTTGAAAATGGACTTGGCGACATACATAGAAGCTAGAGCCAGGCTTGCTACTCCAGAATCAGATTCCTCTTCAAACTCCACCTCTGCCTCCTTAGATACAGTCTCCTCCTCTGAATCCATCTCCTTGATGATCTCTTCTTATGAGATGAAGACTTCGATGAAGACTTGGAAGAAGACTTTGAGGATTTCTTCTTCTTCTTGTCATCAGAATCATATTCCTTGCTCTTCTTCTTCTTCTTTGTCTCATTGTACCACTGTGGACACTCAGAGATGTAGTGGCCATGTTTCTTGCACTTGTGACAGGTTCTCTTCTTGTGATCACGAGAGGAAGCTTCACCATTTCTTGAGCTGGATCTTGAAGATTTTCTAAAGTCTTTCTTCTTGGCGAACTTCTGGAACTTCTTCACAAGCATAGCAAGCTCCTTTCCAATATCTTCAGGATCCCCAGAACTGCAGTCAGATTCTTCTTCAAATGAGGAGACAACCTTTGCCTTCAAAGCGTGAGTGCGGCCATAGTTGGGACCATAGACATATCTTTTCTCAGATAGCTGGAACTCATCTGTGTTGAGCCTCTCAAGTATGTGAGACGGATCGAGAGTCTTGAAGTTAGGGCGCTCTTGAATCATCAGGGCCAGGGTGTCAAATGAGCTGTCAAGAGATCTCAGAAGTGTCTTGACGATTTCTTGCTTGGTGATCTTAGTGGCGCCGAGTGCATGAAGCTCATTTGTGATATCAGTGAGGCGATCAAATGTGAGCTGGACATTCTCATTATCATTTCTCTTGAAGCGGTTGAAGAGATTGCGAAGAACACTGATCCTTGAATCTCTCTGTGTTGAGACGCCTTTGTGGACCTTGGAGAGCCAGTCCCAGACTAGCTTCGTAGTTTCCAGAGCACTCACACGACCATACTGCCATTTGGTTAGATGACCACAGGTGATGGTCTTGGCAGTTGAGTCCAGTTGGATGAACTTCTTGACATCAGCAGGAGTAACACCTTCACCGGCCTTGGGAATGCCGTTCCTGACGACATACAAGAGATTGACGTTAATGGCTTCAAGATGCATACGCATCTTATTCTTCAAGTAGGGGTAATCAGTGCCATCAAAGACAGGGCACGCAGCAGAGACCTTGATTATCCCTACAGTCGATATAGCTAAACTCCAGGTGGTTAAAGCAAATCACACAGAACAACGGAGCACCTTGCTCTAATACCAATTGAAAGTGCTAGTATTCGACTAGAGGGGGGATGAATAGGCGATTTTTATGGAAGTCTTCAAAAAATAGGTGCTTTGAAGACAAACAATAGAAATGAACCTATTGATATGCAGCGAAAGGTAGACTACACTAGACAAGCCATGGTCAGTAAGAAATGTAGTGATAGCACGAATACTATCAGCAGCTAGGTAGTATGGATCTGGATGGAAGATAGTATGAAGCCAAACAGTAAACAGTCTTCACACAGTGAAGTCAATCAGATCAGGTAAATTGGCAAAGACTTCACGAAGAGAAACTGTAAGTAAAGAGAGAGAGGAATGATAGAACCAGTTGCTCGGAGAGGACAAGGGATTTGTTGGACCAGTTCGATTCTTTGTGACAATCATGCGTCAGTTAGGGAGGCTGAGATTCAACTCAGAAGACCGCGTCTTCACCTTATTCCCCTTGAGCTTAGAACACTTAGTCCTCGCCCAATCACTCTGGTAAGTCTTCAAGGGAGACTTCCAAACCTTCGCAGACATCGTTCACTGGCAATCCACAATGAGTCTTGGATGCTCAGAATGCGACACGTAACCGGCTGAATGATTCACAGTCCTCAAGTGTAATAAGTCTTCAGATCAAACAGACTGCCGGGGCTGGCTCTGTGCGGCCACGAGCACCTATGGGGCACGGGGGCCCCTTCTAGTCCGGCAAGGGAGCGGAGGGCGTGCGCAGAGCAGATCGAGGTCGGGCACGCGGGGGAGACGGGCGATCTTTACCCAGCTTCGGGGCTCTCCGGAGAGATAAAACCCCTACTGCTGCTTTGTGTTTGTGTTTGATCTTGCTCGAGAGCACGAGCGTATGGTGGTGTTGTGGGTGTCGAATGAACCGAACCCCTTCTACGTGCGCATGGGCCTCCCTTTTATAGTTTGAAGGGGGTGCCAACAGGTGGCAACGTAGGAAGAGGGGGTAGAAAGGTAAAAACGCAGGTTGGTACAACAGTGACCAACAGTGTCCCCTACCTAACTCTGACGGTAGGGGACAAGGGCATTTAATGCCCGTCCGGTCGCCCCAACAGTGTAAAGAAACGACCGTTAGGTGAGCCACCGGTTGCCACGATGGCATCTCTGTCAGCTCTGCTTGCCACCTCACTCCGCATGGCTGCGCATTGCCTCGCCACGTGCCTCTGGGATGGCCTTGGGGTGACACGTCGCTGGATGCGCTGGACTCTGGGTGGCAGCCTTGCCGCGGCAAGTGCCTTGCCGCGGCCCCTCTCTTGCTGGGCCGACAGGCTTGCCGACTGACGAGCCTTGCCGGGACGCGCGGGGCGTCGCGGCTAATCTGTTGGAAGCGCCTTGGTCGGCCTCCCCGGCAAGCTCCTCTTGCCGGGGCCTTTGTTTCCTTGGCTGACACTTTGTTCTTGAATGACAGTAATAGGAAGTGGCGGAGGGTCTTGGCGGGCGTCCGGCAAGTCTTGCCACGGGGCGCTGCGACTGCCCGTGCACAAGTTCGGGGTACTAAGGTACCCCTACTTTAAATACACCGACAGAGCCCCGGCTGGGCCATACACGGTGCCGAGCGTTGTTGGGCCAGGCCCAAAATAGTGCACGGTCATGCGCGGCCTGGGTCCACGCACGATCGGACTCCGTGTCCACCGCGCCCTCCCGCAACGGCACGCGTCGATTGCGGCGTCGTGGGAGAGAACGTGGTCCATGCTTAATTTCCAGGAAATGCGTAACGTTCGCATTCCCCGTTTATAAGCAGAGGAAACGGGGCCGTTCCCCCACTTCCGCCACTTGCAGTTCCTTCCTCCGAAAGCTCCGCCGTTCTCCTCCGTCCCCCAAATCGAGAGGAAAACAGCGCTCCGCCGCCCGTCATCGCCGTCGCTTTCGCCTCCCCCCGCGGCCCCCGCCATGGCTCCGAAGGCCGGGAAGGCTACGAAGGCCGCGAAGGCTGCGAAGGCTGCGAAATCGGCCGGGGCGCTGGAGCTCGAGGCACTGCGCAAGAAGCAGGTGCTTTTCCCCCCGAGCTCACTCCGGAGGCGTTGCGGGCGGAGTTTTATCTCTTCTGGTCAACGGAAACGCGGGCGCACCCGCGCACGCCGGTGCTCTCCGCGGAGGCTTCCAAATCGAAGAAGTGCCCTAAAGGGTAATACTTCTTCCCTGTGTTCTTCTACTGCGGGCTCTGCCCACCTTTTTCCGATTTCTTTTGCGACATCATGAACACCTACGGGTTTCATCTCCTTGATTTCACCCCCAACGCCGTTCTGACCATGGCGGTTTTCGCACACCTCTGCGAGAACTTCGTCGGGATCCTCCCCAATGTGGCCCTTTTTCGCCACTATTTCTCTCCTCGGGCTGAGAAAGGGGAGCCGCTGGCTGGTGGAATCGCCTGGACCTCCCGGATGGGCATGAAGGAGGTGTATTTGTCAGGCGAGCTCCGCAGCAAGTGGGACGAGTGGAGGGCGGAGTGGTGCTGGATCTGTGATGCCAATCCGCCGTCGTTCACCAAGTTGCGCAAGACCCGGGTGGTGCGCGGCAACGATTGGAGTGCCCTGTCGTCGGACGACGCCAAGCTGACGATCGCCACCACCCGAATCCTGCGGCTCAGGCATGCCGGACTTACAACAGGGGCGGTTGGCGCGGATTTCCTTCTTCGCCAGACGCCCCTCCGCAAGCGAGGGAGGCCCGCTGGCGCTTCAGCCGGCCGGCGGATTTCATGAGGCTGCGCCCAGCCTCAACTTCAACTTCACGGTCATGGAGCTTGGCGCGATCTTTGAGGAGATGTTCAAGCATGACCCCAATCATCCGAGTGGTTCCGGTTGGCGCGGCGTCGTCCCCTTGTGCAACAATTCCCAGTAGCGACCGTGTCTGCGCAATGATGCCGTCAGTGCGACTTCGCATGGGATAAGTGCAACCGGATAGAGCTGCTGCCGAGGTTGTGCAGCAATTCTTCGATGACTTGTCGAGGTGGCGATCAATTCCGACGAGCAAAAACTCCTCACCCGCGCCACCACCGCCGAGGAGTGGCGATATCGCTAGCAGGGCTGAAGAGGCGGCGGCGCCCGCAGCCGGGCGGTTTGGCTTCACGTTGGCGGGCGGGCGCAGCTGCGGCGGCAAGCCTTGCTGCCCGGAAGAACTTGCGGAGAAGGCGATGGCGAAGGGAGGCCGAGGCGGGGCAGGCGAGCCCGTCGAGGGCACGAGCGGTCACCGTCTTGAGCAATTTGCGCAGCGGAACCTGGCGCAGCCCCAATTCCGACCAAGGAGGCGCCTCCGTTGAGTCGGGGAGCTGGCAGAGGAGCAGGCCGTCCAGCAGCCGCGGCGCCGTGGGACACGTTCCGCTGCGGCAAGTACGGTTGTCGCGGGAGGGCCCCAGGCCGCGCCGGCCACTGAGGCGGGATCTTCTCGGGCTGCCACGCCTGATCCTGCCGCAGTTCGCGGCAAGCGTCGGAGGGAGCCTACTCCTCCGCCGCGTCGCGCCGAGAGGGTACCGGAGTTTGACCTCTCCGCGCTGAGCTCCGATGATGATGATGAGGAGGAGGAGGAAGAGGACGAGGAGGAGTAAGGCTTCCTCCTTTCTGTACTCGTTCTTCTTCGTTGTTGTTTATCTCGTATCCAACTTGGCTTTTTCCTGGACTCCTGCTTCTTTTCAGGACTTTGGCCGAGAGGGCGGCGAAGAGAGCCAGGATCCCCGTGGTCGACGTCGGGGACGATCCTGCCGTGACGACGGAAGGCACGTCCGAGACCACCTTGACGGACCCGATCCCTTCTCCTCGCCGCAGCCCCCAGCACAGCCCCCATCGTAAGTGTCCTGGTTCACTTCCCTTTGTTGGGCGCGCACGGGTGCTTCTCCTTCTGCTGATATTTGGGTGATTGGCTTGTTTGTACACAGGAGCAGAACAGGCCCACCAGGAGCAGTCGGAGGCCGACCCGGAGGTGTCGTCGGCTTCGACTACGCCACCGAGGGCCGATTCCCCACTATGGGAGCCCTCTCCGGCAAGGAAGGGATCTCCGGCAAGGGGTGGAACCAGCGAGCCCCCGGTGCTGGGGCCTGTAGGATCGGAAGTATGTCTAGAGGGGGGGTGATTAGACTACTTGACAACTTAAAAATTTAGCCTTTTGATTTGAGTAGTTTCTTAGCAAGTTCACAATGATAACCAAGTCAAGTATCACCCTACACATGCAATTCTAGAGTTATGGCAGCGGAAAGTAAGTTGCATGTATAGTAAATGAGAGGTGGAGAAGAGCAAACGTAATGGAGACACGGAGATTTTTCTCGTGGTTCCGATAGGTGGTGCTATCGTCAATCCACGTTGATGGAGACTTCAACCCACGGAGGGTAGCACTGCCATGCGAGTCCACGGAGGCTCCACCCACGAAGGGTCCACGAAGAAGCAACCTTGTCTATGCCATCATGGCTTCGCCCACGGAGGACTAGCCTTACTGGGGTAGATCTTCACAGTAGGCGATCTCCTTGCCCTTACAAACTCCTTGGTTCAACTCCACATTCGGACGGAGGCTCCCAAGCGACACCTAACCAATCTAGGAGGCACCACCCTCCAAAAGGTAATAGATGGGGTTGGTGATGATGAACTCCTTGCTCTTGTGCTTCAAATGATAATCTCCCAACACTCAACTCTCCTCACCGATTTGGCTGTGGTGGAGGAAGGGATTGAGTGGAAAGCAACTTGGAAAGACTAGAAATCAAGTTTCATATGGTGGGAGTGGAGCAACTTGATCTCAACACAAGGGTAGGTAGTTTTCTTCTCGAAATGTAAGGTAGGAGTGGTAGTTCTTTCGATGGCTCTCTCCACGAATGAAGAGGAGGTGGAGGGTATTTATAGCCTCCACACAAAATCCAACCGTTACACACATTTGACCAATCTCGGTCGGACAAGTTGACAACTCGGTCGGACCGAAAGTTCAAATCTTGTGAGCGTTGGGATTTTCGTGGGACCGAAAATACAATCTCGGTGAGTCCGATTCTTCCAAAGTCTAGGGTTTGCCAATCTCGGTGGGACCGACTTTCTCATCTCGGTGACACCGATTTGAGTCTGAAGGTTCTGAAGCTTGGCAATACCAATTTCGAATGACCGAGTTTGGAATCGGAAAATCCGAGATTCTAGGGTTTTGGCTATATGGTGAGGTGGTTCATCTCGGTGTGGTGAGTTTGGAATCGGTGGGACCGAGATTACTTATGAGTTTATGTTGGAATGAAAGATTGCTGATTGTTTGAGAGATAAATCATTAAGCACTTTAGAGCAACCAGATCATCATCATAACCTCATCCCTTTTAATAGTATTGGCTTTCCTATGGACTCAATGTGATCTTGGATCACTAAACCAAAAATGGAGTCTTGAGCTTTTGCCAATGTTTTCCTTAGCATTTTGAAGGGTCCACATCATCAGGTCATTGCCATACCCATATCAATGAACTTTACAAATATTCTCAAGAAATGATTAGTTCAATGATATATATGTTGTTATTAATTACCAAAACCACACGGGATTAGTTGCACTTTCAATCTCCCCTTTTGGTAATTGATGACAACATATAGATCAAAGCTTCGACAAGTGATATAATTAATGAATAACATCGTCGCTTTGAGAAGTATGTGATAAGCAAGAGCTCCCCCTAAATTTGTGCATTATTTAAGATTTGCGTTTGAATGCAAATGCACAATCGATTAGGATCATGGGTTACTCTTCCATGTCACATACATCTTGGTGGAGCGCACAAAATGATAAGAATGAATATCATGCACCCAATCACCAAGACATGAGTAAATGATCATACAAGATATGAATGAAATATGATAGACATCAAGCACACATTAAGCACAGTATGATCAAGCACTCATCAAGATAGAGCAAACATAGTATCAAACACACGAAGTATCTCAAAGAACTCAAAAGTATCTCAAGGAAAACCATAAGCGAAAGAGCAAAAACGAAGCACACTCTCTCTCGAAGCCCTATGATCTATACAATTTCTCCCCTTTGGCAACAAGTTACCAAAAGTTCGAAGGTATAGAGCTAATCGTCACTCGGGACTCTGCGGGCGGCTCTGTCTGCGTCGATGGAGTGGAGATAGCTGCATCTGCGACAACCTGCTGAAGTCTGTGGAGCTGGAGGAGTGGATCTTTGAGCTAGTCTTTGGGCCAGCGGAGCTGTAGGAGGTCTTGATGTAGTAGCCCAGGATCGACCTTTGGAATAGCAAATGATCTGGGCTTTGTGGGCCTTCTGCGAGCTGCTCATAGTCATCTGGACCATGTCACCTTCCATCTCCTTCATAAGTTCTGCCTTCTCCTCTTAGCTTCCTCGATATCTGCTTCAAGCTTGTTGGCGGTGACACTGCACTTGATCGACAGCGTCGAGCATGGAACTTATCCTCAACGATCCTCTCAAGGCTCTCCGAGATTGCACTATCTTTGGCAGGCGTAGCTCAATTCTCTGAGTGGCTTCAAGAAGTTGTTCTGCAACACTCTTGGGCTTTCTTCTGCTTCCTTCTCGGCTTTAGCTTGTTTGGCAGCTTCAGACTTAGCATGTCCTTCTCGAGGCGTGGGAGCATTCTCGGTCATCACAACCTCGTTGTCTTCATGTTCAGCTGCAAAGGGCAAGTGGGGTCTATCCAATGGTAGGTGTCCGTGCCAAACTTGGCATTAATGAGCATCTGAATATGCGGAGCAAACCCACACGACCTCTTTTGGTCATTGCTTCGTCCTCTTGATAGTCTCAACTATCGTGTCCATCACCTTAAAAGGTGTCTTCGATCTAGGATGTGCAGCATGTTGATAGAGTACCCTCTTATCATGCGGTGGTCCCCTGACTTAGGCATCAAGGTATGCCTCAGAATGGTGTTGGTGGTTGGGTGACATGCCTGAAGGTAGTAGACTGATCCAAGCTTCCAAATCTCTACATCCTTCTCATCAACCTCATTATACATGTTCTTCATTGACTCGTGATTTTTCTTGAATTCCATACACATCAATGTCATCTTCCTTGAAACAGGTGCATTCAGCAATGCTCTCCATTCCTCAATCAGAGATGAAATCTACGCCTACATCATCCATACAATCCTGCCATCTGGATAGAAGTGTGCGGTGGCATAGAACTGCATGATCATCTCATCGTTCGAGCGATCGACCGACCAACAAACTCGCAATCCCACAAGCGGTGAAGCTTTCGTGCACATGTGGGAAATAGTCTTTGTGCTCTTCACTTCGATGTAATTCCAACCACGTATCTGGTGTCGGCAACAATTGGCTTCTTGTCCATGAGCACTTGCCTCATAAAAGTCTTGTTGCTCTCTTGTGTGGAATCTTGAGTCAATCTGCTGTTCTTCTCCTGCTGGCATATGGATCTGTTTGCCTCCATAGCTTTGAGTCCTTTGTCCTTTCTCTCCTTCATATTTTCAGCTCGAGGATGAGCTTCATTATGAACTGGCGGTTTCTGTCTTAGCTTGAGCGTAACATGAGCCTCATCATCGATTCTGCAGTGGCACATTGTCCTTTTTCTTCTCTGAAGCCGGAATATTTCTCACAGTCTTCTGGGCTTGGCAGCTGGTTTGGCTTGGGCTGCCTTTCTTTGGAGCTGAAGGCTTAGCTTTAGGAGGTGCTCCTGCCGATGGCATCACCCATCAACTTCGCTTCGAGGTGGCTGAGGTGCTTCCTCATCGTAATCATCATCATCATCATCGTGATCTCTTCATGAACTTTCCTCTTCCTCTTGGAAGTCTTCTTGATTTTCTTTGGAGGTTTCTTCCATCTTTGAGCTTCGGCAACAATGGATTTCTTGACCTTCTTGGTGCCTTTCTTGGTTTGTTGCCCTTGATGCTCTTTGGCAACCACCTTCCTCTTTGGCTTAGACGTTATTTCCTCATCTGCAACGAAATCTGAATCTTCCTCATCCGAGTTCCTCTTCCTCCACAGCCGTGGCAGCAGCAGCAGTCCACTTGGAGTGCTTCTCTCTCCATCATCTGAAAAACTGCTTGCTTACGGACTTGTAGCTGCCTCTGGAATCTCAACGGCATCTCGGACCTGTTCGATTGTCACTTCCTTCGACATGTCGACAACCTTGTGAATAGAGTGGGTATGGGCGTAATAGAAGAGTTATCACAAACTGCAGAGGATTTTGCAAAAAATGAGTTCAAACTTTAGATTTAGGTTTTCACAGAAGACATGTCGGTCGACCGAAGTCTATCAATTCGGTGAAACCAAACGCCTAAACAGACCACATACACCACTTTCGGTTGGACGAAATGGGTTTCGATCTAGCCGAGACAGCTTAGGGTTTCACTAAATCTTCACTTCGTCTTACCGATTTGCACAACTTCGGTTTCACGAACGCGTGCGGTCAATGGCGAGGCCAAATCGGTCGATCCGAAAATGCGAAATCGGTCACACCGAGATGTGTTCGCGGAAACCTAACCTAAAATTTTCACTCGAAATTTGTTCTATGATCTAAATAGCTGGATAGGAGATCTCAAACTTGGCAAGAATCATGGCAACACCTATCGTGCATAGAATCAGCGATTGGAACACGAGAGGATGAAGCTCACCAATGCGGTGGAGCTTCACTCGGCGGCTGCAATGCGGTCACGAAGGACCGTTGACGGCGATGGAGACTCATGGCGAGGGCGCACAAAGGTAGCGGAGACGATCCGTGACCAAGGCGGCGGCAATAAGAAGAGTTTTGAGGCGAAGCGTTTGAAGAAGTAATCAACGCTCGTCCTCGAGTATATATACTCTTGGTTGTCGGTGGGACCGAGTTTGCAAACTCGGTGGGACCGAGATGGTTAGCTGCGTGCGATTACACATCGATCACGCCGAAATTGAAACTTCGGTTTCACCGAGGTGAAAACCTAGATCAATCCAAGTGATCTCGATGCATCCGATTTGATATATCGGTTTGACCGAAAGTACTTAGAAGGTTTTGGAAGTTAGGCTTTTGACGGATCGGTGGCTCAGTGCTCCTCACTCGGTCTGTCCAAAAAGTCTTGTTCAAAGTTTGTGATATAAGCATGAATAGAGTTTGAGACAAGAAAGCATAGATAGCTAGGGGAAAAACTTAGGCATTCTTGTCCATCCATTTGGTCAAAAAGAAAGAAAACCATAAAGACCAAAGCAACAAATGGATGTCCTCGAATGGATAAAATCATGCATCCAACATGCTCACACAATAAGATAGCAAATGAAATATGTGTCAAACATGCACAAACAAAACACTAACAGCTAGCACACAGTTTAGCGATGACTAGGTCATCTATATATGAGTATATTGACTTAGGAGTCAAATGAGAACATTTGATCATAGGTCATACTCATCGTTTAAGCACAAGTGGGGTTACCACTTTTCCATAAAGCATTAATGTGTTCACATCATTAGGAGATGCTTTAGCTCATTCCTTTAGAGCAAAGCTCCCCCTTGATGTGAGAACCCCTTTTAAAGGGTCAAACTAACCTTGGGTTGTCGTTGAAGACTTCATGTAGATGTTGAAGATGTGGATGCTCAATGTTGATGAAGATCATCAAGAGTTGGGAGCAATCCTTTGGATTCGGGCACTTTCAATACCTACATGGGTTAGTCCCACAAGGAACAAACAAGAATATCCATGGACATAGATTGAAGTTCATAATAGATGATGTCCATGAAAGCAATGATTACCTTGTCCCTTGACTTACCAACATGAGGGTTTGTGACTCCATGAACTAGTGCAAGATGTGGAAGTTGATTGCACAAGTCCTTGCCAAAATGAATATGAGTGAAGTATATTGGCGGAGTCACCCTCAAGAACCTTCTAGTTCTTCTTCTTCGGAATCCACATCATCTTGATGGGAATCCTTGGGGTAGTAGTTGAGCTCGTTGAAGTAGAACTTGAAGTTGCCTTGGGAACCCACTTGACCATGGCCTTGGGTGCTTCAATGAATGCATCAATCTCCTCTTGAAGCTTGTCCTTGCCTTTTAGCTTGTGGTCTTGTGGTGGAAAGTCATCTTGAGCTTGTTCCTCATTGGAAGAAGTAGGATCATACTTCTTCTCTTGAGAGACAAACTTTGGAGTGGGATATTGACCTTCTTCCCATTCAACACCCTCGGCGTTGAACTTTCGCTCAAAACCAATTCCTTGATTCTTCGGTGTCTTCCTTGTTTGCGAACAATTTCCTCAAAGCTCTTGCTTCCGCAAGACTTTTGTAGACACCTTTCTCTATAATCCCTTTCAAAGACTATTTTCTTGCTCAAGTGAAACTTGGCTTGAAACATTGTTAGTGGAATCAAGAGAATTACTAGAAGCAACAACATTTGATTTAGCATGATTATTGTTACTACTAGATGAAGAATTTTTCTTATGCTTGTCATGCTTAGTTTTGATAGGTGGCAAGAAATTAGACAAGAGAAGTCGTTTGGCAAGATATGAAGAACTCTTCTTTCGAAGATCGTCATTGATAGCTTTTAGAAACTCATGTTCTTGCTCTAGATTGAGCTTCTCGAAGCGTAGCTTCTCATGAGATCTTAGGAGCTCTCTATGATCTTCTTGAGTTGTTTCATGAGCTAACTTAAGAGTGTTTAGTTCTTTAGTTAGGCGCTCAATCTCCTTCATAGCATTGTCATTCGACTCATCTCGACTATAAAGACTACTAGCATGTTCATCATTACTAAGCTCACTAGATTTATCATGTAAGAGCTCATCTTCACCAAGCAAGTCATCCTCATCACTATCAAAGTCAATGAACTCAGGATGTGTTACCTTGGGGCCTTTTGCCATGAAGCATCTTCCAATTCCCTCATTTGGTGAATCAAATATGTCATAGGAGTTGGAGTTGGAGGATCGAGAGCAAGACCGCAACACCTTCATCTTGATCAGATTCGGAGTTGGAGTGATAGCTTCTTTCGGAGTGATTGTCTGAGTCGGGCCGAAACCCATTCACCAACATGAGCTTGATGTTTTCTTCTTGTGTAGCTCCTTGATGACTTGTCCTTCCTTTCCGAATCCTTGCTTCTCCGAGAGGATCTTCGTTCATAACGATCATCCTTACTCCTTCTCTCTTTTAGGCGACTCTTCTCTTGAGCTTCTTCTTCTTGGAGATTCTTCTCTTCTCTTGTGGGAGTCGAACACTCATTTGAGTAGTGTCCGGTCTTCCACAATTGTAGCAGCTTTCGATCACGACTAGAAGATCTCCTTTCATCATATGATCTAGACTTTGAGCTTCTTTCCTTGCTTCTACTCTTGTAGAATTTGTTGAAGTTCTTCACCATTAGGCTTATCTCTTCATTGGAAACTAGCTTGTCACTTGAGGATGTGGGAGCTTCAACTGCAGCTTTGTAAGCACCGCTTGACTTGTTGTGAAGCTCTTCTTTATCTTTAAGTGTCATCTCATGAGCAACAATCCTTCCAATGACTTGGTAGGCTTGAGATCTTTGTAGTTTGGCATCATTTGGATCAAAGTGCACACGGTGTCATACTTTCCATCCAAAGCTCTGAGGATCTTCTTGATGATGAATCGGTCGGTCATTTCTTCGCTTCCTAAACCTGCCATCTCATTGGTGATGAGAGCAAGCCTAGAGTACATTTCAGCGACTCCTTCACCTTCCTTCATCTTGAACTTGTCAAGTGACCTTGAAGAACATCTAGCTTTGATTCCTTCACGGACTCGGTACCTTCGTGCATTTCGACCAAAGTATCCCAAATCTCTTTTGCATTCTCAAGGCGGCTGATCTTGTTGAACTCCTCGGGACACAAAGCATTGAAGAGAATGTCACAAGCTTGAGCATTGTTCAGAACATCCGCAACTCATCCGCAGAGCTTCGCGATCCGGAACTTTTCCTTCCTCGAAGAACTCACCTTGCAAGCCAACACAAATAATGCCCCATCTTGCGGGGTTATGTCCAAGAATATGCATTTTCATTTTATGCTTCCAACTAGCAAAGTTTGAACCATCAAAGTAAGGACCTCTCTGAAAATTACCCTCACTAGACGCCATACTCTCCTAGGTTGTGAAACCAAGCTTATGGAGTCAATGCAATGGAAACCAATCCAATGGAGACCAAAGCTCGATACCACTTGTAGGATCGGAAGTATGTCTAGAGGGGGTGATTAGACTACTTGACAACTTAAAATTTAGCCTTTTGATTTGAGTAGTTTCTTAGCAAGTTCACAATGATAACCAAGTCAAGTATCACCCTACACATGCAATTCTAGAGTTATGGCAGCGGAAAGTAAGTTGCATGTATAGTAAATGAGAGGTGGAGAAGAGCAAACGCAATGGAGACACGGAGATTTTTTCTCGTGGTTCCGATAGGTGGTGCTATCGTCAATCCACGTTGATGGAGACTTCAACCCACGGAGGGTAACGGCCATGCGAGTCCACGGAGGGCTCCACCCACGAAGGGTCCACGAAGAAGCAACCTTGTCTATGCCATCATGGCTTACGCCCACGGAGGACTAGCCTTACTCGGGTAGATCTTCACGAAGTAGGCGATCTCCTTGCCCTTACAAACTCCTTGGTTCAACTCCACATCATGACGGAGGCTCCCAAGCGACACCTAACCAATCTAGGAGGCACCACCCTCCAAAAGGTAATAGATGGGGTTGGTGATGATGAACTCCTTGCTCTTGTGCTTCAAATGATAATCTCCCCAACACTCAACTCTCCTCACCGATTTGGCTGTGGTGGAGGAAGGGATTGAGTGGAAAGCAACTTGGAAAGACTAGAAATCAAGTTTCATATGGTGGGAGTGGAGCAACTTGATCTCAACACAAGGGTAGGTAGTTTTCTTCTCGAAATGTAAGGTAGGAGTGGTAGTTCTTTCGATGGCTCTCTCCACGAATGAAGAGGAGGTGGAGGGTATTTATAGCCTCCACACAAAATCCAACCGTTACACACATTTGACCAATCTCGGTCGGACCGAAGTTGACAACTCGGTCGGACCGAAAGTTCAAATCTTGTGAGCGTTGGGATTTTCGTGGGACCGAAAATACAATCTCGGTGAGTCCGATTCTTCCAAAGTCTAGGGTTTGCCAATCTCGGTGGGACCGACTTTCTCATCTCGGTGACACCGATTTGAGTCTGAAGGTTCTGAAGCTTGGCAATACCAATTTCGAATGACCGAGTTTGGAATCGGAAAATCCGAGATTCTAGGGTTTTGGCTATATGGTGAGGTGGTTCATCTCGGTGTGGTGAGTTTGGAATCGGTGGGACCGAGATTACTTATGAGTTTATGTTGGAATGAAAGATTGCTGATTGTTTGAGAGATAAATCATTAAGCACTTTAGAGCAACCAGATCATCATCATAACCTCATCCCCTTTTAATAGTATTGGCTTTCCTATGGACTCAATGTGATCTTGGATCACTAAACCAAAAATGGAGTCTTGAGCTTTTGCCAATGTTTTCCTTAGCATTTTGAAGGGTCCACATCATCAGTCATTGCCATACCCATATCACTGAACTTTCTGAAATATTCTCAAGAAATGATTAGTTCAATGATATATATGTTGTTATTAATTACCAAAACCACCTGGGGATTAGTTGCACTTTCAGGGCCCACGACCACAGAGCCCAGCGCAGGTGACCCTCCTTGTCAGGGACTCTCCCTTGGGTTTTGTCGATCTCCCTTTCCTTTCTTTTTGGGTATTCGCTTGACTTTCCCTTCCTCTCCCCGCCTTCAGATCCTCCCCTTGGGGACCCGATGGAAGCTGAGGCCACCGGTGAGGAGGACGGGCGTGGCAATACTGGTGATGCCGCTATTGATGAGGAAGAGGCCGGTGCGGAGGAGCCCGCCGGCGAAGAGGCCGCCAAGGCCGCCGGCACAGGAGCTCGTGAGGGGTCCGGTGACCGTACTGGCGACCCGTAGGACGCAGGAGCGCAAGGTGCTGCACCGACTGCCGACCCCTCTGCCGCCGACGCAGCACTGGGCTCCGAGGAGCCCCAGCCCGGCGCCTACCTGAAAGCCGGTGAGGGCGTGTATATCAAGCTCCCCTGGGCATCGAGTTCCAGGGCGCCGGTTGAAGGGGAGGAGTTCGACGGGGAGGTACTTGCCTCCGCTGGGCTAGCAATGGTGGACAGGCCAAGCAGCAGCAGCGGCGAGTCCGAGGAGGAGCAGCTGCTCCGGAAGCTGGTGTCACTCTACCACGCCCGGCAAGCGAAGCTTGAGTCCCGGGAAGCGCTTGTCGTGCAGGCGGGGGTTGATATAGAGAAACATGCGCAAGAGCTCAAGAACCACAACCAGGAGGCCCTCCGGTCCATTGCTGAGGAGAGGGCGCAGCTCGATGAGGCAAAGAAGGCGTTCATCCTGGAGAAGGCTGAAGCCGAGGAGCAGCAGAGGCTCGCCGCCGAGGAATTGTCCAAGCGGGATGGTGAGTTGATCCAGAGGAAGGCGTATTTGGACAGCCATGACGAGGAGCTCGCCGTCCGGGAACAATCACTTGGCGGGGCACTCAAGGAGGCGAAGGACACCGCTGCGGCGGCCGAGGCCGCCAGGAAGGAGTTAGAGGAGAAGGTGACGCGGCTGGAGGCGGACATGACAAGGAAGAACGACGAACTTGCCGCACTCCAGCGCGAGCGTGAAAAAGATGCGCGCACCCATGGCGATCTGCAAGCCCAGCTCACCGAGAAGACCAAGGAGCTGAACGCCGCCAAGGACTCGAATGCCGACCTGGAGCTAAAGCTGTCTACTTTGGCGGGGACGCTGGACGCCGCCAAGAAGCGGGAGGACGACTTGAGTAGAGAGCTCCAAGATAACGTGGAGTTGCTGACGAGGGCCGCCGAGGCTCAGAACACTTTCAAGACCACGGTGGAGCTCTGGACGGAGGGCCTCGTCAACATCGCCACGCTCATCGACGAGGAGCTGGCGGAGCTGAACTTGACGGGCTTCGGGTACTCTGCCGAGGAGAATCTCTAGCCCAGCGCCAAGCTCACGCTCTTCTTCAAGGACGTGGTGACAGCTCTCCGGCAGCTCCGGGTGAGGATCCCGAAGCAGCTGGCCGACGAGTCGCGCGCGATCTGCACCGGGGTCCTGGAGAAGGTGTTGGTGAAGGTCCTCTTCCGCAACCCGGGCATCGACCTCTCCCGCGTCACCAAGAAGCTGCCGAAGAGCGCCGACCTTGAGGAGCTCAAGGCCATCGTCGCGCCCATTGTGGACAAGGTGAACGATGTCAGGAGGGTCGACGGCGGGCGCGCGGATTAGGCCGCCCTTCTTCTTCCCTCTCCTCGCTGCTGCCGTTTTGGTTATGAGAACAATTTAGTCAGTACCACAATAAGTCATTCTTGTAATATAACTTTATTATGGGTACTGCTTGCTACGTTATTCCCTTTACTTGGTTGTGTCCTCTGTATGCTTTTACCCTACGTTTTGAGGGACCTTGCCGGCGCAAGCACACTTGCTGAGTGCGGAACGTCAGCAGCCTGCTGGCGGTGCTGCTTCCGGCAAGAAATCTTGTCGGGACTAGTTGCGGCTCACTTGCATTGTTGAGCGTGCTCGGAAACAACGCAAGGGCGCAAACTAGCCGTGAGTCGATTCCTCCGCGCACAGGTTTTCCATACAAGGCACGAACGTTCAAGGGATATAACTTAAAAAATTTAAAAATGACTAGGCTCAAACTTTGGCTACTTAGCTTTTCTGTCTTCTTCGCCCCGGCAAGGCTAGATTCTTTTGAACGGCGCCCGGTCCAGACTTTTATCTCCTCCTCTCCCCCCCGGTGAACTTGTGGGCGGAGGTATCTTCCTTTTTTGAGAAGAAAGAAGAGAAAATAATGATATAGGATCTTAAGTTTCTTTACTGCTTACCGGGGGTAAGTGCTGCACAAAGTGTCAGACGTATATGCAAAAGTGAAGAAAAATGCATCGAATTTGACAAGGCGTGCAGGGCACATAAACTTTATTTACGCACGGGGGCTGCGCCCGGCTTTGTACAAAGTGTTACATGCGACAGTGGCAAGGCTTGTACAAAAGGTGGTTGCCGGAGCGGGTCCGGCAACCGCGCCTTATGGGAAAAACTTGCGAAGATGTTCTATGTTCCAGGAATTGCTCACTGGAATGCCATCTTTGGTCTCAAGGCGGACAGCGCCGGGCCTAGTGACTCGTTTTACCCGATAAGGGCCTTCCCACTTCGGCGTCAACTTGTTTGAATTCTTGGCGGATTGAACGCGCCAAAGAACAAGGTCGCCTTCCTCGAAGCTTCTAGCGTTAACCTTGCGGCTATGATAGCGGCGCAAGGCTTGCTGGTAGCGAGCAGCTCGCACAGCAGCCTGAAGACGATCCTCCTTGAGGAGCAGCGCGTCATCTTGCCGCAACCGCTCTTGCTCAAGCTCATCATAAGCGAGCACTCGTGGCGATCCGTATACGAGTTCCGTGGGGAGAATTGCCTCTGCTCCATATACAAGAGCAAAAGGTGTCTGGCCAGTGGCTCGATTTGGTGTCGTCCTGATCGACCAGAGAACCACCGGCAACTGCTCGATCCAATTCTTTCCGCACTTATGCAGCATGTCAAAAGTCCTGGTCTTGAGCCCGCGCAGCACTTCAGCGTTTGCCCTCTCCGCTTGACCGTTGCTTCTTGGGTGAGCAAGCAGCGCGGCAGATCTTGGTGCCAAGATCTTGGGCGTCTTGCATGAAGGTGTGGCTCGTAAATTGCGTGCCATTGTCGGTGATGATCTGTTAGGGATCCCAAGCGCGCAACAATCGACCTAAAGAACTTGACTGCTGATTGTCTTGTCACCTTCCTCACGGTTCCACTTCAGGCCACTTTGTGAACTTGTCGATTGCAATGTACAAGTACTCAAAGCCCCCGACAGCTCGGGGGAAGGGGCCGAGGATGTCGAGCCCCCAGACCAAAAATGGCCAGGACAAAGGGATTGTTTGGAGAGCTTGAGCTGGTTGATGAATATTTTTGGAATGGAACTGGCATACTTGGTTACTTGTGCAGTCGCATCCTGGAGGGCTGTTGGCCAGAAGAAGCCTTGCCGGAAAGCTTTACCGGCAAGTGCTCTTGCGCCAATGTGGTGACCACATATGCCTCCATGTACCTCTGCCAACAGTTCTTGTCCTTCTTCTCGGGAGATGCATTTCAATTTCACTCCGTTTAATCTTCTTCTGTACAGTATGTCATCGACAAACTGGTACATACTCGATTGCCGGGCTACTTTTTCTGCTTCTTCCTGCTCCTCGGGAAGTTCTCCTGTCTGAAGGAAGTGGACGATCTGTTGTGCCCATGCCGGAGCCTAAGGGTCGACGGCAAGGACTAAAGGCGCAAATGCTGCGGCGGGAACATCCGCTTCCACGGCAAGGATCTGGGATCCTGCCGGAGCATGATGCTCCCCGACAAGCGTGTCGGGACACAGCTTGTTGGGAGCGTCTGCTTCAGCGAAACAGGCCCTGGTGCTTGCCGGAGCAGGTCCCTCCTCAGCACTTTCTGTGTTGATCCTGGGGATCTTCTTGGCGGCGGCTTCGGGGAGCTCTGCCGGAAAGTAGTCGCCAGTAACCAACTTTCTTTTTTTGCTCTGTCCAGTTGATGGTGTCACAGATGGCTGAGTCGACTTGAGCACAAAAATCCCGGTTCCACGAGTAATTTGAGTCGGCGCGCGCTTTGACGAGCCATCCGCAATGTCATTCTGAGTTCTTGGAACATGTTCCATCTGCAGGCCGTCAAAATGCTCTTCTAGCTTTCTTACTTCATCAATGTATGCCTCCATCAACGGACTCTAATAATCTTTGTTAACTTGGCGGACGACAAGCTGCGAGTCCCCCCTGACAATAAGCTTCCTGATCCCGAGTTCTGCCGCGATCCTGAGTCCGGCAAGCAAGCCCTCATACTCTGCAGTATTGTTAGTTGCTTGCTCTTTGGGAAAGTGCATCTGGACCACGTATTTGAGGTGCTCTCCGGTGGGTGCGACAAATAGTACGCCCGCACCGGCACCTTGCAGCGAGAAGGCACCATCGAAGTACATGATCCATTCCTTGCCGGCTTCCTTGACGGGGATGCTCCTCTCCGGAATTTCTTCATCGGGCGTTGGCGTCCATTCTGCTATAAATTCTGCCAATGCTCGGCTCTGAATTGTTGAAGTACTTTCAAACTTGAGGCCAAAGCTTGACAACTCCAGTGCCCACTCGACAATCCTGCCCGTTGCTTCCGGGTTCTGCAATATCCTCTTCAACGGAAAGCGAGTGACCACTGTGATCTCATGTGCTTGGAAGTAATGGCGCAGCTTCCTAGAGGCCATGAGGAGGCAGAAAAGCAACTTCTGCACACCAGAGTACCTTGATCTAGCCCCCTGTAGGAGGGAGCTGACAAAGTAAACTGGGCGCTGCACCATCTTCTTCTGTTTTTCTTCTCGTGGCTGCGCAGACCCATCCTTGCCGGAACCAGAACTTGCCGGATCAGGGCTTGTCGGGCCAGAGCTTGTCGGGGCAGCCCCCTGCTTGTCGTTGGACTCGCTTGCCACGGCTGCTGCTCATCATCCGCCTCCCTCTCCGCCACTAACGCAGCACTAACCACTTGATTGGTTGCCGCCAAATATAGCAGTAACTTCTCTTGTGGCTTAGGTGCAACAAGTGTTGGAGTGGAGGACAAATATTTCTTCAAGTCCTGTAGCGCAGCCTCCGCTTCCGGAGTCCACTTCATTGGACCCGCCTTTTCATGATTACGAAAACGGCGGTATGCGTTCAGCAGACTTGGAAATGAACCTGCTGAGGGCAGCAACGCAGCCGGCAAGCTTTCGCACATCCTTGACGCGCTTGGGTGCTTCAATCTGCTCAATGGCTTTGATTTTGTCGGGATTGGCTTCAATTCCCCTCTGAGATACGAAGAACCCGAGAAGCTTGCCGGAAGGAACCCCGAACACACACTTCTCGGGGTTCAACTTGAGATTGACCTTGCGCAGATTTGCAAAAGTCTCATCAGAATCTTGGACCAGGGTCTCTTTGTCTTTGCTCTTGACCACTATGTCATCCATGTAAGCTTCTACATTTACGTAATGCTGTGGCTCAAAAGCATGGCTGACTACTCTTGCAAATGTCGAACCAGCATTTTTAATCCGAAGGCATCCGTCGTGCAAGCGATCGTGCCACGGAGTAATGAATGCGGTTTTCTCCTCATCCTTTTCTGCCATGAAGACCTGATGATATCCTGAGTAAGCATCGAGGAAAGAGAGCAGATCACATCCGGCTATGGAGTCTACAATCTGGTCGATGCGCGGCAAAGGGAATGGATCCTTGGGGCAGGCTTTATTAACATCAGTGAAGTCAATGCAAAGCCTCCACTTCCCGTTCGCCTTGCGCACGACTACTGGATTGGCCAGCCACGTCGGATGCAGTACTCCTCGGATCAGGCCTGCTGCCTCCAACTTCCCGATCTCCTCTGCTATGAACTCTTGACGCTCTACTGCTTGCTTTCTGACTTTTTGCTTGATAGGCCGCGCGTGAGGGCAGACGGCAAGGTGGTGCTCGATTACTTCCCTGGGAACGCCGGGGATGTCAGATGGTTGCCATGCAAACACATCGACATTGGCCCGCAGGAAAGCAATGAGCGTGCTTTCCTATTTAGGATCAAGCGTGGCACTGATGGTGAAGGTACCACCAGTGCCGTCCTCCTTGGCGGCCACCTTCTTGGTCTTTGGCGAAGCTATCTTTGCCTTCTTGCGCTTGTCGGCGGAGCTCGATGGCGCGTCCTCGACGGCAGCGCAGCGCTCCAGGAAGGTGCGCTTGCCAGAGTGGGCGCCGGAGCTATCCTTGCCGGACTTGGCCTTCTCCTTCCCCCGGGGAGCTTCGGCGGCAAGTGGCTTGTGCTCTGCCACGGCTGCTGCTTCCTGGTAGATCTTGTCGGTGCAGATAAGCGCATCCCTCTTGTCACCTTGGACAGAAATGACACTTATCGGACCAGGCATCTTGAGCACGTTGTAGGCGTAGTGAGAGGCTGCCATGAACTTGGCGAGCGCAGGACGGCCTAGTATCCCATTGTAGGGCAACGGGATATCGCGAACGTCGAGCGTGACTCTCTCGTCCCGAAGTTCAGCTCGCGCCAAACGTCATCGGGTAAGGTGTGATCTTCCCTTCGCTTGCTCCTTCCCGGATTTATCCCTTGAAATGTACCAGTTTCTTGAGCTCATTGTCGGGGATTTGGAGTTTCTTGAGCTGCGCAGAGGAAATCAGGTTCAGGCGGCCCGCCGTCAACCAACATCTTCGTGACCTTGAGGTTGCGGATTGTTGGTGAGACCAACATCGGCAAGCACCCGACCGCGGTGATGCAATCGGGTGATCCTCAACGTCGAAGGCGATGGGCGTCTGGACCACTTCGGGGCTTGCGCGACGACGGACGGTTCGGCTCAAGGCGTTCACTTCGCACCCACCGCTTGAGTTGGCGGTGCGAGGCATGCAGGGAGGCGCCGCCGTCGATGCACAGCACCTCTGTTGCCTTCTGAAACTCTTGGTCGTCAGTCTCATCTTCCTCCATTTCATCTTCCTCATCTTCATCCTCATCCTTGTCGCGGCCACGAGGAGGCCTGTCTCCTTGCCGCGGATTGGCCTTGCCACGGTTACCTCCCCGGGCGGGAAGCTTCTTGCCGGATCCTCCGCCACCTCCCTGGGCTCTCTCCTTATCGCGGCGCTCGTACTCAGCTTTCTGTAACTCCGCCATCTGCTCCACTTTCTTGCAGGTTTGGAGATCATGGCCCTTGTTACGGTGGATCTTGCAATACCGCTTGCCGGAGCCATCCTGCTTGTCAGCGGCTACCACGGCCTCGCCGGAGTCATCGGCTTTGGCCTTGTCGGAGCTACCTCCGTTGCCGGAATGCTCGACCGCTAGCACATCCTTAGCTTTTCTCTTCCTGTTGTTCCACCTCCGGTTCTTCCTTGCCGGGACGGCGTCCTCACTGTCAGATCCTTCTGCTCCCGTGATCTCTCCGGGGATCTTCCTCCCCTCCTCAGCCCGTGCACACTTGTCGGCCAGAGCATAAAGCTCGCTGACGTCTCTAATCTTGCACATCGCCATCTCCTCCCTCATCCGGCGGTTGCGCACATTCTGATGGAACGCGCTGATAACGCGCGGGGGGTGGGCGTCACAGGATGTTGCGTTGCACTGGCCAATCTCTGTATGTACTTGCGCAGGGCTCTCCTTCCTTCGGGCGAGCAAATGCAGATCGCTTTCTGGCCATGGGGTTTGTGGCACTGTGAAAGCGCCGACAAACTGATGGCACAGTCCGCCCATGAAGAGATGGAGCCGTCCGGCGGTTATGAGCCAAGATCGGCGTTAGGCTTGAGCACCGGCGGAAGTAGTTGGCAAGGATCTTCTCGTCGCGTCCTCCGGCAGCTGCACCGCAATGGTGTAGATCTTTGAGAACTCCGACGGATGTATCCTGCCATCATACTTCTCGAACACGTCGGGCTTGAAGTTCTTGGTCTTGGGCCCTCGACTTGCCGCAGCTCACGGGTGAGCAGGGCAACCTGCAGCGTCGGACAAAGTCGCCCGGTTCCCTGGCGCATGCATGTCGACAGTGGGCCCAAAGACGCTGGTCAGATTGATGTCGCGCTTCCCTTCTGCGCTCTATGCGGGTGCGAGCGTCTTCATGTTGCCGTTCTTGGAGAACGTGGCGCTGATCACGGCGAGTTCACGGGTCCGACGACGCAGTGGAGTCGGCGTCGGGGTTGGCCCGGCGAGCTGGCGATCGTGGCCCTCGGGGCTGGGAGTGCACGGAGGTGGCACCCCCAGCGGTCTTGTCGGCGCTGGCTGCGCTGGCGTCTTGCACGAGCTTCGCGCTTTTCGATCGCCGGGCTTGTCGCTGTTGGCGAAGCCGATGAGGCTATAAATGGTCATTCTCCAGTCGTCGATCTTGTGCGGCGCCGGAGGGTAATCTAGAAGCAGCTGGGCTCGGGCCAGCGCTTCCTCTGCTGTCTTGGGTGGTGGTGGCGACGAGCGGCGCGAGGAGCGGGATGTCTTCGGACTCCCAAGCTGGATTGGGAGGAGCAGCACCTCGTCCGGCGACCAGTACCTCACTTGCGCCCGACATCTTTGGCGTGCATGCTTGGCCTCGAACGTCCCGCGACGCACCAGCTTGGCCTTGCTCCAATGCAAGCACGGTGCTAGGAGCACCGGGGCGTTGTTGACCTTGCACCTCCTGGGAAGGGTGTGGCGTCTGCACCGTCGCCGACGCTTGCGGGGCCTTGTTCTTGGATCTGGTGACAACGTGCGTCCCACCGTCGGCGCCCGCTTCTCCGCCGGCGTCCACTCCACCGCCTGCTTGCTCCGGCGGTGGTGGTGGAATTGATGTAGATGGAGCGGCCACCTCTGAAGGCTTCTTCTTTGGTGGCATGTTGACGAAGGCGTTGATGCTGCGCGCGTGGAGACCGGATCAGATGCTCACGACCTCGGCGCCCCTACCTGGCGCGCCAAAGATGCCGGGGCTGGCTCTGTGCGGCCACGAGCACCTATGGGGCACGAGGGCCCCTTCTAGTCCGGCAAGGGAGCGGAGGGCGTGCGCAGAGCGGATCGAGGTCGGGCGCCCGGGGGAGACGGGCGATCTTTACCCAGCTTCGGGGCTCTCCGGAGAGATAAAACCCCTACTACTGCCTTGTGATTGTATTTGATCTTGCTCGAGAGCGCGAGCGTATGGTGGTGTTGTGGGTGTCGAATGAATCAACCCCTTCTCGTGCGCATGGGCCTCCTTTATAGTTTGAAGGGCGCCAACAGGGCAACGAGGGGAAGAGGGGGTAGAAAGGTAAAACGCAGGTTGGTACAACAAGGATCAGCAGTGTCCCCTACCTAACTCGATGGCAGGGGACAAGGGCATTTAATGCCCATCCGGTCGCCCCAACAGTGTAAAGAAACGACCGTTAGGTGAGCCACCGGTTGCCACGATGGCGTCTCTGTCAGCTCTGCTTGCCACCTCGCTCCGCATGGCTGCGCATTGCCTTGCCACGTGCCTGCAGGATGGCCTTGGGGTGACACGTCATTGGATCTGCTGGACTCTGGTGGCAGCCTTGCGCGCAAGTGCCTTGCCGCCCCTCTCTTCTTGGGCGGCGGGCTTGCTTGGTGAGCGAGCCTTCTTGCCGGACGCTTGGGCGTCGCGGCTAATCTGTTGAAGCGCCTTGAGTGGCCTCCCGGCAAGCTCCTCTTGCCGGGGCCTTTGTTTCCTTGGCTGACACTTTGTTCTTGAATGGCAGTAATAGGAAGTGGCGGAGGGTCTTGGCGGGCGTCCGACAAGTCTTGCCCTTGAGACACTTCTGTTGCCCGTGCACAAGTTCGGGGTACTAAGGTACCCCCTACTTTAGTACACCGACACAGACAGATAGACTTCAGTGATGCCTAACACTCTTTGGCTCTAGGTGTTTTGGGATTTGTCATCAGGATTACTCTCTCAAAGGATTCAGAGGTGGGTTGCTCTCAAACGACAAAAGTCGTGCACTAACTCTGAGCAGCCACCAATTTATGTTGTAGGGGTTGGGCTATTTATAGCCAGGAGGCAACCCGACCTGATTTGTCCAAAATGACCCTGGGTAACTAAGGAACAGACATGTGTCCAATGGTCAGATTTCAAACACACGCAACAGCTTAGCTTGGGCTACAAGCAAAGCTGACTCATCAGCTTTGGATAAGATTGCTCTCATTGTCTTCGCTCGAAGACATAGGATTTGGTTGAGCATCACATCAGTCACTCTGACTTTGTTCACTTGGGCCCCACTTAGCAGTACGGTGGTTCCTACGACTCAACAAAGAAGAAAAGGAAACTACAAAAAAACTATGTCTTCGCACTCATTAGTCTTCATGCGATGTCTTCTCTTGTCATTGTCTTCAATGTGAATATCTTCACAGACCACCATTGTCTTCAATGGCTTCACACATTTTTAAGGGTCATCTCTGGTAGGTAAACCGAATCAATATGGGACTACTATGTGTGTTATCATGTAATTCTCACAAACACATTAGTCCCTCAACCAAGTTTGTTGTCAATACTCCAAAACTAACTAGGGGTGGCACTAGATGCACTTACAGTCTCTCATAGGTATTGCATAAGTTTTCATAGCCGCCTATTGAGCAATCGTGCTAGTGTCTCTCTAGTGTTGTGCAACACGAACGTTTTATGGGGATTTCACATTTTGTGCTCATTCCTTTGTTGCACAACCCCAATTATCTATATGTGTGTGTTTTCATGTGCCATTCATTGCTATTGGTCTACTTATTTCACTTTCGAATTTTTGAATCTCTTTCAAAAATATTTACTCTTTCTAACAATTGCATCAATTTTTGTGCCACTATCCTCACCAAACTACTCCAGAAGCCTTACTTGTGTAGGTAAGAGAATTGACTAGATCAGGTACCAAATTTGCTACTTCCATAATACCATGTTGGGTGATCATTGATCCATCCTCAACATTGGAAAAGGTACATTTGCTGTAGTTCTTCCCTTTCTTCCACTCACATTTGCTCGACTCTTGTGATGGATAGGCAAAGCACATCATCTCCGGCCTTCGACGGCAACGACGATGCAAACAACTACGTCATCAATACTCACTATGTACTGCAACAAATGCAAGGTACTTTGCATGATCGCGTTGAGCGACTCGCCATCGACATCCGTCACTCCGAAGCAAGGAAAAGGGACTACATCGAACACAAGTTGGATGATGTCTACTGCACAACTTATTCTTGTAGACTCGTGTTGGGCCTCTAAGCGTAGAGTTTTGTAGGACAATAGCAATTTTCTCTCAAGTGGATGACATAAGGTTTATCAGTCCGTAGTAGGCGTAGGATAAAGATGGCCTCTCTCAAACAACCCTGCAATCAAATACAAGAAATCTCTTATGTCCGCAACACACGCAGTACAATGGAAAATTGTATAGGTCCACTAGTTGGGGGAAGAGATGGTGATACACGTATAGTATGGATAGTACATATAGGTTTTTGTAATCAGAAAATATAAAAACAGCAAGGTAGCAAGTAACAAAACGGAGCACAAATGGTATTTCAATGCTTACAAACAAGGCCTAGGGTTCGTACTTTCACTAGTGCAATATCTCAACTATGCTGACACAATTGAATCATATAACAATCACTCAATGTGTGACAAAGAATCACTCCAAAGTTCTTATCTAGCGGAGAGCATAATATGAAATTATTGTAGGGTACGAAACCAGCTCAAAGTTATCTTTTCCGGTCAATCTATTGAACCATCCCCATAATTATCACTAGCAACCCTTGAGTTCGTACTAAAATAATACCATATGATGCACATCAACCAACTCTAACTTTACCTAGATACTCCAATGTCACCAAAAGTATCCATTAGTTGATTATTCGATATGCATCAAACAACTTCAGATTCATAACATTCAATCCAACCCAAAGAATTTCAACAAGTACCCCAAGGTTTCTATGAGAGAAAGAAGGACGAAAACGTGTACCAACACATATGCACAGATTACCCCAATGTTACGATAATCTGCAAGTTGAATACCAATACATATATCAAGTGAAACAATAGAACACCCCACTGTCACCATGGGTATCCATATGAAAGAAATAGATCAAGCGTTCTCAAATCCAAAAAGTATTCAATCCGATAATAGTGAAACCTCAGAGGTAAACACTCAATTCATCGCAACAAGATAGAGAGGGAGAAACATCAGATGATCAAACTATATTAACAAAGCTCGTGGTACATCAAGATTGTGCCAAATCAAGAACACGAGAGAGAGAGAGAGAGAGAGAGAGAGATCAAACACATAGTTACTAGTACATACCCTCAGCCCGAGGGTGAACTACTCCGTCGTCGTCATCGTGACCGCCGGGATGATGAAGATGGCCTCCGGTGATGATTTCCCCCTATGGCAGGTTGCCAGATGAGGCCTCTAGATGAGATCACATCGGTATAGAGACTTACGGCCGCGACGTGGAAGTTCTAGGTCAAGTTCTGGGGGTTTCTCAATTTATAGGACTTTTCGGCGTCAGTTTCATGTCGAGGGGCCCACAAGGAAGCGAGAAGCTCGGTAGGCCCTCCCTACCCCCTAGGGTATGACTACCAGGCTTGTCTCATCTTTGTGGCTCTTCTGGTCCTTCCACGAAGCTTCGGGGGTCTCTTTTGTTCCACACAAATCACCGTAAATTTTCAGCCCATTCTGAGAACTTCTATTTTTGCAGAAAAAACAACACCACGATAGTTCTGCTGAAAAAACGTTAGTCCGAGTTAGTTCCATTCAAATCATACCAAAACCATATAAAGTTGTTGTAAACATGGCATGTATACTTCATATATTATAGATATGTTGGAGACGTATCAGCATCCCCAAGCTCAATTCCTGCTCATCCTCGAGTAGGTAAACGATAAAAGAAATAATTTATGAAGTGTGAATGCTAGCATAGTGCATAAGTTTGATCAATGATAATCTCAATCACCTTTTCTAGCTTCTTAATAGAAACTCTTTCTCATAAAGCTTATCATGATAAAGTAGCAATCAATTCACATGTTATGGTTCAAACAATTCATTCTCTTGAAACTTAACAACCTATGTTCTTAGTCACCCAACAATTTCAATGCATCTTATTTAAAAAATAACCTAAGTAAGAGCTCCACATTCTCAATTATCACATGTTCTTCTATAATTGCTAGTACTCAAAGCATATTTTTAGAACAAGTACCATCCATCAACCACAGAGAAAGATATGGGGCTGGATGTTTCGCCTCCCAACTCATTTCTCATATAGATAATTAACAACAATAGTAATGTCACACCCTGCTTTTTGTAACATTTTATTTTCATAAATAAAGCATGAAAATTTGGACCAACAAAAACTTTTTGCTTTATTTGGCTGTTATTTGGTGTTGGTTTTCCCCATGTGGTTTTCAAGTGCTCTTAATAGTCAGCCACTCCACCTTCTATACTTCATCTCCTTACCCCAAGCTCCTGACCAATGACCATGCCATGTGTATAGTGCAATATAGAATTTTCTTACAAAAATAATTTGGCCAGAAAGTATTTTCTAAATTTAGTTTTTCCAAAAACCCCTGAATTGAGGTTTGCACAGCAAGTACTCGATTAAGGGCAGTAAAAATCTTTCAAAAATATATTTGATTCCTATTAGATAAAGGATACCCGAAACCACAAAATATAATTTTAAAAGTTGTTTTACTATTTTATTTAAAAGCTTTTCCTTAAGGCCAGAATGGTCTTTAATAGGAAAAATTATTTTGTTGTTTTAAAATATTTGACAAAATTTAGGAAACTCATGGGACATATATTGTCCATATATAAGAGTTTCAACACATGGTCATGTTCAAAATATTGGTCAAATCCTCTAAAACTCTTCTGGATATTTCAAGCTTTTGAAATATTTACAAAGGAAATATTCTCCAAAAATTCCAGGAAAAATCTATCATGTCACATATGACATATTAGATGATCTTGCCAAGTCTCATGACTTGAAGAACAAGATAACACCATCAGAACCCCTCAAAACTAATTCTGTCCATTCTGAAGTTTGATCAACTTTACATTGCCAAATGTGTCCAAATGTGCTCAAACTTGGTGAACATGCTTCATGGGTCCAATGATGCATCTAGACCAAATGGCACAGGTTGGAGAAGAGGAAATCTTGGTCAAAGTGCCTCAAAACCCTCTCTGACCAGAATCAAATTTGAACAACTTTGTTCTACCAACTTCTTCTCCAAGACCCCAACTTTTGTGAGCATGTTCACATGACCAAATGAGGCCACTGCACAAAGTGGTTCATCAAGGAGAAGTGTTATGCTCAACTAGATCTACACAAGTCTATTTCTGCTCATTTCTAGGGTTCACAAAAGTTGCATTGGCAACTTTGCCCAAATAACCTCCTAATTGGTGGATGGCTATATTTATATGAGTCATTTCACCTTGTGGATCCTCATGGCAATTGGAGTCCATTTGCTTGCTCAAAACTCTATCAAACACCTTCTGACATTTTGCTAAAATCACTGTTTTGACCCCTTTCACTATTCTTGGAGAGCTCCAATTTTTACCACAGCTTTTTCTAGTCCACTTTCACCTCCAGTAACTCTTCCCTGGCCTCAGCTCAATGATTGAGGGGTGAAAACCCCCCATTTACCCTTCTGGACAGCTGCATTTCTCTCTCTCTCAACCTCCCTCCTCACTCCAGTGGATCCCCAGGGCATCCAATGCCTCTAAACCCTTCTTTACTACCCCCAAGCGCTACCAGACACCAGTGGCCGCGCCCACATTGCCAAAAAGAATGCCATGCCGGCCATTTGCACGCTCAGGCCTTCTGATCGCTCCTCCTTGCTGTAGCCGCCCTCGCCTAACAGCTCCGGCCACCTCGGGCCACCCCTCGCGCCCGGCCAGGCGCCTCGGCGTCCGCGACCGCCACGGCGCTGTCCCCTCCTCTCTCCTCCTTCCCCGCGCCTCCGCGCTATCAAACAGAACCGCCCGAGCGCACCAATGGCGCTGCTCACACGCGCGGTGCCTCTGGCCCCCTGCTCTCTCTCTCTCTTCATCCCCTGGGAGTAGTCGACCCCCACGAGCCCTCTAGACACGGTGCAGCAGCCTCCCGAGGCCCGTGGCGACGAGCACGAGCCCGCCGGCGCACGAGCCCACGGTGGACCGCCGTTCTCCTATAAAAGGGCCTCCCCGAACCCTTCCACCCTCACGCCTCGCTCTCTGCACCACCAAGGCTTCCCCCTGCACCCCCAGTTCTCCCCCAGGAGCGCCCGAGCTCGAGATCGAGCTCGAGCTCCGCCGCCTCGGGACTCCGGCGAACTCGTGGTATAGGCCTCCGCCGCCGTCTCTCTCTCTCGATCTGGAACCCCTGCACCTCCCTGATCGGTTCCCCTCCATTTCCCCTCTCTTTTGCAGCTTGAAACGGCCGGAGCAGCCGCCTCCGGCTCCTCCGTCAAAAAACTCGTCGCCGGCGAACCCCTGCACTCCGCCGGCCAAGTCCACCTCCCACCGACGTTCGGCGACCCCCTGAAGCCACCCCCGCGCTCGCCGGAGCTCGCCGTCGCCTGCATCGTCGCCGGTGAGCACGCCCGGCCTCTGTCGAGAATGGAGATGACAGCGGGCCCCTTTGTCATCCTCACCTCCTCTCGCCCCTCTCTCCCATCTGGCGGCCCGGCCCGCCGTCGGGTTTAAAACCTGGCCTTGTGTATACTGGCTCACCTGGCCTCTTTTCCCTGGGCTCTGCTGCCTGTGGGCTGTTACAGCCCAGTGTACAAAGGCCCTTTTCCCCTTTTTCTTTTCTGTCAATATTCCAAATATTCCACAGGACACAATATTTGTCCAAATGGATTAATTCCAATTTCTAAAATCCCCAAATATTGCAACCTATTTAATGGTGCAACTTTCACTCAAATCCAACCACCTTTTATTCTCTGTAAATATTTAAATGTGATTTTTAGCATTTAAATAAGCCTTTGAAAATCCATATCTTCTGTTCCACCACTTCAAATCCAAAACTAGCAATTTTCCCCATCTTATACTTCCATCTAATATTTTACAAAAAGAGTTGACATTTTTCTGAGCACTTTGATTTTTCTGTTTTATTATTGCCTTATTTTCCCGTTATTTTTGCGACGATAGATTGCGTTCTTGTGAAGGAGTTGGACCAGAAGACTTTGAAGACCCGAAGACTTTGTTGAGCCAGGCAAGCAGCCCTTTGACCATGTCTATGAAACCCTTTTTATGCATGTCATATAGCACTTATTATTGTTGCATCGGAATCATGAAGGATGGGTAACCACCTTGGTGGGTTGCCTCCGGTACTTTTCTCGTTGACACTTGCATTGTGCATGACCCTACCTCCTTATGAGGGTTATGATGATGGGAGTAGATAGGATGCTAAGTAGTTTGCTACGCAAAAAGGGACGGGAATATGCATGTGATGGAGACAAAATATTTTTCAAACAACTTTCGAAAACCCCATCGGGTGCCATTTATGCCCGAGGGAGATGATGAGTAAGGTAACCACTTGATGACGAAGTGGTGTACCGAGGCAAGTGTGTGTTGTTTTCAGCGGATTAGATTTAAGATTTGATGATGTCCCAACCCTACATGCGCGACCACTCTACCCTTATATGGGAAAGGGCATTGTTGAGTACCTAGACCGATACTAGCTTGGTGCCCGCATTACTAGTGACGGGGAGTTGGTGCTCTCTCTTGGGGCGGGTCGTGCTGTAGGGCGGCCATGACCATCTTTATGGGGCACCGGACACACCGTTGGTACCCGTGCTGCTGGTATGTGATGAATATGGGAGCAAGGCTCCACGAAAATGTTATTTGAAATATTGGGCACGGGGGTTACTACCAATCGAGTGGACTCCATGTTAGTGTCGTCTAGGGAAAGGCGGTGATCGGGTGCTTACCCCGGTACTTGAGGTATCATGGTCGTGGATGACACGGAAGTTCCCGGATCTAGTGGGTAAAGTGTGCAACCTCTGCAGAGTGTAAAACTATTGAATAGCCGTGTCCACGGTCAAGGACGGTTACGCGGTCTTTGCTTAAACTATGTCCAGGGTTTTCAACCGTGTGAGTAAGATGATGGAAATGACTTGGGTCAAGTCAACGGACTTGACATGATTGAGATGGGTTGGTGCCCACTCTGTTTATGATAATGGGTTGGTGCCCATTCTATTTATGTTGATATCTGTGACCTGTTCTCATGGTTACTTGAATTCTCTTGATGCATGCTTTATAGGATGTTGAACATGTCATTGCACTCAAAACTAGCTTTATGCAAAACTTTACCTATGTCATGCATTACTGTACCTTGAACCAAATCATGGGTTGCTTGCGAGTACATTCAAAGTACTCATTGGCTTGCCACTGGTTATTTAATTGACCAGGCATGGAAGAACCGGAGTTCGAAGAAGAGTTCTTTGGAGACGATCATGCGAACTAGGACGTTTCCTTAATCGAGAATGCCCTGTAGGGTTAAGGCAGATGGCATGGGTTCTACTTATCGACGAAGATTTCCGCTGCTTTGTTTTATTTGATGTTCAGCCCTTAAGGCTTTATCGATGTAAGACTTGACCATAATGGTCATAATTTGTGTAAGACGGTATGCATGGATGTAAGACTCTTGTTATTCAGCTTCTGTGTGTTCAGTGAGCATTGATCTCTGGGATCACTGTACACGTGCATTCGGTGATCACGACTTGCGAGTCGGGGTCCCCACAGAGCTGGTATCAGAGCCATCTGACCAGAGGAAGCCTTAGTTAGCATGGACGTTAGTTAACTTGAGACCATCTAAACCTCTCTTCTTTTACGAAGCTTACCCCACCCAAGATGCATTTTCCTTATTGACCTCTCCCATTCAACCTTTGTAGATGGCTGCGTGCCAAGACTTCGACCACGGTTTCCGTGCTTCTCGAGGATAGCCTCAAGAGGTGCAGTTCCACCGAGCCCCCACTTTCACCTACCATGAGCATTGGATCAATGACGCGAGGCGGAGTATCATGTGGAAGTGATCGTGAAGGCCAATGACTCTCCAACAAGCTGGTTCTTGAGGGACCCCAGATGGCAACACTAGTTCTTGCCGTCGAGGCGGCAACCCTCAAGGCACTCACTGCCTCCGAGACCTTCTTCCGAGATGGCGAGGCGAGATGGCAACCCGTTTCTTGCCTTATCGGAAGGAAGGCGAGGATGAGAGCAATGCACCAGCTCCACCATTAGAAGAAGGACTTCCACCGATTCGGACCTACTTCAGCCTTTGTGCCGATAGTTTGGCACAACACTTGGCCGCGGAATCAATGGAACTCCGAAAGGAACTTCATGAGACCAAGGCACTTCTTCGCCAAGCACAAGAGAAGACGGATAGGATCAAGAAGGAAGGTGCTCCCCTGGACAGCCCGCAATCGCATCTGAGGCGGAAGACCCCCAAAGGATGGGGAACCACCACAAGAACCCCGCATGAGCGCAAGGGATTACCGCAGGCTCTTCACCCCACCAACAAAGCAACGCCGCGTTGAGCTCCTCCACTCCCCCACCCCTTCAAGCAGTGAAGAAAGCCGCGCTACTGATGAAGAGGAGGAAGACCGGAAGAGCCGGACTACTGCGACCGAGCATTCCACCACTTAGGCATCATTCACAACTTGGATATGCCCGTTAGTAACCCTCTGGTAGGATAGGTCGTGTACCCCTATGCTAAGTCGAGTCCATGTAATGGTTCTTATGAAACCATGTAGTGTTGTGTTTGCTTTTCTTGTGTTTGATGGACGTCGTGCTTTCCTTCGGGAACTTGTAAACGACTACATCGCCCATTTGGATTTTAATGAATGTGTTTGGCCCTTTGGCCCTTGCATGAAAACAATTAGTGACATACCAACCCCCTTACTAGGCATCCCATCTATGTTGCTTTCCCCATCTTTCCCCAATCATGAACCTTGACCACTCCAACAGGATGCTGTTGTAACACGTCTTGGTACCTCTACCCAAAGCAGAAGAAGCCGGAGGATTCTGCTGAAGCGGGGAGACAGCCAGACCAAGCCCAGGACAGACTCCACCCCACCACCTCCTCCAAGCATGGACATGGCTCAGCTTCTCCAAGCCTTCCGAGAGGAACGCCAAGCCAACACTGCAGCCCTCCAGATGATTGCTCAGTTGTCAACCGCCAAATGCGGGGACACGACCATGGACGATCCACACCGGTGGAGTTCAAGAAGCATGCACCACCCACTTTCATCGAGGCTGCTGAACCCCCGGATGCGCAGACGGTGGGTCCGCACCATTGAGGATCTGCTGGCGATGTCGGATCGCACCGAGGACCGTGATAAAGTGGCGTATCTGCCCACTATCTCGGGGGACTGCGGAGCTTGGTGGGATGGATTCAAGGCTATGCATGTTGAGCAAGACATCACTTGGAACACCTTCAAGACAGAATTCATGCAAGGCCCACATTCCTTCCGGAATCATGGTGTCGGTGTACTAAGGTAGGGGTACCTCGGTACCCCAACTTGTGCACGGCAGCCCAGACTCCCATAACCAGATCCATCAAATGCTTGCGGAGACCATCTCCGCTCCACACCAAGCCGTTCAAGAGCAAAGTATATAAGATAGAAACTCAAGACCCGGCAAGAGGAGCTTGCCGAAGGCCATTCCGTGCTCAAGGCTACATTACTCCTGCAGATCCCCATGAGAGGAGCTCGTCGGGAGGACCAAGATCACATCACGGAAGTCACGCCTCGGCGCCTTGGCCCCTTGGCGAGACCCGAGGCGGCAAGTCACAGAGTCCGACAAGCCCGGGCCCGCAAGATCAAGGCCCGGCAAGGTGCTTGCCGGAGAGCTATGCTCGTGCCCGCACTCCAGCTCATTTGCCCACGTCGCCTCCAAATTCTCCGAGAGACGCGTGGCGGGTGGTCAGGCTGCATGAAGAATGCGGTGGCACTCAGCGGTGGTGGCTTCGCCGCCGTGGCGAAAAAGACGCAATGGCGGGAGCTTTTGGGACGGCGACGGGCATTTAATGCCCTTGTCCCCTCTGTCAAAAGTAGGTAGAAAGCAACAGAGGCTGCCTTTGTTCCCGCACTGTTCCAACTACCACCCCTTTTACGTTTTTACCCCTCTACCTCACGTTGACACCTGTCGGTGACCCCTTGCCCTATAAAAGGAGGCCCATGCACAACGTAGAGGGGGTTCCAACCATTGGCGCTTCTCGCGAGAGGGTTCTGCGACTAGCTACTCTCACGAGGGTTTCACACAACACTCCACCGTTCTGCTCGCATTCTTGAGCAAGATCAAATACAACACAATGCAGCAGTAGGGTTTTACGCGACCATCGCGGCCCGAAGCTGGGTAAAATCAGCGCTGCATCGCCTCGATCTGCTCTCCGCGCAGCCTCCGCCCCGTACCGAACACACGAAGGGGCCCCGGCCCCATAGGTGCCGCGCCACCCATCACGGCCGCGACATCTCTGGCGCGCCAGGTAGGGGGCGTCGAGGTTGTGCGAACCTGATCCGGCGTTCGCGCGCGGACCTCTTCATCAACCTCTCCGGCCGTCGGCGGCTTCGCCGACAAGCTGCGTCATGGCCCGAAGCGAGAGCTTGGTCGCAGACCATCTCCGTCTTCCCGCCGCCCGCCCGAGCCGGCGGCGGGCGGAGGAGACGCCGGTGGAAGGTGGACACGGCGAGGTGCTCGCGGTGCCACCAGATCAAGGGCGAGGCGGAGGACCACGCCTCGGCCTCCGTGAGACCCACGTCCATCTCAAGCACACGACGACCCAGCAGCGTCGTACCACGAAGGTGGTATCCGCTTGTTGGAACAAGGACACGTCGGGGGCTCGCGAGATGTTCCGGACCCCCGTCCAGACACGGGCAAAGCGAAGGCGCCGGGACAGGACCCTGCTCCTTCCAACACTGCCGGAAGCCCGCGCGTCCGCTCCCGCCTCCGCTTCGCTCCCGCTTCCCTCCACTCCTGCGAAGCGCTCACGAGCGCAAATGCTCTCGACTTCCCTCGGCGGCGGACAAGGTCGAGGCGGAGGGCTACCATCCAGCCTGGTCGCCGCCAACAACAACGACCGTCAACAGCAGCTGCGGCCTCGCGGCCGCGGCAAGCGAAAAGGCGAGCTTCTGGCGACAAGACCGCCGGGGTGCAACTACCGTGCACTCCCGCCCTTGAAGCGAAACGCCGCCCGCCCGGAACAACGCCGACAGCGGCTCCACAGCGTCGTCGGACCCAGCAGGCTCGTCGAGATCAACGTCGAGTCCTCGGCAATGGCGGCAAGAAGATGCTCGGACCACGATCGGCGTCGCCGAAGACTTCGGCGACAATCGACCAGTGGGAACCTTGTCGAAGTCGCCGCGCCCGTGAGCCAGGCGACTTGCCGTCTGCGGCGGGCTGCCCGCGTTCACCGTGAACTCGCGGCGCGTCGATGGCCTAGCATGAAAAACTTCAAGCCCGACGTCGGAGAAATACGACGGCAAGACACACCTCGGAGTTTCTCGATATTTACACCATCGCGGTGCGGCTGCGGGCGCGCGGCGAAGATTCTGGCGAACTACTTCCGCTTCGTGCTTAGGCGAGCGTTCGTTCTTGGCTTATGCACTTGCCGGAGGGCTCCATTTCCTCTTAGGCGGATCTTTGTCATCGGTTTGTTGGCGCCTTCATTGGGCGACCACAAACCCCACCAAGAAAGTGATCTCCACATTTTGGCCTAGAAGGAAGGAGAATCCTGCGCAAGTACATCCAACGCTTCAGCCGTGTGCAACACAACATTCGATGTCCACCCGCGCGGTTATCAGCGCGTTCCACGAAACGTCGCGTAACCGCCGCATCTGTGAAGAGATGGCGATGACCAAGATCCGGGATGTCGTGAGCTTTATGCCTGGTGACAAATGCGCCTGCGCGAAGAGGAGGAGGCTTCGGGGAGGATCTTTGGCGCGGAGGGAGCGACTCGGCAACGCCGCCCGGCAAAGAAGCGCCGGCGGCAGTCTTCGGAAGAAGGACAAGGAATGTGCTTGCCGTCGAAAAGTCCGGCAAGGAAGCTCCCGCCAAGCAAACACAGGTTGGCAGTTCGGCAAGGAGCTTGCCCTGTGGCGGCAGCCGACAAGCGAGCGCCCGGCAAGCAATCTTGCAAAATCCACGCACCAAAGGCCACGACCTCTACAAGCGCAAGCGCGTCGATTATCTCGTCGAGCAAAGCAAAAACTAATCGAGAGGCGCGACAAGGAGAGGGCCCAAGGTGGCGGAGGAGAACCGAGCAAGCGGCCGTTAAATCGGTCGGGAGGACCTCCGGCAAGGCCAAGCGGCAACAAGGTGACCGACCTTCTCGGAGCCGCGACAAGGACGAAGAAGACGGCGAAGAGGACGTGGAGGATGACGATGAGCAGGAATTTGAAGGCCACGGAGGTCCTGTGCGTTGGCGGTGGCGCCACTACACACCTCTCACCGCCAACTAAAGCGGTGGGCACGTGAGGTGAATCTTGCGAGCCGCCCGTGGAATCACGCGAGTTCCTCAAATGGTCGATCGCCCATCATTTTCGATCTTGAGGATCACCCCGACCGCACCACCGCGGTCGGGTGCTCCGCCGATGCTGGTCTCGCCCACCATCCGCAACCTCAAGGTCACCAAGATGTTGGTCGATGGCGGGCCGGGCTGAACTTGATTTCCTCTGCTGTGATCAAGAAACTCCAAATCCCGACGGCGAGCTCGAAGAGACCGCCCTTCAAGAATCAACCGGGAGGAGCAGGCCCAAGGGAAAATCACCTTGCGGTGACCTTTGGCGGGAGGTCAACTTCAGGACCGGCGCGTTACTTTCGGCGTTGCCGATATTCCGTTGCCATACTGGCGGGATACTCGGGCGTCCGCCCTCGCCAAGTTCATGGCGGCTTCCCATTACGCCATAACGTGTGCTCAAGATGCGGGTCCGATAAGCGTCATCACATCGCGGCGACAAGAAAGACGCGCTTATCTGTACCGACCAGATTTACGGGATGCGGCGCGGCGGCCGACAAGGATGCACTATTCGCTGAAGTTCCCAAAGGAAAAAAAAGCGAAGACCAAATGCGGCAAGCGCTCGAGTCCACTCCGGCAATCGCACCCTTCGGTGTTGCGCTGCTAGCGAGGGCGCCCGTCGAGCTCCACCGGCAAGGATAAAAAGAATGGCTGCTCCACCGGCAACCAAGAAGGTGTCCGCCAAGGAGGACGGCAGCGGTGGTACCTTCACCATCGGTGCCGCGCTTGAACGACAAATAGGAAGCGCGCGTTGCTTTCTGCGGGCGAATGTCGATGTGTTTGCATGGCAACCATCGACATCCCGGTGTTCCTGAAGTAATTGAGCACAAGCTTGCCGTTTGCCCCCATCGCGCCCGTCAAGCAAAAAGTAAGAAACAAGCCGTGGAGCCAAGAATTCATCAATGAAGAAATCAAGAAACTAGAGGCAGCGAGGCCTGGTCGGTGTGATCCATCCGACGTGGCTAGCAAACCCGGTTGTCGTGCGCAAGGCCAATGGGAAATGGAGACTATGTATAGACTTCACTGATGTGAATAAAGCATGTCCCAAGGATCCATTCCCCTTGCCGCGCATCGACCAGATTGTTGACTCCACTGCCGGATGTGAGCTACTCTGCTTTCTTGATGCGTACTCGGGCTATCACCAGATCTTCATGGCCAAAGAAGATGAAGAGAAAACTGCGTTCATCACCCCATGTGGCACCTATTGCTTCATACGCATGCCATTTGGGCTGAAGAATGCAGGGTCAACGTTTGCAAGGGTAGTGTATACTGCTTTTGAGCCCGCAGATCCACGAAATGTAGAAGCATACATGGATGACATCGTGGTGAAGAGCAAAACAAGGATACACCGATTCAAGATCTAGAAGAGACATTCGAGAACTGCGCGAGGATACAATTAAATTGAACCACGAGAAGTGCGTCTTTGGGGTCCCCTCCGGCAAGCTTCTCGGGTTCTTTGTGTCGCAGAGGGGGATCGAAGCCAACCCCGACAAGATTAAAGCCATTGAGCAGATCCAAGCCCCAAAGCGGATCAAGGATGTCAGAAGGCTCGCAGGTTGTGTGGCTGCCCTCAGTAGATTCATTTCAAAGTCTGCTGAAGGCCCTGCCCTTCTTCAAAATCTGAAGAAGGCGGGACCCATGAAGTGGACTCGGGAGCGAGACAGTGCTGCAAGACTTGAAACATTACATCCTCCACTCCAATACTTGTCGCACCTAAACCACGGGAGAAATTGCTGCTATACCTAGCGGCAACCAACCAAGTGGTTAGTGCTGCGCTAATAGCGGAGAGGAGTCCGACGAGAGGCCACATCACGGCAAGCCAGCCCGGCGACAAGCGGGGCTGCTCGGCAAGCCCTGGCCCGGCAAGGACAGCCTGCTGCGAGGAGCAAGGTGAGTCTTGGAAAAAAGATGGTGCAGCGTCCGGTGTATTTTGTAAGCTCCCTTCTCGAGGAGCGGATCAAAATACTACGGTGTACAAAAGTTGCTTTTTCGGTCTTCTCATGGCCTCAAGAAAGCTGCGCCATTACTTCCAAGCACACGAGATAACAGTGGTCACTCGCTTCCGCTGAAAGGATATTGCACAACCCGAAGCAACAGCAGGATCGTTGAGTGGGCCTTTGGGTTGTCGAGCTTCGGACTCAAGTTTGAAAGTACTTCAACCATCTGAGCGGGCTCTAGCAGAATTTATAGCGAATGGACCCCGACACGATGAAGAAGTTCAAGAAACAAGTACACCCGCACAAGGAGCGGCAGTGAATGGGTAATGTACTTGATGGTGCCTTCTCGCTACAAAGGCGCCGGTGCGGCGTCGTACTCATCAGCGCCAACGGAGAGCACCTCAAGTATGTTATCCAGATGCACTTTCCAAGAGAGCAAGCGACGAACAACACCGCTGAATATGAGGGCTTGCTTGCGGCCTCGAGATTGCGGCCGAGCTTGGGATCAAGAAGCTGATCGTCGGGGGATTCCCAGTTGGTGGTCCGCAAGTTAGCAAGAACTATCGAGCCCTTTGATGGAAGCCTATGTAGATGAAGTAAGGAAGCTTGAGGAGCACTTTGAAGGTCTGCAGATGGAACACATTCCGAGAGCTCGAGAATGAAATCGCAGAGCGGCCTTTCAAAGTGTGCTTCAATGAAGTTACAATGGAACCAGGGACCTTCTTGCTCGGTGACTCAACCTTCCGTGGCGCCATCAATTGGGCAGTCCAAGAAGAGAAAGTTGGTGTCCGACGACTACTTGCCGACGGACCTCCCTGAGGTCGCCGCCAAAGTCCCCAGGATCAACCTCCAGAACGCTGAGGAACAATCTGCTCCCGCCGATCATCGGATCTGTGCGATCGAAGCAAGTGTTCCCGACAAGACTTGCCCCGACAAGCTTGCCGGGGAACCTTCAGCTCCGGCGGAGCCAGAGATTCTTGCCGTAGAAGCGAAGGTTCCCGCAGCGGCCCTCATGCCTTTAGTCCTTGTCGTCGAGCCCCGGGCTCCGGCATGGGCGCAGCAGATCGTCCGTTTCCTGCAAAGCCGAGAACTTCACGCGACCACGAAGGGATAGAAAAGATAACCCGGACGGTCAAGTATGTACCGGTTAAGTGGACAACGAGCTGTCATGTAAGAAGGCTCAATGGTGTCGATTGAAGTGCATCTCTAGGGAAGATGGACAACAGCTGTTGGCGAGATTCACGGAGGCATCTGCGGCCACCACATTGGCGCAAGGGCACTTGCGGAAAGGCTTTCCGCAAGGGTTCTTTGGCAAGAAGCCCTCAAGATGCAAGCGCACTAGTAACCAAGTGTGAAGCGTGTCGATTCCATGCAAAGCAAATTCATCGACCAGCTCAAGCTCTCCAAACAATCCCTTTGTCCCGGCCCTTCTCGGTGCAGGGGCTCGACATCTCGGCCCTTTCCCCGTGCCGTCGGGGCTTTGAGTACTTATGCGTAGCGATCGACAAGTTCACAAAGTGGCGAAGTGGAGCCAGTGAGAAAGGTGACAACCAACATCGTGATCAAGTTCTTGGTCGATTGTATGCCGTTTGGGATCCCCAACGGATTATCACCGACAACGGTACACAATTCACCAGCCGCACCTTCATGCAATATGTCCAAGACCTTGGCGCCAAGGTGCTGTTTCGCTTCATTGCTCACCCAAGGAGCAGCGGTCAAGCGAAAAGGGCCAATCGCGGAAGTGCTGCGCGGACTCAAGACAAGAACTTTCGACAGGCTGCGCAAGTCGCGGAAAAAATTGGATAGAGGAGCTGCGGCTCTTTGGTCGTCGAGCGACACCAAACCGAGCCACCGGGCGGACACCCTTTGCTCTAGTCTATGGAGCGAAGCAGTTCTCCCCACGGAACTTCGTATCGGATCTCCTCGAGTGCTCGCTTATGATGAGCTTGAGCAAGAGCAAGCTGCGACAAGATGGCGCATTGCTCCTCGAGGAGGGCGTCTCGAACTCTTTGTCAGAGCTGCTCGATACCAGCAAGCCTTGCGCCGCTACCATAGCCGCAAGGTCAAAGCCAGAGCCTCGAGGAAGGCGACCTTGTTCTTCGGCGTGTTCAGTCCGCCAAGAATTCCAACAAGTTGGCGCTTGAAGTGGGAAGGCCCTTATCGGGTGAGACAAGTCCACGAGACCGGCGCTGTCCGACTTCGAGACCAAGAAGGCTTACGGTGAGTAATTCTGGAACATAGAGCATCTTCGCAAGTTCTACCCATAAAGCGCGGTTGCCGTGACCGCTCCGGCAACCACCTTTTGTACAAAAGCTTTGCCGCCGTTGCATGTAACCCTTTGTACAAAGCGGGCGCAGACTCGTGCAGCAATAAAGTTTCCGTGCCTTGCGTTATTTGCCTTTTTCCATGCTCTTCTTTGCTATTTGCATGAGTTATTTGGCATCTTTTCGTATGGCACACATGTCCGACAAGCAATAGCACGTCAAAAAGCTACGTGCCCGTCATCTTCTTTTTTTTCTCCTCATTTCTTAAGCAAAAGAAATGTTCCTCCCGCACAAGTTTGCCGGGGGGGGAGGAATGAAGGGTGAACCAAGCACTCCAAATGCTGTTCAAGAAAGAGAAACCTGCCGGAGAACGCGCAGGTCGCGAAAGCTAAGTTGTCGGGATTTGCGCAGCTCAAAATTTCAAATTTTGAGATTGCCTTCCTGAACAACCACAACTTGTATGGAAAACCTGTGCTCGGAGGAACCTACCGACGAACAGCCGTGCCCTTATCTTGCGTTCGAGTCGACTCTGCAAGTTAAGTGTGTTGCGACTGGCCGCGGCAAGGTTGCCCGCCGGTAAGGCCTAGCCCCTTGCCGGCAAGTCTTTCCTAGAAGCATAAGGTTGAAGCGTACAGAGTTGAGAATCAAAACAAGGGAGTTGATTCTGCGATCATTGATCGAAATAAAGGTAAATATCCTGCAAAGGATAACTTGTCATGATAACTAATAAGTTCAGAGGCGACTTGTGCAAAGCAACAAGGGAACAAAAAAAAAAAAAAAAAAAGGGGCCTAGTCTCGCGGGCGCCCTCCATCCTGGGGATCTTGTTCACTTTGGCGATGATGTGGGCGACCTGCTCCTTCAAGGCCTCCATGTCCGCGTCGGCCGGCAAGCTGCGAAGGACATTGGAGAGGTTTATACCGGGGTTGCGGTATACGATCTTCGTCGACCGCGCTCCATGGTTCCGCACAAGCTGTGGTAGCGCCTCCTCGGCAAGCTGCACGGGATCTTCTTCGTCCCATGATTTGCGAGAGCTGGCGCGACCCCTTCAAGAAGAGGCTGAGCTTGGCACTCGTGAGCGAGGTTTGGATCCGGGAGTAAATGAGGTGCTCCAACTTCAGCGCCAGCCTCCGGTCAATGGCGGTTGCGGAAGACACCAATTCCTCGGTCCATATCTCGGCGATCGGCGGAAATCCTCGGCTGCTCTGTTGGCGCCCGGCCACTAAGGATCGCTCCTCACGGAGCTCTTCCTTGATTTGGTTTCGGGCCCGGGCAGCGTCGGCGAGTCCGTCGGCCGCGAAACTTTCCGCTCAAGACCCTCGGCGGAATCCTGGCGGCCTTCACTCGTCGCCTTTTTCAGCAAAGCGCGCTGGAGCTCGAGTTGGTGCGAGTGAATTCCTCGCGCTCCGTGGCGGCCTTGGCGATCTTCTCCGAGTCCACCTTCAACAGCTCCTCCAGCTTGCGCGACTTTGGCGGCGAGATCCTCTTTGGCAGCCTCTGCGGCCGCCGCAGCGTCTTCGCTTCCTTCAACTCCCGCCAAGGGCTTGCTCCCGGCGGCGAGGTCTTCCTCATGGGCGTCGAGGCAACCTTCAGCTGGTTGAGCTCCCTTCTCGCCGGGACAGCTCCACCCGGCGAGCCGTTGCTGCTCGTCGGCCTCGGCTTTCTCCAAAAGCCACTCTTCATCTTGCCCGCGAGCTGCTCGCGTCTCTCCGACACCTCGCGGAGCAGCGGCTTGATTACGGCACGGAGCTCCGCTGCTTTCTCCATCTCCTCGGCAGCCTTGGCGGCAAGGGCCTCCGGGCAAGCAAGCCGCTGGGGCCCGGTAAGGGCCAGGATCTGCTGAGCAGCTTCTCCTCATCGAGCCCACCGCCTCCCGGCCGCCCTCGACGACCTTCAAACCCGCGGAGGCGAGGATCTCTCCGTCGAAGGCCTCGCCCTCCGCGGGCGCCCGCGACGAGGAAGCCCACGGCATCTGGATAAAGACGCCGTTGGGGGCTTCCAAGTAGCAGCCGGGCTGTTCTGCTTCGACGGAAGGATCGGCGACCGGCACAGCGCTTGACGCTCCTGCAGCCTCCGGACCGGTGGTGCGCTTGCCGTCCCCCTCTCCGGCCGCTGCGTCGGAAGCCGAGGCAGTTCCGGGCGCGTGTGGTTCGGCGGCCCCCGCCGCGTCCTCGACAGCAGGAGCACCATCGCCGCCACCATGCACGTCCTCCTCCTCCCCGACGACGACCTCCGTCTCCGTCCGCTCCGGGGGAGGGGGAGGATCTAGAAGAAGAAAGGAAAAGCAAAAAGCGGTTCAAGCAAATATCCAAAGAAAGACAACACCGAAGAGGCAGAGTCGCAGAACTTACCACGTGGGCGTCTTGGCGGCAGTTCTCTTGCCGGGGAACCATCCCTTGCCGGAGTAGCCGCCCTCGTCGGGCTACTCGCCCTTGGCGGAGTACCCGCCCTTGACGGGACGCTCTCCCTTGCCGGGGAATCCGGCCTTGGCGGGGATGGAGGGACTGCCTGCTCCTCGGGGGCGACCTCCGGATGCTCCTGTTGCCGCGGCTCCATCCCTGCGCAAGTCAAGACAAACACGTCAAGATATTGGGACAAGATAAAGCTATCGGATGTACCCGGCAAGCGAAGGTGCAGGACCCAGACTTACGCTGGGGGCTGCACTGGGGGCTGCTCCTCGGGACGGCGCTCGGGTCCGGCAAACTCGGGTCCGGAGCATCCCCGGTCCCCTCGACGGGCGAGTCGTCCGCAATCTCGACCACGGGCACCTTGGCTCTCTTCGCCGCCCGCTCAGTCAAGGTCCTGAAGTCAACACAAAAAGCAAGATTAGCATCAGCAATGGCCGAGGCGAAATTCACGAAGATGAAGGTCTTGGGGACTCACTCCTGTTCCTCTTCGTCGTCTTCGCTTAAGACGGAGAGGTCGTACCGCACCTGGGACGCGTCGGTGTGAGGGGCAGGAGACGAAGGCCCTCTCGGGCGCTTGGCGGTCCTCGGGCCTGGGGGCTGCGAAGACCCAGCCCCTGTGGCGGTCGAGACCCGAGAAGTGGGCGGAGCCGCCGCCCCGCTCCGAGGAGGCCCCTGATCGCTCGGCGCCGACTTATGGGGCGCCTTTGCTGTGGCCTGCCCGCGAGTCGCCTCCGCCACATCTGGTGCGCTGGTCGCCCCCGGCACGGCTCGACTCCCCCGGGAAGCTTGCGTTGCCAGCGAGCTGGCGATTCTTGGGGCTTATGTGCTCACCTCCGCCGCAGCCTTGCGGAGGCGCTTCAGCGGAGAACGCTTGGGGCTCGCCCGAGGCGGGGAGGTTTCTGACGACGAGGAGACGTCGTCGTCATAAAGGTCCGTGGACCCGCCGGCATCATCGGCGACCGCGACGTTCTCCCCCTCCTCCTCGCCGGCTGGCTCGCTGGGCCCGGCGCCTTGCGCCGCGACCCCTTTACCTTTGGCGCCCGCCTCCTCGGCGCCTCTGCTCCCTCCGGCGCCTCTGCTCCCTCCGGCGCCTCTGCTCCCTCGGCGCCACCGCTTACACGCGATTTCAGCCACGATTCCGTGGATCCGGAGTGCCTCGGAGAAGGACCCGGCAAGCGCCGGGGAGGAAGTTTCAGCAACCGGCAGATCTCCGCCGCCTCCACTTGATAGGACTTCTCCGCGGCCTCCTCCTCCTCGGGCGTATAATCGAATTCTCCTGCCGCTGCGGCTGCAGCAGAGCCTCCTCAGCCGAGAGGCTATGTACGCGATCTCTGATCCGTGGTGTCCCGTGTCAGCCCGCGGATCTCATCCTTGTTTTTCGCCACCTCCTCGAGGGTGTCGAAGAAGTTGATGATGTCACCGGCTCAGCGGAATCCATGAACGCTCCACGCCGTGGGAATCACACGCGGGCATCATGGCGAAGACGATCCGGGCTACGTTATTGCGAGAGGGCACCACTTGCCGGGAAGCTGAACCACTCTGGATGGGCGGGTCGTATTTAAGAGCTCCCTGACCATCCCCTCGGCTCGGCGTCGTGAAATTGAAGTTCAGCCGGTCGCAGCCTCATTATATCCGCCCGCGCGCCATACTCCCAGCCGGCCTTTTCCTGTCTTGGAGGGGATCGGCGGCGGAGAAAGTCTGCGCCTACGGCTGCGACGGACAGCCCAGCGTGCGCGAGGCGAAGGATCCGGATGAGGGCGGCGTCGAGCTTGACGTCGTCGAGTCCAGCTCGCTCAATCTCTGCCCGCTCAACGGCCTTGGTGCGCTGGCGCGGTGAAGGGCTGCGGCTCGTCCTCGGCGATCCAGCACCGATCTGCAAGCCACTCGTCCCCACTTGATCGCGGAGCTCCCGGCAAATCTGACCTCTTGAGTTCAGACGGAAAACCCAAGAAATCCCTCCGGAGAGGGGGCAGGCTCTGCTCTCGGGGTAAAGAAATGCTGAGCAGAGCTACATTTGGGTGGATCCCTCGAAGTTCTCACACATATGTCGAAACCGCCATTGTGAGGGCGGCGTTGGGGTGAAATCGAGAAGGTGGAAGCCATATGTGTGCATAATGGTGCAGAAGAATTGAGAGAAAGGAGGACAAAGACCGCATGAAAGAAAGCTGCGAAGAAATGGTACCCTTGGGATAGTTGTCCTTGAGATCGGCGGGTGGGCGCTGGTCCGAGGATGCGCTGAGGTCCTCTTGGACCGAACAAGAAGTACTTGCCCCAGAGTTCGTCCACGCCGAGTCAGCGGGGGAAGACGATGTTCTCCCTCCGCATCTGGCGAGCTCTTCCGCTTGCTCAGATTTCTCCTTCTTGGTGCCTTCCGCCTTCTCCTTCCCTTCCTGGTCTTGAGGGCCATAGCGGCAGCGGCGGGGAAGGGGATGAGGGTCGGCGACGCCATGGACGAAAGAAACAGCGGAGGAGGTGCGGAGGTGGAGCGAGGAGGGTTTTGGCGGAGGAAGAAGAAGCAATGAAAGCAATGGAGGGAACGCGCTGCTGCCTCTGTTTTATGGGGAAGTGGGGGGCGCGTTCCGCTCTCCTCATTAAGGGACGTGGGCACGTCCCATCCCACGGCGCCAAGAATCGACGCGCGTCTTCGCTGCACGGGAAGGCGGCAGAGGCGAAGTGGATTCGACGCGCCGAGGCTTCAGCGCGCCGTGCAGCTGCTTGGGCTCAGCCCAACAGCGCTTCGGCACCGTGTATGGCCCAGCCCGGGGCTCTGTCGGTGTACTAAGGTAGGGGTACCTCGGTACCCCAACTTGTGCACGGGCAGCCCCACTCCCATAACCAGATCCATCAAATGCTTGCGGAGACCATCTCCGCTCCACACCAAGCCGTTCAAGAGCAAAGTATATAAGATAGAAACTCAAGACCCGGCAAGAGGAGCTTGCCGGAAGGCCATTCGTGCTCAAGGCTACATTACTCCTGCAGATCCCGGCGAGAGGAGCTCGTCGGGAGGACCGAAGATCACATCACGAAAGTCACGCCTCGGCGCCCAGCCTTTCCGGGCGAGGACCCGGGCGGCAAGTCACAGAGCCCGACAAGCCCGGGCCCGCAAGATCAAGGCCCGGCAAGGTGCTTGCCGGAGAGCTATGCTACGTGCCGCACTCCAGCTCATTTGCCCACGTCGCCTCCAGCCTTCTCCAGACGCGTGGCGGTGGTCAGGCTTGCATGAAGAATGCGGTGGCACTCATGCAGGTGGTAACCGCCGCCGTGGCGAAAGAAGACGCAATGGCGGGAGCTTTTGGGGCGACGGCGACGGGCATTTAATGCCCTTGTCCCCCTCTGTCAAAAGTAGGTAGAAAGCACTGTAGCTGCACTGTTCCCGCACTGTTCCAACTACCACCCCTTTTACGTTTTTACCCCTCTACCTCACGTTGACACCTGTCGGTGACCCCTTGCCCTATAAAAGGAGGCCCATGCACAACGTAGAGGGGGTTCCAACCATTGGCGATTCTCGCGAGAGGGTTCTGCGACTAGCTACTCTCACGAGGGTTTCACACAACACTCCACCGGTTTTGCTCGCATTCTTGAGCAAGATCAAATACAACACAATGCAGCAAGAGGGTTTCTGCGCGACCATCGCGGCCCGGCTGGGTAAAATCCCAGCGTGCATCGCCTCGATCGCTCTCCGCAGCCTCCGCCTGCATCAACACACGAAGGGCCCTGCCCCATAGGTGCCAAGCCACCCATCACGGCCGCGACACATGGCCATCAAGAAGCGTGAGTTCCGAGCCCCAAGCAAGGTAGTAGCACCGCAAGGAGTACATGCACGAAGTTCGGTGTTCTCTCAAGATATGCCTCGAGGATGTCAAGACCGATGCCGCCAAAAGGAGCGCTTCATGGAAGGCCTTAACCGGACTCTGCAGATACTACGCTTGTTGTGTGTGACTGCCGACTTTTCCTGATCTGGTGAACAAGGCACTCATGCTTGAGGACAAGCGACGTGCCTTGGATGACACTCGTAAGCGCAAGATGATCAGCAAAGGTAGCTCCAGCAACCAGAAGCCTCGCCCGTGGCAGCCAGCCCCGGTCAAGCCAACCTATCAGCAGCCAAGAGCTCCTGCACCCCGCTCCAACTATCCACCTCAGCAGTATGCCAACCCCAGGCCAGCTTACAACAACCCCAACAACAATGCTGGCAAGAGCGTCGTCCCCAATCAAGTCACTTGCTTCGGATGTGGACAGCCAGGGCATTACTCCAAGAATTGCCCCAACAAGAAGCCCGACGCCCCGCGCCCCAATGTGCAGAACCCAGGCCAAGGCCGTGGAATGCCACCAAGGAACCAAGCTCCCCGCAACCTGCCCAACAATGGCAAGGGACGCGTGAATCATGTCATCGGAAGAAGCCGGAAGACCGGACGTCGTCTTTATGCGTTCATTGTCAATTCAGCACCAAGAATCGTTTTGTTTGATTCTCGAGCCACGATTCTTTTGTCACCCAAAGTTTTGCATTAAAAGTGGCATGACCCCTACACCCTGAATAACCCTATGGTGGTACAAACCCCGGAGCGAGATGAGAGCCAAGACAGGATGTAAAGGAGTCGGGATTACCATTAACGGAGTAGGTTTCCTAGCAGACCTTATCATCCAAAAATCACAAGGCTTGGATGTGATCTTGGGAATGAATTGGCTCAGCAAGCACCAAGGCTTGATAGATTGCGCCAACCGATCGGTCACTATGACCAATAGCCGAGGAGTCGAAGTTAAGTTTGCCTCCAACCCCTCCTCTACTCAAGCCAACCAAGTCAACCGTCTGATCGAAGTTGGATTGGAGCAAGTGCCGTAGTATGCGAGTATCCCGATGTTTTTCCTGATGAGCTACCAGGAATGCCTCCTGATCGGGACATTGAGTTCATCATCGAGCTCATACCCGGAGCAGGACCCATCTATAAGAAGCCTTATAGAATGGGATCCGAGGAGTTAGCGAATTGAAGAAGCAACTGGAAGAGCGCTTGAGGAAGGATTTATCCGCCTAGTGCCTCCCCTTGGGGATCGCTTGCTTACATTTGTGGCAAAGAAGGACGGTACCATCCGCCTATGCATTGACTACCGCTCCCTCAATGAAGTTACAATCAAGAACAAGTACCCACTTCCCAAGATTGAAGATCTGTTTGATCAACTCAATGGGGCCAAGGTGTTCTCCAAGATCGACCTCGGATCTGGGTACTACCAACCAAGATCGCACCCCAAGATATTCAAGACGGCATTCAGAAACAGATATGGCTCAGATGAATGCACGGTCATGTCCTTTGATTGACCAATGCCCCACTTACTTCATGTATCTCATGAATAAGGTCTTCATGGAATATTTGGACAAGTTTGTCGTTGTCTTCATTGGTGACATCCTTGTCTTCTCAAGTCGGAAGAAGAACACGAGCAACACTTGAGGATGGTCCTAGACAAGCTTCGAGAGCACCAACCGTATGCCAAGTTCAGCAAGTGTGAATTCGGCTGCGTGAAGTTGGATTCTGGGTCATGTTCTAATCAAGAGGGATTGTCAATCGACCTGCTAAGATTGAAGCCGTGGTGAATGGCAATCCCGAGCAATGTAAAGGAAGTCGAAGCTTCCTCGACTCGCAGGATATTACCGCAAGTTCGTTGAAGGATTCTCGAGCATTGCCCACCCATGACTCAGCTCTTGAAGAAGGACAAGAAGTTCAATGGACGCCGGCGCTAAGAGAGCTTCCAGAGCTCAAGAAGAGGCTAACCATCGCCCGATTACTGCCACACCGATATACACAAGGAGTTTGTGATATATTGTGATGCGTCAAGAATCGGACTGGGAGGTGTTCTGATGCAAGAAGGCAGAGTCGTAGCCTACCTTTCAAGGCAACTACGACCTCACGAAGAGAACTATGCTACTCACGACCTTGAGCTAGCAGCAGTGGTTCATGCTCTGAAGACTTGGCGACATTACCTCTTGGGTAAGCGGTGTGAAATATACACGGACCACAAAAGTCTGAAGTATATTTTCACCAAAGGAATTGAACATGAGGCGAGAAGATGGCTGGAATTGATAAAGGATTACGACCTCGGTGTTCAATACCACCTCGAAAGGCTAATGTGGTAGCAGATCGTTGAGCAGAAGGCTTGCTCCTTGAATGCTATGCTAAAGCACAAGCTACCCGCCTTTGTATGAAGAACTTGAAAGCTTGGGTTGAACCGGTTGCACCAGATTCTTGGCCAACCTCGAAGTTAAGCCTACCTTGATGGATGATATCAAGAAAGCTCGGAAGGGCATGAGAGTATTGAAGGCATCAAGAGGAAGATCAAGGCAGGCAAAGCCTCAGGATTCTCAAAGGATGAGGAAGGGACTGTGTGGTTTGGGAATCGCATCTGCGTGCCCAAGGTTGAGCTCAAGAACCTGATCTTGCAAGAAGCTCATGACAGCCCATATTCCATCCACCCTGGAGGCACCAAGATGTATCAAGACCTGAAGGAAAGATTTTGGTGGCACGGGATGAAAAGGGAGATTGCCACCTATGTTGCAAAGTGTGACGTATGCCAGAGAGTCAAGGCTGAGCATCAGCGACCTGCTGGATTACTCCAACCACTCAAGGTTCCCGAGTGGAAATGGGATAAAATCGGGATGGATTTCATCACTGGACTACCTAGGTCAAACAAGGGACATGACTCCATCTGGGTCATAGTCGATCATTTGACCAAAGTGGCCCATTTCATTCCTGTTAAGACTACCCATGACGGCAACCACCGCAACTCTCTACATCAACCGAATCGTGAGCCTTCATGGTGTTCCCAAGGAGATTGTGTCGATCGAGGAACCCAGTTCACCTCAAGGTTTTGGAAGAAATTCCAGAGGCCATGGGGACCAAGCTGTCCTTCAAGATCGCTTCCACCCACAGCATCGGAGGTCGACCGAGCGAGTGAATCAAATACTCAAGACATGCTCCGAGCCTGTGTCTTAGCTTATGGAGCTAAGTGGGAAGATTGTCTCCCTTTCGCCGAAGTTCTCTTACAACAACAGCTACTGTGCAAGCCTTCGATGGCACCATTTGAAGTGTTATACGGGCGGAAGTGCCGACACCTCTCAATTGGTCGAGACCGTGAAGGACTTGTCTTTGGGCCGGATATCCTCCGAAGCGAAGGACAAGTCCAGCTTGTCGAGAGCGCCTGAAGTCCGCCAAGTCAAGATGTAAGAGCTACGCCGACTCACGTCGAGAGACATAAACTTCCGAGTTGGAGACCATGTCTATCTCCGGGTCACCCCTCTCAAAGGAGCCCAGCGCTTTCATGTCAAAGGAAAGCTCGCTCCGAGGTACATTGGCCCCTTCAAGATCATGGAACGACGAGGAGAAGTGGCTTACCAGTTGGAACTTCCACCTGAACTTTCTGATGTGCACAACGTGTTCCACGGTCACAACTCCGAAGTGTCTCCAAGTTCCGCATAAGCCCGATCTCTACAAGGACGCCAATCACCAAGCCATTGACCTTCAGCCTGATTTGACTTATCGTGAGAGGCCCATCTGCATTCTGGATGAGGCTGAACGACGCACTCGAAGCCGCACCATCAAGTACTTCAAGGTCCAATGGAGCAACCACATCAAGGTAGCAACTTGGGAGCGTGAAGACTACCTTAGATCCGAATTTCCGTATCTCTTTAAAGCCTAGTTTAGGAATCTCGGGACGAGATTCTTGTAAGGGGGTAGGTCTGTCACACCTGCTTTTGTAACATTTTATTTTCATAAATAAAGCATGAAAATTTGGACCAACAAAACTTTTTGCTTTATTTGGCTGTTATTTGGTGTTGGTTTTCCCCATGTGGTTTTCAAGTGCTCTTAATAGTCAACCACTCCACCTTCTATACTTCATCTCCTTACCCCAAGCTCCCCACCAATGACCATGCCATGTGTATAGTGCAATATAGAATTTTCTTACAAAATAATTTGGCCGAAAGTATTTTCTAAATTTAGTTTTCCAAAACCCCGAATTGAGGTTTGCATGCAAAGTACTTGATTAAGGGCAGTAAAAATCTTTCCAAAAATATATTTGATTCCTATTAGATAAAGGATACCCAGAAACCACAAAAATATAATTTTTAAAAGTTGTTTTACTATTTTATTTAAAAGCTTTTCCTTAAGGCCAGAATGGTCTTTAATAGGGAAAAATTATTTTGTTGTTTTAAAAATATTTGACAAAATTTAGGGAAACTCATGGGACATATATTGTCCATATATAAGAGTTTCAACACATGGTCATGTTCAAAATATTGGTCAAATCCCTCTAAAACTCTTCCTGGATATTTCAAGCTTTTGAAATATTTACAAAGGAAATATTCTCCAAAAATTCCAGGAAAAATCTATCATGTCACATATGACATATTAGATGATCTTGCCAAGTCTCATGACTTGAAGAACAAGATAACACCATCAGAACCCCTCAAAACTAATTCTGTCCATTCTGAAGTTTGATCAACTTTACATTGCCAAATGTGTCCAAATGTGCTCAAACTTGGTGAACATGCTTCATGGGTCCAATGATGCATCTAGACCAAATGGCACAGGTTGGAGAAGAGGAAATCTTGGTCAAAGTGCCTCAAAACCCTCTCGACTGTAATCAAATTTGAACAACTTTGTTCTACCAACTTCTTCTCCAAGACCCCAACTTTTGTGAGCATGTTCACATGACCAAATGAGGCCACTGCACAAAGTGGTTCATCAAGGAGAAGTGTTATGCTCAACTAGATCTACACAAGTCTATTTCTGCTCATTTCTAGGGTTCACAAAAGTTGCATTGGCAACTTTGCCCAAATAACCTCCTAATTGGTGGATGGCTATATTTATATGAGTCATTTCACCTTGTGGATCCTCATGGCAATTGGAGTCCATTTGCTTGCTCAAAACTCTATCAAACACCTTCTGACATTTTGCTAAAATCACTGTTTTGACCCCTTTCACTATTCTTGGAGAGCTCCAATTTTTACCACAGCTTTTTCTAGTCCACTTTCACCTCCAAGAACTCTTCCCTGGCCTCAGCTCAATGATTGAGGGGTGAAAACCCCCCATTTACCCTTCTCGACAGCTGCATTTCTCTCTCTCAACCTCCTCCTCACTCCAAAGGATCCCTGTGGCATCCAATGCCTCTAAACCCTTCTTTACTACCCCCAAGCGCTACCAGACACCAAAGGGTCACGCCCACATTGCCAAAAAGAATGCCATGCCGGCCATTTGCACGCTCCAGAAGGCCTTCTGGCGCCTCAAGATCAGAAGCCGCCTCGCCTAACGGCTCCGCCACCTCGGGCCACCCCTCGCCACCGAGGCGCTGACGTCTGCGACACGCCACGGCGCTGTCCCTCCTCTCCCTCCTTCCCGCGCCTCCGCGCTATCAAACAGAATCACCTGAGCGCACTAATGGCGCTTCACACGCGCGTGCCTCCGCCCCCTGCTCTCTCTCTCTTCATCCCACGGAGTAGTCGACCCCACGAGCCCTCTAGACACGGTGCAGCAGCCTCCCGAGGCCCGTGGCGACGAAAGCACGAGCCACGGCCAAGACGAGCCCACGGTGGACCGCTGTTCTCCTATAAAAGGGCCTCCCGAACCCTTCCACCTCACGCCTCGCTCTCGCACCACCAAGGCTTCCCCTGCACCCCAGCTTCTCTCAGAGCGCCCGAGCTCGAGATCGAGCTCGAGCTCCGCCGCCTCGGACTCCGCGAACTCGTGGTATAGGCCTCCGCCGCTCTCTCTCTCGATCCGGAACCCCAGCACCTCCCCGATCGGTTCCCTCCATTTCCCTCTCTTTTAGCTTGAACGGCCGAGCAGCCGCCTCCAAGCTCCTCCGCCAGAACCTCGTCGCCGGCGAACCCACAGACTACGGCCAAGTCCACCTCCCACCGACGCTCGGCGACTGGCCACCTCAAGGCATGAGCTCGCTGTCGCTGCATCGTCGCCCGGTGAGCACGCTGCCCTCTCGTCGCGAGAAATGAGATGACAAAGGGCCCACTGCCATCCTCACCTCCTCTCGCCCTCTCTCTCCCATCAAGGCGGCTGGGCCCGCCCACAGGTTTAAAATCTGGCCAGCAGCAGCTGGCTGGCTCGCCTGGCCTCTTTTCCCCGGGCTCTGCTGCCTGTGGTCGTTCTCGCCCAAAGGCACAAAGCAAGGTTTTTCCCTTTTTCTTTTCTCATCAATATTCCAAATATTCCACAGACACAATATTTGTCCAAATGGATTAATTCCAATTTCTAAAATCCCCAAATATTGCAACCTATTTAATGGTGCAACTTTCACTCAAATCCAACCACCTTTTATTCTCTGTAAATATTTAAATGTGATTTTTAGCATTTAAATAAGCCTTTGAAAATCCATATCTTCTGTTCCACCACTTCAAATCCAAAACTAGCAATTTTCCCCATCTTATACTTCCATCTAATATTTTACAAAAAGAGTTGACATTTTTCTGAGCACTTTGATTTTTCTGTTTTATTATTGCCTTATTTTCCCGTTATTTTTGCGACGATAGATTGCGTTGCTGACGAAGGAGTTGGACCAGAAGACTTTGAAGACCCCGAAGACTTTGTTGAGCCAGGCAAGCAGCCCTTTGACCATGTCTATGAAACCCTTTTTATGCATGTCATATAGCACTTATTATTGTTGCATCGGAATCATGAAGGATGGGTAACCACCTTGGTGGGTTGCCTCCGGTACTTTTCTCGTTGACACTTGCATTGTGCATGACCCTACCTCCTTATGAGGGTTATGACGATGGGAGTAGATAGGATGTTAAGTAGTTTGCTACGCAAAAGGGACGGGAATATGCATGTGATGGAGACAAAATATTTTTCAAACAACTTTCGAAAACCCCATCGGGTGCCATTTATGCCCGAGGGAGATGATGAGTAAGGTAACCACTTGATGACGAAGTGGTGTACCGAGGCAAGTGTGTGTTGTTTTCGAAAACGGATTAGATTTAAGATTTGATGACTGTCCCAACCCTACATGCGCGACCACTCTACCCTTATATGGGAAAGGGCATTGTTGAGTACCTAGACCGATACTAGCTTGGTGCCCGCATTACTAGTGACGGGGGAGAGTTGGTGCTCTCTCTTGGGACGGGGTCGTGCTAGGTAGGGCGGCCATGACCATCTTTATGGGGCACCGGACACACCGCTGGTACCCGTGCTGTGGTATGTGGTGAATATGGGAGCAAGGCTCCACGAAAATGTTATTTGAAATATTGGGCACGGGGTTACTACTAATCGAGTGGACTCCATGTTAGTGTCGTCTAGGGAAAGGCGGTGATCGGTGCTTACCCCGGTACTTGAGGTATCGCGGTCGTGGATGACACGGAAGTTCCCGGATCTGGTGGGTAAAGTGTGCAACCTCCGCAGAGTGTAAAACCATTCAATAGCCGTGTCCACGGTCAAGGACGGTTACGGTGCCGCTTAAACTATGTCCGTGGTTTTCAACCGTGTGAGTAAGATGATGGAATGACTTGGGTCAAGTCAACGGACTTGACATGATTGAGATGGGTTGGTGCCCACTGCTTATGATAATGGGTTGGTGCCCATTCTATTTATGTTGATATCTGTGACCTGTTCTCATGGTTACTTGAATTCTCTTGATGCATGCTTTATAGGATGTTGAACATGTCATTGCACTCAAAACTAGCTTTATGCAAAACTTTACCTATGTCATGCATTACTGCACCTTGAACCAAATCATGGGTTGCTTAAGTAGTACATTCAAAGTACTCATTGGCTTGCCACTGGTTATTTAATTGACCAGGCATGGAAGAACCGGAGTTCAAGAAGAGTTCTTTGGAGACGATCATGCTAACTAGGACGCTTCCCAAATGTAATGCCCGTAGGGTTAAGGCGATGGCATGGGTTCTACTTATCGATCGAAGATTTCCGCTGCTTTGTTTTATTTGATGTTCAGCCCTTAAGGCTTTATCGATGTAAGACTTGACCATAATGGTCATAATTTGTGTAAGACGGTATGCATGGATGTAAGACTCTTGTTATTCAGCTTCTGTGTGTTCAGTGAGCATTGATCTCTGGGATCACTGTACACGTGCATTCGGTGATCACGACTTGCGAGTCGGGGTCCCCACAAGTAATTCATGATCAAATATGTTTGAATGGCCATATGTGGCTGGATGTTTCCCCACCACATGATGCTTGCTGATACGTCTCCGTCGTATCTATAATTTTTGATTGTTCCATGCCAATATTCTACAACTTTCATATACTTTTGGCAACTTTTTATATTATTTTTGGGACTAACATATTGATCCAGTGCCCAGTGTCAGTTCCTGTTTGTTGCATGTTTTATGTTTTGTAGAAAAACCAAAAGAAACGGAGTCCAAAGGGATAAAAACAGACGGAGAATATTTTTGGAATTTTTGTGATACTTGGGAAGAAGAATCAACGCGAGACGGTGCCCGAGGGGGCCACGAGGCAGGTGGGCGTGCCCTAGGGGCAGGCGGACCCCTGACCCTCGTGAGCACCCCGTAAGGCGGTTGCTGCTCTTCTTTGGCCGCAAGAAATCTAATTTTTGGAGAAAAATCTGGGCGAAAGTTTCAATCCAATCGGAGTTACAGATCTCCCGATATATAAGAAACGGTGAAAGGGCAGAATCTGAGAACGCAAAAACAGAGAGATAGATCCAATCTCGGAGGGGCTCTCGCCCCTCCCATGCCATGGGAACCAAGGACCAAAGGGGAAACCCTTCTCCCATCTAGGGAGAAGGTCAAGGAAGAAGAAGAAGAAGAAGAAGGGGCCTCTCCCCTTGCTTCTGGTGGCGCCGGAACGCCGCCGGGGGCCATCGTCATCACCGCGATCTACACCAACACCGCCATCATCTTCACCAACATCTCCATCACCTTCCCCCATCTATATTCGGCGTTCCACTCTCCCACAACCCGCTGTACCCTCTACTTGAACATGGTGCTTTATGCTTCACATTATTATCCAATGATGTGTTGCCATCCTATGATGTCTGAGTAGATTTTCGTTGTCCTATCGGTGATTGGTGAATTGCTATGATTGGTTTAATTTGCTTGTGGTTATGTTGTTGTCCTATTGCGCCCTCCGTGTCGTGCAAGCGTGAGGAATTCCCGTTGTAGGGTGTTGCAATATGTTTATGATTCGCTTATAGTGGGTAGCTTGAGTGACAGAAGCATAAACCCGAGTAAGGGGTTTGTGGCGTATGGGATAAAGGGGACTTGATGCTTTAATGCTACGGTTGGGTTTTACCTTAATGATCTTTAGTAGTGGCGGATGCTTGCTAGAGTTCCAATCATAAGTGCATATGATCCAGGAAGAGAAAGTATGTTAGCTTATGCTTCTCCCACATAAAACTTGCTATCGGTCTAGTAAATAGTCAATTTCTTAGGGAAAATTTCACAACTCCTACCACCACTTTTCCACACTCACTATATTTACTTTATTGCTTCTTTATCTAAACAGCCCCTAGTTTATATTTACGTGCTCTTTATTATCTTGCAAACTTATCCTATCACACCTACAAAGTACTTCTAGTTTCATACTTGTTCTAGGTAAAGCGAACGTCAAGCGTGCGTAGAGTTGTATCGGTGGTCGATAGAACTTGAGGGAATATTTGTTCTACCTTTAGCTCCTCGTTGGGTTCGACACTCTTACTTATCGAAAGAGGATACAATTGATCCCCTATACTTGTGGGTTATCAAGACCTTTTTCTGGCGCCGTTGCCGGTGAGGCATAGCGTGGGGTGAATATTCTCGTGTGTGCTTGTTTGCTTTATCACTAAGTAATTTTTATTTGCTATTCTTAGTTGTTCTGTATCTTTAGTTATGGATATGTAACATGAAATACCAAAAAAATTAGGTGTACTTGCTACTCATGGAGATGGGGAACCTCCTAAAACCCTCGATTCTGGTTATGTGAAAAATATTATGTACTACTTTGATAATCCTGAGAAAACCCCATTCAACTATGCTATAGGAGACACGTTGGATCAACGTGAATACTTTAGGGATTATCGCTTGAAACAAAAAGGGAAAATTTTATGGGATCAAATTCATATGTTGCATTGGTATGCTCTGGAACTATGCTTGAGATATGATTATACTTGTTGCTCTAGGATGAAGACTCCACACCTTCCCTTTTCATGCAAATTCAATGATAATAAAACCTTGGCTTCTTATGCTAATGGTATATATGATTACTATGATGTGAACAAATAGAAGAATTCGTTGCTTTTATGGGTGCTTATGAAATAGAATCTTTGTTTAAAGAGTGTGAAAATCTTAATGATGCTATTTACAAACCTGAAAATTATGCTATACTTAAATATTGCTACGAGAATTATGAATTCAATTCCGATATTGATGCATTTATTGAGGAAGTCTCCGCTGTCCAAGAAGAGACTAATATTTTGCAGGAGCCTATGGAAGAAGAAATTGATGAAACTGTGAGCTCATTGGATGAAAAAGATGATGAGGAGAGTGAAGAACAAAAGGAGGAAGGGCGGATTAGCTACCCGTGCACACCTTCTAATGAGAGTAACTCTTAAACTCATACATTGTTTAATTCCCCTTCGTGCTTACCGAAGGATGATTACTATGATCCCGTTGATTCTCTTGAAATATCCCTTTTTGATGATGCTTGCTATGCTTGTGGCCAAGATGCCAATATGAATTATGCTTATGGAGATGAACTTTCTATATTTCCTTATGTTAAACATGAAATTGTTGCTATTGCACCCACGCATGATAGTCCTATTATCTTTTTGAATTCTCCCTACTACACTATATCGGAGAAGTTTGCCCTTATTACGGATTATATTGATGGGTTGCATTTTACTACTACACATGATGATTTTGATAAATATAATATGCATGTGCTTGCTGCTCCTACTTACAATTATTATGAGAGAGGAACTACATCTCCACCTCTCTATGTTTCCAACATGATAGAATTGCAAGAAACTGCTTATACTATGCATTGACCTTTACTATGTGTGCATTAATTGTTCTTTTATGACATGCCGATGCATAGGAAGAGAGTTAGACTTAGTTGTTGCATGATATATGTTACTTTGTGCTCACTACTAAATTACAAATCATTGTTAATTAAAATTGGCTTTGCTATACCTTGGGATCCGGGTGGATCCATTACTTGAGCACTATATGCCTAGCTTAATGGCTTTAAAGAAAGCGCTTCCAGGGAGACAACCCAGAAGTTTTAGAGAGTCATTTATTTCTGTTGTGTGCTTTTATTTAGTTTAAAAACAAAAAAATATAAAGAGGGGAACCCAAAACTTTTCAAAAAGGAAAGTGAAAGTGAGAGAGACAAGCATTGTTGAGGTGGGGGAGCTCCTTGAACTTTGTTCATGCTCACGGAAACTTTGTGAATCTTGATTACAGAAACTTTTCATCAAAAATAATTATCCCCTTGTACAATTACATTTTTTTTATAAAAATAAGGTGCTAAGATTTGCCTTTAGGATGTTTACAATGCATGTTGGTTTGTACGGTGCAGGACAGAAACTTTGGCTCTAGTACGCGGTTTTACATTTTTTACTGGAACGTCAAACGATTCTGAAACTTTTTTCACTGTCTTGCTGTATAAATTGTTTATTGTTCCTAATTTTGGTAGAATTCTTGGGGTACCAGAAGTATGGTGAATGTTCAGCTTTCTACAGACTGTTCTATTTTTTTACAGATTCTGTTTTTGATGCATAGTTTACTTGTTTGATGAAACTATCAATTCCTATCAGTGGATTAAGCCATGTAAAAGTTATATTACAGTAGCTACAATGCAAAAACAAAATATGAATTGGTTTGCAACAGTACTTAGAGTAGTTATTTGCTTTATTATACTAACGGATCTTACCAAGTTTTCTGTTGAAGTTTTGTGTGGATGAAGTGTTTGATCAAGGAGGTCTCGATATGAGGAAAAGGAAGAGAGGCAAGAGCTCAAGCTTGGGGATGCCCAAGGCACCCCAAGTAAATATTCTAGGAGACTCAAGCTCTAAGTTTGGGGATGCCCCAGAAGGCATCCCCTCTTTCTTCAACAAGCATCGGTATGTTTTCGGATTCGTTTCGTTCATGCGATACGTGCAAGTCTTGGAGCGTCTTTTGCATTTAGTTTTCACTTTTCTTTTATGCACCATGCTTGTATGAGATAGTCCATGGTTGATTTATAGAATGCTCATTGCACTTCACTTATATCTGTTGAGTATGGCTTTATGGAATGCTTCATGTGCTTCACTTATATAATTTGAAGTTTGGACTGCCTGTTTCTCTTCACATAGAAAACCACCATTTGTAGAATGCTCTTTTGCTTCACTTTTATTTGTTAGAGCATGGGCATATCTTTTGTATAAAGAATTAAACTCTCTTGCTTCACTTATATCTATTTAGAGAGATGACAGGAATTGGTCATTCACATGGCTAGTCATAAAATCCTACATAAACTTGTAGATCGCTGAATGACTAATGTTGAGTCCATGGATTATACGCACTCTCACCCTTCCATCGTTGCTAGCCTCTTCGGTACCATGCATTGCCCTTTCTCACCTTGAGAGTTGGTGCAAACTTCGCTGGTGCATCCAAACCCCATGATATGATATGCTCTGTGACACATAAGCCTCCTTATATCTTCCTCAAAATAGCCACCATACCTACCTATCATGGCATTTCCATAGCCATTCCGAGATATATTGCCATGCAACTTCCATCATCATCATATACATGACTTGAGCATTCATTGTCATATTGCTTTGCATGATCGGAAGATAGCTAGCATGATGTTTTCATGGCTTGTCCGTTTTTTGATGTCATTGCTACGCTAGATCATTGCACATCCCGGTACACCGCTGAAAGCATTCATATAGAGTCATATCTTTGTTCTAGATATCGAGTTGTAATGTTGAGTTTTAAGTAAATAAAAGTGTGATTATCATCATTATTAGAGCATTGCCCCAGTGAGAAAAGGATGATGGAGACTATGATTCCCCCACAACTCGGGATGAGACTCCGGACTTTATGAAAAATAAAAGAGGCCAAAGAAGCCCAAATAAAAAAAGAGGCCAAAGAAGCCCACCAAAAAAAGGAAAATAAAAAAATGAGAGAAAAAGAGAGAAGGGGCAATGTTACTATCCTTTTACCACACTTGTGCTTCAAAGTATCACCATGTTCTTCATATAGGGAGTCTCTTGAGTTATCACTTTCATATACTAGTGGGAATTTTCATTTTAGAACTTGGCTTGCATATTCCGATGATGGGCTCCCTCAAATGCCCGAGGTCTTCATGAGAAAGCAAGTTGGATGCACACCCACTTAGTTTTCAGTTTGAGCTTTCATACACTTATAGCTATAGTGCATCCGTTGCATGGCAATCCCTACTCCTCACATTGACATCAATTGATGGGCATCCTCATAGCCCGTTGATTAGCCGCGTCGATGTGAGACTTTCTCCTTTTTTGCCTTCTCCACATAACCCCCACCATCATACTCTATTCCACCTATAGAGCTATATCCATGGCTCACGCTCATGTATTGCGTGAAAGTTGAAAAGGTTTGAGAACGTCAAAAGTATGAAACAATTGCTTGGCTTGTCATCGAGGTTGTGCATGATTTGAATATTTTGTGTGGGGAAGATGGAGCATAGCCAGACTATATGATTTTCTAGGGATAACTTTCTTTGGACATGTTGTGTTGAAAAGACATGATTTCTTTATTAGTATGCTTGAAGTATTATTGTTTTTATGTCAAATGATAGACTATTGCTTTGAATCACTCGTGTCTTAATATTCATGCCAAGATTAGATTACATAGTCAAGATTATGCTAGGTAGCATTCCACATCAAAAATTATCTTTTTTATCATTTACCAACTCGAGGACGAGCAGGAATTAAGCTTGGGGATGCTGGTACGTCTCCGTCGTATCTATAACTTTTGATTGTTCCATGCCTATATTCTTGTAGTGACCAGACCTCAAATAGTCTAGTCTCTGTGCATCAGTGTTATTGATGGATCGATCATGCTGACATGCACAGTACTTGAGGATTTGTAACAGAGTTTCAATCACACACTTATTACATCGAAATGCCTCAAAAGAGAACTTATTACAATAATATGGCTTAAGGCCATCTAAAACGATAATACCGGAAGGCTTGGAAGATAAAGTGAGTCCATCAACTCCAACAGCATAGCTGAGTGAACGACAACGACCTATGGCACCTTACTCGTCGTCTGAAAAGTCTGCAACATGAAATGTTGCAGTCCGAAACGGGTTAGCACATGGAATATGCTGGCAAAGTAACACATAAGAGTAATGCACAGAATGGTTGCTATCACTACATGCATATATGGCTGGTGGAAAGCTCTATGGTTACAGTTTTGCATAAAGCCAATTTTTCCCTACAACAAAGGAATAAATTTTATTTAACTATCATGGTGGTTGATAAACATTGAGAAGGTTCCTCCAACTTAATCCCAATTCCAAGAACCAGATACTCAAGATGTCCATAATCGGGAACATGGCTAACCATGATTAGTTTATACACTCTGCAAAGGTTTGCGCACTTCTCCCCACAAGACTCGAACACATCCATGATCGGAGATTCGAGACATAGTCTTTCTGAAGCATTAACTCTCTACTCTGGGTAGAAAGTACCACCTACAACCCACTACATCTACTAGTCTACCTCTTCAAGAGCTTCACGCAACTTGCTCAACTATGCCAGAGCCCATATTGGCTTGTGGCTGCACACGGAAGTTTCTAGCATGAATAATCTTATGATCCCTTTGAGCCTGGGTGGCGAACCGTAGGATGATCACACGGGTACTCCGGGATATCCTAGGAAAACACTGGATTCTCCAGGTGCCCTGACAACCACTGGGTACTCCAGAGTGCCTCAACCTATCCACCCAGATGTGTATTTAAGTAGCCACCTTAAGTTAACCATTAATTAACAATACTCACATCTGTCATGGATACACTCACCCAATCCACGTCTACAAGCATAGCATAGCAATATAAGCATAAATGTAGAAGTAACTCCCAAAGGTTTGATAATAAAAGGACAATAGGTTCTACCTCATCATCTACTTCCCAAACCCACAAGTTAAACAGATCCTAACCATGCAATGTTTGAGGGTTGATCTAATGCATAAAATTGGTTACTAAAGAGGTATGATCAAAGTGTTACTTGCCTTGCTGATGATCCGCAAAACCTAGAGATTCGTAGTAGCACGCTTCGCACTCCGAGTACTCTATCGCAGAAAACAATAACATACATAAGCACTCAACTAGAAGCATGGGTCAAACTCAAATAAGATATCTAACCAAATAGTTCAACTGAAGAACTCCGGTTTGCACAAATAATCAAATCAAACGGAACAACGAAAATCAAACTACGAAAGAAACAAGATCCGTTTACTATTCTGGACTAAAGTCAAAATTTACAGTACCATACCTTGTTCAAGTTGGTTAAATAGAAAGAGGGCTTCGAGATGAAGATCTAGGTGCTTGAATCGCCTGAATCGGATAAACGAGCGAAAAGATAAACTAAAACGAAGAACAGGGCAGAAATCACGATCGAAAATAATCGCAGAAAAACCCTGGAAGATAAAACGCGACAAACAGGCTAATGAACGAACGTCCGCTGTCTGTGGCTAATGAATGAACAGCGTTCGTTAAAACGAACATATGGACGAACGTCCACTATTTAACTAAACCGAAAAAATGAACTCATCTAAAAAAATAAACCTAGGGTTTCTAAAAAAACCGAATGATTTTTCTAAGAAAACCGGCGACGGCTGCGGCTATACCTCCAGCAGGGTTGGCGGCAGCCGGTGGCGGCTCCTCGGCGGCGGGCGGTCGGTGGCGGCGGCGTCTCCGACGGCGGTCGGCAGGCAAAGCGGGCGACGTGGTGGCGAGACGTCATTGGCGGCGCGGATCGGCGGCGGATCGGGGCGGCCGCGCTAGGGTTCAGGCGGGGTGGCGAGACGGGCTAGCGGCGAGGTCGGGCCGCAGCCTTTAAAGGACCAGCCGAGTACAAGGTCCGGATTTGACACGGCCGTTAAATATGTAACTTTTTTAAATAATCCTGACGCAGAAAAACTAATAAAAGAAATACTAAAGAGACTCCAAAAATCCTGAAATAAATTTTCGTGGTCCTCTAATAATATTGCGGACAAAGTGAACATTTATTTCGGCCTCTAGTGCAATTCTGAAAAACACATTTTTTTCCTAATTCAAATAAAATAGCAACAAAACTCCAAATAAAATTCTTATTTGATTTTAATATTTTTCCTCCAATATTTCTTTATTTTGGAGAAGTCATTTTATCCCCTCTCTTTTATTTTCATATAAGAAATATTTGAAGAGAAAATAGTTAAAACCAAATGATCCTCTTTTCAAAATTTGAGAAAACTCAAATATGAAAATAACGAAATCCCCAACTCTCTCTGCGGGTCCTTGAGTTGCGTAGAATTTCTAGGATCAACCAAAATGCAATAAAATATGATATGCAATGATGATCTAATGTATAACATTCCAAATTGAAAATTTGGGATGTTACAAACCTACCCCCCTTAAGATAAACCTCACCCTCGAGATTCGGGTTGGCTAGAAAATAGGTGCGGGTGGTCCTTCAGTAGGTCTTCCTCTCGTTCCCAGGTGGCTTCATCTTCAGTATGGTGGCTCCACTGAACTTTGCAGAACTCGATAACCTTGCTGCGTGTGACTTGGATGGCAAACTCGATAATCTTTACTGGTTTCTCCTCGTAGGTCAAATCGCTATCCAACTGAATCACTTCCAGTGGCACTATATCTCTCAGAGGAATATCAGCCATCTCTGCATGGCACTTCTTCAACTGGGAAATGTGGAACACATCGTGAACTCCTAAAAAATCCTTCTGGCAATTCCAACTTATAAGCAACTTCTACCATACGCTCCAAAACTTTGTATGGTCCCACAAAACATTGTGCTAACTTTCCCTTAACTCCAAAACGCTTAACTCCTCGAAGTGGGGACACACGAAGATACACTCTGTCTCCGACTTCGTAAACTGTCTCTTTGCATTTAGAATCCGCATAGCTCTTCTGCCTAGACTGGGCTACCGAGTCTATCGCGAATCAACTTAACCTTCTCTTCAGACTCTTTAATCAAATCTGGTCCAAACAACTGACAGTCTCCAACTACATCCCATAACAATGGTGTCCTGCACCTCCTTCCGTACAAAGCTTCGAAAGGGGCCATCTTCAGACTGGCTTGATAACTATTGTTGTAAGAGAACTCTGTATATGGCAAATCGTCATCCCAACTAGATCCATAATCTAGCGCACGAGCTCTCAACATGTCCTCCAGAATCTGATTGACTCTCTCGGTTTGTCGATCTATCTGTGGATGAAAGGTTGTATTAAACTCTAGCCTGGTACCCAATGTCTCATGCAACTAATTCCAAAACTTTGAGGTAAACTGGATTCCTCTATCTGATACAATGGTTCTCGGAACTCAATGCAGACATACGATCCTGGTCATGTATATCTTTGCCAACTTAGCACTGGTGTAAGTGGTCTTCACTGAGATGAAATGAGCTACCTTCGTCAACTGATCGACTACAACCCATATTGAGTCATAGCCTGAACGAGTCCTAGGCAAACCCGTGATAAAATCCATGCCTAGATTATCCCAGTTCCATTCGGGTATCGGCAATGGCTGTAGCAATCCTGCTAGCTTGTGATGCTCTGCCTTCACTCTCTGACATACATCACATACTGCTACATACTCAGCAATGTCTTTCTTCATTCCGGTCCACCAGAAACTGTCCTTCAAATCCAGATACATCTTGGTGTTCCCTGGGTGAATCGAATACGGCGAATCATGGGCCTCTTGCAGAATCAACTTCCTAATTTCGGGGTCATTAGGCACATATAGGCGATACTCGAACCATAAGGTATCGTGCTCGTCCTCACGAAATCCTTTAGCCTATCCTTTGCTCATCCTTTCCTTTATGTCGGCAATCTCCTTATTAGTCTTCTAGGCTTCCCTGATCTTATCCATCAAGGTAGACTGAATTTCTAATGCTGCTACATAGCCTCTCGGAACTATTTCCAAACATAGATCGTGAAGATCCTCTACTAACTCCTTGGATGATCCTCAGGTCATGAGTATATTGACGTGACTCTTGTGACTCAACGCATCGACTACTACATTAGCCTTTTCGGGATGATAATGCAACTTCATATCATAATCCTTGATGAGCTCCAACCACCTCCTCTGCCTGAGATTCAACTCCTTCTGCGTGAAGATATACTTCAAACACTTGTGATCCGTGTACACCTCGCAATGGTTTCCGATGAGAAAATGCCTCCATGTCTTCAATTCATGCACTACGGCTGCTAGCTCCAAATCATGTGTAGCATAATTTAGCTCATGGGGTCTAAGCTGTCGTGAGGCATATGAAACAACTCTTCCCTCTTGCATAAGCACTGCTCCAAGACCTCGATGAGAAGCGACGCAATACACTTGATAATCCTTGCTCTGATCTGGAAGAATCAACACTGGGGCTGTAACCAGAGGTTTCTTCAACTCCTGAAAACTGGCCTCACATTCCTCAGTCCATTTGAACTTGGTGTCCTTCTTCAACAACTCCGTCATGGGCTTTGCAATCTTAGAGAAATTCTCAATGAACCTCCTGTAGTATCCTACGAGTCCAAGAAAACTCCGGATCTCTCCAACTGACGTGGGTGATTCCCATTTAGTCATAGTGACAACCTTGGTGGGGTCTACTGCTATTCCTTCTCCGGATATAACATGTCCGAGGAATCCAACTTCCTTCAACCAAAACTCACACTTGCTGAACTTGGCATATAACTGATGTTCTCTGAGCTTCCCAAGTACCAAACGCAAATGCTCCTTATGCTCCTCTTCATCCTTTGAGTAGACCAGAATATCATAAATGAACACCACGACGAACTTGTCCAAAAACTCCATAAACACCTTGTTCATCATGTTCATGAAATAGGCAGGCACGTTAGTCAGACCAAATGACATAACGATATACTCATATAGCCTGTACCTTGTGGTAAAAGCCGTCTTAGGTATATCCTGCTCTCAAATCTTCAGCTGGTGGTATCCTGATCACAAATTGATCTTGGAAAGTACTTTGGCTCCTTGCAACTGGTCAAACAAATCATTGATCATCGGCAGTGGGTACTTGTTCTTGATCGTAACTTCATTCAATCCACAGTAATCAACAACCATCCTCAACGATCCATCCTTCTTCTCCACTAGAAGCACAGGTGATCCCCAAGGTGACGAACTTGGGCGGATATAGCCTTTATCCAGTAACTCCTTAATCTGCTTCTTAATTTCTTCCAAATCCTTTATGGGCATCCGATCATGATCTCTTAGATATTGGCCCTGTGCCTGGCAAAAGCTCAATCAAAAACTCAATGTCTCTATCCGGTGGCATGTCTGGCAACTCCTCTAGAAATACATCAGGGAAATCCTTCACCACTTGTACTTCCTCCTGTACTACTCCTGATAAGGAATTCACTTGAGTCCTCTTTGGCACATGCCGGGATACATACTTAATCCTTCTTCCATCTGGGGTGGTGAGCAAAATCGACTTACTGGCACAGTCAATGTTCCCTGCATAGTTCGATAACCAATCCATGCCTAATACTACATCCAGTCCTTGTGATTCCAATACTATTAGGTCTGAGGGGAACACGTAGTTACCAATCCTTAACGGTAACCGATCACACCATAGGCTAGCCATATACTCTACTCCTGGCGAGGTTACTAACATGGGTGACCTAAGGGCTTGGGTTGGCAGGTTATACTTATCCACAAATCCCCTTGATATGTATGAATGCAATGCACCAGTATCAAAAAGAATGATTGTAGTAAATGACTTAACCAAAAACTTGCCTATAACTGCATCGAGTTGCGCTTCAACCTCCTCCATGCTATTCTTCCCGCACTTGAAAAAAGTAATGTGACTTAGATCCTTCTTGGCGGGCGTTGCTGGGTTAGAATGGTTCTCGCCGTTGCTTCCTCCATTCCCATTCTCATTCTTGGGGCCACTATGGTTATGCAAACTTCCTCCATTTGAATTATGGCCTCCATGGTTGTGGTGAATGTGTCCTCCCGAGTTCGGGGTAAAACGGGGCCTCTACTGAGCTCCTAAATTGTACTTTCCTTGTCCATACTTCCTCTTGCAGTTGTCAATCTGCTGCTGCTCCCCTTCAATCATGAGAGCTCTATCTACCAACTCCTGGTAGTTGTTGAAGGTTGCCACCATCAACTGCATGCTTAGCTCATCATTTAGTCCTTCCAGAAACTTCTCCTGCTTAGCGGCATCTGTAGCGACGTCATCTGGGGCATAACGTGCTAACTTACTAAACTCATCCATATACTGGCCCACTGTGCGTCCTCCTTGGCGCAAATTGCGAAACTCGCGCTTCTTCATGGCCATAGCTCCTGCTGAAACATGGACAGTGCGGAAAGCCTGCTGGAACTGGTTCCATGTGATAGTGTCGATGGGGTAAGTGATTGTGAAATTCTCCCACCATGATGTTGCAGGTCCATCAAGCTGATGTGCGAAAAAGCACACTCTCTCCGCATCTGTGCATCCTGCAGTGGTCAACTCCCTTCCAATCTTGCGGAGCCAATCATCTGCAACAATTGGCTTGGTGCTACTAGAGAACACCGGCGGATTCAGCCTTAGAAAATGGGCTAAGTGATCAACAAGTGGTGGTGGTGGTGGGTGGTGGTTGTTGTTGTTGTTGTTCCCCTAGTTCTGATTCTGGACTAGTAGTTGCATCAGGGTATTCTGCAGCTGGATCAACTGAGTGAGCTCTAGTGGAAAAGAAAATCCATTGTCACGTCTCGGAGGCATCTGAGGGGTTTAGAAAAGGTGAGAAAACAGAATAGAATAAGGTCTAGAGGGAAAACACTACCCATATGCACATGCGACAAACACAATCATATCACTTCAATCAATTCACACAAGGGCATACAATCGGTCTAACTATCATTACAAAAGTTCCCGGACTATACTATATACATGGGGGAATACTACTATTGATATGGTGGTCGACTAGAAGTTTCAATCGGTGGAAGACTCCATGATATCTGCTCCAGCTTCATCAACATAGTCATCATCGCTGTCGTCGGGGTCTGAGTCGGCGTCGTCGATGATGATGTAGTCCTCCGAATGAATGTCCTTGGAATCGTCGTCATCTCCTCCTGGCGCGGGGTCTCCCATGAATACTCCTAGCTTCCTTGTCAGATTGTCATTCTTCTCCATGAGTATCATCATTTCCTCCTCATATCTGTCGCGTGTAGACTTGAGTTCTTCCTCCAGCTCCGTGATCCTGATCATTGCCTTCTTCAGATCTTTCATGCCTGCGCACATCTGGTTCTCCTGGCGACGAATGTGCTGGTTTAACTCCTGGATGAAAGCTGCAATGGACCTATCCCTCCTGGTGCTGATCATCTCCCATTCCTTATCTTGGCGCCCACAAATCTGGTAGATAGTATCATTGAGATCCTTGTGGTAAACTTCTCCAATGCGTCCCATGGTGATGTGGGCTGCCATGCTCTTTCCTAGACTCCAGGTTGGTGCATCAAAGGAAAACTCTATGGGCTCTGTGACTGGCATGAACATCCTTCCTGGAACTTGAACTCGAATCATCCAACGCTCCTCTTCTGGTAAAGTGGCGATGTAGGTCCCGGTGAAGCTTGGTATTCTGATGTTCAGGTACCTAGTACCTTCCTTCAAGTGTCATCCAAAAGGAGTGTCTTCATCCGGTTGTGTGAACTTGTTCGTTGCATCCGCCATCCTATAGAGTAGAAAAGGGAGAGGAGTCGGAAATGAGAAGAGAGTAGTGATCTAGGGTTTTAGCTTACTGGTCGTGTCCTACAGTCAGCGTGTGCTCTGATACCATGATTAGATTACATGATCAAGCTTATGCTAGGTAGCATTCCACATCAAAAATTATCTTTTTTATCATTTACCTACTCAAGGACGAGCAAGAATTAAGCTTAGGGATGCTGGTACGTCTCCGTCGTATCTATAATTTTTGATTGTTCCATGCCAATATTCTTGTAGCGACCAGACGTCAAACAGTCTAGTCTCTGTGCATCAGTGTCATCCCTGGATTGATAATGCTGACACGCACAGTACTTGAGGATTTATAACAGAGTTTCAATCACACACTTATTAAATCGAAATGTCTCAAAAGAGAACTTATTACAATAATATGTCTTAAGGCCATCTAAAACGATAACAGAGGAAGGCTTCGAAGATAAAGTGAGTCCATCAACTCCAACGGCATAGCTGAGTGAACGACAATGACCTATGGCACCTTACTCGTTGTCTGAAAAGTCTGCAACATGAAATGTTGCGGCCCAAAACGGGTCAGCACATGGAATATGCTGGTAAAGTAACACATAAGAGTAATGGACAGAATGATTGCTATCACTACATGCATATATGGCTGGTGGAAAGCTCTATGGTTACAGTTTTGCATAAAGCCATTTTTTCCCTACAACCAAGGAATAAATTTTATTTAACTATTATGGTGGTTGATAAACATTGAGAAGGTTCCTCCAACTCAATCCCAATTAAGCATCATTATGAACCCAATCAAATTAATTTGGAGTGATGAGATCAACATGATAATCCAAGAACCAGATACTCAAGATGTCCATAACCTGGGACACGACTAACCATGATTGGTTTATACACTCTACAGAGGTTTGCGCACTTCTCCCCACAAGACTCGAACACATCCATGATCGGAGATTCGAAACATAGTCTTTTTGAAGCATTAACTCTACTCTGGGTAGACAGTACCACCTACAACCCACTACATCTGCTAGTCTACCTCTTCAAGAGCTTCACGCAACTAACTCAACTATGCCAGAGCCCATATTGGCTTGTGGCTGCACACGGAAGTTTCTAGCATGAATAATCTTATGATCCCTTTGAGCCTGGGTGGCGAACCGTAGGATGATCACACGTGTACTCTGGGATATCCAAGGACAACACTGGATTCTCCAGTGCCCCGACAACCACTGGTACTCGGGGTGCCTCAACCAATCCACCCGATGTGTATTTAAGTAGCCACCTTAAGTTAACCATTAATTAACAATACTCACATCTGTCATGGATACACTCACCCAATCCACGTCTACGAGCATAGCATAGCAATATAAGCATAAACGTAGAAGTAACTCCCAAATGTTTGATAATAAAAGGACAATAGGTTCTACCTCATCATCTATTACCCAAACCCACATATTCAACAGATCCTAACCATGCAATGTTTGAGGTTTTATCTAATGCATAAAACTGGGTAGTAAAGAGGTATGATCAAAGTGTTACTTGCCTTGCTGATGATCCGCAAAACCTAGAGATTCGTAGTAGCACGCTTCGCACTCTGGGTACTCTATCACAGACAAAAAATAACATACATAAGCACTCAACTAGAAGCACGGGTAAAACTCAAATAAGATATCTAACCAGAAATTTCAACTGAAGGACTCTGGTTTGCAAAAAGAATCAAATCAAACGGAGCAACGAAACTCAAACCACGAAAGAAACAAGATCCGTTTACTATTCTGGACTAAAGTCAAAATTTACAGTACCAAAACCTTGTTCAAGTATGTTAAACAGAAAGAGGGCTTCGAGACGAAGATCTAGGCGCTTGAATCGCCTGAATCGGATAAACGAGCGAAAAGATAAACTAAAACGAAGATCAGGGCAGAAATCGCGATCGAAAATAATCGCGGAAAAACCCTGGAAAATAAAACGCGACGAATAGGCTAACGAACGAGCGTTCAATTTCTGCGGCTAACGGATGAACAGCCTTCGTTAAAATGATCGAATGGACAAATGTCCGCTATTTAACTAAACCAGAAAAAACGAACCGATCTAAAAAAAATAAACCTAGGGTTTCTAAAAAACGGAACGGTTTTTCTAAGAAATCCGGCAGCGGCGGCGGCTATACCTCTGGCAAGGTCGGCGGCGGCGGGCGGCGACTGGGCGGTCGGTGGCGGCGGAGGTTCCTCCGCGGCGGTCGGCGCATGCAAGGCGACGGTGGCAAGTGGCGTGGCGTCATGGATCAACGGATCAAGCGGCGGATCGAGGCGCGGCGCCGAGGTTCGACGGCGTGGCGGGACAGGCTGGTGGCGGGGTCGAGCCGTGGACTTTAGAGGCCGGCCGGGTATAGTGTCAAGGTCGGACACGGCCCGGTAAGGCGGTAACTTTTTTTTTAAATAATCCCGACGCGGAAAAACTAATAAAAGAAATACTAAACAGACTCCAAAAATCATGAAATAAATTTTCACGGTACTCTAATAATATTGCGGACAAAGAGAACATTTATTTGGTCCTCTAATGCAATTTTGAAAAACGCATTTTTTTCCTAATTCAAATAAAATAGCAACAAAACTCCGAATAAAATTCTTATTTAATTTTAATATTTCCCCCAATATTTATTTATTTTGGAGAAGTCATTTTATCCCCTCTCTTTTATTTTCATATAAGAAATATTCGAAGAGAAAATAATTAAAACCAAATGATCCTCTTTTCAAAATTTGAGAAAACTCAAATATGAAAATAACAAAATCCCCAACTCTTTCCGCGTCCTTGAGTTGCGTAGAATTTCTAGAATCAAGCAAAATGCAATAAAATATGATATGCAATGATGATCTAATGTATAACATTCCAAATTGAAAATTTGGCATGTTATAATTCTACAACTTTCATATACTTTTGGCAACTTTTTATATTATTTTTGGGTCTAACATATTGATCCAGTGCCCAGTGCCAGTTCCTGTTTATTATTGCATGTTTTATGTTTCGCAAAAACCCATAACAAACAGAGTCCAAACAGGATAAAAACGGACAGAGAATACTTTTGGAATATTTGTTGTACTTGGGAAGAAGAATCAACGCGAGACGGTGCCCGAGGATACCACGAGGCAAGGGGGCGCACCCCGGGGGGCAGCCACGCCCATGACCCTCGTGGGCACCCCGTAAGGCGGTTGCTGCTCTTCTTCGTCCGCAAGAAAGCTAATTTTTTGGAGAAAAATCTGGGCAGAAGTTTCAATCCAATCGGAGTTACGGATCTCCGAATATATAAGAAACGGTGAAAGGGCAGAATCTGAGAATGTAGAAACAGAGAGAGACAGAGAGATAGATTCAATCTCGGAGGGGATCTCGCCCCTCCCATGCCATGGGAGCCAAGGACCAGAGGGGAAACCCTCCTCCCATATAGGGAGAAGGTCAAGGAAGAATAAGAAGAAGGGGGACTCTTCCCCCTTGCTTATGGTGGCGCCGGAACGCCACCGGGGGCCATCGTCATCACCGTGATCTAAACCAACACCGCCACCATCTTCACCAACATCTCCATCCAACATCTCCATCACCTTCCCCCATCTATATTCAGTGGTCCACTCTCCCCCATCTCCATCACCCGCTGTACCCTCCACTTGAACATGGTGCTTTATGCTTCATATTATTATCCAATGTTGTGTTGCCATCCTATGATGTCTGAGTAGATTTTCGGTGTCCTATCGATGATTGGTGGATTGCTATGATTAGTTTAATTTGATTGTTCTTATGTTGTTGTCCTATTGTGCCCTCTGTGTCGCGCAAGCGTGAGGGATTCCCGCTGTAGGGTGTTCGCTTATAGCGGGGTGCTTGAGTGATGGAAGCATAAACCCGAGAAGGGGGTTGTGGCGTATGGGATAAAGGGGACTTGATGCTTTAATGCTATGGTTGGGTTTTAACTTAATGATCTTTAGTAGTTGCGGATGCTTGCTAGAGTTCCAATTATAAGTGCATATGATCCAAGAAGAGAAAGTATGTTAGCTTTTGCCTCTCCCACATAAAACTTGCTATCGGTCTAGTAAAGTAGTCAATTTCTTAGGGACAATTTCACAACTCCTACCACCACTTTTCCACACTCACTATATTTACTTTATTGCTTCTTTATCTAAACAGCCCCTAGTTTATTTTTACGCGCTCTTTCTTATCTTGCAAACTTATCCTATCACACCTACAAAGTACTTCTTGTTTCATACTTGTTCTAGGTAAAGCGAACGGCAAGCGTGTGTAGAGTTGTATCAGTGGTCGATAGAACTTGAGGGAATATTTGTTCTACCTTTAGCTCCCGACACTCTTACTTATCGAAAAAGGCTACAATTGATCCCCTATACTTGTGGGTTATCACTTGCCAACTAAAGAATAGGTTGGAATAAGAAATTGACTCAACAAAAATAAAATTAACAAGAAAGTAAAAGATAAGCCCTTCGTAGAGGGAAGCATGGATTTGTAGAGGTGCCAGAGCTCAAAGCTTAAAAGAGAGATGAATATAATATTGAGAAACATGCCTTTCTTGTCAACGTCATGATCGAGAGTTCTCAATATCTTCCATGCTAAACACATTGTCAGCAGTTCCCAAGCGGAAAGGTAAAGTTTACGCCCCCTCAACCATTCAAACGCAAGCCATGGATAGCCGAATCCTCGGGTGCCCTCCACACAATCAACTTTCTAGGGGAGTTTGTTTCATTTTTTCATTTTGATTACAGGACTAGGCATCCCAAGTACCAGCCTCTATCGTGCAATGACAAGTGAATAAACACTCATCATGTGAATAACCCTCTTAGCATGGAAGATACTGAACACCCCTGTGGCTCCATGAGCGATACAGACATCCAAAACATATGTTTATTTGAATTATTTGAGGTGGCACATGCAAATTTACTTGGAACGGCAGGGTAATATGATATATAGGTAGGTATGGTGGATACTCACAGAAGAAACTTGGCTGAAGGATTTTGGACGCACAAGCAGTATTCCCTCTTAGTACAATTTTTTTGGCTAGCAACTAAACAAGCACCACATGTTGGAGCATCGATAACAATATAAATTCGATGCAAATATACCCAAACATAACTCGTTACGCTGTCTTTCTTGTCCAACTTCAACTAATTTGCTCAAGTTTGAAAATAATTAATGGGTATTCACAACCATAAAATTTGTCCAAGATAATATAATTGTATGTGAAATTTTGCATCCATATACTAATCATTCATGAATTGCTTGCATGCCCAATATTGTGATTGTCAAACTTCAATAAAGTTTACTTTCTAAACCCAATGTGAAACTACTACTAGGCCTAATACAAGTATACAAAGCACATATAATTTCAACTTTATTATATTCTATTCGTTCAACAATTTACTCTTAGGATATAAGTGAAGCACAAGAGTAAATGACAAACTACTCCAAAAAGATATAAGTGAAGATCATATGAGTAGTTAAATAATTAAGTACCTATGTGAGGAATCTCTCTAAAATAACTTTCAAATCAAAGTATTTTATTAAAACAAGAAATAAAATAAAATGACACTCCAAGAATAGCACATCTCATGAGAAGAAGCAAAAACTTAGGCTCAACTTATAATTGTTAATGAAGAAAGGTGGGATGCCTACCGGGGCATCCCCAAGCTTGGATGCTTGAGACTTCTTGGAATATTAAATTGGGATGCCTTGGGACTACCCTAGCTTAAGGTTTTGTGTCTCCTTAATTCCTCTCATATCACGGTTTCTCTAAATCTCAAAAACTTCATCTACACAAAACTCAATAAGAACTCGTGAGATAAGTTAGTATAAATCAATGCAAAACATTATCATTCTCTACTATAACAAATTACTTCAATTATAATTTAACATTGTATTCTAAATGCTTCTTCATATTTAATACTCCTGTCCTTAAATAGAATCATTAAACAAGCAAACATATGCAAACACAATAGCAATCTGTCTAAACAGAATAGTCTATAAAGGATAAAGGAAGATTCATACTTCTTTAACTCCAAAAATTCTTAAAAATTACCACGAAGTAGAAAATTAATCATAGCTTATTGTGTAAAAGTTTAATTTTTTTCTCATGATCTGAATATTCAAGACATAACATAAAACCTTTTGTTTTAAAGCAACAACATATAGACTTGCAAATTGAGCATGGTGAAGGCTATACTTGGCACTTCTATTGAAATAAAAGATACAAAACAACATCAAGAAAATCACAACAAAAGGAAATGACGCTCCAAGCAAAACACATATCATGTGATGAATAAAATTACAGCTCCAAGTGTGGTTACCGCTAGTGTTGAAGACTAAAGAGGGGATGCCTTTTGGGGCATCCCCAAGCTTAGTTTCTTTGATCTTCCTTGAATGTTACCTTAGGGTTCGTGGGGCATCCCTAAGCTTAGGGTCTTGCCACTCCTTATTCTCCATACCTATATCCCACCCAAACCTTGAAAACTTCAATCATACAAAACTTAACAGAACTCCGTGAGATAGGTTACTATGATAAAGAGAAAATCATTCACTTTGGTACTGTCAAGACAAGATTAATATTTTTTCTCAATAATTCCTATAGTACGCTATCATTTATACAATTTATATTGACCAATATAAACCATAAAAACTAGAAAAGAAGCAAACTATGCATTGAAAATAGAATCTGTCAGAAATAGAGCAGTCTGTAATGATCTGAACAACAACCATACTTCTATAACTCCACGAATTACGAAAACTTAGGACAATGCAGGAAGTTTGTACATTAATCATGTGTAAAAATTTCAGAATTTTTCAATGCTCTGGTGATTTTAAACAATTCTGTTACTTGAGGCAAAATTTTTGTTTTTGGATAGAATAAAGACGAGTATCATCCACACTATCCCAAAGGCTTTACTTGTTACTTTATTGAAACAAAAGCTATAAAACATGATTACTATAGTATCCTAATCATGTTAACACACAAAAACAGTAGGGGTAAATATTGGGTTGTCTCCCAACAAGTGCTTTTCTTTAATGCCTTTTAGCTAGGCATGATGATTTCAATGATGCTCACATAAAAGATAAAAATTGAAACATAAAGAGAGCAACATGGATAACATGGGAAGCACATTTAAGCCTAACCCACTTTCTATTCATAGGGTTTTTCGTAACACCCTGGATTTTTGCCCTTTTGTTTTTCTGATGATTTTCTTGGATTCCTTGATTTGAATTGTTTTTCTCTGGCTTTGTGGTTCTGAAACTTAGGAAGACCATGTCTTCCTAGGTTTTATAGTGGCTTGTCATCCTCATCATCATCCCAAGATCATGTCATCTTCATCCTTGACCTAATCCAATATTCTATTTCTAGGGAATATTCATTTCTATTAACGGAATAACCCTTTAGACTCTAGGTTGTGAAGCAAACTACCTTTCTGCCTCTCCATAAATCCCCAAATAATTCTCATAAATTGTTTGGGTCCTATCTTGCTTAAATATGGCAAAACATTTCATTGCCATGTTCAAAAATCATCCACAAATAATTCCCTAGAAAATCATGATACTTACTTGTTCCCTAAGCAACCAAATCCCGAGGACGAGATTTCTTTAAGGTGGAAGGTTTGTAACACCTTGGATTTTGCCCTTTTCTTTTTCTGATGATTTTCTTGGATTTCTTGATTTGAATTATTTTTTTGTGGCTATGTGGTTCTGAAACTTGGGAATATCATGTCTTCCTTGGTTTTATAGTGGTTTGTCATCCTCATCATCATCCCAAGATCATGTCATCTTCGTCCTTGACCTAATCCAATATTGCTTTCTAGGGAATATTCCATTCTATTAAAGGAATAACCCTTTAAACTCTAGGTTGCGAAGCAACCTACCTTTTTGCATCTCCATCAATCCCCAAATAATTCTCATAAATTGTTTGGGTCCTATCTTGCACAAATATGGCAAAACATTTCATTGCCATGTTCAAAAATCATCCACCAATAATTCTTTTCCTATCCTGCCCTAAATGGCACTTTGCAAAGCAAGTGCTATTTTTCTTTTCTTGTTTGCCTCCAAACTTTTTGGACATCATTTCAAGTCCATATCCTGCCCTCATGCAATTTTTCAACCACATTTGCCTAGTAAATGTTTTTAGCTAATTTCCAAAGTTTATGTCCCGAACGGAACTTTTTGAAGGAAGTATATTCTAGGCATGTCCAAATGAGATGAAACTTTTCCAAATAATTCATTTGACCAAATCATGTCTCTCTACCAAATTTGAGCTCATGTAACCCTTCCATATGAGCCCGACTCCAAATCTTGGTTTCTGGTCAGATTTTCACTTTGCCAAGCACCCATATTTTATATTGCTTCATTTAAGCTGGACATTTTCCAGGACATTCTCTTACCCATATTAACTCCCTCCACCAAGTTTTGACTCAATTTATCAAACCATTTGCCCTATGCAATTTTTCCAAATTTCTATCTAGGGAGATGCTTTATGAAGCAAGTGCTATTTTGGCAAGTCCAAATGGCATGAAACCTTTTGGGCATCTTCATATCTTCAAATAATTGGGCCATGTCCATTTTCAGCTCATTTCATGCACTTAAGTGAGTGCTGCTTCTTCATCTCCATTTCTGGCCATTATATCACTTTCTACAGCAAGTACCCTCTAAACCTTTCCTCTTGAGCTGATTTTTGGCCATCACCATCATCTTAGTATGTGATCATCACCAGGCAAATCCCTTCCTTCGTTCGCAAGCTGGTGTCCCCACTGCACAACACAAACACTTTCCTGTTGGTCTGCTTAGGGGCCATTTGCAATTCTCTTCTTTGCCCCTGGACCGAATTCTTTCTTCATTTGGACTAAGGGCAATATGGAATATTTACTAGACATGGTCGGCTTGGCCAGACTGCAGCGCGTGCGCCAGTTCACGCGGTGACTGCCTGACCGGCATGCACTATCTCGCGCTGTGGTGAGTGGAGCCCCATGTCTCGGCCGTTTCCTCCATCTTCTCGAGCGTTGATCGTGTCCAGTAGTTCCCACGTGAGCCTCTGCATCGTCCCGTGCCAGGGCCCCCTCCTGTTTCGCCGTCGTCGAGCGCTGGCAGCTGCGCCCTTGCCGCGTCCAACCACTGTCATCCATTTGAGCGCAGCTCGAGCTCACCTGTGATGCTCCTGAGCCTTCCCCTGGCCTATATAAGGCGTGTCCGACTTCCTCCGCAGCTCACCCACTCCTCCCTCGCCTCATTTGCGCACCGGAGTGCCTCAATCTCGCCATTCTTCTCGGACCACCGTAGCCCTCGCCAGAGTTCATCTTGCTTCCGGCCGTCCTAGCCACTCCCTCACCGTTCCACCACCTCCACCCTCTTCCCCTCGTCCCTGAGGACCGCACCACCCCCTCTTCCTCCCCGGGGACGTCCCGCATCACCGGAGAGCCCCACCGTACTGCCCGCCTCCTGTCATCCTCCTGTCGCCATCGCTCGCCATTGTTCCAGGCCACCCCGGCGCCGGCTGACCTCGGGAACGGGTGCGGTGTGGCGCGGCGAACCCGTCGGTGTGCTCGGCCGGTCTGGAGCTGGCCTGAGCCGGCCGGCCCCCTCGCCGGTCTTCCCACCCCTATCCTCCTCTGCCTCATGCGAGGACGGAGGGAGGAAGAGGACAACGACGTCGTTCAGCCCCTCCCCTGCCCCTGGGCCCCACGCGCCAGTATCACACCCCTCCATCGCACGTGGAAAGTGGAAACGTCTTCTGGTGAGTCCATTTTCATTTGAGGAAAGCGTATTCCTTTCCTTCTTTGGCTAAAATGTGTTTTCTCCTTTGGAAAACATATTTATCTCTACTGCAGCCAAGAATGCGCTTTCTCTGCTCAGAAAGCACATTTTCTAATATGTGCCTCTGCCTTATCCACTCAGGGACCCGTTGGTGATAAAAATATTCATAGATTCATCCCTCTTGTTCATCACCTCGTATCTCCGCGGCCGTAACTCCGATCGAGGTGAAACCAACACCCACTTCTTCGTCTTGTCAAGATTTTTCTGTTGGTAAATTTTTCACTATGTGGTCCCATAGTGAAAATGACCATTTTACCATTGCTTCTAAGCAGCCCCTTCGAGAGAGAAGAACGTCCGGCCTTTCTTTCCACGGTTTCTCCGCACTTCTCCCCGGAGTCTCCGTCACCCCCAGGCAAGCCAAAACAACCACATGAATGATAGACATGCAGTAGCCATGGTTTCTACTTGAATATTTAATAAAAGTTTGCCTGTTATCTGACTGCCTGTTTGCTACTATTGCCGTTGTTTCGGTTATGCTCATGTATTCATGTTCACCTTCATGTTGTGTTTCGATGCATCTTGTTATCTTGTACTTCTTGCTAGTATTATTGTTACATGTCATGCTTGGTAGTGTTACATGCTGGTAGTAGTGATGTTCCTTCTGGTGCATGCTTATAGTCTGTTATCCAATACCATTGCAGTGCATGTTCCTTTGCATCTAGTTGGTTACATGCTTACTTGGTAGTATTCTTGTATGTTCTTGCTTGGTATTTATTGTTTTTGATGCTAGTGGTCATGCTATGCTCATGTGTATTGTTATACTTATGCTCGTCAGTATGCCATGCTCGTTTGGTTAAATGCTTCATTGTTGATCTGCTTGATGATTATGTTGCACATCCATGCTTATGTTGACATCATGCTCATGCATTATAGTTGCATCATGTTATTTTACTATGGCTTGGCATATTGCATTCAAGTTTAACCGGATAATAATGAACTTGAATAATTGTTGGCTGAGTCATGGTGCCACCAAGTCGAGATGACCAGTGAAGCCACATTTGCCTTTATGGGAAGGCCCTAATGAGGTCTATTGTCATACCTCTCGCCGGTGCCTCCAACGAAGGAAGGTTATGGGCGCACGCTACCCTGATCAGGTAGGCGGACATAAGCCTTGTATGCCCGAGTTGTTTGCATGCTTTGTCCCTGTTTGGGACCGTTTATCTTTTGCCACGACGGTGGCCATCGGATGTCACAGGTTGACATCGGGGTCACCCAGGACTTAGCACAAAGGGGAGTTGGTCAGAATGGACAAGAGAGTGTGATGTCAATAGATCGGTTGTGTCGGAGTGTCGTTGGTCCACCCGAATGGGAGCACGAGGCCATGGATTCTGTGGTGTTGGTACACTGTGCTAACATCTGCAGAGTGTGTGTTTAATCAGTTGATAGCCGCGCCCGCGGATATGGGCCCAATTTGTAGTCGGTCACACTATGAGCCAACTATAATAGTAACTTGTTTAACCTGGTCCGATGATGAGAAAGAGGTTGGTTGTGATCAAGAGAGGATCATGAAGGTATCATGGATACCAATGTTGGTTGATCTTTATGTGATCGCGAGGTAATCACGGTGGTATCTTGGATACCGAGGTTGGTAAGTTGATGCATGAGATGGTTACGAGGTAACCGCCGAGCTAGAGTAAGTTGGTGCATGATAATGTTAGTCAGTTGCATGTTAGTATCATCATGTTGATATGCTCATGCTATGCTTATTCTAGTCATATCATGTTCAGTTTGTGCATGCCATGTTATCCTGATAGTATCATGCTCATGATTGATTTAACCTGCTAATGCCATGTTGTTGTTTATCTTGACTACTTTTGGTTATTGTGAGCTTGCAAGTACATTCAATGTACTGACCTGGCGTGTCATGCCAGTTTGCAGGTCGTGCCTAGATTGCTTGCTTATTTGGTGTGGTTCCTATGTTCCTGAGCTAGGATAAACGTTCCAGCCAGAGTCCCTGTGGATTGGAGTCCATCATCGTCATTCGTCGTTCCGCTGCCAGTAGTTGTTCCTGAAGGAAATATGCCCTAGAGGCAATAATAAAGTTATTATTTATTTCCTTATTTCATGATAAATGTTTATCATTCATGCTAGAATTGTATTAACCGGAAACATGATACATGTGTGAATGCATAGACAAAACAAGATGTCACTAGTATGCCTCTACTAGACTAGCTTGTTAATCAAAGATGGTTATGTTTCCTAACCATGAACAAAGGAGTTGTTATTTGATTAACGAGGTCACATCATTAGTAGAATGATCTGATTGACATGACCCATTCCCTTAGCTTAGCACACGATCGCTTAGTATGTTGCTACCGCTTTTATCCATGACTTATACATGTTCCCGTAACTATGAGATTATGCAACTCCGCTTACGGAGGAACACTTTGGTGCTACCAAACGCCACAACGAATCGGGTGATTATAAAGGAGTACTACAGTGTCTCCAAAGGCGTATGTTGGGTTGGCGATTTTGAGATTAGGTTTTGTCACTCCGATAGTCGGAGAGGTATCTCTGGGCCCTCTCGGTAATGCACATCATCAAGCCTTGCAAGCACTACAACTAATGAGTTAGTTGTGAGATGATGTATTACTTAACGAGTAAAGAGACTTGCTGTAGAACGAGATTGAACTAGGTATTGGATACCGACGATCGAATCTCTGCAAGTAACATACCGATGACAAAGGAACAACGTATGTTGTTATGCGGTCCGACCGACAAAGATCTTCGAGAATATGTAGGAACCAATATGGGCATCCGTGTCCCGCTGTTGGTTATCGACCGTGAATGGTTCTAGGTCATATCTACATTGTTCTCGAACCGTAGGGTCCGCACGCTTAAGGTTTCGATGATGCTTATTATGAGTTTATGTGTTTTGATGTACCAAGGAGTTCGAGTCCCTGATGTGATCACGGACATGACGAGGAGTCTCGGAATGGTCGAGACATAAAGATTGATATATTGGAAGCCTATGTTTGAGTTCGAATGGTTCCGCAAAACGGAATTTATCGAGTAACGGAGGTTACTGGAACCCCGGGAGGTGAATGGGCCTCGATGGGCCTTGGTGGAAAGGAGAAGGGCAGCCCAAGGTGGCACGCCCCCCCTTCCCTAGTCCTACTAGGACTAGGAGAAGGCCGCCCTCTCTCTCTCTTTCCCTCCCGGAATCCTAGTCCAACTAGGATTGGGGGGGGAAATCCTACTCCTGAGGGAGTAGGACTCCTGTATGCCGCCTTTGGCCGCCGCCCCTTCCCCCGGCTCCTTTATATACGGGCAGGGGGCACCTTGGAACACACAAGTTGATCGTGAGATCGCTCTCTTAGCCGTGTCGGTGCCCCTCCACCATATTCCACCTCGGTTATACCGTCATGAAGCTTAGGCGAAGCCTGCGCGGTGAAACATCAAGATCGTCACCACGCCGTCGTCTTGACGGAACTCTCCCTCGACACTCGGCTGGATCGGAGTACGAGGGACGCCATCGAGCTGTGTGTCAAGAACTCGGGCGCCGGAGTAACGGCGCCGGATCGGTCGGATCGCGAGGAGAACGTCGACTACTTCCTCTACGCCAGATCGCTTCGCCGGGTCTACAAGGGTATGTGGACAACACTCTCCCTCTCGCTGCTATACATCACCATGATCTTGCGTGTGCGTAGGAAATTTTTGAAATTACTACGCTCCCCAACAAAGGCATCCGAGCCTAGGTTTTTCTATGGTTTGATGTTTTGCACGAGTAGAACACAAGTGAGTTGTGGGCGATACAAGTCATACTACCTACCAAAGATGTCATACTTTGGTTCAGCGGTATTGTGAGATGAAGCGCCTGCATCGACATTACGCCAGACGCTTACGCGAGATCGGTTTCACCGCCACGAGCACTCGCTGCTTAAAGGTGACCGTGGGTGTCTGCTCTCTCACTTTAGTTGAACCGAGTGTGGCTACGCCGGTCCTTGAGAAGGTTAAAACGAGTCTATTTGACGAAGTATCGCTGTGGTTTTGATGCGAGGTGAGACTAGTTCTTGCTTAAGCCCGTAGCAGCCACGTAAAATTTGCAACAACAAAGTAGAGGACGCCTAACTTGTTTTTGCAGGCATGTTGTGATGTGATATGGTCAAGACGTGATGCTATATTTTATTGTATGAGATGATCATGTTTTGTAACCGGTTATCGGCAATCGGCAGGAGCCATATGGTTGTCGCTTATTGTATGCAATGCAATCGCTCGTAATGCTTTACTTTATCACTAAGCGTAGCGATAGTCGTAGTAGCATAAGTTTGGCGAGACGACAACGATGCTGCGATGGAGATCAAGGTGTCGCGCCGGTGACGATGGTGATCATGGTGGTGCAACAAGATGGAGATCATGAAGCACAAGATGATGATGACCATATCATATCACTTATATTGATTTGCATGTGATGTTTATCCTTTTATGCATCTTATCTTGCTTTGATCGACGGTAGCATTATAAGATGATCTCTCACTAAATTATCAAGAAGTGTTCTCCCGGTATGCACCGCTGCCAAAGTTCGTCGTGCCTGCACACCACGTGATGATCGGGTGTGATAAGCTCTCGTCCATCTACAACGGTGCAAGCCAGTTTTGCACGCAGAATACTCGGGTTATACTTGACGAGCCTAGCATATGCAGATATGGCCTCGGAACACGGAGACCGAAAGGTCGAGCGTGAATCATATAGTAGATATGATCAACATAAGATGTTCACCATTGAAAACTACTCCATTTCACGTGATGATCGGTTATGGTTTAGTTGATTTGGATCACGTGATCACTTAGATGACTAGAGAGATGTTTTTCTAAGTGGGAGTTCTTAAGTAATATGATTAATTGAACTTAAATTTATCATGAACTTAGTACCGATAGTATCTTGCTTGTTTATGTTTGATTGTAGATAGATGGCTCGTCTTTGTTGTTCCGTTGAATTTTAATGCGTTCCTTGAGAAAGCAAAGTTGAAAGATGATGGTAGCAATTACACGGATCGGGTCCGTAATTTGAGGATCATCCTCATTGTCTTTGCACGTAAGAGCTACGCCCCGGATGCACCGCTAGGTGCCAGTGCTCTTGCTAATGCAACTGCAGATGTTATGAACGTCTGGCGAGCAAAGTCGATGACTACTCTATAGTTCGATGTGCCATGCTTTACGGCTTAGAACCGGACTTCAACGACGTTTTGAACGTCATGGAGCATATGAGATGTTCCAGAGTTGAAGTTGATATTCCAACAGTAATGCCCGGATTGAGAGATATGAAGTCTCCAATAAGTTCTATAGCTGCAAGATGGAGGAGAATAGTTCATTAGTGAGCATATACTCGTAATGTCCGGGTACTACAATCACTTGACACAATTGGGAGTTAATCTTCCGGATGATTGTGTCATTGATGTAATTCTTCAATCACCGCCACCAAGCTACAAAGGCTTCGTGATGAACTATAATATGCAAGGGTTAGTAAAGACTATACCGAGCTCTTCGCAATGCTAAAGGCTGGAGGTAGAAATCAAGAAGGAGCATCAAGTGTTGATGGTCAATAAGACCACTAGTTTCAAGAAGAAAGGCAAAGGGAAGAAGAAGGAATTCAAGAAGAACAGCAAGCAAGTTGTCGGGAGAAGAAACCCAAGTCCGGCCCTAAACCTGAAATCGAGTGCTTCTACCGCAAGCGATCGTCCATCGGAAGCGGAACTGCCCCAAGTATTTGGCGGATAAGAAGGATGGCAAGGTGAACAAAGGTATATGTGATATACATGTTATTGATGTGTACCTTACTAGAGCTCGTAGTAGCACTGGTATTTGATATTGGTTCTTGCTAATATTTGCAACTCAAACAGGGACTACTGATTGCTTAACTCGCAAAGGACGAGGTGACGATCTTGCTGGGAAATGGTTCCAAAGTCGATGTGATCGCGGTCGGCACGCTACCTCTACATCTACCTTCGGATTAGTTTTAGACCTAAATAATTGTTATTTGGTGCTGCGTTGAGCATGAACATTATATCTGGATCTTGTTTGATGCGAGACGGTTATTCATTTAAATCGAGAATAATGGTTGTTCTATTTATATGAGTAATATCTTTTATGGTCATGCACCCTTGAGGAATGGTCTATTTTGATGAATCTCGATAGTAATGATACACATATTCATAATGTTGAAACCAAAAGATGCAGAGTTGATAATGATAGTGCAACTTATTTGTGGCAATCGCCGTTTAGGTCATATCGATGTAAAGCGCATGAAGAAACTCCATGCCGATGGACTTTTGGAGTCACTTGATTATGAATCACTTGGCACTTATGAACCGTGCCTCATGGGCAAGATGACTAGAACACCGCTTCTCCGTACTATGGAGAGAGCAACAGATTTGTTGGAAATCATACATACGATGTATGTGGTCCGATGAATATTGAGGCTCGTGGCGGATATCGTTATCTTCTCACCTTCACAGATGACTTAAGCGATATGGGTATATCTACTTAATGAAACATAAGTCCAAACGCTTGAAAAGTTCAAAGAATTTCAGAGTGAAGTTGAAAAACATCGTAACAAGAAAATTAAGTTTCTACGATCCGATCGTGGAGGTGAATATTTGAGTTACGAGTTTGGTCTACATTTGAAACAATGCGAATAGTTTCGCAACTTACGCCACCCTAACACCACAACAGAATGGTGTGTCCGAACGTCGAATCGTACTTTACTAGATATGGTACGATCTATGATGTCTCTTACAGATTTACCGCTATCATTTTGGGGTTATGCTCTAGAGACGGCCGATTCACACCGAATAGAACACCGTCGAAATCCGTTGAGACGACACCTTATGAACTGTGGTTTAGCAAGAAACCAAAGTTGTCGTTTCTTAAAGTTTGGGGATGCGATGCTTATGTGAAAAAGCTTCAACCCGATAAGCTCGAACCCAAATCGAGAAATGTGTCTTCATAGGATACCCAAAGGAGACAGTTGGGTACACCTTCTATCACAGATCCAAGGCAAGACATTCGTTGTTAAGAATGGATCCTTTCTAGAGAAGGAGTTTCTCTCGAAAGAAGTGAGTGGGAGGAAAGTGGAACTTGATGAGGTAATAGTACCTTCTCCCTTACTTGAAAGTAGTTCGTCACGAAACCAGTTTACGAGACACCTACGCCAAGTAGTGAGGAAGTTGATGATGTTGATCATGAAACTTCAGATCAAGTTTCGCAGAACCTCGTAGATCAACCAGAGTAAGATCCGCACTGAGTGGTACGGTAATCCTGTTCGGAAGTCATGCTACTAGATCATGATGAACCTCGAACTATGAAGAAGCGATGGTGAGCCCAGATTCCATAAAATGGCTTGAGGCCATGAAATGCTGAGATGGGATCCATGTATGAAAACAAAGTGTGGACTTTGGTTGACTTGCCCGAGGGTAGGCAAGCAATAGAAAACAAGTGGATCTTCAAGAAGAAGACCGACGCGACGGTAATGTTATCGTTTATAAAGCTCGACTTGTCGCAAAAGGTTTTCGACAAGTTCAAGGGTTGACTACGATGAGACCTTCTCACCCGTGGCGATGCTTAAGTCCGTCCGAATCATGTTAGCAATTGCCGCATTTTATGATTATGAAATTTGGCAAATGGATGTAAAGACGCCTTCTGAATGGATTTACGGAAGAAGAGTTGTATATGATGCAACCGAAGGTTTTATCGATCCAAAGGGAGCTAACAAAGTGTGCAAACTCCAGCGATCCATATATGGACTGGTGCAAGCATCTCGAGTTGGAATAAACGCTTTGATAGTGTGATCAAAGCATTTGGGTTTGTACAGACTTTTGGAGAAGCTCAGATTTACAAGAAAGTGAGTGGAGCTCAGAGCATTTCGATTTTATATGTGGATGACATATTACTGATCGGAAATGATATAGAATTTCTGGATAGCATAAAGGGATACTTGAATAAGAGTTTTTCAATGAAAGACCTCGGTGAAGCTGCTTACATATTGGGCATCAAGATCTATAGAGATAGATCAAGACGCTTAATTGACTTTCACAAAGCACGACCTTGACAAAGTTTTGAAGAAGTTCAAAATGGATCAAGCAAAGAAAGGGTTCTTGCCTGTGTTACAAGGTGTGAAGTTGAGTCAGACTCAATGCCCGACCACCGCAGAAGATAGAGAGAAAATGAAAGATGTTCCCTATGCTTCAGCCATAGGCTCTATCATGTATGCAATGTCAGGTACCGACTGATGTGTGCCTTGCTATAAGCCTAGCGAGGAGGTACCAAAGTAATCCAGAGTGGATCATCGGACAGCGGTCAAGAACATCCCAAATACCGAAAAGGACGAAGGATATGTTTCTCGATATGGAGGTGACAAAGAGCTCATCGTGAACGGCTACGTTGATGCAAGCTTTGACACCGATCCGACGATTCTAAATCGCAGACGGATACGATTTACACTAAACGGAGGAGCCGTCGGTTGGTGCAGTTCTAAACAAAGCGTCGAAGCGGGATCTACATGTGAAGCGGAATACATAGCTGCTTCGAAGCAGCTAATGAAGGAGTCGGATGAAGGAGTTCATATCCGATCTAGGTGTCATACCTAGTGCATCGGGTCCAATGAAAATCTTCTGTGACAATATCGGAGCAATTGCCTTAGCAAAGGAATCCAGATTTCACAAGAGGACCAAGCACATCAAGAGACGCTTCAATTCCATCCGGACTTAGTCCAGATCGAGACATAGAGATTTGCAAGATACATACGGATCTGAATGTTGCGCACCCGCTGACTAAGCCTCTTCCACGAGCAAAACATGATCAGCACCAAGACTCCATGGGTGTTAGAATCATTACTGTAATCTAGATTATTGACTCTAGTGCAAGTGGGAGATCAAGGAAATATGCCCTAGAGGCAATAATAAAGTTATTATTTATTTCCTTATTTCATGATAAATGTTTATCATTCATGCTAGAATTGTATTAACCGGAAACATGATACATGTGTGAATGCATAGACAAAACAAGATGTCACTAGTATGCCTCTACTAGACTAGCTTGTTAATCAAAGATGGTTATGTTTCCTAACCATGAACAAAGGAGTTGTTATTTGATTAACGAGGTCACATCATTAGTAGAATGATCGATTGACATGACCCATTCCTTAGCTTAGCACACGATCGCTTAGTATGTTGCTACTGCTTTTATCCATGACTTATACATGTTCCTGTAACTATGAGATTATGCAACTCCGCCACGGAGGAACACTTTGGTGCTACCAAACGTCACAACGAATCGGGTGATTATAAAGGAGTACTACAGTGTCTCCAAAGGCGTATGTTGGGTTGGCGTATTTGAGATTAGGTTTTGTCACTCCGATAGTCGGAGAGGTATCTCTGGCCCTCTCGGTAATGCACATCATCAAGCCTTGCAAGCACTACAACTAATGAGTTAGTTGTGAGATGATGTATTACGGAACGAGTAAAGAGACTTGCCGTAACGAGATTGAACTAGGTATTGATACCGACGATCGAATCTCGCAAGTAACATACCGATGACAAAGGAACAACGATGTTGTTATGCGGTCCGACCGACAAAGATCTTCGAGAATATGTAGGAACCAATATGGGCATCCAGGTCCCGCTGTTGGTTATTGACCGTGAATGGTTCTAGGTCATGTCTACATTGTTCTCGAACCGTAGGGTCCGCACGCTTAAGGTTTCGATGATGCTTATTATGAGTTTATGTGTTTTGATGTACCAAGGAGTTCGAGTCCCGGATGTGATCACGGACATGACGAGGAGTCTCGGAATGGTCGAGACATAAAGATTGATATATTGGAAGCCTATGTTTGAGTTCGAATGGTTCCGCAAAACGGAATTTACTGAGTACCGGAGGTTACTGGAACCCCGGGAGGTGAATGGGCCTCGATGGGCCTTGGTGGAAAGGAGAAGGGCAGCCCAAGGTGGCGCGCCTCCCCCTTCCCTAGTCCTACTAGGACTAGGAGAAGGGCCGCCCCCTCTCTCTCTTTCCCTCCGGAATCCTAGTCCAACTAGGATTGGGGGAATCCTACTCCCAGAGGGAGTAGGACTCCTGTATGCCCCTTTGGCCGCCGCCCCTTCCCCTGGCTCCTTTATATACGGGGCAGGGGGCACCTTGGAACACACAAGTTGATCGTGAGATCGCTCCTTAGCCGTGTCGGTGCCCCCTCCACCATATTCCACCTCGGTTATACTGTCACAAGCTTAGGCGAAGCCTCGCGCCGATGAAACATCAAGATCGTCACCACGCCGTCGGTTGACGAACTCTCCCTCGACACTCGGCTGGATCGGAGTACGAGGACATCATCGAGCTGTACGTGTGTCAAGAACTCGGGCGTCGAGTAACGGCACCGGATCGGTCGGATCGCGAGGAGAACGTCGACTACTTCCTCTACGCCAGATCGCTTCGCTTGGGTCTACAAGGGTATGTGGACAACACTCTCCCTCTCGTTGCTATACATCACCATGATCTTGCGTGTGCGTAGGAAAATTTTTGAAATTACTACGTTCCCCAACAGTTCCGCTGCCTCGAGTTGTTATGCTGCTTGCATAGAGCAACTATGGTTGGCGTAGTGTGGTTGTGCCGATGTTATTCATTGTAATATCGGAGACCTTGTATTCGTATTCATGTTATAATAGAGAGCTTGTTTGTTCTATTCTCAGAAGTGTCATATTCCAGAAGACTTCACCTCGATCTCTGGGCTGGAATATGGGGCGTTCTGGTTTCTCTGAGCTAGGGTGCCACATGGCTTGATATTAGAGCAGGTCTGGCTATAGAGCATTCTTGCTCGCTGGAACGTTAGAAAATGGTAGTATCTGGTTTGGTTGTTGCCCTTGTTTGCTGCATTTGGTTGTTGCGTTTGTTTGCTGCATATAGTCTTATTCGGTGACCCCTAACCCCTGTTCCGTGCGTAGATGGTGGTCAGCTTCCATGAGTCAAGTGCCCTTCCTAGAGCTCCCGGTGCTATTCCTGTTGCGTTCAATCCCACTCCTGCACCTCTTAGCTTTGCCACTCTCCTTGGTGATATGTGTCATAGCATATATCCCCTCGGAGATCCACCTCATTATCAAGTATTCCAGTTTTCTGCCAAAAGAAGAATCCTGGAGTATGTTGCTCATGTCCATCTGCCAGCCCCGATTGCTGTTGGTAAGCGCACCTACAGTTTCCGTGGTGGTTAAGGTGCTACTCCCGAGCGTGCCATTCAGCTTGACGCAATGGCAGGAATCACCAGTCTTCGTCAACAAGAGAGCCTGGTGCAAGAAAACTGTGCTTATCTGTACTATCCCACCAACGTAAAGAATCCTAAGCGGATCAAGTTTCCGTCGTTCAACCCTCAAGATGACCCGACTATCTCCACCCTGTCCCATTACATGATAGCCGAGCGTCTTCTTATTTCCGAGTTAGTTCGAGATGCCATCTGAGCAAGGAGCTATCTTGGTGCCACCCTACCTCAGTGTCCACCTGCTTCTCCAACCCCTCTGCCTCGTCCATCCGGAGTTTCAGAGTCAGCAGTTCCACTCGCTACTCCCTTAGTTTCTTTGTTAGTCCCCAATCGTTTGCTCAAGCGTAAGGTGTAGTCCTTCGTGTAGTGCATGTGCATCTGCTGTAGTACCATTGTTGGGGATATGACTATTGGGTATGACCCCATCAGGAGGGGTCGAGTCATGCCATTGACGACTCAATAATAAAGATGGCGGGTCATGAAGCAAGCCTATTGAAGGCCCAAGACACCTAGGCAGCTTGAGGCCCAAAAGGATGAACCGCCATATGTTTAACTTGTACTGTAAGGCAAGCTTAGCTAGTCACCGAGCCGGGCACATTGTGTATGAGCCGGCCGAGACTTTGTAAGCCGTCGGGCATCAACCTGTGTATATAAAGGGGTGACCCGGCTGCGGGTTAGGGCAAGAAAACAATAGATCGATAACTAAGTGAACCGTATTCGCTCCCTGGTGACCGAAACCAAAAGAAATACAACCTAAAGAAGGAGTAGGCTTTTACCTCATTGAGAGTGGTTGAACCTGGGTAAAACCTCTTTGTTTCCTTTGTCCCATTTAATCCTTCAAGCTAACCTAGCGGCAATGGCTCCACACCTAAGTCCTCTTGCTAGGGCATCTGCCGTGTTAAGTCCACCACAGTTGGCGCCCGCCGTGGGGCCAGCGCACGGTGGTTTCCAGTTACTTGAAGGGCAACTTCGCAGGGATCAAGGGATACGCCATGCGTCAGATGACTAAGAGTCGCCGCGGCAAGCTCTACATCAACGACGTGGGTTGGGGCCCTGAGGCCGGCTCAATTGAGTACGGGTACCGGGTCCCCTTCAGCAGTATTCATGTCTTCATCGGCAAGTTCGGCGAGTCGGAAGCTGAGCCAGACACCTACACCGACATCGTCGAGACGGCTCAGCGCGTGCAACCCACCAAGTTTCAAGCCACCCTGAAGTGTGTCTTTGTTGGTTTTACTCAAGGAGTGGCTTTTTAGGGAGGATCTGTGTCCGGTGGAGAGACGACCTTCTACTCAGGCGATGAGTCGTCAACCAACGAGACCAATTTCATGTACCATGTGCAATATGATAGGCTTGGGGGCTGTTCCGATGGTGACAATATTTCGGACTCCTATGAGCCACCCAACCGGGCAACTATGGTTGGCATAGCGTCGCCGTGCCGACGTTATTCATTGTAATATCGGAGACCTTGTATTCATATTCATGTTGTAATAGATAGCTTGTTTGTTCTATTCTAAGAAGTGTCATATTCCAGAAGACTTCACCTCAATCTCTGGGCTGGAATATGGGGCGTTCTGGTTTCTCTAAACCATTGTGCCGCAGGGCTTGGTATCAGAGTAGGTCTGGCTATAGAGCATCCTTGCTCGCTGGAACGTTAGAAAATGGTAGTATCTGGTCTGGTTGTTGCCCTTGTTTGCTGCATTTGGTTGTTGCATTTTTTTGCTGCATATAGTTTTATTCGGTTACCCCTAACCACTGTTCCGTGCGTAGATGGTGGTCAGCTTCCATGAGTCCAGTGCCCTTCCCAGAGCTCCCAGTGCTGTTCCTGTTGCATTCAATCCCACTCATGTACCTCTCAGCTTTGCCACTCTCCTTGACGATATGTGGCGTAGAATTTATCCCCTCGGAGATCCACCTCATTATCAAGTATTCAAGTTTTCTGCCAGAGGAAGAATCCTGGAGTATGTTGCTCATGTCCATCTGCAAGCCCTGATTCCTGTTGGTAAGCGCACCTACAGTTTCCATGGTGGTTACGGTGCTACTCCCGAGCGTGCCATTCAGCTTGCCGCAATGGCAGGAATCACCGGTCTTCGTCATAAAGAGAGCCTGGTGCAAGAAAGCTGTGCTTATCTGTACTATCCCACCAACGTCAAGAATCCTAAGCGGATCAAGTTTTCGTCGTTCAACCCTCAAGATGACCCGACTATCTCCACCATGTCCCGTTACATGACGACCAGGCGTCTTCTTATTTCTGAGTTAGTTCAAGATGCCATCTGAGCAAGGAGGTATCTTGGTGCCACCCTACCTCAGTCTCCACCAGCTTCTCCAACCCCTCCGCCTTGTCCATCCGGAGTTTCAGAGTTAGCAGTTCCACTCGCTACTCCCTTAGTTTCTTTGTAAGTCCCCAAGCATTTGCTCAAGCGTAAGGTGTAGTCCTTCATGTAGTGCATGTGCATCTGCTGTAGTACCATTGTTGGGGATATGACTATTGGGTATGACCCCCTCAGGATGGGACGAGTCATGCCATTGATGACTCAATAATAAAGATGGCGGGTCATGAAGCAAGCCTATTGAAGGCCCAACACACCTAGGCGGCTTGAGGCCCAAAAGGATGAACCACCATATGTTTAACTTGTACTGTAAGGCAAGCTTAGCTAGTCACTGAGCTGGACACATTGTGTATGAGCTGGCCGGGACTTTGTAAGCCGCTGGGCATCAACCTGTGTATATAAAGGGGTGACTCGGCGGCGGGTTAGGGCAAGAAAACAATAGATCGATAACTAAGTCAACCGTATTCGCTCCCTGGTGACCGAAACCCAAGCAATACAACCTAAAGAAGGAGTAGGCTTTTACCTCATTGAGAGGGGCTGAACCTGGGTAAAACCTCTTTGTTTCCTTTGTCCCATTTAATCCTTCAAGCTAACCTAGCGGCAATGGCTCCCCACCTAAGTCCTCTTGCTAGGGCATCTGCTGTGTTAAGTCCACCACAGTTGGCGCCCGCCGTGGGGCCAGCGCATGGTGGTTTCGAGTTCTTGAAGGGCAACTTCGCAGGGATCAAGGGATACGCCATGGGTCAGATGACTAAGAGTCGCCGCGGCAAGCTCTACATCGACAAGGTGGGTTGGGGCCCTGAGGCCGGCTCAATTGAGTACGGGTATCGGGTCCCCTTCGGCGGGATTCATGTCTTCATCGGCAAGTTCGGCGAGTCGGAAGCTGAGCCAGACACCTGCGCCGACATCATCGAGACAGCTCAGCGCGTGCGACCCACCAAGTTTCAAGCCGCCCCAAAGTGTGTCTTTGTTGGTTTTACTCAAGGAGTGGCTTTTTAGGGAGGATCTTTGTCCGGTGGAGAGACGGCCGTCTACTCAGGCGATGAGTCCTCAACCGGCGAGACCAATTTCATGTACCAAGTGCAAGATGATAGGCTTGGGGGCTGTTCCGATGGAGACAGTATTCCTGACTCCTATGAGCCACCCAACCGGGTCACGATCTTCATGGCTGGTATGCAGCCGGTGCAAAATTCTTCAACTGCGACAACATTCACCTCTAGTTCAGCAACTACTACGGTAGCCGGGGCAGGAGGCGCTGTCGCCTACATGCTCAGGTTTTATCTGAACTGTTGGAGGCTCTGGCAACGTTGCTGATGGTGGAGGTAACCTCGACGAATCAAGCGCAACATAATGTGGACATTGCGAAGTTACGTGATGAGATAGATCAAGCTAAGGAGGATCTTAACGTTGAGAACACCCGGATGGCGATAGAGCAAGCCGCCTTAGAGAGGGAAGCAGAGCGGATTCAAATAGAAATTTTTTGCTTGAGCTTGGACCGGAATGCATCAAACGCTGCTTTTAACAAAAGGCATATGAGGCGTTTGCCTCCAGTGTACGATGCAAGAAACCTTTTCAATACGCGTGGGGTGGGAACTAGTAACCTGCCCATTGTGGATCGGGCCGTTGATGCACCTGCAGCTGGAGCGCTAGTTCGGCCACGTACTGTAGACCCCCCCACGTTTGAACTTGACTCCTCCTCAGCATGTTCCGATGCCACCGGGTCATTATTGGAACCCTCTGGTTAATATAATAGCTGCGGCTACCTGATTGGCGACTCTCCCAGTTCAAGACGAGTCACCAGCTGCGATGGAAATACGGCGAGCCGGAGAACTTCTTCAGATGGTAGTGGCTCAACAGGCGGCTTATTCATACAGTCGTGAGCGGATTCACTCAACCCCGCGTCCAAGCCGGAGTTGTAGCGGGCACATTGATTCGCCGGCTGTATCAAGCAATGAGTGGCACCACAACCAGCCTCGTAGGCCTGACCTGCTACGCAATGGTAATGATGCTCAGGCTTTGGTGGACCAGGGCAAAGCGCGGCGTGAGGCTGAGATGGGGATCAACAACTATCTTCGGTTTACCCGTCGGCGTCTCCGGAGGTAGGCGTGACCTCCAGAACCCTTGGTGTGCCATGTTTAGTGCTGGCTCTACGTAATGAGTGCTTGCCTAAGGACTTCAAGGGCCCTCGAAAGGTGCCTAAATTACACGGCGGATCAACCACCGGAAGCTTGGATTGAGAGTTGTGAGATGGCTATGGAGATGCTGGATGTTAGCGATGCTACATGTGCTAAGTACTTCACCATGATGTTGGACGGGCCGGCACGTACTTGGCTGAAAGGATTGCCCGCTAACTCCATCGGATCATGGGCTGAGCTGAAGGCACGTTTTATTTGAAATTTTAAAGACACATGCAAGCATCCTCTGTCGATTCTGGACTTAGATTCTTGTGTCCAGGGAGAAGGCGAGTCAACAACCAATTGGGTACGCCGGATCTCGGCCGTTATGCATTCATCAGAGAGTATCAACGTCGGTTCAGCCGTCCTGATGCTGGAGAAGAATTGCCATTTTCTTCCTCATAAACAGAAGCTGGGGCGGCTTAAGCGCAACTGCAATGACATGGGGGAGCTCATGGCAGCTCTTGTCAAGTATGCCGATCTGATAGTACTAAAGACCTTGAGTTTGACGAGGAGAAAGCTAGCAAAGAGAAAAGAGTGGCAATGCAAAGGCACAACATAATGCGACGAGTCAAGGTGGCAATGGTAAGCGCAAGGCCGACGGCGGTTTAGACTTTGTGGCTAACACCAATGCGCAGAACAATAATCAACATCTTAAGGGGAAAACAGCAGCACCCCAGTTTGGAGGGCCGAAGTTCAACCTTGAGGCCTTGATGAGTCAGCCTTGCGCAAAGCATGACACCTAAGAGAAGCCGGCAAGTCATCTATGAAAGGATTGCTTTATCATGAGGGAGTATAGAAACTCTAATTTTTTCCAAAATAATCATGGCCCGCACGGCGACTCAGGATCCAGCTCTTAGGCGCCTGGCTTTGGAGGTGGCGGTTCAAACTCTGGCTTTCAGGGCCAAGGCAATCAAGGTGGCTTTAATCAACAATCTGGTCAGGGGAATCAGCCACAATAGTCATGTTATCAGAGCAATCCAAAGCAGCTATATAGTGGTCAATATCATGTGTTTACCACGAGTTTGTGCAAACAAGATCAGAAAATCCATAAGCGGGCGGTGAACTCAGTTGAGCTGGCGGTACCTTGATATTTGAGGTGGTTTGAGTAGCCTATCATATGGAGCCGTGAAGATCACCCGCCCCGGGTTGACAATCCTATTCAATTGGCATTGGTGGTTACCGGTGTGAAATCCGACATATCTTGTAGTAGGGGTCCTAAGCTAGGCGTGTTGGAGCGATGGTAACATGGACACATGGTTTTACCCAGGTTCGGGCTCTCTCGAAGAGATAATACCCTACATCCTGCTTTTGACTGTATTGATATGGGTATAGTACATGGTACATGTATCTACCACGAGATTGTTCTAATGAATATTAGATGATCTATTGACTAGTTCGGCCTCGGTTTATATAACACACTGGAGGCCTATGTTTTGGAGGAGAGTCCTTGGCTTGAGCGCCAAGTCTTGTGGAGTCTTCCTTGTATGCGGCATGGGCTGCCTAAAGTGGCCCATTAGTGAATCTCCATGGGGGTCCTCGGCCCGATCCAGCTGGTCGGGAGATGATGTGGTGAGTACCCCCTAGTCCAGGACACCGTCAGTAGCCCCCTGAACCGGTCTTCAAGTTGGGGATGATCCTTCGATTCTTCTGAACTGTTCTCCATCTTCGGTTGTCGGTCTTGAAAACTGGTTCAACAAATCTTCTCATCTTCGATCTTGAGGATCGCCGAAATGAATCAAAAGAGTCTACACGTCGGGTATCCGAGGAGCCCCTTTATGTTTTCGGCCTTCATCAATGCCTTGTTATTTTCACGTCACACCTCGGGTTTGAAGTTTTTCCCATGTGGCAGTGGCCTCTTGCGGTCGAGCTCCAACGCCAGACTGCATCCGAGCTCCAACGCCTGACTGTATCCGAGCTCCAACGCTGGACTGTATCCGAGTTCCAACACCGTACTATATCCGAGCTCCAACCCTGGACTGTATCCGAGGTGGCATAGATCCCCTTGGTTCGAAGAAGTCGAAGGAATCCAGCCAAGCTTAATGCCGGAAATGCCCTCTATGGAGCCAGCCACTTGTATCTGACCTTTATGCTGGACTGCATCCATGGTGATGCACTACCTCAGGCGTGGGCTGATTTTTTGCGAATTTAAATCTGATTGGTGCAATTTATTTGCTGACGAGATGTATAGCCAGTAGCCCTCAGGGTGTGAGTCGGTTTAAAACCCGAGATGCACCTGGAGGAAAAATAAATAAAACCGTAGATACCAGTAGCCCCCGAGCCTCAGGTCGATTCGCGAGATCGGCCTGAGGATCAATTCCCAGCTCAGCAACATACTTAGGAATAGAGACTCCGTGTAATATATTAGAGGAAATAGTGATCGGCGGACGGTCCCTTGAGAGAAGATTTTGAGAAGTCACTATAATATATTAGCTTGATGCCGGATAAGTCCCAGATGGTACCTATTGTTCTCCGAAGACGCATTTTCCCATAGCTCGGTCAAGCTGAGCACTGAGCACTTTTAATTTTCTGCATTGAATAGGCAATGAAGTAGCCCCCGAGACACTGATCGGGTGGCAAGACCAGATCAGGGGATCTATGTGCCCCTTTAATATTAGTAAATGAGAAGCCCGAAGCCCATTAGCCCCCGAGCCTTAATGTGGGCATGGGTGACCAAATTAAGGATCGATATCTAGAGTAAAATCACATATTATGTGTAATGATTCTATGTATCCAAGTACTCTACATCATTAATGCTCGGATATGCATTGTACAAAACTTTGTTGACCGACCATCGGCTTCAACCTCCTGGGCCAGTAGCCGAGGAGTGTTTGTCCTACTTTATAAAGCCTTTATGAGGGCAAAGATTTACAGCAAACAAGGAAATCCGGCCATATGGTTTTATAAACAAAGGTACACAGAGAGATATATTATATTACTATTAACGTAAGAAACATTTTCCAAAGAAAATAGTCCCGCTATAGGTTCCTTTCTTTGGGTTGTCATGCCGACCATGATCATGACACCTCACCTCCGGTCAATGTGGAAGAAAAATATTGAGGATTTAGTTCGGGGAAAGTTCCGAACTCTATGGTCTAATGAACCAAAATTTTCACTTCCGTCATTGCCGATCAATTATATCCTTTGAGATGGCTAGCTTTTGGCTTCACCTAGTCTGAGGTACTAACCCGGATGACACAGTAGTAACAATCACAGAGGTGCTCCCTTTACCACCTAGCCGTACAATCGGGAGCGTAGGGGTAAGCACAGGAGGCAGGCAACCCAGCTTGGCCAAAATCTTAAGTCAAATTTGATGCATATTTATGGATTTATAATGATGATTACGGAAGGTAGCGCTTGTATACTAAAAGCAAATGCTGATGATATGTTTATTTTGACTTCGTTGCGACCGTTTATCATTTGAAAGTTGCCCATTGTTGGCTTTGACCCCTTTGTAGATGCTATGCAGGGTGTTTCTGCAATAACAAAACAACCATTAGCTGACGTCTCGGTTCCCGAAGGCGGTTGTGTTAGCGGAAACAAGGCAATCAGATATGCGGGCTTTATAACTTTCAATTAGTCATAAGAGCTTAAACTTGGGAGGACAGTTACTAGCCCCGGTTAATGTTTAGCGGCAGTCGATGTCAAGCCGTAAACACTTCAGCCAATGTTATGAACATCCCATCATTTAACACGGGGTGACCTCTATCGATCTTATAGTTTAGCATACCATCGGATCGTGACGAGTTTAAGCTTATTGTGACATCGGTTTTGGCTTTCTCCTTGGAGGCGCCAGAACCATGCAAGCTGGAAGCACAATCGCACCGGTTCTCCCTTTGCACACCTAGCCGAACAAAGTGGAACATAGAAGGCAAGCATAGGAGCCGGGCAACCCAACTATTGACTGAAGACACAATTCAAAATCGATGTATAAAAAGCAGTGCCCGAGAACGCTTTGCCGAGGACTCTATGGGGTAACATGGTTTTGGTGGGTTCGGCTATAGTCTCAGCACCCCGTTAATATTGCCAATGCTTTAAAGGAGTCTGGCGTTGCACTGCTCGGGAACTAGTCCCGGTGTGGCATGTGTGTAACGCTGAGGTGTAGTTCGGCGGGAAAGATGCCGAGCTGTGGGTCGAAAAAGATCTCCCGAGCTGAATTATTATGCAAGGCACCTCGGTCATGAGGATGTCACGCCTCCTAAAAGAAAAACACAGAAATAGCTTGAAAGTGCCGTAAGTTTGAAAGCCAAAAGAAAAAAAACGTATGTAAAAACTAGACGTCTGAACAAGATCAAGTTTTTTGGTGCCAATCTGAAAATTGGTCTTAAAAAAATTGTGCTTCTGTCGTGCTTTAATATGACGCATCCGATCTCTAAACTTCAAGTAGGTCAGCCTTTGGCTTCAACCTCCATATCCCGAAGGCGGAATGCTTCTCAGAGGCCAATATACCAAACTAAATTCAAGCGGCTTTAAAGAGAAACCAGGCTACCCGGCTATTGACCATACACTCGAGTCGAGAAAGCAGCACCAAAAAAAGACTTTGCAATGACTAAGAAGAAATAATTTATAAAATGGCTCATATAAATTTATGAGCCCCCAGTTAACCTAGGCAAAGAAATTTGTTTTTAGCAGACACTATTTAGACAAACATGTCTTTTTTAAGCACAAATGTAATGCTTGGTCAAACCGAATAGAAATTAAAAATTGAGAAAGTTGAGCATGAAAAGGACTTAGCTGGTTGTTCGGTGTTGATGACGTGGGCCGAGCTTGCAGCGGGTCGAGGTCTCAGCCCCCTAGCAAGTTATGAGGTGTCTGGGAAAGGAGCTCGGCTTGACGAAGAAGCGAGGTAGCATGGTCGATGTGGTGAGGCGGAGCCCCCAGTCCGAACAAGGAGACGGAGCAGGCCGGCAGTGTGACGCTGAAGTCCCCGGCGTGGGTTAATGAAGTGATGATGAAGCCCCCGGTCAAGCCGAGGTGACACAGTAGGTCGGTAAGGTGACGACGGAACCCCCATGTCAGCATGTTGGTACGCCGAGGTGACAGTGCTGCCTGACCCGAATCATTTACCTATGCACAAAAAATAGTGCAAGCCGGAGGTAATAATAATAATTTTTTTTTAAAAAAATCATTGCGTAAATAATTTATGCAAAGTGAATAATAAAAAAATTATGTTCTGTGCGTCGAACAACCGAAGAGGTAGAATTCTCTTAACGATGCCGACGTCCCCGAGGCAACCGAACATGTCGGTATGGCAATTTGACCAACAAGGTGATCACATGAGCCAATTTATGCTGATTGGGACGACGATGTCGGCTTGTCGAAGTGATCGCGTGCCGCAGTCGAAGTCAATTACGTACACACGTAAAATAGTGCAGTCCAAAATAATAATAATAATTGATAAAAGATGCATAATTAATTTATGCGAAGCGTATAATCCGCTAATTATGGCTTGAGCGCCGAGGTCGGCTCGATGGCGTGCTGGTGTTGTGGCACGGTGATGTCGACACAGGTCGGCCGGCCTAGGTCATGGTGCGAGGTTGGCGAGACCTGGACCACGTACAAACGTCTGTAGAATATCTCTGCAAAAACAGTGCAGTAGAAACGAACAGAAAATATTCGATGTGTAACAATTTTATGTTCTAAACATAGAGTCAAGAAAGATAAAACCTATTTGACGACAGCTTTAGTAATAGAGACCGAAGCATATAAAAGAACCTGATCTGTACTGTATCAGTTAGTACCAAGGATTAGTATTCATCAACTACCTGAAGTAGTACTACGAGTTCAATAGCTAGTTTTATCAACAAAATCTTGGAGACCGTGCTGCAAAACTGATCATCGACCACATTAGCACTTAGGTGTACAGAAGCAGCAAGCAAAGAAAGAAAAAGAACTACTACAAGTGAAAGATAGCGGCCATCTTGCGCAGAATTAAATAAAGGAAAAACATATAGAAGGAAAAAGACAAAAGGGAAGAAAACTCACTGGATGGCTGCCGCCATGAAGGAGCGTCTTGGCTCAGCATGGTACTGGCCTGTCCTTGGCATATACTCTTCGGGACCGGCGCTACATACGACATCCGTAGCCAGTGTCCAATCGATCTTGTACGGGCTCATCTCTTTGATCGGACACCGTTGTTTACCGATCTCTGTACTGCAGTACCACACCCGATGCTATTTACGAGCGCGCCACCGTAGCAAATTTTCTGGACCTTGATCTCAGCTTAATCTGTGAACAAAATTTCCAAACCGGCAACAAAACAATTCACGCAAAAACTTATGCAGATTAGCTATGATTGAAAAAATATCACCTGATTATTGATTTCGATCCCGTCGAACCGCGAGGAATACCCAATAGGCTCTCAATGAAAGCACCAATGTCGGTATGAAATCCAGCATATCGCGTAGTAGGGGTCCTAAGCTTTGCGTCTTGGAGCGATGGTAACATGGACGTAGGGTTTTACCCAAGTTCGGGCTCTCTCGAAGTGATAATACCCTGTATTGATATGGGTATACTACAGGGTACATGTATCTACCACGAGATTGTTCTAATGAATATTAGATGATCTATTGACTAGCCTGGCCTCGGTTTATATAACACGCCGGAGGCCTAGGGTTTGGAGGAGAGTCCTTGGCTTGAGCGCCAAGTCTTGTGGAGTCTTCCTTGTATGTGGCATGGGCTGCCTAAAGTGGCCCATTAGTGAATCGCCATGGGGGTCCTTGGCCCAATCTAGCTAGTCGGGAGACGAAGTGGTGAGTACCGCCTAGTCCAGGACATCATCAATGGTTGCTCCTCAGGTAGGAGGATAGAAGCTTACAAAGGTGCTCATGGTTGGGGGCAGTAGTATCAATATCCTTTACTATGATACTTTCCGCCATATGAATTTGAATGAAAAAGATCCTAAGACGTCTTCTACTGTTTTCCGAGAGGTGGTGCTTGGGAAGTCGGCATATCCGGTGGGTAAGATAATCCTGGAGATGGCCTATGGTAATGACCATGATTCTAGAGCTGAAAAATTGACCTTTGAGGTGGTCAAGATCAAAAACTGTATCACGCTTTGTTCGGGCGACCGGCTTATGCCAAATATATGGCACAACCTTGGTATGTTTATTTGCAGCTTAAAATGCCGGGTCATAAAGGCACCATCACGGTGCACGGTGATAGGAAGATCGCTTTGTATTATGAAGATGGTGATGCTGCGTATGCTGAGTCGGCTTGTGCCATAGAGGAGTTGAAGTTTTATAAAGATAACATTGACCAGGCGGATATGACACCCTTAAGGAAGCCAACTACAGAGAATGACCCCCCATTGAAGTTTAAGTCTGCAGATGATACTAAGTTGGTTGATTTTGTTCCTGGTGACTCATCCAAGCAGTTCAACATCAGTGCTAATATGGATCCGAAATAGGAAAGCGCGCTCATCGAGTTCATCCGTGAGAATCGGGACATCTTTGCATGGAAGCCTCCAGACATGCCAGGTGTACCGAGGGAACTCGCTGAGCACACTCTCAATATTGATCCCAAGTTTAAGCCGGTCAAACAATTCCTTCATCGTTTCAATGAAGAGAGGCGTAAGGCTATTGGTGAAGAGGTGGACCGGCTCTTGGCTGCTGGATTCATCATTGAAGTTTTTCATCGTGAGTGGTTGGCTAACCCTGTGCTTGTGCTTAAGAAAAATGGCACTTGGTGTATGTGTCTGGATTATAAAGATCTTAATAAAGCCTATCCGGCTGACCCTTTTGCTCTCCCTCGTATTGATCATATTATTGATGCTACGACGGGTTGTCAGCGTTTGAGTTTTCTGGATGCTTATTCTGGTTATCATTAGATCAAGATGGCAGTTAAGGACCAGGAGAAGACAACATTCATCACTCTCTTTGGAGCCTTCTGCTATGTGTCTATGCCTTTTGGGCTCAAGAGTGCCCAGGCGACTTATCATTGGTGCGTTCAGAATTACCTTCATGACCAGATTGGAGGCAATGATCATGCTTATGTGGATGATATTGTTGTGAAGTCCAGGAAGAAAGAGACTTTGATAGATGATTTGAAAGAGACCTTTGACAATCTCCGGGTCTATAAGATGATGCTTAACCCGGCATAGTGTGTCTTTGGCGTGCCAGCAGGAAAATTATTGGGTTTCTTGGTTTCTGAGAGAGGCATTGAAGCTAACCCGGAGAAAATCAAGGCTATCACTTCTTTGGCTAAGCCGGCATGTATAAGCGACGTCCAGTGCTTGGCAGGCTGTATGGCGGCCTTGAGCTGGTTTATAAGCCGTTTGGGTGAAAAGGCCATTCCTCTTTATCAGATGATGAAAAAGACATATCACTTTGTCTGGAGTGATGCGGCCAATGAGGCGTTTGAGGCGCTTAAAAAACAGCTGGCTAAGCCGCCGGTTCTTGTAGCTCCTATTGAGGACGAGACCTTGCTTTTATATGTGGCTGCTAACAACAGAGCTTCATGTGTGGCAGTTGTGTGGAAAGGAAAGAGTTAGGCAAGGAATATCTAGTTCAAAGTCAGTTTATTATGTCAGTGAAGTGCTCATTGTATCTAAGCAGATATACCCACGTTGGCAGAAGCTGTTTTATGGCATGTTCATGGCTAGCTGTAAGTTGAAACAGTATTTCCTTGGTCATCCCATCAATGTGGTTAGTTCCGCTCCCCTAGGGGATATTATTCACGTAGAAGCCATAGGTCGGGTAGCCAAGTGGGTTATTGAGCTTGGACCTCATGGTTTGAAGTATATGCCTCGGATAACTATCAAGTCTCAAGCACTTGTGGATTTCATCAATGATTGGACAGAGCTGCAGATGCCGAAGGAAAAGTCGAATAGCACATATTGGACTATTCACTTTGATGGATCCAGGTAATTGGAAGGCTCGGGGGCTGGAGTTATTTTGAATTCCCCATGAGGTGATAATTTTTGTTATGTTTTGAGGTTAATGTTCCCTTATACTAACACTGCAGCTGAGTATGAAGCCTTGATCCATGGTCTTCGGATGGCTAAAGAAATGAATCTAAGCTGGGTGAGGTGTTTTCGCGACTCAGACTTGGTGGCTCAGCAAGTTTCGGGAATTTGGGATTCAAAGGATCCACTCATGACGGCTTATCGCCGCGAGGTGGATGCTATTGCCGGTCATTTCAAGGGTTATCAAGTGGAGCATGTTGATCGTAGGAAAAATGAGGCTGTTGATGCTTTAAGCCATCTAGGGTCCCAGCGTAACCCTGTACCACCTAATGTTTTCCCTCGATATTCTACATAATCCTTCGGTTAAATTGCCTACGGAGGAATATCTCGCAGTTCCTGACCCAGAGGCACATTTGGTGGTGGCTCTCCATGTTATTCCTGATAGGACTATTCCATATTTGGCTTATATGACCCGGGGTGAGTTACCTGATGATGAAACTTTGGCCAAGCAAATAACACGGAGGTCTAAGTCGATGACTATTGTCAGTGGTGAGTTACACCAATGCAGTGTTACATGGGTGTTTCAACAATGCATCTCTGCTGAGGAGGGCTGTGAAATTCTAAGGGAGATTCATGAAGGAGATTGTGTCCATCATGCTAGCTCTAAATCTCTCGTTGCCAAAGCTTTTCGTCATGGGTTTTATTGGCTGACGGCTCATGCTGATGCAGAGGATTTGGTCAGTAAATGTGATGGCTGTCAAACTTTTTCAAGACGAGCTCATGTGCCGTCTCAAGAATTGAGGATGATTCCAATTACTTGGCCGTTTGCAGTCTGGGGGCTGCATATGGTTGGGCCTTTTAAAAGGTCCAAAGACAAAAAGACTCACCTCCTGGTGGTTGTTGACAAGTTTACAAAGTGGGTTGAAGCTGAGCCGGTCAGCAAATGTTATGCAACAACTGCGGTTCAATTCATTAAAAAGGTGATCTTTCATTTTGGATACCCTCATAATATCATTACTGATAACAATACTAATCTGTCTAAGGGTGCAATGAAAATTCTGTCAACATGAACACAATCGTCTTGATGTGTCAACCGTGGCTCATCCCCAGTCTAATGGTCAAGATGAAAGAGCTAATCAAGAAATCTTGAGAGGTATCAAGCCCCGACTTATGGTCCCTTTGCAAAGGATGCCGGGTTGTTGGGTGGAAGAGATGCCCTCAGCTCTATGGAGTATTAATACTAGCCCCAACATATCTACGGGTTACAAGCCTTTCGTTATGGTTTATGGTGAAGAGGCGGTACTCCCTAGTGACATTCGTCATGGCTCGCCCCGAGTGGCGGCTTATGTTGAAGCTGATAATGAAAAAGCACGTCAAGATGCTCTTATCCTGTTGGATGAGGATCGTGACCTTGCGGCGGCTTGTTCAGTGATTTACCAGCAAGATTTGCGTCGTTATCATAGCCGCCGGGTTAAAACACAGACCTTTCAAGAAGGAGATATGGTGCTCCGGCTCATCCAAGATCAAACTGAGATGCACAATTTATCCCCACCTTGGGAAGGGCCTTTTGTGGTCAGCAAAAATCTGAACAACGGTTCATACTACCTCATTGATGTTCGAGAGCACAAGGACTCACGCAAATCTGAGGAGGAGACCCACCGGCCGTGGAACATTGCTCATCTTCGGCCTTATTACACCTGAGCCACCGGCTCTTCTGATGTACATACTTCTACCATTGTATATATTATGATTAGTATAATAAAGCCGACATCCTTGATATTTCAGGGCCTCTGTCATTTCATTTCTGAGAATTTGAGTCTTTATTGTCACTTCATAAGGTCACTTGGGGGCTTCCCCCTCAATGAGCATAGCTATGACTACCCTCTTTATCCGGCTTGAACGCCTTATTACAAAATAACTTGGGGGTTTCCTGCTCATTGAGCATAGCTTTGAATACCCTTTGATCCGGCTTATATGCCTGATTATAGACAACTTGGAATTTCATGCCTAAGTTCAAGGTTACCAAAGAAAACTTGTTACAATGTATAGTTCAAACATTGGTAACCTGCCTTGATTATTTGTACATATTACTTGGGGGCTCCCTGTTAAATGAACAAAGCCTTGTTGTCCCTTGTAATAGGCTTGGATGCCAGGTGTATTCACCAAAAATCCGGGTTGTCCTGCCTTTGTATGCTTGCCAGTCCGACCAGGTAATTAATCATGCCTTTGTATTCAATCTTATAAAGACCCTGAACTTGTCAAAGTTAAAATAGCGATTGGTCATGTGAGGCCTGGCTTACAGGTTTGAATTAAGGATTAACTCACTGGCTATGTGGTCCTTGAATAGCACTTGTTATTGATGCTTGGCAGCCTATGAAGGCCTTCTTTTTCTTGGTTTGTTTTTTCCTTTGAACACCTTTTTGCGGTTCATCTTTTTGCACCATATTGATATATGGTTTAAAATTGATTAGGGCCATGTTGCCTTGATCCTTATGATTTATATTCGAGTATATCTAGAGTTTTGATAACCCGGCCTGGCTTTGGACGATAACTCGCCAGTCTGTGTTGATTATGTGCTTGGAGTTCTGGGTTCTAAGTCTTTGGGAGACTACCCTTCCTGCATATGGCATGTTAAGCCGGTAGTATAAAGATTTATGACAGGTATGATATTTACTTGTTATGAATACATGAGGTTTTGATAATCTCACCCCGGTTGTAGACTGTGCAGTCACTAGTGGGTTTTTTGAGGGGTATTATGATCCGCCCTTGGTTAAACCGCCAGGGCATTTGTTATATGCTTGTATGCAGGAAATATGATAAATATGGTTTGCATAATGGATGACCTTATAAGCATAAGTGGCAGATCTTCAAAACATCAGATCCATGGCTCAAAAGTGTTATGCAAACAAACATGCATGTTGGCATGACAGAGCAATGTTTTAACTAGCCTATTACAAGGCCATCGGTGAGCCCAAATGATTAAGTGTTTTGAGGCATCAAATTAATAAACAGCCACAGAAAATCAGCTGTCTTTGTCTGGGCGTGTGGATGATTCCAGATCATCTTGGCTGGTTCACCTTCCTCTTCATTAACCGTTGGCTGGAAGTCAGATGTGTCCCAATTGATTCCAGTCAAATCTTTGAAAATAGCTTCATCGGCTATAAGGGTCGATGGGTCAATGTTAGGAGCGAAGGTATGCTTACGTGTTGGCGGGATGAGGTCCACAGTCTCATGAACCGGCACCTTCACTTTTGTATTGTTAGCATCATAAGCCGGATTGTACTTGGAAAGATCAGTTTCACCAGCCAGTTTGCTCGCCAAAGGGTGCATCTCCCTTACAATATTGGTGAAATCTGCCGCTTCAAAGGGGGACCCGTCTTCTTTCAGCCTTGGGCAACCATTGGCCAACTCCTCCGGGCAAGCTCCGCTTGCCATGCTTTTGCCCTGCTTAATGCGGTGATGGTACCGGCTCGGGCGGCTGATAGCTTCAGATATCCAACTCTTTGTGGTAGCACGGACAATTTTCCAATACTTCCTTGATAAGGGAAGGTGGTTGCTTCTTGTAAGAAGCGGCAGAGATGGCCCTTTGGGCGCCAGTGTACAGTTGTTCAACCAAGGTGTATGCAGCCTTAAGCCGAACACGCATGTCTTGACCCAGCATTGAGCTGCGGGAGCCTGCATTGACAAAGGAATTGATGAGGCGGCTTGTGATTATTAAATATTGATGATGAAAGTTTATAGTACAATATTGCTTACCAAAGATGGTGTATGTCATGCTAATGACTTGATGCTTTAAACGGGATAACTCATCAGTCACCGGTTTAAGAGCAGCTTCAGCATCTTCAGCTCTCTTTGTCAGCGCCGCCTTTTTGGTCTACCAGCTGGCTCTTTTAGTATTGAAATCTTTCTTCAGCTTTTCAGCATATTCTAAAGCAGCTTTCAGCTCTGACTTGGCTTTGGAAGTTTCAGACTCTTCGGTCTTGATATTCTGTTGCAAATCAGCAACTTGGGATTGTTTTATGTTCAGCTCAGCCAACAATGAAAAAGATGGACATTTTTTTTGTCATTATTCTTTGAAGTCCCAAGCATAATACAAGTATTTTACTTGGCACTTGGGGGCTAATGTACATTGCTCTTTTCAAGCAAAACATTCAATGACCCAGTTTAGCTATGAAGATTAAACCGGACTTTGGGGGCCACATGTTTGGATTTGTTCCTACATATAACGATAAGTCCCAGCTTAACTATGCAGCTTAAGCCAGCCCTGGGGGGCTACATATGTGCATTTTAGTAGTTAAAGTATTGAAGACCCGGCTTACAACTTCCCAATTTTAAGCCGGCTCTTGCGGGCTACAAGCTATGATTCAACAGTATTGGAAAGTTATAAATGGCAGTGGTATAGATACAAGATCAAGAAAATTATCTAAGTCTACAGTATATTTCATTCTGCTATATTCAGTAGACTTGGCGGCTCATTGATATAAACTTATATGAGAAAGGTCTTGTTCAATGGTTACCCCAAAGCGTTCTTTCATAAGACTGACCAAGCCCGCTTCAAAGTCACGGCTGGTATGAAGGCGGTTCAGATAACCCACGTAAAGCTCTTGAGCATTGAACTGAGCCTAGGAATCCAAGTCCAACTTCCACATGCCTTTGTCAGGTGCTGAAATTCTTCCTTGGAGTTGTGCTTGGATAGGACAGTGGTATTGCCAGGTGCTGTGTAAGCCGTCCCGGTAACCACAATATCGTCTTCAGCCTCTTTAGTAGGCTTGGCAGGGCTTGGCGGCTTAGCACCTGATTCATCAGCAGTTATGGGGACCATAGAGGCCTCTGGGATTTCTGGTGGCGGCTCATTAGTAGGATTTTCAACATTTTGCATGGAGTTTTCAGACTCAAGCCGTTGCTGTTTTGACTCATGTGCCTTGGGGTCATCAACTAGCTTATTTATTTTTGCCTTCTTGCTTGGCTTGGCCATTCCGCTGATAAAGGAAAAATGAAAAGAGGTGTGTGTGTGTGTGTGTGTATGTGTGTGTGTGTGTGTGTGTGTGTATAAATCCAAGACAATAAGGGTAAGAATTATTACCCAGGGGCAATCTTGAAAGCCGGTATATGAGTTCCCGTTGAGTCGCTGGTACGTCTCCAACGTATCTATAATTTTTTATTGTTCCAAGCTATTATATTACCCGTTTTGGATGTTTATGGGCTTTACTTTACACATTTATATCATTTTTGGGACTAACCTACTAACCGGAGGCCCAGCCCGTATTGTTGTTTTTTCCGTCTATTTCAGTGTTTCGAAGAAAAGGAATATCAAACGGAGTCCAAACGGAATGAAACCTTCGGGAGCGTGATTTTTCGAACGAACATGACCCAGAGGACTTGGAGTGGAATTCAAGAAACAACCGAGGCAGCCAAGAGGGTGCCCGACACGCCCCCTTGGGCTGGGCGCGCCCCCACCCTCGTGGGCCCCTCGGGCGTCCACCGACCTACTTCTTCCTCCTATATATACCCATGTACCCCGAAAACATCAGAAGCGACCACGAAAAACTATTTCCACCACCGTAACCTTCTGTATCCGCGAGATCCCATCTTGGAGCGTTCATCGACGCTCCACCGGAGGGGGAATCGACCACGGAGGGCTTCTACGTCAACACCATATCCTCTCCGATGAGTTGTGAGTAGTTTACCATAGACCTTTGGGTCCATAGTTATTAGCTAGATGGCTTCTTCTCTCTCTTTGAATCTCAATACAAAGTTCTCCTCGATCTTCTTGGAGATCTATTCGATGTAACTCTTCTTGCGGTGTGTTTGTCGAGATCCGATGAATTGTTGGTTTATGATCAAGTTTATCTATGAGAAATATTTGAATCTCCTCTGAATTCTTTTATGTGTGATTAAGTTATCTTTGCAAGTCTCTTCGAATTATCAGTTTTGTTTGGCCTACTAGATTGATCTTTCTTGCAATGGGAGAAGTGCTTAGCTTTGGGTTCAATCTTGCGGTGTCCTTTCCCAGAGACAACAGGTGCAGCAAGGCACGTATTGTATTGTTGCATAGAGGATAAAAAGATGGGGTTTATATCATATTGCATGAGTTTATTCCTCTACATCATGTCATCTTTCTTAATGCGTTACTCTGTTCTTTATGAACTTAATACTCTAGATGCATGCTGGATAACGGTCGATGTGTGGAGTAATAGTAGTAGATGCAGGCAGGAGTCGGTCTACTTGTCACGGACGTGATGCCTATATACATGATCATGCCTAGATAATCTCATAATTATTCTCTTTTCTATCAATTGCTCGACAGTAATTTGTTCACCCACCATAATACTTATGCTATCTTGAGAGAAGCCACTAGTGAAACCTATGGCCCCCAGGTCTATCTCTTATCATATAAGCTTTGAATCTACTTTTATTTGCATCTTTACTTTTCCTATCCATATTATAAAGTACCAAAAATATATTATCTTATCATATTATCTCTATCAGATCTCACTTTCGCAAGTGGCCTTGAAGGGATTGACAACCCCTTTATTGCGTTGGTTGCAAGTTCTTGTTTGTTTGTGTAGGTGCGTGGGACTTTTGAGGAGCCTCCTACTGGATTGATACCTTGGTTCTCAAAAACTGAGGGAAATACTTACGCTACTATTGCTGCATCACCCTTTCCTCTTCAAGGAAAACCAACGCAAGCTCAAGACGTAGCAAGATGGATTTCTGGCGCCGTTGTCGGGGAGGTCTTTGCTCAAGTCAAGACATACCAAGTACTCATCACAAACTCATCTCCCTCGCATTTACATTATTTGACATTTGCCTCTCGTTTTCCTCTCCCCCACTTCACCCTTGCCGTTTTATTCACCCTCTCTTTCCCAATCTCCTCTCTCTTTCGCTTGCCTTTTTGTTTGCTTGTGTGTTGGATTGCTTGTCGCGATGGCGCAAGATAATACCAAATTGTGTGATTTCTCCAATACCAATAATAATGATTTCCTTAGTACTCTGATTGCTCCTCTTAATGATGTTGAGTCTTGTGAAATCAATGCTGCTTTGCTGAATCTTGTTATGAAAGATCAATTCTCCGGCCTTCCTAGGGAAGATGCCGCTACCCATCTAAACAACTTTGTTGATTTGTGTGAGATGCAAAAGAAGAAAGATACGAATAATGATATTGTTAAATTGAAGTTATTTCCGGTTTCACTTAGAGATCGTGCTAAAGTTTGGTTTTCGTCTTTGCCTAAGAATAGTATTGATTCATGGAATAAGTGCAAAGATGCTTTTATCTCTAAGTATTTTCCTCCCGCTAAGATCATCTGTTTTAGGAAAGATATTATGAATTTTAAACAACTTGATCATGAGCATGTTGTCCAATCTTAGGAAAGAATGAAATTGATGATTAGCAATTTCCCTACTCATGGTTTGAATTTATGGATGATCATACAAATTTTTTATGCCGGATGGAATTTTGCTTCTAAAAATCTTTTAGATTTGGCCGCGGGAGGCACGTTTATGGAAAGCACCTCAGGAGAAGCTCCTAAACTCCTTGATAATATTATGGCTAATTATTCTCAATGGCACACCGAAAGATCTACTAGTAAAAAAGTGCATGCTATAGAACAAATTAATGTTTTGAGTGGAAAGATGGATGAACTTATGAAATTGTTTGCTACTAAGAGTGCTTCTATTGATCCCAATGATATGCCTTTGTCTACTTTGATTGAGAATAATAATGAATCTATGGATGTGAATTTTGTTGGTAGGAATTACTTTGGTAACAATGCCTATAGAGGAAACTTTAATCCTAGACCGTTCCCTAGTAATTCCTCTAATAATTATGGAAATTCCTACAATAATTCTTATGGTAATTATAATAAGACGCCCTCTGATTTTGAGAATAGTGTTAAAGAATTCATGATCTCTCAAAAGAATTTTAATGCCTTGCTTGAAGAAAAAATGGTTAAAGTTGATGATTTGGCTAGGAACGTTGATTGACTTTCGCTTGATGTTGATTCTTTGAAACTTAGATCTACTCCTCCTAAGCATGATATCAATGAGTCTCTCAAAGTTATGAGAATTTCCATTTATGAGTGCAAAGAAAGAACCACTAGATTGCGTGCTAAGAAAGATTGCTTTGTAAAAGCGTGTTCTTCTAGTTTCCATGAAAATAATGATGACAATCTTAAAGTTATTGATGTGTCCCCAATTAGATCTTTGTTTTGCAATATGAATCTTAATAATTATGGGACTGGAGATGAGTCAATTTTAGTTAAAAGGCGTCCCAATGATTCGGAGTTTTTAGATCTTGATGCTAAATTTGGTAAAAGTGGGATTGGAGAGGTCAATACTTTAAATAGCATTGAACTCACTATCTTGGATTTTGAGGAATTTAATTATGATAATTGTTCTTTATAAGATTGTATTTCCTTGTTGCAATCCGTTGTGAATTCTCCTCATGCTTATAGTCAAAATAAAGCTTTTACCAAACATATTGTTGATGCCTTGATGCAATCTTATGATGAAAAACTTAATTTAGAAGTTTCTATACCTAGAAAATTTTATGATGAGTGGGAACCTACTATAAAGATTAAAATTAAAGATCATGAGTGTTATGCTTTGTGTGACTTGGGTGCTAGTGTTCCCACGATTCCGAAAACTTTATGTGATATTCTAGGTTTCCATGATCTTGATGATTGCTCTTTAAATTTGCGCCTTGTGGATTCCATCATTAAAAAGCCAATGGGAAGGATCAATGATGTTATCGTTGTTGCAAATAGGAATTTGGTGCCTGTAGATTTTACGTTCTTGATATAGATTGCAATCTTTCTTCTCCTATATTCTTGGTAGACCTTTCCTTAGAACAATTGGTGCGATTATTGATATGAAGGAAGGGAATATTAGATTCCAATTTACATTAAGGAAAGGCATGGATCACTTTCCAAGAGAGAAATTCAAATTACCTTATGAATCTATCATGCAAGCTACTTATGAATTGAGTGCCAAAGATGGCACTACTTAGATCTATCCTCGCTTTTATGCCTAGCTAGGGGCGTTAAACGATAGCGCTAGTTGGGAGGCAACCCAATTTTATCTTTGTTTTTTGTTTTTGCTTCTGTTTAGTAATAAATTTTGCATCTGCCTTCTGTTTAGATGTGTTTTCATGTTTCAATTAGAGTTTGTGCCAAGTAGAACCTATAGGATAACCTATGGTGATAGTAAATTTGATTCTGCTGAAAAACAGAAACTTTGCATGCACGAAAATAATTTTGGTAATTCACAGAAACGTGCTTTTGCGTTGATACTTTTTGCTGTAGATCAATAGACAAATTTCCCAGGACTTCCTATTTTGGTAGGATTTTTAGAGTTCAGGAAGTATTCAAGAGTTACAGATTACTACAGACTGTTCTGTTTTTGACAGATTCTGTTTTTCGTGAGTTGTTTGCTTATTTTGATGCATCTATGGCTAGTATGTAGGGGTATGAACCATAGAGAACTTGGAATACAGTAGGTTTAACACCAATATAAATAAAGAATGAGTTCATTACAGTATCTTATGTGGTGGTTTTGCTTTCTTGCACTAACGGAGCTTATGAGATTTCCTGTTGAGTTTTGTGTTGTGAAGTTTTCAAGTTTTGGGTAAAGATTTGATGGACTATGGAATAAGGAGTGGCAAGAGCCTAATGTTGGGGATGCCAATGGCACCCCAATATATTCAAGGATAACCAAAAGCCAAAGCTTGGGGATGCCCCGGAAGGCATCCCCTCTTTCGTCTTCGTTCGTCGGTAACTTTACTTGGAGCTATATTTTTATTCGCCACATGATATGTGTTTTGCTTGGAGCGTCTTGTATGATATTAGTCTTTGCTTTTTAGTTTACCACAATCATACTTTTTGTACACACCTTTTGGGAGAAACCCACTTGATTGGAATTTATTAGAATACTCTATGTGCTTCACTTATATCTTTTGAGCTAGATAGTTTTTGCTCTAGTGCTTCACTTATATCTTTTAGAGCACGGCGGTGGCTTAATTTTGTAGAAATTGTTAGTCTCTCATGCTTCACTTATATTATTTTGAGAGTCTCTTAGAACAGCATGGTATTTTCTATGGTTATAAAATTGGTCCTAGAATGATGAGCATCCAAGTTGGGTATAATAAAAACTATCATAGGAAGTGAATTGGATGCTATGATCAATTTGAGGCTTGATAATTGCTTTGAGATATGGAGGTAGTGCTATTAGAGTCGTGCTAGTTGGGTGATTATGAATTTAAAGAATGCTTGTGTTGAAGTTAGCAAGTCCCGTAACGTGCACGTATGGTAAAAGTTGTGTAACAAATTTGAAACATGAGGTGTTCTTAGATTGTGCATCCTTATGAGTGGCGGTCGGGGACGAGCGATGGCCTTTTCCTACCAATCTATCCCCCTAGGAGCATGTGCGTAGTGCTTGGTTTTTGATGACTTGTAGATTTTTGCAATAAGTATATGAGTTCTTTTTTGACTAATGTTAAGTCCATGGATTATATGCACTCTCACCCTTCCATCATTGCTAACCTCTTCGGTACCGTGCATTGCCCTTTCTCACCTTGAGAGTTGGTGAAAACTTCACCGGTGCATCCAAACCCCATGATACGATATGCTCTATCACACATAAACCTCCTTATATCTTCCTCAAAACAGCCACCATACCTACCTACTATGGCATTTCCATAGCCATTCCGAGATATATTGCCATGCAACTTTCCACCGTTCCGTTTATCATCATGACACGCATCATCATTGTCATATTGCCTTCCATGATCATGTAGTTGACATCGTATTTGTGGCAAAGCCACCATGCATAAATTTTCATACATGTCACTCTTGATTCATTGCCCATCCCGGTACACTGCCGGAGGCATTCATATAGAGTCTTATCTTGTTCTAGTTTTGGGTTGTAATTCATGAGTTGTAAATAAATAGAAGTGTGATGATCATTATTATTAGAGTATTGTCCCCAAAAGAAAAAAAAGAAAGGCCAAAGAAAAAAAAAGAAAGGCCAAAAGAAAAAAAAAGAAAGGCCAAAGAAAAAAAGAAAAAAAGAAAAAGAAAATAAAAATAAAAAGGGGGCAATGTTACTATCTTTTTCCACACTTGTGCTTCAAAGTAGCACCATGTTCTTCATATAGTGTCGTGGTTCTAAGACTGATAGTAGAAAGAGAGGTAGGTATGGAGAGGCAAGATCTCAGCTATGGCGAAGGTGTACACACAGGATTTACGAGTTCAGGCCCTTCACGGAGGAAGTAATAGCCCTACGTCTCAGTGCCCGGAGGCAGTCGACTGGATTATATGTGTGTGATGTTACAGGGGGGTGCGAACCCTTGTCCCAGAGGAGGGGGCGGCTTATATAGAGTGCGCCATGACCCCAGCCATCCTCCATTACAAGGGGCTTAATGTACATAAAGTAGGGGCGTTACTGATAACGCCAGCCTTAAGTGTTATTAATGATCTTAAAGACTAGGAGTGAATGTCCGACCGTTATAGAGCTGAGTGACTCCTGGCCTTCAGTAGGTCGAGTGATTCCTCATATGGTCGAGTGACAACAGGCAGGGGGACGCCCGAGTGATATGACTGGTCGAGTGGATTGCACTCGACATCTTTGACTGGGGTTTCTTCGTTGCCTCTTGGACTTCTTATCTTCTAGGGTAGTGACCTTGGGTAGGACGTATAGGTCAGGCCTATGACCCTACCCTAGGTCTGTATCCTCATCAGTAGCCCCCGAATGGATTGAGGTTCGAATGGAAAGTAGGCTGAAGTCAATCTTGTTCCGAGCTTCGCGTCTCGCGAGTGTTTTACGCATGACGGAAGGCCCACGCTGGTACTTCAGCGTTGATTCAGTCGCCTTGATCCATTCAGAGAGTTGCGGACTGAACTTGTTGCACCATCCACCGAGTGCTATCTTGGGGATGCAGAATCTTTGGCGTGGTTGATTGCAGTGTATCCCGGATTTCACGGGATACGGAATTTCAAGGAAGCGCGCGGGACACGGCGCGCCGAAGTAAGCGGGGCGGATAAACAGTAGTGCCTCAATTTCCGCGCCACCTTTTTCACCATGTACATCGTGCGCGACTGTTGTGGGATTTGACAGGATCGCCTGGTCCCACGAGTCAGCCACTCGGAAGTAGCCCTTTATAAGGCGATGGGGCCGAGGCATCTGCACTGTGCACACTCATCTCTCTTTCTTCTTCCTCTGCTTCTCCATCGCATCTAGTTCTTCTGCCCTCGATGCTGCTGCTCTGCCGCCATGGTGAAGGACAAGACGGCGGCACTGGAGCGCGCGAAGAAGGCGACGGGGCGGCGAAAGGCAGGAAGCAGAACTGCGGGTCGTCATCGCGCGTGGGGCTACCACCAAGCTGGATCCAGGGCGATTGGATCCGTTCTTTGCTCCGGCAAGAAGATTTGGATGAGCTGGCGGAGTCCGGGCTGATCACCAAGGGTGCAGCAAGGCTGCCCGAGGGGGAGTTGGAGCCGCAGCCTCGACCGGGTGAGTGTGTACTGCTCGCCACCCACGTCGACCAGAGTTTTTTGCTCCCTCCGCACCCCTTCTTCCAGGGCTTCCTGAACTTCTTCGGTGCCCAACTCCACCATTTTTCTACCAATACCATCATGTACCTTGCCGCGTTCGTGTCGATGTGTGAAAACTTTTTGGGGTGTTGACCACACTGGGGCCTTTTCAAACATATCTTCACCATCCGTTCCCAGTCGGTGAAGAAGGCGAAAACGGCTGACTCGAAGACCCATGTCATCCAGATGTGTGGGGGTTTGGGTGTCCAAAAGAGGCAGAGGAGTTCTTTCCTTGCCATGACTCTCCCTGAATCGGTTAGAGGTTGGCAGTCGACCTGGTTCTACTGCCAGGACGTCCCAACTCAAGGTCAGTCGACTGGCCTTCCCCACTTCACTTTTGACCATATCCAGACTCCTTCTCCACTGAAAGTGACTGCTGCTGAGAAAGTGGAGACAAAGATGTTGGTTGAGAAAGTGGTCCAATTGATTAATGAGGGTGTCACTGGCATGGACCTGCTGGAAGTATTCCTCAGTCGACGCATCCAGCCCCTTCAGGCCCGTGACCATCCCATGTGGCTGTACTTTGGGTCCGACGACACCGCTTGGGTTCATCCAGAGGAAGTGCCACCCAAGACCGTGGCCATGTGGTTGAAGAGCATTACAGGCAACCAGGACAACCCCGGAGAGCCAGGCGAGTCATCCCCTTCAGTGACGACAATCAGCCTGACAAGGTATGCTCTTTATTCCGACTGTCTCTGCATACACATTCCGACTGTCTTTGCATACACATTCCGACTGTACTTCATCTCGACTGTCTTTTACTCGACTTTTTGTCTTGTAGGTTTTCACTGACATGTATTTGATGCCCAATGGTTAGAAAGCTCTGAAGCAGGACCAGGAGGGAGATGCCAGCTCAGAGGAGAGTGGTGAATGGGAATCTTTAGATGAAGACGAGGAGGAGGAGAGCGAGGAGTCAGATGACGAGGAAGAAGTCGACTCGCCGCCGCGCTCCGAACACCGATCCAAGCAACACCATGACCCGGCGGGCGGGCGCGGAAAGAACGTGGCTCCAAGTACTCACACGCAGAAGCGCACTCGGACGTCGACTCCAGAGCCGACAAAGAAGGTCGTCAAGCAGCCCAAGGTTGCTCCTCCAAAGACTCGAAAGACTTTGCTGCGGATCAAGATGGACGTCCCTGTTGCTTCGGGGTGAGTATCTTGCTTGCATTTATCGAGGCCGACTGAAGTTTTTGTTCTGACCAGACGGATCATGTATCTTTCCAGCCCAACCTCTGCTGCAACTAACATGGATATTGACAAAGCTCTAGGAGACGAGGAGACCGATGATGCGGCCTCTTCCGAACTGGTAAGTCCGTTTGAACAGGCTTCATTTAGTCGAGTGGGTTGTTAGTCGGCTGAATTTCCAATGTTTCTCTCTCTCTGCAGTTCCGCGAGAAGTCATCGTGCTTCCTGATGATGATGAAGAAGAAGTGCCTCTAGAGGAGAGGAGGAGGAGAGGTGGGGGCTCGAGCAGGAGAAAGCTTGACGTTCAAGTCCCTCAGTCGACACCGGCGCTTGAGGCGGTGGTCGAGCGTTCCGGAGATCCGGTCCGGACCAACATCACTTTTGCCAACCCGTTGACGACTGATCGTCCGTCGGGGTCGACTGCTCCGGTTACTACCGCTGCAGTGCAACTCCACTCATTTGACCCAGTAGCTGCTTTGGCCGTCTTGGAGCCATCACTCTTCGCTGCATATCAGACCCCAGACGATTTGCCAAGTGCTGCCAGGGAGGCTCTTCGCCAGGTGAACCTTGTCATGGAGCAGGTGAAGGTGATGCATGATGCCAGTCAGGTGGCTTATAACGCCAGCACTACCCTGCAGACCAATGTGAAGGTCAGCGAACTACGACTGAACTTTTGAATGCTGTTTTATATCTGATCACCCACTGGGGTGTGCTTGGGTTTCGAGTTTAGGGAATCTTCCACTTCACTCAACTCGTGCTGCTTCTTAGTAATCTGTCTGGACCAGTGGGGGCACGCCGAGTGCACCCACTGGGTGTAATCCCCGAGACCACGGTCGACTGCTGGCAGTCGGCTGAGGTCTTAGAACCTTCTCTTTCTTTTGACTCACGCTGGGCAGACCATGCTGAGTGTTGATCTAAACCAGTGGCGGCACGCTAAGTGCACCCACTGGGTGTAGTCCCCGAGACTACTGTTGAATATTTGATTCGGTAGTAGTCTTAGAGTAACTTTTCACTATCATTGTCTCTTATTTCTGTTGATTGATATATCTCTCTTGTTGACTGCAGAGGTCTTGTGATCTTGGAGCTCGACTTTTCGAGTTGAACAAGAAGCATATCAGCATTGAACTTGATCTTGAACTCGCGAAGAAGAACCTCAAGACTGCTCAAGAAGAAACGGCCATCATGGGAGGTAACCAATCGACTCTTTCCCACCTAGTAGCTCGCATCTTTCACTGCTTTTTCTTTCAGTCTCTTTGAACCGAGTGATTTCACACGAGCAGATGTGTGTAGTGAAAACCATCAACTTCAGGCTCGTCTGAAGAGTGTTGTTTCTTTAGAGAGAATGGAGGAAGCTTTGGAGAAGAAGGACCAGGACCTTGCGGCTGCTCAGAAGGAAGCACATGAGAAGACAACGCTTGCGGACAAGAACTGGCTTCAGTCGGCAAGTTGGAAGAGGAGAACGTGAAGCTAAAGACCGCCATCTCGGAAGCCAATCAGGAAGTCGAGCAACTCAAGAAGGACAAGGAGAACCTGACCACTGAAGTTGGAGGCCTCAGAGCCAAGACAGGCAAGCTAGAGTCCTATCCGGGACAACTTGCCGCGAAACTAGTTTCTGAAGCTTGAAGGTACAGCCGCTCGACTTGTTAATTGTCGTCAATTGAAGTATGTTGTAATATTGTCGACTCACTATTTTTCATGATGGAACAGAACTTTGTCAGGATTTTGAAGCTGAAACCGGGCGGGTCGAGACAGGTCTCAACCCCATCAATTGTCCTGTGAAAGATGACGTTGCGATGAACTTGTTGTGGTTGGAATCACGCTTGGACGGTCCTATTTCCTATCTAGCTCGACTGAAGGAGGCGATGACCCGAGTGGACGCTGAACTCTGGCCTCAGGTGGAGCTTTCTCAAGACCTCGAGTCACTGATGACTCGACTCAATCAAATTCCTGGTCGAGTGCAAGAGTGGAAGAAGTCATCCGCTTGCTGTGGCGCTGACGTCGCCCTGTCATTGGTTCGAGTGCATTGCAAGGAGGCCAGAGAAGACAAGTTGGCGGCCCTCAAGGTTGTGAACACTAAGAAGCACACCTTCCAGTCCTTCATGGACACCTTCCTTGAGGCAGCCACTCGTATTGCTGACAGCATTGACCTTGACAGCTTCTGCGATCCAGCCAGCCCTTCTCCCGCCGAGTGCTCGAAAAAACATTATGCTTCACACTCATTCGCCTCGGAATGCCGAGTGATTTTGTAATCATTGAAACTCCTTCGGTCCTGACGCCCAAGTACTTTTAATCCGTGATTTAGAAACCTTTGGATTTATCTGAAATTGGCTTATCTTTGAATATGTTGTGTTTGTCTTCAAGCGGAACTCGTTCTTACCTCAGATTGGTTTTAGTACTCTCGATGCAGCTTCTGAGGAAGAGGCTGCAGTCGACCTGTTGGACGAGCCTTGAGCAACATTGATCAGCTCACCACCGAGGCTCTCAGCAATGGCGTTGACGTTCCTAATAGCAGTTCACCTTGGCACTAGCTGTTGGATGAACCTTTGGCGGCATTGATCAGCTCATCAGCGAGGCATTCAACAATGGTGTTGACGTTCCTGAAAGCAGCTCGCCTTGGCGTCAGCTGTTGGATGAGCCTTTGGCAGTGTGCACAATCTCGTCATTCTTCTTGATGGTGCAGCCCCGGGGGGAGGGGTCGTGGTCGACCCATACCATTCGGTTGGGTTTTTCAAACTTAGGCGAGTGCTCGACTGCAGCTAAGCCTCCGAGTGAGAGGATTGCTCTCCACTTGGTAGGATTTTTTATACTCAGGCGAGTACCGGACTGCAGCTAGGCCCCCGAGTGAGAGGATTGCTCTCCACTCAGTACGATTTTTTATACTTAGGTGAGTACTAGACTACAGCTAAGCCCCCGAGTGAGAGGATTGCTCGCCACTCGGTAGGATTTTTTATACTTAGGCGAGTACTGGACTACAGCTAAGCCCCCGAGTGAGAGGATTGCTCGTCACTCGGTAGGATTTTTTATACTTAGCCGAGTATTGGACTGCAGCTAAGCCCCCGAGTGAGAGGATTGCTCGTCACTCGGTAGGATTTTTTATACTTAGGCGAGTACTGGACTGCGGCTAAGCAGTGCGCACAATCTTGTCCTTCTTCTTGACGGTGCAGCTCCGGAGGGAGGGGTCGTGGCCGACCCATACCGTTTGGTAGGATCTTTCAAACTTAGGCGAGTACTGGATTGCAGCTAAGCCTCCGAGTGAGAGGCTGACTCACCACTCGGTAGGATTTTTTAACACTTAGGCCAGTATTGGACTGCAGCTAAGCCCCCGAGTGAGAGGATTGCTTGCCACTCGGTAGAATTTTTTATACTTAGGCGAGTACTGGACTGCAGCTAAGCCTCTGAGTGAGAGGCTGGCTCACCACTCGGTAGGATTTTTTAACACTTAGGCGAGTACTGGACTGCAGCTAAGCCTCCGAGTGAGAGGCTGGCTCACCACTCGGTAGGATTTTTTAGCACTTAGGCGAGTACTGGACTGCAGCTAAGCCTCCGAGTGAGAGGCAGGCTCACCACTCGGCATGATTTTTCAAACTTAGGCGAAACAGATTTGCAGCTAAGCCCCTGAGTGAGTGGCTGGCTCACCACTCGGTAGGATTTTTCTTTTCAACTTAGGCGAAACGGATTCACAGCTAAGGCACCCACTGGGGGATTTTAGAACATGCAAAAAATGAACAACAATCATTCGGAAGAGGGTAAAATCATGTCTTTGATAGTCAAACTAAAAGGTATTTCTTATTACATCTCAATAGTTTGAATGCTTAAGAGTAAAAGGGGCAGAGTAGTTACGCATTCCTAGCGGGTGGCTCATCTTTATTATGCTCGACGTTGAAAAGACGATATGCTCCGTGGTGGAGCACTTTGGTGACGACGAAGGGGCCTTCCCAAGCAGGAGCGAGCTTGTGTGGTTTCTGTTGGTCCACTCGAAGAACCAAGTCTCCCTCCTGAAATGCCCGACCCCTTACGTTTCTGGCATGGAATAGACGCAGGTCTTGTTGATAAATGGTCAACTGAATCAAGGCCATCTCTCTTTCTTCTTCCAGGAGATCGACTGCATCTTGCCAAGCCTGTTCCGCTTCTTCTTCTGAGAAGAGCTCGACACGGGGCGCATTGCGGAGCAAATCACTCGGGAGCACGGCTTTAGCTCCGTAGACTAAGAAGAACGGAGTTCGTCCAGTCGACCGATTAGGAGTTGTCTTCAATCCCCAAAGTACTGATGGAAGCTCATTGACCCAGGCACCTGCTGCATGCTTGAGGTCACACATCAATCGGGGTTTCAGTCCTTTGAGAATCAATCCATTTTCTCTTTAGGCCTGCCCATTTGGCTGAGGATGGGCGACTGAAGCGTAATCGACCCTCGTACCTTGCGAAGCACAAAAGGCTCTGAACTCGTCAGAGTCGAAGTTCGACCCGTTATCCGTGATGATGCTGTGCGGAATGCCATATCTAAATATCAATTCTCTGATGAAACTCACAACTGTACTTGCTTCAAGGTTTTTGATGGGCTTGGCTTCGATCCATTTGGTAAACTTGTCGACTGCTACCAGCACATGGGTAAATCCACTCCTGCCAGTCCTCAGAGGTCCAACCATATCCAATCCCCAGACAGCGAAAGGCCAGATGAGTGGAATAGTCTTCAGAGCTGACGCAGGCTTATGGGACATGTTGGAGTAAAACTAAAAGCCTTCACATTTGTCTACTATTTCTTTCTCCATATCATTGGCATGTGGCCAGTAAAATCCGGCTCGGTATGCTTTGGCCACGATGGTCCGAGAGGATGCATGGTGACCACAGGTCCCCGAGTGGATAACACTGAGGATCATTCGGCCTTCTTCTGGCGTGATGCCTTTCTGGCAGACTCCAGTTACACTTTCTCTGAACAACTAACCTTTTATCACAGTAAAGGCTTTAGATCTTCGGATGATCTGTCGAGCCTCTTCTTCATCCTATGGAAGTTCTTTCCTATGGATGTATGCGATGTACGGCACTATCCAGTCGGGAATGACGACCAAAACCTCCATGACTAAGTCGACCATGGCTCGTATTTCGACTTCAGTCGGATCTGTGGCGCTCTTAGGCTGTGGGGACTCTTTACTGAAAGGATCTTCCTGAACTGAAGGTGAATGAATATGCTCCAAAAACACATTGCTGGGAATGGCCTCTCTCTTAGATCCTATCTCTGCCAATTCATCTGCGGCTTGATTTTTCAGTCGGGGTATATGGTGAAGCTCCAACCCTTCAAACTTCTTTTCCAGCTTTCTTACTGCATAGCAATAACCAGTCATGGCTGGGCTCCTGACATCCCATTCTTTCATCACTTGATTAACCACCAAATCCGAGTTGCCATAGACCATGAGGCGACGGACGCCGAGTGAAATGGCCATACGCAACCCGTACAGAAGTGCTTCATATTTACCTTCATTGTTGGAAGAGTCAAAATAAATTTGGAGAACATAACTAAGCCTGTCTCCACGGGGGGATACCAACACTACCCCAGCCCCGGAACCATTCAGCATCTTGGAGCCATCAAAGAACAAGGTCCAATGTCTCGAGTGAACTTGAGTAGGCGCTTCTCGTTCAATCCACTCGGCAAGGAAATCTCATGATTGCTTGGGAGATAGCTTTTGCCTCAAACTTGATATCCAATGGAAGGAGTTCAATCGCCCATTTTGCCACTCGACCGCTTGCATCTCTCGTTGTTCGAATTTCAGATAATGGTGCGAATGACAACCTGTAATGGAGTGATCGGAGAAATAGTGTGCAACCTTCTTCAGGGTCATGTAGATTCCATAAACAAGCTTCTGATAATGTGGATATCACTGCTTGGATGGAGTCAAAACTTCAGAAAGATAATACACTGGGCGCTGAACTTTGTAAGCCTTTCCTTCTTCTTCCCGCTCGACCGTGAGTACTGTACTGACAACTTGTCCAGTGGCTGCAATATAAAGCAGTAAATGCTCTTTGCTGGTTGGCGCAGCAAGCACCGGCTGGGTGGAAAGCAGGGTTTTGAGCTCTACAAACGCTGCGTCAGCTTCATCAGTCCACTCGAACTTATAAGATTTCTTCATCAATCGGTAAAGAGGCAAGGCTTTTTTACCGAGACGAGAAATGAATCGACTCAAGGCGGCCAAACAACCGGTAAGCTTCTGAATGTGATGCACACGCACAGGGCGTTTCATTCGGAGGATGGTATCAACTTTTTCTGGGTTTGCGTCGATCCCCTGTTCGGAAACGAGGAAACTGAGTAACTTTCCACCTAGAACTCCGAATGTGCACTTTGATGGATTAAGCTTCATATCATACCTTCTTAGGTTGGCAAAGGTTTCTACGCGGTCAGTCAGTAGGTCGGAACCTTTACGTGACTTGACCACAATGTCATCCATGTATGCTTCCACATTCCGACTGATTTGAGTGAGCTGGCAGTTCTGAATCATCCTCATGAATGTGGCTCCGGCATTTTTAAGACCAAATGGCATGGTGACATAGCAAAAGCACCCGAATGGGGTGATGAAAGCTGTTTTTATTTCATCGGGACCATACAGTCGGATCTGATGATACCCAGAATATGCATCTAAAAAAGACAAGCGCTCACACCCCATAGTCGAGTCAACAATCTAATTGATGCGGGGGAGAGGAAAATGATCTTTTGGGAAGGCCCGATTGATATGCTTGAAACCGATGCACATACGAAGTGAATCGTCCTTCTTAGGGACCATGACTACATTGGCAAGCCACTCGGAGTGGTAGATCTCTCGAATGAACTCTACTGCTAGGAGCCGAGCCACTTCCTCGCCAATTGCCTTTCTCTTTTGCACGACGGACCGCCGAAGATGCTCTTTGACGGGTTTTACCTTGGGATCGACACGCAAACGATGCTCAGCCAGTTCTCTGGGTACACCCAGCATGTCAGAAGTTTCCATGCAAAGATGTCCCAGTTCTCACGGAGGAACTCGATGAGCGCTTCTTCCTATTTGCTATCGAGTGTCGTTGAGATATGAGTTAGTGCGGCATTGGGATCGGTCGGGTGAATATGAATCGGCTTCGTTTCACCAGACGACTAAAATGCAGAATCTGTGGCAGGCTTCTTAGCTCCGAGCAAATCACTCGGATCTGCATTCTTTTGATATTCTTGAAGTTCAACTGCTGCCATTTGCGCATCGGCAATTTTGGAACCCTTCTGGAAGCATTCCTCCACTTTCTGCCAATAGCCAGTAACTGTGATCACACCTCTGGAGCCAGGCATCTTCAACTTGAGGTAAAGGTAACATGGTCGAGCCATAAAACGTGTGTAGGCAGGCCTACCTAGAATGTCATGATAAGCACTCTAGAAATCCACGACTTCAAATGTCAACTTTTCCTTATGGTAATTCTTGGAATCACCGAAAACCACGTCAAGGGCGATCTGGCCGAGTGATTCGGCTTTCTTTCCAGGGATAACACCATGGAAACTCATATTGCTCTCACTAAGTTTGGACATCGGAATGCCCATCCCCTTCAAGGTTTCAGCATAAAGGATATTCAGGCTGCTACCACCATCCATCAGCACTTTAGTCAGTCTAGTGCCTTCGACCACTGGGTCGACCACCAACGCTTGCCTCCCAGGAGTGGATATACACGCAGGGTGATCAGACTGGTCGAATGTGATGGCTGTTTGAGACCATTTCAGGTATGTGGCCGTCGTTACCGGGGCAACCATATTAACTTCTCTGTTGATAACTTTCAATCGACTCTTGCTCTCAACATCAGCAAAAATCATCAGGGTGGAATTGACTTTGGGATAACCGTCATATTCCTCTTCGTCCTTGTCTTTCGCCTTCCCACTGGGCTGTTTCTCCCGGAACTGCTGGATCAGGAGTCGACATTGTCGAGTGGTATGTTTAGGGTAAATCAGATTCCCCTCTTCATCTTTGTTTGTGTGGATGCGACATGGTAAATCCAACACATCATTTCCTGCTTGATCCTTTACTTTCTTAGGGGTCCAGGGCCCCTTAGGTTTTCCTTTAAACTTTCCTTGAACCACTGCTGCAATCTCACAGGGTGCTGCAGGCTCAGCTTTACGTTTCTGTTTCCGATTGGAATTACCTCCACCAACATCTTGGCCGACTGGTTTCCCCTTTCCGCTGCGGAGTCGATCCTCTTCTTCTCCGTTAGCCTACTGGGTGGCTATTTCCATCATCCGAGTCAGAGTCATATCTCCAGTCCGACCGAACTTCAGGACCAGCTCTCGGTATTTGACGCCTTCCTTGAAGGCACACACTTCTTGATGCTCTAATACATTTTCCATGGTGTGATGCAAAGTGGTCCACCTCTGAATGAAATCTCTCAGAGTCTCAGTCGGTTTCTACACACAATGCTGCAACTCTGTCAACCCTGCTGGCCGCTTGCAAGTACCCTCAAAAGTTCTGACGAACACTTGAGCAAGCTCTTCCCAATCAGAATATCGCACGGGCTAACTGAAGTCAACCACGCCCGCCGAATTCTTCTAACATCAGAGGAAGATGCTTCATTGCCACTTCATCATTCCCGCCACCAATCTGCACAACCACTCGGTAATCCTCAAGCCAAGTTTTAGGGTTGGACTCCCCAGTGAACTTACTAACTCCAGTTGCCAACCTGAAGTTGGGAGGTATCACTGCAGCCCTGATGGCTCTGCTGAAACACTCTGGACCTGAAACATGAACTCGCCGCGGTCGGACGATCTCGCCAGGTCTTCTATGCGCTCTATTCCGGTCGACTAGACCTTGAACGAGGATAGAACTTGCATCAAAGCCTGGCTCTCTTGGGTCGACTGGTGCTCTACGCTCGCCACTGTAACGACATCTATCATCGTACTGCCGAGGCACATATGATGCACTCCTCGGAGGAGGTGCGGGCACTAGACGATGATTGTCGCGGTCAAGTAGGTGATCATACTGCCCATGGCCTTCATGCTGCAGGGGCGATCTTGGACTGCGGGCCGACTGAACTGTATCCGCTACCACGGATGTGCTATGAATCCTATTCCGCGACTGAGACACTGTTGTGTTCTGTTCTCCTGCTGCCCGGAGTGAGGCCCGGATCTGCATCAAACCACTGCCAGCCTCCGACTGGGAAGGTTGAATTGACTCTGCTATTCGGGCCATAGTTGTGAGATTTTGAATTGGAGTGCGGTACCTTAGGTGGAGGCAGGAAAAGCTGTCGTCGACTGGACTCAGGGATCCGCTCCCGAGAACACTCGTCGAGAGCGTGCTGAAGGTTCTCCAGTCGAGTGTGCTCAGCCAAATTAGCCAAACGCGCCTCTTCCGAGCCTCGGGGGTTTCTCCAACGATGGGCGTGTGGAGTGCATCCATGTTGTGGCGACGAAGTTCTTCCCTCTGCTGCGAAGAGAGGGGTTCGGGATGGTACTCCTCGTGGACGTGCGACGGATGGCCGCCACCATCCCCGCCGTTATCACGGCGGAAACCAGGCGGACTACGTGGTCCATCGACCATCAAGACTTCGGCCGCGGGGTCGCTGCTATCGCACTCGGATGCGGTCTCGGCGGAGCCAGTCGACAGATCAAACAGGTCATGGAGAGTTTCGTCGGCTCGATTGCCGTGACTTGATGGGTGGCCGAATGTCGAGCCACCGCATGTTTCACCCACCGCTGAAGCAGCGACCGACTGGATCGCTTGCGGTGGTGAACAGCGGGGAGAGAAGACACCGACGGAGCCGACCGATACTGGGTTGACGGCTGCCAGAGAAGCACGCCGCAACACGCGCGAAAGTGCTTCGCCCCTCGTACCGGGAGCGCCTCGACGCGTCTAGGAGAGCTTCCTGAAGCCAAGCGGAGTCGTCGGTGATGAAAACAAGCGCGCCAAGACAGATCTCGCGGCCCTCCGCCAATCCACCGCCGGAAACCATGATGATGGGGATCGGAAAAATTGCAACTTCACCAACAAGTCACTAAGACACCTGCCCCACGATGGGCGCCAACTATCGTGGTTCTAAGACTGACAGTAGAAAGGGGGGTAGGTATGGAGAGGCAAGATCTCAGCTATGGCGAAGGTGTACACATAGGATTTACGAGTTCAGGCCCTTCGCGGAGGTAGTAATAGCCCTACGTCTCGGAGCCCGGAGGCGGTCGACTGGATTATATGTGTGTGATGTTACAGTGGGTGCGAACCCTTGTCCCAGAGGAGGGGGGTGGCTTATATAGAGTGCTGCAGGACCCCAACCATCCTCCATTACAAGGGGCTTAATGTACATAAAGTAGGGGTGTTACTGATAACGCCAGCCTTAAGTGTTATTAATGATCTTAAAAACTACGGAGTGAATGTCCGACCGTTACAGAGCTGAGTGACTCCTGGCCTTCAGTAGGTCGAGTGATTCCTCATATGGTGACAACAGGCAGGGGGACGCCCGAGTGATATCACTGGTCGAGTGGATTGCACTCAACATCTTTGACTGGGGGTTCTTCGTTGCCTCTTGGACTTCTTATCTTCTAGGGTAGTGACCTTGGGTAGGATGTATAGGTCAGGCCTATGACCCTACCCCAGGTCTGTATCCTCATCATATAGAGAGTCTCATATGTTGTCACTTTCATATACTAGTGGGAATTTTTCATTATAGAACTTGGCTTATATATTCCTATGATGGGCTTCCTCAAAATGCCCTAGGTCTTCGTGAGAAAGCAAGTTGGATGCACACCCACTAGTTACTTTTGTTGAGCTTTCATACATTTATAGCTCTAGTGCATCCGTTGCATGGCAATCCCTACTCCTCATGTTGACATCAATTGATGGGCATCTCCATAGCCCGTTGATTATCCTCGTCAATGTGAGACTTTCTCCTTTTTTGTCTTCTCCACACAATCCCCATTATCATATTCTATTCCACCCATAGTGCTATTGAAGGAAATATGCCCTAGAGGCAATAATAAAATTATTATTTATTTCCTCATATCATGATAAATGTTTATTATTCATGCTAGAATTGTATTAACCAGAAACATGATACATGTGTGAATACATAGACAAACTTAATGTCACTAGTATGCCTCTACTTGACTATCTCATTAATCAAAGATGGCTATGTTTCCTAACCATAGACATGTGTTGTCATTTGATTAATGGGATCACATCATTAGGAGAATGATGTGATTGACTTGACCCATTCCGTAAGCTTAGCATTTGATCGTTTAGTATGTTGCTATTGCTTTCTTCATGACTTATACAAAGTTCCTACAACTATGAGATTATGCAACTCCCGTTTACCGGAGGAACACTTTGTGTGCTACCAAACGTCACAACGTAACTGGGTGATTATAAAGGAGCTCTACTGGTGTCTCCAATGGTACATGTTGAGTTGGCGTATTTCGAGATTAGGTTTTGTTACTCCGATTGTCAGAGAGGTATCTCTGGGCCCTCTCGGTAATGCACATCACTATAAGCCTTGCAAGCAATGTGGCTAATGAGTTGGTTACGGAATGATGCATTACGTAACGAGTAAAGAGACTTGCCGGTAACGAGATTGAACTAGGTATTGGATACCGATGATCGAAAGGAACAACGTATGTTGTTATGCGGTTTGACCGATAAAGATCTTCGTAGAATATGTAGGAGCCAATATGAGCATCCAGGTTCCTCTATTGGTTATTGACCAGAAACAGTTCTAGGTCATGTCTACATAGTTCTCGAACCCGTAGGGTCCGCATGCTTAACGTTACGATGACAGTTTTATTATGAGTTTATAAGTTTTGATGTACCAAGGTTGTTCGAGTCCCTGATATGATCACGGACATGACGGGAGTCTCAAATGGTCGAGACATAAAGATTGATATATTGAAGCCTATATTTGGATATCGGAATCGCTCCGGGTGAAATCGGGATTTTACCGAGTACCGGGGTTACTGAACCCCGGGGTTATTGGGCCTACATGGGCTCAAGGAGAAGAGGAGGGCCGGCAGGGGCAGGCCGCACTCTCCCCTAGTCCGAATAGGACAAGGAAGGGGGGGGGGGGGGCGCACCCCCCTTTCCTCTTTCCCCTTCCCCCTTCCTTCTCCAACAAGGCAAGAGGGGGGAGTCCTACTCCCGGTGGGAGTATGACTCCTCCAGGCGCACCCCTAGGGCCGGCCACACCTCCCCCCTCCCTCCTTTATATACGGGGGCAAGGGGGCACCTCTAGACACACAAGTTGATCTTCGTGATTGTTCCTTAGCCGTGTGCGGTGCCCCCCTCCACCATATTCCACATCGGTCATATCGTTTTGGTGCTTAGGCGAAGCCCTGCGTCGGTAGAACATCATCATTGTCACCACACCGTCGTCTTCGGCGAACTCATCCCGACACCTGCCGGATCGGAGTCCGTGGATCGCCATCGAGCTGAACGTGTGCTGAACTCGGAGGTGCCGTACGTTCGGTACTTGGATCGGTCGGATCGTGAAGATGTATGACTACATCAACCATGTTGTTCTAATGCTTCCGCTTATGGTCTACGAGGGTACGTGGACAACACTCTCCCCTCTCGTTGCTATGCATCACCATGATCTTGCGTGTGCGTATGAAATTTTTTGAAATTACTACGTTCCCCAACAGCTATATCCATGGCTCACGCTCATGTATTGCGTGAAAGTTGAAAAAGTTTGAGATTATTTAAGTACGAAACAATTGCTTGGCTTGTCATCGGGGGTGTACAAGATGGGAGCATTTTTGTGTGATGAAAATGAAGCATGACCTAACTATAAGATTTTGTAGGGATGAACTTTCTTTAGCCATGTTATTTTGAGAAGACATGATTGCTTTGATTAGTATGCTTGAAGTATTACTATTTCTTATGTCAATATGAACTTTTATTATGAATAATTTGGATCTGAACATTCATGCCACAATAAAGAAAATTACATTGAGAATTATGCTAGGCAGCATTCCACATCAAAAATTCTGTTTTTATCATTTACCTACTCGAGGACGAGCAGGAATTAAGCTTGGGGATGCTTGATACGTCTCCAACGCATCTATAATTTTTGATTCTTCCATGCTATTATATTACCCGTTTTGGATGTTTATGTGCTTTACTTTACACATTTATATCTTTTTTGGGACTAACCTACTAACCGGAGGCCCAGCCCGTATTGCTGTTTTTTTGCCTATTTCAGTGTTTCGAAGAAAAGGAATATCAAACGGAGTCCAAACGGTATGAAACCTTCGGGAGCTTGATTTTTGGAACGAAAGTGATCCAGAGGACTTCAATTGGAAGTCAAGAAACAACCGAGGCAGCCACAAGGGTGCCCGGTGCGCCCCCTAGGGCTGGGCGCGCCCCCACCCTCGTGGGCCCCTCGGGCGTCCACCGACCTACTTCTTCCTCCTATATATACCCATGTACCCCGAAAACATCAGAAGCGACCAAGAAAAAGTATTTCCACCGCTGTAATCTTCTGTATCCGTGAGATCCCATCTTGGAGCCTTCGCCGGCGCTCCGATTGAGGGGGAGTCGACCACAGAGGGCCTCTACATCAACACCATAGCCTCTCCGATGAGTTGTGAGTAGTTTACCACAGACCTTCGGGTCCATAGTTATTAGCTAGATGGCTTCTTCTCTCTTTGAATCTCAATACAAAGTTCTCCTTGATCTTCTTGGAGATCTATTCGATGTAACTCTTTTTGCGGTGTGTTTGTCGAGATCCGATGAATTGTGGGTTTACGATGAAGTTTATCTATGTTAAATATTTGAATCTCTTCTGAATTCTTTTATGTGTGATTAAGTTATCTTTGCAAGTCTCTTTGAATTATCAGTTTGGTTTGGCCTACTAGATTGAAGTTTTTTGCAATGGGAGAAGTGCTTAGCTTTGGGTTCAATCTTGTGGTGTCCTTTCCCAAAGGATGGGCAGCAAGGCACGATTGTATTGTTGCCATCAAGGATAAAAGATGGGGTTTATATCATATTGCATGAGTTTATCCTCTACATCATGTCATCATTCTTAATCGCTACTCTGTTCTTTTATGAACTTAATACTCTAGATGCATCTTTGGATAGCGGTCGATGTGTGGAGTAATAGTAGTAGATGCGCAGGAGTCGGTCTACTTGTCACGGACGTCATGCCTATATACATGATCATGCCTAGATAATCTCATAATCATTCGCTTTTCTATCAATTGCTCGATAGTAATTTGTTCACCCACCGTAATACTTATGCTATCTTGAGAGAAGCCACTAGTGAAACCTATGGCCCCCGGGTCTATCTCTTATCATATAAGCTTTCAATCTACTTTTATTTGCATCTTTACTTCTCCTATCTATATTATAAAATACCAAAAATATGTTATCTTATCATATTATCTCTATCAGATCTCACTTTCGCAAGTGGCCTTGAAGGGATTGACAACCCCTTTATTGCGTTGGTTGCGAGTTCTTGTTTGTTTGTGTAGGTGCGTGGGACTTTTGAGGAGCCTCCTACTGGATTGATACCTTGGTTCTCAAAAACTGAGCGAAATACTTACGCTACTATTGCTGCGCCACCCTTTCCTCTTCAAGGAAAACCAACGCAAGCTGAAGACGTAGCAGTCGCCGGAAGATGAATTGGAAGTGCCCTAATAATTTGAATCAGAAGGATTAAGAGGCTGACGAGTGAGAGCCACCTTTTTGAAAAGCTTAGTTGGAAAGCAGTGAAACCTCTGCTCGGCGTTTGCATGGAGCCGGCGTGTTCGGTAAGTAAGAAGAAAGAACCCCGTCGCTGCTGTTCTGGGTTGTGCGGCGAACTTCGTGCTACTGCTTCTTCAAAATAAAGATGGGATCCAAGTAAGCTAAAGGGTGAGAAAACCTTACTTTCTAGCTTGCTTGACTAACTTTCTGTCTTGGCAGAGGATCTGAGCCGGAGGAAAGGATAATTACCTCTTCATCATCTGCATGACTGCCTTCCGCGTCATCCTGATAGTAATCATTATCAATAAGATGTACAAAAAATGAGCCAAGGGATTCATGTTCTACCTCCCACTCATCATCATCCAAGTCAAGTAAATTGGAGGGGTTGGTCTTCTTCTTGGCCGGCTTTTTCAAAGCCTTGTGCTTTGTCCAGGTCTTCTTGGCTGGTTTATCTTGTAGTTTCTTATTCCAGAGAGAAGAGTCGGCCTACGGAAATTAAAATGATTGTGAGAAGGCAGTTTTCAAATGAATAGCTGAACAAAATCAGGAAGTTGTTGACAAATACTTACAGCTAGAGGTTTGTTAAGGGTACAAAAAGGAGTTAAGCCGACCTTGCTGCAATCTTCCAAGCTCTCGTTCAGCAGAGTCATGGTCATATCATTGATATCTTCATCAGTTAGCTCTATCTAACAGTGGCGTAGAGGGTCCTTGATGTCACCAGAGTAATCACACATTAAGCCGGATCGGCGGCTTAAACGCAGAATTCTCCATGCGACCCAACATCGGACTAGGTCAATCCCAGTTAAACCATTAGCCATTAAGGCTCTGATATTGGAAAATACGGGCCTATATTTGGCCCGTTCTGCGGTGCTGATCCATTCTGGGAGGGGTTGCCTATTGCTAAGCCGGTTTGCACAATAAACCGGCAGAGGATTCTGCCGTTCCGAAGAAGTATCTTGACAGTAAAACCAAGTTTGATTCCAGTCGTTGGGATGACTGGGCAGTTTGGCCGTTGGGAAACTGGCTTCTTTCTGCCTCTGAATTGAAATGCCACCTAACCCTAGGATGGGCCCGTCTGTGAACTCGGTCTGACGGTTTGAATAGTAAAACTCTCTGAATAATTCAATAGTGGGCTCCTATTGAAGGTACACCCCACAGAACACTTGAAAGTTGCAGATATTTGAAACATAATTGGGGCCGATATCTTGAGGATGGAGTTCGAAAAAATGAATCACATCATAGAATTTTTTTGAGCCGGGAGGAGTGAAGCTTCGGAGCAGATGATCCGTAAAAACAATCATTTCGCCTTCCTTGGGCTCAGGAGGGTTTTCAGTGCCTGGGAACCTCCATTGGATGACATCTTTTTTGGCTAAGATGCCTGTCTGGACGAATTCGTTTAAAGTTTCCTCGGTCACCCGGGAAGCTACCCAGTTGCATGAGGTGATAGTCTTGGTCACTACTGAGGATGAAGGTCTGAAAAGAAAATATTGCCAGTTTAAGACTCTATTGTTAAGCCGGCCATTGATTCAAAGGTAAGTGCTATAAAGAGCCAACGTATTAAACCGAAAGACAACACTGAGTTATGCATATGCATATATTGGCGGCTTAAAAGGGGAATTATGATATATGGCGGGTTACGGTTTATCAGTTAAATCGCCCGAACACTTGTGACACTTCAGATCTATGAGTGAATTTTTGCTAAGTAACGGACAAACAGATTCCGTAGAATGATGCTATGATTTTGGATTTGCAACAGTTCTGAAAATGAAATAAATTCTAGACCTAAAGTGAAGGCAGCGGAAGAACTTAGGTGTTCAGATAGATATTATACAGGAAAAAGTACCTACTGCGATTGAAAACGGGGTGCTAAACTATTACCGCAGGCTTTTAACATCGTGTACGGATTCAACTGTGGTATCTAAAGAAGAACAGAGAAGAACAGGGAGGAACTCCGATGAACTAGGGAAAACCCTAATGCAGATCTGTTAGGAAGGAGGAGGAATACTTACTGAGGCTGCTGACTAGCGGAGGTGCGCCGCAATAATCTGGTCTAATTAGGTTGATGTAGCGGCCGGAGTTGAGAACGATGGACGGAGATGGCGGCGGTAGAGCTCGGGCTTGCTAGGGTGTCACGAGGAGGAAGACGAAGGCAAGGGGGCAGGGTGGAAACATGAAAAGGACCCCTGTCCCTATTTATAAGGAGATGGATAAAAGGCATGCGCGGGAATCGAGGAGGCCGAACAATGATTATGTGGCTGCACGGATGCCTCGATTTTCAGGAGAACCATTAAAAATAAAAGATATACTGAGATGTTCTAGGCTTCGTGTGAAGTTAATGCGAGATGACGTCATGGCAGGGTAACATAATTTTGTGAGTTGACGTCATGGCGGGTTATAGCAAGATCACAAAAGTTGACGATGGATGATTTTGCTAAGTCAAGCACTGAAGATTGATATGAACAAGTTCAAATCAACCTGCGGCATAATGTTGGCGATATGAATATTGGGTATGACCCGCCCAGGAGGGGCCGGGTCATGCCATTGATAACTCAATAATGAAGATGGCGGGTCATGAAGCAAGCCTATTGAAGGCCCAAGACCCCGAGGAGGCTTGAGGCTCAAAAGGATGAACCGACATATGTTTAACTTGTACTGTAAGGAAATCTTAGCTAGTCACCCAGCCGGACACGTTGTGTATGAGCAGACTCTATAAGCCATCGGGAATCAACATGCGTATATAAAGGGGTGATCTAGCGGCGGGTTAGGGCAAGCTCAAGCGTATTCGCTCCCTAGTGATCAAAACCTAAGCAATACAACCTAAAGCATGAGTAGGATTTTACCTCATTGAGAGGGACCAAACCTGGGTAAAAACTCTCTCTGTCCTTTGTCCCGTTTAACCCCTTCAAGCTAACCTAGCGGCGATGGCTCCACACCTAAGTCATCTTGCTAGGGCATATGCTGTGTTAAGTCCACGACAACCATGTGTGCCTGTGTGGAATAGTTATGTAGCATGTTTGCTGTGTGCTTTGTTGCAATTGATCGTTTTCTCATGCTTATTTATTTTGAATCTTCGTTGTTGCCCCCTTATGGAAAATTTCTCATCAACCGCCACCAATCAGAAGAAGCCGTGAGAAGTAAAAATATACACCAAGGAACTCAGTTAAAAGCAATGAGATTTTCAGCTCACAACATTGTATTGAAAACATCCTGTCTCAAGACAAGTATATTTTGCTCAGACTTTCAGTAACAAGAACCCGTCAAAGATACATCTTTATTGCAGTAGATTAAACCAGCAGGAGAACAGAATTGGATCCATGTCCAACATACATTTCAAGTCAAAGCTATGGTCCATACCCAATGATTGATTCTGCCACGAGTAAGATTTGAAACATGCGACACCCAGAAGACATTCCAAATATGCAATGAATTCAGAAAGGATAGTCTGACAATCCTTGTCATATAAGTTATCAGTAGCCGGAATGACATGGATATATATATATATATATATATATATATATATATATGTTATTTCGTTCACAAAGAAAATCAGTCCAGTCCTTCTCCACAACTTAACATTGAAGCATACAAGACATGATTCCCCAGTCTGCATCAGTAAGGTATGGATGGATTCCCGTGTAATATGTTCAGTCTTCTACGATAAGGTACTGCAAAAGCTCCTGGCATAATGTACCGAGTCTTCCCCAGCAAGTCTTTAAGGGGGGAAGCTAATGAGGTATGCTACCCAGCCTTCCTCAGCAAGCTATCCGCCGAAGGCTTCAAGCACAAGCCATCCAGTCCTCCTCGGCACCATATCCCGGTGGCTTCCAATGCAAGCTACCCAGTCTTCTTCAGTACGACACTGGTACGATATTAAACAATGGGTTGTCAGCATATGGCAGTGTTTTCCGAGTGTCAGATCTACAAGAATCAGTCAGAACAAAGGTATGCCACGAGAATCAAATATTTCTACCTACGGTGAGTATACTGGCAAGTTCATGCAAGTCCCTCACACAAGCAAGAATTCACGGTACGCATCCGACAACCTCACCGGTTATTCAAGAGACAGAAAACCAGTGGGTGATGCAAGAATCAACAAGTCTTGAAGAGAGGCCACCTTGCGACACCATCTTGGAAGTAATTATCGAGATCAGCCCCCGCACATCCGGCAAGGTGATGTTATTAATCATGTGAAAGTGCAACTATCCCTGGGTGGTTTTGGTAATTCCTAACAACATATAGCTCATTGAGCTAATGCTATTTCAGGAAAGCTCAATGATTGGCATGGCATGGATGAGAAAAGTGGATCCCTCAAGATGCTAAGGACAAAAGGATTGGCTCAAGCTCAAAGCACAAGACTCTACATTTTCTATTTTAGTTATCCAAGATCACATTGAGTCTATAGGAAAAGCCAATACTATCAAGGAGGGATGAGGTATTGCTTAATGAGTTTCTTGCTCAAAGTGCTTAGTGATATGCTCCAAAGCCCTCAACTACTTTCTCACATCCACATATGACCTAAACCAAAAGTCAAACTCGGCCCCACCGAAAGTATCTATCAGGCGCCACCGAGTTCAGATGTCATAGCCACAGCCACAAACCCTAGTCTTTTCGGTCTCACCGATAGGGATCTCGGTCTCACCGAGATGGGGTTGCAATCTCTCTGTTTCCCTTCGTAACATTTCGGTCAAACCGAGATGAGCGATCGGTCCCACCGAGATTGTAATGCAAATTCACTGTTTCCTTTTCGTAACGTTTCGGTCCATCCGAGATGAGCAAATCGGTCTCACCGAGTTTGTGTAATCGGTCTCATCGAGATTATGTTATGCCATAACCCTAACCATATCGGTCCCACCGAGATGACATGTCGGTCCCACCGAAAATCCTAACGGTCACATTATTTCCTAAATTGGTCCGACCGAGTTTCATGATTCGGTCCCACCGAGTTTGGTAAGTTGTGTTTAACGGTTAGATTTTGTGTGGAGGCTATATATACCCCTCCACCCACTCTTCATTCATGGGGAGAGCCATCATAATGTGCCTACACTTCTAGTATACATTTTCTGAGAGAGAACCACCTACACTTGTGTTGAGGTCAAGATCTTCCATTCCTACCACATAACTCTTGATCTCTAGCCTTCCCCAAGTTGCTTTCCGCTCAAATCTTCTTTCCATCAAAGCCAAATCCTGTGAGAGAGAGTTGAGTGTTGGGGAGACTATCATTTGAAGCACAAGAGCAAGGAGTTCATCATCAACACACCATTTGTTACTTCTTGGAGAGTGGTGTCTCCTAGATTGGCTAGGTGTCACTTGGGAGCCTCTGACAAGATTGTGGAGTTGAACCAAGGAGTTTGTACGGGCAAGGAGATTGCCTACTTCGTGAAGATCTACCCCTAGTGAGGCAATCCTTCGTGGGCGACGACCATGGTGGGATAGACAAGGTTGCTTCTTCGTGGACCCTTCGTGGGTGGAGCCCTCCGTGGACTCGTGCAACCGTTACCCTTCATGGGTTCAAGTCTCCATCAATGTGGATGTACGATAGCACCACCTATCAGAACCACGGATAAAAAATCTCCGTGTCAACTTTGTGTTTGCCTCCTCAAACTCCTCCCTTTACCTTCATATGCAATTGTTTTAAATTCCGCTGCTATACTCTTAGAGTTGCATGTGTAGGTTGATTGCTTGACTTGTGCTAAGTTGCTAAAATCTCCCAAGAACTAAAATTGGGAAAAGGCTAGATTTTTATTTGGTCAAGTAGTTGAATCACCCCCCCCTCTCTAGACATACTTTCGATCCTACAAGTGGTACCAGAGCTTTGGTCTCCATTTTCTTTGATTTCCGTAGCTTTTGGTGGTCATAGTCTTGGTTTCACAACCTAGGAGAGTATGGCATCTAGCAAGGGAAACTACCACCGTAGAGGTCCTATGATGGTACTAATTTTGCTAGTTGGAAGTATAAGATGAAAATGCATATTCTTGGACATAGCCCCGCTGTTTGGGCTATTGTGCGTATTGGCTTGCAAGGTGAATTCTTTGATGGGAGGGAACTGAACCGTGAAGCTACCGCGGAAGAGTTGAAGATGTTGCAATACAACGCTCAAGCTTGTGATATACTCTTCAACGGATTCAACTCTTGAGCGTTGAGAATGCAAAATCAGCCGAAGAATTCAACAAAATCAGCTTGTGATATCAAAGAAAATCAGCCGTCTTGAGAATTCAACAAAATCAACGGATCCCAAAGTTCCGATACAAAAAAATCAACAAAATCTCCGAAGAATTCAACAAAATCAACAAAATCAGCTGAAGAATTCAACGGATCCCAAAGTTCCCCGAAGAATTCAACAAAATCAGCCGTCTTGAGAATGCAATGGAGTTGAGTGGGAAGAAGATCAATGCCCCAAGATGTAGTTTGTTCCTCAACAAGAGAAGTATGATCCTACTTCTTTCAAAGGGACACAAGCTCAAGATGATCTTCCACCACAATACCACAAGCAAAAAGGCAAGGACAAGCTTCAAGAGGAGATTAATGCATTTGAAGAAGCTCCTAAGGCCATGGTCAAGTGGGTTCCCAAGACTACATCAAGTTCTACTTCAACAAGTACAACTACAACTCCAAGGATCCCCATCAAGATGATGTGGATCCCAAAGAAGAAGAACTAGAGAGTTCTTGAGGGTGACTCCGCCAACATACTTCACTCATATCATTTTGGCAAGGACAAGTGCAATCAACTTCCATATCTTGCACTAGTTCAAGGAGTCACAAACCCTCTTGTTGGTAATACAAGGGACAAGGTAACCTAATGCTTTCATGGACATCATCTTGTGTATGCATCACTCTATGTCTATGGATATCCTTGTTTGTTCCTTGTGGGACTAACCCATGTAGGTATTGAAAGTGCAACTCACTCCAATGGATTGCTCCAAATGATTTACATCAACATTGAGCATCCACATCTTCAACACCTACATGAAGTCATCATCGACAAAACCCAAGGTTAGTTAATCCCTCTTAGGGGGGATCTCACATCTAGGGGGAGCTTTACTCCAAGAATTGAGCTAAAGCAACTCTAATGGTGTGAACACAAGAATGCATTATGTAAAAGTGGTAACCCCACTTGTGCTTAAACGATGAGTATGACCTATGATCAAATGTTCTCATTTGACTTCTAAGTCAATATAGTCATATATAGATGACCTAGTCATCGCCGATTGCTTGATAGATGCTAGAATTGCTTGTGCATGCTTTGCCACATACTCCATTTGCCATTTTATTGTGTGAGCATGTTGGTTGCATATTTTTTTTCATTCGAGGACATCCACTTGTTGTTTTGGTTGTTTGGATTCTTTTCATTTGCCAAGTGGATGGGCAAGAATGCCTAAGAACCTTCTCTAGCTATCTATGCTTTTCTTGTCTCAAACTCTATTCATGCTACATCACAAACTTTGATCAAGTCAGATTCAAACCACTCTGTGTGAGGAGCACTCAGAGTCCCCGATTCGTCATAGACTTAAACTTCCAAAACCTCTTTGTGCATTTCGGTCTGACCGATTCACCATTTTCGGTCACACCGAGATCACTAAGTTGATCTAGGTTTTCAACCTCGGTGCAACCGATTAGAACTTTTCGGTCACACCGAGTTGCAGTAACTTCTTGCAGTTTTGCATCTCGGTGCCACCTAGTTATTCCACTCGGTCACACCGACAGGGTCAGGCTATGTATACCCCCGGGCCAAAATTTGGAAATTTTTCCGAAACCACTTCGCCCGCGCACAGCCTGCTCTACCTCCTCGGGTCTCCAGATCATCCTCCTCATTGCCAGCGACCTCCCACCGCTGGTCTCCGCCACCGTCAACGGGATTCTGCTCCGCCGTTGCCGCCGTAGCAAGTCCATCGCCGAACTAGGGTATGGATTTTAAACTTTGTGCTATCCTCACTCCGATTCCTAGCATATTGCATTGCCATGAATCTTGCCACGTTTGAAATCTTCCTATCTAGCGAAATTACTCCGTAAATTAGTTTTGGATTGAAAATTTATGGTTAGGTTTCCGCCGAATTCATCTCTGACCGATCGATTTGTAGAAATTGGTTCCACCGATTTGTCTTAGGCCATTGCACATGTGATTCTCGGTCCGACCGAGAATTGCAAGTCGGTGCGACTGAGATCGATTCTTTGTGAAACCCTAGCAGTCTCAGTGCCACCAAACTATGACTCGGTCTGACCGAGTTCACTAGTTTAGGTTCCAAAAGCTGCTTCGGTATCACCGAGTTTAAAAATCGATAGCTCCAAAATGATTTCTGTGGAAAACTAAAACTAAGTTGTTGATTCATTTTTTTGCAAAAACCTCTGTGCTTTGTGATGCTTATCTACTCTACCTCATCTACATCTATTCACGTGGTCTGTCATTGTCGAGTTTGCATCATGTCGATCACAGGTGACAAATGTAACAAGTCTGAGGAGCAAGTTCAGACGAGTGAGGGCACTAGTCCCTCAATCAGTTATGATGATGGCAGCAGGAGCACACCCAGCAAGTTGCCAAAAGCTGCCACCAGGGTAAGGAAGAAGAACACCTCAGATTCTGAAGATGAGGACTATGTGGCTGTTGAAGATGAGGCCACTTCTAAGAAAAAGGTGCTAAAAAGGAGTATAGCACAGCTGCTACCACCAAGCCAGTGATGCAAAAGAAGGCACCTGCCATGAGAATTCCCACTTCCAAACCTAGGAAGGTTGCCACTGGTGAAACCATGAAGTTCACCATTGAGTCTGATGAAGAAGCTGTTGGTCAGGAAAAGAAGAAGAAGAGAGTCTGAACTACCACTGCCAAAGTACATGGCAAGCCCTCTATGAGGAGATCTTCTGATGAGGAAGAAGAAGAGGAAGAGGATGCTGCACCAGCTCCTAAAGCTCAGTAGCTAATGGTAGATGAAATCAAGTCAGGGGCTGCTCCATCAAAGCCCAAATCTGCTCGAAAGGCTGCTGCTGCACCCAAGCCTAAACCCAAGAGGAACACCAGGAACATACCTGCATCTGAGAAGAACAAGGCCCCAGTGCCTGAAGCTGCTGAAGAAGATGAAGAATCTCTTGTGTTGAGAAAGTTGAAGCCCAAGATTCCTGATCACAATGATGCTCATCCAGTTGCTGAGGACATGCATATCAGAAAGGATGCTGGACTGAGATTATGGAGACAGTCAGATCCTTATGCTTTAAGGAGAAGGACAACAGTTGACTACAGATTCCATACAAAGGAGCAACAGGATTTCTATGAAACCATTTTGCTTGACAAGAAGCCCATTGTGTGTGACATGAGGTGGATCAACTAGGAGTACATAAAGAAGAATGAAGCTCACTATCCAGGAGTGTATGATAGCTTCAAGTCTTGTGGAGTTGATGACTTTGTTGCCCAGAAGCTCACCAAGTGGAATGATGAGCTCATTATGCAGTTTTACTCCACAGCTCACTTCTACCCAGATGGGAGGATTATCTGGATGTCTGAGGGTACTAGGTACCAATCCACAGTTGAGGAATGGGCTGAGCTGATCAATGCCCCTAAGGAATCTGAAGATGACTTGGATGTATATGCAGAGAAGAAGAAAGACCACAACTCTATGGCTCACATGTACAGAGAGATCCCACACAAAGCTTTGGAAACTCCCAAGCTTGGATCTGTGCACTTCCTGTTGTCTGGTCTGCCTACTATCAACTGGATCCTTAGGCACACATTGCCACCCAAGTCTGGAGATCACAAGATGATCAGAGGTCATGCTATCAACTTGCTGCACTTGTTTGATATACCTCAGAAATTCAAAGTCATGAGCCTGATTGTGGAAACAATCAAGAGGACTGCAGCTGATCAGAAGAGGAGTTGTGGGTATGCTCCACACATTCAGGAGCTCATCAACTCAAAGATGGGCACATGCACATATCTTTTGGACAAGGAGCATCTACCCCTATATCCTGAATTTGAAGAAAACACTGTTGATATGAATGAGGAAGAACCATCATCTGTGCAAGCACATGAAAAGAGAGAGAAAGCAAGGGCAGAGAAAGCTGCTAAGATGCCAACTGCAGAAGAGGCATCTCAAGTGTTTTTGAAGAGCAAGCAAGACCAACTTGGCTACTTGATTGCCTCCACCTTGAGGATTGAGAAGGGCTTGGCCACCCTGACTCAAAACCAGGAGAGCTTGGAGAGAATCATAGAGCAGAAGTTTTATGCACTTGATGTGAAGGTCACAGAAATACAAACTGCAGTTGAGCAACTTCAGGAGGAACTGGAGGAGAAGAAGGGCAAGTCTACCACAGATGCATTTGCCAGAGTGCCCAGAGGTCAGAGATCTGCAGCAGTGCCTATTCCAGACACCAGAGCTACATCATCTGCACCAGCTGCTACAACCTCAGTGCCCCCATCTCCAACTGCTACTCCACCAGCTCTAGCTACATCAACTGATGCTTTCATCCTTGGAGTCATTTCTACACCACCACATGAAGACCAAGCCTGAGAGTCGATTAGTACTATGCATTTTGAACTTTTTGGTAACTTGTTGCCAAAGGGGGAGAACAATGTATAGATCATAGGCTTTGAGAGAGAGTGTTGCTTTTTATCTCTCTTGCTTTTGGTGCTTGAACTTCTTTGTGTGTGCTTTGCTTGATACATTATGCCTTTTGTGAGATACTTGGATGATCATGTGTTTGATCATATGCTACCTTAATGCTTGTTGGATGACATTATCTTTCATATCCTTATATGATCACTCACTTTGCTTGGTGATGAGTGCATGTGTTTAGTTATTATCATTTTGAGCACTCCACCAAGATGTATGTGACATGGAAGAATGACCCATGACCCTAACTCATTGTGCATTTGCAGTCCAAAGCAAATTTTCAAATAGTGCACAAATTTAGGGGGAGCTCTTACTTATCACATAATTCTCAAAGCGACGATGTTCTTTTAATCTTATTATCATTTGTCGAAGCTTTGGTCTATATGTTGTCATCAATTACCAAAAAGGGGGAGATTGAAAGTGCAACTAACCCTGGGTGGTTTTGGTAATTCCTAACAACATATAGCATAGTGAGCTAATGCTATTTCAAGAGAAATATTTCAGGAAAGCTCAATGATTGGCATGGCATGGATGAGAAAAGTGGATCCCTCAAGATGCTAAGGACAAAAGGATTGGCTCAAGTTCAAAGCACAAGACTCTACATTTTCTATTTTAGTGATCCAGGATCACATTGAGTCTATAGGAAAAGCCAATACTATCAAGGAGTGATGAGGTGTTGCTTAATGAGTTTTTGCTCAAAGTGCTTAGTGATATGCTCCAAAGCCCTCAACTACTTTCTCACATCCACATATGACCTAAACCAAAAGTCAAACTCGGCCCCACCGAAACTATCTATCCGGCGCCACCGAGTTCAGATGTCATAGCCACAGCCACAAACCCTAGTCTTTTCCGTCTCACCGATAGGGATCTCGGTCCCACCAAGATGGGGTTACAATCTCTCTGTTTCCCTTTGTAACGTTTCAGTCAAATCGAGATGATCAATCGGTCCCACCGAGATTGTAATGCAAATTCACCGTTTCGCTTTCGTTACGTTTCGGTCCATCCGAGATGAGTGAATCAGTCCCACCGAGTTTGCCTGACCAATCCTCTGTGTGTCCATTAACAATATCGGTCTCACCGAGTTTGTTTAATCGGTCTCACTGAGATTACGTTATTCCCTAACCCTAACCATATCGGTCCCACCGAGATGACATGTCGGTCTCACCGAAAATCCTAACGGTCACATTATTTCCTAAATCGGTCTGATCGAGTTTCACGATTCGGTGCCACCGAGTTTGGTAAGTTCTGTGTAACAGTTAGATTTTGTATGGAGGCTATATATACCCCTCCACCACTCTTCATTCGTGGGGAGAGCCATCATAATGTGCCTACTCATCCAGTATACATTTTTTGAGAGAGAACCACCTACACTTGTGTTGAGGTCAAGATCTTCCATTCCTACCACATAAATCTTGATCTCTAGCCTTCCCCAAGTTGCTTTTCACTCAAATCTTCTTTCCACCAAATCCAAATCCTGTGAGAGAGAGTTGAGTGTTGGGGAGACTATCATTTGAAGCACAAGAGCAAGGAGTTCATCATCAACACACCATTTGTTACTTCTTGGAGAGTGGTGTCTCCTAGATTGGCTAGGTGTCACTTGGGAGGCTCCGACAAGATTGTGGAGTTCAACCCAGGAGTTTGTACGGGCAAGGAGATCGCCTACTTCGTGAAGATCTACCCATAGTGAGGCAAGTCCTTCGTGGGCGATGGCGATGGTGGGATAGACAAGGTTGCTTCTTCGTGGACCCTTCGTGGGTGGAGTCCTCCATGGACTCGCGCAACCGTTACCCTTCGTGGGTTGAAGTCTCCATCAACGTGGATGTACGATAGCACCACCTATCGTAACCACGGATAAAAATCTCCGTGTCAACATTGCATTTGCCTCCTCAAACTCCTCCCTTTACCTTAATATGCAATTGTTTTACATTCCGCTGCTATACTCTTAGATTTGCATGTGTAGGTTGATTGCTTGACTTGTGCTAAGTTGCTAAGATCTGCCAAGAACTAAAATTGGGAAACTGCTAGATTTTTATTTGGTCAAGTAGTCGAATCACCCCCCACTCTCTAGACATACTTTCGATCCTACATCATGACATTGTCTGGCATAGTCAACAACAGTAATGAGATCTGTATAAGCATACGTGAACTGGATAATATCCCGAGACTTAAGACATGAACAAGACCAAGGTATGATTGCAAGATATTGCACATGACAGTAGTTAGGGCCGCGAAAATAATCAGGCCCCTCTCTTTCAGTTAAAGATCCATATGAAAAAAATAATTATGAAAGAGCAAGACCGACAATACAGGTATGCCGGTTATTGTGTGAACAACGTGGTATGTATGCCCAAGACAGTCTTATTCCACATCCAACCCAAGTGAAGGTATGCCTAAGAGGTCTACCCCATTGTAGTAAGGACCTCATAGCAAGATAACCAGCTCAGTCAAAAGTATATGATCAAAACTGTTAGCATTGTATACCCAAGTCTGTCAAGTCAGACCGTAGGACAGCTCGACCGTGCTAAAGCGTTGCACGGCCCATTCTTCCCATGCGTATACCGGTAGAAAGAAGAAATTAGAGTATTCATAACAAGCCTTAAAGCATGTGCTCTCTCATATGGGAAGCAATTACAGAATAGCCTGCCGTGAATGGGATTCTTCGCCCAGATCACCGCTAGTCAAGTCTGCAAATGCTAGTGTCAGGAGATGTTGCAATTTTCTATGAGTCACGACAACCGACAGTCAAACCTTTGGTACAGCTTGGATACTCAAGATAGTGAAGTTAGTGAAGATAAGTCAGAAACTCCGGCGAGATGTCAGGATCCGTCAGAAACAAAGGTATGATTGCAATCACTATTTGCAACCCAGAAGGCATGCATATATTCGAGAAGCACGATGCCTGGATAGAAGAGATTCCTTGTTCCACGGGAAGATGTGTTCCCCACTCCATGGAATATTCTTGGTACTCGATACGAGAATAACATCTCCAGAAAGGATTAGTATCGAGAAAGACCCGTAAGTCAGTAAAGATAATCTTTCGGACCCCAGCTAAGGCAACATAGATGAAAGAAAATTTGAGTCATTATGCACATTAACATATGAGGTAAGTCCTATCAGAATGTCAGATACGGTGAAGCAAACCACCCCAGATCAAGGCAGTCTGTCAAATGCAATTCAATGGGAACATATTATAAGGGAAATAGGAGAAACCCGAGCTGGAAACGGTTTCTTCAAGTCATGATTCTTACTTGTTCCCTAAGCAACCAATTCTCAAGGACGAGATTTCTTTAAGGGGGAAGGTTTGTAACACCTTGGATTTTGCCCTTTTCTTTTTCTGATGATTTTCTTGGATTTCTTGATTTGAATTGTTTTTCTGTGGCTATGTGGTTCTGAAACTTGGGAATATCATGTCTTCCTAGGTTTTATAGTGGCTTGTCATCCTCATCATCATCCCAAGATCATGTCATCTTCGTCCTTGACCTAATCCAATATTGCTTTCTAGGGAATATTCCATTCTATTAAAGGAATAACCCTTTAAACTCTAGGTTGTGAAGCAACCTACCTTTCTGCGTCTCCATAAATCCCCAAATAATTCTCATAAATTGTTTGGGTCCTATCTTGCTCAAATATGGCAAAACATTTCATTGCAATGTTCAAAAATCATCCACCAATAATTCTTTTCCTATTCTGCCCTAAATGGCACTTTGCAAAGCAAGTGCTATTTTTCTTTGCTTGTTTGCCTCCAAGCTTTTTGGACATCTTTTCAAGGCCATATCCTGGCCTCATGCAAATTTTCAACATCATTTGCCTAGTAAATATTTCAGCTAATTTCCAAAGTTTCTGTCCAGATAGGAACTTTGTGAAGGAAGTATATTCTAGGTATGTCCAAATGAGATGAAACTTTGCCACATCCTTTATTTGATCAAATCATGTCTCTACACCAACTCATGTAACCCTTCCATGTGAGCTCAGCTCCAAATCTTGGTTTCTGGTCAGATTTTCACTTTGTGAAGCAACCATATTTTATATTACTTCATTTAAGCTGAAAATTTTCCAGGACATTCTCTTACCCATCTAAACTCCCTCCACCAAGTGTTGGCTCAATTCATCAAACCATTTTCCTTGTGCAATTTTTCCAAATTTCTATCCAGGGAGATGCTTTATGAAGCAAGTGCTATTTTGGCAAGTCCAAATAGCATGAAACTTTTTGGGCATCTTCATATCTTAAAATCATTGGGACATGCCCATTTTCAGCTCATTTCATGCACTTAAGTGAGTGCTACTTCTTCATCTCCATTTCTGGCCATTATGGCACTTTCTACAGCAAGTACCCTATAAAGCTCTCCTCTTAAGCTGATTTTTTGTCATCACCATCATCTTAGTATGTGATCATCACCAGACAAATCCCTTCCTTTGTTCGCAAGCTGGTGTCCCCATTGTCGGTGTCAAAACCGGCGGATCTCGGGTAGGGGGTCCCGATCTATGCGTCAAGGCTGATGGTAAAACCCTACTTCCTGCTTGATTAATATTGATGATATGGGTAGTACAAGAGTAGATCTACCACGAGATCGTAGCGGCTAAACCCGAGAAGCTAGCCTATGATGGTATGATTGTAATTGTGATCGGCATTCTAGGGACCAACCTCTCCGGTTTATATAGAGACCGGAGAGGGGTTTACATGGAATCGGTTACAAGGAAGGAAACACACTATCCAGATCACCAAGCTTGCCTTCCACGCAAAGGAGAGTCCCATCCGGACACGGGCCGAAGTCTTGAGTCTTGTATCTTCACGCTTCAATAGTCCGGACATTGTACACAGTCCGGTTGTCCGGATACCCCCTAATCCAGGACTACCTCAGTAGCCCCTGAACCAGGCTTCAATGACGATGAGTCCGGCGCGCAGTATTGTCTTCAGCATTGCAGGGCGGGTTCCTTCTCCGAATACTCCGAGGTAATTATTGAACACTTGAGTCGTGTCCGGATCCACAGAATAATCTTTACACACCGCTGTAGAGAGAATGATATTTCACAAATGCAATATGCTGACAACCTTTTCTGATGACGTGACATGTTATTACAGTCGGATCACTATTCAAACCGTTTTCCTACAACCAGCTACAGCGCATATTGCGAGGCGGTTTCTTTGAGACGTCTTGTCAAAGCAGAGATCGTGTCCCCTTATCACGGGATTCTTATCAATACGGACATGGGTAACCCAACCGCACTACTAATCGTGGCGAGTGGGAGGCAGACGGGCTTCACCAGGCAAGTGGGGAGGCGCAAAAAACTTTTACCACCCCTATAAAGAGGTAAGGCCCCTTTCTCTTGACCCACGCTGTCGGTGTCAAAACCAGCGGATCTCGGGTAGGGGGTCTCGATCTGTGTGTCTAGGCGGATGGTAACAGGAGACAAGGGACACGATGTTTTTACCCAGGTTCGGGCCCTCTCGATGGAGGTAAAACCCTACTCCTGCTTGATTAATATTGATGATATGGGTAGTACAAGAGTAGATCTACCACGAGATCAGAGAGGCTAAGCCCTAGAAGCTAGCCTATGGTATGATTGTTGTTCTGTCCTATGGACTAAAACCCTCCGGTTTATATAGGAACCGAAGAGGGTTAGGGTTACACAGAGTCGGTTACAATGGTAGGAGATCTACATATCCGTATCGCCAAGCTTGCCTTCCACGGCAAGGAAAGTCCCATCCGGACACGGGACGAAGTCTTCAATCTTGTATCTTCGTAGTCCAGGAGTCCGAGATTTACAAAAGGCTATAGTCCGGCCATCCGGACACCCCCTAATCCAGGACTCCCTTAGTAGCCCCTGAACCAGGCTTCAATGACGACGAGTCCGGTGCACATATTGTCTTCGGCATTGCAAGGCGGGTTCCTCCTCCGAATACTTCATAGAATATTTTGAACACAAGGATAGTGTCCGGCTCTGCAAAATAAGTTCCACATACCACCGTAGAGAGAATAATATTTACACAAATTCAATCTGCTGACGTATTTCGTAGTGTAACATCACACCATGGCCAAGCCTTTATTTGAATCATTTTTACTGTCACACCTCAGCGCGTTTAGCGAGGCGGTTTCCTTGGCACGTCTTGTCAAAGCAGAGATCGTGTCCCCTTATTCCGAGATTCTCATCAATACGGGCGTGCGTAACCCAACCGCGCCATTGATTACGGCGTTTGGGAGATAAGCTAGTTTTACCAGGCTGGTGGGGACGCATAGCTTCGTCCATATAAGGGGATAAGGATCCACCTTTTTACCTACGCCTTCTTCCTCCTTTGCTCATCCATTTCCGCGCACACGAGCTCCAGCACCCAAGTCCGCACATCTCGCCTCAACCTTCACCAGCCATGTCCAGAGCGGGAGGCAAGTGGATGGCCTCCTCTGTCATGGAGGGGCACATTAAAAGGCTGCGGAAGGCCGGATACTTGTCCAGTGACATCGCGCATTGGCTCCCCGACAAGGGGCAGCTTATCCCCACCCCCAGGCCCCATGAGAGGGTGGTGTTCCTCACCCACTTCCTCCGCGGACTAGGTTTTCCACTTCACCCATTTGTCCGGGGCTCATGTTCTACTACGGCCTGGATTTCCACGATCTGGCCCCGAATTTCATCGTCAACATCTCGGCGTTCATCGTCGTGTGTGAGGCCTTCCTCTGCATCCAGCCCCACTTCGGCTTATGGGTGAAGACCTTCAATGTCAAGCCGAAGGTAGTGGGTGGCCACCAAGCGGAGTGCGGAGGTGCCATGGTGGGCAAGATGGCCAATGTCCTATGGCTTGAGGGCTCCTTCGTGGAGACCATAAAGGGGTGGCAATCGGGGTGGTTCTACATCACCGAGCCGCGTGACCCTAAATGGGTGGCGGCCCCCGAATTCTGATCTGGCTTCCCTACACGGCTCACCTCCTGGAAGGAGACGGGTCTGACGTGGGGTAATTCGGAAGAGCTGACCAGACTCCAAACCCGCGTCCAAAACCTGGTGAACAAGAAGCTCAAGCTCGTCAACGTAGTCCAGGTCATGCTCATCCGCTGGATCCTCCGGTGCCAACAACGGGCCTTCAACTTGTGGGAGTTTGATCCGGCACATCACCAAACCTTGAGCAGGCTCTTCGACACTACGTACGAAGATGCCTAGAAGGTGCTGTTCAAGGGCGCCGAGGCTCCCGCATTCGCTACCGAAGATCGCAGATTCAGCTCGCAGCGTCAAGCCAGCGAGGTAAGCTATTTTACCCTCTACTGGACACTTGTTTTTCATAGTTTGACTCTATGCGGGATCTAAACTCCCCTACCTTTGACAGGCCTGGCAAAAGACGTCCGGGCAGATTAACTGTCCGGCTCCCTTGCCAGAAGACCCAGCGGACGCCCGATTAACGGGCCTGCTGGTTCCGGCACCTCACGTGGTGTCAGAGAAGAAGGCCAAGAAGAAGGCCACGGGAACTCGAAGGAGTTCCCGGCGCCAGGTGTTGTCGGACTCATCGTCCGATGACTCCGAGGCGGACTCCTCCCGCGAAGATGAGGGGGAGGAAAAAGAGGCCTCTCCCCCAGCGGGGGAGAGAAGAAAAGGAAGGCCGCCCCAATTGGGGAGGCCGGAGGGCCCAAGAAGGGAAGGACCCTTCCTCCGGGCGACTCCACCAATGCCGACGATGGCGAAGAGGAGTGGCCACCGAGGGCTAAGCCCCTGGCAAAATCGTAAGTGTCCGGATACTAGAATAACTTATGGCATTTCATTTGTCGCATGGTATCTCCTAACGCCGAATATAACCCTGCAGCCCGCCCAAGGACGAGCTCGACACTTCAACGATCGGCTCCCTGGATTCGTCGGACGTGAATAGCACCTCATTTCCGACTGCCTCCCCTCCTCGTGCTGCGGATGACACCAAGGTGGGGGTCACAAAAGGGGCCCATCCAGAAGGAGGTGGTACAGGAGGCGCCGCAAGGCAACCTCCCGGACTCCAAGCGCAAGGGGGATAAAACCCCAAAGGGCTCTAAGTCCGCCTTGGGCCGATTCGCACCGAACCTTCAAGGTTCCGAGTCCAGAAGTGCCCTTCGTAAGAAGGGCGAGATCGCGACACCGTGACCTCCGGCCCAACCGGAGGCACCGGATATTTGCTTTGGAGGCGCTTAACGGCGCCCATCGACAAGGAGCACCACACTGTATGAGTGTGGTGATCCGAAGTTCACCCGCCAAGAGCGGGCTGACTAAAGCCCGTGCCAGCCTTCTAACACGCTTTGAGGTATGTATTTAAGATATGTAAAAATATTACCGCATAGACAGTAGCCCCTGATGCTTAGTTTGGTGTTCGGAAAGAAAAGCCGAACTGAGGATCTAAAAAGATGTACGCATGAGTCTAACATAAGTATGTCAATATGGGGAATGCAGGCTGCGCTGCTGACCTCTGCCGCACTGACTGCGGAGGTCAATGCATTGAAGCAGAGCCTCGAGCGGTCCGAGAAAGAGCTCGACCTTGCCAAAAAGCAGCTCGAGGATAAGGAAGGTAAGTAATACCTGATGTGTCATGGATTTGTCACGGCAGATGTCCTTGTGGAAGGACTTAGTCGTGGAGCCATCGCTACGGGTTAACTTGAAGGGGTTAAAGCGGACACAAAGACACAAGGATTTATACTAGTTCGGCCCCTTCGATGAAGGTAAAAGCCTACGCCTAGTTGTGATGGGATTGATGTGGTTTCGATGACTAGGAGCAAACAAGCTTCGCTTAGGCCTCGAGTTGTTGTTGTCGTCCTGAATCGCCGCCGGTCGCCCCTTATATACACGGGTGACGCCTGTTGGTCCATAGAGTCCCAACCGGTTCATACTCGTATCCCGGTTGGTATCTCTCTATTCCTAACTTACAATACAAGTTTACATATCAAGCCGGTTTACGGCTACAGGTTCTAAACCGACTACAGGCCTTGGGCCTTCATCTGCTTAATCACCTTTATACTACTAATGAAGTTAACCCGGCCCAGGTAGGCCAGTTCACGCCCAGTGGTAATATCCCCAACATTAGGCCCCAGATTGATTTGAACTGGTTCATGTCAATCCTTCACAAAAATCTTTGTCTTCAACATCTTCTGGTAATTGGTAACCAGCATGTCGTCAGCATCTCTGGTTGCTGTAAACCGGCATGACGTCATCATGAAGTTTAACATTTATAACGCCTTCTTTTATTAATAGATCTGCGATACCCAAGGCAGCAGCTCCACTTCCGAAATTTTTGGCTCCTGGATTCGCGCGCCTGACACACGTCTTTTGCCTTATAAATAGGACCGAAGGGTCATTTCCTTTCTCCCCCTCGTCCCCTTTCTCTTCGTCTTCCTCGCGTCGCCAGCCTTGGAGCTCCGCCCGCCGTTGACCTCTCGCACCGCCTTGGGCCACTGATCAACCTGAACGCACGTAGCATTGCGGTAGCTTCCCGCGTCTTCCTCGATTCTGGTAAGCCTTCTGTTCTTCTTAACATAGATCTGTTCTAGGGTTTCGTGTTCTTGCCGTGTTCATTACTTGTTCATGTTCGTACCCAGATTCCTGGACAAATCTATGAAACCCTGCTCTGATTAGCAGTAGCTTTTTAGCATCCGCCTGTAGTTTCATGCTCAAGTCCATAGATCTCATCTACATACCTGCCCATTGATTCACTTCCGTTCTGCTTTAATCTTTTGAATATTTTCTGTTTTTCTGAACTTGCTTCAGATCCATTGCTGCAATAAGACCTTGTGAAACCAGTTTCTACATACTTAGCCATCCGCAACCTCAATTGCTTTCAATGTTTAGATCCGGCGGTTTAACTTAATATAGAAAAAGTTAGTAAACCGGTATTCACCATTTGTCCCGTTGTTGAACCGCCAGAATTCTTTAGCCAGATTATGCCTCCTCATAGAAACCCGGTTTAAATGTACTGCCTCCGGTTTAACATTGTTCAGACCAGCACCTTATTTTATCCAACATATTCTTGAACCGGAATCACCTATTTCTTGTAGATCTCACCATGGCCAAACATGTATATGAGTGCAACTGGGTTCCTTCTCGCCACGTAAACTCACCGGATAATTTAGTCTTGATCGGCGCTTTAGACAGAAAGATACTATCCATCGGAGGGTTCCTGGTGATGAATGTCCTCCCACACCTCAAGAGGGAGAGGTTGTGATCTTTGCAGATCATTTAGCCCGGGGCTTCAAGCCGTCCGGTTCTAAATTTTACCGGGATGTGTTAGCCAATTTTCAGCTCCGCCCGCAAGATACTGGCCCCAATTCTGTTACCAACCTATGTCACTTCCAAGTGCTCTGTGAGGTATACCTTCAAGAGGAGCCCTCAGTTGAATTGTTTAGAGACTGTTTCCACTTAAACCGCCGCATAGAATTCACTGATGGCCCCAATACCGAACTGGGCGGTATGGCAATTCAGAAAAGGAAAGAGATCACTTATCCCCACGCCAAACTACACAGTCACCCCAAGGAGTGGAATTCAACATGGTTCTACTGCAAAGATACCTCCCCTGATGATGAAAATCCTTTGCCTGGCTTTCGTCCGGAGCGGCTCAGCAATACACACCCCTTCCCACAAAGGTTAAGTGCCAAGGAGAGAAGTAAATCTGCTCCGCAACTATCCAAACTCCGGGCCTTCATGGCCAATGGTTTAACAGGAATAGATCTTGCACGCTGTTGGATATCCTGGAGCATACTGCCTCCGAGCCGGCGCTCCGGTTTAATGTGCAAGTATACTGGTAGCGTCGATGACCCACTCCGACACACCAACATCCAGCTCTTAGATGATGAAGTCACAGAGGCTGTGAAGAAAATGTTGAACGAACCGAACACCTCTCAAGCCAAACCGCCTGCTCCTTTTCGTGCTATCAACAAACCGCCACCGTAAGATTTTGATTGCATTTTCATCGAACTGTTATTGCTATTTCGCTTAACATCAACTGCTTCTTACTCAGGGTGATAATTCGTTTTGGAGCAAGAAGCTTCCACAAGAAAAACCAGAGAAAACGGAACGGTCAACCCGGCCAAAGACGAAGGTTGTCAAGAGGCCTGCTCAAAAGAGGAAAACCACCGCTTCATCTGATCCGGCTGTTGATGATGATGTGGGTAATTCGGACCTTGAGGTAGAACTCGATTCACTAGGCTTACTTTTTATACGCCTTATTGATGATGATACTTGTCAGGACGACGCTGAAGCCAGTAATGCTGATGTCGCTGAGGTAACTGTTCTCTCTTCCGATTCAGATCCTTTGCCTTTGCCAAAACTTCGCCAGGCAAACCGGAAAGTTAAATTTTCTCATCCTCTTGCTTACTTGGATCCCAAATTTCTTATGAAGACTTAGCAACATGAAGCTCGCCAGACAACCCGCAGACAATGCCAGTAGTTACCTCCGCCGGTTTATCAACAGTCCGGTTCGAACGCCGCCGAGGTCTCCAACCTTCTTATTAATTTCTATCCTAAAGCGGGTTTCATCCGTCAACCTCTTAATCCGTCCGAATCCGATTACCAGGTTACTTCTCATTCATCCTCTGGTGAATCATCGGCCACTCAGCTGCCACCACCGAAAACGGTTCTTGGGTAAGCTAGGCTGAACATATGCTTCTGGTATACTGTGTTATAACTTATGCTGTTCCTTGACTCCTTGTTTCTCTTTCAGGGCTAAACCCAAACCGAGCAAGAAAGCCCCTCTAGATAAAGCGATCGAGGAAGATGTTGCCCCTGAACAGGATAAAGCACCAGATCTTGAAGTGTTCGTTTGTGAAGATGTTCCCAGTGAACCTCCCTTGGAAGATGATGCTGTTTCTGAGAAGAGGCCTATTAATACTTCAGTCCCAGTTGACCAGCCTACCAGCCCCGTCCGGATTAAAAAATCCCGCAGTCCTTCAAAACCTGCCGATAAACCGATAGCACCAACGCAAACCGGTGAGTCCAAGAATGATGACGTTGTAATTACTGGCGTAGGCCTCTTTGAACCGGCGTAGGCATACTGTGAAAGAAGATTCTTCTGCCATGAACAAAGGCAAATGGGATGTTGATCTGGAAACGTATGCTGCTCTGAGTGCCCAAGATCTTCATTCTGGTTACTTGAACCGGCTATATACTAGTCGTGACTGTGAAGCTGGTCTGGTAAAGATGATGAGAGATAAATTTGAGGTAACTTCCTTGTGCTTCTTCTTTCTTTAATTACTGCCACTCTATTAATCCTCCTAGCCCCCAAGGGCCGGTTTGTAACCTTCTTCAATCCGGGACTTTAATATAGTCCTCAATACTTTGAAATCCATTAATGTAGACCCCAAGGGCCGGTTCAACTTAGTATAATTAAACCGGGACTCCAATAAAAAAATTCTAACATTAGAACATCATTGAGCAAATAGCCATTAGCCCCCAAGTGCCAAGTTGAATACCTGTATTGAGCTTGGGACTTTGCGATTTAGTAATAGATGAAGATTGAAGATGCATTAGCCCCCAAGTATCAAGCGCATAACTTGTTATGTGGTTGGTACTTCAAATTCTTGTACCGTTTGTTTAAAGCCAAGCACTGTCTTTATGCAGGCTGAAGTGAGGATCAAAGAGGACCGGATTACTGATCTGCAAGAAACTTTGAAAACCCAATAAGCCGAAACCGACAAAGGAAGGGAGGAATTAACCAGCGCTTTGAGCATCACGGAACAACTGAAGGAGGGCTTCAAGAAGGAGCGGGCTGATTGGGCCACTGAGAAGGCCGCTTTGATAAAAAGAGCTGAAAACGCTGAAGCTGCCCTTAAACCGGTGGTAGATGAGCTGACCGCCGTAAAGCGGCAAGTGCATGCCATGACCGCTCCTATCTTTGGTAAGTTCCTTTTGGTTTCTTTGACAGCTTTGTTCGTCTTATAATAGATCCGGTTTGTGATCTTTCCTGTATTGTTGCAGGTACACGCATTGGTCACTTAGGGTCAGATGTTCGGAAGAAGTTGAAAGCTGCCTACTCTTTAATTGAACAGCTGTATACCGGAGCGCAGCGGATCATCACCACTGCATCTCATAACAATCCGGCACCCACTTTGATCCAAGATACTCTGAAGAGGTTGTCAATGCTTCCTGCCCGGATTGAAGAACCGAAGAAATCTGCTGCTTGAACCGGAGCAATTAATGCCTTGATCCAGGCAAAAGCATGGGTGCCAGATTTCGATCCTGTTGAAGCAGCTCAAGGCTATCCCAGTTTGAAGGAAGACAGCTCAGAGTTCAATGAAGATGATCTGAGGGCGATAAACCGTGCAGTGCGCCCTCTGGCTTGTCAATTGGCTGAAGAGGCAAACTTGTCGCATTATCAAGCTCAGTATAATGATCAGAACAAATGAGTGGCTGCACCAATTCCTAAAGCGGAGAATCTGATTCCTCCAATCCGTAAGCATACTTACACTCCTGATATTGAACCGTCTTCTCTGATCCATGAAGAGGCTGTCTTTCAAGCTTTAATAGGAATCGACTGGACCACTGTTGATTTCCAGCCAATGGATAGAGATGAGGAAGCTGAAGCTGCGCGGGACAACCCACAACCATCAGACCGGGGCGATGAGCAGGCTTGAACCGGAAGCCGGTTTAAATAGCTGCTTTATTATGATCCGCCAGAACAACAATGATCTTATTTGGGCACCGTGTTGCCTTGTAATAGAATAGCAAATACTGTTGCTTTAAATATGCCTTTGTGCATAAGTACTGATGCTTTTGCTTGAAATCCTCAATTTATATTTCCTGCAATCAGAAAATCTTGAACTGCGATGATGGTTATACCGCCAGCCGGTTTATGACCTTTATGTATATATCATTAATGTATTTAAGACATATAATCAAATATGCGATACAAAATACCTGCCATCGCTGGGCATGAAGTTGGCTTAGCCATGTAAACCGTGCAGGGTCATTGTAAGCCCCCTGCTACTCCATGATGTTAGGAGGAAGGTTAAACCGGGCATATTGTCTCCGGATTAAAAATGAACCAAATTCCGTCAGATGAACAGGTTAAAGAGTGCTGTCGGTTTATAGAAAACACAACAAAAATTGAAGAATAATCATAAAAGAAATATGGAAGCAAAGGCAATGATAAAATCGTTTGCAAAAATATGCTTTACTGAGCTGATCAGATGGTGTTACCATGGTCGGACAGGACCAAGCCCCCCTAATAGGTGTGGCGATGGTTCAAGTCAGCCAGGTCCCCAAATGAAACCGTGGCATTTATGCCGATCAAAAGGCATGGCAATGGTTCGGGTTCGACCAAGCCCCCAAGTGATTCTATGGCCTTAGGCCGATCAAGAGGCGTGACTGGTTCAGACTTGACCATGTCCGCAAGTGATCTGGTGGCTTTCGCCTATCAAGAGGTGTTGCATTGGTTTGGACACGACCAAGCCCCCAAGTGATATCACAAAGCTTCTTTGAAAAGCAAATTTCAGGGGTAAACCGGAGGCCGCTTAAAGACAGAACAACTCCATGTAACCACACATGATATGAAAGGACAGAGACCCCGCTTTAGCTAAGGCTCCGGTTTTATTATATCAAAGATAATATATACACTGTCATAATATGTACATAGATAGAGCCAATGGCTCAGGTGTAATAAGGCCGAAGATGAGCTATGTTCCATCGCCTGTTGGTCTCCTCCTCTGATGTGCGTGAGCCTTTATGCTCTCGAATATCAATTAGATAGTACGACCACAGTGCGATTCTGTCGACCACGAAAGGTCCCTCCCAAGGTGGGGATAATTTGTGCATATCTGTTCGGTCTTGGATGAGTCAAGCACCAAATCTCCTTCTTGAAAAGCTCGGTTTCGACCGGCGATCGTGATAGCGACGAAGATCCTGTTGATAAATCGCCGAGCGGGCAGCTGCTATGTCACACTCCTCATCCAATAGGTCCAAAGCGCCTTGCCGTCTTGCCTCATTGTCCGCTTCAACATAAGCCGCTACACGAGGCGTAATCATGCCGATATCACTAGGAGAACCGCCTCGCCCGTAGACCATGAAAAACGGCGGTATCCTGTAGATCGGTTGGGCGAGTATTGATACTCCATAGCACGTGACGGTAGCTCTTCAACCCAACAACCCGGTGTCCTTTGCAATGGAACCATAAGCCGGGGTTTGATGCCTCGCAAGATCTCTTGATTAGCTCGTTCTTCCTGCCCATTGGACTGGGGGTGAGCCACTGACGATACGTCAAGTCGGATATGCTCACGCTCACAGAATTCCTTCATAGCGCCCTTGGACAAATTGGTACCATTGTCGTGAATGATACCGTGTGAAAGCCAAACCGAAAATCACCTTTTTAATGAACTGCACCACTGTAGCTGCATCACACTTGCTAACAGCTCCGCTTCAACCCACTTGGTAATTTGTCAACCGCCACCAAAAGGTGGGTTTTCTTATCCTTGGACCTTTTAAAAGGCCCGACCATATCCAGCCCCCATGTTGCAAACGGCCAAGTAATTGGAATCATCCTCAACTCTGGAGCCGGCACATGAGCACGTCGTGAAAATTTCTGACAGCCATCACACCGTTTAACCAAGTCCTCCGCATCAGCATGAGCTGTCAAGCAGTAGAACCCGTGACGAAACGCCTTAGCCACCAGAGACTTTGAACCGGCGTGGTGACCACAATCCCCTTCATGGATTTCGCGCAAAATTTCACAGCCTTCCTCAGGAGAGACGCAACGTTGAAACGCCCCTGATACACTGCAATAATGCAATTCGCCATTGACAATGGTCATAGACTTGGATCGCCGGACTATCTGCCTGGCTAGAATCTCATCCTCTGGCAACTCTCCACGGTTCATGTATGCAAGATAAGGAACTGTCCAATCCGGTATAACACGCAGGGCTGCCACCAATTGAGCCTCCGGATCAGGAATAGCCAAATCCGCTTCATCCAGGAGCTTGACTGACGGGTTGTGCAACACATCAAGAAAGACATTAGGCGGGACCGATTTACGCTGAGAGCCCAACCGGCTTAAAGCGTCTGCCACTTTTTTTCGACGATCCACATGATCCACCTGATAACCCTTGAAGTGACCCGCAACAATATCCACCTCACGACAATATGCAGCCATAAGCGGGTCTTTAGAATCCCAAGTGCCAGACACCTGTTGAGCCATGAGGTCCGAGTCACCGAAGCACTTAACTCGACTTAGATTCATCTCTTTAGTCATCCGGAGACCATGGAGCAAAGCTTCATACTCAGCTGCATTATTAGTACAAGGGAACATTAAGCGGAGAACATAACAAAACTTATCACCTCGTGGGGAAGTTAATACGACTCCAGCTCCCGAGCCCTCCAATTGCCTGGATCCATCAAAATGAATAGTCCAATATGTGTGATCCGGCTTCTCCTCTGGTGCTTGCAACTCAGTCCAATCATTGATGAAATCAACAAGTGCTTGAGACTTCACCGCCGTCCGGGGTACGTACTTCAATCCGTGTGGCCCAAGTTCTATGGCCCACTTGGCAATCCGGCCAGTCGCCTCCCGGTTCTGCATGATATCGCCCAGAGGAGCTGGACTAACCACTATGATGGGGTGCCCTTGGAAATACTGCTTCAGCTTCCGGCTTGCCATGAAAACTCCATATACCAGCTTCTGCCAATGCGGATACCTTTGCTTGGATTCAATAAGCACCTCGCTGATATAATAAACCGGCCGCTGAACCGGATACTCCTTGCCCGCCTCCTTGCGTTCTACCACAATAGCCACGCTAACTGCGCAAGCATTGGCCGCTACGTATAGCAATAACGGCTCCTTGTCGACCGGAGCTGCAAGAACGGGAGGATTGGCTAATTGCCGCTTCAAGTCCTCCAACGCTTCATCAGCAGCCGGACTCCAGATGAACTGATCCGTTTTCTCAAAGATCTCGTATAAAGGGATGGAATTCTCTCCGAGGCGGCCGATAAACCGCTCAACAGGCAATCCGACCCGCCAAACACTGAACATCGTTGATACACTTTGGTTTAGCCAGGGAGGTGATAGCCGTAATCTTCTCCGGATTAGCCTCAATTCCTCTGTTGGACACAAGAAAGCCTAGTAACTTGCCTGCCGGAACACCAAAGACACATTTGGCCGGGTTAAGCATCATCTTGTAAGCCCGCAAGTTGTCAAAAGTTTCCTTCAAATCATCAACCAGCCTCCTCCTTCGCTTTGACTTGACTACAATATCATCCACATAGGCGTGCACATTACGGCCGATCTGTTTATGCAGAAGTTCGCACACACCGCTGATAAGTGGCTTGGGCGCTTTGAGCCCAAAAGGCATAGATACATAGCGTAAGGCTCCAAAGGGAGTAATAAACGCCGCCTTCTCCTGGTCCTTAACCGCCATTTTGATCTCGATGATACCAAGAGTATGCATCCAAAAACTCAAACGCCACAACCCGCCGTGGCATCAATAATCTGGTCAATGCGGGGAGGGCAAAAGGATCCGCTGGACAAGCCTTGTTAAGATCCGTAATCCACACACATACGCCAAGTGCCATTTTTCTTAAGAACCAAGACCGGATTAGCAAGCCACTCGATGGAACACTTCAATGATAAAACCAGCTGCTAAGAGCCCGCCACCTCCTCTCCAATAGCTTTATGCTTTTCTTCGTTAAACCGCGGAGAAACTGCTTTACCGGTTTATACTTAGGATCAACATTAAGAGTGTGCTCAGCGAGTTCCCTCAGTACACCTGGCATGTCAGAAGGCTTCCATGCAAAAATGTCCCGATTCCCACGGATGAACTCGATGAGCGCGATTTCCGATTTAGGGTCCAAGTTGGCACTGACAGTGAACTGTTTGGACGAATTGCCGGGCACGAAGTCAACAAACTTGGTCTTAGCCGCCAATTTGAACTTCAGATCTGAATCATGCTCTGTAGTCGGCTTCTTCAAAGGGGTCATGTCCGCCAGATCGACATTGTCCCTATAATATTTCAACTCCTCCGTGGCACAAACCGACTCTGCATAGGCCACATCACCTTCCTCACATTCCAAAGCGATCTTGCGGTTCCCATGAACCGTTATTGTCCCTTTGTGACCCGGCATCTTGAGCTGCAAATAGATATAACAAGGGCGTGCCATGAATTTGGCATAAGCCAGCCGCCCAAATAAGGCGTGATACGGGCTCCGGATCTTCACCACCTCAAAGGTTAGTGTTTCGGATCGGGAATCATGCTCGTCCCCAAAATCCACCTCCAGGGCTATCTTACCAACAGGATATGCTAATTTTCCAGGCACCACACCATGGAACACCGTATTAGACGGTCTGAGATTTTTGTCTGTTAGCCCCATGCGGCGGAATGTCTCATAGTACAGGATGTTAATACTGCTCCCTCCATCCATGAGCACCTTGGTGAATTTATAACCTCCCACCTGAGGGTCTACCACTAACGCCAACTGGCCCGGATTGTCAACCCGGGGTGGGTGATCCTCCCTGCTCCACATGATAGGCTGTTCTGACCAACGTAAGTAACGTGGTACGGCCGGTTCAATAGAATTCACCGCTCGCTTGTGAAGTTTCCGGTCGCGATTATCCAAACTGGTTGTGAAAACGTGATACTGCCCATTGTTCAACTGTTTTGGATGGCTCTGATAACCCGACTGCTGCTGCTGCTGGTTGTAACCTCCTTGACTGCTCTGATTATTCTGGTTGTTATGACCGCCCTAATTGAAACATTAACCGGAAGCTCCATCGTGACTCGGCCCATGGAAACCGGACCCTGGGCCACCACCTGACCCATGGTCATACCGGAAGGCATTAGAGTTTTTAAACTCCTGCATAATGTAACAGTCCTTCCAAAGGTGGTTAGCCGGTGCCTCCTTCGTCCCGTGTTTTGGACAAGGCTGATTCAACAAATAGTTTAAGCGATCCGGGTTAGGATTCGGAGCTCCACTGCGATTTGCCGCTTTACCTCTGCGCCGCTGACCCTTGTCCTGCGCATTAGTGTTAGCCACAAAGTCCATGCTGCCATCCGCTTTACGCTTGCCTTCGTTCCCATGGCCCGCCGATTTGTGTTGATGCCCCTTGGAGTTGCTGCTCTTCTTTCCCTTCCCTGCTTCGTCATCGCTACCTCGGGATCCTTGGTACTATCGTAATCAGCATACTTCACTAAAGCGCCATGAGAGTTCCCATGTCATTCTGTAACCGCTTCATGCGCCCAACTTCAACTTTAGAGGCTTAAACCGCAAATGCCCTCGTGGTTAAGATCACAGAGTCAAGATTGATCCCGCGAGACGAGTGCAAAACTTCCGAAACGCAGCGTACCCAATGGGTTGTTGACTCTCCGTCCTCCTGAACACAAGCCGCCAAGTCTACTATGGACATAGGCTGCTTACACGTATCTTTGAAATTCTGGATAAACCGGGTCCGCAACTGGGACCATGAACTGATAGAATTAGGCAGTAGGCTCTTCAACCAAGTACGGGTCGTGCCTTCAAGCATCATGGTGAAGTACTTTGCACATGCGGCCTCATCCACATCCAGCATCTCCATGTCCATCTCATAACTCTCTACCCACGCTTCTGGAGATAAGTCAGCGGTGTAATTCGGCACCTTGCGCGGACCCTTGAAGTCTTTGGGCAGGCGCACATTGCGTAAAGCGGGGACTAAACAGGGCACTCCCAAGCTAGAGGCGACCCCTGGCCCAGCGGAGGTGGTAGGATGAACTGGTGTAAGCTGACCCGCCTCGTTCTGTGCTGCTAACTCGGCCTCCCTTCGTGCCCGGGCCAGGTCCACTACATCCTGAGTGTCGTGAACACCACCTGCCGGGTTATTGCCACGGGTCGCTTCACCGCTCCGCGCATTGCTTGATACGGCCGGTTCATCCATGCACCTACTGTAGCTCCGGCTTGGACGAGGTGTGGAATGAATCCGATCGCGGCTGTATGAATATGCCTCCTGCTGGATCAAAGCGGTCCGGAGAAGTTCCTTAACCCGGCGCGTCTCTATTGCTTGCGGAGAGTCTCCTTCGATCAGGATAGCTTCTAATCACGCAGCAGCTGCGACAAGATTGTCCATAGGATTAGAATAATGACCCGGAGGTGTCTGGACCGGCGGAGGAATCACAACGTCCTGCCGAGGAGGTTCCATCAGGAGGGGTTGGACCGTCGCTCCTGGCCCTGGTGCCCCGACCCGGTTTACCTCCAGGTGCCCCGGCGGATTACTGGTTCCAGCTTCCGGAGTGTGAAAGAGATTTCTAGGGTCGAACCCTAACGACAGGCGTGATCTGTGCTTCTGCTTCAAGACCTCATGTGACGCGTTCTGGTCGAGCATGACCTTATAGGCCTGGGCGCCCGCTCTGCAGCCATCTTGTCCTTCTCCGCTGCCAGGTCGGCCTTGGCCTGCACGATCTGCTCTCTCACCTTTGCAACCTCTGCATCATGGGCCTCCTGATCCACCGGATTGGCCTCTGCCATAAGTACAGCTAGTGCATCAAACAAGTCGATGAGAACTTGAACCGTGGGCGACAAGGCCTCCTGCCCCTGCTGCCGCTGCCACTGCTGATCCGGAGAACATTGCTGCTGCGGTCGAGGAGTGATTCGCCGCCTGCGTACCAGCCATGAATATTCCAACCCGGTTGATCAGATCAGGGGGGTCCGGAATACTGTCACCATCGGAACAGCCCCTAATCTAGTCGTCTTGCAACTGGTACAATGATTCGGTCTCCCCAGTTGAGGACTCGTCGCCGGAATAGACGACGGTCTCGCCACCGTATTCTGACTCGTCCTCATGCTCTCCTCCGTGGATGACTCCCACGAAGGCACGCTTCACGGCCGGTTTAACCTGGGTAGATCTCGCACGCTGAGCCGTCTCGACGAGGTCGATGCAGATGTTCAGCTCAGGCCCAGGCTCACCAATCTTGCCGATAAAAACGTGTATGCCACCAAAGCGGACCCGGTACCCGTACTCGATCGAGCCGGCTTCGGGACCCCATCCTGCATCATCGATGTAGAGTTTGCCACGACGACTCTTGGTCATCCGGCCCACAACATAGCCTTCGAGTCCTTCGAATTTGCCCTCCAAGATCATCAAACCATCGTGCGATAGCCCCACGGTGGGCGCCAACTGTCGTGGATTTGTCACGGCAGATGTCCTTGTGAAAGGACTTAGTCGTGGAGCCATCGCTACGGGTTAACTTGAAGGGGTTAAAGCGGACACAAAGACACAAGGATTTATACTAGTTCGCCCTTCGATGAAGGTAAAAGCCTACGCCTAGTTGTGATGGGATTGATGTGGTTTCATGACTAGGGAGCAAACAAGCTTCGCTTAGGCCTCGAGTTGTTGTTGTCGTCCTGAACTGCCGCCGGTCGCCCCTTATATACACGGTGACGCTGTTGGTCCATAGAGTCCCAACCGTTCATACTGTATCCCGTTGGTATCTCTCTATTCCTAACTTACAATACAAGTTTACATATCAAGCCGGTTTACGGCTACAGGTTCTAAACCGACTACAGGCCTTGGGCCTTCATCTGCTTAATCACCTTTATACTACTAATGAAGTTAACCCGGCCCAGGTAGGCCGGTTCACGCCTAGTGGTAATATCCCCAACATTATGGAAGTATATAAAAGATGTGGTTACAAAAAATGACAGGAATAACATGAGTATTGCAGGGGCCACGAATGAGGTGGCGACCCTGAAGGAGGCGGTGTCCAAGGCCGAAAGCAATGCGGCCGCGGAGCGCACCGAACGAGAGAAGCAGGAGGCACGGGTGGCAGAGGTGCGGCAAGAGCTCCAGGCTCTCGTGGAAAAACATGAGAGTTTGGAGCGTGACTCAAAGACTCGAGAGTCCGAGCTCGCCTCGGCCCTTGAGAGCGCCAAAGCCACTAAGGCCGAAGCCCAGAAAGCCCTCCACGAAATTGAGGCAATGAAGAAGATAGCGGCGGGTAAGGCATTCTTTATGCAAAACAAGCAAGTGAAAAGTAAATTACTTGTTACTTACCCGAATCTGGAGCTCTCCGGGAGCATTCACAGATCTGCCCCGTAGTGTGTCCGATGCTGCCGCATTCTACCGGGCCGAGGAGGGGAGCTCGACGAAGGTGTTCTGGTCTCAGTATGCTGAGGCCGAACACCCGGTGCCCTTGAGTGACCAGCTAAAGAAGCTGGTCGAGCTCCATAAGGTGGCCGAACAGGCCATGAAGGGCCTCATAGTTCGGCTGTGGCCTAAGGAAGCCATGCCTGGTAGCTATTTCAGGCTAGTGAGGCGGCTGGTGGACACCTATCCATGGATTGAAGTCGTCAAGCGCTCCAACTGCATCGAAGGTGCCCGTAGGGCCCTTGCCCATGCTAAAGTGCACTGGGGCAAGATGGACGCTGAGAAGCTTGTGATGGATAGACCACCGCCGGGCAGGGAGTATCGCAAGCCCGAGAAGTATTATGGGGGCATCCTGAAGGGTGCCCGCCTTATAGCGGGTGAATGCTCCAAAGATGTAATTTTTGAGTAAACTCGCATTTGTTATCCTGTACGCTGAAAACTTGTTCATATGCGCTAAGCAACGCTAGAATTTAAAATATTACCTTCATGTATGATGTTTATTAAATTTGAGAGATGGCGAGTCGTCGGCTTCGCCCCATGCCACGAAAGTGCCGGGTGTTTGGGACAAACTTGAGCGCTTTTTTCCCATTCTTGGGTCCTTCGAGGAGGCGCCAACGCAACGTAACAAGGCAACCGGACTATAATGCTTGAACACTCTCACTTAGCCATAGAATTCTATAATTTTAAATTTCGGCGAAGCCCCTAGTATTCGGAAGACCGAGTTCGGGGCGCTATCCACACCTGGGCCGGACAAAGCCGACTCCTCGCTCTAAGCGGCATAAGTCTTTAGGGACTCGAAAACCTCTCGAACAGCGACCGACTCTCTCCCTATCATGACGGTCAGTTTTAGCTTTCTCCACTGAGGTGCTTAACCCAGCTCAACCGAGGCACAATCGCAGTGGTTCTCCCAGCGCTACCTTAGCCGATATAATGGAACGTAAGGTACCATAACATGGGATCCGGGAAAACCCAACTATTGACCCAAGACATGATTCGGAGCCGATGCATATAATGTTATAAGTTCGGGGTGCCGCACTTGTGAAAGTGTTCGGACTTATCACACCATATTTTGGGGTACTTAAGCCCCTAGTGTATTTGTCTGTACCAAAGCGTACGGATGCAACATGTCATAAGTGAACATATATAGATAAAAAGGAATGCAATAATAGGTGGAAGCTATGTATTGTTTATTCAAAAAGGCTGCGGTTAAAGCAGAACGATACAAATAGTGCGATAAGCAAGGGACGGGACTATTTGACATGTCTCCCTCCAGGAGCGAGCTGTGGGATGATATGTAAAACAAGTATATTGCTCGTTATAGAGACCACCTGGACACTCGACGTAGCTTTCTGCTTCCCTGGCTGTTGCATCGTGTGTTTGGCGATTCTATTGCCGGACAGGGCTTCTTGAGAAAGGAGTCCTGAAAGTAAGAAAAAAAAGAAGAATGACACAATTGGGAGCCCCTGGTGCGGTTGAGCCGCATTCTGGGCTTGCCGTGGTTGTGCCCCTCCCCCTATGCCCATGGTATTTCCTGAGCGTAATTATGTACGTGTAGTACTGGTTTCGCAATTTTGCGAGGGCTGGGGTTGGGGCCGCATTGCTACGCCTGCTCGGGACGTGCCAAGCGGTCTTGTTGTAGGTTACTCCGGGCGCGCTTGACGGTGTCTGGACGTTTAATAGCCGGACTCGAGGATTTCCTTGAGAGGATGATTTGTACTTCCGCCGCGAGGGCCGCCGTATGCTCCTCCATTCGGAGAGAGCGTTCAGTGTTTCCGTTGACCGTAATGACTCCTCGAGGGCCTGGCATCTTGAGCTTGAGGTATGCGTAGTGCGGCACCGCATTGAACTTTGCAAATGCGGTTCACCCGAGTAGTGCGTGATAGCCGCTGCGGAACGAGACTATGTCGAAGATTAACTCCTTGCTTCAAAAATTATCCGGGGATTCAAAGATCACTTCAAGTGTAACTGAGCCTGTACAGTTGGCCTCTACACTTGGTATGACGCCTTTGAAGGTCGTCTTTGTGGGTTTAATCCTTGAGGGGTCTATGCCCATCTTGCGCACTGTATCCTGATAAAGCAGGTTTAGGCTGCTGCCGCCGTCCATCAGGACTCTAGTGAGGTGAAATTCGTCAATGATTGGGTCTACAACCAATGCAGCGAATCCGCCATGGAGGATGCTAGTGGGGTGGTCCCTTCAATCAAAAGTGATCGCGCAGGAGGACTACGGATTGAACTTTGGGGCGACTAGCTCCATCGCTTATACGTCCCTTAGTGCATGCTTCCACTCCCTTTTGGGTATGTGGGTTGCCTACATCATGTTCACCGTCCGCACTTGTGGGGGGAAGCCTTTCCATCCTCTATTGTTCGGCGGCCAGAGCTCCTCATCGTCGTCGCTATGCAACCCCTTGTCATTGTTTTCGGCATTTAACTTGCCTGCCTGCTTGAACACCCAAAAATCCCTGTAGGTGTGATTGGCTGGTTTTTCGGGGGTGCCGTGTATCTGGCACGAGCGATCGAGTATTTGATCCAAATTGGACGGGCCCGGAGTATTTCTTTTAAATGGCTTTTTCCGCTGACCGGGTTTAGAGCCTCTAAATCCGGCATTGACTGCCCTATCTTTAGCATTATCGCCATTAATGCGGCGCTTGTGCTTGTTGCGACGCGACTTGCCGTTGTTGTCCTTGGTATCCGAATTACTAGGGCTCTTGGTCATATTGTTACTACGAGCTAGCCAGCTGTCCTCTCCCGCGCAAAAGCGGGTCATGAGTGTTGTGAGGGTTGCCATGGATTTCGGCTGTTCCTGTCCTAGGTGCCGGGCAAGCCACTCATCGCGGATGTTGTGTTTGAAGGCTACAAGGGCCTCTGCATCCGGACAATGACGATTTGATTTTTCTTGGTTAGGAACTGTGACCGTAATTGTCCGCCGATTCTCCGGCTGCTAAATTATGTGTCTTAGGTCATCGGCGTCCGGTGGTCGCACATAGGTGCCCCGAAGTTGTCAAGAATGCGGCTTCCGTGTCTTCCCAACAACCAATTGACTACCGCAAGTTGTTAAGCCAATGCCGAGCTAGTCCTTTAAGCTTGAGTGGAGGTATTTGATGGCATGTAGATCATCACCGCGGGCCATGTGGATATGAAGGAGATAGTCCTCGATCCGCACCGCATGATCTGCTGTGCCATCGTATGATTCAATGTTTACGGTTTGAAACCCTCGTGGATTTGATGATCCATCACTTCGCCTCGTGAAGCATAGGGGTGTCGGCGCCTCAGATAATATATCACGACGCAACTCAAATGAGCTTTGTTCATCAGTGTTCGGCCCGCCGAATTGCCATATCCGCATGACGGTTATCATCATGTATCGTGGGCGCCCACGCCGATCCGTAGATCGATCTTGTTTGCCTTGCCTTGTCCTCCAATATATCCCGCAGGTTCAGCGATTTTCCCGCCTTTGGTATTTTTGAGCGGCGCTGGGTGCGGCTTGAGTGGAGGGCCAAGAGGCCTCTCGTCAGCGCCACAAGGTGGCTGGTCGGTCGATATCGCTGGTGATGTAGGTTTAGGTGCTTCCTCCTCTAATCGGGGTAGCAGCCTGCGTTTTGGGTAGCTCTTGGAGGGGCGTTCGAAGTTCAGATTTTCGCCGCCGTGACTTTAGTCCATCTGTCGGCTAGCAAATCTTGGTCAGCTCTAAGCTGCTGCTGCTTTTTCTTGAGGCTTCTTGCCGTGGCCATAAGCCTGCGTTTGAAACACTCTTGTTCGACGGGATCCTCACGCACGACAAATTCGTCGTCATCGAGGCTTGCCTCATCTTCGGAGGGAGGCATGTAATTATCATCCTCTACCTCTCTGCCTGCCGCTCTCTCATGAGGGCTGGCTTCTCCATCCTCCTGCACTGAATCCTGCTGGAGGGGGTTGTCTTCGGCACTGTCCGGGGTGTTATTGTCTCCCGTGCCAGAAACCGTTTTTGTTGTGGAGGGATTTAGAGCGGCGCCGCAGACGCCGGCGCGTAGGCTGTTTCTTGGAGGGGTAATCCTCCGTTGTTCCATCGCCATTCCCATGTTTTGGGATGTCCACCATGTAAATGTCGTATGAGGAGGTGGCCTTCCAGTGCCCCTGTAGGCGCTGGTTCTTGGTCGTCTCCTGCATCATCGTCCATACCGTCGATGTCTTTGGAGTCAAAGTCGAGCATGTTGGTTAAATCATCGACAGTGGCTACGAAGTGGGTGGTGGGTGGGCTTTGAATTTCTTCGTTGTCCGCATCCCAACCTTCCTGACCATAGTCCGGCCAGGGCTCTCCTGATAAAGAGAGAGACTTTAGTGAATTCAGGATGTCGCCAAAGGGCGAGTGCGGAAAGATGTCCGCGATGGTGAACTCCATGATCGACGCCCGATCGGCGATTGGCAGGGGCGCGGAAGGTTCGGAGTCCGAAGAGGAGTCCGACGCCTTGGAGTCACGAGCTTCGTAAAGGACAGTGTTGGTGTTCTGCTCAATCACCATAGAGATAGCAGCCCTCGAGGCGGTGTCCAGCCACCCGTCCTCGATCGGCGCAGTCGGCTCCGAGCTAAGGGTCAGAGCGGACACTTGTGCGGCCTCCAGGGCACTGTCCGGCGGAAGAGCTAGACCATGCCCATCGCGACATTGCAGCGCGCTTGGCTGTGGCTCGAACCCGTCGAAGATCAAGTCTTCGCGGACGTCGGCCGTATAGTTCAAACTTCCAAATCTGACCTGATGGCCAGGGGCGTAGCTTTCAATCTGCTCTAGATGGCAAAGCGAATTGGCCCACAGTGCAAAGCCGCCGAATACGAAGATCTGTCCGGCGAGAAAAGTCTCACCCTGGACCGCGTCATTGTTGATGATCGGAGGAGCCATCGGGCCTAAAGATCACGACACAGAGGAACTCTCAATGAAAGCACCAATATCGGTGTCAAAACCGGCGGATCTCGGGTAGGGGGTCCCGATCTGTGCGTCTAGGCGGATGGTAACAGGAGACAAGGGACACGATGTTTTTAGCCAGGTTCGGGCCCTCTCGATGGAGGTAAAACCCTACTTCTGCTTGATTAATATTAATGATATGGGTAGTACAAGAGTAGATCTACCACGAGATCAGAGAGGCTAAGCCCTAGAAGCTAGCCTATGGTATGATTGTTGTTCTATCCTATGGACTAAAACCCTCTGGTTTATATAGGCACCGAAGAGGGTTAGGGTTACACAAAGTCGGTTACAATGGTAGGAGATCTACATATCCGTATCGCCAAGCTTGCCTTCCACGCCAAGGAAAGTCCCATCCGGACACGGGACAAAGTCTTCAATCTTGTATCTTCATAGTCCAGGAGTCCGGCCAAAGGCTATAGTCCGGCCATCCGGACACCCCTAATCCAGGACTCCCTCACACGCCTGCTCCTCCCGTTAGCTCATTCCCCTCTACCCGAGCCCTAACGCCCAAGCACTCTTTTTCTCCATCAAAGGGAGGTCTTCCAAAGATGTCCTGATCTGGAGCAGGAGACAGATGGATGGCCTCAATCGTCCAGGAGAAGGACATCAAGAAGCTCCGGGGAGCCGGGTATCTGGCCCATAAGATCGGCCACCGTCTCCCACCGGCGGGATAGGTCGTCCCCACTCCAGAACCTCATGAGAGAGTCGTGTTCCTTCCCCATTTTGTCCGTGGGCTCGGGTTTCCCCTTCATCCATTTGTTCGCAGAGTCATGTATTACTACGGGATCAATTTTCATGATCTTTCCCCCAATTCCTTCCTCAATATCTCGATGTTCATCATCATGTGCGAGGCTTTTCTCCGGACCCCACCTCACTTCGGCCTGTGGCTGAAGATTTTCAATGTAAAACCCAAGGTGGTGTGTGGCGAACACGCCGAGTGCGGCGGTGCCATGCTAAGCAAGATGCCCAAGGCCGCTTGGCCGAAGGGTGCTTTCAACGACTCCGTCAAGGAGTGGCAGCAGCAGTGGTTCTATATCACAGAACCACGCGGCAAAAAGTGGGCGGCGGCCCCAGAGTTTAGATCCGGAGCTCCACTGCGGCTCACGTCCTGGCCCAAGAAGGGCCCGAACTGGTCTTCGCCTGACGAGCTATCATTGCTCCAGACGCACGTTCAGAGCGTGGTCGACAGGGACGTCAAACTCGTCGACGTAGTCTAGGTGATGCTAGTTCGCCTAGTTCTCCCCTGCCAGCACCGAGCTTGCACTCTGTGGGAGTTCGACCCAACCGAGCACCAAACCCTTCAGGGGCTTTATGATTCCTCCCACAAGGATATCTAGAAGGTGCTCTTCAAGCCCGGCAAATCGTGGCCGGGCCCCGCCAAGGACCGTGGGTATCAATTATCCCATCCTGCAAGCTCGGTAAGTTATAGCTGCGCTCTGTTCACTCATGCTTCAGCTGGCATGTCCTAAGGGAGACATCTTAATCGTGTTTCATTGTGACCTCAGGGATGGATAAAGAAAGTGGAGCGGATACATTGTCCAGCCCCGCTGCCGGAGGAACCGGCCGACCCCTTCTGTCGAAGATGCTGGTCCCTGCGCCTTACAAGGCACCAAAGAAGGAAGCCTCCAAGAAGGTCAAGAAGACCCGGAGTGGCCTCCATCGCCGCGAGGGCTTCAGACGTAAAATCTGGAAACTCAAGTGACGCTCCTTCTTCAGAAGGAGAAGAGGAAGGAGCAGAGGAGGACAAGCCTCACTCTGAAGGCGGGAGGAAGCGTGTAGCTTCCCCGTCCCTGGAGACCGAATTGCCCAAGAGGGGGAAAGGTTCCCTCCCAGAGACATCCACCATGGCTGCCGATAGCAGCCCAGAGTGGGATCCCAGGGCCCAGCACCTGGGGAAGTCATAAGTATACGGAATCCGAACACGCGTATGCGTCCGGGATTGTTGTTGGATTTATTGGCTTTAACTATTGCCGTATTTTGCACAGCACAGCGAGGTCTCGCACTGGACAGTCCTCATCGGAGGATTCACCGGGCTCAGACGCCTTGGCGAGCGAGACGCCTCCGCAGGCCCATTCACCAAAGTCCAGGCACGACGCTGAGGTGTCAACCCGACAGGACCCGTCCCAGGGAGGACGTGTCCCCGTTGCCGGACACACGGGGGCAGATAAGGCCCCCGGGACCTCTAAGGTTCCAGAGTCGAGCGAACAACCACCTTCGATGGTGGGAGGCCTGCCTACCCCGCCGACATCCTCTGTTCGAGCAGAGCTGCCCGGCGGTCTATCGATGGCATTGAAGAACGCATCCATCATCGATGAGCACCGCACTCTCATGGGCGCGGTGGTCGAGAGGATTCAGTCCACCGAGAGCAGGCTGAACGAGTCCTGCTTTGGCCTTATAAAGGCCTTTGAGGTATGTTTCCTAAGAAACCTTTGAGGGTTTGTCATAATATGAGTAGTAGCCCCTGATGCACTATCCGGCGGAGGAGACGAAGCCGGGTAGGGGATCAAATCCTCTGCAATCGTAGGAGCCTATGTGAATGACATGTACCCATTATGTGAAAACAGGTGTCTGCGGAGAGGACGGCCGCTTATAATGCGGAGGTGTCCAAACTGAAGCAGAGTCTTGCCCGGGCCGAGGAAGAACTTGGCCGTGTGAGGAAGCAATTAGAAGACAAGCAAGGTATGTTGAAAACATTTCTCTTGAAATTGGCACGTATTAATAGTTGTGCATAGTGAGAAGTATTTGTATTGTATGCTCTAGGAGCGAGTGCCGAGTACGAGGCACTAAAGAAGGCTGTGGCTGATGCCAATAAGAAGGCTGAGGCTGAACAGGCGCTTCGTGAGAAATACGAGGCCAGGGTCATCGCAGCTGAGCGAGAGCTCCAGGAAGCTGTGAAGAAAAGCGAGGGTCTGGAGCAGAATCTAATAGGGAAAGAATCCGAACTCGCCCAAGCTCTCGAGGCTGCGGAAGGTGCTCGGGAAGAAGCCCGAGGTGCTGCGCGGGACATTCAGGAGGCCCGGAAAGTTGCGACTGGTAAGGCCTTCTGTAATCTTAGCCCTTTTTACGTGACAATGGAAAGAATCCTAAGCGTCAAGCTGAATTCTTATTTTTCCAGGGGCTTTTGCGGATCTTCCTCGCAACATATCAGATGTCGCCCAATTCTACCGCACCAAGGAGAAGAAGTCTGCGGAGAGGGATTTCTGGACACAGTATTTGGCACCGAACTATTCGGTGCCATTTATCGATCAGCTGAAACAACTGGTCGAACGGCACTAGGCGGCCGAACTAGCCATGAAGGACTTAGTTGTCCGGCTGGGGCATGCGGAGCCAATTCCAAGCAGTTACTTCGGACTCGTCAAGCGGATTGTGGGTGCTTGTCCTCAGCTTGATGCTATCAAGCGATCAGTCTGTATAGAAGGCGTGTGCATGGCGTTTGCCCGTGCGAAAGTGAATTGGGGGAGGCTTGACGCAGAGAAGCTGATGACTAAGGGGCCGCCGGAGGGTAAGGAGCACCGCAAGCCCGAGCTGTACTATGAAGGTGTGATGAAAGGGGCCCGCCTTGCGGCGGATAAGTGTGCCAAAGACATTATATTTCCCTGAGGGCATTTGTGCCGCTTTTTGTAATATGGGATAATGGCATTTTTATTATATATTGCCTGTTTTGTTTGAACATATGTTCTTCCTATGCGGCTGTTTATTGTTTGCAAATCCTGAGAGTTGACCAGTCGTCGGCTTCTGCCCCTCGTAAAAGAATACGGGGGTGTTCGGGATATATCTGAATGCTCTTTATCCCATAGTTGGGTCCTTTTAAGGAGGTGCTTCTTTCCGCAAACCAGGAAACCGGACAATAAGGCTTTATTACTCTCACTTAGCCTTAGGAATTCGAGTATGGTTGGCGCAACCCCTAGTGTTTGAAAGGCCGAACTAGGGGACCTATTGGCGCCTGATCAGAAGACCGATCTGTCGCACTCTGCATTTATAATGGCGTTGTGCGGAATAAATCTTTAAGGATTTTACAACCTCTCGAACAGCTGACCAACTCTCGCTTCATCATGATGGTCGGTTTTCGGCTTTCTCTACTGAGGTGCCCGTCTGGCTGAACCGGGACACATTCGCAGTAGTTCTCCCAGCGCTATCTTAGCCGACAGAACGGAATGTAAGGTACCAAAACATGGGAGCCGGCCAACCCAACCAATGACCCAAGACATGATTCGGAGCTGATGCATATAGTGCTATAAGTTCGGGGTGCCGAGCGACCAAAAAGGTGGTCGGACTTTATTGCCATACTGTGAAGCCCCTGGTGTAACCGGGCGAACACGAAGCGTGGCTGTCATTTTCGGTAAAGAGGTGTCGGCGATAAGCGACGGCCGGTAAGTGTTATTTAAGTCTACGCATTGTAGTAGGATGATATGTCTATGCATATGAGTATGATGTATGAAAAGAGGTGTTATTTGGCGGAACCTGTGGTGGCCGGACTGGAGGGGGTTGTGAGTGGATCAAGAGTGAATCCGAACTACCTTCTGTCGGCACATTCCTGCAGTTGTGTGTACGGTGCTGATTCCGTGCCGCCAATCCTGTTCTGCGTCAATCGTTAGTTTGTAAAGGCAAATGTTTGAAGGCGGCTGGGCGTCCTCTTGTGGTTGGTCCAAGGGTCCCTGATTGAACCCTTGTGGGCCCAGCCGTTATACGTGAGGTAATGCGGACTCCTCAATGGGTGTCCGGATTAGTTGGCCTGAGTGATTTATCACGTGGAATCTAGTCAACGTGGTTTATCCCATTGGCATACGGTAAACTACCGCCTGGTGGGAAGGTGCCGAAGATTTATTCTTTGGCGTAGCATTTTTGTGTGATCCGAAGACAACCTTTAGAGTGGTGGGCCAATAAAATTTGGCCTTTACGCGTTTACATCTTTTAGGAGATGTTATTCGTGGCTTCATACCCGTGTGGGCTTTGTGTGTTATGGAGCCCCTCGGACTACTAGGTCCGGAGGTACTGCAATGGACTTGCCGTGGTTGATGTGATCATGGGAGATCGGCTGTACTTTTATGCTCTGGGGGGAGGTTCTTGACGAGACGCCTCCCCTTGTTGCCTCCGGCGCACGACCAACCGCTTTGTTTCAAGGATCCGACATTCTCTATTGGTATGCTTGGCCTTCCTTCTAGGAATACCGTGAATTTCACACGGTTGATCGAATGTGTGTCTTTGGTCGAGTAGGCTTGAGCTGTTCTTTGCCCGTTTACCGGACTGAGGGTTGCTGGACCTGGCAGCAGTTTCCCTGTCTTGACGTTTATGACCATTGTGCCGAGGTTTGAGGATGCCTCTTCGTGAATACTTCTTATTGTCTTGGACCTTAGTGATGTGTGAGCGCCTGGGTGTGTGCCTGTGGTTTTCCTGCTTGAGTTAAGGTAGCCAGTTGTGCCGGGTATGCCCTTTGTTAGGGTGGTCGAATCCATACTTTTCAGTGGCCAGGATTTGGTCCACCTGTCCACTAGCAAATATTGGTTAGCTTTGAGTTGCTCTTGCTTCCTTTGCAGGCTCCTTGCCGTGGCCATGAGCCGTCGCTTGAAGCGAACCTGTTCCACTCGATCTTCAGGCACACGGAACTCATCATTGCCAAGGCTTTCCTCGTCTTCGGAGGGGTGTGTGCAGTTCTCCCTCTCCAGGTATCCCACCGTGGCTGGTCCGGCCTGCTTGAAGGTAGGCTGATCGGGTTTGTATTCCTCTTCGGTACCATCCGGAATACTTTCATCTCCGTGGCTGGTGTTGATGTGGCGGGGCTTGGAGCGGCGTCGAAGACGCCCGTGCTTTGCTTTTCCTCCTGAGGGGTTATCCTCCGTTGCCTCGTCGCCTCTCGTTTCTTTCGGAGTGTCTACCGTGTATATATCGTATGAGGAGGTGGCCGTCCGCCGCCCTGTGAGCGGTGGCTCCTGTAATTCTCCTGCATCGTCGTCCATACCGTCGATGTCTCTGGAGTCTATGTCAAGCACGTCGGTTAAATCATCGATCGTGGCAATGAAGTGGGTGGTGGGTGGGCAACAAATTCCGTCATCGTCCGCTTCCCACTCAAGCCGGACATAGTTCGGCCCAGAGCCTCCTGACAAAGAGAGAGACTTCAATGAGTTCAATATGTCGCCAAAGGGCGAGTGCTGAAAGATGTCCGCTGCGGTGAACTGCATTAGCCCAACTCGGCTCGGCTGGCTCGGGAACGCGCGGACTGGAACTTGCATCCGGATACAAATCCGGGGGTCCGTGGTAACAGACTTACTCGAAAGTGAGGCATGTGTTCGGCTCCATCGCCGATGAGGGTACGGCCTGCGGGGCAGGGTCCAACCTTCCGTCCTTGGGCAACGTGTCTTGCTCCGGATTTGAGTCCGGGGCTACCGTGGGGGTGATATCCCCAGCGCTATCCGATAGCAGGTCTAAGCCGTGCTTATCGTGGCTGTTCGGTGCTCCTGGCGTAGGCCTGAATCCGTCACAGATCGAGTCTCTGCGAATATCCGATGTGTAGTTCAAGTTCCCGAATCTGACCTGGCGGCCGGGGGCATAGCTGTCGATCTGCTCCAGATGGCCAAGCGAATTGGCCCGCAGTGCGAAGCCGCCAAACACGAAGACCTGTCCAGGGAGAAAAGTCTCCCCCTGGACCGTGTTGTTCACGATTGAAGGCGCCATCAAGCCCTGTTGTGACGACACAGAGGAACTCTCAATGAAAGCACCAATGTCGGTGTCAAAACCGGCGGATCTCGGGTAGGGGGTCCCGATCTATATGTCAAGGCTGATGGTAACAGGAAGCAAGGGACACAGATGTTTACCCAGGTTCGGGCCCTCTTGATGGAGGTAAAACCCTACTTCCTGCTTGATTAATATTGATGATATGGGTAGTACAAGAGTAGATCTACCACGAGATCGTAGCGGCTAAACCCTAGAAGCTAGCCTATGATGGTATGATTGTAATTGTGATCGGCCTTCTAGGGACCAACCTCTTCGGTTTATATAGACACTGGAGAGGGCTAGGGTTTACATGGGGTCGGTTACAAGGAAGGAAACACACTATCCGGATCGCCAAGCTTGCCTTCCATGCAAAGGAGAGTCCCATCCGGACACGGGCCGAAGTCTTGAGTCTTGTATCTTCACGCTTCAATAGTCCGGACGTTGTACACAGTCCGGCTGTCCGGATACCCCCTAATCCAGGACTCCCTCACCCACTGCACAGCACAAACACGTTGCTGTTGGTCTGCTTTGGGGCCATATGAAATTCTATTCTTTGCCCCTGGACCGAATTATTTCTTCATTTGGACTAAGGGTAGTATGGACTATCTACTAGACATGCTTGGCCTGGCTAGAGTGCACCGCGTGCCCCAGTTCACGCAGCGACTGCGTGGCCGGCACGCACTATCTCGTGCTCTGGCGAGTGGAGCCCCATGTCTCTGCCGTTTCGTCCATCATCTCGAGCATTGATCGTGTCCAGTAGTTCTCCCGTTAGCCTCTACATCGCCCCGTGCCTAGGCCCCCTCCTATTTCGCCGTCGTCAAGCGCTGGCAGCCGCGCCCGTGCCATGTCCAGCCACTGTCCTCCATTAGAGCGTAGCTCGAGCTCGCCCGTGATGCTCCCGAGCCTTCGCCTGGTCTATATAAGGCGTGCCCGACTTCCTCCACACCTCACCCACTCCTCCCTCGCCTCATTTGCCCACCAGAGTGCCTCAATCCCGCTGTTCTTCTTGGACCATAGTAGCCCTCACCGGAGTTCATCTTGCTTCCGGCCGTCCTAGCAACTCCCTCGCTGTTCCACCACCTCCACCCTCTTCCCCTTGTCCCCGCGGACCGCCCCACCCCGTCTCCCTCGACGAGTATGGCCCGCATCACCGGTGAGCCCCACCACCACCCGCCTCCTATCATCCTCCTGTTGCCACCGCTTGTCATTGTTCCAGGCTGCCTTGGCACCGGCTGTACTCGGGAATGGATGCAGTGTGGCCCCGTGAACCCGCCGGTGCGCTCTGCCAGGCCGGAGCTGGCCGGCCCGCTCGCCGGTCTTCCCTCCCCTGTCCTCCTCTGCCTCACGCTAGGATTAGAGGGAGGAGGAAGACGATGACATTGTTCGGCCCCTCCCCTGCCCCCAGGCCCCACGCGCCAGTGTCACACCCCTCCATCCCACGTGGCAAGGGGAAACGTCTTCTGGTGAGTCCGTTTTCATTTGAGGAAAGCGTATTTCTTTCCTTCTTTGGCTAAAATTCGTTTTCACTTTTGGAAACGTATTTTTCTGTACTGTAGCTAAGAATGCGCTTTCTCTGCTAGAAAAGCCTATTTTCTATTATACACCTCTGCCTTATCCACTCAGGGACCTGTTGGTGATAAAAATATTCATAGATTGGTCCCTCCACTTCATCACCTCGTATCTCTGCGACCATAACTTCGATCGAGGTGAAACCAACACTCACTTCTTCGTCTCGTCGAGATCTTTCTGGTGGTATCATTTTAACTAGGTGGTCCCATATTGAAAAATGACCATTTTTCCCTTGCTTCGAATCAGCCCCCTTCAAGAGAGAAGAACGTCCGGCGTTTCATTCCGCGGTTTCATCGCACTTCTCTCCGGAGTCTCCGTCACTCCCAGGCAAGCCAAAACAGCCACTTTCATGATAGCCATGCAGTAGCCATGGTTTCTACTTTTATATTTAACAAAAATTACGCTGTTATCTGCCTGCTGGTTTGCTACTGCTGTTGTTGTTTCGGTTATGCTCGTGGATTCATGTTCACCTTCATGCTATGTTTCGATGCATCTTGTTATCTTGTACTTCTTGTAAGTATATTGGTACATGTCATGCTTGCTAGTAGTGATGTTCGTTCTGGTGCATGCTTATAGTCTGTTATCCAGTACCATTGCAGTACATGTTCCATTGCATCTAGTTGGTTACATGCTTACTTGGTAGTATTCTTGTATCTTCTTGCTAGGTATTTATTGTTTTTGATGCTAGTGGTCATGGTACGTTCATGTGTAGTGTTATACTTATGCTCCCCAGTATTCCATGCTCATTTGGTTGAATGCTTCATTGTTGATCTGCTTGATGATTATGTTGCACATCCATGCTTATGTTGATATCATGCTCATGCATTATAGTTGCATCATGTTATTTTACTATGGCTCAACATATTGCATTCAAGTTTAACTGGATAATAATGAACTTGAACAGCTGTTGGCAGAGTCATGGTGCCACCAAGTCGATCTGACCAGTGCAGCCACATTTTCCTTTATGGGAAGGCCTCGATGCGGTCTATTGTCATGCCTCTCACCGGTGCCTCCAGCGAGGGAGGGTTATGGGCGCGCTCTACCCTGATCAGGTAGGCGGACATAAGCCTTGTGTGCCCGAGTTGTTTGCGCGCTTTGACCCCGTTCGGGACCGTTTATGTTTTGCCACGACGGTGGCCGTTGGATGTCATAGGTTGACACCGAGGCCACCCAAGACATAGCCCAAAGGGGAGTTGGTCGGAGTCGCTGGGAGAGTGTGATGGAAATAGATCGGTATTGTCGGATTGCCGTTGGTACACCCAAATGGGAGCATGAGGCCATCAGTTCTGTGGTGTGGGTACAGTGTGCTAACCTCTTCAGAGTGTGTGTTTAATCTATCGATAGCCGTGCCCGTGGATATGGGCCCAGTTCATAGTCAGTCACACTATGAGCCAACTATAATAACAACATGATTAAAAATAACCCCAGTCCGATGATGAGAAAGAGGTTGGTTGTGATCAAGCAAGGATCATGGAGGTATCATGGATAAAGAAGTTGGTTTATCTTTATGTGATTGCGAGATGATCACGGTGGTATCATGGATACCGAGGTTGGTAAGTTGATGCATAAGATGGTTACGAGGTAACTGCCGAGCTAGTGTAAGTTGGTGCATGATAATGTTAATCAGCTGCTTGTTAGTATCATCATGTTGATATGCTCATGCTATGCTTGTTCTAGTTGTATCATGTTCAGTTTGCGCATGTGTTGTTATCTTGATAGTATCATGCTCATGATTGATTTAACCTGCTAATGCCATGTTGTTGTTTGTCTTGAATGCTTTTGGTTATTGTGAGCTTGCAAGTACATTCAATGTCCTGACCTGGTGATATGTCTCCGTCGTATCTATAATTTTTGATTGTTTCATGCCAATATTATACAAGTTTTACATCTTTTCGCAACTTTTTATATGATTTATTGGACTAACATATTGATCCAGTGCCCAGTGATAGCTCCTGTTTTTTGCATGTTTTTTGTATCGCAGAAAATCCATATCAAACGGAGTCCAAATGCAATAAAATTTCACGAGAGTTATTTTGCAATATATGTGATTTTTGGGAGTTGGAATCATCGCAAACGGAGGCCTACACAGCCCACCAGACACTCGGGCATGCCAGAGGCCCTGGCACACGGTGGTGGGTTGTGCTCACCTTGAACGTCGGTTGGAGTTCTACTCTGGGCGCAAGGAAGCTTATATCCGGAAAAAAATCGTGTAAAAAGATCAGCGCAATCGGAGTTACGGATCTCCCAGAATATAAGAAACAGTTTTTGGCCAGATGAGGGGATCGCGAAACAGAAGATAAAAGAGAGGGAGATCCAATCTCGGAGGGGCTCCTGTCCCTCCGCCGCCATGGAGGCCATGGACTAGAGGGGGAACTCTGCTCCCATCAAGGGGGAGGCCAAGGAAGAAGAAGGAGGAGGGGGCTCTCCACCCTCTCTCCCGGTGGCGTCGGAGTGCCGCCGGGGCTAGGATCATGACGGCGATCTTCATCAACAATCTTACTACCGTCAACACCAACTCTCTCCCACTCTATGTAGCGGTGTAACTCCCTGCTGAAATCTCTACTTAAACATGGTGCTCAACTGCATATATTATTTCCCAATGATCTATGGTTATCCTATAATGTTGGAGTAGATCCGTTTTGTCCTATGGGTTAATCATGATCTTGGTTGGTATGATTGTATATTTTATTTATGGTTTTGTCCTATGGTGCCCTCCATCTCGCACAAACGTGAGGGGCCCCCACTGTAGGGTGTTGCAATATGTTCATCGTTCACTTATGGTGGGTTGCGAGAGTGACAAAAGCTTAAACCCGAGTAAGTGGGTTATGACGTATGGGAGTAAAGAGGACTTGATACTTAATGCCATGGTTGGGTTTCATGACCTTTATGATCTTTAGTAGTTGCGGATGCTTGCTAGAGTTCCAATCATAAGTGCATATGATCCAAGTAGATAAAGTATGTTAGCTCATGCCTCTCCCTCATATAAAATTACAAGAATGATTACTGGTACTTGTTATCGATTGCCTAGGGACAAATGACTTTCCCATTGACAAAAGCTATCCAGTTTTACTACCTTGCATTTTATTCGTAGTTTTATTCTTGCAAAGTACTCGTAGTTTTATTCTTGCAAAATAGCTTCATACTTGTTTTAGGTAAAGCAAACATCAAGTGTGCGTAGAATTGTATCGGTGGTCGGTAGAACTTGAGGGAATATTTGTTCTGCCTTTAGCTCCTCGTTGGGTTCGACACTCTTATTTATCGAAGAAGGCTAAAAACGATCCCCTATACTTGTGGGTTATCAAGACCTTTTTCGGCGCCGTTGCCGGGAGCAATGGCGTGGGGTGAATATTCTCGTGTGTGTTTGTTTGCTTTATAACTAAGTTGTTTTTATTTCCTGTCCTAAGTTGTTCTCTATCTTTAGTTATGGATATGGAACACGAAACACCAAAAAAATTAGTGGTACTTGCTACTCATGGATATGGGAAACTCCTAAAACCCTCGATGCTCGTTATGTGAAAATATTATGCACTACTTTGATAATCCTGAGAAAACCCCATTTAACTATATAACGGGAGTAACGTTGGATCAACATGCTGTTATTGCTTCATTATTTGCGTAAGTTTGAATTCTTGTTGAAGCCTCCTTGACTTGGGGCCATAGAATTGTGATAGCATACAGTGGGTAATGTTTCTTTATAATTATACAATAATGTTACAACAGTACATGATGGGATTTCATTGCCATATTCACTAACGCCGCCACTAAAAGTTGGTTAAGTTTTGTGTGGATGAAGTGTTCGAAGATTGAGGAGGTCTCGATGTGAAGAGAAGGAGGAGAGGGAAGATCTCAAGCTTGGGGGATTCCCAAGGCACCCCAAGTAAATATTCAAGGAGACTCAAGCATCTAAGCTTGGGGATGACCTGGAAGGCATCCCATCTTTCTTCAACAAGTATCAGTATGTTTTCGGATTCATTTCGTTCATATGATATGTGCAAATCTTGGAGCGTCTTTTGCATTTAGTTTTCACTTTTCTTTTATGTACCATGCTGGTATGAGCTAGTCCATGGTTGATTTATAGAATGCTCACTGCACTTCACTTATATCTTTTGAGTATGGCTTTATAGAATGCTTCATGTGCTTCACTTATATCATTTGAAGTTTGGATTGCCCGTTTCTCTTCACATAGAAAACCGATGTTCGTAGAATGCTCTTTTTCTTCACTGATATTTGTTAGAGCATGATCTTTTGTAGAAAGAATTAAACTCTCATGCTTCACTTATATCTATTTAGAGAGTCAACGGGAATTGGTCAATTGCATGGCTAGTCATAAAATCCTACATAAAACTTATGGATCACTGAATATGATATGTTTGATTCCTTGCAATATTTTGCGATATAGAGATAGAATATGTGGGAGGTACTAGTAAATGGTTGTGATTAGCAAGAATATTGGTGTTAAGGTTTGTGATCTCCGAAGCATGCACGTATAGTCTCTCGTTATGCTCTGAAAGTTGGAGAGCAATTTATCCTTGATTGTCTTCCTTATGAGTGGCGGTCAGGGACGAGCCATAGTCTTTTCCTACCAATCTATTCCCCTAGGGGCGTGCGTAGTAGTACTTTGCTTCGAGGGCTAATAAAATTTTTCTATAAGTATGTGAGTTCTTTATGACTAATGTGAGTCCATGGATTATACACACTCTTACCTTTCTGCAATTTGCTAGGCTCTAAGGTACCGTGCATTGCCCTCTCTCACCTCGAGAGTCGGTGCAAACTTCGCACGTGCATCCAAACCCCGTGATATGATACGCTCTATCACACATAAGCCTTATTATATCTACCTCAAAACAGCCACCATACCTACCTATTATGGCTTTTCCATGGCCATTCTGAGATATATTGCCATGCAACTTCCACCGCTTCCGTTTGATGACTTGAGCATTCATTGTCATATTGCTTTGCATAATCACATAGCAAACATAGTGTTTGTGGCTCAGCCACCGTTCATCATTTCTCATACATGTTATGCTAGATCATTGCACATCCTGGTACATTGCCAGAGGCATTCTTATAGAGTCATATTTTGTTATAGTATCGAGTTGTAATTTTTCTTTCTTTTGAGTTATAAGTAAATAGAAGTGTGATGATCATCATTTTTAGAGCAGTGCCCCAGTGAGGAAAGGATGATGGAGACTATGATTCCCCCACAAGTCGGGATGAGACTCTAAACAATGACAGAAAGAAAAAAAGAAAAAGAAAAAAAATAAAGAAAGAAAAAGAAAAAAAAAGGAAAAAAAAAGAAAGAAGAAAAAATAAAAAGAAAAAATAAACAAAGAGAGAAGGGGCATTGTTAGTATCCTTTACCACACTCGTGCTTCAAAGTAGCACCATGTTTTCCAATATGGAGAGTCTCATATGTTGTCACTTTCATATACTAGTGGGAATATTTCATTATAGGATTAGATGCACACCCACTTATTTTTCATGTGGAGCTTTCATACACTTATAGCTCTTAGTGCATTTGTTGCATGGCAATCCCTACTCCTCACGTTGATATCAATTGATGGGCATCTCCATAGCCCGTTGGTTAGCCGCGTCGATGTGAGTCTTTCTTACTTTTTTGTCTTCTTTATATTTACCCCTATCATCATACTCTATTCCACCCGTAGTGCTATATCCATGGCTTGTGCTCATGTATTGCGTGAGGGTTGAAAAACTGAAGCGCGTTAAAAAGTATGAATCAATTGCTCGGCTTGTCATCGGGGTTGTACATGATTTATACTTTGTGTTTAGAAGACAGAGCATGACAAGACTATATGATTTTGTAGGGATAGCTTTCTTTAGCATTGATATTCTAAAAGACATGATTGTTTGGTGGGATGCCTAAGTATTGATGTCTTTATGTCAAAAATAGAGTATTGCTTTGAATCACTTATGTCTTAATATTCATGCCATGACTAGACATATGATCAAGTTTATGCTAGGTAGCATTCCACATCAAAAATTATATTTTTTATCATTTACCTACTCGAGGACGAGCCGGAATTAAACTTGGGGATGCTGATACGTCTCCGTCGTATCTATAATTTTTGATTGTTTCATGCCAATATTATACAAGTTTTACATACTTTGGGCAACTTTTTATATGATTTATTGGACTAACCTATTGATCCAGTGCCCAGTGCCAGTTCCTCTATTTTGGATTTTTTTTGCATCGCACAAAATCCATATCAAATGAAGTCCAAATGCAATAAAATTCCACAAAGAATTATTTTGGAGTATATGTGATTTTTGGGAGTTGGAATCACCGCAAACGGAGGCCCACAGAGCCCATGAGACACCAGGGCGCTAGAGGCTCCTGCCGCATGGTGGTGGGTTGTGCTCACCTCGAACGTCGGTTGGAGCTCCACTTCGGGCGCATGGAAGCTTATATCCGGAAAAAGTAGTGTAAAAAGATCAGCGCAATCGGAGTGATGGATCTCCTGGAATATTGCAATCAAACACTACAATTCAAATGGCTGATAAACAAGAAATGAAATTAAATTTACAAACATTGTATGATAGACAAATGCAGTAATTCACATATATGTTATCTAACCACTAACCAAATAGGACAACATGACACAATTTCACATATATGATGGCTAACTAAACAACATAGCATGACACAGTTTCAGATATATGATGGATAACTAAACATTATAGAATGACATAATTCAACATATGATGACTATCTAATGAGGATGACATGACATGACTATAATCTTTATAAAATAGGTTGGCATGCAATAATTCACATGCATGTTTTCAAAGTATACATGATATCATGATATAATTCACATATATGATTGATATACTAAGCAGTTGGCACTCGCATATATGATCTCTAAACTAAGCAGATGGCATTGAATATTGTTTATATGATGTCTAAACTAAGCAATGCAAGACACTATATGCATGATATGAGAAATATATCCATCGCAAGTTAGAGCATACACCTCGGTAGGATATAGGACTGGTCATCTATCTCTGAATCCTCCCCTGAGGAGCTACCGATAACCAGCAAGATATCTGCTTCAACATCTATCATTCTCTGCTCTGAAGACCTTGTTTTCACTCTAGCTTTTTCCATAACCGACTCAAATGGCTGCAGCACAGGAAGAGTAGTTGAATATAGAAAAATTATCGACAGATGCAATACATAATGAAGAAAAAGGATGACCTAACATAATTCACACATATGGTTCCTGGCTACATAGGGTGTCATTGCATAGTTCACATATATGATGCCTGATAACCCGCAAGTATATGGGATAGTTGTAGCCTCTTTCGATAAGTAAGAGAGTTGAACCCACCGAGGAGCCAAAGGTAGAACAAATACTCTCTCAAGTCCTATCTGCCACTGATACGACTCTACGCACGCTTGACGTTCGCTTTACCTAGAACAAGTATGAAACTAGAAGTAATTTGTAGGTGTGATAAGATAGGTTTGCAAGATAATAAAGAACACGTAAATAAAAAGTAGGGGATGTTTAGATAAAGATGCAATAAATTAATTATAGTGAGGGTGGAAAAGTGGTGGTAGGAGTTGTGGAATTGTCCCTAAGCAATTGGCTACTTTACTAGACCGATAGCAAGTATTATGTGGGAGGCCACTGCTAGCATGTCATCCCTGACTTGGAATTCTATGCACTTATGATTGGAACTATTAGCAAGCATCCGCAACTACTAACGTTCATTAAGGTAAAACCCAACCATAGCATTAAGATATATTGGTCCCCCTTCAATCCCGTATGCATCAATTTCTATGCTAGGTTGAAGCTTCTGTCACTCTAGCCCTCCAATACATAGTCCTACCAACATACAACTAACCCTATGGTGTGATCCACGCGCGCGCTCATATGATGGGCACCAAAGGACAACAACATAACCACAAGAAAATTAAATCAATCATAGTAATTCATCAACCACCAATAGGACAACAAAAATCTACTCAGACATCATAGGATGGCAACACATCATTGGAAAATAATATGAAGCATAAAGCACCATGTTCAAGTAGAGGGTACATCGGGTTGCGAGAGAGTGGACCGCTGTAGATAGAGGGTGGAAGGTGATGGAGGTGTTGGTATAGATGGCGGAGGTGTTGGTGAAGATCGCGGTGATGATGATGGCCCCCGACGGCGTTCCGGCGCCACGGTAAGCAAGGGGGAGAGAGCCCCCTTCTTATTCTTCTTCCCTGACCTTCTCCCTAGATGGGAGAAGGTTTCCCCTCTGGTCCTTGGCTCCCATGGCTTGGGAGGGGCGAGAGCCCCTCCGAGATTGATCTATCTCTCTGTTTCTGCATTCTGGAATTCTCCCCTGGCACCGTTTCCTTTATATCTGGAGATCCGTAACTCCGATTGGACTGAAACCTTCGCCCAGATCGTTTTCCAAAAATTAGTTTTCTTGCGGCCAAAGAAGGGCATCAACCGCCTTATGGGTGGCCCACGAGAGTGGGGGGCGCGCCCACTTTAAGTGGGTGTGGGCCCCTATCTTGTGGCCACCTCGGGCATCGTCTCGCGTTGATTCTTCCTCCCAAAAATCACAAATATTCCCAAATAATTATCCGTCCATTTTTATCCCGTTTGGACTCCGTTTGATATGGGTATTCTGCGAAACATAAAACATGCAACAGACAGGAACTGGCACTGGGCATTTGATCAATATGTTAGTCCCAAAAAATAGTATAATACGTTGCCAAAAGTATATGAAAGTGGAAGAATATTGGCATGGAACAATCAAAAATTATAGATACAACGGAGACGTATCAACATCCCCAAGCTTAATTCCTGCTCGTCCTCGAGTAGGTAAATGATAAAAAAGATAATTTTTGATGTGGAATGCTACCTAGCATAATCTTGATCATATATCTAATCATGGCATGAATATTAAGATACGAGTGATTCAAAGCAATAGTTTATCATTTGACGTAAAAACCATAATACTTCGAGCGTACCAATAAAGCAATCATGTCTTTTCAAAACAACAAGGCCAAAGCAAGCTTATCCCTACAAAATCATATAGTTTGGCCATGCTTCATTTTCGTCACACAAAATGCCCCCATCATGCACAACCCCGATGATAAGACGAGCAATTGGTTCATACTTTTTAACGTGCTTTAGCTTTTTCAACCCTCACGCAATACATGAGCGCAAGCCATGGATATAGCACTATAGGTGGAATAGAATATAATGATGGAGGTTATGTGGAGAAGACAAAAAAAAGAGAAAGTCTCCCATCGACGCGGCTAATCAACGGGCTATGGAGATGCCCATCAATTGATGTCAATGCGAGGAGTAGGGATTGCCATGCAACGGATGCACTAAGAGCTATAAGTGTATGAAAGCTCAACAAAAGAAACTAAGTGGGTGTGCATCCAACTTGCTTGCTAATGAAGACCTAGGGCATTTGAGGAAGCCCATCGTTGGAATATAAAAGCCAAGTTCTATAATGAAAATTCCCATTAGTATATGAAAGTGATAACATAGGAGACTCTCTATATGAAGAACATGGTGCTACTCTGAAGCGCAAGTGTGGAAAAAGGATAGTAACATTGCCCCTTTTTATTTATTTATTTTTTTCTCTTTTTTTTCTTCTTTTTTTTCTTTTTTTCTTTTTCTTTTCTTTTTTTCTTGGGGCAATGCTCTATAATGATGATCATCACACTTTTATTTACTTACAACTCGATACTAGAACAAAGATATGACTCTATATGAATGCTTCCGGCGGTGTACCAGGATGTGCAATGATCTAGTGTAGCAATGACATCAAAAAATGGAGAAGCCATGAAAACATCATGCTAGCTATCTTACGATAATGCAAAGCAATATGACAATGAATGCTCAAGTCATGTATATGATGATGATGAAAGTTGCATGGCAATATATCTCGGAATGGCTATGGAAATGCCATGATAGGTAGGTATGGTGGCTGTTTCGAGGAACATATAAGGAGGCTTATGTGTGATAGGGCGTATCATATCACGGGGTTTGGATGCACCGACGAAGTGTGCACCAACTCTCAAGGTGAGAAAGGGCAATGCATGGTACCAAAGAGGCTAGCAATGATGGAAAGTTAAAAGTGTGTATAATCCATGGACTCACATTAGTCATAAAGAACTCATATAGTTATTGCAAAAGTTTATTAGCCCTCGAAGCAAAGTACTACTACGCATGCCCCTAGGGGGATAGATTGGTAGGAAAAGACCATCGCTCGTCCCCGACTGCCACTCATAAGGAAGACAATCAAAGAAACACCCCATGCTTCAAATTTGTCACACAATGGTTACCATATGTGTATGCTACGGGACTTGCAAACCTCAACACAAGTGTCTCTACAATCCACAACCACCCACTAGCATGACTCTAATATCACCATCTTTATATCGCAAAACTATTGCAAGGAATCAAACATATCATATTCAGCGATCTACAAGTTTATGTAGGATTTTATGACTAACCATGTGAATGACCAATTCCTGTCATCTCTCTAAAAAGATATAAGTGAAGCAAGAGAATTTAATTCTTTCTACAAAATATATGCCCACGCTCTAACAATTATAAGTGAAGCAAAAGAGCATTCTACAAATGGCGGTTTTCTATGTGAAGAGAAACTAGCAATCCAAACTTCAAAAGATATAAGTGAAGCATATGAAGCATTCTATAAAGCCATACTCAAAAGATCTAAGTGAAGTGCAATGAGCATTCTATAAATCAACCAAGGACTATATCATACCAGCATGGTGCATAAAAGAAAAATGAAAACTATATGCAAAAGACGCTACAAGACTTGCACATATCGCACGAACGAAACGAATACGAGATACTTGTTGAAGAAAGAGGGGATGCCTTCTGGGGCATCCCCAAGCTTAGACGCTTGAGTCTCCTTGAATATTTACTTGGGGTGCCTCGGGCATCCCCAAGCTTGAGCTCTTGCCTCTCTTCCTTTTCCTCATATCGAGACCTCCTCGTTTAGACACTTCATCCACACAAAACTTCAACAGAAAACTCGGTAAGATCCGTTAGTATAATAAAGCAAATCACCACTCTAAGTACTGTTGAACACCAATTCATATTTTGTTTTCGCGTTGTATCTACTGTAATATAACTTTTCCATGGCTTAATCCACTAATATAAATTGATAGATTCATCAAAACAAGCAAACTATGCATCAAAAACAGAATCTGTCAAAAACAGAATAGTCTGTAGTAATCTGAACATCAACCATACTTCTGGTACGCCATAAATTCTACCAAAATTAGGAAAAATAAAAAACTTGTACATCAAGATATTTCAAAAGGAAACAGAACCATTTGACGTTCCAGTTAAAAATGTAAAATCGCGCACTACAGCCAAAGTTTCTGTCCTGCACCATAAAAACCAACAAGCATCGTAAACATCCTAACGGCAAAACTTGGCACATTATTTTTATAATACAATGGAATTGTACAAGGGGATAATTATGTTTGTTGAAAAGTTCCTGTAATCAAGATTCACAAAGTTTCCGTGAGCATGAACAAAGTTCAAGGAGCTCTCCCACTTCAACAATGCTTGTCCTTTTTACTTTCACTTTCCTTATTGAAAAGTTTTAGGTTCCCCTCTTTATTTTTTTATTTTTTGAAACTATATAAAAGCATTCAACAGAAATAAATGACTCTCTAAAACTTTCGGGTTGTCTCCCTAGCAGCGCTTTCTTTAAAGCCATTAAGCTAGGCATTTAGTGCTCAAGTAATGAATCCACCCGGATCCCAAGGTATATCAAAGCCAATTTTAATTAACAATGATATGTAATTTAGTAGTGAGCACAAAGTAACATATATTATGCAACAACGAAGTCTAACCCTCTTCCTATGCATCGGCATGTCATAAAAGAACAATTCATGCATACATAGTAAAGGCCAATGCATAGTATAAACAGTTTCTTGCAATTCTATAGTGTTGGAAACCTAAAGAGGCGGCGATGTAGGTCCTCTCTCATAATAATTGCAAGTAGGAGCAGCAAGCACATGCATATTATATTCATCAAAATCATCATGTGTAGTAGTAAAAGGCAACCCATCAATATAATCCTTAATAAGCACAAACTTCTCCGAAATAGTGTAGTTTGGAGAATTCAAAAAGATAATAGGACTATCATGTGTGGGTGCAATAGCAAAAATTTCATGTTTAACATAAGGAACTATAGCAAGTTCATCTCCATAAGCATAATTCATATTGGTATCTTTGCCACAAGCATAGCAAGCATCATCAAAAAGGGATATTTCAAGAGAGTCAACGGGATCATAGCAATCGTCCTTCGGTAAGCACGAAGGAGAATTAAACAATGTATGAGTTGAAGAGTTACTCTCATTAGAAGGTGGGCATGGGTGATCAATCCGCTCTTCCTCCTTTTGTTCTTCACTCTCCTCATCATCTTTTTCATCCAATGAGCTCATAGTTTCATCAATTTCTTCTTCCATAGCTTCCTGCGAAATATTAGTCTCTTCTTGGACAGTGGAGACTTTCTCAATAAATGCATTAATATTGTAATTGTATTCATAATTTTCATAGCAATATCAAAGTATAGCAAGATTTTCAGGCCTATAAACATCATCATCAAAAGCTTCATACTTTTCAAACAAAGATTCAATTTCATAAGCAGCCTTAAAAGCAATAAATTCTTCAATTTGTTCAACATCATAGTAATCATATATACCAAGAATCTAAGGTTTCATTATCATTAAATTTGCATGAAAAGGGAAGGTGTGGAGCCTTCATCCTAGGGCAACAAGTAATATCATATCTCAAGCATAGATCCCGAGCATACAAACGCAACATATTAATTTGATCCCATAATAGTTTCCCTTTTTGTGTAAAGCGATAATCCCTAAAGTATTCACGTTGATCCAACATGTCTCCCATTATAAAGTTGAATGGGGTTTTCTCAGGATTATCAAAGTAGTACATATTATCTTTCACATAATGAGATTCGAGGGTTTTAGGAGTTACCCCATCTCCATGAGTAGCAAGTACACCTAATTTTTTTGGTATTTCGTGTTCCATATCCATAACTAAAGATAGAGACCAACTTAGAACAGCAAATAAAAATTACTTAGTGATAAAGCAAACAAGCACACACGAGAATATTCACCCCACGCTATGACTCCCCGGCAACGCCGCCAGTAAAAGGTCTTGATAACCCGCAAGTATACGGGGTAGTTGTAGCCTCTTTCGATAAGTAAGAGTGTCGAACCCAACGAGGAGCTAAAGGTAGAACGAATACTCTATCAAGTCCTATCTGCCACTGATACGACTCTACGCACGCTTGACGTTCGCTTTACCTAGAACAAGTATGAAACTCGAAGTACTTTGTTGGTGTTATAAGATAGGTTTGTAAGATAATAAAGAACACATAAATAAAAAGTAGGGGCTGTTTAGATAAATATGCAATAAAAGAAATAGAATGAGGGTGGAAAAGTGGTGGTAGGAGTTGCGGAATTATCCCTAAGCAATTGACTACTTTACTAGACCGATAGCAAGTATTATGTGGGAGAGGCCACTGCTAGCATGTCATCCCTGACTTGGAATTATATGCACTTGTGATTGGAACTATTAGCAAGCATCCGCAACTACTAATGTTCATTAAGGTAAAACCCAACCATAGCATTAAGATATATTGGTCCCCCTTCTATCCCGTATGCATCAATTTCTATGCTAGGTTGAAGCTTCTGTCACTCTAGCCCTCCAATACATAGTCCTATCAACATATTACTAACCCTATGGTGTGATCCACGCGCACGCTCATATGATGGGCACCAAAGGACAGCAACATAACCACAAGCAAATTAAATCAATCATAGCAATTCATCAACCACCAATAGGACAACGAAAATCTGCTCAGACATCATAGGATGGCAACACATCATTGGAAAATAATATGAAGCATAAAGCACCATGTTCAAGTAGAGGGTACAGCGGGTTGCGGGAGAGTGGACCGCTGTAGATAGAGGGTGAAAGGTGATGGAGGTGTTGGTGAAGATGGCGGGAGAGTGGACCGCTTGGAAGGAGCGAGAGCCCCTCCGAGATTGGATCTATCTCTCTGCTTCGCTTCGAATTCTCGCCTCGCACCGCTTCCTTTATATCTCGAGATCTCAGAATCGATTGACTGAAACCTTTGCCCGGATGGTTTTCCAAAAATTAGCTTTCTTGCGGCCAAAGAAGGGCATCAACCGCCTTATGGGTGGCCCACGAGGGTGGGGGGCGTGCCCACTTGAAGTGGGCGTGGGCCCCTATCTCGTGGCCACCTCGGGCATCGTCTCGCATTGATTCTTCCTCCCAAAAATCACAAATATTCCAAAATAATTTTCCGTCCGTTTTTATCTCGTTTGGACTCCGTTTGATATGGGGTTTCTGTGAAACATATAACATGCAACAGACAGGAACTGGCACTGGGCACTTGATCAATATGTTAGTCCCAAAAAATAGTATAAAAATTTGCCAAAAGTATATGAAAGTGGAAAAATATTAGCATGGAACAATCAAAAGTTATAGATACGACGGAGATGTATCAATGCCTGGCTAAAAAACATGGCATTGCATAATTCACATATATGATATACTAGAAACTAAAGAGGTTGCACGCACACAAAGCATGTCTAGCCTAACCAGATGACATAGCAGTGCAAGACACCATATGCATGATATGAGCAATATAACCATACCAAGTTAGAGCATACACTTCAGGGAGAGGGGGAATAGGACAAGTCATTTGTCTATGAATCCACCTCTGAGAAGCTATCTATAACCAGCAAGATATCGTATTCGATAGGTAGCACTGACTACTCTGAAGACCCTGTTTTCACTCTAGATTTTTCCATCAACGACTCAAATGGCTGATGCACAAGAAGGGTACATGAATGTACAAAAATTGTCGACAAATGGAATACATGATGGAAAAAATAGTATGGCATGATACAGTTCACATATACGATGACTGACTAAGCAACATGGTATTGGATGACTCACATATATGATGTCTGGATAAACAAGATGGCATTACATCATTCACATGTATGATATCGAAACCAAACATCTGGCATTCACACAAAGCATGTCTAAACTAAGTTGATGACATATACGATGTATAAAGTAAGCAATGCAGGGCGCCATATGCATGATATGATCAACATTAGCATGTGAGGTAAAGGGCACACACATTAGGGGGTAAATAGGAGTGGTCTGCTTCCTCTGAGTCCCCCTCTGAACAGTTATCTTCCATTGGAATACAATTTAGCATGGGGGGCTGCCACTGCGCCCACCATGGAGCAACATCTGCATGACATTACATTCCCCAATGCTCTTCTCTTTTTCTCTACATGTTCAGTAAGATTGTGTACAATAACTAACATGCATAATAAAAAACATAGTCAGATTAGCAGCGCATAAGTAGTGCATGCAGAAATCCAAACTGATGGTAGCAACCAGTGGATAGATTCAAAAGTAATGGTAGCAGGCAAATGATAGCTTCAGTTAAGAAAGACAGATTCACCCAACATGATCCACATAGAAGACCCAAGATGAACCAGATAGTAGACATAGGTACTATTTGTTGCTGCCTTCATATGTGCCCCACAAGCATTTTAGAACTCAAATTTGAACATTCGTTTGGACTTTGGACCTAATTTGGAGTCTAAGAGGTGAATAGGACGATAAAGTAGCATGTAATATTAATATATGTATAACGTAAGCAAACATGAAAGAGTGTGACCTATCTTCCGGAACTATGTAGACCTCAGGTTCATCTGCTCAGTTGATGATGGTAATGTAGTTGGCATGGCTGCCGACAATGGGGAAGAAGACCCGAGGCGGCAAAAGAAGGTCTATAGCAAGGATCTCTACTTCTATGGACACTTTCGTCGATGTGGCAGCTCAGGAGGGGTGGACGATGGCATGACAGGAGGGCGACAAACCACACATAGTTTTCTTTGACACCTATTTGTAAATGAAGTAAATCTATAAGGGCTCCTTTGAATGGAGGATTCTAAAAATGTTGGGACATTAAAAACATAGGAATAGGACTGGAATGCACGTGCAAAATAGAGCATTTGCAAATAGAGGATTTCTGTTAACCTGGGTGTTTGGTTCATAGAAATTGGAAGAAAACAGGAATGTAGAGAAACATGGTCAAATTAAAGTCAAACCACATGAAAATGTAAAGTGAGAATCTTATTATGCCACTAATGCACTTAGTCTTGTTCTTCATGCGTAGGAATTTGAAAAGGATGTCCAAGTGGACATTAAAATTCCTACGTTTTTACACCAGAGGAAAAAATTCCTCCAGTTTTGTTTTGCTCCATTCCTTCGAAGCAAATGCATGAATAGTAGTACCATCGGAAAGCTTCCAATTTTTGTGTTTTTCTTCACTTTTTCTTTCAGCTAGTGGCAATTCTAGTAGGCAGTCTTCAACAAGCTAAAACCTGCCCTCAAAAAATATTTTTGTACTACTACTAGTTTGGTCCCAGCCAACTAGCTCAACTCCCAAAACCATCTACACTCCCAGGACTACTACCTCACTACTTGTTATATGGGAGAAACTATTCATATTTCTCGTTACTAAATGTTCTCACCGTGTCTTCTTGCCTGCATGAATTAGATATTTTTTTAAAGGAACCTAATGTTTATAATTATATACTACATGTGCTCTGTTGTACTCTGAGAAAAATTTGAGCTTATGTGGACAACAGAAGTAGGTCCAATATTCTGGTTAAAAAGGTATATCTTAAAAAAATCAGTAACAGTAAATGTTCCCATTGTAATCTAAATTTTTGTGATCTTATTTGGTCCACATGATTATGAGGTAATGGCTATCTTCCTAAACTGATTCAAATTGTGGTTCAAAAGAGCATTTAGTTTTCTCGCTATTAACTTTGAGACCACCCTCCATTTCTTTCTAGATTTACAACTGCTTTGAACCAAAGGATCCGTAAGGGATCAACATGAATGTAGAGTAAAAAAGCGATGCGATGAGTGTACAAACTCTTTGGCGTAGCCTTGTCGACCTCAGCATCGTTGGGTTGGTCGTGGGTGATGGTGCGGCTGGTTTGACTATCGAAGGCAGGGAAGAAGATCTGAAGCGTCTGGAGATGTCACCGAGGGTACTGCTCCTCTGTGATGGACAGTTCGATCAACTCAAGTGAGGCATATGACGGCAAGGCTGACGCATGAAAAGATAGACAATGTTAATTTGAAGTGGCATTCTAATAGCATCTACAATAGATGATGTAAAATACATCACCAAAAAGTACTAGATGTAAAATGCATCAGCCGTGCGATGGCCCCTCCAACAGATGATGTAAAAACTGTTGACTTTGAACTTAAATTAAGAAACTGCATTTTACATTCGAAACAGAATTTTACGATCGAAACTGAATTGTATCGACGAAAATTAATTTTAAAATTGAAATTGATTTCACTAGTAGGAGAGCACTGCGACAAAAGTTTAGGCGCTCGAGCACTTGTAGTAGAGAAGCAGTGATCTAAATCAGTAGCTGGTCGAGCAGGGAAAACACTAGTAGAGAGCAGCTCGTGTAGCAGCAGCTGCTGCACCCGGAAGAATAATGCGAGTGAGAGCTAAAGCAGCAACTCGTGTACCTACAGCAGGTCGTGTAGCAGCAGTAGCGCGACCGAGAGCAAGAGCAAGCAGAGTAGCAACACGAATGATAGCAAGAGCAGAGCAGTAGCACAACCGACATCAAGAGCAGGGCAGCAGCATGAGCGAGAGACAGAGCAGCAGCAGCGCGAGCGAGAGACGGAGCAGCAGTAGCGCGATCGACAGCAACAGCAGAGCAGCAGCAGTAGCAGGTGCGAGAGCCAGAGCAACAACAACTACTGCTAGTGTGGACGTCGTCGTCAGGGTGCAACGACATGGGGGAGATACGCCATGGAGGTAGTGGATGGCAAAGAAGCTGGATGGAGACCCGCCATGGCTACTCCATATCGAGCACCGGCAGCCCCATGAGATCGAATAAAAGATAAAATGCAACAATGAGTGCAGAACCTCCTTGGTGGCGCCGAGTAGGCGTCAGCTTCATTGGAGGAATTGGTGAGTATGTTTCAGTTTTGGTGGGGCAGGTGAAGACGATGTTGTGGGAATGGAGGTGGCATGATACACGAGGGGAACATCGGGGCAGCTCTTTGGAGGTGGAGGATGGGGTGGCTGAACCAGAAGGACGACGAGATTGACGACAGATCCTCATCCAGTGTACTGGATGAGGGACGTCGAGATCTTGCAGTGGACAATGTCATTAGGTAAGAGGCTCCGGCTGGGTGGCGGCCGGAGGCAAACGGAGGAGCACGGAGTTTCATGGTGTCGTGGGAAACGAGCACCTATGGGGCAGGGCCCCTTTTCGGTCCGGCAGGGAGCGGAGGGCGCACGAAGAGCGGATCGAGGCGAAGCACGCGAGGGATTTTACCCAGCTTCGGAGCTCTCCGGAGAGATAAAACTCCTACTGCTGCTTTGTGTTTCTATTCTGTTCTTGCCCGAGAGCGTGGGTGTGTTGTAGTTTCGAATGAGTCGAACCCCTTCTACGTGCGCATGGGCCTCCTTTTATAGGCTAAAAGGGGTCACCGACAGGTGGCAACGCAGAGAGGGGTAAAAAAGTAAACAGAGGGGTTGGTACAACCGCTATCAACAGTGCCCCCTACCTAACTGTGACGACAGAGGACAAGGGCATTTAATGCCCGTCCGGTCGCCCAAACAGTGTAAGAAACGACCGTTAGGGGCGCCACCGATCGCCACGATGGCCTTCTCGTCATCTCCACTTGCCACCTCACCCCGCTTGGCTGCACAGCTACTCGCCACGTGCGCCAGGAACGATCCTGCGGCGACACGTCGTCGGATGCGCTGGAGCGAGGGCGCAGAGTGGTGGCTTCGCCGCGGCAAGCGCCTTGCCGCGGTCGTTGTCTTGTCGCACCCGCAAGTTTGTTGTTCGCCGGGCCTCACCGGGACGCGCGGCGCGTCGCGGCAAGTCTCTTGAAATGCCTTGTTATTTTCCCGCAAGCTCCTCTTGCCGACTTGTCCTTCCCGCAAGCTTTTCTTGCCGGGCCTTGTCTTCTCGGCTTGAGACACTTTGTTCTTGAATGGCGTAATAGGAATAGCGGCGATCTTGGCGGACGCCCGCAAACCTTGCCGCTGAAGTCGCGATCGCCTCGGCACAAGTTCGGGATACTAAGGTACCCCTACTTTAGTACATCGACAGAGCCCCGGCCTGGGCTGACACGGTGCCGAGCAATCGTTGGGCGAGCACAAAACAGGCACGGCATACGCGCCCGGGTCCATACCAAATCTAACTCAGATTCACCGCGCCTCCGAACGGCACGCGCCAAACGCGGCGCCGTGGGGAGATCGTGGGCAATTCTTTAATCAAGAAAGGTGTAACGCTCGCCTCTCCTCTTTATAAGCAGAGAAACAGGGGCCGTTCCCCACCTTCGCCACTTGCGGTTTCTTCCTCGAAAACTCCGCCGCCCTCCGCTTCCTAAGCCGAAGAGAGCAGCGCCCGCCGCCTGCCGCCGCCGCCGCCTCTAACGCTTCAAGGCCCCCGCCGCTTCCGCCATGGCTTCAAGACCGCAAGAGCACGGTCGGCCGAGGCGTTGCGGCTTGAGGCGCCGCGCAAGGAGCGAAGCGCTTCCCCGAGCTACTCCCCGGCGCCCGGAGGAGTTCTACCTCTTCGTCGACGGAGACGCGGCGCATCCAGCGACGCCGTTCTCTCCGCCGAGGCTTCTACTTCAAGCGGTGCCCAAAAGGGTACTACTTTTTCCTCTCGTTTTTCTATCAAGGGCTCGCCCACCTTTTTCTGATTTCTTCTGTGATATCATGAATACCTACGGGTTTCATCTCCTTGACTTCACTCCCAATGCCGTTCTGACAATGGCGGTTTTCGCACATCTATGCGAGAACTTCGTTGGTATCCACCCAAATGTTGCTCTTTTTCGCCACTATTTCATCCCCCGAGCCGAGAAAGGAGAGCCCTTAGCTGGCGGGATCGCCTGGATCTCACAAGTCGGCATGAAGGAGGTGTATCTAGAGGGGGAGCTCCGCAGCAAATGGGACGAGTGGAGGGTAGAGTGGTGTTGGATTGTTGACGCCAATCCGCAGCCGTTCACCAACTTGCGCTGCACCTGTAGCGCGCTGGCGGCGATCGAGCGCTGTCACCGGACGATGCCAAGTCAAGATCGCCACCACCCGAATCCTCGCGGCTCAGCTTGCCGGCTCACGAGGGGCCGCTGCGCGGATTTTCTTCGCCGCCGACGCTTCTCTCGCAGAGGAGGAGGCCTGCCTGGCTGTTTGGCGGCCCGGCGGATATCATGAGGCTGCGTCCAGGCCTCAACTTCAACTTCACAGTTCTGGAGTTGGATGGGATGCTCAAAGAGCTGTTCAAGCCCGACGCCAACCATCCGGAGTGGTTCAGACTGCCGCAGGGCGTCATCCCACTGTGCAACAACGCCCAGCTTGATCGCATCCGTGCAATGATGCCAGAGTGCGACTCGCATGGGATTATCCCAACTTGGAAGGAGCCCGCCGACGACGTAGTGCGGCAATTCTTCGACAGCTTGGTGGAGGTAGCAGTCCGTGCCGACGAGCAGAGGCTCCTCACCCGCGACACCACCGACGACGAGATGCGGTACATCGCCACCATGGCCGAAGAGGCGGCAGCAGCCGCCGCCGTGGGTGTGTTTGGCTTCACGTTGGAGGAGGCAGAGGCGGCTGAGGCGGCAAGCCTTGCCGACCGAGAGGACCTTGGCGGGAGGTCACCAGCGAGGAGGAGCCCGGCCAAGGCAAGCGAGCCTCTTTGGGCGCAAGTGGCCAACCATCTTCAAGCAGCTTGCCGCAGACGGGCCCTCAACAGCAGCCCCCAGCTCAAACAAGGAGGCGCTTCAGGGCCGGAGACACACAGGCGGCAGACGGGCTAACAGCCGCAGCACTGCTGGAGGCACGCCCACATGCAAGTACTGCTGCTGAACATCTCATGCTGCGCCGGCAACTGGGGCTGGGTCTTCTCGAGCCGCCACGCCTGATCCCACCGCAACATCCGACAAGCGCCCAAGGGAGCCTACTCCTCCGCCTCACCGCGCAGAAAGGGTACCAGACTTCGACCTCTCCGCGCTGAGCTCCGACGAGGAGGAAGAAGAGGAGGAGGAGTAAGACTTTCTCCTTGTTGTACTTGTATCTCTTCGATCTCTGTTGTTTCTTATCTTGCATCTGATCTGCTTCCCTCTGAATCCTTGTTCCATTTCAGGACTCTGGCCGAGAGAGCGGCGAAGAGGGCCAAGGTCCCCGTAGTTGTCATCGAGGACGATCCTGCTGCGATGGCAGAGGTGGCAGAGGACACGTCCGAGACCACCTTGACGGACCCGGTACCATCTCCTCGAAGCAGTCCCCAGCACAGCCCCTAGCATAAGTATTTGTTCACTTCCTATTGTGGGGCGTGCCTGGGTGCTCTTTCTTTGCTGATATCTTGATTGCTAACTTGCTTGTGTAGGAGCAGAGCAGGCCCATCAGGAGCAACCAGAAGCCGCTCCAGAGGTGTTGTCTGCTTCGACTACACCGCCAAGGGGCGATTCTCCGACAAGGGAGCGCTCTCCGGCAAGGGAGAGTTCCCCGGCAAGGGACGGAACCAGTGAGCCTTCGGTGGTGGAGCCCATGGTCACAGAGCCCAGCACAGGTAATCCTCCTTGTCGGAAATTTTCCCTTGGGTTCTTCTTCTGGTTTTCTTTTTGGACATTTGCTTGACTTTTCCTTCCTCTTCCTGTCTTCAGATCTCCCTCCCACAGATCCGATGGAGACTGAGGCCACCGGCGAGGAGGACGCACGCGGCAACACCGAAGATGTCGCCGCCACCGAGGAGGAGGCCGATGCTGACGATCCCGCCGGCGAAGAGGCTGCCAAGGCCGCTGGTGCAGGAGCTGGCGAGGGGTCCGGCGATCGCACTAACGATCCCGAAGGTGCAGGAGCGCAAGGCGCTACATCGACCGCCGACCCCTCCGCCACTAATGCAGCACCGGGCTCCGAAGAGCCCCAGCCCGACGCCTACTTGAAGGCCGGCGAGGGTGTCTTCATCCATCTTCCCTGGGCGTCGAGCTCCAGGGCGCCGATCGAGGGAGAGTCTTTTGACGGAGAGGTGCTCGCCTCCGCCGGGCTGTCAGTGGTTGACGCACCAAGCAGCAGCAGCAGCGAGTCCGAGGAGGAGCAACTGCTCCGGAAGCTGGTGTCGCTCTACCGTGCCCGGCAAGCGAAACCGAGTCCTGTGAAGCGCTTTGTCGCGCAGCGGAGTTGACATAGAGAAGCATGCGGAGGAGCTCCAGAGCCGCAACCAAGAGGCCCTCCGGTCCATCGCGGAGGAGAGGGCGCAGCTCGTCGAAGCGCGGAAGGCCTTCATCCTCGAGAAGGCAGAAGCTGAGGAGCAACAGAGGCTTGCCGCTGAGGAGGTGTCCACCCGGGAAGGTGAACTGACGCAGCGGAAAGTCAATCTGGACAACTACGAGGAGGAGCTCGCCGCACGCGAGCAATCACTTGGCGGGGCGCTCAAGGAGGCGAAGGACGCTGCCGCAGCTGCCAAGGCCGCCAAGAAGGAATTGGAGGTGAAGGTGACGCAGCTGGAGGCTGATCTGAAAGGGAAGAATGAAGGGCTTGCCGCACTCCAGCGCGAACGCGAGAAGGATGCCCTTGCTCATGGCGATCTGCAAGTCCAACTCGCCGACAAGGGCAAGGAACTGAACGCCGTCAAGGACTCAAATGCTAACTTAGAGCTGAAGCTGGCCACATTGACGGAGACGCTAGACGGCGCCAAGAAGAGGGTTGAGGACTTGAAGCAAGAGATCAAGGGCAACGAGGAGCTGCTAACGAGGGCCGCCGAGACTCAAAACACCTTCAGGGCCATGCTGGAGCTCTGGATAGAGGGCCTCGTCAACATTGCCGCAACCATCGACGAGGAGCTAGCTCAACTGGACTTGGCGGGCTTCGGGTACTCCTCCGACGAGAACCTCCAGCCCAGCGCCAAGCTTACTCTTTTCTTCAAGGGTGTGGTGACGGCTCTCCAGCAGCTCTGGGAAAGGATCCCAAAGAAGTTGGCTGACGAGTCGCGCGCAATCCGCGCCAAGGTCTTGGAGAAGGTGTTGGTGAAGATACTCTTCCGCAACCCGGGCCTCGACCTCACCCGCCCTCAAGAAGCTGCCAAGGTGCTGATCTTGAAGAGCTCAAAGCCATTGTCGCACCCATTGTGGACAAGGTGAATGAAGTCAGGAGGATCGATGGCGAGCGCGTGGATTAGGCCACCCTTCTTCTCCCTTCCTTGTCGCTGTTTTTTAAGTTATGAGAACAATTTAGTCAGTGCCGCAACAAGTTACTTTTGTAATATAACTTTATTCTGGGCAATGCTTGCTATGTTATCTCCTTTACTTGGTTCCTTTCTTTGTATGTTTTACCCTCACGCTTTTAGGGAACTTGCCGGCAGCACCCTTGTCATGCGAGAGCAATCGATCATGAACATCAGCAGCCTCGGTCAAGCGGTGTTGCCTTCCAAAGAAGAAACCTTGTCGGGACTAGTCGCAGCAGACACTTTCATTGTTGAGCGGACTCAAACAAAGTAAGGGCGCAACTAGCCACGAGCCGGTTCCTCCACGCACAGGTTTTCCATACAAAGCACGGTCGTTCAAGGAATATAACTTAAGAATTTTAAAACTGATTGTGCTCAAACTTTGGTAACTTAGCTTTTCTGTCGTCCGCGTCCCGGCAAGGCTATACTTCTTTGAACGACGCCTAGTCCACGTCATTATCTTCTCCTTCCCCCCCGGTGAACTTGTGGGCGGAGGAATCTTCTCTTTAAGAGAAAGAAAGAAGAGAAAATAAAGATATGGAGCCTTAAGGCTCGTTATTGCTTACCGGGGGCTAGTGCTGCACAAGATGTCAGTTTATACATGCGAAAAAGAAAAAGGCATGAAATTTGACAATTTTTGCATAGCATATGATCTTTATTTATGCACGGGATCTACGCCCGGCTTTATACAAAGGGTTACATGCAACAGCGGCAAGGCTTGTACAAAAGGTGGTTGCCGGGACAGCAAGTTCCGGCAACCGCGCCTTATGGATAAAACTTACGAAGATGCTCTATGTTCCAGGAGTTGCTCACCGGAAAGCCATCTTCGGTCTCAAGGCGGACAGCGCCATGCCTAGTGACTCGCTTTACCCGATAAGGGCCTTCCCACTTCGGCGTCAACTTGTTGGAATTCTTGGCGGATTGAACATGCCGAAGAACAAGGTCGCCTTCCTTGAAGCTTCTGGCATTAACTTTGCGGCTATGGTAGCGACGCAAAGCTTGCTAGTAGCGAGCAGCTCGTATAGCAGCCTGAAGACGATCTTCCTCGAGGAGCAGCGCGTCATCTTGCCGCAGCTGCTCTTGCTCAAGCTCATCATAAGCGAGCACTCGAGGCGATCCGTATACGAGTTCCGTGGGGAGAACTGCCTCGCCCGTAGACAAGAGCAAAAGGTGTCCGCCGCTGGCTCGATTTGGTGTCCTCCCGACGAGCAAAGAACCACCGCAGCCTCGATCCAGCTTTCTTCCAGACTTGTGTAGCCTGTCGAAAGTTCGTCTTGAGCTCACGCGACTTCAGCTGCGCCTCTCCGCTTGACCGCTGCTTCTCGGTGAGCAATGAAGCGGCAGATCTTGGCGCCAAGATCTTGGACGATCGCATGAAGGTGCGGCTCGTGAACTGTGTGCCATTGTCGGTGATGATCCCGTTAGGGACTCAAACGCAAACAATCGACCAAGAACTTGATCGCCGATCGTGGTGCCACCTTCCTCATCGCTTCCACTTCGCCACTTTGTGAACTTGTCGATTGCCACGCATAAGTATTCAAAGCCCCGACAGCTCGGGAAAGGGGCCGAGGATGTCGAGCCCCAGCCGAAAATGGCCAGACAAAGGGATCGCCTGGAGAGCTTGAGCTGGTTGATGTATCTGCTGGAGTGGAACTGCACGCTTCACACTTTGTTACTTGTGCGCTTGCATCCTCGAGGGCTGTTGGCCAAAAGAAACCTTGCCGGAAGGCTTTGCTTAAGTGCTCTTGCGCCAATGTGATGACCACATATGCCTCCATGTATCTCTGCCAAGAGCTCCTATCCTTCTTCCCGAGAAATGCACTTCAATTTCACTCCGTTGAATCTTCTTCTGTATAGTATGTCATCGACAAACTGGTACATACTTGATTGCCGGGCTAATCTCTCCGCTTCTTCTTGCTCTTCGGGAAGTTCTCCTGTTTGGAGGAAATGGACGATCTGCTGCGCCCATGCCGGAGCCCGCGGCTCGACAACAAGGACTAAAGGCGCAAATGCTGCTGTGGGAACATCTGCTTCCACGGCAAGAAATTGCGATTCAGCCGGAGCTTGATGTTCCCCGGCAAGCTTGCCGGAGCAAAACTTGTCGGGAGCATCTGCTTCAACGAAACAAACCCTAGGGCTTGTCGGAGCAGACTGCTCCTCAGCGCTCTTTGTGTTGATCTTGGGGACCTTCTTGGTGGCGGCTTCGGGGAGCTCTGCCGGAAAGTAGTCACCAGAAATTAACTTCCTCTTCTTGCTCTGTCCAGTTGATGGTGCTACAGATGGTTGAGTCAGTTTGAGCACAAAGATCCCTGGTTCCACAGGCAACTTGAGTGCGGCGATTTTGACAAAGCCATCCGCAATGTCATTTTGAGCTCTTGGAACATGTTCCATTTGCAGGCCGTCAAAATGCTCTTCCAACTTCCTCACTTCATCAATGTAGGCTTCCATCAACGGACTCGATAATCTTTGTTCACTTGGCGGACGACAAGTCGTGAGTCACCATCGACAATAAGCTTCTTGATCCCAAGGTCTGCCATGATCCTCGAGTCCGCAAGCAAGCCTTCATACTCTGCAGTATTGTTTGTTGCTTGCTCCTTGGGAAAGTGCATTTGGATCATGTACTTGAGGTGCTCTCAAGTGGGTGCGACAAGTAACACACCTGCACCGGCGCCTTGCAGCGAGAAGGCACCATCAAAGTACATGATCCATTCTTTGTTTGCTTCCTTGGCGGGGATCCTCGTCTCCGGAGTTTCTTCATCAGGTGTTGGCGTCCATTCTGCTATGAATTCTGCCAATGCTCGGCTCTGGATAGTTGAAGTACTTTCAAACTTGAGGCCAAAGCTCGGCAGTTCCAAAGGCCCACTGACAATCCCGCCTGCTGCTTCGGATTCTGCAATATCCTCTTCAACGGAAAGCGAGTGACAACTGTGATCTCGTGTGCTTGAAAATAATGGCGCAACTTCCTCGAGGCCATGAGAAGGCCGAAAAGCAACTTCTGCACACCAGAGTACCTTGACCTAGCCCCCTGCAGAAGGGAACTGACAAAATAAACTAGGCGCTGCACCATCTTCTTCCGTTTCTCTTCTTGTGGCTGCGCAGATCCATCCTTGTCGGGACCAGAGCTTGACGGGGAAGCCCCCTGCTTGTCGCTGGACTCGCTTGTCGCGGTTGCTGGCTCATCATCCGCCTCCCTCTCCGCTACTAACGCAGCACTAACCACTTGATTGGTTGCCGCTAGATATAGCAGCAACTTCTCTTGTGGCTTAGGTGCGACAAGTATTGGAGTGGAGGATAGGTATCTCTTCAAGTCCTGTAGTGCAGCCTCCGCTTTCGGAGTCCATTTCATTGGACCTGCCTTTTTCAAAATTTTGAAAATGGCGTATGCCGCCAGCAGACTTAGAGATGAACCTACTGAGAGCAGCAATGCAGCCGGCAAGCCTTCGCACATCCCTGATGCGCTTTGGTGCTTCGATCTGCTCAATGGCCTTGACCTTGTCGGGATTGGCTTTGATCCCCCGCTGAGATACAAAGAACCCGAGAAGCTTGCCGGAAGGAACTCCAAACACGCACTTCTCGGGATTCAACTTGAGATTGATCTTGCGCATATTTGCAAAGGACTCGTCCAAATCTTGGATCAAAGTTTCTTTGTCCTGGCTCTTGACCACTATGTCATCCATGTAAGCTTCTACATTTCGTGCAACTGTGGCTCAAAAGCATGATCGACTACTCTTGCAAACATTGAACCAACATTCTTAGTCCGAAAGGCATCCGTATAAAGCAGTACGTGCCACATGGAGTAATGAATGTGGTCTTCTCTTCATCTTCTTCTGCCATGAAGATCTGATGATATCCTCGAGTATGCGCCAAGAAATGAAAGCAAATCACATCCTGCCATGGAGTCGACAATCTGGTCAATGCGCCGCAAGGAAATGGATCCTGGGACAAGCTTTATTAACATCGCTGAAGTCAATACAAAGCCTCCATTTCCGCTCGCCTTTGCGCATTTACTACAGGATTGGCTAACCATGTTGGATGGAGTACTCCTGACAAGGCCCGCCGCTTCCAACTTCTTGATCTCCTCTCGCAATGAACTCTTGGCGCTCCACCGCTTGTTTCTCGACTCTCGCTGACGGGTCGCGTGAGGGCAGACGACAAGGTGGTGCTCAATTACTTTCCTTGGAACACTGGGGATGTCAGATGGTTGCCATGAAAACACATCGACATTCGCCCGCAGGAAAGCAACGAGCACGCTTTCCTATTTAGGGTCAAGCGTGGCACTGATGGTGAAGGTACCACTAGTGCCGTCCTCCTTGGCGGCCACTTTCTTGGTCTCTGGTGAAGCTGTCTTCGCCTTCTTGCACTTGCCGGTGGAGCTCGATGGTGTGTCCTCAACAGTAGCGCAGCACTCCGAAGAGGTGCGCTTGCCGGAGTGGGCATCAGAGCTACTCTTGCCGGGCCTATTCTTCTTCTTCCCCCCCCCGGGAGCATCAGCGGTAAGTGTCTTGCGATCTGCTGCGGCTGCTGATTCCCGGTAGATCTTGTCGGTACAGATAAGTGCATCTTTCTTGTCGCTAGGGACAGAAATGACACTTATCGGACCGGGTATCTTGAGCACGTTATAGGCGTAGTGAGAGGCTGCCATGAACTTGGCGAGCGCTGGACGGCCAAGTATCCCATTGTAGGGCAATGGGAAATCAGCAACGTCAAAGGTGACCTTCTCTGTCATGAAGTTCAGCTCGCTGCCAAATGTCACTGGCAGCATGATCTTCCCCTTCGGCTTGCTCCTTCCCGGGTTGATTCCTTGAAAGGTACCAGTTTCTTAGAGCTCGCTGTCGGGGATCTAGAGCTTCTTGAGCATCGCGGAAGAGATCAGATTCAAGCCGGCCCCGCCGTCAACCAGCATCTTCGTGACCTTGAGGTTGCGGATTGTTGGCGAAACCAACATCGGCAAGCACCCGACCGCAGTTATGCGATCAGGGTGATCCTCAACGTCAAAGATGATGGGCGTACTGGACCACTTCAGGGGCTTGCGCGACTCAACGGACGGTTCTGCTGCATTCACTTCCCGCACCCACTGTTTGAGTTGGCGGTGCGAGGTGTGTGCAGATAAGCACCGCCGTCAACGCACAAAACCTCTGTTGCCTTCTGGAACTCCTGCTCGTCGGTCTCATCCTCATCCATCTCATCGTCTTCGTCCTCATCCTCATCCTTGTCGCGGCCGCGGGGAGGCCTGTCTCCTTGCCGCTCCTTGGCCTTACCGCGGCGCCCTCCCCGGGCGGGACGCTTCTTGCCGGATCCTCCTCCACCTTCTTGGGCCTTCTCCTTGTCGCGCGCCAGATTCAGCTTTCGCAGCTCAACAAGCTGCTCAACCTTCTTGCAGGCCCGAGATCATGGCCCTTGGTGCGGTGGATCTTGCAAGATCGCTTGCCGGAGCCGCCCCGCTTGTCGGCGGCCACCACAGCCTCGCCGGAGTCACCAGCTTTGGCCTTCGGCGCCGCCCGCCGTTCGGACTGCTCGACAACCAGCACATCCTTAGCCTTCCTCTTTACGTTATTCCGCCCCGGTTCTTCTTTGCCGGAGTGGCGCCCTCACCGCCGATCCTTCGCTCCCTGCGTTCTCTCCGGAATTTCTCCCCTCTTCAAAGACGCACACTTGTCGGCGTGAGCATATAGCTCGCCGACATCTCTGATTTTGCACATCGCCATCTCCTCCTCATCCCGCGGTTACAAACGTTCGATGGAACGCGCCGATAACCGCGCAGGTGGACGCTCGAATGTTGCGCTGCACTGGCTGAATCTCTGTATGAACTTGCGCAGGGTTCTCCTTCCTTCTAGGCGCGCAGATGAAGATCGCTTCGCCATGAGGCTTGTGGTCACCGTGAAGGCGCCGCAAACCGATGGCACAGATCCGCCCATGAGGAGATGGAGTTGTCCGCAAGTGCATGAGCCAAGATCTCGACGTTGGGCTTGAGCACCAGCGGAAGTAGTTGGCGAGGATCTTCGTCGCGCCCCCGCAGCCTGCACCGCGATGGTGTAGATGCCGAGGAACTTCGACGATGTATCCTACCATCTTACTTCGGCACGCCTGTTTGAAGTTCTTGGTATCGGGCCATCGACCTGCCGCAGCTCATGAGTGAACGCAGGGCAACCTATCACAGACGCAAGTCGCCTCGTTCCTTCGGCGCATGCATATCGACAGTGGGCCCAGCGCGCTGGTCTGACTGACGCCGCGCTTCTCTTCGATGCTCAATGCGGGTACGAGCGTCTTCTTGTCATCGTTCTTGGAGAACTTGGCGTTGATCGCGACGAGCTCGCGGGTCCGACGACGCGGTGGAGTCGGTGTCGAGGTTAGCCCGACGAGTCGGCGATCTTGGCCATCGGGGCGGGGAGTGCACGGTGGTGGCACCCCCACCAGTCTTGTCGCCACCGGCTTGCGCCTGGGCGTCTTGCCGCGGCTTCGACGAGCTTGGTTGCCGGGGCTTGTCGCCGTTGGCGAAACCAATGAGGCTCTGGATGGTGATCCTCCAGTCGTCAATCTTGTCCGGCGCTGGAGGATAGTCTAGTAGCAGTTGGGCTCAAGCCAACGCTTCTTCTGGGGTTTTCGGCGGCGGGGGCGAACGACGCGAGGAGCGGGATATGCTCAAACTTCTAACAGTGTTAGAAGGAACAACATCTCGTCCAGGCGACCGTGCCGCGCTCGCGCCAACGTGTTGGCGTGCATGTTGGCCTTGAGTGTCCCGCGATCCGCCGGCTTGACCTTGCTCCAACGCGAGCACGGTGCCAGGAGCACCATGGCGTTGTCGATCCCGCGCCTCCTGAGAGGGGCGCGGCGCATGTACGAACGCCGAGGTCTGCGGGGCCTTGTCCTTAGATCTAGTGACGATGTGAGTCCCCCCGTCGGCGCCCGTTCCTCCGCCGGCGTCTACCCCACCGCCCGTTTGCTCCGGCGGCGGTGGGATCGACGTGGACGGAGCGGCCACCTCCGAAGCCTTCTTCTTCGGTGGCATGTCGCTGAAGATGATGATGTAGCACGCGCAGACGCCGGATCAGGTTCGCACAACCTCGACGGCCCCTACCTGGCGCGCCAAAGATGTCGTGGGAAACAAGCACCTATGGGGCAGGGCCCCTTTTCGGTCCGGCAGGGAGCGGAGGGCGCACGAAGAGCGGATCGATGCGAAGCACGTGAGGGATTTTACCCAGCTTCGGAGCTCTCCGGAGAGATAAAACTCCTACTGCTGCTTTGTGTTTCTATTCTGTTCTTGCCCGAGAGCGTGGGTGTGTTGTAGTTTCGATGAGTCGAACCCTTCTACGCGCGCATGGGCCTCCTTTTATAGGCTAAAAGGGTCACCGGCAGTGGCAACGCAGAGGGGTAAAAAGTAAAAAGAGGGGTTGGTACAACCGCTATCAACAAAGCCCCTACCTAACTCGACGGCAGGGACAAGGGAATTTAATGCCCGTCCGGCCGCCCAAACAAAGGCAAGAAATGACCGTTAGGGCGCCACCGATCGCCACGATGGCCTTCGTCATCTCCACTTGCCACCTCGCCCGCTATTGCACAAATACCGCCACGCGGCGCCAGAATGATCTCGCGGCGACACGTCGCCGGATGCGCTGGAGCGAGGGCGCAGAGTGGTGGCTTCGCCGCGGCAAGCGCCTTGCCGCGGTCGTTGTCTTGTCGCACCCGCAAGTTTGTTGTTCGCCGGGTCTCGCGGGGACGCGTGGCGCGTCATGGCAAGTCTCTTGAAATGCCTTGGTTGGCCTTCCCGGCAAGCTCCTCTTGCCGGGGCCTTGTCCTTCCCGGCAAGCTTTTCTTGCCGGGGCCTTGTCTTCTCAGTTGAGACACTTTGTTCTTGAATGGCAGTAATAGGAATAGCGAAGGATCTTGGCGGACGCCCGGCGAACCTTGCCGCGGGAAGCTGCGACTGCCCGTGCACAAGTTCGGGATACTAAGGTACCCCTACTTTAGTACACCGACACACGGCTTTTGGTGGCCTTAGTGTACAAATGGGGGGGGGACGAATGGGAAGGGAGGGGGAGCCATGGCTTAGGGACGTCCTTGTCCGAAATGTGGAGAAGTTACGAAAGTACCCACATCGGTTTTGACCATGTGATGTCGAGGCAGCATTTCTGGTTGAGGGGTAGAATGGGGATTTCTCGTGCATGGGTTGCGTGACCGAGTTCCGATGAGGAGGGAGTTTTCGCACGCGTTGAAATTTAGGGATAACAAGATGCGGCACGGGTGGAAGACGCGGGAGTTTCGCAGCAGAAGAGACAAGAGATACTCTAGCTTGAAAATTTCAGGATAACGAGGCACGACTTCCATGTTCAGGAGAACAAACTTAACGTGTACAAGAAAATAAAATTCATACATACAAAAGAGAGTCATGTCCCGTTTTACTATATTGCTACAAATGCCATTCAAAAACTACAATAAAATTTAAAAAATTTAGGAGAACAAGATTAGCGTGTACAGTTCCACATAATTCGCACTTTCCTCAACAACCGAAAAAATCAATTCGCACCACAAGAAAGAGTCATGTCCCATTTTATATGATTACAAATGCCAAGATCTAAAATTTAAATTTTTTAATCCATGTTATGTTGAATTCGAATATATCGTTAGGTGATCTTGAAGTGTATAATAGATCTAGTCTTACATTTTGATCTTCCACCTTATACGAACAATTTACTTCATCCAATGAATATATACTGTCGTCCACAACATGGTCTAAATTTGAATCAATTTTCCCTATTTGAATACAATTGTTTTCAAGTTATACCATCATTTAAATATTATCTTGAAAACAGAAAATATGCATATAGTAGTAATCATATTTAAAGATGGACTACATGTACCACAATCTCCAATTCAAATATTTGTATCCATTTTATACTGAATTTAAATAACGGTACATTAATGATCTTGGTAGCCAGACGTTCGGAAAAATCTTGACCCTAATTTCATATGTATAATGTGTTTAACACACACAACAATGCATGCCCCCACCCTTCCACTCTCTCTCTCTCACACACACAACATTTAGATGTTAGCTTCGAAAGCCACACATTATCTCAGATTCGTATAGTTATGTCCATGCACAGATGCAATTTGGTAAGATGATGCCTGCCATCCGTATCACAAATTCAAATCGATTTGGGCTTGTTCGATGTGTATACAATATATAGCGTGTTTGATTCAAAACCACATCACGCATATGTCCATTATATTCTTGCCCGCATGAGTTACAAACATCATGATCTCTTATTCAAATATTTGAATCCACTTTTATATTGATTATCATCTATGTAAGTCTTTACACGCGCACAAACACTCCTCCTCCCTTTTTGGATACTAATAAATTTCCAATCGTGCATGCATATATGCACAACACTCCCCACCACTCGACATCCTCTACATCGGGAACACACGTTCTTGTTCTTTAGGTCGGTATCCCACGATCTCCCTACGCCCCTCCATCTCCCTCTTCCCCACATACACAGATCGATATACCCCTCTAGCTAGCCAGGCCTGCCTACGACACACAAAAATGTACACACATAGTCCCTCCCTTCCTCTCACCATCCATACCTCACGCCCTAACTCTGAGGCACACAGACACTGTCGCCCCCTTTGTTGTTATCCATCTTTCACTCGCACAGTGTCGCAAGCTCTACCTCTCACCACCACACACACCTCTACCTCTCTTCGTCTCACCGGGTGTTCTTTATCTCTAATTGATGCATGCATGTGCACCAATTGATTTGCCTCTACGTGTAGCCAGGTCTCTTGCTATTTCCCCACCCAAAACAACCGATCTATATCTCTAGTTAAGTCCCCCCTCTTTACCCACCTACACATCAACTAAACCACGAGCTCTCTACATAGGACCGCCTACCACCACACACATTAATTGTCTCTCCTTATCTCATCATCCATGCCTTCCTCTTTATCTATCGACCAGACATGCGCCCCATGCATGTTATCGTCCCCAATCTTTAATTATTGAGCTCGCACTTGTACTCCTCCCTTGTCTTTTGTCTAGTTGGCCTCTCGCACCATCTTCCAGCATGCAGCCCCTCTTTCTTAGCACTTGTACGCTCGTAAAGTTCTTCCCTCTATGCACGTCTATTGATATGTCGCGTAAACGGTCCCTCCCCCTCTCTTCTCGTATAGCGCCCCCTGCACATACATATACTATGTATTCGGGCCTCTCTTTCACACAAACATATCCATAGAGGCATGTTGCACACACCATCTCTCTCTCCCTCTCTCTCTAACACACCCACATGCAAGGTGTACACACGCATGCATTGCCTCCCTCATATGGTGTGTGCAACAAGCCTCTATGCATGCATTGCCTCTATGCACGTCTATTGATATGTCGCGTAAACGGTCCCTCCCCCTCTCTTCTCGTATAGCTCCCCCTCTCTATGCATGCATTTCCTCCCTCATGTTGCACAAACCTATTGGTGGAGGACAATGTATGAAGAGAAAGGCGTACACACGCATGCATTGCCTCCCTCATACACTGATGTTGGTACATGGTGGAGCACATTTCTGTAAGGAGAGGTAGCCCACATAATAATTTGATGCATGTTGAAAGACTTTTTAGATGTTGTGGAACTAGTACTTTCGGTAAGTGCAAAGTAAGTAGGAAACAAAATATGAGCAAGTTTTTGTTTTGGGTGATGTCTCTCTTTTTCAGTCAATATATTTATCAATAAAATGATCAGGAGCATCAATAAAGCCATGTGGCACATGTGAAGGTGTTGTTTGCCAGCTTCTTTAGTGGATTGATCACACTGACGTGCTGATGGTTCTAGAAGAATGTAGACGCTGCTGGGTACAATGAGGTTACTATAGACGCGAATCCCAGGCACTTAGACCGTTTGATCAACATCAATGAACAACTAATATCGCATCAATGTGAAATTGAGAATTTCTAAACTAATTATATAAATAGCCAGCAGCGGGCTACTCATTTTTTGCTTCCAGAGGTTGTGGGAATTTGGCTCCACCACGATGGCCTCTGAGAATGCAGGCCCATGTATGCGTCCGAGAAACGTATGTAAACCGGTGGGCAAAATCCACGCCCCCGCTACACTCAGAAAAAAAGATAAAAACTCCATCGGTGGAAAAATACCGCCCTCGCCTTTCTAATGGGGATTTCCATCAACCGATCTTGTTAAGGAGCCAAAGCAAGTGTTATGCTTTGGAAATTAAGTTAGCCGGTAAACTTACAGCCCGTCGCGTTGGCGTCGCCCCAACACATGGTCGGTCTGGCCCGCCGCTCACCGAAGGGACACGCATCGGCTTGGTGCATCACTGACATGTGCGACCGCATGTAAGCAGTAGCACCAACACACAATCGGTCCGGCCCGTTGCTCACCAAAGGGATGTGCATAGACTTGGTTCATCACTGGAATTTGCGACTGCATGCGAGCAGTAGCATGAACAGATGGTATGTCCGGCTCGCTGCTCACTGAAGTGACGCACATCGTCTTGGTACATCACTTATGTTCGACCGCATGTGAGTAGTGGCAAATTGATAAGCCATGCTCCCCCACCTACTTCGCTCCAAAGTCCCAACCTTTTCATTTAATAATATTGTAGATCGCACCTAGGAGTAGACCATGCAAGTTGTGAACGCTGGTGTGGCAGTTTTATGAGTAGGGGAGGGGTGTGGTGGGGAAATTTTGTAAAATTGCATGGCGCTTCTTTTTTTACTACTGTTTTCGTCCAATAACTGGCACCAGCGGATTCATATCTTACGTTTATTGGGGCGTTCACCAGGAATAGCCTCGTTACGAGCTATTGACTAGTCTTTTTTTCACACACATCACATTGACACGCATCATCTCTCTCCCTCTTTCCCACGCACACACCTAGACTCATGAGTCTCTTAGGGCTTCTCGCACACACCATCTCTAGCTCTCTAGGTTGATGCCATCCACATACACTTGTACTCTATGTTTAGTATGTCATACACGAAGAGAAGAGGTGCACACACGCACTCGTCCTCTCTCACACACACATCTGTAGCTACAAATTGTAGTGTTCTCAACCATCCGATTGGCTCTATCAAATGTTCATGTTGCTCCTTGGACTTGAGATTGAAAAGTTCAACACACGGAGGCTCGACTGCAGCATGAGGTTTTGGTTAATGTGCATGCCACACACGGCACCAACACGACACGAGCTTGGTCTGCCTGCTATGCAGTCGGGTGAGTAATACCGATAGTACTACTTTGATGTGTCACGTCAACTCGTAGAAATATGCAAGACTTCCTCAACAAACAAGCATATAGGCAGCTTATATTTAGGTTTACATCTTACCCAAAGGATCTTATATCCAACAGACACAACATATACCTTGAGTTGTTGGAAATTACTTCAACTGCTAATATGATGTTGAAGTAATTGCTGCATTGCCACCAAAATCCACCATCTCTTAAGCTAAAGTAGACCATACTAAATCCTACTGCAACTACTGATATGATGTTAGAGTATATTAGCATATTACTAAGATAAATAGAAGGCACTATGGAATCATTTAGGATGTGAGCTTGTCAATCTGAATGTGGAGGGATACCATCCTCGAATACCCATCCCTGGCTAGTATCTTGGGTGGCACTTTGAAGAAGGTTAGCTCCTCCATGGCGACGGCACCGAGCTCCTTCCTTCTTGTTATATCTATTTCCACCTTGACTGCGTCGGTCCAGCCTTTGCGCGACCTCGACGGCCCGTTCGTCCACACCTTGGCCGCATAGTGCATCGGTGGGGATGCCCCGCTCTGATGCAGACGACCAACACCGTGATAAGCGCGCCGATATCCAGACCCACCAACCACGAAAAAATGTGGTTGTCCTCCGAAATAGTAAGCACTGCGACTTCGACACGGACACCTGCAGCTGGAACACCTTGCCCTACTGGATCATGTGTACGGGCATGGGGTGCACGATGATGATGTAGTGGGGGAGCGGCGGCGGTGGGCCTTCGTAGCAGCAGCCGGGCACGGGGCATTTATAGGGTGTGAGTGAACACATGCTCTGGTGATTAGCGAGCTTGTGGTAAGTGACATAGAGCCCACAACCTTCATGGATGCACTTGACCCACGCCGAGGAGAGGACGACTTCCATTGTCATGTTGCGCACATCAAGGCCACCAGCGGGCTCGCACTTCTGGTACTGCCACTGGTGCCCAGGGCGCTCGTCGTAGCAGTCCGCCTAGACCAGGTGCCCTCCATTGCACTGCGCAAATCAATCAAACAACACATCAATCAAGAAACCAGCACATTGCTCAGTTAGCCTAACGGACAAGATGTATTTGAACCTCGTACACTGGAGGCTTCAAGGGCGGAGGCACAAAGGGCAGTGGATCAAGGTCAGGTCCATAGAGACCTCCATCATCGGGTCATGTTCCATCGGCATGATCTTGCCCTCCTGGTGCACCACCATCTCTCGCTTTAGGGCGGGGGCATTAGAAAGTTTTACCGTCACATATTCTTACTTCAAGGTGCATTAAATCAACACATGCAAGGATCAAAAGGAAACTCACGGCATGAATGCATGCATTGTAATTAATGCATCAATAAACACAATTTTTTTGAAGTATATCGAGTGCACTACTATGATGTGTCATGTCAACTTGTACAACAAGGAGAATCTTGATTACAACACCCACTCCCTCGCCCATGAGCATGGTGGCTCGTAGGACGAGGAGAAGCTTTTGTTACACACTATCCCTCCCGCACGTGGTGGACATGCAGCGGTTCATTTGGTGTCAGATGGCCAGAAGCATATTGTAGTAGTACCATCATTGTTCGACTTACCGAAGAGGCGAAGAGCCTAGCGCTACCCGAACATGGCAGTTGTGAATGCTCGCGTAGTAGTTTTGTAAGTGCATCTAGTGCCCCTTAGTGATTTTTCGTGTATTGAAGACCTATAGGTTAAGGGACTGATATGTTTGTAAGTGTACACATGCTCTATAAGTCGATGAGGAGTTTGATATTTACAGCAAATGTTGACCCCTAAAAATGAATGTCTTCAGCTGAAGACTTTGGTTCTCCTGAAGACTTTGAAAGTGAAGAAATTGGTGTAACCTTGAAGACTTGGATATTCATGCGAGGATTATGAAAAGTGAAGACGTTTGTTTCGTAGTTTCATTTTCTCTTTCTTGAGTCATAGGAAACACCGTACAATAAAAGGGGGTCAAGGTAATACTAAGGAAACTGATTTCCAAGTGATGCTCATCTCAAAATCCTACACCTACCCAATCCTTTCGAGTGAAGCCATTGGAAATCACATATTAGTTCAGTCAATTTCTTCAGTGATAGAGATGAAGATCTTCTGGTCTCTAAGGAATTTGTTCTGACTGAGGAGTTAGGAATTTGCCAGTGCAAATTGCCTACAAAGTGAGGAACATGATAGCCTTGAGGAGTTCGAACCTAAAATTCGAATGTTGTTGTGCTATGCGCCCGCTATCCAAAATATCCTACCACCTAGCGGTCATATCATTGAAGGGCATTTATGTTTTATCATGTCGGGCTGCTCCCTAGGCTATAAATACCAGCCCCCTACAACCATTAGTTGGTTGGCTACTCCAAGTGAAACTGACACTTGTCAATTGAGAGCATCCCATCCTCCGAGGACTTTCAGCGAAAATCATCAAGTGAGGAAAACCCAAATCCCAAACCCAAACACCTAAAAACCCAAAGCGACTGAGCATCACTGAAGAGATAGTTCCTGTGTGGAACCGACGCTTGTTATCTTTGAGGACTGTGTATCCTCCAGACGGTTAGGCGTCATGGTCTGAGCATAGAGGAATTGTGGATCGCCGAGTGACCAAGTCTATGAAGGTTTGGAAGTCACCCGTGAAGGCTTACCACGAGTGTTGGGCGAGGTCTGTGTGATCTTAGCTCAAGGAGAATACAGTGAGGACTGTGTGTCCGGGACTGTGTGTCCTCGAGTTTAAAGACTCAGCCGCTCCAACTGACGCATAACCGCTATAGCAGTTGGAACTGGTCTACCAAATCATTATCTTCACCAAGCCTACTGGTTCTATTTCCTCAACCCTTCCATTTCCTATTCATGTGTTGATGAACCTGATCATTATTGTTTGAAGACTTTGACTGAAGACTTTCTCTATTTCCTCAATCCAATTTCTTCAATCACATTCTCTTCAGCCTGCTTGTCTTTACGCTTTCAGTACTCTATGTTTGTTTTTCATTTCATCATGATGACTCTACTTTTTCTCTGTTATGCTTATACCTGAGTACTTATTCCGCTACTAGTTGTTCGTGACTTAGGAATTTCCTCACCCTGAAATTCGTCAATGATAAATTTGTAAAAATCGCCTATTCACCCACCCCTCTAATCGACTTAACGCACTTTCAATTGGTATCATAGCAAGGTACTCCCTTGTTCTATGTGATTTTGGTTTAACCACCTGGAGTTTTAGTTATGTCGACTGCAGGTATGATCAAGGTCTCGGCTGGGTGTCCTACCTTTGATGGGACGGACTACCCCTACTGGAAGAAAAAGATGCGCATGCATCTTGAGGCAATTGATAATGATCTCTGTTATGTTTTGGAAAATGGTGTTCCCTTAGTCACCATCCGTGAATGCGGCTTATGTGAAAAGATTCAAACAACACGATTCTCAAGCAAAGAATATCATATGTGGCCATCTGAGCAAAGGACAGTACGACAAAGTGAGTGCCTTGGAAACTGCTAAGCCGATTGGGGATAGGCTGTCCAAGGTCAACGAAGTAGTCTCCACTCAATGTGACTCCCGAGTTGATGTTCTTCGCAAGCTCTTCAACCCCTTCAAAAGACTCAACAACGAATTTTTTTAGCAAACCCTGATTGCCTCACCGACATCTCAAATGAGCTTCAAGCACTTGGTGCCACTGACATCACCGACCATGAGGTGGTGAAGAAACTTCTAAGATCACTCGATTCCTCATTCGATACTCCTGCACTGATGATTCAAGAGCGAGCTGATTACAAGTCACTTGATCCCACTGATATCCTCGAGAGGCTAAATACGCATGAGTTCCAGCTTGCTGAGAAAAGAGACCTGTAGGGACCGATCACATGCACCAAAGGGCAAGGTAGTCTCTGTGTCTGAAGGTGAAGATTCTGGTAGCAGCCTTGGTGATACTGAAGAATTGAGCCAGGAGCTAGCAATGCTTGTGAAGAAATTCCAGGAGTTCTCTTGCTACAGTCGCTTTGGAAATTCTTCAAGGATTGATGATTCCTCATCCCGTGACTACAAAAAGAGAACTTGCCACAAATGCATGAAACCTGGTCACTACATGTCTGATTGTCCTCTGTGGGAAAAGGAATCAAAGAAGAAAAAGTACAAAGATGGCGATTCTGATGACTCAAAGAAGAAGAAGAAATCTTCAAAGTCTTCATCATCAAAATCTTCAAAGTCTTCATCTCACAAGAAGAGCAGTTCCAAGAAGGCTCGGGCATTCATTGGCAAGGAAATGGACTCTGAAGCTGAATCTGAGGAAAATGTGGAAGAGGAGGAATCTGAGGAGTCCGACTCTGGTGTGGCGAGCTTGGCCCTCGCTATTGCTTACGTCAGCAAGTCCATCTTCAACACTTAAGAAAAATGATCTCCCCAACTCTGCTGACAAGAGCATTGACGACTATGCTCCCACCTACTGCTTCATGGAAAAAGGTGCCAAGGTACTCAAACATTCCTCCTTTGACTCTAGTGAGGATGAATCTGATGACAATCTCAAGCCTAGCTATTCCAAACTTGATAAAATTGCTGTTAAACAACAGAAGGCTTTGGAAATGATTCAAAATCTACTAGACAAAAGCGATGACCTATTGGGTGAGGAATTGAATCGAACTTAGAATCTGACTGATAATCTTCAGATACTTCAGTCTAGGTTTGACAACCTTCAAAATCATCATAACACTCTCTTAACTAATCATGAGAAGCTTTCTTATGAATTTCTTCAGAGAAATCAAGATCTTGAGAAGTTAAAAGTGAGTTATGAAGATCTTCAGAAGGAAAACGATTCATTGCTTGCTCAACAGATCAGTTCCGCTCATGAAGAATTTATTCCACCATGTATGAAATGCATTGTGCGTGAATCTGCTAATTCTTCACCTGAATGTTCAAATGCTTCTGTTGCTGCAAATTCAACAACTGTCTCTGTGGTCACAAACTCCTCATCTGAGGATACCACAAGTACCACTAACGATGATGCAGGGCTGAAGGAACTGTATGTGACAGGCATTTACAAAAGCCTCAAAGGGCATCAGACTCTTTGTGATGTACTCAAAAAGCAGATCTTGAAGAGAAACCCTAGGAAAGAGGGTATTGCCTTTGAGAGGAAACTCAATGTTGATAGGACCTACTGGAAACCTAAGGAGTATCCCAAAACCTCATGGGTTGCTGCAAAAGGACCTCCTATAGATCCATGCACTCTATCTGGCTTTACTTGTGATTCTTCATATTCCTCTGATGAGTCATTTGAATCCAACTATAAATTGTTCAAGAATCAGAACGGTGAAGTATTTGCTTGATATGAACTAACTGCAGGAATGTTCCTCCTATGAAGAAAATCTGGGTTCCCAAGAGGTGCCTTGAAAATCTTCAGGTAAATGTCATCATGACACCACCTATGAAGAAAAGGAACCCTAGATCAAATTCTTCATACAGGCCAAATTCTTCATCTGGATAAAATTCTCACATGGATCAAAATCCTCATATGAACATCATCATGCTAACACTTCTATTTCGCAGGGAAAGTCTAAAGGCTATGAATATGTGCATTATTCTTCAAACCATTATGTTCATAAGTCCTCAAAGAATTTCTTTGCTTATTCATAATGCTTATCCTAACCACTCTTCTGTGAAATGAAGTGCACTGGCTTCAATGCCATCCTTTTCTTATGGAGCTCGCAGAATGATGAATTCTTTGCCACCCTCCGGATGTGGGTGGTGAAGAAAAATAACTAATCTCTTATGCAGGGTCAGGTCTCCAAACGAACTTAATCGTTTGAAGAATTTGCTGGAGACCTGAATGTGCTTGAATGGACGCAAGCTAATCATGAAGAAATGAATCACTCATTTCTCTCGTCCTCATATTGCTATATCTGTTGCTATTGATGAAATTGATATCATATTCTTCACTGATGAAGTATATGGGTTTGTAAGTTGCACTAATAAATCTGCAGGATGAACAACCTAAAGCTACTGAGTGGGTCCTCGATAGGGGAAGTACAAATCACATGACCAGTGACAGGAACTTGTTGATGGACAATGATTTGTCACCATCTCATCTGAAGCATATCACCTACGCCGAGAGAGGAAAAAGCAAGGTATTGGGTCTAGGTAAAGTTGCGATCTCAAAGGATAGACACATGGACAAAGTCATGCTTGTCGAGTCCTTAGGATTCAACCTCATGTCTGTCTCAATGCTTTGTGATCTTGATATGGTTGTCGTCTTTGGCAAGTATCGTTGTATTGTGCTAATGGAATCTGACAATTCCAAAGTCTTCGAAGGATTTAGGAAAGAAGACTTGTATATTGTTGATTTCTCTGCAGGTCCACAGCCTGCCACATGTCTACTTGCAAAAGCTTCAGAATGCTATCTATGGCATCAACGACTTGGTCATGCTGGGATGAGGAACTTGCATACACTCGCGAAGAAGAAGCATGTTATTGGCATCGAGGGTGTCAAATTCCTCAAAGATCATCTTTGTGGGGCTTGTGAGGCTGGAAAGATAACCAGAGCCAAGCATCCCTCGGAGACTGTCATGACCACTTCTCGTCCCTTTGAATTACTTCATATGGATCTCTTTGGCCCTACTCATTATGCCACATTCTCTAGTTCTGCATCATTATATGGCTTTGTCATAGTTGATGATTATTCTCATTACACATGGGTGCATATCATCACTTACAAAAATGAAGTGCGGGAAGTCTTCAGATGATTTTTCGCAAGAGCTTCTACTAACTTCGGTGTGAAGATCAAGCATATCAGGAGTGATAACGGAACTGAGTTCAAGAACACTGGTCTCGACGAATACCTTGATATACTTGGTATTACTCACGAGTTATCTGCTCCCTATACTCCTCAGTAGAATGGCGTCGTGGAGCGCAAACAGAACTCTTGTTGAGATGGCTCGCACCATGCTTGATGAATACAAGACACCACAACGTTTTCGGCCCGAAGCTATTAATACTGCATGCCACATTATCAACAAGGTATATCTTCAAAAAAATTTCAAAAAGACCTCATATGAACTCCTCACTGACAAGAAACCCAACGTAAGTTATTTCAAAGTCTTCGGTGCTAAATGCTGGATTAGAGATCCTCACCATCACTCTAAATTTGCACCGAAAGCACATGAGGGTTTTATGCTTGGTTACGGAAAGGACTTGCGCACCTACAAAGTCTTCAACATCAATCATCACAAGATTGTTGAAATTGTAAATGTGCGGTTCGATGAAACTAATGGCACGCAAAGAGAGCACCTACCCCCCGTGCTAGATGAAATGTCACCTGCGGAATCCATCAAGCTCAAATCTATTGAGGATATCATCCCTACCGAAGAATCTGCTGAAGATGTCATTCCGGATCATGAAGAAAATCACACTGGTGCTGCTGAAGAAAATAGCCCTGAAGAAATTGCTGGGCCTAAGCAAAGTCATCAATCTGCACATCCTCACGTTGCAAATGAAGTGCAGATCGAGAAAATCATCGATGACATCAACGCACCAGGCCCTCTCACGCGCTCAAGAGCTTCACACTTATCTAACTTTTGTGGGCATTTTGCGTTTGTCTCTGTCACAGAGCCTACTAAAGTTGATGAAGCATTCATAGAATCTAAGTGGATTCAAGCCATGCAAGATGAATTGCATCAATTCTAGCCCAACAATGTGTGGGAGCTTGTCAAGCGACCAGACCCACGCAAGCACAACATCATCGGTACCAAATGGATCTACCACAATAAACAAGATGAAAATGGCCTTGTGGTGAGGAATAAGGCTCGTCTCGTAGCTCAAGGCTACACACAGGTTGAAGGAATTGATTTCAGTGAAACTTTTGCACTTGTTGCTAGACTTGAAGCTATTTGCATATTGCTTGCTTACGCTAACCATCATAATATCATCTTACATCAAATGGATGTGAAAAGTGCATTCCTCAATGGTAAGCTTGAGGAAGAAGTATATGTTGCTCAACCACCAGGTTTTGAGGATCCAAAGTTTCCAGATCACGTCTACAGACTCAACAAGGCCCTCTATGGCCTCAAGCAAGCATCTCTGGCATGGTATGACACACTGAAGGAATTCCTCATGAAGAAAGGCTTCAAACCCGGTTCACTTGACCCAACTCTTTTCACCAAAGCATATGATTATGAATTATTCCTAAGCCAAATATATATTGATGACATTATCTTTGGCTGTACTAACCAACGTTATAGTGACAAATTTTCCTATATGATGAGTGGGGAATATCAAATGTATATGATGGGAGAGTTGAAATTCTTCTTAGGTCTTCAAATTCGTCAACAACACAATGGCATATTCATATCTCAGGGGAAATACCTCAAGGATGTGTTGAGGAAATTCGGCATGCAGGATTGCAAAGGCGTCAAAATCCCTATGCCCACAAATGGCCATCTTTGCACAGATGAAAATGGTAAAGACTTCGATAAAAAGGTATACCGCTCCATGATTGGCTCTTTATTGTACCTATGTGCATCTAGGCCGGATATTATGCTTAGTGTTTGCATGTGTGCCCGATTTCAAGCAACACTGAAGGAATCACACCATAAGGCTGTGAAGCATATTCTTCGATATCTAGCTCACACTCCAACACTTGGATTATGGTATCCCAAGGGATCTTCCTTTGATCTCATTGGATATTATGACTCTGACTACGCTGGTGATCGGGTGGACCGCAAGTCAACGTCAGGCACATGTCATTTCCTCGGACGATGCTTGGTATGTTGGTCCTCGAAGAAGCAGATCTGCGTATCACCCTCTACTGCTGAAGCTGAGTACATTGCTGTTGGATCCTACTGTGCTCAATTGCTATGGATGAAGCAAAACCTCAAGGACTATGGCATCAACGTGAAGAATGTGCCACTCTACTGCGACAGTGAGAGTGCTATCAAGATTGCTCACAACCCAGTTCAGCACTCGAAGACAAAGCATATGCAGATTCATCATCATTTTCTTTGTGACCATATGTTGAAGGGCAGCATCTCCATCGACCATGCAAATACTGAAGACGAGCAGGCTGATATCTTCACAAAGCCTTTGGATGAGAAGAGATTTAGCAAGTTGCGGTGTGAGATAAATATCTTAGAATCTTCGAATGTTCTTTGAAAAGGACACACATCCTAACACTTATGCAAATTTGATGACTTAGATGTGCAACACACGAAGTAACGTTTTTCTTCAATCAATGAAGCCTAACCCTCTATGTGTGAAGAAATTAATGAAAAATTTGCTTCTCAGAACCCTACGACAATTGTACGTGGTGTCTGAATTCATCATTCTTATACGGTGGGCTATGCCACCAACCAAAGTTGAAAATCTTCAATTTGAGTTTTTCTTCATTTTTGAAATTCCTTAGTTGTTCAATTTCTTCAACTTGGCATTGTCTTCACTCTTTCCATCGTTGTTCTTCATTGACTATATATATACTTGAGTTTTATGTCCTCAACAGCATTCACTTATTGCTAATTCTTCAAGTTGCCTTTTCTGCTAAGTGAATGTGATCAGACCCTTTCCCCCTCTATGCTAAACTCAACCCAGTCTGTTCACAAATTCTTCATGTGCGTTCTATTTGAAACCCGTTCAAAATCTTCACTGTGTCCTTGTCAGCTGAAGAATTTGCGAACGAAACATTAAAATTATTCTTATCTGAATTTTTGGCTTTTGCCTCTCAAACCGTTCCACGATAAGATTTATCTATTCACCCACGATCTCACACGATCTCCACCACACTGTACATGGGTGACACATGTCGCTAGGATGAGAAGGGTGATGGGCACGTTCGTCCATTTTCCTCGGGCGAGCGGTTTTTCACCTCGGCTATAAATACCCATCACCCTCCTCGGACTGCATTTACCCCGCTCGATCTCACTCCCCTCACTCGAGATCTCAAGCCCTAGCACCACCGCTACCTTCATCATCGTCGGTGAGGAAGAGCTTTAGCGCCTCGACCTCGTCGCCGTCGTACTCGCGCCGGCCACGGATATCCTCACTCCTCGCTGTCGTAGCTGTCTTCCTCTGCCAAGTTAGGGCGTGAAAGATCTAGACTGACAAACTTCCAATCTACACTCTCAGTTTGTCGTGTTCTTCATCAAGGGTAATTAAAAGTTACTTTTACTGCCTTTGTTGATTCTGATGATTTCCATGAAATCTTCAAAAGGTGTTTATTCTTCAACTTCCACACTCTAAACACCTCACACAATCATCTGTTCTTGATATGTTTCTCTAAGTGACGTTTTTTTCTCAAGATTCCTCAATTGTTTGAATTTCACAATCCATACAACTCTGGAACCTAAGTCAAAGAACGCTTAGTGAAATTCTTCAAGACATATCCGGTCGGGCTTCTCAAACTTGTTCCGCTTTTGCAAAAACTTCGAGAACGATATGACCTCTCCAAATTCTTCGCACCTATACTGCTCACAGTACACATGTTTGCTGCTGAATCACTAGGTTCTCATCACCTTAACTCATTTGCAGCCTTCCTAGAAGAAAAGCTGCATACTTCTTTGGAGAACTCAATAGTTCAAAATCCTCAGCTGAAGAAAATGGCAGATGGCAAGAAACCTCAGAACGGTGGGAAGAAACTGGAAGTCAATACCTCTTTTGAGATCCCTGATGACATATATGTAGGGTATTGCACTCCAGATGAGGCAACTCATGGAAAGGAAACGAAGAATGAGCGCAAGGTGCGCATACAGAGAATTGAACGAAGATGGGCACGGGAATGGAGGGAATACATATATGGAACTCGAAAGTACATGAAGAAATTCGCTCTTCACCCTCCTTGCCGAAGACCTCCGTTGGCACCTGGCCAAATTGCTAATCCCACTAGCATCAAGCGCGGTGAGGACTATGCTGATGAATGGGCCAAGCAGCAAGCCAAGTTGGCCAAACAGGCCAAAGAAGCAGTGAGGAAATTCAACAAAGACTCAGCTGCTGCCGCTACTAAGGCCTCCACTAGCAAGAAGGCTATGCCTAAGAAGCCTGCTCGGAAACCACATTCCTCAGCAATGCGCTCATGGCCAAGCTCATCTATGCCCTCACGGCATATTCCTCAAGCTGCTCCAGTTCCTCAGGTTGCAAAACCCTCAGCTCCACAAGCGAAGTCCTCGGCACCTGTGCATCTCGCCTCTTGCCAAAGGACCACAGGCATCTCAATTGCCTCAGGAGCATCTGCAAGTTCTTCAGCTCCTCCTCTGTCTTCAACAGGCCCCACTTTGCTGAAGACCAAGGCCAATTCTGGACGAGGCACCAGACCAAGTCCTCACAAGAAGCAAGTTGCCTTCCAAGTGCCGTTAGATGATGATGAAGCTTGAATAATTAGCCGAAATCATCAAAGACAGACATCAAAGGGCCGCTAGAGCCAAGGGCAATGTTGTGCCCCTCATGTTGGATCCAAAGACGATCCTAGACTTCATTGATCTCTGGCACACAGACCCAAACACTCCCTTGCCAGAATTAAACCTCACACCTGGTCAAAGGCATATGTTGACGGCTTTCATTTTTAAAGAAAAATGGAAATTTGAGAAAGCCAGGTCTGTGAAGAAAGCCCAGTACAAGAAACAATGCTTTCTAAAGGACAACGTTCTAACGCTATCGCCTGAACAACTTATCACTCTGCAATCTGAGATCAAGAAACTCAATGATGAATTTGACGCCTACAAGGTAGAATGGATGGGAGCCAAAGTCAGATTCATCAAAATGGCGAAGGGATTTACACCAAATGTTGCTGCTCCAACGCACATTGAAATTCGTCAGGCTGAAGCATCTGCACAGCCTACTAAAGAACATGCTAGCACCGCTGATGAAAATCAGGCTGCTGATGAAACTGAAAACACCATGGCTGATGAAGCTATTCCAGCCACTGAAGAAATTGCCAGGGCAACCTCTAGTGTTGCGCCTGAAGAACAAGACAGGCCAGCTAAAGCATCTGATGCTGTGCCTGAAGAAACTAAACAAGTCAGGACAGCTCCATCAGTTGTGCCTGAAGAAACTGCACCAATTTTCTCTGCTCCACCTGCACCAACGCCAATACCAAGTCCTATTCTTCCTTCTACATTAGAAGTGAAGAAAACCAAGGCTGTTGAGCCAACTGCACTGAAGAAAAGGAAAGCATCTGCATCAGAGTCTTCTGCTCCCAAGAAGGCGTAGACTTTGACCAGCTCATTTGCAAATCCAATTGATGTTGTTCCTCTTTCAAGCATGCCATCAAAGGAAATCACTCCTTTTGGTGAAGATTATGTGATTCCAAGTGAATCAGATGAAGAAGATCCTTCTGCTGCTTTGACAGAGCAGATGGATGAAGAAAATTGAAGTCGACAATGTCACTTCAACCACTCTGGTATCATCGCCCATGCCTCAGTTCACAGTTGAGGAGGCAGGCATTGAAGAAATGGATGAAGAAGAAGAAGATGTGGACATTGAGTGCACCACTCCAGTGTTGAATGATGACTATCGGGAAAGTCATCACCCCAATTCCCCCATGTTCACCCCACTGCAACAGATTCCCCAGTCCCCAGTCCAGAATGAAGAAATTCACACGGGCTCTGATGAACTCAAGAACCACTTCTTACCATGACTGAAGAAATTCCAGCCACTAGTGCTGATGATAAAGCTGCTGAAGAAAAGGAGGCCCAGGCTACTACTGAAGCAGAATCTAAAATTCCTCAGCCTGCAGCTCCTGAGACTGTGATTCCTGAGGCTGTGAAGACATTGACTGATACACCTCAGCCCAAGTCGAAGAATCCATTCTCGAAGACGCCGAAGTTCAAAGCTGATGACTTCTTCCACGAGCTTGTGTTCTTTACAGAATACAACCCATATGACTCTGCTCGTCTTCGAATGAAGCGTTTCCGGACCGACAGCCAAGCAAACTTCTATTCTTCACTGCTATTCGATAAGGACAAAGTCTTTGACCATGAGCATATACCTCATGTGGACATGGAATCAGCTTCACACCAGTCCTCAGTGTTCTTCATGACGCTGGATTGCTCAACTTCTGCACCGATATATGTGACTGGAATGAAGAACTGATTCTTCAGTTCTATGCAATGCTGCACATCACAGGAAACTATGATGATATAAATTCTTGGGTGTTGGACTGGATGACAGGAAACACTCACTTCAAAGCACTGGCCTCTGAATTGCTTCATGCCCTGCCTGTCAGTCCTCCCCTTGAAGGTGCACGTATTATGTATCATGAACCTGAACTCACAAATCACTACATGCAAGTGTTGATGAAGCCGCTGAACCCAGATAAAGCCCTCAAGGACCAAATTCCTCGTGAAGGAATTGTTATATGTGCCACGGACTGTCTATCGCATTCTGACCAAGACGTTGAGTCCTATCAAAGGCCATGAATCTAATGAAGAAGTCGTTGGCATCATGAAGAATCTGCTATTCAATATCATACATGGTTTTCCTATAAACTACCATGACTTCTTCATGAGGACTATGGCAAATGTTGCATTTTCTCCTTTTGAATTGAAGCCTTACGCCCCTTGGATTATGAGATTCCTCAGATCAAGGTATTCAATCAATTACAAGGCTGACACAATCAACCATGGAAGCTACTGGCCCCCCATTGAAGTCCTCAAGCAGATGTTTACTCAGCTGATGAAAAGGGCAAGGCCTAGTTGTTATCGATGAAGGCATTTGTCCATTGGATGGATAGTTCCGCAAAGCTGCATCCTACTCCACAATGATGACTCTGCCACTCATGACTCTACCGCCAATGCTACAAAGCAAAATCCTCAAGGCACATCTCCAAGGGTGATGACTGATCGTGAGCTTCTCCTTAGTCCTCATCGGAAGGTCGATCGCAACCACAAATGGGTCAAGTATCGGTTTGGTTCAATTCTTCACAACATGATGGCTACACACAATTCAGTGAAGAAGAACCATTACTACCTCCATGAAGTATTTGATCGCACCTGGGATGTTCTGTCTCCTCTCTACGGCGAATAAGATCTAAAGCAGATGGGCTTCAAGCAGGACTTTGACTGGTCTAAGCCGCCGGCGAAGAAATTCAAGAAAGTCAATGTTCCTTCCTTGGTGGCCAGCTCATTTTCTTCATCACGCGATACTGATGAAAATGAAGATTTGGGCGACATCGTGGCAGGCCCTACTCCAACAACTGACCCCAACAACGCTGACGCTCCTCCATCAACCTCGTGATGATATTCTTCAGGGGCGTTAGTCCTCACTTTTCATCCCTTTTGGTCATTTGATGACAAAGGGGGAAAAATTTGAGTTAGTCTTCAAGCGGGTCTATCTATATGGGCGTTTTTTTTGTTAAGTTGCAACTCTCGCTCTTCTGAAGTGTTTATTGGATCGAGTTGTAAGCTTAAGTCCGATGGTGACCTGATACTTTTGCTATGTTTTTATGCATGCTATTTCCTCATATATGTTATGCACGCATGCTGAATTACATCAGTCACCATATTTCATCATGCATTTCAAATTCTTCATTCAATATGTTAAATGCGTGTATGAATTACAAGATATAGGGGGAGATCTCCATGATTCTACTCTTCAAAAGTGCATTGCTTCAAAAGCAAATTCCTCACTATGCACATCTTCAGGGGGAGTTCTTCTATATCTTGCAATCAAATTCCTCAATATTGAGCACTTTCAATTGATATGTTTATCCCCGTTGAAAACTTAACCTATTTGTCATCAATCACAAAAAAGGGGGAGATTGTAAGTGCATCTAGTGCCCCTTAGTGATTTTGGTGTATGTAGACTTATAGGTTAAGGGACTGATATGTTTGTAAGTGTACACAAGCTCTATAAATCGATGAGGAGTTTGATATTTACAATGAATGTCGACCCCTAAAAATTAATGTCTTCAGTTGAAGACTTTGGTTCTCCTAAACACTTTGAAAGTGAAGAAGTTGGTGTGACCTTGAAGAGTTGGATATTCATGCAAGGATTATGAAGCGTGAAGACTTATGTTTTCGTAGTTTCATTTTCTCTTTCTTGAGTCATAGGAAACACCGTACTCTTAAAGGGGGGTCGAGATAATACTACGAAAACTGATTTCCATGTGATGGTCATCACAAAATCCTACACCTACCCAATCCTTTTGAGTGAAGCCATTGGAAATATCATATCAGTTCAGTCAATTTCTTCAGTGACAGAGATGAAGACCTTCTGGTCTATGAGGAATTTGTTCTGACTGAGGAGTTAGGAATTTGCCAGTGCGAATTTCCTACACAGTGAGGAACATGATAGCCCTGAGGAATTCGAACCTAAAATCCGACCATTGATGTTCTACGCGCCAGCTATCAAAAATATCCTACCACCTAACGGTCATATCATTGAAGGGCATTTATGTCTTATCATGTCGGGCTGATCCGTAGTCTATAAAGAGCCGCCCCTACAATTACTAGCTGGTTGGCTTCTTCGAGAGAAACAGACACTTGTCAATTGAGAGCATCCCATCCTCCGAAGACTTTGAGTGAAAATCATCAAGTGAGGAAAACCCAAATCCCAAACCCAAACACCTACAAACCCAAAGTGATTGAGCATCACTGAAGAGATTGTTGCTGTGTGGAACCGATGCTTGTTACCTTTGAGGACTATGTATCCTCCAGACGGTTAGGCATCATGGTTTGAGCATCCAAGAGGAATTATGGATCGCCGAGTGACCAAGTCTGTAAAGGTTTGGAAGTCACCTGTGAAGACTTACCATGAGTGTTGGGCAAGGTCTATGTGCTCTTAACTCAAGGAGAATACGGTGAGGACTGTGTGTCCGGGACTGTGTGTCCTCGAGTTTGAATACTCAACCGCTCCAACCAGACGTACAACTTTCAAAGCAGTTGGAACTGGTCTACCAAATCATTGTCTTCACCAAGCCTACTGGTTCTATTTCCTCAACCCTTATATTTCCTCATTCATGTGATGATGAACCTGATCATTACTGTTTGAAGACTTTGACTGAAGACTTTCTCTATTTCCTCAATCCAATTTCTTTAGTCACATTGTCTTCACCCTGCTTATCCTGTGTTTACGCTTTCAGTACTTTGTGTTTGTTTTTAATTTCTTCATGATGACTTCGCTTTTGCTCTGTTATGCTTATACCTGATTACTTATTCCGTTGCAAGTTGTTCGTGACTTAAGAATTTCCTCACGCAGAAATTCCCGAGTGACGAATTTGTAAAAATCGCCTATTCACCCCCCTCTAGTCGACTTAACGCACTTTCAAATTTCTTGTGTAGGGGAGGTAGTAACATAGTCTAGAATAGTGTGTATGTCACTAGTGTAAAGTTACTGTCCATTAGGGTGGTCATAGTGGGAGTAACTTTAGCTAGTAAATAGCGCTTTCCAAGACAAATTTGTCGTAGTTAATGTGGAGAGAGGTGTTTAGAGTAACATAATATGTTATTGTAACACAACGTTTCCCAAGAAAAGATGAGTCTATAAGGTAATAAATAAAGCCATATACTATATGCCACTAGTACTATGTTACTTTACACTATTAAAATAGTAACTTAGACTAGTGTCATATGCATGACACTAGTATAAGTTACTCTCCACAATGACCGGCCTTAGGGCCGGTTATACTACCCACTATGGAGGTAGTGACGTAGCCTAGGGTAGCGTGTGTGTTACTCTCCAAAGTGACAAGTTTACCATCACATGTTCATACTTCAAGGTGCATTAAATCAAAACATGCAGGGATCAATAGGAAACTCATGGCATGCATGCATTGTAATGAATGCATATGTAAACACAATTTTTGGAGAAAATTGAGTGTACTGCTTTGGTGTGTTGCGTCAACTCATACAACAAGCACTACTACATGATGGACCTAACACAATTGTCCAATAAGAGACCCATTCGACGAAACTGTGTGCGATGCATTAATCGCAAACGGTGATGTAAGAAGAACATCAAAAATGATACGAACTATTTGCGATGGCATAGACATCAAACATGATTCAGATCAGAACTGCGTGTGCGATATGTGGCAAAGGTTCGTCCATAAGAACTATTTGCAATGAGCATAGAAAAAGAAATGGCCAGCCAGATGAGGGTGTGTGCGATATACGACATACATTCACTCAGATGAACTGTTTGTGATTAGGAAACACAATAGTCGGCCAGATCAAGGTGTGTGCGGTAGAGGGCATACAATTCACTCTGGTGAATTATTTGTAATGAGCCAAGACAACAGAAACGGTTCAAAAGAACAAGATGTTTGTGATACATGGCAAACTGGTCCGTAATCAGAAATGTGTGCGAAGACCGTAACACAAACAGTTGATGCTGATCAGCCATGTGTGTTGCGGGCAAATGCTTGCTGGTATACACTTGTCAGCGATTGATGAATTCATCATCTATGGGTTCCCTACTTTACTCCTTCTGCGTTGTGACTTGCTCTATCTACAGAAGAACAACATATATAACCAAAATAAACATCTAATTTCATAGGTGACTATACAAATCATTCACACACACCTCAATAAACAATTACGTGCATTCTAAACTAGGAGAAACAATCAGCTAATCATCTACTTCTTGTGACGCTACCGCCACTGCTCTGTGACTCGATCCCTCATCTGGGTCAGGTCAAAGGCACTTCCTCATGTCAATGATCCGCCTTTACATCTCGTAGCTTGTGTATGCGTTCATGGCCGCGTACTTGACATGTTCTTCATCTAGTATGTCCTCTCGGGCATTGTGCTAGGCTATCCTATCCTTCTTGCAGTCATGCTTCATCTTCATGTAGTACGGGTCGGTGATGGCTGAGGCAAGGTCAACCAAGGAGTTCTGATTCTTCTTGGTGGCGCACCTGACCTTGTACTGGTCACGGATGTTGACAAGATTCGGGCAGGGCAAGCCTGAAACACCGAGCGCTTTTAGATCGTTGGTGGTGTCAACCATAGCGAAACTATAGTCGAGGCTGTTAATAAACCTGGCAAAATGCTCGCAAGGCCTTGTGGCTAGGTGGTAGTGGTAGACGAGGATGTCATGGCGCACAAAGAACTGGGCGACGACAACCTTCTGATCATGCCCGACATGACCGGCAGTGTACTCGATGTCGAAGCCGACCACTTGGTACTTGTCCTCAACAGGCTACCACTCCATAGTTTGGATGGAGCTCTCCACCTAGACCGGATCTTCAAGTACACCACATAGAGGTCCTTTCCCCTCAAGTGGGTGTCTACTATGTGATGCGTGGTGAACTGCCCCCTGTTGTCAACGTCAGCCGCTTGGAGCGCCATTGGAGCCACATGGAGCGCCATTGGAACTGCTGGATATCCTCTCTATATGTGTCATCGTGGGTGTGCTTTTGTGTCATGTGGCACGAGAGATGAAGGTAAATGGCCGCGGAAATAAATGGAGGCCTGGTGGCCTGGATTCTCAGTACGTCCACAGGGCAGTTTTTGCAGCGGGTAACTACATCGTGGCGCCGCGCCTGACGCACCCGCATGCATAATGGCAGCACAAACTTACGTGATAATGCGCTGGCCCCAAACACTAGCATCGCGCGAAGGGACGCGAGAGTAGAGCACGCTGCGGCCACCTCAACCATGAGCAACCACACACATAGAGCCATTGAACACGTAGGGAATGGTCATCTACAAGCTGGCCGACAGTTGCGAGCCAGCGGCATGATGTGAAACTATGTCGCGTTCCACATCACACGGTGGTCAAACAATGGTTTGCAACACCGCGTAGAGAGCGGCCGTGTGCTACTACCCTGTCCTGTTTTATTAGTCCCCTTTATAACGTGTGCCATATTTGACATTAAATTTAACTAACAAAATGTTAATGCATGCTATAAAAATAATATAATTGCAAACTATGTTCAAATACGAATCCAATGATATAATCTTTGGTGACATGCATTCGTATTTTATTAGTTAAATCTCTAGTCAAAATTTGGCACAAAAATATAGAGAGGACTTATAAACCAGGACAGAAGTAGTAGGTAATTAAATCACAAACATTTTTTTATTAACCGTATGTGTACATGTCGTTTCGTCCTCCTCTCGCACGTCTTGTTACCCCGCTGCCGCAGACGGTTTCGAGCGCAAGCTTGAGCACTATGGAAGCATTATTTTGGCCAAACGGTGGCTCGAAGTGGCGCCATTGAACCATCGGTGAGCCCGTTCTCGTGCAACCGCGCAAGTTCCCTTGCATTGGCGCGCAATCTTGCTGCCCGACTCTGCAAAATCCCAATGCTTACCGACCTACTCTATAAACCCTCACAGCCGGCAAGTCATGCGTCGCATTTTCTCCTCCCTCTGTGTAGCTTATCTTGTCTGCTTCTCCCACAATCGCGAATGGCACCGGTACCTCATCGTCGCTCAGCCACTCCGCCGTCATCAGAGGACAACTCCAGCTGGAAGGCTGCACCGCAGCGGTGGCGTAGTCCTGGACGTACTATAGTGCATGTGGCGTCCCTGTAGGGCATGCGGGCAACACCCACCACACGCTCCGCCGCCACTGCCCTTCGGTAGATGTTGCCGCCCGCCATTGCCACCACCGCACCATCTACCGCCGTGGCCGCGCCACCACCGACGAAAGCCAGGGCTATCGACCGCTCTGCTACCACCTCTGAAAGGCGGGAGGTGGTCGTTGTGGCCGCCACCCCATTGTCAGCCATCGTGGCCATCAACCACTCAGCTACCGCGGCCCAAAGGCGGGAGGTGGCAGTCGTGGCCGCCACCCCACCATCGGCCGTCGTGGCCGCTAGCCCACTATCGACCACCGGGGCCATCACCCTCTGTGCCACCACCGCCCGATGGCGGGAGGTGGAGGTGGAGCCCCGCATGTGCATCGCGACATTGCATGCTACATCGAGTTCCTGCGGGAGGAGGAGGAGCACCTGGCCGAGCATGCAAAGAGTCTTACTACCACCGTGGCCACAACACACGCCACTGCGGAGGCATGGAATGAGGAGATCTATGAGGTGTCTCGCCGCTTCAAGAGGGGTCGTCTACAGCGGTAGAGGACGTTTGAGGTGAGCGTTGCTAAAGGTGCAGTAGTAGCAGACACTGGATTCCAGTTGTCCAGCTCGTCAGTAGGCTCCTCCTCTGCCTCTTACTAAGTGTGCTCGACAGAGGAGAGGCTGCTAGAAGTAGTACAAAGCCCCTCCGTAGTAGTAGTGTTTAGGGGCTATTTGGTTCGGTTCATTTGACTATAGATGTGGTTGAACTGCACAACATACTTAAAATTAGCTAGTATATATAGTTGAACTAGCTATTTCAGTACATGGTTGGCAATAATTGGGGAAATGTTTGGTCAGTTCAGCTGTCGAGTTGAATTATTTGTATAAAGAAAGACTGCTTAATCTATGCTTACTGAATTTTAGTTGCAAAATTAGATAGTGCTAGTGATTTTTAGCTACAAATTTGACAAATGGCAATGTTACAAGGTTGACAAAGGCCAACATTACTAGATCGACAAATGTTAATCTTTCCAGTTTGACAAATGGCAATATACCCAATATGAAAGATGCAAATCTTACCAATGTCTGTACGTGATTGCACACGGGTCATCAGAAAAAAATGTTTGCGTTGAAGGGACGTACAAATCCTTCACACCAGATTTTCTGTTGGCTTAGTGGCAAAGGAACCATAGCTCTCGCGTTGCATACCACTGTTTGTGATGAAGAGATGCATAAATCCTGCGTGGTAATTTTTCCCTTGGCTTACCGGGGAAGGACCATAGCTCTTGCTTTGCATATGGGTGTTGTATTGAAAATGTTTGCGATGAAGAGATGCACAAATCCCGCGCGACACATCTTCCCTTGGCTTACTGGGGAAGTTGTCAGTTTGGATACAGGTGTTCTATCTAAAATGTTTGCGGTGAGTGTTTTAAATTTATAAACCATTGATGTTTTTAAAAAAATCATTTCATAAGTCTATACATCCAGAGAGAAAAACGCAGGTTTGTTCAAACCATAGGTTTCATTCAGTCACACTGCGAGTTTATATTCATACGATCGAGATACACTATTAAACCCAAAAAAACTAATTCCGGCAGCTGCGGAGGGGGCGTGCTGCGCCGGCGTTGTCGTTGTCATCCTCCGGCATGCCATTGTTCAAGTCTTCAAGGCAGCACAGAATGTTCTTCACTTGGAAATCAAACACCCGTCCTCGCATGATCGACGGGTGGGGCATGGGAGGATGGCAACTCGCAGCGCTACGAGGTAGCAGTCAACAGTGGCATCCCATGATGCTAAGGGGGGTTGCGCATGGGCACGAGCGTGGCTGGTGTAGGCAAACACATGGGAACCAGCACCGTGGTGGGTGCAGGGGCGCGCACGTGCACGAGCACTAGTGCTGGCATTTACACGTGCTCGTGCGGGTCCGTCGGGACCTCGCTGACGCCCGCACCTTCCAGCGCTGTGATAGTTCTCGGTGACCAACTCTTCAACACTATGGGGATGGTCGCTGGCATGGGTCTGGGGGCAACAACCGTCACGACCACCTCATTCAGGGACATGTCCATGAGGCCCCATTCCTCCTTATTTTCTATCTCGTCCGTCTTGGAGTCAACTTCACCAAACTGGAAGACTAGTGGCAGATGATCCTTGTATGCCATGGCGTTGGTGGAGGTCCGCGGGAGGGGAATGGGAGGCGAAGAGTAAGGCCACCCATATTAAACAGCATCTCAGGTGCCATTAATGTAGAGGATGCGAGCATGGTGGGTGGCTAAGGAAGTCAAAGGGCTCGCTTCCTGGTGAGCATGCACAGCGTACAGCTCGCACGCTTCCTAGTGAGCCCGCACATTGGAGGACAACTTGCACGCATCCCGGTCAGCCTACGCAGTGGACTACGCTCGCACGCCTCCCGTCTACTCAAGCAGTTGTCCACACGGCACCTCCTAGCCATTAAAAGTGTGACGCGTGGCGTCACGTGAATGGTTAACAGAACACCCATGATTTAAATTATACAAACGTTTGAGATGATTAGATGGTGTTTCAAAATGTCTTTGTTGGCTGTTGATTCGAGGGCGCCTTCTCCCAAATTGGACACGAAAATGCCACAGCATGTTGGTGCCATTCCATGATAGCATGCCAAGTTTCATGAATTTCATACGAGTTTTGGATTTACTAGAATTTTAAAACCAAGTATCTCAATGTTTGTGTCCGAGGCACGATGCCCGAGGTGTTTGAAGTTCATTACCATTTCTTGCATGGGACCTAAGTATGCATGCAAGGACACCCATATGATTTTTAACCCAATTTGCTACACCGGAGCATGTGCCTATTGTTCAAATTTGAATTATGCACATAAAATGCCTAGATAACTCAGTTAATTCCTAAAAATGTCCAAATGAACCCCAAAAATTTCCAAAATTTAACATAACACTCATATTACTCTGTGTTGTATCTAGATAAAAAATCAAGGCGAGAAGAGGTAACGAATGTCGCTTTGTCTAGAAAGGTGACACATGTTCCCTACCGGAACCACGAGGCTTCTTGGGAGAAGCTCTGGTTTGTGAGGAGTGTATACCAAAACCTTCCCCAAATGAGACTTTAACCATAGCATGTTGGTGCCATTCCATGATAGCATACCAAGTTTCATGAAATTCGAACGAGTTTTGGATTTACTAGAATTTAAAAACAAAGTATGTCAACCTTTTGCCGGCAAGCAACGGTGCCCTGGCGTTTGAAATTCATTCCCATTTCTTGCATGGGGCCTGAGCATGCACCCAAGGACACACATTTGATTTTTCAACCCATTATCTGCACTCGAGCATCTGCCTGTAGTTCATATTTGAATTATGCACATAAAATGCCTAGAAAACTCAGTTAATGAATAAAAATGTCCAAATGTATCCAGGAAAATTCCAAATTTTAACACGACACTCCTGTTGATCTATGTTGCCACTAGACAAAAATTTGAAAGCAGGAAGAGGCAACAAATATCGTTTCATCCACGAATGAGGCACGTTCCCTACTGGAACCATGAGGCTTGCTTTGAGAAGCTCTGGTTCGTGAGAAGCTTATACCCAAACCAACCCCAAATGGGATAATTTTTTTGCCACGTCAAGTTGATGACTTTCCATGACAGAATGCCAGGTTTCATGAATTTCAGATGAGTTTTGGATTTACTAGAATTTTAAAACCATGTATCTCAATGTTTGCAGCCAAGCGACAATGCCGAGGTGTTTGACATTCATTCCCATTTCGTGCATGGGACCTAAGCATGCAAGAAAGGACACACATTTGATTTTTGAACCCATTTTTATGCACCGGAGCATGTGCATGTAGTTCAAATTTGAATTATGCACATAAATGCCTAGAAAACTAGGTTAATTTATAAAAAATTCGAAACCAATCCAAAAAAATTGCAAAAATTGACACGACGCTCCTGTTGTTTTAGGTTGACACTAGAAAAAATTTGAAAGCAAGAAGAGGCAACAAATATCGTTTCGTCCACAAAGGTGACATGTTCCTTAGTTAAACCATCAGGCTTCTTGTGAGAAGCTCTGGTTTGTGAGAAGCTTATACCAAAACCTGCCCCAAATGGGACAATTTTTTTACCACAACATGTTGATGCCATTCCATGATAGCATGCCAAGGTTCATGAATTTCAAACAAGTTTTGGATTTACTAGAATTCAAAAACCAAGTATCTCAACGTTTGCCGGCGAGCCAATATGCTGAGGTGTTTGAAATTCATCCCCATTTCTTGCATGGGACATAAGCATCAATCCATGGACACATATATGATTTTACAACCCATTTTGGTGCACCGGAGCGTATGCATGTAGTTTAATTTTGAATTGTGCACCTAAAATGCCTACAAAACCAAGTTAATGTATAAAAATGTCCAAACAAACCGTGAATAACTCCAAAAATTTTGACGACACAACTATAGTTGCATGTTGACTGTAGATAAAAGTTCAAGCAATTCAAACACCCTCCTTTGCCGCTGTGTGTCGGGGCGGGTCTCTCTCTGTGGCCTCGAGCACCTATGGGGCACGGGGGCCCCTTCTAGTCCGGCAAGGGAGCGGAGGGCGTGCGCAGAGCAGATCGTGGTCGAGCGCTGGGAGACGGGCACTTTACCCAGCTGGGCTCTCCTATCCAGACCTGTGGTGGCGGAGCCGCCACGAGGGGAGAGGGAGGGGCGAGGCACGACGAGGTCGAGGACGTGGTCGGGCGCTGGGAAGAGGCGGTCGGGCGGTCGGGCGCCCTCGCCTCCGCCGGCAGCTCCTCTCCTCAAGGCGGTCCATACTGGGACGACCACGGAGTTCTTCATCAAGCTGCGCCGAGCACCTGTCGCCGCCTCGAAGCACGACCCGCTCATGAGCGCAATGGAACCGGATCCGCCGAGATGTTGGAGTTAGCGCATGAGGGGCTGTGGGATCAGCGCACTTTTCGAGTTAGTGTCGATCCCCAGCCCCGGCGTGATGTACTTCGATCGAGGGTGGAAGACGTCGCCAAGATCCACAGCTTGACGGCGGGTTTACCCTCCATTTTAAGTTAATGGAGGGCGACCTTCTCGCCGTCAAGGTCTTCGGGGACTCCGGCACCCGGACGAGATGCTATGTGGACAGCTCCTCCGATAGCAAAGGCCCCTCCTCAAGCGAGAGTGATGAGGAGGGGAGCGACAGCGACGACGAGGACGGCGGGTCCGACTAGGCGTCGGACGCTGCCTCATGGCCACCGGCGACCCCATCATCCGGTCGTCGGCCTTCAACTCCCCGGGCCGCCTCCTTGGCGGGGCGAGGGAGGCTGCGGAAGAGGAAGAGGGTGGCGGCAAGGCCGTCAAGTCGAGTACGAGGGCGAGGTGCCTCGACAGCAGGCCGACGCCCCGCCGCCTGCCTTCAAGCTCTACCTCCGGCGCCTCCGCCTCCGCCAAGCTCCTGGCCGGCCCCCGGGATGTTCTCTTGGTGTCTTCCGGCACCCGTAGCTCACCTAGGCACCCCTTTTGCCCTTCCCGGCAAGCTTCTCTTGCCGGGGCCTCCTTGACCTACCTCCTGAAGAGAGAAACAGGAGAGGGATTACGGGCATCTTATCTTCTTAGTTTGTAAGCCTTCGAGCCTTAGCTGTATTTAAAACTTGTAATCCTCTCTATCATGTTTTTCATCCACTATGGACTTGTACTAAGCTGGGATGTTTTTTTAGTGAAAAGAGGGGAATGCTTGCCGGGTCATGCCCTTTACTTGATCCTGTGCCTTGTATGTTTCCACCCTACGCTTCGAGGGACCTTGCCGGCACAAACACACTTGCTGAAAAGCGGAACATCAAGAGACCACCGGGCGGTGTCTGTTTCCGGCAAGAAACCTTGTAGGGCTAGTTGCAGCGCGCTTGTTTTGTTGAGCGGACTCGAAAACAAATCAAGGGCGTAACTTAGCCTCGATTTGGCTCCTCCACGCATGGGTTTTCCCATACAAGGCGGGTTCGTTCAAGGACACGGCCTCGCGTCCCCCGGTCCATAGAAGGATGCATGAAGAGGGATGGGAAGCTTATCTGATATCGCAGCCCCCGGCGACTCTGGCTTGTCTGGACACCAGAGCCTGCGCCCTTTTCCTTTGCTCTTGCCGCTGGTATTGCAGCTCCCGGCGACCCTGGCTAGCTGCGAGGGAGCCTTGGTACTTGCAGCCCCCAGCAGCGTCGGTTCGCCGGGGTCCAGGTGCCGGTGCGTCCTTCTGCTCTTTCCTTGCCGCTGTTATTCCAATCATGAGAACAACTTAGACAGCGCTGTAATAAGTTACTTTTCGTAACGTAACTTCATGTTGGGCAACGCGATGCTGTGTTTTGTCCTTGGTATGTTCATACTCTACGCTTTTTAGGGAACTTGCCGGGGCATACACGCTTGCTGAGTGCGGAACATCAGCAGCCTGCTGGCGGTGTAGCCTCCGGCAAGAAACCTCGTCGGGCTTAGCTGCAGCGCACTTTCATTGTTTGAGCGGACTCGAAAACAAATCAAGGGCGCAACTCAGCCATGAGTCGGCTCCTCCGCGCACAAGTTTCTCATACAAAGGACGCCCCACGGCAAGGCTTGCCATGTTACTTCCTCTATTCCATTACGTCCCTTGTACGTTTCTACCCTACGCTTCTAGGGAACTTGCCGGCGCTAACACACTGGCTGAGTGCGGAACATCACTGCCACCGGCGGTGTTGTTTCGCAAGAAACCTTCTCGGGCCAGTTGCAGCGCACTTGTATTGTTGAGCGGACTCGGAAACAAAGCAAGGGCGCAACTTAACCACGAGTCGGTTCCTCTGCGGACAGGTTTAACGTACAAGGCACGAATGTTCGAGGAAAATAACATAAAAGTTTAGAACTAAAAAAGGCTCTGTACTCAAGCTCGAGCGACTTAGCTTTTCCGTCTTCTGCGATCCGGCGGGGCCGTACTTCTCCCTTGTCTTCCTCCCTTGTATGTTCTCACCCTCGCGCCTTCAGGGAACCCGCCGGTGCAAACACACTCGCTGGGTGCGGGACGTCAGCGGCCCGCTAGCGGTGTTGCCCCCGGCAGGAAGAACTCGTCGGGCGAGTTGCAGCGCGCTTTCATTGTTGAGCGGACTCGAAACAGATCAAGGGCGCAACTTAGCCACGATTCGGTCCCTCTGCGCACAGGTCCTTCATACAAGGTACGGATTTTCAGGGAATGCAGCTCAAAAGTTCGGGACTGGTTGCTTTCTTCACCTTACTGGCCGGTGGAGCTCGATGGCACGTCCTCGACGGCAGCGCGGCACTTCGGAGAGGTGCGCTTGTCGGAGTGGGTACGAGAGCTGTCCTTGCCGGGCTTAGACTTTGGTAGATCTGCCTTTGCTTTCTTACACTTGCCGGCAGAGCTCGATGGCGCGTCCTCGATGGCAGCGCAGCGCTCCGGGGAGGTGCGCTTGCCGGAGTGGGCACCAGAGCTATCCTTGCCGGACTTGGCCTTCTTCTTCCCCCGGGGAGCTTCGGCGGCAAGTGGCTTGCGCTCTGCCACGGCTGCTGCTTCCCGGTAGATCTTGTCGGTGCAGATAAGCGCATCCTTCTTGTCACCTTGGACAGAAATGACACTTATCGGACCAGGCATCTTAAGCACGTTGTAGGCGTAGTGAGAGGCTGCCATGAACTTGGCGAGCGCAGGACGGCCTAGTATCCATTGTAGGGCAACGGGATATCAGCAACATCGAATGTGACTTTCTCTGTCCTGAAATTCAGCTCGCTACCAAACATCACTGGCAGTGTGATCTTCCCCTTTGGCTTGCTCCTTCCCGGGTTTATCCCTTGAAATTTACCAGTTTCTTCGAGCTCGCTGTCGGGGATTTGGAGTTTCTTAAGAACTGCGGAGGAAATCAGGTTCAGGCCGGCCCCGCCGTCAACCAACATCTTCGTGACCTTGAGGTTGCGGATTGTTGGTGAGACCAACATCGGCAAGCACCCGACCGCGGTGACGCGATCGGGATGATCCTCAACGTCGAAGACGATGGGCGTGCCGGACCACTTCAGGGGCTTGCGCGACTCGACGGACGGCTCCGCAGCATTTACCTCTCGCACCCACTGCTTGAGTTGGCGGTGCGAGGCGTGCAGAGGCGCCGCCGCCGGCGACGATAGCACCTCTGTTGCCTCCTAAAACTCTTGGTCTTCGATCTCATCTTCCTCCATTTCATCTTCCTCATCTTCATCCTCATCCTTGTCGCGACCCGGGGAGGCTGTCTCCTTGCCGCTGCTTGGCCTTGCTGCTGGGCCCTCCCCGGACGGGAGGTTTCTTGCGGATCCTCCGCCGCCTCCTGGCCCTCTCCTTGTCGCGCGCCAGACTCAGCTTTCTGTAGCTCCGCCATCTGCTCCACTTTCTTGCAGGTTTGGAGATCATGGCCCTTGGTACGGTGGATCTTGTAATTCCGCTTGCCGGAGCTATCCTGCTTGTCGGCGGCTACCACGGCCTCGCCGGAGTCATCGGTTTTGGCCTTGTCGGAGCCACCTCCGTTGCCGGAATGCTCGACAGCTAGCACATCCTTGGCCTTTCTCTTCTGTTGTTCCGCCACGGTTCCTCCTTGCCGGGTGGCATCCTCACCGCCGCACCTTTACGCTTCCCGCAATCTCTCCGGAATTTTCCTCCTTCCTCAGCCCGTGCACACTTGTCGCCGAGCATAGAGCTCATCGACATCTCTGATCTTGCTCATCGCCATCTCTTCCCTCATCCTGCGGTTGCGCACGTTCTGGTGGAACGCGCTGATAACCGCGGGAGGGTGGACGTCTGGGATGTTGCGCCGCACTTGGCTGAATCTCAGATGTACTTGCGCAGGGCTCCCCCTTCATACGGGCGAGCAAATGCAGGTCGCTTTCCTGGCCATGGGGTTTGTGGCCGCCTGTGAAGGCGCCGACAAACTGATAACACAGGTCCGCCCATGAAGAGATGGAGCCGTCCGGCAAGTGCATGAGCCAAGATCTGACATTGGGCTTGAGTACCGCGGGAAGTAGTTGGCGAGATCTTCGTCGCGCCCTCCGCAGCTCGCACCGCGATGGTGTAGATGCCGAGGAACTCCGACGGATGTATCCTGCCATCATACTTCTCGCACGCGTCGCTTGAAGTTCTTGGTTTTGGGCCACCGGACTTGCCGCAGCTCACGGTGAACGCAGGCAACCTGCCGCGACGACAAGTCGCTGGCTCCCCTAGTGCATGCATCGCCGACAAGGCTCAAAGACGCTGGTCGATTGACATCGCGTTTCCCTCCTGCGCTCGTCGCGGTGCGTGCGTCTTCGTGTTGCCGTTCTTGGAGAACGTGGCGCTGATCACGGCGAAGTTCGCGGGTCCGACGACGCAGCGGAGTCGGCGTCGGGTTGGCCCGGCGAGCGGGGCGATCTTGGCCTCGGGCTGGGAGCGCACGGAGGTGGCACCCCAGCGGTCTTGTCGGCGCCGCCTGCGCCGGGCGTTTACCGGGCCTCGACGCTGTCGCTGGGCTTATCGCCGCTGCGGCCGATGAGGTTGTAAATGGTCATCCTCCAGTCGTCGATCTTGTGCGGCGCCGGAGGGTAGTCTAGAAGCAGCTGGGCTCGGGCCAGCGCTTCCTCGGCTGTCTTGGGTGGCGGTGGCGACGAGTGGCGCGAGGAACGGGATGTGCTGGGACTCCCAATTAGGTTGGGAGGTGCAACACCCCGTCCGGGCGACCGTACCTCGCTCGCTCGCGCAAGCATGCGGGCACGCATGCTGACCTCGAGCGTCCCGCGACCCACCAGCTTGGCCTTGCTCCAATGCGAGCACGGTGCTAGGAGCACCGGGGCGTTGTTGACCTTGCACCTCCTGGGAAGGGTGCGGTGTCTGCACGGTCGCCGACGCTTGCGGGGCCTTGTTTTTGGATCTGGTGACGACGTGAGTCCCACCGTCGGCGCCCGCTCCTCCGCCGGCGTCCACTCCACCGCCTGTTCGCTCCGGCGGTGGTGGCGGAATCGATGTAGACGGAGCGGCCACCTCCGAAGGCTTCTTCTTCGGTGGCATGTTGATGAAGGCGTTGATGCAGCGCGCGTGGAGACCGGATCAGATGCTCACGACCTCGACGCGGCCCCTACCTGGCGCGCTAAAGATGTCGGGGCGGGTCTCTCTCTGTGGCCTCGAGCACCTATGGGGCACGGGGGCCCCTTCTAGTCCGGCAAGGGAGCGGAGGGCGTGCGCAGAGCAGATCGTGGTCGAGCGCGCGGGGGAGACGAGCAATTTTTACCCAGCTTCGGGGCTCTCCGGAGAGATAAAACCCCTACTGCTGCTTTGGTGATTGTATTTGATCTTGCTCGGGCATGCGAGCGTATGGTGGTGTTGTGGGTGTCAAATGGATCGAAGCCCTTCTATGTGCGCATGGGCCTCCCTTTTATACTCTGAAGGGGGCATCCACAGGTGGCAGCGTAGGAAGAGGGGGTAGAAAGGTAAAACCGCGGGTTGGTACAACAGTGACCAACAAAGGACCCTACCTAACTCGACGGCGGGGACAAGGGCATTTAATGCCCGTCCGGTCGCCTCCCAACAAAGGTGGGAGTGATCAAGTGAGCCACCGGTTGCCACGATGGCGTCTCTGTTAGCTCCGTTTGCCACCTCGCCCCGCATGGCTGCGTAGTGCCTCGCCACGTGCCCTTGGGATGGCCTTGTGATGACATGTCGCCGGATGCGCTGGAGTTTGGGTGGCAGCCTCGCCGCGGCAAGTGCCTTGCCACGGCCCTTCTCTTGTTGGGCCGGCAAGCTTGCCGGCCGTCGGGCCTTGCCGGGACGCGCGGGGCGCCGCGGCAAGTCTTCTGGTGAAGCCTTGGTTGGCCTTCCCGGCAAGCTCCTCTTGCCGGGGCCTTTGTTTTCTTGGTTAGTACTTTGTTCTTAAATGGCAGTAATAAGGAATGGTGGAGGGTCTTGGCGGGCGCCCGGCAAGCCTTGCCGCAGGGTGCTGCGACTGCCCGTGCACAAGTTCGGGGTACTAAGGTACCCCTACTTTAGTACACCGACACTGTGACCCCATTACGTATTTCAAATCAAGACGAAAAATCATGTAGATCACACATAGTATATTATCACCAACCATGTGAGACGCAGTACAAAATATCTTTTAGCACCGTCAGAGTAGTATATGGCTTACGCGAGAAGGTGCATCATCTATAGTCCACATCTGGCACGTCAAGCACACTAGCTCACTCCCCAAGTATCATTTCAGTATTCAATCATCGCCGATGAAAGATGCGGACGTGGACCCGCGTGATGAGGGCAACTTTGGCGGCCCACTCAGACAAGAACGCAGCAGCAGTCGCCATGCGTATGCTAACACCCAGCATGAGCACGACCGCAATCTGCGACCAGGTGGCCAAGGCAACCCAAACGGCCGTTCTGCTGCTCAAGTGGTGGAAGCAACATCTGTGACGGGGATAGCAACTGGCGAGAGCGGCACAACAACTGTGCGTTCTGCAGTAGCGGCCCTTGAAGGAAATATCTCCTAGAGGCAATAATAAAGTTGTTATTTTATATTTCCTTATTTTGTGATAAATGTTTATTCTTCATGCTACAATTGTATTAATCAGAAACTTGATACATTGGTGAATACATAGACAAATATTGTGTCCCTTGTGAGCCTCTACTTGACTAGCTCGTTGATCAAAGATGGTTAAGGTTTCCTAACCATGGACATGAGTTGTCATTTGATAACGGGATCACATCATTAGGAGAATGATGTGATGGACAAGATCCATACGTTAGCTTAGCATTATGATTGTTCATTTTTATTGCTATTGCTTTTTTCATGTCAAATAACTATTCCTCCGACTATGAGATTATGCAACTCCCGAATACCGGAGGAATGCCTTGTGTGCTATCAAATGTCACAATGTAACTGGGTGATTATAAAGATGCTCTACAGGTATCTTCGAAGGTGTTTGTTTGGTCGGCATAGATTGAAATTAGGATTTGTCACTCCGAGTATCGGAGAGGTATCTGTGGGCCCTCTTGGTAATGCACATCATAAGAATCCTTGCAAGCAAAGTGACTAATGAGTTAGTTGCAGGATAATGCATTACACAACGAGTAAACAGACTTGTCGGTAATGAGATTGAACTAGGTATGAAGACACCGATGATCGAATCTCGGGCAAGTAACATATCGATGATAAAGGGAATAACGTATGTCTTCGTAACAGTTCGACCGATAATGATCTTCATAGAATATGTGGGAGCCAATATGAGTCCATGTTCCGCTATTGTTTATTCACCGGAGAGGTGTCTCGGTCATGTCTACATAGTTCTTGAACCCGTAGGGTCCGCACGCTTAACGTTCGATGACAATTTTGTATTATAAGAGTTATGTTATTTGGTGACCGAATGTTGTTCGGGGTACCGGATGAGATCACGAACATAACGAGAAGTCTCAAAATGGTCGAGAGGTAAAGATTAATATATAGGACGATAGTATTTGGACACCGAAAGTGTTCCGAGGGTACCGGGTACGTATCAGGTCACCGGAAAGTGTTTCCGGGCACCCCCGGCAAAGATATGGGCCTTATTGGGCCAAGAGGGGAAACGCAGTAGCCAGCATGGGCTCCTGCGCCCTCCATATAGGGCGAACCTATAGGAGAAGGAAAGAGGGGAAGAGACAAAGGAAGGGGAGGGATTCGGCCTCCCCCTTCCTTCCCTCCTCCCTCCTCCTTCCTTCCCCCTCTGGTAATTATGGTAGGGGGCAAATAGGACTAGGGCCCCAAGTAGGATTCCTCCTAGTTGGGCGCCCCCTTGGATGCTCCCTCTCCCTCCCACCTATATATATGAAGGGGGAGGCTCCTAGAAGACACACCAACGTTTGTTAGCCATGTGCGCCCCCCCCCCCCCACAGTTTACGCCTCCGGTCATATTCACGTAGTGCTTAGGAGAAGTCCTGCGTGGATAACTTCACCATCATCGTTACTGCGCCATCGTGTTGAGGAACTCTTCTACTTACTCGACACTCTGCTGGATCAAGAGTTTGAGGGACATCATCAAGCTGAACGTGTGCAGAACTAGGAGATGCCGTACCTTCGGTACTTGATCGGTCAAAATGAGAAGAAGTTTGACTACATCAACCGTGTTGGCAAATGCTTCCGCTTTTGGTGTACGAGGGTACATGGACACACTCTCCCCCTCTCGCTTCTACGCATCTTCTAGATAGATCTTGCGTGAGCGTAGGATTTTTTTTGAAATTGCGTGCTACATTTCCCAACAGTGGCATCACAGCGAGGTCTCTGTGTTGATGATATGCATGAGTAGAACACAAAGAGTTGTGGGCGGTGATCATCATACTTCTTACCACCAATGTCTTATTTTTATTCAGCGGTATTATTGGATGAAGCGGCCCGGACCAACCTTACATGACCACGTTCATGAGACATGTTCCATCGACAGACATGGAACTACTTTTGCATAAAGGTGGCTGGCGGGTGTTTGTGTCTCCAACTTTAGTTGAATCGAATTTGATTGCTGCCGGTCCTTGTTGAAGGTTAAAACAACAAACATGATAAATCAACGTTGTGGTTTTGTGCCGTAGGTAAAAACCGTTCTTGCTATAAGCCCATAGCAGCCACGTAAAACTTGCAACAACAAAGTAGAGGATGTCTAACTTGTTTTGCAGGGCATGTTGTGATGTGGTATGGCCAAGACATGATGTGATATACATTATTGTATGAGATGATCATGTTTTGTAAAAGTTATCAGCAACTGGCATTAGCCTTATGGTTGTCTCTTTATTGTATGAAATGCAAATGGCATGTAATTGCTTTACTTTATCACTATGCGCTAGCAATAGTTGTAGAAGCAACAGTTGGCGAGACGACCATGACACGATGGAGATCAAGTTGTCGAGCCGGTCACAATGGAGATCATGACGATGCTTGGAGATGGAAATCAAAAGCACTAGATGATGATGGCCATATCATGTCACATATTTTGATGCGTGTGATGTTTATCTTTTATGCATCTTATTTTGCTTAGTACGACGGTAGCATTATAAGATGATCCCTTAACTAAAATTTCAAGGTATAATTGTTCTCCCTGAGTATGCACCATTGCGACAGTTCTTTGTGCTGAGACACCACGTGATGATCGGGTGTGATAGGCTCTACATTCACATACAACGGGTGCAAGACAGTTTTGCACATGTAGAATACTCGGGGATAACTTGACAAGCCTAGCATGTACAAACATGGCCTCAGAACACTGGGGACCACAAGGTCAAACGTGAATCATATAGTAGATATGATCAACATAGAGATGTTCACCATTGATGACTACTCCATCTCACGTGATGATCGGACGTGGTTTAGTTGATTTGGATCAGGAATCATTTAGATGACTTGAGGGATGTCAACTTAAGTGGGATTTCTTAAGTAACATGATTAATTGAACTTAATTTATCATGAACTTAGTCCTGATAGTATTTGCAAATTATGTTCTAGATCAATAGCTCGCGTTGTAACTCCCCTAGGTTTTTTTATATGTTCCTAGAGAAAACTAAGTTGAAAGATGATAGTAGCAATGATGCGGACTGGGTCCGTGATCTGAGGATTATACTCATTGCTACACGGAAGAATTATGTCCTATTGTAGGAGCAGATGCAGACGTTATGAACGTTTGGCTAACTCAATATGATGACTACTTGATAGTTTAGTGCACTACACTTTACCTCTTAGAACCGGGACTCCAAAAACGTTTTGATCACCATGGAGCATATGAGATGTTCGAAGAGCTTAAATTGGTATTTTAGACTCATGCCCATGTCGAGAGGTATGAGAACTCTGACAAGTACTTTGCCTACAAGATGGAGGAGATAAGATCAATCATGGAGCATGTGCTCAGAATGTCGGATTACCACAATTGCTTGAATCAAGTGGGAGTAAAATCTTCCAGATAAGATAGTGATTGACAAACTCCTCTAGTCACTATCACCAAGCTAATAGAACTTCGTGATGAACTATAATATGCAAGGGATGGCGAAAACGATTCCCGAGCTTTTCGCGATGCTGAAATCAGCAAAGTAGAAATCAAGAAAGAGCATGAAGTGTTGATGGTTAACAAGACCGCTAGTTTCAAGAAAAAGGGCAAGGCAAAAAAAATGGAAGTTTAGGAAGAATGGAAAGCAAGTTGTCACTCCCGTGAAGAAGCCCAAAGCTGGACCTAAGCCTGAAACTGAGTGCTTCTACTGCAAAGGAAATGGTCACTAGACAAATATATGGCGGATAAGAAAGATGCCAAAGTGAACAAAGGTATATTTGATATACATGTTATTGATGTGTACCTTGACAGTGCTCGTAGTAGCCCCTGGGTATTTGATACCTGTTCGGTTGCTAAGATTAGTAACTCGAAACAAGAGTTGCCGAATAAATGGAGATTAGTTGAGGGTGAAGTGATGATGTGTGTTGGAAGTAGGATCCAAGATTGATACGATCATCATCGCACACTCCCTATACTTTCAGGATTAGTGTCGAACCTAAATAAATGTTATTTGTTGTTTGCGTTTTGCAATACGGTTATTCATTTAAGATAGAGAATAATTGTTATTCTATTTACATGAATAAAACCTTCTATCGTCATACACCCAACGTTAATGGTTTATTGAATCTCGATCATAGTGATACACATATGCATAATATTAATGAAAAAATATGCAAAGTTGATAATGATAGTGCAACATACTTGTGGCACTGCCGTTTAGGTCATATTGGTGTAAAGCGCATGAAGAAACTCTATGCTGATGAGCTTTTGGAATCACTTGATTATGAATCATCTGATTCTTGTGAACCATGCCTCGTGGGCAAGATGACTAAAACTCTGTTCTCTGGAACAATGGAGCGAGCCAATGACTTACTGAAATAATACATACTGATGTATGCAGTCCGTTGAGTGTTGAGGCACGCGGCGTGTATCGTTATTTTCTAACCTTCACAGATGATTTGAGCAGATATGGGTATATCTACTTAATGAAACACAAGTCTGAAACATTTGATTAGTTCAAAGATTTTTAGAACGAAGTGGAGAATCATCATAACAAGAAAGTAAAGTTTCTATGATTTGATCGCGGAGACGAATATTTGAGTTACGAGTTTGGACTTCATTTAAAACAATGTGAAATAGTTTCACAACTCATGCCACCTAGAACACCACTTTTATTAGATATGGTGCGATCTATGATGTCTCTTACCGATTTACCACTATCATTTTGGGGCTATGCATTAGAGACAGCTGCATTCACATTAAATTGGGCACCATCTAATTCGTTGAGATGACATCATATGAACTGTGGTTTGGCAATAAACATAAGCTATCATTTCTTAAAGTTTGGGGTTGCAACACTTATGTCAAAAGGCTTCAGCCTGATAAGCTCGAACCCAAATCAGAGAAGTGTGTCTTCATAGGATACACTAAGGAAACAATTGGGTACACCTTCTACCACAGATCTGAAGGCAAGATCTTTGTTGCCGAGAATGGAACATTTCTGGAGAAGGAGTTTCTCTCGAAAGAAGTGAGTGGGACGAAGGTAGAACTTGATGAGATAATTGTACTTTCTATTAATTTGAAAAGTAGCTCATCAGAGAAATTTGTTCCCGTGATGCCTACACCAACTAGAGAGGAAGCTAATGATGATGATCATGAAACTTCAAATCAAGTTACTATCGAACCTCGTAGGTCAATCAGAACACGATCAACATCCGAGTGGTACGATAATCCTGTTCTGGAAGTCATGCTACTAGACCATGGTGAACCTACAAACTATGAAGAAGCTATGATGAGCCCGGATTTCAATAATGGCTTGATCCCATGAAATATGAGATAGCATCCATGTATAAAGAACAAAGTATGGACTTTGGTGGATTTGCGCGATGATCGGCAATCCATAGAGAATAAATGGATCTTCAAGAAGAAGATTGACGCTAATGGTAATGTTACTGTCTACAAAGCTCGACTTGTTGCAAAAGGTTTTGACTATGATGAGACTTTCTCAACTGTGGCAATGCTTAAGTCTGTCCGAATCATGTTAGCAATTGCCACATTTTCTGAAATCTCACAAATGGATGTCAAAACTGCATTCCTTAAATGGATACCTCTTAGAAGAGTTGTATATGATGTAACTAGAAGGTTTTGTCGATCCTAAAGGTCCTAATAAAGTGTGCAAACTCCAGCGATCCATCTATGGACTAGTGCAAGCATCTCGAAGTTGGAATATACGCTTTGATGAGGTGATCAAAGCATATGGTTTTATACAGACTTACGGTGAAGCCTATATTTACAAGAAAGCGGGTGGGAGCTCTGTAGCATTTCTGATATTATATGTAGATGGCATATTGTTGATTGGAAATGATATAGAATTTCTGGAGAGCACAAAAGGATACTTGAATAAGATTTTTATTCAATGAAAGACCTCAGTGAAGTTGCTTACATATTGGGCATCAAGATTTATAGAGATAGATCAAGACACTTGAGAAGACTTTCAATGAGTACACAACTTGACAAGATTGTGAAAGAGTTCAAAAATGGACCAGTCAAAGAAGGAGTTCTTGCCTATATTGTAAGGTGTGAAGTTGAGTATGACTCAAAACCCGACCACGGCAGAAGATAAAGAGATATTGAAAGGCATTCCCTATGCCTCAGCCATAGGTTCTATAAAGTATGCCATGTTGTGTACCGGACCTATTGTGTACCTAGCCATGAGTTTGGCAAGGGGGAACAATAGTGATCCAGGAGTATATCACTAGATAGTGGTCAAAATTTATCTTTAGTTACCTAAGATGACTAAGGAAATATATTTCTCAATTATGGAGGTGAAAAAGTGGTCGTCCTAAAGGTTACGCCGATGCAAGCTTTGACACCAATCTAGATGACTCTTAGTCCCAATCTGGATACATATTGAAGGTAGGAGCAATTATCTAGAGTAGCTCCATGCATAGCATTGTAGACATAGAAATTTGCAAAATACATACGGGTCTGAATGTGGCAGACTCTTTGACTAACCTCTCTCACAAGCAAAACATGATCACACCTAAGTACTCTTTGGGTGTTAATCTCATAGCAATGTGAACTAGATTATTGACTCTAGTAAACCCTTTGGATGTTGGTCACATGGCGATGTGAACTATGGGTGTTAATCACATAAAGATGTGAACTATTGATGTTAAATCACATGGCGATGTGAACTAGATTATTGACTCTAGTGCAAGTGGGAGACTGGACGAAATATGCCCTATAGGCAATAATAAAGTTGTTATTTTATATTTCCTTGTTTCGTGATAAATGTTTATTATTCATGCTAGAATTCTATTAACCGGAAACTTGATACATTTGTGAATACATAAACAAATATTGTGTCCCTAGTGAGCCTCTACTTGACTAGCTCGTTGATCAAAGATGGTTAAGGTTTCCTAACCATGGACATGAGTTGTCATTTGATAACGGGATCACATCATTAGGAGAATGATGTGATGTACAAGATCCATTCATTAGCTTAGCAGTGTGATCGTCCAGTTTTATTGCTATTGCTTTCTTCATGTCAAATACATATTCCTCCGACTATGAGATTATGCAACTCTAGGATACCGGAGGAATGCCTTGTGTGCTATTAAACGTCACAATGTAACTGGGTGGTTATAAAGATGCTCTATAGGTATCTCAGAAGGTGTTTTTTGGGTTGGCATAGATTGAGATTTGGATTTGTCACTCCGAGTATCGGAGAGGTATCTCTGGGCCCTCTCGGTAATGCACATCATAAGAAGCCTAGCAGGCAAAGTGACTAATGACTTAGTTGCAAGATGATGCATTATAGAATGAGTAAAGAGATATTCCAGTAATGATATTGAACTAGGTATGAAGACACTGACGGTCGAATCTCGGGCAAGTAAGCTACCAATGACAAAGGGAATAACTTATGTTGTCATAATGGTTCGATCGATAAAGATCTTTGTAGAATATGTGGGAGTCAATATGACCATCCACGTTCCGCTATTGGTTATTTACCGGAGAGGTGTCTCGGTCATGTCTACATAATTCTCGAACCCGTATGGTCTGCATGCTTAACGTTCGATGACGATTTTGTATTATATGAGTTATGTGATTTGGTGACCGAATGTTGTTCGGACTCCCAGATGAGATCACGGACATGATGAGGAGTCTCGAATTCGGACACCAGAAGTTTTTCGGGAGTACCGAGTACGTAGCATGTCACTGGAAAGGGTTTCTGGGGACCCCCGGCAAAGTTATGGGCCTTATTGGTCAAAGAGGGGAAACACAGTAGCCAGCATGGGCTGCTGCACCAACCATATAGGCCGGACCTGGAGGAGAAGGAAAGTGGGGAAGATAGAAAGGAAGGGGAGGGATTCGGTCTCCCCCTTCCTTCCATCCTCCCTCCTCCTCCCCCTCCAATAATTATGGTAAGGGGGTGGCGAATAGGACCAGGGCCCCAAGTAGGATTCCTTCTACTTGGGCGCCCCCTACGCTGCTCCCTCTCTCTCCCACCTATATATATGAAGGGGAGGCACCTAGAAGACACACCAATGTTTGTAAGCCAGTATGTAGTGCCCCCTCCATAGTTTATGCCTCCTGTCATATTCACATAGTGCTTAGGCGAAGCCCTGCGCGGATAACTTCACCATCACCGTTACCATGCCGTCATGTTGACGGAACTCTTCTACGTCCTCGACACTTTCCCTTATCAAGAGTTCGAGGGACGTCATTGAGCTGAACGTGTGCAGAACTCGGAGGTGCCGAACGTTCGGTAATTGATTGGTCAGAACGAGAAGAAGTTCGACTACATCAACCGCATTGTAAAATGTTTCTGCTTTCGAGTTACGAGGGTACGTGGACACACTCTCCCCTCTTGGTGTTATGCATCTCCTAGATTGATCTTGCGTGAGCGTAGGAATTTTTTTGAAACTGCATGCTACGTTTCCCATCAGCCTTAGCCCTGATGGAGGCTCCCCATGACCATGTCGAGGCCGTCCACGCCCGACTCCTAGCGGTCACTGTACAAATCGAACAAAGGTTCTCCGATATTGGTCAGCAACCCACGATCGAAGAGTTGGCAATTGCCGAGAGCATTCGAGCAGTCGTCCTTTCCTTCATGGCGCACCTTGGCACGATGGAGCCCGCCCAAGCCCAGACCACGGCTGCCCATGTACATCTCGTGGCGGCCTTTTCCACAGAGATGGCAAACACGAATGGCGAGATGCTTGCCGAGTATGGTGTGATGAATGCCATGGAGCCCCTTCCCCATGAGATCATCGGCCGCGAGATGGTCATGGCGGAGGCGACGGAGATCGACGAGTGCCAGCTAGAGTAGTACTCTTTGTTTAATTTAGAGCGCCGGTTTTTAATTGGTTAGAGTAATGTTAGGTCAGCTAACTCTGTTTAATTGCTGAACTTGCTTGATTAAGAAGTGTGGGTGTGTTGTAGGCTCTTTTGTGTGGATGACCACTTTAACCAGGGAAATTCAGACCAAAATTTGCATGTTCAAACTCATCACACACGGGGTAAGCTATATGAATCTTTTGTGATGTCCACATATCGTACACAATGCTGAATATGGGATCGTGTCTCATGGCACTTTGCGCGCCAGTTTTGACTACACCGACCCCAAATTTCTGGCTTCCATGGAAATATCTACCTCCCAACCCCTACCCCTTACCAAAAGCCACATTTCCCCTGTTTCTGCCTTCCTTTCCAAGTTCAAACCTTCACTCCTTGCTTGCAGTGCCGCCTCCTTGCCAGCGACCCTCCTTCACGCTGCGTGGCCTTGTTGATCTAGGCAGGTAATCCACACCCGACCCCCATCCTCCTCCTCCTTCTATATCCTGCATGCCGCAGCCATTGGCACGACACCTTCAACCCAAATAACCAACCCCGACTCCAAATAAGCGCCGCCCTAAGCCACGGTGCACACATTATAGCCAGGAGCTCAAGGAGCATTTGGCAGCGGAGAAGCAAATCATGGCTGCACACGTGGATGAGGTTGCGATGGCTGCCATTCGTGCTGAACCCCAGATCTTGGAGGAGCACCTTGCCATTGAGGCCACCGTCGACACCTCACATGCCAAAGCCGTGAGGCGGTTGGCTTCTATAAATGGCAATTTGTGGCATTTTCTCAAAGCAATCATCGGTGCCTTCGACAAATACTATGAGTGTTTTCTCAGTGTGCTCGTGCTTACCTGAACTCGAGAGCCAGCAGGTTGGTGCCCGGAGTAGCTCAGGCAACTCACCACTACGAGGAGGACACCCATGATGTGGAGGCCTCGCCCTCTTCCAAGTCCAAGGAGCCAATAGTCATCGATATCTTTGACGATGAGGAGTAGCTTGTCTTATTAGCTCACTATAATGATCTATGTTCAGCTAGCTGGCTATGCCGGTTAAGCATGTATGGTTTACCTATTGCATGTACTGCTCCTGCCTTTCCTTCAAAAATTCTAGTGAATTGTCTGTTCGCGTGGAAGCACGATCACCTATGGGGCAGGGGTGACCCTTTGTGGTTCGGCAAGGGGATGGTCACATTGCACAAAGAGCAAAAACAACACGGGACAACACGGTGATGGACATCTCTCTTTTACCCAGGTTCGGGCCACTTTGCAGAGTAATACCCTACACCTCCTATGGTGGATTGATCTGGAGGAACACGAAGAAACAACGTGCTCTAGCCCGGCAAAGATGCCTCGGGAGGAGCTGCGTGTGTGCACAAACTTTGGTGGATCTAAAATTCGAACCCTTTGCTAGGTTGCCTCGGGCCACCTTTTATGCTTAAGAGGCGACCACAGTCGCAAAATAGTCATTTGAGTGTGATTAGATAGCTAATAGTGCTATCATACCTAACTCTGGTAGTTAGGACAAAGTGCATTAAAAGCACTTCTAGGTATCTTGCTGAGGTTGAAGCCTGGCAAGCCTGCCGTGCCGCTTATCCATCTTCTCCTTATTAGCATGAAACGCCTCCTAGATGGATTTCAATAAAGCTAATCTCTCATTCACATTGTTGCCATGTGCCTAACAGGATCCACCTAGCTGCTTGATAGCTTGACACCGCATTGATTAATGACTTTGGTATGATGAGGTGGAGTGGTCCCGTCTTGGTGAAGGCCTGATGGCAAGGAGCCTGGCGAGTTCTGGTCTTGGCGGCCCCGGAAAACCTTGCCGGGGCGAACTAGTCTTGTCAACTCATGTGCCGGCTCGACCTGGGCAGTCTCTCCTGCCCGGCAAGGGAGGCTTCCCTGAGGTTATCTCCTGTTAGCTTGCTCTTCTTGGGCTTTGTCATGCCTAGCAGCGGTAGTTCACCCAGGAGGCCACATAAGTCTGTGCACTAGCCAGGGTAAAACAAGTACCACTCTTCGTGTACACCGATAGTAGCCCCTGGGCTTGAGCCACATGCGTCGCGGGCGTTGTTGGTTTCATCCCAAACAATGCACAGACACATGGCAAAAATTTGTTGTCCCCGCATTAATGATTTTACTAACGAGTCAATCACACGTCCATCCCACACGGTTACTGCGGGTTGTGTAATCGTTGTTTTGCAGCAGTTACTGGGTAGTGCGCTTGTAAAAGGCAGTTTTGCAGGGGGTATAGTGGAGAGCCAGCCCATTCGCGTGGTCCCAATATAACGGAAGACGCGAAGGAACATTGCTCATTCACACCTTTTTCCCCTCCCAGTTCGTATTCTTCCCTGTGGACGGAAACCGCCTTCACCATGACCACCCCTCTCCACACCATACCAGATCTCTACCTCCTCCGTGACCAAAGAAATAGGGCGCAAGAAGAGCGCCGTGAAAGGAAATGAGGCGGCCAAACCGGAAGACCCGAGGGCAGAGGAAAAGAAGAAGGAGGTGGAAGCGCTAGTTTAGTGACGGCAAGACAATGTAGTTTTCTTGCCGTCGGACTTGGATGGAAATGCTTTAATCCGCAGGGAAGAAAAACCAAAGGCCATGGGGAACCATTCGTCTTTCCTGAGGGATCCAATGTTCCACAGGACTCGTACCCCTTCTTCTGCGTCTATTTTTACTGCAGGCTGTCTCCCCCCTTCTTTGATTTCTGCAATGCCATGATGTACGCTTTTGGGTTCCACCAGTTGGATTTCGCATCCAATGCGATGACTTGCATGGAAGTTTTCATGCATCTATGTGAATATTTCATCGGAGTCGCCCACAATCCAGATCTGTTCTGCCACTTCTATATCCCTCGCATTGAGGACAAATCCCTTTCGGGGAACATATCTTGGATTCCGCGAGGGAGGAAAGAAGATTGGGATTACCTTGGAGGGCAACTGCATGCAAGTGGGAGGAGTGGAGGGGCGACTGGTGATGGATTCAGGACCCCGAAGCTCCTCCATTTTGCTTGCCGCAGACCAAATGTGTGGTGTGCGGCAAGGATTGGACCAACCTACGCGCTACTGATGAGAACCTGTGCCCATTGCTGAACATAATTTCCCGTCTTAAAGCTGGTGGGCTCACCGTCGAGCTTGTGGGAGCCGACTTCCTCGGGTGCCACATTGCTACTCTGCAAAGAAGAGATCGGTTTGCCTGGGAGTACAAGAATGTCACAGACTAGATGCGGTTTTAGCCCCGCGTTGCCAACAACCTGACAGTCATGAGCCATGCATGGTTGTGTGAATACTACGTCTTGAGCTTGCGTTGGTTTTCCTTGAAGAGGAAAGGGTGATGCAACAAAGTAGCGTAAGTATTTCCCTTAGTTTTTGGGAACCAAGGTATCAATCCAGTAGGAGGCTCCTCAGAAGTCCCATGCACCTACACAAACAAACAAGAACCGCGCAACCAACGCAATAAAGGGGTTGTCAATCCCTTCACGGCCACTTGCGAATGTGAGAGCTAATAGAGCTAATATGATAAGATAAATATTTTTGGTATTTTTATGATATAGATTGGAAAGTAAAAGATGCAAATAAAAGATAGATGAAAACTTATATGATAAAAGATAGATCCGGGGGCCATAGGTTTGACTAGTGGCTTCTCTCAAGATAGCATAAGTATTACGGTGGGTGAACAAATTACTATTGAGAAATTGATAGAAAAACGCATAGTTATGAGATTATCTAGGCATGATCATGTATATAGGCATCACGTCCATGACAAGTAGATCGAAACGATTCTGCATCTACTACTATTACTCCACACATCGGCAGACTCCTGCCTGCATCTAGAGTATTAAGTTCATAAGAACAGAGTAACACATTACGAAAGATGACATGATGTAGAGGGATAAACTCATGCAATATGATATAAACCCCATCTTTTTATCCTCGATGGCAACAATACAATACGTTCCTTGCTGCCCCTGCGGTCACTGGGAAAGGACACCGCACGATTGAACCCAAATCTAAGCACTTCTCCCATTGCAAGAAAGATCAATCTAGTAGGCCAAACCAAACTGATAATTCGAAGAGACTTGCAAAGATAACTTAATCACACATAAAAGAATTCAGAGGAGATTCAGATATTTCTCATGGATAAACTTGATCATAAACCCACAATTCATCGGATCTCGACAAACACACCGTAAAAAGAGTTACATCGTATAGATCTCCAAGAAGATCGAGGAGAACTTGGTATTGAGATTCAAAGAGAGAGAAGAAGCCATCTAGCTAATAACTATGGACCCGAAGGTCTATGGTAAACTACTCACAACTCATAGGAGGGCCTTGGATATGATGTAGAGGCCCTCCGTGGTCGATAGCCCTTCCGCCGGAGCGCCGACGAAGGCTCCAAGATGGGATCACGCGGATACAGAAGGTTGCGGTGGTGGAATTAGGTTTTCGTGGTCTATTCTGATGGTTTCAGGGTACGGGTGTATATATAGGAGGAAGAAGTAAGTCGGTGGATGCTCGAGGGGCCCACAAGGGTGGGGAGCGCGACAGGCACCCTCGTGGCCGCCTCGCTTGTTGCTTGACATCCACTCCAAGTCTCCAGGTTGGCATTTGTTCCAAAAAGATCGCTCCCGAAGGTTTCATCCCGTTTGGACTCCGTTTGATATTCCTTTTCTTCGAAACACTGAAATAGGCAAAAAAACAGCAATTCGGGCTGGGCCTCCAGTTAGTAGGTTAGTCCCAAAAATGATATAAAAGTGTAAAGTAAAGCCCATAAACATCCAAAACGGGTAATATAATAGCATGGAATCAAAAATTATAGATACGTTGGAGACGTATCAAGCATCCCCAAGCTTAATTCCTACTCGTCCTTGAGTAGGTAAATGATAACAAATTTTTTGATGTGGAATGCTACCTAGCATAATTCTCAATGTAATTTCTTTATTGTGGCATGAATGTTCAGATCCAAATGATTCAAAATAAAAGTTCATATTGACATAAGAAATAGTAATACTTCAAGCATACTAATAAAGCAATCATGTCTTCTCAAAATAACATTGCTAAAGAAAGTTATCCCTACAAAATCATATAGTCTGATTGTTGCTCTATGTTCATCACACAAAGTATTTAATCATGCACAACCCCGATGAAATGCCAACCAATTGTTTGATACATTAATAATCTCAAACTTTTTCAACTTTCACGCAATACATGAGCGTGAGCCATGGACATAGCACTATATGTGGAATAGAATGGTGGTTGTGGAGAAGACAAAAAAAGGAGAAGATAGTCTCACATCAACTAGGCGTATCAACGGGCTATGGAGATGCCCATTAATAGATATCAATGTGAGTGAGTAGGGATTGCCATGCAACGGATGCACTAGAGCTATAAATGTATGAAAGCTCAACAAAAGAAACTAAGTGGGTGTGCATCCAACTTGCTTGCTCACAAAGACCTAGGGCACTTTGAGGAAGCCCATCATTGGAATATACAAGCCAAGTTCTATAATGAAAAATTCCCACTAGTATATGATAGTGACAACATAGGAGACTCTCTATCATGAAGATCATGGTGCTACTTTGAAGCACAAGTGTGGTAAAAAGGTTAGTAGCATTATCCCTTCTCTCTTTTTCTCTCATTTTTTATTTGGCCTTTCTCTTTTTTTAATTTGGCCTTTCTCTTTTTTTATAAAGTCCGACGTCTCATCCCGACTTGTGGGGGAATCATAGTCTCCATCACCCTTTCCTCACTTGGGACAATGCTTTAATAATGAAAATGATCACACTTTTATTTACTTACAACTCAAGATTACAACTCGATACTTAGAACAAGATATGACTCTATATGAATGCCTCCCGCATTGTACCGGGATATGCAATGAATCAAGAGTGACATGTATGGAATTATGAAGGTGGCCTTGCCACAAATACGATGTCAACTACATGATCATGCAAGAGCAATATGACAATGATGATGCATGTCATAATAAACGAAACGGTGGATAGTTGCATGGCAATATATCTCGGAATGGCTATGGAAATGCTATAATAGGTAGGTATGGTGGCTGTTTTGAGGAAGGTATATGGTGGGTGTATGGTACCGGTGAAATTTGCACGGCACAAGAGAGGCTAGCAATGGTGGAAGGGTGAGAGTGCGTATAATCCATGGACTCAACATTAGTCATAAAGAACTCATATACTTATTGCAAAAATCTACAAGCCTTTGAAAACAAAGTACTACGTGCATGCTCCTAGGGGGATAGATTGGTAGGAAAAGACCATCGCTCGTCCCCGACCGCCACTCGTAAGGAAGACAATAAATAAATAAAATTGTGCTCCAACTTCATCACAAAGCGGTTCACCATACGTGCATGCTACGGGAATCACAAACTTCAACACAAGTATTCCTCAAATTCATAATTACTCCACTAGCATGACTCTAATATCACCATCCTCATATCTCAACAATTATCAAGCATCAAATTGATCATAGCATCCAATTCACTTTCTATGATAGTTTTTATTATACCCAACTTGGATGCCCATCATTCTAGGACCAATTTTATAAGCATAGAAAATACCATGTTGTTCTATAAGACTCTCAAAATAATATAAGCGAAGCATTAGAGATCAACAATTTCTACAAAATCAAGCCACCGCCGTGCTCTAAAAGATATAAGTTAAGCACTAGAGCAAAAATTATCTAGCTCAAAAGATACACTACAAAAAAAAGACACATCCGTGACATTTTGGGCCGAATGAAATTTTTTTCTGTCATACTTATGACACTTCTATGACGATAATTGTGACAAAACCCGGTATTATCATAGATGTGGTGGGCTCCTACTTCTATGACAAAAAATCATGACAGAAAATGGGCTTTTCATCCTGGGCAGGCCGGAGACGCAGCTGCATGACATTCTTTGGGCCGTCCATGACGGAAAAAACCGTGGTAGAAGCGAGGGCGAGGAAACTTTCATGAGTTCCCTTCTTACGTGGGAGGTCGGGGCCGAAAGCGATGCGTGTTTCTCGTACACGACGCTGCTGCGTGTGTCGCGGCGTTGATCTAATCAATCCGAAGCGAGGCGTTGGGCTCTAACTGAACCCGAGCAATTGCACTGCAGGCTACGCGTTATTGAACTCGAGCGATTGATTGATGGCTGTTAACTGAACCCGATCGAGCGATTCCTTCGCTACTGCTGCTAACTGAAGCCGATCGAAGCTGCCTCTGTAGATGAACAGTGAGCTTGCGGGGGGGGGGGGTGGATGAAAAGTGAGCGGTGGGGGTGGATGAACAGGACCCCGTGGCGTTGCCTCTAGATGAACAGGACCCCGATCAATCAAGCCGGTTGGGGCTGGATGAACAGGACCCCGTGGAGGGCTGGATGAACAGGACGACCCCGTGGAGGACTGGATGAATTGTAGATGGTGGAGGGGTGCCCGTGGACGGGTGTTTGAACAGTAGCCGGTGGAGTAGCACACGGTGGAGGCTGAATGAACAGGAGCCCATGGAGGCTGGAGGAGGTCGACAGTGGAGATGAACAATATCCCATGGAGTCTCGTTTTGCAGTACGCCACACCCCTCCCGATGAACAGGACCCCTATTTTGACCGTAGCGCTCCAACACAAGTCTGTTTCGTCCGTTTTGCGGTACGCCACACCCATCCCAATCAATAGGACCCCCGTTTCGACCGTAGGAGGTCCGTTTCCTCTGTTTTGTGGTACGCCACACCCCTCCCGATGAACAAGATCCTGTTTCGAATGTGGCCGGTCGAACACAAGGCCGTTTCCTCCGTTCTGTGGTACGCCAGGCCTCATTTCCATCGCCTGTTCCGTCCAAGCCGGTTGGCTCCCACGCGTTCCGTTGCCTCCCGATGAACACGACACATTCCGTTGCCTCCCCATGAACATGACGCATTCCGTTGCCTCCCCATGAACATGACCATGACACAGTTTCTCTGTTCCGACCCAGCCATGTACACGAGCCCTGGCCGTACGTATGCGCGAGTTGGCATTCGAGACCCCACCAGATGTAATGCGTGCGCGGGTCAGATTTACTTTCTTGCACCTCGCCGTTATGCGACGCGTGTACATGCTACGTGCGCGCCTCTACTATGACACGTGCTTGCCTCTACTACGAGACATGCGCGCCTCTACTATGACATGTGCGCGCCTCTACATCGACCAGTATGTACGTACACGTTCGTGACCAGAATGACAACGGTACGTACGCTTCGACCAGGTGGGTCCCGACTGTGAGGCAATTCCTTGCGTGCGAAGATGTAGCTGGTGGGTGCCAGCAGTCAGGGGGGCGAATCATTTTTTTTGCCTGGACGCACCTCTTTGCGTTTGAAGATGTATTTGGTGGGTCCCAGCAGTCAGGGGGGAAACGTTTTTTTCACGAAATACAGTGGCCCGTACGGTGGGTCCCTGCTGTCAGGTGGAGGTATCATTATTTTCCACCTAATAAGGAGGCACTTCCTTGCTGCGGCCGTGGACCCAGCTGTCAGCCTCTCAACGTACAGTCCACGTCCAATGGAAGTCGTTCCTTGACCATGTTGACCACGCCGGGCCGAGAGCACCAGGGCGGTGGACGACGGCGATGCCTAGGAAGGGGACAACGCAGAGCCGGGGAAGACGCGAAGTGGAAGCCCGCGCGGTGAGGAGTACGAGGGTTCACTGGTTTGGCTGTGGTGTGAGGCTGCCGTTGCCGCAGGGCCTGGCCAGTGATGGGAATAGTAGGGGCAGTGAGGCCTCCGTGGCAGCACAGCTGGCCATGGGAGGCAGGAGCATGTGGCATGACCGGCGCTGCTTTGGGTGGCTGGAGCAAGAAGACCAGAGGTTGAAGAAGAACTACGGCCGTTGGATGGACATCGTATGGTCACTGGAGCTAGAATCGTTCATATTGACTAAGTTGACAAAGCCCTTCGTCCTCGTCAACTTAGTAGGCCCACAAGTCAGCCTCCCACCAAGGTGTGTCCCAGCTAGTAGGGGGAGTATTCTTTTTTTGTGCGTAATAAGGAGGCACTTCTGGTGGGTCCGAGCTGACAGCGGGGGGAACATTTTTTTGTGAAATACGATGGCCCGTCCGGTGGGTCCCAGCAGTCAGGGGGAAACATTTTGTCGGTGTACTAAGGTAGGGGTACCTCAGTACCCCAACTTGTGCACGGGCGGTTGCAGCTCCCCGCGGCAGGGTTTACCACGTGCTCGCCGGAGACCTTCATGCTCCATATCAAACCACTCAAAGACGAAGCATACAAGACAGAAGATCGAGACCCCGGCAAGCGGAGTTTGCCGGGAAGGCCGTTCCAGGCTCAAGGTTACATCATTCACGCAAGGCCCTGGCAAGAGGAGCTCGCCAGGAAGACTAGAAGATTACATCGTAGAAGACATGCCTTGGCGCTATATGCGTCCCGGCGAGGGCACGGGGAGCGACAAATTACAGAGCCCGGCAAGCTCCCGGGTCCGGCAAGATCAAGACCCCGGCAAGATACTTGCCGGAGAATTCTGCCAGTGTGCCGCGCTCAGCTCATCAGCCCACGCGTCGCCCTAGGGCCTTTCCAGGACGCTGGGCGGATGGTCAGTGCAGCCCGGGGACACGGTGGCACTTCACGGTGGTGGATCCATCGCCGTGGCGACGGAGACACAAGGGCGGAGCTTTTGGGGTCGACGGCGACGGCATTAAATGCCCTTGTCCCCATCACAAAGTAGGTAGCGACCATCGCTCACGCCCGTAGCTTCACTGTTCCCAAGACTGCTCCAACTACCACCTCTTTTACATTTTACCCCTTTCTCCCACGCTGACACTGTCGGTGACCCCTTGCACTATAAAAGGAGGCCCATGCACAATGTGGAGGAGGTTTTCGCTCGAAACCTTCGCAACACTCACGCTTCAGTGTAGCTGCCATCAGAGCTCTTCAAGCTCCCGAGCTCAATACAAACCAAGGCAGGAGTAGGGTTTCTGCGTCCATCGCGTCCGAACTCGGGTAAAACCGCCAGCGTGCTCGCCACGATCCGCTCTCAGTGCTCCCTCCGCCTCGTACCGCATGAGACAAGGGCTCGGCCCCATAGGTGTTCGTGGCGGCGCTCTCCCCCGACATCTTTGGCGCGCCCGGTAGGGGCGTCGAGGTTGTGCGGACTGATCCGGCGCTCACGCGGGCGCGTTCTTCATCAACCTCTCGGTTTCATCAGCAGCTTCATCAACAATTGCGCCATGGCCCGAAGAGGAAGGCTTGGAGGTTGCGAGCCCGCTGCGTCTCATCCGCCGCCACCAGAGCCAACGGTGGGCGGAGGAGACGCCATCGGAAGGGTGGTCGCCGGCGAGACACTCGCGCGCCACCAGATCCAAGGACAAGACGGATGGCCGCGCCTCGGTCTCCGTGGACGCGTCGCGTCCATCTCAGCACACGACAACCCAGCAGCGCCATACCACGGGAGGTGGTATCCGCCGCCTTTGGGCAAGGACACTCGAGGCTCGCGGGATGCTTCGACCACCGTCCGCACATGCAAAGCGAAGGCGCTGGCAGACCTGTTCCTCCTAACGCCGTTAGAGTCCGAGCATATCCGCGCCTCGCGCCGCCGCCCGCTCCCCTCCACTCCGCAGAAGCGCTCGCAAGGCGCGAATCGCTCGACTTCCTCCAGCGGCGGACAAGGCCAAGACGGAGGGCTACCATCGAGCCTGATCGCCGCTAACAACGACTCTTCACAGCAGCCGGCGACCTCGCGGCCGCGACAAACTGAGAAGACGAAGGCCGACGGCGACAAGACCGCCGGGGGTGCAACCACCGTGCACTCCCCGCCGCGGAAGCGAAAGACGCCGCCCCGCCGGAGCAGCGCCGACGACGGCTCCACGGCATCGTCGGATCCGCGGGCTCGTCGGGATCAACGCCAGGTCCTCGACGACCGGCGACAAGAAGACGCTCGGACCACAATCGAGCGCCGCCGAGAAGCTTCAGCGACAATCGACGAGAGCTGGGAACACTGCCGACGCTGCGCCGGTGAACCAGCGACTTGTCGACGCTGCGAGCTGCCTGCGTTCACCCGCGAAGCTGCGGGCCCAAAGGCCTCAAAGATGAAGAATTTCAAGCCCGACGTGCGGGAGAAGTACGACGGCAAGACGCACCTCGAATTCCTCGGTGTCTACACCATCGCGGTGCGAGCTGCTGCGGGCGCGACGAGAAGATTCTGGCGAACTACTTCCCGCTGTGCTTAAGCGAACGCTCGTTTGGCTTATGCACTTGCCGAAAGGCTCCATTTCCTCTTGGGCAGACCTTTGCCATCGGTTTGTTGGCGCCTTCATCGGCGGCCACAAACCTCATGGCCAGAGAGCGATCTCCACATTTTGGCCCGTAGGAAGGAGAATCCTCGCAAGTATATCCAACGCTTCAGCCGTGTGCAGACAACATCCTCGATGTCCACCTCGCCACGGTTATCGCCGCGTTCCACCGTAACGTCGCGAACCGCCGCATGCGTGAAGAGATGGCGATGACCAAGATTCGGGATGTCGTGAGCTCTATGCTCGGCCGATAAGTGACGCGACGGAAGAGGGGAGGAGACTCCGGGGAGGATGCCGGCGCAGGAGAAAGCGACAATGACGACGCCGCTTCCGCAAAAGAAGAGACGGCGGAACAACCAAAGGAAGAACAAGAAAGAGGTGCTTGCCGCCGAGAAGTCCGCAAGGAGGCTCCCGCCAAGCAAACACAGGCTGGCTGCTCCGGCAAGGAGCTCTGCCTCAGAAGGCGGCCGACAAGCAGGACGGCTCCGACAAACAATACTGCAAAATCCACCGCACCAAGGGCCACGATCTCTACAACTGCAAGCGCGTCGATTATCTCGTCGAGCAGCAAAAAGCTGAGTACGAGAGGCGCGACAAGGAGAAGGCCCAAGGTGGCGGAGGAGAGCCGAGCAAGAAGCGGCCGTTCAATGGCCGGGGAGGGCGCCGCGGCAAGGCCAAGCAGCGGCAAGGTGATCGACCTCCCCGGGGCCGCGACAAGGATGAAGAAGACGACGACGAAGATATGGAGGATGAGGATAACAGCGGCGAAGTTCCGAGAAGGCCACGGAGGTCCTGCATCGACGGTGGCGCTTCTCGCACACCTCCCACCGCCAGCCTAAAGCAGGGTGCGTGAGGTGAATGCAGCGAGCCGCCTGTGGAGTCGAAAGCAGTCCTCAAATGGTCCAACCGCCCATCATTTTTGATCTTGAGGATCACCCCGACCGCACCACCGCGGTCGGGTGCTTGCCGATGCTGGTCTCGCCCACCATCCGCAACCTCAAGGTCACCAAAATGTTGGTTGACGGCGGGGCGGGCTAAACTTGATCTCCTCTCTGTGATCAAGAAACTCCAAATTCGGATGGCGAAGCTCAAGAGACCGGTTCTTTCCAAGGAATCAACCCGGACGGAGTAAGCCCAAGGAAAGATCACTCGCCGGTGACCTTTGGCGGGAGCTCAATTTCAGAACTGAGCGCATCACTTTCGACGTCGCCGATATTCCATTGCCATACAATGGAATACTCGCCGCCCCGCCTCGCCAAGTTCATGGCAGCTTCCCATTATGCTTACAACATACTCAAGATGCCGGGCCGATAAGCGCCATCACCGCCCACGGCGACAAGAAGGATGCGCTTATCTGCGCCGACAAGATCTACGGGATGCGGCAGCTGCGCCGATAAGAATACACGTGCCGCTGAAGCTCCCGGGGAAGAAGACGAAGACCAAGTCCGACAAGTGCTCGGGGCCCACTCCGCAACCGCACCTCTTCGAGTGCTACGCTGCCGTCGAGGACGCCCCGCCGAGCTCCACCGCAAGAGTAAAAAGGAATGGCGCCCGCCGCAACCAAGAAGGTGTCCGCCAGGAGGACGGCATCGGTGGTACCTTCACCATCGCCCACACTTGACAACAGAATAGGAAAGCGGCTGCCGTTTTCCTCGCGGGCGAATGTCGATGTGTTTGCATGGCAACCATCCGACATCCCCGGTGTTCCTGTGAAGGTGATTGAGCACAAGCTTGCTGTTTGCCCTCATCGCGTGCCCATCAAGCAAAAAGTGAGGAAGCAAGCCGTGAGCGCCAAGAATTCATCAACGAAGAAATCAAGAAGCTAGAGGCAGCGGCCTAGTTAGAGGTGTGATCCATCCGACGTGGTTAGCAAACCCGATTAAATGCGTGCGCAAGGCCAACGGGAAGTGGAGGCTGTGTATAGACTTCACCGATGTGAATAAAGCATGTCCTAAGGATCCATTCCCTTGCCGCCATTGACGACCAGATTGTTGACTCCATCGCGGATGTGAGCTACTCTGCTTTCTTGATGCATACTCGGGCTATCACCAGATCTTTATGGCCAAAGAGGATGAAGAGAAGACTGCATTTATCACTCCATGTGGCACTTATTGCTTCGTACGCATGCCATTTGGACTGAAGAACGCAGGATCAACATTTGCAAGGGTAGTGTATACTGCTTTTGAGCCACAGATCCACAGAAATGTAGAGGCCTACATGGATGACATCGTGGTGAAGAGCAAGAGCAAGGATACGCTGATTCAAGATTTGGAAGAGACATTTCAGAACCTGCACAAGATACAACTTAAGTTGAACCCCGAGAAGTGCGTCTTTGGAGTTCCCTCCGGCAAACTTCTCGGGTTCTTCGTGTCACAGAGGGGGATTGAAGCCAACCCCGACAAGATTAAAGCCATTGAGCAGATCGAAGCCCCGAAGCGAGTCAAGGATGTCAGAAGGCTTGCAGGTTGTGTGGCTGCCCTCAGTAGGTTCATTTCTAAGTCTGCAGAACGCGCCCTACCTTTCTTCAAAATCTTGAAGAAGGCAGGTCCCATGAAGTGGACTCCGGAAGCGGAGGCAGCGCTGCAGATTTGAACGGTACTCATCCTCCACCCCAATACTTGTCGCACCTAGACCACGGGAGAAGTTGTCTGCTGACCTAGCGGCAACCAACCAGTGGTTAGTGCTGCGTTAGTAGCGGAGAGGGAGTCCGACGAGGAGGTTACACCACCGCAAGCGAGTCCAGCGACAAGCGGGGGCTGCTCCGACAAGCTCCGCCCCGACAAGGACAACTCTGCAGCAGAACAGGATGAGGTGCGGAAGAAGATGGTGCAGCGCCCGGTGTATTTTGTAAGTTCCCTTCTCCAGGGGCTAGATCAAGATACTCTGAGTGCAAAGTTGCTTCGGCCTCCTCATGGCCTCGAGAAAGCTGCGCCATTACTTCCGTGCACACGAGATAACAATGGTCACTCGCTTTCACCAAGAGGATATTGCACAACCCGAGCGGTGCAGGATCGCTGAGTGGGCACCGGAGCTGTCGAGCTTTGGGCTCAAGTTTGAAAGTACTTCAACCATACAGAGCCGAGCTTTGGCAGAATTTATAGCAGAATGGACCCCAACGCCCGATGAAGAAGTCCAAGAAACAAGTACACCTGCATAAGAAGCGACAAGTGAATGGGTAATGTACTTTGATGGTGCCTTCTCGCTGCAAGGCACCGGTGCGGCGTGGTACTCATCGCGCCCACGGAGAGCACCTCAAGTATGTTATCCAGATGCACTTCCCAAGGGAGCAAGCGACAAACAACACCGCTGAATATGAAGGTTTGCTCGCCGGCCTCGTGGATTGCGGCCAACTTGGGATCGTGGAAGTTGATTGTGCGGGGAGATTCTCGCTTGGTGGTCCGCAAGTTAACAAGAGCTATCGAGCCCTTTGATGGAAGCTTATGTCGATGAAGTGAGGAAGCTTGAGGAGCGCTTTGAAGGTTTGCAGATGGAGCACGCCCCGAGAGCTCGTAATGAAATCGCAGATGGCCTTTCAAAGTGTGCTTCGATGAAGTTACTCAGGAACCGGGACCTTCTTGCTCAAGCTGACTCAACCATCCGTCACACCATCAATTGGGCAGTCCAAGAAGAGAAAGTTGGTCTCCGCGACTACTTGCCGGCGGGTCTCCCCGAGGCCGCCGCCAAGGTCCCCAAGATCAACGACTGTAACGCCGAGGAACAGTTTGCTCCTGCAGATCCCCGGATCTGTGCGGTTAAAGCTTGAAGTGTTCCCGACAAGCCTCGCCCGGCGAGCTTGCCGGGGACCTTCAGCCCGGCAGAGCCGAGGTTCTTGCCGAGAAGCCGAGGTTCCCGCATAACGGCCCTCATGCCTTTAGTCCTTGCCGCTGAGCCCCAAGCTCGGCATGGGCGCAGCAGATCGTCTGCTTTTGCAAACCGGAGAACTTCCCGACGACCCGTAAGAAATAGAGAAGATAACCAGACAGGTCAAGTATGTACCAATTCGTGGATAACGAGCTGTATGTAAGAAGGCTCAATGGTGTCGATTGAAGTGCATCTCCGTGGAAGATGGATGTAAGCTGTTGGCGTAAATACACGGAGGCATATGCGGCCACCACATTGGCGCAAGAAGGGCGCTTGTCGAAAGCTTTCCGCAAGGGTTCTTTGGCAAGAAGCCTCCAAGATGCAAGCGCACTAGTAACCAAGTGTGAAGCGTGCGCCCATGCAAAGCAGATTCATCACCAGCTCAAGCTCTCCAAACAATTCCTTTGTCCCGCCCTTCTCGATCCAGGGGCTCGATATCCTCGGCCCCTTCCCGTCTTTGTCGGGGCTTTGAGTACTTGTACGTAGTAATCGACAAGTTCACAAAGTGGCCGAAGTGGAGCCAGGAGAAAGGTGACAAGACAATCAGCGGTCAAGTTCTTGGTCGATTGTGTGCCGCTTCGGATCCCTAACAGATTATCACCGACAACGGTACACAATTCACTAGTCGCACCTTCATGCAAGACGCCCAAGACCTTGGCGCCAAGGTCTGTTTCGCTGTGCTGCTCACCCGAGGAGCAACGGTCAAGCGGAGAGGGCCAATGCTGAAGTGCTGCGCGACTCAAGACAAGAACTTTCGACAGTGCTGCTTGAGTGCGGAAGAAATTGATAGAGGAGCTACCGCGGCTCTTTGGTCAATCGAACGACACCAAATCGAGCCACCGGACGGACACCTTTTGCTCTAGTCTATGGAGCAGAGGCAGTTCTCCCCATGGAACTCGTATACGGATCTCCTCGAGTGCTCGCTATGATGAGCTCGAGCAAGAGCAATCTGCGCAAGATGATGCATTGCTCCTTGAGGAGGGACGCCTCGTGCTGTCAGACGAGCTGCTCGATACCAGCAAGCCTTGCGCCGCTACCATAGCCGCAAGGTCAAAGCCAGAGTCTCGAGGAAGGCGACCTTGTTCTTCGGCGTGTTCAGTCCGCCAAGAATTCCAACAAGTTGACGCTGGTGGGAAGGCCCTTATCGGGTGAGACAAGTCACGAGGCCCGGTATTGTCCGCCGAGACCAAGAAGGCTTACCGTGAGCAACTCCCGAACATAGAGCATCTTCGCAAGTTTCACCCATAAGGCGCGGTTGCCGTGATCCGCTCCGGCAACCACCTTTTGTACAAGCTTTGCCGCTGTTGCATGTAACCCTTTGTACAAAGCCGGGCGCAGACCCCGTGCATCAGTAAAGTTTCTGTGTTTTGCGCTAGTTGCCTTTCCCATGCTTTTCTTTGCTATTTGCTATTTGCATGTGTTATTTGGCATCTCTTGTGCGACACACATATCCGGTAAGCAATAGCACGCCGAAAGGCCATATACTCGTTTCCCTCTTCTTTTTCCTTGCCTCTTAAGCAGAAGGAACGTTCCCCACGCACAAGTTTGCCGGGGGGGAAGGAAATGGAGGATGAACCAAGTGCCGTTCAAGAAAGAGAAGCTTGCCGGAGAACGCGCAGATCACGAAAGCTAAGTTATTAGAATTTGAGCAGTTCAAAATTTTAAATTTTAAGTTGCCTTCCTTGAACAACCACACTTTGTATGGAAAACCTGTGCGCGGAGGAACCTACCCATGGATAGCCGCACTCTTATCTTGTTTTCGAGCACGCTCAACGATTTAAGTGAGCTGCGACAAGTGTCGCGCCTTTGTTTCGCTTTTGAGTCCGCTCAGCAAGCTAAGTGCGTTATGACTAGTCAGCGGCAAGGTTGCTTGCCGGTAAAGACCTTGGCCAGCAGGCTGCTTCGAAGTTCAAGACTCGGCGCTCGCGCCAAGGGCCCCTTGCCGCAAGTTCCTAGAAGCGAGGGTTGAAGCATACAAAGTTGAGGATCGTAACAGGGAGATAACATCGCATCTATTGATCAAAATAAAGATAATATCTTACAAGGAATAACTTGTCGCGAAGACTAATGAGTTCATAACACCCTATGCAGCAACAAAAGAGATAAAGATAAAGGAGGCCTAGTCTACGCGGTCGCCTCCACCCCGGAGATCTTGTTCACTTTAGCAATGATGTGGGCGACCTGCTCCTTCAGAGCCTCCATGTTCGCCGGCCGCAAGCTGCGAAGAACGCTGGTGAGGTTTATGCCGGGATTGCGGTATACAATCTTCGCCAAGACACGCCCATGGTTCCGTGCACAGCCGGCGTAGTCTCCTCGGCGAAGTCTTGCGCGATCTTCTTCCGTGAGATTTGCAAGGGCCGCGCGATCCCCTAAAGAAGAGGCTGAGCTTGGCCGGGAGGAGATTTGGATCCGGGAGTAGATGAGATGCTCCAGCTTGCGCCAAAGAGCTCTGGTCAATGTCGGACGACAAGATACCAGTCCTCGGTCCATAGCTCGACAGTACGGCGGAAGTGCTCGGCTGCTTTGTTGGCGCTGTCCACCAAGGTTCGCTCCTGGCGGAGCTCCTCCTTCAACTTGGTCTCCCGATCCCGGGCGGCATTAAGCGACTCCCTCATCGCAGAGACTTTCAGCTCAAGATCCTCGATGGAGTCCTTGGCGGCCTTCAACTCGTCGCCCTTCTTGGAAAGACTCGCCTGGAGTTCCGAGTTGGTGTGGGCGTCCTTCTCGCGCTCCGTGTTGAGTGCGGCGACCTTCTCCACGCTCGCCTTCAGCAACTCCTCCAGCTGCGCGACCTTGGCGGCAAGCTCCTCCTTGGCGGTCTCCGCAGCCGCGCGGCTTCGCCTCCTTGAGTTCCCGCCAAGGCCTGCTCCCGAGCGGTAAGGTCTTCCTCGTGGGAGTCGAGGTTGACCTTCACCGGGCGAGTTCTCCTTCTCGCCGGAAAGCTCCACCCGGCGGGCGCTCACTGCTCCTCGGCCTCGGCCTTCTCCAAAGAACCACTCTTGGTACTCCCCGGCGAGCCGCTCACGCTCCTCCGCCACCTCGCGGAGGGCAGCCTGGTTGGCGGCGCTGAGCTCCACCGCACGCTTCTCCATTTCCTCGGCGGCCTTGGCGACGAGGGCCTCCCGGGAAGCGAGCTTCGCCTGCCTGGCCCGGTAAAGGGCCAGGAGCTGGTGAAGCAGCTTCTCCTCCTCGGGCCCGTCGCTCCCGCCGGGCCCCTCGACGATCTTCAAGCCCGCGGAGGCGAGGACCTCCCCATCAAAGGCCTCGCCCTCCGCGGGAGCTCGCGACGAAGAGCCCCACGGCACCTGGATGAAGACGCCGTTGGGGGCTTTCAAGTAGTAGCCGGACTGCTCTTCTCCGGTGGAGGGGTCGGTGACCGGCGCAGCACTTGATGCTCCCGCCGCCTCCGGGCTGGCGGTACGGTCGCCGTCCTCCTCCCCGGCCGCTGCGTCCGCAGCCGAAGCGGTCTCTGACGCATTTGGCCCGGCGGCTCCCGCCGTGTCCTCGGCGACAGGGGCGTCGACACCGCCGACCTGCGTGCCCTCCTCCTCAATAATGACGACTTCCGTCTCCATCTGCTCGGGGGGAGGAGGATCTAGAAGAAGAAGGAAAAGCAAAAGAAGTTCAAGCAAATATCCAACAAGAGACAACGCCAAGGAGACAAAGTTGCAGAACTTACCTTGGCGGGCGTCGTCGTGGCCAGGCTCCCTCGCCGGGGAGCTCTGCCTTGGCGGAGTGGCCGCCCTCGCCGGGCTGCTCGCTCTTGGCGGGGTACTCGCCCTTGGCGGAGTACCCGCCCTTGGCGGAGTGCTCTCCCTTGCCGGGGAGATCGGCCTTGGCGGGGACGGCGGGGCCTGCGGCTCCTCGGGGGCGACCTCCGGGCGCTCCTGCCGCTGTGGCTCCACCTCTGCACAAGTCAAGACAAAAACATCAAGGCATTAGTACAAAGCCAAGATCTTCAAACACGCCCGGCGAGCGAAAGTGCAGAACCCAGACTTACGCTGGGGGCTGCGCTGGGGGCTGCTCCTCGGAGCAGCGCTCGGGTCCGGCAAGCTTGGCTCAAGCACGTCCCTCGTCGCCTTGTGGCGGGCGAAGTCGTCTGCAACCGACCACGGGCACCTTGGCCCTCTTCGCGCGCTGGGCCAAGGTCCTGAAATCAAAGCAAGAAACAAGATTAGCTTCAACAATAATCAAGGCGGAATTTGAGAAGATGAAGATCTTGGATACTTACTCCTGTTCCTCCTCGTCGTCTTCGCCAAGGCGGAGAAGTCATACTCCACACAGCGCGCGCCAGCGGGCGGAGGCGAAGACTCCCTCGGGCGCTATGGCGGTCCTCGGCGCAGCTTGGCTTCCCGAGAAGCTTGCGCCGCCCGGGCGAGCTGGTTGTTGCCGGGGCCTGCGCCCTCGCTTCGCCGCCGCCTTGCGAGGCGCTTGATGGAGAACGCCTAGGGCTTGCCCGGGCGGGAGGTCTCCGACGACGAGGAGAGGTCGTCGGCGAGAGATCCGTGGACCCGCCCGGCGTCCTCGGCGGCCTCGGCGTCCTCCTCCTCCTCCTCACCGGCTGGCTCGGCTGGGCCCAGCGCCTGCGCTCTGCCCCTTTCCTCTGGCGCCTCCGCTCCCTCCGGGCAAGATTCGCTTCTGCGGCGCCTCTGTTCCCTCCGGCAGCGCCACTTCTTGCCGCGGCTCGGCCGCGATTCCGGGATCCCGGAGTGCCTCGAGAGGGGACCCGGCGAGCGGCCGGAGGAAGTTGCAGCAGATCGCAGATCTCCGCCTCCGCTTGGCGGACACATCCGCAGCCTCTGCTTCATCGAGTATATCCAAAATCCGCCACTGCGGCTGCGGCGGCCTCTTCACCCGAAGCTATGTATGCAAGCTCTTGGTCGGTGGTGTCCTCACAGATGCTCCTTGATGTCATCCTTGTTCTTCGCCACCTCCTCAAGGTTGTCGAAGAAGCCGAGGATGACCGATGGATCGGGCGGAATCCACGCGGGTCCACGCCGTCACGAATCACACGCGGCATCATGGGGCAAAGACGATCCCGAGCTGTCTTTGTTGCAGAGGGGCACCACTCCCCGGGGAGGTCTGAACCACTCTGGATGGGCCGGGTCATATTTAAAGAGTTCCCGGACCATCCCCTTCAGCTCCAGCGTCGTGAAGTTGAAGTTCAGCCCGGGGCGCAGCCTCATTATATCCGCTGCGGAGCCGTACTCCCAGGCCGGCCTTTTCCTGTCTTGGAGAGGGGCAATGCGGCGGCGGAGGAAGTCTGCGCCTACCTCTGCAACGGACAGCTTTGCTGCTCGAAGACGAAGAATCCGGATGAGGGCGACGTTGAGCTTGACGTCGTCCGGATCCAGCTCGCTCCAGTCCCTGCCGCGCACGATAGGAGTTGTGCGTGGCGCGGTGAAGTGCTGCGGCTCGTCTTCAACGATCCAGCACCAGTCAGCACGCCACTCTTCCCACTTGCCGCGGAGCTCCCCCGGCAAGTAACACTCCTTCTTGTGCGCATAAAAACCCAAGATATCCCTCCGGAGAGGGGGGTGCCAGCCTCTGCTCTAGGAGTGAAGAAATGCCTAAACAGCGCTACGTTGGGATGAATTCCTATGTAGTTTTCGCACATGTGTGCGAAAACCGCCATGGTAAGGATGGCGTTGGGGGTGAAGTCAAGAAGATGGAAGCCGTAGGTGTGCATGACGTCACAGAAGAATTCAGAAAAAGGAGGGCAAAGACCGCAGTGGAAGAAGGCTGCGAAGAAATAATACCCGCCGGGATAGTTGTCCTTGGTGGCGGCCGGATGAGCTCTGGTCCGAGGATGCGCCTTGGTCTTCTTGGCCCGTAATGGTAATATTTGTTCCAGAGTTCCCGCGCGCTGAGCCGCGGCGAGAAGACGACGTTCCGCTTCCGCAGCAGGGCGAGCTTTGCCGCCTGCTCAGATTTCTCCTTCTTGGTCTTCTCCGCCTTCCCCTTTCCGGTCTTCGGGGCCATGGCGGAGACGGCGAGGGAAGGAGGGCGAAGAGTCCGGCGGCGCCGCAGACGCAAGAGACGGCGGAGGAGATGCGGAGGCGGAGCGCAAAGGGGATCTCTGGAGGAGGAAGAAGATGCAATGAGAGCGAAGAGAGGGGAACCGCCTCCTGCTTCCTCTCGCTTTTATGGGGAAGTGGGGCGCTCCGCTCTCCCATTAAAGAACGTGGGCACGCCCCATCCACGACGCCGCAATCGACGCGTCTGCTGCGGGGAGGCGGCGAGGTGGAAGTGGATTCGACGCGCCGTGGGCGCGTGTGCTCGCAGCATCTGTTTTGGGCTGCCCAACAGCGCTTCGGCACCGTGTGTGGCCCAGCCCGGGGCTCTGTCGGTGTATACTAAGGTAGGGGTACCTCAGTACCCCAACTTGTGCACGGGCGGTTGCAGCTCCCCGCGGCAGGGTTTACCACGTGCTCGCCGGAGACCTTCATGCTCCATATCAAACCACTCAAAGACGAAGCATACAAGACAGAAGATCGAGACCCCGGCAAGCGGAGTTTGCCGGGAAGGCCGTTCCAGGCTCAAGGTTACATCATTCACGCAAGGCCCTGGCAAGAGGAGCTCGCCAGGAAGACTAGAAGATTACATCATTGAAGACATGCCTTGGCGCTATATGCGTCCCGGCGAGGGCCCGGGGAGCGACAAATTACAGAGCCCGGCAAGCTCCCGGGTCCGGCAAGATCAAGACCCCGGCAAGATACTTGCCGGGAGAATTGCGCCAGGTGCTCGCTCCCACTCATCAGCCCACGCGTACGCCTGGGCCTTTCCAGGACGCGCGGCGGATGGTCAGTGCAGCTGGGGACACGGTGGCACTTCACGTGGTGGATCCATCGCCCGTGGCGACGGAGACACAAGGGCGGAGCTTTTGGGGTCGACGGCGACGGGCATTAAATGCCCTTGTCCCCATCACAAAGTAGGTAGCGACCATTGCTCATGCAATCGTAGCTTCACCGTTCCCAAGACTGCTCCAACTACCACCTCTTTTACATTTTTAACCCTTTCTCCCACGCTGACACCTGCCGGTGACCCCTTGCACTATAAAAGGAGGCCCATGCACAACGTGGAGGAGGTTTCGCTCGAACCTTCGCAACACTCACGCCGGTGTAGCTGCCATCAGAGCTCTTCAAGCTCCCGAGCTCAATACAAACCAAGGCAGGAGTAGGGTTTCTGCGTCCATCGCGTCCGAACTGGTAAAACCGCCCGCGTGCTCGCTCGATCCGCTCTCTCTGTGCTCCCTCCGCCTCGTCAAGCCTGATAAGGGCTCCGCCCCATAGGTGTTCGTGGCGGGCAGTCTCCCCCCCGACACATTTTTTTCGCGAAGTAGGGTGGCCCGTCCGGTGGGTCCCTGCTGTCAGGTGGAGGAATAATGATTTTGCGCGTAATAAGGAGGCACTTCCTTGCGGCCTCCTGGACCCAGCTGTCAACCTTTCCACGTACAGTACTCTTCTGATGGAAGTCCGTTGTTGACCATGTTGACCACGCCGCGCCGAGAGCACCAGGGCGGTGGACGACGGCGAGTCCTAGGAAGGGGATGACGCGGAGCCAGGGAAGGCGCATCAGTGGAAGCCCGTGCGGAGAGGAGTACGAGGGTTCACTGGTTCGGCTGCGGTGTGAGGCTGCCGTCGCTGTAGAATAACAGGGGGTGTGGGTGAGTAGAGGGATGGCCTGGCTAGCGATGGGAGTATTATGGGGCGGTGAGGCCTCCGCGGCCTCACAGCTGGCCATGGGAGGCAGGAGCACGCGGCACGACCGGCGCTACTTTGGGCGGCTAGAGTAAGAAGACCAGAGGTTGAAGAAGCACTACAGCCGTTGGATGGACATCATACGATCACTGCACTAGAATCGTTTATATTGACTAAGTTGACAAAGCCCTTGGTACGCGTCAACTTAGTAGGCCCACAGCTCGGATTTGGCAGAGAACATGTAGCCCATTTGCGATTTGTAAGAATGTACAGCCCATTTTTTAATTCTAATGGAATTTACTACAACCCATCTATAGTTTGTTAAAAGTACAACCCAACTTCTAGCTAGGACAACGATTAATAATTTCAAACAACCGCTCAAAACAGAATTCAAAAAAAAAATTCCCACATTTTGTTGGTATCCGAAATATTTTTATCCAAAATTTCTAGTCGGGTTAAATATAATTTCAAAATAAAGTTGTATTACGTTAAAATCCAACGAAATATTGCGCGCACTACAAGTAATGAAATTAAAATTTTCACATTCCAAAAATAATATATTTTTAAAACTAATTACACGTTTGGTGCATAGTTACTGCCTAGTTATTATAATTACATTCCATTCTCCCATGATACGGGCTGCTGGCAGCCCTTGGATCTGAGATCAAACAGTCGCATGCTAAGTTGCTGAAAATTTGCAGAATAACCCTCCAGGATAGGACATTCAACCATAGGTCTAGAATCACGCCATGCAACCATTCAATCTCAGATCCAAGGGCTATCGGAATGGGAGAATGGAAAGCCACTACCCTGCCGTTCGCATGCTAGCAGTTCGCTCCTACTCATCCCCGCACGTCCTCCAATACTAAGGTGGTTCGCTCCTAGTCGTCCCGTCCTTTCACATTACGGCAGTTCCACTAATCCTAAACCTCCTCCCAAATCCATGGCATCCCAAATCTCTATGATCGGCGGTGAGTACAAGCTTAGAACCATCACCGGCGATGAGTTCGACGTCATCTACACCCGTTCTTCCGCGACGGTGAAAGGATGCCTTTCAAGCTTCAGACGCATGTTTGAAAACTCACATGATGAGTGGGTCACTGGGCTAGATATTGAGTACACCACAGTCCTGGGATGAGAGAAGGATCTAAAGGACGAAGAGAGGAAGAAGCCCGCCGTGATCCAAGTTTGCGTGCATGACTTATGCTTGGTCTACCACATATGCCATGCCGACGTTGAATGCCTGGATTTTAAGAACTTCCTCGAGAGCAACCTAGTCAAATTCGTCACTGTAAACTTTACGAACGACAAATAAGTCCTGGGTCGGATAGGCCTCATTGTAGGCAACCCCTTAGACCCCCAGAAGAATCGGCTGGTGTCCTCTCGTCAGCCTTCAATGTTGACCCTGGCAGGAGCCATGGTTCATCCTTCGTACGGTAAACTGGAGAAACCTCCATACATGTTTCATCGTTATGCATGGTAGCGGAATGTACTAGATATAGACCACATCCACTAAGCTGCAATGGATGGCTACCTTTGTTTCAAGATCTACAAGGGTTGGATGAAGAGCAAGAGCCAAGTGTGCGGTTCAGTTTAAACGCAACACCCGCCGAGCTCCTCCCGTACGCCCTCAGTTTAAACGAGGCCGGACGCCGGCCAAGCTCCTACCGTCCGCCCTTTATTTACACGAAGCCAGACAGACAGTGGCAAGAATCGCACCGCTCCGCCGCTCCCCCATCTCCTCCTTCACAATTTTCTCCACTCTTCCGATGGCTTCCGAGGAGCCGTTCTCCGGCATATTACCCGGCTGGGTGGCCCGCCGAGCCCTCCGGATACGGGCGAGGCCGCTCGGTGCTTCACCAACCTCGCTTGGCCCGACGGAGCCAATTGCCGCACTAAGTAGGTGCATGGTTCAACAACTCACTGCTCTAGTTCAGCTCGATGAGGAGTAGCGCGTTGCTCCACGCCGGCACGGCGGCGAGCACGCCGGTACGGGCGTCATCACCGAGTATGGTACTGCGCCACCAGTGTCTGCGGTGGCCGCGCCTCCTGTGTCTGTGGGCGTGCCTCCCGTGCCTGTGGCAGTGCCATGAAGGCAGAGACAGAAGCCGGGTGCGTGGAGAGCGACAAGTCGGTGGCCAGCTTCTCCGTGTCCGCCGCCATCATCGAGGAGAAGTAGAACACGGGAGGCCACCGCCACTTGGGACCCATGAAGGCTACCGCCGAGGCGACGACTGCGCAGTCAGGTGGTTCCTTTGCTGCTTCGTCTCTTCCGAGGACCTTCGTCGACCCCGCAAGTGTCTGACAGACATGATGAAGACAAAGGGATCCGCGGGCGGCCATTTAGATTACATACTCCCTCTGCAGCTGGCGGGAAATATTTGTTCTAAGAATGGATAAATTGTATGTATCTATAACTAAAGTAAGTCTAGATACATCCATTTCTAGGACAAGTATTTCCTTTTTTTTGCGGGTTAGGACAAGTATTTCCGGACGGAGGGAGTATTAATTATACCAAGAGAGCCGGATTGGCACCGCTTAGTTCATGTAAATGTAATGAAATCCATCATGTTTATATGAAGATCCTGCTTTTTTTATATGAAATCCTTCATGCTTATATGAAATCAGTCCGTGTTTGCAAGAATTTCATCTGGTTGGTTAGAGTTGTAAAAATGTATGCCGCTGGCGTTTGATGTCTTCCTCCGCGGAAGGAAGCGGGAGGAAATTTGCCGGCTGCCGTTGGAGATGCTCTTATGCTGGAAATAATAGAATGACATCCAATCCATTTGAGTTAATTGCCTGTATGATTGTCCCTTTATAAAAAGTTAATTGCATGTATAGTGTACACGTGACTTGCAGGGTGGCTATAGCTTCGTACAGAAAGTTAAAAAGAAACAAGTCCATCCTTAATCTTGTATTCTAAGTACTCTGTGGGTTCCACTGTCAGTACAGTAGCAAAAGAATTATATATATTAGATAAGTAATATATAATATAAAAATCTAAAGTTAAAAGACATAATTCGAACTCATGTCATCACGTTGCGAGCATCCGACGCTAACCGGCCCAGCACATTTTTGTTGTAGACCATGCTGGAGATATATCTCCATGTCTACTCTTATACTCCATCCGTTCCTAAATATTTGTCTTTTTCATATTTCAAATGGACTACCACATACGGATGTGTATGTAGACATATTTTAGAGTGTAGATTCACTCATTTTGCTCCGTATGTCTTTTTCGTGAAGGGCCGATTTGTCCTTCATTTATTTATGAGGTATCCAGATGGCAATTGCACCACCAAGAAAAGAGGGTAACATCAAAATTATGGACTACTTTTTTGAGTATGTTGGTAAGGTCCGGTCATAGTCACTTGTTGAAATCTCTAAAAAGACAAATACTCCCTCCGTCCGGAAATACTTGTCATCATAATGGATAACAGGAAATGTATCTAGACGTATTTTAGTTTTAGATACATCTCTTTTTGTCCATTTTGATGACAAGTATTTTCGGACGGAGGGAGTATTTAGGAACGGAGGGAGTAGAAAACAGAGTTGGTGATGATGGTGTGCGTGCCATCGTGCAATATAGGCCGTCGGATTTATATCTAACGGATAGGAAAGAAACTATGGCAATTTTGCAAAAATATACCCACACGCCTCTCCACGTTCGCAAATAAGGCCTTCCCTCGTTCAGCCTTTTCTCTCACAAGATAAAGTACTCACACAAATGCATCTTGATGTTCCGTGCAATGGACGAGCAGCTAGCTAGTTTCTTTTAAAATAGTTGCTGCGATAATTGGGTTGAAGTGATATATTTTATGTCTGCCCCGAATGATTTCAGATTCACTAGTAGTAAAAAAGAAAAGGTTGCCTTGTTAATTAACAGAAAACAGGGTGAAAACTATGACATGAAGCCGGTAAAAACAAGGCACACAGGGTTCAGCGTCATCATCACTACAGCTGTGCGCGCGCGAGAAGTCTACATATCGAGGGGGCTACCAAGCGAGGCACCGAGACACAATGTTTGAGAGAGAAACCAATTGATAGATTATGATCAGATTGAGTTGTCACCCTTTTGCTGTCATTGTTGGGGGGGAGGGGGAGGGAGAGAAAGACGTATCGAGAGTGTGCGCGGTAGGCACAGAGGCACAACTAGCGAGTGTGTGTGTGTGTTTGAAAGAGGAGTAGATAGATTATTAACAAGATCGATGTGCCACCCTAATCTTTCGGTGTCGGGTAGTGTGTGTGTGTGTGTGTGTGTATTTTTGAGAGAGAATCCAGTCGATAGATTAGTATCAAGATCGAGGTGTCACCCTATGCCTTCGGTGTTGGGAAGTGTGGGCGTGTGGGTGTGGGTGTGGGTTTGGGGGCGGGGGGCAGTGACACTCACATATCTCTACTCTTATAAAAAAACAGAGTTGGTGAGGATGGTGTTCCTGCCATCCTGCAATATAGGCCATCCGATTTATATCCGTCGGATAGGAAGGAAACTATGGCAATTTTGCAAAAAGATACCCACACCACTCTCCGCATTTGGAAATAAGGCATTCCCTCGTTCATCCTTTTCTCCCACAAGATAAACTTCTCATACAAATGCATCTTGATGTTCCGTGCAACGCATGGGCATCTTGCTAGTAGGGAGAAGGAGTTTGTGTGACACATATCTAGCTATATTAAGGGATAGGTAGATAGCATTTGTGCGAGGCATACTTAAAGCCTCCCGAAGATAAACAAATGGTGTGTGTGTATGCAAGTGCCGGAAAAAATGAAGCGAGAAAGAATGTGCGCCTACATGTACACACATGCTGCGTGTGTGTGTGTGTGTGTGTGTGTGTGTGTGTGTGTGTGTGTGTGTGTGTCTGTGTGTGTGTGTGTGAGAGAGAGAGAGAGAGAAATCTCAAAACAAAAGGTGCTCTGTTGGAATCCCATTGTATGTATTCATATGCTTCTGGAACTCGAGTTAACCTTAGGCATATGTGTGAGAGACATTATTATACTTTGAGACATTAGTGGATGTGGGTGAGCGGAATTAAAGGGGTGGGCATGTTAGACAGAGAGAGCTTGTGTGTTTCTGTGTGAGAGACTTGTAGGACGGGGTAGAAAGACGAATTTAACCCTGACGGAGGGAGAGAAATACACGAAGTGCACGTGTGTGATTCCGATTCCCACAGGAAAATGAGATATGTATGCGTGTGAGAGAGATTGCACAATTCATTCACGTATCACTATCTAGCGATCATGGACGTGCATCGCTTGAACATAAGTCAATATCTACTTCGCATCATGGCCAAAGGTCCAATATCAATTCAATGCTATAAAGATTGGACACTCACATATCACATTTTTTCTATTTAAAAAAACCTTTTCAGTTGTGCATGCCAAAGTTACAGTGATGTTTCTTCAAACAACCAATGTAGCTATCATGTACATGCACCATTGTTACTCTTGCATTCAAATTCATTGGTCTTGGATGATTTAAGTTTCTATTTTGAAGTAATATATGTAATATTCATATATGAATTCAACGGGTACGCAATTTATGAAATGGAGGCTATGTAATCATATGAGGCAACACTTTTAAGTAGCTGACTATAATGCCCATTTCTTTTTGTGCGCCTCTACACTAACACGTCAATGCATTATGTTTAAAGTAAATAACCAATGTCACTAAATTATCTATTTACACGAGAAATACATAGGATGAGCGTTTGATCCCTTTTTTGTGGATGCACCTTGTCAGGACCGGATTTCGGGATATTGATTTCCCAGAAAAATGGCCCTTATGCTCACCAGCCCCAGGATTACTTTTGGCTGGCGAGATACAAACTTGATACAGTAACTCCAAGCAAAGTACATGATATGTAGTACAATACCATTTTGGCCTGTGAGTACAACAAATGGTCTCTAGTGGTTGATGGCGGAAGCGGTTTGTGGTAATCAGCGTCTGTGGAACTCCATTTCCCACAGGAACAGCTGACCAGGTTAACTCCTATCTTCGCGAGGCTGCTATCACCATTGATTAGGTTCCGGGGTTGTCATCTCGTTGCTCCTCTCTGCGCAAGAAATCTGGCCAAGACAATAGCCAAGGACAAGCCAGTGAGTACTTTTAATGTACTCGCAAACATTATGAACACAGGTATAATATAACAAACGATAATCATGCTCTGAAATATTCTATGATCACAACGTTAGTCACAAAAATAAAATCCATGATGCACGCAAACAAGTTATTCACGCAATACATGAATAATGCAATTAGAGAGTAGAAATAGAATGCCTCAGTCGGGCGTCTGAGCGACACCACAGAAAGGGCTCATAAGTGAAATAAGTAACAAACATGCCACAGTCGGGCGTCTGTGCGACGCCACATAAAGGGCTTATAATGTAAATACATAACAAGCATGCCACAGTCGGGCGTCTCAGCGACACCACATAAAGGGCTTATATGGTAAATAAATAAAAAACATGCCACAGTCGGGCGTCTATGCGACACCACATAAAGGGCTTATATGGTAAATAAATAACAAACATGCCATAGTCGGGCGTCTGTGCGACACCACATAAAGGGCTTATATGGTAAATAAATAACAAACATGCCACAGTCAGGCGTCTGCGCGACACCACATAAAGGGCTTATTACATAATAATCACAGTGAATATCCAGGAGGTAGAACCGTCCCAGGGACACTCAATAAGTCAAATAATGAACCTCGTTAGTCCATAATAATAATATTCATAATCATGATATGTCACCGGTCATAATAAATGTTCTGACTTAGTTGTTTTTCCTCCGAAGACCAACACTAAGACCGACACTTGACCCAACCCAGACTGTAGTCCTTAACCATGGACACGGCTATTCGAATAGATATAATCTCTGCAGAGGGTGTACTCTTTACCCGCGAGTAACGGATTCCGTTGGTCCATCCAGACTAATTCCGCTTATGGTCTTTCAGTTGAAAACGCACCCAACGGCACACACCAGCTTGACTCATCGATGTCTGGAATCACCCACGACACTCGTTAAGCAGAACTCTAAGGGGGATGCTACAACCTCGATTAGCATGGGATCACAAAATTTATACCGCGCGCAAACTGGGGAAGCTACCCCCTCGGCTACAACTAAAACACCTATGCCCCCTGACCGGATGACTGGCTTTAATCCATGGCCATGGTACCCTCATCCCTGCCCCTCTATACGGTGTGTGCGAGAAAGGGGTAGACAAATTACTGAACCGTACCCTACCAATGGCAGGGACAAGTGGTAGTATGAAACAAGTGTGGGGGTTACCAGAACAAGGCTCGATCTATGGTCGACTCGGGAGGTTTAAGTATTCCTTGCATGGTTAGCATAACAAATATGTTTTCAACCAACAGACATGACCACCACTCATCACGTCTCACTATGCCGTACCGGACACAATCAGCTCAACGACTGGAGACAAGCTCGTGTCTACCCAAGACAGAGGCTCTCCCGGGTTCCTTCCGGTATGCATGAGAGGCATGTGATGGTGATCACTATATCAAACTCCAAAGGCATGAATCATCAATATGCACTCATGAGTTTGAACATATCCTCACAAAAAAACAACGAACACTCCGAGACGAGAGGTGTTGTAATCGTATCAAACAACACACGACAATATTATGCCAGGGTTCAGAATGCTTGCCTTCAAGTTGTGGGGAGGCAGGGTGCATTCCAAAACTTTGAAAGTTTTCTTCTCTCTCCAAATATCCTATTTAAAATATTTTTGAATCAATATATAGTTTCAAAAACAGTACCAAAAAGTTGTCTAAAATTTTCTGAAATAAATCCTAAAATAAACTAAACAATATTTTAGAGAGGTAGGAAAAAGAATCAACTCATTTGGAGTTATATTTGAAAAGTTATAGATAGTCAAAATTTTGGTCAAAATCTATTTTTAAAATAAAATATAAAAAGAAAAACGTTTGGAAAACTGACCACGTCGAAGGTGTATTTTGGTTTTACGCCTCCACTTATCCAGCGTGGACCGCGCGTGGGTCACTGACAGTGGGTCCAGCGGGCCCACTGGTCAGGTTTGACTAGTCTTCTCTCCCTCCTCCTTCTCTGCCCGAGCGGAGGCGGGACTCCGGCAACGCTTGCCGGCGAACGGCGGCACCGTTCGAGAGACCGAGGGTGGGGATGGATCCGCCAGTCCAGGGCGGTCCTCCCGGTGGTCGCTAGTCAGGTGGGGACGGAGGGAGTCGCCGGCGGCGAGCTTCGCCGCGGCGATAGCTTCGGGATGAAAAGGGGGTTTGAGCTATGGTGGCCTTCGATCGTGTTTGAGCAGCTGGGCGGCTCCGCAAGACGAAGGGGAGTCGGGTGGTGGTGTTGGCTGGCCGGGGGAGGGCCTGGTTGCGACGAAACGGACCGGAGGGCGGCGGTGGCCGAGCTGGCCGGAGACGGGGAAGACGGGCTCCTCTGGTCGATTGCGGGCTAGGGGAGCGCTAGGGAAGTGGCTTGAGGCTGCCTGCGGTCTAGGAGGAGCTCGGGGTCACCATTTATAGTGTAGCTAGGTCGGTTCCCGCCATCCGACCGATTCTGCAGCGGCAGGGCATCATGGCGCCGACGAGCGCTTGCGGACGAGCATGCGGATAAGCTTGGACTGCTCCAGGGGCAACTGGCGCGCGGCTGCGGCTCGAGCGGCGCCGACCGTGGCAGGAGCCCACTGCGGACGCCGCCGTGCCGCCAAGGGCTCTGACAGCGGCGCTATAGGGCACCAGGGGCAGCTTGGCGTGTTCTGGAGAGTGTTCGAGGGTGGGGCACGGCTCTGCAGAGCGAGCAAAAGCCAGGGGCGCGACGCGGCGGCTCGGTGCATGCGCGTGCAAAACATGCGCTCTGGGCGCGCCTAGAGCACACACGCGACATGCTCGATAGAATGCCAAGGTGGTCTAGAGCGCTTAGGTGAGGCTGGCAACTAACAGGACTAGGCTAGGGTTTGCAAGAAAGTTAATGGACAAGGGGGTTAGGCGAGGAGACCAAGCTTGCAATGCTAACTAAAACCCATGTCAAAACTGGCCATGCACACAAGGTGTTTGGCAAAATGCCAAGGGCACCTAGGCATTTCTAGGAGTGGTCATAATCTCCACATTGGGGGTCTCTTTAGGTGTAGGTGATGGTGGCCAGGTTAGTTTGCCAAGGGAAGAAACTTGTTAGTGCAAATATTTGAGAAAATCAGTTTTGGGCAGAAACTAAAGGCTGTCATTTCATGGACCAAAATTATCCCAATGGGTTCATGCTCTTGGACTTAAGGGTTTTGTAGGAAGGACTACAAGTAGGAAAAAGAACCATGGGTAAAAGAGCAAGCAAAAATATGGTTGCAGTACAAATCCTCAAGTTGGACAAGAATGAAAATGAGGTTGATTCACTCAAAATTTTCAAAGGACATAACTGGGTTTTTGCAAAAAGGTGGATAATATACTCCTACTGACCTCCCCTAATTTTGGTAGAAGTTAGAAGGAAATATTTAAATAGGTTGTAGTGAAAAATTGCCCACTGGACCAGATTTGAAAACTTGGTGTAGAGCCCAAAATCTCCAATGAACAGCAGATGTTTTCGCATAAAAGTGACTTAGGGACATCATATGTCATCCCCAAATTTTGGAGAAATTTTTGATGCATTTATCAAATAGTTGCAGTGCAAAAGAGGCTCTGAAAATCACTTTGAAAGAATAAAGCTCAGGAAAAACAATTATGCAAATAAACCCACTGATTAAGAATTGTTTTATTGAGGGAGTATAGAAGTCCAATAATGTTTTTGTAAAGTTTCCACTTGGGGTAAAACTCGCCAATATTAAAGAAAAGGGGTTCTGAAACCAACAGAAAATCCAGAGAGCAAAAAAAAATTAAACTCCAGGCAAAATTTTAATAATTAAAACATGGTTAAATTTTTGGGGTGTCACAACACTACCCCCTTAAAAAAAATCTCGTCCTCGAGATTTGATAATGGTTGTTTTGAAAAAAAAATTTAGTCCTACTATCACAAAAATAACCATCTTGCTCCTGTAATTAAAACGTAGCTACAGTGAGTGGGCAATAAGTGGTGTAAAACTATAGTGTGGCACACTGGCGATGCGTGGAAAAATTTACGGCCAGTTTCTACTATCGGTTACAGTAAATTTAGAATAAACTTCTAAATTACTGAAAATATACGCTGGTCATACCCGAGAGCACAGTGCTCTCTGTGGCTGACGGGTGGACCCGGGGCCCACTGTTGGTCTCTTCTTCTACCTCTGGCTCTCTCTTCTTCCTCTCTCCCGCGCGCTTCCCGCGCTTTCTCCACCGGTGACATCTAGCTCGTAGGGCATCTAGGCCGTACTGCGGTAGTGCGTGGCGTGCTAGCTGCCAGCGCAGCGTGCACTCACCTCGCGGGCCAGTGCGCTGTCGGCACTGCTCGCGGATTCGCCTACGAACACCAGCGATCGAGCGACGAGCGGTGCTGGTGGACTTCGCCCACCGTACACCGATCTCGAGCTATAAAATGAACACGGTGCTCCTTCTTCTTCCTCCATCTGACCTTGCTTCTCCTTCTCCTCCCTTCTCCTCCATTTCTGTCTGCAGGAGCTCGAGACGAGGCTCTAATGGCGGAGGTGATGCCGGACTGGTACGTGATCCTGTTGTGCGGAGGGTTGGTGACATTGCTGGGGCTCTCCGTGCTTCTGTGCGTGATGATCCTCAATGATCGTCGTGATGCGGACGCTCGAGTGTTATCTCTCCGCGGTGGCAGTGATCACGATAATTAGGTGCGGTGTCAGGTGCTAACTACTGTCAGGGTGCCGGAGGTAACTTGTACCCGAGTAATTACTCACAAATCTCTTCCTCTGAGACTGTGGGGTGTTAGGGAGGCGATTAGTTTGGTGCAAAAATGTGTACGAGGATTTGCACTAGGTCGCGTGGTTGGGGTCGTGAGTCTGCTGTTATGGTGCTGCGTGAAATAAAAATCTATGTCGTTAAGAAATGTATGCTGCAACAACTCCGAGAAAAATCTCACTTCAGGATTTACCGAGAGTGAAAACAGTTAATAATTTTTTTTAACCTTAGTAAAATCACTCACATTGATTGAAACCAAAGATTTGATTCATCGCATAAACTTAGGATACCACACACATGTTGCACGCATAAATAAATGCAGGGACCGTAAACACAGCAATGACATCTACAACGACAATGGTAATTGGACAGGGTCCTGAGAAAAGGTCTCTGGAATCGGGGCACACTCTTCTTCTATCGGGGGGAGTGGATTGACCAGTCGATGAATGTGCCTCTCCTGGTTGGGCCTCAGTGGTCTGCCAATTGCGATCTGAGGATTCAAATCAGCGAGGATCTAGAGATACCCCATTACTCGCTGGGTCAAGCGCTCTTGAGCGATGACATACTGCGCAAGGTTGGCCAGTACTAGGTCTCTCTCGATTCGTTCACCGGGAAAAGATGTTACTTCTCCGGGTGCTGCACGAATCGGGAAATAAAAATACCCACGTTCACTGGCATAGGGTACCGCGAATCAAAGGCGTGTAAGCGCTTCATACGTAGCAGCTTCTATGGCCATGTGCGAAGTCGGCATGGATTTCCCCACGAAGGAAGCTTCCGTGGGGTCTTGGTTTGGGTTTGCGGGAGGGACGTGCACCACTGCCCAATATTTCGAGGTGGATGGAGTGATCCTCGATTTGAGCAACTCATACTAGGGTGGATGGATAGCACTCATGGTACCGCAGGTAAAGTCCCACAAAATTTTAACAAAGCTGCCTGGAGTTGCATCTGGAGTTCTCAGATAGATACTAGGGCTCGGCATGGCAATGGAAATGGCTGTGCGAGTGGTGCTCAAGGTGAGGGGTACTTGGCAAGGTCATGGGGTGGCCTTTTATATAGCATTGGGGCTGGTTTATTTACCGCGGTGAAAGGTAACTAGTCGATCGAGTCTGGTTCACGGGGTCGGGGTCAATGCTACAGCTACACACATCACGTAAAAGTGACGTGTCACTGTGGAAGTCGTCGGCGTGATTTTGGTAGCTGTGCCCAAAAAAAATGCAACTGCATGCTCACATATTTAATGCAAGGCTACTATTTAAAATAGAGGCACACAAGCAGGCTGCGATTATTCAAGTCGATGCAAGATTACACGGTTACGGGGCGCGAGCGTACTGAGACTCGGTACTACTCGTGTGACTTAGTCTACCTCGTTTATATCTAAACGAGCTTGCCTTGCGGACGTCGACGCTTCTCCCCGGGTTTTGCCATCGGGATTAGCTGGAGGGGGTTGAGGGGCTGCTGGGTCGGGGTAGCGATGATGACCATCCCGGGGATTGTTGGCCACAATCCCGCTGGAGCGTGTTCCCAAAAGGCGACGAAGCACTTCTGGGGACACCAAATTATTGTGGTCGATGGCTGGGGCAGTCCTCAAGGACTCAATCGGGTGTCCGAACAGCACGACTGGATTGTCGGCGTCGGGCTCATCTTCTCCTCTCGCCGGGGCTCGGCGGACCAGCTCTCCACGAGCTGCAATCAAATCAAGGGTGATTTGATCGAACAGTTCCTCTAGTGCACCTACATAGCGCACTAGATGCAGTAATGCAGGATCCGTCTCGTGATCTCCGTTGACAACCTGGGGTAGCCTACCATAGCCGTCATGGCTGGGGTAGTAGTAGAACAAGCGATAGTCAACTCTGGGCGACAAGTGCCAGAGTTGAACTATAGCCTCTCGAGCAGCTAGTTGAATGGCTAGTGTCTCAAAGGAAGTTGTCCTTCCGGTGAACCTTTAGGGGCGTTCTAGCGACAGACCCCTACCATAGATGTGCACAGTGGCCCAGAATTGGCGGCTCTCACCGCTCATGGGTCCTTGGTACACAACATATTCTGGAGGCTCCTCTAATGCAAAGGCACGGCGGGTGAGGTTTGCTAGCACGGTCACAAATCCTCCAAGGTTGTTTGCTGTGGTTTCATTATGCACGACGGGGCCAGGCATTATGGCTCGGGTTGGGGAAGGAGGTTGTGTTGTGCGGTGTTGAGGTTAGCGTGCCCTTTTTATAGAAACAGAGGGCGGAGTCTTCCTTCGCACGCTTGCGAATGAGACAGTTTAGGTGTCGGTCACTGGCGCGTGATCGACAGGCTTGGCTGGTAGGTTGGGCACCGACTGCCAAAATGTGTCGGGTCACTGTGGGGCAATCTTACGCGAGAAGCTTGGCCGGGGTTAGCTTATGGTCTGGTTGTTTGTTAACCTAGGTTTATTGACCTGGCTAAGATAGGATTAGCCAATGGTCAGCCTTGCTCTGATACCAAGTCTGTCAGGACCGGATTTCGGGATATTGATTTCCCAGAAAATGGCCCTTATGCTAACCAGCCCCAGGATTACTGTTAGCTGGCAAGATACAAACTTGATACAGCAACTCCAAGCAAAGTACATGATATGTAGTACAAGACCATTTTGGCATGTGAGTACAACAAATGGTCTCTAGTGGTTGATGGCGGAAGCGGTTTGTGGTCATCAGTGTCTGTGGAACTCCATTTCCCACAGGAACAGCTGACCAGGTTAACTCCTATCTTCGCGAGGCTGCTATCACCATTGATTAGGTTCCGGGGTTGTCATCTCGTTGCTCCTCTCTGCGCAAGAAATCTGGCCAAGACAATAGCCAGGGACAAGCCAGTGAGTACTTTGAATGTAATCGCAAACATTATGAACACAGGTATAATATAACAAACGATAATCATGCTCTGAAATATTCTATGATCACAACGTCAGTCACAAAAATAAAATCCATGATGCACGCAAACAAGTTATTCACGCAATACATGAATAATGCAATTAGAGAGTAGAAATAGAATGCCTCAGTCGGGCGTCTGAGCGACACCACAGAAAGGGCTCACAAGTGAAATAAGTAACAAACGTGCCGCAGTCTGGCGTCTATGCGACGCCACATAAAGGGCTTATAAAGTAAATACATAACAAGCATGCCACAGTCAGGTGTCTCAGCGACACCACATAAAGGGCTTATATGGTAAATAAATAACAAACATGCCACAGTCAGGCGTCTATGCGACACCACATAAAGGTCTTATATGGTAAATAAATAACAAACATGCCACAGTCGGGCGTCTGCGCGACACCACATAAAGGGCTTATATGGTAAATAATAACAAACATGCCACAGTAGGGCGTCTGCGCGACACCACATAAAGGGCTTATAACAGAATAATCACAGTGAATATCCAGGAGGTAGAACCATCGCAGGGATACTCAATAAGTCAAATAATGAACCTCGTTAGTCCATAATAAGAATAATCATAATCATCATATGTCACTGGTCATAATAAATGTTCTGACTTAGTTGTTTTTCCTCCGAAGACCGACACTAAGACCGACACTTGACCCAACCCAGACTGTAGTCCTTAACCATGGACACGGCTATTCGAATAGACATAATCTCTGCAGAGGGTGTACTCTTTACCCACGAGTAACGGATTCCGTTAGTCCATCCGGACTAATTCCGCTTAGGGTCTTTCAGTTGAAAAGACACCCAACCGCACACACTAGCTTGACTCATCGATGTCTGGAATCACCCACGACACTCATTAAGCAAAACTCTAAGTGGGGAGGCTACAACCTCGATTAGCATGGCATCACAAAATTTATACCGCGCGCAAACTGGGGAAGATACCCCCTCGGCTACAAACGAAACACCCATGCCCCCTGACCGGATGACTGGCTTTAATCCATGGCCATGGTACCCTCATCCCAGCCCCTCTGTACGGTGTGTGCGAGAAAGGGGTTGACAAATTACTCAACCGTACCCTACCAATGGCAGGGACAAGTGGTAGTATGAAACAAGTGTGGCAGTTACCGGAACAAGGCTCGATCTATGGTCGACTCAGGGTGTTTAAGTATTTCCTGCATGGTTAGCATAACAAATATGTTTTCAACAAACAGACATGACCACCACTCATCACGTCTCACTATGCCGTACCGGACACAATCGTCTCAACGACCGGAGACAAGCTCGTGTCTACCCAAGACAGAGGCTCTCCCGAGTTCCTTCCGGTATGCATGAGAGGCATGTGATGGTGATCACTATATCAAACTCCAACGGCATGAATCATCAATATGCACTCATGAGTTTGAACATATCCTCACAAAAAAATAACGAACACTCCGAGAAGAGAGTTGTTGTAACCGTATCAAACAACACATGACAATATTATGCCAGGGTTCAGAATGCTTGCCTTCAAGTTGTGGGGAGGCAGGGTGCATTCCAAAACTTTGAAAGTTTTCTTCTCTCTCCAAATATCCTATTTAAAATATTTTTGAATCAATATATAGGTTCAAAAACAGTACCAAAAGTTGTCTGAAACTTTTTGAAATAAATCCAAAATAAACTAGACAATATTTGAGAGAGGTAGGAAAAAGAATCAACTCATTTGGAGTTATATTTAAAAAGTTATAGACACTCAAAGTTTTGGTCAAAATCTGTTTTTAAAATAAAACAGAAAAAAGAAAAACGTTTCAAAAACTGACCACGTCGAAGGCGTATTTTGGTTTTACGCCTCCACTTATCCAGCGTGGACCGCACTGGGTCACTGACAGTGGGTCCAGCGGGCCCACTGGTCAGGTTTGACTGGTCTTCTCTCCCTCCTCCTTCTCTGCCCGAGCGGAGGCGAGACTCCGGCGATGCTCGCCGGCGAACGGCGGCACCGTTCGAGAGACCGAGGGTGGGGATGGATCCGCCAGTCCAGGGCGGTCCTCCCGGTGGTCGCTAGTTAGGTGGGGACGAAGGGAGTCGCCGGCGGCGATAGCTTCGCGATGAAAAGGGGGTTTGAGCTATAGTGGCCTCCAATCGTGTTTGAGCAGCTGGGCGGCTCCGCAAGACGAAGGGGAGTTGGGTGTTGGCGTTGGCTGGACGGGGGAGGGCCTGGTTGCGACGAAATAGACCGAAGGGCGGCGGTGGCCGAGCTGGCCGGAGACGGGGAAGACGGCCTCCTCTGGTCGATTGCAGGCTAATGCAGCGCTAGGGAAGTGGCTTGAGGCTGCCTGCGGTCTAGGAGGAGCTCGGGGTCACCATTTATAGTGTAGCTAGGTCGGTTCCACCATCGCCGAGGATATGATCGCCGGCCGACTGATTATGCTGCGGCAGGGCATCGTGGCGCCGACGAGCGCTTGCGGATGAGCGTGCGGATAAGCTTGGATTGCTCGAGGGCAGCTGGCGCGTGACTGCGGCTTGGGCGGCGCCGACCGTGGCAGGAGCCCATAGCGGACGCCAGCATGCCGCCAAGGGCTCTAACGGCGGCGCTGTAGGGCACCTGGGGCAGCTTGGCGCATTCTGGCGAGTGGTCAAGGGTGGGGTGCGGCTCTGCAGAGCGAGCAAAAGCCAGGGGCGCGACGCGGCGGCTCGGTGCACGCGCGTGCACAACATGCGCTCTGGGCGCGCCCAGAGCATGCACGTGACATGCTCGACAGAATGCCAAGGTGGTCTAGAGCGCTCGGGTGAGGCTGGCAACTAACAGGACTAAGCTAGGGTTTGCAAGAAAGCTAATGGACAAGGGGGTTAGGCCAGGAGACCAAGCTTACAATGCTAACTAAAAACCATTTCAAAACTGGCCATGCACACAAGGTGTTTGGCAAAATGCCAAGGGCACCTAGGCATTTCTTGGAGTGGTCATAATCTCCACAATGGGGTCTCTTTAGGTGTAGGTGATGGTGGCCAGGTTAGTTTGCCAAGGGAAGAAACTTTTTAGTGCAAATATTTGAGAAAATCAGTTTTGGGCAGAAACTAAAGGCTGTCATTTCATGGACCAAAATTATCCCAATGGGTTCATGCTCTTGGACTTAAGGGTTTTGTAGGAAGGACTACAAGTAGGGAAAAGTACCATGGGTAAAAGAGCAAGCAAAAATATGGCTGCAGTACAAATCCTCAAGTTGGACCAGAATGAAAATGAGGTTGATTAACTCAAAATTTTCAAAGGACATAACTGGGTTTTTGCATAAAGGTGGATAATATACTCCTACTGACCTCCCCTAATTTTGGTGGAAGTTTTAAGGAAATATTTAAATAGGTTGTAGTGCAAAATTGCCCACTGGGCCAGATTTGAAAACTTGGTGTAGAGCCCAAAATCTCCAATGAACAGCAGATGTTTTTGCATAAAAGTGACTTAGAGACATCATATGTCATCCCCAAATTTTGGTGAAATTTTTTGATGCATTTATCAAATTGTTGCAGTGCAAAAGAGGCTCTGAAAATCACTTTGGAAGAATAAAGCTCAGGAAAAACAATTATGCAAATAAACCCACTCATTAAGAATTGTTTTATTGAGGGAGTATAGAAGTCCAATAATATTTTTGGAAAGTTTCCACTTGGGGTAAAACTCCTCAATATTGAAGAAAAGGGGTTCTGAAACCAACAGAAAATCCAGAGAGCAAAAAATTTTAAACTCCTGGCAAAATTTTAATAATTAAAACATGGTTAATTTTTTGGGGTGTCACACACCACTACACCCGTACGATTGGCTGCGCCCGTGTGAACGTCCAATTTATCGGCGCATCATCCCGAGTTATTGTCTTTTTTCTGGGGTGGAGTTCACACCAGTTATTAACTGCTGACGCGTGCCCCGTGTACACAGTCTAGCATGATCTTTCCGCTAGCACGGTCCAAAATTAGTTGAAACTGGATACGAACGATCCCGCGGGCGGCAAAATCTCCCGCCTCGTTCAAAAATTTCTGCCACCTTAGTCTTTAGCATGCGAAATTCCCCTTTTGTCCTTGGTGCACGGAGATCAACAGTTACAATACCGCCCTCATCTACATGATAGGTCGGGGCCGCTTTGGTAACTTCCGGTTCACCCCACTACACGGCACCCCCATTTCCTCTCCCCCTCCCGCAAAACGACCAAGTCCACAGCACCAGAGCATCTTACATCATGCCGTCTGTACTTCATCGCCCTTTCTCCCCTCCCCTCTCGAAACCATAGACTGCTCATCCACCGGCGTACCATAGCCCATCCACTGCCAGCGGCGTCCACCTCGCAGAATCTGCTTCTGCGGCCGCATCTACCCCTCCCACCTCCCCTAGAAACAAGTAGACTGCTCATCCACCACTGTACCACAGCCCATTCAGTGTCGGCCTTGTCCACGGCGCCGGATCTGCTTCGCCGGTACTCTCGTCAACTGTCGCGCATCTGAAGCGGCTCATTCGTACTCCCCACCGGAGACGCTTCGTCCACACCCCCTGGAGCCGCCCCATCGACAACCCCGTTGACGGCCTCTGATCCTCTTTGCCGACACCTTCCTCAACCCTACCGGAGCCGCTTCGCCGACACCTTCCTCAACCCTACCGGAGCCGCTTCGCCGACACCATCGTCAACCCTACCAGAGTAGCTTTGCCTATACCATTCTCAACCCTACCGGGCCGCTTTGCCAACTTACAAGTCCACGGCCTCAGATCCACTAGCTCGCACCCTCATCCAACCTACCGGAGCAGCTTCTGATGCCCCGTCCATGGCTGTAGATCCACATCATCGACACCATCCTTAACCCAACCACCGGAGCAGCTTCTGACGCCCCGTCCACGACCGCAGATCCGCATCTTCGACACCATCCTTAACCCAACCACCGGAGCAGCTTCTGACGCCCCGTCCACGGCCGCATATCCGCGTCATCGACACCATCCTTAACCCAACCACCAGAGCAGCTTCACCTACATCGTCATCCACGGTCACAAATCCACTTCGCCCACACCGTAGTCCACCCTACCGGAGCCGCTCCACAAACACCCTACTCGACGGTTCTAGATCTCCTTACCGGACCCCGACAGCCAGCGCAACATCATCACCCTTGACGTTTCTAACCTGATTCCCACCGTCTGGAGAGATGCCAAGCACCCGCCACGGCCTAGGTACTTGTCACCTTTAAACCCGTCCAGCATCACCTGCCCGATGTACTTCAAATATACTAACCGGTCGCTGTTACCTGTTATGCAGCTAGCAAAAACTACAAGGACTACATTTCTTCTGGATCTAACAGCTTGGCCAACCAAGATCCTGGACTGAGGCATTGCTATGATCTTGTAAGTGCGTCTCTCTCTCTTGTATTTTTCTCGGCTCGCCAAATGCTTTGCTAGGATTTTCGACTAGTAATCCCTTTGTGCGCATAATGATTTCTACTATCGGCTGCTAAATTAGATATGTAGATGTCATACATGATACTACCTCGCACCTCCGCTCCTAAATATAAGTCTTTCTAGAGATTCCACTATAGGCTACATACGGAGCAAAATGAGTGAATCTACACTCGAAAATGCATCTATATACATCTGTATGTGGTCCATAATTTGAATCTCTACAAAGACATATATTTAGGAACAAAGGCAAGACATTACACAAAATCGTAGGTGGCATGTAGGAATTCCAAAGGCACTACATTAGGCTCCCTTAGAGTGCCTGCTAGTCCAAAGATACAGAGTCATGGCTAGTTTATGGTATGCACACAATCGTTAATTGGTGGTTTAAATATGCGCAAGGGATATGCAATGTAGTATCATGTAGAGATGTCTGAAATTAGCCGTGTCAACTTGCAGATAGGGTTACACAATGAAAAAGTACAAGATGTATGTGGCAATTTCATGGAACATCACAAGAAAGGAGAGGCAACGGTGAGCCTATATAGTGTGTTATGGTACGTCACTCCTCCATTGCAATCATCGTGACATGTTATTTGTATATCAGTTCTATTAGCCAAGTTTCTTAGGGACAGTTATTACGAGTTATCCTAAGAAAATAAGCACCTGTGAATATATCTCCATGTAATAAGCCAACCAGTTCTTTTCATTGCGTTTTCAGCTTATCTTTGGTATGATCAGTGGAAAGTCTAGATTGCATTATATTTTTTTCATTTTGCTGCCCATATGAAAATTAATTTGACTTGCAAACATCACAAATTGAACCTAGTGTAGTAATTAATATGATAGGAAAATAGACCATCACTATTTGCTCAAAATGCAAATACGAAGATACCATCTACTTGGAACAATCTACATTGGTCAATGTTTTCCATAGAGATCCCATTACCTAATTTAAATGAAGAACGCATGACCCACATTTAAATAAAGAACAATTATTTATTGAAATTTGATGGTCCAAGTGGCTGGTTATTATCATATAGCAGCACCACCTAAAAGAATCATATAGCAGCAGCAGCAGCAGCTCATAGCAACTCATCATACAGCAGCAGCTGTCTGCAATTCATCATATACCAGCAGTAGCTCATAGCAATTCATGATATAGCAGCAGCAGGAGCATCTCATAGCAATTCATCATATAACAGCAGCAGGAGCAACTCATAGCAATTCATCATATAGCAGTAGCAGGAGCAGCTCATAGCAATTCATCATATAGCAGCAGCAGGAGCAGCTCATAGCAATTCATCATATAGCAGCAGCAGGAGCAGCTCATAGCAATTCATAATATAGCATCAGCAGGAGCAGCTTATAGCAACTCATCATATAGTAGCAGCAGCAGCTCATAGCAATTCATCGTATAGCAGTAGCAGCAGCTCATAGCAATTCATCATATAGCAACAACAGCTCATAGCAATTCATCATATAGCAGCAGTAGGAGCAGCTCATAGTATTGCATCATATAGCAGCAGCAGAAGCAGCTCATAGCAATTCATCGTATAGTGTATCAGAATGAAAATTTGGCAAAAAAATAGAGGAGATCCTCACCTTGTTGGATGAGCTCATCCTTCAATAGCACCTCAAGGCCATGGCCTGGGAGGAGGGGAGGGGGAATAAGGTGCCTTCCGTCGTAGTGTGGCATCAGCCGTTGTTGTGCAGCTCCCGTCGGAGTAGTGCGTTGGATGAACCACGGTGGAGCAGCTGCTCGAGACCATGAGAATGAGGGGTGGCGCCAGAGGGAGGAGCAGCCAGGGAGATTTTCCCCTACCTGCCGGCCATGTAGCCTAGCTGGACATAGCATCGTCGAGGACCAGGCCAGATGGGACCAGTGGCGACGGCTCGCTGGAGGAACCCTAGTGCTGCAGGCAGGGGATCGAGGTAGAGGGAAAGGGGAGAGGAGAGGCAAGCGGACAAGGCAATGAACGCTTGTGTGTTTGTTTTTACTTGAGGGTCAGGTGTGACATGGGCGCTAGAAGTTGCATTTTGAGTGTAATATAGGCAGACAACAGAGTCATTTCAGTATTCCCCTTCCCTTCAATTTTTGGTGAGGTTCTACCCGAAACACCTCCCTCCAAAGCGAAATTAGTTAATCACAAGCCCATAACTCAAAAATGATATATTGACATCTTTTATGGCTTATTTTTACAATAAGCCCTGAAAAGGCGGAATCGAACTGGCCCTTAACCTGCAATTCAATTGTGCGTGCAATGATGAATCACTCCTGCCTGCTATAGTGTACATTTAGGCATCATCATACATGGCATAACCTAATACACGCGCATTCCACTGTAGAATCTGGAATATTCAATGTTTATGTTAGTTCATATGTTGCACATAATGTTTAAATGCCCCTTAAATCTGGTCAGTCAAGTGATGGTATTCAAGCCTCCTTCTTTGCTTCTTTTCTTGATATGCAAGATTTGCTCGCACATCTGTTCAATTGCTTGTTTGCATCAGCCAGCCATACTAGGACTGTTTGCTTTGATTACTTGCTGTTCTTGACCTGACACTCCAATAGAGCTTGTCAATGATTTAAACACTAAGGGCTGCTATAGTGGGGCCTTGTCTAACTCATAGGTGGCATAAAAGTTTTGCTGTACACTAAAGTAGGCTCTCCAAGAGTACCTGGAGGTCCAGTTCGAAGGTATGCCTAGTTTTTACATAGTGCAGACATAGTAAATGCTCATTTCATTGTGTGCAAGTGCAAGAGATGCAACATGTTTCATTATGTGGTGTTGTTTTGTTATAGTCTCATCCTTTTGTGTTCACAGACTGGAAAGTATGCATATTCATCTTCCAAGGAGATGAGTAACTAGTTTGTGTCACCTTGCAGAGGGGGTGCAATGAAGATAAGATTGAGGATTTCCAAGTACAAGATGTTAGGAAGGAGCCTTGCAAGAGAAGTAGGAGCTGCACTGAGCCTCTTCAACCTATTAAGGTAAGTCACCGTATGCAACTCAATAGTTCAATTCCTTGTTTGTTTCAGTTAATTTGCTCTTTTCAATTGCTTTATTTGTCCTCAGTTAATGAGATGCCCAAAGAATCATGCCTGATGTTGGGTACTTGTATAACTATTAGTTGACATAATTAAAGGCCTTACCATTTAATGACTCTGCCGAAGTGTGCCTGAAGCTTTGAAGTCTATTAACCAACTATTATTGCACGAGGCTCACAATCCAGTTTATACTAGGCTAATGATTGCATAGTTTTACCTGCTGTAGTATGTTTGTATGAAACCCTCTACTGTTCGTATGCTCCCTAAGACTTTAATTGAGCTACAAAATGGCCAAATGCTTGCTTACTTATACGCAACGTGCTATCTAAATTTGTAACTTGTCTGTGTTTTCGATTGGGCCCCAACATCATGCTCCTCTGGTGAGCTAAGAGGGATTTCTGTATGCAGGCTGCACAGACTATCTTTTTTCTAATTTTTAAAATATCACCTTCTTATGCTTCATGACGTGTAACATTATTATTAGTCCTGTTTTGCCATGTAGTACATAATAGTGTCTTGCTCGCGTCACTGTTGTAAATATATTTTTCCCTAGTTGTGTGTGTGCTTACAGACACATTTCAGGATGAAGTGACATCAACACAAAGATCTGCGAGCAATGCGGCATGGCCGTTACCGAATGATTATGGATTGGAATTGGAATGTGCTGATGTTCTCGAGCATCAACTAGAGGTGGCAAGACAACGTGTACATGATTGTCAACGTATAATCAACAAGTTGAGACTAGATATGCAGGTATTAGATGCAGGAGTCCAAAAAATGAAACAAGACACTGAGTTAACCATGAAGGAATTAGAGATTTCGCAGACTGAAATTTGCGCTATCTGAATCCGGCCAATCCTATTTTCTGAAGAGATTATAGTTCAAATGGAGTTAAGTTGATGCGCATCCATGATGCATGAGCTGTATTTGCCCAGTGTATGTAATTTGCTGTTTGTGAATGCTTTATTATCACCTGTGCCGAACCATAATGCCCAGTGTGTATAACCGGCTGTAATTTCTTTATTGTATAGTGTAGGATTATTCTACGTTTCTATGCCTTGGTCTCTTTGTTGTATAGTGTATGTTTTTTAGAGGTGATAGTATTGAGTAGGATAATTCTTTGAATATGCTATATCGTTCAAATGGGAGCCAACTCGCCCGACCATGGCCCTCCATGGGCCGTACGATCCATGGGCCATGTACGGGCCATCGGATCCATGGCCTTCAATGGGCCGTCGGATCCATGGGCCTTCTACGTCTCCTAGGATCCACGGGCCTTCTACGTCTCGTAGGATCCATGGGCCTTCTACGTCTCGTAGGATCCATGGGCCTTCTACGTCTCGTAGGATCCATGGGCCTTGTAAGGGCCAACTCATTTATGGGTCTTGTATGGGCCTTTAATGGGCCGTAGACGGGCCTTTAATGGAAATCGTACGTTTTATGGGCTGACCATAATGGGCCGTATTTGGTGATGCTATGAAAATGGCCCAACAGATTAATGGTCCACAAACGGGCCAATTGTAACGATGGGCTGAATTTGGCCCACAAGCAGAAAATGACATTAACGGGCCGTAAGTAACCGAATGCTGCAAATGAGCCCAAGAATAAATGGGCCCTCAGAGGGCTGAAAGATAACTTGGGTTGGAAACGGCCCAACGGAATAACGGGCCGTTAATGGGTATAAAGTGATACATTGTTCATTACGGGCCACTTTCACCACGGGCCATTAATGGGTGTAAAGTGATACACTATTCATTACAGGTCAGCTTCACCATGGGCCGTTAATGGGCCAAGAGTTACAAAGGGCCTCATATGGGCCGAAAGACGTCATGGGCCATACATGGGCCAGAAGTGAAAACGGACTGGAATCATATTGGATGGCCCAGATGACGCTACTGGGCCTAATTCGGATAGGGCGTAACGGGCCTTGGGTTAGCAGGCTGTAAATGGACTATATGCGAATAGGCCATTAACAGGCTTTCCATGGGCCGGCCCGCCACCTTTTGACCAAGTCAAACAGGCTGGCCTTTCACAGGAATGGGCCTCTGTTGGGCCGTGCACGTGTCGACGTATCATAGGCGCCTTCTGTCCAATGAGTGGATGACATCTGTCCCAACGATGAGCCGCCAAGTGTTTCCTCCAGCCAATGATGATTTTACACATGGAAAATCCCCATTGGTCGGGGCTGTTAACGGGTTATCAGATCCAAAACCCGACCCGACAGCTTAACGGCGTTTCGTTACGGTGGATGCCACATGTCGGTCACCCTTGACGAAAGCACTTCTGTGACGCGCGATTTATCATCATGGAAGTGGACACTTCCGTGATGATAATTTTGGTAATGTCATGGAACACTTCTACGACAGCACAGGTATGACTATCTTGATTCTTTCATAAAATCATCATGGATGTACATGCATGACAAAGAACGCGACCTACTGTGACAAACACGTATCATCACGAAAGTGTATTTTTTTTGTAGTGATATAAGTAAAGCACATAGAGTATTCTAATAAACTACAAATCATGTGGGTTTCTACCAAAAGGTGTGTACAACAAAGATGATTGTGGTAAACTAAAAAGCAAAGACTCATATCATACAAGACGCTCCAAGGAAAACACATATCATGTGGCGAATAAAAATATAGCTCCAAGTACAGTTACCTATAGATGAAGACGAAAGAGGGGATGCCTTCCGGGGCATCCCCAAGCTTAGGCTTTTGGTTATCCTTGAATATATTGGGGCGCTATGGGAATCCCCAAGCTTAGGCTCTTGCCACTCCTTATTCCATAGTCCATCAAATCTTTACCCAAAACTTGAAGACTTCACAACACAAAACTCAACAGGAAATCTCATAAGCTCCGTTAGTGCAAGAAAGAAAAACCACCACATATGGTACTGTAATGAAATCATTATTTATTTGTAATGGTGTTAAACCTATTGTATTCCAACTTCTCTATGGCTCATACCCCCCGATACTAGCCATAGATGCATCAAAATAAGCAAACAACACACGAGAAACAGAATCTGTCAAAAACAGCACAGTCTGTAGCAATCTGTATCTCTCGAATAATTCTGCAACTCTAAACATCCTACCAAAATAGGAAGTCCTGGGAAATTTGTCTATTGACCTACAGAAAAAAGAATCAACGCAAAAGCACATTTCTGTGATTTACTAAAATTATTTTCGTGCATGCAAAAGTTTTTGTTTTTCAGCAGAATCAAATTAACTATCACCGTAGGTTATCCTATAGGTTCTACTTGGCACAAACACTAACTAAAACATAAAAACACATCCAAACAGAAGCTAGATGAAATATTTATTACAAAACAGAAGCAAAAAGCAAGGAACACAAATAAAATTGGGTTGCCTCCCAAAAAGCGCTATCGTTTAAAGCCTTTTAGCTAGGCATTGATAATTTTAATGATGCTCACATGAAAGACAAGAATTGAAGCACAAATAGAGCATCATGAAACACGTGACAAACACATCTAAGTCTAACATACTTCCTATGCATATCCATATTATAAGCAAACAAATTTGCAAGGCAAGCAAAAACTAGCATATGCAAGGAAGAAGAAAGAGACGATATCAATCTCAACATGATGAGAGGTAATTTAGTAAGATAAAATTTCCTATGACCATATTTTCCTCTGTCATAATAATTACAGTTACGATCATAGGCAAATTCAACAAAATAGCTATCACATAACATATTCTCAACACGATCCACATGCAGGTGAAGTTGACACTCTTCCAAAATAGTGGGATTATCATTAACTAAAGTCATGACCTCTCCAAACCCACTTTTATCAAAAAATACCATAAGATTGAACATTCTCCAAATATGTGGGATCTAAAGTTGACACTCTTCCAAACAACTTTCAATGTTATTGAAAACATTATTATCAATCTCGTATTCATCATGGGGCTTCAATGAATTTTCAAGATCATACGAAGAATCACCCCAATCATGATCATTGCAACAAGTAGAGGACATAGCAAAACTAACATCCCCAAGCTTAGGGTTTTGCATATTATTAGCACAATTTACATCTATAGAATTTATAATAAAATCATTGCAATCATGCTTTTTATTCAAAGATCTATCGTGAATTGCTTCATAAAGTACTTCAACACAATTTTCAGATTCACGTATTTCAAGCAAAACCTCATAAATATAATCCAGCGCACTCAACTCACTAGCAATAGGTTCATCATAATTGGATCTCTTAAAGAGATTAGCAAGTGGATGAGGATCCATAAACTTTTAGCGAGCAAAGATGCAAGAAAAAAGAAGGCACATGGTAACACAAGATTCGACGGAAGAAGGGCGATTAGAACGGTAAAGGTGCAGTGGGGGAGAGGAAAACGAGAGGAAAATGGAAAATAATGTAATGCGAGGGGGATGAGTTTGTGATGGGTACTTGGTATGTCTTGACTTGAGAGAAGACCTCCCTGGCAACGGCGCCAGAACTCCTTCTTGCTACGTCTTGAGCTTGCGTTGGTTTTCCTTGAAGAGGAAAGGGTGATGCAGCAAAGTAGCAAAGAACCTCGCAACCAACGCAATAAAGGGGTTGTCAATCCCTTCATGGCCACTTGCGAAAGTGAGATCTAATAGAGATAATATGATAAGATAAATATTTTTGGTATTTTTATGATATAGATTGGAAACTAATAGATGCAAATAAAAGATAAATGAAAACTTATATGATAAAAGATAGACCCGGGGGCCATAGGTTATACTAGTGGCTTCTCTCAAGATAGCATAAGTATTACAGTGGGTGAACAAATTATTGTCGAGCTATTGATAGAAAAGCGATAGTTATGAGATTATCTAGGCATGATCATGTATATAGGCATCACGTCCGTGACAAGTAGATCGAAACGATTCTGCATCTACTACTATTACTCAACACATCGACCGACTCCTGTCTGCATCTAGAGTATTAAGTTCATAAGAACAGAGTAACGCATTAAGAAAGATGGCAAGATGTAGAGGGATAAACTCATGCAATATGATATAAACCCCATCCTTTTATCCTCGATGGCAACAATACAATACGTGCCTTGCTGCCCCTGCTGTCACTGGGAAAGGACACCGCAAGATTGAACCCAAAGCTAAGCACTTCTCCCATTGCAAGAAAGATCAATCTAGTAGGCCCAACCAAACTGATAATTCGAAGAGACCTGCGAAGATAACTTAATCACACATAAAAGAATTCATAGGAGATTCAAATATTTCTCATAGATAAACTTGATCATAAACCCACAATTCATCAGATCTCGACAAACACACGGCAAAAAGAGTTAAATCTAATAGATCTCCAAGAAGATCGAGGAGAACTTGGTATTGAGATTCAAAGAGAGAGATGAAGCCATCTAGGTAATATCTATGGACCCAAAGGTCTGTGGTAAACTACTCACAACTCATAGGAGAGGCCTTGGAGATGATGTAGAGGCCCTTCGTGGTCGATTCCCCCTCCGGCGGAGCGCCAGCGAAGTCTCCAAGATGGGATCTCGCGGATACAAAAGGTTGCGCTGGTGGAATTAGGTTTTCGTGGTCTGTTCTGATGGTTTTAGGGTACGGGTGTATATATAGGGGGAAGAAGTAGGTTGTTGGACGCTTGTGGGGCCCATGAGGGTGGGGGGCACGCCCACCCCCAGCGGGCACGCTGGGCACCCTCGTGGCCGCCTTGCTCGTTGCTTGACATCCACTCCAAGTCTCCAGGTTGGCATTTGTTCCAAAAAGATCGCTCCCGAAGGTTTCATCCTGTTTGGACTCGGTTTGATATTCCTTTTATTTGAAACACTGAAATAGGCAAAAAAAAAAACAACAATTCGGGCTGGGACTCCGGTTAGTAGGTTAGTCCCAATTATGATATAAAAGTGTAAAGTAAAGCCCATAAACATCCAAAACCGGTAATATAATAGCATGGAACAATCAAAAATTATAGATACGTTGGAGATGTATCAGTGAACATCTGTTCCACAAGGCCGGCACCTTCCATTTGCCGGCAAGGATTTTCCCACTACATAATAACTCTGCTATTGACCAAATCCTCAAGTGGATGCCAGACTGCAATGCCAATGGGGTCAAGGCAGACTGGTAATTACCCAGCTTGGAGGATGAGATGGAATGGGCCTCTAGCTTGGAGGAGAAGGCCACTAGGAAGGAGACAGACTTCACCAAGGGCCCCACTAAGGAGGAGCAAGAGTACATACGCAACAGACTCGAAGAAGCCCGAAGGCTCAAGGCTGCCGCGGGAGTCGGCGATGATGGGGATGAGGGGAATTCCTCAAGGGAGGAGCGTGTTGATGAAGAGATTGCCGGTCTTGAGGCGATAGGGGCCACGGCTACCGGGACGGAAGCTGCCGGGGCAGAGACTGCCGGGACAGAAGTTGCCATGATAGAACGTGTCGGGGCACAAGGAGCCGAAGCGCCCTAGAGGAGGAATGTCTTGAAGCTGGTCCCCAGGCCACAAAGCAGAAGCGTCGCCTCCACAAGTGGGGTAGCCGAGAGCCGGTGGTCCCTTCGTTGTCAAGGGCAGGGCCCAAGGCGAAGAAGATGACCACCAGGAACAACAAAGAAGACGCCGCATGCCGCCACTCAGCCCGCCACATTCCAGTCCTAAAACCACCTTCCCTATAATGGGTTGTGAAGGGCGTTGATCCTACGCCGCCGTCAAGCCCAGTTCCGGCAGCGAGTAGGACCCTGCCACTACTCAAGAGGGCCAGGGCATCAGCACCGCCCTTGGTGTATGGGATGGATGCCATGCTCGACGACCTAGAGTGAGGAAGAACTTTTGCTTCTCTTAATTCCATCTGCTTTCCATTTGATTCTCAATTGATATTGTGTTGTTAGTTTTGACAAGGATGAAGAGACTCTTGCTCAACAGGCCAAGCGGGCCAAAATGTCAGCACGGCTGGGCTCGGCATCAGGGGTCGAACCAGCAAAGGACACCATGGATGACGCTGTATCCTGCCCCCGAGCCAGTCTGCGGTCCAGCCCCCAGTATGAACGCATGGGGCAGACCTTGTTCGGTGTCGAACATGCTGAGGCCTCCCTCCTGTCGTCCTCCAAGGAAACTAGCGGAGGCCACCTAGGGGAAATCAAGTGACTAGCGGCTGCCGCACCAGCTCACCCCAGAAGCGATGCCCAAGGATTGGGTTCGCTGGCAAGGACTTCCGTGGTTGGCTCCGCGTGTGTTGAAGCCACCCCCATGGTGGAGGAGAACATCAGTTGCCCACCAGCAACAGATGCTAAAGGGGAAGGAGAAGTTTCTTCTCAACAACCATCGGTAGATAAACCATTTACCTTCGAGACTTTCACTACAAGAAATATGTCAGCTTGCGATCATCACTATTGGTCGCTGAATGGTCGTTGTTTTTTATTTGCGACCTTTTTACGATAAAGAACAATTGGTCAAAAGATGAACATATTTAATGAAAATTAACGACCTTCTCTGTGATATGATCATAGAAGGCAGCGACGAAAACAATAGGTCGTTGGTCTTATGACCATTTGTTTTTTTCGCTGGTAGTCTGCCTAGACCACGTCGGATCCGACATGGCAAAATTGCGACCAGATGAAAAGGTCGTTGATTAGAATCCGCCCGGTCCAATTTGATGCTTTACATGGGCCGAGCCCAACAATTCAGCCTTTTATATATTTTTCCCTATTAATTTTGGTCAGCTACATGGGCCAGGCCCTACAATTCGACCTTCTTGTTTTCTGAGCTTCGTCTAGGTTTTTGGGCCTCGGCCTTTTATTGTACATTTCTTTTTTTGTTTCATTTTTGAAATGGTGCACCGCTTGTTAGGGTGCGGCATTTTTTAGCTTAGTTATTTGTCCAGGGCGTGGCCTTTTTTAGCTTAGTTATTTGTCCAGTACTAGAAATCAACCTTCCGAAAGATAATGTTTGGCCCAACCTTTCGATGTTCAGAACTGTTTGGGCCCAAGACCTCTTTAGCCCAGTTACACACTTGCGTCCAACATTTTTTATTCAAATCAGGAAAACTCTAGGTTGAATCCAAATCATTCATCATATCACATCACATAAACATCTCCCCAGATTACATAACACAATAGATCATCTCAGGAATACATTTCGTTGCACACGAATATAGCAGGAACGGGGGGGGGGGGGATATACAATAAGACAATTATGGAATAGAGTGAATTTCCTAACAGTGCAATGGACTTCATTGCTCTCTCTTGGGTTGAGGAAATAATCAACATATGCATTTTACCACAGTACACTTACCACAAAACCTTCATCGGTACAGAGATCATTAGCTACCATCGCATGAACCATCCATACATCAAACAAATTTTTCTGCTGCTGGTTGAAACACTGCACGTCAACCAAAATTTTGTAAGTACATGAGACGATGGCACAAACATGAAGAAAACTGTGACTTCTTCGGCTATTTTTTTCAACAGTAGTAGAAACCTCACCTCTGTTACACCCTCGGCGACATTAAACAATGCCTGATAATCTGCACGTACAGAAGATTCATACACAGTCGCATGAAAAACATTCGGCATGTTATTGATACGTCTCTGTCATATCTACTTTTCCAAACGTTTTTCCTCTTGTTTTGGACACTAATTTGCATGATTTGAATGAAACTAACTCGGACTAACGCTGTTTTCAGCAGAACTACCATGGTGTTGTTTTTGTGCAGAAATATAAGTTCTCAGAAAGGAACGAAACTTTGCAAGGATTTTTTATACAATAAAAGAGAATTTCTAGAGCCAAGAACCACCGGAGTGGGGCACCTGGGTGGGCACAACCCACTAGGGCGCGCCACCCCCTCCCGGTGCGCTCAGGTGGGTTGTCCCCACCCGATGGCCCAGCAGACCCTGAAACCGACGCTATAAAATCCTATTTTTCTAGAAAAAAATCAGGGAAAAAGAATTATCACGTTTCACGAGACGGAGCCGCCATCGTCTCCTATTTCTTCATCGGGAGTCCAGATCTCGAGTCCGTTCGGGGCTCTAGATAAGGGATTTTCGATCTTTGTCATCACCAACACTTCTCCATTGCCAATTCCATGATGCTCCCCACTGGAAGTGAGTAATTCCTTCGTAGGCTCGCTGGTCGGTGAGGAGTTGGATGAGATTCATTATGTAATCGAGTTAGTTTTGTTAGGGCATGATCCCTAGTATCCATTATGTTCTGAGATTGATGTTGCTATGACTTTGACATGCTTAATGCTTGTCACTTTGGGCCCGGGTGCCATGATTTCATATCTGAACCGTTTTTGTTATCACCATTATATCCATGTTGTAGATCCGGTCTTGCATGTAATAGTCACCTACTACGTGTTATGATCCGGCAACCCCGGAGTGACAATAGTCGGGACCACTCCCGGTGATGACCGTAGTTTGAGGAGTTCATGTATTCACCGTGTGCTAATGCTTTGTTCCTGTTCTCTATTAAAAGGAGGCCTTAATATACCTTAGTTTCCAATAGGACCCCGCTGCCACGGTGTAGGATCGTTGAAGGCAAGAGTGTCTAGAGGGGGGGTGATTAGACAACTCGACAAGATAAAAGTTTATGCCTTTAGATTAGAACAAGGTTTTAATCAAGTTCACAATGAAGATCAAGTCAAGCATCATGAAAACAAGTTGAGCAACATACTACTGTAGGATCGGAAGTATGTCTAGAGGGGGGGGTGATTAGACTACTTGACAACTTAAAAGTTTTGCCTTTTGATTGGAGTAGGTTCTTAGCAAGTTCACAATGATAACCAAGTCAAGTATCACCCTACACATGCAATTCTAGAGTTGTGGCAGCGGAAAGTAAATTGCACGTATAGTAAATGAGAGGTGGAGAAGAGCAAACGCAATTTGAGACACGGAGATTTTTCTCGTGGTTCCGATAGGTGGTGCTATCGTCAATCCACGCTGATGGAGACTTCAACCCACGGAGGGTAACGGCCATGCGAGAGTCCACGGAGGGCTCCACCCATGAAGGGTCCACGAAGAAGCAACCTTGTCTATGCCATCATGGCTTACGCCCACGGAGGACTAGCCTTACTCGGGTAGATCTTCACGGTAGGCGATCTCCTTGCCCTTACAAACTCCTTGGTTCAACTCCACATCATGACGGAGGCTCCCAAGCGACACCTAACTAATCTAGGAGGCACCACCTCCAAAAGGTAATTGATGGGGTTGGTGATGATGAACTCCTTGCTCTTGTGCTTCAAATGATAATCTCCCCAACACTCAACTCTCCTCACCGATTTGGCTGTGGTGGAAGAAGGGATTGAGTGGAAAGCAACTTGGGAAGGCTAGAAATCAAGTTTCATATGGTGGGAGTGGAGCAACTTGATCTCAACACAAGGGTAGGTAGTTTTCTTCTCGTAAATGTAAGGTAGGAGTGGTAGTTCTTTCGATGGCTCTCTCCACGAATGAAGAGGAGGTGGAGGGTATTTATAGCCTCCACACAAAATCCAACTGCTACACACATTTGACCAATCTCGGTCGACCGAAGTTGACAACTCGGTGAGACCGAAAGTTCAAATCTTGTGAACGTTGGGATTTTCGTGGGACCGAAAATACAATCTCGGTTAGTCCGATTCTTCCAAAGTCTAGGGTTTGCCAATCTCGGTGGGACCGACTTTCTCATCTCGGTGACACCGATTTGAGTACGTAGGTTACAAAGCTTGGCAACACCAATATCGGTATGACCGAGTTTGGAATCGGAAAATCCGAAAATCTTAGGGTTTGGGTATATGGTGAGGTGGTTCATCTCGGTGTGGTGAGTTTATGGAATCGGTGGGACCGAGATTACTTATGGGTTTATGTTGGAATGAAAGATTGCTGATAGTTTGAGAGATAAATCACTAAGCACTTTGAGCAACCAGATCATCATCATAACCTCATCCCTTTAATAGTATTGGCTTTCCTATGGACTCAATGTGATCTTGGATCACTAAACCAAAATGGAGTCTTGAGCTTTTGCCAATGTTTTCCTTAGCATTTTGAGGGGTCCACATCATCACCATTGCCATACCCATATCACTGAACTTTCTGAAATATTCTCAAGAAATAATTAGTTCAATGATATATATGTTGTTATTAATTACCAAAACCACCCGGGATTAGTTGCACTTTCAATCTCCCCTTTTGGTAATTGATGACAACATATAGATCAAAGCTCGACAAATGATAAAATCAATGAATAACATCGTCGCTTTGAGAAGTATGTGATAAGCAAGAGCTCCCCTAAATTTGTGCATTATTTAAGATTTATGCTTGAATGCAAATGCACAATCGATTAGGATCATGGGTTACTCTTCCATGTCACATACATCTTGGTGGAGCGCACAAAATGATAAGAATGAATAACATGCACCCAATCACCAAGACATGAGTAAGTGATCATACAAGATATGAATGGAATATGATAAGCATCAAGCACACATTAAGCACAGATGATCAAGCACTCATCTAGATAGAGCAAACGAGTATCAAACACACGAAATGTCTCAAAGAACTCAAAAGTATCTCAAGGAAAACCGCAAACGAAAGAGCAAAAACGAGCACTCTCTCTCTCGAAGCCCTATGATCTATACAATTTCTCCCCCTTTGGCAACAAGTTACCAAAAAGTTCGAAAGGTATAGAGCTAATCGTCACTCGGGACTCTGCTGGCGGCTCCTGTCTGCGTCGATGGAGTGGAGATAGCTGCATCTGCGAAAGCTTCTGCTGAAGTCTGTGGAGCTGGAGGAGTGGATACTGGAGCTGGTGCTGGAACTGATGGAGCTGTAGGAGGTGCTGATGTAGTAGCCCTGGGTTCTGTCACTGGAATAGCAGCTGATCTGGGCTTTGTGGGCACAGCAGCAGGCTGCTCATAGTCATCCTGGACCATATCACCTTCCATCTCCCTCATGAGCTCTGCCTTCTCCCTCTTAGCTTCCTCGATGTCCGCCTCAAGCTTGTTGACGGTGACTGCACTCCATCCACTTGACGCCCAGAGCATGGAACTTATCTTCAACTATCCTCTCAAGGCTCTCCCGAGACGCACTATGCTGGCCAGCGTAGCTCAATTCTCTCGAGTGGCTTCAAGAAGTTGTTCTGCAACGCTCTTGGGCTTTGTCTGCCGCTTCCTTCTCAGCTTTAGCTTGTTTGGCAGCTTCAGACTTAGCATGTCCTTCTACAGATGTGGGAGCATCCTCACCATCACAACTTCGTTATCTTCGTGTTCAGGGCTGCAAGTGGCAAGTGGGGTCTATCCAACAGGTAGGTGTCCGTGCCAAACTTGGCATTAATGAGCATCCGAATATGCGGAGCAAACCCACACGACCTCTTCAGTCTGCTCATTGTCCTCTTGATAGTCTCTACTATCGTGTCCATCACCTTAAAAGGTGTCTTCGATCTAGAATGTGCAGCATGTTGATAGAATACCCTCTTATCATGTGGTGGTCTCCGACTTAGGCATCAAAGTATGCCTCGTAATGGTGTTGGTGGTTGGGAGACCCGCTCAAGATAATAGACTGAACCAAGCTTCCATATCTCTACATCCTTCTCGGTACCTCATTGTACATGTTCTTCATCGACTCGTGATTTTTCTTCGAATGCCATAGACATCAATATCATCATCCTTTGAGATCGGTGCATTCAGCAATGCTCTCCATTCTTCAACAGTTGAATGGAATCTCGCCTTCATCATCCATACAATTCTGCCATCCGGATAGAAGTGTGCGGTGGCATAGAACTGCATGATCATCTCATCATTCCAAGCAATCGACCGACCAACAAACTCTGCAATCCCACAAGCAAGAAGCTTTCATGCACATGTGGGAAGTAGTCTCGCTCTTCACTGCCGATGTATTTCCAATCAACATATCCGTGTCAAGAATAATTGGCTTCTTATCCATGAGCACTGCCTCATAAAAGTCTTGTTGCTCTCTAGTGTGGAATCTTGGGTCAATCTGCTGTCCTTCTCCTGGTGGCATATGGATCAACTTGCCTCCATAGCCTCGAGTCCTTTATCCTTCCTCTCCTTCATATTTTCAGCTCGAGGATGAGCATCATTATGAATCGGCAGTTTCATCGAGCTTCAAAAAACATGAGCCTCATCATCCGATCTCGCAGTGGCACATCGTCCTTCTTCTTCTCTCAAGCGGTATGTTCCTCACAGTCTTCTTTGGCTTGGCAGCAGGTTTGGCTTGGGCTGCCTTTGCTTGAGCTGATGGCTTAGCTTTTGTGGGTGCTCCTACCGATGGCATCTCCCATCAACTTCGCTTCGAGGTGGCTGGGTGCTTCCTCATCGTAATCATCATCATCGCCTTCTTCATGAACTAGCCTCTTCCTCTTGGAAGTTTTCTTGATCTTGCTGGAGGTTTCTTCTTCCATGCTGAGCCTCTTTGCAGCAAGATGGATTTCTTTACCTTGCTTGTGCCTTTCTTTGATCTGTTGCCCTTGATAGCCCTTGGCAACCACTTGCCTTTTGGCTTAGAAGTTATCTCCTCATCTCGCAACAAAGTCTGAATCCTCCTCATCGAATTCCTCTTCCTCCTGGCCTCGTAGCTGCTGCAGTAGTCCACTTGGTGTGCTTTCTCCATCATCTGAAAAACTGCTTTCTTCTGGACTTGTCACTGCCTCAGGAATCTCAACTGGCAACTCAGACCTGTTCTGACTGTCACTTCCATCAGACATGACTGACAACCTGTGAATAGAATAGGCATAGGCAGAATAGAAGAGTTATCACAAACTGCAGAGGATTTTGCAAAAAGAATGAGTTCAAACTTTAGTTTTAGGTTTTCACAGAATACATGTCGGTCTGACCGAGTCTATAAATTCGGTGAAACCGAAGTGTCTAAACAGACCACATACACCACTTTCGGTTGGACCGAAATGGGTTTCGGTCTAGCCGAGAGCACTAGGGTTTCACTAAATCCACACTTCGGTCTTACCGATTTGCACAACTCGGTTTAACCGAAAAGTGCAGTGCAATGGCCAGAGGCCAAATCGGTCAGTCCGAGAATGTCGAATCGGTCACACCGAGATGTGTTCGGCGGAAACCTAACCCTAAAATTTTCACTCGAATTTTGTTCTATGATCTAAACGGCTGGATAGGAGGATTTCAATCTTGGCAAGAATATTGACAACACCTATAGTGCATTGAATCAGCGGTTGGAGCACGAGAGGGATGAAACTCACCCAATGCGGTGGAGCTTCACTACGGCGGCAACGGCGCGATGAGAAAGACCGCTGACGGCGATGGAGACCAGCGCGAGGGCGCATGTGAAGGCGGAGACGATCCGGAGACCAAGGCGACGGCAATAAGGGTTTGAGAGCATGCTTTGAAGAAGTAATCAACGCTGCTGTCCTCGGGTATATATACCTTCGGTGTCGGTGGGACTGAGTTTGAAAACTCGGTGGACCGAGATGGTTAATCGCTGCGTGCGATTACACTTCGTCACGCCGAAATTTGAAACTCGGTTTCACCGAGGTGAAAACCTAGATCAATCCAAGTGATTTCGGTCTGTCCGGTTTGAGTATATCGGTTTGACCGAAAGTACTTAGAAGGTTTTGGAAGTTAGGCTTTTGACGGATCGGTGGCTCCGAGTGCTCCTCACTCGGTCTGTCCGAAAAAGTCTTGTTCAAGGTTTGTGATATAAGCATGAATAGAGTTTGAGACAAGAAAGCATAGATAGCTAGGGGAGGAACTTAGGCATTCTTGTCCATCCATTTGGTCAAAAAGAAAGAAAACCAAAAGACCAAAGCAACAAATGGATGTCCTCGAATGGATAAAATCATGCATCCAACATGCTCACACAATAAGATAGCAAATGAAATATGTGTCAAACATGCACAAACAACACACTAACAGCTAGCACACAATTTGGCGATGACTAAGTCATCTATATATGAGTATATTGACTTAGGAGTCAAATGAGAACATTTGATCATAGGTCATACTCATCGTTTAAGCACAAATGGGGTTACCACTTTTCCATAAAGCATTGATGTGTTCACATCATTAGAAGATGCTTTGGCTCATTTCTTTAGAGCAAAGCTCCCCCTTGATGTGAGAACCCCTTTTACAGGGTCAAACTAACCTTGGGTTGTCGTTGAAGACTTCATGTAGATGTTGAAGATGTGGATGCTCAATGTTGATGATCATCATCAAGAGTTGGGAGCAATCCTTTGATTCGGCACTTTCAATACCTACATGGGTTAGTCCCACAAGGAACAAACAAGGATATCCATGGACATAGATTGAAGTACACAATAGATGATGTCCATGAAAGCAATGATTACCTTGTCCCTTGACTTACCAACATGAGGGTTTGTGACTCCATGAACTAGTGCAAGATGTGGAAGTTGATTGCACAAGTCCTTGCCATAAATGAATGTGAATGAAGTATATTGGCGGAGTCACCCTCAAGAACTCTCTAGTTCTTCTTCTTCGGGATCCACATCATCTTGATGGGAATCCTTGGGGTAGTAGTTGAGCTTGTTGAAGTAGAACTTGAAGTTGCCTTGGGAACCCACTTGACCATGGCCTTGGGTGCTTCAATAAATGCATCAATCTCCTCTTGAAGCTTGTCCTTGCCTTTTAGCTTGTGGTCTTGTGGTGGAAGGTCATCTTGAGCTTGTTCCTCGTTTGAAGAAGTAGGATCATACTTCTTCTCTTGAGAGACGAACTTTGGAGTGGGATATTGACCTTCTTCCCATTCAACACCTTCGGCGTTGAACTTTCGCTCAAATCCAATTCCTTGATTCTTCCGGTGTCTTCCTTGTTTGCGAACAATTTCTCAAAGCTCTTGCTTCCGCAAGACTCTTGTAGACACCTTTCTCTATAATTCCTTTCAATAGACTATTTTCTTGCTCAAGTGAAACTTGGCTTGAAACATTGTTAGTGGAATCAAGAGAATTACTAGGAGTAACAACATTTGATTTAGCATGATTATTGTTACTACTAGATGAAGAATTTTTCTTATGCTTGTCATGCTTAGTTTTGATAGGTGGCAAGAAATTAGACAAGAGAAGTCGTTTGGCAAGATATGAAGAACTCTTCTTTCGAAGATCATCATTGATAGCTTTTAGAAACTCATGTTCTTGCTCTAGATTGAGCTTCTCGAAGCGTAGCTTCTCATGAGATCTTAGGAGCTCTCTATGATCTTCTTGAGTTGTTTCATGAGCTACCTTAAGAGTGTTTAGTTCTTTAGTTAGACGCTCAATCTCCTTCATAGCATTGTCATTCGACTCTTCTCGACTATAAAGACTACTAGCATGTTCATCATTACTAAGCTCACTAGATTTATCATGTAATAGCTCATCTTCACCAAGCAAGTCATCCTCATCACTATCAAAGTCAATAAACTCAGGATGTGATACCTTGGGGCCTTTTGCCATGAAGCATCTTCCAATTCCCTCATTTGGTGAATCAAATATGTCATAGGAGTTGGAGTTGGAGGACACGAGAGCAAGACCGCAACACCTTCATCTTGACAGATTCGAGTTGGAGTGATAGCTTCTTTCGAGTGATTGTCGGAGTCGGAGCCGAAACCCATTCACCAACATGAGCTTGATGTTTTCTTCTTGTGTAGCTCCTTGATGACTTGTCTTTCCTTTCCGAATCCTTGCTTCTCCGAGAGGATCTTCGCTCATAACGATCATCTCTACTCCTTCTCTCTTCGAGGCGACTCTTCTCTTGAGCTTCTTCTTCTTGGAGATTCTTCTCTTCTCTTGGGGAGTCGAACACTCATTTGAGTAGTGTCCGGTCTTCCACAGTTGTAGCAGTTTCGATCACGACTAGAAGATCTCTTTTCATCATATGATCTAGACTTTGAGCTTCTTTCCTTGCTTCTACTCTTGTAGAATTTGTTGAAGTTCTTCACCATTAGGCTTATCTCTTCATTGGAAACCAGCTTGTCACTTGAGGATGTGTGAGCTTCAACTGCAGCTTTGTAAGCACCACTTGACTTGTTGTGAAGCTCTTCCTTATCTTTAAGTGTCATCTCATGAGCAACAATCCTTCCAATGACTTCGGTAGGCTTGAGATCTTTGTAGTTTGGCATCATTTGGATCAAAGTGCACACGGTGTCATACTTTCCATCCAAGGCTCTGAGAATCTTCTTGATGATGAATCGGTCGGTCATTTCTTCGCTTCCTAAGCCTGCCATCTCATTGGTGATGAGAGCAAGCCTAGAGTACATTTCAGCGACTCCTTCACCTTCCTTCATCTTGAACTTGTCAAGTCGACCTTGAAGAACATCTAGCTTTGATTCCTTCACGGACTCGGTACCTTCGTGCATTTCACCAAAGTATCCCAAATCTCTTTTGCATTCTCAAGACGGCTGATCTTGTTGAACTCCTCGACACAAAGCATTGAAGAGAATGTCACAAGCTTGAGCATTGTTCAGAACATCCGCAACTCATCCGCAGAGCTTCACGATCCGAACTTTTCCTTCTTCAAGAACTCACCTTGCAAGCCAACACAAATAATGCCCCATGCGGCGGTTATGTCCAAGAATATGCATTTTCATTTTATGCTTCCAACTAGCAAAGTTTGAACCATCAAAGTAAGGACCTCTACGAAAATTACCTCACTAGACGCCATACTCTCCTAGGTTGTGAAACCAAGCTTATGGAGTCCAATGCAATGGAAACCAATCCAATGGAGACCAAAGCTCGATACCACTTGTAGGATCGGAAGTATGTCTAGAGGGGGTGATTAGACTACTTGACAACTTAAAAGTTTTGCCTTTTGATTGGAGTAGGTTCTTAGCAAGTTCACAATGATAACCAAGTCAAGTATCACCCTACACATGCAATTCTAGAGTTGTGGCAGCGGAAAGTAAATTGCACGATAGTAAATGAGAGGTGGAGAAGAGCAAACGCAATTTGGAGACACGGAGATTTTTCTCGTGGTTCCGATAGGTGGTGCTATCGTCAATCCACGTTGATGGAGACTTCAACCCACGGAGGGTAACGGCCATGAGAGTCCACGGAGGGCTCCACCCACGAAGGGTCCACGAAGAAGCAACCTTGTCTATGCCATCATGGCTTACGCCCACGGAGGACTAGCCTTACTCGGGTAGATCTTCACGAAGTAGGCGATCTCCTTGCCCTTACAAACTCCTTGGTTCAACTCCACATCATGACGGAGGCTCCCAAGCGACACCTAACTAATCTAGGAGGCACCACCTCCAAAAGGTAATAGATGGGGTTGGTGATGATGAACTCCTTGCTCTTGTGCTTCAAATGATAATCTCCCCAACACTCAACTCTCCTCACTGATTTGGCTGTGGTGGAAGAAGGATTGAGTGGAAAGCAACTTGGGAAGGCTAGAAATCAAGTTTCATATGGTGGGAGTGGAGCAACTTGATCTCAACACAAGGGTAGGTAGTTTTCTTCTCAGAAATGTAAGGTAGGAGTGGTAGTTCTTTCTGATGGCTCTCTCCACGAATGAAGAGGAGGTGGAGGGGTATTTATAGCCTCCACACAAAATCCAACCGTTACACACATTTGACCAATCTCGGTCAGACCGAAGTTGACAACTCGGTGAGACCGAAAGTTCAAATCTTGTGAACGTTGGGATTTTCGGTGGGACCGAAAATACAATCTCGGTTAGTCCGATTCTTCCAAAGTCTAGGGTTTGCCAATCTCGGTGGGACCGACTTTCTCATCTCGGTGACACCGATTTGAGTACAGAAGGTTACAGAAGCTTGGCAACACCAATATCGGTATGACCGAGTTTGGAATCGGAAAATCCGAAAATCTTAGGGTTTGGGTATATGGCTGAGGTGGTTCATCTCGGTGTGACTGAGTTTATGGAATCGGTGGGACCGAGATTACTTATGGGTTTATGTTGGAATGAAAGATTGCTGATAGTTTGAGAGATAAATCACTAAGCACTTTGAGCAACCAGATCATCATCATAACCTCATCCCCTTTTAATAGTATTGGCTTTCCTATGGACTCAATGTGATCTTGGATCACTAAACCAAAAATGGAGTCTTGAGCTTTTGCCAATGTTTTCCTTAGCATTTTGAGGGGTCCACATCATCAGTCATTGCCATACCCATATCACTGAACTTTCTGAAATATTCACAAGAAATAATTAGTTCAATGATATATATGTTGTTATTAATTACCAAAACCACCCGGGGATTAGTTGCACTTTCAACTACACATGCAATTCTAGAGTATGGGCAGCGGAAAGTAAATTGCATAAGTAGTAAGGGAGAGATTGTGAAGAGCAAACGCAATTTGGAGACACGGAGATTTTTCTCGTGGTTCCGATAGGTGGTGCTATCGTCAATCCACGTTGATGGAGACTTCAACCCACGGAGGGTAACGGCTGCGAGAGTCCACGGAGGGCTCCACCCACGAAGGGTCCACGAAAAAGCAACCTTGTCTATGCCATCATGGCCTACGTCCACGGAGGACTAGCCTTACTCGGGGTAGATCTTCACGAAGTAGGCGATCTCCTTGCCCTTACAAACTTCTTGGTTCAACTCCACATCTTGACGGAGGCTCCCAAGCGACACCTAACTAATCTAGGAGGCACCACCTCCAAAAGGTAATAGATGGTGTTGGTGATGATGAACTCCTTGCTCTTGTGCTTCAAATGATAATCTCCCCAACACTCAACTCTCCTCACCGATTTGGCTGTGGTGGAAGAAAGGATTGAGTGGAAAGCAACTTGGGAAGGCTAGAAATCAAGTTTCATATGGTGGGAGTGGAGCAACTTGATCTCAACACAAGGGTAGGTAGTTTTCTTCTCGTAAATGTAAGGTAGGAGTGGTAGTTCTTTCGATGGCTCTCTCCACGAATGAAGAGGAGGTGGAGGGTATTTATAGCCTCCACATTAAAATCCAACTGCTACACACATTTGACCAAACTCGGTCGACCGAAGTTGACAACTCGGTGAGACCGAAAGTTCAAATCTTAGAACGTTGGGATTTTCGTGGGACCGAAAATACAATCTCGGTGAGTCCGATTCTTCCAAAGTCTAGGGTTTGCCAATCTCGGTGGGACCGACTTTCTCATCTCGGTGACACCGATTTGAGTACGTAAGGTTACGTGGCTTGGCAACACCAATTTCGTAAGACCGAGTTTGGAATCGGAAAATCCGAAATTATTAGGGTTTGGCTATATGGCTGAGGTGGTTCATCTCGGTGTGACTGAGTTTATGGAATCGGTGGGACCGAGATTACTTATGGGTTTATGTTGGAATGAAAGATTGCTGATAGTTTGAGAGATAAATCACTAAGCACTTTGAGCAACCAGATCATCATCATAACCTCATCCCCTTTTAATAGTATTGGCTTTCCTATGGACTCAGTGTGATCTTGAATCACTAAACCAAAAATGGAGTCTTGAGCTTTTGCCAATGCTTTCCTTAGCATTCTAGGGGTTCACCTCTTCAGTCCTTTTGCCATGCCAGAGTGATTGACTTTCCTGAAACATACTTGTTAAAAGCATTAGTCCAACCACAAAGTATGTTGTCATTAATTACCAAAACCACCTAGGGAGCAAATGTGCTTTCAATCTCCCCCTTTTTGGTAATTGATGGCAACACACAAAATAAGATATCAAAGCTTACTAAAAGAAAGACAGGATTATCATTAAAGCTTTGACAAACATGTAGTATACAGGCTCCACCTACAAGTGTGCAAGATTTTAGATTTTGGTTTTGAACTACCACAAGCACACATGAGAGTAAAGCAAGATGTGCTACATGCAGCTTGGCTATATGCATCAGAGCAGATGAGGATAAATGAGTGATGATGCATATGTGCATGGTGATTTCTTGCAAACAAGTATTCACAAGCAAGTCACCATCATGCACATTCTGCAAGATGCATATACTTACCTTGGAGTTCCTTGGTATTGTACCTGAAGAAATAAACTTGGGAAAACAAGGTTAGATGACACAAGATTATTCCTTCAACCAACAGCAAGAACATCAAGAGTACCAAGCCAGGGATGACATGTATAAAGAGTGTCTCATGTTGAGCACTAGCTTGAACTAGCTAACATGTCTCCCAAGACTAAAAGATTTTCAGTGAGCTCTGAGAGATTTTGCTTTTCATAAGATACCAATTGTGCTTCTCAGAGGATAGCAATTGTGAGAGCAAGAAAAGCAAAACCAAAAGAATAATGCCAAAAGTATTACTGTGATAGTATGGCAAAGCTTTGATGTGATCCTCTCCCCCTTAAGGTAAGATTGTTTTTCTTCTCCCTTTAAATTTTCTCTTCTCTTCTCCTAATCCTCAAATCACCTCCTAAGCTCCCCCTAAATCTTCTCCCCCTTTGACATCAAGTGCCGAAAAGGACAGTAAACCAGGAAGGGCAGGAAAAATGGAAGGAAAGAAGTGGGATCCTTAAGAATCACAACTGAGCAAATTAAGTATTCAAAGGAAATCATTTTAGGTGAGCTGCAGAAGATGATATCCAGGAGAATGTAAATCGGTGGCACCGAAGTGTGATGGATCGGTGTGTCCGAAAGTCAGAGACTTAGGGCAGATCCTTTTCGGTCAGACCGAAGTATGTGAATCGGTGACGCCGAGTTTAATTCCAAGGAATAATAGAAATAATTCAGCTCACTTGCAAGGAATGTTTCAAAAGATTTGCAATGAATTTGTAAAAGATTTTCAGGGAATTGATCAGAGCCAAAAAGAAATATTCACAAGAACATGAGAAATAGAAATGAAAAAGATTGCTAGATTTTTTTTTTGGTAATAAGCAAGAAAACTCAATGAGAAAAACAGAGAAATTCCAAAACATATGTACTTCATCTAGACAGGGGTCGGCGACTAGGTCACCTATGTTTGAGTATATTGACTTAGGAGTCAAATGAGAACATTTGATCATAGGTCATACTCATCGTTTAAGCTCAAAATGGGGTTGCCATTTTTCGATTAAGCATTTGATGTGATCACATCTTTTGAAGCTGCTTGTACTCATGACTTTGAGCAAAGCTCCTTCAAGATGTGAAAAACATACCTTGGGCTTGTTGTTTGCTCGTTCTCATGTAGGTGAACTTGATGTTGATGCTCATAGAATGTGAAGTTGGAGCACCATTTCCAATTGTATAGTTCATCTTCCTACATGGGTTAGACAAGCAAGGAAATACTCAAGAATATCCAAGATGACAAGAGTGAAGTACTAGACGTATAAGGTGTCATAAAGGATATGTGGAATTTTGTTCCTTGAACTCAACATCCCAAAGAGCTAGATACTTGGTCAATGACAAGATTACTCATGATTTGAGTGTGTGTGATAATCTTGTTGAATGTAGACCATCCAAGTACTGCAAGGAGTTAGATGCAACACAAGGGGGCAAATGTGTCCAAGACATATGATCATCATCATAAGAGAAATATCAAGGATTAGTCAATTTGGCTCATGCCTTGCATGCATCAATGGAGTTTTCACTCCAAGTTTGAAGCATCAATGATGTTTAACTCACTCCTTAAGCGACAAAACACTTTCTCATCAAGTGGTTTTGTGAAGATATCTGCAAGCTGTTTGTCAAGATCGAACATGCTTAAGATCAATGTCACCCTTAGCAATGTGATCACGAATAAAATGGTGATGAACTTCAATGTGTTTCGTATGCGAGAGTGTTGCACGGATTGTGTCCAATCTTAATCGCACTCTCATTGTCACAAAGCAAAGGAACATGTCTCGCATGTATCCCATAATCCTTAAGCGCTTGTGTCATCCATAGCAACCGAGCACAACACGATCCAGCAGCAATATATTCTGCTTCGCAAGAGATAATGATATCAATTTTGTTTCTTGGATGACCAAGATACAAGGGATCGACCGAGAAATTGACACGCACTAAGTTGACTTTCTATCAACCTTGTCTCCGCATAGTCCGAGTCGGAATAGCCAACAAGATCGAAGATGCCCTCTTAGGATACCAAATGCCAAAGTTAGGTGTGTGTATCAAATATCTCACAATTCTTTTAACAGCCTTAAGATGACATTCTTTAGAGCAGCTTGATATCTAGCACACATGCATACACTCAACATTATGTCGACGAGAAGCACGTAGATATAGTAGAGAACCAATCATGGATCGATAAACCTTTTGATCAACAGTGTTCTCCATCTTTAGTCAAGTCATTATGTCCACTAGTAGCCATGGGGGTTTTCATACCTTTGCTTTCTTGCATGTTGAACTTCTTGAAGAGATCCTTTGTGTACTTTGTTTGTGAGACAAAAGTACCCTCCTTAGATTGCTTGATTTGCAACCCAAGGAAGAATTTGAGTTCACTCATCATGGACATCTCATACTTCTCCGACATAAGCTTTCCAAACTTCTCACTAAAATCAGGGTTTGTCGAACCAAAGATAATATCATCAACATATATTTGGCATACAAATAGTTCACCGTCAACCCTTTTCGTGAATAGCGTTGAGTCTATTTTACCAATCTCAAATCCTTTTTCAAGAAGAAAGCTGGTCAAGCATTTGTACCAAGCTCTAGGGGCTTGTTTAAGACCATAAAGAGCTTTGTGCAATTTGTAGACATGATTAGGCTTTTTAGGATTCACAAATCCGGGAGGTTGTTTCACAAATACTTCCTCCTCAATTTCACCATTTAGAAAAGCACTTTTAATGTCCATTTGATAGAGAGTAATGTCACGGTGGTTGGCATAAGCAAGAAGAATGCGAATGGACTCAAGTCTAGCAACGGGGGCATAGGTCTCACCATAGTCCATACCTTCGACTTGTGTGTAACCTTGTGCTACGAGACGAGCCTTGTTGCGGATGACTTGTCCATCTTCATCTTGCTTGTTCCGAAACACCCATTTGGTTCCAATGACGTTTTGGTCATCATTGGGCTTCTCTACCAAAGTCCAAACGTTGTTCCTCTCGGTTGTGTAGCTCTTCATGCATAGCGCTCACCCAATCCGGTCTTCAAGCGCTTCTTCTACCTTCATAGGTTCAAGACTAGAAATAAATGAGTAATGCTCACAAAAGTTAGCTAAACGAGTTTTAGAGCGAGTGATTCTCCCAGAGTCGATGTCATTCATCATTTGTTCCATGGGATGGTCCTTCTTGACTCTTGCTCGAACTCGGGATAGCTTTTGTCGTGGTCGAGGCTGAGCTTCCTCATCATCCTCATCTTCTTCTTCATCATTGTTGTTGGTGTTGTCTTGAGGTGGTGGAGAAGGAGGTTGTGGTGGATCTTCTTGTCGCACTTCCTCATCTTGGTGAGTTCCACTTGTGGAAGCCTCCATGTTGCCTTGAGGTTCATCTCTCCGTGAGATAGGGGGCTCCACATATGTAGATGAGGTACTCTCCTTCACTTCCATGGGACGAATCTTTCCAATGGATAAATCTTGAATGGCTTCCGATGGGTCCTTGTCTCCTACATCAATAGGCATTTGCTCTACTTGCGAGCCATTAGATTCATCAAACTTCACATCTACCATCTCTTCAACCTTTCGGGTGAAATTGTTGTAGACACGGTAGGTGTGGGAGTTTGATCCATAACCGAGGAAAAAGCCTTCATGAGTTTTAGGAGCAAATTTAGACCGACGGTGCTTATCAAGGATATAGCATTTTGAACCAAAGACACGAAAATATCCCACTTGGGGTTTGTTACCGGTAAGGAGCTCGTATGAGGTCTTGCCGAGAAGCTTGTGAAGATAAAGTCTGTTGATAGCATGACAAGCTGTCTCGACGGCTTCACCCCGTAAGTGTTTCGTGTCTTGTATTCATCAAGCATCGTTCTCGCCATCTCAATGAGCGCTCGTTCTTCCTCTCAACAACTCCATTTTGTTGAGGTGTGTACGTAGCTGAGAACTCATGTAGAATCCCTTCCTCATCGAGAAAAGAGTCCACATGGGCGTTCTTGAACTCCGCTCCATTGTCGCTCCGAACTTTCTTGATCTTCACCTCAAATTGATTTTGGGCCTTTTTAGCAAAGGTTTTGAAGATTTTCGAACTCGCGATTTGTCATCAAGGAAAAATACCCACGTAAATCTGGAAAAATCATCAACAATAACTAGACCAAAGGAGTTACCACCAAGGCTTTTGTAAGCATTGGGACCAAGAGATCCATATGAAGAAGCTCAAGCGGTCTCCTTGTAGTCATGATGTTCTTCACGGATGACTTCCACCTACTTGTTTTCCTGCTTGACATGCATTGCGAGTCTATCTTTGTCAAAGAAAACATCTTTAACACCAAGAATGTGATCACCTTTGATTAGCTTATCTAGATTACGATACCAACATGTCCAAGCCTTCTATGCCAAAGCCAACCTTTAGCAGATTTAGCAATAAAGCAAGTTCTAGGTTGAGCTTTCTTAGTGAAATCAACGATATACAAATCACCTCTACGGATACCGGTAAAGACCATGTTATGATTGTCACGACGAAAAACTTGGCAATCTACTTTAGTGAATAGCACGTTGAATCCAAAGTCAGCTAATCTAGACACGGAAAGCAAATTGTATCCAAGAGATTCAACAAGCATGACATTTTGAATGGAGCTATCATGAGATATGGCCACCTTACCAAGGCCAAGTACTTTACCCTTGGAGTTGTCTCCAAAAGTCACATACTTGCGTGGACCATTGTTCTTTGCAAGCTCTCGAAACATGTCTTCATTTCCGGTCATGTGATCGGTGCATCCACTATCAAGAATCCACTCTTTTCCACCGGATATGTAGTCTCTCAGATTTGCCATAAGATCGAGACTCTTCATGATCTTGTCTAGCTCGGTGTCCGAATCGGAGTAATCGTCATCATGCTCATGCTCATCATCATATTGACCCATAGATAATTCATCATCAATACCTAGGTCAATTTGACAATGACTTGCATCAGTTTTGTCGAGTGACAATAATCATCGGAATGCAATACAAGAGCATTTCTTATTCAACATTGATAAAACTGGATCACCCTTCTTTTCATAAGATCACGAAGCTCAAAGAAGCATTTATCAAAGTTGGGATCTTTAGGCGATCATATCAAATTCAATAGTCTTGTATAGAATTTCATCAAGACCTCTCAAAGAGTAGTCCGGATAAAGTTCTTCCAAGAACTTCCACATAGCATGGGCGCACTCAAAGTTTGTGACAAGCTCAAGCAAGTTATCGGGCAAACCTCTAATGATAAGATTGACAGTTCTAAGGTTGCGAAGCAAATCAAGCTCTTCATCCATAGTAGGGTGCAAGGGGTCAAATGGTGGTACATATGGGGTTTCAACATATTTGCGCAAGTTGTACATCCTAAAGATAGCAAGCATTTCAATCCTCCACGAGTTATAGGACACTCCATCAGGAATAGGCACTCTATGACTAACACTCTCAAACGTAGACACGTCCATCTTCCTCCAATGGTGTGCAAAGCAAAGCAATGGAGACCAAGGCTCTGATACCAATTGTAGGATCGTTGAAGGCAAGAGTGTCTAGAGGGGGGGTGATTAGACAACTCGACAAGATAAAAGTTTATGCCTTTAGATTAGAACAAGGTTTTAATCAAGTTCACAATGAAGATCAAGTCAAGCATCATGAAAACAAGTCGAGCAACATACTACACATGCAATTCTAGAGTATGGGCAGCGGAAAGTAAATTGCATAAGTAGTAAGGGAGAGATTGTGAAGAGCAAACGCAATTTGGAGACACGGAGATTTTTCTCGTGGTTCCGATAGGTGGTGCTATCGTCAATCCACGCTGATGGAGACTTCAACCCACGGAGGGTAACGGCCATGCGAGAGTCCACGGAGGGCTCCACCCACGAAGGGTCCACGAAGAAGCAACCTTGTCTATGCCATCATGGCCTACGCCCACGGAGGACTAGCCTTACTCGGGTAGATCTTCACGAAGTAGGCGATCTCCTTGCCCTTACAAACTTCTTGGTTCAACTCCACATCTTGACGGAGGCTCCCAAGCGACACCTAACCAATCTAGGAGGCACCACCTCCAAAAGGTAATAGATGGTGTTGGTGATGATGAACTCCTTGCTCTTGTGCTTCAAATGATAATCTCCCCAACACTCAACTCTCCTCACCGATTTGGCTGTGGTGGAAGAAAGGATTGAGTGGAAAGCAACTTGGGAAGGCTAGAAATCAAGTTTCATATGGTGGGAGTGGAGCAACTTGATCTCAACACAAGGGTAGGTAGTTTTCTTCTCGAAATGTAAGGTAGGAGTGGTAGTTCTTTCGATGGCTCTCTCCACGAATGAAGAGGAGGTGGAGGGTATTTATAGCCTCCACACAAAATCCAACTGCTACACACATTTGACCAACCTCGGTCGGACCGAAGTTGACAACTCGGTGAGACCGAAAGTTCAAATCTTGTGAACGTTGGGATTTTCGGTGGGACCGAAAATACAATCTCGGTGAGTCCGATTCTTCCAAAGTCTAGGGTGTGCCAATCTCGGTGGGACCGACTTTCTCATCTCGGTGACACCGATTTGAGTACGTATGTTACTGAAGCTTATAACACCAATTTCGTAAGACCGAGTTTGGAATCGGAAAATCCGAAATTATTAGGGTTTGGCTATATGGCTGAGGTGGTTCATCTCGGTGTGACTGAGTTTATGGAATCGGTGGGACCGAGATTACTTATGGGTTTATGTTGGAATGAAAGATTGCTGATAGTTTGAGAGATAAATCACTAAGCACTTTGAGCAACCAGATCATCATCATAACCTCATCCCCTTTTAATAGTATTGGCTTTCCTATGGACTCAATGTGATCTTGAATCACTAAACCAAAAATGGAATCTTGAGCTTTTGCCAATGCTTTCCTTAGCATTCTAGGGGTTCACCTCTTCAGTCCTTTTGCCATGCCAGAGTGATTGACTTTCCTGAAACATACTTGTTAAAAGCATTAGTCCAACCACAAAGTATGTTGTCATTAATTACCAAAACCACCTAGGGAGCAAATGTGCTTTCACACGGGAAGGTAGGACAAAAGATGTCATGCAAGTTCTTTCCATAAGCACGTATGACTATTTACGAAATACATGCCTCCATTACAGTTATGAACTGGAGTTAGTGTCTTATCGCCATAGGTTATGACTGTCTCATGATGAATATCATCCAACGAATTACTGATCCAATGCCTATGATTGTCCTACATATTATTCCTGCTAAGTTACTATTGCTACTGTCACTATTGCACTATTATCAAAACCACTGCTATCACTGTTACCGTTACTGTTGTTTCTGGCACTATTATCAAAACTATCGTAATACTTTGCTACTGATCACTTTGCTGCAGATAATTAATCTCCAGGTGTGGTTGAATTGACAACTCAGCTGCTAATACTTGCAAATATTCTTTGGCTCCCCTTGTGACGAATCTATAAATTTGGGTTGAATACTCTACCCTCAAAAATTGTTGCGAGCCCATATACTTGTGGGTTATCAAGACCTTTTTCTGGCGCCGTTGCTGGGGAGCATAGCTATATTTGTTGAGAAACTTGGAATTATTATCAAATTATCACTATGAAGAATCTGAAGGACGCTAAGACTAAGATTTTTCCCTCTAAGACGAGGGGAGGTAAGGAAGTGCCATCCAGCTCCGCACTTGTTTCACCTTCTGTTATAAGTAAACTTGCAACACCACCACATGCTATTAATTCTGATATGTCACAAGTTGTTGATGATGCTACTTCTGCTATGAATGCTACTCATGACAATGCTAGTACCTTGCTTGACGATGATGTGCCACTAGGTAAATTTCTCGATGAACAAATAGCTAGAGTAAGACAACATGATATTGTTGATACTGATGATGAGCTTGAAATTGAAAATCTTGAAAGACCTACTAGAACTAGCCCTCCATGATATGAATTGCCAAAGGTACCGGAAGGTTATGCTATGAGTGAGGAGGCAGCTAAAGATATTCTTGCTTGTAAGGATAGAGATGATCTAGAAAAATTATTACGCAAGTATAAAGAAAGATCTTTGAATGCTAAAATGAATTGTGATCCTATGTTTGCTACTTCACCTATCTTTATTGTTGATAAGGATTATAAATTCTTTGTTGACCTAGAGTCAATTACTTTGGTTGAATCTGATCATTTCCATGGTTATGAAATCGAAACTGTTGTGGCACATCTTACTAAGTTGAATGACATAGCCACTCGTTTTGCTCATGATGAGAAGATTCGCTACTAATATATCCTCAAATTATTTCTGTTCTCATTAAAGGGTGATGCTAAAGCTTGGTACAATACTATTGCTCCTGGTTGTGTGCATAGTCTTTGAAAAATATTAAGAGACAAGCTGCCTTGCAGTTTAACTTTGTGCAAATTGAAGAAGAGAGTCTCCCACAAGCTTGGGGAGGCTTCTCCAATTGCTTAATGCTTTTCCTGATCATCCTCTTAAGAAAAATGAAATACTTGATATCTTCTATAAAGGACTAACCGATGCTTCTAGGGATTTCCTAGATAGTTGTGTTGGTTGTGTTTACAATGAACTAACTATTGAGCAAGCTGAAGAATTATTGAATAACGTATTGAAAAATCATGATGGTTGGACTCCTCCCGAAACACCGCTTAAACCCACTCCAAAGAAGAGGGGTATTTGTCTGGGCGTGTCTCTCTATGGCCTCGAGCACCTATGGGGCATGGGGGCCCCTTCTAGTCCGGCAAGGGAGCGGAGGGCGTGCGCAGAGCAGATCGAGGTCGAGCGCGCGGGAGAGACGGGCAATTTTTACCCAGCTTCGGGGCTCTTCGGAGAGACAAAACCCCTACTGCTGCTTTGGTGATTGTATGTGATCTTGCTCGAGCGTGCGAGCGTATGGTGGTGTTGTGGGTCTCGAATTGGACCGAACCCCTTCTACGTGCGCATGGGCCTGCCTTTTATAGTCTCAAGGGGCACCAACAGTGGCAGCGAGGGAAGAGGGGGTAGAAAGGTAAAATCGCAGGTTGGTACAACAAGGACCAACAAAGGACCCCTACCTAACTCGACGGCAGGGACAAGGGCATTTAATGCCCGTCCGGTCGCCCCCAACAAAGGCAGAGGAGGTGATCATATGAGCCACGGTTGCCACGATGGCGCTTCACACTCCGCTTGCCACCTTGCCCCGCATGGCTGCGTAGTGCCTCGCCACGTGCCCTTGGGATGGCCTTGTGATGACATGTCGCCGGATGCACTGGAGTTTGGGTGGCAGCCTTGCCGCGGCAAGTGCCTTGCCGCGGCCCTTTTCTTGTCGCGCCGGCAAGCTTGCCGGCCGTCGCGCCTTTCCGAGATGCGCGGGGCGCCGCGGCAAGTCTTCTGGAGATGCCTTGGCCGGCCTTCCCGGCAAGCTCCTCTTGCCGAGGCCTTCGTTTTCTTTGGTTAATACTTTGTTCTTGAATGGCAGTAGTAGGTGTGATGGAGGGTCTTGGCGGGCGTCCGGCAAGCCTTGCCGCGGGGTGCTGCGACTGCCCGTGCACAAGTTCGGGGTACTAAGGCACCCCTACTTTAGTACACCGACAGGAGCCCCCGGGCCTGGGCCATACACGGTGTCGAGCGTTGTCGGGCCAGGCCCAAAACAGTGCACGGGCACGCGCGTCCTGGGTCCGCCCACAATCGGGCTCTGTGCCCACCGCGCTCTCCCGCAACGGCACGCGTCGATTGCGGCGTCGTGGGAGACGTGGGTGGTGCGTGCGATCATTAAGGCATCCACCCCCGTGATCACGGGGCAGGGCGAGGTCATTTCATTCGTCGCTCCGGCTCCGCTTTTTCGCCACGCGGCTCCCATGCATGGGGGGTCGTGGGCGGCGAAGGTGAGAGACCGGGCCGTCACGGGCGGAGATGGCGAGTCGGCCCCGCTCCTCTGTCCTCCTCGTGCCCTGATTGGCTGAGCGGGCGGCCGAGTTTCACCTCGCCTTTTAAAAAGGGCGGAAGGGGAGCACAATAATCCCGCACTTCCTCTTCTTCCTCCGCTCTTCAACTTCACATTTTCCTCCCATCTGCCATGGAGGAGGGAATCCTGTCCTTCATCTGTGGCGGCGAGGGTCGCCACCAGCAGCGCACCTCTCCCTATCTCATACCTGTGGGCGGCGGAGCCAGCCACGAGGGAAGAGGGAGGGGCGAGGCCGCGACGGGACGTGGACGTGGTCGGAGTGCTCGGGAGAGGCGGCCGGGTGGTGCGCCACCCCGCCTCCGCCGGCAGCTCCTCTCCTTGAGGTGGTCCACACCGGGACGCACTTCAGGAGTTCTTCGTCAAGCGCCGGGCACTCGTCGTCGCCTCCCGGCTACGGCCCTGTCATGAGCGCTGATGGAACCGGATCCGCCGAGATGTTGAGTTGCGCATGAGGGGCTGCGGATCAGCGGCACTCGGGTTAGTGTCGATCCCCAGCCCCCGGCGTGATGTACTTCGATCGGGGTGGAAGACGTCACCAAGATCCACAGCTTGACGGCAGGGTTTACCCTCCATTTTAAGTTAATGGAGGGCAACCTTCTCGCCGTCAAGGTCTTCGGGACTCCGCACCGGCGAGATGTCTGTGTGGACAGCTCCTCCGATAGCGAAGGCCCCTCCTCGAGCGAGAGTGATGAGGAGGGGAGCGACAGCGACAACGAGGACGGTGGGTCCGACTAGGCGTCGGACGCTGCCTCGCGCGCCACCGGCGACCCCATCATCCGGGTCGCCGGCCTTCTGAACTCCACGGGGCCGTCTACTTGGGCGGCTGGCGTAGGGAGGCTGCAGAAGAGGAAGAGGGGTGGCGGCAAGGCCATCAAGTCGGAGTATGAGGGCGAGGTGCCCACGACAGCGTGCTGACGTCCCGCCGCCCCGTCTTCAAGCTCTGCCTCCGCCGCCTCCGTCTCCGCCAAGCTCCTGGCCGGCCCCCGGGATGTTCTCTTGGTGTCTTCTGGCACTCGTAGCTCACCTAGGCGCCCCTTTTGCCCTCCCCGGCAAGCTTCTCTTGCCGGGGCCTCCTTGACCTACCTCCTGGAGAGAGAAACAGGAGAGAGATTACGGGCACCTTATCTTTTAATTTGTAAGCCTTCGGGCCTTAGCTGTATTTAAAATCTGTAATCCTCTCTATCATGTTTTTCATCCTCTATGGACTTGTACTAAACTGGGATTTTTTTAATGAAAAGAGGGGAGTGCTTGGCGGATTAAGTCCTCTACTTGATTTTGTGCCTTGTATGTTCCCACCCTACGCTTCTAGGGAACTTGCCGGCGCAAACACGCGTCTTGAAAAGCGAACGTCAAGAGCCCACCGGCGGTGTTGCTTCCGCAAGAAACCTTGCGGGCCAGTCTGCAGCGCTTGTATTGTTGAGCGGACTCGGAAACAAATCAAGGGCGCAACTTGGCCGCGACTCGGCTCCTCCGCGCACAGGTTTCTTTTTACAAGGCACACTCGTTCAAGGACGCGGCCCCGCCTTTCCCAGTCCATAAGAGGATGCATGACGAGGGATGAAAAACTTATCTGACACCGCAGCCCCCGACGACTCTAGCTTGCCGGGGAGAAATCTTGGCATTTGCAGCTCCCGGCAACCCTGGCTCCGCCGAGACCTAGGTGCCGGTGCGCCTTTCGTTGTCCTTGTCGCTGACGCGGCGGTCTCCGGGGATCTCGGCCTGCTGCGGAGGAACTTCGATACTTGCAGCCCCCAGCGCCGCCGATTTGCCGGAGCTCTCGCACCAGCGCGCCCTTCTGGTTTTTCCTTATAGCTGCTATCATAGTCACGAAAATAACTGAGACAGCGCCGTAATAAGTTACTCTTTCGTGGGAAGACTCTCTTTTTTTTAGGTTGGACAACGCAATGCCATGCTTCGCCCTTCGTATGCTTGTACTCTAGCTTTGTAGGGGACTTGCCGGCGCAAACACGCTTGCTGAGTGCGGAACATCAGCAGCCCGCTGGCGGTGTTGCCTCCGGCAAGAAACCTCGTCGGGCTAGTTGCGGCGGGCTTTCATCGTCGAGCGGACACGAAACAGATCAAAGGCGCAACTTAACCGCGAGTTAGCTCCTCCGCGCACAAGTTTCTCATACGAAGGACGTCCCACGGCAAGGCTTGCCATGTTACGTCCTCTGCACCGTTACATCCCTTGTACGTTGTTACCCTACGCTTCTAGGGAACTTGCCGGCGCTAACACACTTGCTGAGTGCGGAACATCAGCCGCCCGCTGGCGGTGTTGTCTCCGGCAAGAAACCTTCTTGGGCCAGTTGCAGTGCACTTGTTTTGTTGAGCGGACTCGGAAACAAAGCAAGGACGCAACTTAACCACGAGCTGGTTCCTCCGCGCACAGGTTTTTCGTACAAGGGACGAACGCTCGAGGACTATAACATAAAAGCTTAGGACTAAAAAGTGCTCTATACAAAAGCTTGGGTGACTTAGCTTTTCCGTCTTCAGCGGTCCGCCGAGGCCGTACTTCCCCTTGACCTCCTCCCTTGTATGTTTTCACCCTCACGCTTTCAGGGAACCCCCCCTCCACCGGTGCAAACACACTTGCTGAGTGCAGGACATCAGCAGCCCGCTGGCGGTGTTGCTTCCGGCAGGAAGAACTCGTCGGGCTAGTTGCAGCGCGCTTTCATCATCAAGTGGACCCGAAACAGATCAAAGGTGCAACTTAGCTATGATTCAACCCTTCTGCGCGGAGGTTCTTCATACAAGGTACGGATTCTCAAGGAATACAATTCAAAAGCTCGAAACAGGACGCCTTCTTCGCCCTACTGGCCGGTGGAGCTCGATGGCGCATCCTCGACGGCAGCGCGGCACTCCGAAGAGGCGTGCTTGCCGGAGCAGGTACCAGAGCTGTTCTTGCCGGGCTTAGTCTTTGGTAGATCTGCCTTTGTCTTCCTGCATTTGCCGGCGGAGCTCGATGGTGCGTCCTCGACGGCAGCGCAGCACTCCGGAGAGGCGCACTTGCCGGAGTGGACACCAGAGCTGCTTTTGCCGGACTTGGCTTTCTTCTTCCCCAGGGAGCTTCAACGACGAGTGGCTTGCTCTCTGCTGCGGCTGCTGCTTCCCGGTAGATCTTGTTGGTGCAGATAAGTGCATCCTTCTTGTCACCTTGGACAGAAATGACACTTATCGGACCAGGCATTTTAAGCACGTTGTAGGCGTAGTGGGAGGCTGCCATGAACTTGGCGAGCACAGGACGGCCTAGTATCCCATTGCAGGGCAACGGGATATCGGCAACGTCAAATGTGACTTTCTCTGTCCTGAAATTCAACTCGCTGCCAAACGTCACTGGTAACGTGATCTTCCCCTTTGGCTTGCTCCTTCCCGGATTTATCCCTTGAAAGGTACCAATCTCTTCGAGCTCGCTGTCGGGAATTTGGAGCTTCTTGAGCACTGCAGAGGAGATCAGGTTCAGGCCGGCCCCGCCGTCAACCAACATCTTCGTGACCTTGAGGTTGCGGATTGTTGGTGAAACCAACATCGGCAAGCACCCGACTGCAGTGATGCGGTCAGGGTGGTCCTCAACGTCGAAGACGATGGGCGTGCGGACCACCTCGTAGGCTTGCGCGCCGACGGACGGCTCCGCTGCATTTACCTCTCGCACCCACCGCTTGAGTTGGCGGTGCGAGGCGTGCGAGAGAGGCACCGCCGCCGATGCACAACACCTCTGTGCCTTCTCAAACTCCTGGTCATCAGCCTCATCTTCCTCCATCTCATCATCCTCATCTTCATCTTCGCCCTTGTCGCGCCGCGGAGGCCTGTCTCCTTGCCGCGACTTGGCCTTGCTGCGATGCCCTCCCCGGCGGGAAGCTTTTGCGGATCCTCCGCCACCTCCCCGGCTCTCTCCTTATCGTGGCGCCAGACTCAGCTTTCTCAGAGTCCGCCATCTGCTCCACTTTTTGCAGGTTTGGAGATCATGGCCCTTGGTGCGGTGGATCTTGCAATATCGCTTGCCGGAGCCATCCTGCTTGTCGGCGGCTACCACAGCCTCGCCGGAGTCATCGGCTTTGGCCTTGTCGGAGCCACCTCTGTTCCCGGAATGCTCAACAGCTAGCACATCCTTGGCCTTTCTTTTCCTGTTGCTCCGCCGCCGGTTCTTCCTTGCCGGGGCGGCATCCTCACTGTCAGACCCTTCTGCTCCTGCAATCTCTCCGGGAATTTTCCTCCCTTCCTCAGCCCGTGCACACTTGTCGGCCAGAGCATAGAGCTCACGACATCTCCGATCTTGCACATCGCCATCTCCTCCTCATCCTGCGGTTGCGACGTTTCGTGGAACGCTACCGATAACCGCGGCAGGTGGACGTCGGGATGTTGCGCTGCACTTGGCTGAATCTCTCAGATGTACTTGCACAGGGCTCTCCTCCTTCGACGAGCAAATGCAGATCGCTTCTCTCGCCATGGGTTTGTGGCACCAGTAAGGCGCCGACAAACCGGTGACATAGGTCCGCCCATGAAGAGATGGAGCCGTCCGCAAGTGCATGAGCCAAGATCTCGACGCTGGGCTTGAGTACCGCCGGAAGTAGTTGGCGAGATCTTCGTCGCGCCCTCCGCAGCCTCGCACCGCGATGGTGTAGATGCCGAGGAACTCCGACGGATTTATCCTGCCATCATACTTCTCGCACGCCCGCTTGAAGTTCTTAGTTTTGGGCCATCGGACTTGCCGCAGCTCACGGGTGAACGCAGGGCAACCTACCGCAGACGGCAAGTCGCCGTTCTCCGGTGCGCATCGCCGACGGTAGGCTCAGCGCCGCTGGTCGATTGACGCCGCGCTTCTCCCGCGCGCCGATGTGAGTGCGGGCGCTTCATGTTGCCGTTTGGAGGACGGGCGTTGATCGCGCGAAGTTTAGGGTCCGACGACGCGGTGGAGTCTGCGCGGGGTTGGTCCGCAAGTGGCGATCTTGGCCTTCGGGCTGGGAGTGCACGGAAGTGGCACCCCCAGCGGTCTTGTCGGTGTTGGCTTGCGCCTGGGCGCCTTGCCGGGGCCTTGATGCGCCCGGTTGCCGAGGCTTGTCGCCGTTGGCGAAGCTGATGAGACTGTATATAGTCATCCTCCAATCGCCGATCTTGTGCGGCGCCGAGGGTAGTCCGTATAGCCGTGCTCGCCAGCGCTTCTCTGCTGTCTTGGGTGGCGGTGGCGACGAGCGCGCGAGGAACGGATGTGCTTGACTCCCAACCGATTGGGAGGTGCAACACCCGTCCGGCGACCATACCTCGCCGCGCCAAAGATGCGGGCGCAGCATGCTGACCTCGAGCGCCCTCGACCCACCAGCTTGGCCTTGTTCCATCGCGAGCACGGTGCTGGGAGCACCGGGCATTGTCGACCTTGCACCTCCCGGAAGGGTGCGGTGTCGCACGGTTGCCGACGCTATGCAGGCCTTGTTCTGGACCCGGTGACGACGTGAGTCCCACCGCCGGCGCCCGCTCCTTCGCCGGCGCCGACTCCACCGCCCGCTTGTTCGGCGGTGGTGGCGTAATCGATGTAGACGGAGCGCCACCTCCGAGGGCTTCTTCTTCGTGGCATGTTGACGATGACGTTGATGTAGCGCGTGGAGACCGGATCGATGCTCACGACCTCGACGCCCTACCGGGCGCGCCAAAGCTGCCGGGCGTGTCTCTCGTGGCCTCGAGCACCTATGGGGCACGGGGCCCTTCTAGTCCGGCAAGGAGCGGAGGGCGGCGCAGAGCAGATCGAGGTCGAGCGCTGGGAGACGGGCAATTTTACCCAGCTTTGGGGCTCTCCGAGAGATAAAACCCCTACCGCTGCTTTGGTGATTGATTTGATCTTGCTCGAGCGCATGAAGCGTATGGTGGTGTTGTGGGTCTCGATTGACCGAACCCCTTCTACGCATGCATGGGCCCGCTTTTTATAGTCTAAAGGGGCACCAATAGGTGGCAGCGAGGGAAGAGGGGGTAGAAAGGTAAAATCGCAGGTTGGTACAACAAAGACCAACAAAGGACCCCTACCTAACTCTATCGGCAGGGACAAGGGCATTTAATGCCCGTCCGGTCGCCCCAACAAAGGCAGAGGGAGTGATCATATGAGCCACCGGTTGCCACGATGGCGTTCTGTCACTCCGCTTGCCACCTTGCCCCGCATGGCTGCGAGTGCCTCGCCACGTGCCCTTGGGATGGCCTTGTGATGACACGTCACGGATGCGCTGGAGTTTGGGTGGCAGCCTTGCCGCGGCCCTTTTCTTGTCGCGCAAGCAAGCTTGCCGGCCGCCGGCCTTGCCGGACGCTGGGCGCCGCGGCAAGTCTTCCGAGATGCCTTGGCCGGCCTTCCCGGCAAGCTCCTCTTGCCGAGGCCTTCGTTTTCTTTGGTTAATACTTTGTTCTTGAATGGCAGTAGTAGGTGTGATGGAGGGTCTTGGCGGGCCCCAAGCCTTGTCACAGTGTCATGATCGCCAGCACAAGTTCGGGGTACTAAGGCACCCCTACTTTAGTACACCGACAGTACTTTATATCTCAGTCCCAAAGATATGCAGGAGGCAAAGAAATCTATGAAGGAAAAAGTTATTAAAGCAGAGGACATTAAAAAATTACCACCTATTGAAGAAATACATGGGCTTGGTACACCACCACCACCTAAGGTGGTAGAGGTAAATTCTTTAAAGAAATTCAATGATAGTGATAATCCTCATAATAAACATCATAGCCAATGCCTTTATGAGTTTGATAATTACATTAGAAAGAAAGATCACTTCAATGCAAATGTTATGAAACAATTGAAATACAACTCTGATATGATTGCTCGCTTAAGTGACTTGTTATTTAGAATCTCAAATTATGTTAGAGGTGTAGGAAAGCATGCCTCTATGGTTCAAACTAAATTAGAACAAGTTGCTAAATCTCAAAGAGAGTTGCTTGATGAAATGAACAATAATATAAGTGACTTTGCTGTTAGAGTAGCAACTAGAGGAGGTAAAATGACTCAGGAACCAGTTTATCCTGAGGGACACCCCAACAGAATTGAACAAGACTCTCAAAGAATTAACACCGATGCACCTAGTCCTTCTAAAAAGAAAGAGAAGAAGAAAAATAATAGGATTTTTCCTGGCTCTAGTGAACCTGAAGTAGAAAACCTCCTGATAATGATAATGAAGTTTCTATCTCTGATGCTGAAACTCCATCAGGTAGTGAACACTCGACTTATGATAATGAAAAAGATAATGATGAGGTTCATGAAGAAACTCAAACAAATAACAAAGAACTAGATAATGATGTTCAGATAGAACCAACTATTGATCTTGATAACCCACAATCCAAGAATAAAAGATAGGGTAAAAGAGACTTTGTTGATAGAAATCATGGAAAGGAAAGAGAGCCATGGGTTGAAAAACCTATGCCCTTTCCACCTAAGTCAACTAAAAAGAAAGATGATGAAGAATTTGAACGCTTTGCTGAAATGCTTAGGCCAGTCTTGTTGCGAACTTGCTTGACTGATATCTTAAAAATGCCTCCTTATGCAAAGTACATGAAAGACATCATCACCAATAAGAGAAAAATATTAGAAGCTGAAATCTTGATGATGCTTGCTAACTAAACTTTTAAAGATGGATTACCTAAAATTTTTGGAGATCTGGGAATACCAACTATACCTTCCTCCATTAAAAGAAACTATGTTCAAACTGCTTTATGTGATTTGGGAGCATCTGTCATGCCTTTCTCTTTATATAAAATACATGATTTGAATAAACTCACACCTACTGAAATATCTTTGCAAATAGCTGACAAATCAACTGCCATACCTATCGATATTTGTGAAGATGTGCCCGTTGTTATTGCTAATGTTACTATTCTGAATGACTTTGTTATACTTGAGATGCCTGAGGACGACAACATGTCGATTATCCTTGGCAGACCCTTTCTTGAATACTACAGGGGTTGTTATTGATTGCAATAAAAGCAAGGTCACTTTTCATATTAATGGTAATGAGCATTGGGCACTTTCCGAAGAAACAATTCCAAGTGAATGGTATTAATGTTATTGAAAAATCTCCGATAATCACTATTGGAAGTTTTCAACTACCTCTACCTACTGTTAAAAAGAAATATGAAATTCTTATTGTTGGGGACATTCATATCCCCGTTGAGGTAACTTATGAGTCACGAAAGTTCTTCGGTTTCATGCTAATCGAAAGTGGTTGTTAATAAGACTTGATCAACCTTATTAATGGATCATTTTTAGAGGTATGAAGAATTTAGTGAGAACTACCTTCTGTCCCTACCTTTTGTTTTCTGTTTTCTTAGTTAAATAAAATAAAGTGCCATGCTTTGTTTTTTTCCGAGTTTTCCGAGCAATAAAAAGATGACCCAAAATAAAAGTTCTCAGAATGCTCTGAAATTTTAATACGATTTTTTCTGAATATATAAGAATTTCTGGTGCAAATAATATCATAGGGAGGTGCACCAGGTGGGCACAACCCACCTGGGCGTGCCAGGACCCCCAGGCGCACCTTGGTGGGTTGTGGTCCCCATATGGGCCCCCTCACTTACCTCTTTGTCGGTGTACTAAAGTAGGGGTACTTTAGTACCCTGAACTTGTGCACGGGCAGTCGCAGCACTCCCCGCAAGGCTTGCCGGACGCCCGCCAAGGCCCTTCACCGTCTCTCATTACTGCCATTCAAGAACAGAGTACCAACCAAGAAAACGAAGGCCCCGGCAAGAAGAGCTTGACGGGAAGGCCAACCGAAGCATCACCAGAAGACTTGCCGCGGCGCCCCGCGCGCCCCGGCAAGGCCCGACGACCGGCAAGCTTGCCGGCACCACAAGAGAAGGACCGCGGCAAGGCTGCCACCCAACTCCAGCGCACCCAGTGACGCGTCATCACCAGGCCATCCCAAGGGCACGTGGCGAGGCACTACACAGCCATGCGAAGCGAGGTGGCAAACGGAGCTGACAGAGATGCCATCGTGGCAACCGGTGGCTCACTTAACGGTCACTCCTCCTGCACTGTTGGGGCGACCGGACGGGCATTTAATGCCTTTGTCCCCTGCCGTCAGAGTTAGGTAGGGGCATCACAGCACCGTTGTACCAACCCGCACTTTTACCTTTCTACCCCTCTTCCCACGCCACCACCGTGGATGCCCCTTCAGAGTATAAAAGGGAGGCCCATGCGACGAGAAGGGGTTCGATCCATTCGATACCCAGACACCATATACGCCGCACGCCGAGCTAGATCAAAGAGAATCACAAAAGCAGCAGAGGGGTTTCATCTCTTTGGAGAGCCCCGGCTGGGTAAAGATCGCCTGCCTCCCCTGCTGCCGACCTCGATCTGCTCTGCAGCGACGACCCCGCCTCCTTGCCGAACTGAAGGGCCCCAAAGGTTCTATAGGTGCTCGAGGCCACAGAGATACGCCCGACATCTTTGGCGCGCCCGTAGGGGAGCGCGAGGTCGTGAGCATCCGATCCGCCTCCACGCTACATCAGCGTCATCATCAACATGCCACCAAGAAGAAGCCTCGGAGGTGGCCGCCCATCTACATCATTTCCACCACCACCGCCGGAGCAGGCAGCGGTGAGGTGGACGCCGGCGAAGAGCGGGTGCCGCCGGTGGGTCTCACACATCACCAGATCCAAGAACAAGGCCTCCAGCGCCGGGCGACGGCGCAGACGCCGCACCTTCCCAGAAGTGCAAGGTCAATAACGCCCGGTGCTCCTAGCACCATGCTCAAGAACAAGGCTGCTTAGTGGGTCGCGGACGCCTCGTGGTCAGCATGCACGCCTCATGCCGGGCGCGAGTGAGGTACGGTCGCTGGACGAGGTGTTGCTCCTCCTAATCCGTTGGGAGTCCGAGCACATCCGCTCCTCGCGCCGCTCGCCGCCACCGCCACCCAAGACAAGAGAGAAGTGCTGGCCCGAGCCCAGCTGCTTAGACTACCCTCCGCGCCGCACAAGATCGACGATCGGAGGATGACCATATACAGCCTCATCGGCTTCGCTTAACGGCGATAAGCCCCGCGATCGAAAGCTGCCGAGGCCCGGCAAGACGCCCGCGCAGGCCGCCGCCGCAGACGGCTGGGTGCCGCCTGCACTCCCAACCCCAAAGGCTAAGATCGCCACCGCCGGACCAACCTTGACGCCGACTCCACCGTGATCGCCGGACTCATGGACTCGCCGCGATCAGCGCCACGCTCTCCGAACGGCGACACGAAGACGCCGCACCGATCGAAGCGCCGGAGAGAAGCGCGACGTCAATCGACCAGCGCTGGGCCCGCCCGTCGACGCAGCACGCACTGGGAACCAGCGACTTGTCAGACGCTGCAGGTTGCCCTGCTCACCCGCGAACCGCGGCAAGTCCAAAGGGCCCAAAACCAAGAACTTGCCGACGCGTTCGAGAAGTACGACGGTAGGATACACCCGTCGGAGTTCTCAAGATCTACACCATCGCGTGCATGCTGCCGAGGACGCGACGAGAAGATCTCGCCAACTACTTCCCGCCGGTACTCAAGCCTAACGCCGATCTTGGCTCATGCACTTGCCGGACGGCTCCATCTCTTCATGGGCGGACTCTGTGTCATCAGCTTGTCGGCGCTTTCACGGGTGGCCATAAGCCTCATGGCCGGAGAGTGACCTCCACTTGCTCGCCCGTATGAGGGGAGCCCTCAGCAAGTATATACAAAGATTCAGCCAGTGCGCGCAACATCCCAGACGCCTCCACCCTGCCACATGGTTATTAGCACGTTTCATCGAACGTGCGAATCGCAGGATGAGGGAGGAGATGGCGATGTGCAAAATCAGAGATGTCAGCGAGCTCTACGCCCGGCCGACAAGTGTGCACGGGCCGAGGAGGGAGGAAGATCCTGGAGAGGTTGCCGGAGCGTATGATCTCGACAAGGAGGATGCCGCCCCGGCAAGGAAGAACCGGAGGCGGAACAATATATAGGAAGAGAAAGGCTAAGGATGTGCTAGCTGTTGAGCATTCCGGCAACGGAGGCGGCTCCGACAAGGCCAAGACCGACGACTCCGGCGAGGCTGTGGTAGCTGCCGACAAGCAGGATAGCTCCGCAAGCGGTATTGCAAGATCCACTGCATTCAAGGACCATGATCTCCAAACCTGCAAGAAAGTGGAGCAGATGGCGGAGCTACGAAAGCTGAATACGAAGCGCCGCGATAAGGAGAGAGCCCAAGGAGGTGGCGGGGATCCGCAAGAAGCTTCCCGCCCGGGAGGGCTCACAGCAAGACCAAGGCGCTGCAAGGAGATAGGCCTCCCGCGCCGCGATAAAGACGAAGATGAAGATGAGGATGATGAGATGGAGGAAGAGGAAATCGATGACCAGGAGTTTCGAAAGGCAACAGAGGTGTTGTGCATCGACGGCGGCGCTTCTCTGCACACCTCGCACCGCCAACTCAAGCAATGGGTGCGAAGTGAACGCCGCAGAGCCGTCCGCCGAGGCGCCGAAGCCTCTGAAGTGGTCCAAAGACGCCCATCATCTTCGACGCTGAGGACCACCCTGATCGCGTCACTGCGGTCGGGTGCTTGCCGATGTTGGTTTCACCAACAATCCGCAACCTCAAGGTCACGAAGATGCTGGTTGACGGCGGGGCCGGCCTGAACCTAGTTTCCTCCGCAGTACTCAAGAAGCTCCAGATCCCCGACAGCGAGCTGGCAGAGACGGGCACCTTTCAAGGGATAAATCCGGGAAGGAGCCAGCCAAAGGGGAAGATCACGTTGCCGGTGACATTCGGCAGCGAATTGAACTTCAGGACTGAGAGGGTCACGTTTGACGTGGCTGATATCCCCTTACCTTACAACGGGATACTCGGCCGACCCGCACTCGCCAAGTTCATGGCGGCCTCTCACCACGCATATAATGTGCTCAAGATGCCTGGCCCGATGAGTGTCATTTCTGTCCAAGGCGACAAGAAAGATGCACTCATCTGCGCCAACAAGATCTACCAGGAAGCAGCAGCCGCAGCAGAGCGTGAGCCACTTGCCGCTGAAGCTCCCCGGGGGAAGAAGAAGGCCAAGTCCGGCAAGGATAGCTCTGATGCTTACTCCGGCAAGCGCACCTCCCCGGAGTGCTGCGCTACCGTCGAGGACGCACCATCGAGCTCCACCGGCAAGTGCGAGAAGGCAAAGGCAGACCAACCAAAGGCTAAGCCCAGCAAGAACGGCTCTGGTGTTCGCTCCGGCAAGTCCGCCTTCGAGTGCCGCTACTTTGCCGAGGACGCGCCATCGAAGCTCGCCGCCAAGAAGGCAAAGAAAGTTGCCAAGCTTCGAACTGTTGAGTTGTGCTCTCCGAAAATCCATGCCTTGTATGAAGAACCCGAGCGCAGAGGGGTCGAGTCATGGCTAGGTTACACCATCAATTTGTTTCGAGTCCGCTCAACGATAAAAGCACACCGCGACCAGCCCGACGAGTTCTTCCCGCCGGAGGCAACACCGCCAGCGGGCTGCTGATGTCCTACGCTCAGCAAGTGTGTTTGCGCCGAGGGGTTCCCCGAAAGCGTGGGGATGAAAGCATACAAGGGGGAGGAGATCAGGGAAGAAGCACAGCTTCGACGGGTCGCTGAAGACGGAAAAGCTAAGTCACCCAAGCTTTTGTACAGAGCACGTTTTAGTCCTATGACTTTGTGTTATGTCCTCGAACGCTCATCCTTTGTACGAAAAACCTCAGCGTTAGAGGAACCAACTCGTTGTTGCGCCCTTGCTTTGTTTCCGAGTCCGCTCAACAATACAAGTGCGCTGCAACTGGCCCGAGAAGGTTTCTTGCCGGATACAACACCGCCAGAGAGGCTGCTGATGTCCCGCACTCAGCAAGTGTGTTAGCCGCAAGTTCCTAGAAGCGAGGGTAAAACGCATAAAAGATATAACGGCGGAGGGCGAACGTAGCAAAACTTGCCGTAGGGCGCCTTCGTATGAGAAACTTGTGCGCGGAGGAACTAACTCGCGCCGAAAGGCGCCCTTGATTTGTTTCCAGTCCGCCAACAATTCAAGTGCATCGCAATCGCCCGAGGAGGTTTTTGCCGAAACAACACCGCGAGCGGCTGCTGATGTCCCGTGATCAGCAGTGTGTTAGCGCCGCAAGTTCCCTAGCAGCGAGAGTGTAAACATACGGCGGGCAAAGCATGGCATCGCGCTGCGTAGTCGCACCATGAAAGAATAGCTTATTACAGCGCTGTCTCGCTTGTTTTTGTGGCTATAATCACAAGGACAAGAAGAAGCCGGAAGATGCTACCGCGCCGGGTTTCGCAAAACCAGCTCATTGGGGCTACAAGTGCCGAAGCTCCTTCGCGACGGGCCAGGGCCCCCGGAGGCCGCGGCATCGGCGACAAGGGCAAAGGAAAGCACACCAGCACCTGGATCTTGGCGGAGCCAGAGTTGCCGGAGGCTGCGACGGCCAAGATTCCTCCCCGACAAGCTGATGTCGCCGGGGGGCTGCGGAGTCAGATAAGTTTTTTTTCCCTCGTCATGCATCCTCTTATGGACCGGGGAAGGCGGGGCCGTGTCCTTGAACGAGCGTGCCTTGTAAAATCCGTGCGTGGAGGAGCCGAGTCGCGGCCAAGTTGCGCCCTTGCTTTGTTTCCGAGTCCGCTCAACAGACAAGCGCGCCGCAACTGGCCCGACGAGGTTGCTTGCCGGAAGCAGCACCGCCAGCGGGCTGCTGATGTCCCGCACTCAGCAAGTGTGTTCGCTCCGGCAAGTCCCCTAGAAGCGTAGGGTGGGAACATACAAGGCACAAAATCAAGTAAAGGATTTGGTCCGGCAAGCGTTCCCCTCTTTTCATTAAAAACACCCCAGCTTAGTACAAGTCCATAGAGGATGAAAAACATGATAGAGAGGATTACAGATTTTAAATACAGCTAAGGCCCGAAGGCTTACAAATTAAAAGATAAGATGCCCGTAATCCCTCTCCTATTTATCTGTTCAGGAGGTAGGCCAAGGAAGCCCCGGCAAGAGAAGCTTGCCGGGGAGGGCAAAAGGGGCGCCTAGGAGAGCTACGGGCGCCAGAAGACACCAAGAGAACACCCCAGGGGCCGGCCAGGAGATTGGTGGAGACGGAGGCGCCGGAGGCAGAGCTTGAAGACGGGGCGGCGGGACGTCAGCACGCTGTCGAGGGCTCCTCGCCCTCGTACTCCGACTTGACGGCCTTGCCGCCACTCCTCTTCCTCTTCCGCAGCCTCCCCACGCCACCGCCCAAGGAGACGGCCCGGGAGTTCGAAGCGTCGGGCGACCCGGATGATGGAGTCGCCGGTGGCGCGAGGCAGCGCCCGACGCCTAGTCGGACCCGCCATCCTTGTCGCCGTTGCCGCTCCCCTCCTCGCCACTGCCGCCGAGGAGGGGCCTTCGCCATCGGAGGAGCTGTCCACACAACATCTCGCCCGGTGCCGAGTCCCGAAGACCTTGACGGCGAGAAGGTCGCCTCCATTAACTTAAATGGAGGGTAAACCCGCCGCCAAGCTGTGGATGCGGCGATTGTCTTCCACCCTCGATCGGTACATCACGCCGGGCCGGGATACGACACTCACTCGAAAGTGCCGCTGATCCCGCAGCCCCTCATGCGCAGCTCCAACATCTCGGGCGGATCCGGTTCCATCGCGCTCGCGAACGGGGCCGGCAGCCGGAGGCGGCGACGAGGCGCTCGGTGCAGCTTGATGAAGAACTCCCAGGGGTCATCCCCGGTGTGGACCGCCTCGAGGAGAGGAGCCGCCGGCGGAGAAGGGGGTGGCGCATCGCCCCGGCCGCCTCTCCCCCGAGCGCCTCAACCACGTCCTCGACCTCGTCCGCGGCCTCGCCCCCTCCCTCTCCCCCTCGTGGCCGGCTCCGCCACCACAGCTGCGGGATAGGGAGAGGCGCGCTGCCTGGAGGCGACCCTCGCTGCCACCGTTGAAGGACCAGGATTTCTTCCCTCCATTGGCAGATGGGAGGGAGAGTAACGGAAGTTGAAGACGTATGAAGAAGAGGAAGTGCGAGACTATTGTGCCCCCTTTCCGCCCCTTTTAAAAGGCGAGGTGGGGGGCTCGGCCGCCCCGCTCAGCCAATCAGGGAGCGAGGAGGGCAGAGGAGCGGGGCCGACTTGCCATCTTCGCCCGTGACGGCTCGGCCTCCCACCTTCGCCGCCCACAACCCCCCCCCCCACGCATGGGAGCCGCGTGGCGAAAAAGCGGAGCTAGAGCGACAGATGAAATGACCTCGCCCTGCACCGTATTCACGGGGGTGGATGCCTTAAAGATCGCACGCACCGACCACGTCTCCCACGACGCCGCAATCGACGCGTGCCGTTGCGGGGGAGCGCGGTGGACACGGAGCCCGATTCTGCAGGCACCAGCCACGCGCGTTCCGTGCAGATGCTTTTGGGCCTGCCCAACAACGCCGCACCGTATGGCCCAGGCCCGGGGGCTCCTGTCGGTGTACTAAAGTAGGGGTACTTTAGTACCCCGAACTTGTGCACGGGCAGTCGCAGCACTCCCCGGCAAGGCTTGCCGGACGCCCGCCAAGGCCCTTCACCGTCTCTCATTACTGCCATTCAAGAACAAAGTACCAACCAAGAAAACGAAGGCCCCAGCAAGAAGAGCTTGCCGGGAAGGCCAACCGAAGCATCACCAGAAGACTTGCCGCGGCGCCCCACGCGCCCCGGCAAGGCCCGACGGCCGGAAAGCTTGCCGGCACCACAAGAGAAGGACCGCGGCAAGGCACTTGCCGCGGCAAGGCTGCCACCCAACTCCAGCGCACCCAGTGACGCGTCATCACCAGGCCATCCCAAGGGCACGTGGCGAGGCACTACATAGCCATGCGAAGCGAGGTGGCAAACGGAGCTGACAGAGATGCCATCGTGGCAACCGGTGGCTCACTTAACGGTCACTCGTCCTGCACTGTTGGGGCGACCGGACGGGCATTTAATGCCTTTGTCCCCTGCCGTCAGAGTTAGGTAGGGGCACTGTTGTGCACTGTTGTACCAACCCACAATTTTACCTTTCTACCCCCTCTTCCTACGCTGCCACCTGTGGATGCCCCCTTCAGAGTATAAAAGGGAGGCCCATGCGCACATAAAAGCGGTTCGATCCATTCGATACCTAGGACACCATATACGCTCGCACGCTCGAGCTAGATCAAAGAGAATCACAAAAAGCAGCAGTAGGGGTTTTATCTCTCCGGAGAGCCCCGAAGCTGGGTAAAGATCGCCTGCCTCTCCCAGCCCGACCTCGATCTGCTCACAGACGACCCCGCCTCCCTTGTCGAACTGAAGGGCCCCAGTGCCCCATAGGTGCTCGAGGCCACAGAGATACGCCCCGACACTCTTCTTCCCACATTACCACATTCCTCCAGAAAAAATCACCATTGCTCTCTCTCTCTCATGTTCTTGCTCTCGAAACCGTGGATTTCGATCTCTTTGCTCGAAGCTCCGTTTTCGAAACTATTTTGGGGAATTGTTGCTTGGTATGTGACTCCTCTATGTGTCCAATTATTTTTTTCTTTAGTGGTTTATATTTTGAATAATTGGCTACTCTTGGTGCTGCTGTAGATGTGGTTGCATGTTGAATTCTTAGAGTTATAAGTAGTTTGAATGCTTGCTATGGCCTCTATACATCGCTATGAGTATTTGCTTACAATCTTATGAAGTTTTGTTGAGAAAAATTTGTGGACTAAAATTTTTAGAGTTTTGTTCATAGGAAAAAGATGAGTTTCTTTAGGAAGTTTGCTTACAAGAAGAACTCCAAGGGAGTTATTGTGGAGTCATCTGACAGTGATCTCCACATCTGGAGATTGGCAGAGTTATGTTCGTGTGAATGGCCGCATAATCCATTCATGGAAGTGGCCAGAATCCTTCAAGAGTTTGCACAATACGCTGCTAATGCTGGCCTAACCGACTTCATCGCAGCTGAATGCAAACAATATCATCTCCTCACAAATTCCTTTGTGCAAAATTTTAATTTCCATTCTAAGAATAATCCCCTTGAGGTGAAGTTTAGTTTGTATGCTGAAAACTATCAGATACCACTTACTGAATTTTGTGACATATGCATGCTTCCTTCTGATGATGGTTTGATAGGTCTAGGCCCGCGGAGTTTGGCGGTTTTTACCGTACTCTGGCAGTGGGAGATGGGACAGGGGTATCGGGTGTCACCGCTACTAGCTTGCATTTTCCTGCTGTACATTATTTTGATCTATTCATTGCAAACTGCTTACTTGCTAGAGAGAAGGTAGGTGCACTTAGTGCTCCAGACTTTGTTGTTTTACGTCATGCACTTTATGGCGACAACACTTATAGTTTGGGAGCTATTGTGGCACGCAGCCTTCACATTAACAGATCCAAGGGTAAAATACATGGGGGCATTTACGCTACTCGCTTAGCGACTCACTTTAACATTCAAATACACCAGCATGATCACCCTTCGCCCAAGGTTTACCAAGATTGAGCGGCTATGGACGACCACCAGTTTATTGCCGCCGATTACCCAAATATTCCTATTCCCTATAACTTAGTTTTCAGTGATAAAACTCATGATATTATTCCACTGCCTGCACCTTCTTTTTTTAATCATATTGCCAGGGGCGGATACAGGATTATAACTGAGGACATTGTCGCTTACCGGAACAACTTGGCTGCGGCACAGTAGGAGCCTCGGCAGTGGGACCCTCAGGTGCCCGCTCCCCAACACTTCAACATAGGACCTCATGGCTTCTACGTCTAGTGATTACCAACTTAGGCCAAAAGCCTAAGCTTGGGGGAGTACGTATTTCCACCGACATTACATTCATGTTCACACATTTCATTCTAGTTATCGGTGTTCACACTTCTGCATTGTATTATCCATGATAGATTTATTTTCTCGCTTTTTGCTTGTGTGTTTGAAAAACTTTGAGAAAATCCAAAAACATATTTCTTTCTTCTTTTTGATTTTTCTTCCTAGTTCAAATTGTTGCAGCACTAAAATGAAAACTCAAAAAGATTTCCTTGTTCTTCTTTTACTTGTTGGGAGCTTTCCCGTGTAAATAGTTTTTCTTGTTTTTGCTTTTCCCTTTTCATTTGCTTGTTTACGAAAAAACCCAAAAACTCCAAAAATATTTCAGTGTGTTTCTCTAAATTTCTTTTTTCTTTACTGAGTCCTACCGAGGAGAAGACCACAACGAAAATGTTGAGTGGCTCTCATTTGTGTTATTGTTGATCTAACGAAGAGCCCATATTACCTTGTCTTCTCCTTTTGATTAAAATGTTTGCAGATTCCAGCTTAGTCCACGACACTCTTGCACTATTATTATTTTCAAATCGTTCAGTCATGCAAGTGAAAGGCAATAATGACGATATTCGATGAACTGGTCGTGGCAGAGAGAAACGGGTATGAACTCGATTTGTTCTGTTTTTGTAAATACATTTAACCCAGTATCCATGATTGTGCCTAATATGATCAAACATGTTTGCAATGACAATTAGATATTATAGTTTCTCATGCCATGCATAAGTAGCTTGGAGTGGATAATGATTTATCTTGGATGTCAACATTGTGTTAAAATGATTGTTATGTAGTACGAAGATATGGTATCCTCCTCTAAATGTTCGAGTGGCTTGACTTGGCACATGTTCACGCATGTAGTTGAATCAAAACCAACAAAGCCTCTATGATATTTATGTTCCTGGTGTTCATATCGTACTCATGCTACTATCCAATGTTACGTATGCATAATGCATGTTCATGACCATTGTTGTTCTCTAGCTGGCCGCTTCTCAACCTATTTGCTAGCCTTCGCCTGTACTAAGTGGGAATTCTGATTGTACATCAAAAGCCTAAAACCCAAGTTTATTCTAGATGAGTCCACCATACCTACCTATATGCAGAATTGCCATGCTGTCCTAAGTAAATTTGCATGTGGCACCTCTAAAAACATCAAATAAATATCATTTTTGTGTGCGTGGATTGTTCATAGAGCTACATGAGGTAGTTGGTATCTTCCATGCTAAGCAGGTTATTCTCAGGATGGGTGTTTATTCACTCACCATTGCGCGAGAAAAGGGGCGGTAACAGGGATTCCCAGTCACAAATTGCAAAAAGAACTTATCAATAATCGAACAAAAACTCCTATGGAGCAATAACCTTTACTTTAGCGCTTGGGAATCGCTACTAATTTGTTTAGCATTGAAGATATTGATAACTGATGGTCGCGAAGTAAACAAGAAGGGTGCATGCCCCAAAATTTTATTTACCTCTGTTTTAAGGTTTACAATTTATTATTACTATTATTATTTATGTTTTTCCAAATAATAAGATTTCTGGAAAGAAAAATATTAGAAAAAAACTGCCGCGTAGTGTACGCGCGCGGCTGGCCGAATTCCTAGCCCATGCACATGATCTTTTTCAATTTCATCTACTTATATGCTTAGTCCCACATTGCCTAGCCTTTTACCCCTAAACCTCTTTTCTACCTATAAATACAGACCCGTAGAGCCTCCAAAATCATCCACTGCAGATTAAATCAATATTTTGGTTTGACTGGCTGAAAAATATATTTCTTCTCTCCGGCGAGACTTCTAGAAGTTGTCTTCTCTCTCTGAAGTCGTCTTTTCTCTACCTTATAAAAGTATCTTTCTTCGTATTTTTTTATATATACCCTCGTAGCTTATTATGTAGATATTTTTTCTTTCGAAAAACTGTTTGGCCATGCTTTTTCAAATAGCCATAACTTTTTACTCATTCAGCCAAATTAGACAAAACCAACGTCAATATTTTCGTCTTGATTCCACCTATCTAGTGAATCTATCAAATAAACTTTTTGCAACTTTCAAATTTCGAATTTTTTCAGATTCATACTCAAACTTCTTTTGATCATATCTTTTTATCTGTACCTCCGTTTTCGATGAAACCAACGCCTAAATCTTCATAACGATCCCCTCTGTACGGTAAACCAACTTGAACATGTTTTTCACAATTTAAAATTTCAGTTTAGTTCAGATTAGTATTTCATCTTGTTTCGTCTGCTTCTTGAGTTTCGTAACTCCGTTTGAGTTGATTCTTTTTGCAAATCGTAGCTAATCACATGTACCTACTGTTAAGATCTAATCCACATAAATATAATGCTGTTAAAATTTTCTTTCTGTTTAGATTCGTTATTTGCTTGTTTTTTAGTTTTATTTGGATATTTGCTCGATTGCCCTTTGCATCTTTTGCCTGAGTGCTTATGCATGTAATTGCTTGCTCATGATAGATTGAATGGAGTGTGACGAGTAGAACTATCAGGAATTATGAGTGCGAAACATCTTCATCAACAGTACATGCAAGTTCACACTTCGATCATATTTTTCATACCCAGTTTTTATCCATTAGTTTCAACCCTCCAACATTGCATGAGTAGGTTTGATAACATGTGGGTACTGGGAAGTAGTTGATGTGGTAGGAACCTATTGTCTTATATTCAAACCCTTGGGTGTTACTACGTTATGCTTATACTACTATGCTATGCTCGTAGACGTGGTTTGGTTTGAGAGAATTCGTGAAAGATGCGAGAGATATTGTTTATTAAGGGTTTAACTTAAGGTGGCTACTTTAATACACATCTGGGTGGATTGGTTGGGGCAGCCTGGGGATACCAGTGGCTTGCCTGGACACCTAGGGAATCCAGTGTTGTCCTAGGAGATCTCGGGGTTACCGTGTGATTCTTCGTATGGAATGCCACCCAGGCTCAATGGGATCATAAGATTATTCATGCTAGAAACTTCCGTGTGCAGCCACAAGCCATTATGGGCTCTGGCATAGTTGAGTAAGTTGTGTGAGATCTTGAAGAGGTGGACTAGCAGATGTAGGGGAATGTAGGTAGTACTGTCTACCCGGAGTAAAGAGTTAATGCTTCTGAAAGACTATGTCTCGGTCATCCGTTTCTCAAACATCATGTAGTGCAAGAAATTCAACGGAGGAGATCGAGTCTTGTGGGGAAAAGTGTGCAAACCTCTGCAGAGTGTACAAACTATTCATGAATAGTCGTGTCCTCGGTTATGGACATCCTGAGTATCTGGTACTTGAATTATTGATTTGATCTCATCACTCCTTAATTAATTGAATTAGGTTTAATGATGATACTTTTAATTGGGATTTGAGTTGGGGTTACTTTCTCAAACATTGGGCAACTTGGGAGTAGTTAAATAAAATTTATTCCTTTGTTGTAGGAAAAAACTAGCTTTATGCAAAATCATAAACTTAGAGCCTCCACCAGCCAAATACAGATAGAGATAGTTATTATTCATCATTATCCTATGGTGCGAATTTTCCAGTACATTTAATGTACTGACCTACATGGCTGCAATGTCTCATGTTGCAGGATTCTTACGACGAATAGGTGATAGGTGATACATTAGGGTTACGATTTCTACACTCAAATTTGCCGTTGGTGTTGATGGGAATCCACAACCTTGTTGTTTCTTCCGCTTTATGGATTGAGGTAATAGTATTACGTTACTTTATACATGTGATTTACCTCTGTTATAAATCCTCGAGTACTGTGTGTGTCTGCATACCGATCCAGGGATGACACTTAAGCACAGAGACTTGACCGTCTGAGGTCGGGTCACTACACTCTACCCTCGAAAACTATTGTGATCCCATATACTTCTGGGTTATCAGTTATATATACAGAAAAGAGACAAATCAAACAGATGTCAATCATTTTGCCATATTAACACATGCACATCAAGTAAGAGTGGTGCTTTGTTTTTACCACAGCGGGACAAGCATACTCCATGGGAATGAAGACACTTATGAACAAATATATGCCTCGAATTTGAACAGAACACTACTGTGCTAGCTAAGCTAGTCAATGGACAAACATATAAACATGCAAAAATAGTAGTACTAGTCATATACATGACACATCATGCAACAAGATCTAAAATGAATAATTCTTGGCTAGAAGAAAAATATATAATACCCTACCAACTAAACAGTACAGAATGCTAGTAGCAGAACAAACACTACTATATCTTCCAAATGCACTGGATAATTAAGCATGTTCCTCCAATATTATGCAATCTCAGATGCAAACAGGTAACAACACCTATTTTTCTTGTCATAAGTAGTGGCTAGAGCCCTTTTTTGTTTGGTGATGGTGATGATGGTAGGCACGCCTATATTTACAAGAACAACAGCTGGGCATTTTGTATGAGTAAGGATATCTTGTAGCTACATTAATTAGGGGCCGCCTTTATTTCCTTCGTCACTAGTGGAGGCAGATGGATTCATCTTTGTTGAATTTGTATTTCGGATCTTAAGGGCGAACGAGGGGCGGAGGAAGGGGAAGATAAAGGTGTCGGGCTTACGAGGCGGGCTGGACAATAATCGATAACACAGTACTATGTGAGTCATTAGCAACAAGACTAAAACAAACTACGCACACCCTAAAAAGTGACAAGAAAGGTACGCATGGGCAGTCATCGCCATAGCAACAGTTCAAGGATAAAAGCATTGAGTTCTAAATAGACTATCAACATATATAAAGGTATGTTTACAATTAAGCAACCACACTTAGCATGTGCACAAGAAATAGAATCTGCCAACATCTTCTAAGAAGAAATAACCTACCTGTTTAAATTCACTATACCCGAGGTAGCCCCAGCCTCAGGTAGAACTTCACTTTCTCGGGGTGTTTAAATTCAAGAAGATGGATCGAGTCAGTCGATGATAGATGTGGCATAGCATATGCGATAGCCATCTATCAAGCACTTGATTGAAACAGCAAGAAATCATCAGCGTCTACCCTCTAGTCTAGGAGTGCGATGAACAAATTAGAGTGGAATGGAGTTGCTTAATACTTATAACATGATTTTTTTTCTTTTCTGAAACTGTAGACATGCTATGCTTGGCTCATGCTTCAGATATGATGTCGACAGAGATTCAGACTGCGCTAAAAAGCACATTAACAACTGATAGATATACAAGTACTAAGACAGTAATCCCTTAGTGTCAAAAAACCCGTCTTATACTATTAAGTTACAGAGATAGTATGAGACCAATGATCTCCAACAGATTCTAGGAACGCCTAGCACACCGGATCAGATCGAGAACACTGAAAATATAAACATCAACAGTACCTCCAGCTCGGCCATCTCCTGGCCGGATTCAGCAAGGATCCTCTGGACATTGGAGATGTTGCCGGCCCTCGCCGCGAGGTGGAGCAGTGTGTCACAGCGCTTGCCAGGGCTGTCCTTGGTTCGCCTGAAGTTATCCATCCCCCGGAAGCTCTCGAGCTTCTCCAGCGCGCCCAAGAGGAAGCTAGTCTACCTCTCCATGTCCAAGCCCAAGAATCAACTAGACATGACAACCACACATGGTCAGATCTGGACGGGCGGCGGGCGGGAAAACGAACAGGGATTAGGGGAAGGGGGATAAGGGCGTACGAGGCAGGCATGGAGCACTAGGATCCCGGGGCGAACGTGCGTGGGCTCGACGCGGTTGAAGGGTGGGAAGTCAAAGTCGGCGAGCAGCGGGTTGCTGCTGCTGTCGGTGTCCACCATGGCGTCGGAGGCGGCGGTGCTGTAGGCGGAGCAGGCGGGGGTGGCGGAAGGGAGGATGGCCGGGGCAGGGGGAGGACGGGGCGGCAACGGTGGCGGGACCTGCCAGCAAGGTAAGAGAGCCGACGTGTCGATCTGGATCATGGAGGAGGCGGCGTGTCGGGCGCGATGGGGCGGCGACACCTATGGGGCCGGGGACGGCCCCTTCGTGTGTTCGGTACGAGGGCGGAGGATGCACAGAGAGCAGATCGAGGCGATGCGCGCGGGGCGAGGGGGATTTTTACCCAGCTTTGGGCCGCGAGGGTCGCGTAAAACCCTACTGCTGCTTTGTGTTGTATTGCGCTCGGGAGCCCGGAGAGCAGCTACACCGAGCGTGAGAGTTGCGAAAGAGTCGAACCCCCGCGAGAGTAGCGAATGATCGGAACCCCCTCTACGTTGTGCATGGGCCTCCTTTTATAGGGCAAGGGGTCACCGACAGGTGTCAACGTAGGGTAGAGGGGTAAAAATGTAAAAGAGGTGGTAGTTGGAACAAAGGGGAACAAAGGCATCTACAAAGGTTTGAACAAAGGATTCTACCTACTTTTGACAGAGGGGACAAGAGCATTTAATGCCGCCGCCGCCGCCCCAAAAGCTCCCGCCCTTGCGTCTCCGCTTTCCACGGGCGATGAAGCCACCACCGTGGAGTGCCACCGCACCCTTCATGCAGCATGACCATCCGCCACGCGTCTCGGAGAGGGTCAAGGCGACGCAGGCGATGAGCTGGAGTGCGAGCGCATCGCAGCTCTCCCGCAAGTACCTTGCCGGGTCTTGATCTTGCCGCCCGGAGCTTGTCGGGCTTGTAGTCTTGTCGCTCCCGGGCCCTCGCCGACGCGCATGGCGCCGAGGCGTGTCTTCGTGATGTGATCTTCTAGTCTCCCGGCGAGCTCCTCTCGCCAGGACTTGCATGAGCGATGTAGTCTTGAGCCCGAACGGCCTTCCGGCAAGCTCCTCTTGCCGGGTCTTAACCTTCGTCTTGTACACTTTGTTCTTGAATGGCTTGGTATGGAGCGGAATGGTCTCCGCAAGCATTTGTGGATCCAGCCACGGAAGCTGCGATCGCCAGCACAAGTTGGGGTACCGAGGTACCCTACCTTAGTACACCGACAGAGCCCCGGCCTGGGCCATACACGGTGCCGAGCGCTGTTGGGCTGTGCCCAAGAGGCAGCACGGGCACGCTGAAGCCCATGGCGCGTCGAATCTGCCAGATCCGCCGCCTCCCGTAACAAAGACGCGTCGATTGCGGCGTCGTGGGATAGGACGTGCCCACGTCCCTTAATGAGAAGAGCGGAACGCCCCCCACTTCCCCATAAAAACAGAGGAAGCAGGCGCGGTTCCCCTCCATCGCTTTCATTGCTTCTCCTTCCTCCTCCAGAAATCCTCTTTGCGCTCCGCCTCCGCATCTCCTCCGCCGCTTCTTGCGTCCGCGGCGTCGTCGGATCCTTCATCCTCCTTCCTCGCCGCCTCCGCCATGGCCCCGAAAACCAGGAAGGGGAAGGAGAAGGCGGAGAATACCAAGAAGGAGAAATCCGAGCAGGCGGAAGAGCTCGCCCAGATGCGGAGGGAGAACGTCGTCTTTCCGCCGCGGCTCGGCGTGCAAGAACTCTGGGGCAAGTATTTCTTGTTCTGGGCCAAGAGGACCTCGGCGCATCCTCGGACCAGAGCCCACCCGGCCGCCACTATGGACAACTACCCCGGCGGGTACTATTTCTTCGCAGCCTTCTTCCATCATGGTCTTTGTCCTCCTTTTTCTGAATTTTTCTGTGATATCATGAACACATATGGCTTCCACCTTCTTGATTTCACCCCCAACGCCGTCCTCACAATGGCGGTTTTCGCACATATGTGCGAAAACTTCATAGGGATATACCCAAACGTAGCTCTGTTCAGGCATTTCTTCACCCCGAGAGCAGAGCCCGGCTCCCCCCTCTCCGGAGGGATTTCTTGGGTTTTCCGTTTGAGCTTGAAGAGGTCGTACTTGCCGGGGGAACTCCGCGTCAAGTGGGAAGAGTGGCGCAGATTGGTGCTGGATCGTCAAGACGAGCCGCAGTTCACACGCGCACAAGACAACGCCCATTGCGCGCGGCAGAGATTGGAGTGAGCTGGATTCGGATGACATTAAGCTCGATGTTGCCCTCATCCGGATCCTTCGTCTCCGACAAGCGGGGCTGTCCATTGCAGCGGTAGGCGCAGACTTCCTCCCCAGACGCCCTCTCCAAGACAGAAAAGGCCGCCCGGGAGTACAGCGCGCAGGGATATAATGAGGCTGCGCACCGGGCTGAACTTCAACTTCACGACGCTGGAACTGAGGGGGATGGTCCGGGAGCTCTTCAAATACGACCCGGCCCATCCAGAGTGGTTCAGGCTTCCCCGGGGAGTGGTGCCCCTTTGCAACAACGCAGCTCGGGATCGCCTCCTCGCCATGATGCCCGCGTGTGACTCACACGGCGTGGAGCGTTCGTGGATTCCGCCCGAGCCATCAGACGTCCTCGACTTCTTCGATACCCTGGAGGAGGTGGCGAAGAACAAGGACGAGACCCGGGGGCTGACACGGGACACCACGGACCAGGAGCTCGCGTACATAGCCTCTCGGGCCGAAGAGGCCGCTGCAGCCGCAGCGGCAGGAAAATTCGGTTGTACGCCCGAGGAGGCGGAGGCTGCGGAGGAGTCCTATCAAGCGGAGGCGGCGGAGATCTGCAGATTGCTGCGGCTTCCTCTCGGCACGCTTGCCGGGTCCCTTCTCGAGGCACTCGGGATCTCGAATTGCGCCGAGGCCATGCAAGAGGTGGCGCCGCCGGAGGGAGCCGAGGCGCCGCAGGGAGCGGAGACGCCAGAGGAAAAGGGGTCGCAGCGCAGGGCGCTGGGTCTGGAGAGCCGGCCGGCGAGGAGGAGGGGGAGGATGCCGCGGTCGCCGAGGATGCCGGCGGGTCCACGGACCTTTACGACGACGACCTCTCCTCGTCGTCGGAGACCTCCCCGCCTGGTGAGCCCTGCTGCTTCTCATTGAAGCGCCTCCAGGCGGCGGCGGAAGCAAGTCGCAAGCCCCCGCAACTACCGGCTCGCCGGGCAGCATAAACTTCCCGGGAGTCGAGCTGCGCCGGGCGACCGACGCACCAGATCATGGCGGAAGCGACCTGCACAAGAGCCATGGCAAGGGCGCCTGCAGGCCGGGCGCGGGTGGACGGGGTCTTCTCCGAGCGGAGCGGTGGCTCCGCCCGCTTCTCGGGCCCCGGCCGCTACAGGGGCTGGATCTTCGCAGCCCCCAGCCCCGAGGGCCGCCAAGCGCCCGAGAGGGCCTCCGCCTCCTGCTCCTCGCGTCGACGCAACCCAGGTGCAGTACGACTTCTCCGCCTTGAGCGAAGACGACGAGGAAGAACAGGAGTGAGTACCCGAAATCCTCATCTTCTTAAATTTCGCCTTGATTATTGTTAAGGCCAATCCTGTTTTTGTGCTGATTCCAGGACCTTGACTGAGCGGGCGGCGAAGAAAGCCAAGGTGCCCGTGGTTGATGTTGCGGACGACCCGCCCGCCGAGGCGACCGGGGACGTGCCGGAGGCAAGCTTGCCGGACCCGAGCGCCGTCCCGAGGAGCAGCCCCCAGCGTAGCCCCCAGCGTACGTCTGGGTCCCGCACCTTCGCTTGCCGGGCGCGTCTGAAAGTTTCATCTTGTTCCAATATCTTGACGTGTTTGTCTTGACTTGCGCAGAGATGGAGCCGCAGCGGCAGGAGCACCCGGAGGTCGCCTTCGAGGAGCCGGCGGTCCCTCCATCCCCGCCAAGGTTGGACTCCCCGGGAAGGGAGAGCGTCCCGCCAAGGGCGGGTACTCTGCCAAGGGCGAGTACCCCGCCAAGAGCGAGCGGCTCGACGAGGACGGCCACTCCGCCAAGGGATAGTTCCCCGGCAAGAGAGCCCGCCGCTGAAGACGTCCACCAAGGTAAGTTCTGCAACTTTGTCTTCTTGGCGTTGCCTCTTTTCGAATATTTGCTTGAACTGCTTTTGCTTTTTCTTTCTTCTTCAAGATCCTCCTCCTCCCCCCGAGCGGATGGAGACGGAGGTCGTCACTGAGGAGGAGGAGGACGTGCAGGGTGGCGGCGACGACGCCCCTGTCGTCGAGGACGCGGCGGAGGCCGCCGAGCCACACGCGCCAGAGACTGCCTCGGCTGCAGATGCAGCGGCCGGAGAGGGGGACGGCGACCGCACCACTGGCCCGGAGGCTGCGGGAGCGTCAAGTGCTGCGCCGGTCGCCGACCCCTCCGCCGGAGAAGAACGGCCCGGCTACTTACTTGGAAGCCCCCAACGCGTCTTCATCCAGATGCCGTGGGGGTCCTCGTCGCGAGCTCCCGCGGAGGGCGAGGCCTTCGACGGGGAGATCCTCGCCTCCGCGGGTTTGAAAGTCGTCGAGGGGCCCGGCGGGAGCGGCGGGCCCGATGAGGAGAAGCTGCTTCACCAGCTCCTCGCCCTTTACCGGGCTGACAGCGGCTCGCTTCCGGGAGGCCCTTGCCGCCAAGGCCGCCGAGAGATGGAGAAGCGGCGGAGCTCAGCGCCGCTAATCAGCTGCTCTCCGCGAGGTGGCGGAGAAGCGCGAGCAGCTCGCCGGGCAGTATGAGGAGTGGCTGCTGGAGAAGGCCGAGGCCGAAGAGCAGCAACGGCTCGCCGGAGTGGAGCTGTCCCGGCGAGAAGGAGAGCTCAACCAGCGAAAGGTTGCCCTCGACGCCCACGAGGAAGACCTTGCCGTTCGGGAGCAAGCCCTTGGCGGGGAATTGAAGGAAGCGAAGACGCCAAGGGCGGCGCGGAGACCGCCAAGGAAGATCTTGCCGCCAAGGTCGCGCAAGCGGAGGAGCTGTTGAAGGTGGACTCGAGAAGATCGCCAAGCTCACCACGGAGCGCGAGAAATACGCCCACCAACTCAGAGCTCCAGCGCGTCTTTGCTGAGAAGGGCGACGAGTGAAGGCCGCCAAGGATTCCGTCGAGGATCTTGAGCGAAAATTTCTCGCTTGAAGGACTCGCCGACGCTGCCGGGACCAGAAACCAAGTGAAGGAGGAGCTCAGCGAGGAGCGATCCTTAGTGGCGGGCGCCAACAAAGCAGCCGAGGATTTCCGTCGCATTGTTGAGATATGGACCAAGACTTGGTGTCTTCAAGGCCCGCCATTGACCAGAGCTCTTTGGCGCTGAAGCCGGAGCATCTCATCTACTCCCGGACCCAAACCTTGCTCCAGCGCCAAGCTCAGCCTCTTCTTGGGGTCGCGCCAGCTCTTGCAAATCATGGAAGAAGATCCCGCAAGCAGCTCGCCGAGGAGGCGCGGCCACTTGCGCCGAACCATGGAGCGCGTCGACGAAGATCGATACCGCAACCCCGTATAAACCTCTCCAACGCCCTTCGCAGCTTGCCGGCCGACGCGACATGGAGGCCACTGAAGGAGCAGGTCGCCCACATCATCGCCAAAGTGAACAAGATCCCCAGGATGGAGGGCGACCGCGTAGACTAGGCCTCTTTTATCTTTATTTCCTTTTGTTGCTGCACAGGTCGCTATGAACTCATTAGTCATCGCGACAAGTTACTCCTTGTAAGATATTACCTTTATTCCGATCGGCGGATGCAAAGGTCATCTCCCTTGCCTTGATCCTCAACTTCGCACGTTTTAACTTTATGCTTCTAGGAGTTTTGCCGGCAAGGAGCCCTTGCCGCGAGTGCTGAGTGTCAAACTCGAAGCAGCCTGCTAGCCAAGGTCTTATCGGCAAGCAACCTTGCCATGGCTTGCCGTAACGCACCTAGCTTGCCGAGCGAGCTCGAAACGAAACAAGGGCGCATCACTTTGTCGCGGCTCACTTAAATCATTGAGCACGCTCGAAAACAAGATGAGGGTGCGGCTATCCACGGGTAGGTTCCTCCGAGCACAAGTTTTCCATACGAAGTGTGGTTGTTCAAGGAAGGCAACTTAAAAATTTAAAACTTTGAGCCGTTCTCCGGCAAGCTTCTCTTTTTCTTGAACAGCACTTGGTTCATCCTCCACTTCCTTCCCCCCCGGCAAACTTGTGCACGAGGAATGTTTCTTTTGCTTAAGAGACAATGGAAAGAAAAGGAGGAAAAAGCATGTGGCCTTTCGGCGTGCTATTGCTTGCCGGATATGCGTGCCGTACGAAAGATGCCAAATAACTCATGCAAATAGCAAAGAAGGGCATGGGAAAAGGCAAATAACGCGAAACACGGAAACTTTATTGCGGCACGGGGTCTGCGCCCGGCTTTGTACAAAGGGTTACATGCAACGGCAAAGCTTTTGTACAAAAAGGTGGTTGCGGGCGGATCACGGCAACCGCGCTTTATGGGTAAAACTTACGAAGATGCTCTATGTTCCAGAGTTACTCACGGCAAGCCTTCTTCGGTCTCGAGGCGGACAGCGCGGGCCTCGTGACTTGTCTCACCCGATAAGGGCCTTCCCACTTCAAGTCAACTTGTTGGAATTCTTGGCGGATGAACACGCCAAGAACAAGGTCGCCTTCCTCGAGACTCGGCTTTGACCTTGCGGCTATGGTAGCGGCGCAAGGCTTGCTGGTATCGAGCAGCTCGTCTGACAGCACAGACGTCCCTCCTCGAGGAGCAATGCGTTATCTTGTTGCGCTTGCTTTGCTCAAGCTCATCGTGGCGAGCACTCGAGGAGATCCGTATACGAGTTCCGTGGGGAGAACTGCTTCTGCTCCATAAACTAGAGCGAAGGGTGTCTGTCCGGTGGCTCGATTTGGTGTCGTTCTGATCGACCAAAGAGCCGCCGGCAGCTCCTCTATCCAATTTCTTCCGCACTTGCGCAGCTTGTCGAAAGTTCTTGTCTTGAGTCCGCGCAGCACTTCAGCATTGGCCCTTTCTGCTTGACCGTTGCTCCTTGGGTGAGCAACGGAAGCGAAGCAGACCTTGGCGCCAAGGTCTTGGACGTACTGCATGAAGGTGCGGCTAGTGAATTGTGTACCGTTGTCGGTGATAATCCTGTTAGGGATCCCGAAACGGCACACAATTGACCTGAAGAACTTGACCGCTGACTGTGCTGTCACCTTTCTCACTGGCTCCACTTCTGGCCACTTTGTGAACTTGTCGATTGCTACGTACAAGTACTCAAAGCCCCGACAAAGACGGGGAAGGGGCGAGATATCGAGCCCCGGCATCGAGAAGGGCCAGGATAGAGGGATTGTTTGGAGAGCTTGAGCTGGCTGATGAATTTGCTTTGCATGGAACTGGCAGGCTTCACACTTGGTTACTAGCGCAGTTGCATCTTGGAGGGCTTCTTGCCAAAAGAACCCTTGCCGGAAAGCTTTCCCGACAAGTGCCCTTGCGCCAATGTGGTGGCCGCATATGCCTCCATGTATTTCTGCCAGCAGCTTCTGCCCATCTTCCCTGGAGATGCACTTCAATCTGACACCATTGAGCCTTCTTCTGTACAGTTCGTTGTCCACGAACTGGTACATACTTGACTGTCTGGTTACCCTTTCTATTTCTTGAGGTCGCCGGAAGTTCTCCGCTTGCGAGAAGCGGACGATCTGCTGCGCCCATGCCGGAGCTTGGGGCTCGACGGCAAGGACTAAAGGCATGAGGGCCGCTGCAGGGACCTCGGCTTCTACGGCAAAGATCTCTGGCTCTGCTTGTCGGGAACACTTGCTCCGATCGCACAGATCCGAGGATCGGCAGGAGCAAACTGTTCCTCAGCGTTCTGACCGTTGACCTTGGGGACTTTGGCGGCGGTCTCAGAGAGATCCGCCGGCAAGTAGTCGCCGGCGACCAACTTTCTCTTCTTGGTCTGCCCAGTTGATGGTGTGACGGAGGGTTGAGTCAACTTGAGTAAGAAGGTCCCTGGTTCCACAGGTAACTTCATTGAAGCACACTTTGAAAGGCCATCTGCGATTTCATTTTGAGCTCTCGGGACATGCTCCATCTGCAAACCTTCAAAGCGCTCCTCAAGCTTCCTCACTTCATCTACGTAAGCTTCCATCAAAGGGCTCTGATAGCTCTTGTTAACTTGCCGGACCACCAACTGAGAATCCCCCCGCACAATCAACTTCTTAATCCCAAGTTCGGCCGCAATCCTGAGGCCGGCAAGCAATCCTTCATATTCAGCAGTGTTGTTTGTCGCTTGCTCTCTTGGGAAGTGCATCTGGATGACATACTTGAGGTGCTCCCGGTGGCGCGATGAGCACCACGCCGCACCGGGCGCTTGCAGCGAGAAGGCACCATCAAAGTACATTACCCATTCACTTGACGCTTCTTGCACGGTGCACTTGTTTCTTGGACCTCTTCATCGGTGTTGGGGTCCATTCTGCTATGAATTCTGCCAAAGCCCGGCTCTGTATGGTTGAAGTGCTTTCAACTTGAGTCCAAAGCTCGACAACCCAAAGCCCACTCAACGATCCTGCCTGTTGCCTCTGGGTTGTGCAATATTCTCTTCAGCGGGAAGCGAGTGACCACTGTTATCTCGTGTGCCTGGAAGTAATGGCGCAGCTTTCTCGAGGCCATGAGGAGGCCGAAAAGCAACTTTTGCACACCAGAGTATCTTGATCTAGCTCCACGGAGAAGGAGCTTACAAAATACACTGGCGCTGCACCATCTTTTTCCGCACCTCATCCTGCTTCCTCTTGCAGACTTGTCCTCGTCGGGGCCGAGCTTGCCGGAGCAAGACCACCTTGTCGCTGGACCCACTTGCCGGAGATGCAGCCTCCTCGTCGGACTCCCTCTCCGCTACCAGCGCAGCACTAACCACTTGGTTGGTTGCCGCTAGGTACAGCAGCAACTTCTCTTGTGGTTTAGGTGCGACAAGTATTGGAGTGGAGGACAGGTAACGTTTCAAATCTTGCAGCGCTGTCTCCGCTTCTGGAGTCCACTTCATGGGCCCTGCCTTCTTCAGGATTTTGAAGAAGGGTAGGGCGCGCTCTGCAGACTTTGAAATGAACCTACTGAGGGCAGCCACACAACCTGCAAGCCTTCTGACATCCTTGACCCGCTTTGGGGCTTGGATCTGCTCAATGGCTTTAATCTTGTCGGGGTTGGCTTCGATCCCTCTCTGTGACACAAAGAACCCGAGAAGCTTGCCGGAGGGAACCCCAAAGACGCACTTCTCAGGGTTCAACTTCAGCTGTATCTTACGCAGGTTCTGGAATGTCTCTTCCAAATCTTGAATCAGTGTATCCTTGCTCTTGCTCTGCACCACGATGTCATCCATGTAAGCTTCTACATTTCTGTGAATCTGAGGCTCAAAAGCAGTATACACTACCCTTGCGAATGTTGATCCTGCATTCTTCAGTCCAAATGGCATGCGTATGAAGCAATAGGTGCCACATGGAGTGATAAACGCAGTCTTCTCTTCATCCTCTTTGGCCATGAAGATCTGGTGATAGCTGAGTACGCATCAAGAAAGCGAGTAGCTCACATCCGGCGATGGAGTCGACAATCTGGTCGATCTTGCGGCAAGGAAATGGATCCTTAGGACATGCTTTATTCACATCGGTGAAGTCTATACACATCTCCATTTCCCATTGGCCTTGCGCACGCACGGCTGGGTTTGCTAACCACGTCGGATGGATCACACCGACTAGGCCTGCTGCCTCTAGCTTCTTGATTTCTTCGTTGATGAACTCTTGGCGCCCACGGCTTGCTTCCTCACTTTTTGCTTGACGGGCGCGCATGGGGGCAAGCGGCAAGCTTGTGCTCAATTACCTTCACAGGAACACCGGGATGTCGGATGGTTGCCATGCAAACACATCGACATTCGCCCGCAGAAAACAACGAGCGCTTTCCTATTTGCCGTCAGCGTGGCAATCGATGGTGAAGGTACCACGGTGCCGTCCTCCTTGGCGGACACCTTCTTGGTCGCCGGCGAGCAGCCATTCCCTTTATCCTTGCGGTGGAGCTCGACGGGCGTCCTCGACAGCGAGGCAACACTCAAAGGGTGCTGTTGCGGAGTGGGTCCCGGGCGCTTGTCGGACTTGGTCTTCGCCTTCTTTCCTCAGGAGCTTCAGCGGCAAGTGCATCCTTATCGGCCGCTGCTGCCGCATCCCCAGAGATCTTGTCAAGTCTGAGATAAGCGCGTCTTTCTTGTCGCTGTGGACAGTGATGACGCTTATCGGCCCCGGCATCTTGAGCACGTTGTAAGCGTAATGGGAAGCTGCCATGAACTTGGCGAGAGCAGGACGGCCGAGTATCCCGTTGTATGGCAACGGAATATCGGCGACGTCGAAAGTGACGCGCTCGGTCCTGAAGTTGAGCTCCCCGCCAAAGGTCACCGGCAAGGTGATCTTTCCCTTGGGCCTGCTCCTTCCCGGGTTGATTCCCTGGAAGGAACCGGTCGCTTCGAGCTCGCCATCTGGGATTTGGAGTTTCTTGATCACAGCAGAGGAGATCAAGTTCAGCCCGGCCCCGCCGTCAACCAACATCTTGGTGACCTTGAGGTTGCGGATGGTGGGTGAGACCAGCATCGGCAAACACCCGACCGCGGTGGTGCGGTCGGGGTGATCCTCAAGATCAAAATGATGGGCATCTTTGGACCATTTGAGGAGCTTGCGACTCCATGGGCGGCTCTGCTGCATTCACCTCACGTGCCCACCGCTTTAGTTGGCGGTGGGAGGTGTGTAACGAGGCGCCACCGCCGACGCACAGGACCTCCGTGGCCTCTCGGAACTCCTGTTCACTTTGTCATCCTCATCCTCCACGTCCTCGCCGCCGTCTTCTTCATCCTTGTCGCGGCTCAGAAGGTCGATCACCTTATCGCCGCTTGGCCTTGCCGGGGTCCTCCCGACCGATGAGCAACGGCTTCTTACTCGGTTCTCCTCCGCCACCTTGGGCCCTCTCCTTGTCGCGCCTCGTACTCAGCTTTTTGCTGCTCGACGAGATAGTCGACGCGCTTGCGATTGTAGAGGTCGTGGCCCTTAGTGCGGTGGATTTTGCGATCTTGCTTGCGGGCATACAGCTTGTCGGCTGCCGCCACGAGGCAAGCTCCTTGCGGAGTTGCCAGCTGTGTTTGCTTGGCGGAGCCTCCTTGCGGACTTTTCGACGGCAAGCACCTGTTCTTTGTTTTTCTTCTGAAAGTTCTGTCGCCGGCGCTTCTTTGCCGGGGCGGCGTCGTCGGAGTCGCTTCCTCCTGCGCCAGCATCCTCCCCGGGGAGCCTCCTCCCCTCTTCCGCGCGTGCGCATTTATCAGCCAGAGCATAAAGCTCGCTGACATCCCGGATTTTGGTCATCGCCATCTCTTCACGCATCGCGATTCGCCGTTCGGTGGAACGCAGCGATAACCGCGCGGGGTGGACGTCGAGGATGTTGTCTTTGCACACGGCTGAAGCGTTGGATGTACTTGCGCAGGATTCTCCTTCCTTACAGGCCAAAATGTGGAATCACTCTCCTGGCCGTGGGGTTTGTGGCCGCCCGGTGAAGGCGCCAACAAACCGATGGCAAAGGTCCGCCCAGAAGAAATGGAGCCCTCCGGCAAGTGCATAAGCCAAGAACGAGCGTTCGCCTAAGCACGGCGGAAGTAGTTCGCCGAAATCTTCTCGTCGCGCCCCGCAGCTCGCACGGCGATGGTGTGAACCGAGGAATTCCGAGGTGCGTCTTGCCGTCGTACTTCTCCGCACGTCGGGCTTGAAATTCTTCATGCTGGGCCACCGGGCGCCGCAGCTCACGGGTGAGCAGCAGGGCAGCTCGCCGCGTCTGACAAGTCGCTGGCTCGCCGGGCGACGTCGTCGACAGTGCTCCCAGCCCTCTGGTCGATTGTCGCCCGAGTCTCGGCGGCCGCCGATCGTGGTCCGAAGTCTTCTTATCGCCCGCTTCGTCGAGGACTGGCGTTGATCTCGACGAGCCCGCTGGTCCGATGATGCCGTGGAGCCGTCGTCCGCGTTATTCCGTGGCGGCGTCTTCGCTTCAGCGGCGGGAGTGCACGGTAGTTGCGCCCTGGCGGTCTTATCGCCGCAGCCTTCGTCTTCTCGGCTTGCCGCGGCCGTGAGCCGCAGCTGCTGCCGACGGTCGTTGTTGGCGGCGACCAGGCTCGATGGTAGCCCTCGGTCCTCGACCTTGTCCGCCGCGAGGGAAGTCGAGAGCATTTGCGCTCTTGTGGCGCTTCGCAGGAGTGGAGGGAAGCGGGAGCGGCGGTGCGGGAGCGGGGCGCGCTCGGGCTTCTAACAGGTTAGAAGGAGCAGGTCCTGCCCGGCACCTTCGCTTTGCCGTGTCACGGGCGGGGTTGGAGCATCCGCGAGCCTCCGGCTGCGTCCTGTTCAAAGAGACGGATACCACCTCCCATGGTATGGCGCTGCTGGGTCGTCGTGGCGCTTATTTGAGATGGGCGCGGATCTCACGGAGGCGGCGTGGTCCTCCGTCTGTCCCTAGATCTGGTGGCGCCGCGAGTGCCCTGCCGGCGTCCACCCTTCCACCGGCGTCTCCTCCGCCCACCGTCGGCTCCGGTGGCGGTGGGGAAGACGGAGATGGGTCTGCGACCCTCGAAGCTCTCGTCTTTGGGGCCATGGCGCAGTTGTCGATGAAGCCGCTGACGAAACTGGAGAGGTCGATGAAGAGCGCGGCCGCGCGAACGCCGGATCAGTTCCGCTAACCTCGACGCCCCTACAGCGCGCCAAAGATGTCGGGCGCGATGGGCGGCGACACCTATGGGGCGGGATGGCCCTTCGTGTGTTGATGCGAGGCGGAGGATGCACAGAGAGCAGATCGAGCGCGATGGCGGGCGAGGATTTTACCAGCTTCGGCCGCGAGGGTCGCGTAAAACCCTACTGCTGCTTTGTGTTGTATTGCGCTCGGGAGCCCGGAGAGCAGCTACACCGAGCGTGAGAGTTGCGAAAGAGTCGAACCCCGCGAGAGTAGCGAATGATCGGAACCCCCTCTACGTTGTGCATGGGCCTCCTTTTATAGGGCAAGGGGTCACCGACAGGTGTCAACGTAGGGTAGAGGGGTAAAAATGTAAAAGAGGTGGTAGTTGGAGCAGTCTTGGGACAAAGTGCAGCTCGGTGTTTGAGCAAAGGGATTCTACCTACTTTTGACAGAGGGGACAAGAGCATTTAATGCCCGTCGCCGTCGCCCCAAAAGCTCCGCCCTTGCGTCTCCGTTTGCCACGGCGATGAAGCCACCACCGTGGAGTGCCACCGCACCCTTCATGCAACACAGACCATCCGCCACCAGCGTCTCGGAGAGGGCTGAAGGCGACGTGGGCGATGAGCTGGAGTCTTGGGCTTGTAGTCTTGTCGCTCCCGGGCCCTCGCCGACGCGCATGGCGTCGGCGTGTCTTCTGTGATGTGATCTTCTAGTCTCCCGGCGAGCTCCTCTCGCCAGGACTTGCATGAGCGATGTAGTCTTGAGCTCGAACGGCCTTCCCGGCAAGCTCCTCTTGCCGGGTCTTAACTTCTTCTGTCTTGTACACTTTGTTCTTGAATGGCTTGGTATGGAGCGGAATGGTCTCCGGCAAGCATTTGGTGGATCCAGCTCGGAAGCTGCATTGCCCGTGCACAAGTTAAGTCTTGAGGTACCCCTACCTTAGTACACCGACACGGCGACGCATTGGATCTGGATCGGGGAGGAGGCGGCGGTGCATTGGATCAGGGAGGAGGCATTCTGCGTGCTATGGGAGGGAAGCGGATGGGAGAGGAGAGGCCGTCGGTGGTGAGCTGTGGGAGGGACGAGACGGTGGGTGGGTGGCGCCGTGCCGAGGGAAGGAGGCACAGGTGCGGCGCAAGGGACGCTATGGTTTGGATGAGGGGGTGATAGGGACGAGGCCAGGAGGGTGAGAGTGTGAGCGGGATGAGGCCTGCAATTGGATCCGGGAGTATCCGACGATGTCTGGCCCATGATGCGCGTGAGATGCCTCTGGACGAATCAGAATGCAGTAAACACTTTAAAGATGTTATGACCATTTAAGTTGGTCATAATTAATTTAAAATATGTTTTTCCATAAGAAAAACATTTCCTATTTTTCGAGTAACAATGATTGTTCTTTTTTGTAAAGAACCTACCAAATATTTGTTGCCAAATGGCACCACACAATTTTTAGAAATCATTAGACCACATTTTATGTCCAATTGACCAAACAGTTGGGTGTCAAAAAAATTAATCCACCTCTGGTGAAAAAGACAAATTTCCGCTGATCCAGTAGGAAAACGGGTTAAATTTGAATTACTGCTACCTCATAATTTGCTCTTTATTTTTTCCAAAACTCGTTTCTATGTACATAAGTATATATGTAAACAGAGAAACACCAAAAGTTTTCCAAGATCCAACCACTAGCTAGGAACGTCATGCCCGTCGTTCTGACCGCATTTCGAAATGGGCATGAAAGATTCAAAAAAATCAAAAAATTGAAAAATCTTTGCATTGTGTCATTATATGTGACCAAGTTACCGGCAAAAATAATAAACTTGTAATACGACAATTCTTTTAAAAAAGTGTTCTCATAAATGAGCTATCATGTGTGAATATTCATGGCTTTCAAGCCAGATGATCAATCTTATGTCCACATTCATGGCATAGTTTGTTAAAACAATCTCAGATTGTGCACAAGGGTGCATCTTAGAATGGCAAACTATGTTGCCTAAGGAAGCTTTCATTTTCTTTGGATGAAAAATCAATTTCCCATTTTTCAGTGATCAAAATGAGTTTTTTTGTGAAGGACCTACCATATATTTGTTGCAAAATAAGACCAAATCAATTAAAATACTAGGCCATATTTAATGCACAATTGACCAAATAGTTTGGTGTCAAAATATTTGATCCACTTCTGGTGAAAAAGACAAATTTCCGCCGATTTAGTAGGAAATGGGTTAAATTTGAACTGCAGCTGCCTCATAGTTTGCTCTTTATTTTTTCCCAAAAATCATTTATAGGTACATCTGTATTTATTTAATCAGAGAAACACCAAAAGTTTTCCAAGATCCAACCACTAGCTAGGAACGGTCTTTCCTGTCATTTTGATCGCATTTTGAAATGGGCATGAAAAATTCAGAATAAAAAAAATTGGAAAACCTTCGCATTGTGTCATTATATTTGACGAAGTTACAAGGAAAAATAATAAACTTGTAATATTGTAATTACTTTTAAAAAGTGTTCTAAAAAATGAGCTATCATGTGTGAAGATTCATGGCTTTCAAGGAAAATGATCAATCTTATGGCCACATTCATGACATAGTTTGTTCAAATGATCTTGTATCGTGCACAAGGGTGCATCTTAGAATGGCAAACAATGTTGCCCAAGGGAGTTTCATTTTCTTTGGACAAAAAATCAATTTTCCATTTTTCTAGTGCCCAAAATGAGTTTGTTTGTGAAGGACCTACCATATATTTGTTGCAAAATTGGACCAAATCTATTTTCTAAAATACCAGGCCATATTTAATGCACAATTGATAAAATTGTTGGGTGTCCAAAAGATTTGATCCACCTCTAGTGAAAAAGAAAAGTTTTCGTCGATTCAGTAGCAAGCGGGTGAAATTTGAACTGCAACTCCTCATAGTTTGCTCTTTATCTTTTGTAAAAATCATTTCTAGGCACATAAGTATCTATTTAATTAGAGAAACACCAAAAGTTTTCCTAGATTCAACCACTAGCCAGGAACGGTCAGGCCCGTCGTTTTGACTGCATTTTGAAATAGGCATAAAAAATTCAAAAAAACATCAAAAAATTGGAAAACCTTCGCATTGTGTCATTATACGTGAGCAAGTTACCAGGAAAAATTAGAAACTTGTAATACGACAATTCTTTGAAAACTGTTTTTACAAAATGAGCTATCATGTGTGAAGATTCATGGCTTTCAAGCCAATTGATCATATCTTATAGCCACATTCATGGCATAGTTTGTTAAAACAATCTACTATTGTGCACAAGGGTGCATCTTGGAATGGCAAACAATGTTGCCTAATGAAGTTTTCATTTTCTTTGGACTAAAAATTCATTTTCCATTTTTCGAGAGCCCAAGATGAGTTTTTTGTGGAGGGCCTACCATATATTTTGTTGCAAAATTGTACCAAATCAATTTTCTAAAATATTAGGCCATATTTAATGTACAATTGACCAAATTGTTGGGGGTAAAAAGCTTCTATTCCACCTCTCATGAAAAATACAAATTTTTGCCTATTTAGTTGGACCCAGGTCAAATTTGAACTACAGATGCCCCATAGCTTGCTCTTTATTTTCTCCAAAAATCATTTAAAGGTACATAAGTATCTATTTAATCAGAGAAATACCAAAATCTTTCCAAGATTCAACCCCTAGCTAGGAACGGTCATGTCTGCCATTTTACGCGCATTTTGAAATGGGAATAAGAAATACAAGAAAAATCAAAAAATTGGAAATCCTTTGCATTGTGTCATTATATGTGACCAAGTTGCCAGGAAAAATAATAAACTTTAATACTACAATTAGTTTAAATAAGTATTCTCAGAAATGAGCTATCATGTGTGAAGATTCATGGCGTTCAAGCCAAATGATCAATCTTATGGCCACATTCATGGCATAGTTTGTTCAACTGATCTCATATTGTGCACAAGGGTGCATCTTGGAATGTCAAACAATGTTTCTAAGGAAGTTTTCATTTTCTTTGGACAAACAAAATCATTTTCCATTTTTCGAATGCCCAAAATGAGTTTTTTTGTGAAGGGCCTACCATATACTTGTTGCAAAAATTGGACCATATCAATTTTCTTAAATATTAGGCCATATTTAATGTACAATTGACAAAATGGTTGGGTGTCAAAATATTTGATCCACCTCTCGTGAAAAAGACAAATTTTCGCTGATTCAGTTGGAAGCCGCTTAAATTTGAACTGCAGCTACCTTATAGTTTGCTCTTTATTTTTTCCAAAAATCATTTCTAGGTACATAAGTATCTATTTATCATAAATACATGTTTTGGTGGCAATACATTGAGATTTGGATGGTGACCGAGGGCCCCAACTCTAGAGCACATAAATTCGTATGCCCGCCGCATGGTCCCCGTGTGACCGTGGTGTTGCCACGCATTCTGTGCGGCCCAGGCATGTCAAGTGGGTTGGGCACTCCCCTAGTAGGTGTTAGGAAGAAGGCAATAGAAAAATCTGACAAGGAGACCGAACTAAGCTCAAACATGAATTAGCAACCAAGTGTTTGATTATTGGTGGGGAAAATGCACATGGCCAATGGGCCTGAGTTTTTGCCAAGGATGATCATCTACTAAGGACAGTGTGTTGGAACCATTTGCAACTCAAATGGAGGAGGCTAGGTATCACTTGCTTTGCAAAATACCGCACTAGACAAAAAAAATGAATGTTGAAGCTGGACTAAAATGAATGAATGGATTGATCTGAAATTTGGAGGAGGATGTTAATTTGGGCATATAAAGGCACTGTAAAAATTTCATACCATTTGGATAAATAAAAATGGTACTTCCTTCACAGTGCTCTCCACTAACAGAAAATTGGAAAACATGTTGAGGGAAATTGGCTATAATAAATGAGCTAAAATTTGCTGGAGGGAGTTTCTATGGGCAGGGTCATATCCTAGTAAAATTTCAGCAATTATAAATTAACATAAAATATATTTGCTTCACAAACTAAAAATATTACCGAAAACAAATATTGGATGTTGAGCTCACATGGATTGTCAAATGGGGCTCAAATTTTGTGGAGAGCTACGATTCGGGAATATAGAAGATGTGGCCAAAATTCAGCTCATTAGGATATGCCTAGCTAGTACTTCCTTCACAATGGATCTAGCTGAACAGAAACTTTGGAAATTTGCCGAGGAAGATTTACCTTGCAAATGGAGCTGAATATTGTCATGAGGCAATGATTTGGATAGTAAAGAATGGCCAATTTTTTGGGGAATTTTGGGAATGACTAAACTATAGGCTGCTTCACCACCTAGGGCAAAAATTGACACATAGGCAAAACTGGTGAGGTGGCGCCTAGTCATAGCAATGCACCACAATTTACAAGGCTATGACCATCTATATTGGCGTTATCAGCTAGAAATAAGGCAGTGGACCAGTGCTATTTGCTTTACGACCATTTTGTGTTAGGAAATTATGACCTTTCTGACAGTCATTATGGTATAGGGTTTGGAGCCCCCCGAACAGCTTTTCACCAATTGGTCTCAAATGGTCATAGATTTACGACCAATTCTTTCAGGATCACTCAAAGAAGTCACAAGTTGACATATTTCCTGTAGTGTTTATCTGATGTTTTTTGCTTTCTTGATTCTTGGTTTGAGTTTCTGATTCTCATATTCTTCTTGCCCCTACTCTCTTGCAGCCCCGTGCTTAAAGAGAGGAGCTATTGGAGGAAGTGGCTGACATAGGGAAGGATGCCGCCACAGAGGCCCTCAAGATTGCCACTGAAGAAGGTCACGTCGAGGCCCCCAAGGATATCTAAGAAGCCCCAGAGGGAAAAGAGGAAATCCCCGGTAGCATGACTAGCCCCATCATGGAAGTTGAGGAAAACTTCCCCTCCGAAGTGACGCTTCAAATTGAGGGTGACTTTCCCCGTAAGTAGCTTCGCGATGATCGTTGCTCATCCTACCCTGACAGCCCCCGTCTCGTCAGTTCTTGCGGGGGCCAACTTTGATGATGAGATCAAGCACATTTTGGCTCCCTTGACTCAAAGGTCCAAAGAAGCAAGTGACCCTGGCGACAACTCCAAGGACCTGGTCTTTCCGGAGATGGTAGCTGCCAGGATCAAAGAAGTGCAAGAGAGGTATGGCCGGAGGTGGCAAGCATTCCAAGAAGAGCAAAGGGTCTAGGACATGGCCACCCAGCAACTGAAGGACAAGGTGGAAGAGTTGCACACTTGGTATAAAAATCGATGCCGCGAACTCAGGGACCAGGAGGAGAAGATGGCCACTACTACAGAGAAAAAAAGAGCTCGCGATGGTAGGCCGGCAGAGCGTGAGGCGCAGCTCAATGCCAGCAAAAGATCTCACTGCTCGTGAGCAGGCCCTGGTCAGCACCCTTCGCAGCAAGGATGATGAGTTGGAAAGCCTTGTTCTACAGCGGGTAGAGGATCTGGAGGATGACCACAAGAAAGCCATCAATGCACAGACCTAGGACTCGACGGCTAAACTCAAGGAAGTCTCCAACAGCCTGGCCGTAGCTTTTGAAGCCAAAACGGAGCTTGAATATTGAATAGGGGATCAGAAGAAGAGCTTGCCGGGATCAGGAAAGAGGCGGAGTCCCTATGGGAAGAAGCGCCGAAGGTAGCCACCATGCTAGAGGGGCTGCAATTGCAGCTCGCATCTAAGAACCAGGACCTAAAGACCATTTCTGGCACCATTGAGGATTTGAAAACCAAGCTTGGCACGTTGTAGAAAAATATTTAACTATCCAAGGACCGAGAGAGGGTCTTGACAGAAGAAGTCAATACTGCTGGAACTCTCTGTAAGGATGCAGAGCTCAAACTCAATGACCAGGTTAAACTATATGTTCTTTGGTCGAAAAGCATGGTCAACATAGCCGAGCGCATCTCCTCCCAGATTGCCAATATGAATATGAAGAGCTGGACCTTCTCCATCAATGAGCACGAGGCCCCAGGCGTCAAGCTGATACACTTCTTCGAGTGTCTCATTGAAGGACTGAAGATGTATGAAGATGACAGATCCGCTTGCTTCGCCAGCGAGTCCTATAAGTTTGCCCAGGACACCATCTTCATTATCCTTGTTAACTTTACATAGTGCCACTCCGATGTTGATCCCTCTGATGCCTTCAAGAAGCTACCGGCTGGGACAGACACCTCTGTTGTTGCACAAGTTGTCGGGACCTTGGCTGACAAAGTTCTTTGAGTGCCCCGGGTCCAAGCAGGCCACCGGTACCAAATTCTCCTCCTTCGTTTGCTTTAATGCTGTAAGACAAAAAGACATATGCGGCCTTATGTTAGGGCTAGCTACTTCCTGGGATGTAATAGCACTCTTAAGTAGTTGTATGAACTAAAGCTATCCTTTAAGTTTATATCGCCCATCGTTCTTGCATGATTATGAATCATGCGCATGCTGGGAGCTTGCCGGGGCAGACACTAACCGTGCTGCTGTGGCAATGGGCCCCTGGCGCTTTGCAAGCATAGGTGCCACTGGCAAGCTTCCCTTTGATGTTCTCAATGCGGCTACCTAGACTGTTGAGCGAACTCAAAACAGACAAGGACTCAAGCGAGCACGGAAGAGTCCCCTCGCATTTCGGATATCTCATGCAATTGCCAGGGTCTAATCCAAAGGAGTCACAAAGGATATATAAAAAAGTATCAAAACCAGGGAAGGTTTCACAACTTATCTTTTCTTAATCTTGTAATTGATGTTGTCGCAGAGGCGTGAATCCCCTCTTCCTTGGAAGTCCCACACACAAAAGGTAGTGCTCAATCCATGCATGATCGCAACGCACTGCAACGTGTCGTGAGACTTGCCGGGATAAGATAAAACATGCCTTGCTACGATTCGCTTCTGCAACAATACTGCTCTGCTGGCTGGGGTAGAGATCCAATGGTTTTGCCGGGGCCCATGGCTCAGCTGAACGTTCATCACTTCGGGGAAAACATTCGCACCACCAGGCATGGCCTATCAACAATTGGATCATCTGTCTCCGCATCGCTGTCGCCGCATCCTTTGCTCGAAGGAGACCGTGGTAAGAGCGATAACAGCATTGCCTACAGCGGCTGCGCCACCCACGATGCCTAGCCTGTTTGCCATGGCCACGGTGCCCGTGGCGCTATGGACGAAGGGACCGATGAATGAGGGAATGGCTCCCCGTGCCAGTCTTCCTCTTGGGAGCCATCGACGGAGTAGTTGATGATGAAGATCGACGCGCTGGCTGTTGCTTCAGGTTCACGCAAGTGACGATTCCCTTACCTGGCAAGCTAAAGGTGTTGGCATGGAAGCACGATCACCTATGGGGCAGGGATGCCCCTTCGTGGTTCGACAAGGGGATGGTCACATTGCACAAAGAGCGGAAACAACAGGAGATAGCACGGCGGTGGACATCTCTCTTTTACCCAGGTTCAAGCCGCTTTGCGGTGTAATACCCTACTCTTGCTATGGTGGATTTATCTGGAGGAACACGGAGACACAACATGCTCTAGCCCCGCAAGGGTGCCTCGGGAGGAGCAGCGTGTATGTACAAGCGTTGGGGGGAACTAAAAACCGAACCCTTTGCTAGGTTGCCTCGGGCCTCTTTTTATAGCTTAGGGGCCGACAACAGTCGCAAAATAGTCATTTTAGTGTGATTAGATAGCTAACAATGCTATCTTACCTAACTCTGGAAGTTAGGACAAAGTTCATTAAATGCATTGCTAGGTGTCGTGCTAAGGTCGAAGCCCGGCAAGCCTACCGCACTGGTTATCCATCTTCTCCTTATTAGCATGACATGCCTCCTAGACGGGTGTCAATAAAGCTAATCTCTCCTTCACCATGTTACCACGTGCCTGATAGGATCCACCTAGCTGCTTGATAGCTTGACACAGCACTGATTAATTACTTGGGTACGATGAGGTGGAGCGGTGGCATATTGGTGAAGGCCTGCCGGTAGGAGCCTGGTGAGTTCTGGACTTGGCAGCCAGGAAAAACATTGACGGGTTGAACTAGTCTTGTCACTTCAGGTGCAGCCTCGAGCTGCAAGGCTCTCCTGCGCGGCAAGGCCCTGAGGTGATCTCCTATTAGCTTTCTCTTCTTGGGCTTCGACACGCCCGGCAGGGGCTGTTCTCCTAGGAGGCCACATAAGTCTGTGCACCAGTTAAGGTAAAACAAATACCCCTGTTTGTGTACACCGACATTGTCACACGTACTTTTACCATGCAATCTGATCCTCTAGTGTATATCTTCTATATGTCATGCAATGTGGTGCTCACTTATTAACTGTTTGGTTAATTTGTTCTCGTGTTCAGTTAACTGTTTGGTTCAGTTATGCAATGTGATTATTAATTCTTCCGGGTGCAATTTTTTATTGTCTTTCATGTGAGAAATAAATCGAATTTGGCTATACAAAATACATGAGAAACAAATACAATTGCTATATTTCCAAGTTGTCAAGCATGCTTTGTTTGGTGAACTGTCTGATCTTCTAGTATGTTATATGTTGTGCAATGTCATGCTTAGTTAATGTTTGGTTCTGAAAGTGCTAGTATTGGACTAGAGGGGGGTGAATAGACAATTTTTATGGAAGTATTCAAAACACAGGTGCTTTGAAGACAAACAATAGAAATGAACCCATTGATATGAAGCGGAAGGTAGACTACACTAGACAAGCCATAGTCAAGTAAGCAATGAAGTGAAAGCACGAAGACTATCTGCAGCTAGGGAGTAAGGATCAGGATGGAAGATAGTATGAAGCCAAATAGTAAACAATCTTCACTCAGTGAAGTCAATCAGATCAGACAAATGGGCAATGACTTCACGAAGACAGACTATATGTTAAGAGAGGTGAAAGATGGAACCAGTTGCTCAAAGAGGACAGGGATTTGTTGAACCAGTTCCAGTTGTTGTGAAAACTATACGTCTGGTTAGGGAGGCTGAGATTAAACTCAGAAGACAGCGTCTTTACCTTATTCCCCTTGAGCTAAGAACACTTAGTCCTCGCCCAATCACTCTGGTAAGTCTTCAAGGGAGACTTCCAAACCTTCGCAGACTTCATTCACCGGCAATCCACAATGACTCTTGGATGCTCAGAACGCGATGCCTAACCAGCTGGAGGATTCACATTCCTCATGTATAATAAGTCTTCACATCACGTGGACAAAAAGACTTCAGTGATTCCTAACACTCTTTGGCTCTGGGTGTTTTGGGCTTTGTCCTTGCAAGGATTACTCTGTCAAAGGCTTCGGAGGTGGGTTGCTCTCAAACAACAAAAGCCGTGCACTAACTCTGAGGAGCCACCAATTTATGGTGTAGGGGATGGGCTATTTATAGCCAGGAGGCAACCCGACCTGATTTGTCCAAAATGACCCTGGGTCACTAAGGAACTGACATGTGTCCAACGGTCAGATTTCAAACAGACGCGGCAGCTTGACTAGGGCTACAAGTAAAGATTACTCATCCAACTCTGGATAAGATTTGCTCCCATTGTCTTCACTCAAAGACATATGATTTGGTTGAGCATCACTTTAGTGACTCTGACTTTGTTCACTTGGACCCCACTTAACAGTACGGTGGTTCCTATGACTCAATAAGGAAGAAAAGGAAACTACGAAACAACTATGCCTTCGTACTCCATAGTCTTCATGAGGTGTCTTCTCATGTCATGGTCTTTAATGTGAATATCTTCATAGACCACCATTGTCTTCAATGTCTTCACACATTTTTAGGGGTCATCTCCGGTAGGTAAACCGAATCAATATGGGACTATTACCTGTGTTATCCTGCAATTCTCACAAACACATTAGTCCCTCAACCAAGTTTTTCGTCAATACTCCAAAACCAACTAGGGGTGGCACTAGATGCACTTACAATCTCCCCCTTTTTGGTGATTGATGACAAACTGGATGAAGTTTTCAACGGGGATAAAAATATGTGAAAGTTCAGTTTTTTGAGTATTGTCTTCATACATATGACGAGGCTCCCCCTGAAGATGTGCATATAAGTGATTTGCTTTTGAATGCAAATATACATGGCAGGTTTTGCTTTGTGGAGGTCATCTTCAAAGTGTGAAGACAATACATTATGCATATAAGTAGATAATGAAGATAATGATATGCATAATGGAAAATGGACGTTTGCAGAATGACTTCATGCGGAATATATCATCGCATCATAGAATTGTAGAAAAAGTTGCAGACGACCATCGAGTTTAAGAGTTACAACTCAAGGAACCAAATGTATCAAAAGACGAGAGTTTAAAATACTTGACAAAATAATGCAACCACCCATAAGGACCCGCTTGAAGACTATCAACTCATATGCTTCTCCCCCTTTTGTTAGTAATGACCAAAAAGGTTTGAAGACATAGAGCATCTACTCATTCCCAGAAGGAGTAGATGCAGGAGCAGGGTCGGTGTTGGAGTTTGTTGGTGCAGAAGGGCCTGATGCAATGTCAAGATGCAGTGTAGCCATGGTCGGTGAAGTGGCATCATCTTCTTCATTGACGACATTCGCAACAACAGTTGCAGCCGAAGATGAATATTGAGAATCTTCAAGTGAGGGAGTGCGGCACTAGCTTGGATTTTGTGGAGGCCTAGAATCAAACTTGAAGCCCTCGGTGAAGCCATCTTCGCGAAGATCATCTTTAGAACATAGTAGGGTGGGACTCTTCCAGGACCGCCGAGAGGTTTCATGGGCAACAAATGAGTTCTTGGTGGCCAGGTTTCGAATGCGATTGGCATCCACCAAGAGACTCTGCATCTGATGCTTTAGCAAGTCGTGGTGCTTGTCCTGCTTCTGATGTAAGGCCACAAGCAGCTCTCGGTCATTGAGTACACAAGAACGCTTCCGAGGCCTTTAGGAAATTGTAGTAGCAATGGCTTCAGTATTGGCACGATGAGGCATTTGCACATTGCCAGCCAGACGATAAGCAGGAGTTGCAGCATTGGGGACATGAATTCCTTCTATTGGTTGCATGAAGCTTTGATCATCAACATTATGAAGTTATAGAGGCTCCTTGGTAGGCTCGGGATAGATGGCTTCAACGACAGATCAACCTCAGGCAAAAAGACAAGATGGTTGCGTGCTGAAGGCTGATAGTCGACAGAAGAATGGAGTTTGATTAGGCGCATTACACATGGAGCATAAAACTCTAGGCCAAATAGATCAATCCCAGATGCAGCAAGTTATCTAATGAAGAAATCCTGGGAGTTGAATCTGATGCCGTTGACAATATAAAATACCTAAGTCTTCATGGCTCCTTCGAGTTTGGCTTCGGAAAAATGTCCCTTGATTGGCCATAGAGTATGCCTCAGTATATGATAAACTATGCGGGGAAAGTACTCGAGGTCCTTGACGAAGAATTCCTTGTGATATTCTGCATCTTGAGGCAATGGCTTCATCATACTGAGAATCTGACTCATATTGGGTTCAGGCCTCTAAAAAATACTCTGCAGTTCTTCTATGCGATGCTGAGAACGAGGCTCATAAAATTCACCTGGAGTGGGCAGGGAGGTAAGCTCGATGATGTCTTGAGATTTGGCTTCATCGTGCACATCTCCTATCATCCACTCGAGGATCCATGTCTTCGGAAACATGTTGTAGCCACGAATGTGAAGAGTAGCATAGAACTGCAGTAGAAGCTCTTCATTCCAGTGCTCTTTGGGAGTGACAAATTGCAGAAGACCAGCATCCTGAAAGCAGAGCTTCTTCAAGGAAGGGCAGCCCAACAACAGCTTCACATTGGCTTCAGGCACCACATTAGCTTCAGGCTCCACATTGTCTTCGGCCATGACAACGTCATTGGCGTTAGTAGCAGTGTTTGTTGCAGCCTTAGTGTTTTCAACCTCCGTTCGTTGCAAAACAGGAGGATCTGGCACAATCACATTCTCCTCGAGAATGACTTGGTCTGTGGCAGGGGGTGTGGCAACTCTTTCTCTTTCTTCCCTTCTTTCTTCTTCTTCGACTGATGCAGCCGGAATGTCTTCAACAGCTTTAGCTTCAGACTTGAAACCGTCACAGAAGGATTCTCTTCAGGGAACACATGACGTGCCACTGAGCTGGATTGTTGTGAATCTTCTTCTAGGATGGTTGACATGGAGACTGATGGCCTGAGACCTTTACGAAGCCGTTGAAACACGGGCGACACCTTTGGAGATGGAGTGGTCTCCATGTAGCTGTCGCCATTAAGTATCAGGTAGGTAACTTGAGCGGATGGAGTATGGGGTGTCTCATCTTGAACAGGGGTTTCTTCTTGCGGGTGCTCAGCCCAAGAATCATCTTGAGCGTTTGGCGTCAATGGACGACCAATGCTAATGTATTCACTGCTCGTTGGAGCAGGCGATGATACCAAATGGTGCTCGAGTTGAGGAAGGACTTCATCATCAACAACATTCTCTTCATGACCAATGTCTTCAGCTACGTTGGGGTCAACAGCTGGAACTTGTTCATCTTCATGAGCCTCTGTGGGAGCAGGCTGGTGGATCACAACACTTCGATCTTGGTTGGTGGTAGCTGGAGGAGCGACAGAGATGGGTTCAACAATGAAAGGCTGAGAGGCCGCATAACGCTCTTTCTTTGAAGACTTAGTTCCCTTAGTCTTCAACTTTTTCTTGGAAGGGGCATCATCCGATGCATCCTTGTGCTTGTGCTTCTTGGCTTTGGCTTCAACTGCCCTTGTCTTCTTCAGCTCTGAAGCTGCTGAGGTGACCTTAGGCTTCGAGCCTATCATACTGGCAGGGAAGGCAATGCGAGGTTCTTCCGTCCTTGGTGCTTCAGTCTGTGTTACAGTAGGCTTCTTTTGTTTGGCAGCAATCCTGGGATCGATTCCAGGACACCCAAGAGCTTTGTGCTTCTCAGCTTCATTGTGTGCTTGAACTCATTTCTGAGCAAAGTACTTCATGCGCTCACGTGAGCCTTTAGCTTCATTGCGCTTCTTGTGGAACTCTTCCTTGAGGTCATGCAACATCTTCTTGAAGATTTGAACATCTGCCACGCTGAGCTTGGCCATGTTCTTCTTGAAGTGAGCCTTCTCATAATCGATTTTGTTCTTGAGCTCGACAATCTTTTGAGCCATGGCCAACTCACTAGCAATGGCTCCATGGAATGTGATGCTGATGTCCATCGGAAGCTGAAGATCATCAATACTAATGCGCTAGTCGTCGAACCACTCATCAATGAAGTTGTTAAAAATGTCAACATCAAAGAGGGGCAGATCGTTGAAGATTTTTGCCTCTTGCTTGCTCTTGATAAGCATCTCAAGAGCATCATCACGAAGATCTTCATCGCTGGACAGATCAATGGTGTCATCCTCATTGCACAGAACAGAAAAAGGAGTGAGGGGTTTCCCTGTGGCCTTCTTAGGCAATGGCTTCTTGGTCCTCTTGGACATGCAAGATAAATCTTCAGACTACACACTGGATTCAGGCGGTGCAGACTTCAGAGGCTTCCTGGTTGAAGCTTTTGGTGAAACAGATGGCTTTGAAGCTTTTGCCTTCTTCTTCTTTGACTCCTTTGGAGGTGATGGAGCATCATCAGAATCAGCTTCTCCAGCAGATTGTTCCACAGCTGCTCTCTGGGCAGCAATGTGAGACAGAAGCCCATCAAAATTGGCGAAGGGGGCCAATTCTATTTTCATTAGCTACACGAGTCCCATCAGATCTTGGAGCGGAGGGGCCAGGGTTGAAGTTGAGGCCAAACTTCTTTTGGTTCTTCCCAGCTGAAACTTTAGCAAACTGACAGTTGCACTTGAAAAGATTGTCTTCACGACACCATAAAAGAGAAGATGGGTCGGCATTCTCAGGCTGTGGTCCTCTGACCATATAAGGATAGAATTTTTGCTCAATGGCTTCAGCCTTGCTCTTTGGCACCAAGCCCCGGTACAGAAAATCATCCCATGGGCGCTTGATGGCATTCTTTTCAACATATTCAGGTGTTACAAACCTGTATTTGAACCATTCCTTAGCCTAATATCTTCTGATCCACTGAAACCAGTTTTGCGCTGGTTGTAACTTTCCTCAGGATCTGAGTTGTACATTTCATACTGATCAGGAGGCAAATAAAGTGTAGTGTTTCCGTGGTGTTTCCTGCCACCTTTCCGTGTAGACTTTTCTGAAGCCATAATATTCAGACTGATTGGCTTTAACATAGTGAAAGGCTTCCATTTGTTGGTCAGACAAGAACTGGCTTCAAGAGATTTGATGTGACGCTGTAAGTATTCTGCAAATGAATGCAGACTATGAGAACCAAGGGATTCTCCCACGGACATGTACCTGTGACAGCATTAGAGATGTGAGGGGAGGGGAAGAGGTCATATGCATTCTCAGAAGATTTTGAAGATAAATCAGTTTAGAAGACATTGACCTCATAGTGTGAAGACATTCACTTATTTGAAGAGAGTTGGTTCCAGATTTGTACGAATCCATGAGTAAGTACAAGTGAGGAATCTAACTACTTATGAAGCATAAGTGCATATACTTGGCATAATATGAGATGCAGACGAGGACAGATCTAGATTTGGAAGTGAAGAAACCACTTTTGGTTGAAGTGGACGGATTTGACGGATAAAAAAGGTAGTAAAAAGTAAGAGATAATTACCGCAGACGAACTGCTAGACGAGGTTGGAAGAGTGGCCGAGCTGTTCAATCTTCCGCGCCCTAACTTGGCGGCGGAAGACACCTACGGCAGCGGCGGAGAGGACGAGGTCTGCGGCCAGCGTGAGGACGGCGTCGAAGAAGTTGCCGCAGCTAAGCACTTCATCTCCGACATCGACGCGAGCTAGCAGAGGCGCTAGGGTTTTAGCGAGGTGGCAAGGTGGAAGAATAGATATTGACCGCGCGGGTGAGTATTTATAGGAAGGAGGAGGGTGGCGCAGCGCAATTACGCGGGTGCCCCTGGCGGTTCACATGTGAGGGACACGTGGCATGCATGCAACTCATTGAAAGTTGTTCCATGTTCCCACGCACGCCTGGATTGTCGGGTGGTCGTTCCGGCTTCTTCGGTATTCAGGCAATTAGGATATAACATTAAAAGCAGATTTAAATGTTTGTCACATTGTCTTATGCTGACAAGGACTCAGAGAAGACAATTGAAAGGATTCAATAGAATGCATATGATTTGGACAGATAGAGTTTGAGGTAGAAGCACAGAATAGGTTAGGTCCGATCACATTCACATAGATCAATAAAGATTCAAGAATGAAGACATAGCTATAAGTGAATGATGCAGAGGACAGAACACAAACATATATATCAACTCAACATTGTGAAGATAAACCTTGGAATCAAATCAATGTTGAAGACAAACCAAATGCAAAGACTATGATACCATGATGCCAAGAGAAACACTTCAATAAGAATTTGGTGGTAGCGTTACCCACCATATAGGAAGTATTAGACCTAAACACGGCGCACAATTATCTTGGCACTCCTAAGTCAAATTCCAAGTTAATGTATTCACACTTAGAGTGTATGTCTTCATTGATCGAAGATATACATTACTTCGTGTGTTGCACATCTAAGTCATCAACAAGCATAAGCGTTAGGATGTGTGTCCAATTACAGGACATTTGAGGATTCTAAGATATTTAGCTCAGACCGCAACTTGCAAAACCTTTTCTCATCCAAGGGCTTTGTGAAGATATCTACCAATTGCTCTTCAGTGTTGACGTGACTGATATTAATATTTTGTTTGTTGACACGATCTCTAAGAAAGTGATGACGGATCTGAATCTGCTGACGGATTTGAAGATCAAGAAAAAATTTCAGCTCACCCATCATGGACATCTGATATTGCTCTTGTATCATGTGCCCAAACTTATCACTGTATCTCTTGTCAGTGCAACCGAAGATAGTGTCATCCACATAGATTTGACAGACAAACAGTTCACCGTCATATGTCTTTGTGAAGAGTGTAGGATCTAGGAACCAAGTTTGAAGCCTTTGCTCTTCAAGAAGTCTTTGAGTGTGTCATACCAAGCGCGAGGAGCTTGTTTGAGGCCATACAGTGCCTTGTTGAGCTTGTATATAATATCAGGATGTTTTGGATTTTCAAACCAGGTGGTTGTGCAACATACACTTCTTCTTTAATCTTGCCATTGAGAAAGGCACTCTTCACATCCATTTGGTACACAAGAATGTTGTGATGGTTGGCATAGGCTAGCAGTATGCGAACGGCTTCAAGCCTTGCCATGGGAGCGAATGTTTCATCGAAGTCTATCCCTTCTACTTGAGTGTAACCTTGAGCAACTAGACGAGCCTTGTTTTTGACAACTTGACCATGCTCATCTTGTTTGTTGCAACAGATCCATTTGGTGCCAATGATATTGTGCTTGCGAGGATCAGGACGCTTGACCAGTTCCCATACATTGTTCAGCTCGAACTGATGAAGCTCTTCTTGCATAGCTTGAATCTATTCAGGTTCCATGAAGGCTTCAGCAACTTTCTTGGGTTCAGATATAGAGACAAAAGCAAAGTGCCCACAGAAATTTGCTAGCTGTGTTGCTCTAGAATGAGTGAGTGGACCAGGTGTATTGGTTCTATCAATTATCTTCTCAATCTGTAATTCATTTGCAACTCGGGGATGTACTGGACGAAGATTTTGCCCTTGCAGATCATTGTCTTCAGCTTCAGCATTGACTTCAGGCTGAGCATTGTCTTCGGGCTGATTTGGTGCAATGATGATTTCCTCTTCATCCTGAGCTTCTGATGGTATGATTTCTCTGGTACCCATAAGCTTGATAGATTCACTAGGAGGGACTTCATCTAGCACATTTGGCAGGTGCTCTCTTTGCGAGCCGTTAGTCTCATTGAACTGCACATCCACAATTTCAACCACTTTATAGTGAAAGAGGTTGAAGACTCTGTTGGAGTGCGAATCCTTTCCGTATCCAAGAATAAAACCTTCATGTGCTTTCGGTGCAAATTTTGAAGTGCGGTATGGATCCTTGATCCAGCACCTTAGACCAAATACTCTGAAGTAACTGACGTTTGGCTTCTTACCAGTTAGCAGCTCATATGGTGTCTTCTTTAGAAGCTTGTGGAGGTAAACACGGTTGATGACATTGTCACAGCCCTAGAATAATGGTTGTAATTAGTGACATTGCATCCATGCATCATGTCTAAATTCTGAAAGTTTAACTGAGGAAATTTGAAAGACTCAATAATTTAATTAAAAGAAGGGCAAATAACCCTAGAAAATGCATCCAATGTTTCCAAAATGCTCTTCAATGATGTTTAATATTTTTGGCAAGGGTTTTGGTCCAAACCAAAAATATGGAACATTTTTGAGGAATTATTTTGGCCATTTGGATTTAAATCAAAAGTATTTGAGTTGGATTTAATTCTTCTAAAAAAAGAATTGCAAGTCCAACAATTTTGAAAATTTGTGAGTGGCTCTTAATATATTATATCTAGCCACATAATAATTTCTAGAAGCTAAAAAAATAATTCGGTTTGAAAACCAAATTAAAAGAAACTGCAGAAAAAGGAAAACAGATAAAAAAACCTAATAAAAAGCAGAAACCCTTACCTGGGCCACCTACCTATGGCCCGTCTGCACCGGCCCAGCTGACTGGCGCTGCCAGTCGTCGTCTCCATAGCGCCAGGAGGACGTTGGGCGCGTGCCCAACGCGCGCGACCACACGCCCCGGCCATCTCCTGCTTGCCGCTTCTCCCTGGACATCCCCAGAGATGCCACACGCTCCCCTCGACCCCCACCCGCTATCCCCCATGCTCATCCCCTCCCCTGGACCTCTCTCTCTCTCACCCACCCGAACGGGTTCGTCGCCGCCGCTTGCCACCACCGTAGCCACCACCTCCCCCTCGCCTCTCCTACATGCCCAGGAGCTCCGCCACTGTCGCCTACGCCTCTCTGTCGACTCACGCGATGCCACACGCCCCGAAGCTTCGGCCCTGACCTTTTCTTCCTCCTCGGGACGCCCAGATCGCCACCGACGCCCTGCTCGCTCTGGACCTCCCCCGTGCCCACTGACCTTCCCATCGTGCTCGCGGTGAGCTTCTCTTCCTCATCCCCCGAACCCCGTTGCTCGCCGCCTCCTCTAGGCCATAGTTGTGCAGACACTGAAGCTCGCTGACGCCGTGCCTCATCGCCACCGCGGCCACAGCTCCTGCCACCCACGCCCGAGCTTTGCCCCATGCTCAGCACTTCCAGGTGTCGGGCGCGCCCACCCGTTCGACCTGATGTGTCCCCTAGCGTCAAACCGTACCTGTCCGAACTCCGGCCGCCGCCAATTTGGTCGCTGCCGTCGATCCTGACCACCGCAGCTCCTACCACCACCACCAATGGATGCGCCTCATTGCGAAGAACCCGTAGGTGCAACCCATGCATCGAATGGTGCCCTGTAGAGCATTTCCGAGCCGCCCCGCCGTCTCTGTCATCGCCGGCGGCTAAACGCCGGCGGGTTGACCGTGTTGACCGACGAGCTTTGATCCCGACTGACCAGGGGTTTGTCCCCTCTCTCTCACTGACATGCGGGCCCCGCCCGGATAACTAAGTTAGTTAGGGCTAATCCTATTTAGGTTAGTAAGGTTAGACACTGACATGTGGGCCCGGGGTCTAATTAACCTAGGTTAGTGCTTAATCTAACACTAATTAACTCTGTTAGCTAGTTGTTACACCGACGTGTGGACCCCACACATCAGGTTTGACCTGGACCGTGCCCCATTGACCTGCTGATGTCCCGATGATGTCAGCTCGACGCAACTAATGATTTTTTGGTTTTAAAAATAATCAGGAAATTCTGGAAATGTCCAAAACTTCTAAAATTCATAGTAATTCAACGGTAACTCCAAATGAAATAAATTATATATGAAAAATGATCAGAAAAATCCAATCTATCCATCTATACCATTTTCATGCATGTTTGAACAAGAAAACCTCTCTGAATAGGACAATTCATCATTATGGAATAAATGATAATTAGTTTTGGAGTTGGAATTTGCTATAGGTTTGAATTCCACTTCAATGAATATGACTAACTGTTGCACTAGGTCAATTAAGTACTTCAATATGACAGGTCATTCATATGAATGTGCATTGAATTGATTGTGGTTCCTTTGTGTTTGCCGGTGGTTGTTCCCTCTTAGTAGACGATGTTTCCGACGACGTGATCGATGACACCGATGAAGAGCTATACTATCTTCATAAGTGCCAGGCAAGCAAAAACCCCTTTTTCATTCCGATACAATCCCACTCTCTCACTCGTGCTCTCTTTTACTGCATTAGGACAACAACGATTCATCTATTACTTGCTGCGGTAGGGGAACCCTTTTCCTCTGCATGACCTCTCATTGCCACAGTAAATAGATGAAACCCACTAGCATGAGTAGGAGTTGTTTGAGCCCTGATGTGCCTACTCATTCATGCTTGTTTGTCATGCCTGCTACTGCTTAGAGTTGAGTCAGGTCTGATTCATCGGGGATGTATCAGAATGGTGATGAACATGTCCTACCGTGTGTGAGCTAAGTGTGTGAACACGATTTGGTAAAGGCAGCGGTGAGAGGCCATGTAGGAGTACATGGTGGGTTGTCTCATTGAAGCCGTCCTTAGGAACTGAGTTCTGTGTTTGTGGTCCATGAAACAGTTACTACCACGCATTAGGCCCGAAACCAATGGACCCTCTCGGCTTCTCAAACACCCTTGTCCTCTGTCCAGGAGTTGCAAGTAGTTTCTGGTGTTTGTAGTATGCTGGAGGCCGTGCGCAGCGCTGGCCCGAGGGGTGGGCTGTGATGCGGTAGGCATGTGGCATGGTGTACCAGGCACCCGTTTGGTGTCTCGGGAACCCTGCACACATCGTTCGGTGCCGTATGTGGAAACCTCGGCCGGACTCCTTGCGGATGGAACCTGAATAGGCGATAAACCTGGACTAGGACTTGAGTGTTTAGGTAGGTCGTGGACGACACCCTCGCTGGGCTTCCGCTTGAAGGTTGCCGAGTACATGTCGTGTAAACGGCGGTAAGTGGTGAGAGCGTGTGTGAAGAAGTACACCCCTGCAGGGTTAACATCATCTGTTCGAATAGCCATGTCCGCAGTAAAGGACTTCTGGGTTGCCTGTACAGTTCATAGACAAGTGAAAGTGGATACTCTAAAATACGCAAGATAAGCGTGAGTGCTATGGATGGCGTTCTCGTAGGAAGACGGGAGCGGATTCGTAGTGGTGTATTGATATGGTGAATGTGTGGACTTGTGTGCGCGACCTCAAATGAGTTACTTGCAGTCGTAGTTCGGGATAGCCACCAAGTCAAAGCTGGCTTGCTGCAGTTAAACCCCACCATCCCCGTTGTTGATAATAATGCATATGTAGTTAGTTCTGATGTAAGTCTTGCTGGGTACATTTGTACTCACATTTGCCTATTTTATGTTTTTGAAGAGAGACTTTAGTCTTGCTAGTAGTTCTTCTTGGACTTCGACATTTAGCTTGCTACCTCAGCTACGATCTTGTGCCCTCGGCAGGTTCTGGTAGATAGTCAGGCTTCTCAGCCTTTTTCATTTGTAGATGTCTATACTCATACATGCTAAGCTTCCGCTTGTGCTTTAACTTGTGTGCTCTGAATGCTGGGTCATGAGACCCATGTTTGTAATATCTCGCTCCTCGGAGCCTACTGAAATAAATACTTGAGTGGTAGAGTCATGTTGTGATGCCATGTTGTATTTGCTCATATCGAGCATATTATGTGTGTGTTATTGAAATGCTTGGTGTGTGGGGGATCTGACTATCTAGTTGTTTATCCTTGGTAGCCTCTCTTACCGGGAAATGTCTCCTAGTGCTTCCACTGAGCCTTGGTAGCTTGCTACTTCTCCGGAACACTTAGGTTGGCCGGCATGCGTCCTTCTTCATTCATGTGTCTGTCCCTTCGGGGAAATGTCACGCGGTGTCTATCGGAGTCCTGTTAGCCTCCTATAGCTCGGTTTACCGGAGTCCTGCTAGCCCAGTTGCTACAGCCTGGATTCACTCCCTGATGACCGACATGTTCGTTGTTGGGTCATGTATGCCTGTCCCTGTAAGTTAGTGCCACTTTGGGTTTACGACTAGCCATGTCAGCCCAGGCTCCTTGTAATATGGATGCTAGCGACACTATCATATACGTGTGCCAAAAGGCGCAAACGGTCCCGGGCCTGGTAAGGCAACACCCATGGGAATACCGTGCGTGAGGCCGCAAAGTGATATGAGGTGTTACATGCTAGATCAGTGTGGCATGGAGTCGGGGTCCTGACAGACATGGCAAGCAGTATCAATGGCTTCAGGCCAAAACTTCCTTGGAGTCTTGTACTCATCAAGCATCGTCCGAGCCATCTCAATGAGGGTTCTATTCTTGCGCTCCACGATGCCATTTCTGCTGAGGTGTGTAAGGAGCTGAGAACTCATGAGTCATGCCCAGTGTATCAAGATAAGTGTCGAGGCCGGTGTTCTTGAATTTTGTGCCGTTGTCACTTCTGATGTGCTTGATCTTGATGTTATAGTTCGTCATGGCACGATTGGCGAGTCGTCTGAAGACATCCTGCACTTCAGTGTTTTAGAGGATTATACGCACCCATGTACACCTTGAGTAATCATCAACAATGACGAAGCCATAGAGACAAGCAGTGGTAGTAAGAGTAGAGTAGTGAGTAGGGCCGAATAAGTCCATGTGAAGCAGCTCGAAGGGTCATGATGTCGTCATGATTGTCTTTGAGGGATGCTTGGCCCTAGTCATCTTTCCAGCTTTGCAAGAACCACATGGATGATCCTTCTTGAACTTGACGCCCTCGATGCCCACGACATACTTCTTCTTCGCGAGAGTGTACAAGTTCCTCATGTCAGCATGTCCTAGCCTCCGATGCTAGAGCCATCACTCTGAAGCTTTTGCTAGAAGACATACGGCCAACTGTGGTCCTGCTGAGAAATCTACCATATACAGATCATCTTTTCGATACCCTTCAAAGACTAGAGATTTGTCAGATTCCATAAGCACAAGGCAACAATATTTTCCAAATATCACAAGCATGTTCAGATCACAAAGCACTGAGACAGACACTAAGTTGAAACCAAGGGATTCAACAAGCATCACTTTATCCATGTGTTGATCCTTTGAGATTGCAACTCTACCCAGACCCAACAACTTGCTTTCACTAGTGTCAGCAAATGTGATGTGACTTTTGTCAGACGGACGTAGGGTGGAATCCATCAGAAGACTTCGATCACCAGTCATGTGGTTAGTGCATCCACTATCCATAATCCATTCTGAAGCCTTTGGTGTCATATCCTCTAGTACAGTTTGGGGGATAGGCATCACCAAGGGTATTGTGAAGCAGAAACATTTGACGAACAAGCTGAATATGGAAGTTCAGATCTTGGTTAGGATAAATAGGATGATTATCAAGGAATCCTGGTACGAAATACATAGTAAAACCATTTGGACATTTTATCTTGCACCCCACAAGATGTTTAAAGGTCCCAAACCTAGGTAAAAACGACGTGTCGGCGTTCTGGGAACCAGGGTACCTAGACATGCCTACCTGCAGCCCATGATATGGCTCCATTGGCGGCCCGGTATGGCCAATCTTTAGCACCTTCACGACAAGACCCTCGCGAGGCGAAGGACGCCAAGACATCTGGAGGGGGTGGCCTCTTCAGGACTGCCCATGAGGAGTAAATATTCCTATGCAAGCACCCATCTCATGAGGTTCGGGTGACGCAAGCCATGACGACCAAGGCCTGGTCGGCGCCAGCGGGCGCAGAGCGGCAGGTTTCCTCTTTGGTGCTAAGGAGGCAAGCGTAGGCGTGGAGTCTCGAGGAATCACCCAAAGGTTTCCATTCCTGTGCTCCAAGACCAAGACCGCTAGGACCGCAAGGCGGATGTCATCGCCGAGCCCACAACGGCGTCACAGCTAGAAGTTTTGCGGGCAAAGACCACCTTTCGTCAGGATAGGATGTACTTCATGTCCCCTTTCAAACTGGCCGTTGTGGAATTCCTTCTTGCCTACATTTTGGGGGAAGAGGACCGGGGCCTCTATATATATAGGCTAGCCACCACCATAGAGAGGGCATCCGGAACCTCACCACCACACACCCAAGCCTCAGGAGCTTGTTCATCCTCTGTACCAGTTCATCTTAGCCCCTCGCTAGGCTAATCCACACAAAAGCAGGAGTAGGGCCTTACACCGCAAGGTGGCCCGAACTTGCGTAAACTGCCATGTCTCTTTCCTTTCATGTTCATCGAGTGAGGCTGCGAGAGCGACAAGTTTGTAGGCTGGGGAGGTTGAGTTCTTCACACGCGCCTCAGAGTTCGAACCTTCCTCGGGTCTGCAGAGCCTTGAATCCAATATTTGGCGCGTCAGGTAGGGGCGTGTCGAGGCTCTTCTCCCACCTCTGCCCTGTTCTGGCTCCTGCCGCCTTCATGGAGGAAGGTCCCCGAGCTTACGCCGAGCATTAGGCTGCCAGGGCCGCTCGAGCGGCGTTTGCCGGCCACGGGGCTCGGTGCCCCACGCTCATTGCGACTGCCGTGACCGTCAGGGCAGTCGACCATCGGCAGCACGAGCTACCCCCACCTCCCCTTGTGCGTCGCCGCGCTCATGTCACCATGCGGTATTTTAGTTACGCCATGGCAACATCCCTACACACCCGCCGGGAGCAGGCCAACACACGCGCCGTGCTCCTCGTGGTACGCGAGTTGCTGCAATGCAGGTTAGCGGAAAGCAAGGACGATGCTTTACTCGGCCGAGTTGCCGAGCTGCTGGATGCCACCTCTGAGGGCACATCACCTTTCTGTGCGCTGCCAGCATCACAGACGTCATCGGGAGTTCACACCGGCCCCCGCGCTGTTCGCTCGCCCTTCTGAGGAGGGCCCGATGTCGGTGTCAAAACCGGCGGATCTCGGGTAGGGGGTCCCGAACTGTGCGTCTAAGGCTAATGGTAATAGGAGGCGGGGGACACAATGTTTACCCAGGTTTGGGCCCTCTCTATGGAGGTAATACCATATTTCCTGCTTGATTGATCTTGATGATATGAGTATTACAAGAGTTGATCTACCACGAGATCGTAGAGGCTAAACCCTAGAAGCTAGCCAACGATTATGATTGTTCTTGTCCTACGGACTAAACCCTCCGGTTTATTTAGACACCGGAGGGGGCTAGGGTTACACAGATTCGGTTACAGAGAAGGAGATCTACATATCCGAATTGCCAAGCTTGCCTTCCACGCAAAGGAGAGTCCCACCCGGACACGGGACGAAGTCTTCAATCTTGTATCTTCATAGTCCAACAGTCCGGCACATGTACATAGTCTAGTCCGGCTGTCTGAGGACCCCTTAATCCAGGACTCCCTCAGTAGCCCCTGAACCAGGCTTCAATGACGATGAGTCCGGCGTGCGGATTGTCTTTGGCATTGCAAGGTGGGTTCCGTCTCCGAATACTCCAAGGTAGATTTTGAACACATGAATCGTGTCCGGCTCTGCAAAATAAATTCCACATACCACCGTAGAGAGCACAATATTCCACAAATCTAATCCGCCGACAATTTTTCATAGCGTGACATCACGTCGCGGCCCGGTCATTATAGGAACTGTTTTCCCCAGCCTGCTACTACATGTATTGCGAGGTGGTTTTATTGGCACGTCTTGTCGATGCAGAGATCGTGTTCCCCTTTTCATGGGATTCTTGTGGGGACCCCGACCCATAAGTCGTGATCACCAAATGCACGTGTATAGTGATCCCAGAGATCAATGCTCATTGAACACACAGAAGCTGAATAACAAGAGTCTTACATCCATACATACCGTGTTACACAAGTAGGACCATTATGGTCGAGTCTTGAGTATAGCATTGCAGCGGAAATCTTCGTCGATAACTTGGACCCATGCCATCTGCCTTAACCCTACAGGCATTCTGACTGGGAAGCATCCTAGCTCGCATGTTCGTCACCGAAGTATTCTTCATCATATCCTTTCTTTCATGCCTGGTCAATAAAATAACCAGTGGCAAGCCAATGAGTACTTTGAATGTACTCGCAAGCAACCCATGTTTTGGTTCAAGATACAACAATGCATGATATAGGTAAATTTTTGCAGAAAGCTAGTTTTGATTGCAGTGACATGTTCAACATCTTGTAAGCATGCATCAAGAGAATCCAAGTAACCATGAGGACTGGTTACAGATATCAACATAAATAGAGTGGGCACCAACCCATCTTAACATAAACAGAGTGGGCACCAACCCATCTCAATCATGTCAAGCCCCTTGACTTGACCCAAGTCATTTTCGTCATCACACTCACTTGGTTTGAAAACAAGTGGACGTAGCCCAAGAGCGGTTACCCAACTATCCTTGACCGTGGACACGGCTATTCGAATAGTTTTACACTCTGCAGAGGTTGCACACTGTACCCACTAGATCCGGGGAACTTCCGTGTCATCCACGACCCGCGATACCTCAAGTACCCGGGGTAAGCACCCGATCACTACCTTTCCCTAGACGACACTAACATGGAGTCCACTCGATTGGCAGTAACCCCCATGCCCAACTTTTCACATAACACTTTCTTGGAGCCTCGCTCCCATACTTATCACATACCACCGCACGGGTACCAACGGTGTGTCCGGTGCCTCGTGAAAACAGTCATGGCCGCCCTACCCGCACGACCCGTCCCCGATAGAGAGCACCAACTCTCCCCCGTCACTAGTAATGCGGGCTCCAAGCTAGTATCGGTCTAGGTACTCAATAATGCCCTTTCCCATATAAGGGTAGAGTGGTTGCACATGTAAGGTTGGAATAACGGTCGCAACTTCGACCAATCCGTTTTGAAAACAACACAGACTTTCCTCGGTACACCACTTCGTCATCAAGTGGTTACCCTTCTCATCACCTCCCTCGGGCATAAGTGGCACCCGACGGGGTTTTCGAAAAGTCTTTTGAAAAAGCTTTGTCTCCTTCACCATGCATAAACCCATCCCTTTTGCGTAGCATCTACTTTAGCATCCTATCTACTCCCACCGGCATAGCCCTCATAAGAAGGTAGGGCCATGCACAATGCAAGTATCAACGAGGAAATAACGGAGGCAACCAACCCACGTGGTTCACCATCTCACCATGATTCCAATGCACAATAATAAAGAGCTATATATATGACATGCATAAAAAGGGGTTTCATAGACATGGTCAAAGGGCTGCTTGCCTGTTTTTAACAAAGTCTTCGAGGTCTTCAAATATCTCTGGTCCAACTCCGAGCATTCCGTCTACTTCTTCAACTATCGTCGAAAGCAACCACAATAAGCAAAACAACAAGGCAGGAAATAAAAGTGCTCTAAAAATATGAGTTGGACTTTTCTGGGATACCTCTGGTCATATGAGGGTTGACCAAAGTGGTTTCAATGGAAGTGGATCTATGGATATTTCTAAACATTTCGATAGGATGGGATCAAGGGGTTTATGGAATTGCAAGAAGTGTACAGAAGAATTATTTTGAAAAATGAGCAAGGCACCCATTTAACAAAGGATGATTTTAGAAGCATCTAGGAACTTGCAAAGTGGTTTCAAATGAATTCCTTATGAATTTGCAAAGTTGGCTATATACAAAGAAATAGACCATTAGTTGAGGTGACACAGAAAGTATTAATAAAAATGTTCATAAACTAAGTTATGAACTTAGATGCATCTCGGAATTTGAATCATGGCATTTGGATCAAATATGAGCCTCTGTGATTTTCTAAAGTTTATGACAAAAATGGAAATATGGGATTTGATAATTGTTTGTGAAGCAAATATTTATGGAAAAATGTGCAAATTGCACCATGTGATAGATCAGGAATTTATGAACTTATAGAAATTAGAATCATCAAATTTGGACTTGATTTGATTTATTTGTGGATTTTAGAAGTCTACTGGGAAAAAGAAAAAGGAAATGGGGGCTTTACCCTTATCATGCGCGCAAGGCGCGAGATAGGCAACGGGCCGGCCCAGTTACTCGGGCACGTGCACGCTGTCGACGCAGGAGACGCACTCACGGGAGTACGCCTTCCCCGAGCGAAGGCGGCGACAGCGAGCCCGCTTCCACTTAACGAGAATGGGGCCCGCCTCGGCGTCTCACTCGCGTTGCCAACCGACACGCTGGGCCTGCTGGCAGAGCTCGTCCCAACCTCCAGCGGGCGCGACGGGAGATGGGGAGGCGTTCGACGCCGGCCGCCGGCGCTTCTGATGCGTCTCGGCGATGATCCGCCCACTGGCGTGCTCAGGAGGATGAGCCGCATCCATCGGTGTACGGCTCGCTTGCCAAGGAGGGCCGTGGCGGCGACGGCCTGGGCGACCGCGGAGGAGGCCATCGGCCATCTTTGGCTTCGAGCATGCGATGCTCCTGGGGACGAACGGCGGCAAGGGGAGGGCTTGTGGTGGTGACAAGAGGGTGCGGAGCTATCCAGGGGGAAGAGAGAGGGGCCGAGGCCTGCGGATTTGAGCAGCGGCCGGCGGCTCGGCTCCGGCCTAGGAGGGGGATGGAGAGCGCGAGGAGGGGAGTGGGTTGGTTCAGGGGGTTCACAGGAGGGAGAGAGTGGCAAAGGAGGCCAGAGAGGGCTCGGGGAGGCCTTTAAATAGGCGAACGGCGGGATGCCGTGGACTCGTGCGCCGGTGAGCTCCTAGCCGTTGCTGGAGGCCACGGGGGCGCGTGTGGGCGTGTCTGGGGTGCTCGTGGGGTTGGTCTAGGGTGAGAGGAGGGGAGAGAAGGAGCGGGGAAGGGCCAGGGTGCCGCGCGTGTGAGGCGCACCATTGGCGCGCTCGGGCGCCCGGTGTCTGCTAGCGCGGAGGCGCGGGGAGGAGGAGAGAGGAGGGGGCCGACCACGTAGCGTGTTGCGGACGCCGAGGCACCTCGATTAGCGCGAGGGGGAGGCTCGAGGTGGTCGGGTGTGCCGTGTCAACGGCCGGGGAGCACGCTGACGTGCTCCAGAGCGCGCAAATGGCCGGCATCCGCGGCTTTTCCTCGCGTCCTCACGCGCCCACTTGTGTCTAGTGGCTGCAGGAAGAATAAACAAGGGGGGAGGAGGCCTTGGATGCTCTGGGACCTGGTAGGAGTGAGAGAGAGGTGAGAAAAGGGGAGAAATGCAGCTGTCCAGAGAGGAAAAATGGATCCCTGCCCCCCCTTAATCATTGCCTCTAGGGCAGGGAAGCACACCAGGGGTAGAGGGGGACTAGGAGGGGCTGTGGTAAAAAGGAGAAGTCATGGAGATTAGTGGAAGGGGATAAAACATGAATTTTGAGATACTGTCAGAAGGTGTTTGATGTTGGTTTGGGCAAGTAGATGATCTCCATTTGTCATGAGGCTTGATAGGGTCAGATGGTATGAGAAAATAAGAGGTACCACCAAGATTGAGTCCATTTGGGAAAAGTTGCCAATGCAACTTTTGTAAACCCTAGAAATTAGCAGAAATGGACTTTCCAAGATTTAGTCATGCAAATCTATTCTCCTTGATGCACCACTCGGTGTATTGTCATCATTTGATCATGTTAACATGCTCACAAAAGTTGGGGTCAAGGAGAAAAAGTTGGCAGTGCAAAGTTGTTCAAATTTGGTTCTAGGCAGAAAGGGTTTTGGGGTACTTTGATCAAGTTAACTTGTTCTCCAACTTGTGCCATTTGGTCTATATGAATTATTAGACCATTGGAGCATGTGCACCAAGTTTGAGAACATTTGGACATGTTGGGCAATGTAAAGTTGCTCAAACTTCAAAATAGACAGAAATGGTTTTGAGAGGATTTGATGATGTTATCTTGTTCTCCAAGCCATGAGACTTGGCAAGATCACCAAATATGTCATATGTGACATGATAGAATTTTCATGGAATTTTTGGAGAATATTTCTTTTGTAAATATTTCGAAAGCTTGAAATATCCAGAAGGGGTTTTTGAGTTATTTGACCAATATTTTGAACATGACCATGTGTTGAAACTCTTATATATGGACAATATATGTCCTATGAGTTTCCCTAAATTTTGTCAAATATTTTTAAAACAATAAAATAATTTTTCCCTATTAAAGACCATTTCTGGCCTAAAGAAAAAGCTTTTAAATAAAATAGTAAAATAACTTTCAAAATTATATTTTTGTGGTTTCTGGGTATCCTATATCTAATAGGAGTCAAATATATTTTTATAAATATTTTTACTGCCCTTAGTTAAGTACTTGTAGTGCAAACCTCAATCCAGGGGTTTTTGAAAAACTAATTTTAGAAAATACTTTTTGGCCAAATTAATTTTGTAAGAAAATGCTATATTGCTCTATACACATGGCATGATCATTTGGCAGAAGTTTGGGGCAATGAAATGAAGTATAGGAGTTGGAGGATTTATTTGATTTTTAGAGTACTTGCAACCAGCAATCAACCATTCAATCAAAGCAATTTCAAAACACTCAAAAGTTTTTGTCAAACCACATTTTAGCATGATTTAGTGACTTAAGTGTTGTGACATGAAAATCAGGGTGTGACAATTCTCATCAATACGGGTCTGGGTAACCCAACCGTGACTATTAGTATGAGTCCTCGATTTTAGGTAAGTTCCAAACGGCCACGCGGAGGATGCTTGATATTCACCCTCTTTATAAAGGGGCCAAGACCTATCCTTTTCTTTCCACGCTCGATCCTTCCCTTCCCCTACCTCGAGTTCGAACACCCAAGGTTCAGGCTAAGCGCTCCGGACCTTCAACCATGTCCGGATCCAACCTTCAAGGCCGGTGGATGGCCTCTTCTGTCACAGAGGAGGACATCAAGAAGCTTAGGTGGGCTAGGTATCTGACCGCCGAAATCCTCCATAGGCTACCTGCTCAAGGGCAGGTTATCCCCACTCCAAAACCCAACAAGAGTGTCGTACTTGTTTCCCACTTCCTCCGAGGGCTAGGCTTTAGTCTTGATCCCTTCGTAAGAGGGCTCATGTTCTATTACGGGCTAGATTTCTAAGATCTAGCTCCAGATTCCATCCTTCACATCTCGTCGTTTATCGTCGTGTGTGAGGCCTTGCTTCGCATTAACCCACACTTCGGCTTATGGCTCAAGACATTCAATGTGAAGCCGGAGATGATCGACGGGCGACACACAGAGTGCGGAGGCGCTATAATAAGCAAAGGTGCCGATGCCCTATGGCCATATGGTTCTTTCCCGGAGGTGTCCGACTTATGGCAACGGGAGTGGTTCTACATCACAGCACCCCGAGGTACAAAGCGGGCAGCCGCCCCAGCCTTCCGCTCGGGCCCTCCACCCAAACTGGCATCATGGGTCAACAAAGGGCTGGACTGGGGGGCAGTTAATGACGTGCTGACATTGCAAAGCCGCATCCGAGATCTCCTCAAGAGGGACGTCAGTCTCGTCAAAGTAATGCAAGTAATAGTTCGTCGGGTCCTACCATGCCAACGTCGATATCTTCATATGTGGGAGTTCAACCCAGAAGGACGGCAAACCATTCAACACTTCTTCGGCATGACGCTCGAAGGAATGTATTGTTTATTCTTCGGATCATGAATAAAGTGTCCGGACACCATCGAGGATGTGGGTCTGAATGGAACCGTCCAGATACTCAAGTAAGTAACTCCATGACCGAACATGCTGTTATTATATTTGTCACAACATCATTCTGAAAAATTGCCCTCGGCCAGGACTGGATAACAAAGGCGGAGAGGATCAGGTGTTCGACCCCTCTTCCCGAAGGCCCGCCGGATCCTATTCTAACCAGGATGCTGGCTCGCGCACCCTATCAAGTGCCATCAGGAGAAATGAGGGGAGGAATAGAGAAGCCGAAAGCGGGCTTCATACGTTACACATCCAACCCGGTGGAATTAGCGCCTCCACAAAGGAGGGTGATCGGGGAGGTGAATCTAAAATCCCCTCTCCCCACAGGAAGAAAAAGACCGCCTCTGAAGACTTTGAAACAGAGGTTTCCAAATGAGGGAAGAAACCTTCACCAGGGGCCTTGGCCCGGAGGGCGTCCTTACTGCACAGCGCCCGCAAGGGGGCTAGCCATCAACCGAGCCGTAAGTGAACAAAGGCACTTTGGTAAATATATCCTCGTTTTTCTCTGAGAATAACAACCAAGACATATGTTTTGTAGTCCGGCTCATAGCCCTTCTCAACAAAGTTCGTCTTCAGGGGATCTTCTTCCGGAGATGATGGAGAGCCAAACGCCTCGCCCTGCTTCCCCGCCCCGTGAGACGGACAACCCTAAGGTGTCGTCGTGGAGGATTTCTCCTGATCCGCAAAGGCCAGAAGGTAATTCTTCGGCCGCCCGAAGTCCGGGGTCTTTGGCTCCTAAGGAGACCAACTAAAAAAGCCCGGGACTATCCGGTGTACAACCGGACACATTGATGGATCTTTTGGAGCAAGCAACCGGACACATTGATGGATCTTTTGGAGCAAGCGGCTATCTCGGAGGCACATCATACCTTAATGGGTACGGTGGTTGAGAGGATCTCATCCGCCAAAAGCGGGTTGAATGAAGCTTTTACGAGGCTACTAAGAGGCTTTGAGGTACATAAAGTAATATATATATTTTTGACTGTACTGCACACGCTAGGTGTGCTCTGTATAGATAGTAGCCCCTGAGACTCTGGTTGCCGTCTAGAGGTGGCAAACAGAGGATCATAGTCTCAGGTAATGATAGCGCTGCTTTCATGCGTGGGCGGCTGAGGGTCCGGCGGCTGACCCAACTGCTGATTTTGCCGAATTGAGGCAGTAGCTTGACTGGCGGATGCGGACATCACGCTTGTGAACAAGCGGCTTGATGAGGCACGTGGTATCTATAATATGCTTTGACTGCAGATGGAGCTGCCGCCTAGAGACCCTTCGGGCAGAACTTGCCCAAGCCAAGGAACAAGCCAGGAAAAGCGATGCAGCTGCCCAGAAGGCAGCCGAAGAGTTAAAAGCCGAATAGGCTGCTCATCGCTAGAGCGAAGATAAAATAGCCAACATGGCTCTTGAGCAACAAAATGCTGCCACCCGATATGAGCTCCTCGAAAGGGAAAGCGAAGCGAAAACGGCTGACCTGAAGAAGGCCTTGGAAGCAGCCAAGGAAACGCGCTCTGAAATCAGAGAGGCGCGGGAGGAGCTTCGCCAAGCCGGAGATATCACGGCTAGGAAGCCCTGTTTATTGCGGAGGAATTTCGACGATCCAAAGAATGCCCCGCTTGATCAACTGTGGAGTTCTGCAGACGCATACTTGGATTTAGTACAGAGTGCTGCTGATGCGACTGAGTATTTCAAAGATCATAAAGATCATGAGGTGGAAAGATTGTTCTGGTCACAGTTCAGTAATCCGAGGCGTCCACTTCTGTTGAATGAGCAAATGGCTGAGTGGGCCGAGCTCCATAAGTTGTCTGGGCTTGCCATGAAGATTGTCGTGGATCATATGTGGCCGAAGGAACCAAGTCCGGATAGCTATTTTGGGTTTAGTGCAACAATTTCTTCGTGTTGTGCCACATATCGAAGCTGCTAAGAGGTCGGCGTGCATAGAAGCTGCGCGGATGGCTCTTGCCCGTGTTAAGACATGTTGGGTGAAGATGGAGGCCACAGCTGTTGCAACCGGGGGTCCGCCCGGCGGCCAGGACTCGCCCGAGCACTAATTTGAAGAAGTCCTAGAAGGTGCCCGTTTAATAGAGGCTCAGTGCTCAAAGAATACCATGTTCCAGTGACATGTATCTTGATTGTAAAAACAATGCTATTTTGATTATAATGGTTGTATTTATACTTTTGCCCATAAAGTATTATAGTGCCTCCTATGTGGTCGTTTATGTATGTATGTGTATAACCTGAAATTTTGTAGTCGTCGGCTTCAGCCCCCACGCATATAATGCGGGGGTGTTCGGTAAAGCGCGTAGTCACACTTGATCCAACGTCTTTGTCCGTTTGAGGAGGTGATAGCACGGCGAACAAGGCAATGAGACTATATAGCTTTAACACTTTCACTTAGCCATAGGAGTTTAACGATGGGGCTACTATATAGCCCCTGGTACTTCCGCGTTCATCCGAATACGGTGCGCGTACATACGTGACCGGAAGACCGGTCCTTCGTTAATGCGGAGGAATCACAAAGATTCCGCTAAGTCATCGAGTGGTTGACCAGTCTCTCGCTTTATCATGATAGTCAGTTTTCGGCTTTCTCTATTGAGGTGCTCATCCAGGTGAACCAGGGCACAATCGCAGTAGTTCTCCCGGTGCCACCTTAGCCGATAGAGCGGAACGTAAGGTAGCAAAACAAGGGAGCCGGGCAAACCCAACTATTGACCAAAGACATGATTTAGAGTTGATGCATATAAGGCCAAACTTGCGACGCTGAACACTCCCAAAGGTATTCAGACTTTAAAACTTATACTGGGCTGAGTACCGCCCTTGATAACGGGCCCTGATTATCCAGGCACGTGCATTAATCTAGCATGATGAAATGCTAATAACGCCAGTATCCCTCTCGGTTGTTTTAAGTGCCCGGAGGGTGTGAAGCAACAAGAGATAATAAAAAAGGTTTACGCAGGGTCTTAATCTAAAAAGAAACCTTTGAACGGAGCCCTGCTGCACGTCTGCGCCTTTATCTCCGTTGTGCCATATCCTGGAAGGGTGTAGCACGATGATCATCTGTAAAAAAAGAAAAACCCAGGTGAAAGAATCTGGTGTGATCGTGTGAAAAGTTGGTTATTCTTAATGAACCATGGAAATGCGATCTATTATTGTATAAATAGGGTCGAGCCGAACTATGGACCTTTTTACATGCAGTTAGCTCCTAGCACCACCTATGGGGGGTATTACCCATCGACCCAAGCTCAGGTTTATCTGGGCTGCTACAACTAGTGGTGCGCTGGACATGTCTAACCGTGTCCGTGGTCTTGACGACCAATCATTTATTTTGGTTGGAGAGGCCGCTCACTGGTTCGGCTGCTAGAGCCGCCACATATTCTTCCGCACGTAAGGAACGCTCTGTATTTCCACTAATTGTGATGACGCCACGTGGACCGGGCATCTTAAGTTTAAGATAAGCTTAATGCGGAACTGCATTGAAACGAGCGAAGGCCGTTCTTCCGAGTAGTGCATGGTAGCCACTTCGGAATGGAGCGATGTCGAAGATTAGTTCTTCGCTTCAGAAGTTGTCGGGCGAACCGAATACAACCTCTAGTATCAGAGAGCCCGTGCAGCGGGCTTCTACCCCTGGTATTACTCCTTTAAAGGTAGTATTACTTTGGCTGATTCTTGATGGGTGTATCCCCATCTTGCGAAAAGTGTCCTGATATATCAGATTAAGACTACTGTCGTCGTCCATGATGACTCGGTTGAGAGTGTGTCCGTCAATTATTGGGTCGAGCACCAAGGCGGCCGAACCTCCATGCCGGATCCTAGTCGGATGATCCCTGCGATCGAAAGTGATCGGGCAGGCCGACCATGGGTTGAATTTGGGGGCAACTGGTTCTATAGCGTATACATCTCGGAGTGTGTGTTTGTGCCTCCTCTATGGTATGTGGGTTGCGTAAATCATGTTCACTGGTTTGACCTCTGGTGGAAATTTTTACTGTTCCCTATTGTTCGGCTGGCGAGGTTTGTCTTCGTCTTCACTTGGTGGCTCCCTCCCCTTGTGTTCGGCATTTAGCTTGCCAGCCTCCTTGAAGACCCAGCATTCTCTGTTGGTGTGATTTGCAGGTTTCTCTGGGGTGCTGTAGGATCGTTGAAGGAAAGAGTGTCTAGAGGGGGGGTGATTAGACAACTCGACAAGATAAAAGATTATACCTTTTGATTAACATAAGTTCATAGCAAGTTCACAATGAAAGACAAGTCAAGCATCATGCATACAAGTCGAGCAACATACTAAGCATACAATTCTAGAATATAGGGCAGCGGAAAGTAAATTGCATGAATAGTAAGGGAGAGATTGTGAAGAGCAAACGCAATTGGAGACACGGAGATTTTTTCTCGTGGTTCCGATAGGTGGTGCTATCGCCAATCCACGCTGATGGAGACTTCAACCCACGGAGGGTAACGGCCGCGAGTCCACGGAGGGCTCCACCCACGAAGGGTCCACGAAGAAGCAACCTTGTCTATGCCATCATGGCTTACGCCCACGGAGGACTAGCCTTACTCGGGGTAGATCTTCACGAAGTAGGCGATCTCCTTGCCCTTACAAACTCCTTGGTTCAACTCCACATTACGACGGAGGCTCCCAAGCGACACCTAACTAATCTAGGAGGCACCACCTCCAAAAGGTAATAGATGGGGTTGGTGATGATGAACTCCTTGCTCTTGTGCTTCAAATGATATCTCCCCAACACTCAACTCTCCTCACCGATTTGGCTGTGGTGGAGGAAGGGATTGAGTGGAAAGCAACTTGGAAAGACTAGAAATCAAGTTTCATATGGTGGGAGTGGAGCAACTTGATCTCAACACAAGGGTAGGTAGTTTTCTTCTCGAAATGTAAGGTAGGAGTGGTAGTTCTTTCGATGGCTCTCTCCACGAATGAAGAGGAGGTGGAGGGTATTTATAGCCTCCACACAAAATCCAACTGCTACACACATTTGATTAATCTCGGTCGGACCGGTTGACAACTCGGTCGACCGAAAGTTCAAATCTTAGAACGTTGGGATTTTCGTGGGACCGAAAATACAATCTCGGTGAGTCCGATTCTTCCAAAGTCTAGGGTTTGCCAATCTCGGTGGGACCGACTTTCTCATCTCGGTGACACCGATTTGAGTACGTATGTTACATGTAAGCTTGGCAACACCAATTTCGGAATGACCGAGTTTGGAATCGGAAAATCCGAGATTCTAGGGTTTTGGCTATATGGCTGAGGTGGTTCATCTCGGTGTGACTGAGTTTGGAATCGGTGGGACCGAGATTACTTATGAGTTTATGTTGGAATGAAAGATTGCTGATTGTTTGAGAGATAAATCATTAAGCACTTTAGAGCAACCAGATCATCATCATAACCTCATCCCATTTTAATAGTATTGGCTTTCCTATGGACTCAATGTGATCTTGGATCACTAAACCAAAAATGGAGTCTTGAGCTTTTGCCAATGTTTTCCTTAGCATCTTAGGGGTTCACCTCTCTAGTCCTTTTGCCATGCCAGAGTGGTTGACTTTCCTGAAACATACTTGTTAAAAGCATTAGTCCAACCACGTAGTATGTTGTCATTAATTACCAAAACCACCTAGGGAGCAAATGTGCTTTCAATCTCCCCTTTTGGTAATTGATGGCAACACACGTAAAAGGATATCAAAGCTTACTAAAAGAAAGACATGATTAACATTAAAGCTTTGATGCACATGTAGTACACAAGCTCCCCTACAAGTGTGCAAGATTTTAGATTTTGGTTTTGGACTACCACAAGCACACATGAGAGAAAAGCAAGGTGTGCTACATGCAGCTTGGCTATATGTATCGAGCAGATAAGGTAAATGAGATATGATGCATATGTGCATGGTGATTTCTTGCAAACAAGTATTCACAAGCAAGCTACCATCATGCACATCCCGCAAGATGCATATACTTACCTTGAAGTTCCTTGGTGATGTTCCTCAAGAAATAAACTTGGGAAAACACGGTTAGATAACACAAGAGTAGTTCTTCAACCAGCAGAAGAACATCAAGAGTACCAAGCCAGGGATGACATGTATAAAGAGTGTCTCATGTTGAGCATTAGCTTGAATCACCAACATGTCTCCCAAGACTAAAAGATTTTCAATGAGCTCGAGAGATTTTGCGTTTCATAGGATACCAATTGTATTTTCAGAAAATACCAATGGTGAGAGCAAGAAAACAAAATTAGAATAATAATGCCAAGAGAAGGTATTATCACAAAGAAGTATATGGCAAAGCTTTGATGTGATCCTCTCCCCTTAAGGTAAGGATGTTTTTCTTCCTTTAAGATATCTTTTCTCCTTAAGTTCCCAGCCCCCAGCTCCCCTAAATCTTCTCCCCTTTGACATCAAGTGCCGAAAAGGACAGTAAACCAGGAGGGGCAGGAAAGATGGAAGGAAAGAAATGGGTTCATTAAGAATCACATCTGAGCAAATTTAGATATAAAGCATGTAAATCATTCAGATGAGCTGTAGAAGATGATATCCTGATGAATGTAAATCGGTGACACCGAAATGATATGGATCGGTGAGGCCGAAAGTCAGAGACTTAGGTTCGATCCTTTTCGTCGATCAAAAGATTGAATCGGTGACGCCGAGTTTAATTCCAAGGAAATGTAGAAGTAATGCAGCTCACTTTGCAAGAACTGTTTCAGAAGATTTGCAATGAATTTGTAAAAGATTTTCAGGGAATTTATCAGAGCTAAAGAATATACACAAGAATGTAAGAAATGAAATGAAAAAGGTTGCTAGATGAAGTTTTTTTTTTTTTAAATAAGCAAGGAAACTAAATGAGAGAGCATAAGAGAAAAACAAGAAACTCCAAAATATATGTACTTCATCTAGATAGGGTCGGCACAAAGTCACCTATGTTTGAGTATATTGACTTAGGAGTCAAATGAGAACATTTGATCATAGGTCATACTATCGCTTAAGCTCAAAATGGGGTTACCATTTTTCGATTAAGCATTTGATGTGATCACATCTTTTGAAGCTGCTTGTTCTCATGTCTTTGAGCAAAGCTTCTTCAAGATGTGAAAGACATACCTTGGGCTTGTTGTTGCTTGTTCTCATGTAGGTGAACTTGATGTTGATGCTCATAGGATGTGAAGTTGGAGCATCATTTTCAAGTGTGTAGTTCATCTTCCTACATGGGTTAGGCAAGCAAGGAAATACTCAAGAATATCCAATATGACATGAGTGAAGTACTAGAAGTATATGGTGTCAAAAGGATATGTGGAATTTTGTTCCTTGAACTCAACATCCCAAAGAGCTAGATACTTGGTTAATGACAAGATTACTCAAGATTTGAGTGAGTGTGATAATCTTGTAGAATGTAGACCATCCAAGTACCTGCAAGGAGTTAGATGCAATACAAGGGGGCAAATGTATCCAAGATATATGATCATCATCATAAGAGAGGTATCAAGGATTAGTCAATTAGGCTCATGCCTTGCATGCATCAATGGAGTTTTCACTCCAAGTTTGAAGCATCAATGATGTTCAACTCACTCCTCAAGCGACAAAATACTTTCTCATCAAGTGGTTTTGTGAAGATATCTGCAAGCTGTTTGTCAGTGCGAACATGCTTAAGATCAATGTCACCCTTAGCAATATGATCACGAATAAAATGGTGACGAACTTCAATGTGTTTTGTGCGAGAGTGTTGTACGGGATTGTGTCCAATCTTAATTGCACTCTCGTTGTCACAAAGCAAAGGAACATGTTTAGCATGTATCCCATAGTCCTTAAGCATTTGTTTCATCCATAGCAACTGAGCACAACACGAACCAGCAGCAATATATTCTCGCTTCGCAATGATAATGATATCGAGTTTTGTTTCTTGGATGACCAAGACACAAGGGATCGACTAAGAAATTGACATGTACCGAAGTTGACTTTCTATCTATCTTGTCTCCGCATAGTCCGAGTCGGAGTAGCCAACAAGATCGAAAGAGGCCCTCTTAGGATACCAAATGCCAAAGTTAGGTGTGTGTATCAAATATCTCACAATTCTTTTAACAGCTTTAAGATGACATTCTTTAGGAGCAGCTTGATATCGAGCACACATGCATACACTCAGATTATATCGTGACGAGAAGCACAGAGATATAGTAGAGAACCAATCATGGATCGATATACCTTTTGATCAACAGTGTTCTCCATCTTTAGTCAAGTCATTATGCCCATTGGTAGGCATGGGGGTTCTCATACCTTTGCTCTCTTGCATGTTGAACTTCTTGAAGAGATCCTTTGTGTACTTGGTTTGTGAGACAAAAGTACCCTCCTTAGATTGCTTGATTTGCAACCCAAGGAAGAACTTAAGTTCACTCATCATGGACATCTCATACTTCTCTGACATAAGCTTCCCAAACTTCTCACTAAAATCAGGGTTAGTTGATCCAAAGATAATATCATCGACATATATTTGGCACACAAATAGTTCTCCGTCAACCCTTTTTGTGAATAGCGTTGAGTCAATTTTACCAATCTCAAATCCTTTTTCAAGAAGAAAGCTAGTCAAGCATTTGTACCAAGCTCTAGGGGCTTGTTTAAGACCATAAAGAGCTTTGTGCAATTTATAAACATGATTAGGCTTTTTAGGATTCACAAACCCGGGAGGTTGTTTCACAAAAACTTCCTCCTCAATTTCACCATTTAGGAAAGCACTTTTAATGTCCATTTGATAGAGAGTAATGTTATGGTGGTTGGCATACGCAAGAAGAATGCGAATGGACTCAAGTCTAGCAACGGGGGCATAGGTCTCACCATAGTCCATACCTTCGACTTGTGTGTAGCCTTGTGCTACGAGACGAGCCTTGTTGCGGATGACTTGTCCATCTTCATCTTGCTTGTTCCGAAACACCCATTTGGTTCCAATGACGCTTTGGTCATCATTGGGCTTTCTACCAAAGACCAAACGTTGTTCCTCTCGGTTGTGCAGCTCTTCATGCATAGCATTCACCCAATCCGGTCTTCAAGCGCTTCTTCTACCTTCATAGGTTCAAGACTTGAAATAAATGAGTAATGCTCACAAAAGTTAGCTAAACGAGTTTTAGAGCGAGTGATTCTCCGAGTCGATGTCATTCATCATTTGTTCCACGGATGGTCCTTCTTGACTCTTTCTCGAACTCGGGATAGCTTTTGTCGTGGTCGTGGCTGAGCTTCCTCATCATCCTCATCTTCTTCTTCATCGGTGTTGTTGGTGTTGTCTTGAGGTGGTGGAGAAGGAGGTTGTGGTGGATCTTCTTGTCGCACTTCCTCATCTTGGTGAGTTCCACTTGTGGAGGCCTCCATGTTGCCTTGAGGTTCACCTTGCCGTGAGGTAGGGGCTCCACGATGTAGATGAGGTACTCTCCTTCACTTCCATGGGACTAATCTTTCCAATGGATAAATCTTGAATAGCTTCCGATGGGTCCTTATCTCCTACATCAATAGGCATTTGCTCTACTTATGAGCCATTAGATTCATCAAACTTCACATCTACCGCTCTTCAACCTTTCGGTGAAATTATTGTAGACACGGTAAGTGTGAGAGTTTGATCCATAACCGAGAAAAAAACCTTCATGAGTTTTAGGAGCAAATTTAGACCGACGATGCTTATCAAGAATATAGCATTTTGATCCAAAGACACGAAAATATCCCACTTGGGGTTTGTTACCCGTAAGGAGCTCGTATGAAGTCTTGCCGAGAAGCTTGTGAAGATAAAGTCTGTTGATGGCATGACAAGCTGTCTCAACGGCTTCACCCCAAAAGTGTTTTGGTGTCTTGTATTCATCAAGCATTGTCCTCGCCATCTCAATGAGCTGCTCGGTTCTTCCTCTCAACAACCCCGCTTTTGTTGAGGTGTGTACGTAGCTGAGAACTCATGTAGAATCCCTTCCTCATCGAGAAAAGAGTCCACATGGGCGTTCTTGAACTCCGCTCCGTTGTCACTCCGAACCTTCTTGATCTTCACCTCAAATTGATTCTGAGCCTTTCTAGCAAAGGTTTTGAAGATTTTCTGAACCTGCGATTTGTCATCAAGTAGAAATACCCACGTAAATCTAGAAAAGTCATCAACAATAACTAAACCAAAGGAGTTACCACCAAGGCTTTTGTAAGCATTGGGACCGAAGAGATCCATATGAAGAAGCTCAAGCGGTCTCCTTGTGGTCATGATATTCTTCACGGATGACTTCCTCCAACCTGTTTTCCCGCTTGACATGCACCGCAGAGTCTATCTTTGTCAAAGAAAACATCTTTAACACCAAGAATGTGATCTCCTTTGATTAGCTTATCTAAGTTTCGTGATACCAACATGTCCAAGCCTTCTATGCCAAAGCCAACCTTTAGCAGATTTAGCAATAAAGCAAGTTCTAGGTTGAGCTTTCTTAGTGAAATCGACAATGTATAGGTCACCTCTACGAATGCCAAGAAGACCATGTTATGATTGTCACTACGAAAAACTTGGCAATCTACTTTGGTGAATAGCACATTGTATCCAAAGTCAGCTAATCTAGACACGGAAAGTAAATTGTATCCAAGTGATTCAACAAGCATGACATTTTTAATGGAGCTATCATGAGATATGGCCACCTTACCAAGGCCAAGTACCTTACCCTTGGAGTTGTCTCCAAAAGTCACATACTTGCGTGGACCATCGCTCTTTGCAAGCTCTCAAACATGTCTTCATCTCCGGTCATGTGATCGGTGCATCCACTATCAAGAATCCATTCTTTGCCACCGGATATGTAGTCTCTCATATTTGCCATTAGATTGAGACTCTTCATGATCTTGTCTAGCTCGGTGTCCGAATCGTCATCATGCTCATGCTCATCATCATATTGACCCATAGATAATTCATCATCAATACCTAGGTCAATTTGACAATGACTTGCATCAGTTTTATCAACGTGATAATAGTCATCGGAATGCAAAACAAGAGCATTTCTTATTCAACATTGATAAAACCGATCACCCTTCTTTTTCATAAGATCACGAAGCTCAAAGAAGCATTTATCAAAGTTAGGATCTTTGGGGCGCAACATATCAAATTCAACAGTCTTGTATAGAATTTCATCAAGACCTCTCAACGAGTAGTCCGGATAAAGTTCTTCCAAGAACTTCCACGTAGCATGGGCGCACTCAAAGTTCGTGACAAGCTCAAGCAAGTTATCAGGCAAACCTCTAATGATAAGATTGACAGTTCTAAGGTTGCGAAGCAAATCAATCTCTTCATCTACAGTAGGGTGCAAGGGGTCAAATGGTGGTACATATGGGGTTTCAACATATTTGCGCAAGTTGTATATCTTAAAGATAGCAAGCATTTCAATCCTCCACGAGTTATAGGACACTCCATCGAGAATAGGCACTCTATGACTAACACTCCCAAACGTAGACACGTCCATCTTCCTCCAATGGTGTGCAAACCAAAGCAATGGAGACCAATGCTCTGATACCAATTGTAGGATCGTTGAAGGAAAGAGTGTCTAGAGGGGGGGTGATTAGACAACTCGACAAGATAAAAGATTATACCTTTTGATTAACATAAGTTCATAGCAAGTTCACAATGAAAGACAAGTCAAGCATCATGCATACAAGTCGAGCAACATACTAAGCATACAATTCTAGAGTATAGGGCAGCGGAAAGTAAATTGCATGAATAGTAAGGGAGAGATTGTGAAGAGCAAACGCAATTGGAGACACGGAGATTTTTTCTCGTGGTTCCGATAGGTGGTGCTATCGCCAATCCACGCTGATGGAGACTTCAACCCACGGAGGGTAACGGCCATGCGAGTCCACGGAGGGCTCCACCCACTAAGGGTCCACGAAGAAGCAACCTTGTCTATGCCATCATGGCTTACGCCCACGGAGGACTAGCCTTACTGGGTAGATCTTCACGAAGTAGGCGATCTCCTTGCCCTTACAAACTCCTTGGTTCAACTCCACATTACGACGGAGGCTCCCAAGCGACACCTAACTAATCTAGGAGGCACCACCTCCAAAAGGTAATAGATGGGGTTGGTGATGATGAACTCCTTGCTCTTGTGCTTCAAATGATATCTCCCCAACACTCAACTCTCCTCACCGATTTGGCTGTGGTGGAGGAAGGGATTGAGTGGAAAGCAACTTGGAAAGACTAGAAATCAAGTTTCATATGGTGGGAGTGGAGCAACTTGATCTCAACACAAGGGTAGGTAGTTTTCTTCTCGAAATGTAAGGTAGGAGTGGTAGTTCTTTCGATGGCTCTCTCCACTAATGAAGAGGAGGTGGAGGGTATTTATAGCCTCCACATTAAAATCCAACTGCTACACACATTTGATTAATCTCGGCGGACCGGTTGACAACTCGGTCGACCGAAAGTTCAAATCTTAGAACGTTGGGATTTTCGTGGGACCGAAAATACAATCTCGGTGAGTCCGATTCTTCCAAAGTCTAGGGTTTGCCAATCTCGGTGGGACCGACTTTCTCATCTCGGTGACACCGATTTGAGTACGTATGTTACGTGTGCTTGGCAACACCAATTTCGAATGACCGAGTTTGGAATCGGAAAATCCGAGATTCTAGGGTTTTGGCTATATGGTGAGGTGGTTCATCTCGGTGTGACTGAGTTTGGAATCGGTGGGACCGAGATTACTTATGAGTTTATGTTGGAATGAAAGATTGCTGATTGTTTGAGAGATAAATCATTAAGCACTTTAGAGCAACCAGATCATCATCATAACCTCATCCCCTTTTAATAGTATTGGCTTTCCTATGGACTCAATGTGATCTTGGATCACTAAACCAAAAATGGAGTCTTGAGCTTTTGCCAATGTTTTCCTTAGCATCTTAGGGGTTCACCTCTCTAGTCCTTTTGCCATGCCAGAGTGGTTGACTTTCCTGAAACATACTTGTTAAAAGCATTAGTCCAACCACAGAGTATGTTGTCATTAATTACCAAAACCACCTAGGGAGCAAATGTGCTTTCAGGTGCCATGAATCTGACATGATCTGTCTAGAATTTTGTTTAGGATGGACGGTCCATCTCTGCTGCCTTTAAATGGCTTTTTTATTGACCGGGTCGAGATCCCCTGAATCCGGCGTTTACCGCCGTGTTGTCTAGGTTGTCCTTTTTGACACTTGTTTTTATTGCGTCGCAGCTTCCCATTGCCGTCTCTGATTTCGGATGTGCCTGAGTCGCTGGTGCCGCGACGGGCTAACCAACTGTCCTCGCCCGCGCAAAAGTGGGTCATAAGGCTTGTTAGGGCTGCCATTATCCTCGGCTTTTCCTGGCCAAGGTGTCTGGCGAGCCATTCGTCCCAGACAATCTGCTTGAAAGCCGCTAAGGCTTTGGCATCCGGGCAGTCGATGATTTGATTCTTCTTGGTGAGAAATCTGTTCCAAAGCTTACGGGCTGACTCTCCGGGTTGTTGAATTATGCGACTCAAATTGTCTACATCCGGAGGTCGGACATAGGTCCCTTGAAAATTAGCCCTGAAAGCATCCTCAAGTTCCTCCCAACTTCTAATTGAGTTTTTCGGGAGGCTTTTCAACCAGTGCCGAGCTAGTCCTTTCAACTTGAGGGGCAGGTATTTGATGGCGTGGAGATCATCTCCGCGAGCCATGTGGATGTGCAGGATAAAGTCCTCAATCCAGACTGCAGGGTCTGTCGTTCCATCGTATGCCTCTATGTTTACGGGTTTAAATCCCTCTGGAAATTCATGATCCAGCACCTCATCGGTGAAGCACAGGGGGTGTGCGGCACCCCTGTATTTGGATGTCTTGTGGCATGCTTCCGACGGTTGTAGTGCTCGGTGTTTATTCCGAGCTGGTATTTGATCAGTATAGTCGTTTTGGTGGCCGTGATCCTGTGCCGGAGCACGCTTCCTAGATCCATAGATGGACCTGGCCATACCGGCTTTTTTGTCCAGGTGCTCACGTAAATCGTGTGTTGACTTGTTGCGGCGTCATTAGCCGCCCTGTCGCGGCCATGGGGTGGTCGGTCCGGCAGATCGGCCATTTTATTTTTTGGCGGAGTGGGCTCTATAGCCTCGTCGTCAAATTCGGGAAGCAGCTTGTGCTTTGGGTAGCTCTTTGTGTGGCGATCGCCGCCATATTTTTCGTCAATGTCGAGCACTTTGTTCCCTCTGCGGTTGAGCGTATCCTGCGTGGCCTTAAGACTTTGCTTCTGCATCTTCAAGGTCCTCACGGTGGTGATAAGCCTTTTGTGGAGGTCTTCTTGTTCCAAGTGCTTTTCCGGGATGATGAGTGCATCGTCGTCCGGACAGTTCTCCTTTCAGGAGACAGGTTTATGTGTTTGATTTTCGGCATCGCTGTGATGGATAGCGGCCCCAGACTATGTTCACCGTCCCCTGGCTAATCCTGGGTCGGTGTACTAGAGTAGGGGTACCCTAGTATCCCGAACTTGTGCACGGGCAGTCGCAGCACCCCGCGGCAAGGCTTGCTGGGTGACCGCCAAGGTCCTCCATGGTTCCTTTGGAGCCATTCAAGAACAAAGTGTTTAAGCCAAGGAGACAAGACCCCAGCAAGAGGATCTTGCCGGAAGGCTAACCAAGGCATTTCAAGGAACTTGCCGCGACGCCGCACGCGTCCGGCAAGGCCCGTGAGCGACAAGCTTCCGGACGCGACAAGACAACGATCGCGGCAAAGGCGCTTGCAGCGCAAGCTACCACTCAGACCAGCGCTCCCAAAGACATCCACCAACGTGTCGCCCTGGGACCTTCCCAGGCGCGCGTGGCAAGACGCTGTGCAGCCAGCAGTGCGATGTGGCAAGCGGCACTGACAAGATCGCCATCGTGGAGAGCGGTGGCGCCCCTGACGGTCCCTTTTCTGCACTGTTTGGGCGACACAGACAGTGCCTTTGTCCCCTGCCGTCAGGGTTAGGTATGATACACTGTACAAGTAATTGTACCAACCACAATTCCTTTTCCATTTTTGCCCTCGTGTGCGTTGCCACCTGTCGGTGACCCCTTGAGCATATAAAAGGAGGCCCATGCGCAACGTAGAGGGGGGTTCGAAGCCAGAAAGCACTCACGCTCGGTCTCGTTAGCAGCTAGTGTGTACTATAGCACCCAGCGCTCCCGAGCAAGAACTCAATACAATCAGACAAGCAGCAGTAGGAGTATTATCTCTCCGGAGAGCTCCGAAGCTGGGTAAACCGCTCGTGTGCTTCGCCTCGATCTGCTCTTCGTGCAACCTCCGCCCCCCGCTGAACCGAAAGGGGTCTGGTCCGCCGGCCCCATAGGTGTTCGTTCCCACAACATCTTTGGCGCGCCAGGTAGGGGGTGTCGAGGTTGTGTGAACCTGATCCGGCGTTCATGCGAGCTAGATCTTCATCATCTTCATCGACATGCCACCGAGGAAGAAGGCTTCGGAGGTGGCTGCTCCGTCCACGTCGATCCCACCGCCACCGGAGCAAACGGGTGGTGGGGTAGACGCCGGCGGAAGAACGGGCGTCAACGAGGGAGGTCACGGTGCTGCCAGGTCCAAGGACAAGGCTGCACAGACCTCGGCGTCCGTACATGCACCGCGCCCATCTCAGGAGGTGCGGGACCAACAGCGTCATGGTACTCGCGGTACCATACATTCGTTGGACCGAGATCGAGCTGGTGGATCTCGGGATGCTCAAGACCAGCATGCGCGCCAACATGCTGGCACGAGCAAGACACGGTCGCCTGGACGGGATGCTACTCCTTCTAACATAGTTAGAAGTCCGAGCATATCCCGCTCCTCGCACCGTTTGCCACTGCCACCCTCCACTACAGCAGAAGCTCTGGCACGAGCTTAACTGCTCCTGGATTACCCTCCAACGGCGGACAAGATCGACGAATGGAGGGCCACCATTCAGAGTCTCATCGGCTTCGCCAACGGCGACACTCCACGGCAGCCGAATGCATCGCAGTCGCGGCAAGACTGCCAGGCATAGGCCGGTGGCGACAAGACCGGTGGGGGTGCAACCACCGTGCACTCTCCACCCCGAAGGCCAAGGTCGCCGACTCGCCGGGTCAACCTCGACAACGACTCCACCGCGTCATCGGATCCATGAGCTTGTCGCGATCAGCGCCAAGTTCTTCACGAACAACAGCAAGAAGACGCTCGTACTCGCATCGAGCGCCGAAGAGAAGCGCGGCGTCAATCAGACCAGCGCGCTGGGCCCTCTGTCGACATGCATGCGCTAGGGGAACCAGGCGACTTGCCGTACGCGGTAGGTTGCCCTGCATTCACTCGTGAGCTGCGGCAAGTCCAGTGGCCCAGTACGAAGAATTTCAAGCCAGACGTACCAGAGAAGTATGACGGCAAGTCGCATCCGTCGGAGTTCCTTAGCATCTACAGCATCACGGTGCAGGCTGCCGGGGGGCGAGACGACAAGATCCTTGCCAACTACTTCCCGCTTGTGCTCAAGCCCAATGTCAAGTCCTGGCTCATGCACTTGCCGGACAACTCCATATCCTCCTGGGCAGATATGTGCCATCAGTTTGTCGGCGCCTTTATAGGCGGCCACAAGCCTCATGGCCAAGAGAGCGACCTTCATCTGCTCGCCCAGAAGGAAGGAGAGTCCATGCACAAGTTCATTCAGAGATTCAGCCGTGTACAGCACAATATCCTAGATGTCCACCCTGCCGCAGTCATCAGCGCGTTTCATCAGAACGTGCGGAACCGCAGGATGCGGGAGGAGATGGCGATGTGCAAGATCAGAGATGTCAGTGAGCTATATGCCCTGGCCGACAAGTGTGCACGTGCTGAGGAAGGGAGGAAACTTCCCGGAGAGAACACAGGAGCAGGAGGATCTAATAGCGAGGATGCCGCCCCGGCAAGGAAAAACCGGCGCCGGAACAACAGGAAGAAGAAAGGCAAAGATGTGCTTGTCCTTGAGCAGTCTGGCAATGGAGGTGGCGCCAAGGAAGCCGAAGCTGTGGCGGTCGCCGACAAGCAGGACGGCTCCGACAAGCAGTACTGCAAGATTCACCGCACCAAGGGCCATGACCTCCAAAGCTGCAAGAAGGTCGAGCAGCTTGTCGAGCAGCAAAAGGCTGAGTACAAGCGACGCGACAAGGAGAAGGCCCAAGAAGGTACTGGGGATCCGGCAAGAAACGTCCCGGCCGGGGAGGACGCCGCGGCAAGGCCAAGCAGCGGCAAGGAGGCCGAAGAGTATAAACTCGAACGCCCCTCCAAAAGTTACCCAAGACGCGAGCTGCTCCCCCGATTAGAGGAGGAAGCATACATACCTCCATCACCAGCGCACGATATGGCTGACCGACCACCCCGTGGTCGTGGCGAGAGGCATCGAGCCCCCAGCCAAGACCGTACCCCGGCATCGCTCCAAAAGTACGAAGCCAAGAGGGAACCCGCCGGACTTGCGAGACATATTGGTGGACAAAGCAAGGCAATCCAGATCCATCTACGGATCACGTGGGCGCCCTACGACCCATGACGAATACCGTCGCGCCAGATACAATAACCCCGGCCGGGCCGAACACAGTAGACAGCACTCTCTCGAGCTGCGTCGCGATATCGCTCAATATAGAGGCGCCGCACACCCTCTATGCTTCACTGACGAAGTAATGGATCATCAGATCCCCGAAGGGTTTAAACCCGTAAACATCGAATCTTACGATGGCACAACAGACCCCGCGGTTTGGATCGAAGACTATCTTCTCCACATCCATATGGCCTGCGGCGATGATCTCCATGCCATCAAGTATCTCCCACTCAAGCTTAAAGGACCAGCTCGGCATTGGCTAAACAGCTTGCCCGCAAAGTCAATTGGGTGCTGTGAAGGCCTGGAAGCCGCATTCCTCGACAACTTCGAGAACACGTATAAAGCGACCACGAGACGCCGATGACCTAAGCCACATTATTCAGCAGCGGATGAATCGCCGGACAATTCGACACGGTTCTTAACAAAGAAAAACCAAATCGTCGACTGTCCGGATGCAGAGGCCCTTGCAGCCTTCAAACATAACATCCGGGACAAATGGCTGGCCCGACACCTGGGGCAAGAAAAACTGAAATCCATGGCAGCCCTCACATCGTTAATGACCCACTTTTGCGCGGGAGAGGATAGCTGGCTAGCCCGCAGCAACAACCTCCGTAAAAATTCTGGCAGGTCCGGATACTAAGGACAACAGCGGCGAAGCCACGTCGAAACAAAAACAAGCGCCGCATGCGGTGGCGATAAGGAGGATACGGCAGATCAACGCCGGATTCGAGGCTCTAAACCGGTCGTGGAAGAAGCCATTCAAAAGAACCACTCGGGTCCGTCAATCTGGACCGAATACTCGACCGCTTATGCGGATACATGGCACCTCTGAAAAGCCAGCTAACCACATCAATAGAGATTGCTGGGTGTTCAAGCAGGCCGCAAGTTAATTGCGAAAACAATGACAAGGGGCTAAACAGCGATGACGAGGAAGAGACCCGACCGCCCGAACAACAGAGGATGAAGGGTTTTCCCCACAAGTGCGGACGGTGAATATGATATCGCGACCCACATACCCAAGAGGGAGAGAAATCGCACTATGGGGCGTCTATGCGATGGAGCGATCGCCCCAAAGTTCAATCCATGGTCCTCTTGTCCGATCACTTTCGATCGAAGAGACCATCCGACCAGCATCGCCACGACGGATTCGCCGCATTGGTTTTAGACCCAATCGTCGATGGATTTCACCTCACGAGTCCCGATGGACGGCGGCGGTAGCCTAAACCTGCTTTATCGAGATACGGTCGTAAAATGGGCATAGACCCATCAAGGATTAAACCTACAAAGACAACCTTTAAAGGTGTCATACCAGGAGTGGAAGCCAATCTATGCAGCTTAGTCACACCGAAGTGGTCTTCGGATCCCGGATAATTTCGGGCGAAGAGTAAATCTTCGACATAGTCCCGTTTACGCGGCTATCACGCTCTGCTTTCCGGACGAACCGTGTTTACAAAATTCAACGCGGTGCCGCATTATGCATACCTAAAGCTCAAGATGCCAGGCCCTCGTGGAGTCATCACGGTCAATGGGAATACGGAACGCTCCTCCGAGCGGAGGAACATCTGGCAATGACTCGCGTAATCTGAGCAGCCTCTTAAGGCAATTCTTGAGTCCGGCCGTTAAAGGCGGATACAGCAAAAGCGCCGCCGAGCAATGCCAATCAAGACCACCTGGCGCGATCAGAGCAGGCGTAGCAATGCGGCCCTAACCCTCGCCCGTGCATGACCGCAAAAATAACCCTCCGCGTACATCATTACACTTTGGAGATACCATGGGCGCAGGGAAAGGGGCATGATCACAATGGACCAGTGCGGCTTGACCACACCAGGCTCTGCAAGTGTGCCCCCTTCTTTTCTTTTTTTCACTTTACTACTTTGTGTACACAGGACTCCGTTAGCGAAGCCTGTCCGTGGCGAACCTGCCGAACCCACGATCAACAGTCGGGGACTAAAGAAGGCTGCGGCGAACACTCGGTGGTCTCAATTACGAGCATTAAATTCGATTATATACACCAAGTCTGCAGCTCATCCCTGGAGGGGACATGTTTATTTAGTCCAAATCCCTTGCTTACCGTACTATTTGTATCAGTCCGCTCTACTAGCAGACCCTCTTTCATAAATAATGCAGCACCTTGTTGATCACAATTGCATTACCTTATATATATATGCTCATTATATGACATCTTGCGCCCGTATATTTTGGTACGGCCTAATACACCAGGGGCTTACGTTCCCCACTTTATGGTGTGATAAGTCCGAACACTTTCACAAGTGCGGCACCACGAACTTATAGCATGGTATGAATCGGCTCTGAATCATGTCTTGGGTCAATAGTTGGGTTTGCCCGGCTCCCATGTTTTGGTGCCTTCGTTCCCATTCTGGGCTAAGGTGGCCTGGGAGAACCACTCGCGATTGCGCCCGGTTGAGCCAGGCGGCGCCTCGATGGAGAAATCTAAAACGACCGGCATGATAAGGCGAGAGCGGTCGCTGTTCGAGAGGTTTTTCGGTCCTAAAGACTCACGCCGCTTCTTGCTAAGTTCGGACAATGTACGAAGAAGGCGTGGATAGCGCCCGGATTCGGTCTTCCGAATACCGGGGCTTCACCAAATTTAAAATTATAGAATTCTATGGCTAAGTGAGAGTGTTCAAGCATTATAAGTCCGGTTGCCTTGTTCGTTGTGTTGGCGCCTCCTTGATGGACCCAACAATGGGAACAAGAGTGCTCATGTTTATCCCAACACCCCAAAGACTTTCATGGCTCGGGGTGAAGCCAACGACTTGCCATCTCTCGATTTTATAAGCGGCCGCATGAAGGTAATATTTTAAATTAAACAAGCGTTATAACGCCAAGACATGAACAAAGTTTCAGTCATGCAGGATAATACATAGCAAATTGACTGAAAGATTACATTTACGGGGCACTCATCTCGCAATATTGCGGGCTTCCTTCAGACAGTTTTATAATACATCTCGGGCGTCGATACTCCTTGCCCGGGCGGTGGGTCCGTGAGAAGCTTCTCGCATCCAACTTGCCCCATTGCACCTTTGTGCGGGCGAGGGCGGCGGCGCCTTCAATACAAAGCGGCGCTTGAGGACATCCACCGAGGGCATGCATCCACCAGCCGCGACGAGGCCAAAGTAGCTCCCAGGCATGGCCTGTCCAGCCACGACCGGACTATAAGGCCCTTCATGGCCTCTTCACTACCTTGTGGAGTTCGACCAGTTGCTTGACTGGTTGCTTAGGGGCACTGGTGTCCGCCCTCGACATCTTGAGACCGAAGACTTTTTCCGTCGAGCTCCCTCCTCGCCACGATAGAATGCGGCGGCATCGGACGAACTACGTGGCAGATCTGCAACGCATACAGAGCTCGAATGCGGGTAAGTATCGTATTTTTACATTAACATGCTTGCTCGCATGAAAAATGCCTTACCGCCGCTATTTTCTTTATATCTTCAACCTCTGAAGGGCCTTATGGGCCTCGGCCTTGGCGGACTTAGCACTTTCGAGAGCCGAGGCAAGCTCGGACTCTCGAGTCTTGAGTCACGCCCAAACTCTCATGCTTTTCCATGAGAGTCCGGAGCTCTTGCCGAACTTCCGCCACCCGTGCCTCTTGCTTTTCTCGCTCAGCCCGCCTCGCGCCGCAGACCGTGTTCGACGCGGACACAACATCCTTCGTGGCTGCCACCTCGTTAGTGGCCCCGCAATACACATATTATCCTTGTTAATTTTATTGCAACCAAAATCCTTTTCCGTAAGGTACCTATTCAAAGTGGTGTTACTCACCTTCTTTTTCCTCGAGCTGCTTCTTCGCATGGCGAGCTCTTGCTCGACCGCTCGAGATCCTGCTTCGACACATCGACCTCCATAGTTAATCTGGCGAGAGGCCAGAGCAGCAGCCCGCAAACCCATATTGACATATTTTTAGCAACCTGCAAGATATCTTGTTAGATCCTCAATCCGACTTTTCTTTCGAACACCGAACCGGCATCGAGGGCTACCGTCTATGCGGTTTTACATTACATGATTTTAACTTCTTACCTCAAAGCCTGTTAAAAGGCTGTTGCAGGCTTCGGTCAGCCCGCTTTTGGCGAGCTGAACCTTTTGAATCACCGCACTCATGATAGTGCGGCGTTCTTCCTCGATGGAAGCGCCTTTAAGCGCCTCCAGCAAGTTATCCAGCGCCTCCGATTCGACAGAGGCCACCGGCGTCACGGTCTTGCCCTTCTTTCGAAGGGGCCGCTTGCCGGACTCTGGAACCACTGTGGGTCCCGATGTAGTGTCCGGCGCAAAGTCCGGGAGGCTGCCTGACGGCGCCTCCGGAGCCTCCTCCTGATGGGTCCCTCTCTGGGATCCCACCTCGGCGTCCTCGTCGGCGCGTGGGGTAGAGGCACTCGTGATTGAATTCACATCCGACGAGGCCAACGACCCGCTCCATGAGTCGGGGAGATCGTCATCGGCCGGACTACGGGCAGAATGCGGCGTTAGAAGGATACTACGTGACACAAAAGATATTGCATATAAATGATCCGGATACTTACGATCTCGCCGAACGCCTGGCCCTTGGAGGCCACTCATCCTCGCCAATGAGGGTGTTGGCGAAACTGTCCGGGGGGATAGTTCTCCCCCTCTTGGAACCTTCGGCCTCCCCGATTGGGGAAGCCTTCCTCTTCTTCTCTCCCTCCTCCGGGAGAGAATACTCCTCCTCGTCGTCTTCAGGGGAGGAGTCCGCGTCGTTGTCAGACGCCCGATTGCGGGAACTCTTTCGAGTCCCCGCGGCCACCTTCTTGGCCTTCTTCTCCGGCACCACGTGCGGTGCCGGAACCAGCAGCCCTGCTAAGCGGGCATCCACTAGGTCTTCTGGCATGGGAGCCGGGCTGATAAGCAGCTTGGCCTTCTCCATCCATTCCTGTCAAAGGAAAAGACAGAATGAAACCCCACTAGAGTCAATTTAATTATTACAAGTGTCCCGTAATGGGGTTGAATCACTTACCTCGTCAGTTGGATACTGCGAGCTGAATCCGCGATCTTCCGTCAGCGGATCACGGGCTTGGCGCTCTTGAACAGCACCCTCCAGCGCCTTCAGATGTTGTATAGAAGAGCCCGCTTAGCGCTGGTGCTTTTCGATTGAACTCCACAAATTGAATGCCCGTTCTTGGCATGGGAGAATCCGCCGGATGAGCATGACTTGGACCACGTCGACGAGCCTGAGCTTATTGCTCACCATCTTCTGGATGCAGGCTCGGAGTCCCGTCACCTCCACCGGATTGCCCCACTGCAAGCCCTTCTCTTTCCAGGAGGTGAGCTGCGTGGGATGCGGATCTAAACTCGGGGCCGCCGCCCATGTGGGCTTGCGCGGCTCGGTGATGTAGAACCACCCCGATTGCCACCCCTTGACGGAGTCCACAAAGGCCCCTTCGAGCCAAAGGACGTTGGGCAATTTGCCCAACATGGCGCCTTCGCATTCCGCTTGCGGCAACCTTCGGCTTGACGTTGAAGGTCTTGAGCCACAGGCCGAAGTGGGGCCGGATGCAGAGGAAGGCCTCGCACACGACGATAAACGCCGAGATGTTGAGGATGAAGTTCGGCGCCAGATCGTGGAAATCCAGGCCGTAGTAAAACATGAGCCCCCGGATGAATGGATGGAGCGGAAAGCCCAGTCCACGGAGGAAGTGGGGGAGGAAGACGACCCTCTCATGAGGCCCAGGGGTAGGGATGAGCTGCCCCTCGTCGGGTAGCCGATGCGCGATATCGCCGGAAAGGTATTCGGCGTTGCGCAGCTTGGTGATGTCCTCCTCCTTAGCGGTGGAGGCCAACCATTTGCCTCCCGCTCCGGACATATTCGGAGATGGTCGAGGCGAGATGCGAGAGCTTGGGCATTGGAGCTTGAGTGCGCAGAGATGGATAAGCAAAGGAGGAAGAAGGCGTAGGTGAGAAGGTAAATCCTTATCCCTTATATGTAGGCGGGCGAAACTGTGCGTCACCCACCGGCCTAGTAAAACTCGCTTATCTCCCAAGCGCCACCATCAATGGCGCGGTTGGGTTACCCACGTCCGTATTGATGAGAATCCCGGAATAAGGGGAACACGATCTCCGCTTCGACAAGACGTGCCAAGGAAATCGCTTTGCTAAACGTGCTGAGGTGGTATAGTAAAAAAAAGTGATTCAAACAGTGGCTTGGTAGCGGTGTGATGACGCGCCGCATAATACGTCAGCAGATTGAACCTAGTGTACATTTTATTCTCTCTACGGTGGAGTGTGGAATTTATTTTGCAGAGCCGGACACTATCCTGGTGTTCATAATCTTCTCTGGATTATTCGAGGAAGGAAACCGCCTTGCAATGCCGAACATTGTGCGCGCCGGACTAATCGCCATTGAAGCCTGGTTCAGGGCTCTTGAGGAGTCTGGACTAGGGGTGTCCGACAGCCGGACTATCATCGTCCGCCGACTCCAAGACTACGAAGATACAAGATTGAAGACTCCGGCCCGTGTCCGGATGGGACTTTCCTTGGCATGGAAGGCAAGCTTGGCAATACGGATATGTAGATCTCCTACCATTGTAACCGACTCTGTGTAACCCTAGCCTCCTCCGGTGTCTATATAAACCGGAGGGCTTTAGTCCGTAGGACAACATACATTACAACAATCATACCATAGGCTAGCTTCTAGGGTTTAGCCTCCTTGATCTCGTGGTAGATCCACTCTTGTACTACCCATATCATCAATATTAATCAAGCAGGACGTAGGGTTTTACCTCCATCAAGAGGGCCCGAACCTGGGTAAAAACATCGTGTCCCTCGTCTCCTATTACCATCCGCCTAGACGCACAGTTCGGGACCCCCTACCCGGGATCCGCCGGTTTTGACACCGACACGGACCTTCCGGGAAGCATTGTCCTCCTTACCCATGGTTAGCACCTCCTCTTGCCTTATAATGGAATGGGACTGCTTCTTGTACCACTCGAGCAGTTCGTTGCCTTTGTCAGTCAGCTTCCAGTCCATAAGATCGACGAAATTGTGTTGCTCCTTGATTGTCTGCCATTTGAGAGGGTACCTGTGTTGCACATCCTTGAACCCTACCGCCATGGATTCTAGGAAAGCTAAATCCTGGGCTATTGGCGCTATCAACAGAATCGTCAGCTTCTTCAACTCTCTAGGACAACAACACCAATATGTGTTTGATCTCTTCATCAAAGTTCACGTCAGCCGAGACAGATGAGCCGGAAGTTGCGGGTCCAGGTTGAGCAAGGATTAGCACCAACTTGCTTGGGGAATATTGTGGGGCTACAGCCAAAGGGTAGTTCCTGGGAAAAGGCCCCATATATTGGAGAGGGGACTTCTCATTGTTGACTGTATCCAGGCCAGATATACTACCAGGATTTTCTTTGTCTCTTTTGGGATTTCCTGGATATCCCCAGCAGTCTGTTCATGGCCTTCCGCGGCAGCAATCCTGACTGCTTCTTCAGCATCACTTTTTCTGATGTTGGCCACCCCCTCCAAGAGCTCGGGCTCATCAGCTAATGGATGATAAGATGTCAGTTATTGTTAGATAAAAGCCAGGAAGATGACTAATTCGAGTAAAGAGGAACAAATACAAGTGTATTACCTGGTGGCGGCTGCTGTAAAGGAACATCTCCTTTTTCAGCAACATCAGTGGCCGGCGAGCAGTCCACGACCGGCCCTTTGGTGGTTGTGGCCTCAACGCGAGAAGACCCCTTGGTGGAGGCCCTTGCCGATGATTCCTCTGCTTGAACTTTGGTTAATAGGGGCCCTTGGAGGGTTGACCCCTCTTGGTGGGCAACAGCTTGCTGGCTCTCGCTCACTCCTTCGACGAGGGATGAGGGACGTTCCTGTGCATCTGCACGAGTAGGCGAAGATTGTCCCATGCCTTCATGGCGGGGGATAGGCACGGGATCCCCTGTCATATCCCCCGCCAGACCCGCACTTGCCGAATGGCTCGGCACCGCCGCATACTTGGCCCGTTTGGCCCGCTGCACGAGGGGTTCTTCATCCCTGCCAATTCAACAAGACAAAATTAAAACAACGACCAAGTACAGAATGCTTCAACAATAGGCTCGGTTGTTCTGCTTACTCCAAGTCCATGAGCATGGAGACCAGCTCGTATGCCGTAGGTGGCGGGGTTGCTCTGGCCCTCTTCAGAGTCGGGGGAGCAGAACTTGCCAGTGGCAATGAGCTCATCGATGGAACTGAGACCTATGGCGGGATTGAGCTTGACAGGGGAGTTGGGCTTGACGAGGGGCTTGGATCTGCCCCCATGACCGCCTGTCACTTGGCGGGTGGAGTCTTGGCCTGGAAAAGGCGAATGGGTTGGCGACATGCCACATCTTGCTTGTCGCCCATGGTGGTTGTCTTCTTCACCTTATTGCTGCCCCGTGAGGGGTGGGAACCACTGGCTCTCTGCTAATCCGCTTGCGGAGACGCCGACCTGGCTCCGGAGCTTGGAGGACCCATTTTGAGCCCGTCTTCCTCCACCTCAAGTTACCTTGCCTCCTCAGCCTCAAGCCCTTTTTGGGCCATGTTGTTGTGGCTTGGGAAGTCCCAACCCTAGCAGGTTCAAGCCCGACAACTTCCTCCGTGGCTTCGCCCTCAGCACCTTCCTCCTCCTCCTCTCCGGGCACTATTCCCCCGGCAGCACTAAGCTCACTGTCCTCTACGATCCGTTTTGCAATGAATGCCTGCTCTGCCATGGTAGTTCGCTTGACAAGGTCGTCCTCTACTCTGGAAGCTCTTTATTTCAAACGAGAGACCCAATCCATCTCGGCATCCAGAGCGGGTAGTGCCTAATTAGCCTTGACCTCGAAGGCATTGCAATCAGGCATCCATTATAGGATCTGGCCCAAGCCAGAGTTAAGGTGTAGGGGAATAACCTTTTCTAGTAGATGGAATGGCCCAAGGTTGTCGAGCAGCTGTTCGCACAACTAGCCATGGCCGTACACTGTCAGGTTCTTGACCGGGCCTAGGTACAGTCGCATCATGTTAGCAGAATTCTTGTACTCCAAAGCAAACCTGTCCCACCTCTGAAGCGGTGCAATGCGGCACCAGAGGAAGTCGACCCCCAGATACTCGATGGTCAGCCCGGCAGCTTTGAGGTGGGCGATCCTATTCGGCGCCGAGTAGAGCCTACCGTCGGTGAGGCCCAACTTGCTCCAGTCTCTTACATGCATGATGCATCAAGTCTGTGTTGAGCAGAACTCGGGGGCCTTTTTGTCCTTGATCCAGCACCAGTCAGCCCTCCATTCCTCCCACTTGTCGCGCTGCTGGCTGTGAAAATAATCCCATTCTACCTTCTTGCCTCGGGGGATCCATCTTATGTTCCCCGAGCGGTGGGATTTATCTTCTATCCGTGGAATGAAGAAGTGCCTGAATAAATCCATATTCGATGCGACTCCAACAAAATTCTCTTATAGATGGGCGAAGATTGCCATGCACGCCATGGAATTAGGTGTCAAGTCCAGAAGATGGAACCCAGACACCGTCATCATAACACAAAAGAAACTAGAAAAGGGGGAAGAGAGGCCACAAAGAAAGTATGCGCAAAAGAAGCGGTACAATTTTGATGGAATCTTGGTCCCGTCAGGCAGAACTTCGGGCACTTCATGCCCGTTCCTAGTGTATCTCCCCCACATATAGGCATACCTTGTGATTAAGGTATTTCCATCCAAGTGTGACGGGGAGAAAACCAGATCTTCCAGTCGCCACCTCTCCAGTTGCTCTGTCTTCCTCTTCCTCTCCTCCGCCGCAGGATCCACGGGGCGGCCGCCTGCTTCCCCTTCATGGCACTCGACTTTCGCTCCATCTCTTGGGCTCACGGGAGAAGCGAGAGATCTAGCAGAGTTCCTGGGGGTGGGTAATGTCGGCGAAGGCGGTTTGTTTGCTTCAAGAGGAAGATTAAGGAAGCAGCAGATGCGAATGAGCAGTGCCCCTTCGCGCTGCATTTTAATTGGGAACACGCGCAGAGGGCTGGCTCTTCGCTATCTTTTTCGGGAAGATACCATTTTTGCAGGCGCATTACTCACAAACGGCTACTGTTCCATGACACCATGACCTGCGATAATTACGCAGAGTTGACGTGGGATTGATGGCTCATCGTGACCAAACTACATAGGCAACATTCCTCTGACACGTGTTCGTGCATTGTTTGGGGCATAACCCAACGATGCCCAGCGACACGTTTGACTCAGTACCGGGGGCTCCTGTCGGGGTACACAAACAAGGGTGTTTATTTCCCCTGACTTGTGCACAGACGAAGAGCCTCCACCCTGATGGCCAGTGCTTTCCGAGGGAATAGCTATCTCAATATAGTTGACCCCGTCAGTACGGGCTCAAGTCAAGCCAACACAAGGCCGAGATAGAGAAACCGCTCTTCATGAGTTGAAGGAGCATATCAAGAATACCAAGCCAAATATACAAGGCAAAGATTCCAAGAGAAGTGTCCTTTGGTGGCCAGGTGAGGCCGGCAAGGTCGATACAGCAAACAAGAGCGAAACCAAACCGCGCTAGCCATGTCTCTAGGGCGACCGGAGACTGAAAAGCGCACCCCTCCAAGAAGGCCCGGCAAGCCCTGCCCCCGGCAGGCACAGGCCAGAATACCAGCGCTCCACCGCATCATGATGCCAGTCACTTTTTGGTGCGGTATCAAGCCGACAGGTAGCTAAGTGGCTCCAAGTAAGCACGTGGCACTCTGCTGGAAGACTGATCACACACATTTGACACACGTCTAAGGGCATGTCAAGATTACAAGCAGAAGCTGGCTAAACAATGATATAAGCTTGCCAGGGATGCACCCCTTCGCGCCACCTAAGATATCATTTATAGCATTTTGTCCTAAGTGCCAGAGTTAGGTACAATAGCACAGTTGGCTATCTAATCACAAGATAATGTCTGTTTTGCCACTGTGGTTACCCCTTGAGTTATAAAAGGACGTCTAGGGCAACCCATGGAGGGATTCAGACTCTGTCACACTTGTACTCGCGTAGCAGCTCCCCCGAGGCCACCTTGCCGGGTTTGAGCACTATGTGTCTTCGTGTTCCTCAATCAAATCCACCAAAGAAGGAGTAGGGTTTTACACTTCCCATGGCCCAAAACTGGGTAAAAACCACCAGAGTATCATCATCATGTTGCCTCATGGCCTCCGCTCTTTGTGCAGCGTGATCTCCCCCTGCCGAACCACAAGAAGACCATGGCCTCATGGGTGATCGTGTCCACCCACGACACATGGTCCTTTGCCTAATAGTACATTATTGTGCAATTGCAGAAACCATTCTAATATTTAGGTTTTTAACAATTTGGTCTTGCACATGTAGGTCCTGCTATCAGAGGTTTTGACCCACTGTTTGACCCTTTTTCATATGGAGAAATGAGGTGTCCATGAATATCAGTCAAGTCAAGAAACTCAGAAAGATTTTTAGGATAAATAAACTAGCGATGGAAAACAACAAGATCTTTGTCTCCACAATGAAGAAGACATCAGTGCACTATAAGATGGTACTAACTATTATACATTGTCTTTTTTATTCCTTTGTGCCATTTCCAAATTTAGAGAAGATATTTATGCATATCCTTGTTTTCGGGCCTTTCCTAAGTAGTTGACTAAGGATTACCTCTCAAACCACCTCTATTGTTAGGAGGCGTGGAAGATATTCATACATTACCCATGGTACAATAGTTAAGTCTGCCTCAAGAGGACAAAGGATGGACGGTCAATCATCCACATGCACTGGCATAAAGTTGCAACGACCTTCAACATCAATCAAGGCTCAACATTCACCTTCTACTTTAGTAGTTTTCCTAATGAGATTCATCTGTCTATCTGCCGTCTATGATGCTAATTTTCAAAGGTTATAGATGTTGCATGTGAAACTTGGTGTTGGTGCAGTTGTTAATGGGGTAGCTAGCTATATGCCTATATGGTGTAACTGAGTGATGAAGCAATATGATGTTGTACTCTCATGTATTCCAATTATGAAATCTTGATTCCATAATATGAAGATGAAATATATTACGTTCTTAATATGAAATTTCAATTTCAATAATAAATGGATCATTATTAATTGGCCAATTAGCCTGCTTATTGGGTCTTTCTATTGCAAACGGTTTTTGAGAAAACACCATTGGCGATGACATCAGATAACTTACACAGTTTATAGGAAGAAAACGTGTTGGATTAGTGAACAATCACACACGAATTCCTCTTGAAATCTGTTTGCGTTAGACCACCTTGCGCAAACGTTTTCCACATCAAAAGTGTGTGTGATGGAGAACCTATGCCACATAGTTTCTACTATGCACCATGCATGATGCAATCAATAACGAAAACAATTAAATTGTTAATATCGTCTGCAATGGCAACGCTATCACAGACGATTTAATGGGGAAAATTGCGAGTGATGTACGTGCGAACGGGAACATTTGTCTGGGATTCATCGTGTGGGATGTACATATGAACGAAAATGTTTTTCTTGGATTGACTATGTGGGATGTACATATAAACAGAAACATATTCCTTGGATTGACTATGTGGGATGTACATACAAAGGGAAACATTTCTCTTGGATTCACTATGTGGGGTGTACTTAAGAACAGAAACGATTGGGCCCGTATAATTGTCTATGATGGCTAGCCCGATCGCACACGAGCTCATTTTCACAGCGTGTTTGAGCAAAGGGCCTATCCCCGATGGTTTGTGGGTCATGTGGGAAGGACCCCCCTATCTCCCATACTAGCAAGGCGACGGTTTCAAATGCCATCGTGGAAAGGGATAAAAAACCGTTTGTATAGCAGCTCGTTGTACTAGTGAAGGTGAAGCTTGATTACTACGCCCTCTCCCTCACCAATGCATGCGGTGGCTCGCAGGACGTGGAGAAGATTTTGTTACAACAAGATGGGCTGTATTCTGGGGTCAGTGAGCTTTTCGTGGCCCCATCCGGGGGCCTGCTTGGGTGGCGCCGCCGGGGTCATCAGAAGCAGTTTGGTGTGGTGCGCGTCCACGAATACCCATTGCTGCCGGTATCATTCCACCTTCTTCCCAGGTATCAGGAGGGTGTTCCCACCATGTACATCAATGAAGGAGATGCACACGGATCACTGGCCCGGAGTGGTGAACCACGAGCTGAAGAAGTGGAGGAAGAGCACCACAAAGGGCCTCACGCCCATGAAGGCCTCATAGTATAAGGCGAAGATGGACAGGAGAAGAATGGAGTTGAGCTCAAGGTGGAGGGCTCAATGGGTACACAAATTGCCCCGGGTTGTTTTGCGCGTGCGGGCCTGTCCAGATCTTGGGTTACTACCCTTTGTTTCCCTCGCTAGCTATCAGTGGGAGCACCGTGCCCAAATTTTCCTCAGCCATTGAGGAGGGCCAAAGCGCCGGCCCTGTCGGCGTTCTGGGAATGGGGGTCCCCAGACTTGCCTGCCTGCGGCCTGCGGCGTGGCTCAAGTGGTGGCCTAGTACGGCCCATCTTCATCAACGCAAGACTAAATACCCTCGCGAGGGGCCAAGCCTCGCGGGGCGGATAACACAAGACTTCCTCGGGAACGGGCTTGCCAGGCAGGCTCGCGAGGAGGCGGAGAGATCAAGGCAGGGTACCTCGCGTGGTGCTCGTGACGCAAGCCACGATGATCGAGGCCAGGCGGGCGCCGGCCAGCGCAGTGTCCTTGTTTCCTCTTTGGTGCAAATGGGGAAAGCGCAGGCGTGGAGTACCGAGGCATCAGGCAAAGGTTGCCATTTCAGTGCAACGAGACCGAGACCAGCAGAGCGGCAGGATGGAGGTTACCATCGAGCCCAAGACGGCGTCATCACCAGTGCCTTTGGCAGCCAAAGACCAACTTTAGTCAGGATAACTTGTACTAGATGTTCCCGTTCAAAATGGCCGTTGTTGGTGCCCTTCCCGCTCAATATTTGGGGAGAGGACCAAGGCCTCTATAAATAGGACTAACCACCACAAAGGGGGGGGGGTGACCTGATCGAGTCCTCATTAGACCCATAGGCGATCGAGCTCACCCAAGTAGTTCATCGCACCAGCTCAAGAACACCTCCCGCGAGGCTGTTCATCCTTTGTACTGTTCATCATCTACCCCTAAGGCAATCCACCACACCACACATTGGAGTAGGGTGTTACACCACAACGGTGGCCTGAACCAGTATAAATCTTGTATCCCTCGTGTTGTCCATCATTTTAGCTTAGATTCTCGTGAGGCGATCAGACGTGAATAGGTAGGGGGAAGATCTTCGTGCGCACCCCAGAGTTCGAACCTTAAGGGTCTACCGGAACCCAACATCCGACATTTTGCGCGCCAGGTAGCGGTGTGCCGGAATATTTCTTCCGCCGTTTCGCATCGATCTTCCGTCGTGTCCATGGCAGACGCTCGCCGGGCTCGAGGTGAGCGTCGGGCAGCTCTCGCCACCCGCGTCGCCCAGACGGCTGCCGTCGGTGGGTGTCCCCGTCGTTCCTCGTCGCCTGCCGCCAACGCCGCCATCGGCCAGGTGGGGAACGAGCAGCAGGCCTCGTTGCTGCATCCTTCAGTGCGACAGGAAGGCTGCACTGCCACCCCGTTGCTTACTCCACCTGGTTCGTCATCCCACGCCCGTCGCGCCCCCACGGACGCGCATGCCGCGTTGCTCCTGGCGCGTGAGCTCCTGCACTACCGTCCCGTTGACGACCTCTACGAGGAGTGGCTCGCTTGCATCACCGAGCTTGTCAGCGCCGCAGGGGGCTCCCCTGCGCCGTCCCTCTCGCTGCCTCGCCCTCCGTCCTGCGCAGGAGGCGCAAATCAAGAGGTGCCTCCGCCACCTCCTCCCCAAGAAGGCGCCCTGGCTCCAAGGCGCGCAGCCCTAGGACGAGATCGACTGTGTCCGGCGCCCGCGCGACAAGAAAGGAGCTGCCAAGAAATCCCTCGTCCCCAAGAAGGTGCTCGCGTGCTCCCGGCACCGGTGCGCCACGACCGCATCCCTGCGCCAGCACATCAAGACCCCGCGCTGCTCCAGGCAGCGGCGCGCGGGAACCCCTAGAGCGAGCCCCGCATAAGCAGAGAGCTGCAGTGGCCACGGCAGGCTGCCGCGCCTTCACCACCGAGCTACACAGTGTCGCCTGGCCAGGCAAGTTCAAACCTCACCTGCCTCCTCGCTATGACGGCACTGCTGACGCCGCGGAGTTCCTACAGCTCTACGAGCTGGGTATCGAAGCCGCCAAAGGGGACGAAAAGGTCATGGCGAACTGGTTTCCCATGGCACTCAAGGACGGCACCCGCACCTGGCTCCTGAAACTGCCCCTGGCACGATCTCCTCCTGGAATGAGATGCACACTCGCTTCATCGCCAACTTCCAGGGCACTCGCGACCGCTCGCCGGCCGTGGGTGACCTGCGCCGCATCAAGCAGTAGTCTGGAGAGACTTTATAGAAGTACGTCCAGCGCTTCAACAGCGCCCACCTCAAGATTCCCAGGGTAACCGAGGAGGCCATCATCTCGGCGTTCTTTGATGGCGTCCGTGACTTCAAGATGACGGAGGAGCTGGCGATCCACGAAGATCTGTGTACGTCTCTGGAGCTGTTCAACCTGGCGACCAAGTGCGCAAGGGCTACGGAGGGACGCCTCTCCCTTCTCGAGCTCCCAACAGCAGACCCAGAAGAGAAGAAAGCCAAAGCCAAAGATGTGAAGCGCAAGGGAGCAGTTGTGCTTGCAACAGAGCCATACATGAAGCGCGGCAGGGACTAGCCGGAGTCGTCCAAGGGCAGCCGGTACTGTGTGTACCATGATCTCCATACCCACAACACCAACGAATGCCAAGAGCTCAGGGCCGTGCGAGAAGGCCGTGTCGGTCGACGCCCCGAGCGCAACGATCGGGGCTATGGCCGAGGCGGAGCAAGAGGTGGAGGACGATGTGACGACCGTGGCCCTCGCCAAGGGTGGCGTGACCGGCCTCGCGAGGACCGCTGGCAGGACCAGCCTCGCGAGGGGGCTTGGAGAGACCAGCCTCGTGAGGATCGCCCGCAAGGCAATGCAGGACTCCCTCCTCTGCCACCACCACCAAGAAGGAATGACGACCATCATCAGGGCGAGGGGGCTGGGGGCTTCTAGAAGCCATGTGCGATCACTTGCATCTTGGGCGGCGCGCAGGCCCCAGCCTCTCAGCACATCTTCAAGCAGTTTGCTCACGAAGTGAATGCAGTCCTCCCCAAGCTTGAGGCCACTCGCCCCCTTAGGTGGTTTGCGTGCGCCATCACGTTCAGCTCAGCGGGATCAGCTCAAGTGCACGGCAACGACCGGTGTCCTCCCGATGCTCTGCTCCCCAGTCATCAGCAATGTGCAAGTTACCAGGACCCTCATCAATGGCGGAGCAGGGCTCAACGTCCCGTCCGTCGAGATGTTCAACAATCTTCAAGTGCCATATGATCAGCTTCAACCGACCAAGCCTTTCTCAGGAGTCACTGATGGTTCCACTGTCCCGATAGGGCAGGTCCGCCTCCCTTTCATCTTTGGACAGCGCAAGAACTACCGTACCGAGCTCATTGACTTCGACGTCGCCCACATTTGCCTGCCGTACAATGCCATCCTCGGGTATCCAGCCCTGCCCAAGTTCATGGCAGTGACTCACCATGGCTACAACGTCCTCAAGATGCCAGGAAGTGGCGGGGTCATCACGGTCCCCTATGAAGAGAAGGATGTTGTGTGCTCCCTCAAGCGCGCCTTCCAAGCCGCGTCAATCGAGGACCCAGACAGCAAGAGTGGAAACCTTCCTGAAGCAGCCCCCAAAGAAGAAGAAGATGTCACATGGCTCAAGGACTCAGGAGGCAGGCACCGCCGGAGGTGCCACATCCGGACACGCGCCCATTCAAGGGGCGCCACCCTCCATCGCATAGGGAGGCATGCCCGGCGCCCTCCTAGGGCAAGGCTCGGGGGCTCTCTCTTGGGGAGCCACCGACTTTGCCAAGATCACGCGGGAGGCGCTTGGGCACCACTTGGAGGCGTGCTTCGCGGCACGATTCCCTCACGAAGGCGTAAGGCAAGGAGGGCCCAACCCTCAGGAGTTCTTCACCAAGGTCGCTCAGGAGTTGCAGGAATTGATTGTCATGTGCGGCAGCCGCCGCCTGCCCAGCATAGCTCCCCATCCAGGCAAGGATGGCGGGCTGCGCGTCTGCATCGACTACCCGGGGCTCAATCGAGTCGCGTCTCAGGAGTGCTTTTGGCCTTCGTGCATGGGGCGTTGCGCGGGTACATCCCACAGCTACGTTCGCATGCCCTTCGGCCTGCCGAACGCGGCTGCTGCCCACCAGTGCCTGATGAGAAGCATTCTGGAAGCTCAGGTGGCCAAGCATCGCGCGATCCTGGAGGAAATGGAGATGGACCTCGCCGAGCCACCTGGACCTCACGAGCCCCCCGGGGCTCGGAGCTCCTAGGGCTCGTGAGGATTGGCTTCTTCATCACACACCGTCAGCTACTCTGACACTCGCTCTGCAACGGTATTAGGTGACTTCCTTCAAGTTTCGTTTCAGCTGGGAGCGCCCTCAGGGCTGCATCATTCCCAGGTCGCGGGGGTTTGTCCCCGCGGCATGTATCCGTTTTGCTTTGTCTTCACTTACCTTGTTGGGGCGCCCTCGGCTGCATCATCCCTGCCGCTTGGGCTGACCGGTGGTATGTGCCTTTCTCTGCATCTATCTAAGTTGATCTGCTTCTTCGTGCTTAACCTGCTTGAGATAATCGCCTGCTCGATTGACACCTACCTTTGGAGCCGCTCGCTCTGGCATGACGCTTGCGCATGGTTTCATCCCTGCAACATCGACAAATCTGAGTGGTCGAGCTCTGGCCACGGAGCCCCGCATAGCGCTACCTCACTAGGCCCTCACTGTCTCAATCACTCCCTTAGAGCAACCAATGGCTGGCTGGCAACCGTAATGGCAGACCTTGTTTTCCTCATGTTGGTGTACAAGACCCGCCTAAGGAATAGCGTGGGGGCGTCGTGAGCTCCCTCTCTCTCTCTCTCTCTCTCTCTCTCTCTCTCTCTCTCTCGATCCACTCGCGCGTTAAAAGGGGGGCGCCTGAGCATCGCGACTCATGGGCTCTTACTGGCTCTCCAGCCCTCACCCCCTGGCCTTGACCCATGGCATCGCGACCTGTCATACCAGTCGCGGCTGAGCTCGCTCAAGGGCCGGGACCTGAGGACATAGAGCACGAAGGAGAGTGCGGGAAGAGGGGAGAAGCTCATGAGGACCTGACCCAAAGACACCCCAGCTACTGGCGCGCAGGCCCAGCACCTTGCCGAAGAACTACTCCAAGTTCACGAGATAAGTCAAGACCGTGCAGAAGCTAAATCAACGCGACGCTAAGAACACGCCTAGCGGCTCTGTCATGGCAATGTTGCCTTCCTTTGCCCGGCGAAGGCTGCTTGAGCGCTAAAGGGAACCTCCTGAGCATCGCGACTCAGGGGCTCTTACTGGACCTCGGGCCTCTCACCTCCTGGCCTTGACCACGGCATCGCGACCTGGCATACCAGCGATGGCTGAAGCCTGCCTGGGGGCTTGGACCTGTCCGCGTAGAGCACCAAGCCCTCATGAGGATAGAAAGGGGGAGCCGAGCCGAGACAGGACAAGCATCTCGCATCGCTCCATAATAAAGATAATATTCACAAAAGACATGGCAGGCGCCTTACATACCCCCGCAGGGTGTTTCTTTGATTCCTCACAGGGAACAAAATGTGCTAATCCTAAGGGACACTAACTACGCACGCCTCCTCGAGAGACGCCATCATCAACAGTGGGCCGTCAAGCGCCGGCGCCGACCCCATCCAGATCAGCTGCGTTGGCGGTCTGATGCAGCTGCCCTGCTCCGAGCACGACGCGAGCTCGGGGGCTCGTAGCTACCGTCACTCGTCTCTGGATTCACGTCAAGCTCGGGGGAGTCGCTGGATCCTCTGGCTCCTCCGCTGCTACCTAAGGAGCTGCTGGGGAAGCGGTTGGCAGGCCTAGTCCTCGCCACTCCGATGCCCCGGCCGCTTTCCTTGGGGCAGCACTCCAGCCGACGTCCTTCCGCGTCGAAGATCTTGAAGAACATCAAGGAGGCGCCATCGTATTCAAGATGCATTATGAGGGCACCCCCTGTCCGGCAGACCCGGGCGATCTTGCCCCAACCCAGGTCATGTAGACCTTGCCCGGAGCGACGACCGCGACCTCCGCTCTGGTCGCAAGGGTGCTGCAGTCAGCATGCTGCAGCCAGAGCTCCAGAGACCCACTCGACGGCATCTCGAAGGCGAAGGAGGGAGGAAGGCGAATCCAAGAGTGTGGAGGCATAGCGGCGTGGAGCATGAGCTCGCGAGAAGAGCCCTCGGCGTGGACTCCGGGGGTGACAACGCGCACCGCAGTGACTCGTCGGCGTCGTCGGCGGCGCCGTCGGTGACGCTCGGCGTCTTCTTCTCCAGGGCCCTCGATTTGGGCATACAAGTGAAGCGGGAACCCAGGCGGCAGCTGCTCGTACCAGGGCCTCGACATCTCCTGCCATGCGACCACGTCGCAGCAGCCGGGGACAGGCCGTTTCTTCAGCGGAAGCGGGTCGGGACCCTCTCGGGGGGCCTTCCCCTTCTCTTCCGCGGAAAACCGGTGGATCGACGCCATTGGCGTAAGGTGGAGCAAGGGCGAGGAGCAAGAAGAATGAGAGAAGCAGGAAGAGATGGACTGCGGGGGCTATCGCCCGTCCGTACTTATAATCCGGAGGAGGCCAACCATCGGCCTCCATGATCACAAGTAATCATGACTCGTTTATGCATGCAGGGACTTGTCAAGTCGAGCAGTTGCCGAGGCGGCGTGGGGAAGCGGGGACGCCCACGTCCAATCAACCGCCACGCGGCACCCAAGGCCGCAGGCTGATGGGGCCCGCGGTGCTCTGTACTTGCCCCTTCGCTTCTTCGCTAAGCCAAGTCCGAGCGTGCCTTGGGCCCGGGGGCTACTGTCAGCGTTATGGGAACGGGGGTCCCCAGACTTGCCTGCCTGCGGCCTACGGCGTGGCTCAAGTGGTGGCCCAGTATGGCCCATCTTCATCTGCACATGACTCAAGACCCTCGCGAGGGGCCAAGCCTCGCGGGGCGGACGACACAAGACTTCCTGAGGAACGGCCTCGCCAGGCAGGCTCGCGAGGAGGCGGAGAGGTCAAGGCAGGGTACCTCGCGAGGTGCTTGTGACGCAAGCCATGATGATCGAGGCCAGGCGGGCGCCGGCCTGCGTAGTGTCCTTGTTTCCTCTTTAGTGCAAAGGGGCAAGCACAGGCGTGGAGTACCAAGGCATCAGGCAAAGGTTGCCATTTCAGTGCAACGAGACCGAGACCAGCAGAGCGGCAGGATGGAGGTCACCATGGAGCCCAAGACGGCGTCATCACCAGTGCCTTTGGCAACCGAAGACCAACTTTAGTCAGGATAACTTGTACTAGATGTTCCCCTTCAAAATGGTCGTTGTTGGTGCCCTTCCCACTCAATATTTGGGGAGAGGACCAGGGCCTCTATAAATAGGACTAGCCACCACAAAGGGGGGCCTGATCGAGTCCTCATTAGACCCGTAGGCGATCGAGCTCACCCAAGTAGTTCATCGCACCAGCTCAAGAACACCTCTCGCGAGGCTGTTCATCCTTTGTACTGTGCATCATCTTCCCCAGAGGCAATCCACCACACCACACACTAGAGTAGGGTATTACACCACAACGGTGGCCCGAACCAGTATAAATCTTGTGTCCCTCGTGATTTTCATGGTTTTAGCTTAGATTCTTGCGAGGCGATCGAACGTGAATAGGTAGGGGGAAGATATTCGTGTGCACCCCAGAGTTCGAACCTTAAGGGTTTGCCGGAACCCAACATCCGACAGTCCCCATAGAAGGCGAGCTCACGTCGCGAGCTACAGACTCCGCTTTCTTGCTGCCCGGCACCATCAGGAGTCGTAGTTGCGAGCGAGGTGGGGGAAGTGCTATGCTATGGATTGGATCTAGAGGAACATCACGCAAGAGAAAAGGGGCACAACAAGGCGGATGCAAGCAGTAGAAGGGAGCAATGATGGCCCCGCAGCGCCTGCAGGGCTTTATGTCAGCCCGGGCAGTTGCCGAGCTTTCATGGGGAAGTGGGGGAATCCCACGCCCATTCGTGCACCACACATCAAGCCTAGCCTGCAGGTGGTTGGGGGCAACATTGCTTTGCCCCTTCTCTTTCCCTCCGCCGTGAGCGGAGTCATGCGCACCACGGGCCTGGGGGCTACTGTTGGGACAGTGGGACTGGGGTACCTAGGCCCGTCTGCCTGCGGCCCGTCGCATGGCATCATGAGAAGGCCTGGCGCTGCCCAGCTTCAGGGCTTCACGAGCAAGACCCTCACGAGGCGAATGTCAGCAAGGGTCATCTAGAGTCCCCAAGGGCCTCACGAGGGGTGGCCTCCCGAAGCTGCTTCCCGAGGCCCCTCGCGGGGTGGATATCTCTATGCTGACCACCTTGCCTCGCGCTGCACGTGGGTGATGCGAGCCATGACAAGCGGTGGTAGAAGGGCGCCAGTGGGCGTAGATAAGGATGCTTTCCTCTTTGGTGTTAACGAGGCAAGGACAGTACATGGTATTCCGAAGCAATCCCCAAAGGTTGCCACTTTGGTGCAAGAAGGCCAGGATAGCAAGCTCACAAGGACAGTGGTATGCACCGAGCCCACCACCGCGTCATGGTAGGAGGCTTTGGCAGGCGAAGACCACCTTTAGTCAGGATAGGGTGTACTCCTGGCCCACTACAAAACTGGCCGTTGTGGCATCCCTTCCCGCCTTGAGTTTTTGGTGGAAGAGGACCAGGGCCAGTATAAGTATAGGCTAGTCTCCACCATAGAGAGGGATCGAGTCCTGGCATCCCTGAGACTGGACCAGAGCCTCCTGAGGCATTTCATCATCCTTGTACACTAATACTCATCCTCCTTCATGAGGCAATCCACACAAAGCAGGAATAGGGTCTTACACTACAAGGTGGCCCGAGCCTAGGTAAATATCTGCGTCGTGTCTTACTTTCCTCTCACTCGAGCACATCGGAGCACCGCTGTGAGGCAGTGAGCGGCAGACCGGATCCTAGTGGAGTTAAGTGAGCTCACCACAGAGTTCGAACCTTTTCTTGGGTTCTCGGAGCCCCAATTCTTGGGTTCTCGGAGGGCGCGCTCAGCAGACCTTGTAATGAACCTGCTGAGAGCTGCGACACAACCGGCAAGACGCCTCACATCCTTGACGGTCTTGGGTGCTTGGATCTGCTTGATGGCCTTGATCTTGTCATGGTTTTCTTCGATCCCACGCTATGATATAAAGAATCCAAGGAGCTTGCCGGAGGGGACACCAAACACACACTTCTCGAGGTTGAGCTTCATGTTGAACTTTTGCAAGTTGGAGACTACTTCCTCCAAATCCTGGATCGGGGTGGATTGTCCTTGGTCTTGACCATGATATCATCCATGTAGGCTTCTATGTTCTTGTGCAATTGTGGCTCAAAACCGATCTGAACTACTCTTGCGAATGTTGAACCCGCACCCTTTAGTCATAAAGGCATCCATATAAAGCAGTACATGCCACATGGAGTAATGAATGTGGTTTTCTCTTCATCTTCCTTGGACATGAATATTTGGTGGTATCCGGAGTAGGCACTAAGGAACGAGAGCAGATCAGAGCCGATGGTGGAGTCCACAATTTGGTTAATGCGCGACAAAGGGAAAGGATCCTCTGGGCATGCTTTGTTGAGATTAGTGTAATCAATACAAAGTCCCTATTTCCCATTTACCTTGCGTATGACGATTGGATTCGCCAACCAGGTTGGATGTATAACTCCCATGGCCAGGCCAGATGCCTCGAGTTTCTTGATCTCTTTAGCTATGATTGCTGTCGTTCCAAAACTTGCTTTCTGACCTTCTGCTTGACGGGACGAGCATGGGGGCAGACAACAAGGTGCTGCTCAATTACCTCCCTAGGAACGCCGGGGATGTCAGATGGTTGCCATGCAAACACATCTACATTCGCCCGCGGGAAGGTAATGAGCGCGCTTTTCTATTTGTTGTCTAGGGTGAAACTAATGGTGGAGGTACCACCAGTGCCATCCTCCCTTGCCGACACCTTCTTCATTGCAGGTGGAGCGGGTTTGGATCTCTTGCTGGTAGAGCTTTCCGAGAGGTCCTCGACAGGTGCGTAGCACTCCAAAGAGGAGCGCTTCTCGAAAGTCCCACTGGATGTCTTGCCGGGCCTTTTGCTATTCTTCAGCGTGGCGGGAGCTGTTTCCTTGTCAGCTTGTGCCACAACCGCATCTCCGTAGAACTTGTCCATACAAATGACTACATCTTTCTGGTCAGAGCTAATGGAGATGACACCCATGGGCCCTAGCATCTTCAATGTATTATAAGCATAGTGGTATGCCGGAATGAACTTGGCCAAGGCAGGCGGCCAAGGATTCCATTGAACGGCAAGGGGATCTTAACAACATCAAACACTATCTTTTCAGTTCGGTAGTTTAGGTCTCCGCCAAATGTCACTGGTAGGGTGATATTTCCCTTTGGCCGGTTCCTTCCCGGGTTGATTCCGTGGAATGTTCCAGTTTTCTTGAGCTTATCCTTAGGTATTTGAAGCCTCTCGATCACCTCGGGGGAGATCAAGTTCAAGCCGGCCCCACCGTCAACTAATATTTTCATGATCTTGAGGTTGCGTATCGTAGGTGAGACCAACAACGGCAAACACTCGACCACAGTTCTGTGATCAGGGTGGTGCTCGACATTGAAAATGATAGGCGTGTGGGACGACTTGAGGGACTTTCGCGCATCGGCTATCGGTTCCACTACAATGACTTCCCGAGCCCACTCCTTGAGCTAGCGGTGGGAGGAGTGCAAAGATGAACCTCCGTCAATGCACATGGCTTTTGTTGCCTTCTGGAATTCTTGCTCGCTAGACTCATCATCCTCATCCTCACTTTCTTCATCTTCTTCTTTCTTCACTCTGCCCCTGGCGAGCTTTTCTTTCTTCTGGCAAATGTTGCCGTGGTGTCCTCCTCGGCCACCACAGCCCTTCTTGCCAGACCCACCTGCACCATCCTGGCCTTTCTCTTTGTCCTGCTTCTCATACTCAGCCTTTTGTTTCTCAATCAGTTTCTCTACTTGGTGGCACTCCTAGAGGTTGTGGCCTTTGGTACGGAGGATCTTGTAGTATGGCCCGTCAGACTTGCCAGCTTTCTCTCCTGCCGCAGCGACCTAGCAATCAGTGCATGTAGTTGCTTCCTTGACAACACCTTCTGTTTCAAATTTCTTGGCGGGGCTGGAGTTGCCGGATCCTTCCACAACCATAATTGACTAGCCCTTACGTTTCCTGTTACGCTTTCGACTTTTATTTCCCGGGGCACTCACGTCATCATCATCAGAATCAACTTCAGCAGCATCATCCTCCCCGGGAAGCCTTCACCCTTTGTCAGCGTGCGCACTTGTCCGTCAATGTATAGAGTTCATTGATGATCTTAGGCAAGCGGATATGCATCTTCTCCCACATCTTGTGGTTGCGCAGGTTCGTATGGAACGTGGCAACCATGGCGGCGGGGTGGATATCCAGTATGCTACGATGAAGACAACTGAATCTCTGGATATACTTGCGCATGCTCTCTCCTTTCGTGGGATCAATTGGAAGTCGCAGGGCTACCCTCGACCTTTCTGCCCCCCGGTAAAAGCACCGTCAAACTCACTGCAAAGATCCGAGCATAAGGAAATGGAGTTTTCCGGCAAGTTCATTAGCCAAGACCTCACATTGGGCTTGAGAACCAATGGGAAGTAGTTGGCTAGGTTTTCCTCATCTGTTCCCCTAGCAGCTTGCACAACAATCGTATAATTGCCCAGGAACTCTGTCCGGTTCTGATTGCCGTCTTATTTTTCCAAGACCTCATGCTTCAACGTGCGGACGAGCGGCCAATGGACTTGCTGAAGCTCATTCATGAAGGCAGGGAACCCAACCTCATAAGGTATGTACCCACCAACAACGGGTGCTGGCTCATCAACGACTGGACCATTCTGCTCGTCTGACTGACGGCGCACCTCCCAGCACCGCTGGATAGTGGTGCTGGCGTCTTCTGCCTGCCTATCTAGCAACACTTGCCTCAGATCATCGACGCATCATGGAGATGTGCATCTTGCTAAGCCTGTTGTGGGTGCCGGTCTTGCCATTGAGATTGTTGCCGAGGAGGTGATTGCATCGTAGGTGCACCACCTGCCACATGGCCTTCAGTCTGAGCCGTAGGCGCAGTCAGCTGCCACCGTGAATGCTCAGCCAACTGCGACCTGTTCGCATTGGCAAACCCAATGAAATTGTACATGGTGGCTCTCCACTTATCCATATTGTGAGCAACCAGAGGAAAATCCAGCAACATTTGTGCTCACGCCATTGCCTCTGTTGCCGTTGAGGGCATGTTCGAACATGAAGAGCACGACATCGCTCAACTCCTGGTGGAGCCAGCAGGAGCATCGTTGCACTCTTGTCGCCATGCCGTGGGGGCAACTGCGAGTTGGCGTGGTCGAAGCTGTGCCCAGGGGTCTTGGGCTTGATCGATGGACGATTTGCCATGCAGACGTTGCTGTGGAGGCATAACAACTCCGCTGGGCGTCACATCATGCTTGTCTTGCGATGGGCACGGTGCGCGGCCTAAGGTTGCTACCCCGGCCACCGCCGGCGGGTGTCGTAACAGGAGGGTCGCGGTTCGCACCCGATTGAACAAGGTAGGTCTGGTGGCTGCGTTAACGTGCATGGACATGAAGAGGAGGCAAAGGTAGAGCACCCGCGCCGCCTGCACCTTTAACGTCGTCTTCGCCTGAGCATTGAGGTAGATGTACGCCTCCAGCACCCCCACCACCTGCTCCCGTCACGGTGGGCTCGACAACCACGCTGCCTGCGCTGGTTGTGCCCACTGCAACGTTTGCCGCATCCGCAGTGGCCGCGCTGCCTACGGCGCCCGCAGAAAAAGGCGATGGGTTCATGGAAGTAGAAGGCTTGGTAGTCATGGAGCCCTTTTTCTTAGGCTCCATGGGTGGTGATGATGATTAACATGAAGGAATCGACGCGCCGCCTGCTGCCTTGGTTCTCGCCAATGATGTACCCCTACCTGGTGGGCCAAAGATGTTGGCGTGAAGCTGGCGCAATATGGGGCAGGGCAGCCCTTTGCTAGTTGAGCAAAGAGCAAGCACAACAGGAGACACCATGGTTTTACCCAGGTTCAGGACGTTGAGAACTATAAAACCCTACTCCTGCTTTTGATGTATTGAGTGTACGTGGAAGAAAATACATGGAGCGCTCCTCCCCGGCATGTCGCTAGGAAAGGGCAGCTACACGGATACCTATGCATGTGAGTTGTGAGGGTACGAACCCCTGTAAAGGTTGCCTCGAAACTCCTTTTATAGCTCAAGGGGTAACCTGTGACAGCCTGGTTTTTGCCCCCTGTTCTTTGCCAAATTTTCAGTTGGTTTGCTTTTGAAGTTTGGAGTTTTTGAATCTTTCATTTGGACTTAACCACTTGGGTACCCCTTGACTTTCACCCAAGTGCTTCATCTCCCTCTCAAACCATCACTCCATCTCTGGTTCATCTCGAAATATCCTTTGAAATATTTTTCTTTAATGAAAAATATTCATTTTCCCCTCCAAAACCCTAGCTAGCTCAATGTGCTCCAAAGCAACCCCAATTTTTCTTGCCCATAAAATCCTGAGAAAAATCCCAATTATTCTTTGAACCCTAGGGCACCTTTCTGAGCAAAAATATTTCATCACTTTTTGGAATATTTTGGCCACAGAAAATATTTTCATTTCTGGACAGAAATGGTAGTTTCTATAGCAACTACCATTTTACTAGCTCCATTGTAGCTGGTTTTTCTTGTGCATCTTCACCTTAGTAAATGTTGGCTAGCCTCCAAAGCCCAGCCCTCAACACCCAGTGGTTTGAACATAGTAAACCTTCAAAGTTACTGTCCAAAAACTTACCTGGAGTGTAAACTCATTTCTACCGCACCTGAAACCCAACCCAAGCCTGGTAACACTCAAAACTACCACGGACTACACGCTAGACATGAAGTTTGCGCATAGGTTGGCCTGAGGTCATTGTTCACGCAGTGACCGCATTCGTCCAGGCGTGCTAGCATGCAAAACACGCGCTCTGAGTGCCACCAAGCACTCTGTTGCACGCGTGCTCGCTGCCCAGCCTGCCCGAGCGTGCCAAACCGCGCCACCATCATTGTGTCTGCTTACTTAACTCCGCCCTGGCACTCGCCGATGCCGAGCTTGCCATAGCAGGCACGGGCACCGTCCGGCCAACGCCATAGTGCGCGGTGCACTGTGCTCGTCGTCTTCCTCTCGCCCCTGTGCTCGTCCACGCTCGCCAACAGTCCACGCGTGAGCTACGACTTCTTCCCCCTCTCTCACTGACGCCGTTCATCGCTGGGCGCCGCGGACAGGTGTCCTCCAGTGGAGCCCGAACCCCCCTTGCCGCTCACCTATAAATACGGCCACCCCCAGCCTCCTCGAGCACCTCACTCCACTCCCAGAGACCCCACAAGCTAGTAGAAAGCCGTAGACCGACTGGGCAGGCCGCGGGCTTCCGTCCCCAAGCTCGAGCTCGCCGGCGATCCCCTCGGGTCGTCCCTGCAGCTCCAGCCCTTCCCAGGCCAGGGCAACCCTTCCAGGGCCTCCGCCACTCTCCGGTGGTGCCGTTCCACCCAGTTGAGCCCCGAGTCGCCTTCAGCCGGCTGCCTTTGTCTCCGCGACCACTTTGCTCCTGCAGGCGCCTGGCGTGAAGCCTCGCCGCTCTCCGTTTCCCTTTCCCCCTCCTCCTCACCTCAATAGCGGGGCCCGCTAGTTAGCCACTCTGTATGCACACGAAGCGGTACGAGCGGTGGCGCCCTAGGCTTTTACACTTTCGACGTCACCCCCCCCCTAGTCTGCTTATTTTTATTTCAAATTTCATTTAAATCTAGAGAGCTTCAAATGGCCACGACTTTTTATCTATAAGTCCAAATGCATTGATTCTTTTTGCATTGTGTTCTTTGTCCAAAAATCTAGTAGCTCACAAAAGTTAGGATTTTCCCTTGCTGTCTAGATTTTCTGGTGAATTTCAGAAGGTTTCTTGATGATTTCTTTTTGTGTTTTTATTTATTTTCAGAAGACCAGGCTTGTCTTGAGGATCACTAGGAGGTTTGTGAACCTCATCTGCACTAAGGCAAGCCACACCAGCATTTTCATAGTGCCACTACAATATTTGTGATTTTCTACTTGAAGAAATGATTATCCATGCTTTTAAATTATTAATATGTTAATTATATTCTGTTAGATGCTGGTTAAAGTAAATATGCTTGATTTACAGAAAGTTTGAAGTGAACTTAGTTGATAAGCTAACAATGATTTAGATATTACATGATGAAAGATAACATGGTTATGGATATAAATAATTAGTGAGATTATTTTCTTGCATGAGTAAAAATGATAAATTTGCTAGAAAAGATTTTGGTTGAAGTAAGGTTTGATCTTAACCAGAGAAGTATCATGAGTTGTTGATGCTCAGTGTGAGCATAGTTGACTCGGTCATTTCCGTTGATATGTGATGCATATGTTGGTGATGCATGTCATGGCATTATGACGCTGGTTATTTTCACTTTAAGTTGAACCTGTTAATAACTCAACTTGAATATGTTGTTGACCGGGTCATGGGGCCGCTGAATCGAGTCCTTCCCAGTGCAACCACATTTGCCGGTATGGGACGGCCTTTATTCGTTTCATTGTCATGCCTCTGGTCGGTGCCTCCATCTAGGGAAGGTTATGGGCGTGCTGTACCCTAGCCCGGTAAGCAGGCATAACCTTGTGAGCCCGTTGTTAATTTTTTGGTACCGGGTCCCCGTGTGGGATCGTGGCCACGACGGTGGTTGTTGTGTATTTGGTAGACACGGGGCCACACAGGACTACGCCAATGGGGAGTGAGTCGGACTGGCCGGGAGAGTGTCATGGCAATGGAGGGGTTTTGTCGGAATGCCGTTGGTCCACCCGAATGGGAGTGCGAGGCCATGGGTTCCGTGGTGTGGGTCCAGTGCACTACCTCTGCAGAGTGTATTAATCTATCGATAGCCGAGTCCACAATTAAGGACACGCTTGAAAGTAGGTCACACTATGGGTCAACATTTAATGAATTTTGCACACTAAGTGTGAAGTTGGCATTGTGTTGGTGGCGGGAAGGCCATCGTGTTGATCTGGACCAGATTTTGGTCGTGGTTGCCATCGCCGTAAGGATCACAGGCCAAATATTGGTTGTGGTTGTGATCGCCGTAAGGATCACGGGCCAAATACTAGTCGTGGTTGTGATCGCCGTAAGGATCACGGGCCAAATATTGGTCGTGGTTGTGATCGCCGTAAGGATCACGAGATGTCTCTGGGTTGGCGTGTTTGTGATCCAGGAATGATCACGGTTGGTAAGCCGGTCCGAGGGATGATTATCACAAGAGCATTGTCACAACATGTTGGATATATTGTTGCATTATTATTAATTGGTCAATTGTCATGATATTGTTTGTCATTATGTTTATGCTTGTTGTGAGCTTGCAAGTACATTCAATGTACTGACCTGGCATGTCATGCCAAATTTCAGGAAAGTTGCGTTGGAAAGGAGTGATGTTCGAGTCTAAATCGTGTCCACATCGTTGTCCCTGTGCTATGGAGTTCCGCTACGACGTTGTTTCGCTGTCGTGTAGTTGTCGTGATCGAGGCCCCTTTATGTTTCCTAAATAATGTACATATTGTTCAGCTGCACCGTGTGTGCCGCTTGGCCTTGCCAACTGTTGTAATATAAACTCTGATCCGCTAGCATCAATAAAGAGATTGTTTTCTGTACCAAGATGTTGTGTGTTGCCAGAAGATAACTTCTCTGGGCTGGCAATGCATGGTAAATCGGTTGCTCTGAGCCGGGGTGCCACAACGCTTGGTATCAGAGCTGCGCTGACTGTAGGCCACGCTAGACTACGACGAGTTAACTGGATGCTAGATACGAGTTGTAGTTGAGTGCCAGTAGCACTGTTGCATTGCATGCACTGATTTTTATTTCTATGCTAACCTGCTAATGGTTGTGAGTGTAGATGGCTCCGGTGCCGTATCCGTGCCAGTTGCAGCTGATGCCATACACGTCGCCGCATCTCCTCTGTAACGTGTGGCATCGGCTGTACCCCCTCAGTGACGACCCAACCTATCATGTGTACCGGGAGCGTCCAGCTGACTCAGTGTATGAGTATCACGCTATGGTTACTCTGTGCACCAGTTTTGATTCCAGCACTTACGCTCGTACCTCTCGTAGCGGTTGTGCTTCTACAGCTTCTCAGGCTGTCCAGTTTGCTGCATTCGAGGTCCTTGTTGAGCTCCGCTACAATGAGGTGCGGATGCAGAACCACCTAGGTTTCTACTACTATCCTTCTCTGCATGATAATGGTCGTGTCCCTTTCCCTATCATTGATCCAGAGTCTGATAGTGTTGCTAGCCACCTTTCTCGTTATATCACTGCTAGCTATCTTATGATCTACGAGCTAGCTCGAGTGCTGACTAGTGCCCGTACTAATTTAGCCTCCGTTGGATCAGTCACTACTCCAGCATCTATAGGATTTACTCCCTATATTCCAGCCAGTTATACTTCCCCCGTTTCACCGGTTACTCCTCCGATTAGCTCGGGCACCGTGACCGTGAGTCCACTTAGTGGTCCTGCTGAGTGGGTTTAACTTCTCGCCACTCCTGTACCCCCGATGCTTCACCCTACACCTGCCCCGGAGGGAGAGCCCTCGAGGCAGCGTCGTCGTGTCACCTTTAACCCAGAGGTCTTAGTTAACCCCGTCATTTCAGGATCCGAGTCCGCTTCAGGAGAGGACCCCGTAGCACGAGGAGAGCAGTAGAGCTTCTGAGTATTCGTAGTCGTCAGGATGGTGTACGGATGTAGTCGTACGAGTCATGATGTTTCATTTCATGTATGAGAGTAGTTGAACCTGGCATGTTGTTATCTTTCATGTATGAGTCTATGTATAATTATGTTGGAACGCTATTTTATTTGCCGCATTTTCTTCGTCATTTCGGTTTTTCTTGGGCTTTTGTTGCTGGCTTTTCCCAAATTTATTTTGAATGCTTCTCATCTCGGTTGCGTTGCCTTGGGAAAAATCACAATAGGATGACGCGGGGAGGCTGCAGTAGCAACGTTCGCGAGGGTTCTCATGTTCGCCATTCCGCACGACAGGCAGGACACTCACCCGAGCCGTACGTTCCACCACCGCCTCCACCGCCAAATCCGCCCTCCACTGAGCAAATTCTGCGTATGTTTGAGGAAAGACGGAGTAATGATCTGATTGAAATATTAAGAAGTGTTCAAGTTGTGGTTGGACAGAATGGAAATCAGCCCGGTCATCACTCCAAACTGTCAGATTTTCAAAGGACCAAGCCTCCCAGTTTTAGTCAGGATATTGATCCCTTGGATGCAGATGATTGGTTGAGAACTATGGAAAAGAAAGTTGAGATTGCTCGTACCGAAGAAGGAGATAAGGTTCCATTTGCAACTCATTATCTTGAAGGCGTTGCTGCCATATGGTGGGAAAATGAAAGAGTCATGTGGTCTGCTGATGAAGAAATCACCTGGTCAAGATTCAAGGAACGATTTCGGAAATATCATATCCCTACAGGAATTATGAAGACTAAGCAGCGTGAATTTCTCGCGCTCCTCCAAGGAAGTCAGTCTCTGGGTGAATATTTGCAAAAATTCAATCATCTGTCACATTACTCCCTATATGACATGGCCACTGAATAAATAAAGATTAACAGATTTCTTGGTGGATTAATCATGCAACTCAGGTGTACTCTCAGTATCTTCGGTTTGCCAGACTTCCAAACCCTGGTGAACAAGGCTTTCATTGCTGAAAGAGAGCACAAGCTTGTATCGGATAATAAGTCTGCCAACTACGATCACAAGCGCAAGTTTGAGCCAAGAAAGGAAATACAACCAGTGTAGAAGACTCGTACCTGGCAACAAACTCAGGTGGAATACAAGCCCAATTGGCAACAAAATGTTAACAAGATCACCACTCAATTCAAGAACGTCGTAACCAACCCAGTGCAAGAGGAGCATCTGCGCAACAATTCTTGCTTCAGTTATGGGCAAACCGGAGATTATGCCAAATAGTGTCCCAAGAACAACCAGTCGAAAGCTATATTCCGGCCACAAGTCCATTATATGGAGTCATGCCCGAACCAGCAAAAATATCAAGGGATACGTTCATCACATCTCCATCGATGAAGCCCAAGAGAACCCCGAAGTCGTCATTGGTATGTTTTCTGTTTATAACATACCTGCAGTGATTTTATTTGACTCTGGGGCTTCCCGCTATTTTATTTCTCAGAGTTTTGTTGCCCAGTAACAGCCTGGATTTTGGCCCTTTTCTTTTTCTTTGGATTTATTTGATTTTTCCTTTGTTTTTCTTTTTGGAGTTGTTCAGTGGCCTTGCCACCTCGAAAATCATCCTCAATTCGCCTCCCAAGTGGTCATCATTCTCAAAACCTTGCCAAGATCATGTCACTTCACTCCTTGACCAAACCCTAAAATCTTTTCCTAGGGAAAATTCCTTTCTCATTAAAGAAATAACCCTATCTGCCCTAGGTTGTGAAGAAACCTATATTTCTCTCCATCCAAAAATCCCCAAATAATGCCCATAATTCCTTTGGGTCATATATAGCTCAAATATGCCCAAACATTGCCTTGGCTAGTTCAAAAATAATTCCCCAATATTCCTTTTTCTATTTTGCCCTGAATGGCACTTTGTGAAGGAAGTGTCATTTATATTTTTCCTAGTGGCTCCCAATCTTTTTGGGCATGTTTATATGTACAAATAATTGCCCCATGCACAAGTTCAAATTTATTTGCCTAGCCAATCTTCCTCAGTGAATTTTCAAAGTTTCTGTCAGACAAAAGGCTTTGTGAAGGAAGTACTATCTAGGTGTACCCAGATAAGTTGAACTTTTGCACAGTTCTTAATGTGCTCATATTAACCCCCTACACCCATTTGCAGCCCCATCCAATCATCTATGTGAGCACAGGAGCAAATCGTTGTTTCTGGCAATATTTTCAGGTTGTGAAGCAAGTGTATTTTATATTGCTTCAAAAATCATGATAAATTACCAGATCATCCTCCTACCCATAAAACATATCTCCACCCAATTTGGCATCATTTCATTGATCCATTTGACCATCAATATTATTCCAAGTTTCTGTCCAGAGGAGATGTTTGTGAAGAAAGTGCCATTTTGGCTTGTCCATTTGGCATGAGCTTTTTACAGCATCTTCATATGACCAAATGATCAAGGCTTGCCCAATTTGAGCTCAAGTTGACACTCTATGTGAGTGCTTCTTCCTGTTTTTGTTTTTGGACTAGTTTATGTGGTTGTAAAGCAACTACTTTAAATCTTGATCCAAATCTCCTACAACTTACCAGGATGAAAGTCCTTCTTTACCACAACCTAGCAGACAAACTCTTTGGCCTCAAGAAGTTCCCTGTTGATCACCAGTGCACGGCTAAGTTTACTGCAGTAAACTTCAGCAGTTGATAACCATTTAACCAGAGCCTGTTCAACCTTTTTACCACCACAGTTCAAGCCTATCTTGGAAGGACCATCAGCTAGACAATGTTTTGGGTGCTATAGAGCATTGAATGCCCATGTTGATGTGGTGACTACGACACTGGCATTCCTGTGCTTGTGCTCTGTGCGCTGTGGCGAGTCCAGAGCACTATTTGTGCTGGACCCCCTCCTCCTCTCGTCGTCTTAGAGCTTGTTGGCATGTCCAGTGGATTCCTCTCCTCGTTGTCGTCCTCATGGACCCCTCTCCTCCTCCGGCAGCTTCCTCGCCGACGCTCGCCGACGAACGCCCACGAGAGCATAGTGGAGTTTGGATCTGTTCGTCGTCGTCACCTTCTTCCCCGTGCTCCTTTGGCCTCCTCCTCCCCGTGAAGCTCTGCCCTATGCCTCGCCATCGTCTTTCCCGAGCTCATGCATGAGCACACGCGTCCGTGGCGCCGGCCACGCGTCCACGGCGATGCCAGTGCGGCTCCCTCTCACCCTGCTATATATAGCCATCTCCCGAGGCTCCTGAGCTCACCACTCGCGTCCCCTCACTCCACTAGCCCCGTCCATGTTCTTCCCCGAGCCGGAGAACCTCTCCTCGTCGCAAACCACCACCATGGCCGCCGTCCATGCTCGGCTAAATTGGTGGCAGCCGGTGCCCCTCCCTCCATTCTTCCTCCACCACTGCCTTCCCCACCTCCCGTAGAGCCTCCCCAACCCATTCGTTTGTCGCAGGAGTGCATATGGCCGCGACTCCCAAGGTTGGCTGCCGCCTCTGCCCTCGGCCGTTGCGACCCCTTGCTGCAATCCCGCTTCTTCCTGGCACCCCCTAGCCCTCTGGATGTGTGCGACGTTCCCTCCTGTATCCGCCGGTGGCCGCGGCTCGGCCTAAGGTGGCCGGAGCCAGCCTGGCCGCCGGCGGCCTCACCCTGCTGCCTCTGCTTTAGTTCACCGTCGGGGGAGGAAGAAGGAGAGTCCAGGAGGAGGGCATTGACCTCACGTGGGTCCCGCGGGCACCACGCGTCAGTCACACAAGCATCGGCCCCACCCTTGCCAAGTGGATAAGTGGCGGGCCCCACCCGTGTGGGACCTGCACGACCGCGTTGACCAGCCCCCGCCACGTCAGATAAGTGAAGGCGTATTTCCCGCTGATCGAAAGTGTATTTCTAACTTTGCGCTTCTGCCTTATCCACTCAGGGACCCGACTGTGAATATTATTTTTGCAGAAAAGTCCCTGAACTTCAATCATCCATAACTTTTTATCCGTAACTCCGTTTAAGGTGAAACCAACGCTCACTTCTTCGTTTCGTTCTGTTGGTATAACTTTCACCATGTTTTGACATTGTGAAAATGACCATTTTGCCCCTGCCCTTAACAGCCCCCTCCGAGACAGAATGATTTCCGGTGATTCTTTCTGCGAGCTTGTTGCACTTTCTCCTGGTGATTTCTTCCACCCCAGGCAAGCCACACCCTCCATTTGCATCACTGTAATGCAGTGACATGGTTTAATTCATTTTGAACTTGTTTAAAATATTGCTTTAGCTACATGACTCTGTGCATGGCATTTTCTTAGAGTATTGTTTTGATGTTGTTGTTGCCATGCTATTGTTTTGATTACTAGGAGTTATGTTTGTAGTTGATGTGTATCATGTTGCCATTGGAGTATAAGTGGCTCGTGTTATGATTATTTCCATGATGATATCTGTGATTATGTTTGGAATATTACTTTGGATATCATGCTACCTCTGGAGCATTAGTGGTTAGTATGATTATTTTCATGATGCTAGTTGATGTTCTGTTGCTTGGAGTATTATTTTCGGAGATGATGGTTACATGCGGATCATAGTTGGATAACTTGTTCTTGCATATTGGAGTAGTAGTATTACTGTTGTCAGATTCATCATGATAGTAGTGTTATGCTATCCTCGGAGTATTTTGAGATGATGATGTTATGCTTGGATTATTTGTTGGATATTGCTATGACTTGGATTATAGTTTGATGGTTGACATCGGAGTATCAGTTATCATGGTTATATTTTTGGGGATAAATTCCGTCAATAAGTTGGTCAGGTGCCGCCAAATCGAACTTTTCCAGTGCAACCACATTTGCCGGTATGGGACGGCCCTAATGCGGTCTATTGTTGTGCCTCTCGGCGGTGCCTTCTAACGAGGGAAGGTTATGGGCGCGTGCTACCCTGATCAGGTAGGCGGACATAAGCCTTGTGTGCCCGTAGTTGTTATAGCCGGCGGATCCCCGTGTGGAATCATTTATGTTTTGGCCACGACGGTGGTCGTTGTGTCTTGTGGTAGACGCGGGGCCACCCATGATAGCCTAGAGGGGAGTGAGTTGGAGTTGCCGGGAGAGTGTCATGGCAGTAGAGGATCCACCTGAATGGGAGTGCGAGGCCATTGGTTCCGTGGTGTGGGTAAAGTGCGCTACCTCTGCAGAGTGTGTGTTTAATCTATTGATAGCCGCGTCCTCAGTCATGGGCATGGGTTCGTATTAGGGTACACTGTTCGATCAACACTCACATTATGGAATAGGTGATGGATATGTGGATATTTGGAGCAGTACAGACTGACCATGTATTGGTCGGGTTGTGATCGCCGTAAGGATCACGGGCTATGTATTGGTCGGGTTGTGATCCCCATAAGGATCACGGGCCATGTATTGGTCGGGTTGTGATCATCGTAAGGATCACGGGCCATGTATTGGTCGGGTTGTGATCGCCGTAAGGATCACTGTTACAGTTTGGTTTTCATCACGAGGTGATCGAGATAGTATATTGCTTGGCCGGTTAGCCCATAGAGATATGGTTAGGGAGATCGGAGATGGTGACTTATCAGTATTGTAGTAGTTTCATATTATGCTTAGGAGTTGTTGTTATATCGTGGTAGCTGTTAATCTAATTAACCTGCTTAATGCTATGTTGTTGTCTTGCCTTGATGTTTTTGGTTGTTGTGATCTTGCAAGTACATTCAATGTACTGACCTGGTGTGTCATGCCAGATTGCACGTGATGTCGTGATTGCTTGATTGCTTGTCGTGGTTTCCGTTCGCGCGAGCTAGATTGTGTCCCAGCCAGAGTCCCTGCGGAGTGGAGTTCACCACCTTCGTCGTTGTTCCGCTGCTAGAAGATTTCCGCTGCTACGAGTTGTTCCGCTGCTAGCATAGAGAAAGTGTAGTATCGCAGGCGTAGTGTCGCCATGCTGATGTGAACCTTTGTAACATCAGACCTTTGTATTTTTTCTTGTAATAAGAGCTGGTTTGTTCTATGTCAAGCAGTGCCGTATTCTAGAAGACTTCTCCTCGATCTCTGGGATGGAATACGGGGCGTTCCGGTTTCTCTGAGCCAGGGTGCCACAGGCTTGGTATCAAAGCAGGTATGGCTGAAGGACGCCCTAGTCAACGCGAGCGGTAGAAACCGGTAGAAATCGGTAGTAGAGAGTCTGGCTTGTTTATTGCATTTGGTTGTTGCATTTGTTTGTTGCATGGCATGCATATAGCCTTAGTATTTGTGATAACGGTTTATCTGGTGAGTGTAGTTGGCATCAGTTTGGATCCACTACAACTCAACCTTTGAATTTCCCCAGTTCCCTTTTCTTTCGGTGTTTGGTGTCATTTCTGTCCCAGCATAGTGATGCTAAGTGATCCCGACACTGTTTGCAAAAATGGTGCTCAGTTATCGCGCCGATGTCTTTCCTTCAGTCCCGTCTATCGTTTCGGTGATGGACATGCTTCTATCCTGGATCATTCTTTTATTTTGTCGTGTTGGCAACCCTTAATGATCTTAGTTATCAAGAAAGGGCAATGTCAGCAGCCTTAGTTTTTCCCCGCTATCCTATTTCTTGGACGAGTACGGGTATTTTTCCGTCCGCTTGATAATAATGTGGTTGCGACCTTCGTGTCCCACTGCATGATTATCGAGTGCGTCCTCGCCTCCGAGCTAGTTCAGGTTGCCACCTGGCTAAGCTAGCACTTGGAGTAGCGCTGTTTACACCAACTCTTCCACACATTTATTCGTCCTCGTGCACATCGTCACAGCATGCTAGATCGTAGAACCGGAGATCCCGCGAGATTTGTGTGCTTAAGTAGGCATGCATATTGTGTGACTAGTAGTAATGTGTGACATTGATTGTGTGTGAATTGTTTGTTGTTGTGTGCTTTTGTTTAGTTGAGTTTTCTTTCGCTTCTTTCTTTTTGGGCCCCGGTGTTACATTATTTTCCCCCTATAAAGAATTGCTCGTCCATTGACACTGGACTTGAAGAAGCAATAAGGATTTCAAATATTTGGAAGAAGCTCAGCTAAAATTTTTGGTCTACCCAGGCAACTGCACTATAGCATTAATATCTGTTCAGAATACCAATGGTGTGTTCGATTGATTATCGGCATCGAGTCTACATTAGTGCAAAATCCTCACAGCAATTATGATCCAGCTAGCAGAAAGACCAGTCAGGTACAAGACCAACGATATATTTTCAGACAGAGGTATGGATCATATACAAAGTTTTGGCTCAGCAATACATGATGCTTGAAATATGTTATCATCCGAAATAAAGTCAGAATATGATATGCTCAAGGAAGATAGTCGAACCATTTTCTCATGCAAATAATCAGCCTCAGAATATTAAGGGCATGAGTATGGATTTTAGTCTGCATATCAGTACGAAGTTTTGGATATAAGAAACCCAGTATTCTTCCACACGCTATTGAAAGAAATGTATGATACAAGGCTCCTCCATTTTCCTCTGCATATTATATATGTGAAAAATTTCCGGCCCACGATACCCGGTCTTTCACAGCAAGACACCTCAGTAAAAGCTTCTGACAGACGAAAATGATTTTTTCTCAACAAGCAAACCCGAGGAGAATCTTCTCACGTACGGAACTGAGGCTTCTCCAGCACAATAATCATACCAAGCTTCGTGTGTAAGCTATAGACCCATTTTCTGCACGGTACCTAGTCAAAAGCTTTGAGCAGAAGTTAACAAGTCTTCCTCAGCAAGCTACTCGGATGGCTTCTCTTGTAAGCCACTCAGCCGCATCAGTATCACAATATTGCACCATCCTCAGAGATTATATGAAGAGTTGCCAATGTATGGCAGTACCGCTCAAGAACCAGACTTGCAATAATTTTGTCAGAGGTAAAATTCAGTCAAAACATATGCCTACCGCAAGGATCGAGTGATCGGTGGCATGTCCTTCATATATATGGTGAGCATGCATCCCCAGTCATATCAGTCACTTATACAAGATGTGACAGTGATGCAACAAATATACCTAAGAAAAGTAAGGATTCAACAACCTCCCCAGTCAGGCAAAGGAAAATAATCAAAAATACATGTCATGAATTACAAGGATCGACAATATTTGGAGATGACATCACAGAATCCATAGTCTTGACAATGGTCATCAAGGTCATTGTTCCCGCATCTGACAAGGAGATATTATAAGACCTTGTCACCTTCTTGATTGGCCTCAACAATGAGCTCTGTACAGCTATAAACCCCGGGTATATGTCATATGTGTGCAGACACAGGTCAGAAAAACAAGCACAAGGGCTAATGTCAAAATATTAATCACATCCATGGTCATACGAAGAAACAAGGACATGTGTGGCCAAGTTATTTCATTAAGGTGTCCTAACAGAGAAAATCATGACCGTAAAAAGGATGAGACTGCCAGCAAAGCATGATGATTTTTGCACGACCATCAGGGTTCGGATACTCAAGTAAGTTGAAAGCCATCATTCCATATGGATCCACAAAGGCATACTCTCAGCGACCTACTCTTTATACAAGGATTTTCATATCCCGCTGACCCGCTTGACATGGTGAGTGTGGAATATCCAAGTCTGTTCTGTCAGATCCAAGATTCCTTTGCAACCTCAGCAGTCTGACTTCAGCGGCAGTGTTAAAGCATATCACAACCTATTACCACAGATGGGTATATCAGTCATATGAGAAAAATCAAAAGCCGAACAATCAGCTCAGACCCGGTATACTCACCGATAGAATCAAGTGCATGGTTAGCTTGTCAGGAAAAGCCTTGGTCCGTCAGCCCCTATCGGGCTAGTCTCAAGATGTAAATATTTGAGGTATGACACAGCTATAACCCCATACACCATTATATTGCTCACGACAGAAGGCAGTCAAATCATGGGTACATATCTCCTGCTCTAGCAGAAGGAATAAATCAAGATAATTCAGTGCCACTGGTGAGCAGTCAGATCCCGTCAGGATATGGCCATGATAATCCTCAGCATTTATTGAACCCAGAAGGTCTGCATTTATTTGAAGCAACCCCATGGCAGAAGTAAAAAGGTTTTCATGACCAAAGGAAAATTTATACTCAGATCCATTGGATATCACCGCAGATATGAGAAAATTTACGCCAGTAAAATGGATTTGGTATGTGAGGAAAAATCTATTAGAATTTGGGAAAGGTGAAGCAAACCACCCCAGATCAAGGTAAGTTGATCATCTGAAATTATTGGGGGAACAATAAATAAAGGAAAAAAGGATACCTGAGTTGGAGACGGTGTCCTAAAGTCATACTTGTTCCCTAAGCAACCAAATCTCGAGGACGAGATTTCTTTAAGGGGGGAAAGTTTGTAACAGCCTGTATTTGGGCCCTTTTCTTTTTTTGGATTTATTTGATTTTTGCTCTCTTTTTCTTTTTGGAGTGGTTCAGTGGCCTTGCCACCTGGGAAATCATCCTCAATTCCCCTCCCAAGTGGTCATCATTCTCAAAACCTTGCCAAGATCATGTCACTTCACTCCTTGACCAAACCCTAAAATCTTTTGCTAGGGAAAATTCCTTTTTCATTAAAGGAATAACCCTATCTGCCCTAGGTTGTGAAGCAACCTATATTTCTGTCCATCCAAAAATCCCCAAATAATTCCCATAATTCCTTTGGGTCATATATAGCTCAAATATGCCCAAACATTGCCTTGGCCAGTTCAAAAATAATTCCCCAATATTCCTTTTTCTATTCTGCCCTAAATGGCACTTTGTGAAGGAAGTGTCATTTATATTTTTCCTAGTGGCTCCCAACCTTTTTGGGCATGTTTATATGTCCAAATATTTTCCCCATGTACAAGTTCAAATTTATTTGCCTAGCCAATCTTCCTTAGTGAATTTTCAAAGTTTCTGCCAGACAGAAGGCTTTGTGAAGGAAGTACTATCCAGGAGTACCCAAATAAGTTAAACTTTTGCACACTCCTTAATTTGCTCATATTTACCCCCTCCACGCATTTGCAGCCCCATCCAATCATCTATGTGAGCACAGGAGCAAATCTTTGTTTCTGGCAATATTTTTAGGTTGTGAAGCAAGTGTATTTTATATTGCCTCAAAAATCCTGATAAATTACCAGATCATCACTACTAGGGAAAAGCCTATACACAGAATCTTATCAGCAGCGCCTCAAAATAACTCGCTGCTGCTAACTAGCAGAGCGCGTCCATCAAACTTCATTGCTGATACAAATATAGCGATAGCACGTCCACCCAAAGACGCTACTGCTATAATTCCTACGAGGCCGCCATGAGGCTAGTTATAGTAGCAACGTTAACATGACGCTGCTATCGCTAGGTAGCATAGTAGCAGCGCCTTTCCTGCACAAGCGCTCTCGCTAAGTTTCCTACAAAATTTAGTCCCACCTCGCTCCGTGAAGAGAGTTTATACCACCTTAAATATCTTACTTCTCACACTTTGACAAGCACTTGATCTTCATTGAACTCTATGTGTAGAATTTGTGCACGCAATATGAGTCTTCACCGTTCCTAAACCGTGAGGACTCATATTGTCGAATCATTGTACACAAAAGATCGTTGATGATCAATGTGTATTTTGCATCTTGACATATAGCGATGGCGCTTTATCTTGAAAAGCTGCTGCTAGATAGCTTAGCATGGCGCATTTTGTCAAGAGCGCTCTCGCTAAGCCATCCATCTCCTGATCTCCTCCTTCGGATCCACTCACACACACCACAAATTCTATTCTGCGCCCAGCGCTTCCGTCGCCGCCTCTCCTCCAGCGTCTGCTGCTGCACGCCCGTCGCCGCTCCTCCGTCTGCGCCAAGCTGCCACCTCCTCCTCCTTGCTGGACTCGGTGCAGGCCTCCTCCTCCGTCCTCCTCTCCACTCGCTTGCTGGCCGGCCCTCCTCGCCTCCGCCTTCCTCCTCCGTCCTCCCTCAATCTGGCCGCGCCCGGCCCTCCTCCAGCCTCCGCCTTCCTCCTCCATCCTATTCTCCTCGAGTCGCCCTCCTTCTCCCTCCTGCTCATATGCAACATTTTGATTTAGTTGATATAATTTAGTTGACTTAGTAGAACATTTTGATTTAGTTGATTTAGTAGGCTAGTTGATTTAGTTGCCTTAGAATATTTTGATTTAGTTGACATTGTAGGTTAGTTTATTTAGTTGACTTAGAACATTTTGATTTAGTTGATTTAGTAGGCTAATTCATTTAGTTAATTTAGTTGACTTAGAACATTTTGATTTAGTTGATTTAGTTGACTTAGAACATATTGCTTTAGTTGACTTAGTAGGCTAGTTGATTTAGTTGACTTAGAACATTTTTATTTAGTTGATTTAGTAGGCTAGTTGATTTAGTTGACTTAGAACATTTTGATTTAGTTGATTTAGTAATCCTTTGGTCATATTGCTTTAGGAAGAAAGGCGCCACCAGCACCACTATGTCAATCTGTGCAAGTCAAGATGCTTGACAGCCTTGCAACCGGCAAGCTGTTCTAAGCATCTACTTCCGCCGAAGTTTTCGTGATGCTTGTAAGAAATTAGATGAAATGTATTAACTATTTTATTTTTAGTGTTGGCATTATCTGCATTGTGTCATTTTGCTTAGTTTACACAGATCGTCCCATGCAATGTGAGGTTGAAATTCAACAAGTGACAGAGAGACACTGTGACATTTGAGGCTCTGGGGGCCGTACACTATGGAGGTCGAGAAAGGACGCAATATGTCGCAGATTGGAGGAGATGGATGGGCCCGTTTAAATCGCTTCGCATGCATCTTCTTGGTGGTGAGTTGATCAGCTTCAACTTCCGAGTAGAAAGACCCAAGCTAGCTGTCATTTATCTCAACCTTGGTGGAAGATGATGAAGATGACAAAGATGATGAAGATGATGAAGATGATGAAGATGATGAGGACCCACTTCATGAAGCCATCGTAGCTCAAAGAACAAGGCTGAGTGAGGAGGAGGTGTCCAACTTGTGGGACATAATTCCGCCACGCGTCTTGACTTTGTCGGGTGCCATTCGTGACCCGCTTGACAAATACCATGGTTGATCGACATGATATGGTATGTTATACTTACAAATGCAAATTAGTAGTGTGAATTACTTAGTGTACAGTCCAATGATAAGGTATATGTTGTGTGGAATCTAGTTGATGATATATATGTTTTAGTGTAGAGTTCGATCACATGATTATTAATTGATATGTTTTTCTTATTCAGAAATTGGCAAAGAGCATATCTATGAGTTATGGTATCGAGCCTGATGAAGAAGGCTCACCGGACTACGCCTTCTTGCAAGGGGCTCCGTCACAACTGTACTTACATCGTGGACACGGATGGTCACACACACTTAAGCTCGGTTGGGTGGAAGAAATTCCTCGATGGCAAGAATCTTCGTGTTGGACAGGCCATCCTAATTACTATCAGAACACCAACCGCCCGAGCTTGAGGATGATGATTGTCTTGATATCATCTAGAACTACATGTGTGTGGCTATATCATCTAGAACTACATATGTGTGTGTGGCTATATCATCTACAACTACATATGATGATCGTCGTTGATATCATCTAAAACTACATATGATGATGGCCGTTGATATGACCATGCATGTACTGCTTGAGGATGCATGTTGGCTATGCATGAAATTGTTATCTTAGTACTCCCGTTTCCAAATTACTCGTCGTGGTTTGAACTAAAACCACGACGCAGTAATTTGAACGGCGAGTACTACCGTACCTAGTAATGGTTTATGAATTTGATGAAAGATAGTACCTAGTTTCTAGCATCTAAAGGTAGAGTTGAAATGGAAGATGATGAAAGAGATAGCAGTAGCGTGGGATGAAGAAATCGCTATAGCTAGTTAATAGTAGCACGTTCCTAAAAAGCGCTGCTGATATCGTTCAACAGTAGTAGCGCTGGTTGGGGCCGCGCTACTACAATGAGTTAGCTGTAGCGCCTTATTAGTAGCGCGGCCACCCGCGCTGCTGCTAGCCTGAAAACCCGCGCTGCTGCTAGCCTTTTCCCTAGTAGTGCATCCTTCTACCCATAAAACATCTCTCCACACAATTTGGAATCATTTTATTGATCCATTTGACCACCAATATTATTCCAAGTTTCTGTCCAGAGGAGATATTTGTGAAGCAAGTGCCATTTTGGCTTGTCAATTTGGCATGAGCTTTTTACAGCATCTTCATATGACCAAATGATCAAGTCTTGCCCAATTTGAGCTCAAGTTGACACTCCATGTGAGTGCTTCTTCCTGTTTTTGTTTCTGGACCAGATTATGTGGTTGTAAAGCAACTACTTTAAATCTTGATCCAAATCTCCTCCAACTTACCAGGATGAAAGTCCTTCTTTACCTCAACCTAGCAGACAAACTCTTTGGCCTCAAGCAGTTCCCTATTAATCACCAGTGCACGGCTAAGTTTACTGTAGTAAACTTCAGCTATTGATAACCATTTAACCAGAGCCTTTTTAACCTTTTTACCACCACAGTTCAAGCCTATCTTGGAAGGACTATCAGCTAGACAACATTTTGGGTGCTGTAGAGCATTGAATGCCCATGTTCATGTGGTGACTACGACACTGGCATGCCTGTGCGCGCGCTCTGTGCGCTGTGGCGAGTCCAAAGCACTGTTTGTGCTAGATCCCCTCCTCCTCTCGTTGTCTTAGAGCTTGTGGCCATGTCTAGTGGATTCCTCTCCTCGTCGCCGTCCTCCTGGACCCCTCTTCTCCTCCGGCAGCTTCCTGGCCGACGCTCGCCGACGAACGCCCACGAGAGCACAGTGGAGTTTGGATCTATTCGTCGTCGTCGTCTTCTTCCCCGTGCTCCTTTGCCCTCCTCCTCCCCGTGAAGCTCTGCCCTGTGCCTCGCCATCATCTTCCCTGAGCTCATGCGTGAGCACACACGTCCGTGGCGCTGGCCACGCGTCCACGGCGACGCCAGTGCGGCTCCCTCTCGCCCGGCTATATATAGCCATCCCCCAAGCCTCCCGAGCTCACCACTCGCCTCCCCTCACTCCACTAGCCCCACCCATGCTCTTCCCCGAGCCGGAGAACCTCTCCTCGTTGCAAACCACCGCCATGGCCGCCGGCCATGCTCGGCTAAATTGGTGGCAGCTGGTGCCCCTCCCTCCATTCTTCCTCCACCACGGACTTCCCCACCTCCGATAGAGCCTCCCCAACCCATTCGTTCGTCGCCGGCGTGCATATGGCCGCGACTCCCAAGGTTGGAGGCCGCCTCTTCCCTCAGCCGCTGCGATGCCTCGCCGCCATCCCGCTTCTTCCCGGCGCCCTCTAGCCCTCTGGATGGGGGCGGCGTTCCCTCCCGCGTCCGTCGGTGGCTGTGGATCGGCCTAAGGTGGCCGGAGCCAGCCTGGCCGCCGCCGGCCTCGCCCTGCTGCCTCTGCTTCAGTTCACCATCGAGGGAGGAAGAAGGAGAGGCCAGGAGGAGGGAGTTAACCTCGCATGGGTCCCACGGGCCCCGGGCGTCAGCCACACAAGCATCGGCCCCACCACTGCCAAGTTGATAAGTGGCAGGCCCCACCCGCGTGGGACCCGCACGACCACGTTGACCAGCCCCCGCCACGTCAGATAAGTGAAGGCGTATTTCCACTTTACGTTTTCACTGATCGAAAGCGTATTTCTAACTTTGCGCTTCTGCCTTATCCACTCAGGGACCCGACTGTGAATATTATTTTTGCAGAAAAGTCCCTGAACTTCAATCATCCATAACTTTTTATCCGTAACTCCGTTTAAGGTGAAACCGACGCTCAGTTCTTCGTTTCGTCGAGCCCTTTCTGTTGGTATCACTTACACGATGATTTGATATTGTGAATATGATCATTTTGCCCCTGCCCTTAATCAGCCCCCTCCGAGGGAGAACGATTTCCGGTGATTCTTTCTGCGAGCTTCTTGCACTTTCTCCTGGTGATTTCTTCCACCCCTGGAAAGCCACACCCTCCATATGCATAACTATAATGTAGTGACATGGTTTAATTCATTTTGAACTTGTTTAAAATATTGCTTTAGCTACATGACTCTGTGCATGGCATTTTCTCGGAGTATTGTTTGATCTTGTTGTTGCCATGCTATTGTTTGGATTACTAGGAGTTATGTTTGTAGTTGATGAGTATCATGTTATCATTGGAGTATAAGTGGCTGGTATTATGATTATTTCCATGATGATATCTGTGATTATGTTTGGAATGTTACTTTGGATATCATGCTACCTTTGGATCATAAGTGGTTAGTATGATTATTTTCATGATGCTATTTGCTGTTCTGTTGCTTGGAGTATTATTTTCGGAGATGATGGTTACATGTGGATCATAGTTGGATAACTTGTTCTTGCATATTGGAGTAGTAGTATTACTGTTGTCAGATTCATCATGATAGTAGTGTTTTGCTATCCTCAAGGTATTTTGAGATGATGATATTATGCTTGGATTATTTGTTGGATATTGCTATGACTTGAATTATAGTTTGATGATTGACATCGGAGTATCAGTTATCATGGTTATATTTTTGTGGATAAATTCTGTCAGTAAGTTGGTCAGGTGCCACCGAATCGAACTTTTCCAGTGCAACCACATTTGTCGGTATGGGACGGCCCTAATGCGGTCTATTGTCGTGCCTCCCGCCGGTGCCTCTAACGAGGGAAGGTTATGGATGCGTGCTACCCTAATTAGGTAGGCGGACATAAGCCTTGTGTGCCCGTAGTTGTTATAGCCGGCAGATCCCCGTGTGGGATCGTTTATGTTTTGGCCACGACGGTGGTCGTTGTGTCTTATGGTAGACACGGGGCCACCCATGACAGCCCAGAGGGGAGTGAGTCGGAGTGTCCAGGAGAGTGTCATGGCAGTAGATCGGTTTTGTCGGAACGCTGTTGGTCCACCCGAATGGGAGTGCGAGGCCATGGGTTCCGTGGTGTGGGTACATTGCGCTACCTCTGCAGAGTGTGTGTTTAATCTATCGAAGCCACGTCCTCGGTCATGGGCATGGGTTCGTATTAGGGTACACCGTTTGATCAACACTCACATGATGGAATAGGTGATGGATATGTGGATATTTGGAGCAGTACAGACTGGCCATGTATTGGTCGGGTTGTGATTGCCGTAAGGATCACGGGCCATGTATTGGTCGGGTTGTGATCGCCGTAAGGATCACGGGCAATGTATTGGTCGGGTTGTGATCGCCGTAAGGATCACGGGCCATGTATTGGTCGGGTTATGATCGTCATAAGGATCACTATTACAGTTTGGTTTTGATCACGAGGTGATCGAGATGGTATATTGCTTGGCCGGTTAGCCAATGGAGATATGGTTATGGAGATCGGAGATGGTGACTTATCAGTATTGTAGTAGTTTCATATTATGCTTAGGAGTTGCTGTTATATCATGGTAGTTGTTTATTTAATTAACCTGCTTAATGCTATGTTGTTGTCTTGCCTTGATGTTTTTGGTTGTTGTAGGCTTGCAAGTACATTCAATGTACTGACCTGGCGTGTCGTGCCAGATTGCAGGTGATGCCGTGATTGCTTGATTGCTTGTCGTGGTTTCCGTTCATGCGAGCTAGATCGTGTCCCAGCGAGAGAGTCCATGCGGAGTGGAGTTCACCACCTTCGTCGTTGTTCCGCTGCTACGAGTTGTTCCGTTGGTAGCATAGAGCAAGTGTAGTATCGCATGCGTAGGGTCGCCGTGCTGATGTGAACCTTTGTAACATCAGACCTTTGTATTTATTCTTGTAATAAGAGCTGGTTTGTTCTATGTCAGGCAGTGCCATATTCCAGAAGACTTCTCCTCGATCTCTGGGCTGGAATACGGGGCGTTCTGGTTTCTCTGAGCCAGGGTGCCACAAAAACAAATTTCCTTGTTTGCTTTTGGGCAAGAATATGCTGGTACAAACCCCGGGATCCATAATCAGAAGCAATCTAGTCTGCCGCAATGGAAGTTAATGTCAACGGAGTCTGTTTTCCAACTTCTTTGATAATTATTGAGTCTGCTAAGTTGGATGTTATGTTGGGTATGAATTGGCTGACTCGGTATCAAGTATGCATAAATTGTGCAACCCGAGAAGTCACTATGACCAACCAAGAAGGACAGACTACAAAATTCCATGCTCGCAGAAGTATACCCACAAAAGAAATGGTTTTCACTGCAGTGGCTGAAGTGGAATTAATTCCTGTGGTCAGTGAGTTTCCTGATGTATTTCCAGAAGAACTGCCAGGCATGCCACCTGATCGAGAGCTTGAGTTCGCAATAGATCTTGTGCCCGGAACCGCACCAATAGGCAAGAAGTATTACCGAATGCCTTCATCAGAATTAGTGGAGCTAAAGAAATAGCTAGATGAAATGCTCGAGAAAGGATATATCTGTCCGAGCTCTTCACCCTGGGGATCACCTGCTATCTTCGTGGACAAAAAGGATGGCAGCCTCCGCATGTGTGTTGATTACCGTCAGCTGAATGATGTCACAATCAAAAACAAATATCCAATGCCAAGAATTGATGACCTGTTTGATCAGCTCAGTGGGGCCAAGGTATTCTCCAAGATTGATTTACGGACTGGATACCATCAGCTCGAGATTAAAAAGGAGGATATTCCTAAGACCGCATTCACCACTCAATACAGTCTTTATGAATATACAGCTATGTCTTTTGGTCTCACCAACGCCCCTGCCTTCTTCATGCATATGATGAACAAGGTATTCATGGACTTCCTCGATAATTTTGTGGTCGTATTCATCGACGATATACTTATTTACTCAAGAAGTGAAGAAGAGCATAAAGAACACCTCCGAGCTGTGTTACAACGACTTCGTGAACATCAGTTATACGCCAAACTTCAGTAAATGTGAGTTTTGGCTCAAGCAAGTTGGATTTCTTGGACATGTGCTATCCGCCGAAGGTATAGCCATGGACCCGAGCAAAGTAGAGGATGTACTCGATTGGTTGCCACCCACAACTGTATCTCAGATTTGGAGTTTTCTTGGATTAGCCGGATATTATCGTCGTTTCATTGAAGGATTTTCCAAGATTGCTAAACCCATGACGGAGCTTCTCAAAAAGGATAAGAAGTTTGAATGGACTGAGGACTGTGAGAAAAGTTTAAATGAGTTAAAGATACGGCTGACAGCTGCACCTGTATTGACTCTTCCAGATATCTACTGCAGTTTTGATGTGTATTGCGACGCTTCCAGACAAGGACTAGGATGCGTACTTATGCAAGACGGCAAGGTAGTAGCTTATGCCTCACGACAGCTACGACCCCACGAAGGAAATTATCCTACTCATGATTTGGAGTTGGCCGTGGTGGTTCATGCTTTGAAAATTTGGAGACACTCTCATCGGGAAGAGGTGCCAAATTTTTACAGATCACAAAAGTCTCAAGTATATATTTACTCGGCCAGATTTAATTCTCCGTCAATGAAGATGGCTTGAGCTAGTCAAGGATTATGACCTTGGAATAAATTACCACCCGGGTAAGGCCAACGTGGTTGCCGATGCACTCAGTCGAAAGCCCATCAGCTTAAATGTCATATTGGAATCCTTGCCTCCTGAACTTCAAGAAGAGATTGCTCAGCTCAACCTGGTCGTAGTTGAGGCTGGCCTTGCTAATATTTTGGAAGTTACCCCCACATTTTAGGAAGAGATCCGCAAGCCCCAGCTAGATGACACCGATCTGCAGAAGCGAGCCAAGCAAATGGTAGCAAGTCAGACTTTCGATTTCTCGAAGGATCAGTTCGGTACCCTCCGATTCCGAGGAAGGATTTGTGTGCCCAATCAAGCGGATTTAAAGCAGAAGATCCTGTCAGAAGCCCATGAATCCTCGTATTCAATTCACCCTGGAGGTACGAAAATGTATGAAGACCTTCGACAAATATTCTGGTGGGATGGAATGAAGAAATACATTGCCTATTTCGTGTCCTGCTGCGACATATGCAACAAAGTGAAGGCAGAGCATCAGAAGCCAGCCGGACTTCTCCAACCACTGCCAGTGTCACAATGGAAATGGGATGATGTCTGTATGGATTTCATCACAGGCCTACCGAAGACTCGACGGGGCAATGATGCAATCTGGGTCATAGTGGATACATTAACCAAGGTAGCCCACTTTATCCCGATCAGGACCACATATCGAGCAGATGAACTTGCCCAACTGTATGTATCCAGAATAGCCAGTCTGCATGGAGTCCCCCGAACCACCACTTCTGACCGAGGTTCACTTTTTATCTCTGCTTTTTAGTCCCGTCTCCATCAAGCCTTGGGGACAGCATTGAAATACAGTACCACTTATCATCCTCAGACTGATGGACAAACAAAGCGGGTAAATCAAATACCCGAAGATATGTTGCGAGCCTGTGCTTTGGCCCAACGACCAAAATGGGAAGAATGTTTGCCTTATGTTGAGTTCTCTTATAACAATAGCTTCCAGACCAGTTTAAAGATGTCCCCTTATGAAGCTTTGTATGGCCGTAAGTGTCGCACTCCTTTAAATTGGTCTCAAACTAGAGATAGCCGTATTTTCGGAACGGATCTCATGTTGGAAGCCGAGAAGCAAGTCAAGGAAATCAGAGACAGATTGCAGTTGGCAAAATCTCGACAAAAGAGTTATTATGATGCAAAGCACCGACAGATCAGTTTTGAACCCGGAGAACATGTATACCTTCGAGTCATGCCTATCAAAGGAATCAAGAGATTTCAGACTCGTGGAAAGTTGGCACCCAGATTTATTGGTCCATTTCCAGTTATGTCACGAGTAGGTACTATTGCATATCTGTTGGAGCTACCCCCTGAATTGTCAGACGTGCACAACGTGTTTCATGTTTCACAGTTACGGCGATGCATATCACCGCCTGAGAAAAAGGCTGATATGAAAGAAATAGAGTTGGCAAAGGATTTAACATATTAAGAGAGGCCAGTTAAAATTTTTGATCAGATGGAAAGAGTCACTCATAGTAAAGCAAGGAAGTTTTACAAAGTCCAATGGAAGCATCACACAGAGTCAGAATCGACATGGGAATCAGAAGAATTTCTAAGGGCACATTATCCAGAATGGTTTTCCCTAGCAACCGAATCTCGAGGACGAGATTCATTCTAAGTGGGGGAGGTTTTTGACAGCCTTGTTTATGCCCCCTCTTCTTTGCCTGATTTTCAGTTGGTTTGCTTGTGAAGTTTGGAGTTTTTGAATCTTTCATTTGGACTTAACCACTTGGGTACCCCTTGACTTTCACCCAAGTGCTTCATCTCCCTCTCAAACCATCACTCCATCTCTGGTTCATCTCAAAATATCCTTTGGAATATTTTTCTTTAATGAAAAATATTCATTTTCCCCTCCAAAACCCTAGCTAGCTCAATGTGCTCCAAAGCAACCCCAATTTTTCTTGCCCATAAAATCCTAAGAAAAATTCCAATTATTCTTTGAACCCTAGGGCACCTTTCTGAGCAAAAATATTTCATCACTTTTTGGAATATTTTGGCTACAGAAAATATTTTCATTTCTGGACAGAAATGGTAGTTTCTATAGCAACTACCATTGTACTAGCACCATTGTAGCTGGTTTTTCTTGTGCATCTTCACCTTAGTAAATGTTGGCTAGCCTCCAAAGCCCAGCCCTCAACTCCCAGTGGTTTGACCACAGTAGACCTTCAAAGTTACTGTCCAGAAACTTACCTGGAGTGTAAACTCATTTCTACTGCACCTGAAACCCAACCCAAGCCTGGCAACACTCAAAACTAGCACGGACTACACCCCAGACATGAAGTTTGCGCTTAGGTTGGCCTGAGGTCATAGTTCATGCGGTGTCCGCGTTCGTGCAGGCGTGTTGGCATGCAAAACACGCGCTCTGAGTGCCACCAAGAGTTCTGTTGCGCGCGTGCTCGCTGCCCAGCCTGCCCGAGCGTGCCAAACCGCGCCACCATCACCGTCTCTACTCACTTAACTCTGCCCTGGCACTCGTCGACGCCGAAGCTCTGCGCAGCGGGCACGGGCATGGTCCGGCCAACGCCACAGTGTGCAGTGCACTGTGTTGGTCGTCTTCCTTTCTCCCCTGTGCTCGTTCGCGCTCGCCAACAGTCCTCGCGTGAGCTACATCTTATTCCCCCTCTCTCGCTGATGTCGTTCGTCGTCGGGCACCGTGGACAGGTGAACTCCGGTGGAGCACAAACCCCCCTCGCCGCTCGCCTATAAATACGGCCACCCCCAGCCTCCTCGAGCACCTCACTCCACTCCCAGACACCCCACGAGCTAGTAGAAAGCCGTAGCCCGGCCGGGCAGGCCACGGGCTGCCGTCCCTGAGCTCGAGCTCGCCGGCGATCCCCTCGGGTCATCCCCGCAGCTCCAGCCCTTCCCAGTCCAGGGAAACCCTTCCAGGGCCTCCCCCACTCTCCGGTGGTGTCGTTCTACCCGGCTGGAGCCCCTGGAGTCGGCCCTAGCCGCCGCCGTCTTCGTCTCCAGCGACCGCTGCTCTCTGCCTCCGCTGGAGAGGCTGTTTCCAGTGCCTCCAGACCACCCCTAGTCATCCTACGGGTATGGGCAGGTGCGCCTTCGTCTTCTCTCTCCATCCCTCCCTCTCGTTTTGACCCAAGAGCCCTCGCCGCCGGTGTGCGCTCCGGCGAAGCCTCGCCGCTCTCTGTTTCCCTCTCCCCCTCCTCCTCACCTGACTAGCGGGGCCCGCTAGTCAGCCACTCTGTACGCGCGTGAAGCGGTATGAGTGGTGGCGCCCTGGGCTTTTACGCTTTCGACGTCACCCCCCCAGTCTGTTTATTTTTATTTCAAATTTCATTTAAATACAGAGAGTTTCAAATGGCCAGAACTTTTTATCTATAAGTCCAAATGCATTGATTCTTTTTGCATTGTGTTCTTTGTCCAAAAATCTAGCAGCTCACCAAAGTTGGGATTTTTCCCTGCTGTCTAGATTTTCTGGTGAATATCACAAGGTTTCTTGATAATTTCTTTTTGTCCTTCTATTTATTTTCAGAAGACGAGGCTTGTCTTGAGGATTACTAGGAGGTTTGTGAACCTCATCTGCACTAAGTCAAGCCACAACAACATTTTCATAGTGCCACTACAATATTTGTGATTTTCTACTTGAACAAATGATTATACATACATTTAAATTATTAATATGTTAATTATCTTCTGTTAGATGCTTGTTAAAGTAAATATGCTTGATTTACAGAAAGTTTGAAGTGAACTTAGTTGGTAAACGAACAATGATTTAGATATTGTGTGACGAAAGATAATATGGTTATGGATATAAATAATTAGTGAGATTATTTTCTTGCATGAGTAAAAGTGATAAATTTGCTAGAAAAGATTCTGGTTGAAGTAAGGTTTGATCTTAACCAGAGAAGTATCACGAGTTGTTGATGCTCAGTGTGAGCATAGTTGACTCAGTCATTTCCATTGATATGTGATGCATATGTTGGTGATGCATGTCATGGCATTATGACGTCGGTTATTTTCACTTTAAGTTGAACCTGTTAATAACTCAACTGGAATATGTTGTTGACCGAGTCATGGTGCCGCTGATTCGAGTCCTTCCCAGTGCAACCACGTTTGCCGGTATGGGACGGCCTTTATTCGTTTCATTGTCATGCCTCTGGTCGGTGCCTCCATCTAGGGAAGGTTATGGGCGTGTTTTACCCTGGCCCGGTAAGCAGGCATAACCTTGCGAGCCCGTTGTTAAGTTTTTGGTACCGGGTCCCCGTGCGGGATCGTGGCCACGACGGTCTTTGTTGTGTCTTTGGTAGACACGGGTCCACCCAGGACTAGCTCGATGGGAGTGAGTCGGAGTGGTCGGGAGAGTGTCATGGCAATGGAGGGATTTCTTCGGAATGCCATTGGTCCACCCGAATGGGAGTGCAAGGCCATGGGTTCCGTGGTGTGGGTCCAGTGCGCTCCCTCTGCAGAGTGTATTAATTTATCGATAGCCGAATCCCTGGTTAAGGACACGCTCGAAAATAGGTCACACCATGGGTCAACATTTAATGAATTTTGCACACTAAGTATGAAGTTGGCATTGTGTTGGTGGCGGGAAGGCCATCGTGTTGATTTGGACTAGATGTTGGTCGTGGTTGTGATCATCGTAAGGATCATTGGCCAAATATTGGTCGTGGTTGTGATTGCCGTAAGGATCATGGGCCAAATACTGGTCATGGTTGTGATTGCCGTAAGGATCACGGGCCAAATATTGGTCGGGGTTGTGATCGCCGTAAGGATCATGAGATGTCTCTGGGTTGGCGTCTTTGTGATCCTGGAATGATCATGGTTGGTAAGCCAGTCTGAGGGACGATTATGACAAGAGCATCATCACAGCATGTTGGATATATTGTTTCATTATTATTAATTGGTCAATTGTCATGATATTGTTTTGTCATTTTGTTAATGCTTGTTGTGAGCTTGCAAGTACATTCAATGTACTGACCAGGCGTGTCATGCTAGATTTCAGGAAAGTTCCATTGGAGAGGAGTGCTATCCGAGTCTAGATCGTGTCCACATCGGTGTCCCTGTGCTATGGAGTTCCGCTACGACGTTGTTCCGCTACCGTGTAGTTGTCGTGATCGAGGGCCCTTTATGTTCCGCTACATGTTGCTCAGCCGCACCGTTTATATTACAACAGACAACTGTTGTAATATAAACTCTGATCTGCTAGCATCAATAAAGCGGTTGTTTTCTGTACCAAGATGTGTGCCAGAAGACAAGGTCTCTGGGCTGGCAATGCATGGTAAACCGGTTGCTTCGAGCCGGGGTGCCACATAACCAGAATGGCAAAATAGTCATTACAGGGTGATTAGACAATTGCACATCTATCATACCAAACTCTGCTAGTTAGGACAAACATGCATTAAATGCACTGCTAGGTGTCGTGTCATGGGTGAACCCCGGCAAGGGTGCTGCACCGCTAACCCACCTACCTCTTATTAGCATGACACGCGATTAGGATGGGTGTCCAAAAAGGTAATCCTCGTTCACAGCAAGCCAACACATATGGCTTGCCTCCATCTAATCACATGCGGGCTCGACACCTCACTAACGAACGACCAACTATCCAGAGAGGTGGAGCGCTAGCGATTGGTGGCAAGTCCGTGCCTGAGGGTCTTGCCGGGTAGTGACCTGCCGGCTTGCTTTTGTCGGGTGTTGGTTGATTCCGTTGTGGATCTTGTGTCTTGCTCCAAGCTTGGGCCTTGTTAGTGTGCCCCTTTATCTCACGAAGAGCATCTTCTCTGGTTTTGTTGTTTTGTGAAACTTGATTTCCGTCGAAGGATCTGTAAATCATCTATGCATAAGTTAGGGCAGCAAACACCCTTGTTTGTTGCACTGACCATAGGCTTCGGAGTGGCATTTCCGTAGGATTTGTTCCTATTCAGGCTCAAGTATACAACGTCTAATAATACCAGCTACTCCTTTATAAAGATGTTGGTCGTCCCAAAAGTAATGTCTTAAATCAAAGAAGATTTTTTTTCTTTTGTTGGATGTAAAACTAGGTGATATAAATCTAGCCACAATATAATTAGCATAATAGGCATACCAAGGAGTATTATGAGAAGCATTTATGATTGCTAGTTGTTCATCGGGGAAGCTATCATCAATAGGTACTGGGTCATCAAGAATATTTTCTAACCTAGACAAGCTATCAGCTACGGGGTTCTCACACTACTGCAGGATGCTGCTAACGCCACACTACGATTAAAGACCCTTCGACGAAACTATGTGCGATGCAATAATTGCAAAAGGTGGTGTAAAAAACCCATCAAAAAGGTGCAAAACGTTTGTGATGATGGGTGCATCAAACACAGTTTAGATTTTTGTTGCGTGTGTGATGCAGGACATATGGTTCAGTTAAATTAATTGTTTGCAATGAGGGGGAACAAAAGAAATGGGCTGCCAGATGAAGGTGTGTGCGATATACAACATATGCTTCACTAGGATGAACTGTTTGTGATTAGGCAACACAAAATAAACGGTCAGCCAGATCAAGGTGTGTGCGATATACGACATGCGGTTCACTCGGATGAACTGTTTGCGTTGAGATAAGAGAACAGAAATGGTTCAATATAACAAGATGTGTGTGATATGCGGCAAACAGGTATGTAATCAGAAATGTGTGTGAAGACCGATAATAACACAGACGATTGCTTCTAGTAAGATGTGCTCTGTCTACACAACATCTATTGGCCATTGGGGGACAGGCAGTCATCCGGATACACCATAAGGATGCGAAGAGGCATCCTATATCAACAAGGACTGGCTGTTCAACTAGTAGCTCATGTAAGAGAACTATCAAGTTAAGTGTGCTCAGGCTAGAGCAGCCATCAGATCTGTGACTGGATGGGAAGTTGTGTTGATGTTAAATTAACTGATAGCACGGGTCATATCTGTCAAATTAAATGACTGATATGACCCATCCCATGAGTTAATTTAACCCCGAGGTCCGTGTTTTTTTTTCATTTTTTAAAACAATGTTAAAGAATGTCTACCATTTTACTTTTTCACAATGTGCAATACGTGGCATACAGTTGATCCATCTGACCTGTTCGTGATGGGATAAGCCGTGTGTGTTGTGGGCAAACACTTGCTAGTGTACAACCGTTTGCGATTGTCTAATTCATCACCGACGGGTTCCCTAGTGTGGTATGTGTACATCTCATCATCATCTACTTCTTGTGCTAGCTCGATCTTCCTTTTATGCTAAGTTTCCATTAATTGATGGTGTTTTATGAACACGCCACCGTTTCCCGCCCTTTCCTTACCTGTTTCTTGCCACCCAGCAATATTGCGCATAAACTTAGGCGGCGCGCGACACACGGAGGCAACAAGCACAACCTATAGCAGATCCAACTTTTCCAAGCATGCCAACCCACCAAAGCGCCGCCTCTGCCATCAACCTCATCGATGAGGAAAACCAGAAGGTGCCACGGCCCGTTGAGGCCGCGGCGCTCCCCGGCAATGTGATGGACGACGCCGTGATGCGCGTCATTTCCAGGGTTGAGCAGACCCTTGGCGCATGGTGCTTCTGTGCTGTGGATCAAGATAGGCATGTCAGCGCCGAGAGGCTGCAGCTCGCGGACAACATGATCAATGGCGCGCCACAGAGCAAGCTAGGCGCGCTCGTGCCAATAGGCTCCGGCTCGCCGCACGGTGAGACCGTTGGAGCGCCGCAGAGCGAGAGGTGCTGCGCGCCGCACAACAAGAGCGGATCCAGCGGTGCTTGCCTGCTGTCGACAGGGCGCAACTGGGTACATGTCCCATCAGTACCCCCATTCCTTGCCAAGAGTGGGCACATGCCCTCTGTAACGTACTGGCACCATAGGTCGGCCGTGCCATACTTGCACCGGACACCCGCCATGCCGTTCGCATGGGTCGCGCCATTCGCCTTGTCCGTGGCCCGCTCGATGCCAACGCGCTGGTCGGTAGGCTCGACCGCCTCCATGGCCCAGGTGTCCAACTGGGCACAGTAGAGGAACATGGTTGTCGCATCCTCGAGGTGGTGATCTCCGATGAAATAGCCAACTTGGAGCTTGAGATCGCGCTCCAGATGTCCCGCGAGCGTGTCGACCGCTTGGATGAACGCCTGCACGAGTTCCAGCAAAGCCAAGAGCTACCGTAGGCAAGGGCTGCTGCTAATTGTCTCATGGATGCATTCTATTTTGTTGAGTCGTTTTGACGTGGATAGCTATGTATTCACAGCGATCATAGTATTGCTCTGTTTCAATGTGTGTACTCTATTTTCCGTTCTTATATGTTCTGTTTCAATGTGTGTTTATACGCTTTCCATTCTGTATATGTTGATGATAACAGCTAGATTCAAATTAGTATACAAAAATAGATAGAAAATGGAATTCATAATATAATATATATATATATATATATTAATTGTTCATTAGTTCATCACAGAATATATATAATATCATCAAATATACGTGATGATACTTAACTATTAGGTACAATGCATAAAATTGAAAACAAACAATATTAAAACTAATAATCCCTCCTGGGTCCAGTATTATGGCAGCCCCTCGCCAGCAGCTCCCTGGTGCGCGGCGTCTTCCCAGCGCGGAGGTAGTACTCCGCCTCCTCCGGCTTGCAGCGCTTGACGTACTGATCTTCCTCTTGCAAGCGTACGAGTGCGAAAAATCTTGCCATTTGGTTGGGTGCCCACCGGAGCTCCTCGTCGGTGGCACGCTGGAGCTTATCGTCCCACCTCCATGCAGGGATGAGGCGCCTAGCACCCTTGGCCTTCCTCGCGAAGTACCCGCCTTTGTACACCTCCTCTGCACAATGACGCGCCCGCCCCCAAAGCTACATTGCCTCCTATTTCCAGGCGGCATCACAGGCTTTACAGGCTGCCTGGTACCTGGCATCCTCCTCCGCCATCTCCTTCTTGAAAGTCACCTGCCTGGCTTTCTCAGCCGGCGGCAGCGACTTCCAAAGACAAAAATCATATTGGCCCCAAAACCAATCCAAAGTTGGGGGGTCCGGCACAACCTCGTCCGGTGGCACATAGATGTCCTCGTCGCTGCTCTTCGAGTGAGCGTCCTCAGGGGACAGCGACTCCTCATCGGCACGTGGGTAGACCGGCGGCGCCATGTCAGAGATTTGAGAGAGAGTGAGAGAGGGGGCAGGCAAGGGGAGGATGTAGATGAGAATGTAGGCGGGGCGATGTGAGCAAGGTAGTATCTATTGGCAGCAGGAATCTAGATCGACGGGAACAGTACACGCGCCGGTCGCTGCAATTTACGAGTACTGTAGTTTGAATTACACACAATTCCTGCAGCAAAATCCGTGTGTGAACATAATACCTAACGGTTCCCAATGCAGAGCCATGTCTGATTAATAACGCCCGCCACTCACCTTCCAAACCTCGAGGCGCGAAATAGAGTGCCAATCGTTTGTAGTCGGTTGTCTTGCTAGATTTTACATTTTCTTTTTTGAACAACAGATGTTTAGATCGTCTAATGATTTTTTAACTCGCACACAAGTACACAAATATGATATTTCTAACCGTTATGGTTAGCCGTTGCATGTAGATGTAGTTCAAATTTGAATTACAGTAATTAAATGGCTAGAAAATCACTTAAATGTCTTCAAAAGTTCAAATGACCCCTGAAATTTTCAAAATTTTCACATGACACTTGTATTAGTGCATGTTACATGTAGAAAAAAATTGAAGGCTGTAAGAGGAATTTATCTCCCGTTCGTCATCGAACATGCATTGTTCCCTCTCAGAACCACGAGCCTTCTAGTGAGTTGCTCCGGTTTCTGAGGGGTTTGTGTCCAAACTTTTGTCAAACAAGCCAATTTTTTTACCACATCATTTTGGTGGCATGACATTACATCAAGCAAGGTTTCATGTTTTCTTATATTTTTTATTTTTGTGGAACTAATGCCATGGCACTCCATGCATGTGTCCATGCCGTGAGACCAATATGTTTGAAAATTCCTTCTAATTTATTGCACATGGAATTAAGCCGCACACAAGTACACAAATATGATTTTTCAAACTGTTATGGTTAGCCATTTCATGTAGATGCAGTTCAAATTTGAATTATGGTCATTAAAGGGCTAGAAAATCACTTAATTGTCTTCAAAAGGTCAAATGTCCCCTGAAATTTTCCAAATTTTCACATGACAGTTGTATTAGTGCACGTTACACATAGAAAAAATTTGAAGGCCGAAAGAGGAAGCTATTTCCCGTTCGTCATCAAACATGCATTGTTCCCTCTCGGAACCACGAGCCATCTAGTGAGTTGCTCCAGTTTGTGAGCGGTGTGTGTGTCCAAACTTTCGTCAAACTGGCCAATTTTTTTACCACATCATCTTGGTGGCATGAAATTACATCAAGCAAGGTTTCATGTTTTTCTGATCATTTTTTAGTTTTTTTGAATTAAAATGCCATGGCACTCCATGCATGTGTTCTTGTCGTGAGACTAATATATTTGAAAATTCCTTCTAATTTACTACACAACGAATTAACTCGCACACAAGTATACAAATATGATTTTTCAGACTGTTATAGATAGTCGTTGCATGTAGATGTAGTTCAAATTTGAATTACGATCATTAAATGGCTAGAAAATCACTTAAATGTCTTCAAAAGGTCAAATGACCCCCTGAAATTTTCCAAATTTTCACATGACAGTTTTATTAGTGCACGTTACACGTAGAAAAAAAATTGTAGGCCGTAAGAGGAAGCTATCCCCCGTTCATCATTGAACATGCGTTGTTCCCTCTCGGAATCACGAGCCTTCTAGTGAGTTGGTCCGGTTTGTGAGGGGTGTCTGTGTCCAAAATTTTGTCAAACAGGCCTATTTTTTACCGCATCATCTTGGTGGCATGACATTACATCAAGAAAGGTTTCATGTTTTTCTAATACTTTTTTAATTTTTTGGAATTAAAATGCCATGGAACTCCATGCATGTGTCCATGCCGTGAGACCAATATGTTTGAAAATTCCTTCTAATTTACTGCACATGGATTTAACTCGCACACAATTACACAAATATGATTTTTCAAACTGTTATGGTTAGGCGTTGCATGTACATCAAGTTCTAATTTGAATTACGGTCATTAAATGGCTAGAAAATCACTAAAATGTCTTCAAAAGGTCAAATGACCCCTGAAATTTTTCCAAATTTTCACATCACAGTTGTATTAGTGCGTGTTACACATAGAAACTTTTTGAAGGCCGTAGGAGGAAGCTATCTCCCGTTCATCATCAGACATGCATTCTTCCCTCTCGTAACAATAAGCCTTATAGTGAGTTGCTCCGGATTATGATGGGTGTGTGTCCAAACTTTCGTGAAACATGCCAAATTTTTCACCACATCATCTTGGTGGCATGACATTACATCAACCAATGTTTCATGTGTCTCTGATCTTTTTTAATTGTTTGGAATTTAAATGCCATGGCACTCCAAGCACGTGTCCATGCCGTGAGACCAATATGTTTGAAAATTCCTTCTAATTTACTGCACATGGAATTAACTCGCACACAAGTACACAAATATGATTTTTCAAACCGCTATGGTTAGCCGCTGCATGTACATGTAGTTCTAATTTGAATTACGGTGATTAAATGGATAGAAAATCACTTTAATGTCTTCAAAAGGTCAAATGACCACTGAAATTTTCCAAATTTTCACATTATAGTTTTATTAGTGCATGTTACACGTAGAAAAAAAATTGAAGGCCGTAAGAGGAAGCTATCCCCCGTTCGTCATCAAACATGCATTGTTCCCTCTCGGAACCACAAGCCTTCTAGTGAGTTGCTCTGGTCTGTGAGGGGTGTGTGTCCAAACTTTCGTCAAACATGCCAAATTTTTTACCACATCATCTTGGTGGCATGACATTACATCAAGCAAGGTTTCATGTGTTTCTGATTAATTTTTATTTTTTTTGAATTTAAATGCCATGGCACTCCATGCATATGTCCATGTCGTGAGACCAATATGTTTGGAAATTCTTTCTAATTTACTGCCATGGAATTAACTCACACAGAAGTACGCAAATATGATTTTTCAAACCGTTATAGTTAGTCGTTGCATGTAGATGTAGTTCAAATTTTTATTACGGTCATTAAATGGCTAGAAAATCACTTAAATGGGTTAAAAAGATCAAATGACCCCTGAAATTTTCAAAATTTTCACATGACAGTTGTATTAGTGCACGTTAAACGTAGAAAAAAAATTGAAGGCCGTAAGAGGAAGCTATCTCCCGTTCGTCATCAAACATGCATTGTTTCCTCTCGGAACCATGAGCCTTCTAGTGAGCCGCTCCGTTTTTGTGAGGGATGTGTGTCCAAACTTTCGTCAAATAGGCCAAAATTGTTACCACATCATCTGTGGCATGACATTACATGAAGCAAGGTTTCATGTTTTTCGGATCTATTTTTAAATTTTTGGAATTAAAATGCCATGGCACTCCATGCATGTGTCCACGCCGTGAGACCAATATGTTTGAAAATTCCTTCCAATTTACCGCACATGGAATTAACTCACACACAAGTACACAAATATGAATTTTGAAATTGTTATGGTTAGCCATTGCATGTGCATCTAGTTCTAATTTGAATTATTGTCATTAAATGGCTAGAAAATCCCTTAAATGTCTTCAAAAAGGCCAAATGACCCCTAAAAATTTTCCATTTTTCACATGATAGTTGTATTAATGCACGTTACACATAGAAAAAATTTGAAGGCCGTAAGAGGAATCTATCTCCCGTTCATCATCAAACATGCATTGTTCCTTCTCGGAACCATGAGCCTTCTAGTGAGTTGCTCCAGTTTGTGAGGGGTGTGTGTCCAAACTTTCATCAAACATACCAAAATTTTTACCACATCATCTTAGTGGCATGACATTACATCAACCAAGGTTTCATGTGTTTCTGATCTTTTTTTATTTTTTTGGAATTTAATTGCCATGGCACTCAGTGCATGTGTCCATGCTGTGAGACCAATATGTTTGAAAAATCCTTCTAATTTACTGCACATGGAATTAACTCGCACACAAGTACACAAATATGATTTTTCAAACTATTGTGGTTAGCCGTTGCATGTACATGTTGTTCTAATTTGAATTACGGTCATTAAATGGCACGAAAAGCACTTAAATGTATTCAAAAGGTCAAATGACCCCTTAAATTTTCCAAATTTTCACATGACTGTTGTATTAGTGCACGTTACACGTAGAAAAATAATTAGGCCGTAAGAGGAAGCTATCTCCCGTTCGTCATCAAACATGCATTGTTTCCCCTCGGAACCACGAGCCTTCTAGTGAGTTGCTCCGGTTTGTGAGGGGTGTGTGTCCAAATTATGTCAAACAGGACAATTTTTTTACCACATAATCTTGCTGGCATGACATTACATCAAGCAAGGTTTCATGTTTTTTCTGATCATTTTTGAAAATTTTGGAATTAAAATGCCATGGCACTCCATGCATGTGTCCATGCCGTGAGACCGATATGTTTGAAAATTCCTTTTAATTTTACTGCACATAGAATTAACTCGCACACAAGTACACAAATATGATTTTCAAACCGTTAAGGTTAGCTGTTGCATGTACATGTAGTTCTAATTTGAATTTCGGTCATTAAATGGCTAGAAAATCACTTAAATGTCTTGAAAAGGTCAAATGACCCCTGAAATTTTCCAAATTTTGACATGACGGTTGTATTAGTGCAACTTACATGTAGAAAAATTTTGAAGGCCGTAAGAGGAAGCTATCTCCCGTTCGTCATCGAACATGCATTGTTCCCTCTCGGAACCACAAGGCTTCTAGTGAGTTGCTCCGGTTTGTGAGGGGTGTGTGTCCAAACTTTCGTCAAACATGCCAAGTTGTTTACCACATCATCTTGGTGGAATGACATTACATCAACCATGGTTTCATGTGTTTTTGATCTTTTAAAAAAATTGGAATTTAAATGCCATTGCACTCCATGGTTAATTATGTCATAGCCATTAGACCAATATGTTTGAAAATTCCTTCCAATTTACTGCACATGGAATTAAATCATACACAAGTACACAAAATGTGACTTTTCAAACCGTTATGGTTAGCTGTTGCATGTACATGTAGTTCAAATTTCAGTTACGGTCATTAAATAGCTAGAAAATCAGTTAAATGTTTTAAAAGGTCAATTGACCCCTGAAATTTTCCAAAATTTGACATGACGGTTATATTAGTACTACAAATTTTCTCATACATTTAAAACACCATCCATTGCCACTTTATTCCAACTTCGTCTTCCATAGCTAATAATGTCAGTAATCCGACTCAATGCCACATTGATCTAGCGTGTAACACCTCATATCACTTTGCGGCCTCACACACGGTATTCCCACGGGTGTCGCCTTACCTTTGCCCGGGACCGTTTGCGCCTTTTCGCACACGTATATGATAGTGTCGCTAGCATCCATATGATAAGGAGCCCGGGATGACATGGCTAGTCGTAAACCCAAAGTGGCACAAACTTACGAGGATGTGCATCGATGACCCAAAGATCGAACATGTCGGTCATCATGAAAGTGAATCCAGTGCTGTAGCACTGGGCTAGCAGACTCGTGAACCGGCTGTAGCGGCTAACAGACTCAGATTCATCGCGTGACATTTCCCCGAAGGGACATGTCACGCCCAAGATGCAACCCTATCCTAAAGGAACTCGAAGGTCCCACCAAGGATAGAAGCGCATCTTGAAGACGCTTTTGCAAGGTGGATATCATTACATCAACATTACATAATAGATGGGGATACATACAATAGGCATACAATGCCACACGAATACAACATCATCATACATAAGAGCATCATCCGACTACGGATGAAACACAAACAAAAACTCAATCGACATCCACCCTGCTAGCCCAGGCTGCCGACCTGGAACCTATCCCCTGATCGAAGAAGAAGCAGAAGAAGAACTCCAAACAAGCAACATCGCTCTCGCGTCATGATCATCGCATAACCTGTACATGCAACTGTTGTTGTAGTAATCTGTGAGCCACGAGGACTCAGCAATCCCATTACCATGGGTATCAAGACTAGCAAAGCTTAACGGGAAAGGAAGGGGTAAAGTGGTGAGGTTGCAGCAGCGACTAAGCATGATATGGTGGCTAACATACGCAAATGAGAGCGAGAAGAGAAACAAAGGAGCAGTCGTCAACTAGTAAAGATCAAGAAGTGATCCTGAACTCCTACTTACGTCAAACATAACACAGAAACCGTGTTCACTTCCCGGACTCCGCCGAGAAGAGACCATCACGGCTACACACGCGGTTGATGCGTTTTAATTCAGATCTGGTGTCAAGTTATCTACAATCGGACATTAACAAATTCCCATCTGCCACATAACCGCGGGCACGGCTCTCGAAAGTTTATACCCTGCAGGGGTGTCCCAACTTAGCCCATGACAAGCTCTCGCGATCAACGAAGGAATAGACCTTCTCCCAGGAAGACCCGATCAGTCTCGGAATCCCGGTTTACAAGACATTTCAATAATGGTAAAACAAGACCAGCAAGACCGCCCGATGCGCCGACATCCCGATAGGAGCTGCACATATCTCGTTCTCAGGGCAACACCGGATGAGCAATCCGTACAACTAAAACCAGACCTCAAGTTTCCCTGAGGGGGCGCTGCAAAGGGCTCTAGTTCGGACCAGCACTTAGACAAGCACTGGCCCGGGGGGGCTAAAATAAAGATGACCCTCGGGTTGGCCGACCCAAGGGAAGGGGATAGGTGGTGGTGAGGCAAATGGTAAAACCAAGGTTGGGCCTTGCTGGACAAGTTTTATTCAAAGCGAACTGTCAGGGGGGCCCATAAATCACCCGACCGCGTTAGGAACGCAAAATCCGGGAACATAACACCGGTATGACGGAAACTAGGGCGGCAAGAGTGGAACAAAACACTAGGCATAAGGCCGAGCCTTCCACCCTTTACCAAATATATAGATGCATTAATAATATAAAAGATATTGTGATATCCCAACATAACCCTGTCCACCATGGAGCAATCTTCAACTTCACTTGCAACTAGCAACGCTATAAGAGGGGCTGAGCAAAGCGGTAACATAGCCAAACAACGGTTTGCTAGGAAGGGTGTCAAAGGTTAGAGGTTCATGGCAATTTGGGGAGGCTTGAAGAACAAGTTATAGGAAGCGCAGCAAAGCGATAGAACGAAGCAACTAGCATAGCAATGATAGTAGTGAGATCCAGGGTAGCGGTCATCTTGCCTGAAATCCCGCTAGGAAGAAGAACGAGTCCATGAAGAAGATGAAGCCACGAAGACGAACCACACGTAGATGAACGAATCCTCACGATCGCAACGAAACAGGAACTATCGAGAAGAAGCACACAACATAGTAAACACACCACACATGAACAAGGCATGATGCACAACAAGCATGATGCATGACCAAGCTACATGAAGCTACTCATGGCAAGAGATGATGCAAACAAGAACAACACAACAAGGCAAGTTTAAATGAGGCCGGAAACAACATATAACAATTCCGGTAAGTCCTCATATGCAAATTTCGAAATGGGTCCAGAACTGAATAAACATTAATTTGAAGTTGTTAAACAGCAAGTTAAAGTGCACCAAGAGGATCTACACGAAATTCTAGTCAAGTTACATATAAAGTTCATTAGATTCGGAGCTACGGCCTAGAAGATATGAGCAAAACAAGTTAAGCATGGCATCGATGCAAAATGCATACAAACATCAAGCAAACACAGCAAAACAAGGATGCAACATGATAATATGGAACTACATGCAAAATCAAGCAAGTTTCATATAGAGAACACTCAAAACGGAGCAACGGTTCAACACATACACTCTATACAAGTCATAGCAACAATCTGTCCATAACAGCAACTAGGCATCTTACAAGCATCAAAACAACATGCTACAGCACCCCAACATAAGAACAAAAGGCATGAGCATGATGTACAGGTAAAGGACAACAAAACATGAACACTGAGCTATCTCCAGAAACTACTAGAACATGCTCAAAAGGACATGGGAAGATTGCAAATAATAATAGTTTCAGACTTTAGCAGAAATAACATCAGGTTGCAATGTTTAGAGCTATCAAACAACATGTTACAGGAACTTAACATGGCAAACAAAGGCATGGCATGATACTACTAAATGCATAGAACAAAAGTCCCTTACTGAACATGAGCCAAAAGGGCACGGAAAATATGATGGCACCCATGTAAACATGGCAAGTTATATTACAGATTCATACATGGCAGGAACAACAATAAGTATGCATGTTGGTGAGCTTGAACCACTCACCACAGAGCAATACATGGCATGGCAAGGCAACCAACAGTAAGAATATATGTTTATGAAGCTAAGCATGGCAATAGCAAGGTCATAGGGTGCATGGATCACTAGGAAAACACATGGAAGCAACTGAACTTAATGTAAACAGGCTGACAGCAACATTATGAAGCAACTTTAGAGCAAGATTACAACAAGCTACAGTAACCTATAAATGCAACCAGGGGCATGAATGGATAGAGCAAGACATGTAGATCAAAACATGTTTATAGAGCATCTCCAGATTATGCATAGAATGATTAGTAGCAACATGTTTATATAGCATGATGAAATAACAGATTCAGCCTAGCAAAATAGCAACAGCAAGTACACTACTTAACAAGCTTGATGCACTCAACGCACAACTCACAAAAATACATGGTAAGCACCTCTGGAAAGATGGCATAGCATAGATCAAAACACATGTAGACATCAACATCATAGGATGCACACATCAATCATGGCAAAAATGACAAATGAGCAAGTTATAACAGTTTCAGCAGATTAACATCAACATGCACTCTTCCAACAGCATTTTTGGGCATCAAGATGAGCTCAAATGAAAATGATGCAATGGAATGTAATGAAGTACTCGTCGAGACAAACAATTGACATATTACACGCACGAAACGGAGCTACGGATGCAAAGATACAATGCGATGAACATAGCATGATTATGCTAAAATATTCGGGACTTAGTGGATAAACGGGGTCAACCTGTTCGCACGGATATCGAGGATCGCCGGAGTGGTTCGTCGGAGAAGAAGCAGACGGCGGCCGGAGCTCGTGGGCTCGCCCGAGAAGCTCGGTTCGCCGGATCTGGCCCTCCCGCGACCGGATCTGGCCGGGGAGGAGGAGAGAGGCGCGGGGGCGCCAGAGCGGACGGCAGCGGAGGAGGGCGGCACCTGAGCTCGGCAGCGGAGGCGGCGGGGTCGCGGGAGAGGGAGGCGGCGACGGGCGACGGCAGGTCGGCGCCAGCGGGCGAAGCCGTGGCGCGGGCGCGCGGGACGGAGGGGCGGCGAGGCGGCACGCCGCAAAGCGCCGGAGACGCGGCGGCGGCGGAGCGCTGGCGGCGGAGGCGCGGGCGCGAGGTAGCGGCGGGCGCGGCAGCGCGTGGCGGGCGGCGGCCGGGCGCTGGCCGCTGATGGGCTCGGGCGGGCGAGACGGCGGCGGTGGCGGAGGCCACGTGGCGGCCTGGGAGTGGCTGAGGCGGCGGCGCGGGTGACGTGTCGCGCCCTGATTGGGCGAAACGACGTGTCCGGCGGACATGTCCGGCGCGGATGGACATGTCCGGCGGCGCGGAGGAGCTTGGCTAGGGTTTGGACTGCGGGAATTTCGGGGGAGGCCACATATTTATAGGTAGAGGGAGCTAGGAGAGTCCAAATGAGGAGCGGTTTTCGGCCACGCGATCGTGATCGAACGACCGAGAGCATGGAGGGGAGTTAGATGGGTTTTGGGGCACTTTGTAAGGGGCGTTGGGCTGCACAGAAAAGAGGCCTTTACGGTTACCCGGTTAACCGTTGGAGTATCAAACGACCTCCAAATGGCACGAAACTTGACAGGCGGTCTACCGGTGCTATACCAAGGCCACTTGACAAACCTCGGGCCATTCCGAGAACGTTTAACACCCACTCACAACAGGAGACAAAAAGGGGGACGCCGGGGAGCATAGGAGTGCCGGATTGCAAAACGGACAACGGGGAAAATGCTCGGATGCATGAGATGAACATGTATGCAACATGAGATGCACATGGTGACATGGCAACGACGGTGAATAACTGGCGGACACCTGGCGCATCGAATCCGGGGCGTTAGAACACTCCTCCGCTAACAAGAGATCTCGTCCCGAGATCTTAGGACCGAGACGGAAAGGAAAAGGGATGAGGTGAAGCAAGAACTCAAGAGAAGAAACAAAGAATCGAGAGCACTCGAGAAGAAGAGAGGAATGACGAGAATGTCGAGAATCGAAAGCTCTCGGAATCAGATAGACTATGAAACTACTCGTTCTAACCGGAGTGGATAGAATGAGAAAAGAAACGAATAAGACTGAAAGGATTTAGGCAGCACTCTGGTTGAACATGGATAGGATCGAAGCATGAACTAGAGAAGGTGGGATGATACTTGACAAGAGGAACAACACAAAGCCTCCGGAAGAATTAAAAGAATTGAATGAAAAGAACTTAGAAGGAAGGACTGAACGGAATTGTTGAGAAAATCAACAATGAAAAGAATAAGCTTCTTGTGGTCTTATGGATAACATCTCAAAATTATGAGGTGATCTCCGACCACAAACGGAAATGATTGGATAGCTGAGAAGAGTGAAGAAATGCAAAACTCCACTTCAAAAGAATACGGAGAATTAAATGCACTTCGAGATGCGAGAAGAAAAGATACTTGAACTCCACCAACAAAATCTTGATGAACTCTTGAAGAATGAATTAAATCATGAAGAACCATCGTGAAGAACTCCAGTGACAAAAAGGATGACGAGATAGAATGAAGGATGAAAGAATAAGATGAGCCTTGCGGTGATTTAGATGGAGGTTCCGACGAGATGGCAGAGGAAAATGAACTCCGGAAAAGAAAAGATGAAAGCACTTGGAACTAGAATTTATTCATCAAGAACAAACTCCAAAGGAAGGGATAGCTCACTTGGATGAAATAAGAATAAGATTTATTGTATGCTTATCCTTCATCAAATTAAATTGATGACAAGCAATGGATTTTTGCATACTACTTATTCTTCTTGAAAAATGATTGAGAAGTGACATATCGCAAACTTGAGAAGGTCTTCATGAACCATCAGTAGGATTGAAAGAACGAATGGATTAATATGATAATCAAGGATAAAGAATCTTGCATGAACCACCGTAAGAATTCGGAAATGACTGACAAACGCGAATGAATGACTGGGAAGAATTAGAAGAACAAATAAGCTAGAGGGGGTTTAGATGCAAAAGAATAAAGAGATCATGAACTGATTAAGGAACACTTGAATGAAGCACCGGGATAAATAGAGAACGATAACTGGAATGATGGCCTCCGGATGATCGAGAGAGATAGCAACTCCTGAAATGCTCCGGATGGATGAAATGAATTTGCATGACTAGAAACAATTTGAGCGGATAGCATCAAGCTAGCGACATGAATCTTCGGGAGAACGGACACGATTTAAGAGAAATCTCTTCTTCGATCTTCAAATAATGACGAGAAACCCCACCAACATTGCTGAGCTACTCCGGGAGAATGAAAAAGAGGGAGGGTTGAACCAAAGATGAAAATAATTGAAATCGATCTTGAAAAGGCATGTGACTGATGGGATCCATTCTTATGTCACACTTGAAAAGAATTGAGAATAACTCCGGGGAATTAGAAGAGTCAGGTAAGATCCTGGGAAAAGACCTATGGGTTAGGGCCCACTAACGAGAAAAACACCGTTCGAAAAGGGATGTTGAAGGATAGATAAATGAAGCATCGGAACAATTGAAATATTTGAATGAGGTGACAACCTCGAATTAATTGGAACACAGACGAATCTCTGAGATGTCTTCCGAACTCCGGAATGATTAAATGGCGAGAGACGAATGATCAATGGGAAATATTTGAGCTGAGGGAAAGAATATGATCGACAATGAAAAATTAGAATTGAAAACACCGGAGAAGAAAAAGAGATGAAGAATGTCCACCGAGACGAGAATTCACCGGTTGAAATAATTTACGAAAGACTAAAGAGGTTCCGCACGAATGAAATAGATGGTCGAAAGAGACTCAAACTTCGGGAAGAAAAGGGGTGGGAGGGCGGGAAAACAAAGGAAACTTGGAAGGGGAACCGACGAATATCTTGAAGAGAAAACACCGGTTGAAAGAATGCAAATGCTTCGCACGAGTAGGATGGATACTCGATTACGGATTCCGGTTCTGAGAAGAAGAAGGGAGGGCGGGTGGCAAAAACAAGGACAACTTCGAACAAGGAAAACAACATCGATCGAAAAGAGCTGAGGATTGAACTTGGCAAAGATGAAGAGGCTCGAGTCAACTTGACGAGAAATGCACCGGACAAAAGAGCTGGGGAATAACGATCGGAAAACCAACTGCGTGAACCTAAAGAAAATTTTTAAGGGGAAGAGGAGTAGTTCAAAACACCTACGTCAAGATTCCTCACCAGAGCGACGAAGGGACTGAGGAGTAAAAAGAATTCCTACTCTCCGATATAACTAGACTCCGAAAACAATTTTCTTCTAGACTCAACAACGGCCAAACTACACGATCAATCAAGGGGGCTCCTAGGGTCGGTCGAGGCTCTGATACCACCTTGTCACGCCCAGGATGCAACCCTATCCTAAAGGAACTCGAAGGTCCCACCAAGGATAGAAGCGCATCTTGAAGACGCTTTTGCAAGGTGGATATCATTACATCAACATTACATAATAGATGGGGATACATACAATAGGCATACAATGCCACACGAATACAACATCATCATACATAAGAGCATCATCCGACTACGGATGAAACACAAACGAAACTCAATCGACATCCACCTCGCTAGCCAGTGCTGCCAACCCGAACCTATCCCCGATCGAAGAAGAAGCAGAAGAAGAACTCCAAACAAGCAACATCGCTCTCGCGTCATGATCATCGCATAACCTGTACATGCAACTGTTGTTGTAGTAATCTGTGAGCCACGAGGACTCAGCAATCCCATTACCATGGGTATCAAGACTAGCAAAGCTTAACGGGAAAGGAAGGGGTAAAGTGGTGAGGTTGTCGCAGCGACTAAGCATGATATGGTGGCTAACATACGCAAATGAGAGCGAGAAGAGAAACAAAGGAGCGGTCGTCAACTAGTAATGATCAAGAAGTGATCCTGAACTCCTACTTACGTCAAACATAACACTGAAACCGTGTTCACTTCCCGGACTCCGCCGAGAAGAGACCATCACGGCTACACACGCGGTTGATGCGTTCTAATTCGGATCTGGTGTCAAGTTATCTACAACCGGACATTAACAAATTCCCATCTGCCACATAACCGCGGGCATGGCTCTCGAAAGTTTATACCCTGCAGGGGTGTCCCAACTTAGCGCATGACAAGCTCTCGCGATCAACGAAGGAATATACCTTATCCCAGGAAGACCCGATCAGTCTCGGAATCCCGGTTTACAAGACATTTCGACAATGGTAAAACAAGACCAGCGAGACCGCCCGATGCGCCAACATCCCGATAGGAGCTGCACATATCTCGTTCTCAGGGCAACACCGGATGAGCAATCCGTACAACTAAAACCAGACCTCAAGTTTCCCTGAGGGGGCGCTGCAAAGGGCTCTAGTTTGGACCAGCACTTAGACAAGCACTGGCCCGGGGGGGCTAAAATAAAGATGACCCTCGGGTTGGCCGACCCAAGGGAAGGGGATAGGTGGTGGTGAGGCAAATGGTAAAACCAAGGTTGGGCCTTGCTGGACAAGTTTTATTCAAAGCAAACTGTCAGGGGGGTCCCATAAATCACCCGACCGCGTTAGGAACGCAAAATCCGGGAACATAACACCGGTATGACGGAAACTAGGGTGGCAAGAGTGGAACAAAACACCAGGCATAAGGCCGAGCCTTCCACCCTTTACCAAATATATAGATGCATTAATAATATAAAAGATATTGTGATATCCCAACATAACCCTGTCCACCATGGAGCAATCTTCAACTTCACCTGCAACTAGCAACGCTATAAGAGGGGCTGAGCAAAGCGGTAACATAGCCAAACAATGTTTGCTAGGAAGGGTGTCAAAGGTTAGAGGTTCATGGCAATTTGGGGAGGCTTGAAGAACAAGTTATAGGAAGCGCAGCAAAGCGATAGAACGAAGCAACTAGCATAGCAATGATAGTAGTGAGATCCAGGGTAGCGGTCATCTTGCCTGAAATCCCGCTAGAAAGAACAACAAGTCCATGAAGAAGATGAAGCCACGAAGACGAACCACACGTAGATGAACGAATCCTCACGATCGCAACGAAACGAGAACTATCGAGAAGAAGCACACAACATAGTAAACACACCACACATGAACAAGGCATGATGCACAACAAGCATGATGCATGACCAAGCTACATGAAGCTACTCATGGCAAGAGATGATGCAAACAAGAACAACACAATAAGGCAAGTTTAAATTAGGCCAGAAACAACATATAACAATTCTGGTAAGTCCTCATATGCAAATTTCGAAATGGGTCCAGAACTGAATAAACATTAAGTTTAAGTTGTTAAACAGCAAGTTAAAGAGCACCAAGAGGATCTACATGAAATTCTAGTCAAGTTACATATAAAGTTCATTAGATTCAGAGATACGGCCTAGAAGATATGAGCAAAACAAGTTAAGCATGGCATCGATGCAAAATGCATACAAACATCAAGCAAACACACCAAAACAAGGATGCAACATGATAATATCGAACTACATGCAAAATCAAGCAAGTTTCATATAGAGAACACTCAAAACGGAGCAACGGTTCAACACATACACTCTATACAAGTCATAGCAACAATCTGTCCATAACAGCAACTAGGCATCTTACAAGCATCAAAACAACATGCTACAGCACCCCAACATAAGAACAAAAGGCATGAGCATGATGTACAGGTAAAGGACAACAAAACATGAACACTGAGCTATCTCCAGAAACTACTAGAACATGCTCAAAAGGACATGGGAAGATTGCAAATAATAACAGTTTCAGACTTTAGCAGAAATAACATCAGGTTGCAATGTTTAGAGCTATCAAACAACATGTTACAGGAACTTAACATGGCAAACAAAGGCATGACATGATACTACTAAATCCATAGAACAAAAGTCCCTTACTGAACATGAGCCAAAAGGGCACGGAAAATATGATGGCACCCATGTAAACATGGCAAGTTATATTACAGATTCATACATGGCAGGAACAACAATAAGTATGCATGTTGGTGAGCTTGAACCACTCACCACAGAGCAATACATGGCATGGCAAGGCAACCAACAGTAAGAATACATGTTTATGAAGCTAAGGATGGCAATATCAAGGTCATAGGGTGCATGGATCACTAGGAAAACACATGGAAGCAACTGAACTTAATGTAAACAGACTGACAGCAACATTATGAAGCAACTTTAGAGCAAGATTACAACCAGCTACAGCAACCTATAAATGCAACCAGGTGCATGAATGGATAGAGCAAGACATGTAGATCAAAACATGTTTATAGAGCATCTCCAGATTATGCATAGAATGATTAGTAGCAACATGTTTATATAGCATCACGAAATAACAGATTCAGCCTAGCAAAACAGCAACAGCAAGTACACTACTGAACAAGCTTGATGCACTCAGCACACAACTCACAAAAATACATGGTAAGAACCTCTGGAAAGATGGGATAGCATAGATCAAAACACATGTAGACATCAACATCATAGGATGCACACATCAATCATGGCAAAAATGACAAATGAGCAAGTTATAACAGTTTCAGCAGATTAACATCAACATGCACTCTTCCAACAGCATTTCGGGCATCAAGATGAGCTCAAATGAAAATGATGCAATGGAATGAAATGAAGTACTCGTCGAGACGAACAATTGACATATTACACGCACGAACCGGAGCTACGGATGTAGAGATACAATGCGATGAACATAGCATGATTATGCTAAAATATTCGGGACTTAGTGGATAAACGGGGTCAACCTGTTTGCACGGATATCGAGGATCGCCGGAGTGGTTCGCCGGAGAAGAAGCAGACGGCGGCCGGAGCTCGTGGGCTCGCTGGAGAAGCTCGGTTCGCCGGATCCGGCCCTCCCGCGGCCGGATCTGGCCGGGGCGGAGGAGAGGAGGCGTGGGCGCCGGAGCGACGGGCGGCGGAGGAGGGCGGCGCCGAGCTCGGCAGCGAGGCGGGGTCGCATGGAAGGAGGCGGCGACGGGCGACGAGGGTCGGTGCCGGGCGGCGAAGCCGTGGCCGCTGGGCGCGCGGACGGAGGTGCGGCGAGGCGGCACGCCGCAAAGCGCCGGAGACGCGGCGGCGGAGGCGCGGGCGCGAGGCGGCGGCGCGCGAGCGGGCGGCGGGGCGCGGGTATGCGCGGCCCGCGACGGGCTCAAGCGGACAGGGCGGCGGCGGGTGGCGGAGGGCCACGTGGCGGCCTGGGAGTGGCAGAGGCGGCGGCGCGGGTGACGTGTCGCGCCCTGATTTGGCGAAACGACGTGTCCGGCGGACATGTCCGGTGCGGATGGACATGTCCGGCAGCGCGGAGGAGCTTGGGTAGGGTTTGGACAGCGGGAATTTCGGGGGAGGCCACATATTTATAGGTAGAGAGAGCTAGGAGAGTCCAAATGAGGAGCAGTTTTCGGCCACGCGATCGTGATCGAACGACCGAGAGCATGGAGGGGAGTTAGATGGGTTTTGGGCCACTTTGTAAGGGTGTTGGGCTGCACACAAAAGAGGCCTTTACGATTACCCGGCTAACCGTTGGAGTATCAAACGACCTCCAAATGGCACGAAACTTGACAGGCGGTCTACCGGTGCTATACCAAGGCCACTTGACAAACCTCGGGCCATTCCGAGAACGTTTAACACCCACTCACAACAGGAGACAAAAAGGGGAACGCCGGGGAACATAGGAGTGCCGGATTGCAAAACGGACAACGGGGAAAATGCTCGGATGCATGAGACGAACATGTATGCAAGATGAGATGCACATGATGACATGGCAACGACGGCGAATAATTGGCGGACACCTGGCGCATCGAATCCGGGGCATTACAGGACAGACACAGGAACGAAGAAGGACACATGCCGGCCAGCGTAAGTGTTCCGGAGCAGTAGCAAGCTACCATGGCTCAGTGGAAGCACTAGGAGACATTTCCCGGTAAGAGAGGCTACTAAGGATAAACAACTAGGTAGTCAGATCCACACATACCAAGGATTTCAATAACATACACACAATATGCTCGATATGTGCAAATACAACATGGCATCACAACATGACTCTACAACTCAAGTATTTTATTCAATAGGCTCCGAGGAGCGAGATATTACAAACATGGGTCTCATGACCCAACATTCAGAGCATACAAGTCAAAGCACAAGCGGAAGCTCAACATGTCTGAGTACAGACATCTACAAATGAAAAAGACTGAGAAGCCTCACTATCTACCCGATCCTGCCGAGGGCACCAGATCGTAGCTGAGGTAACAAGCTAAACGTCGAAGTTCACATGAAACTACTAGTGAGACGGAAGTCTCTCTGCAAAAACATAAAATAGGCAAATGTACCCAGCAAGACTTACATCAGAACTAACTACATATGCATCATTATCAACAAAGGGGTGGTGGGGTTTAGCTGCAGCAAGCCAGCTTTGACTCGGTGGCTATCCTAAACTACGACTGCAAGTAAATCTTTTGAGGTGGCGCACACGAGTCCACCTATTCACCATATCAATACACCACTATGGATCCGCTCCCGTCTCCCTACGAGAACGCCATCCATAGCACTCACGCTTATCTTGCGTATTTTAGAGTATCCACTTTCACTTGTCTATGAACTGTACAGGCAACCCAGAAGTCCTTTACCGCGGACACGGCTATTCGAATAGATGATGTTAACCCTGCAGGGGTGTACTTCTTCACACACGCTCTCGCCACTTACTGCCATGTACACGTCATGTATCTCGGCAACCTTCAAGCGGAAGCCTGGCGAGGGTGTCGGGCACGACCTGACTAACCACACAAGTTGTCGGTGTACTAAAGTAGGGGTACCTTAGTACCCCGAACTTGTGCACGGGCCGTCGCAGCAACCCGCGGCAAGGTTTGCCGGGCGTCCGCCAAGATCCTCTGAAGTTCCTATTTCACTGCCATTCAAGAACAAAGTATTAGTTGTGTTGATAAGGCCCCGGCAAGAGGAGCTTGCCGGGAAAGGACAAGGCACCGGCGAGAGAAGCTTACCGGGAAGAACAAGACCCCGGCAAGAGGAGCTTGCCGGGAAGAACGACCAAAGCACCTCAGAAAGACCCGCCGCGACGCACCACGCGCACCGGCAAGGTCCGGCGGGCGGCAAGCTTGCTGGTGCGACAAGACTACAGCCGCGGCAAGGTTGCCACTCTGCACCCAAGCTCCAAATATCCAACGACGTGTCACCCCAGACCATCCCAGAGCACGTGGCGGGCGCCAGCAGCTATGCGGGTGCGAGGTGGCGCGGTGACAAGGAGGCCATCGTGGCGATCGGTGGCGCCCCTAACGGTCGTTTCCTTGCACTGTTGGGGCGACCGGACGGGCATTAAATGCCCTTGTCCCCTACCGTCAGAGTTAGGTAGGGGACACTGTTGGTCACTGTTGTACCAACCTGCGTTTTTACCTCTTTACCCCTTTTCCTACGCTGCCACCTGTCGGTAACCCCCTTTGGACTATAAAAGGGAGGCCCATGCACACGTAGAAGGGGTTCTGCAGTTCGTAGATTCGACACCACGGCATACCCACACTCTCAAGCAAAGAACAAATACAAACACAAGGCAGCAGTAGGAGTATTATCTCTCCGGAGAGCTCCGAAGCTGGGTAAAATCCCCCGCGTGTATCCGCCTCAATCTGCTCTGCGTGCGCGCCCCGCTCCCTTGCCGGACCAGAAGGGGCCCCCTTGCCCCATAGGTGCTCGTTCCCCCACGACATCTTTGGCGCGCCAGGTAGGGGTGCGTCGAGGTCGTGCGTATCTGATTCGGCGTCTACACGCGCTACATCAACATCTTCGTCAACATGCCACCGAAGAAGAAGGCTTTGGAGGTAGCCGCTCCGTCTGCGACTGTCCTATCGCCACCGGAGCAAACGGGCGGTGGGGCGGACGCCGGGGGAGGAGCGGGCGCCGGTGGTGGCACTCACGTTGTCACCAGGTCCAAAGACAAGGCCCCGCAAGCTTCACCGTCTGGACATCCACCACGCCCCTCTCAGGAGGTGCAAGATCAACAACGCCACGGTGCCCCTAGCACCGTGCTCGCGTTGGAACAAGGCCAAGCTGGTGGGTCGCGGGACGCTCAAGGCCGACGTACGCGTCAACACGTGGGCACGAGCGCAGTGCGGTCTCCAGCGGCAAGCAGGGGGCTTCCTCGACAAGTTCTGATTCCGGCAAGGATGAACCTATAAAAAAAGAGGGGGGTTGGTTACTGGCGACTACTTTCCGGCAGAGCCGCCGCCAAGAAGGTCTCCAGGATCAACACAGAAAGCGCTGAGGAGCCGTCTGCTCCGATGAGCCCTAGGGTTTGTTTCGATGAAGCAGACGCTCCCGACAAGCTGTGTCCTGACACGCTTGCCGGGGAGCATCACGCTCCGGCAGGATCCCAGATTCTTGCCGTAGAAGCGAATGTTCCCGCAGCAGCATTCTACGCCTTTAGTCCTCGTTGTCGGAGCGTGATAACGGTATGGACTAGGTGTCATTCAAAGAAGCATAGCCTTGCCGGAATGCAGAAAACAGAAAAGCTAAGTTGCCAAAGTTTGACCATAGTCAGTTTTGAATTTTTCAGTTATATTCCTTGAACGTCCGTGCCTTGTATGGAAAACCTGTGCGCGGAGGAATCGACTCGCGGCTAAGTTGCGCCCTTGATTTGTTTTCGAGTCCGCTCAACAATACAAGCGAGCTGCAACTAGTCCCGACAAGATTTCTTGCCGGAGACAGCACCGCCAGCGGGCTGCTGATGTTCCGCACTTAGCAAGTGTGTTCGCACCGGCAAGTTCCCTAAAAGCGTAAGGATAAAAACATACAAGGGATGGAGTCAAGTAAAGGACGTAACATAGCATTGCCCAAGATAACGTTGCATCACAAAAGTAACTTATTGCGGCACTGACTGAGTTGTTCTCATAACTAAGATAACAAATGACAAGAAAAAGAGCGTATATGCGCGCGCGCACGGGCCCCGCAAATCAGCATTGCTGGGGGCTGCAAGTACCAAGATTCCTCCGCGACAAGCCAGGGTCGCCGGGGGTTGCAATATCAGATAAGTCTTTTTGTCCTTCATCATGTATCCTCTTATGGGTCGGGGGATGTGAAGCTGCGTTGCACTCCTTGAACGACCATGCCTTGTATGGAAAACCTGTGCGCGGAGGGACCGGCGTCATGGCTAAGTTGCGCCCTTGATTCGTTTCGAGTCCGCTCAACGATACAAGTGCGCTGCAACTAGCCCCGGCAAGGTTTTGTTGCGGGAGCAGACCGCCAATGGCTGTTGATGTTCCGCTTTTCAGCAAGTGTGCTTGCGCCGGCAAGGTCTCTCGAAGCGTAGGGGAAGAACATACAAGGGATGGAATCAAGTAAAGGAGATAACGTAGCGAGCAGCGCCCAGGATAAAGATGTATATTACAGTAAATAACTTGCCGCGCTCTAAGAGATTGTTCATATGACGCATCTAGCAGTGGCAAGAACAAAGAAAGGAGGAGATGAGGAAGTGTGGTTTCCTGCGCTCCCCTCTCGCCCTTCTTAAAGGAGCGAGGTGGGGGCTCGGCCGCCCCGCTCGGCGAATCAGAGCACGGGAAGAGCAGGGGGTTGGGGCCGACCCGCTGCCTCCGCCCGTGATGGCTCGGTTTCCCACTGCCGCCGTCCGCAGCCCCGAGTGCATGGGAGCCGCGTGGCGAGGATGCAGGGCTGAGGCGACAGGTGAGGCGGCCTCCCCCTCACCCCGTGATTAAGGATGGATGCCTCGAAAATCGCGCATGCCATCCACGCCTCCCACGACGCCGCAATCGACGCGTGCCATTGCGAAGGGACGCGGTGGATACGGAGTGGATTCAATGTGGACCCAGCCCGCGCGTGCCCGTGCACTGTTTTGGGCCTGGCCCAACAGCGCTCGGCACCGTGTATGGCCCAAGCCCGGGGGCTCCTGTCGGTGTACTAAAGTAGGGGTACCTTAGTACCCCGAACTTGTGCACGGGCCGTCGCAGCACCCCGCGGCAAGGCTTGCCGGGCGTCCGCCAAGATCCTCCAAAGTTCCTATTTCACTGCCATTCAAGAACAAAGTATTAGTTGTGTTGATAAGGCCCCGGCAAGAGGAGCTTGCCGGAAAAGGACAAGGCACCGGCGAGAGAAGCTTACCGGGAAGAACAAGACCCCGGCAAGAGGAGCTTGCCGTGAAGAACGACCAAAGCACCTCAGAAAGACCCACCGCGACGCACCACGCGCCCCGGCAAGGTCCGGCGGGCGGCAAGCTTGCTGGTGCGACAAGACTACAGCCGCGGCAAGGTACTTGCCGCGGCAAGGTTGCCACTCTGCACCCAAGCTCCAGCGCATCCAACGACGTGTCACCCCAGGACCATCCCAGGAGCACGTGGCGAGGCGCTGTGCAGCTATGCGGTGCGAGGTGGCGCGGTTGACAAGGAGGCCATCGTGGCGATCGGTAGAGCCCTAACGGTCATTTCCTTGCACCGTTAGCGACCGGACGGCATTAAATGCCCTTGTCCCCGCCAGAAGAGTTAGGTAGGGGACACTGTTGGTCACTGTTGTACCAACCTGCGTTTTTACCTCTTTACCCCTCTTCCTACGCTGCCACCTGTCGGTAACCCCCTTTGGACTATAAAAGGGAGGCCCATGCGCACGTAGAAGGGGTTCTGCAGTTCGTAGATTCGACACCACGGCATACCCACGCTCTCAAGCAAAGAACAAATACAAACACAAGGCAGCAGTAGGAGTATTATCTCTCCGGAGAGCTCCGAAGCTGGGTAAAATCCCCCGCGTGTATCCGCCTCAATCTGCTCTGCGTGCGCGCCCTGCTCCCTTGCCGGACCAGAAGGGGCCCCCTTGCCCCATAGGTGCTCGTTCCCCCACGACACAAGTCTCTAGTCCAGGTTTATCGCCTATTCGGGTTCCATCCGGAAGGAGATCCGGCCAGGGTGTCTCTCACGGCCCCAAACGATGTGAGCAGGGTTCCCAAGCCCACCATCCGGGTGCCACTTTGTACACCGTGCCACTGTGCCTAGTCTGTCCCAATCCCACCTGTACCGGGTGCCACTTGGTAGACTACTAACACTACCTACAAACACCAGAAACTAGTTGCAACTCCTGGACAGAGATCAAGCCGGTTAATAAGTCGAGAGAGTGAATTAAGGATCCCAATGTGTGGTAGTAGTTGTTCATGGATCACAAACTCAGTTCTTGAGGACGGTTTCAATGAGACAACCCACCATGTACTCCTACACGGCCTCTCACCGCTACCTTTACCAAATCGTGTTCACACACTTAGCTCACACACAGTAGGACATGTTCACCACATTCCAATTCATCCCCGATGAATCAGACCTGACACAACTCTAAGCAATAGCAGGCATGACCAACAAGCATCAATGAGTAGGCACATCAGGGCTCAAACAACTCCTACTCATGCTAGTGGGTTTCATCTATTTACTGTGGCAATGACAGGTCATGCAGAGGAAAGATGTTCAACTACCGCAGCATGTAACAATTGAATCGTTGTTGTCCTAATGCAGTAAAAGAGAGCAGGAGCGAGAGAGTGGGATTGTATCAGAATGAACAAGGGGTTTTTGCTTGCCTGGCACTTCTAAAGATAGTAATAGTTCTTCATCGGTGTCCTCGATCACATCATCGGTACACGTCTACTGAGAGGGGACAATTACCGACAACAGAGAAGAAATACAATCAATGAAATGCACAATATGATGCATGATCATGACATGGCAAAATGAATGTGTTTTGGGCTTATGCAAGCTAGAACATATTGAAATGAGTCCATTTGAACCAAAGATTCAAATGCAACCCATTGTATGAAATCATAAAGGTGCATTAACTTGTTTCATCTAAACAGCAGGGTTAGGTTGCCCTAACATGCATGAAACCAGTACAGATGGAAAGGTTGGATTTTTCTGATCATTTTTCATATATAACTTATTTCAATCTGAGTTACGGTTGAATTTATATGATTTTTAGAAGTTTTAGCTATTTTCGAATTTCTGAATAAACTTCAATCCGAAAATTGCATTATCAAGTCAAGATCAAGCGCCATGATGACCTCAGCAGGTCAACAAACCCGGTCCAGTTCAAACCTGACCAGTGCGGTCCACGGTCAGTGACTGAGGCTGATTAGTGTCACTGACATGTGGGCCCACCAACGTCACGCCACCGGGTCGATTCGACACGTGGGGCGACCAACGTGTGATGTGGCCAGGTCAAACTGACCGGTGGGGCTCGTAGGGTTAGTTTAACCTAAACAGGAGCTAATCCAGGGTTAATTAGTTAGTGGGGCCCATGTGTCAGCGGCTGTAGGGTGTTTAGCTGGCTAGGTTAGCTCCTAATGACGGAGCCACGTCGGCTCGCCGGAGTTTGGCCGGTGGCGACCATCCCGCACGGCGGAGCTGCTACTGGGCGGCATTAGGGGCTGCGTTTAGGTGCGGGGAGACCATCAGGAGGGAGCCCGTGCTCTTCCGCATCCAACGGAGCAGGAAGGAGCGAGCGGGGTGCGCTATACCCGCCGGAGTTGAGCTCGCGGCGGCGGCCGGAGCTCGGGCGAGCTCGGGGTCGGCGTTAGGGAGCACAGCAGAGGGTGCGGAGGGGTGCTATGGTATCGTGGCGGTGCACTGAGCACGACTGCGTGCTCGGTTGCGGCTCTAGGCAACGGTGGCTACAGCGGCGACATGGCCGGCGGCGAAGAGCTCTCGGCTCCGACGGGCATCTGTGTTAGAGGAAGGAAACGATCCAGGGGAGAGGGGTAAACGACACAGGAGCTCACAGCGGATGCGGTGTTGGCCTCGGCGATCTTGGGGAGGCACCGGAGCGAGCGGAGCATCGAGGGGGATCTCCGGCGGCCGGCGATGGAAACGAAGATGGTGGCGTCGTTTTGGGCGTCCTGCGGGTGCGTTGCTTGGCTAGGAGGAAGAGGTGGTCGAGGCGGATCCGTTGGAGCAGGCAGAGGGACGAGGGGAGCCCGTGGACGCCAAGGCGTTTATTGGCCTTGGCTGCTAGCGCTTCGGCCTTGCGAGAGGGAGAGAGAGCAGAGGAGGGGAAAAGAGGTCGGAAGAGAGTGAGAGAGGTCCAGGGGGTGCGTGGCGTCATCTGGAGTCGTCCAGGGCATCGGCAGAAGCAGGAGGTGGCCGCGGGTGGCTGTGCGCGCCGCAGGCAGCTGCTTCTCCTCCTGGCAAAGAAGGAAGACGACAGAGGGGTTGCGGTGGTGGGCTAGACCTGATGGCTGGGCCGCCAGCTGGGCCGGCCAGGTGGCCTGCACGGTGAGGCCAGGTACTAACTCTCTCTCTCTCTCTCTTTTATTTTCATTTTCTATTTTCTGTAATTGTGTTTGGCTTTAATAAAAATGCCACGGCATTTCCAAAAATCATGAAACTGCTCAATGTCACTGTTTGGAATATTTCCAACAACAACATTTCAGTTTGTGATTATTTGAGCATTTAAAATATTATTTAGCAATTAAATGCCCAAATGCAAATACCATATGATTTAATTCGAAAATCTAGAATGGCCTAGAAAAATGTGCACCATTTTTGGGAGAGGTTCTAGACTAATCCAAAAATGATGAACTTTTTCTGAAGGGCATTTTGGGTTCTTTGAGAATATTTCTATTTGAACCTAGTTGATTTGATCTGGTGCTATTGTTTGAGCAATCCCCAATTCAACTTAAATAAAATTTAAACATGATGCACACATGAAGCTAGCCTAGTGCAAAGGCAGAAGCTAGGGATGTGCCAACTCACCCCCACTAAACAAGAATCTCGTCCCGAGATTCAAGGCGCGAGGTAAGAAGACAGCGGGGAACACAAACTAACATAATCTTCACACTCCAGGTGGCACTTCAAAGAACATTGACTCGATCACCATCATTGTCTCGATGTCTTGCCCCGAGAACTCCAACTAACATGACAATGAGAGGGAAAGGAAAACTCTAGAGGGATCGATCTTATCGAAGGTCGAACAACTCATGATCAACTCACGGAGGGGGACATTGAAACATCTCTCGAGCTGAGATACAAAGCATTCGTCCAGAGGGATGGAGTGAAACACATGACAAAGGTTCACTAGGTAGGTAATAATTCCACACCTAAGAAGGTGGTGAACGGTTGTCAACGTAGCGAGGAGTTGAGTTGCCATGATACCTTAACGATGCACCTTAGGGAAGGTGACTCGTAGAAATATCCCCTTAAGTGGCAGAAAGAATTACCTTTGATTTAGAGATCATTGAAACTCTTTATACCAGCCTAAGGCAATCACCACCGATCGTTTGGCGGATTTCAACGGAATGGCATATCCGGATTCGAATGGATGATGTGGACTACCTTGTTGAAGACAACGCGATGGATGATTTTTCTTATCATCGGAAATGGATGGGAGCCATGGTAAGTCCACTTATGAAGATGATCCTAAACAACAATTACTGAGAGGGCAACCCATGGGAATTGGCACAATGGCGGTGCAAACTGGGAACTAAATGTAGATGTTGGGAATGTTCCAACCACCATATCTGCCTGAGATTCAGATCTGGTTGGTGTCAGGATATTCCAGACTCATCCAGTCTAGAGAGAAAAATGAAAGATTGCAACACAAATCGACGAGATGGCGTTGCGAGATTCTCGGGAGATGAACTACGATAGCAAGCTCCAAAACATGAGCTGGTTCTGCTACATACATGTGAACACGTTGTCCAAGACAAGCATGACCACATAGTAGTCTTACAACGCAACACTACCGAGTTCCGGTTGGGAACCATCATTGCGGAGAGCGAAGTCCTGCGCATGTACCTTTGGGTCCTTAAGGATTAGCACTTAAGAACTTCTTTTCCTTGAACAAATCAATTAGTGGTTTGGTGTGCTAGGGATTACACATGGAGTGGAGGTAGCGAGCCTATCAAACCATGGAATACTTCGCACATGCATGACTGACTTGGGATGATTCCGGAGAAAGCAAAAACAATCTTTCTCAATTCATGGCGGCTACTTGCACCTAATGCATGTGAACTTGGAGAAAGTCATTTCTTACACCAAACATGTATTTCATGAACGGGACATGAAGATAATGCTTACAAAAGTTTCCAATACCAGCTTAATGTCCAACAAAATCATGGGGGAGATAAGGATGTTGTCGATGGGCTCAACAACAATTCATCCCGGTTTCCATGAAGATCGAATTCCATAATTATGTGAACAGGTGATAGCATTGGTCAGATCCAAAAGATATAATGGTGTATGCTCGAGGGATCAACCACGAGTAAGACAACATTATGAACATCGTTGGTTCTGATTTGATTTGACGATAGCCCATATTCAAATCAAAGATTGGGTAAGATGATAGGTCCATAAACTGATCACGGGGGTCAATAGATGAAAATACCATCTTTCTTCAACACACATACAAGATATCCCTGGGAATGAAGTGAGTTGGACAAGCTTTTATCTTCCAACTCTCCAAGTTGTTGTTTAGCTTAACCAACTAGCTCAGGGGTATCCAACACAGATTCCTCCAGAAGAGGTGGTTACAAGAAACCAACTTGATCATGAACTCAACATAGCGGTCAGGTGACAATCTGGTAACACTTCCGAGAAGACATTCAGAACATCACGAACCACCGAAATGTTATTAAGCTCGGGAGCAATCTTGCTTTTGAGAGCAAGACAAGATGATTACAAGAGCGAGGGATTGGCACAATAGGAACTCATTGATCGAGGGGTGCACCGGAAATAAGGACTAGTTAGCACGATCTATCTTAGAACGACGGTTCAAAAACCAACACGCTAAGAATGAAATGTCACACCCTAATTTTCATGGCACAGCACTTAAGCTCTTAATCATGCTAAAATGTGGTTTGACAAAAACTTTTGAGTGTTTTGGACTTTGCTTGATTGATTTTTGTCTGCTGGTTGCAAGTGCTCTAAAAATAAAATAAATCCTCCAACTCCTATACTTCATCTCCTTGCTCCAAACCCTTGAGCCAATGATCATGCCATGTGTATAGGACATAAAATATTTTCTTACAAAAATAATTTGGCCAAATAGTATTTTCAAAAATTAGTTTTTCAAAAACCCTTGAATTGAGGTTTGCACTGCAAGTACTTAATTAAGGGCAGTAAAAATCTTTCTAAAAATATATTTGATTCCTATTAGATATAGGATACCCAGAAACCACAAAAATATAATTTTAAAAGTTGTTTTACTATTTTATTTAAAAGCTTTTTCTTAAGGCCAGAAATGGTCTTTAATAGGGAAAAATTATTTTATTGTTTTAAAAATATTTGACAAAATTTAGGGAAACTCATAGGACATATATTGTCCATATATAAGAGTTTCAACACATGGCCATGTTCAAAATATTGGTCAAATCCCTCAAAAACCCTTTCTGGATATTTCAAGCTTTTGAAATATTTACAAAGGAAATATTCTCCAAAAATTCCAAGAAAATTCTATCATGTCACATATGACATATTTGGTGATTTTGCCAAGTCCCATGTCTTGGAGAACAAGATAACATCATCAAATCCCTCAAAACCATTTCTGTCCATTTAGAAGTTTGAGCAACTTTACATTGCCAAACATGTCCAAATGTTCTCAAACCTTGTGAATATGATCAAGTGGTCTAATTATTCATCTAGACCAAATGGCACAAGTTGGAGAACAATTTAACTTGATCAAAGTGCCCCAAAACCCTTCCTGTCCCGTAACCAAATTTGAACAACTCTACATTGGAAACTTTCTCCTATTGATCTCAACTTTGTGGACATGTTCTTATCCTCAAATGATGACACTACACCAAGTGGTGCATCAAGGAGAATAGATTTGCATGACTAAATCTTGGAAGGTCCATTTCTGCTGATTTCTAGGGTTTACAAAAGTTGCATTGGCTACTTTGTCCAAATGAGCTCAAATTAGGTGGCACACCCTATTTCTAAGTGTCATTCCATCCTGTTAATTCTCATGGCAAGTGGAATTAATTTGCTTGCCCAAACTAGCATCAAACACCTTCTGCCATTTTTCCAAAATACCATTTTGACCACTTCCACTCTTCTCCATGACCTCAACTTTTACCACAGCTCCTCCTAGTCCTCTCCTACCTCCAAGAATCTCCCCGCCATTTCTCAATGATCGAGGGTAAAATACCCCATTTACCTCCCCGACAGCCCCTCTCTCCTCTTCTTCTACCTCTCTCCTCTCCTAGTGGTTCACCAGGCATCCAAGGCCACCACCCCTTTGTTTACTCCTCCCCGACCCCTAGACACAAGTGGCCACGCCTACAAGCCAAAGACATGCCCTGCATGCAATTGGCGTGCCCAGAGCGCCACAGTGCACACCCGCACAGAGCCGCCTCCTTCCAACCGCCCCGGCCACCTAGGGCCTCCCTCGTGTCCCCGAGGTCACCTCGACGTCCGCAACACGCTACACTGCTGCCCCCATCCTCTCTCTCTCTCTCGGCCTCCTCACAGGCGGACAGAGCGCCGCCTGCCAGGCTGCCCGCCACGGCGGGACCCGCCATGCCGCATTCCCCGCCCCTCTCTTCTCCCCTCGGGCGCCGCCCACGCCCACGAACTCCCCGGACTCAGCACCACCTTCCCGAGGGTCAGAGCGACGAGTGCGAGCTCGCGGTGCACGAGCCCACTGCACCGCCACCCCACCTTAAACAACGCCCCGAGCCCCTCCTCCGGCTCCATTCGCCTATCTTTTCCCCAGAGACCTCCCGACAGCCTCCCTCCTCTCGTGCCCTCCAAAGACTCCACCATGGCCGGAGCCGAGCCGCCGAATCCTCCTAAATTCGCGCCCATCTCTCCTCCTCCTTCCTCTCGACTGCTAGAGCGCCACCACTGCCGCCACGAGCCCTCCCGTGCTCCCTCCACTCCTCCCCATTCCTCCTCGCTTTGCCGAACCCGGCCACAACCCCGTCCGCCGCACCAGTAGCCCTCCTCCTCCCTAGCTCCCCGCATGGTCGTGCTGCACATGGACGGGTGCCATGGCGGCTGAGTCCTCCGGCAGCCGGGCGCCACGAGGTGGCCTGTGCCGCCTGGGTGAGCGCCGGTGCCGCTGGCCTCGCCTCCCCTGCCTCGCCTGCTCGAGCGGGAGGTAGGAGATGGCTCGAGCCCCGGCCCCGCTGTTGCTGACCCGGTGGGCGGAGCCCACCTGCTTAAGTGGAGATGGTTTCGGCATTGTTGTTTCCTCACGCCAAGGCGATTTTCACGAATACGCCCGACGTGGCCTCTCACACAAGAGCCGAAAGCCATGGGCCGCCTAATCTGTTAACTCTCGCCAACAAGCCAGATAAGGTTAAATCTTTTTCCTTTTTTCTTTTCCCCGTGAACTTCTAAAATCCATAGAATATTCATATTACCTCCAAATTTGATGATTCAAATTTCCAGTGGCTCCATAAATCAAGCTCTATTTAATAGGCCACAGTGGACATTTTTGTTGTCCCTGGTTTTCACTGAACCTTTTTAAAAGGTCATTTATCCACATGAGTCCACTTCAAAAATCCATATTGTATTCATTTCAACTCCAAATCCAAAGAAACCAATTTCTAAATGTTTCTAAAATCATGCCTGAATTAATGGGTACTTTTACTCATTTTTATAAAATGGCATTCTGTGTACAACTTGTGGATCCATCAAACCCTTGATTCCATCCTATCAAAATGTTCAGAGATATCCACTTATCCAATCCTAATGAAACCACTTTGGTCATCCCTCATATGACCAGAGGTATCCCGTAAAAGTCCAACTCATATTTTTAGAGCACTTTTATTTCCTGCCTTGTTGTGTTGCTTATTATGGTTGCTTTCGACGATAGAGGACGAAGTAGACGAAATGCTCGGAGTTGGACCGTAGATATTTGAAGACCTCAAGACTTTGTTGAAACAGTAAGCAGCCCTTTGACCATGTCTATGAAACCCTTTTTATGCATGTCATATAGCACTTATTATTGTTGCATCGAATCATGAAGGATGGGTAACCACTTTGGTGGGTTGCCTCATTTTTTTCTCGCTGACACTTGCATTGTGCATGACCCTACCTCCTTATGAGGGTTATGACGATGGGAGTAGATAGGATGTTAAGTAGTTTGCTACGCAAAAGGGACGGAATATACATGTGATGGAGACAATATATTTTCAAACAACTTTCAAAACCCCATCGGGTGCCATTTATGCCCGAGGGAGATGATGAGAAAGGTAACCACTTGATGACGAAGTGGTGTACCGAGGCAAGTGTGTGTTGTTTTCGAAAACGGATTAGATTTAAGATTTGATGACTGTCCCAACCCTACATGCGCGACCACTCTACCCTTATATGGGAAAGGGCATTGTTGAGTACCTAGACCGATACTAGCTTGGAGCCCGACATTAGTGACGGGGAGAGTTGGTGCTCTCTCTGGGACGGGTCGTGCTGTAGGGCGGCCATGACTGTTTTCACAGGGCACCGAACACACCGTTGGTACCCCGTGCTTGTGGTATGTGATGAATATGGGAGCGAGGCTCCACAACTTTATGATGAGAAATGTTTGGCACGGGGGTTACTACCAATCGAGTGGACTCCATGTTAGTGTCGCCTAGGAAAGGCGGTGATCGGTGCTTACCCCGGTACTTGAGGTACCGCTGGTCGTGGATGACACGGAAGTTCCCGGATCTAGTGGGTAAAGTGTGCAACCTCCGCAGAGTGTAAAACTATTCAATAGCCGTGTCCACGGTCAAGGACGGTTACGGTGCTGCTTAAACTATGTCCGTGGTTTTCAACCGTGTGAATGAGATGATGGAATGACTTGGGTCAAGTCAACGGCTTGACACGATTGAGATGGGTTGGTGCCCACTGCTTATGATAATGGGTTGGTGCCCATTTGTTTATGACAATGGGTTGGTGCCCACTTATTTATGTTGATATCCGTGACCAGATCTCATGGTTACTTGAATTCTTTTGATGCATGCTTTATAGGTTGTTGAACATGTCATTGCACTCAAAACTAGCTTTATGCAAAACTTTACCTATGTCATGCATTACGCACTTTGAACCAAATCATGGGTTGCTTAAGTAGTACATTCAAAGTACTCATTGGCTTGCCACCGGTTATTTAATCGACCGTGCATGGAAGAACAGGATGTGATAAAGAACACTTCGTGACGAGCATGCGAGCTAGGACGCTCTCAATGTAATGCCCGTAGGGTTAAGGCAGATGGCATGGGTCCAAGTTATCGACGAAGATTTCCGCCATGATGTTATACTCAAGACTCACCATAATGGTCCTACTTGTGTAATACGGCACGTATGGATGTAAGACTCTTGTTATTCAGCTTCGTGTGTTCAAGTGAGCATTGATCTCGGGATCATCAGACACGCAGCATTCGGTGATCACGACTTATGAGTCGGGTCCCCACAGAGCTGGTATCGAGCCATCCCGACCGTAGGAAGCCTTAGTTAGCATGGTCGTTAGTTAGGTAAAACTATTTCCAAACTACTACTAGTTTTCAAAACTATCTATACTTCTCTTCCCTTTCGTAGTTTTTCAAAACTAGGTATACTTTCCTTATTGGTCTCTTCCCTTCAAAACCTTTGGTCGCTAGAACCCTTATGCCATGACCACAGGATTCCTTGTAATCCTCGTGGGTAACTGAAGGATGATGCCTTGCCGACATTCACCTACATCTCCCGAACACAAGATTGGCGACATCACAACAAGACGATATCAACAGTAAGATACATCCTCGAGGAATGAGGACCAAGACCTGTGAGATGGTGACACCCTTGACACGCCCCAAGATGATGCAATCTTAGCCTCACGATGATCGTGGCATAGAATATGCAAGATCATGGTATACATCGCTAATAGAGTAACCATGTCACTACCGTTGTTGTATCGGCAACCACCGATGGATGAGAACCTAGCCATTTGGTCCGCCTCACCATAGTGAGCAGGAAAACGGTTCTCCTCATCCCCGCTCTTGGTGTCGGTTGTCATCAACGAATCGACATGATGGACCTCTATTACGCCTTTGATAATGTCATTGCATAAAGGATTACCTACCGGTACCATCGACGGCTTAGAAGACAAGAAGGATCGCCATGATTAAGAAGACAACAGAAGATCGAGTCAATGCTCGCTATGAGAAGCCACCTTCACCCCATCACTTCAACAGCAAGAAGTTGTTGAAGACTCTTCAAGCTCAACCGGATCGCTTTCATCAAACAAATACAAGAGACGAGCAGCACCGAGGGAAACCCGGAGATCGCACGAGGCTCAAGGCACGACTATAGAGTCCGAGGACCCCTAGGGTAGGATGAGTCGGTACCCCTATGCGCAATGAGTCCGTATGATGGTTCGAGTAGAACCCCGATTGTGTGTTGCTTGTTTTATTTGTTCTGTTTTTGATATCGCCGCCTTTTTGCCCTAGGCAACAAGTATGCAACTATATCACCGCCTTATCTTGTTGTTTGTGTTTGGCCCTTCCGCACTTGTTTGTTTGCACCTACACTATAGAACCCCTTTAGGCATCCCTCCTCTATGCTACTTTTCCATCTCATCTCTCTCTCAATCAAGACAAGCAAGACAATATGCACCAAGGATTCCACCTCGCGACCAACAAGCATCAAGACTTTTGCTACAACCTCCTCGACCAAGTACAACCACGTATGTTTGCACCTCAAGACTAGAACCCATCCCTAGACCCTTCGAGACTTCACGAGATACCCCAGCTCGAAACCTTAACCACGAGCTTAACCTACGGAATTGCAGGAGAACCTGTTAAGCCTCCGTAACCTTGCTTATCATTGGGTTCATTATGGAACTAGTGGACATGGTGAACGAGCACATTATCTTCCTAAGATAGCACCAAACCGATGATGCCATAGGAAGACCAGTTTGAGGATATAGGAACAGAGGACAAATGACTTGATGAGTTTATATCTATGACTTTGAGGAATTATTCGAGACTCTTTGGTGGATTATAAGGCTACCATGTTGGTAGATGAACTTGGTGGGATCATGATTATAGAGTAACATAGTTTTCATTACCCCGAGTAAATTGGATTTATAGGACAATTATGATCGCAAGCTGAACTCCGGAAGTGCAAGGATTTGAGTTGATCGATGATAGGAGACAGCTTGATATTACGACAATGACTTGGGGAAACATGTAGGATTCTCATTGGACAAGAGATTTGGATTTTAGTAGGTGATTCTAGTTGAATATAGATGATGAGCATGTCTACATGGTTCGGAGTAAATTGATTTAGACTAATGATCTCGATCGTGATACCATGTTTCTCGGTGGATGATAAACTAGGAGATTGGACTAATTGTCGGAGTTGATTTAGGATCTATATAAGCCTGACCTTGGAATTTACTTGACCATGATAATGGGAATCGTGGACTGCTATAGTAGAGATAGCCTTTTCAAGTATCTGGGATTATAGGAACCTTAGGAGATCATGTGGAACACCATAGACATTGGATTTGTAGAATTAATGGATTATGCAAAGGATTGATGGAAGTTAATGGGCTGTTGGAGTTGATTCATAGGAAGGAACAAGATCTTGGAGTGGCTTACGACGTGTTTCTCTAGGATAGAGGTACTTTATCTTGGACCTTGGAAAAATAGGCTGAGCACTTGATTGTCACGCTCAAGCTTAGCAGCTTATATGTTCTACCCATGGATTTTAGGGTAGACATACATATGAGTTTGGGGATTGTGGACATATATGATTTTGTTAGACCTCCTCTTGAGAGCCATGAGGATATGAATCACATGGGTGATGATTGAGTTGACCTAAGCAAATGATGTCACAAGGATATGATGTGATTGTTTAAAGGACTAGATAGACTATTGGCATCTCGTAAACCGTATGTAAAGGTAGGATGATAAATGTTCATTCGCACACTAGAATCCTTGAAACCCTTATGCCCTACTAAGCCACAACATGGTCGGATCCTCGACCTCGGCTTTGGCTCTAGATCAATAAGACCTTGGCCAATGCTCAACCATGACCACCACCAACGCCTCAAATTTCCACTTCTACGCACTCCCAAATACTTCATAGAGTACTTGGGCAAGTAGACCATCATCCTTACTTGAGGGCATGAATGTCCACATGAAGACGGAAGAAGAGTTGATCACCTGGTTAGGGAACATCCAAGACCGCCATGTCAAGGAGGAAGAACTATACCCACCACCGCTGCCAAGGAGTGAGCTTCCGCATTGAAGACTATGCATATCTGCAAGCCACTCCTCCCAAAGGCAACTACGGCCTCATGAAGAAAACTATGCTACTCATGACCTTGAGCTAGCAGCAGTGGTTCATGCCCCGAAGACATGGCGACATTACCTCATACGGAAGGGATGTGAGATATACACGGATCACAAAGGTCTGAAGTATATTTTCACTCAAAAGGAATTGAACACGAGGCAAAGAAGATGGCTAGACTTGATCAAAGATTATGACCTCTGTGTTCAATACCACCCTAGGTAGGCTAATGTGGCAGCAGATGCATTAAGGTAAAGGCTTGTTCCTTGAATGCTATGCTCAAGGACAGCTGCCCGCCTTTGTATGAAGAACTTGAAAGCTTCGGGTTGGAACTGGTTGCACCAGATTCTTAACTAACCTTGAAGTCAAGCCTTCAGTGGCACCATTTGAAGTGTTATACGGACGGAAGTGCCAGACACCCTCAATTGGTCAACGACGGAGAAGGACTTGTCTTTGGGCCCGACATCCCCGTGAAGTCAAGAGCAAGTCCAGCTTGTCAAAGAGCGCTTGAAGACTGCCAAGCCAAGACCAAAGAGCTACACCGACCCACATCGTCAAGACATGACCTTCCGGTTGGAAACCATGTTTATCTCCGGTCACCCTCTCAAAGGAACCCAACACTTCCATGTCAAAGGAAAGCTCGCCCCAAGATTCATCGCCCCTTCGAGATCACTCCAAGATTTAAGAACCCTCCGAGATCGCTTCAAGACGAAGAGTAGACAACTACCAACTAGAGTTACCACCGACTCGCCTGATGTGCACGATGCTTTCCATGCATCCCAACTCCCTAAGTGCTTTCAACTTCCTAGCTAGCCCGAGCACTGATAAGGACACTAACCACCAAGCCATCGACCCCTAGCCCAATCTAACCTACCGCGAGCTACCCATTAGCAACCTGGATCAAGAAGAACGTCATACGCGAAGCCACACCATCAAGTATTTCAAGTTCAATGGAGCACTACACGGAAGGAATCAACATGAAGACTAGAAGACTACCCCAGATACAAGTTTCTGTATCCCTTTCCGCTTAGCCTAGGAATCTCGGGACTAGATTCTTGTAAGGGGGTAGGTCTGTCACACCCTAATTTTCATGGCACAGACTTAAGCTCTTAATCATGCTAAAATGTGGTTTGACAAAACTTTTGAGTGTTTTGGACTTTGCTTGATTGATTTTTGTCTGCTGGTTGCAAGTGCTCTAAAAATAAAATAAATCCTCCAACTCCTATACTTCATCTCCTTGCTCCAAACCCTTGAGCCAATGATCATGCCATGTGTATAGGACATAAAATATTTTCTTACAAAAATAATTTGGCCAAATAGTATTTTCAAAAATTAGTTTTTCAAAAACCCTTGAATTGAGGTTTGCACTGCAAGTACTTAATTAAGGGCAGTAAAAATCTTTCTAAAAATATATTTGATTCCTATTAGATATAGGATACCCAGAAACCACAAAAATATAATTTTAAAAGTTGTTTTACTATTTTATTTAAAAGCTTTTTCTTAAGGCCAGAAATGGTCTTTAATAGGGAAAAATTATTTTATTGTTTTAAAAATATTTGACAAAATTTAGGGAAACTCATAGGACATATATTGTCCATATATAAGAGTTTCAACACATGGCCATGTTCAAAATATTGGTCAAATCCTCAAAACCCTTTCTCGATATTTCAAGCTTTTGAAATATTTACAAAGGAAATATTCTCCAAAATTCCAAGAAAATTCTATCATGTCACATATGACATATTTGGTGATTTTGCCAAGTCCCATGTCTTGGAGAACAAGATAACATCATCAAATCCCTCAAAACCATTTCTGTCCATTTAGAAGTTTGAGCAACTTTACATTGCCAAACATGTCCAAATGTTCTCAAACCTTGTGAATATGATCAAGTGGTCTAATTATTCATCTAGACCAAATGGCACAAGTTGGAGAACAATTTAACTTGATCAAAGTGCCCCAAAACCCTTCCCGTCCCGTAACCAAATTTGAACAACTCTACATTGGAAACTTTCTCCTATTGATCTCAACTTTTGTGGACATGTTCTTATCCTCAAATGATGACACTACACCAAGTGGTGCATCAAGGAGAATAGATTTGCATGACTAAATCTTGGAAGGTCCATTTCACTGATTTCTAGGGTTTACAAAAGTTGCATTGGCTACTTTGTCCAAATGAGCTCAAATTAGGTGGCACACCCTATTTCTAAGTGTCATTCCATCCTGTTAATTCTCATGGCAAGTGGAATTAATTTGCTTGCCCAAACTAGCATCAAACACCTTCTGCCATTTTTCCAAAATACCATTTTGACCACTTCCACTCTTCTCCATGACCTCAACTTTTACCACAGCTCCTCCTAGTCCTCTCCTACCTCCAAGAACTCTCCCCGGCCATTTCTCAATGATCGAGGGTAAAATACCCCATTTACCTCCCTAGACAGCCCCTCTCTCCTCTTCTTCTACCTCTCTCCTCTCCTAGTGGTTCACCAGGCATCCAAGGCCACCACCCCTTTGTTTACTCCTCCCCGACCCCTAGACACAAGTGGCCACGCCCTACAAGCCAAAGACATGCCCTGCATGCAATTGGCGTGCCCAGAGCGCCACAAGGCACACCCGCACTGTAGCCGCCTCCTTCCAACCGCCCGGCCACCTAGGGCCTCCCCTCGTGTCCCCGAGGTCACCTCGACGTCCGCAACACGCCACACTGCTGCCCCCATCCTCTCTCTCCTCTCCGCTCTCCTCACAGGCGGACAGAGCGCCGCCTGAAGCGCCAAGGCCGCTGCCACGGCGGGACCCGCCATGCCGCATTCCCCGCCCCTCTCTTCTCCCCACAGGCGCCGCCCACGCCCACGAACTCCCCGGACTCAGTGCACCACCTTCCCGAGGGTCAGAAGCGACGAGTGTGAGCTCGCGGCACGAGCCCACTGCACCGCCACCCCACCTTAAACAACGCCCCGAGCCCCTCCTCCGGCTCCATTCGCCTATCTTTTCCCCAGAGACCTCCCGACAGCCTCCCTCCCTCTCGTGCCCTCCAAAGACCCACCATGGCCGGAGCCGAGCCGCCGAATCCTCCTAAATTCGCGCCCATCTCTCCTCCTCCTTCCTTCGACTGCTTAGAGCGCCACCACTGCCGCCACGAGCCCTCCCGTGCTCCCTCCACTCCTCCCCATTCCTCCTCGCTTTGCCGAACCCGGCCACAACCCCGTCCGCCGACCTGAGCCCTCCTCCTCCCTAGCTCCCCTGCTGTCGTGCTGCACATGGACGGGTGGCCACAAGGCCGAGTCCTCCGGCAGCCGGGCCACCGAGGTGGCCTGTGCCGCCTGGGTGAGCGCCGGTGCCGCTGCCTCGCCTCGCCTCGCCTCGCCTGCTCGAGCGGGAGGTAGGAGATGGCCTGAGCCCTGCCCCGCTGTTGCTGACCTGGGGGCGGAGCCCACCTGCTTAAGTGGAGACGGTTTCGGCGTTGTTTCTCTCACGCCAAGGCGATTTTCACGAATACGCCCGACGTGGCCTCACAAGCAAGAGCCGAAAGCCACTGGCCGCCTAACTGTTAACTCTCGCCAACGCCAGATAAGGTTAAATCCTTTTTCCCTTTTTCTTTTCCTGTGAACTTCTAAAATCCATAGAATATTCATATTACCTCCAAATTTGATGATTCAAATTTCCAGTAGCTCCATAAATCAAGCTCTATTTAATAGGCCACAGTGGACATTTTTGTTGTCCCTGGTTTTCACTGAACCTTTTTAAAAGGTCATTTATCCACATGAGTCCACTTCAAAAATCCATATTGTATTCATTTCAACTCCAAATCAAGTGAAACCAATTTCTAAATGTTTCTAAAATCATGCCTGAATTAATGGGTACTTTTACTCATTTTTATAAAATGGCATTCTGTGTACAACTTGTGGATCCATCAAACCCTTGATTCCATCCTATCAAAATGTTCAGAGATATCCACTTATCCAATCCTAATGAAACCACTTTGGTCATCCCTCATATGACCAGAGGTATCCCAGAAAAGTCCAACTCATATTTTTAGAGCACTTTTATTTCCTGCCTTGTTGTGTTGCTTATTATGGTTGCTTTCGACGATAGAGGACGAAGTAGACGAAATGCTCGGAGTTGGACCGTAGATATTTGAAGACCTCAAGACTTTGTTGAAACAGTAAGCAGCCCTTTGACCATGTCTATGAAACCCTTTTTATGCATGTCATATAGCACTTATTATTGTTGCATCGAATCATGAAGGATGGGTAACCACTTTGGTGGGTTGCCTCCACATTTTTCTCGCTGACACTTGCATTGTGCATGACCCTACCTCCTTATGAGGGTTATGACGATGGGAGTAGATAGGATGCTACGTAGTTTGCTACGCAAAAAGGGACGGGAATATACATGTGATGGAGACAATATATTTTCAAACAACTTTCGAAAACCCCATCGGGTGCCATTTATGCCCGAGGGAGATGATGAGAAAGGTAACCACTTGATGACGAAGGGGTGTACCGAGGCAAGTGTGTGTTGTTTTCGAAAACGGATTAGATTTAAGATTTGATGACTGTCCCAACACTACATGCGCGACCACTCTACCCTTATATGGGAAAGGGCATTGTTGAGTACCTAGACCGATACTAGCTTGGAGCCCATGACATTAGTGACGGGGAGAGTTGGTGCTCTCTCTGGGACGGGTCGTGCTGTAGGGCGGCCATGACTGTTTTCACAGGGCACCGAACACACCGCTGGTACCCGTGCTTGTGGTATGTGATGAATATGGGAGCGAGGCTCCACAACTTTATGATGAGAAATGTTTGGCACGGGGTTACTACTAATCGAGTGGACTCCATGTTAGTGTCGCCTAGGAAAGGCGGTGATCGGTGCTTACCCCGGTACTTGAGGTACCGCTGGTCGTGGATGACACGGAAGTTCCCGGATCTAGTGGGTAAAGTGTGCAACCTCCGCAGAGTGTAAAACTATTCAATAGCCGTGTCCACGGTCAAGGACGGTTACGGTGCCGCTTAAACTATGTCCGTGGTTTTCAACCGTGTGAATGAGATGATGGAAATGACTTGGGTCAAGTCAACGGCTTGACACGATTGAGATGGGTTGGTGCCCACTGCTTATGATAATGGGTTGGTGCCCATTTGTTTATGACAATGGGTTGGTGCCCACTCTATTTATGTTGATATCTCGTGACCAGATCTCATGGTTACTTGAATTCTTTTGATGCATGCTTTATAGGTTGTTGAACATGTCATTGCACTCAAAACTAGCTTTATGCAAAACTTTACCTATGTCATGCATTACTGCACTTTGAACCAAATCATGGGTTGCTTAAGTAGTACATTCAAAGTACTCATTGGCTTGCCAACGGTTATTTAATCGACCAGCATGGAAGAACAGATGTGATAAAGAACACTTCGTGACGAGCATGCGAGCTAGGACGCTTCCCAGTCAGAATGCCTGTAGGGTTAAGGCAGATGGCATGGGTCCAAGTTATCGACGAAGATTTCCGCTGCGATGTTATACTCAAGACTCGACCATAATGGTCCTACTTGTGTAATACGGTACGTATGGATGTAAGACTCTTGTTATTCAGCTTCTGTGTGTTTAGTGAGCATTGATCTCTGGGATCACTGTACACGTGCATTCGGTGATCACGACTTATGAGTCGGGGTCCCCACATGAAATTATTGTCCATTAACTACCAAGCAACAAGGTTGCTAGGAGTATTGAATTCACACATCACGATTCACTTGTCGGCATTCCGGTTGCAACAACACGGAACTGAGGGATGAATAATGATGGCGAGAAGTATCACTACGTCAAGAATTCACAAGAGCCCGTGCAATTCTCATGAAAATCCTGACAGAAAGACGGTAATACTTCAGGGTAGAACATAATCAAAAGCTGGGTTGGCATTTTGATCTGCGGAGCACAACTATTTTGACCTAATCCTGGATATGGATGAGGTACTGGAGTTTGTTTTTCCTAGTCATCCTAAATAGAATGGCTTGACGGACCACAAGAATAATAAGCATCGATAACATGAATGCACAATTACTCCTGACTATCAATTGATAGACGAAGATCGGAATACGACTGAAGAGGGACAACTCAAAGGAACATATATCTTTCTGAGTTGTGGATGCATAGATTAGTATGTCGAGCAAAGCTCAACATTTCTTCCGGATAACCCATGCAGAAGGTAGAACTGGCAGATTCACAATATAGAATAAAGAACTCATCAAGAGCACTCTGGTTGTGATCTTTTGGTTCAAAAGAACTCCTGCCAAGAATGGTTCATGGTATTTGGAAGAACGATATACCATGGACCTCGAGGACTATCAGAAAGGTTACTAATATCCTAAAGGAACTAGCAACACTATCAACACGAGGTAAGTAGGGTGAATCTCGGGTTCAAAATCCAAGGAGTAGAATACCTACTACTAAGTGGCATCACGGGATGCTTTCAAGAATAAAGGCCAGAATCATCACATTGGGAACACAAATCATGGCTAGCTTACTAGGTGGTACTCTAAGACACCTAGGGTCATAATACTAGCTCCAACATATATACCGAGGCAATGAAGTACCTCAACACACTAGTTGGTGTGGTTAATCTGGCCAAGGAACATCGGAATGGTAAGAAGGGATTTGCAAATGCATCAGACTATTTAGAAATCTGCGATGACTCGGACAGCATAACGGCTGTAAATGCTCAAAAGAATTTAGACATGCTACAAAAATGGTGGCATCGCCACTCAGAAGCACAATATCAAGGATTCGAGATCAACAATTAACATACGGGACTAGTAGGAACTGAACCGAGGCTTAAGTCCAACAGTTCTATAAATCTACAGATTAGTAGCACGTGACCCTGATAGAAATATGAGAAGCCTAGTTCTTAATCCCTGTAGAAGAGAAGAGGATGACTCAGATCAGAAGGACATAGGGTATAAGGAGTAAAAAGAGCATTACGTTCCATCCCACAATCAATTCCCCTACATATAACTAAAGCATTTCTAGACTCAACTTCGACCAGTTTGGCTTGGTAATCCAGCAGGCAGTCAGGCTCTGATACCAAAGCTGTCAGGACCTCGATTCAATGCCACATCTATCTATCATGTAACACCTCATATCACTTTGTGGCCTCACGCTTGGTATTCCCACGGGTGTCGCCTTACCTTTGCCCGGGACCATTTGCGCCTTTGGCCACACATATATGATAGTGTCGCTAGCATCCATATGATAAGGAGCCCGGGCTGACATGGCTAGTCGTAAACCCAAAGTGGCACAAACTTATAGGGACAGCATCCATGACTCAAAGATCGAATGTGTCGGTCATCACGAAGTGAATCCAGTCAGTAGCACTGGCTAGCAGACTTCGTGAACCGGCAGTAGCGGGCTAACAGACTCAAAGATTCATCACGTGACATTTCCCGGAGGGATGCATACACGAACGAAGAAGGACACATGCCGGCCAGCTTAAGTGTTCCGGAGCAGTAGCAAGCTACCATGGCTTAGTGGAAGCACTAGGAGACATTTCCCGGTAAGAGAGGCTACTAAGGATAAACAACTAGGTAGTCAGATCCCACACATACCGAGCATTTCAATAACATACACACAATATGCTTGATATGTGCAAATACAACATGGCATCACAACATCCCTACAACTCAAGTATTTTATTCAATAGATTCCGAGGAGCGAGATATTACAAACATGGGTCTCATGACCCAACATTCAGAGCATACAAGTCATAATACTAGCTCCAACATATAAATGAAGTACCTCAACACACTAGTTGGTGTGGTTAATCTGGCCAAGGAACATCGGAATGGTAAGAAGGGATTTGCAAATGCATCAGACTATTTAGAAATCTGGGATGACTCGGACAAAGATAACGGCCAGAAATGCTCAAAAGAATTTAGACATGTTACAAAAATGGTGGCATCGCCACTCGTAAGCACAATATCAAGGATTCGAGATCAACAATTAACATACGGGACTAGTAGGAACTGAACCGAGGCTTAAGTCCAACAGTTCTATAAATCTACGATTAGTAGCACGTGACCACGATAGAAATATGAGAAGCCTAGTTCTTAATCCTCAGAGAAGAGAAGAGGATGACTCGGATCGTAAGGACATAGGGTATAAGGAGTAAAAGAGCATTACGCTCCATCCCACAATCAATTCCCTACATATAACTAAAGCATTTCTAGACTCAACTTCGACCAGTTTGGCTTGGTAATCCAGCAGGCAGTCAGGCTCTGATACCAAAGCTGTCAGGACCTCGACTCAATGCCACATCTATCTAGCATGTAACACCTCATATCACTTTGTGGCCTCACGCTTGGTATTCCCACGGGTGTCGCCTTACCTTTGCCCGGGACCATTTGCGCCTTTGGCCACACATATATGATAGTGTCGCTAGCATCCATATGATAAGGAGCCCGGGCTGACATGGCTAGTCGTAAACCCAAAGTGGCACAAACTTATAGGGACAGGCATCCATGACCCAACATCGAATGTGTCGGCCATCGAAAGTGAATCCAGTGCTGTAGCACTGGCTAGCAGACTTCGTGAACCGGGCTGTAGCGGGCTAACAGACTCCAAGATTCATCACGTGACATTTCCTGAGGGATGCATACAGAACGAAGAAGGACACATGCCGGCCAGCTTAAGTGTTCCGGAGCAGTAGCAAGCTACCATGGCTTAGTGGAAGCACTAGGAGACATTTCCCGGTAAGAGAGGCTACTAAGGATAAACAACTAGGTAGTCAGATCCCACACATACCGAGCATTTCAATAACATACACACAATATGCTTGATATGTGCAAATACAACATGGCATCACAACATGACCCTACAACTCAAGTATTTTATTCAATAGATTCCGAGGAGCGAGATATTACAAACATGGGTCTCATGACCCAACATTCAGAGCATACAAGTCAAAGCACAAGCGGAATCTCAACATGTCTGAGTACAGAAATCTACAAATGAAAAAGACTGAGAAGCCTCACTATCTACCCGATCCTGCCGAGGGCACCAGATCGTAGTTGAGGTAACAAGCTAAATGTCGAAGTCCACATGAAACTACTAGTGAGACGGAAGTCTCTCTGCAAAAACATAAAATAGGCAAACGTGAGTACAAATGTACCCAGCAAGACTTACATTAGAACTAACTACATATGCATCATTATCAACAAAGGGGTGGTGGGGTTTAACTGCAGCAAGCCAGCTTTGACTCAATGGCTATCCTAAACTACTTATCGCAAGTAACTCTTTTGAGGTGGCGCACACGAGTCCACATATTCACCATATCAATACACCACTATGGATCCGCCCCGCCTCCCTACGAGAACGCCATCCATAGCACTCACGCTTATCTTGCGATTTTAGAGTATCCACTTTCACTTGTCTATGAACTGTACAGCAACCCGTAAGTCCTTTACCATGACAAGGCCATTCAATAGATGATGTTAACCCCGCAGGGTGTACTTCTTCACACACGCCTCGCCACTTACCGCCATGTACACGCTATGTATCTCGCAACCTTCAAGCGAAGCTCGGGCGAGGGTGTCGGCCACGACCGACTAACCACACAAGTCTCTTTTCCGTGTTTATCGCCTATTCGGTTCCATCCGCAAGGAGATCCGCCAGGTGTCGCTCACGGCCCCAAACAATGTGAGCAGGGTACCCAAGCCCACCATCCGGTTGCCACTTGGTACACCGTGCCGCTGTGCCTAGTCTGTCCCAAGCCCACCTGTATCGGGTGCCACTTGGTAGACTACTAACACTACCTACAAACACCAGAAACTAGCTGCAACTCCTGGACAGAGATCAAGCCGGTTAATAAGTAGAGAGAGTCAATTAAGGATCCCAATGTGTGGTAGTAGCTGTTCATGGATCACAAACACAGAACTCAGTTCCTGAGGACGGTTTCAATGAGACAACCCACCATGTATTCCTACATGGCCTCTCACCGCTACCTTTACCAAATCGTGTTCACACACTTAGCTCACACAAAGTAGGACATGTTCACCACATTCCAATTCATCCCCGATGAATCAGACCTGACACAACTCTAACCAATAGCAGGCATGACAAGCAAGCATCAATGAGTAGGCACATCAGGGCTCAAACAACTCCTACTCATGCTAGTGGGTTTCATCTATTTACTCTGGCAATGACAGGTCATGCAGAGGAAAGGGGTTCAACTACCGCAGCATGTAACAGTTGAATCGTTGTTTTCCTAATGTAGTAAAAGAGAGCAGGAGCGAGAGAGTGGGATAGTATCGAAATGAACAAGGGGGTTTTTCTTGCCTGGCACTTCTGAAGATAGTAATAGTTCTTCATCGGTGTCATCGATCACATCGTCGGTACACGTCCACTAAGAGGGGACAATTACCGGCAACAGAGAAGAAATACAATCAATGCAATGCACAATATGATGCAAATGACATGGCAAAATGAATGTGTTTTGGGCTAATGCAAGCTAGAAAGATTGAAATGAGTCCATTTGAACCAAAGATTCAAATGCAACCCATTTTATGAAATCATAAAGGTGCATTAATTTGTTTCATCTAAACAGAAGGGTTAGGTTGCTCTAACATGCATGAAACCAGTACAGATGGAAAGGTTGGATTTTTCTGATCATTTTTCATATATAACTTATTTCAATCTGAGTTACGGTTGAATTTATATGATTTTTAGAAGTTTTAGCTATTTTCTGGAATTTCCTGAATAAACTTAAATCTAGAAAATTGCATTACTGCGTCAGCACTGCGTCATGCTGACCTCAGCAGGTCAACAGACCCGGTCCAGGTCAAACCTGATCAGTGGGGTCCACGGTCAGTGACTGAGGCTGATTAGTGTCACTGACATGTGGGCCCAGTCAACGGCCACATCAGCTGTGTCAATTCTGACATGTGGGGCCAGTCAACGTGTGATGTGGCCAGGTCAAACTGACCTGTGGGGCTCGTAGGGTTAGTTTAACCTAAACAGGAGCTAATCTAGGGTTAATTAGTTAGCGGGGCCCATGTGTCAGCGGCTGTAGGGTGTTTAGCTGGCTGGGTTAGCTCCTAATGACGGAGCCATGTCGGCTCGCCGGAGTTTGGCCGGCGGCGACCATCCTACGCGGCGGAGCTGCTACTGGGCGGCGCTAGGGGCTGCGTTTAGGTTCAGGGAGACCACCAGGAGGGAGCCCGTGCTCTTCTGCATCCAACGGAGCAGGAAGGAGCGGGCGGGGTGCGCTATACCCGCCCGAGTTGAGCTCGCGGCGGTGGCCGGAGCTCGGGCGAGCCTGGGGTCAGTGTTAGGGAGCACAGCAGAGGGTGCGGAGGGGTGCTATGGCGTCCTGGCGGTGCACTGAGCACGGCTGCGTGATCGGTTGCGGCTCTAGGCAACAGTGGCTATGGCGGCGACATGGCCGGCGGCGAAGAGCTCTCGGCTTCGACGGGCATCGGTGTTAGAAAAAGAAAACGATCCAGGGAGAGGGGTAAACAACACAGGAGCTCACAGCGGATGCGGTGGTGGCCTCGGCGAGCTCGGGGAGGCACCGGAGCAAGCGGAGCATCGAGGGGGATTTCCGGCGGCTGGCGATGGAAACGAAGACGGTGGCGTCGTTTTGGGCGTCCTGCGGGTGCGTTGCTTGGCTAGGAGGAAGAGGTGGTCGAGGCGGATCCATTGGAGCAGGCAGAGGGACGAGGGGAGCCCAGTGGACGCGGTGTTACGGCGGCGCGGCTGCGGCTGCGCTCGGGCGCGAGAGGGAGAGAGAGCAGAGGAGGGGAAAGAGGTCGGGAGAGAGTGAGAGAGGTCCAGGGGGTGTGTGCCGTCGTCTGGAGTCGTCCAGGGCGTCGGCAGAAGCAGGAGGTGGCCGCGGGTGGCTGTGCGCGCCGCACGCAGCTGCTTCTCCTCCTGGCAGAGAAGGAAGACGACAGAGGGGTTGCGGTGGTGGGATGGGCCAGATGACTGGGCCGCCAGCTGGGCCGGCCAGGTGGGCTGCACGGGTGAGGCCAGGTACTAACTCTCTCTCTCTCTCTCTCTCTCTTTTATTTTCATTTTCTATTTTTTTAATTGTGTTTGGCTTTAATAAAAATGCCAGGGCATTTCCAAAAATCATGAAACTTCTCAATGTCACTATTTGGAATATTTCCAACAGCAACATTTTAGTTTGTGATTATTTGAGCATTTAAAATATTATTTAGCAATTAAATGCCCAAATGCAAATACCATATGATTTAATTCAAAAATCCAGAATGGCCTAGAAAAATGTGCACCATTTTTGGGAGAGGTTCTAGACTAATCCAAAAATGATGAACTTTTTCTGAAGGGCATTTTGGGTTCTTTGAGAATATTTCTATTTGAACCTAGTTGATTTGATCTGGTGCTAGGGTTTGAGCAATCCCCAATTCAACTTAAATAAAATTTAAACATGATGCACACATGAAGCTAGCCTAGTGCAAAGGCAGAAGCTAGAGATGTGACAAATAAAAATATCAACAACATCACACACAATTGTTTTGTAGGGATCATTTGTGATGAAAATTTCTGGGTCTATTGAAGTCTTCCTCCTTAAGCTTCACTGGCTCGTCTGCTCCAGTGCCGGCAACCCCCGAATCTACAAATCCCGATCCCCATTCCTGCACCCCTTCTTTCAAAGATGACGCTGTGGAAATGCTTCGTGAAGGCCCATACGATGGACACGCCCCCCCCCCCCCCCCCGAGAGCCACCGCCTGTGCCGAGAGTGCCGCCGCATCCGCATTAAGCGCGGCCGCTTCTGCCGAGAGGATGTCTGCGGCAGCCGAAAGGGCAGCTGCACTACCGAGACAGCTGCAGCAGCTGCTGCAACGGTGGCTGCAAACACTGAGAGCGCTTGAACTGCCGTCCATGCCACCGATGTCACCCTGGCCTGCGTCGAGGCCATCCGCGCCAAGATATTCTAGGCCACCACAAATCCAACATGCCACCCACGTCCGAAAGGCGACGGTGGCCATGGAGCAGCTACTTCCTCATGAGGTCGCTAAGCGGGAGCTGGAGATGCAGGAGGCGGCGGAGGTCGAGGAGCACCGTGTTGGCGTTCTGGGAACGGGGGTCCCCAGACTTGCCTGCCTATGGCCTGCGGCGTGGCTCAAAGGGGGCCCAGCACGGCCCATCTTCATAAACACAAGCTAAAGACCCTCGCGAGGTGCCAAGCCTCACGGGGCGGACGACAAGGAGCTTCCTCAGGCACGGCCTCATCAGGCTGGCTCACGAGGAGGCGGAGAGTTCAAGGCGGGGTACCTCGCGAGGTGCCCATGACGCAAGCCATGATTTACCAAGGGCGCCAACAGCGCCAGCCAGCAGATGTCCTCCTTTCCTCTTTGGTGCAAAGGAGCAAGCGCAGCGAGAGCATCAAGCAAATACATCCATTTCGTGCAACAAGACCAAGACCAACCCAACGGCAGGAGGAAGTCATTGTGGAGCCCAAGCAAAGGCCACCACCGTAACCTTTGACAAAGCGAGGACCAACTTTAGTCGATAAGTGTACCCGCTGTTCCCCTTCAAAATGGCCAATTGTTGGCGCCCTTCCCGCTCAATATTTGGGAAGAGGCCCAGGGCCTTTGCCTATAAATAGGACTAGCCACCCCCAGGGTAGACGCATCGAGTGCCCTCGCTAGAAACCAGTGGAATGAGCGACTGAACTCTTCCAAGCAATTCATCGCACCAACCAAGAACAGACCCTCGCGAGGCTGTTCTTCCTTGTATTGTTCATCATTAGCCCAAGAGGCAATCCACCACACCACACACTGGAGTAGGGTATTACACCACAATGGTGGCCTGAACCAGTATAAACCCTGTGTCTCTTGTGTTGTTCTTTTCGTAGTTTAGATCCTAGCGATTCGGCGAGGAGTAGGTAGGTAGAGGGAGAAATCTCCGCGCACCCCAAAGTGTTCAACCTCAAGGGTCTGCTGAACTGAATATGACATTTGGCGCACCAGGTAGGGGTGCGCCGGAATTCGCCTTCCGTCGTCCTGTTCTTCTCCGACCATCGCATCCATGTCTGACACTCATCGGGCTCGCGCCGAGTGCTGAGCCGCCCTCGCTTCCCGCGTCGCCCAGACGGCTCCCATCGGCGGGCGCCCTCGTCGTTCCCCGTCACCTGCCATCAACGCTGCCATCGGCCCGGTGGGGAACGAGTAGCAAGCATCGTTCCAGCATCCATCCATGAGGCGAGACGGCCGCACTGCTACACCCTTGCTCACCCCTGCTGGTTCTTCATCCCGCGGGCCCCGCGCGGTCATGGAGGCTCGAGCTGTGCTCATCGCGGCAAATGAGCTCCTGCGCTACTGCACAATCGACGACGTCTACGAAGAGTGGCTCCCCCGCGCTGTCCTTCTCGCTGCACCGCACCCGCCTCAAGGCAATGAAGCTCTGGGCGCCACCGCCTCCCCCTCAAGAAGGCGCCTGCCCCAAGGCGCTGCCCTCGGGCGGAACCCGCTCCGTCAGCGCCAGCTGCAAGAGCAGAGCTGCCAAGAAGTCCTCGCCCTCGAGAAGCTGCCCGAGCGCCTCCTGCTCCAAAGACGCCAAGACCCAGCTGCTGCTCCCAGGCTGCAGCGCATGGGGACCCGCAGACCAAGCTCTTCGTCACCCAAGGCCTCCCGTGGCCACAAGAGGTTGCCGCGCTTTCACCACCGAAGCTGCAGCGTCAAGGGCCGGCAAGTTCAAGCCGACCTGCCTCCTCGCTACGACGGCATGGCTGACCTTGTAGAGTTCCTCCAGCTTCACGAGCTGGGCATCGAGGCTGCCAACGGAGACGAGAAGGTCATGGCGAACTGGTTTCCCATGGCGCCAAGGACGGGCCCGCACTGCCTCGAATCGCTCGTGCATGATCTCCTCCTCGACGAGATGCGCACCGCTTCATCGCCAACTTCCAGGTACTTCGCGACCGCCACCGCCGTGAGCGACATGCGCCGATCAAGTAGCAACCAGGGAAACCCCGCGAAGTACATCCAATGCTTCAACAACGCGCCTCAAGATCCCTAAGGTGACCGAGAAGCCATCATATCAGCCTTCTCCGACGGCGCGCGTGACGCCAAGATGAAGGAGGAGCTGGCGATGCATGAAGACCGTGCACCTCCTTGAGCTGTTCAACTTGGCGACCTGCGCGCCAGGGCTGAGGAAGGGCGCCTGTCCCTCCTCGAGCTGCCTGCCGCAGACCCAGAAGACAAGAAGCCCATGGCCAAGGATGTGAAGCGCAAGGGGGCTACCATGCTCGTGGCAGGGCCAGACACCAAGCGGGACAGAGATCAGCCCGAATCCTCCAAGGGCAGTCGGTACTGCGTGTACCACGACCTCCACACCCACAACACATTGAATGCCAAGAGCTCCAGGCCGTGCGCGAAGGAAGGGTCGGCCGACGTCCCGACCGTAGCGACCGGGGCTACGGCCGAGGAGGAGGAAGGAACGCAGGACGCTGGGAAGACCGCGGACCACGCCAAGGGTGGCGCGACCAACCTCGCGAGGATCGCTGGCAGGACACGCCTCGCGAGGGAGGCTGGAGGGATCAGCCTCGCGAGGATCGCCCGCAGGATAACGCACGCCTCCCTCCGCTGCCGCCGTAGCCAAGGAGAAATCAGGACCTTCATCAAGACGAAGGGGCTGGGGGCTTCCAGGAACCACGCGCCATCGCCTGCATCCTGGGCGGAGCTCAAGCCCCAACCTCTCAGTGCATCTTCAAGCAGTTCGCCTGCAAAGTGAATGTAGTCCTCCCCAAGCTCGAGGCCACGCGCCCTCTCAGATGGTCGGCATGCGCCATCACGTTCAGCTCAGCGGATCAGCTCAAGTGCGCGACCACAGCCGGAGTCCTCCCGATGCTTTGTTCCCCAATCATCAGCAACGTGCTAGTCACCAGGACCCTCATCGATGGCGGGGCAGGGCTCAATGTCCTGTCCGTGGAAACGTCAACAATCTCCAAGTGCCCTACAATCAGCTTCAGCCAACCAAGCCTTTCTCCGGAGTCACCGACGGCTCCACGGTCCCGATTGGGCAGGTGTGCCTCCCTGTCACGTTTGGGGCACGCGACAACTACTGCACCGAGCTCATCAACTTCGACGACGCCCACATTCGCCTGTCGTACAACGCCATCCTCGGGTACCCAGCGCTGGCCAAGTTCATGGTCGTAACCCACCACGGCTACAACGTCCTCAAGATGCTAGGAAGTGGCGGAGTCATCACGGTGCCCTGCGAAGAGAGACATGCAGTGTGCTCCCTAGAGCGAGCCTTTCAGGCCGCATCACTGGAAGACCCGGATTGTGGAAGAAGGAGGCTTCCCGAGGCCGCCCCCAAGAAGAAGAAGACATCGTCTGGCCCGGCCCCTTAGGAGGCAGGCCCCTCAGGGCCCGCTCCTGCTTAGGGGGAACCTCCTTCCATCGCATAGGGAAGCGCGCCTGGCACCCTCCTCTGGCAGGGCTCGGGGGCTCTCCCCTGGAGGGTCGCCGACCTCGTCAAGGTCACGAGGGAGGCGCTTGGGCACCACGTGGAGGCGTGTTTCGAAGCACGTTTCCCTCAAGAAGGAGCAAGGGAAGGAGGGCCAAACCCCCAGGAGTTCGTCAGCAAGGCCATTCAGGAGCTCTAGGAGTCAAGAGTCATGAGAGGCAGCCGCCGCTTACCCACTGTGGCCCCCCATCCAGGCAAGGATGGTGGGCTGCGCGTCTGCATCGACATACTAGGGCTCAACTGAGCCGCGTCTCAGGAGCACCTCTGGCCCTCGCAAGTGGGACGCTGCGAAGGTCTGCCCCACAGCTACGTTCGCAAGCCTTATGGCTTGCCGAACATGGCTGCCGCGTACCAGCGCCTCATGAGGGCCATCCTAGAGGCTCAAGAGGTCAGGCGTTCCGCAGCCCTGGTGGAGATGGAGATGGTCCGCGAGGAGCCACCAGCGCCTCCGGAGCCTCCCGAGGCCCTTGGGCCTAGGGGCTTGTGAGGATCGGCTCCCGCAGCCCACCGAGTCTGCTACACCAACACCCCTTCGTCCCCAACATCATCCGGTGACATCTTTCAAGTTTCATTTCCACTGAGCGCCTCGGGTCAGATATTCCCGTGCCGTGGGTCCGTCCCTGTGGCATATATCCCTTTTATTTCATGTTCTTAGCTTACTTTATTGGGGGCACCCCTCGGGCTGCATCATCCCCAAGTCGCTCGGGTCAGACCCAGTGGCATGTACCCTTCTTGCATTTATCTTAGGGCCATGCTTTGGACCCATCATGCTTGTTATTTGGTGCCTGTCCGTGGCACCTTTTCTTCCTGGATGTCGGAAGCTTGCGCGTTAAAGGGGGGGTACCTGAGCATCACGACTCAGGGCTCCTACTGGCTCTCCAGCCCTCACCCTCTGGTCTTGTCCATGGCATCGCCACCTGGCATACCTGCGACGGCAGAGACCAGCTCGAGGGCCGGGACCCGAGGACGTAGAGTTTCGACATCTAACCCAGCTTGCGCGTTAAAGGGGGGGTACCTGAGCATCGCAACTCAGGACTCCTACCGGCTCTCCAGCCCTCACCCTCTGGTCTTGTCCATGGCATCGCGACCTGGCATACCAGCGAGGGCTGAGACCAGCTCGAGGGCCGGGACCCGAGGACGTAGAGCTTCGGCATCTAACCAATTTGCAGGAATACACTCCAAGATAAGGCCCAGTGCCAGGCACAACCCGCCTTGGGGTAGGGCCCCGTGAGTCCCGCGCTGGCTCACGGGTGCCCCAACACACCTCGCCAAACCTTTCGTGCCTCGTCGCCTCTCCAAAGCAGATAACTGCTAACTGTCAATTGTCACGGTGAACTCTCGTTCTTTCGGTGATGAGCTTGCAGGGTCCCTTCAAGGAGCATCATCAGGCGAGGCCCTCGCGGTGTCTTCTTCACTCTCGACCGCGCAAAACGCTTACACGTTAAAGGGGGGGTACTTGAGCATCGCGACTCAGGGCTCCTACTGGCTCTCCAGCCCTCACCCTCTGGCCTTGTCCACGGCATCGCGACCTGGCATACTAGCGATGGCGGAGACTCGCTCGAGGGCCGGGACTCGAGGACGTAGAGCAGAAAGGGGAGTGAAGGCGAGAGGGGAGAAGCATGCGAGGACCTCGCCAAGCAACCGCTCGCCGGCCAAGGCACGGACCTAGCGCCACACTAGGGAGCGTTTCCTGACCCTCAAGATAAGTCACTCTCCGGGAACACTAGCTATCGCAGCACCATCCCCACACCTAATGCAATCCCGTGTTAGCAACGTCGCTGTCCTTTCTCACCGACTGATGGCTGCTTGAGCGCTAAGGGGGACCTCCTGAGCATCGCGACTAAGGGGCTCTTATCGAACCTCGGGCCGCTCACCTCTTGGCCTTGACCACGGCATCGCGACCTGGCATACCAGCGACGGCTGAAGCCGCCTTGGGACCAGGACCTGTCGGCGCAGAGCATCAAGCCCTCGCGAGGTCTGAAAGGAAGAAACTAAGCTAAGACAGAATAAGCATCTCGCACTACTTCACAATGAGGATCATATTGACAAACAGGGCTACAAACATCTTACAAGCCCCCACGGGGTATATTCTTGGTTCCTCGCAGGAACAAAAGACACGAATCCTAAGGAGTCCTAACTACAGGAACCATTGCGGTAGACGCCATCATCAACAGTGGGCCGTCCAGCACCGGCGCCAACCCCATCCAGATCAGGGGCGGCGACGACCTGACGAGCCCGCCCTACTTCGGGAGCGGCGCAGGCTCGGGGGCTCGTAGCTGTCGTCGCTTGTCTCCGGAGTCGCGAAGAGCTCGGTGGAGTCGCTGGATCCTCCGGCGCCTCCATCGCCTGAGGAGCTACCAAGGGAGCGGTTGGCCGGCCTCTGTCTCGCCGCAGCAGGGTCCCGACCGCCTCTCCCGGGGCAGCACTCCAGCCGGCGACCCTCCGCATCGAAGACCTTGAAGGACATCACCGAAGCACCGTCATACTCTAGATGGATCGCGAGGGCGCCCCTTGTCCTGCAGACTCGGGCGATCTCGCCCCAGCCTCGAGTCATGAAGACCTCGCCCGGGGCAATGACCACGACCTCTGCCCCGGTCGCGAGGGTGCTGCACGGCATGCTGCAGCCAAAGCCCCAGGGGTTCCCCCTGCGGGATAACGGAGGCGAATAAAGAGGGAAGGCGAATCCAAGACTTAGGAGGTGTGGCAGCGTGAAGCACGAACTCTCGGGAGGAGCCTTCGGCGTGGACTCCAGGAGGAAAGACGCACACCTTCGCGACCCTTCGGCGCCGATGGCGGCGCCGCCCGTGGCGTTCGGCGTCGACTCCTTCAGAGCCCTCGATATGGGCGTACAAGGGAAGTGGGAACCCTGGTGGTGGCCGCTCACACCAGGGCCTCGGCACTTCCTAGCGGGCGCCCTCACCCCGATGGAAGAGGGCAAGCCGTTTCTTCGGTGGAAGCGGGTCAGGATCCTCTTGGGGAGCCTTTCCCTTCTCTGTCGCGGAGAACCGGCGGATCGGAGCCATTGCAGCAAGACGGAGCAAGGACCAGGAAGAAGGAGAAGCAAGAAGAGATAGACTGGAAGGGCGCACGCTGTTCCGTACTTATAGCCAGCGAAGGCCAACCGTCGACCTCCACGATCGCAGGTAATCATGACCCGCTTTGCATGCAGGGACTTGTCAAATCCGTGCAGTTGCCGAGGCGTCGTGGGGAAGCGGAGACGCCCACGTCCAATCAACCGCCACGCGGCGCCCAAGGCCGCAGGCTGTTAGGGCCCGCGACACTTCGCACTTGCCCTTTCGCCTCTCTGCTCGGCCAAGTCCGGGCGCGCCTTGGGCCCGGGGCTACTGTCGGCGTTCGGGAATGGGGTCCCCAAACTTGCTCTCCGCGGCCGCGGCGTGGCTCAAAGGGGCCCAGACGACCCATCTTCATCAACACAAGCTCAAGACCTCGCGAGGTGCCAAGATTGCTGGGCGGACGACAAGGAGCTTCTCGAGCACGGCCTCATCAGCTGGCTCATGAGGAGGTGGAGAGTTCAAGGCAGGTACCTCGCGAGGTGCCCATGATGCAAGCCATGACGACCAAGGGCGCCAACAGCGCCAGCCCATGAGTGATCCTCCTTTCCTCTTTGGTGTAAAGGGAGCAAGCGCAGGCGAGAGCATCAAGCAAAGGCATCCATTTCGGTGCAACAAGACCAAGACCAGCCCAACGGCAGGGAGGAAGTCATTGTGGAGCCCAAGTAGGCGTCACCACCAGAGCCTTTGACAGGCGAGGACCAACTTTAGTCAGGATAAGTGTACCCGCTGTTCCCCTTCGAAATGGCCAATTGTTGGTGCCCTTCCCGCTCAATATTTGGGAAGAGGCCCAGGCCTTTGCCTATAAATAGGACTAGCCATCCCCAGGGTAGACGCATCGAGTGCCCTTGCTAGAAACCAGTAGAAAGAGCGACTGAACTCTTCCAAGCAGTTCATCGCACCAGCCAAGAACAGACCCTCGTGAGGCTGTTCTTCCTTGTATTGTTCATCATTAGCCCAAGAGGCAATCCACCACACCACACACTAGAGTAGGGTATTACACCACAATGGTGGCCTGAACCGGTATAAACCCTGTGTCTCTTGTGTTGTTCTTTTCGTAGTTTAGATCCTAGCGATTCAGCGAGGATCAGGTAGGTAGAGGGCGAAATCTCCGCGCGCACCCTAGTGTTCGAACCTCAAGGGTCTGCCGGAACCCGAAATCCGACACACCGGGAGGAGGAGTTGTGCGTAGCCCAAGTCAAGGGAGAGAAGAGTCTGTCCATTGAGGAATTGGCGGTGGAGTACCGACACGACCTCTGGCGCAGCCACTACTACGAGTACTACAACCTTGAGGGCGGCGCCGAGGACGAGGATGGGGACGCGGTCAATTTGAGCAGGGGGGCGCGAAGTCCACCAATGGCGGCTTGTCGCCAGGACAATTCATCGGTGTCTCATCTCACACTGGCGATGAATAGGCCGGCGCGGTAGCAGATTTGTTAAAATTACGAGTACTTAGGCTTTGAGTTTGATGTTGGTCTTTTGTTAGATCAATGCTTAGGTCAACTGGCTCTGTTTAATTACTAAAATTTCTCGATTCAGTAAGTGTGGTCTGTGTGTTGTACACTCTTTTGTGTGCCCAAATTAGCAAGCGATGTTAAATTATGCAATGAAGTACCCGGGGAAATTTCCACCAAAATTTGAATTATCAAACTCATCCCATGCATAAAGCAAAAGAATCGTTTGTGATGCACACTATCGTTCAAAGTGAATGGTGTCCGGCGGCACCGCACGCAAATTTTCCCTCCACGTTTTGAAATTTTGGCCTACCACCGAAATATCTACCCCCCTTACCCACCCCTTTTTCTCCCTGACCACAAGTCACATTTCCCCTGTTTCCCCCTTCCTTCCTAAGCTATAGCCACTTCCTTGCTTGCTTCCTTGCTCTCACCGTCTCGCATCCTACCGCCGGGGTCGCCATCGTCTTCTTCAAAGACCTCTCCAGCGGTTCCTCCGACAACGACGAATCCTTCACCACTCAGGTATGCCTCTCTTCTCTCTCTCAGGTTATGACTTGGAATGAAGGATTTTTACCCGGCGGTCGATTTGAGTCATTTCTTCCACTTGTACTTCCCTAGGACCATCAGTTGCAACGAATGGAGCACGGTGGCTCAAGATCTGTCTTCTCGTTGTCACCATCAATCTCCATGCGTGAAGCTAGTTGCGTTTGAATCTGTGGATGGTGGGAGGAAGTTTCTGGCATGTGCAGAGAAGGTTAGACCCTCTTTCGTTGTTACAAATCATTTGTTCGATGTGATTCAGACACTGTCACGGTCCCAACCATTCATACCACACCTTTAACCAAATGCATCCTAAGATAGTGTCTCATTTTGTACGTAGTATCTAAAAATGTTGCCACCTCATCAGCGGTGCCATTACGAAAAAATTTGGCACCGCTCCAGCAGTTTGTGCCGCCAACTTGTCCACACATCTGATCAGCCAAGCAGTAAAATACTAAATCTTTATGGCATGAAGGAACTAGGCGTTGGAGCAACTAGGTGCTCCGGAGTTCGGGTCCCTGATTTTTTCTGCTGCATCAGCTAGCTAGTGCAGGGCACCGGTGCGAGGTGTAGCAATAGTTGTCTTTACACCAGTTTTGGCATACATAGTGGATGAACTTAGTGTTATTAGTTCTATGTTGCTAAATTTGTGCATGTACACACCTGCTAGTATCAATTTAATGGCATCCAAACACTGTCGCTATGCTTTTTTAGTTATATTTACCTTCCTCTTAAAATGCTCAGTTTGTTATTTATAGTACATGAGTAAGAACTTGTAGCATTGTTGTAGTTAATTATAGCTTCTGATGTTTCAGAATTTGGTTGTTGTCTCAGTAGCAATTAATTCATTTGCACGTTGATATTTTTGAGAAGATATGTCATAATTAAACTGTTTCCTTAATTTTTCAAAATGAGTGTTGGTATTTTCTATGTTTCTATAAGCCCATTTTCCCTACAATTTTTAATGATCTAGCTTTAATATTATAGTATGGGAAGTGTTCTAACTTGGAGTGGGTTTATCAAGAGTTGCCACAGTCTTGAAGATGTGCCTAGCAAAGCTCTGGAGCATGTATCAGGAAGAGAATAGAGGTAGGCTTAGAGAAAGTGTTGTCAACGCTGAAGAATATTTGAAGATGTGGGATAAAAAGAGGAAGGTGAAGAATGAGCTCATATTTTTTAAATAAGACTTTGCTAAGATGGTGTTGGCGAAGGAGGAGGCACTTTTCCAGTTGGCCAGTGCAAAACAGGTTCTTACTGAACTGAAAGCAGAGGTGGATAAGACGAGCCTAGATGATCTTGATTAGGGAAATGAATATATTGTTCTAATATTGTTCTTATGACGTTGAACTAGCTATATGTTGTATTGTGATGTTTTCAGGCAGCTATCGTACTGTGATGTTAAAATATATCTATGTGCCTGATATGAAATTGGCAAACAGTTGTTCAATATGAAATGTGAATTTGCATAATACTAGAATTATCAATTGTAAACTAATAAACCTGCTAAATGGGTCATGGAACTTTGCAAACGGTTCTAGAAGTAAAAGCGCTTGTGAAGGATAGCCCAAAGCCACACAGTTTTCTTCATCAAATCGTGTGTGATGTAGTTGATAAAAGCAAATGTTTAACCAAGGCAGAGCGTGTGTGATAGTTACACCTATCACACACGAGCCTATACATAAACCTGTGTGGGATGTACATATGAATGGAAATGTTTTCCCTGGATTGGCTGTGTGGGATGTACATACGAACAGAAACGTTTTCCCTAGATTGAATGTGTGGGATGTACATATGAACGGAAACGTTTTCCATGGATTGACCATGTGGGATGTACATAAGAACGGAAACATACTACTTGGATTGACTATGTGTGATATACATACGAACGGAAATGCTTTTCTAGGATTCACCGTGTGGGATGTACATACGAATGGAAACGATTAGGTTTTGATGCCTCGTCCGATTGCACACGAGCTCATTTTGCCCCAGCCTATGTGCCAGGAGGGCCCATCCCCGATGATTTCTGGGTCATGTGGGAAGGACCCCCCTATCGCCCACACTCACTTGGCGATGGTTCTAAATGTCGTTGCAGAAAGGGGTTAAAAACCGTTTGTATAGCACCTACGTGACCAGTGTCAACTCCCTTCCTATGAGTGATATGCAAGTCAAATTCTTGTAGCAAAAGAACCCACCTAACGAGTCTAAGTTTAGCATCTTTCCTTTCCACAAGGTTGGAAGCATCCTTAGTGTGAACAATTACTTTAAAATCTACTATTTAAGATCTGAATTTATCACAAGCAAACACAATGCTAAAAATTCTTTCTCAGTAGTAGCATAATTTTGTTGAGCACTGTCCAGAGTCTTACCAATGTAATGGATAACATTTAATTTCTTATCAACTCTTTGTCCTAGGACATCACCAACAACATAATCACTAGCATCACACATAATTTCAAAAGGCAGGTTCCAATCAGGTGACTGAACAATAGGTGCAGAATTTAAGGCTTTCTTAAGTGTTTGAAAGTTCTCTACACAATCATCATAAAAAACAAATGGAACATCCTTTTGCAAGAGATTGATAAGAGGCCTAGAAATTTTAGAGAAGTCTTTAATAAATCTCCTATAGAAACCAACATGGCCAAGAAAACTTCTTATACCTTTATATCTTTAGGACACGACATTTTCTCAATTGCATCAACTTTAGCTTTATCCACCTCAATACCTTGTTCAAAAGTTTTGTGCCCCAAGACAATACCTTAATTCCATAAAGTGGCACTTCTCCCAATTCAAGACAAGATTAGTTTGTTCACATCTCTACAAAACTCGATCAAGATTTCTTAAGCAATCATCAAAAGAAGTTCCATAAAAAGAAAAATCATCCATGAATATCTCAGCAATATTCTCACAAAAGTCAGAGAATATAGCAGTCATACATCTTTGAAAGGTAGCAGGTGCGTTGCATAAACCAAAAGGCATACGTCTATAAGCACAAGTTCCAAAAGGACATGTAAAGGTGGTTTTCTCTTAAGCAGGTTGCGATACAAGTATTTGAGAGAAACCTAAATATCCATCAAGGAAGCAAAAGTGTGTGTGCTTAGATAACCTTTCTAACATTTGATCAATAAAAAGCAAAGGGTAATGATCTTTTTAGTGGCTTTGTTTAATTTTCTAAAATCAATTACCATTCTATAACCACTTACAATTCTTTGTGGGATAAGTTTATTTTTCTCATTAGGAACAACAGTAATACCTCCTTTCTTAGGGACACAATGAACATGACTTACCCATCTACTACCAGCAATAGGATAAATTATAACTGCTTCTAGAAGCTTTAATATTCCTTTTCTTACCACTTCCTTCATCTTAGGATGTAATCATCATTGATGATCAACAACTCGTTTAACATCAGGTTCCATATTAATCTTGTGTTGACAGAGAGCGGGATGATGCCCTTAAGATCATCAAGAGTATATCCAATAGCAGCTCGGTGCTTCCTCAAAGTTTTTAATAATGTTTTTTATTCATGCTCTGTAAGGTTAGCACTAATAATAACATGATATATCTTCTTCTCATCAAGATAAGCATATTTCAAAGTATCATGCAATTGTTTTGATTCAAACAAAGGATCACCCTTAGGTGGAGGAGGGCCTCCTAGAGTTTCAACAGGCAAATTGTGTTTAAGAATAGGTTGTTGATCAAAGAACATCCTATCTATTTCATTTATTTCATGCAAGTGCATATCATTTTCATGGTCAAGCAAATATTGTTCTAGTGGATCAGTAGGAGGTACCACAATAGAAGCAAGACCAATTATTTCATCCTTACTAGGCAATTCTTTATCATGAGCTTGCCTACGAAACTTAGTGATATTAAACTCATGAGACACATCACCAAAATTAATATTGACAGTTTCGTTATTGCAATCTATCTTAGCATTAACTGTGTTCAAGAAAGTTCTGCCAAATATAATGGGACAAAAATCATCTTGTGGAGAACCAAGAATTAGAAATCAGTAGGATATTTTTTTTCACACAAGACTTCAACATCTCTAACAATCCCAAGTGGTGTCATAGTATCTCTATTAGCAAGTTTAATAGTAACATCAATATCTTGTATTTCAGCAAGCGCAATATCATTCATAATTTCTTGGTATAAAGTAAAAGGGACAGCACTGACACTAGCACCCATATCACATAAGCCATGATAACAATGTTCTCCTATTTAGCTGAGACAATAGGCATGCCAACAATGGGTTTATTCTTATCTTTAGTATCTGGTTTGGAAATTCTACCAGCTTCATCATAGAAGTAAATAACATGCCCATCAATATTATTAACCAAGAGATCTTTAACAATAGCAACACTAGGTTCTACTTTAATTTGTTTAGAGGGTCTACATGCTCTAATATTACTTTTTTGAACCACGGTTGAAACCTTAGCATGTCCCTTTACCCTAACAGGGAAAGGTGGTTTTTCAATGTAAGCAGTAGGCACAACTGGATCAACATTGTAAATGATAGTTTCGTATATAACTATAACGGGGTCCTCAATCTATTGTTTAATAGGGGAATGATATTTCAACCACTTCTCCTTAGAGAGATCAACATGAGTAGCAAATGATTTGCAAAAAGAGGATACTATCTCAGACTCAATTCCATATTTACTGCTAAACTTGTGAAAAGCAATAGTATCCATAAAAGATTTAACACACTCGAACTTAATATTATACCTGACTCATTACCTTTGTTGAGTTCCCAATCTTTAGAGTTGCGTTTAATTCTTTCAAGAAGGTCCCACCCAAATTCAATAGTTTTCTTCATAACAGAGCGAGTGGAAGAAGAATTGAGCATGATTTGATTACCATGAGAAAGCCGAGCATAAAATTCTTTAAGATAATTTCCCTTGAGAGATCATGATTGGGGAATGTATACATCATATACTTAAGCCTCTCCCAAGCTTGAGCAATGCTTTGTCCTTCACGAGGCAAAACATTATATATATAGTTTCGAGCATGATGAACTAGATGCATAGGATAAAACTTTTGATGAAATTCCTATTTCACTCAATTAAAGTCCCAACCTCCCATATCATCACATAGCCTATACCATGTCAATGCCTTTACACCCCAAAGATAAAGGGAAAACCTTCTTCTTAACTGCATCTCCGGGTAAACATGCAAGCTTAAATAATCCTCAAACTTCATCCATATAGATCAGGTGCATATCAGGATGTAGCGTTCCATCTCCTACATAAGGATTAGCTAGCAATTTCTCTATCATACCCGAAGGGATCTCATAAACAATATTTTTAGTAGGTGTAGTAGGTTGAGGAGGAACTCTTTGTGTTTTCAGTCGAGGTCAAGATACCCCGAACAAACCCATCAAAGGATGGTTTTCCATAGTAACAAGTGACAGTAAATTTCAGCACGTAATATAGATTTTTCCTAACCAAATTCGACTCAACAAAGGCGCTTCACTACCTGGCAATGGGGCCATAAAAGAGTCTTGATAACTGAAAAGTATGTGGGATCAATCATAGTCCTTTCGATAGGTAAGAGTGCCGAACCCAACAAGGAGCAGAAGGAAATATAAGTGGTTTTCAGCAAGGTCTTTTCTACAGGCACTGAAATTGTCGGTAACAGATAGTTTGATAGAAAGATAATTTGTAATGAGGAAGTAATATTAATCGTAACAAAAGTGCATCAAGGTATCCCAATCCTCTTTGTAGCAAATGATAGGCTCGAACGGTCTCTTATAATAAGTAAAGCGTCCTTGATGACATACGAGAATTTCATTTATTCACTTTCATCATGTTTGTTTGATTCGCGTTTGCTACTTTGATAATTTGAAATGTGGGTGGACTGGTGCTTGGGTGTGGTTCTTACTTGAACAAGCCTCCCACTTATGATTAACCCCTCTCGAAAGCGTCGTAACTATGAAAGAAGAATTAAGATAAAATCTAACCATAGCATTAAACATATGGATCCAAATCAGCCCCTTACGAAATAGCGCATAAACTAGGGTTTAAGCTTCTGTCACTCTAGCAACCCATCATCTAATGACTATTCCACAATGCATTCCCTTAGGACCAAAGATGGTGAAGTGAAATGTAGTCCACATTTGTCACGCCCAAGATGTGACCCTATCCTAAAAGAACTCGAAGGACCCACCAAGGATAGAAGCGCATCTTGAAGACGCTTTTGCAAGGTGGATATCATTACATCAACATTACATAATAGAAAGGGATACGTACATAAGGCATACAATGCCACACGAATACAACATTATCTTACATAAGATCAACATCCGACTACGGATGAAACACAAACAGAAGCTCAAACAATATCCACCCTGCTAGCCCAGGCTGCCGACCTGGAACCTAGCCCCTGATCGAAGAAGAAGCAGAAGAAGAACTCCAAACAAGTAAAGATCGCTCTCGCGTCATGATCATCGCATAACCTGTACCTGCAACTGTTGTTGTAGTAATCTGTAAGCCACGAGGACTCAGAAATCCCATTACCATGGGTATCAAGACTAGCAAAGCTTAATGGGAAAGGAAGGGGTGAAGTGGTGAGGTTGCAGCAACGACTAAGCATATATGGTGGCTAACATACGCAAATAAGAGCGAGAAGAGAAGCAAAGGAACGGTCGTGAAGCTAGCAATGATCAAGAGGTGATCCTGAACTCCTACTTACGTCAAAGATAACCCAAAAACCGTGTTCACTTCCCGGACTCCGCCGAAAAGAGACCATCATGACTACACACACGGTTGATGCGTTTTAATTCGAATCTGGTGTCAAGTTATCTACAACCGTACATTAACAAATTCCCATCTGCCACATAACCGCGGGCACAGCTCTCGAAAGTTTATACCCTGCAGGGGTGTCCCAACTTAGCCCATGATAAGCTCTCGCAATCAACGAAGGATATTCCTTCTCCCAGGAAGACCCGATCAGTCTCGGAATCCCGGTTTACAAGACATTTCGACAATGGTAAAACAAGACCAGCAAAGCTGCCCGATGCGCTGCCAAATCCCGATAGGAGCTGCACATATCTCGTTCTCAGGGCACACCGGATAGGTCAGCCTACGAGTAAAACCAGACCTTGACTTGCCCCGAGGTGGCCCCGCAGTCTGCCCGTTTCGGACCAACACTCGAAGGAGCACTGGCCCGGGGGGGCTAAAATAAAGATGACCCTCGGGCTCCGGAAACCCAAGGGAAAAAGGGCTAGGTGAGGCAAATGGTAAAACAAAGGTTGGGCTTTGCTGGAGGAGTTTTATTCACAGCGAACTGTCAAGGGGGTCCCATAAATCACCCGACCGCGTAAGGAACGCAAAATCCGGGAACATAACACCGGTATGATGGAAACTAGGGCGGCAAGAGTGGAACAAAACACGAGGTATAAGGCCAAGCCTTCCACCCTTTACCAAGTATATAGATGCATTAATTAAATAAGAGATATTGTGATATCCCAACATAACCCTGTCCACCATGGAGCAATCTTCAACTTCACCTACAACTAACAACGCTATAAGAGGGGCTGAGCAAAGATGTAACATAGCCAAACAATAGTTTGCTAGGAAGGGTGACAAAGGTTAGAGGTTCATGGCAATTTGGGAGGCTTGAAGAGCAAGTGATAGGAAGCGCGGCATAGCGATATAACGAAGCAACTAGCATAGCAATGATAGTAGTGAGATCCAGGGTAGCGGTCATCTTGCCTGAAATCCCGCTAGGAAGAAGAACGAGTCGATGAAGTAGACGAACCAACGTAGTCAAACGGATCCTCACAACTCTGGAACGAAACCGAAGCTAACGAGAGAAGCAACCCGAAAAGAAGCAAACAACATGGTAAACACACAAGCATAAACATGGCATGATGCACAATCAAGTATGATGCATGTCCGATTTAATGAGGCATGGCATGTCAAAGTGCAACAACAATGCTACAAGTTAAATGGAGCTCAATATGCAACGAGTGGCATATTGACAAAACACCACATTTGATTATTTAGTTTGATCTCGTTATAAGCTGCTCAACAATATTAAATGTTGTTAAACATGGTAAGAGGTGAAGCATAATAAAACTACCTATCTAGGCAAGTTTAAATGAGGCCGGAACAACGAACAACAATTCCGAAAAATCCCCATGTTATTTAGCAACTTAGCGCAAACAACAATTTTAAACATTTTAATTGTTGTTATGATGATGCGGATGACATATGCAAGTTTTAAGCAATTTTATGAAAATGTTGACATGAGCAAGATACGAGGCATTTGTCACCGTGGCGTAAAGAAGGGGTGTCACGGCAACATATCTGAAAATGATGCCATGGCAACATATCAATGATCCGATAACTCATCGAGATGTCGGGCAAAAGAAAGTGGCATGAGCGTGTCATGAAAAGATGGTGGGGTGCTCCCGGCTACCGGGTTCCCACGGGTTAGTGGCATGGCAAACAAGGAGGGACGTGCATGAAGTGAACGGGCACGGTGCAAACATAGGGTGCATCTCATACAACACATGCATTCGGTCCACGGACGTCGTCTCGGGGTTATACCTTCGAAGCGTGCTTTTTCGGAGCGGGTCGAGTTCGGAGCGGTGTAGAGGAAGTAGGCGTTCACGGGTCGTCGTGGGAAGTAGTTGTTCACGTGGCGATGGTAGTGGAAGTAGTCATTCTCACGACGGTAGTGGAAGTAGTGGTACACGGCGACGGTAGTTGTACACGTTACGTAGATGTTCGGGTAGAGGTACTTGGCGAAATCCACGGGTGTTAGTAGTTGTACATGGTCTTTGCGTTGTAGTCTGACTTGGGGATTCGAAAACGTTCATCGGTAGAGGAACTTGGCGGTCTTGAGGAACCGTAGTGGTACTGGGCACGATACACGGCCACGTGCACGATGGGAAGGGTCTTGCAGCAACAGGAGGTCGATGGCGAGCAAAGAAGAAGACGGCGGGGCGATGTCGGCCTTAGCGTGGAGCAAGGGAAGCAGAGCGTCTGGAGGCTGGAGAGGCCATGGACGTCGGGCACACACGTGCCCAGCGGGGCACGAAGGAGGTAGGAGGCGAGGCAAGGCATCAAAGGAAGTTTGCGAGGGGCCATGGCGAGGAGGCAGAGGCAGGACCAGATGGCGAGGCGGCAAGCTTGGCGCGGGCGCCGGGGCCGCCGGAGTTGGCCGAGCTCGGGGACAAGCTCCTGACTGGCAAGGGGAGCGAGGAGCGTAGGACGGCAGCCAGCAGCAGCTCCTGTGGCCGGCGGACGGAGGTCCAGGAGAGGTGGAGAACTGGTGGCACGGGCGAGGTGACTTGGCGAGGTGAGGGACCGAGAGGGGCGTGGTGGCAGGCTGATGGAGGAGGGAGCAAGGCGCGCGTGGCCATGGGGATGGGATCCCTCTCCTATGTGTGCGAGGAGGGAGACGAGTGAAGGGGGAAAGGGGATCGAGCTGAGGCTCTCCTAGCGGCCCAAGAGAGGGGAACGAGGGAGAGAGCGATGGATCGAGAGGAGCGGAGGCAAGCACTAGGGTTAGAGGTGCGGCTGGGCCTTGGGCCGAAAGGACTGCGGGGAAGCAGGCCGGCTTGGCTGATGGGCTCTCTCTCACTCCAAAAATAAATAAATGAAAACAAAGCAGAGGTAAGAAAGAAAAGAAAGAGAGGTTAGGGGTGGAGCTTGAGCAGGAGGGTATTTTTCTCGGACTCGGAAAAATGAGTTTAATCCAAGAAAATAGGAGTGGGCATGGATGCAAGGTTTAGATTCAAAAACATTTGAATTTAATTCAAATGGGTGAATAGGAAGTGGAGGTTTGGAAGGCCCAAAAATGTTGAGAATTTTGGAGGAGCCACAATAAATGGAGAAAGAATTGTTGGCAAAGTTTGAGGCAAGGAATTGAGATAGAAAATGCACAGAACTTAAACTGTAAGTGTGTTATTGTTTATTCCTAAAGAATGGAATATTTATCATAGTAGCTCCCTAAATATTGGGAGGATATGTTATAAAGAGAAATCACCATGTGAATTCCCTCGATTTAAATGGACCGAAGATCCATATGATTTTATTTAGATGAGTTTTAAAAATTAAATGACATGATGGCATGATGCAATGCAAAAGATGGCATGATGAATGCACAAACAAAACAAATCACACGACAAAACTCGAAATAGCTGGAAGTCTTCTGGAGCATCGGTCTTGGGGCGTTACAACACTCCACAACTACAAGAGGATCTCGTCCCGAGATCTAGGATGGCACCGGAGGGAAAAGAAAGAGGAAGATAAGAGGTAAAACTAAGTTGCTTCTTCGACCAATGAGTGAAACCAAAGAACCTTGAGAGGTTGAAAAGTTGGAAAAAAAACACAACGGAGTAGAACACAATTGAGAGCACTGCGGTAGAAAATAGAAACAAGGAACACCATGTGAACTTTGGAGGTTGCAAAGCTATGAATGACAAGTACAAAGGACAAGAAGGAATTGGAACAACTCTGGTTGAAACGAGATAAACAAGGAACAAGGAAGATCAAAATCGGACAGCACTCCGGTTGAAAAGAGATGCAAGACTTGATAAGATAAAAATAATTTGAAGAGATGACACAACACACCGGTTAAGTGGATAAGCAAGAAAATAACATGATCTTGACAAAACGAGGTGATGGGTGAAGTGAGCAACATCACAATGCCTCCAGAGTATATAATAGAAGATAGATCATTTGAATAAAAGAATGGAGAAGAAAATGCCAACTTCTGCCCCAAATGAGCTTGGAAAGCACCCTTCCAAGAAGGTTATAACGGAGTTGTTGGAAAACCAACAACGAAAAGAATAAGCTTGTAGTGGGCTTATGGAAACATCTCAACACTTGAGGTGAAATTCTGCCACTAACGAAAAACAATTGCTTGTTTGAGATCAAAGAAGAGATGAAAACTTCTTTCGCCGAGAGGATAGGAGAAAACTCGGATCATTGATAAGGACCACAAATAGCAACATTCCTTAGGGAAGGCTTTAGGTGAAATATGACACAATATAACTCCAACAACGAGGTTGATGGTTGAAAAGATCTCTTGAACAAAGAGAAAATGATGGATTTAAATATCTCATTCTTAACAACTTGCGAATCATGAAATACGAAGGAAAATTTTCAAGAATGACATAACACCGCCTCAAAAGATAAGGTAGAAAGAATTGCACTTCAGAATGCAAGAAGAATAAAACTTGAACTCCTCAAAACAAGGCATGTGTTGAGCACCATGTTTGTTTTAGAGTATAGCTTGGCTGATCTTAACTTCAAGAGAAATCTTGAAGAACAATTGAAGAATGAAAAGAATCCTTGACGAACCACCATGTAGAGCCTCCATGAAGAACTCCGGTAATAAAAGGATGATAAAAAGAAAGAGAAGTTGAAAACACAAGGTGAAGCCTTGCAATGATTTTGATGGAGCTTCGCGATGAAATACAGCGGAAAACTTGGAACTCCGGAAGAAAGATGAACAACATATAATTGAGAAATTGATGTCACGGACAAACTCCGGTAGAAAAGAATTAAACACTTGGATGAAACAAGAATAAGAATTATGTTATGTGTATCCTTCATCAATTTAAGTTGATGACAAGCAACAGATTTGGCATACTACTTATTCCCGTAGAAAGGATTAAGAGAGATATAGCACAAACTTGAGAAGATATAGATGGAACCACCGGTGGGATTGGAAACAACGAATGAAATGATACGGTAGCAAAGGAAGAGGAATCTTGAACGAACCACCGTAAGAATTGAAAATGAAAGTAGCAAAGGCACAATTCACCGGAAAGAATTGGAAAACGAATGAAGATACTTGAGGGGATTTAGATACATGAGAACGAAGAGATCATGAGCTTATTAGAGAATACTTGAATGATGCACCGGTAGAATATGGAGAAGGAGAGCTAAAAGCTGAGAATGAAGAATTATGACATGATGGGCTTCGGAGGAAAGAAATTGAAACAACTCATGAAGTGCTCCGGATGGGTGAAAAGAATTCCCACAATCGAAAACAATTATGAGAGGATGGCATCAAGTTTGAACTACGCATCTTTGGAAGAATGGGTAAGGATTTAAGAGGAACTCTTCTTCGGTCTTCAAATGTTGAGAATGATGATGAGAACCACCATGAATTGTTGAGATACTCCAGGAGAATTAAAAGAGGAAAGGTTGAGCCAAAGATGAAAAGAATTTGAAAACGACCTTGGAGAAGGCATGTGACTGATGAAAATTCATTCTTACGTCAAACTTGGAAATGAATTTGAGAATCGCTCCTGATAATTCGAAGAGTCAGGTAAGATCCTGGGAAAAGACCTGTGGGTTAGGGCCCACTTAAAAGAAACACCGTTGGAAATGATTTTAAAGAGAGATTGCACCGGTTGAATTAAATGGCTTGAATGAGATAACAACCTTGAAATATCTTGAACGGATTGAGAATGGAAACATGAATCTTCCGAGATATCTTCAACACTCCAGATATGAACTAGGATAAGAAATTCACATGGGAATATATGTGAAAGAAAAGGAAGATATATGATCAACACCGAAACTTGAAATTAATCCACCTGAGAAGAAAAGAGAGGAGGAAAAATAAACTTGAAGCTCCGTTAGTATCTTCCTGAGAATCACCGGATCAGAACATTGATTGAAAAGAGTGAAGAGACTTCACCTGAATAAAAGGATACTTGATTAAAATATACGCGTCCTTGAAGAAAAGGGTGGGAGGGCGGGAAAACAAAGACAACTTGGGACGGATGAAACAGACACTGTTGAGAAAACTTAGAAATGATCTCGCAAATGTTGGAATGATCGGATGCACTTGAAGAGAAACACGCCGGTTGGAAAAGAATTAACATGACAACCTCAATGATCAAGAAGGATTAGTATTCACATAGAAATATGAGAACACCATTTAGGAAAAGGTATGGATTCAACATTTGACATCGAAGCAACTCGAATACCACAAATAAAAAGAAAACAAAGGATTTGGCTTGCAGAATAAACCGGAACAAATACATATGATAGAGATTTACCCAATTCCATATCATGCATCTATCGGAAAGATATTCTAGGAGCTACTTGAATTCCCACCTATAAACTCCCGAAACTTTTTGGTTATGCAATCTGGTGTTGGGGATACAGGGGAAGCAATATATCTCACCCAATCTAACAATCCCTACATCCAGCTGTATCCATCCGTCAACACATAACCAAGAAACCTTCGGAAATTGTGTACCTCAACCTTCGAAAAGCATCCATTATATGAGTTATGGCAATACTCCCGAACTCCCCAGTACTGGGTGGCGTCGAGGTTATCTCACCAACAACTGCATAAAAGAGATTTTCGATGTCGGCAAAACTCGTATTCCGAATCGCAACGATAAAATTATGACGACAACACCTCGAGCTCAACTCCCCGAGACACCGCCACAACCCCTAAATGACAGGAGGAACCAAGAACAATGTTCTCGCTATAAGAATATCGAACGATCCCAAGATACCCGCGTGATCCTAAATTTTTTAGTGAAATTTGAGGAGAGGAAAGACAAAACATCTACGCCAGAGTCCTCACCAGAGCGATTTAAGGGGCTGAGGAGTAAAAAGAATCCTACTCCGATATATATAATCCTAAGACTCAAAATAGTTTTCTTCTAGACTCAACAACGCCAACAATCAAGGGGCTCCTATGGTCGGTCGAGGCTCGACATTAACTTGTCACGCCTAAGATGCGACCCTATCCTAAAGGAACTCAAAGGTCCCACTAAGATAGAAGCGCATCTTGAAGACGCTTTTGCAAGGTGGATATCATTACATCAACATTACATAATAGAAAGGGATACATACATAAGGCATACAATGCCACACAAATACAACATTATCTTACATAAGATCAACATCCGACTACGGATGAAACACAAACAGAAGCTCAAACAATATCCACCCTGCTAGCCCAGGTTGCCGACACGAACCTATCCCCGATCAAGAAGAAGCGTAAGAAGAACTCCAAACAAGTAAACATCGCTCTCGGCCATGATGATCGTGATAACCTGTACTCGCAATCGTTGTTGTAGTAATCAGGAGCCACGAGGACTCAAAGAATCCCATTACCATGGGTATCAAGACTAGCAAAGCTTAATGAGAAAGGAAGGGTGAAGTGGTGAGGTTGCGATGGCGACTAAGCATATATGGTGGCTAACATACGCAAATAAGAGCGAGAAGAGAAGCAAAGGAACAATCGTGAAGCTAGCAATGATCAAGAGGTGATCCTGAACTCCTACTTACGTCAAACATAACCAAAAAACCGTGTTCACTTCCCGGACTCCGCCGAAAAGAGACCATCACGGCTACACACATGGTTGATGCGTTTTAATTCGGATCTGTGTCAAGTTATCTACAACCGTCGTTAACAAATTCCCATCTGCCACATAACCGCGGCACGGCTCTCGAAAGTTTATACCGCAGGGTGTCCCAACTTAGCCCATGATAAGCTCTCGTGATCAACGAAGGATATTCCTTCTCCCAGGAAGACCCGATCAGTCTCGGAATCCCGGTTTACAAGACATTTCGACAATGGTAAAACAAGACCAGCAAAGCCGCCCGATGCGCCCACAAATCCCGATAGGAGCTGCACATATCTCGTTCTCAGGGCACACCGGATAGGTCAGCCTACGAGTAAAACCAGACCTCGAGTTGCCCCGAGGTGGCCCCGTAGTCTTCCCGTTTCGGACCAACACTCGAAGGAGCACTGGCCCGGGGGGGCTAAAGTAAAGATGACCCTCGGGCTCTAGAAACCCAAGGCAAAAAGGGCTAGGTGAGGCAAATGGTAAAACCAAGGTTGGGCCTTGCTGGAGGAGTTTTAATCAAAGCGAACTGTCAAGGGGGTCCCATAAATCACCCGACCGTGTAAGGAATGCAAAATCCGGGAACATAACACCGGTATGATGGAAACTAGGGCGGCAAGAGTGGAACAAAACACCAGGCATAAGGCCGAGCCTTCCACCATTTACCAAGTATATAGATGCATTAATTAAATAAGAGATATTGTGATATCCCAACATAACCCTGTCCACCATGGAGCAATCTTCAACTTCACCTGCAACTAACAACGCTATAAGAGGGGCTGAGCAAAGCGGTAACATAGCCAAACAACAGTTTGCTAGGAAGGGTGACAAAGGTTAGAGGTTCATGGCAATTTGGGAGGCTTGAAGAGCAAGTGATAGGAAGAGCAGCATAGCGATAGAACGAAGCAACTAGCATAGCAATGATAGTAGTGAGATCCAGGGTAGCGGTCATCTTGGCTGAAATCCCGCTAGGAAGAAGAATGAGTCGATGAAGTAGACGAACCAACGTAGTCGAACGAATCCTCACAACTCCGGAACAAAACCGAAGCTAACGAGAGAAGCAACCCAGAAAGAAGCAAACAACATGGTAAACACATAAGCATAAACATGGCATGATGCACAATCAAGTATGATGCATGTCCGATTTAATGAGGCATAGCATGGCAAAGTGCAACAACAATGCTACAAGTTAAATGGAGCTCAATATGCAACGAGTTGCATATTGACAAAACACCACATTTGATTATTTAGTTTGATGTCGTTATAAGCTACTCAACAATATTAAATGTTGTTAAACATGGTAAGAGGTGAAGCATAATAAAACTACCTATCTAGGCAAGTTTAAATGAGGCCGGAATAACGAACAACAATTCCAAAAAATCCCCATGTTATTTAGCAATTTAACGCAAACAACAATTTTAAACATTTTAATTGTTGTTATCATGATGCGGATGACATATGCAAGTTTTAAGAAATTTTATGAAAATGTTGACATGAGCAAGATACAAGGCATTTGTCACCGTGGCGGAAAGAAAGGGTGTCATGGCAACATATCTGAAAATGATGCCACGACAACATATCGATGATCCGATAACTCTTCGAGATGTCGGTGCACAAGAAAGTGGCGTGAGCGTGTCATGAAAAGATGGTGGGGTGCTCCCGGCTACCGGGTTCCCACGGGTTAGTGGCATGGCAAACGAGGAGGGACGTGCATGAAGCGAACGGGCACGGTGCAAACATAGGGTGCATCTCATACAACACATGCATTCGGTCCACGGACATCGTCTCGGGGTTATTCCTTCGAAGCGTGCTTTTTCGGAGCGGGTCGAGTTCGGAGCAGTGTAGAGGAAGTAGGCGTTCACGGGTCGTCGTGGGAAGTAGTTGTTCACGTGGCGACGGTAGTGGAAGTAGTCGTTCTCACGACGGTAGTGGAAGTAGTGGTACACGGCGACGGTAGTTGTACACGTTGCGTAGATGTTCGGGTAGAGGTACTTGGCTAAATCCATGGGTGTTAGTAGTTGTACATGGTCTTCGCATTGTAGTCTGACTTGGGGAATCCAAAACGTTCATCGATAGAGGAACTTGGCGGTCTTGAGGAACCTAGTGGTACTGGGCACGATACACGGCCACGTGCACGATGGGAAGGGTCCTGTAGCAACAGGAGGTCGATGGCGGAGCAGCTGCAAGACGAAGTGGGGCCAGCGTCGGCCTTAGCGTGGAGCAAGGGAAGCAGAGCTTCTGGAGGCTGGAGAGGCCATGGACGTTGGGCACACACGTGCCCAGCGGGGCACGCAGGAGGCAGGAGGCGAGGCAAGGCGTCGGAGGAAGCTTGCGAGGGGCCATGGCGAGGATGCAGAGGCAAGACCAGATGGCGAGGCGGCAAGCTTGGTGCGGGAGCCGGGGCCGCCGGAGTTGGCCGAGCTCGGGTACGAGCTCCTGACTGGCAAGGGGAGCGAGGAGCATGGGACGGCAGCCAGCAGCGGCTCCTGTGGCCGGCGGACGGAGGTCCAGGAGAGTGGAGAAGTGGTGGCGCGGGTGAGGTGACATGGCGAGGAGAGGGACCGAGAGGAGCGTGGTGGCAGGCTGATGGAGGAGGGAGCAGGGCGCGCGTGGCCATGGGGATGGGATCCCTCTCCTATGAGTGCGAGGAGGGAGACGAGTGAAGGGGGAAAGGGGATCGAGCCGAGGCTCTCCTCGCGACGCAAGCGAGGGGAACCAGGGAGAGAGCGAGGGATCGAGAGGACCGAAGGCGAGCGCTAGGGTTAGAGGTGCGGCTGGGCCTTGGGCCGAAAGGACTGCGGGGAAGCAGGCCGGCCTGGCTGATGGGCTCTCTCTCAGTCCAAAAATAAATAAATAAAAACAAAATAGAGATAAGAAAGAAAAGAAAGAGAGGTTAGGGGTGGAGCTTGAGCAGGAGGGTATTTTTCTCAGACTCGGAAAAATGAGTTTAATCCAAGAAAATAGGAGTGGGCATGGATGCAAGGTTTAGATTCAAAAACATTTGAATTTAATTCAAATGGGTGAATAGGAAGTGGAGGTTTGGAAGGCCCAAAAATGTTGAGAATTTTGGAGGAGCCACAATAAATGGAGAAAGAATTGTTGGCAAAGTTTGAGGCAAGGAATTGAGATAGAAAATGCACGGAACTTAAACTGTAAGTGTGTTATGGTTTATTCCTAAAGAATGGAATATTTATCATAGTAGCTCCCTAAATATTGGGAGGATATGTTATAAAGAGAAATCACCATGTGAATTCCCTCGATTTAAATGGACCGAAGATCCATACGATTTTATTTAGATGAGTTTTAAAAATTAAATGACATGATGGCATGATGCAATGCAAAAGATGGCATGATGAATGCACAAACAAAACAAATCACACGACAAAACACGAAATAGCTGGAAGTCTTCTGGAGCGTCGGTCTCGGGGCGTTACAACATTCAAATAACACCACTAAGGGAATCACAACATACATGTCATTAAAATATCGAACAAATACCAAATTCACATGATTACTTATGACAAGACTTCTCCCATGTCCTCAAGACCAAAAGAGACTACTCACAAATCATATTCATGCTCAAGATCAGAGGGATAATAAATAGCATAATGGAACTGAACATACAATCTTCCACCAAATAAACCAACTAGTATCAACTACAAGATTTAATCAACACTAGTAGTCACCCACAGGTACGAATCTGAGGTTTTGATACAAGATTGAACACAAGAGATGAACTAGGGTTTCGAGATGAGATGGTACTGGTGAAGACGTTGATGAATATTGGTCCTCCCAAGGTGAGAGGGTTGTTGATGGTGACTATGGCTTCGATTTCCCCCTCCCGAAGGGAAGTATGCCCGGCGGAATCGCTCCACCAGAGAGGAAAAGTGCTCCTACCAGCCAGCACACAGCAAAGAGGCATTTGCGGTAGCCTATTCATCCGGACATGTCGTCATCTGCTAGCTCACGACAAAGGTCTTTGTAGTGGGCCTGGCATGCCTTTGCTGTCAGCCATGGCTGACGACAAAGTGCCTGATTCCTCTAGCGATGGTATGGCCAGTCAGCTCGATGGCCCATTTGGCAACCCAGCTAGAGGCATCCCGGCAGCCCATGATTTTGCCAATGGGGGTCGTGCTGATCATGATGACGACATTCTCTTGAAAGTACTGCTTCAACTTCTTGGCGGTAAAGTACACGCCGTAGCACATCTTCTGGTAGTGCGGATAGTTCTACTTGGAGGCGGAAAGCACCTTGCTCAGGTAGTAAACCGGGTGCTGGACGGGCTGGATCTTGCCCTTCTCTGGTCGCTCGACCAACAGCACTGTGCCGACTGACCGCGAGGTGGTGGCAACGTATAGCAACATCGGCTCCTTATCTACCGGCCCGGCTAGGATGGGTGCAGTGGAGAGTATGCGCTTGAGATCCCGGAACGCTTCATCTTCCTGGTCATTCCACTTGAACGGCGACGTCTTCTTCATCAGCTGATATAGGGGCAAGGCCCTCTCACCCAGCTGGCTGAGAAACCGACTGACCAACGCCAAGCAGCCGGTGAACTTATGGACATCGCGCAGCCAAGTCGGCTTACGCGTGAGCATGATGGCCCTGATCTTCTCCGGGTTTGCCTCAATGCCGTGTTCTGAGACGAGGAAGCCGAGCAGCTTCCCGGCCGACACACCAAAGACGCACTTCTCTGGGTTGAGCTTGATCTGGTACTCACGCTTTTTGGCGAAGGTTTCCTTTAGTTCATCAAGGAGCGCGAGTTGCTGCTTGGTCTTCACCATGATGTCGTCCATGTAGATGTGGATGTTGCGGCCGAGTTGCATCAGCAAGCATTTCTGCATGCAACGTTGGAAGGTGGCGCCGGTGTTCTTCAAGCCGAACGGCATGGTGATGTAGCAGTATTCCCCAAAGGGCGTGATGAACGACGACTTCAGTGCGTCGGTCGGGTCCAGCTTGATCTGAGATAGCTGGAGTAAGCATCCAGGAAGGACAGGAGCTCACAGCCGGCGGTGGAGTCGACCACTTGATCTATCCACGAGAGAGCGGAAGGATCCTTGGGCCAGGCCTTGTTCAGGCTGGTCGAGTCTATGCACATGGGCCAAGTGTTGTTCTTCTTCCGGACAAGGACTGGGTTGGCCAGCCACTCGAGGTGAAACACTTCCATGATGAAGTCGGGTGCGAGCAGCTTGGAGACCTCTTCACTGATGGTTCTTCTCTTCTCTTCTGAAAAGAAATGTAACGGTTGACAGACAGGCTTGTGCTCGGCATGCTTCCTCGAAATTCCCGGCATGTCTTTTGGGGACCATGTAAAGATATGCCAATTCTCATGGAGGAAGTCGACGAGGTCGCCTTCCTATTTGCTGTCAAGGTGGGTGCCTACGACGACATACTTGCTGTAGCTAGGGTCTTTCGGGTTGAGCTTGACCTTCTTGGTCTCCTTGGACAGCTGGAATGAGGTCTCACTGGCCAGCTCCTTAGCTAACGCCGGCTAGTGCGACGATCCGGTCGAGCTGGCACTGCTCCTTGGCTATGACCAGCAAGTCGACCACTCTGGCGCCGGCTTGGGCGCACTCTAGGGCGGCAACGACGGTAATGTGGCCCTTGGGACCCGACAGCTTCATCTTTAGATAGGCATAGTGGGGGACCATCATAAACTTGGTGACCACAGGCCAGCCCAGCAACACATGGTACGCGCTGGATAGGTCCACTACCTAGAACCAGATAAGTTCGCGCCGGAAATGATCGCTCGTACCGAAGGGGACATCCAGCCGGATCTAGCTGATGGGGGAACAGGAGAGACCCAACAAGATGCGTGAAGCAGCAGCCAAGCGACCGCTGATGGCACTTGCGATCGTGCTCCTGCAGTAGGCAACCTGCAGCGCATGAAGCAGCAGCCAGGCAAGACCTTGCACAAGTACATACATTGCTTCACGAACATTCGCCTCAAGATCCCAAAGGTGTCGGACGAGGCCATCATTTCAGCGTTCCCTGATGGCGTCCTGGATGTCAAGATGAAGGAGGAGCTCGCCATCCACGAGGACTTGTTTTCGGCCCTGGAGATGTTCAACATGGCAACCAGATGCGCAAGGGTAGAAGAAGCTCGCCTCTCCCTCCTGGAGCTTCCGGAGGCCGATCCTGAAGACAAGAAGGCCAAGACTAAGGAGGCAAATCTTAAGGGCCCAATTGTGCTTGCGGTTGAGCTAGAGATGTCGTGACCGCGACGAGGCCCCCAAAGGCAACCACCCATTCTACATCTTCCACAACGTCCACAACCACAACACCAATGACTGCCAGGAGCTCGGGGCAATCTGAGATGGGTGCCTTGGCTGCTGCCCCAAGTGAAGCGACCGCAATTATGGCCGCGGAGGAGGCCGTAGGGGAGGCCGCTGGGACAACCGCGACCCCCGCCAGGACTTGCACGATCAACCTCACGAGGACCACTGGTCGGGCCACCCTCGTGACAGCCCCTGGCAGGACCAGCCTCATGAGGACCGTCCATAGGGCAACGCCGGCCTCCCTCCTCTACCGCCACCACCAAGGAGAAATGACAAGAACCAGCAAGAAGATCGGGCTGGGGGCTTCCCAGAGCCTCGCGCGATCGCCTGCCTCCTGGGTGGTTGTCGGTGTACTAAAGTAGGGGTACCTTAGTATCCCGAACTTGTGCACGGGTGTCACATCCCTAGTTCTGGTATGCACTGAGCTAGCTAGTCATGTGTTGCATCATGTTTAAATTTTATGAAACTTGAAGTGGGGATGTTGAAACCCTAGCACTAAATGAATTCATCTAGGGCTTACTAAAATCTTTTCAATGAAACCAAAATGCCCTTCATAAATGTTCACCATCTTTGGTCCCGGCTAAACCCTCTTGCCAAAAATGGTTTCATATTTTTGGAGGCTATTCTCAGATTTTTGAATTAATTCATAAGTATTTGAATTTGGACATTTAAATCTTATAATATTTTTAATGTCCAAATAATCCTGAAAGTACTTGGGGCTATTGGAAATAATTCAAATAGTGCCCACAATTTTTGTCGATTTTATAAAATGAGTTAGTATTTTTACTAATTCAAAACATATCAAAAAATAGAAAACAGAAGGAAAATAGAGAGAGAGAGTTTACTTGCAGCCCACTTGGAAGCCCACCACTTACAGAGCTGGCCCAGTTGGCCCACCCCACCAACCTACCTCCTGCCATGTCTCCTAGCTTTTGCCAGAGGACGACGCCGTGTCGGCGCCAAGCAGCCGCGCCGCCAGCTCACCGCTTGTCGCCCCCACGACGCCTCGACGCTTCCAGCCGCGCCACGGAGACGCCACGCACTTTCCCCGGCCCTCCTCTCTCGCCCATTCCCTCCTCTCCCTCGCTTTTCTCCGTGGCCGGCCGACGCGCCATGGAAGCGCCGCCGTGAACCACCGCGCTCCCGGCCGTCCCTCGAGCAACCATCGTGCCCGCCAGCTCCGCCACCGCCGCCCTCGCCTCTGGGCGACCCGCAGACGCCGGACGCACCACAACGCCGCCAAAGATCGCTGCTTTCCACCGCCGCCACCGTGGATCTCGCCGTCGATTCGGAGCTACGGGCGCCCCGACCTCGCCCTCGGCTGCTCGACTTCGCCGTGAGCCTCCGCAACGCACCTCCCTCTCCCGATGCCGATTTCTTCTTCTAACGCGGGCTCCGCCGAGCCCGAGAGCTCATCGCCGCCGGCCACGAGGTCGCCGTGGCTAGAGCCACAACCGCTATAAGATGAAAGCACCGCAGCGTGCTCAAAGACGTTCCTGTGAACCCAACGCCACCATCAGCTAGTCCTCCCGTGCACCACAGCGCTGTTGCCGAAGCTTGTCCGAGCTCCGGCCGCCACACTTGCCGCCGCCGCCGCCGCTACCAACCTCCCGGACCCAACCACTGCACCATCGGATGCGGCACACATCCAGCTTCGCCGCAGAGCCAAGCCGCATGCCCATCCGACACCAGAAGACGATTCGGCGCGCCTCGCCGCCACTGGATGGTCGCCACAGCCACATTCCGCGCGGCCGACGTGGCACCACCATTAGCACTAATCACGCTAGCTAACCACCTCATAACCATCGACAAGGGCCCAAAGAATGAAGTCAAAGCACGAGTCAACGCGGATTAGCCCCTCATCATCGACGATGGGCCCGACCGGTCAGTTTGACCTGGTCGCGCCGTTGACCTGATGACGTCATCATGACGTCATGTCGATGATTAACCATTTTCTGGATTTAAAATAATTCAGGAAATTCCAGAAAATGATTTAAACTTCAAAAATTCATAGAAATTCAACCGTAGCTCAGATTGAAATAATTTATATATGAAAAATTATCAGAAAAATTCAAGGAATCCATCTGTACCATTTTCATGCATGTTTGAACAATGTTTGCCCTCTGTTTTGGACAAAACAAATAAAGGGCATTTAAATAATCATATATGGAGTTTGAATTTAGATCATGTATTCAAACCAATTTCATTTAAATCATAGCTAGATGCATTAGCTCAAATCACATCATATTGCCATGTCATGATCATGCATCATATTGTAGCATTGCATTGATCGTGTTCTTTCTCAGTTGCCGGTGTTCGTCCCCTCTCGATAGACATGGTTTCGACGACGAGTTCGATGACACCGATGAAGAAGTATAATATCTTCAGAAGTGCCAGGCAAGCAAAACCCCCTTGTTCATTCCGATAAAATCCCACTCTCTCGCTCCTGTTCTCTTTTACTGCACTAGGACAACAACGAATCATTTGTTACTTGCTGCGGTAGCTGAACCCCTTATCCATTGCATGACCTGTCATTCCACAGTAAATAGATGAAACCCACTAGCATGAGTAGGAGTTGTTTGAGCCTTGTTGTGCCTACTCATACATGCTTGTTTGTCATGCCTGCTACTGCTTAGAGTTGAGTCGGTCTGATTCATCGAGGATGAATCAGAGGTGTGTGAACATGTCCTACTGTGTGTGCGCTAAGTGAGTGAACACGATTTGGTAAAGGTATCGATGAGAGGCCATGTAGGAGTACATGGCGGGTTGTCTCATTGAAGCCGTCCTTAGGAACTGAGTTCTGTGTTTGTGATCCATGATTCAGCTACTACCATGCATTGGGCCCTAAAATATGACCCCGCTCGACTTCTTATTCACCCTTGTCCTCTGTCCAGGAGTTGCAAGTAGTTTCGTGTTTGTAGTATCTTTGGAGGTCAGGCGATCTTGTCGACCGTAGGGTGGGCTGTGATGCGGTAGGCACGTGGCGGTAAACCGGCGCCGCTTTGGTGTCACGGAACCTGTTCACATCGTTTGGGGCTGTGAGCGAAACTTCGCCGAACTCCTCATAGATGGAACCCAAATAGGCGATAAACCCGGACTAGAGACTTGAGTGTCTAGGTAGGTCGTGGTCTACACCCACGTCGGCTTTAGCTTGAAGTATGCCGAGCACATGTCGTGTCTGGACGCTAAGTGGTGGAAACATGTATGAAGAAGTACACCCTGCGCAGGTTAATATGATCTATTCAATAGCCGTGTCATGAAAAGGACTTCGGGTTGCCTATATCAGTTCATAGACAAGTGAAAGTGGATACTCTAAAATACGCAAGATAAGTGTGAGTGCTATGGATGGCGTTCTCGTGGGGAGACGGAGCGGATCCATAGTGGTGTATTGATATGGTGAATATGTGGACTCGTGTAGCGCCACCTCAAAAGAGTTACTTGCGATCGTAGTTAGGATAGCCACCGAGTCAAAGCTGGCTTGTCTTTGTTAAACTCCACCATCCCTTTATTGATAATGATGCATATGTAGTTAGTTCGATGTAAGTCTTGTTTGGGTACATTTGTACTCACGTTTGCCTATTTTATGTTTTTGCAGAGAGACTTGGTCTCGCTAGTAGTTCAGCGTGGACTTGACGTTTAGCTTGTTACCTCAGCTACGATCTTGTGCCCTCGGCAGGATCTGGTAGATAGTCAGGCTTCTAAGCCTTTTTCATTTGTAGATGTCTGTACTCGGACATATTAGCTTCCGCTTGTGCTTTGATTTGTATGCTCTGAATGTTGGGTCATGAGACCCCTGTTTGTAATATCTCGCTCCTCGGAGCCTAATGAATAAATACTTGAGTCGTAGAGTCATGTTGTGATGCCATGTTGTATTTGCACATATCGAGCATATTGTGTGTATGTTATTGAAATGCTTGGTATGTGTGGGATCTGACTATCTAGTTGTTTATCTTTAGTAGCCTCTCTTACCGGGAAATGTCTCCTAGTGTTTCCACCGAGCCATGGTAGCTTGCTCTTGCTCCGGAACACTTAGGCTGGCCGGCATGTGTCCTTCTTCGATCTCAGGTACATCCTTCGGGAAATGTCACGCGTTGAGTAACGGAGTCCTGTTAGCCCGCCATGCCCGGTTTATCGAGTCTGCTAGCCCAGTGCTACAGCCCTAACTTACTTGCTGTTGACCGACACGTTCGATCTTTGGGTCATGGATGCCTGTCCTGTAAGTCTGTGCCACTTTGGGTTTACGACTAGCCATGTCGGCCGGGCTCCTTTTCATATGGATGCTAGCGACACTATCATATACGTGTGCCAAAAGGCATAAACGGTCCCGGCTAAGGTAAGGCGACACCGTTGGGACACCGTCGCGTGAGGCCGCAAAGTGATATGATGTGTTACTGAGCTAGATCGATGTGACATTGAGTCGGGTCCCGACAGCTTTGGTATCGAGCTTGATTGCTGTGAGGATTACCAAGCCAAACCGGTCGGGTTGTGTCTAGAAATGCTTTAGTTATGTAAGGGAATTGATTGTGGGTTGGAGCGTAAGGCTCTTTTTACTCCTTATATCTCATGGCCTTCGATCCGAGTCATCCTCTTCTCTTCTCTGGGATTAAGAACTAGACCTTCTCATCTATCTATCAGATGACGTGTTACTAAACCATAGACTTATAGAATTGTTAGTTTCAAATCTCAGCTCAGTTTTACTACTTAGTATGTTCATAATGTTGATCTCGAAACCTTGATATTGTGCTTCGGAGTGGCTATGCCACCATTTTTGTAGCATGTCTCCAAACTTTTGAGCATTTACAGCCGTTATGCTGTCCGAGTCATCCCAGGTTTCTAAATAGTCTGAAGCATTTGCAAAATCCCTTCCTTCCGTCCCGATGTCCCTTTGGGCCAGATTAACCACACCAAATGCTGAGTTGAGGTATTCTATTGCCTCGACATATATGTTGGAATTATTATTATGACCCTAGGTGTCTTAGGGGATCATCTAGTAGTCTAGCCATGTTTTGTGTTCCCGGTGTGATGATTCTGGCCACCATTCTTGAAAGCATCCCGTGATGCCATTTAGTAGTAGGTATTCTATTCCTGGGTTTTGAACCCAAGATTCACTCCACTTACCTCGTGTTGATAGTGTTTGCTAGTTCCTTTAGGTTATTAGTAACCTTTGCATTATTCCTCGTGGTCCGTGGTATTTCCTTCTTCCAAATACTATGAACCGCTTATGGCAGAAGTTTGTTGGATCAAAAGATCACAACAGGAGTGCTCGTGATGAGTTCTCCAATTTATATTGTGACTCTGCCAGTTCTACCTCTCCGCACGGATTATCCGGAAGAAATTTGTTGAACTTGGTTCGACATACTAATCTATGCATCCACAACTCAGAAAATCTTATGTTCCTTGAGTTGTTCCCCTTTAGTTGTATCCTGACCTTCGTCTATCGATTGATAGTCAGGAGTAGTCGTGCGTTCGTGTTCATCAATGCCTTTTACTTCTGTGGTCTGTCAAGCCATTCTATTCCGGAATGACTTGGAGAAACAAACTCCGGTACCTTGTCCATTTCTGGGATTGGGTCAAAGCAGTTGTACTCCGCAGGTCAAATTGCTAATCCAGCTTATGTTCTGTTCTACCTTGGAGTATTACCATCTTTATATCAAGAATGTCATGGGAATTGCACACCATCCTATGAACTCTTGATACAGTGATACTTCTCGCCATCATTATTCATTCCTCGGTCCCGTGTTCTCACAACCGGAATGCCAACAAGTGAACCATGATGTGTGAAATCTATACTCCTAGCAACTCCGTTGCTTGGTAGTTAAAGGACAATAATTTCATTCTTAGCGTGTTGGTTATTGAATAATCATCCTAAGATTGATTGTGCTACCTAGTCCATATTTCCTGGTGCACTCTTCGATCGATGAGTTAGGATTTTGTCAAACCCTTGCTCTATTGCTCATATCGTCTTGCCCTGAAAAGCAAGATTGTTCTCGAGCTTAGTAACATATCGGTGGTTCATGATTCTCCGATTGTCTTCTCGGAGGTATCACCAGGATGTCACCTGACTGCTATGTTGAGCTTGTGATCAAGTTGGTTTTTCGAAACCACCCCTTTCCCCAAGAATCTGTGTTGGATACCCCTGAGCTAGTTGGTTAAGCTAAACAACAACTTGGAGAGTTGGAAGATAAAAGCTCACCTGACTTAGTTCATCTCCAAGGGATATCTTTGTGTGTGTTTGTTGAAGAAAGGTAATATCTTCATCGATTGGTCCTCGTGATCAATTGTTGGATCTATTGCGTTGTCAAAACTTTGACTTGGGTATGGGCTATTGTCAAGTCATATCAGAACCAATGATGTGCGTAATGTTGTCTTACCCGTGGTTGAACCCTCGGGCATACACCATTATATCCTTTGGTCTGACCAATGCTATCACTGTGTTCACCTAATTATGGAATTCCATTTATATGGGAACCAGGATGAACTGTTGTTGAGCCCATCGACAACATCCTTATCTTCTCCATAATCTTGTTGAACATTAAGCTAGTATTGGGAACTTTTGAAAGCATTTCCTCATGCTCCGTTCATGAGGTATATGTTCGGATGTAAGAAGTGACTTCCTCTAGTTCATGTGTATTTGATGCAAGTTGCCGCCGTGGATTCGAGAAAGTCAAAGTTGCTTCCTTTGGAATCGTCCCAAATCAGTCATGCATACGTGCGAAGTATTCTGTGGTTCGAAGACTTGCAACCTTCATTCTATATGTATTCCTAGCACACCAAGCCACTGATTGATTTGTTCAAGGAGAAGAAGTTCCCTCTTAAGAGCTAGACTTATGTAAGGACTCCGATATCCTCGATGATGGTTTCCCTCCTGAACTCGCTAGTGTTTTATTATAAGACTACTACGTGGTCATGCTTGTCTTGGTCAGCGTGTTCACAGGTTTGTAGCAGAACCAGCTCATGATTTGGAGCTTGCTATCGTAGTTCATTTCCCGAGAATCTCGCAACGTCATCTCGTCGATTTGTGTTGCAAACTTTCATTTTTCTTTCTAGACTCGATGAGTCTGGACTATTCTGACACCAACCAGATCTGAATCTCAGGCAGAGATGATGGTTGGTACATCTCCCAAGAACTATAATATTGGTCTCTCTGTAACCGGTAAAGAGAATGTCGTGGCCGACACACCCAGCCGGAAGACCTATTATTGTAGTATCTTGATTGAAGAAGTTGGCCACCTCCCCATAAGGACTTCGTAGGATTTACTCCCTAGTTGTGCCTTATGAATTTTGTGTTTCCGAAGTCCGACCTTTACTTGATGTTCTAGATGCCAGACCATCTCAATGAATGGGATACGCTGGTACATCAAGGAGAACATTAGAAGCGGAGTGCTAAATGTCTCTCGGTCGATCATCCAGATTTTGTTCCTTGGCCCCGCTAAGGTGAAATCTGAGAAGGTGTTATCATCGGCACTAAACTGGGCTTGCTCACAGTTCCTCGGTTATGCTATAACTCCTCAAACAGTGGAATCACTCTCTACTGTTAAGCTTCTCCCCAGTTCCTAAACTCATCCTTTGCGTTGTTTTCAACAAGGTAATCCACATCATCCATTCTGGCCCGAGAATGTCATTCTCTCGGACCCCTTCAACTGATCGACTATGAATTGCCTTAGGCTGGTATAAAGAGTTTCAATGATCTTTGAATCAAATGTAATTCTTTTTGCCACTTAAGAGGATATTTCTACAAGTCACCTCCCCCAAGGTGCCCGTGATGGGATCATAGTAATTGTTCCTCGCTACTCAAACCTCGTCAAATTATGTCTTCTCATCCTTCACGAAGCATGTCTTGCCTCTCAGCTCCAGAGATGTTTCTACGTCCCATTCTGTGAGTTGATCTTGTGATCCCTGAGATGATCCTAAGTTGCTCGAACCTCAAGAAGATTGATTCTTCTAAAACCCTCTTCTCCCTCTTGTTGTCATGTTGGATGAAGACCCTGCAAGCAAAGACGTCAAGATTGTTTTGAGTCAACAGATCAACACCTCGAGGAAGACAGTTGGATCATGAAGTTTGTGATACTTAGTGTCACCTTTGTCTTCTTACCTCACATCTTGAATCTCGGGACGAGATTCTTGTTTAGTGGGGGTGAGTTGTCACATCCCTAGTTCTGGTATGCACTGAGCTAGCTAGTCATGTGTTGCATCATGTTTAAATTTTATGAAACTTGAAGTGGGGATGTTGAAACCCTAGCACTAAATGAATTCATCTAGGGCTTACTAAAATCTTTTCAATGAAACCAAAATGCCCTTCATAAATGTTCACCATCTTTGGTCCTGGCTAAACCCTCTGCCAAAAATGGTTTCATATTTTTGGAGGCTATTCTGGATTTTTTGAATTAATTCATAAGTATTTGAATTTGGACATTTAAATCTTATAATATTTTTAAATGTCCAAATAATCCTGAAAGTACTTGGGGGCTATTGGAAATAATTCAAATAGTGCCCACAATTTTTGTCAGGATTTTATAAAATGAGTTAGTATTTTACTAATTCAAAACATATCAAAAAATAGAAAAGCAGAAGGAAAATAGAGAGAGAGAGTTTACTGTAGCCCACTTGGAAGCCCAACCACTTACAGAGCTGGCCCAGTTAGCCCACCCACCAACCTACCTCCCGCCATTGCCTCTAGCTTTTGCCAGAGGACGACGCCCGTGTCGACGCTGGGCAGCAGCCGCCAGCCGCGCCAGCTCCTGCTTGCCGCCCCACGACGTCTCGACGCTTCCAGCCGCGCCACGGAGACGCCACGCACTTTCCCCCGGGCCCCCCTCTCTCTCGTCCATTCCCTCCTCTCCTCGCTCTTCTCCGTGGCGGCCGACGCGCCATGGAAGCGCCGCCGTGAACCACCGCGCCTCGCCGTCCCTCGAGCAACCATCGTGCCGTCGGCCCGCCACCGCCGCCACGCCTCTGGGCGACCGCAGACGCCGGACGCACCACAACGCCGCCAAAGATCGCTGTTTCCACCGCCGCCACCGTGGATCTCGCCGTCGATTCGGGAGCTACCGGCGTCCCGACCTCGCCCTCGGCTGCTCGACTCGCTTGTGAGCCTCCGCAGCGTACCTCCCTCTCCCGATGCCGATTTCTTCCTCTAACCGCTGGGCTCCGTCGAGCCCGAGAGCTCATCGCCGCCCGCCACGAGGTCGCCGTGGCTAGAGCCACAACCGCTCGTCTGAGCATCGCAACGCGCTCAAAGACGCTTGTGAACCCAACGCCACCATCAGCTAGTCCTCCGTGCACCACAGCGTCGTTGCCGAAGTTGTCCGAGCTCCGGCGCCGCACTTGCCGCCGCCGCCGTCGCTACCAAATTTCCCCGGACCCACCACTGCACCATCGATGCGGCACACATCCAGCTTCGCCCAGAGCCAAGCCGCATGCCCATCCGACACCCGTAGCACGATTCCGGCGCGCCTCCGCCGCGCTGGATGGTCGCCGCCGGCCACATTCCGGCGTGCTGACGTGGCACCACCATTAGCACTAATCACTGCTAGCTAACCACCTCATAACCAGCGGCGGGGGCCCAAAGAATGAAGTCAAAGCACGAGTCAACGCGGATTAGCCCCTCACATCGACAATGGGCCCGACCGTCAGTTTGACCTGGTCGCGCCGTTGACCTGATGACGTCATCATGACGTCATCTTGACGATTAACCATTTTCGGATTTAAAATAATTCAGGAAATTCCGAAAAATGATTTAAACTTCAAAATTCATAGAAATTCAACCGTAGCTCGATTGAAATAATTTATATATGAAAAATTATCAGAAAAATTCAAGGAATCCATCTGTACCATTTTCATGCATGTTTGAACAATGTTTGCCCTCTGTTTTGGACAAAACAAATAAAGGGCATTTAAATAATCATATATGGAGTTTGAATTTGGATCATGTATTCAAACCAACTTCATTTAAATCATAGCTAGATGCATTAGCTCAAATCACATCATATTGCCATGTCATGATCATGCATCATATTGTAGCATTGCATTGATTGTGTTCTTTCTCGATTCTTAGGTGTTCGCCCCTCTCGATAGACATGGTTTCGACGACGAGTTCGATGACACCGATGAAGAAGTATAATATCTTCGAAGTGCCGTGCAAGCAAAACCCCTTGTTCATTCCGATAAAATCCCACTCTCTCGCCTCCTGTTCTCTTTTCGCACTAGGACAACAACGAATCATTTGTTACTTGCTGCGGTAGCTGAACCCTTATCCATTGCATGACCTGTCATTCCACAAGAATAGATGAAACCCACTAGCATGAGTAGGAGTTGTTTGAGCCTTGTTGTGCCTACTCATACATGCTTGTTTGTCATGCCCGCTCTCGCTTAGAGTTGAGTCGGTCCGATTCATCGAGGATGAATCGAGGTGTGTGAACATGTCCTCTTGTGTGTGCGCTAAGTGAGTGAACACGATTTGGTAAAGGTATCGATGAGAGGCCATGTAGGAGTACATGGCGGGTTGTCTCATTGAAGCCGCCCTTAGGAACTGAGTTCTGTGTTTGTGATCCATGATTCACTACTACCATGCATTGGGCCTGAAATATGACCCCGCCGACTTCTTATTCACCCTTGTCCTCTGTCCGGGAGTTGCAAGTAGTTTACGTGTTTGTAGTATCTCGGAGGCCGTCGCAGTGTCTTGACCGTAGGGGTGGGCTGTGATCTGGTAGGCACGTGGTCGGGTAAACCGGCGCCCGTTTGGTGTCACGGAACCCTGCTCACATCGTTTGGGGCTGTGAGCGAAACTTGGCCTAACTCCTCATAGATGGAACCCAAATAGGCGATAAACCCGACTAGAGACTTGAGTGTCTAGGTAGGTCGTGGTCTACACCCACGCCGGCTTTAAGCTGAAGTCTGCCGAGCACATGTCGTGTGCACGCTAAGTGGTGGAAACATGTATGAAGAAGTACACCCTGCAGGTTAATATGATCTATTCAATAGCCGTGTCCGCGAAAAGGACTTCAGGTTGCCTATATCAGTTCATAGACAAGTGAAAGTGGATACTCTAAAATACGCAAGATAAGTGTGAGTGCTATGGATGGCGTTCTCGTAGGGAGAGCGGAGCGGATCCATAGTGGTGTATTGATATGGTGAATATGTGGACTCGTGTGCGCCACCTCAAAAGAGTTACTTGCAATGTAGTTAGGATAGCCACCGAGTCAAAGCTGGCTTGTCGTTGTTAAACTCCACCACCCCTTTATTGATAATGATGCATATGTAGTTAGTTACGATGTAAGTCTTGCTGGGTACATTTGTACTCACGCTTGCCTATTTTATGTTTTTGCAGAGAGACTTGGTCTCGCTAGTAGTTCCGCGTGGACTTGACGCTTAGCTTGTTACCTCAGCTACGATCTTGTGCCCTCGGCGAGATCTCGTAGATAGTCGGGCTTCTAAGCCTTTTTCATTTGTAGATGTCTCAGACTCGGACATATTAGCTTCGCTTGTGCTTTGATTTGTATGTTCACAATGTTGGGTCATGAGACCCTGTTTGTAATATCTCGCCCCTCGAGCCTAATGAATAAATACTTGAGTCGTAGAGTCATGTTGTGATGCCATGTTGTATTTGCACATATCGAGCATATTGTGTGTATGTTATTGAAATGCTTGGTATGTGTGGATCGACTATCTAGTTGTTTATCTTTAGTAGCCTCTCTTCCGGAAATGTCTCCTAGTGTTTCCACCGAGCCATGGTAGCTTGCTACCGCTCCGAACACTTAGGCTGGCCGCATGTGTCCTTCTTCGATCTCTGTATCGTCCTTCGGGAAATGTCACGCGTGAGTACTGGAGTCCCGTTAGCCCGCCATGCCGGTTTATCGAGTCTGCTAGCCCGTGCTACAGCCGGAACTTACTTGCTGTTGACCGACACGTTCGATGCTGGGTCATGGATGCCTGTCCCTGTAAGTCTGTGCCACTTTGGGTTTACGACTAGCCATGTCAGCCCGGGCTCCTTTTCATATGGATGCTAGCGACACTATCATATACGTGTGCCAAAAGGCGCAAACGGTCCCGGGCTAAGGTAAGGCGACACCCGTTGGGACACCGTGCGTGAGGCCGCAAAGTGATATGATGTGTTACAGGCTAGATCGATGTGACATTGAGTCGGGGTCCTGACAACGGGCAGTCGCAGCGCCCAGCGGCAAGGCTTGCCGGGCGTCCGCCAAGATCCTCCGTAGCTCATATTGATGCCATTCAAGAACAAAGTGTTTTAACTAAGAAGACAAGGCCCCGGCAAGCTCCTCTTGCCGGGAAGGCCAACCAAGGCATTTCAAGAAACTTGCCGCGACGTGCCGCGCGTCCCGGCAAGACCCGACAAGTGACAAGCTTCCGGGTGCGACAAGACAGCGATCGCGGCAAAGGCGCTTTGTTGCGGGCGGCCACCACTCGCCCATGCTCCACCGCAGATCCGCCGACGGTCGCCACAGACCATTCCAGCGCGCGTGGCGGAAGTCAGGCAGCCAAGCGGTGCGAGGTGGCAAGTGGAGATGACAAGAAGGCCATCATGGCGAGCAAGGGCGCCCCAAACGGTCGTTTTACGACTGTGTTACGGCGACGGACGGGCATTAAATGCCCTTTGTTCCCTGTCGTCGAGTTAGGTAGGGTGCATCAGAGATAGCAGCTTGTACCAACCCCTCTTTTACATTTGTACCCTATGCGCATTGCCACCTATCGGTGACCCCTTTAGCCTATAAAAGGAGGCCCATGCGTAACGTAGGGGGGGGGGGGTTCGACTCATTCGAGACTACAAAACGCTCACGCTCTCGGGCAAGAACACAATACAAACCACAAAGCGGCAGTAGGAGTTTTATCTCTCCGGAGAGCTCCGAAGCTGGGTAAAATCCCTCGCGTGCTCCGCCTCGATCTGCTCTTCATGCGCCCTTCGCTCCCCATCGATCGACGAAGGGGCCTCGCCCATAGGTGTTCGCTTTCCCACGACATCATTGGCGCGCCCGGTAGGGCGTCGAGGTTGTCGCGAACCTGATCCGTGTTCGCTAGCGCTACATCATCGTCTTCATCGACATGCCACCGAAGAAGAAGGCTTCGGAGGTGGTTGGTCCGTCTGCGTCGATTCCGCCGCCACCGGAGCAAACGGGCGGTGGGGTAGACGCCGGCGGAGGAACGGGCGCCGACGGGGGAACTCAAATTGTCACCAGATCCAAGGACAAGGCCCCGCAAACTTCGGCATCCGTACATGCACCGCGCCCCCCTCAGGAGGCGTGGGACCGACAATGCCATGGTGCTCCTAGCACCGTACTCGCGTTAGAACAAGGTCAAGCTGGTGGATCGCGGGACGCTCCAGGCCAACATGCACGCCAACAAGTTGGCGCGGGCGCGGCACGGTCGCCTGGACGAGATGTTGCTCCTTCTAACACTGTTAGAAGTTTGAGCATATCCCGCTCCTCGCGTCGTTTGCCCCCGCCGCCGAAAACTCCAGAAGAAGTGTTGGCTTGAGCCCAACTACTCCTAGACTACCCTCCAGCGCCGGACAAGATCGACGACTGGAGGATCACCATTCAGAGCCTCATCGGGTTCGCCAATGGCGACACTCCCCGGCAACCGAGCACGTCGAAGCCGCGGCAAGACGCCCAGGCGCAAGCCGGTGGAGACAAGACCGGTGGGGGTGCAACCACTGTGCACTCCCCGCCCCGAAGGCCGAGATCGCCAACTCGCCGGGCTAACCTTGACACCGACTCCACTGCGTCGTCGGACCCGCGAGCTCGTCACGATCAACGCCAAGTTCTCCAAGAACGACGACAAGAAGACACTCGTACTCGCATCGAGCGTCGAAGAGAAGCGCGGCGTCAGTCAGAACAGCGCGCTGGGCCCACTATTGATATGCATGCGCCAGGGGAACCAGACGACTTGCCGTACGCGGTAGTATGCCCATGCGTTCACTCGTGAGCTGCGGCAGGTCCAGTGGCCCAGTACCAAGAACTTCAAACCAGACGTACCCGAGAAGTACGACGGCAGAATACATCCGTCGGAGTTCCTCAAGATCTACACCATCGCGGTGCGTCGCTGCGAAGCGACGAAGATCTCGCCAACTACTTCCGCCGGTGCTCAAGCCCAACGCCGGATCGTGGCTCATGCACTTGTCGGACAACCCATCTCCTCATGGGCAGATCTGTGCCATCGGTTTGTCGGCGCCTTCACAAAGGCCACAAGCCCCATGGCCAGAGAGCGATCTTCATCTGCTCGCCCGAAGGAAAGAGAACCCTAGCGCAAGTACATTCAAAGATTCAGCAGTGCGGCGCAACATTCCAGACGTCCACCCTGCGCGGTCATCAAGCATTCCATCGTAGCGTCATAAACCGCAGGATGAGGAGAGATGGCGATGTGCAAGATTAGAGACGTCTGGCGAGCTATATGCCCCGCCGACAAATGTGCATGTCTTGAGGAGGAGGAAACTCCCAAGAGAACGCAGGAGCGAAGGATCGGCGACAAGAGGAAGCCGCCCCGGCAAGGAAGAACCGAAGGCGGAATAACAGAAAAGAGGAAAGCTAAAGATGTGCTAGTCGTCGAGTAGTCCGGCAACAGAGGTGGCACTGAGAAGGCCAAAGCTAGTAACCCCAGCGAGGCCGTGGTGGCCGCCGACAAGCAGGACGGCTCCGGCAAGCAGGACTGCAAGATCCACCGCACCAAGGGCCATGATCTCCAGACTTGTAAGAAAGTTGAGCAGCTTGTTGAACTGCAGAAGGCTGAATACGAGCGACGCGACAAGGAGAAGGCCCAAGAAGGTGGAGGAGGATACGGCAAGAAGTGTCCCGCCCAGGGAGTGCGCGACAAGGCTAGGCTAGCGGCAAGGAGAGACAGACCTCCCACGGCGCAGGGAGTTTGAGCAAAGCGAGAGGTTTTGTCGTCGGCGGTGCCTCTCTGCATACCTCACACCGCCAGCTTAAACAATGGGTGCGGGAAGTTAATGCAGCAGAACCGTCGGTTGAATTGCGCAAGCCCCTGAAGTGGTCCAGCACGCCTATCATCTTTGATGTTGAGGATCACCCTAATCGCATAACTACGGTCGGGTGCTTGCCGATGTTGGTTTCACCAACAATCCGCAACCTCAAGGTCACGAAGATGCTAGTTGACGGCGGGTCCGGCTTGAACCTGATCTCCTCAGCGGTACTCAAGAAGCTCCAAATCCCCGACAGCGAGCTCGAAGAGACTGGTACTTTCCATGGAATCAATCCGGGAAGGAGCAAGCCGAAGGGGAAGATCACACTGCCAGTGACATTTGGCAGCGAGCTGAACTTCAGGACAGAGAAGGTCACCTTTGACGTTGCTAATTTCCCATTGCCCTACAATGGGATACTTGGCCGTCCAGCGCTCGCCAAATTCATGGCAGCCTCTCATTATGCTTACAACGTGCTCAAGATGCCCGGTCCGATAAGTGTCATCTCTGTCCCTGGCGACAAGAAGGATGCTCTTATCTGTACCAACAAGATCTACCAGGAAGCAGCAGCCGCAGCAGAGCGCAAACCACTTGCCACTGAAGCTCCCGGAGGGAAGAAGAAGACCAAGTCCGGCAAGAGCAGTTCTGATGCCCACTCCGGCAAGCGCACCTCCTCGGAGTGCTGCGCTACCGTCGAGGACGCACCATCGAGCTCCACCGGCAAGTGCAAGAAGGCAAAGACAGCTTCACCAGAGACCAAGAAAGTGGCCGCCAAGGAGGACGGCACTGGTGGTACCTTCACCATCAGTGCCACGCTTGACCCTAAATAGGAAAGCGCGCTCGTTGCTTTCCTGCGGGCGAATGTCAATGTATTTGCATGGCAATCATCTGACATCCCCGGCTTTCCCAGGAAAGTAATTGAGCACCACCTTGCCGTTTGTCCTCACGCGTGGCCTGTCAAGCAGAGAGTCAGGAAGCAAGTAGTGGAGCGACAGGAATTCATTGCAGAAGAGATCAAGAAGTTGGAAGCAGCAGGCCTTGTCCGAGGAGTGCTCCATCCCATATGGTTGGCTAATCCTGTAGTCGTGCGCAAGGCAAACGGGAAATGGAGGCTTTGTATTGACTTCACTGATGTTAATAAAGCTTGTCCCAAGGATCCATTCCCGTTGCCGCGCATTGACCAGATTGTCGACTCCACGGCAGGATGTGATTTGCTTTCGTTTCTTGATGCATACTCAGGATATCATCAGATCTTCATGGCAGAAGAGGATGAAGAGAAGACCGCATTCATTACTCCATGTGGCACGTACTGCTTTGTATGGATGCCTTTCGGACTAAAGAATGCTGATTCAACATTTGCAAGAGTAGTCAGTAATGGTTTCGAGCCGCAGTTGCACAGAAATGTAGAAGCTTACATGGATGACATAGTGGTCAAGAGCAAGGACAAAGAAACTTTGGTCCAAGATTTGGATGAGACCTTTGCAAATCTGCGCAAGATCAATCTCAAGTTGAACCCCGAGAAGTGCGTGTTTGGAGTTCCTTCCGGCAAGCTTCTCGGGTTCTTTGTATCCCAGAGGGGGATTGAAGCCAATCACGACAAGATCAAGGCCATTGAGCAGATCGAAGCACCAAAGCGCGTCAAGGATGTACGAAGGCTTGCCGGCTGCGTTGCTGCTCTCAAAGAAGTTCATCTCTAAGTTCTGTTGGCGGCATACGCCATTTTTCAAAATTTTGAAAAGGCAGGTCCAACGAAATGGACTCCGGAAGCGGAGGCTGCGCTACAGGACTTGAAGAGATACCTGTCCTCCACTCCAATACTTGTCGCACCTAAGCCACAAGAGAAGTTACTGCTGTATCTAGCGGCAACCAATCAGGTGGTTAGTGCTGCGTTAATAGCGGAAAGGGAGGCAGACGATGAGCCAGCGACCACGGCAAGCGAGTCCAGCGACAAGCAGGGGGCTTCCCCGACAAGCTCTGGTCCCGACAAGGATGGATCTGTGCAGCTGCAAGAAGAAAACAGAAGAAGATGGTGCAGCGCCCAGTTTATTTTGTCAGTTCCCTTCTGCAGGGGGCTAGATCAAGGTACTCTGGTGTGCAGAAGTTGCTTTTCGGCCTTCTCATGGCCTCGAGGACGCTGCGCCATTATTTTCAAGCACATGAGATCACGCTTGTCACTCGCTTTCCGTTGAAGAGGATATTGCGTAATCCGAAGCAAATAAAGGATTGCCGAGTGGGCGCTTGAATCGTCAAGCTTTGGCCTCAAGTTTGAAAGTACTTCAACTATCCAGAGCCGAGCATTGGCAGAATTCATAGCAGAGTGGACGCCAACACCTGATGAAGAAACTCTGGAGACGAGCATCCCCGTCAAGGAAGCAAGCAAAGAATGGATCATGTACTTTGATGGTGCTTTTTCGCTCCAAGGCGCCGGTGCGGGCGTGTTACTTGTCACACCCACCGGAGAGCACCTCAAGTACGTGGTCCAGATGCATTTCCCCAAGGAGCAAGCGACAAACAATACTGCAGAGTATGAAGGCTTGCTTGCCGGACTTAGGATCGCGACAGACCTTGGGATCAAAAAGCTTATTGTTAGCGGTGACTTGCAGCTTGTCGTCCACCAAGTGAACAAAGATTATTAGAATCCGTTGATGGAAACCTACATTGATGAAGTGAGGAAGTTGGAAGAGCATTTTGATGGCCTGTAGATGGAACATGTTCTGGGAGCTCAGAACGACATTGCAGATGGCCTGTCAAAATGCGCCGCACTCAAGTTGCCTGTGGAACCAGGGATCTTCGTGCTCAAGCTGACTCAACCATCTGTAACACCATCAACCGGACAGAGCAAGAAGAGGAAGTTAATTTCTGGTAACTACTTTCCGGTAGAGCTCCCCGAAGCCGCCGCCAAGAAGGTCTCCAAGATCAACACTAAGAGTGCTGAGGAGCAGTCTGCTCCGACAAGCCCTAGGGTTTGTTTCACAGAAGCGACGCTCCCGACAAGTTTTGCTCGCAAGCTTGCCGGGAACATCACGCCGGCTGAGCCGCAGGTTCTTGCCGAAAGCAGATGTTCCGCTGCGGCATATATGTGCCTTTAGTCCTTGTTGTCGAGCCGCAAGCTCCAGCATGGGCACAGCAGATCGTCCGTTTCCTCCAAACAGGAGAACTTCCCGAAGGGCAAGAAGAAGCGGAGAGAGTAGCCCGTCAATCAAGTATGTACCAGTTTGTCGATGACATACTGTACAGAAGAAGATTCAACGGGGTGAAATTGAAGTGCATTCCCTGGGAAGATGGACAGGAGCTGTTGGCGGAGATACATGGAGGCATATGTGGTCATCATATTGGCGCAAGAGCACTTGCTGGCAAGGCTTTCCGGCAAGGTTTCTTTTGGCCAACAGCCCTCCAGGATGCAACTGCACAAGTAACCAAGTGTGAAGCGTGGCAGTTCCTCTCCAAGCAGATACATCAACCAGCTCAAGCTCTCCAGACAATCCCTTTATCCTGGCCATTTTTGGTCTGGGGGCTCGACATCATCGGCCCCTTTCCCCGAGCTATCGGGGGCTTTGAGTACTTGTACGTGGCGATCGACAAGTTCACAAAGTGGCCGGAAGTGGAAGCAGTGAGGAAGGTGACAAGACAAATAACAAATAAGTTCTTCAGGTCGATTGTTTGCCGTTTCGGAGTCCCTAATAGGATCATCACCAACAATGGCACACAATTCACGAGCCGCACCTTCATGCAGTACGTCCAAGATCTTGGCGCCAAGATCTGCTTTGCTTCTGTTGCTCACCCGATGTCGGTGTACTAAAGTAGGGGGTACCTTAGTACCCCGAACTTGTGCACGGGCAACGCGGCGCCCCAGCGGCAAGGCTTGCTTGACGCCCGCCAAGACCCTCCGCTACTTCCTATTATCGCCATTCAAGAACAAAGTATCAGCCTAAGGAAACAAAGGCCCCGCAAGAGGAGCTTGCCGAAGGCCGACTCAAGGCGCTTCAGACTCAGCGCGACGCCTGTGTCGGCAAGGCTCGGCAGTATAAGCAAGCTTGCCAGCCAAGAAGAAGGGCAGGGCAAGGCAAGGCCACCACCTCCAAGCGCAACAAGATCCAACGTGTCGCCAGGGCCATCCTGCAGGCACGTGGCGGGCAATCTTGCAGCCATGCGGAGCGAGGTGGCGCGAGCCGACAGAGACGTGATCGTGGCAACCGGTGGCTCACCTAACGGTTGTTTCTTTACACCTTGTTAGGCGGCCGGATGGGCATTAAATGCCCTTGTCTCCTGCCGTCGAGTTAGGTAGGGGACAACATTTAGTCATTGTTGTACCAACCTGCGTTTTTACCTTTCTACCCCCTCTTCCTACGCTGCCACCTATTGGCGCCCCCTTCAGACTATAAAAGGGAGGCCCATGCGCACGTAGAACAGGTTTGGTCTATTCAAGACACAACGCCACTATACGCTCGCATCCTCGAGCAAGATCAAATACAAGCACAAAGCAGCGAGTAGGAGTTTTATCTCTCGGGAGAGCTCGAGCTGGGTAAAATCGCCCATCTTCCCCTGCAGGACCTCGATGCTCTCTGCGAGCCCTCCGCTCCCTTGCCGGACTAGAAGGGCCCCCGTGCCCCATAGGTGCTCATGGCCGCCTGAGTTCGCCCGGCACCCGAGAAGCAGCAGTCAGCGGAGAGGCGGAGCATTGAAGTGCTCGCTGGCTTAAGACCGTAACTTTCGGCCAGGCTACACAATTGCGGAAGGAATTGGATTGAGGAGCTGCCAAGTGGTTCTTTGGTGATCGGGGCGACGCCAAATCGAGCCAATCGGACACCTTTGCTCTAGTCTACGGGCGAGCGAGTTCTCCCCACGGAACTTCGATATCTCGGATCACCTTGGGTGCTCGCTTATGATGAGCTTGAGCAAAAGCAGCTGCGGCAAGATGACGCTACTGCTCCTTGAAGAAGATCGCCTTCAAGCTAATATGTCAGACGAGCTGCTCGATACAAAGAAGCTTTTGCGTCGCTACCATAGCCGCAGTTAATGCGGAGAGTTTCAAGGAAGGCGACCTTGTTCTTCTCGTGTTCAATCCGCCATGAATTCCAACAAGTTGGCCTTGAAGTGGGAAGGCCCTTATCGGGTGAAGCGAGTCACTAGGCCCGTATGTCATCATTTGAGACCAAAGATGGCTTTCCGTGAGCAACTCCTAGAACATAGAGCATCTTCGTAAGTTTTACCCATGAGTAGCGGTTGCGGAACCTGCTTGTTCAAGAACCACCACCTGTATAAGCCTTGCCGCTGTTGCATGTAACCCTTTGTACAAAGCCGGGCGCAGATCCCGTGCATAAATAAAGATCAAATGCTCCGCACATCTTGTCAAATTTCATGCCTTTTTCTTATTTGCATGTATTATCTGACACTTTGCGCAGCACTTACCCCCGGTAAGTAATAACGAGCCTTAAGGCTCCATATCTTTATTTTCTCTTCTTTCTTTTTCTCAAAAGAAGGTTCCTTCGCCCACAAGTTCACCGGAGGGGGGGGGGGAAGGAGAAGATAATGATGTGGACCAGGCGTCGTTCAAAGAAGTATAGCCTTGCCAGGACGCAGACGACAGAAAAGCTAAGTTGCCAAAGTTTGAGCACAATCAGTTTTAAATTTTTTAAGTTATCGTCCTTGAACGACCGTGCTTTGTATGGAAAACCTGTGCGCGGAGGAACCGACTCGGGGCTAGTTGCTCCCTTACTTTGTTTCGAGTCCGCTCAACAACGTAATTGTGCTGCGACTAGCTCCGACGAGGTTTCTTGCCGGAGGCAACACCGCCAGCAGGCTGCTGATGTTCCGCACTCAGCGCTCGCGGCAAGGGTGCCTGCGCCGGCAAGTTTCCTAAAAGCGTAGGGTGAAAACATACAAGGGAGGGAATCAAGTAAAGGGAATAACATAGCAAATACTACCCAGAATAAAGTTATATTACAAAAATAGCTTGCCGTGCTCTAATAGATTGTTCCTGTGACATGTCTGGCAGCGGCAAGAAAAAGGAGGAAAAGGGCGGCCTAATCTACACGATCGCCGTCGACCCTTCTGACTTCATTCACCTTGTCCACAATGGGTGCGACAAGGGCTTTGAGCTCTGCAAGATCAGCACCCGCCGGCAGCTTCTTGAAGCGTTGGTGAGGTTGAGGTTCGGATTGCGGAAGAGCACCTTCACCAACACCTTCTCCAAGACTCTGGCGCAGATTGCACGCGACTCGTCAGCCAGCTGCTTTGGGATCCTTTCCCGGAGTTGCTGGAGAGCCGTCGCCACGCCCTTGAAGAACAAAGTGAGCTTGGCGCTGGGCTGAAGGTTCTCGTCGGAAGAGTACTCGAAGCCCGCCAAGTCCAGCTGCGCCAGCTCCTCGTCGATGACTGCGGCAATGTTGACGAGGCCCTCCGTCCAGAGCTCCACCGTAGCCCGGAAGGTGTTTTGAGTTTCGGCGGCCCTCATCAACAGCTCCTCGTTGGACTTGAGTTCCTATTTCAAGTCCTCCTCCCTCTTCTTGGCGCCGTCCAGCGTCTCCGTCAGCGTGGCCAACTCCAGCTCCAGATCAGCATTTGAGTCCTTGACAGCGTTCAGTTCCTTGCCCTTATCGGCAAGTTGGACTTGCAGATCGCCGTGAGCAAGGGCATCCTTCTCGCGCTCGCGCTGGAGTGCAGCAAGCCCCTCATCCTTCCCTCTCAGATCAGCCTCCAGCTCCGTCATCTTCATCTCCAGTTCCTTCTTGGCGGCCTCGGCAGCTGCGGCCGTGTCCTTCGCCTCCTTGAGTGCCCCGCCAAGAGATTGCTTTCGCAGCGTCAAGCTCCTCCTGAATGCTTGTCCAAGTTGACCTTTCTCGTCGTCCTTCGCCTTCTCGCGTGGACAGCCCCTCGGCAACAAGCCCATTGTTCCTCTTAACCTGCCTTCTCGAGGGATGAAGGCCTTCGCGCCTCGACAAGCTGCGCCCTCTCCTCTGCAATAGACCGAAGGGCCTCTTGGTTCTGCTCTGGAGCTCCTCGCATGCTTCTCTATGTCCACTCCGCCCTCGCAACAAAGCGCTTCCGGGACTCGGCTCCGCTTCTCGGTAGCGGTAGAGCGACACCAACCGGGCAGTTGCTCCTCTTGGACTTCGCCCGCTGCTTTGCTGCAGCGCGTCGACCACCGTCAACCCAGCAGAGGCGAGCACCTCTCCGTCAAAAGCCTCTCCCTCGGCGGCGCCACAGGCTCGACGCCCAGGGAAGCTTGATGAAGACACCCTCGCCGGCCTTCAAGTAGGCGCCGGGCTGGTGTCGTGGGGTTCTGCGGAGCACGATCACCTATGGGGCAGGGAGGCCCTTTTGGTCCGGCAGGGAGCGGAGGGCGCACGAAGAGCAGATCGAGGTCGAACGCAGCGGGAAGCAGGCGATTTTACCCAGCTTGAGCACTCGGGAGATAAAACTCCTCGCTGCTTAGCGTGTTTGTATTTGTGTTCTTCGCTAGAAAGCGTGGGTATGCTGTGGTCTCGAGTGAGTCGAACTCACTGAACTCAAACGAGCCGAACCCCTTCTACGTGCGCATGGGCCTCCCTTTTATAGTCCAAAGGGGGTCACCGACGGTGACAGCGTGAAAAGAGGGTAAAGAGGTAAAAGCATGGTTGGTACAAGCAATGACCAGAAAGGTCCCCTACCTAACTCTGACGGCGGGGACAAGGGCATTTAATGCCGTCAAGTCGCATAACGAAGAAAAGCGACCGTTAGGCGCCACTAATTACCCACGATGGCCTCCTTATAAACCGTTTGCCACCTCGCACCGCATAGCCGCGGCGCCTCGCCACGTGCTCTGGGATGGTCTGGGGTGACACGTCGTTGGATCTGTTGGAGCTTGGGTCTTGATGGCAGCCTTACCGTCAGTAGTCTTGTCGCACCAGCGACTTGCCGCTTTCGGCTGGATCTTGCCGGGGTGCATGGTGCGTCGCGGCGGGTCTTCTGAAGTGCTTTGGTTGTTCTTCCCGGCAAGCTCCTCTTGCCGGGGTCTTGTTCTTCCTGGCAAGCTTCTCTCGCCGGGGCCTTGTTCTTTCCCGACAAGCTCCTCTTGACGGGGCCTTGTCAACTAAACTAATACTTTGTTCTTGAATGGCAGTAAATGGGAGTGACGGAGGGTCTTGGCGGGCGCCCGGCAAGCCTTGCCCAGAGGTGCTCTGTTGCCCGTGCACAAGTTCGAGGTACTAAGGTACCCCTACTTTAGTCTACCAATAGGAGCCCGGGCCTTGGCGGAACCGATCTTGTGTTGTTGGGCCAGGCCCAAAACAGTGCATGGGCACGCGCGGGCTGGGTCCACATTGAATCCACTCCGTGTCCACCGCGCCCCCCGTAACGGCACGCGTCAATCACGGCATCGTGGGAGGCGTGGATGGCATGCACGATTTTCGAGGCGTCCACCCCTAATCACGGGGTGAGGGGGAGGCCGCCTCACCTGTCGCCTCAGCCCTGCATCCTCGCCACGCGGCTGCCATGCACTCGGGGCCGCGGACGGTGGCAGTGGGAAACGAGCCGTCCGCAGGCGAAGGCGTAGGTAGGCCCCAACCCCTGCTCTTCCGTGCTCGATTCGCCGGCCGGCGGAGCCCCCACCTCGCTCCTTTAAGAAGGGCGAGAGGGCGCCAGAACCGCACTTCCTCATCTCCTCCTTTCTCCATCCTCTGCTCCCCTTTTCCTCATACGCTATGGAGGAGGAATCACAGCCCTTCATCGGTGGCGGCGGTGCGCGCCAGACAGCGCATCCTCCTACCCCATGCCCGTGGCGTGAGCCAACCACAAGGGAAGAGGGAGGGGCGAGGTCGTGGGCGAGGTCGAGGGCGAGGTCGGCCTTGAGGAAAGAGGCGGGCCAGGCGGCGCAGCATCTCCGCCTCCACCGGCCGGTTCTTCCCTCATGGCCGGTCCATCTGAGGGGCGATCCTTGGGAGTTCTTCGTCAAGCTGCGCCCGGGCACCTCGTCGTGTCTCGGCTTCCGGCTCCGTTCTGTGGCCTTGATGGAGCGGACCCGCCGAGGCGCTGAGATTGCACATGAGGGGCTGTGGGATCAGCGACACGCGAGTCAGCGTTATATCCCAGCCACGGTGTGATGTATCTTGATCGAGGTGGAAGGCGTTCGCCCGCATCCACAGCAATGACGGGGTTTACCCTCAATTTTAAGTTAATGGGCGACCTCCTCTCCGTCAAGGTCTTGGGGACTCCGGCACCCGGGCGAGATCTTGCGTGGATAGCTCCTCCGATGGCGAAGACTCCCCCTCGGCGAGAGTGATGAGGAGGAGAGTGACAGCTGACGAGCAGGGGCCGGGTCCGACTAGGCATCGGCGTCGCCTCGTGCGCCACCGGCGACCCCATCATCCGGGTCGCGGCCTTGAACTCCCCGTCGTCTGCTTGGCGGCTGGCGTAGGGAGGCTGCGGAAGAGGAAGAGGGGCGGCGGCAAGGCCGTCAAGGTGGAGTACGAGGGCGTGGCGCCCTCGACATCGTGCTGACGTCCTGCCGCCCCGTCTTCGAGCTCTGCTTCCGGCGCCTCCGTCTCTGCCAAGCCCCCGGCTGGTCCCCGGGATGTTCTCTCGGTGTCTTCTGGCACCCGTAGCTCACCTAGGCGCCTCTTTTTCCCTCTTCGCCTCCTTGACCTACCTCCTGAAAAGGGGGACAGGAAAGGGATTACGGGCATCTTATCTTTTTAATTTGTAAGCCTTCGGGCCTTTAGCTGCATTTAAAACTTGTAATCCTCTCTTTCATGTTTTTCATCCTCTATGGACTGTATCTATGTGGGATGTTTTTTAATGAAAAAAAAGGGGAATGCTTGCCGGGTTACATCCTTTGTTCTATTGCATCCCTTGTATGATTTTCCCCTACGCTTCGAGAGACCTTGCCGGCGCAAGCACACTTGCTGAGTCGCGAACATCAAGAGTTCAGCCGCTGGCGGTGCTGCTCTTGGCAAGAAATCTTGCCGGGGCTAGTTGCAGCGCACTTGTATCGTTGAGCGGACTCGAAACGAATCAAGGGCGCAACTTAGCCACGACGCCGGTCCCTCCACGCACAGGTCTTCCATACAAGGCACGACAGTTTCCGGGAAGAAACGCGGTTTTGCATTCCCCAGTCCATAAGAGGATGCATGATGAGGGATGAAAAACGTATCTGATATCGCAGCCCCCCAGCAACTATAGCTTGCCGGGGATGAATCTTGGTATTCGCAGCCCCCAGCAACACTGGCTCGCCGGGACCCAGGTGCCGGCGCTCCTTTCTTTGTTCTAGCCGCTGCTAGATGCGTCATAGGAACAATCTCTTAGAGCGTGGCAAGTTATTTACTGTAATATATATCTTTATCCTGGGCACTGCTTGTTACGTCATCTCCTTTACTTGATTCCATCCCTTGTATGGTTTTACCCTACGCTTAGAGGGAAACTTGCCGGCGCAAGCACACTTGCTGAGTCGCGGAACATCAACAACCGGCTGGCGGTGCTGCCTCCGGCAAGAAACCTTGTCGGGGCTAGTTGCAGCTCACTTGTATTGTTGAGCGGACTCGAAAACAGATCAAGGGCGCAACTTAGCCGCGATTCGGTTCCTCCGCGCACAGGTTTTCCATACAAGGCACGGTCGTTCAAGGAGTGTGACGCGGCTTTGCATTCCCCAGCCCATAAGAGGATGCATGATGATGGACAGAAAGACTTATCTGGCATCGCAGCCTCCGGCGACCCTGGCTTGCCGCGGAGGAAACTTGGTACTCGCAGCCCCCGGCAATGCTGGTTTGCCGGGGCCCAGGTGCCGGTGCGCCCTTCTGCTCCTTCCTTGTAGCTGTTATTTTAGTTATGAGAATAACTCAGTCAGTGCCGCAATAAGTTACTTTTGTGATGCAACTTTATCTTGGGCAATGCTATGTTATATCCTTTACTTGACTCCATCCCTTGTATGTTTTTATCCTTACGCTTTTAGGGAACTTGCCGGTGCGAACACACTTCTTTGAGTCTTGGAACATCAGCAACCAGTGGCGGTGTTGCTCCCGGCAAGAAACCTCGTCGGGACTAGTTGCAGCGCGCTTTCATTGTTGAGCAGACTCGAAACAAAGTTAAGGGCGCAACATAGCCGCGAGCTGGTTCCTCCGCGCACAGGTTTTTCAGACAAGGCACGGGCGTTCAAGGAATATAACATAAAAATTTAAAAACGACTGTGCTCTGCACTCAAATTTTGGGCAACTTAGCTTTTCTGTCATCTGCGTTCTGGCAAGGCTGCACTTCTTCCTTGATTCCATCCCTTGTATGTCTTAACCCTTACGCTTTTAGGGAACTTGCCAGTGCAAACACACTTGCTGAGTGCGGAACATCAGCAGCCCGCTGGCGGTGTTTCCCCCGGCAAGAAATCTCGTCGGGCTAGTTGCAGCGCGCTTTCATTGTTGAGCGGACTCGAAACAGATCAAGGGCGCAACTTAGCCGCGATGCGATTCCTCCGCACGCGGGTTTTCCATACAAGGCATGGTCTTTCAAGGAATATAACCCAAAAATTTGAAACTGACCGCTCTCTTTGCTCTACTTGCCGGTGGAGCTCGATGGCACGTCCTCAACGGCAGCGCATCACTCCGGAAAGGTGCGCTTGCCGGAGTGGGCGCCAGAGCTGTTCTTGCCGGACTTAGTCTTTGGTGAAACTGTCTTTGCCTTCTTGCACTTGCCGGTGGAGCTCGATGGTGCGTCCTCGACAGCAGCGCAGCACTCCGAAGAGGTGCGCTTGCCGGAGTGGGCATCAAAGCTACTCTTGCCGGGCTTGGTCTTCCTCTTCCCCCAGGGAGCTTCAGCGGCAAGTGGGTTATGCTCTGCTGCAGCTGCTGCTTCCCGGTAGATCTTGTCAGTACAGATAAGTGCCTCTTTCTTATCGCCATGGACAGAAATGACACTTATCGGACCAGGCATCTTGAGCACATTGTAGGCATAGTGAGAGGCTGCCATGAACTTGGCAAGCGCTGGACGGCCGAGTATCCCATTGTAGGGCAATGGGGAATCAGCAACATCAATGTGACTCTCTCTGTCCTGAAATTCAGCTCGCTACCAAACGTCACTGGCAGTGCGACCTTCCCCTTGGGCTTGCTCCTTCCCGGATCGATTCCTTGAAAGGTACCAGTCTCTTCGAGCTCGCTGTCGGGGATCTGAAGCTTCTTGAGCACTGCGGAGGAGATGAGATTCAGGCCGGCTCCGCCGTCAACCAACATCTTTGTGACTTTGAGGTTGCGGATAGTTGGTGAAACCAACATCGGCAAGCACCCGACCGCAGTGATGCGATCAGGGTGGTCCTCAACGTCAAAGACGATGGGCGTGCTGGACCACTTCAGGGGCTTGCGCGATTCGACTGATGGCTCTGTTGCATTCACCTCCCGCACCCATTGTTTGAGTTGACGGTGCGAGGTGTGCAGAGAAGCACCGCCGTCAACGCACAAGACCTCCGTTGCCTTCTGAAACTCTTGGTCATCAGTCTCATCCTCCTCCATTTCATCATCTTCATCTTCGTCTTCGTCCTTGTCGCGGCCGCGGGGAGGTCTGTCTCCTTGCCACGGCTTGGCCTTGCCGCGGCGCCCTCCCCGGGCGGGAAGCTTCTTGCCGGATCCTCCGCCACCTCCTTGGGCCCTCTCCTTGTCGCGGCGCTCGTACTCAGCTTTCTGTAGCTCCGCCATCTGCTCAACTTTCTTGCAGGTTTGGAGGTCATGGCCCTTGGTGTGGTGGATCTTGCAATATTGCTTGCCGGAGCCATCCTGCTTGTCGGCGGCCACCACAGCCTCACCGGAGTCTCCAGCTTTGGCCTTGTCGGAGCCGCCTCCGTTGCCGGACTGCTCGACAACTAGCACATCCTTAGCCTTTCTCTTTCTGTTGTTCCGATTCCGGTTCTTCCTTGCCGGGGCGGCATCCTCACTATCAGATCCTTCTGCTCCTGTAGTCTCTCCGGGGATTTTCTCCCCTCCTCAGCCCGTGCACACTTGTCGGCCAGAGCATATAGCTCGTGACATCTCACGATCTTGCACATCGCCATCTCCTCCCTCATCCTGCGATGTTACGCGTTCTTATGGAGCAGCGATAACCGCGGCGAGAGACAGCGTCAGGGATGTTCTTGGCGCACTGGCTGAATCTCTGTATGTACTTGCGCAGGGCTCTCCTCATACGGGCGAGCGGTGCAGATCGCTCTCGACCATGGGGTTTGTGGCGCTGTGAAGGCGCCGACAAACTGGTGACACAGGTCCGCCCATGAAGAGATGGAGCCGTCCGGAAAGTGCATGAGCCAAGATCTGACGTTGGGCTTGAGCACCAGCGGGAAGTAGTTGGCGAGGATCTTCTCGTCTCGCCCCCCAGCAGCCTGCACCGCGATGGTGTAGACACTGAGGAACTCCGACGGATGTATCCTGCCATTGTACTTCTCGACACGTCGGCTGAAGTTCTTGATCTTGAGCCCTTTGGACTTGCCGCAGCTCACGGGTGAACGCAGGGCAACCTGCCGCGTATGGCAAGTCGCCTGGTTCCCCTGGCGCATGCATATCGACAGTGGGCCTAGCGCGCTGGTCAGATTGACGTCTCGCTTCTCTTCGACGCTCAATGCGAGTTCGGGCGTCTTCGTGTCGTCGCTCTTGGATAACTTGGCGTTGATCGCGGCGGGTTCGCGGGTCCGACGACGCAGTGGAGTCGGCGTCGAGGTTGGCCCGGCGAGTCGGCGATCTCGGCCTTCGGGGCGGGGAGTGCATGGTGGTGGCACCTCCAGCGGTCTTGTCGGCGCCGGCTTGCGCCTCGCCGTCTTGCCGGAGCTTCGATGCGCTCGGTTGCCGGGGCTTGTCGCCGTTGGCGAAGCCGATGAGGCTATAAATGGCCATCCTCCAGTCGTCAATCTTGTGTGGTGCTGGAGGGTAATCTAGAAGCAGCTGGGCTCGGGCCAGCGCTTCCTCTGGAGTCTTGGGTGGCGGAGGCGACGAGCGGCGCGAGGAGCGGGATGTGCTCGGGCTCCCAACTGGATTGGAAGGAGCGGTACCCCGCCCGGGCGACCGCACCTCACTCGCACCAGCGTGCTGGCGCGCACGCTGGTCTTGAACGTCCCGCGACCCACCAGCTTGGCCTTGCTCCAACGCGAGCACGGTGCTAGGAGCACCGGGGCGTTGTCGACCACACCTCTGGGAAGGGTGTGGTGTCTGCGCACGTTGCCGGCGCTTGCGGGCCTTGTTTTTAGACCTGGTGACGGCGTGAGTCCCACCGTCGGCGCCCGCTCCTCCACGGCGTCCACTCCTCGCCCGTTTGCTCTGCGGCGGTGGTGGAATCGATGTAGACGGGCGGCCACCTCAAAACTTCTTCTTGATGGCATGTCGATGAAAGGCGTTGATGTGGCAGCAGGAGACGGATCAGGTTCAATGCGACCTCGGCGCCCCCTACAGGTGCGCCAAAGATGTCGTGGGGTTCTGCGAACACGATCACCTATGGGGCGAGGCCCCTTACGGTCGGCGAGGCGGAGGCGCGAAGAAGAGCAGTCGAGGTCGAGAACGCGGGAAGCAGGCGATTTTACCCAGCCGGAGCTCTCGAGAGATAAAACTCCTCTTGTTGCTTTGTGTTTGTATTTGTGTTCTTCGCTAAGCGTGGGTATCTTTGTGGTCTCGAGTGAGTCGAACTGGTGAACTCAAGCAGGCGAACCCCTTCTCGTCGCATGGGCCTCCCTTTTATAGTCAAAGGGGTCACCGACAGTGGCAGCGTAGAAAGAGGGGTAAAGAGGTAAAAACGCAGGTTGGTACAGCGGTGACAAGCGATGAACCCTACCTAACTCGTGGCGGGGACAAGGGCATTTAATGCCCGTCCGATCGCTAACGATTAAAGAAGCGACCGTTAAGCGGCGCCACCGATTGCCACGATGGCCTCCTTGTCAGCTTCGTTTGCCACCTCGCACCGCATAGCTGCACAGCGCCTCGCCACGTGCTCCTGGGATGGTCCTGGGGTGACACGTCGTTGGATGCGCTGGAGCTTGGGTGCAGAGTGGCAGCCTTGCCGCGGCAAGTGCCTTGCCGCGGCTGTAGTCTTGTCGCACCAGCGAGCTTGCCGCTCGCCGAATCTTGCCGGGGCGCGTGGTGCGTTGCGGCGTGTCTTCTGAAGTGCTTTGGTTGTTCTTCCCGGCAAGCTCCTCTTGCCGAGGTCTTGTTCTTCCCGGCAAGCTTCTCTCGCCGGGGCCTTGTTCTTTCCAGGCAAGCTCCTCTTGCCGGGGCCTTGTCAACACAACTAATACTTTGTTCTTGAATGGCAGTAAATGGGAGTGACGGAGGGTCTTGGCGGGCGCCCGGCAAGCCTTGCCGTGGGGTGCTGTGACTGCCCGTGCACAAGTTCGGGGTACTAAGGTACCCCTACTTTAGTACACCGACAGCTGGGGCTCTTCGGAGCCCGTTGCTGCATTAGCGGCGGAGGGGTCGGCAGTCGGTGTAGCGCCTTGCGCTCCTGCGCCCTCGGGGTCATCAGTACGATCGCCGGACCCCTCGCCAGCTCCTGCGCCAGCAGCCTTGGCGGCCTCTTCGCCGGCGGGATCGTCTGCACCGGCCTCTTCCTCGGTAGCGGCGGCATCATCAGTGTTGCTGCGTGCATCCTCCTCGCCGGTGGCCTCGGTCTCCATCGGATCTGTGGAAGGGGGATCTGAAGACGGGAAGAGGAAGAAAAAGTCAAGCAAATATCCAAAGAAGAAGATCAAAAGAAAAAGAACCCAAGTGAAAATTTCCGACAAGGAGGGTTACCTGTGCTGGGCTCTGTAATCATGGGCTCCTCCATGGAGGGATCGCTGGTCCCGTCCCTTGCCGGAGAACTGCCCCTTGCCGGGGACCTCTCCCTCGCTGGAGAGCGCTCCCTTGCCGGGGATTCCGCCCTTGGCGGCGTAGTTGAGGAAGATAGCACCTCAGGAGCGGCTTCTGGTTGTTCCTGATGGGCCCGTTCTGCTCCTACATAAGCAAGTCAACAATCAAGATATCAACAAGGAAACGAACACCCATGCGCGCATGACAGCGGGAAGTAAAATTATGTACTTACGCTAGGGGCTGCGCTGGGGAGAGGTTGCCGGGTCCGACAAGGTAGTCTCGGACGCGTCCTCTACTGTCACGGCAGGATCGTCCTCGATGACGACCACGGGGACCTTGGCCCTCTTCGCCGCTCTCTGAGCCAGAGTCCTGGGAAGGAACAAGGTTCAGAAGAAAACTGATCAGACACAAAACAAGAAACAGCAAGAATCGAAGAAATATAAGTACAACAAGAAGAAAGTCTTACTCCTCCTCCTCATCTTCCTCCTTGTCGGAGCTCAGCGCGGATAGGTTGAAGTCTGGTACCCTCTCAGCGCGACGAGGCGGAGGAGTGGGCTTCCTTGGACGCTTGGCGGGAGCTGCGGCAGGATCAGAAGCGGCGGCCCGTGAAGACCCCGCTCCAGTTGTCGGCGCGGCATGAGATGCTCCCACGGGAACGGTGCTTGCCGCGGTGGAGCGTGTCCCGCGGCGCTGCGGCTGTTGGCCCGTCTGCCGCCCTGTTGCGTCTCCGGTCCTGCGGAGGCGCCTTCTTGGTTGAGCTGGGGGCTCCGCCTGCGGCAAGCTACTCGAAGACGGCTGGCCGCTTGCGCCCTCGGCGGGCTCGCTCGCTTCGGCTTTGGGCTCTCCTTCGCCGACAACCTCCCCGGCAAGGTCCTCTCTGTCGACAAGGCTTGCCGCCTCGGCCGCCTCTGCCTCCTCCAACGTGAAAACAAACTCGCCCGCGGCGGCGACTGCCGCCGCCTCTTCCGCCCTGGTGGCAATGTACCGCATCTCGTCATCAGTGGTGTTGCGGGTGAGGAGCCTCTGCTCGTCGGCACGGACTGCTACCTCCACCAAGCCGTCAAAGAATTGCCGCACGACGTCGTCGGAGGGCTCCTGCCAAGTTGGGATAATCCCGCCCCGCGGCAGCCTGAACCACTCCGGGTGGTTGGGGTCGTGCTTGAACAGCTCCTTGAGCATCCCGTCCAACTCCAAAACAGTGAAGTTAAAATTGAGGCCAGGGCGCAGCCTCATGATATCCGCCTGGCCCCCGAACAGCCAGGCGGGCCTCCCCTCTCTGCGGAGGCGTCTGGCGAAGAAAGTCCACGCCAACAGCCCCTACAGTGATCCCGGCAAGCCTGAGCCGCAGGATCCGGGTGGTGCCGATCTTCAGCTTAGCATGGTCCACCGCCAGGGCGCTCCAGTCGCCGCCGCACACTACTCGGGCTTGGCGCAAATCGGTGAATGGCTGCGGATCTGCGTCAACAATCCAACACCACTCCGCTCTCCACTCATCCCATTTGCTGCGAAGCTCCCCCTCCAGATATACCTCCTTCTTGCCGGCCCTCGAGATCCAGGCGATCCCGCCAGACAAGGGCTCTCCTTTCTCGACCCGGGGCATGAAATAGTGGCGGAAAAGGGCTACGTTGGGGTGGATTCCAACAAAGTTCTCGCAAAGATGCGTGAAAACCACCATGGTCAGAACGGCGTTGGGGGTGAAGTCGAGGAGATGGAGCCCGTACGTGTTCATAATGTCGCAGAAGAAATCGGAAAAGGGCGGGCAGAGCCCGCAGTAGAAGAACAAGGGGAAGAAGTAGTACCCTCTTGGACACCGCTTCGAAGTAGAAGCTTCGGCGGAGAGTGCCTGCGTGCACGGATGCGCCCGCGTCTCCGTCGACCAGAAAAGATAGAACCACTCCCGCAGCGCCTTCACAGTGAGCTCGGGGGGAAAGTGCTCGCCCCTTGCGCAGCGCCTCAAGCCGCAGCGCCTCGGCCGACTTCGCACCCTTCCCGGTCTTCGGAGCCATGGCGGAGGCAGTGGAGGAGAGCGGGGGCGTTGGCGGCAACGGCGGCGACGGGCGGCGGAGCGCTGCTCTCTGAGGAAGAAACCGCAAGTGGCGAAGGTGGGGGAACGACCCCTGTTTCCTATACTTATAAAGAGGAGAAGTGAACGTTACGCCTTTTTCGATTAAAGTATCGCCCACGATCTCTCCCACGATGTCGCATTCGACGCGTGCCGTTACGGGAGGGCGCGGTGGATACGGAGTTAGATTTGGGATGGACCCAGGCCGCGCGTGCCCGTGCCCTGTTTTGGGCCTGGCCCAACAGCGCTCGGCACCGTGTATGGCCCAGGCCCGGGGGCTCCTGTCGGTGTACTAAAGAAGGGGTACCTTAGTATCCCGAACTTGTGCACGGGCAGTCGCAGCGCCCAGCGGCAAGGCTTGTCGGGCGTCTGCCAAGATCCTCCGTAGCTCATATTGATGCCATTCAAGAACAAAGTGTTTTAACTAAGAAGATAAGGCCCCGGCAAGAGGAGCTTGCCGGGAAGGACAAGGCCCCGGCAAGAGGAGCTTGCCGGGAAGGCCAACCAAGGCATTTCAAGAAACTTGCCGTGACGCGCCGCGCGTCCCGGCAAGACCCGACAAGCGACGAGCTTCCTGGTGCGACAAGACAGCGATCGCGGCAAGGCGGTTGCCGCGGCGAAGCCACCACTCTGCGCCCATGCTCCAGCGCATCCGTCGACGTGTCGCCGCAGGACCATTCCAGGCGCACGTGGCGGGAAGCTGTGCAGCCAAGCGGTGCGAGGTGGCAAGTGGAGATGACGAGAAGGCCATCGTGGCAGGCGGTGGCGCCCCAAACGGTCATTTTCTGCACTGTTTGGGCGACCGGACGGGCATTAAATGCCCTTGTCCCCTGCCGTCAGAGTTAGGTAGGGTGCACTGTAGATAGCAGTTGTACCAACCCCTCTTTTTACATTTGTACCCCTGTCTGCATTGCCACCTGTCGGTGACCCCTTTAGCCTATAAAAGGAGGCCCATGCGCAACGTAGGGGGGGTTCGACTCATTCGAGACTACAGAACGCTCACGCTCTCGAGCAAGAACACAATACAAACCACAAAGCGGCAGTAGGAGTTTTATCTCTCCGGAGAGCTCCGAAGCTGGGTAAAATCCCACCCGTGCTCCGCCTCGATCTGCTCTTCGTGCGCCCTCCGCTCCCTACCGGACCGAGAAGGGGCCCTGCCCCATAGGTGTTCGTTTCCCACGACAGTGGTGCTCAGGCTCCCACCTCTCATTGCATCTTCAAGCAGTTCGCTCGTGAGGTGAATGCGGCCCTTCCCAAGCTTGAGGCATCATGTCCCCTCAGTTGTTCCAAGCACGCCATCACCTTTGACTCCATGGACCAACTCAAGTGCTCATCCCCGCTGGCGCGCTCCCGATGCTCTACACGCCAACCATCAGCAACGTCTGTGTCACCAAGACCCTCATCGACGGTGGCGTCGGGCTCAACGTCCTCTATGTCCATACGTTCGAAATGCTCCAAGTGCCCTACGACCAGCTTCTACCCACCAAGCCTTTCTCAGGAGTCACCTTTGGCAGTGTCCTCAAGATGCCAGGAAGTGCGTTGTCATCATGTTCGCCCGCGACAAAAAGGATGTGGTGTGCTCCCTTGAGCGTGCCTACTAGGCTGCGACGGTCGAGAACTCAGATGGCGAGGATGCCATCCTGCCTCCTAAGGCCATCCCCAAGAAGAAGAAGAAGCTCCTCCATAAGGTCCGTCAGGAGGCCGGGGCGCCTGGAGATCGTACCTCTGGCCCCACGCCCCCTGCTGGGGCGCATTTCCCTCTTGCATAGGAAGGCGCGCCCAATGCCCCCTTAGGACAGGCTCAAGGGCTCTCATCTGGAGGGCCTCTGACCTGACCAGCATGATAAGGGAGGCGTTCGGGCACCACGTGAGGGCGTGCTTTGATGCGCGCCTCCATGAGCAAGGAGCGAGGTGCCAGGCGCACAAGAGTTCATCAACAAGGCAATCGAAGAGCTTCACGAGGTGCGAGCCATGCGTGGCGAGCGTCGCCCCGCACCACCAGGTGTAGTTGCGGCCCCTGACATGGGCGGTGAGCTGTGCGTCTGTGTAAACATCCTAGGCCTCAACAGGGCTGCATCGCATGACCTCTTCTGGTTGTCCCTCGTCGGCCGAAGCTGGGGCTACCCCTGCAACTAAGTCTGTATGCCGTTTGGCCTGCTGAACATGGCCGCCTCGTACAAGAGCCTCGCGCAGCGTGCGTGGATGACTCATGAGGCCAGGTGCCAGTCAGTCCTAACAGAGAAGGTGCCGGACCCTTGTGAGCCCCCGGACCTCCAGAGCCTCCCAGGCATCAGGAGCCGGTCGTCTCGTGAGGAGTGATATCTGCAGCGCGCGTCCTCAGCTACTCGAATGCTTCTGCAACGATGGTGCCAGGTGACTTTTTGGTTTGTCCAACTGAGGGCGCCCCTCGGGCTACATCATCCTCAGGTGGTTGGGGCCTGTCCTAGCAACTGCGTCATTGCGATTCATGAATGTTGGACCAGTTATGCTTGCTTAAGTTATTATGGTTGTTAACATGGTGACTAACAATCTATCGTGTCTGGAATTACCTTTGCGATCCCAACGTGTTGATAACCCGCCTCTTGGTCGTCCCGCAAGGTGGGCTACTAGCACGGCGCCTGTGCTTGGGTCTGTCCCTATAGCGCTGATAAAAGTAAGAGACCAAGCTCTGGCTCGCGGCCGGCCCCATGGACGTCACCTCACCAGGTCCTTAGTTCCTTCGTCTCCTCGCCGGAAGATCATAGGTAGAATAGCAACCATGGTTACCCTTTATGATTACAGCTAATGCGGAGGAGCTCCCAGAGGTAGGACCTTGAGCGACTTCGCCAACACCTGGCCGCCTCAAAAGGGTGCCACACCACGCGCCCTAAGACACAACCCCTCCTAGTTACCCCTGCAGACTGAGCTGCCCCTTCTCATGCAAGTAACTTGCACGTTAAAAGGGGGGCCCTGAGCATAACTCACTGGCTCTCGAGCCCTCACCCCCTGGCTTTGACCACGGCACCGCGACCTAGCATATCGGCGGCAGCTGAGTCCCGCTTGGGGACCAGTTCCCGAGAACGTAGAGCACCACGATGAGTGAAGGGAAGTGGGATCGCAAAGCTCTACGAAGGGGTACCAAGGGAAGGGCGTGACCCGGTGCCGATGGTGCTCTCCCCTTGAAATATAATGGACACCAGTGTTCTCTCATGCCCTTCATGGGGTTCGCCTTGATTTATTTCAGGACAAGTAGCTCGCCCTTGCGATCGCAAACCCAGAAAAGCTCGCCCTTGTGATCGCAAACCCAGAAAATCTCGCCCTCGCAACAAGAGAACCATCGCGGGATGCAAGTTTGCTAAGCTGAGACGCCTCACGTGCACAGGCGTGAACCTCATCGTCGGCATTTTGTTGCTTGCGATCCTCCTCGGGCAAGGAAACCTCCCTCTTAGTCCCTTGGAAGCTACTTGCGCGCTAAAGGGGACATCCCAAGCATCGCGCCTCGGGGGATCTTACCGTACCTCGGGCCTCTCACCTGCTGGCCTTGACCACGACATCGCGACCTAGCATACCAGCGACGACCGAGGCTTGCCTGGGTACTGTGTCCTGCCGGTGTAGAGGAATAAGTTACCACGGGAGTAAAAGGGGGGCCCTTTCCCAAGCAAGAGACGCAATCATAACCTAAGTTGGAGGCGTTAACATTAAGATGCAAGCATCACGATCCTTACAGACCCCCGCAGGGCCCTTCATGATTTTTTATGCAGGAATGAAACAAAAGAGAAAAGATATCCTGAGAACCGCGACCAAGGCAATGTCACCCACAACATCGTGGCGCTTGGTCGACGCCATTCCCCTCCTAAGCCCGGGCGTGGTGGCGTGGCTGCTCGTAGTAGTCGTCATCGATTGAGCCTGGTCTGGAGGAAGCGCCGCTGCTGCTGGAGGACTCACGGACAAGACCAAGGGCAAGTTCACTGCCAGAGGCTTCATTGCGTCGCCAGCCAGCGAGGGGTAGCATTCCAGACACTTGTCGTCCTTTCCATAGACCTTCAAGCAGAGTGTCGATGCCCCGTCATACTCAAAGTGGATGGCATGCCTCCCCTTTGAGTTGTAGGCACGGGCGATCACTACCCATCCCCGGGTCATGAAGACGTCGCCGGAGTAGATGGCCTCAACCTCTGCCTCTGAAGCTTGTACGCATTAGCCGTCGTGCTTTAGCCACAGCTCGACGGGCCCCCTTGATGGTATATTCTCCGCCAGGGACTATGGGAGCTGAATCCATGTGCGCGGAGGCATCGTCACCCATACCACAAAAGATGAGAAGCCTAGTTCCTAATCCCCGTAGAAAAGAAGAGGTTGACTCTGATCAGAAGGGCATAAGGTAAAGGAGTAAAAAGAGCCATACGTTCCCTTCCACAATCAATTCCCTTATATAACTAAAGCATTTCTAGACACGACTTCGACCAGTTTGGCTTGGTAATCCTACAGGCAGTCAGGCTCTTATACCAACTCTGTCAGGACCCCAATCCTAAGTCACGCCGATCTAGCATGTAACACATCATATCACTTTGCGGTCTCACGCACGGTATTCCCACGGGTACCACCTTAACTGGCCCGGGACCATTTGCGCCTTTTGGCTCACGTATATGATAGTGTCACTAGCATCCATATGACAAAGAACTCGGGACAACATGACTAGTCGTAAACCCAAGGTGGCACTAACTTACAGGGACATGCATACATGACCAAGCAATGCACATATCGGTCATCAACGTATGAACCCAAGTCGTAGCAAGCTACATGGACTTAAAGGAACAACACGTGACATTTTCCCGAAGGGATAGACACAGGAGAAAAGAAGGACACATGCCGATCATCCCATGTGTTCCAGAGTAGTAGAAAGCTACCATGGCTCAGGGGAAGCACTAGGAAACATTTCTCCATAAGAGAGCCTACCAAGAATAAACAACTAGATTGTCGGAACCCACACATACCAAGCATTTCAAAATCATACACACAATATGCTCGATATTTCCAGATACAACATGGCATCACAACAAAACACTACGACTCAAAGTATTTATTCAAAAGGCTATGAAGAGTTATACATAGTAAGAATTACAATCATGGGTCACATGACCCATCATACAGAGCATACAAGCAACGGTAGCATAACATGTTTGAGTATAGACAACTACAAATGAAAAAGGCTAAGAAGCCTGACTATCTACATGACCGTCCCAAGGGTACAAGATCATAGCTGAGGTAACATGCTAAACGTCGAAGTCCACGTGGAACTACTAGTGAGAATGATGTCTCTCTACAAAAACATAAATTAAGCAAACGCGACTACAAATGTACTCAGCAAGACTTACATTAGAACTAGCTACATATGCATCAGTATCAACAAAGGGGGTGGTGGAGTTTAACTGCAGCAAGCCAGCTTTGACTCAGTGGCTATCCTGTACTACGACTGATGGTAACTCTTTTGAGGTGGCGCACACGAGTCCACATATTCACCATATCAATTGAACACTATGGATCCGCTCCCGTCTCTATACGACAATGCCATCCATAGCACTCACACTTATCTTGCGCATTTTAGAGTATCACTTTCACTTGTCTATGAACTATATAAGCAATCAAGTAGTACATTACCGCGATCGCGGCTATTCGAATAGATCATGTTAACCCTACAAGGGTGTACTTAGTCACACACGCTCTCGCCACTTACCGCCATGTACATGTCATGTATCTCGGCAACCTTCAAGCAGAAGCTTGGTGAGGATGTCAGCCACGACCTGACTAACCACGTAAGTCTCTAGTACAGGTTTATTGCCTATTCAGGTTTGATCCGTAGTGAGTCCGGTCGAGGTTTCCACTACGGCCCCAAATGATGTGTGCAGGGTTCTCGAGGCACCAAACATGCGTCTCGGTACACCGTGCCTCATACCTGCCGCATCATAGCCCACCCCTAGGGTCAGCGCCGTGCATGGCCTCCACTATACTACAAACATTAGAAACTACTTGCAAATCCTGGACAGAGATCAAGGCAGCTAATAAGTCGAGAGAGTCAACTAAGGATCCCAATATGTGGTAGTAACTGTCTTGTATCACAAACACAGAACTCAATTCCTAAGGACGGTTTCAATGAGACAACCCACCAGGTACTCCTAAGTGGCCTCTCAATGCAAGCTTTACCAAATCATGTTCACACACTTAACCTCAACAGTAGGACATGATGACCACATTTCGATTCATCCCCAATGAATCAGACCTGACACAACTCTAAGCAATAGTAGGCATAACAAACAAGCATGAAAGAGTAGGAACATCATGGATCAAACAACTCCTACTCATGCTAGTAGGGTTCATCTATTTACTGTGGCAAAGACATGTCATGCAAAGGAATGGGGTTCAACTACCACAACATGTAATAGTTCAATCGTTGTTGTCCTAATGCAGTAAAATAGAGCAGGAGCGAGAGAGTGGGATTGTATCTGAGTGTTGAAGGGGCTTTTGCTTGCCTGGCACTTCCGAAGATAGTATAGCTCTTCATCGGTGTCATCAAACTCATCATCGGAACAACATCTACTGAGAGGGGACAAATACCGGCAAACAAGAAAGAACACAATCAATGCAATGCAACAAATGATGCATGAACTTGACATGGAAATATGCTGGGATTTGAGATAATGCAACTAGCAACCACATTAAATAAAGTTCGTTTGAACCAAAGATTCAAATTCAACTCCATATGTGATCATTCAAATATCATCTATTTGATTTGTCCAATTCAGCAGCTATAAGTTCTTCCAACATGCATGCAAATGCCATAAATAGATTCTTTGGATTTTTAAGATCAATTCTCATATATAAATTTTTTTCATTGGAGTTATGGATTATTTTCTATGAATCTTAGAAGGTGAAAACATTTTTTGAAATTTCCTGAATTATTTTTAATCCAGAAAATTGTTAACTACGTCAGCACTACGTCATCATGACATCAGCAAGTCAACGGGGTGGCCTAGGTCAAACTGACCAGTGGATCCCGCGTGTCAGTGTCTAACTAACTTACCTAAGTTAATTAACACTAATCTAGATTATTTAGCAAGGTGGCCCCACACATCAGTGACTCAGGGCGGTCTAACCCGGGTCAAACGGGGTCAAACCCACCGGCGATAGCCTCCAGCGTGGCTCGGAAATCGCCCAGAGTGCATCGTTCGATGCACGGGCGGGCTCTTTGGGGAGCTGCGGTGATGGCGCATCCAACGGTGGGCTCGGCCGCAGCTGAGGTGGACGGAGTCCACTATGGTGAGCTCAACCGCGGCGGCCGGTGCTCGAGATCTTGCTGCTTTGGTTCTATGAGGTGCAAACGGGGGAACAAAAGCGCTTGGGCTGAACTACGTGAAGATGTGAACGCGTTGCACATCGGCGGATGACCAAAAGGTCGCTGGAGTGTCGCCGACATCGTTCTCGTGCGGCGGAACATCTCGGCACCGGTGGAGGAGGTGGCTAGAGCTCAAAATAAAGCATGGCATTAGGGGAAAACGAAGTAGGGGCTCACATGTAGTTAGTAGGACTGCTCAGCGACCTCGGGGAGGTCTGGACGACAGTGTAATGGCGATGGTGATCACGGCGTAGAGGCGGCAGGGTGGAGCTCGATGCCGAGGCATCACTGCGTCCTGCGATTGCGTAGCTCAGTGTAGAGGTGTAGAGGACAGTGGCAGAGCTCATGGGCACTTCAGTGAGGCGAGGGGGTGGCTGTTGCTACGGCAACAATGAGCGGCATCGACGGGCGCGCTCTGTGGTGCTGCGGGGAGAGAACAGAGGAGGGGGAGGGTATCCAGAGAGAGGGAGAGCTAGAGGGGGTCAGGGGGTGTTGTGGCGCTCGGGGCCGTCTCTAACAGCGAGCAAGCAAGAAGGAGATGGCCGGCGCACGGCGGGCACATGCCCTCCTGCCTACTGGCAGGGGGTTGAAGGCGATGTCGGCTACGGTGGGCTGGGCCAGCTGGAGTTGGGCAAGGTAGGTCCAGGTAAGTGGCCCAGCGGCCATCCCTCTTTTATTACTTTTCTAGGTTTTTTCTGTCATTTTTTTGATTTAGTTTTAGGAACTAAATCATTTTGTTTTCTTCTGATAAATTTTGTTGGGACTAGTTGGTTTATTCCATAGCCCCTCACCAAAAACAAGAATTATTGGCCATATATTAATTATATAACAAATATAAATCCAATGCAAATAGTTATTGAATTAATTCCAAATGACCAAAATAAATGTTTCTGAGACTCCAAAAATATTGGTTTGAATTTTACCTCTTGTCAATATTTTTATAGCTTAACATGAACATTTTATTTGGTTTATTTGAAGCAATTTTTAATGTTGATCATTTTTAGAAATGATTTATGAGGCTTTTCACTTTCCCTAGTTCAAGTCTCATAAATTTAAACATAATGCATGATGATTGATGCAAGGACAAGCAGTTACTAGGTAGGGATGTGACAACTCACCCCCACTAAACAAGAATCTCCTCCTGAGGTTCAAGAAGTGAGGTAAGAAGATAGAGGGGACACAAAGCTAACAGAATCTTAATGATCCAGGTTGCACTTCATCAGAATGTTGATTCGATTATCATCTTTGTCTCGACGTCTTACTCTGAGAAATCCATCCAACATGATAATAAGAAGAAAGGGAAAACTCTAGAAGAATCAATCTTCTCGAAGATCGAGCAACTGACGATCAACTCACAAAATGAGACATAGTAACATCTCTCGAGTTGAGATACAAAACACACATCAGGGAAAATGGACAGAAGTAGAAGTCGAGGGTTCAATTGGGTATGAAAAAATTCCACACTTAAGAAGGTGGTGAGCGGGTGTCAACGTAGCGAGGAGTTCATTTCCCTTCGTAACAAACGGGGCACCTTGGAGAGGGTGACTCATAGGTTATTCCCTTAAGTGGCAAAAAGAATTAATTTTGATATAGAGATCAATGAAACTCTCTATACTAGCCTAAGGCAATTCACAAACGTTCGTTTGACGGAGTTCAAGAGAACGGCCTACTCCGGCTAGAATGGATGATGTGGATTCCCTTTTTGAAGACAATGCGATGGATGATTTCTTCTTATCATCGAGAAAGCATAGGGTCCAGGGTAAGCCCACTTTTGAGGATGATCCTGAATAACAATTACTGAGAAGGCAGACCATAGTAAAATGGCACAATGGTGGGTGCAAGCTGGGAACAAAATGCAAATGCTGGTAATGATTCTAGTAACTATGGGAAAACTCAACAGTCGAGAGTGATTCTAGTGTTTGAATGGTTATAGTATAATCAAGGAAGCCGAGAGCACAAGGACCCCTAAGGAACAACTTCTAGAATAAGTCGCACGAAATCCTCATGGAGAAGATTGTCAACTAGGTCAATCGAGATACTACAATGATAGATCTTCCCGCTAGGTGTGTTGGCCGGAACATCAACCTTGTCAGGACCTACATCATAGATCTTGGAAAAGTTCCAATCATCATACCTGCCTGAGATTCAGATCTGGTTGGTAACAGGATATTTCAGACAACATATCTAGAAAGAAAGTTTGCAACACAAGTAGATGAGATGACGTTGCGAGATTCTCAAGAAATGTACTATGGTAGTAAGCTCCAAAACATGATTTGGTTCTGGTACACACATGTGAACACGCAATCCCAAAGAAGCATGACCACATAGTAGTCTTACTACGAAACACTACTTTGTTCTGGTTGGGAACCATCAACGAGGATATCGAAGTCCTTACATAAGTCCGGATTAGCTCTTAAGAAGGAACTTCTTCTCCTTGAACAAACCAATCAGTGGCTTGGTGTGCTAGGAAATACATATGGAATGGAGGTAGCGACCCTCTCAGACCATAGAATACTTCGCACATGCATGACTAACTTGGGACGATTCCAAAGGAAGTAAAACAACTTTCTCAAATCCAAGGCGTCAACTTGCACCAAATGCACATGAACTTAGAGGAAGTCATTTCTTTCATCATGAATTATACTTTATGGGTTAACACGAAGATAATATTTAAGAAAGTTTCCAACACTAGCTTTAATGTTCAACACGAATCATGGAGAAGATAAACATGTTGCCGATGGGCTCGGCAACAATTCATCGAGGTTTCCATACAAATTGAGTTCCATAACTATGTGAACAAGATGATAACATTGGTCAGACCAAGAGATATAACGGTGTATGCACGAGGAAACAACCACGAGTAAGACAACATTACGAACATCTTTGGCTCTGATTTGATTTGGCAATAGCCCATACTCAAATCAAGGATTGGATAAGACAATAGATACAACAATTGCTCATGTGGACCAATCGATGAAGGTATCGTCTATCTTCAACACACACACACATGGATATCCCTTTGGAGCGAACTAAGTTGGGCAAAGCTTTATCTTCGTACTCTTCAAGTTGTTGTTTGGCATAACCACCTAATTGATACGTCTCCAACGTATCTATAATTTTTTATTGTCCCATACTGTTATATTATCATTCTTGGATGTTTTACAATCATTTTCTAGCAACTTTATACCATTTTTTGGGACTCACCTATTGACATAGTGCCCAGTGCCAGTTGTTGTTTTCTGCTTGTTTTTTACATTGCAGGAAATCAATATCAAATTTAGTCCAAATGCAGCAAAACATTTTGTGGATTTTTTGGACCAGAAGACATCTAGTGTGCCAAAAAACTACCGAAGAGGGGGCCCAAGGTGAGCACAAGACACTAGGGCGTGCCTGGAGGCCCAGGCTTACCCTGATGGGTTGTGCCCACCTCGGTGGCCTCCTGCACCACCTCTTGGCTCTATAAATACCCCAATATTCCAGAAACCCTAGGGGAGCCGACGAAAATCAATTCCAGCCGCTGCAAGTTCCAGAACCACCAGATCCAATCTAAACACCATCACGGAGAGGTTCATCATCCTCATTGGTGCCTCTCCGATGATGCGTGAGTAGTTCATTGTAGACCTACGGGTCCATAGTTAGTAGCTAGATGGTTTCCTCTCTCTCTTGATTCTCAATACAATGGTCTCTTGGGGATCTATTTGATGTAACTCTTTTTGCAGTGTGTTCATTGGGATCTGATGAACTTTGAGTTTATGATCAGATCTATGCTTTTGTCCATGAAAGGTATTTGAGTCTTTTGATCTCTTATATGCATAATTACTTATAGCCTCGTATTTCTTCTTCGAATCTTCGGTTTAGTTAGGCCGACTAGATTGATTTTTCTTGCCATGGGAAGAGGTGCTTTGTGATGGGTTCGATCTTACGGTGCTTGATCCTAGTGACAGAAGGGGAACCGACACGTAGGTGTCGTTGCTGTTAAGGATAACAAGTTGGGGTCTATTTCTACATAAATAGATCTTGTCTACATCATGTCATCGTTCTTATTGCATTGCTCCATTTCTCCATTAATTTAATACACTAGATGCATGCTAGATAGCGGTCGATGTGTGCAGTAATAGTAGTAGATGTAGGCAAAAGACGGTCTACTAATCTTGGACGTGATGCCTATATAGTGATCATTGCCTGGATCTCGTCATGATTATTTGAAGTTCTATCAATTGCCCAACAGTAATTTGTTTACCCACAGTATGCTATTTTTCTCGAGAGAAGCCACTAGTGAAATCTATGGCCCCCGGGTGTCTTCTTTATTATATTTTCCGTTGAGATCTATTTTTATTTGCTTTTATTTTCAGATCTATTAATCCCAAAATAAAGAAATACCTTGCTGCAATTTTTATTTATTTATTTTATCTCGCATTCCCGCGAGATCTATTTATCCAAACTACTACAATTTTAACTATCTTTTTACCCGTGAGGGATTGAAAACCCCTCTCTTATGTCGTGTTGCAAGTATTTGTTCTTTGTGGCGGGAGCTGTTTACGTGGTGTTGCGTGGTTCTCCTACTGGTTCGATAACATTGGTCTCATCACTGAGGGAAATACCTACCATTGTTGTGATGCATCGTCCCTTCCTCTTTGGGGAAACACCCACGTAGTTTAAGCAAACATCAAAAGGAATTTTTGGCGCCGTTGCCGGGGAGACATCATCAACATCTACTAGGTTCCTAATCACAAATCTCATCTCCTTGCAATTTACATTATTTTCCATTTGCCTCTCCTTTTCCTCTCCCCCACTTCACAAAAATTTGTCGTTTTATTCGCCCTCTTTTTCATTCGTCATTTTTCATTGAATCTCTTATTTCCTTGAATTTGTCACCATGAGTGACTTTGGTATGGTAGAAATAGATGATGGCCTAACTGCTAAAATGGAACGATCTGGCAATCTGGATGCTAAAATTTTTGTTTTGGGGCAAGGGAATGTTATGGGAAAAGAACATATCCAAGAATTTCTCAATTGTGTCAGAAATTTAACTCTTGATGATGCTCGTGTAGTTAAGAGAACAAAATCTTATGCAGAAGCTATTTCGGCACTAGTTCTGAAACTTGAAAATAAATTTATTCGTACTCATCCTACCTTGCAAAGATTGTTCTATGAGTTACCCGTTATAAAGAATCCTAAAGCTAAAAAGTTAGCCAATCTTTTTCTCATGAATGAATTTGCTACATAATATGGGAAGCTAGGGAAATCTTTGATTTTTATGGTATGAATCATGAAAACCCCATGATTGATGAAATTGTTTATAATAGTGATTATGCTTTAAGACATTTGCTTGGTAATAATCAAATCTTTGATGAGAATCTTAAAAAGCAAGTCCTTGTTTTAGATATAATCCAACAAGTTTCCAATGATGTTAATCAACACTATTCTTGGATTGTTGTCAGAAATCAAATGGGATACAATAATAAGCAACTTGATAGTGCTAAAGTCTCTATGGATGAGGTGTTTTATGTTGTCTTTGCAAAACCCCCTAACAAAAACACCTCCAAGGAAAACAAAAACACAAACGACAACACTTAGATCTTTGCTTTATGCCTAGCTGGGGGCATCTAGGGGTGTAAAATGATAGCACTCGTTGGGAGCCAACCAACTAGTATCTTTTTGCTTTTTTGTTTTCTTGGTGTTTTCAATAAAATATGCAATTATGCCTTTGATTAGATGTGTTTTTGTGCTTTAAATTAGTGTTTGTGCCAATCAAAGCCTTTGGAATAGTTTGGGAGATAGTTTATTTGACCTTGTTGAAAAACAGAAGCTTTTGCACTCATAAAAATAATTTTCACAAATCACAGAAGCGTGTTTTTGCTCTAATTTTTTTACACAAGATTAACATACGTATTGCCCATGTTGTCCTAATGTTTCAGAATTTCTAGAGTTACAGAAGAATATGAAGTTCCCTAATTACTATTGGTTGTTCTGTTTTTGACATATTCCGTTTTTGTTGTGTTATGTTTGTTTTGATGATTATATGGTTTCCTTTGAGGAGTTTTGGTGATGGAAAGGTTAAAATATAGTAGATATAATACAGTAATAAAATATGAATGGGTTTACAATAGTACTTAAAGTAGTGATTTGCTTTCTTATACTAATAGATATCAAGAAGGTTTTGTTGAGTTTTGTGTGATTGAAGTTTTCATGTTTTGGGTAAGATCGCGATGGATGAAGGAATAAGGATTAGCAAAAGGATAAGCTTGGGGATGCCGGAGGCACCCCAAGATAATATTCAAGAAGTACCAAGCAACTAAGCTTGGGGATGCCCCCGAGTGGCATCCCGTCTTTCTTCTAACAACCATCAATATTTTACTTGGAGATATATTTTTATTCGTCAAATATTATGACTTTTGCGTGGAGCGTATTGTATGATATGAGTCTTTGCTTGTTTTTATTTGTGTTTTAAGTCATCTATCCTTGCTGGCACACCTAGTTGAGGTAGCCAAAATTATGCTATGACTTGTTACAATTGCTCTCTATGCTTCACTTAAATCTTTATGAGCTATGGAATTGCTCTAGTGCTTCACTTATATCTTTTTGAGCATGGTGTGCTCTACTATTTTTGAAGAAATGCTCTCATGCTTCACTTAGATTTAGTTGATAGTTGGTAATTTTTTTAAGAAATTCTCCCTTGCTTCACTTAAATTATTTTGAGGCAAGAAAATTTTTATGCTTATGTTCTTGACTTAGATTTGTTTGAGCAATCACAAGCAACATATGAAAATAGTCCCAAAGTGATATATATTCAAGAGGGATATAATGAAAACTTCCATGAAGATCATTGGACAAAATAAACTTGATTCTTTGTAATAGTTTTGATATATGATGATAGTGGTATGTGAGTCATGTTGATGAGTAATTATGCTTTAGTAAGAATACTGGTGTTAAGGTTTGTGATTCCCTATGCAAGCACGAAAGTCAATAGTTATGCAATGAAATTACGTCCCACTTGTGGTGCATTATTCGGTGTTAGCTATGCTTAATAGTCGCTTATAAGATTTTCCGTTTCTTGGTTGGATCCTTCCCAATATTTTGCTGGCCTTTATGTGCACTAAGTTTGATCACTACTTGTGCATCCAAAATTCTTTAAACCAGTTTTTGCCACATGAATCCACTATACCTACCTATATGTGGTATTATTTTGCTGTTCTAAGCAAATTTGTATTTGCCATCTCTAAACTTCAAAATAAATTTCTCTTTTGTGTGCTCGTACCGCTCATGAAACGGTAGGGGGTGGCTGATATTTTTCCATGCTAGATGTGTTATTCTCAAGATGAGTGTTGGTATGGAAGGCACCCGTGGAAAAAGGAATAAAGTTTATTTTCTGTTTGGGAACCGCCTATGATATATCTAGCATGGAAAGTATTGGGAACTACTAGGTCGTTTTCATTGATAGGAAAAGCACGCCACCCAAAATGATTTATCTCTATCTTTTTGCTTTCAACTCTGATGCCTCTACAAATCCCTACTTCCCTCTGTGAAGGGCCTTTCTATTTACTTTATGCAATTTTTAATTTACTTGAGTTCCCATCTTCTCTTATAAAGCACCAACTAAGGGGCACTATGATCGTACTTGAGCATTGGGTTTAGCTAATATGGGAGTATGTTTCATGAATGAATTAATGATTGAGCATAATGGGCTAGGGATAACTTGCTTTAGTATGGATATTTTGAAAGACATGGTTGCTTGTTGATATGCTCGAGTATTAAAGCTTCATGTCAAAACTAGACCATTGCTTTGAATCATATAAAAGTCCAAATGTCCATGCTACAAAGAAAAGAATATGCGATGAACATGTTAGGCAGCATTCCACATCAAAGATTCTGTTTTATCATTTACCTACTCAAGGATAAGAAGGAATTAAGCTTGGGGATGCTGATACGTTTCCAACGTATCTATAATTCTTTATTGTCCCATACTGTTATATTATCATTCTTGGATGTTTTACAATCATTTTATAGCAACTTTATACCATTTTTTGGGACTCACCTATTGACATAGTGCCTATGGCCAGTTGCTGTTTTCTGCTTGTTTTTTACATTGCAGGAAATCAATATCAAAGGGAGTCCAAACACAGCATAACTTTTTGTGGATTTTTTTGGACGAAAAGACATCCAGTGGGCCAAAGAAGTATCGAAGAGGGGGCCCGAGGTGAGCACAAGATACCAGGGCGCGCTTGGAGGCCCAAGCGCGCCCTGATGGGTTGTGCCCACCTCGGTGGCCTCCCGCACCGCCTCTTTGCTCTATAAATACCCCAATATTCCAGAAACCCTAGGGGAGTCGACGAAAATCAATTCCAGTCGTCGCAAGTTCCAGAACCACCAGATCCAATCTAAACACCATCACGGAGGGGTTCATAATCCTCATTGGTGCCTCTCCGATGATGCGTGAGTAGTTCATTGTAGACCTACAGGTCCGTAGTTAGTAGCTAGATGGCTTCCTCTCTCTCTCTCTTGATTCTCAATAAGCCTGCGCGTGCAACGCACGTCTCACTTGACATCAAATAATTATCAACATAGTTTTCAAATATTTACATACATTTTCATCCATACAAGGACATATGGACACATGAAGGAGGCGCCAAATAAGATGAAAGCTTGACCCAGTTATATGTAACATATGGTGCTACTGCCTAGTGATCACTTATTAGCTTTTTCCGTAGCCATGCTATAAGTTCCCTTAGTTTTCACCTAGCTCCATGAATGTATTTATAGAGAATTTGCATTACAAGTCACCTAGAAGAGACAAATATCCCAGTTTAAACTTCAGAGCCAAATTAGAGTGTACGGACATCCAAGTCCTCACTTTGCATGTCCAAAGTACGTCCAAATCAAGAAGAAAAAATGTTAAGAAACATAACACATGTCTACTCAAAATGGAAATGACTAAATATAATAAAGAAAATCTAGTAGTATGGTAATATTTGACATGCCATAATGCTTCTTTATTTCTCAATTATTATCACAAAGAAAAATCAATAAAAAGACAACAAACTAAAATGATATTTATAATATACTCATGGGATCATAGCTATATTTTAGCAGTTCATGCACCTGTTTTTCCTCTTATTTGCTTCCTGGCCATTTGATAAACCACAAGTGTAGAGGATCGCAACAGCTTTCGAGGGTAAAGTATTCAACCCAAATTTATCGATTCGACACAAGGGGAGCCAAAGAATATTCTTAAGTATTAGCAGTTGAGTTGTCAATTCAACCACACCTGGATAACTTAGTATCTGCAGCAAAATATTTAGTAGCAAAGTAATATGATAGTAATGGTAACAGTGGCAAAAGTAAAGATAGCAATTTTGTAGTAGCTGTAACAGTAGGAACGGAAAAGTAAATAAGCAAAACACAATATGTGAAAATCTCGTAGGCATTGGATCAGTGATGGATAATTATGTCGGATGCAATTCCTCATGTAATAGCTACAACATAGGGTGACACAGAACTAGCTCCAGTTCATCAATGTAATGTAGGCATGTATTCCGAATATAGTCATACGTGCTTATGGAAAAGAACTTGCATGACATCTTTTGTCCTACCCTCCTATGGCAGCGGGGTCCTAGTGGAAACTAAGGGATATTAAGGCCTCCTTTTAATAGAGTACCGGACCAAAGCATTAACACATAGTGAATACATGAACTCCTCAAACTATGGTCATCACCGAGAAGTATCCCGATTATTGTCACTTCATGGTTGTGGGATCATAACACATAATAGGTGACTATAGACTTGCAAGATAGGATCAAGAACTCACATATATTCATGAAAACATAATAGGTTCAGATCTGAAATCATGGCACTCGGGCCCTAATGACAAGCATTAAGCATAGCAAAGTCATAGCAACATCAATCTCAGAATATAGTGGATACTAGGGATCAGAACCTAACAAAACTAACTTGATGACATGGTAAATCTCAACCAACCAATCACCATCCAGCAAGCCTACGATGGAATTACTCACGCACGACGGTGAGCATCATGAAATTGGTGATGGAGGATGGTTGATGATGACAACGGCGACGAATCCCCCTCTCTGGAGCCCCAAACGGACTCCAGACCAGCCCTCCCGAGAGAGATTAGGGCTTGGCGGCGGCTCCGTATCATAAAACGCGATGAAACTTTCTCTTTGATTTTTTTTTCTCCGTGAAACGGAAAATATGGAGTTGGAGTTGAGGTCGGTGGAGCATCAGGGGGCCCACGAGACTGGGGTCGCGCCCAGGGGGAGAGGGCGCGCCCCCAACCCTCGTGGACAGGGTGTGGGCCCTCTTGCCTTGATTCTTTGGCCAGTATTTTTTATATTTTCCAAAAGTTATCTTCGTGGATTTTCAGGTCATTCCGAGAACTTTTGTTTTCTGCACAATAAGCAACACCATGGTAGTTCTGCTGAAAACAGCGTCAGTCCGGGTTAGTTTCATTCAAATCAGGCAAGTTAGAATCCAAAACAAGGGCAAAAGTGTTTGGAAAAGTAGATACGTTGGAGACGTATCAACTCCCCCAAGCTTAAAACTTTGCTTGTCCTCAAGAAATTCAGTTGATAAACTGAAAGTGATAAAGAAAAACTTTTACAAACTCTATTTGCTCTTGTTATTGAAAATATGTAAAGCCAGCATTCAAGTTTTCAGCAAAGATTATGAACTAACCATATTCACAATAACACTTAGGTCATATATTTACTCATATCAATGGCATAATCAGCTAGCGAGCAATAATAATAAAACTCGGATGACAACACTTTCTCAAAACAATCATAATATGATATAACAAGATGGTATCTCACTAGCCCTTTCTGAGACCGCAAAACATAAATGCAGAGCACCTTTAAAGATCATGGACTGACTAAACATTGTAATTCATGGTAAAAGAGATCCAATCAAGTCATACCCAATATAAACTAATAGTAATGAATGCAAATGACAGTGTACTCTCCAGCGGGTGCTTTTTAGTAAGAAGGTGATGACTGAACATAAAAGTAGATAGACAGGCCCTTCGTAGAGGGAAGTAGGGATTTGTAGAGGTGCCAGAGCTCGATTTTAGAATAGAGATGAATAACAATTTGAGCGGCATACTTTCCCTGTCAACGCAACAACTATGAGATGGCGATATCTTCCATACTACATGCATTATAGGCGGTTCCCAAACAGAATGGTAAAAGTTTATACTCCCCCACCACCAACAAGCATCAATCCATGGCTTGCTCGAAACAACGAGTGCCTCCAACTAACAATAGCCCTCGGGGAGTTTTGTTTAATTATTTTGATTTGCTTTGATATTTTTGATCATGGGACTGGGCATCCCGGTTACCAACCATTTTCTCGTGAATGAGGAGCGGAGTCCACTCCTCTTGAGAATAACCCACCTAGCATGGAAGATACAGACAGTCCTAGTTGAAACATGAGCTGCTCGAGCATACAAAACAGAATTTTATTTGAAGGTTTGGAGTTTGGCACATACAAATTTACTTGGAACGGCAGGTATATACCGCATATAGGAAGGTATGGTGGACTCATATGGAATAACTTTGGGGTTTATGGAGTCTGGATGCACAAGCAGTATTCCCGCTTAGTATAGGTGAAGGCTAGCAAAAGACTAGGAAGCGACCAACTGAGAGAGCGACAACATTCATAAACATGCATTAAAATTAGTTTACACCAAGTACAAGCATGAGTAGGATATAATCTACCATGAACATAAATATCGTGAAGGCTATGTTGATTTGTTTCAACTACATGTGTGAACATGTGCCAAGTCGAGTCACTCAATTTATTCAAAGTAGGATACCATCCCATCATACCACATCATAATCATTTTAATAGCATGTTGGCACGCTAGGTAAACCATTATAACTCATAGCTAATTAAGCATGGCACAAGCAACTATAATCTCTAAATGTCATTGCAAATATGTTTACTCATAATAGGGTGAATCAGGAACGATGAACTCATCATATTTACAAAAAAAGAGGTTGAGTTCATACCAGCTTTTCTCATCTCAATCAGTCCATCATATATCATCATTATTGCCTTTTACTTGCACGACCAAACGATGTGTATAATAATAATAGTGCACGTGCATTGGACTAAGCTGGAATCTGCAAGCATTCAATTCAAGAGAGAAGACAAAGTAATATGGGCTGTAAGTTAAACCAACAATCATGTATATGAGAGCCACTAAACATCTTCAGTATGGTCTTCTACTCTTGACCCCCAAAGGAAAGAAAATAAAACTATTTACACGGGAAAGCTCCCAACAAGCAAAAATAAGAATGAGAAATCTTTTTGGGTTTTTTCATTTTAATTTCTACTACAAGCATGGAAATTAAACTAACTAATTTTTTTGGTTTTTCTTAAGGTTTATCAGACACACAAGAAGAAAGCTAGAAAAAGAAATTAAACTAGCATGGATAATACAATGAAAGAGTATGAGCACCGACAACTAGAATAGTGTGTGAACATGAATTTAAGGTTGGTGAGAAATACGTATTCCCTAAGCTTAGGCTTTTGGCCTCAGTTGGTCTAAGGCCAAGGACCGCGGCACCTCTCCCAGGTGTACTGAGGAGTGTCATCGGGATACCACTGGCTAGCGATCTCCTCCAGATCCCACTGATAAGATGATGGGCGATAAGGGTCCAGTGGAGGTTCCGGCTTAGGCTCTGGAGCGGATGCTTGGCCTCGATGAGCGTACAACGCTTCCGGCGAGACAAGATAATTAACAGCAGTCAAATCAAAGAACAGAGGCGCAGGCAGGATAATAATCTCATTGTGTTTCTTATTAAATCTCAAGTTATACAGGAGCATCTTATCATCATTGTGAACAATAAACTCATGTGTTACCATGCTCCTGTAATCTAAAAGGAAAAGCGGCAACTTTTGTCTCCTCTTTCTCATGGTGCCTAATAAGTATCTCAAAATGTTTAGCAAGGCATGCAGCATAGATACCTCCAAAGATGGGGCCTTTTGTACAGTTCAGGCTTAGCCGTTTAGCAATAATGACACCCATACTAAAATTATTATCACCAAACAAGGCATGGAACAGAATAATAATATTAGGAACACTGAAGTTTCCACTATTTCCATGACCAATTAAGCATCGACTAGCAAATATGGCAAAGTAGCATAAAACAGGAAAGTGTATGCTAGTGATTCTTGCATCCGAACCCTTCTTTGTATCCCCTACAGTAATGGTGTTAACAAAACCATCCACATCTTTACGGTGTGCTTCACCTAATCTGCCCTCAAAGGGTATTCTACATACTGCGCAAAATTACGTAAAGACATTTCCTTGAATTCATCATATAGATGAAATGATACTGAAGGAGGTGAATTCTTAGGATAATAATAAAAGTTTTGCGCGAAAGTATTGGTGAGTAAGAGATACCGATCGATCCGGTCATGGAGGAAGTCAGTGAGGCCAGCATTTTCAATCAAGGAATAAAAGTCTTCATAAATTCCGGCTTCTCTCAAGAAATTATCACAAAGCCATTCACACGGTCGTACTTCCGCTACGCGAGGAAGATTATACTTGGCCTTCTCCTTCTCTTCAGCTTGTTTATCCTTGGAGCCTTGGCTAGAAGAGCCCCTCAAAAATCTCCTTATCATTTTCTGAAAATTTCTGAAATTTTTAGTAACTTCAAAATAGAAGTGAATAAAACTAAACAAGATTGGTAGCAACTACTCCCACAAGGGCCTAGAGCCTATATCATGCATTAGAATTACTTGGGACCTCATAAATTTGACAGGCAAGCTCAAGAACAGGGTCACCTATGCAGCAAAACTTTGCAATGAATAAAGCACTAGAACAAAAACTAATTGGACCAATGGAGGAGTCACATACCAAACAACAATCTCCCAAAGCAGTTTTGCGAATGGAGCTTTCAGCAAGGAGATCAAAAATCGCATCAAAATGAGCTAAAACTCGTGCTTGAGCTGGATGGGGATTTTTTGGGAAGAAGAAGGAGTGTGTGGGTGCAGGAATATGTGGAGGGGGGCCAACATGGGCCCACGAGATAGGGGGCACGCCCAGGGGGTGTGGGCGCGCCCTCCACCCTCGTGCCCAGGTGCTTGCCCCCCTACAGTGTTTTCAGTGCCTAAAATCCTCAAATATTCCATAAAAAAATCATACTATATTTGCAGGGCATTTGGAGCACTTTTATTTTCGGGATATTTTTTATTGCACGGATAATTCAGAAAACAGACAGATAATACTATTTTGCTTTATTTATTCTAAATAACAGAAAGTAAAAAGAGGGTACAGAAGGTTGTGCATTCTAGTTTCAGCCATCTCATGATCATCAAAATGAATCCACTAACAAGGTTGATCAAGTCTTGTTAACAAACTCATTCCGAATAACACGGAACCGGAGAAATTTCGAATAACACTAGTTTACCTCAACGGGGATATGAACATCCCCAACAATAAGAATATCATATTTTTTCTTGACAGTAGGGAGAGGAAATTCAAAACCTCCAATAATAATAGTTGAAAATTTTCCAATAGAATTGATGCTATGAACTTGAGGTTGTTTCCTCGAAAAGTGTACCGTATGTTCATTACCATTAACATGAAAAGTGACATTGAGTTTGTTGCAATCAATAACAGCCCCTGCAGTATTCAAAAAGGGTCTACCAAGGATAATCGACATACTATCGTCCTTGGGAATATCAAGAATAACAAAGTCCATTAAGATAGTGACATTTGCGAACACAACAGTGTCAGTGTACTAAAGTAGGGGTACCTTAGTATCCCGAACTTGTGCACGGGCAGTCGCAGCGCCCCGCGGCAAGGCTTGCCGGGCGTCCGCCGAGATCATCCGTGGTTCCTATTGATGCCATTCAAGAACAAAGTGTTTTAGCTGAGAAGACAAGACTCCGGCAAGAGAGCTTGCCGGGAAGGACAAGGCCCCGGCAAGAGGAGCTTGCCGGGAGGGCCAACCAAGGCACTTCAAAGAACTTACCGCGACGCGCCGCGCGTCCCGGCAAGACCCAACGAGGGACAAGCTTTCGGGTGCGACAAGACAACGACTGTGGCAAGGCGCTTGCCGCGGTGAAGCCACCACTCTGCGCCCATGCTCCAGCGCATCCGACGACGTGACGCCGCAGGACCGTTCCAGGCGCACATGGCGGGAAGCTGTGCAGCCAAGCGGTGCGAGGTGGCAAGTGGAGATGACGAGAAGGCCATCGTGGTAAGCGGTGGCGCCCCTAACGGTCGCTTTTCTACACTGTTTGGGCGACCGGACGGGCATTAAATGCTCTGGTCCCCTGCCGTCAGAGTTAGGTAGGGTGTACTGTAGATAGCAGTTGTACCAACCCCTCTTTTTACATTTGTACCCCTGTCTGCGTTGCCACCTATCGGTGACCCCTTGTGCCTATAAAAGGAGGCCCATGTGCAACGTAGAGGAGGTTTGACTCATTCGAAACTACAGAACGCTCACGCTCTCGAGCAAGAACACAATAGAAACCACAAAGCAGCAGTAGGAGTTTTATCTCTCCGGAGAGCTCCGAAGCTGGGTAAAATCCCTCGTGTGCTTCGCCTCGATCTGCTCTTCATGCGCCCTCCGCTACCTGCCGGACCGAGAAGGGGCCCTGCCCCATAGGTGTTCGTTTCCCACGACATCTTTGGCGCGCCAGGTAGGGGGCGTCGAGGTTGTGCGAACCTGATCCGGTGTTCGCGCGCACTACATCATCATCTTCATCGACATGCCACCGAAGAGGAAGGCTTCGGAGGTGGCTGGTCCGTCTGCGTCGGTCCCACCGCCACCGGAGCAAACGGGCGGTGGGGTAGACGCCGGTGGAGGAACGGGCGCCGACGAGGGGGCTCGCGATGCTGCCATGTCCAAGGAGAAGGCTGCACAGACTTCGGCGTCCGTACACGCACCGCACCCATCTCAGGAGGCGCGGGACCGACAACGCCATGGTACGCACGGTACAATACATTCGTTGGGTCAAGGCCAAGCTGCTGGATCACGGGATGCTCAAGACCAGCATGCACGTCAACATGCTGGCATGAGCGCGGCACGGTCGCCTGGGCGAGATGCTGCTCCTTCTAACATTGTTAGAAGTACGAGCATATCTCGTTCCTCGCGTCGTTCGCCGCCACCACCCAAGACTCCAGAAGAAGCGTTGGCCCGAGCCCAACTACTTCTGGATTACCCTCCAGCGCCAGACAAGATCGACGATTGGAGGGCCACCATTCAGAGCCTCATCGGCTTCGCCAACGGCGACACTCCCCGGCAACCGAGCACATCTAAGCCGCGACAGGACGCCCAGGCGCGGGCCGATGGCGACAAGACCGGTGGGGGTGCAACCACTCTGCACTCCCTGCCCCGAAGGCCAAGATTGCCGACTCGCTGGGTCAACCTCGACACTGACTCCACGGCGTCATCAGATCCGCGGGCTCGTCGTGGTCATCGCCAAGTTCTTCAAGAACGACTACAAGAGGACGCTCGTACTTGAATCGAGCGTCGGAGAGAAGCGCGGCGTCAGTCAAACCAGCACGCTAGGCCCACTGTCAATATGCATGCGCCAGGGGAACCAGGCGACTTGCCGTACGCGGTAGGTTGCCCTGCGTTTACCCGTGAGCTGCGGCAAGTCCAGTGGCCCAGTAGCAAGAACTTCAAACCAGATGTACCCGAGAAGTACGACGGCAGGATACATCCATCGGAGTTCCTCAGCATCTACACCATCGCGGTGCAGGCTGCCGGGGGGCGCGACGAGACGATCCTCGCCAACTACTTCCCGTTGGTGCTCAAGCCCAACGTCAGATCTTGGCTCATGCACTTGCCGGACAACTCCATCTCCTCATGGGCAGATCTGTGCCATTAGTTTGTCGGCGCCTTCACAGCGCCGAAGCCCCATGGCCGGAGAGCGATCTTCATCTGCTGCGCCCGAAGGAAGGAGAACCCTGCGCAAGTACATTCAAAGATTCAGCCGGTGTAGTGCAACATCCTGACGTCCACCCTACACAAGTTATCGCGCGTTCCATCGAAACGTCGCGTGTCGCAGGATGAGGAGGAGATGGCAATGTGCAAAATCAGAGATGTCACGAGCTATATGCTCGGCCGACAAGTGTGCACGTCTTGAGGAGGAGGAAACTCCCGGAGAGAATCAGAGAGCGTATGATCGGACGGTGAGGATGCCGCCCCGGCAAGGAAAAACCAGCGGCAGAACAACAGAAAGAGGAAAGCAAAAGATGTGCTAGTCGTCGAGCAGTCCGGCAATGGAGGTGGCGCCGAGAAGGCCAAAGCTAGTAACTCCGGCGAGGCCATGGTGGCCGCCAACAAGCAAGACGGCTCCGGCAAGCAGTACTGCAAGATCCACCGCACCAAGGGCCATGATCTCCAGACCTGCAAGAAAGTTGAACAGCTTCTTGAACTGCAGAAGGCTGAATACGAGCGACGCGACAAGGAGAAGGCCCAAGAAGGTGGTGGAGGATCCGGCAAGAAGCGTCCCGGCTGGGGAGGGCGCCGCGGCAAGGCCAAGCAGCGGCAAGGAGACAGGCCTCCCCGCGGCCGCGACAAGGATGAAGACGAAGACGAAGATGAAGAGATGGATGAGGATGAGGCCGACGAGCAGGAGTTTCAGAAGCAACAGAGGTTTTGTGCGTTGACAGTGGTGCTTCTCTGCATACCTCACACCGCCAGCTCAAACAATGGGTGCAAGAAGTTAATGCAGCAGAACCATCAGTTGAGTCACGCAAGCCCCTGAAATGGTCCAACACACCTATCATCTTTGACATTGAGGACCACCCTGACCGCATCACGGCGGTCGGGTGCTTGCTGATGTTGGTTTCACCAACTATCCGCAACCTCAAAGTCACGAAGATGCTAGTTGACGGCGCGGCCGGCTTGAATCTGATCTCCTCCGCGGTACTCAAGAAGCTCCAGATCCCCGACAGCGAGCTCAAAGAGACTGGTACTTTCCAAGGAATCAATCCGGGAAGGAGCAAGCCAAAGGGGAAGATTACATTGCCAGTGACATTTGGCAGCGAGCTGAACTTCAGGACAGATAAAGTCACTTTTGATGTTGCTGATTTCCCATTGCCCTATAATGGGATACTTGGCCGACCAGCGCTCGCCAAGTTCATGGCAGCATCCCACTATGCCTACAACGTGCTTAAGATCCCAGGTCCGATAAGTGTCATCTCTGTCCCTGGCGACAAGAAAGATGCCCTTATCTGCACCGACAAGATCTACCGGGAAGCAGCAGCCGCAGCCGAACGCAAACCACTTGCCGCTGAAGCTCCGGGGGGGGGGGGGAAGGAGAAGATAATGGTGTGGACCAGGCGTCGTTCAAAGAAGTATAGCCTTGCCGGGACACAGACGACAGAAAAGCTAAGTTGGCAAAGTTTGAGCATAATCGGTTTTAAAATTTCTTAAGTTATCTTCCTTGAACGACCGTGCTTTGTATGGAAAACCTGTGCGCGGAGGAACCAACTCGTAGCTAGTTGCGCCCTTACTTTGTTTCGAGTCCGCTCAACAATTTAAGTGTGCTGCGACTAGTTGCAACAAGGTTTCTTGCCGGAAGCAGCACCGCCCGGCAGTCTTGATGTTCAAGACTCAGCACTTTCAAGGCAAGGGTGCCTGCGCCGGCAAGTTCCCTAAAAGCGTAGGGTAAAAACGTACAAAGGAAGGAATCAAGTAAAGGAAATAACATAGCGAATACTGCCCAAGATAAAGTTATATTACAAAAATGACTTGCCGCGCTCTAATAGATTGTTCCCGTGACATATCTAGCAGTGGCAAGAAAAAGGAGGAAAAAGGCGGCCTAATCTACACGATCACCGTCGACCCTCCGGACTTCATTCACCTTGTCCACAATGGGTGCGACAAGGGCTTTGAGTTCTGCAAGATCGGCACCCGCCGGCAGCTTCTTGAGAACGTTGGTGAGGGTGATGCTCGGATTGCGGAAGAGCACCTTCACCAACACCTTCTCCAAGACTCTGGCGCAGATTGCGCGCGACTCGTCAGCCAGCTGCCTTGGGATCCTTTCCCGGAGTTGCTGGAGAGCCGTCGCCATGCCCTTGAAGAACAGAGTGAGCTTGGCGCTGGGCGGAAGGTTCTCGTCGACGGAGTACTCGAAGCCCGCCAAATCCAGTTGCGCTAGCTCCTCGTCGATGACTGTAGCAATGTTGACGAGGCCCTCCGTCCAGAGCTCCACAGTAGCCCTGAAGGTGTTCTGGGTTTCGGCGGCCCTCGTCAACAGCTCCTCGTTGGCCTTGAGTTCCTGCTTCAAGTCCTCCTCTCGCTTCTTGGCGCCGTCCAACGTCTCAGTCAATGTGGACAGCTTCAACTCCAGATCAGCATTTGAGTCCTTGGCGGCGTTCAGTTCCTTGCCCTTATCGGCGAGTTGGACTTGCAGATCACCATGAGCAAGGGCATCCTTCTCACGCTCGCGCTGGAGCGCTGCAAGCTCCTCATCCTTCCCTTTCAGATCGGCCTCCAGCGTCATCTTCACCTCCAGTTCCTTCTTGGCGGCCTCGGCAGCTGCGGCCGCGTCCTTCGCTTCCTTGAGTGCCCCGCCCAGTGATTGCTCGCGCGCGGCAAGCTCCTCCTCGTAGCTGTCCAGATTAACTTTTCGCTGCATCAGTTCACCTTCCCGGGTGGACAGCCCCTCGGCGGCAAGCCGCTGTTGCTCTTTGGCTTCTGCCTTCTCGAGGATGAAGGCCTTCCGCGCCTCGACAAGCTGCGCCCTCTCCTCCGCAATGGACCGGGGGCCTCTTGGTTGCGGCTCTGGAGCTCCTCCGCATGCTTCTCTATGTCCACTCCCGCCTGCGCGACAAGCGCTTCCCGGGACTCCAGCTTCGCTTGTCGGGCGCGGTAGAGCGACACCAACTTCCGAAGCAGCTGCTCCTCCTCAGACTCGCCGCTGCTGCTGCTTGGCACGTCAACCACTGTCAGCCCAGCAGAGGCGAGCACCTCTCCGTCAAAAGCCTCTCCCTCGACCGGCGCCCTGGAGCTCGACGACCAGGGAAGCTTGATGAAGACACCCTCGCCGGCCTTCAAGTAGGCGCCGGGCTGGGGCTCTTCGGAGCCCGGTGCTGCATCATCGGCAGAGGGATCAGCGGTCGGTGTAGCGCCTTGTGCTCCTGCGCCCTCGGGGTCGTCAGTGCGATCGCCGGACCCCTCGCCAGCTCTTGCGCCAGCGCCGGCGGGATCGTCAGCGCCGGCCTCTTCCTCGGTGGCGGCGGCATCATCAGTGTTGCCGCGTGCATCCTCCTCGCCGGTGGCCTCAGTCTCCATCGGATCTGTGGAAGGAGGATCTGAAGACAGGAAGAGGAAGAAAGAGTCAAGGAAATATCCAAAAAGAAGATCAAAAGAAGAAGAACCCAAGGGAAAATTTCCGACAAGGAGGGTCACCTGTGCTGGGCTCTGTAATAATGGGCTCCACCACCGAGGGATCGCTGGTCCCGTCCTTTGCCGGAGAACTGCCCCTTGCCGGGGAACTCTCCCTCGCCGGAGAGCGCTCCCTTGCCGGGGATTCCGCCCTTGGCGGAGTAGTTGAGGCAGATAGCACCTCAGGAGCGGCTTCTGGTTGTTCCTGATGGGCCCGTTCTGCTCCTACACAAGCAAGTCAACAATCAAGATATCAACAAGGAAAGAGCACCCATGCGCGCATGACAGCGGGAAGTAAAATTATGCACTTACGCTGGGGGCTGCGCTGGGGGCTGCTTCGGGGAGAGGTTACCGGCTCCGACAAGGTAGTCTCGGACGCGTCCTCTACTGTCACTGCAGGATCGTCCTCGATGACAACCACGGGGACCGTGGCCCTCTTCGCCGCTCTCTGAGCCAGAGTCCTGGAAAGGAGCAAGGTTCAGAAGAAAACTGATCAGACACAACACAAGAAACAGCAAGAATCGAAGAAATATAAGTACAACAAGAAGAAAGTCTTACTCCTCCTCCTCGTCGGAGCTCAGCGCGGAGAGGTTGAAGTCTGGTACCCTTTCAGCGCGACGAGGCGGAGGGGTAGGCTCCCTTGGACGCTTGGCAGGGTCTGCGGCAGGATCGGAAGCGGCGGCCCGTGAAGATCCCGCTCCAGTTGCCGGCGCGGCATGAGATGCTCCCGCGGCAACGGTGCTTGTCACGGTGGAGCGTGTCCCGCGGCGCTGCGGCTGTTGGCCCGTCTGCCGCCCTGCTGTGTCTCCAGTCCTGCGGAGGTGCCTTCTTGGTTGAGCTGGGGGCTGCGCTGGGGGCTCCGCCTGCGGCAAGCTGCTCGAAGACGGCTGGCCACTTGCGCCCTCGGCGGGCTCGCTCGCTTCGGCTTCAGGCTCTCCCTCGCCAACGACTTCCCCGACAAGATCCTCTCGGTCGGCAAGGCTTGCCGCCTCAGCCGCCTCTGCCTCCTCCAACGTAAAACCAAACTCGCCCGCGGCGGCGGCTGCCGCCGCCTCCTCCGCCCTGGTGGCGATGCGTCGCATCTCATCGTCAGTGGTGTCGCGGGTGAGGAGCCTCTGCTCGTCGGCACGGACCGCTACCTCCACCAAGCCATCGAAGAATTGCCGCACGACGTCGTCGGAGGGCTCCTGCCAAGTTGGGATAATCCCGTGCGAGTCGCACTCCGGCATCATTGCGCGGATGCGATCGAGCTGGGAGTTGTTGCACAATGGGACGACGCCCTGCGGCAGCCTGAACCACTCCGGATGGTTGGGGTCGTGCTTGAACAGCTCCTTGAGCGTCCCGTCCAACTCCAAGACAGTGAAATTAAAATTGAGGCCTGGTCGCAGCCTCATGATATCCGCCGGGCCCCCGAACAGCCAGGCGGGCCTCCCCCTCTCCTGCAGAGGTGCGATGCAGCGACGAAGAAAGTCCGCGCCGACAGCCCCTACAGTGAGCCCGGCAAGCCTGAGCCGCAAGATCCGGGTGGTGGTGATCTTCAATCTGGCATCGTCCGCCGCCAGGGTGCTCCAATCGCCGCCGCGCACTACTCGGGCCTGGCGCAAGTTGGTGAATGGCTGCGGATCCGCATCAACAATCCAACACCATTCCGCTCTCCACTCCTCCCATTTGCTACGGAGCTCCCCCTCCAGATAGACCTCCTTCTTGCCGGCTCTCGAGATCCAGGCGATCCCGCCAGACAAGGGCTCTCCTTTCTCGACTCGGGGCATGAAATAGTGGCGGAAAAGGGCTACGTTTGGGTGGATTCCGACGAAGTTCTCGCAAAGATGCGCGAAAACCGCCATGGTCAGAATGGCATTGGGGGCGAAATCGAGGAGATGGAGTCTGTATGTGTTCATAATGTCGCAGAAGAAATCGGAAAAGGGCGAGCAGAGCCCGCAATAGAAGAACAAGGGGAAGAAGTAGTATCCTTTTGGACACCGCTTCAAAGTAGAAGCTTCGGCGGAGAGTACCTGCGTGCGCGGATGCGCCCGCGTCTCCGTCGACCAGAAAAGGTAGAACCACTCCCGCAGCTCCTTCGCGAAGAGCTCGGAGGGGAAAAGTGCTCGCTCCTTGCGCAGCGCCTCAAGCCGCAGCGCCTCGGCCGACTTCACGCTCTTCCCGGTCTTCGGAGCCATGGCAGAGGTGGTGGAGGAGGGCGGGGGCGACGACGGCGACGGGCAGCGGAGCGCTGCTCTCTTTCGGCTTGGGAAGCGGAGGGGGGCGGCGGAGATTTCTGAGGAAGCAACTGCAAGTGGCGAAGGTGGGGGAACGGCCCCTGTTTCCTCTGCTTATAAAGAGGAGAGGCGAACGTTACGCCTTTTTCGATTAAAGAATCACCCACGATCTCTCCCACGACACCGCGTTCGACACGTGCCGTTACGGGAGGGCGCGGTGGATACGGAGTTAGATTTGGTGTGGACCCAGGCCGCGTGTGCCCGTGCCCTGTTTTGGGCCTGGCCCAACAGCGCTCGGCACCGTGTGTGGCCCAGGCCGGGGGGCTCCTGTCGGTGTATGAAAGTAGGGGTACCTTAGTATCCCGAACTTGTGCACGGGCAGTCGCAGCGCCCCGCGGCAAGGCTTGCCGAGCGTCCGCCGAGATCCTCCGTGGTTCCTATTGATGCCATTCAAGAACAAAGTGTTTTAGCTGAGAAGACAAGACTCCGGCAAGAGGAGCTTGCCGGGAAGGACAAGGCCCTGGCAAGAGGAGCTTGCCGGGAGGGCCAACCAAGGCACTTCAAAGAACTTACCGCGACGCGCCGCACATCCCGGCAAGACCCAACGAGCGACAAGCTTTCGGGTGCGACAAGACAACGACCACGGCAAGGCGCCATCCGCGGCGAAGCCACCACTCTGCGCCCATGCCCCAACAAGATCCGACGACGATGTCGCCACAGACTGCTCGGTATGCGTGGCGGGAAGCTGTGCAGCCAAGCGGTACGAGGTGGCAAGTGGAGATGACGAGATGGCGATCGTGGCAAGCGGTGGCGCCCCTAACGGTCGCTTTTCTGCACTGTTTGGGCGACCGGACGGGCATTAAATGCTATTGTCCCCTGCCGTCAGAGTTAGGTAGGGTGTACTATAGATAGCAGTTGTACCAACCCCTCTTTTTACATTTGTACCCCTGTCTGCGTTGCCACCTGTCGGTGACCCCTTGTGCCTATAAAAGGAGGCCCATGCGCAACGTAGAGGAGGTTCGACTCATTGGAAACTACAGAACGCTCACGCTCTCGAGGAAGAACACAATAGAAACCACAAAGCAGCAGTAGGAGTTTTATCTCTCCAGAGAGCTCCGAAGCTGGGTAAAATCCCTCGCGTGCTTCGCCTCGATCTGCTCTTCGTGCACCCTCTGCTCCTTGCCGGACCGAGAAGGGGCCCTACCCCATAGGTGTTCGTTTCCCACGACAAACAGGCACATCCACACAAATACCGACAGATATGGCAGTTGATTTATTGGCCATTTTCAAAGATATTTCAGTAGGTATCAACTTATTCAATTCAAGTCTATGATATAAAGAGAGAGGCATAACACTAACACCGGCTCCAAGATCACATAAAGGAGTTTTAACATAATTTCTTTTATGGAGCGTGGTATAGTTGGTACTCCTGGATCTCCAAGTTTCTTTGGTATTCCACCTTTGAAAGTACAATTAGCAAGCATGGTGGAAATTTCAGCTTCCAGTATCTTTATTTTATTTGTAATGATATCCTTCATATACTTAGCATAAGGATTTAATTTAAGCATATCAATTAAACGCATACGTAAGAAGATAGGTCTAATCATTTCAGCAAAGCACTCAAAATCCTCATCATCCTTTGTCTTGGATGGTTTAGGGGGGAAGGGCATGGGTTTCTGAACCCATGGTTCTCTTTCTCTACCGTGCTTCCTAGCAACGAAGGCTCTCTTATCATATTGTTGATTCTTTGATTGTGGGTTATCAAGATCAACAGCAGGTTCAATCTCTACATCATTAGTATTGCTAGTTTGAGCATCAACATGAACATTATCATCAACATTATCATTGGGTTCATGTTCATCACCTGATTGTGTTTCAGCATCAGAAATAGAAACATCATTGGGATTCTCAGGTGTATCTACAACAGGTTCACTAGAAGCATGCAAAGTACTATTGTTTTTCTTTTTCTTCTTTTTGGAAGAACTAGGTGCCTCTAAATTATTTCTCTGAGAATCCTGCTCGATTCTCTTAGGGTGGTGAGGGAGTCCTTGACTAGGGGGTGTCCGGATAGCCGGACTATCATCGTCGGCCGGACTCCAAGACTATGAAGATACAAGATTGAAGACTTCATCCCGTGTCCGGATGGGACTTTGCTTGGCGTGGAAGGCAAGCTTGGCGATACGGATATGTAGATCTCCTACCATTATAACCGACCCTATGTAACCCTAGCCCTCTCCGGTGTCTATATAAACCGGAGGGTTTTAGTCCGTAGGACAGACAACCATTACAACAATCATACTGTAGGCTAGCTTCTAGGGTTTAGCCTCCTTGATCTCGTGGTAGATCCACTCTTGTACTACCCATATCATCAATATCAATCAAGCAGGAGTAGGGTTTTACCTCCATCGAGAGGGCCCGAACCTGGGTAAAAACATCATGTCCCTTGTCTCCTGTTACCATTCACCTAGACGCACAGTTCGGGAACCCCTACCCGAGATCCGCCGGTTTTGACACCGACATTGGTGCTTTCATTGAGAGTTCCTCTATGCCGTCACCGATAGGAAGGATGCCTCTTCCCGTCTTCAAAGACGGTATCTTTGCGAAAGGAGCCTTGGCCGCCGGCCAAACTATCCGACTGGGTGGTTTCTCATGACCGCCTGTTCGGCCACCGCTTCGACGATGACCTCTCAGGTCGTCAAAAGAAATCTTCGCGTCAACTCGGAATTCGCCGAGCAGCTAGATCCAATAGAGCTCTCGTCCGTAAACGAGCTCTTGGATCACATCGCCGCCTTGGGAGTCGCTACAGACTACAATAAGATTGGGCTTAAAACCGATCTGAGAGAGATTAACTCTCCCCAGGTTACCCACCATGTTCCGGTGGTAGAGGAACAATGCGGCGACTCTTCTCCTGTACTGAAAACTAGTCATGTCCGGGCTCCCGAACCCTCCATGCCGGATTCCCGCGGAGGGACGGACTTCGATCAAGCACTGAACCAAAAGTCAGGCATCGGACCGGACTCGTTGGACAACGTCCAACAATCCAAGCTTCGAAATTCGGAAACGTCTCGGCCCTTGAGCCTCGAGATGGGTAGGGCTCCGGACGCAATTCCATCCACCCACCCAGACATATGCGATCTATCTCAAATCCGGCAAGAGCCCGCTGAAATAGTACATCATTACTGGGCCAGATTCCTCCTCGTTATGGACAGGATAAAGGACTGCCGAGAGGAAAACGCAATTTCAATTTTCTGCAATAATTGCACGGACGAAGGAATCTTGAACGCCGTCAGTCGCCGTGATATTACACGCTTCGCCGACCTGGCGTCCATAGTACGAAAGTACTGTGCGATGGAGAGTTTCCGGAAAACCGAAACTAAGTTTTGGGACAATCCGGCCCCGAATACAACCCTAGTCCGTAGCAAAAGGGTGCATCATACTCAGGCACCAGGTACAAAACCCAAAAAGCAAAAACACCATAAAGGGCACGGAACCGTACTAGAGGGATGGCTCAGCGGAACCTGTAAAATTCACAGTACAGAAGGCGCCACCCCAACACATAGCCTTCGAGCATGTTGGATATTGCGGCAGGTGGCCAAAAGTGGCGAGGAGCTTCTAGCCCCGGAAAACCACTCCAACAATACCAGTATGGTGTCAACAGTCTTCCAGACTTTCGCATCAAATAATATGCGAAAACGAACAATCCGCAGCCTCGCCGAAGTCTACCAAGTAGGAACAACAAATCCATGGAGCGACACGGCCATCACCTTCAACGCCAGCAACGAACCTAAATTCCGAACAGCCCAAGCACCAGCTGCATTGGTCCTCAGTCCAATAGTGGACGGCTTTCATCTTACGAAGGTACTCATGGATGGCGGCAGCGGACTAAACCTCATCTACGAGGAAACTCTTCAAAAAATGGAAATAGACTGGAGCCACATTGAGCGAAGCAGCACAACCTTTAGAGGAATAATCCCTAGCCGGGAAGCGCGCTGCACAGGAAAAATCACACTTGATGTGGTGTTCGGCTCGCTGGACAATTACAGGTCCAAAGAGGTCACGTTCCAAGTGGCCCCATTCAGCAGCGGATATCACGCTATATTAGGATGAGAGGCATTCACAATTTTTCAAGCCATACCCCATTACGGGTACATGAAGCTTAAGATGCCTGGGCCCGGCGGAATAATCACTCTAGCTAGTGATCCGGACATAGCACTCCGCGCTGAAAAAAAGACAGCCGCATTAGCCCTGGAGGCACTATCCGAAGCCCTAGCGGCAGAAGAACTCACTTCGCTGTGCTCTATGGTGAATAGGGACGATGTGATACTCGACAAGAGATTCAAGTCCACCTCCTTTAAACCAGCGGATAAAATAGTCAAATTCCATGTCCATCCAACGGACCCAACAAAGACGGCCTCCATCGGGGCACAATTGAACCCTGATGTAGATGCCGCACTGCGAGAATTCCTTCGGGAAAATTGGGACATCTTTGCCTGGCACCCTTCAGATATGCCAGGAATCCCACGCAGATTGGCAGAACACAGCCTAAACATCCTAAAAGGATTCAAGCCACCAAACAGGCTCTTCAACGATTTTCCGAACCCAAAAGACAGGCAATGGGAGAAGAGCTAGCCAAACTATTGGAAGCCGGATTCATCAGAGACATCAAACATCCGGACTGGCTAGCAAACCTAGTAATGGTACCAAAGAAGGACAAATCCTGGCGCCTATATGTCAATTTTAAAGACCTCAACAAGGCCTGCCCAAAGGATCCCTTCCCCCTTCCCCGCATCGACCAAGTAATCGATGCTACTGCAGGGCACGATTCGTTGTGCTTCCTTGACGCATACTCCGGCTACCATCAAATCAAGATGGCGGAAGCGGACCAAGCAACAACGGCATTCATTACTCCATATGGACCATTCTGCTTCAACACGATGCCCTTCGGACTCAAAAACGCCGGCGCAACATACCAGCGCATGATTCAGACATGTCTGCTCTGCCAGATCGGCAAAACAGTAGAGGCATACATAGACGACGTGGTCGTCAAAACCGCATACGCCAAAACTCTAGTAGACGATTTGAGGCTCACATTCGACAACCTCCGAGCATATGACATTGTCAATCCGAAAAATGCATTTTGTGTACCAGCCGAAAGCTCCTCGGGCTTCATTGTATCCGGTAGAGGAATTGAAGCAAACCCAGCCAAGATCCGAGCTCTATCACAGCTGGATATTCCAAAAGACCTCAAACAAATAAAAAAATTGACTGGATGCGTGGCGGCTCTAAGCCGCTTTATCTCCGCTTGGGAGAAAAGGCATTGCCCTCTATCGCCTCCTCGGCACCAACACTTCGAGTGGACGGATGCTGCCACTGCTGGACTCGAAGAAATAAAAGCCATATTGGCAACAAATCCGGTCCTGGCTGCGCCTAATCTGGGCGAACCAATGTTGTTATACATCACGGCAACACATCAAGTTGTAAGCGCGGTACTCGTCGTCAAACGAGAAACAGAAGGGCATAAATTCCCTCTTCAAAAACAAGTGTACTACGTATCCACTGTCTTAACTCCCTGCAAGTCCCGTTACCCGCACTATCAAAAGATAGCGTACGTAGTGTTCATGGCATCCCGGAAGCTCCGACACTACTTTCAAGAGTGTTCGATAAAAGTGGCCTCCGAAGTGCCCCTCAACGACATTATAAACAACCGCGACGCGACGGGCAAGATTGCAAAATGGGCCATTCAGCTCTTACCATTCGATATAACTTATAAACCTCTGCGAGCTATAAAGTCGCAAGTCTTGGCTGACTATGTCGCTGATGGACTGAAACCGAACTCCCTAAAGAGTACGGCGCATACTCCAATTGGATTATGCATTTCGACGGCTCCAAAATGTTGGCCGGCTTGGGGGCTGGCGTCGTATTGACGTCCCCAACTGGGGACACAGTCCAATACGTACTTCAGATAATGTACACGGACTCCAACAATGCAGCCGAATACGAGGCCCTCCTACATGGCCTCCGGATGGCAATCTCCATGGGTATTCAACGCCTAGAGGTGCGCGGGGATTCAAACCTCGCAATATCCCAAGTAAATGGGGACTTTGACACCAAGGATCCGAAAATGGCAGCCTATCGTAACGCTGTCCTAAAAATGTCACCGGTTCAAGGACTCAATTCCACCACGTGGCTCGAGATAATAACCAAGCAGCCGACGTATTGGCACGCATCGGCGCGAAACGCAACGCTGTCCCTCCAAACATTTTCCTGGAACGGCTCTTTAAGCCATCCGTACTATGGGAAGAGGAGTCCGGAAATAACAATCCGGAAGCAGCCGCACCACCCATCGGCGACTCAGCCGATGAAATAACACCTTCAGCCCACGAAATAATGGCAGTAATCGCCCCGTGGACAGAGCCATTCGTAGCCTACTTACTTAGGCAGGAACTTCCCGAAGACCAAAATGAGGCCCACTGCATAGTCCGGTGATCTAAAGCCTACAAGATCCATGTGGGAGAACTCTATAAGAAAAGCACAACCGGAGTCCTTCAAAGGTGTATCTCCGAAGAGGAAGGGCGAAACCTCCTGGCTGAAATTCATGCCGGACTAGGCGGACACCACGCCGCAGCTCGGGCCCTTGTAGGCAAAGCATTCCGTACAGGATCTTATTGGCCAACGGCCCGGGAAGATGCTCAGGACTTAGTCCATAGATGCGTCGGTTGTCAGCTCTTTGCTAATCAGAGCCATATGCCACCCACCGCCCTCAAAACTATACCCATTGGGCTTGATATGGTTGTACCCCTTAAAGGGGGAACCCTCAAGCAGAAGTACCTATTGGTCATGGTGGACAGATTCACCAAATGGATAGAGGCCAAGCCAGTTAAAACGGCAGAGTCCGGACCAGTGATAGACTTCATATCCAGGGTAGTACACCGTTATGGCGTCCCCCATAGCATCATTACCGATAACGGCACGAACTTCACGGCCGACGAGGTTAAATTATGGTGCAAAAATATGGGCATTAAGCTTGATTACGCTTCAGTCTATCATCCTCAAACCAACGGTCAAGTGGAACGAGCAAATGGTCTAATAATGAGCGGCATCAAACCCAGACTAGTGCGGTCCCTTACGGAATCTAACACGCACTGGGTAGAGGAGCTTTACTCCGTACTCTGGGGGCTGCGGACAATGCCCAACCGTACTACCGGATTCACACCATTTTTTATGGTATACGGCGCAGAGGCAGTTTTGCCCTGCGACATCATTCATGACTCACCTCGAGTGCACATGTACGAAGAAAGAGAAGCCGAGCTGGATCGGCAGGACAGCTTGGACGCATTGGAGGAAGAACGCGACGTTGCAAAGGCTCGTTCCGCACTCTATCAGCAGCAGGCTCGAAGATATCAAAGTAGAGAAGTACGGGCTAAAACTTACAATGTTGGCGAACTAGTTCTACGCCTGCCAGACAAGAAAAAGGACAAGCTCAAGCCCAAATGGGAAGGCCCTTTCATTATCGATCAAGTCCTGACCGGCGGGGCGTACCGCCTGCGAAATGCATCGGACAACCGACTCGAGCCGAACCCATGGAACGCAGCCCGCCTCCGAAGATTCTACCTTAGCGCCGACTAAGAGTTCGTCTCCTTCCTCCGTCCAAATTTTTACACTTCAGCTGTCTTTCGTTTCTCTCTTTTCTCTCAGCTTTTTCATAAAAGCCCTTAAAGGCCTACTTGCGCATTGTTCGCACACACTTGATGTGCTATCCGCACTCATTATACCTGGGGGCTTCTTTACCAGAAGCTTATTTATACGGGCCTCATGCCCAGCACATGTGTCAAACTTCCACATGTGCCTTTTATTCACCATTATATGCATCGACATGACTTAAGTTTTGGCCAAGCTGGGTTGCCTGGCTCCTGTGCTTACCCCTACGTTCCCGATTGTTCGGCTAGGAGGTAAAGGAGCACCTCTGCGATTATTATCGCCGGTCACCGGATGTGTACCTCAGACTGGGTGAAGCCGAAAGCTAGCGTTCTTAAGGGAATATTCGGTCGGCGACTTGAAAGATGATTTTTTACCTATTTATTTATCTACCCCCAGATGTTTTCCTGCTCTTTTCGCAGTCCGGACATGCACTTTAGGGCATGCCTACCAGGGAAAGGAACCCTTAACGGAACTATTCTCCCTGGAAGATGTTTCTTACTAACCATGTAATATAACATAACTAGTTGGGCACTTGTCTGATAAAGCACTAATGACCCCTACGCCTGGTCTCCATGCATGCCCCGGTTTTTTCTTAACCGAGAAGGTATTCGGACACACTCCGGACTCTAGGGTCCCAAGGTTAAAGCGAAAAGGTTGGCAAAGACAAACGATCTACAATCCGGCTAGAAGGCATTTTACATGTAATTTTAAATACATTGTCAAATTGACTGACTGTACTCCTCCTCAATCCCGTCTAACAGGCTGTCTAATTTACAGTCCCGTTGGGAATATTTAGCGGCCAACTCTACTTGGCCGTACACTAAGCTCACAGGGATCTCCTTCCCATCGGGCCCCACAGGTCTGACCTCGGCCATGTGGTTGGGATCCGCCTTCTTGTACCGCGTCTTCACCATGGCCCAGGCCTCCCTGGCACCTTGGCGGCAGGCCAATATCTTCCATAAATGGAAGTGCTATCGCGCTCCCTGAAGCTTCTCTGCAAGCTCTCCAAGGCCCTCGGGTAGGGAGAGGGACGGCCATAAGGCCTGGACGACGCCGCTCATCGCCTGCCGAACTCGTTCGAGCAGTTGCACCAGCTCGGGAAGTTGATCACCCATTGATACGGCATCTCCTCCGCAGGCGACTGTGAGCACACCTGAGCATATATTTCGTCAATTGACTTCCTCTCCGAACTCTTCTTTTCAAAGGAGTTCGCTCAAGCACTTACTATAGATGCCACGACGGCGGCTGATTCTCCTTCACGGAGCTGCACAGCTCGGCCCAACACCTTTCAGCTCTTCTCCAAGCTAGGCGTGGGCATCCAGAGTTTGTTCCTTTCCTCATCGCACCTTCGTCGGCACCCTCTCGTCGGCCTTCATCTGGCGCAGAGTTGTTGCTTGTCCGCATCCAATCCGACAACATCCGCAATATCATTGTCGACTTACACGCACGCCGCACACCGCTTATCTTTTAGAAATAATGTGTTGCCGGGGGTCTCGTGTTTCCTCCTCGCAACGAAAAGGCCCTCAAGTTGGGCCTTGCACTCTTGTAGCTCCCGGGACAATTGGGTATTCTTCTCTGAAGATCCTCAGATATCAAATGATCCTTAAATCAGCCACTCTAACTACTTTAAGTCTCGGGGCTACCGGCATATACAACTATTAAAATCTCTTACCCGTATGTCTTTTACATACTGCTCCGTGGCTCTGGTCAAACCATCTTGAGCAGCACGGAGGTGCGCGTCCCCCGTGTTAAAGGCATTCAACACCTCAGGGGAGAAGCACGCGTCACGAAAAACTGTCCGGCGGCGCCTATGGTTCATGGCGCTCTCCACCTCAGACCTGGTGGCGGACAGTCTCTCGGCATCCTCCATTGGAGGAGTATCCGCTCGCGCCTTGCGCCACCTCCCTCCGCACCAGGTGTTGGAGCCCAGGCCGGCAGAGGCTTGGTTGGCAACCTCTCCGCCCGCAGTCCGGCGAGCACTCTTTCTCCTGCAAAAGTCATGAGCATTCAAACACCTCCTAGGAACTTTGTCCTAAAGGATGGTCGCGAGCTATACCGTTGCGGTGACATTTCGATTTGCACCGCACCCCTCTTCCGCCTGCGGGGCCGGACTGACCCCCTGTTGGTTAGCCGCCGCGGGTTCGGCTTCCCGCCTTGAAGATACATCCTGCGAGACACCATTGTATACGGTGGTTAGAAATGCGCAAGGACGAAATAATGGTGTCAGGACTTCGGTCACAATCACCTGGGGAGCCGGAGATAGGTCGGGGTAGTCAGCCGTAATGGCGACTAGAGTATTATCCATGCTGAGTTGGTGAAACACCCCATCGATTAGCTCCACCTTTATGTCCGGATCCTCTTCGGAGGACGGATCAAGGGATCTTTCTGGATCCTCGGGTTGTGGGGCCGGACTATGTATGCTCTCCACAGTCCGGTGCAGTTCCTGCGTCAAAACCATAAAGTAAGGTACTTAACTTTGAAAGCGCGGGTTGGATAAATGAACATCCGCTTACCCGGCTCTGAGGGTTGTTCATGGAGAACCCATTCTATGGGCTCGTCTGGAGGAAGTCCTCCTTCTCCCCCTTGTACAGGCCGGACAGAATCTTCACTAGATCTTCGGCCGACCCCAGCCCTTGGCGGCCATGACGAGTGGCATCATTCTCCCCATTGAAATCACACATGGGGTGGCCCCTATATTGCAGCGGCTCCACCCCCCGCATAATGCACGTGGCCATGACTCCAATCATGGTCAGTCCGGAATGGGCTAGTAACCTTATCCGGCCCATCAAATAATGGACGCTCTTGTCTTCCTCCAGTTGAGGGCTCATGGGCGCCAACTCAGCGCTTTTTAGAGGAGCGCTTCGAACTCCGGAGGCCGATCCGAACAGGGTCCGGCAGTGGAGCGTCTTCTACATAAAACCATTATGAAGGCCAGTCTTAAGACGCCTTTTTGGGGGTTCTCGATGGATATCCGGTCCCGGCGATGCGCCATATTTCGGCACCGCCCACTTGATATATTGACCCCTCATGAGAGCGGGGTACGAGGCAGAATAGCATGTTCCATAGCGCAAAGTGGGGATCGATGCCCAGGAATAGCTTGCAAAGAGCTACGAAACCCGCGATATGCAGAACAGCGGCGGGCGTGAGGTGATGGACCTGGAGTCCGTAGAACTCCAGAAGCCCGCGGAGGAACGGATGTACAGGAAATCCAAGCCCCCTTATCAGATAGGGGACGAGGCATACCCGCTCCCCTTTGTTGGGACTAGGGGTGGCCTCCGCTTGCTTCCCACCTTTGTAGGTGGCCAGCCCGGCTCGAACCGGGACCATAAAGGCCGGAGGAAGATATCCCTCCTCTTGGAGTGTCACCAGCTCGTTGTGCGGAACAGAACATCTCCTCCAATCTCCTGGCAGAGGTCTGGGAGCGCGAGAACAGGAGCCGCGTTGACGGTCCATGATGGAATGGATTTTTGGTCAGAAGCGCTCCGGTGAGTACTCGCGGAAGGAATATGGTGTAGTTTGGATCCGGATTCTTGCCTCTCTTATAGGCAGATTATTTGCGTAGCTAGGGGGTAAAACATAAAAGATACCCTGGCTTTTCGCATTCGTGCGACGCGTGGAAGAAGGCCATTATTGGGCGTGGAAGCCAAGGAGCACAACATGGTAAGGGAGCCGGACACTGTTTGGCAGGTACATGGAATTTGAAGGAGAACCCGCCTTGCAACGCCGAAGACAATATATGCGCTGGACTCGTCGTCATTGAAGCCTGGTTCGGGGCTACCGAGGAGTCTGGACTAGGGGTGTCCGGATAGCGGACTATCATCGTCGGCCGACTCCAAGACTATGAAGATACAAGATTGAAGACTTCGTCCCGTGTCCGGATGGGACTTTCCTTGGCGTGGAAGGCAAGCTTGGCGATATGAATATGTAGATCTCCTACCATTATAATCGACCACAGTAACCCTAGCCCTCTCCGGCGCCTATATAAACCAGAGGGTTTTAGTCCGTAGAGATGATAACCATTACAACAATCATACCGTAGGCTAGCTTCTAGGGTTTAGCCTCCTTGATCTCGTGGTAGATCCACTCTGTACTACCCATATCATCAATACCAATCAAGCAGAGTAGGGTTTACCTCCGTCAAGAGGGCCCAACTCAGGTAAAACATCGTGTCCCTTGTCTCCTGTTACCATCCGCCTAGACACACAGTTCGGGACCCCCTACTCGAGATCCGCCGGTTTTGACACCGACAGGTGGCCTTCAGGATACAAAAGTTCCTGAGTCATTCTACCAGTTCTAATAGCCACTCTAACAGCAAAGTCATGTTTATTATTTAATTCATCGAGCAAATCACCTTGAGGTTTATGTACTTGCTCAGCTTGAGTGGTAACCATAGAAGCATATTTGCTAATGAGTTTAAGTTCACCTTTAACTTTAGCCATATAATCACTCAATCGTCCTATCTCGAAAGCATTATTCTTTAGTTCGCTACCAACATAAGCATTAAAACTTTCTTGTCTAGCCATAAAGTCATGAAAATCATCTAAGCATGGGCTATGAAATTTAGTAGACGGGATTTCAACTTTATCATACCTATAGAGAGAATTTACCTTTACTACCTGTGTCAGGTTATCAAGACAATGTGTTTCTTCAACAGGCGGTATATTAAGACCATGCATTTCTTCAATAGGAGGTAAAGTCTTAATATCTTCAGCTTTAATACCTTTTTCTTTTATTGATTTCTTTGCCTCAAGCATATCTTCGGGACTGAGAAATAGAATGCCCCTCTTCCTCGGAGTTGGTTTAGGAATAGGCTCGGGAGTTGGCTCAATTGGCTCAGGAATTGGCTCAGGAAGAGTCCAATTATTTTCAATAGTCAACATATTATTCAACAATAATTCAGCTTGGTCGACTGTTCTTTCCCTGAAAACACAACCAGCACAACTATCCAAGTAATCCTTGGAAGCATCGGTTAGTCCATTATAAAAGATATCAAGTATTTCATTTTTCTTAAGAGGATGATCAGGCAAAGCATTAAGTAATCGGAGAAGCCTCCCCCAAGTTTGTGGGAGACTCTCTTCTTCAATTTGCACAAAATTATATATTTCCCGCAAGGCAGCTTGTTTCTTATGAGTAGGAAAATATTTAGCAGAGAAGTAATAAATGATATCCTGGGGACTACACACACAACCAGGATCAAGAGAATTAAACCAAGTTTTAGCATCACCCTTCAATGAGAATGGAAATATCTTAAGGATATAATAATAGCAAGACTTCTCATCATTAGTAAATAGGGTGGCTATATCATTTGACTTGGTAAGATGTGCCCAACAGTTTCAGATTCATAGCCATAAAAAGGATCAAATTCAACCAAAGTAATAATCTCAGGATCAACAGAGAATTCATAATCCTTATCAGTAACATAGATAGGTGAAGTAGCAAAAGCGTGGTCATGTTTCATTCTTGCATTAAGAGATTGCTGCTTCAATTTAGCTAATAACTTCTTGAGATTGTATCTATCCTTGCAAGCAAAAATAGCTCTAGCAGCTTCTTCATCCATAACATAACCCTCAGGAACAACTGGCAATTCATAATCAGTGGGAGAAGTTTCATCATCACTATCATCAATAATAGCATCATTAATAATTTCATTCTCTCTAACCCTAGCAAGTTGTTCATCAAGAAATTCACCTAATGGCAAAGTAGAATCACGCACAGAAGTAGTTTCATCATAAGTATCATGCATAGCAGAAGTGGCATCATCAATAACATGCGACATATCAGAATTTAAAGCAGTAGTAGGTTTAGGTGTCGCAAGCTTACTCAAAACAGAAGGAGAATCTAGTGCAGAGCTAGATGGCAGTTCCTTACCTTCCCTCGTAGTTGAGGGAAAATCTTCGTTCTTTCATCTTTCAAGTTCGTCATAGTGATCAACAGATATAAATCCCAAGTGACTCAAAGAATAGAGATATGCTCCCCGACAACGGCACCAGAAATTAGTCTTGATAACCCACAAGTGTAGGGGATTGCAACATCTTTCGAGGGTAAAGTATTCAACCCAGATTTATTGATTCGACACAAGGGGAGCCAAAGAATATTCTTAAGTATTAGCAGTTGAGTTGTCAATTCAACCACATCTGGTTAACTTAGTATATGCAGCAAAATATTTAGTAGCAAAGAAATATGATAGTAATGGTAACAGTGGCAAAAGTAAAGATAGCAGTTTTGTAGTAGTTGTAACAGTAGCAACGGAAAAGTAAATAAGCAAAACACATTATGTGAAAAGCTCGTAGGCATTGGATCAGTGATGGATAATTATGTCGGATGCGATTCCTCATGTAATAGCTATAACATAGGGTGACACAGAACTAGCTCCAGTTCATCAATGTAATGTAGGCATGTATTCCGAATATAGTCATACATGCTTATGGAAAAGAACTTGCATGACATCTTTTGTCCTACCCTCCCGTGGCAGCGGCGTCCTAGTGGAAACTAAGGGATATTAAGGCCTCCTTTTAATAGAGTACCAGACCAAAGCATTAACACATAGTGAATACATGAACTCCACAAACTACGGTCATCACCGAGAAATATCCCGATTATTGTCACTTCGGGGTTGTCGGATCATAACACATAATACGTGACTATAGACTTGCAAGATAGGATCAAGATATATTCATGAAAACATAATAGGTTCAGATCTGAAATCATGGCACTTGGGCCCTAGTGACAAGCATTAAGCGTAGCAAAGTCATAGCAACATCAATCTCAGAACATAGTGGATACTAGGGATCAAACCCTAACAAAACTAACTTGATTACATGGCAAATCTCATCCAACCCATCACCATCCAGCAAGCCTACGATGGGATTACTCATGCACAGCGGTGAGCATCATGAAATTGGTGATGGAGGATCGTTGATGATGACGACGGCGACGAATCCCCCTCTCCGGAGCCCCGAACGGACTCCAGATCAGCCCTCCCGAGAGAGATTAGGGCTTGGCGGCGGCTCCGTATCGTAGAGCGCGATGAAACTTTCTCTCTGATTTTTTCTCTGCGAAACGGAATATATGGAGTTAGAGTTGAGGTCGGTGGAGCATCAGGGGGCCCACGAGATAGGGGGGCGCACCCAGGGGGAGAGGGCGCGCCCCCCACCCTCGTGGACAGGGTGTGGGCCCTCTGGCCTTGATTCTTTCGCCAGTATTTTTTATATTTTCCAAAAGTTATCCCTGTGGATTTTCAGGTCATTCCGAGAACTTTTTTTTCTGCACACTAAACAACACCATGGTAGTTCTACTGAAAACAGTGTCAGTCTGGGTTAGTTTCATTCAAATCATGCAAGTTAGAGTCCAAAATAAGGGCAAAAGTGTTTGGAAAAGTAGATATGTTGGAGACGTATCACCAATCCTCTACTCTTTACTCAAAAGCTCCTCCTCGGTTTCCTGAAAATCAAGAAACTGGAAGTCCTATTTCTACCTGCTTTTGGAAGTGGCAAAGCTCAGCATACCTATTACCCAGTATCAAAGTTGAATTGTCGTAGTTATAAAGGTTGTAGACAATTTGCTTCATACGGGCAATAAAATATTAAGTACTACATGTAATTCTATTACCATAAACACCCTGCCTTGTTCCGGGCCTAATAAAGGCCCATATGAGATCCAGCCCATTAAAAGCCTACCATGTTATGGGCCAAATTACGGCCCAAATCATATCCGGCCCTTTAAGAGGGGGCTAAATTATGGCCCGTATCAGATTTGGCCCGTCAAGTGGATGCTATGCTTTTGGGCCCACTTGCTAAAGGCCCATTAGTAATTCGGCCTGATATTAGTTTCGGCCTGTTAAAGGCCCGTTTAACATTTCAGCCCTATATATATTTTGGCATGTTAAAAGCCCGTCATATAGTAGGGCCTAACTACGGCCCGGTTTGCATCTGGCCTGCTCACAACTGATAATCTGAGTGGGCCAAACAAGGACTGAGATAATTTTGGCTTGTTAACGGCCCGCGATGTGTTGGCACAATCATGGGCCGGGGTCTATTTCGGCCTGCTGCCGGCTCGTGAGCTTTTCGGCACGTTTCAGGCCCAACCTACTTTTCAGCGTCCAAAAAGTTAATTGAGTTTTCTTGCGAAAATAGGGCCGGCGGTTTACTCGGCCTATTAAAGGCCCGAATCTACTAGTTGGCCAGTTTACATTTTGGCCTGTTAACGGACCAAGATGACTGGGCCCATGATGTGGATCATACAATGTGATTTGCATGACGGCCCCTTTATGTACCATCATTTTACAGTCTGGCCGGTTTACTGCGAAGACAGGATATATATACAGTAAAATAACGGCAGCATCGTGAATAAGAAAAAACCTAGACTATACAATAAAGAAATTACGGCATATTACATCCACTAGGCATCAAAGTTCGCCACTATGACAATAAAGCACAAGCAGACAGCATATTACATACACTAGGCATCGAAGATCGCCACGAGTGCAAATAAACATGCGAACAAAATAATATACAAAACCGACAGCACTGCAATAGAGTTCAAGAAAGGTTAGCCACTTTCAGAGCTGCAGCAAGCAAGCAAATGAAAAGCAAGTCGATGAGATCTGCGGTTGTTTGACACTTATATCCTCCTCTCTCTGAAAGATAAACAAGTAGAAAAATGACATGCTTTGCACATATAAGTATTAATGCTGAAAAATTCATCACATTTCTTACTGATGAATAAAGTGACACAGATTAAAATAGCATTAACACAATATGGTATTTTTCAGGTCAAGACATGGCAGGAAATGACATCGTGAAAGAGTTGGGATCTTCACGACACCACTAGATTACAGATGAAGAACTCATAAGTATCAATGGTTAGTGTGTTGTCAATTTAACAGATTTCAGATTGGCAAATAAAGAGACAATTAAAATAATAGTAGAATGATATGACATTGTTCATAGTTAAGACATTGCAGACTATCCCATTGTGCTGTAGTGGATAGGTTCACCACACTACTGGATTACGGATCAAGAATAGAAGCATACATGAAGTGCAAAAGAAGATCACTTGATCTGTATAGTTTAATTTACATGGTATGAAGAAGGAACTTGGTTGTACAACTGAAAACTTAAATTGAGAAGGACAAACTTTTGTTTATGAACTACATAATAAACTTTAAACATGCAATTTGATGCAAACACCAAAAATAAACAGCTGTTGCAGTCATGCCTAACCAAATATACACAACAAAGTTTGAAGGCTTGAGAAGGACAAACTTACATTATTGGTGAAGACAGGCTCTATAAAGCCCTTGTCCATGCTGATTGGGGGGGGGGCAATTCAAGAAGTTTACCACATAATCTTCTTCATAAGCATTTCCTTTACTCTACATTTTGTTAAGAGTAAATATAGATGTGATAATATAAGAAAAAATGGAGAATATTTAAGATAAGATGAAGAGTGATGCTACATAACCAAGTAGCTATAAATGTAAGTACAGCGATATAGGAAAAAGGTACAGCCAAGAGCAATGCAGAGCTAAACTTCTTCAGTACCATCGGTGTTATCCAACCTTATGTTATGAGTAAATATATATCTGATGTGTAGAAAATGGAGGGCAAAGGAAAATAAGGTGCCGAGTGATGGTACATGAACGATTGCCTATCAATATAAGTACACTGATAAAGGACAGCAGGTACTTACAAGAACAATGCATAGCTAAAAAAATTCATTGGCATTGGATATATTCTACACTAATGTAACCGTTCATAAAGATCAGATAATTTGGAGCGGACAATTGATAAGCAAGCTATCATGCATACTACTATCACATAATGAACCAGGTATGTATGCAAGTACAGTGATATAGGACAACAGGTACTAACAAGAGCAAAGCAGCAGGCAGCATATTTGCGATATCCTGCCGTTCTTTTCAAACCGTAATTCTTTTTTGCGATATCCTACAAAAAAGATCCATAAGGCACACGCGGAAAAGTAGAAGCTCAAATTGTCATGTGATATCATAGACAGTACCTCATCCTGGGAACGAAACCAATGCATAACAAGGGTTTTCCATTCAATGTCTTCTAAATTTAGCAGAGGAGACTTCACCGAAAATCCGTTTATAGACTTTCCATCAAAGTGTGATTTCCTCTGGTAACACCGATACAACTGCAATGCTTCCTTGAAAAGCGCAAGCAAGCTTTGCTTGTCATGACTATCCAGATTGACCCTCGCCTACTTACAACAATGTAATGTAAATCATTGATGTGTTCAATCAGCAGAAAACAGGAAAATAATCCCCATGAATAATAGCAGTTACACGTAAGTGGGACAGGAAGATGTGAAAATGGTATTTGTCTCCAATATAATCTTCCCATGATGGGAATATATGCACGTAGTCCCTAACAACATTGAAAGCATTGTCTTTTAAACTAGGAATAACTGGAATGGGGTTCCAATCTGAAGGAATGGGCCGTCTTTGTGGTTGGGATAGGTCTTCGGCCGGTGGACTTGTTGCACTTTTTGCTGGAGTGGGATTTTTCTATGGTACAGCAGGTGCTATGGCAACTGAAAACGGCATACCTTTTGCTACAGTGCAGGTCCTGTGTGGTGGGGCTAGTGGTGTGGCCAGTGAAGTATGGGTACAGTCTACTGGAGTCGGTCCTACGTTTTGTGTCACTGGTTGTACAACCAATATAAGTGGGGTGCTGTCTGATTTCTCTGGCACCACCACATTTTTCAAGGACTTTGCTGGTGCTCCTTCAGGTTCGTCAATCACCCTCTTCCTTTTTGATGTCTGATACACAAGAACAACATTTGAGTGGAACAACATGGTATGATGACAGATGGAATATGTATTGATAATGGATGGACATGGCATCTCGACATATATGATGAGTAAACTAAGTAGATGGCGGTGCAACAAAGTAGAATAAATGCGAGACAACATATGCAAGATACGCGCAATCAATAAAACCTTGCCAAATTAGAACATGCACATTGGTGGGTGAACAGAATAGGCCATCTGCCTTTGACTCCTCAAGGTTAGAATAGGCATTAGGATCATATTCTGAACAAGAATCTACAGGTGGGGAGCATATGAGTTTCATTGCATCCAGAATGGCACTCAATGCCTTGGTGCCAATTTTGTAAGTCATTGCAGTGTTCCACAATATTCTTCTGATATGCGGATCCTGATATTCATTGTAATTATGTATAATATCTGAAAACCATGAAAACATAAATAGTAGTGAGATTGTCTTTGTAATGCAGAGGATATTCTAATATAGGGGCGCCCCTGTAAACCCTTGTGTACTATCACTGGATTCTGATGAGAGAGATCAAGTGTGCTGTAATATGGTGCGTGCATTAATATAATTTGGCGCAAGTACACAAAAAAATAGGCTCCAGAAGTTAGGATAGTTGGCAGATGATAGGTTCATAATATACTATATAGAGAGTTTATTGCCAAACCATGATAACAAGAGCACACATCAACTAGGAAGATCGTAGTGTACATAAAAGGGGTACACTATAACCACGATATATAAATCGGGAAAGTGGAACTGGATGGAAAATATGTTGTTGTATTGCCGCTACTAATTGAAAGCCTATCGATCACGTACATGCTAGATCTATCAGCTGTTGACTGTAGATGTCCCTGGTCCCCTTCCTGACAAGGAACATACTGTACATACTAAATACAGAATAACAAAAGAGGAACATGTTAAAGAACAGAAGAGGAAGCATATTCTTGAGGTTCCGCTTCGTTGCATACAATGTTGGTTACCCACTCATGATGAGTCACAGCGCCCAATGAAATACAATTCCATGCTATCTCTCTATATGTGGCCACATGCATTTGGAAAATCAAGTGGGAGCATTACCTGACCAATTAAATGTGTGTCTGTTAACTAATATAAGTATCATATCACAAGTCGCATTTGAAGAAGTAAGCTTTAGACTTATGATTGATGTGTTTAGCTTCAAGAGTGGACTGCTGCTTGTGCGACACAAAGCAGCTACACAGATCATAGTGTAGGTACAACGGGAAAACCATAAGCATCAGAGTAAAATTAGCAAAAGTGGAACTTGCTGGAATATATGTGCTAGTATTGCCGGTACGGCTAGAAAGTCTTCGTATACCAGCCCTCTTCAACTGAAGGTGCGACACTATTAATATCAATGTAACTCCCAAAGGCGACACAGCTCCCCGCATTTCCTTGCTATTCTTATAGGATTCAAGTGGGCAGGCCACTACAAGTCCTATTCCTATGTTTACAAAATCCTACGAATCAAAGAGGCCAGAAGAGTTCAAAGTGTCCATCACAATCGGCCGTATAGACCTCTACACTGCAAATGTCCCTACTCATCTTCACTACAAGGAACATACTGTACTACTATCATACTCCCTCCATTCCAAAATACAAGTCTTTGTAGAGATTTCCAGTATGGATCACATACAGATGTATATAGATACATTTTAGAGTGTAGATTCACTCATCTTGTTCCATATGTAGTCCATGGTGGAATCTATACAAATACTTGTATTTAGGAATGGAGAGAGTACTTATTAAAGAAGAATGGAAGAGGAACATGCTAAAGAAGAGCAAGCAGATTTTGGATAATAAAATGTTCATTGCGCAGTGCCCACACATGATGAACCAGAGCGCATTAAGAATGCAACTCGCTGCTGTCTCTCTATATGTGGTGCACGTGCTTTTTGAAAGTAAAGTAGGAACATTAGCTGACCAATTAAACGTTATCTGTTTTAGTAATATCAGCATTATATCTTATTCGTATTTGAGCAACAATTTTGGAATTATGAGCGGCACGTTGTTTAGCTTGATGGATTCAGGAGCAGTGCTAAGCAGGTACGAAGATGGTGCTGAATATAAAGGCATGTCTGCATGCAATTCACATGACTTTTATCATTTGGGTCAGTCGACCATTTGAGGCGGTTGGATGAAGATCCTACGTCTCCTAACCCTTCTTCTTCCTCGTCTCTGATTCTTCCCATATAGAACAGCGCACGGGTCGCCGGCCGAACCACCGGCCCCCACCGCCTGTGTTCCTCCGCCACCCCATCCCCCCACCCCCACCCGCGTCGAGTTTTCTTCGTTCAGCGAGGCCTCACCACCGCCCCCCACAACCACCGTCCCCACCTGAGCCCCTTCCTTCGCACCGGCGAACTCCGGTGAGCTCTGAAAAATCGACTAACCCAATTTTGAAATTTAGTTTACTGTCATTTAACTAGTGTAGAATTTAAAAGGGGAAACCATAAGCAATCGCGAGTATAGTGTTGAGCCTGCCATGGAGGATCTGAAGGTGCAAACCGGACAAAGGCAACTTCGCAGCCAATGTTTGCTTTCAACTAGCAAGTAAGTGATGGATAGGAAATCAGAGTAAAGAAGTGGCGATCTATTTTCTTGCTACAATAAATAAGTTGAGCATATACAAAGGAGTACCGCCTCTGGTGCGGCACCGTGTAGGCATCTGCTGAGAATTTGATGGTGCTGCGGTAGCGATGGCTGTCGGCAGTGTGGAAGCACATCTAGGAGGGTAGACGGTGGTGGCGGGGTGTGGTGGACGAGACGGTCGTAGGAGCGGTGCTGGCAAGGTAAACGACGGTGGGGATGAAGCAAGAGGACGTGATGCTAGGATCCCGGTCTGAGGCCGAGGATGAGAGAGGTCGGTCTCTTGTAATGGACGACGGCTTCGGAGTATCAGCTCCGTCATGGTGGAGGAGGACAGCGGTGGATGGGGTGGCGGACGGAGGAGGCTGGGGTGGAGAGGATGTTTTGGTGCCCATGGAGTATGATGGGGAAATGGAGGGAGATAGGAAGGGAGGAACCATGTCTTCAGGGTGCGCTTGTCTCAAATGCAAGGAAATTTACAAACTTAGCCCCTGTTTCAAATTTCCTACATCACTGCAATATTAGTCGGTTGGGGATAGGACGATAATCTCACATACACCGAATATTTGCTGACGAGAGTTTGTTTTTGGCGCCCACCGTGTATGAATCAGGGAGGGAGTTGATTTCGGTCGAGGAGACACTATGTTTTGGCGCCCACCGTGTATGAATCCGGGTGAGAGGCGGTTATGTCATGTTTGAGTGAAATTACAAACCAACCCCTATCGAAACCTATAGAAATCGAGACGATAGGATTTGCTTGTCACGGATAGGCAGTAATTTCCATCTCGCGGATTTTGGTTTCGGGTGATTACTGCGACTTTCCCCGCTTCGTTCAAATTTTTGCAGAGGAAGAGTGCATGTTTACCATGCCAACTCAATTCAAATCTCGTTTGTATTCTATTTTTGTTCGGGCAGGATCCATTTTTTATTGGAATAAAATTCTATATACATCATTTTTTATATATACTTTCAAAAGAATAACAAAGAATTCTGCTCCTTTATATGTATAATATGATTTACAAATACAATGATCTCAAAATCATAAGATTGAATTCATAAAATTTAAACCAAATTATGTTCTACTAAAATGTATGGACCAGTAATATCTACATATTAAATAACATAGATGCGCATGAATTCATATGAGTATGCATGTTTGAATGATCAATTTTGGTTCGAGTATGAATTACATGTATAATCATCTCGAATTGAGTGTAGCCTCCAACTGGATTGATACCTTGGTTCTCAAAACTGAGGAAATACTTATGCTACTTTGCTGCATCACCCTTTTCTCTTCAAGGGAAAACCAAAACATGCTCAAGAGGTAGCACGGCCTCGCTCGACAGCTGAACCAGTCCCTCGTACTCCCCTCCGCCAGGGACTCTAGTGCCCCTTGTTTCATGACTCCAGGTCGTTCCCATCTTAGGCCTCGCCGTCGTCCACCGCATTGGTGCTCTCGGCGCGGCATGGTCAACATGGTCAAGGAAGGCCTTCCATCGGAAGAGGACCATACATGGAGAGGCTGATAGCTGGGTCCATGGCTGCAGCAAGGAAGTGCCTACGTGCAAAATAATGATTCCTCCACCTGACAGTGAGACCTACCGAAAGGGCCTCAAAAAAAACTCCCCCCCCCCTAATAGCTGGGACCCACCAGCTACATCTTCGTATGCAAGGAAGTGCGTCCGTATTACGGGCAAAAATGATTTTTCTCCCTAACGGTTGGGACCCACCAGCTATATCTTGGCAGGGAAGGAAGTGCCTCCTTATTCTCCCTGATAGCTGGGACCCACCAGCTACATCTTTGTATGCAAGGAAGTGCGTCCATATTATGGGAAAAAAATTATTCTGCTCCCCTGAAAGTTGGGACCCACCAGCTATATCTTCTCACGAAAGGAAGTGCCTCCTTATCCTCCCTGACAGCTGGGACCCACCAGCTATATCTTCACATAGAAGGAAATGCCTCCTTATCCTCCTTGACAGCTGGGACCCACTGGGTCGAACCGTACGTCGGGTTCTCTGTCTGGTCACGATCATGTATGTACATACGGGTCGATCGGTCTCTCTGCAGCGATGAACCGTGTTCGAGTAAGGAGATGCACGTGTCGTAGTAGAGGTGCGGACATGGCATGTCACGTAGTCCCGTCTATATATATCGTGTACATGTACGTATAGCCACGCTGCAAGAAAATAAATACGGCTACGTGTGAACATACGGGCGGGGTGTCGAATGTGTACTCGCGCATACGTATGGCCAGGGCTCGTGTACAAGGAGAGGCAACGGATGACAGCGATGTTGTCCAGTTCATCGGCAGCTAACTGGCTGGGTCGGAACGGAGGAAATAGCGTCGTCTTCACCGAGAGCCAGTGACTGGGTCGGAATGCGTCCTGTTTATTGGGAGCGAAGCCACTGGGTCAGAACATGTCGTGTTCATCGAGAGCCAACCGGCTTGGATGGAACAGCCGAAACGAGGCCTGGTGTACCGCAGAACAGAGGAAACGGGCCTTATGTTCAACCGCGTACGGTCGAAACAGGGTCCTGTTCATCGGGAAGGGTCTAGCTTAACGCAAAAACGGTGCAAACGGACTTCTGTTCGAGCTCCTACGGTCGAAACGGGGTCCTGTTGATCGGGTCGGGTGTGGCGTACCACAAAACAGAGGAAACAGACTTGTGTTAGAGCGCTACGGTTGAAACAGGGGTCCTGTCCATCAGGAGAGGTGTGGTGTACCGCAAATCGGGACTCCACGGGCTATTGTTCATCCACCGTCGACTTCCTACAGTCTCCACCTACTACTTTTCATCCACCGTCGACTTCCTCCAGCCTCCACCGGCAACTGTTCATCCAGCCCCCCACGGGGTCCTGTTGATCCAGCCTCCACCAGCTACTATTCAACCAGCCCTCCACGGGGTCCTGTTCAACCAGCCCATCCACGGGGTCATGTTCAACCACCCCTCCACGGGCTCCCCCCACTGGCTATTGTTCATCCACCCGCACCTCCTCGGTCGGGGTCCTGTTCATCCAACGTCAACGGCCTCTACTACCACGGGATCCAGTTCTTCCAACCCCCACCGGGAACTATTCATCCAACCCCAACCTTGTATGTCTTGACTCGTTCAACCAACCCCACATTCACTGTTCATCAAGAGGCAGTAGGTTCGATCGGCTTCAATTAGCAGCAATAGCGAAGGAATCACTCGGGTTCAATTAACAACAAGGGATTGTTCGGGGTTCAGTAACGTAGCTAGTGCAATCGCTCGGGTTCAGTTAGAGCCAATGCCTCGCTAGGGTTCATTTAGAGCGCAACGCCTCACACACACGCGCGCGTATGTGTATGAGAGAAATGCGCAAACCTCCGTGCATCGCTCGGACCCGACCATCCACCGTAACTGGGAAGTCCCCGAAATTTTCCTCTCCCTCACTTCTACCACAAATTTTTTCATCATGGACGGCCCAAAGAATGTCATGCAGGTGCGTCTCTGGCCCGCCTAGGACAAAAAGCCCATTTTTGGTCATAGAAGTAGGAGCCCACCACATCTATGATGATACAGGGTTTTTTCATGATTATCTTCATGGAAGTATCATAAGTATGACAGGAAAAAAATCGTTCAGCCCAAAATTTCATGGATGTGTCTTTTCTTGAAGTGACACCAAGTTGTGTGATTTCTCCAATACCAACAATAATGATTTTATTAGCACTCCGATTGCTCCTCTCTCCACTAGTGCGAAGTCTTGTGATAGTAATGTTGCTTTGTTGAACCTTGTTATGAAAGATCAATTTTCCAGTACTCCTAGTGAGGATGTAGCGTCCCATCTTAGCACATTCGTGGAGTTATAAGATATGAAAAAGAAAAAATATGTGGACAATGATATTGTGAATTTGAAATTATTCCCATTTTCTTCGCGAGATCGTGCAAAAATTTGGTTTTCTTGTTTGCCTCGCAATAGTATCAATTCTTGGGACAAGTGCAAGGATTCTTTTATTACTAAGTATTTTCCGTCCGCAAAAATTATTTCCCTTAGGACGCGAATCATGAATTTTAAGCAACATGAGCATGACCATGTTGCACAATCTTCGGAAAGAATAAAATTGATGATAAGAAATTGTCCTACTCATGGTTTAAATCTTTGGATGATCATACCAAAAATTTAATGCGGGATTGAATTTTATTTCTAGAAATCTTTTAGATTACGCCCCAGGTTGTACTTCTATGGAAATTACTTTGGGTGAATCCACTAAATTTCTAGACAATATTATGGCAAATTATTCACAATGCCATATCGAAAGAGCTCCTACTAGTAAAAAAGTTAATTCGGTTGAAGAAATTTCCTCTTTGAGTGAAAATGTTGATGCTCTTATGAAATTGGTTGCTAATCCTATTTATTTTAATCAGGTGCCTTTGTCTACTTTGATTGAGCAAAATAGTGATGTCGTAGATCTGAATTTTATCTCTCGAAACAATTTCAATAATAATGCTTATAGAGGTAATTTTAATCCTAGGCCTTTTCCTAGTAAATCCTCTATTTTTTATGGTAATCCTTCTTACAATAACAACATGAACACCTTTGATCTTGAGAATAATATTAAAGAATTTATAAATATTCAAAAAGTTTTTAACGCTAGATAGAAGAAAAGTTGAATAAGATTGATGATATGTCTAGAAGTATTGATAGAATTTGTCATGATGTAGAAAATCAGAAGATGAAATTTTTGTGCCTAAGGTTGAGGAATCAATTAAAGCTTTATATGTTTCTATGATGAAATTAAGAAAAGAACTGCTATTCTTAGAGCTAAAAGAGAATTTTTAGATAAAGTGTTCTCTAGTGATTGCTTTCATAAAAGTGATGTAGATCTTAAAATGATTTATGTTTCTTCTATTGGTTCCTTGCATAGTAAAATTAATATTGATAATAAAGGGACTGGAGAAGAGTCAACTTTAGCTAGAAGACGTCCCGATAATTTGGAGGGTGAAAATCTTGTTGAGAAAATTGAGAGGTCAAAACTTTAACTACTGATGTGCCCACTCTTTTGGATTACAAAGACTCTAATTATGATAATTGGTCTTTGATTGATTGTATTTCTTTGTTGCAATCCATGATAAATTCACCCCATGCTTATGAACAAAATAAAGCTTTTACTAAACATATTGTTGATGCTATGATGAATGCTTTAGAAGAAAATTACATGATGAATGGGAACCTACTATTCAAGATTAAAAATTATGAGTGTTTTGCTTTATGTGACTTGGGTGCAGTGTTTCTACAATTCTGAAATCTTTACGTGATGTGCTTGGTCTTACCTATATTAAAGAGTTTTTCTAAATTTGCGCAGATTCTACTATTAAAAAGCCTATGGGAAGAATTAATGATGCTCTTATTCTTGCAAATAGAAATTATGTGCCCATAGATTTTATCGTTCTTGATATTGATTGGAATCCGTGTTGCCCAATTATTCTTGGTAGACCGTTTTTATGTACTATCGGTGTCGTGATAGATATGGAAGAAGGCAATATTAAATTTCAATTTCCACTAAGGAAGGGGTATGGAACACTTCCCTAGAACTAGAATTAAGCCACCGTATGAATCAATCATGAGGGCATCGTATGGATCTAGAAACAAAGATGACAATACTTAGATCTTTGCATTATGCCTTACTAAGGGCGTAAAACGATAGCGCTTGTTGGGAGGCAACCCAATGAATAAAATTTATTTTTGTCTTTTCCTTTATATTCTTGAGTGTTTGCACAATTATGCTACTGTTATGATAGTGTTTTTTGTGTTTTACTTAGTGTTTGTGCCAAGCAAAGCCTTTGGGATCATGTTGGGTGATAGTTGATTTGATCTTGTTGAAATACAGAAACTTTTGCGCCCAGAAAAATAATTTTAATAAATCACAGAAACGTTCTTTTGCTATGAATTTTGTAAACATGATTTATATACAAATATCCCACGTTTTCCTAATTTTTCAGAATTTTTGGCGTTACAGAAGTATATGAAGTTCGCTTTTTACTACAGACTGTTCTGTTTTTGACAGATTCTGTTTTCTTTGTGTTGTGTGCTTATTTCAATGAATCTATGGTTTGTATTGGATGGTACAAGCTATAACAAAGTTGGAATACAGTAGATATAATTCAAAAATGAAATATGAATGGGTTTAAAACAGTACCTATAGTAGTGATTTGCTTTGTTGTACTAACGGATCTCACGAAGGTTTTGTTGAGTTTTGTGTGATCGAAATTTTCAACTTTTGGGTGAGATCACGACGGATGAAGAAATAAGGAGTAAGAAGAGCCTAAGCTTGGGGATGCCCCATGGCATCCCAAACTATTATTTAAAATAGAAGCAAGCAACTAAGCTTGGGGATGCCCGAGTGGCATCCCCTCTTTCTTCTAACGACCATCGGTATTTTACTTGGAGCTATATTTTTATTCATCACATATCATGAGTTTTGCTTGGAGCGTCTTGTATGATATGAGTGTTTGGTTTTTTTCTTTTTATTTTAAGTCATGAATCCTTGTTGGACACACCTATCTGTCAAAATTATGCTATGACATGTTAGAATTGTTCTCTATGCTTCACTTAAATCTTTTTGAGCTTCGGAATTGCTCTAGTGCTTCACTTATATCTTTTTGAGCATGATGTGCTTTATTATTTTTGAAGAAATGCTCTAATGCTTCACTTAGATTTATTTGAGAGTTCGTAAATTTTTTAAGAAATTCTCTCTTGCTTCATTTAAATTATTTTGAGAGAAGAAACTTTTTATGCTCATGTTCTTCACTTAGATTTGTTTGAGCTATCAATAGCAACTTATGAAACTAGTCCCAAAGTGATAGATATTCGAGAGGGATATAATAAAAGCTTTCATGAAGATCATTGGACAAAATAAACTTGATTCCTTGTAATACTTCTATGATATGTTGATATAATATGTGTCATGTCGATGAGTAATTATGCTTTAGTAAGAATATTGGTGCTAAGGTTTGTGATTCCCTATGCAAGCACGAAAGTCAACAGTTATGCAATGAAATTACATCATACTTGTGGTGCATTATTCGGTGTTCGTTATGCTTAATGCTCGCTTATGAGATTTTTCGTTTCTTGGTTGGATGCTTCTCAATCTTTTGCTAACCTTCATTTCCACCATGTATGATCAGTACTTGTGCATTCAAAATCATTAAACCTAGTTTTGCCATATGAGTCAACTATACCTACCTATATGCAGTATGATTTTGCCGTTCTAAGCAAATTTGAATGTGCCATCTCTAAATTTCAAAATAAATTTCCTTTTTGTGTGCTCCTATCGCTAATGAAACGGTTGGGGGTGGCTGGTATTTTTCCATGCTAGATGTGTTATTCTCAAGATGAGTGTTTATTCACTTGTCATTGCACGAGAGTATGACAAAGGTATTAGGGATGCCCAGTCCCGAAATGGAAAATGAATTTAGTTTTTGTTATCAAATAATAAATTCCTTGGAAAGTGTTGGTATGGATGGCACCCGTGGATTCGGTTAGCCGTGGAATGTGAAAGTATGGTGGAAAAAGGAATAAACTTTATTTTCTATTTGGGAACCGCCTATGATATATCTAGCATGGAAAGTATTGGGAACTACTGGATCATTTTCGTTGACAGGAAAAGCATGCCACCAAAAATGTTTTATCTCTACTTTTTCGCTTTGAGCTTTGGCACCTCTACAAATCCCTACATCCCTCTTCAAAAGAGATTTCGTCCATTTTGTACATGAAGTGCATCCAGCTTTTGTCGTAACCCTTTGATACGTCTCCAACGTATTTTGATTTTTGATTGTTCCATGCTGTTATATTATCATTCTTGGATGTTTTACAATAATTTTACACCAACTTTGTATCATTTTTTGGGACTAACCTATTGACATAGTGCCCAATGCCAGTTGCTATTTTTTTGCTTGTTTTTTACTTCGCAGGAAATCAATACCAAACGAGGTCCAAATGCAGCAAAACTTTTTGGTGATTTTTTCTGGACCAGAAGACACACGGTGGGCCAACAATGTACCTGAGAGGTGCTCCGAGGGGAGCACAACCCACCATGGCGCGCCTGGGGGCCTAGGCGCGCCCAGGTGGGTTGTGCCCACCTTGGTGGCCTCCTACACCGCCTCTTTTCTCTATAAATACCCCAATATTCCAGATACCCTAAGGGAGTGGACGAAAAACAATTCCAGCAGCCGCAAGTTCCAGAAACCACAAATCCAATCTAGACACCATCACGGAGGGGTTCATCATCCTCATTGGTGCCTCTCTGATGATGCGTGAGTAGTTCATTGTAGACCTACGGGTCCGTAGTTAGTAGCTAGTGTTGGGGAACATAGTAATAATTCAAAAAAATCCTATGTGTCACAAAGCTCAATCTAGGAGATGCTAGCAACGAGAGAGAGAGGGAGTGCATCTTCATACCCTTGAAGATCGCTAAGCAGAAGAGTTACAAGAACACGGTTGATGGAGTCGTACTCGCAGCGATTCAAATCGCGGAAGATCAGATCCAAGCGCCAAACGAACGGCGCCTCCGCGTTCAACACACGTACAGCCCAGGGACGTCTCCTCCTTCTTGATCTAGCAAGGGGGAGGAGAAGTTGAGGGAGAACTCCGGTAGCATGACGGCGTGGTGGTCATTGAGCTTGTGGTTCTCCGGCAGAGCTTCTCTAAGCTCTATGGAGGAGGAGGTGTACGAGGGAGCAGGGTTGTGCCAGGGGAAGGGTTGTTACATGTCGCGCCCAATATGCGACCCTATCCAAAAGGAACTTGAAGGTCCCACAAAGGATAGACCCGCATATTGAAACGCTTTTGCAAGGTGGATATCATTACATCAACATTACATAATAGATGGGGATACATACAAAAGGCATACAATGCCACACGAATACAACATCATCTTACATAAAAGCACCATCCGACTATGGATGAAACACAAACAGAAACTCAAACGACATCCACCCTGCTAGCCCAGGCTGCCGACCTGGAACCTATCCCCTGATCGAACAAGAAGCAGAAGAAGGACTCCAAAACAAGCAAGCATCGCTCTCGCGTCAAGATCATCGCATAACCTGTACCTGCAACTGTTGTTGTAGTAATGTGTGAGCCACGAGGACTCAGCAATCCCATTACCATGGGTATCAAGACTAGCAAAGCTTAAAGGGAAAGGAAGGGGTAAAGTGGTGAGGTTGCAGCAGCGACTAAGCATAATATGGTGGCTAACATACGAAAATGAGAACGAGAAGAGAAACAAAGGAACGGTCGTCAACTAGCAATGATCAAGAAGTGATCTTGAACTCCTACTTACGTCAAACATAACCCAAAACCGTGTTCACTTCCCGGACTCCGCCAAGAAGAGACCATCACGGCTACATACACGGTTGATGTGTTTTAATTCGGATCTGGTGTCAAGTTATCTACATCCGGACATTAACAAATTCCCATCTGCCACATAACCGCGGGCACGACTCTCGAAAGTTTATACCCTGCCGGGTTGTCCCAACTTAGCCCATGATAAGCTCTCGCGATCAACGAAGGATATTCCTTCTCCTAGGAAGACCCGATCAGTCTCGGAATCCCGGTTTACAAGACATTTCGACAATGGTAAAACAAGACATGCAAGACCACCCGCTGTGCTGACAAATCCCGATAGGAGCTGCACATATCTCGTTCTCAAGGCACACTCGATGAGCCAGACGTAGGGTTGGCATAGACCCTCGTTGCCCAGGGGGCGCCGGACATCGCTCGGTTTGGACCAACACTTAGACAAGCATTGGCCCGGGGGGCTAAAATAAAGATGACCCTCGAGAGAGCGACTCCCAAGGGAAAAAGTAGGTGGTGGTGAGGCAAATGGTAAAACCAAGGTTGGGCCTTGCTGGAGGAGTTTTATTCAAAGCGAACTGTCAAGGGGGTCCCATAAATCACCCGATCGCGTAAGGAACGCAAAATCCGGGAACATAATACCGGTATGACGGAAACTAGGGTGGCAAGAGTGGAACAAAACACCAGGCATAAGGCCGAGCCTTCCACCCTTTACCAAATATATAGATGCATTAATTAAATAAGAGATATTGTGATATCCCAACATAATCCTGTCCACCATGGAGCAATCTTCAACTTCACCTGCAACTAGCAACGCTATAAGAGGGGCTGAGCAAAATCGGTAACATAGCCAAACAACGGTTTGCTAGGAAGGGTGCAAAAGGTTAGAAGCTGACATGGCAATTTGGGAGGCTTGAAGAGCAAATGATAGGTAGCACAGCATAGCAATAGAACAAAGCAACTAGCATAGCAATGATAGTAGTGAGATCCAAGGTGACGGTCATCTTGCCTGAGATCCCGCTAGGAAGAAGAACGAGTCCATGAAGAAGATGAAGCCACGAAGACGAACCAAGAGTAGACGAACGAATCCTCACGATCGCAACGAAACAAGAACTATCGAGAAGAAGCACACAACATGGTAAACACACCACACATGAACAAGACATGATGCACAACAAGCATGATGCATGACAAATCTACATGAAGCTACTCATGGCAAGAGACGATGCAAAGAAGAGCAACACATCAAAGCAAGTTTAAATGAGGCCGGGAACAACATATAACAAATCCGGTAAGTCCTCATCTGCAAATTTCGAAGTTGGTCCAGAACTGAATAAACCTTATGTTCAAGTTGTTAAACAGCAAGTTAAGATGCACCACGATGAAATACATGAAATTCTAGTCAAGTTACATATAAAGTTCATTAGATTCGGAGCTACGGCCTAGAAGATATGAGCAAAACAAGTTAAGCATGGCATTGATGCAAAATGCATGCAAACATCAAGCAAACACCTCAAAACAAGGATGCAACATGATAATATGAAACTACATGCAAATCTAAGCAAGTTTCATATAGAGCACACTCAAAACGGAGCAACGGTACAACACATACACTCTATACAAGACATAACAACAATCTGTCCATAACAGCAACTAGGCATCTAGCAAGCATCAAAACAATATGCTACAGCACCTTAACATAAGAACAAAAGGCATGAGCATGAAGTACAGGTAAAGCATGACAAAACATGAACACTGAGCTATCCCCATAAACTACTAGAACATGCTCAAGAGGACATGGGAAGATTGCAAATTATAACAGTTTCAGACTTCGCAGGAATAACATCAGGTTGCAATGTTTAGAGCTATCAAACAACATGTTATAGGAACTTATCATGGCAAACAGAGGCATGGCATGAATCTACTAATTGCATAGAACAAAAGTCCCTTACTGACCATGAGCCAAAAGGGCACAGAAAATATGATGGCACCCATGTAAACATGGCAAAAGATATGACAGATTCATACATGGCAGAAACAACAATATGTAGTCATGTTGGTGAGCTTGAACCACTCATCACAGAGCAATACATGGCATGGCAAGGTAACCAACATTAAGAAGACATTTTTATGAAGCTAAGCATGGCAAGAACAAGTTCATAGGATGCATGGATCACTAGAAAAGCACATGGCCAAAACTGAACTTCATGTTAACAGGTTGATAGCAACATTATTTAGCAAACTTTGGGGCAAGATAACAACATGATACAGCAGGCTATACATGCAACCAGGGGCATGAATGGATAGATCAAGACATGTATAACAAAACATCCTTAATGAACATCTCCAGAATAATGCACGAAATGACTTGTAGCAGCAGGTTTACATAGCAACAAAATATAACAGAATCAGTAAGGAAAACAGCAACAGCAAGTACCCTACTTAAAAATCTCGATGCACTCATTACAAGATTCACAAAAATACATGGATAGCACCCCTGAAAAGATGGCATGACATAGTTCAAAACTCATGTAGACATCAACCTCATAGGATGCACACATCAAACATGGCAAAAATGACAAATGAGCATGTTATAACAGTTTCAGCAGATTAACATCATATAGCACTCCTGCGACGAAGATTCAGGCATCAAGATGAACTCAAATGAAAATGATGCAATGGAATGAAATGAAGTACTCGTCGAGGCGAACAATCTGACATATTACACGTACGAAACGGAGCTACGGATGCAGAGTGATGATGCGATGAACATGGCATGATAATGTCAAAATACAGGGACTTAATGGAATTTCGAGGGGGGAAGAAGTCAACCTCGTCAGATCCAGATCTGGCACGGAGAACGAGGCGGGGCCGGAGCTCAATGAAGAATGGGCGCGAACGGCGGCGTGGTGGCGCCGCCGGGACGGCGACAACGGCGCGGGGCAGCGCGGCGACGGGCGGCGGCGCACGGATCAGGCAGCAGGTCGGCGACGGCCGGATCGGCCGGAGGAGGAGGCCGCACAACAAGCAAGCTGCGCGGTGCATGAGGCCAGCGATCGGTGACGAGGTTTGGCGGAAGCGCTTGAGTCCGACGATCGGAGGACGGCGGCGGCTGCCAGACCGGGGGAGGCGGAGATGGCGGCGGCGATCCGCCTGGCGGCGGCTCGGGCGGCGACGGGTTGGCGGGCCCGACCTGGCTCGCGGGCCACGACGGCGGGAGGCGTGATCGCCGAGGAGAGAGAGAGCGCGGACAGGTGGCGGGCGGCGATTGGCTGGGGAGTCGGCGGCGGACGTGTTCGGCGCGACGCGGACGCGTCCGGTGGCGGCGGGGAGGATTTGCTAGGGTTTGGACAGGGATTGATCCACGAATTTCGGGGGAGGGGTGTTTATATAGGTAGAGGGAGCTGGGAGAGTCCAAATGAGGTGCGGTTTTCGCCCACACGATCGTGATCGAACGACCGAGAGCATGGAGGGGAGTTTGTTGGGTTTTGGGCCACTTTGGAAGGGGTGTTGGGCTGCAACAAAAGAGGGCTTTGCGGTTACCCGGTTAACCGTTGGAGTACCAAACGACCTCCCACTACTATGGAAAAGGCTACTAGCAGCGCGGGTAAAATGGCTACTAGTAGCGCGGGTACCCGCGCTACTAGTATCGCGCTAAAGCTAAAAGTTAGTAGTAGCGTGGGTCGAACCCGCGCTACTACTAACTTGGTTAGTAGTAGCGAGGTTCACCCACGCCATCGCTATTATGGAGCCGCGCTACTACTAATGACATAGTAGTAGCGTGTCTATAGTGCCAACGCTACTAGTATCCTAAATACTAGTAGCGTGCCATTTTATCCCCACGCTACTACTAGCTTATTGGGAATTAAAAAAAAATCAACGAAATTCATTCTAGCACACAGTTTCTGAATCTTCTTCACTTCCTCATTGTAGCAACAACTCATGTATAATTCCATTCTATCACACAGTTACATAAGAAACTACGTTCCTCATTGTAGCAGCAACTCATGTATAATTCCATTCTATCGCACAGTTACATAAGCAACTACATACGTAAGTTGTTATGGCCCGATCCGAAAATTGGACCACTTGTCAATGTGCGGCGCCTGCCCCGCCTGAACTTGCGGCCTGTAGCTACGACGGAACACACTGGATAGCCTCGAAGAGCCACACCAGACTGACGGCAGCCGCCGCCTTGAGTTGCGAGGCAGTCGCGTCCCTCGCTCTGGCCCACCAGAACCCTACAACATTACAAAAAAAGGTTCAGAAACTTCAGATTCTTCAGAAGAATGGCACGAAAAAACAATGTGGTACATGTAGATGCCAATGTCAATATTTTTTCCAGAGATTCTTAATTAAGCCATAATGCACAACTGAAGCTATAAGCTATTTCCTAGTGGTGAAAAGTGCACAGAATAGTTACTCCCTCCGTCCGAAAATACTTGTCATCAAAATGGATAAAAAGAGATGTATCTTGAACTAAAGTACGTCTAGATACATCCCCTTTTATCCATTTTGATGACAAGTATTTCCGGACGGAGGGAGTATATATGAACACATATAGATTTGACAAGTGCATAGAAAAACATAAAGCCCAAAAGAAACACAGAATCAGGCAAATCATGCAACCACATAATCAGGTTAACTTCTATTTACTCACAAATCAAATGACATCAAAATCAACATATTGGCATTGGTCCTCGACACAATGGGTGCGAAAGAGGCTGACTGAGATCATTAAAAAATAGTATAAGAAGGACCAAGACACTCATATTTGAGTCCAGACATATACAAGGACATATCATAAGGCACATACAAAGTAGCAATGAATAGATAAGACATGTTGGATCAGTTTTCCTCAATTAAATATAGTAACTGTTATGGAAGTAGTCATAGTGTACATTGTACACTAAAGCAATCGATTCTTTCAGCTTGAAACAGAGACACCAAAAAAGGAGGAGGAAGTATCAAGCACACATTTACCTTGTCAAAAATCAGATACTCGGCATGGAAACGAGTGCAAGCAATCTGAACAATTTCCTTACCAACGCCAAGTTCCTGCCCACCAAACTGATTGCATGGGAAAGCAAAGATCTCAAAACCTATAGTCCCATAAAATTGTTAGCATAACATATCATAACTCAAAAGCAAGGAGTAATCATATGCAGAAAAGTGCATAAAAGATTCCAAAATAACTCAACAAGGTGCTTCAGCTAGCATCATAGGAGGGGATGTAGATGTATAAAAATTAAGAGAAAACCTTTGGCTAGAACAGCAACACAGCACAGGAGCTACGTACGATGGCGGAGCTCACTAATCAGTGGAGAAGGTCGAAGTACCAAGTACGTAGCAGCACGACAGAGGAGCACCTATGTTAATGCTGCCCATACAGCTCAAAAACAACAAATAATTTCAGATAGCCTCAAGACAAAAGGACAAATTTGCATTTGCACTAGTTACTTAGGACATATGACAGTGAGACTTGAAATATGGCACATTTCAGTTCACAAACTAAGTTCTAGCAGCATTTATTGATGAGCAGATCACAAAAGACACAATGGAACAGAGTCAATTGGTAGGTAAAATAGGTAGATGACAACTTGTATCATGAAGTATACTGCTGTACCAAGTGGGTAAAGCTGAAAGACACAAATCACTAAATCATTCGGTACTGCTGCTCCTCGACCAAAACAATAAGTGTCGTATTTTTTGTGCCCTGTTTTCCTATATTCTCCGAACAAGTAATTACTCCTTGTGTTTTGATTTATAAACATTTTTCTAAACCAGATGTATATAAACGCGTTTTGGTGTGTTTGTTCACTAATTTCAGCCTGTACGCAGTCCATATTAAAATATCGGAAACATCTTATAATTGATTTGGAATAGAACAGAGGTGACATTTTTTTGTTTTTGAGAATCAAAACAAGGGTGACATTGTACTAGTATTAAAAAGCGGTGCTAGCTTAAGCTTCTCTTGTTCTTGGATGCTAGTACCTTTGCAAGTGAAAAACAGAAGCAGTCGTTAGCTAAGGATTTAATCTCGCGATAATCGCGAAATGAAACTGGTCGACAAGCCAGCCTCTCCCAATCTGTTTTTTCTAAGAGCTAGGCCCCTCTCTAATCTGAAAACCTCTCCCAAATTCTGAGGATCTCCGCTCAGTCGGTGGCTGCAGCTCGTCACAGCAAACTGAAAAAACCAGAGCAGGAGTTGTGCTGAGCACATCCGCATCCGCACCCACTAAATCACATACGGTAAAGCTGAAAGAAACAAAACAGGGGACGGGGACAAACCCTAGGTATTAAGAACATCGGGAGCGCGCGCTTGAGGGAGGCGGCCTTGGCGAAGTCCTCGCCCTCCACGGCCTCCTCGAGCTGGAAGTGCAGCACGGAGAAGTAGCTCTCGGCCTGGTCTACCACCGGGAAGTGGCGGCTCCAGCGGGTCCAATCCCAGTCCGACGGGGACGCCGACACCACCGACGTCGATGCCGCGGGGGACAAGGCGGTGCAGCGAAAGTGACGGAGGAGGAGTTGGGGCCGCGGCGGGAGGGCACGTGCACGGCGGAGGGGGAGGCGGGCAGCGGCGCGAGATGGGGAGCGACGGCGGCGGCCGGCGCGGGCGCCTGAACGGGGATGGAGGCGAGAGGGATCTGGATTGGGCGTTGGATTTTTTTAAGTCAAACGTGGGTTGGGTGGTGTGGGACGGTTGCCGGTGGGAGCGTATCCTGCGGGGGTGGGTGGTGTGGGAGACTAGTTGTAGCGTGGGCATCTGACCTACGCTATGGCTATCCACGTAGTAGTAGCGTAGGTTTTACAACCCACACTACTACTACAGTCTGTGCGCGGGGCACAATTGAAGATATTTACTAGTAGCGTGTTTTTCCTTGCCACGCGCTACCAGTAATATTTACTAATAGCGCGGTTCAATACAGCGCGCTACTAGTAAGTAGCAGTAGCGCCTAATTTTGGGCCGCGCTGCTGGTAAGATTCTGTGTATAAGGTTTTCCCTAGTAGTGTCCAAATGGCACGAAACTTGACAGGCGGTCTACCGGTGCTATACCAAGGCCGCTTGCCAATCCTCGGGCCATTCCGAGAAAGTTTAACACCCGCTCACAACAGGAGACAAAAGAGGAACGCCGGAGGACATAGGAGTGTCGGATTGCAAAACGGACAACGGGGAAAATGCTTGGATGCATGAGATGAACACGTATGCAATGCAATGCACATGATGACATGATAAAATGCAACACACAAGCAAATGACATGGCAACTATGGCGAATAACTGGCGGACACCTGGCGCATCGAATCCGGGGCGTTACAACTCTCCTCCACTAACAAGAGATCTCGTCCCGAGATCTTAGGACCGAGACGGAAAGGAAAAGGGATGAGGTGAAACAAGAACTCAAGAGAAGAAGCAAAGAATTGAGAGCACTCGAGAAGAAGAGAGGAATGACGAGAATGACGAGAATCGAAAGCTCACGAAATCAGATAGACTATGAAACCACTCTGGTTAGAACGAGATAAGAAACGAATAAGACTGAAAAGTCTTTAGGCAGCACTCCGTCTGAGAAAGGAAGGATTAGAACATGAACTTCACAAGATGGAATTGCACTTGACGAGATGAACAATGCAATGCCTCTGGAAGAATTGAAAGAATTGAATGAAAAGAACTTAGAATGAATGATTGAACGGAGTTGTTGAGAAAATCAACAACGAAAAGAATAAGCTTGTTGTGGACTTATAGATAACATCTCAAAATTATTAGGTGATCTCCGACCACAAGTGGAAAAGATTAAATAGCTGAGAAGAACGAAGAAATGCAAAACTCCACTTCAAAAGAAATACGGAGAATTAATTGCACTTCGAGACGCGAGAAGAAAAGATACTTGAACTCCATCAACAAAATCTTGATGAGCTCTTGAAGAATGAATTAAATTTTGACGAGCCACCGTGAAGAACTCCGGTAACAAAAAGATGATGAGATAGAATGAAGGAAGAAAGAATAAGATGAGCCTTGCGGTAATTAACATGGAGCTTCGTGACGGAACAAACGAGAAGCTTGGAACTCCGGAAAAGAAAAGATGAAAACACTTGGAACTAGAATTTATTCCTCAAGAACAAACTCTGAAGGAAGGGATTAATCACTTGGAGGAAATAAGAATAAGATTTATTGTATGCTTATCCTTCATCAAATTAAATTGATGACCAGCAATGGATTTTGCATACTACTTATTCTTCTTGAAAAAGAATTGAGAAGTGGCATGTCGCAAACTTGAGAAGGTCTTCATGAATCACCGGTAGGTTGAAAAGAACGAACGGATTAACATGATAAACAAGGAAAAGAATCTTGAACGAACCACCGTAAGAATTCAAAATGACTAATGAAAGAGAACGAATCACCGGGAAGAGTTAGCAACACAAATATGCTTGAGGGCGATTTAGATGCAAAAGAACAAAGAGATCATGCGCGGCTAAAGAACACTTGAGCGGAGCACCGGAAGAATATTGAGACGAACGAAGGGGCACGAATATGGAATAATTGGAGAACGAATTTGAAAAACTTAGAACGGAGTGATATTCCGAAAAGATGGCCTCCGGATGATCGAGAGAGAAAGCAACTCCTGAATGCTCCAGATGGATGAAAAGAATTTGCATGACCTAAAACAATTTGATCGGATAACGTCAGGTAGCACCGTGAATCTCTGGGAGAACGGACAAGATTTAGAGGGAAAACTCTTCTTCGGTCTTCAAAAGACGACGCGAAACACCACCAAAATTTCTGAGATACTTCGGGAGAATGACAAAGAGGAAGGGTTGAACGAAAGATGAAAAGAATTTGAAAGCGATCTTGGAGAAGGCATGTGACTGGTGAAACTCATTCTTACGTCACACTTGAGAAGAATTGAGAATAACTCCGGTGGAATTATAAGAGCAGGTAAGATACTGGGAAAAGACCTGTGGGTTAGGGCCCACTAAAAGAAAACACCGTTGAAAAGGATTGTTGAAGAGATAGATGATGCACCGGAACAATTGAAATATTTGAATGAGGTGACAACCTCGAATTAATTGGAACACAGATGAATCTCCTGAGATATCGTGAACACTCCGAAAGGATAAACTGGCGAGAGGCGAACGAGCAGGGAAAACACTTGATCCGAGGAAAAGAATATAATCACTACCAAAAAACTTGAATTGAAACCACCGGAAAAGAAAAAAGAGATGAAGAATGACAAACGAGACGAGAATTCACCGGTTGAAATAATTGAGGGAAGACTGAAGAGGCTCCACACGAATGGAATTGATGGTCGAAACAGACTTAGACTCCGGGAAGAAGAGGGTGGGAGGGCGGGAAAACAAGGGTAACTAGGAATGGGGAAAACGACGAATATATTGAAGAGAAAACACCAGTTGAAAACAATGACGATAGAAAGCAAAGACTTCGCATGAGTAGGAAGGATACTCGATTACGGACTCTGGTTCCGAGGAGAAAAAGGGGAGCGCGGGTGGGAAAATAAAACAACTGAGGATTGAACTTGCAAAAACGGAGAAGGTCGAATCACTTTGATGAGATATGCACCGGATGCAAAGAGCTGAGGAACAACGATCGGAAAAAACTAACCACGTGATCCTAAATAAAAATTTGAAGGGGAAGAGAAGAAATTCAAAACACCTACGTCAAGATTCCTCACCAGAGCGACGAAGGGGGCTGAGGAGTAAAAAGAATTCCTACTCCGATATAACTAGACTCAGAAAACAGTTTTCTTCTAGACTCAACAACGGCCAAACTACACGATCAATCAAGGGGGCTCCTAGGGTCGGTCGAGGCTCTGATACCAACTTGTCGCGCCCAATATGCGACCCTATCCAAAAGGAACTCAAGGTCCCACAAAGGATAGACCCAAGATATTGAAACGCTTTTGCAAGGTGGATATCATTACATCAACATTACATAATAGATGGGGATACATACAAAAGGCATACAATGCCACACGAATACAACATCATCTTACATAAGAGCACCATCCGACTACGGATGAAACACAAATAGAAACTCAAACGACATCCACCCTGCTAGCCCAGGCTGCCGACCTGGAACCTATCCCCTGATCAAAGAAGAAGCAGAAGAAGGACTCCAAAACAAGCAAGCATCGCTCTGCCGTGAAGATCATCGCATAACCTGTACCTGCAACTGTTGTTGTAGTAATCTGTGAGCCACGAGGACTCAGCAATCCCATTAACATGAGTATCAAGACTAGCAAAGCTTAAAGGGAAAGGAAAGGGGTAAAGTGGTGAGGTTGCAGCAGGGACTAAACATAATATGGTGGCTAACATACGCAAATGAGAGCGAGAAGAGAAACAAAGGAACGGTCGTCAACTAGCAATGATCAAGAAGTGATCCTGAACTCCTACTTACGTTAAACATAACCCAAAACCGTGTTCACTTCCCGGACTCTGCCAAGAAGAGACCATCACGGCTACACACACGGTTAATGTGTTTTAATTCGGATCTGGTGTCAAGTTATCTACAACCGGACATTAACAAATTCCCATCTGCCACATAACCGCGGGCACGGCTCTCGAAAGTTTATACCCTGCAGGGGTGTTCCAACTTAGCCCATGATAAGCTCTCGTGATCAATGAAGTATATTCCTTCTCCCAGGAAGACCCGATCAGTCTCGAAATCCCGGTTTACAAGACATTTCGACAATGGTAAAACAAGACCAGCAAGACCGCCCGCTGTGCCGACAAATCCCGATAGGAGCTGCACATATCTCGTCCTCAGGGCACACCGGATGAGCAAGACGTCGGGTTGGCATAGACCCTGGTTGCCCAGGGGGCGCCGGACATTGCTCGGTTTGGACCAACATTTAGACAAGCATAGGCCCGGGGGGGCTAAAATAAAGATGACCCTCGAGAGAGCGACTCCCAAGGGAAAAAGTAGGTGGTGGTGAGGCAAATGGTAAAACCAAGGTTGGGCCTTGCTGGAGGAGTTTTATTCAAAGCGAACTATCAAGGGGGTCCCATAAATCACCCGACAGCATAAGGAACGCAAAATCCGGGAAGATAATACCGGTATGACGGAAACTAGGGCGGCAAGAGTGGAACAAAACACCAGGCATAAGGCCGAGCCTTCCACCCTTTACCAAATATATAGATGCATTAATTACATAAGAGATATTGTGATATCCCAACATAATCATGTCCACCATGGAGCAATCTTCAACTTCACCTGCAACTAGCAATGCTATAAGAGGGGCTGAGCAAAAGCGGTAACATAGCCAAACAACGGTTTGCTAGGAAGGGTGCAAAAGGTTAGAGGCTGACATGGCAATTTGGGAGGCTTGAAGAGCAAATGATAGGTAGCGCAGCATAGCGATAGAACGAAGCAACTAGCATAGCAATGATATTAGTGAGATCCAAGGTGACGGTCATCTTGCCTGAGATCCCGCTAGGAAGATGAACGAGTCCATGAAGAAGATGAAGCCACGAAGACGAACCAAGCGTAGACGAATGAATCCTCACGATCGCAACGAAACAGGAACTATCGAGAAGAAGCACACAACATGGTAAACACACCACACATGAACAAGACATGATGCACAACAAGCATGATGCATGACAAAGCTACATGAAGCTACTCATGGCAAGAGACGATGCAAAAAAGAGCAACACATCAAAGCAAGTTTAAATGAGGCCGGGAACAACATATAACAAATCCGGTAAGTCCTCATATGCAAATTTCGAAGTTGGTCCAGAAATTAATAAACCTTATGTTAAAGTTGTTAAACGGCAAGTTAAGATGCACCACGATGAACTACACGAAATTCTAGTCAAGTTAAATATAAAGTTCATTAGATTCGGAGCTACGGCCAGAAGATATGAGCAAAACAAGTTAAGCATGGCATTGATGCAAAATGCATGCAAACATCAAGCAAACACCTCAAAACAAGGATGCAACATGATAATATGAAACTACATGCAAATCTAAGCAACTTTCATATAGAGCACACTCAAAACGGAGCAACGGTACAACACATACACTATACAAGACATAACAACAATCTGTCCATAACAGCAACTAGGCATCTAGCAAGCATCAAAACAATATGCTACAGCACCTTAACATAAGAACAAAAGGCATGAGAATGAAGTACAGGTAAAGCATGACAAAACATGAACACTGAGCTATCCCCATAAACTACTAGAACATGCTCAAAAGGACATGGGAAGATTGCAAATTATAACAGTTTCAGACTTAGCAGGAATAACATCAGGTTGCAGTGTTTAGAGCAATCAAATAACATGTTACAGGAACTTATCATGGCAAACAAAGGCATGGCATGAATCTACTAATTGCATAGAACAAAAGTCCCTTACTGACCATGAGCCAAAAGGGCACAGAAAATATGATGGCACCCATGTAAACATGGCAAAAGATATGACAGATTCATACATGCCAGAAACAACAATATGTATGCATGTTGGTGAGCTTGAACCACTCACCACAGAGCAATACATGGCATGGCAAGGTAACGAACATTAAGAAGACATGTTTATGAAGCTAAGAATGGCAATAACAAGTTCATAGGATTCATGGATCACTAGAAAAGCACATGGCCAAAACTGAACTTCATGTTAACAGGTTGACAACAACATTATTTAGCAATCTTTGGGGCAAGATAACAACATGATACAGCAGGCTATAAATTCAACCAGGGGCATGAATGGATAGAGCAAGACATGTATAACAAAACATCCTTATTGAACATCTCCAGAATAATGCACGAAATGACTTGTAGCAGCAGGTTTACATAGCAACAAAATATAACAGAATCAGTCAGGAAAACAGCAACAACAAGTACCCTACTTAACAAGCTCGATGCACTCAGTACAAGATTCAGAAAAATACATGGATAGCACCCCTGAAAAGATGGCATGACATAGTTCAAAACACATGTAGACATCAACCTCATAGGATGCACACATCAAACATGGCAAAAATGACAAATGAGCATGTTATAATAGTTTCAGCAGATTAACATCATATAGCACTCTTGTGACGATGATTCAGGCATCAAGATGAACTGAAATGAAAATGATGCAATGGAAAGAAATGAATTACTCGTCGAGGCGAACAATTTGACATATTACACGCACGAAACAGAGCTAAGGATGCATAGTTATGATGCGATGAACATGGCATGATAATGTCAAAATACAGGGACAATGGAATTTCGAGGGGGGAAGAAGTCAACCTCATCAGATCCAGATCTGGCGCGGAGAACGAGGCGGGGCCAGAGCTCAACGAAGACGGGGCGGCGCGACGGCCGGAGGGTGGCGCCCGGCCGGGACGGCGGACAGCGGCGGAGGCAGCGCTTGCGCGCGCACGGAGGCGGCAGGAGTCGGCGCGGCGGATCGGGCCGGGCGGAGGAGGCGGGCACGGCAGCCTTCGGCCTTGGCGCGCGACGAGGCCGCCGACCGTGACGAGGTTCGCGGAAGCGCTGGAGTCCGGCGGCGGAGGACGCCGCGCGCGAAGCGGCGGAGGACGGCGGCGCTGGCCGCGCGGGCGGGAGGTGGAGATGGCGGCAGCCAGATCCGACGGGCGGCGGGTCCGGCGACGCTGCTGGTTCGGGGGCCCGACCTGACCAAAGAGAGCAGCGGCGGCGGGGAGGCGCGATGCGCTGAGGAGAGAGAGAGCGCGGTGACAGGTGGCGGGCGGCGATTGGCTGGGGAGTCGGCGGCGGATGTGTCCGGCGCGACGCGGACGCGTCCGGTGGCGGTGGGGAGGATTTGCTAGGGTTTGGACAGGGATTAATCCACGAATTTCGGGGGAGGGGTGTTTATATAGGTAGAGGGAGCTAGGAGAGTCCAAATGAGGTGCGGTTTTCGCCCACACGATCGTGATCGAACGACCGAGAGCATGGAGGGGAGTTTGCTGGGTTTTGGGCCACTTAGGAAGGGGTGTTGGGCTGCAACAAAAGAGGGCTTTGCGGTTACCCGGTTAACCGTTGGAGTACCAAACGACCTCCAAATGGCACGAAACTTGACAGGCGGTCTACCGGTGCGATACCAAGGCCGCTTGCCAAACCTCGGGCCATTCCGAGAAAGTTTAACACCCGCTCACAACAGGAGACAAAAAAGGAACACCGGAGGACATAGGAGTGTCGGATTGCAAAACGGACAACGGGGAAAATGCTCGGATGCATGAGACGAACACGTATGAAATGCAATGCACATGATGACATGATAAAATGCAACACACAAGCAAATGACATGGCAACTATGGTGAATAACTGGCGGACACCTGGCGCATCGAATCCGCGGCGTTACATTACAGCCCTCTCTCTCCCTCACTATATATAGGGGGAAGGGGGGCGGAGGAGGTGCCCTATGGTTTCCCTAGGGGAGGGGCTGCGGCCAAAGGGAAATCCCTAGATGTGTTTCGGCACCCCCACGCCTAGGAAACTTGGCCCCCAAGCCGGGAGGGGCAGTTGCCCTAGGGGATGCGCCCCACCTCTTCGGGTTACATGAGATAGGGTGGGAGGGGCACATGGCCCCTTAGTGGGCTGGTGTGCCCCCTCCCCTTGGCCCATAAGGCCCACCAACACTTGTCGGGGCCTCCGAAACTCCTTTCGGTCACACTGGTAGTCACCCAGTACCCCTGGAACAATTCCGGACTCCAATACCCTTCGTCCAATATATCGATCTTCACCTTTGGACCATTCCGGAGTTCCTCGTCACGTCGGGGTCTCATCAGGGACTCCGAGTGACCTTCTGTAACCACATACTATTCCCATTACAACTATACCTTCAGGAACCAGGGAGACATGGACGAGATACCTCTCTGGCCAATAACCAATAGCGGGATCTGGATACCCATATTGGCTCCCACATGTTCCACGATGATCTCATCGGATGAACCACGATGTCGGGGATTCAATCAATCCCGTATACAATTCCCTTTGTCCATCCGTATGTTACTTGCCCGAGATTCAATCGTTGGTATCCCCATACCTTGTTCAATCTCGTTACCGGCAAGTCTCTTTACTCGTTCTGTAACACATGATCCCATGACTAACTCCTTAGTCACATTGAGCTCATTATGATGACGCATTACCGAGTGGGCCTAGATATACCTCTCCGTCGTACGGAGTGACAAATCCCAGTCTCGATTCGTGCCAACCTAACAGACACTTTCGGAGATACCTGTAGTGCACCTTTATAGTCACCCAGTTACGTTGTGACGTTTGATACACCCAAAGCCCTCCTATGGTATCCAGGAGTTGCACAATCTCATGGTCTAAGGAAATGATACTTGACATTAGAAAAGCTCTAGCAAACGAACTACACGATCTTGTGCTATGCTTAGGATTCGGTCTTGTCCATCACATCATTCTCCTAATGCTGTGATCCCGTTATCAATGCATCCAATGTCCATGGTCAGGAAACCACAACCATCTATTGATCAACAAGCTAGTCAACTAGAGGCTTACTAGGGACATATTGTGGTCTATGTATTCACACATGAATTACGGTTTCCGGTTAATACAATTATAGCATAAACAATAGACAATTATCATGAACAAGGAAATATAATAATAAACATTTTATTATTTCCTCTAGGGCATATTTCCAATAGTCTCCCACTTGCACTAGACTCAATAATCTAGTTACATTGTGATGAATCAAACACCCATAGTGTTCTAGTGCTGATCATGTTTTACTCATGGAAGAGGTTTAGTCAATGGATCTGCAATATTTAGATCGTATGTACTTTGCAAATCTCTAGGTCATATTGTAGATGATGCTTCCACACTCCACTTGGATCTATCCCAAATGGTTGCTCCACTGTACATATCCGGTTTGCTACTCAGAGTCATCTGGATAGATGTTAAAGCTTGCATCGACGTAACCCTTTGCGCCGAACTCTTTTTCACCTCCATAACCAAGAAACATTTCCTTATTCCTCTAAGGACAATTTTGACCACCAATGATCCACTCCTGGATCACTCTTGTACATTCTTTCCAGACACGTGGCAAGGCACATATCAGGTGAGGTACACAGCACAGGTACACAACATTCTTCTTACACTACAAAAAAATGCACTTCCGTGATGATACGTGTTTGTCACAGTTGGTCGCGTTTTTTGTCATGCATGTACATTCATGATGATTTTATGACAGAATCAAGATAGTCATACATGTGCTGTCGTAGAAGTGTTCCATGACATTACCAAAATTATCATCACGGAAGTGTCCACTTCCATGACGATAAATCGCGCATCACAGAAGTGCTTCGTCAAGGGTGACCGACACGTGGCATCCACCGTAACGGAACGCTGTTAAGCTATCGGGTCGAGTTTTGGATCCGATAACCCGTTAACAGCCCCGACCAATGGGGATTTTCCACGTGTAATATCATCATTGGCTGGAGGAAACACGTGTCGGCTCATCATTGGGACAGATGTCATCCCCTCATTGGACAGAAGGCGCCTATGATACGTCGACACGTGGCACGGCCCAACAGAGGCCCATTACCATGAAAAGGCCGGCCCGTTTGACTTGGTCAAAAGGTGGCGGGTCGGCCCATGGAAAGCCTGTTAATGGCCTGTTCGCATATAGCCCATTTACAGCCCGCTAACCCAAGACCCGTTACGCCCTATCCGAATTAGGCCCAGTAGCATCATCTGGGCCATCCAATATGATTCCAGCCCGTTTTCACTTCTGGCCCATGTATGGCCCATGACGTCTTTCGGCCCATATGAGGCCCTTTGTAACTCTTGGCCCATTAAAGGCCCGTGGTGAAACTGGCCCGTAATGAACAGTGTATCACTTTACACCCATTAACGCCCCGTGGTGAAACTGGCCATAATGAACAGTGTATCACTTTATACCCATTAACAGCCCGTTATTCCGTTGGGCCGTTTCCAGCCCAATTTATCTTTCGGCCTTCTGAGAGACCGTTTATTCTTGGGCTCATTTGCAGCATTCGGTTACTTACGGCCCGTTCTCGCTATTTTTCGCTAGGGGCCAAATTCAGCCTGTCATTACAGTCGGCCCGTTTGTGGACCGTTAATCTGTTGGGTCATTTTCATAGCATCACCAAATACGGCCTATTAACGGCCCGTTATGGTCAGCCCATAAAACGTACGATTTCCACTCTAGCCCGTCTACGGCCCATTAAAGGCCCGTACAAAGCCCATAGATGAGTCGGCCATTACAAGGCCCATGGATCCTACGAGACATAGAAGGCCCATGGATCCGACGGCCCATTGAAGGCCCATGGATCTGACGGCCCATTGAAGGCCATGGATCCGACGGCCCGAACATGGCCCATGGATCATACAGCCCGTGGAGGGCCATGGTCACTACAACGTTTGGGCGAGTTGGCCCCCGTTTGAACGATATAACATATTCAAAGAATTATCCTACTCAATACTATCACCTCTAAAAACATACACTATACAACAAAGAGACCAAGGCATAGAAACGTAGAATAATCCTACACTATACAATAAAGCAGCCGATTATACCCACTGGGCTTTATGGTTCGGCATAGGTGATAATAAAGCATACACAAATAGCAAATTACATACACTGGGCAAATACAACTCATACATCATGGACGTGCATCAACTTAACTCCATTTGAACTATAATCTCTTCAGAAAACAGGATTGGCCAGATTCAGATAGCACAAATTTCAGTCTGCAAAATCTCCAATTCCTTCGTGGTTACCTCAGTGTCTTGTTTCATTTTTTGACTCATATGTCTAATACCTGCATGTCCAGTCTCAACTTGTTGATTATACGTTGACAATCATGTACACGTTGTCTTGCCACCTCTATTTGATGCTCGAGAACATTAGCACATTCCAATTCCAATCCATAATCATTCGGTAACGGCCATGCCGCACTGCTCGCAGATCTTTGTGTTGATGTCACTTCATCCTGAAATGTTTTTGTAAGTACACATGACTAGGGCAAAAATATAGTTACAACAGTGAAGCAAGCAAGACACTATTTTGTACTACATGGCAAAATAGGACTAAAAATAATGTTACACGTCATGAAGCATAAGCAGGTGATATTTTAAAAATTATAAAAAAGATAGTCCGTGCAGCCTGCATACAGAAATCCCTCTTAGCTCAACAGAGGAGCATGATGTTGGGGCCCAATCCAAAACACAGACAAGTTACAAATTTAGACAACATGTTGTGTATAAGTAAGCAAGCAGCTAGCCATTATGTAGCACAATTAAAGTCTTAGGAAGCATAATGAACAGTAGAGGGTTTCATACAAACATACTATAGCAGGCAAAACTATGCAATCATTAGCCTGGTATAAACTAGATTGTGAGCCTCATGCAATAATAGTTGGTTAATAGACTTCAAAGCTTCAGGCACACTTCGATTGAGTAATTAAATGGTAAGGCCTTTAATTATGTCAACTAATAGTTATATAAGTACCCAACATCAGGCATGATTCTTTGGGCATCTCATTAACTGAGGACAAATAAAGCAATTGAAAAGAGCAAATTAACTATGCCTGAAACAAACAAGGAATTGAACTGCTGAGTTGCATACAAAGACTTACCTTAACAGTTGAAGAGGCTCAACAAGAGTCCTACTTCTCTTGCAAGGCTCCTTCCTAACATCTTGTACATGGAAATCCTCAATCTTATCTTCATTGCACCCCCTCTGCAAGGTGACACAAACTAGTTACTCGTCTCCTTGGAAGATAAATATGCATACTTTCCAGTCTGTGATCACAAAAGGATGAGATTATAACAAAACAACACCACATAATGAAACATGCCGCATCTCTTGCACTTGCACACAATAAAATGAGCATTTACTATGTTTGCACTATGTAAAAACTAGGCATACCTTCGAACTGGATCTCAAGGTACTCTTGGAGAGCCTACTTTAGTGTACAACCAAACCTTTATATCACCTATGACTTAGACAAGGCCCCACTACAGCAGCCCTTAGTGTTTAAATCGTTGACAAGCTCTGTTAGAGTGTTAGGTCAAGAACAGCAAGTAATCAAAGCAAACAGTCCTAATATGGCTAGCTGATGCAAACAAGCAATTGAACAGATGTGTGAGCAAATCTTACATATCAAGAAAAGAAGCAAAGAAGGAGGCTTAAAGACCATCACTTGACTGACCAGATTTAAGGGGCATTTAAACATCATGTGCAACGTATGAACTAACATAAACATTGCATATTCCAGATTCTACAATGGAATGCACATGAATTAGGTTATGCCATGTATGATGATGCCTAAATGTACACTATAGCAGGCAGGAGTGATTCGTCATTGCACGCACAATTGAATTGCCGGTGAAGGGCCAGTTTGATTCCGCCTTTTCAGGCCTTATTGTCAAAATAAGCCATAAAAGATGTAAAGAAGTCATTTTTGAGTTAAGGGCTTGGGCTTAACTAATTTCTCTTTGGAGGGGGGTGTTTCGGGTAGAACCTCACTAAAAATTGAAGGGAAGGGGAATAGTGAAATGACTCTGTTGTCTGCCTATATTACACTCAAAATGCAACTGCTGACGCCTGTGTCACACCTGACCCTCAAGTAAAAACAAACACGCAAGCGTTCATTTCCTTGCCCGCTTGCATCCCCTCTCCCCTTTCCCTCTACCTCGACCCCCTGCATGTAGCACTAGGGTTCCCCCAGCAAGCCATCGCTACTGGTCCCATCTGGCATGGTCCTCAACGATGCTATGTCTAGCTAGGCTACATGGCCGGCGGGTAGGGGCAAATCTCCCTAGATGCTCCTCCCTCTGGCGCCGCCCCTCATTCTCATGGTCTCTGTCGTGGGAAACGAACACCTATGGGGCAGGGCCCCTTTTCGGTCCGGCAGGGAGCGGAGGGCGCACGAAGAGCGGATCGAGGTGAAGCACGCGAGGGATTTTACCCAGCTTCGGAGCTCTCCGGAGAGATAAAACTCCTACTGCTGCTTTGTGTTTATATTCTGTTCTTGCTCGAGAGCGTGAGTGTGTTGTAGTTTCGAATGAGTCAAACCCCCCCCCCTACGTTGCGCATGGGCCTCCTTTTATAGGTTTAAGGGGTCACCGACAGGTGGCAACGCAGACATGGGTATAAAAGTAAAAAGAGGGGTTGGTACAACCGCTATCTCTGATGTCCCCTACCTAATTACGACGGCAGGGACAAGGGCATTTAATGCCCGCTGGTCACCCAAACAAAGGCAGAAACGACCGTTAGGGGCGCCACCGATCGCCACGATGGCCTTCTCGTCATCTCTACTTGCCACCTCGCACCGCTTGGCCGCACAGCTACCCGCCACGTGCGCCAGGAACGATCCTGCGGCGACACATCGTCGGATGAGCTGGAGCATGGGCGCAGAGTGTGGTGGCCGCCATGCAAGCGCCTTTGCATGTCGTTGTCTTGTCGCACCCGAAAGCTCGTCGCTCGCCGGGTCTTGTTGGGACGCGCGGAGCGTCACGGCAAGTTCCTTGGCTGGCCTTCCCGGCAAGCTCCTCTTGCCGGGGCCTTGTCCTTCCCGGCAAGCTCCTCTTGCCGGGGCCTTGTCTTCATAGTCAAAACACTTTGTTCTTGAATGGCATCAATAGGAATAGTGGAGGATCTTGGCGGACGCCCGGCAAGCCTTGTCGCGGGACGCTGCGACGGCCCGTGCACAAGTTCGGGATACTTAGGTACCCCTACTTTAGTACACAAACAGGAGCCCCCGGGCCTGGGCCACACACAGTGCCGAGCGCTGTTGGGCCAGGCCCCAAACAGGGCACGGGCACACGCGGCCTGAGTCCACACCAAATCTAACTCCGATTCACCGCGCCTCCCAGAACGCAGCGCGTCAAACGCGGCGTCGTGGGAGAGATCATGGGCAATTCTTAAATCAAGAAAGGCGTAATGTTCGCCTCTCCACTTTATGAGAAGAGGAAACAGGGGTCGTTCCCCCACCTTCGCCACTTGCGGTTTCTTCCTCAGAAAGCTCCGCTGCTCCCCTCCGCTTCCCAAGCCGAAGATAGCAGCGCCCGCCGCCGCCGCCGCTGCCGCCACCAACGCCTCGCGCTCCCCACCGCCTCGCCATGGCTCCAAAGAACGGAAGAGTGCGGTCGACCGAGGCGCCAGAGCTCGAGGCGCCGCGCAAGGCGAGCACTCCCCCAAGCTCACCCGGCGCTGCGGAGGAATTCTATCTCTTACGGTCGACGGAGACGCGGCGATCCGCCTGACGCCGGTGCTCTCCGCCAAGCTTCTGCCAGTGGTGCCCAAAAGGGTATCATTTCTTCCCAGTGTTCTTCTACTGCGGGCTCTGCCCGCCCTTTTCCGATTTCTTCTGCGACGTCATGAATACATACGGGCTCCATCTCCTTGACTTCCCCCCCAACGCCGTTCTGACAATGGCGGTTTTCGCGCATCTTTGCGAGAACTTCGTCGGAATCCACCCCAACGTTGCCCTTTTCCGCTATTATTTCATTCCCCGGGTCGAGAAAGGAGAGCCCTTGTCTGGCAGGGTCTCCTGGATCTCAAGGGTCAGCAAGAAGGAGGTGTATCTGGAGGGGGAGCTCCGCAGCAAATGGGACGAGTGGAGGGCTGAATGGTGTTGGATTGTTGACGCAGATCCGCAACCATTCACCAATTTGCGCCAAACCCGAGTGGTGCACGGCGGCAACTGGAGCGCTCTGGCGGCGGACGATGCTAAGTTGAAGATCGCCACCACTCGGATTCTGCGACTTAGGCTTGCCGGGCTCACCGTAGGGGCCGTTGGCGCGGACTTTCTTCGTCGCCGCATCGCCCCTCTGCAGGAGAGGGGAGGCCCGCCTGGCTGTTCGGGGGCCCGGCAGATATCATGAGGCTACGCCCAGGCCTCAATTTTAACTTCACAGTTCTGGAGTTGGACGGGATGCTCAAGGAGCTGTTCAAGCACGACGCCAACCATCCGGAGTGGTTCAGGCTGCCGCAGGGCGTCATCCCACTGTGCAACAACTCCCAGCTTGATTGCATCCGCGCAATGATGCCGGAGTGCGACTCGCACGGGATTATCCCAACTTGGCGGGATCCCGCCGACGACGTCGTGCGGCAATTATTTGACGGCTTGGTGGAGGTAGCAGTCCGTGCCGACGAGCAGAGGCTCCTCACCCGCGACACCACCGATGACGAGATGCGGTACATCGCCACTGTGGGCGAAGAGGCAGGCGGCCGCCGCCATGGCGAAGTTTGGGTTTACTTTGGAGGAGGCAGAGGCAGCCGAGGCGGCAAGCCTTGCCGACCAAGAAGATCTTGGCGGGGAGATCGTTGGCGAGGGGGAGCCCGAAGCTGAGGCGAGCGAGCCTGCCGGGGCGCAAGTGGCCAGCCATCTTCGAGCAGCTTGCCACAGGCGGAGCCCCCAGTGCAGCCCCCAGCGCAACCAAGAAGGCGCCTCCGTAGGACTGGAGACACAACAGGGCGGCAGGCAGGACAACAGCCGCAGCACATGCTGACACGCTCCACAGCAGCAAATCTTGCTGCCACCAGGAGCATCTCATCTTTTGGCCTTGGCAACCGGGCGGGTCTTCTCGAGCCGCCACGCTTGATCCTGCCGCAGCTCCTGGCAAGCGTCCAAGGGAGCCTACTCCTCCGCCTTACCGCGCAGAAAGGGTACCAGACTTTGACCTTTCCGCGCTCAGCTCCGCCGAGGAGGAAGAAGAGGAGGAGGAGTAAGACTTTCTCCTTGTTGTACTTGTATTTCTTCGATTTTTGTTGTTTCTTGTCTTGCATCTGATCTACTTCCCTCTGAACCTCGTTCCATTTCAGGACTCTGGCCGAGAGAGCGGCGAAGAGGGCCAAGGTCCCTGTGGTTGTCATCGAGGACGATCCTGCTGTGACGGTGGAGGACGCGTCCGAGACCACCTTGACGGACCCGGCACCCTCTCCTCGAAGCAGCCCCCAGCACAGCCCCTAGCGTAAGCATTTGTTCACTTCCTGCTGTGGGGCTTGCATGGGTGCTCTTTGTTTGTTGATATCTTGATTGTTGACTTGCTTGTGTAGGAGGAGAGCAGGCCCATCAGGAGCAACCAGAAGCCGCTCCAGAGGTGCTGTCTGCTTTGACTACGCCGCCAAGGGGCGATTCTCCGACAAGGGAGCGCTCTCCGACAAGGGAGAGGTCCCCGGCAAGGGACGGAACCAGTGAGCCTTCGATGGTGGAGCCCATGGTCACAGAGCCCAGCACAGGTAACCCTCCTTGTTGGAAATTCTCCCTTGGGTTCTTCTTCTAATCTTCTTTTTGGATATTTGCTTGACTTTTTCTTCCTCTTCCTGTCTTCAGATCCCCTTCCCACAGATCCGATGGAGACTGAGGCCACCGGCGAGGCGGACGCACGTGGCAACACTGAAGATGTTGCCGCCGCCGAGGAAGAGGCCGGCGCTGACGATCCCGCTGGCGAAGAGGCCGCCAAGGCTCTTTGGGCGCAGAGCCGGGCGAGGGGTCCGCGACGACCGACGACCACGAGGTGCAGGAGCGCAAGGCGCTACACCGACCGCCGACCCCTCCGCCGCTGATGCAGCACTGGGCTCCGAAGAGCCCCAGCCCGGCGCCTACTTGAAGGCCGGCGAGGGTGTCTACATCAAGCTTCCCTGGGCGTCGAGCTCTAGGGCGCCGGTCGAAGGAGAGGAATTTGATTGGGAGGTGCTCGCCTCCGCTGGGCTGACAGTGGTTGACGCACCAAGCAGCAGCGGCGGCGAGTCCGAGGAGGAGCAGTTGCTCCGGAAGTTGGTGTCACTCTACCGCGCCCGACAAGCGAAGCTGGAGTCCCGGGAAGCGCTTGTCGCGCAGGCGGGAGTTGACATAGAGAAGCATGCGGAGGAGCTCGAGTCAAGAACCAAGAGGCCCTCCGGTCCATTGCAGAGGAGAGGGCGCAGCTTGTCGAGGCGCGGAAGGCCTTCATCCTCGAGAAGGCAGAAGCCGAAGAGCAGCAGCGGCTTGCCGCCGAGGATCTGTCCACGCGAGAAGGCGAGCTGACGCAGAGGAAGGTCAACTTGGATAGTTATGAAGAGGAGCTAGCCGCACGCGAGCAATCACTTGGCGGGGCACTTAAGGAAGCAAAGGACGCTGCCGCAGCTGCTAAGGCCGCCAAGAAGGAGTTGGAGGTGAAGGTGACGCAGCTGGAGGCTGACATGAAAGGGAAGAATGAGGAGCTTGCCGCACTCCAGCGCGAACGTGAGAAGGATGCCCTTGCTCATGGCGATCTGCAAGTTCAACTCGCCAATAAGGTCAAGGAGCTGAACGCCACCAAGGACTCAAATGTTGATCTGGAGCTGAAGCTGGCCACACTGATGGAGGCGCTGGACGGCGCCAAGAGGCGGGAAGATGACTTGAAGAAAGAGATCAAGGGCAACGAGGAACTGCTAACGAGGGCCGCCGAGACTCAGAACACCTTCAGGGCTACGGTGGAGCTCTAGACGGAGGGCCTCGTCAACATTGCTGCAACCATCGACGAGGAGCTGGCGCAATTGGACATGGCGGGCTTCGGGTACTCCAGTGACGAGAACCTCCAGCCCAGCGCCAAGCTTACTCTGTTCTTCAAGGGCGTGGCGACGGCTCTCCAGCAACTTCGGGAAAGGATCCCATAGCAGCTGGCTGATGAGTCGCGCGCCATCTGTGCCAGAGTCTTGGAGAAGGTGTTGGTGAAGGTGCTTTTCCGCAATCCGACCCTCAACCTCACCAACGTTCTCAAGAAGCTACCGGCGGGTGCTGATCTTGCAGAGCTCAAAGCTCTTGTCGCACCCATTGTGGACAAGGTAAATGAAGTCAGAAGGGTCGACGGCGATCGTGTAGACTAGGCCGCCCTTTTCCTCCTTTTTCTTGCCGCTGCTAGACATGTCATAGGAAAAATCCATTAGAGCGCGGCAAGTTATTGTAATATAACTTTATTCTGGGTAGTATTTGCTATGTTATTTCCTTTACTTGATTCCCTTCCTTGTATGTTTTTACCCTCGCGCTTAGGGAACTTGTCGGCGCGAGCACCCTTGCCTTGAAGCGCCGAGTGTGGAACATCAGCAGCCTGCTGGCGGTGTTGCCTCCAGCAAGAAACCTTGCCGGAACTAGTCGCAGCACACTTACGTTGTTGAGCGGACTTGAAACAAAGTAAGGGCGCAACTAGCCATGAGTTGGTTCCTCCGCGCACAGGTTTTCCATACAAAGCACGGTCGTTCAAGGAGGATAACTTAAAATTTTAAAACTGATTGTGCTCAAACTTTGGCAACTTAGCTTTTCTGTTATCTGCATCCCGGCAAGGCTATACTTCTTTGAACGACGCCTGGTCCACACCTTTATCCTCTCCTTCCCCCCGGTGAACTTGTGGGCGAAGGAACCTTCTTTTTGAGAAAAAGAAAGAAGAGAAAATAAAGATATGGAGCCTTAAGGCTCGTTATTGCTTACCGGGGTCAAATGCTGCACAAAGTGTCAGATAATACATGCGACAAAAGAAAAAAGGCATGAAATTTGACAAGATGTGCTGAGCATATGATTTTTATTTATGCACGGGATCTGCGCCCGGCTTTGTACAAAGGGTTACATGCAACAGCGGCAAGGCTCGTACAAAAGGTGGTTGCCGGGATAGCAGGTTCCGGCAATCGTGCCTTATGGGTAAAACTTACAAAGATGTTCTATGTTCCAGGAGTTGCTCACCGGAAGGCCATCTTCGGTCTCAAGGCGGACAACGCCGGGACTAGTGACTCGCTTTACCCGATAAGGGCCTTCCCACTTCGGCGTCAACTTGATGGAATTTTTGGCGGATTGAACACGCCGAAGAACAAGGTCGCCTTCCTCGAAAGTTTTGGCATTGACTTTGCGGCTATGGTAGCGGCGCAAAGCTTCCTGGTAGCAAGCAGCTCGTACAGCAGCCTGAAGACAATCTTCCTCGAGGAGCAGCGCGTCATCTTGTCGCAGCTGCTCTTGCTCAAGCTCATCATAAGTGAGCACTCGAGTTGATCCGTATACGAGTTCCGTGGGGAGAACTGCCTCTACTCCGTAGACAAGAGCAAAAGGTGTCTGGCCAGTGGCTCGATTTGGCGTCGTCCTGATCGACCAAAGAACCACCGCAGCCTCGATCCAATTTCTTCCGCACTTGTGCAGCCTGTCGAAAGTTCTGGTCTTGAGCCCGCGCAGCGCTTCAGCGTTGCCCTCTCCGCTGACCGTTGCTTCTCGGGTGAGCAACGAAGCGAAGCGATCTTGGCGCCAAGATCTTGGGCGTCTTGCATGAAGGTGCGGCTCGTGAATTGTGTGCAATTGTCGCGATGATCCCGTTAGGGTCTCCAAACGGCAAACAATTGACCAAGAACTTGATCACGACCGTCTTGTCATCTTCCTCACCGCTTCCACCTCTGGCCACTTTGTGAACTTGTCGATTGCCACGTACAAGTACTCAAAGCCCCCGACTGCTCGGGGAAAGGGGCCGAGGATGTCGAGCCCCCAGACCAAAAATGGCCAGGATAAAGGGATCGTTTGGACAGCTTGAGCTGGTTGATGTATCTGCTTGGATTGGAACTGGCACGCTTCACACTTGGTTACTTGTGCAGTTGCATCCTAGAGGGCTGTTGGCCAAAAGAAACCTTGCCGGAAGGCTTTGCCGGCAATTGCTCTTGTGCCAATGTGGTGACCACATATGCCTCCATGTATCTCCGCCAACAGCTCCTGTCCTTCTTCCCGGGAAATACACTTCAATTTCACTCCGTTGAATCTTCTTCTGTAAAGTATGTCGTCGACAAACTGGTACATACTCGATTGCCAGGCTACTCTCTCTGCTTCTTCTTGCTCTTCGGGAAGTTCTCCTGTTTGAAGGAAATGGACAATCTGCTGTGCCCATGCCGGAGCTTGTGGCTCGACGACAAGGACTAAAGGCGCAAATGCTGCTGCGGGAACATCTGCTTCCACGGCAAGAATTTGCGGCTCAGCCGGAGCGTGATGTTCCCCGGCAAGATTGCCAGAGCAAAACTTATCGGGGGCTTCTGCTTCAACGAAACAAACCCTAGGGCTTGTCAGAGCAGACTGCCCCTCAGCACACTTTGTGTTGATTCGGGGAACCTTCTTGGCGGCGGCTTCAGGAAGCTCTGCCGGAAAGTAGTCACCGGAAACCAACTTCCTCTTCTTGTTCTGTCCAGTTGATGGTGTTACAGATGGTTGAGTTAGCCTGAGCACAAAGATCCTTGGTTCCACAGGTAACTTTAATGCAGCGCATTTTGACAGGCCATCGGCAACATCGTTCTGAGCTCTCGGAACATGTTCCATCTGCAGGCCGTCAAAATGCCCTTCCAACTTCCTCACTTCGTCAATGTAGGCTTCCATCAACGGACTCTGATAATCTTTGTTCACTTGGCGGACCACAAGCTGCGAGTCACCCCTGACAATAAGCTTCTTGATCCCAAGGTCGGCCGCGATCCTAAGTCCGGCAAGCAAGCCTTCATACTCTGCAGTATTGTTTGTCGCTTGCTCCTTGGGAAAGTGCATCTGGACCACGTACTTGAGGTGCTCTCCGGTGGGTGCGACAAGTAACACGCCCGCACCGGCGCCTTGCAGCGAGAAGGCACCATCAAAATACATGATCCATTCCTTGCTTGTCTCCTTGACGGGGATGCTCGTCTCTGGAATTTCTTCATCAGGTGTTGGCGTCCATTCTGCTATAAATTCTGCCAATGCTCGGCTCTGGATAGTTGAAGTTCTCTCAAACTTGAGTCCAAAGGTTGACAATTCCAGTGCCCACTCGACGATCCTGCCTGTTGCTTCCGGATTCTGCAATATCCTCTTCAACGGAAAGCGAGTGACAACTGTGATCTCATGTGCTTGAAAGTAATGGCGCAGCTTCCTCGAGGCCATGAGAAGGCCGAAAAGCAACTTCTGCACTCCAGAGTACCTTGACCTAGCCCCCTGTAGAAGGGAACTGACAAAATAAACTGGGCGCTGCACCATCTTCTTATGTCTCTCTTCCTGCGGCTGCACAGATCCATCCTTGTCGGGACCAGAGCTTGTCGGGGAAGGCCCCTGCTTGTCGCTGGACTCGCTTGCCGCGGTCGCTAGCTCATCATCTGCCTCCCTCTCCGCTACTAACGCAGCACTAACCACTTGATTGGTTGCCGCTTGATACAGCAGGAACTTCTCTTGTGGCTTAGGTGCGACAAGTATTGGAGTAGAGGATAGGTATCTCTTCTAGTCCTGTAGCGCAGCCTCCACTTCCGGAGTCCATTTCATTGGACCTACCTTTTTCAAGATTTTGAAAAATGGCAGGGCGCACTCAGCAGACTTAGAGATGAACCTACTGAGAGCAGCAACGCAGCCGGCAAGCCTTCGCACATCCTTTACGCGCTTTGGTGCTTCAATCTGCTCAATGGCCTTGATCTTGTCGGGATTAGCTTCGATCCCCCGCTGAGATACGAAGAACCCGAGAAGCTTGCCGGAGGGGACTCCAAACACGCACTTCTCGGGGTTCAACTTGAGATTGATCTTGCGCAGATTTACAAAGGTCTCGTCCAAATCTTGGATCAAAGTTTCTTTGTCCTTGCTCTTGACCACTATGTCATCCATGTATGCTTCCACATTCCTGTGCAGCTGTGGCTCAAAAGCATGACTGACTACTCTTGCAAACGCTGAACCAGCATTCTTTAGTCCGAAAGGCATCCGTACAAAGCAGTACGTGCCACATGGAGTAATGAATGCGGTCTTCTCTTCATCCTCTTCTGCCATGAAGATCTGGTGATATCCTGAATATGCATCAAGAAATGAAATCAAATCACATCCGGCCGTGGAGTCGACAATCTGGTCAATGCGCGGCAAGGGAAATGGATCCTTGGGACAAGCTTTATTAACATCAGTGAAGTCAATACAAAGCCTCCACTTCCCGTTCACCTTGCACACGACTACAGGATTGGCTAACCACGTTGGATGGAGTACTCCTCGAACAAGGCCTGCTGCTTCCAACTTCTTGATCTCTTCTGCAATGAACTCTGGGCGTTCCACTGCTTGCTTCCTAACTCTCTGCTTGACGGGCCGCGCCTGAGGACAAACGGCAAGGTGGTGCTCAATTACTTTCCTGGGAACACCGGGGATGTCAGATGGTTGCCATGCAAACACATCGACATTCTCCCGCAGGAAAGCAATGAGCGCGCTTTCCTATTTAGGGTCAAGCATGGCACTGATGGTGAAGGTACCACCAGTGCCGTCCTCCTTGGCGGCCACTTTCTTGGTCTCTGGTGAAGCTGTCTTTGCCTTCTTGCACTTGCCGGTGGAGCTCGATGGTGCGTCCTCGATGGTAGTGCAGCACTCCGAAGATGTGCGCTTGCCGGAGTGGGCATCAGAGCTACTCTTGCTGGACTTGGTCTTCTTCTTCCCCCCGGGAGCTTTAGCGGCAAGTGGTTTGCGTTCTGCTGCGGCTGCTGCTTCCCGGCAGATCTTGTCGGTATAGATAAGGGCATCTTTCTTATCGCAAGGGACAGAAATGACACTTATCGGACCGGGCATCTTGAGCACGTTGTAGGCGTAGTGAGAGGCTGCCATGAACTTGGCAAGCGCTGGACGACCGAGTATCCCATTGTAGGGCAATGGGAAATCAGCGACGTCAAAGGTGACCTTCTCTGTCCTGAAGTTCAGCTCGCTGCCAAATGTCACTGGCACAGTGATCTTCCCCTTCGGCTTGCTCCTTCCTGGGTTGATTCCTTCAAAGGTACCAGTTTCTTCGAGCTCACTGTTGGGGATCTGGAGCTTCTTGAGCACCGCGGACGAGATCAGATTCAAGCCGGCCCCGCAGTCAACCAGCATCTTTGTGACCTTGAGGTTGCAGATGGTTGGCGAAACCAACATCGGCAAGCACCCGACCGCAGTGATGCGATCAGGTGATCCTCAACATCAAAGATGATGGGCGTCTTGACCACCGAGGGCTTGCGCGATTCAATCGACGGTTCTGCTGCATTTACTTCCCGCACCCATCGCTTGAGCTGGCGGTCGGCGTATCTGAGAAGCACCGCCGTCGACGCACAAAACCTCTGTTGCTTTCTGAAACTCCTGCTCGTCGGCCTCGTCCTCATCCATCTCCTCATCTTCGTCTTCGTCTTCATCCTTGTCGCGGCCGCGGGGAGGCCTATCTCCTTGCCGCTGCTTAGCCTTGCCGTGGCGCCCTCCCCGGGCGGGACGCTTCTTGCCGGATCCTCCTCCACCTTCTTGGGCCTTCTCCTTGTCGCGGCGCTCGTATTCAGCTTTCTGCAGGTCAACAAGCTGCTCAACCTTCTTGCAGGCCTGGAGATCATGGCCCTTGGTGCGGTGGATCTTGCAATATTGCTTGCCGGAGCCGTCCTGCTTGTCGGCGGCCACCACAGCCTCGCCGGAGTCACCAGCTTTGGCCTTCTCGGCGCCACCTCCGTTGCCGGACTGCTCGACAACTAGCACATCCTTAGCCTTCCTCTTTCTGTTATTCCGCCTCCGGTTCTTCTTTGCCGTGGCGGCTTCCTCACTGTCAGATCCTTCTGCTCCGGCGTTCTCTCCGGGGAGTTTCCTCCCCTCCTCAGCACGTGCACACTTGTCGGCCAGCGCATATAGCTCGCTGACGTCTCTAATCTTGCACATCGCCATCTCCTCCCTCATCCTGCGGTTTCGCACGTTCTGATGGAACGCACTGATGACCGCGGCAAGGTGGACATCTGGGATGTTGCGCTGCACTTGGCTGAATCTCTGTATGTACTTGCGCAGGGGTTCTCCTTCTTTACGGGCGGCGAGATGAAGATCGCTCTCTGGCCATTGGGTTTGTGGCGCTGTGAAAGGCGCCACAAACCGATGGCACAATTTGCCCATGAAGAGATGGAGTTGTCCGGCAAGTGCATGAGCCAAGATCGGCGTTGGGCTTGAGCACCAGCGGGAAGTAGTTGGCGAGATCTTCTCGTCGCGCCCGGCAGCCTGCACCACGATGGTGTAGATCTTTGAGGAACTCCGACGGATGTATCCTGCCATCGTATTTCTCGAACGCGTCTGGTTTGAAGTTCTTGGTCTTTGAGCCATCGACTGCGCGCAGCTCACGGGTGAGCGCAGGCAACCTACAGCGTCGACAAGTCGCTGGTTCCCCTAGCGCATGCATATCAGCAGTGGGCCCAGCGCTGGTCCGACCGACGCCCGCGCTTCTCTCGACGCCGATGCGAGTCGAAGTCGGCGTCTTCTTGTCGTCGTTCTTGGAGAACTTGGCGCTGATCACGACGAGCTCGCGGGTCCGACGACGCGGTGGAGTCAGTGTCGAGATTAGCCCGGCGAGTCAGCGATCTTGGCCTTCGGGGCGGGGAGTGCATGGTGGTGGCACCCCCACCAGTATTGTCATCCTCGGCTTGCGCCTGGGCGCCTTGCCGCGGCTTCGACGTGCTTGGTTGCCGGGGCCATTCGCCGTTGGCGAAGCCGATGAGGCTCTGGATGGTGATCCTCCAGTCGTCGATCTTGTCCGGCGCCGGAGGGTAATCTAGTAGCAGTTGGGCTCGAGCCAACGCTTCTTCTGGTGTTTTCGGCGGCGGGGGCGAACGACGCGAGGAGCGGGATATGCTCAAACTTCTACCAGTGTTACAAGGAGCAACATCTCGTCCAGGCGACCGTGCTGCGCTCGCGCCAACATGCTGGCGCGCATGTTGGCCTTGAGCATCCCATGATCCGCCAGCTTGGCCTTGTTCTAACGCGAGCACGGTGCTAGGAGCACCATGGCATTGTCGATCTCGCGCCTCCTGAGAGGGACGCGGTGCATGCACGGATGCCGAAGTTTGCGGGGCCTTGTCCTTGGATCTGGTGTCGGTGTACTAAAGTAGGGGTACCTTAGTACCCCGAACTTGTGCACGGGCAGTCGCAGCGTCCCGCGGCAAGGCTTGCCGGGCGTCCGCCAAGACCCTTCACTATTCATATTACTGCCATTCAAGAACAAAGTGTTAACCGAGAAGACAAGGCCCCAGCAAGAGAAGCTTGCCGGGAAGGACAAGACCCCGGCAAGAGGAGCTTGCCGGGAAGGCCAACCAAGGCACTTCAGAAAACTCGCCGCGACGCACCACGCGTCCCGGCAAGGCCCGACGAGCGGCAAGCTTATGGGTGCGACAAGATAACGACCGCGGCAAGGTGCTTGCCGCGGCGAGGCCACCACTCTGCACCCACGCTCCAGCGCATCCGACGACGTGTCGCCGTAGGATCGCTCCTGGTGCACGTGACGGGCGGCTGTGCAGCTAAGCGGTGCGAGGTGGCGAGTGAAGATGGCGAGGAGGCCATCGTGGCGATCGGTGGCGCCTCTAACGGTCGCTTCCTGCACTGTTGGGGCGACCGGACGGGCATTAAATGCCCTTGTCCCCTGCCGTCAGAGTTAGGTAGGGGGCACTGTTGTACCAACCCGCGTTTTTACTTTTTTACCCCTCTTTCTGCGTTGCCACCTGTCGGTGACCCCTTTAGACTATAAAAAGGAGGCCCATGCGCACGTAGAAGGGGTTCGACTCATTCGAGACTACAGCAGACCCACGCTTTCGAGCAAGAACAGAATAGAAACACAAAGCAGCAGTAGGAGTTTTATCTGTCCGGAGAGCTCCGAAGCAGGGTAAAATCCCTCGCGTGCTCGACCTCGATCTGCTCTTCGTGCGCCCTCCGCTCCCTGCCGGACCGAAAAGGGGCCCTGCCCCATAGGTGCTCATTTCCCCACGACATCTTTGGCGCGCCAGGTAGGGGGCGTCGAGGTTGTGCGAACCTGATCCGGTCTTCGTGCGCGCTACATCAACATCTTCATCGACATGCCACCGAAGAAGAAGGCTTCGGAGGTGGCCGCTCCGTCTACGTCTATCCTACCGCCACCGGAGCAAACCGGCGGTGGGGTGGACGCCGGCGGAGGAGCGGGCGCCGGTGGGGGGACTCGCGTCGTCACCCGGTCCAAGGACAAGGCCCCGCAAGCTTCAGCGTCTGTACATCCACCGCACCCCTCCCAGGAGGTGCAAGATCGAAAACGCCACGGTGCTCCTAGCACCATGCTCGCATTGGAACAAGGCCAAGCCGGCGGATCGCGGGACGCTCAAGGCCAACATGCACATCAACACGCTGGCACGAGCGCGGTACAGTCGCCTGGACGGGATGTTGCTCCTTCTAACACTGTTAGAAGTTTGAGCATATCCTGCAGCTCGCGTCGCTCACCACCGCCGCCCAAGACTCCAGAGGAAGCGCTGGCCCGAGCCCAGCTGCTTAGATTACCCTCCAGCGCATAAGATCGACGATCGAGGATCACCATCGAGCCTCATCGGCCGCTTAACGGCGACAAGTCCCGCAACCGAGTACATCGAAGCTGCAAGACGCCAGCGGAAGCCGGTGGCGATAAGACCGGCGGGTGCCACCACCGCACACTCCCGCCCGAAGGCCAAGATCGCCGACTCGCCGGGCCAACCTCGACACCGACTCCACTGCATCGTCGGACCCGCGAGCTCGCCGCGATCAACGCCAATTTCTTCAAGAACGACGACATGAACACGCTTGCACTCACATCGAGCGTCGGAGAGAAGCGCGGCGTCAGTCTAACCAGCGCGCTGGGCCCACTGTCGATATGCATGCGCCAAGGGAACCAGGCGACCTGCCGTACGCGGTAGGTTGCCCTACGTTCACTCATGAGCTGCGGCAGATCCAGTGGCCCAGCACCAAGAACTTCAAGCCAGACGCACGAGAAGTACGATGGCAGGATACATCCGCCGAGTTCCTCGCCGCCTACACCATCGCGGTGCAGGCTGCCGGGGGGCGCGACGAGAAGATCCTCGCCAACTACTTCCCGCTGGTGCTCAAGCCCAACGTCAGATCTTGGCTCATGCACTTGCCGGACTAAATATGAGCGTCGCGACAAGGAGAAGGCCCAGGAAGGTGGCGGAGGATCCGGCAAGAAGCGTCCAGCCCGGGGAGGGTGCCGCGGCAAGGCCAAGCAGCGGCAAGAAGACAGGCCTCCCCGTGGCCGCGACAAGGACGATGACGAAGATGAGGATGATGAGACCGACAAGCAAGAGTTTCAGAAGGCAACGGAGGTTTTGTGCGTTGACGGTGGTGCTTCTCTGCACACCTCGCACCGCCAACTCAAGTAGTGGGTGCGGGAGGTAAATGCAGCAGAACCATCAGTCGAATCGCGCAAGCCCCTGAAGTGGTCCAGCACGCCCATCGTCTTTGATGTTGAGGATCACCCTGTTCGCATCACTGCGGTCGGGTGCTTGCCGATGTTGGTTTCGCCAACCATCCGCAACCTCAAGGTCACGAAGATGTTGGTTGACGGCGGGGCCGGCCTAAATCTGATCTCTTCCGCGGTGCTCAACAAGCTCCAGATCCCCGACAGCGAGCTCGAAGAAACTGGTACCTTTCAAGGAATCAACCCGGGAAGGAGCAAGCAGAAGAAGAAGACCAAGTCCGGCAAGAGTAGCTCTGATGCCCACTCCGGCAAGCGCACCTCTTCGGAGTGCAGCGCTACCGTCGAGGACGCACCATCGAGCTCCACCGGCAAGTGCAAGAAGGCGAAGACAGCTGCACCAGAGACCAAGAAAGTGGCCGCCAAGGAGGACGGCACTGGTGGTACCTTCACCATCGCCCACGCTGACCCTAAATATGAAAGCGCTCGTTGCTTTCTGGGCGAATGTCGATGTGTTTGCATGGCAACCATCCGACATCCCCGTGTTCCTGTGAGTAATTGAGCACCACCTTGCCGCCTGTCCCCACGCCGCCCGCCAAGCGAGAGTGAGGAAGCAAGCGGTGGAACGCCAAGAGTTCATAGCAGAAGAGATCAAGAAGTTGGAAGCAGCAGGCCTCGTCCGAGGAGTACTCCATCCAACGTGGTTAGCCAATCCAGTAGTCGCGGCGCAAGGCTTAACGGAAATGGTGGCTTTGTATTGACTTCACGGATGTTAATAAAGCTTGTCCCAAAGATCCATTTCCCTTGCCGCGCATTGACCAGATTGTCGACTCCACGGCAGGATGTGATCTGCTTTCATTTCTTGATGCATACTCAGGATACCATCAGATCTTCATGGCAGAAGAGGATGAAGAAAAAACCGCATTTATTACTCCATGTGGCACGTACTGCTTTGTACGAATGCCTTTCGGACTAAAGAATGCTGGTTCAACATTTGCAAGAGTAGTCAGTCATGCTTTTGAGCCACAGCTGCACAGAAATGTAGAAGCTTACATGGATGATATAGTGGTCAAGAGCAAAGACAGAGAAACTTTGGTTCAAGATTTGGAGGAAACTTTTGCAAATCTACGCAAAGTCAATCTCAAGTTGAACCCCGAGAAGTGCGTATTTGGAGTTCCTTCCGGCAAGCTTCTCGGGTTCTTTGTGTCCCAGAGGGGGATCGAAGCCAACCCCGACAAGATCAAAGCCATCGAGCAGATTGAACCCCGGCGCGTCAAGGATGTGCGAAGGCTTGCCGCTGCGTTGCTGCTCTCAAGAGGTTCATTTCTAAGTCTGTTGAAGCGCCTGCCATTTTTCAAAATTTTGAAAAAGGCAGGTCCAATGAAATGGACTCGAAGCGGAGGCTGCGCTGAGACTTAAAGAAATACCTATCCTCCACTCCAGTACTTGTCGCACCTAAGCCACAAGAGAAGTTGCTGCTGTATCTAGCGGCAACCAATCAAGTGGTTAGTGCTGCGTTAGTAGCGGAGAGGGAGGCAGATGATGAGCCAGCAGCCGCGGCAAGCGAGTCCAGCGACAAGCAGGGGGCTTCCCCGACAAGCTCTGGTCCCGGCAAAGATGGATCTGTGCAGTTGCCGGAAGAGAAACAGAAGAAGATGGTGCAGCGCCCAGTTTACTTTGTCAGTTCCCTTCTGCAGGGGGCTAGATCAAGATACTCTGGAGTGCAAAAGTTGCTTTTCGGCCTTCTCATGGCCTCGAGGAAGCTGCGCCATTATTTTCAAGCACATGAGATCACAGTTGTCACTCGCTTTCCGTTGAAGAGGATATTGCAAAATCCAGAAGCAACAGGCAGGATTGTCGAGTGGGCACTGGAACTGTCAAGCTTTGGCCTCAAGTTTGAAAGTACTTCAACTATCCAGAGCCGAGCATTGGCAGAATTCATAGCGGAGTGGACGCCAACACCTGATGAAGAAACTCCGGAGAAGAGCATCCCCGTCAAGGAAGCAAGCAAGGAGTGGATCATGTACTTTGATGGTGCCTTCTCGCTACAAGGCGCCGGTGCGGGCGTGCTACTTGTCGCACCCACCGGAGAGCACCTCAAGTACGTGATCCAAATGCACTTTCCCAAGGAGCAAGCAACAAACAATACTGCAGAGTATGAAGGCTTGCTTGCCGGACTCAGGATCGCGGCAGAACTTGGGATCAAGAAGCTTATTGTCAGGGGTGACTCACAACTTGTCGTCCGCCAAGTTAATAAAGATTATCAGAGTCCTCTGATGGAAGCCTACATTGATGAAGTGGGGAAGCTGGAAGAGCATTTTGACGGCCTGTAGATGGAACATGTTCCAAGAGCTCAGAACGATATTGCAGACGGCCTATCAAAGTGCGCCGCACTCAAGTTACCTGTGGAACCAGGAATTTTGTGCTCAAGCTGACTCAGCCATCCGTAACACCATCAACTGGACAGAGCAAGAAGAGAAAGTTAGTTACTGGCGACTACTTTCCGGCAGAGCTCCCCGAAGCCGCCGCCAAGAAGGTCCCCAGGATCAACACAGAAAGTGCTGAGGAGCAGTCTGCTCCGACAAGCCCTAGGGTTTGTTTCGTTGAAGCAGACGCTCCCGACAAGCTGTGTCCCGACATGCTTGCCGGGGAGCATCACGCTCCGGCAGGATCCCAGATTCTTGCCGTAGAAGCGGATGTTCTCGCAGCAGCATTTGCGCCTTTAGTCCTTGTTGTCGAGCCACAAGCTCCAACATGGGCACAGCAAATAGTCCATTTCCTCCAGACAGGAGAACTTCCCGAAGAGCAAGAAGAAGCAGAGAAAGTAGCCCGGCAATCGAGTATGTATCAGTTTGTTGATGACATACTGTACAGAAGAAGATTCAACGGAGTGAAATCGAAGTGCATTTCCCGGGAAGAAGGACAAGAGCTGTTGGCAGAGATACATGGAGGCATATGTGGTCACCACATTGGCGCAAGAGCACTTGCCGGCAAAGCTTTCCGGCAAGGTTTCTTTTGGCCGACAGCCCTCCAGGATGCAACTGCACAAGTAACCAAGTGTGAAGCGTGCGAGTTCCACTCCAAACAAATACATCAACCAGCTCAAGCTCTCCAAACAATCCCTTTATCCTGGCCATTTTCGGTCTGGGGGCTCGCTATCCTCGGCCCCTTTCCCCGAGCTGTCGGGGGCTTCGAGTTCTTGTACGTGGCAATCGACAAGTTCACGAAGTGGCCGGAGGTGGAGGCAGTGAGGAAGGTGACAAAGACGGTCGGCATCAAGTTCTTCAGTCAATTGTTTGCCGCTTTGAGTCCCTAACAGATCATCACCGACAACGGCACACAATTCATGAGCCGCACCTTCTTGCAGTACGTCCAAGATCTTGGCGCCAAGATCTGCTTCGCTTCTGTTGCTCACCCAAGAAGCAACGGTCAAGCGGAGAGGGCAAACGCTGAAGTGCTGCGCGGGCTCAAAACCAGAACTTTCGACAGGCTGCACAAGTGCGGAAGAAATTGGATCGAGGAGCTGCGAGAGGATAAACATGTGGACCGGGCGTCGTTCAAAGAAGCATAAGCCTTGCCGGACGCAGCATTTACGTAAAAGCTAAGTTGTCAAAGTCTCAACACGCCAGCTTTTAATTTTTTAAGTTATACTCCTTGAACGACCATGCCTTGTATGGAAAACCTGTGCGCGGGAGGAGCCGCTCGTGGCTAAGTTGCGCCCTTACTTTGTTTCGAGTCCGCTCAACAATGAAAGTGTGCTGCGACTAGCCCCGGCAAGGTTTCTTGCCGGAGGCAACACCGCCAGCAGGCTGCTGATGTTCCGCACTCAGCGCTCGCAGCAAGCGTGTTCCCACCGGCAAGTTCCCTAAAAGCGTAGGGTAAAAACATACAAGGAATGGAATCAAATAAAGGATGTAACATAACAAGCATTGCCCAGAATAAAGTTATATTACAAGGGTAACTTATTGCGGCACTGACTAAATTGTCCTCATAGCTGAAATAACAGCGACGAGGAAAGGAGAAGAAGGGCGCGCCGGCACCTAGGCCCCGACAAGCCAGTGTTGCTGGGGGCTGCGAGTACCAAGATTCATCCACGGCAAGCCAGAGTTGCCGGGGGCTGCGATATCAGATAAGCCTTTCGTCCCTCATCAAGCATCCCTTTCTCATTAAAAAACATCCCACTCAGGTACAGTCCATAGAGGATGAAAACCATGAAAGAGAGGATTACAAGTTTTAGATGCGGCTAAGGCCCGAAGGCTTACAAATTAAAAAGATAAGATGCCCGTAATCCCTTTCCTGTCCCTCTCTTCAGGAGGTAGGTCAAGGAGGCGAAAAGGGCAAAAGGGGCGCCTAGGCGAGCTACAGGTGCCAGAAGACACCAAGAGGACATCCCGGGGGCCGTCCGGAGGCTGGACGGTGATGGCGGCGCCGAAGCGGGCTCAAGACGGGCGGCAGGACGCCAAGACGCTGTCGAGGGCACTACGCCTCGTACTCGATTTGACGGCCTTGTCGCTGCACTCTTCCCTTCCGCAGCCACCCCACGCCAAATTACCAAGGAGACGCACCCGGGAGTTCAAGGAGCCGGCGACACGGATGATGGGGTCACCGGTGACGCACGAAGCGGCATCCGACACCTAGTCGGGCCCGCCATCCCGCCGCCCGCTACCCTCGTCGTCGATGTCGCTCTCCTCCTCGTCACTCTCGCTCGAGGGGGAGCCTTCGCTATCGGAGGAGCTGTCCACGCAGCACTTCGCCCGAGTGCCGAAGCACCCGAAGACCTTGACGGAGAGGTGATCGCCCTCCATTAACTTAAAATGGAGGGTAAACCCCTCCATCGGGCTGTGGATACGGGCGAACGTCTTCCACCCACGATCAAGATACATCACATTAGGGGCTGGGAATACAATGCGGACTCGCGTGCCGCTGATCCCGCAGCCCCTCATGTGCAATCTCAGTGTCTCGGGCGGGTCCAACTCCATCGCGCTCGCAAACGGAGCTGGAAGCCGGAGGCGACGACGAGGCGCCCGGCGCAGCCTGACGAAGAACTCGCAAGGGTCGTCCCCTGTATGGACCGCTGTGGGGAGCGGAACCGCCGGTGGAGGCGGAGCTAGCGCGCCGCCCCGTCCGCCACTTCCCCGAGCGCCTCGACCTCGTCCTCGGCCTCGTCCACGACCTCGCCCCCTCCCTCTTCCCCTTAAGGCTGGCTCTGCCACCATGGGCGCGTGATAGGGAGGGGTGCGCTGTCTGGCAGCGACCCTCGCCGCCACCGATGAAGGGTCAGGGTTCCCTTTCTCCATGGCGAATGAGAGAAAGGGAGCGGTGAAGGAAGGAGAAGATGAGAGAGTGCGGGCCAAGGCCCCTCCCGCTCTTCTTAAAGGAGCGGGTGGGGCTCGGCCGCCCGCTTAGCGAATCAGGCACGGAAGAGCAGGGACTCAGGGCCGACCCGCTGCCTCTGCTTGCAATGGCCCAGTCTCCCGCTTCCACCGTCCGCGACCCCAAGCGCATGGGAGCCGCGTGGCGGGAATGCGTAACCGAGGCGAACGCTACGCATTTCGGATTTATATTGCCCACGATCTTCCCATGACGCCGCGATTGACGCGTGCTGCTACGAGAGCGCGGTGGATACGGAATGGATTTGGTTTGGACCTGGCCGCGCGTGCGCGTGCCTGTTTTTGGGCCTCGCCCAGCAGCCGGCACCATGTATGGCCCAGACCGGGGCTCTGCCGGTGTACTAAAGTAGGGTACATTAGTACCCTGAACTTGTGCACGACAGATCAGCGGCGTCAGCGGCAAGGCTTGCCGGGCATCCGCCAAGACCCTTCACTATTCATATTACTGCCATTCAAGAACAAAGTGTTAACCGAGAAGACAAGGCCCCGACAGGAGAAGCTTGCCGGGAAGGACAAGACCCCGGCAAGAGGAGCTTGCCGGGAAGGCCAACCAAGGCACTTCAGAAAACTCGCCGCGACGCACCACGCGTCCCGGCAAGGCCCGACGAGCAGCAAGCTTACGGGTGCGACAAGATAACGACCGCGGCAAGGTGCTTGCCGCGGCGAGGCCACCACTCTGCGCCCACGCTCCAGCGCATCCGACGATGTGTCGCCGCAGGATCGCTCCTGGTGCACGTGGCGGGCGGCTGTGCAGCTAAGCGGTGCGAGGTGGCGATGAAGATGACGAGGAGGCCATCGTGGCGATCGGTGGCGCCTCTAACGGTCGCTTCTGCGCTTCCGTTAGCGATCGGACGGCATTAAATGCCCTTGTCCCCGCCGCCGAGTTAGGTAGGGGCACTATTGTACTAACTCGCTGCTTACTTTTTTACCCCTTTTTCTGCGTTACCACCTATCGGTGACCCTTTAGACTATAAAAGGAGGCCCATGCGCACGAGAAGGGTTCGACTCATTCGAGACTACAGCATACCCACGCTTTCGAGCAAGAATAGAATAGAAACACAAAGCAGCAGTAGGAGTTTTATCTCTCCGGAGAGCTCCGAAGCTGGGTAAAATCCCTCGCATGCTCGACCTCGATCTGCTCTTCGTGCGCCCTCCGCTCCCTGCCGGACCGAAAAGGGGCCTTGCCCCATAGGTGCTCGTTTCCCCACGACATCTGGTGACGATGTGAGTCCCCCCGTCGGCGCCCGTTCCTCCGCCGACGTCTACCCCACCGCCCATTTGCTCCTGTGGCGGCGGGATCGACGCGGACGGACCAACCACCTCCGAAGCCTTCTTCTTCGGCGGCATGTCGATGAAGATGTTGATGTAGCACGCGTGAACACCGGATCAGGTTCGCACAACCTCGACGCCCCCTACCTGGCGCGCCAAAGATGTCGTGGGAAATGAACACCTATGGGGCAGGGCCCCTTTTCGGTCCGGCAGGGAGAGGAGGGCGCACGAAGAGAGGATCGAGGCGAAGCACGCGAGGGATTTTACCCAGCTTCGGAGCTCTCCGGAGAGATAAAACTCCTACTGCTGCTTTGTGTTTATATTCTGTTCTTGCTCGAGAGCGTGAGTGTGTTGTAGTTTCGAATGAGTCGAACCCCCCCTACGTTGCGCATGGGCCTCCTTTTATAGGTTAAAGGGGTCAGCGACAGGTGGCAACGCAGACAGGGGTATAAAAGTAAAAAGAGGGGTTGGTACAACCGCTATCTGATGTCCCTACCTAATTCTGACGGCAGGGGACAAGGGCATTTAATGCCCGTCTGGTCACCCAAACAGTGCAGGAAACGACCGTTAGGGGCACCACCGATCGCCACGATGGCCTTCTCGTCATCTCTACTTGCCACCTCGCACCGCTTGGCCGCACAGCTACCCACCACATGTGCCAGGAACGATCCTGCGGCGACACGTCGTCGGATGCGCTTAGAGCGCATGAGTGTGGTGGCTGCCATGCAAGCGCCTTGCCGCGGTCGTTGTCTTGTCGCACCCGAAAGCTCGTCACTCGCCGGGTCTTGTAGGGACGCGCGGAGCGTCACGGCAAGTTCCTTGGCTGGCCTTCCCGGCAAGCTCCTCTTGCCGGGGCCTTGTCCTTCCTGGCAAGTTCCTCTTGCCGGGGCCTTGTCTTCATAGTCAAAACACTTTGTTCTTGAATGTCATCAATAGGAATAGTGGAGGATCTTGGCGGACGCCCGGCAAGCCTTGTCGCGGGACGTTGCGACTGCCCGTGCACAAGTTCGGGATACTAAGGTACCCCTACTTTAGTACACCGACAGTCTCCAGCAGCTGCTCCACTGTGGTTCGTCCAATGCACTACTCCGACGGGCGCTGCACAACTACGGCTGATGCCACACTTCGGCAGAAGGTACCTTATTCCCCCTCCCCTCCTCCCAGGCCGTGGCCTTGAGGTGCTATTGAAGGATGAGCTCATCCAACAAGGTGAGGATCTCCTCTAATTTTTTGCCAAATTTTCATTCTGATCCACTATACGATAAATTGCAATGAGTTGCTTCTGCTGCTGCTATATGATGCATTGCTATGAGCTGCTCCTGATGCTGCTATATGATGAATTACTATGAGCTGCTGCTGCTATATGATGAATTGCTATGAGCTGTTGCTGATGAATTGCCATGAGTTGTTGCTGCTGCTATATGATGAGTTGCTATAAGCTGCTCCTGCTGATGCTATATGATGAATTGCTACGAGCTGCTCCTGCTGCTGCTATATGATGACTTGCTATGAGCTGCTCCTGCTGCTGCTATATGATGAATTGCTATGAGTTGCTCCTGCTACTGCTATATGATGAATTGCTATGAGCTGGTCCTACTGCTGCTATATGATGAATTGCTATGAGCTGCTGCTGGTATATGATGAATTGCAGGCATCTACTGCTGTATGATGAGTTGCTATGAGTTGCTGCTGCTATATGATGCTTTCAGGTGGTGCTGCTATATGATAATAACCAGCCACTTGGACCATCAAATTTCAATAAATAATTGTTCTTCATTTAAATGTGGATCATGCGTTCTTCGTTTAAATTAGGCAATGAGATCTCTATGGAAAACATTGACCAAAGTAGATTGTGCCAAGTAGATGGTATCTTTGTATTTGCATTTTGAGCAAATAGTGATGGTATGTTTTCCTATCTTATTAATTACTGCACTGGATTCAATTTGTGATGTTTGCAAGTCAAATTAATTTTCATATGGGCAGCAAAATGAAAAAATATAATGCAATCTAGACATTCCACTGATCATACCAAAGATAAGCTGAAAACGCAATGAAAGGAACTGGTTGGCTTATTACATGGAGCTTATATTCACAGGTGCTTATTTTCTTAGGATAACTCATAATAACTGTCCCTGAGAAACATGGCTAATAGAACTGACATACAAATAACATGTCACGATGATTGCAATGGAGGAGTGACGTACCATAGCACACTGTATAGGCTCACCGCGGCCTCTCCTTTTTTTGTGATGTTCCATGAAATTGCCACATACATCTTGTACTTTTTCATTGTGTAACCGTATCTTCAAGTTGACACGGCTAATTTCAGACATCTCTACATAATACTACATTGCATATCCGTTGCGCATATTTAAACCACCAATTAACGATTGTGGGCGTACCATAAACTAGCCATGACTCTGTGTGCTGGACTAGCAGACACTATGAGGGAGCCTAATGTAGTGCACTGGAATTCCTACATGCAACCTATGATTTTGTGTAATGTACTTCCCCTGTTCCTAAATATATGTCTTTGTAGAGATTCCAGTATATAGATGCATTTTCGAGTGTAGATTCACTCATTTTGCTCTGTATGTAGCCTATAGTGGAATCTCTTGAAAGACATATATTTAGGAACAGAGGTATGAGGTAGTATCATGTATGACATCTACATATCTAATTTAGCAGTCAGTAGTAGAAATCATTGTCTGCACAAAGGGATTATTGGTCGAAAATCCTAGCAAAGCACGCTGGCAGGCACAGAACAATACAAGAGAGAGAGACGCACTTACAAGATCATAGCAATGCCTCAGTCCAGATCTTGGTTGGCAAGTCGTTAGATCCGTAAGAAACATCATCCTTGTAGTTTTTGCCACCGCAAAACAGTAACAAATGACCGTTAGTATATTTGAAGTACATCGGGCGGTGATGCTGGACGGGTTTAAAGGGGACAAGTACCTAGGCCGTGGAGGGTGCTTGGCATCTCTCCATACGGTGGAAATCATATTAGAAACGTCAAGGGTGATGACGTTGCGCTGGCTGTCAGGGTTCGGTAAGGAGATCTAGAACCGTCGAGTAGGGTGTTTGTGGAGCGGCTCCGGTAGGGTGGACTACGGTGTGGGTGAAGCGGATCTGTGGCCATGGACGAGGGTGTAGGTGATGCTGCTCCGGTGGGTGGGTTAAGTATGGTGTCGACGACACGGATCTCCAGTCATGGACGGGGCGTCAGAAACTGCTCTGGTGGTTGGGTTAAGGATGGTGTCGACGATGCGGATCTGCGGCCGTGGACGGGGCGTCAGAAGCTGCTCCTGTGGTTGGGTTTTGTAACGCCCTCGATGCGGCTATATCTCCCACGTGTCGAAGCACGACTTAGAGGCATAACCGCATTGAAAGCAATGTCGCAAGTGAGGTAATCTTCACACAACCCATGTAATACATAAGGGAAAGAGATACATAGTTGGCTTACAATCGCCACTTCACACAATTACATGAATAAAGCATTACATCATACAGATACAAACAAGGTCCGACTACGGAACCAAAATGAAAGAAGAACCCCAAATGCGACAAAGTCCCCGATCGGCCCCAACTGGGCTCCACTACTGATCAACTAGAACGAAACAACACAAAGGCAAGATCTTCGTCGAGCTCCTCCTTGAGCTTGGTTGCATCACCTGCTCGGTAACATAGGCTCCTGCAAACTGGTTTGGAAGTATCTGGTGAGCCACGAGGACTCAGCAATCCCATTACCATGGGTATCAAGACTAGCAAAGCTTAAAGGGTAAGGAAGGGGTAAAGTGGTGAGGTTGCAGCAGCGACTAAGCAAGTATGGTGGCTAACATACGCAAAGAAGAGCGAGAAGAGAACAAGCGGAACGGTCGTGAAGCTAGCAATGATCAAGAGGTGATCCTGAACACCTACTTACGCCGACATAACACGTAAACCGTGTTCACTTCCGGACTCCGAGAAGAGACCATCACGGCTACACACTTGGTTGATGCGCTTTATTCGGATCCGTGTCAAGTTATCTACAACCGACATTAACAAATTCCCATCTGCCACATAACCGCGGCACGGCTCTCGAAAGTTTAAACCCCGCAGGGTGTCCCAACTTAGCCCATGACAAGCTCTCGCGATCATCGAAGGAATAGACCTTCACCCAGAAGACCCGATCGGTCTCGAATCCCAGACATCAAGACATTTCGACAATCGTAAAACAAGACCAGCAAAAGCCGCCCGAATGTGCCAACAAATCCGATAGGAGCTGCACATATCTCGTTCTCGTGGCACACCGGATTGTCCAAACTTCCGTAGGCCAGCCCAGAGTTGCCCTGGTACACCGGGGTCGACGGTTTGGACCAACACTCACGACGAGCACCGCCCGGGGTAAAATAAGATGACTCTCGAGAGCGACTCCCAAGGGAAAAAGGGCTAGGTGAGGCAAATGGTAAAAGTCAATGTTGGGCCTTGCTGGACAAGTTTTATTCAAAGCGAACGTCGGGGGTCCCATAAATCACCCGACCGTGTTAGGAACGCAAAATCCAGGGAACATAACACCGGTATGACGGAAACTAGGGTGGCAAGAGTGGAACAAAACACCAGGCATAAGGCCGAGCCTTCCACCCTTTACCAAGTATATAGGTGCATTAATAATATAAGAGATATTGTGATATCCCAAAAAAAATCCTCTCCACCATGGAGAAATCGTCAACTTCACCTGCAACTAGCAACGCTATAAGAGGGGCTGAGCAAAAGCGGTAACATAGCCAAACAACGGTTTGCATAGGAAAGGTGTCAAAGGTTAGAGGTTCATGGCAATATGGGATGGCTGGACAAACAGGTAATAGGTAGCGCAGCATAGCGAAAGAACGAGGCAACTAGCATAGCAATGATAGTAGTGAGATCCAGGGTAGCGGTCATCTTGCCTGAAATCTCGCTAGGAAGAAGAACGAGTCCATGAAGAAGACAAACGGACGAAGCCGAACCAATCATAGACGAACGAATCCTCACGATCGCAACGAAACAGGAACTAACAAGAAGAAGCACACAACATGGTAAACACACCACACATGAACAAGACATGATGCACAACAAGCATGATGCATGACCAAGCTACATGCAGCTACTCATGGCAAGAGATGATGCAAACAAGAACAACACATCAAGGCAAGTTTAAATGAGGCCGGGAACAACATATAACAATTCCGGTAAGTCCTCATATGCAAATTTCGAAATTGGTCCAGAACTGAATAAACCTTATGTTCAAGTTGTTAAACAGCAAGTTAAGATGCACCACGATGAACTATACGAAATTCTCGTCAAGTTACATATAAAGTTCATTAGATTCGGAGCTACGGTCTAGAAGATATGAGCAAAACAAGTTAAGCATGGCATTGATGCAAAATGCACACAAACATCAAGCAAACACCTCAAAACATGGATGCAACATGATAATATGAAGCTACATGCAAAATCGAGCAAGTTTCATATAGAGCAGACTCAAAACGGAGCAACAGTGCAACACACACACACTATACAAGTCATAGCAACAATCTGTCCATAACAGCAACTAGGCATATTGCAAGCATCAAAATAATAAGCTACAGCACCCCAACATAATACCAAAAGGCATGGCATGAAGTACACGTAAAGCATAACAATACATGAACACTGAGCTATCTCCAGAAATCACTAGAACATGCTCAAAAACACATGGAGATATTGCAAATAATAACAGTTTCAGGTTTTAGTAGAAATAACATCAGGTTGCAATGTTTAGAGCAAGCAAACAACATGTTACAGGAACTTATCATGGCAAACGAAGGCATGGCATGAATCTACTAATAGCATATATCAAAAGACCCTTACTGACCATGAGCCAAAAAGGCACGGAAAATATGATGGCACCCATGTAAACATGGCAAGTTATATTACAGATTCATAACATTGCAGGAACAACAATAAGTAGGCATGTTCGTGAGCTTGAACCACTCACTACAGAGCAATACATGGCATGGCAAGGCAACCAACAGTAAGAACGCATGTTTATGAAGCTAAGCATGGCAATAGCAAGTTCATAGGGTGCATGGATCACTAGGAAAACACATGGGAACAAGTGAACTTAATGTAAACAGGCTGACAAACAACATTTTCAAGCAACTTTGGAGCAAGAAATGAACATGTTCCAGCAGGCTATAATTGCATCCAAGGGCATGACTGGATAGAGCATGACATGTAGTTCAAAACATGTTTATAGAGCATCTCCAGATTATGCATAGAATGATTACTAGAAGCATGTTAACATGGCATCAAAATATAACAGAATCTGTGAGGAAAACAGCAATAACAACTACCCTACTTTACAAGCTTGATACACTCAGCACACAACTCACAAAAATACAAGGTCAACACCCCTGGAAAGATGGCATGGCATAGTTCAACATTCATGTAGAGCTCATACTCATAGGATGCACACATAAATCATGGCAAAATGTTAAAACAGACAAGTTATAACAGCCAAAGAGATTAACATCAACATGCACTCTTCCAACAAAGATTTCGGGCATCAAGATGAGCTCAAATGAAAATGATGCAATGGAATGAAATGAAGTACTCGCCGAGACGAACACTTTGACATATTATACGCATCGAAAACGGAACTACGATGCGGAGATGTGATGCGATGAACATGAAGACATGATAAAATGCAGATGATGACATGGCAAAGTGCAACACGCAAGCACATGACATGGCAAAGACGGCGAATAACTGGCGGACACCTGGCGCATCGGAACCGGGGCGTTACAACACTCCACCACTACGAGAGGATCTCGTCCCGAGATCTAGGATGACACCGGAGGGAAAAGGAAGAGGAAGAGGAGAGGTAAACTAAGTTGCTTCTTTGACGAATGAGTGAAAACCATGAACCTTGAGAGGTTGAGCAAAATGAAAGGAAGAAAACAACGAAGATGAGCAAAGTTGAAAACACTCCATTAGAAAAGAGGAACAAGTGATACAACGAGAACCAAGAGGTTTAGTGATAAGATAGATATTGAAACCACTCCGGTTAAAACTAGATAGAGGAGGAATAAGATTGATATAACTTGGGCAAAGACTGATCGAAAGAAGAAGGAAAACTTGATAAGATGAAAAGCACTTGAAGAGATGACACAACACTCCGGTTAAATGGATAAGAATGAAAAGAACACGATGCTCACAATTGGAGATGATGAGTGAAGAGAGCAACATCACCATGCCTTCGGAAGGAAAAATAGAAGTTAGATCATTGGAATAAAAGAATGGAGAAGAAAATGACAACTTCTACCACAATTGAATTTGGAAAGCATCCTTGCGAAGAAGAATCGAACGGAGTTGTTGGAAAATCAACAACGAGAAGCACAAGGTTGTTGTGGGCTTATGGAAAACATCTCGAGACTATGAGGTGACAACCGGCCACTAACGAAAACCATTGATTTGATTGAGAACACCGAAGAGATGAAAAACTTCTTCCACCAAGATGATAGAGAGATAACTTGGATCATTGATAAACACCATAAATAGCAACAACCCTTACGGAAAGGCTTTAGGTGAAATATAACCCAAGATAACTCCAACAAAGGGATTGATGGATTTAATATACCTCGTTCTTGACAACATATGAATCATGAAGCACGAAGGGAATTGTCAAGAGTGACATAACACCACCTCAAAAGATAAGGTAGAAAGAATTGCACTTTGGAATGCAAGAAGAAGAATACTTGAGCTCCTCAAAACAAAACATGTGTTGGCCACCATGTTTAGTTTAGAGTATAGCTTGGCGGATCATAACTTCAAGAGAAATCTTGAAGAACAATTGAAGAATGAAAAGAATCCTTGATGAACCACCATGTAGAACCTCCATGAAGAACTCCGGTAAACAAAAGGAATTAAAAGAAAGAGAAATTGAAAACACAAGGTGAATCCTTGCAATGATTTAGCTGGATCTCCGTGATAATTTGAGCTTGGAACTCCGGGAAAAGAAAAGATGAAACACTAGAGTCGAGAATTACTTCATCATGAACAATCTCCGGAAGAAAAGAATTGAATCACCTCGAGTAAATAAGAATAAGATTTATTGTATGTTTATCCTTCACCAATTTAAATTGATGACAAGCAACGGATTTGGCATACTACTTATTCTCGTAGAAAGGATTAAGAGAGATATGGCCCAAGCTTGGGAAGGTCTTCAACGAACCACCGGTAGGATTGGAACAACAAATGAATTGAATGATAACGAAAGAGGTGAAATCTTGAACGAACCACCGTAAGAAATGAGAATGAATGTAGCAAAGGCATGATTCACCGGGAAGAATTGAAAACGAATGAAGATACTTGAAGGGATTTAGATACATGAGAACGAAGAGGTCATGAACTGATTAGAGGATATTTGAACGATGCACCGGTAAGATTTGGAGAACGAGAGCTGAAAGCTTGAATGAATAAAACTGAGATGATGGGCTTCAAAGAATGAAACTGAAAAGACTCCTAAAATGCTCCGGATGGGTGAAAAAGATTCTCACAAACGAAAACAATTATGAGAGGATGGCAACAAGCTAGCACCGTGAATCTTGAAGAGAATAGCGCAAGATTAAAGAGAAACTCTTCTTCGGTCTTCAAATGATGAGAATGACAACGAGAAACACCACCAAGAATTATTGAGGCACACCGGAAGAATCATAAGCGAAGAGGTTGAGCCAACTATGAGAAGAATTTGAAAGATCTTAGAGAAAAGCATTTGACTGATGATAACTCATTCTTACGTCAAACTTGGAGAAGAATTTAGGATAGCTCTGGGAAAATAGAAAAGTCAGGTAAGATCCAGGGAAAAGACCTGTGGGTTGGGGCCCATTCAAAAGAACACCGTTGAAAATATTTAAAAGAGATGTTGCACCGGTTGAATTAAATGACTTGAATGAGATACCAATCTCAAAAGAGCTTGAACTCATGCAGAGTGGAAACACGAATCTTCGAGATATCTTGAGCACTCCGGAATAACAAATAGCGAGAAGTAGAATGATAATGAGGTGCACCGGTATGAGAAGACATTGAAATGAGGAAAAAGGTATGATCAACAAAACTTGACTTGAATCCACCGGAGAAGAAAAGAATGACGGATGATGAACTAGTAGAACATCTTCTTGAGAACCACCGGGTAAGAACATTGACGGAAAAGAATGGAGAAGCTTCACATGAATAATTGGATACTTGATAAAGAAATCTTAGTCGTTGAGGAAAAAGGGTGGTGGGCGGAAAAACAAAGGCAACTTGGGATGAACGAAACAAACACCGTTGAGAAAACTTAGAATTTATCTTGCGATGGGGAGAATGATGGGATCATCTCGAAGAGAAGCGCCACGGTAGGAAAAGAATTAACATGACAACCTCAATGATCAAGAAGGATTAGTATTCACATAGCAATATGAGAACACCGCTTAGGAAAGGTATGGATTCAACATTTGACTTCAAGCAACTCAATACCACAAATAAAACAAAACAAAGGATTTGGCTTGCGAATAAGCCGAACAAATACATATGATAGAGATTTACCCAATCCCATATCATGCATCCGTCGGAAAGATATTCTAGGAGCTACTTGAATTCCCACCTATAAAACTCCCGAAACTTTCGGTTATGCAATCTGGTGTTGGGGATACAGGGAAGCAATATATCTCACCCAAACTAACAATACCTACATCCAAGTCAGATCCATCCACAACACATAACCAAGAAACCTTTGGAAATCGTGGTACCTCAACCTTGAAAAGCATCCGTTATACAAGTCATGGCAATACAACCATACTCACCTCAAGATCAAGGTTAGCGGGTTATCTCACCAACAACTGCATAAAAGAGATTTTCGATGTCGGCGCATTAAACTCGTATTCCAGAACTGCAACGATAAAATTATGACGACAACACCTCGTAGCTCAACTCCCCGACACCTCCACTAAAAAACCCCTCACGACGGGAGGCACCAAGACAATGTTGTCATCATAAAACCATCGGAACGATTCCAAGATACCCGCGTGTTCCTAAAAAATTTTTTTTATTGAAATTTGAGAAGAGAAGAGTCAAAACTCTACGTCAGGATACCTCAGCAGAGCGACGAAGGGACTGAGGAGTAAAAAGAATTCCTAACTCTCCGATATATATATATAATCCTAAATGACTCAAAACATTTTTCTAGACACAACTCGGCCACTAAAAACGATCAAGCAGTGGGGCTCCTAAGGTCGTTGAAGGCTCTGATACCAACTTGTAACGCCCTCGATGCGGCTATATCTCCCACGTGTCGAAGCACGACTTAGAGGCATAACCGCATTGAAAGCAATGTCGCAAGTGAGGTAATCTTCACACAACCCATGTAATACATAAGGGAAAGAGATACATAGTTGGCTTACAATCGCCACTTCACACAATTACATGAATAAAGCATTACATCATATAGATACAAACAAGGTCCGACTACGGAACCAAAATGAAAGAAGAACCCCAAATGCGACAAAGTCCTCGATCGGCCCCAACTGGGCTCCACTATCAACTAGAACGAAACAACACAAAGGCAAGATCTTCATCGAGCTCCTCCTTGAGCTTGGTTGCGCCACCGCCGGGTAACATAGGCCCTCGCAAACTGGTTTGAAGTATCCGTGAGCCACGAGGACTCAAAGAATCCCATTACCATGGGTATCAAGACTAGCAAAGCTTAAAGGGTAAGGAAGGGGTAAAGTGGTGAGGTTGCAGCAGCGACTAAGCAAGTATGGTGGCTAACATACGCAAAGAAGAGTGAGAAGAGAACAAGCGGAACGGTCGTGAAGCTAGCAATGATCAAGAGGTGATCCTGAACACCTACTTACGCCGACATAACACGTAAACCGTGTTCACTTCCGGACTCACCGAGAAGAGACCATCACGGCTACACACTCGGTTGATGCGCTTTTATTCGGATCCGTGTCAAGTTATCTACAACCGACATTAACAAATTCCCATCTGCCACATAACCGCTGCACGGCTCTCGAAAGTTTAAACCTCGCAGGGTGTCCCAACTTAGCCCATGACAAGCTCTCGCGATCATCGGCGAATAGACCTTCACCCAGAAGACCCGATCGCTCGGAATCCCAGACATCAAGACATTTCGACAATGGTAAAACAAGACCAGCAAAGCCGCCCGAATGTGCCGACAAATCCCGATAGGAGCTGCACATATCTCGCTCGTGGCACACCGGATTGTCCAAACTTCCGTAGGCCAGCCCAGAGTTGCCCCGGTACACCGGCGGCCGACGGTTTGGACCAACACTCACGACGCAATCGCCCGGGGTAAAATAAGATGACCTCGAGAGCGCGACTCCCAAGGGAAAAAGGGCTAGGTGAGGCAAATGGTAAAAGTCAATGTTGGGCCTTGCCGGACAATTTTATTCAAAGCGAACTGTCGGGGGTCCCATAAATCACCCGACCGCGTAGGAACGCAAAATCCGGGAACATAACACTGGTATGACGGAAACTAGGGTGGCAAGAGTGGAACAAAACACCAGGCATAAGGCCGAGCCTTCCACCCTTTACCAAGTATATAGGTGCATTAATAATATAAGAGATATTGTGATATCCCAACAAAAATCCTGTCCACCATGGAGAAATCGTCAACTTCACCTGCAACTAGCAACGCTATAAGAGGGGCTGAGCAAAAGTGGTAACATAGCCAAACAGAGGTTTGCATAGGAAAGGTGTCAAAGGTTAGAGGTTCATGGCAATATGGGATGGCTGGACAAACAGGTAATAGGTAGCGCAGCATAGCGAAAGAACGAGGCAACTAGCATAGCAATGATAGTAGTGAGATCCAGGGTAGCGGTCATCTTGCCTGAAATCTCGCTAGGAAGAAGAACGAGTCCATGAAGAAGACAAACGGACGAAGCCGAACCAATCATAGACGAACGAATCCTCACGATCGCAACGAAACAGGAACTAACAAGAAGAAGCACACAACACGGTAAACACACCACACATGAACAAGACATGATGCACAACAATCATGATGCATGACCAAGCTACATGCAGCTACTCATGGCAAGAGATGATGCAAACAAGAACAACACATCAAGGCAAGTTTAAATGAGGCCGGGAACAACATATAACAATTCCGGTAAGTCCTCATATGCAAATTTCGAAATTGGTCCAGAACTGAATAAACCTTATGTTCAAGTTGTTAAACAGCAAGTTAAGATGCACCACGATGAACTACACGAAATTCTAGTCAAGTTACATATAAAGTTCATTAGATTCGGAGCTACGGTCTAGAAGATATGAGCAAAACAAGTTAAGCATGGCATTGATGCAAAATGCACACAAACATCAAGCAAACACCTCAAAACATGGATGCAACATGATAATATGAAGCTACATGCAAAATCGAGCAAGTTTCATATAGAGCACACTCAAAACGGAGCAACGGTGCAACACACACACACTATACAAGTCATAGCAACAATCTGTCCATAACAGCAACTAGGCATATTGCAAGCATCAAAATAATAAGCTACAGCACCCCAACATAATACCAAAAGGCATGGGCATGAAGTACACGTAAAGCATAACAATACATGAACACTGAGCTATCTCCAGAAATCATTAGAACATGCTCAAAAACACATGGAGATATTGCAAATAATAACAGTTTCAGGTTTTAGTAGAAATAACATCAGGTTGCAATGTTTAGAGCAAGCAAACAACATGTTACAGGAACTTATCATGGCAAACGAAGGCATGGCATGAATCTACTAATAGCATATATCAAAAGACCCTTACTAACCATGAGCCAAAAAGGCACGGAAAATATGATGGCACCCATGTAAACATGGCAAGTTATATTACAGATTCATAACATGGCAGGAACAACAATAAGTAGGCATGTTCGTGAGCTTGAACCACTCACTACAGAGCAATACATGGCATGGCAAGGCAACCAACAGTAAGAAGGCATGTTTATGAAGCTAAGAATGGCAAGAGCAAGTTCATAGGGTGCATGGATCACTAGGAAAACACATGGGAACAAGTGAACTTAATGTAAACAGGCTGACAAACAACATTTTCAAGCAACTTTGGAGCAAGAAATGAACATGTTCCAGCAGGCTATAATTGCAACCAAGGGCATGAATGGATAGAGCATGACATGTAGTTCAAAACATGTTTATAGAGCATCTCCAGATTATGCATAGAATGATTACTAGAAGCATGTTAACATGGCATCAAAATATAACAGAATCTGTCAGGAAAACAGCAATAGCAACTACCCTACTTTACAAGCTTGATACACTCAGCACACAACTCACAAAAATACAAGGTCAACACCCCTGGAAAGATGGCATGGCATAGTTCAACATTCATGTAGAGCTCATACTCATAGGATGCACACATAAATCATGGCAAAAATGTTAAAACAAAGAAGTTATAACAGCCAAAGAGATTAACATCAACATGCACTCTTCCAACAGCATTTCGGGCATCAAGATGAGCTCAAATGAAAATGATGCAATGGAATGAAATGAAGTACTCGTCGAGACGAACAATTTGACATATTATACGCACGAAACGGAACTACAGATGCGGAGATGTGATGCGATGAACATGAAGACATGATAAAATGCAGATGATGACATGGCAAAGTGCAACACGCAAGCACATGACATGGCAAAGACGGCGAATAACTGGCGGACACCTGGCGCATCGGAACCGGGGCGTTACAGTTTTAGGATGGTGTCGATGATGCGGATCTGCGGCCATGGACGGGGCGTCAGAAGTTGCTCTAGTATGTTGGATGAGGGTGCGAGGAAGCGGATCTGAGGCCGTGGACTTGTGAGTTGGCAAAGTGGCCCTGGTAGGGTTGAGAATGGTATAGGCGAAGCTACTCCAGTAGGTTTGACGATGGTGTCGGCGAAGCGGCTCCGGTAGGGTTGAGGAAGTTGTCGGCGAAGAGGATTAGAGGCCGTCGACGAGGGCGTCGGTGGGGTGGTTTCGGGGGGTGTGGACGAAGCGTCTCCGGCGGGGAGTACGAATGAGCCGCTGCAGATGCGCGAAGGTTGACGAGAGTACCGGCGAAGCAGATCCGGCGCCGTGGACAAGGCCGACACTGAATGGACTGTGGTAAAGTGGTGGATGAGCGCTCTACTTGTTTCTAGGGGAGGTGGGAGGGGTAGATGAGGCTGCAGAAGGAGATCAGGCGAGGTGGACGCCGCTGGCAATGAGTGGGCTATGGTACGCTGGTGGATGAGCAGTCTAGGGTTTCGAGAGGGGAGGGGAGAAATGGCGATGAAGTACGGACGGCGTGATGTAAGATGCTCTGGTGCTGTTTAGTTAGTCGTTTTTGCGGGAGGGGGAGAGGAAATGGGGGTTCCGTGTAGTGGGAGGAACCAAAAGTTATCAAAGCAGCCCCGACCTATCATGTAGATGAGGGCAGTATTGTAACTGTTGGTCTCCGTGCACCAAGGACAAAACGGGGATATTGCATGCTAAAGACTAAGGTGGCGGAAATTTTAGAAGGAGGCGGGAGATTTTTCCGCCCACGGGATCGTTCATATCAAGTTTCAACTAACTTTGGACCGTGCTTGCGGGAAGGTCATGCTAGACTGTGTACACGGGGCACGCGTCAGCAGTTAATAACTTGTGTGAAGTCCACCCCAGAAAAAAAGACAATAACTCGGGATGATGCGCCGATAACTTGGACGTTCACACGGGCGCGGCCAATCGTACGGGTGTAGTGGCGCATTCACAAAACAAGGGATCAAGCGCTCAGCCTATGTATTTCTCGTGTAAATAAATAATTTAGTGTCATTGGTTATTTACTTTAAACATAATGCATTGACGTGTTAGTGTAGAGGCGCACAAAAAGAAATGGATATTGTAGTCCTCTACTTAAAAGTGTTACCTCATATGATTACATAGACTCCATTTCATAAATTATGCATTGCTGAATTCATATATGAATATTACATATATTACTTCAAAATAGAAACTTAAATCATCCAAGACTAATGAATTTGAATGCAAGAGTAACAATGGTGCATGTACATGATAGCTACATTGGTTGTTTGAAGAAACATCACTGTAACTTTGGCATGCACAACTAAAAAGGTTTATTTAAATAGAAAAAATGTGATATGTGAGTGTCCAATCTTTATAGCGTTGAATCGATATTGTACCTTTGGCCACGATACGAAGTAGATATTGACTTATGTTCAAGCGATGCACGTCCACGATCACTAGATAGTGATACGTGAATGAATTGTGCAATCTCTCTCACACGCAAACATATCTCATTTCCCTGTGGGCATCGGAATCACACACGCACACTTCGTGTATTTCTCTCCCTCCGTCAAGGCTAAATTCGTCTTTCTACCCCATCCTACAAGTCTCTCACACAGAAAGACACATGCTCTCTCTGTCTAACACGCTCACCCCTTTAATTCCGCCCACCCACAGCCACTAATGTCTCAAAATATAATAATGTCTCTCACACATATGCCTAAGGTTAACTCGAGTTCCGGAACCATATGAATACATACAATGGGATTCCAGCAGAGCACCTTTTGTTTTGAGATCTCTCTCTCTCTCTCTCACACACACACACACACACACATACACACACACACACACGCGCGCGCGCGCACACATTGTTTCTCGCTTCATTTTTTCTGGCACTTGCATGCACACACACCGTTTGTTTATCTTCGTGATGCTTCAAGTATGCCTCGCACAAATGCTATCTACCTATCCCTTAATATAGCTAGATATGTGTCACACAAACTCCTTCTCCCTACTAGCAAGATGCCCATGCATTGCACGGAACATCAGGATGCATTTGTATGAGTAGTTTATCCTGTGGGAGAAAAGGATGAACGAGGGAATGCCTTATTTGCAAATGCGGAGAGGGGTGTGGGTATCGTTTTGCAAAATTGCCATAGTTTCCTTCCTATCCGTCGAATATAAATCGGATGGCCTATATTGTAGGATGGCAGGAACACCATCATCACCAACTCTGTTTTTTATAAGAGTGGAGATATGTGAGTGTCACTGCCCCCCCCCCCCACACACACCCACACACCCACACTTCCCAACACCGAAGGAGTGGGGTGACACCTCGATCTTGATACTAATCTATTGACTGGCTTCTCTGTCAAACATACACACACAAACACACACACACTACCCGGCACCGAAGGAGTAGGGTGGCACATCGATCTTGATAATAATCTATCTACTCCACTTTCAAACACACACACACACACACACACACACTCGCTAGTTGTGCCTCTGTGCCTACCGCGCACACTCTCGATACATCTTTCTCTCCCTCCCTCCCCCCCCCCAACAATGACAGCAGAAGGGTGACAACTCGATCTGATCATAACCTGTCAATTGGTTTCTCTCTCAAACATTGTGTCTCGGTGCCTCGCTCGGTAGCCCCCTCGATATGTAGACTTCTCGCGCGCGCACAGCTGTAGTGACGATGACGCTGAACCCAGTGTGCCTTGTTTTTACTGGCCTCATGTGTTAGTTTTCACCCTGTTTTCTGTTAATTAACAAGGCAACCTTTTCTTTGTTACTACTAGTGAATCTGAAATCATTCGGGGCAGAGATAAAATATATCACTTCAACCCAATTATCGCATCAACTATTCTAAAAGAAACTATCTAGTTGCCCGTGAATTGCACGGAACATCAAGATGCATTTGGATGAGTAGTTTATCTTGTGAGAGAAAAGGCTGAATGAGGGAAGGCCTTAATTGTGAACGTGGAGAGGTGTGTGGGTACATTTTGGCAAAATTGCCATAGTTTCTTTCCTATCCGTTAGATATAAATCCGACGTGGGACTGGATTGGGGGCCTGCTAACGACGTACCGACATTGCAGAGCCGCATTCAGGAGCTTCTTGAGAGGGACATCAGTCTTGTCAGCATAATTCAGGTAATGCTAATCCGACGGATCTTGCCGTGCAAACGTCGGCCTCTCCGGATGTGGGAGTTCAACCCGGAAGGTCCGCGAACTATTCAGCACTTCTTCGACATGACGCTCGAAGGGATGTGTAAGTTATTCTTCGGACCACAACTAAAGTGTCCGGACATCACCGAGGATGCAGGCCTGAGCTGCAATCGCCCGGATACCCAAGAAAGTCACCTAGAAACCGAACACTTCGTTATATTTATCATAACATTATTCTGAAAACCATCCGCGGCCAAGATTGGCTCAGCAAGGCGGAGAGAATCAGGTGTCCGGCACCGCTTCCCGATGGCTCGCCTAGTCCTGCCATAGCCAAGATGCTTAGTCGTGTGCTAAGTCAAGTGCCTTTGGGGAAAGACGAAGGGAAGAATAGAGAAGCAGAGCTTCACACATTGCACATCCAAACCGGGGGAATTACTATCTCCATGAAGGAGGATAGTCGGGGAGGGGAATCTACGGTCTCCTCCACCCGCGGGAAGAAGAGGGCCGCATCCGAAGACTCGGAGACGGAGGTGCCTAGAAAAGGGAAGAAAACTTCACCAGGGGGCCCTGCCCCGGAGGGCGTCCTCACCGCGCCATGCCCGCAAACGGGCCACCCTCACCGAGCGGTAAGTTAATCAGAATACAAAGCTACCGCTTCCTCCTCCAAGAACAATAACCAGATCCATTCTTTGTAGTCCGCTAGCAGCTCTTCTCGCCGAGTTCGCTCTCGGGGATCTTCTTCGAGATGATGGAGAGTGAAACCCCACCGCCTCCCGCCTCATGGGGCAAAGCGACCCTGTGGTGTCGCCACGAGGAGTCCAGATTTGCCGAGGCCGGTTAATACTTCGCTGCCTCGAGCCCGAGCGCTCGGCTCCCACGGGGCAATAAGAAGGGTCCGCATAGTCCAAATGACCGCCGGACACGCTGACGAGCCTTCTGGAGCGAGCTGCTCTCTCGGAGGATCACTGTTCATTAATGGGCACGGTGCTTGAGAAGATTTCATCTGCCACGAGCGGGTTGAATGAAGCTTTTACGAGCCTGCTCAAAGGCTTTGAGGTACATAATGAAATATGTAATTTTATTGGTTGTACCGCACACGGTAGGTGTTCTCCGTATAGATAGTAGCCCCTGAGACTCTGGTTGCCAGCCCTAGGCGACAAACAGAGGATCACACTCTTAAGTAATGATCGCACTGCATTCATGCGCAGCTGGCTAAGGGTCCAGCGGCAGACCAGACCGCTGAAGTCGCTGAACTAAGGCGACAGATTGAAATTGTGGACGCCGACATCACGCTTGTGAACGAGCGGCTTAACGAGTCACAAAGAGTGTGTTCTACTTTCCTTGTTTTTAGAGGAAATATTAAGAGGAGCATAAAGTTAATGTGATATGCTACGACTGCAGGCGGAGCTGCTGCCGTGGAGGCCCTGAGGGCGGAGCTTTCCCTAGCCAAGGAGCAAGCCCGGGCTAGCAATGCGGCTGCCCTATAGGCGGCCGAAGAGTTGAGAGCCGAACAGGCTGCTCATCATCGAATCGAAGATAAAATAGCAGAGATGGCAGTGGAGCTGAAAAACGCCACCGGCCAGTATGAGCTCCTTGAAAAGGAGAGTCAGGTGAAGTTGGCTGACCTGAAGAAGGCCCTTGATGCGTCCAAGGAGACGCGTTCCGAAATTAGGGATGCGCGGGAGGAGCTTCAACAGGCCGGGGAAATCGCGGCTGGAAGTCCCTATTGTTGCGGATGAAGTTCTTAGATCCAAAGTACGCTCCTCTGGATCGGTGGTGGAGCCCTGTAGATGCGTATGCAGATTTGGCAAAGAGTACGGCTGATGTGGCCAAGTTTTTCGAGGATCAAAAAGATAGTGAAGTGGAAAGGATGTTCTGGTCGCAATTCAGTGCTCCAACGTACCCATTGCCATTGAGTGAAAGGATGGCCGTTGTGGCCGAGCTCCATAGGTTGTCCGGTCTTGCAATGAGGTCTGTAATAGACCATCTATGGCCGAAGGGGCCGAAGCCAGACAGTTATTTTGGTTTAGTGCAACAATTCCTTGGTGCGGTATCACGAATCGATACCATGAAGAGGTCGGCGTGCATAGAGGGTGCGCGGATGGCTCTTGCCCATGTTAAAACATATTGGGCAGATATGGAGGCCACCATCATTGCAACCTAGAATCTGGCGGGAAGCCAGGATCCAGCCAAGCACTACTTCGAGCAGGTAACAGAAGGTGGTCGTTTAATAGAGGCTCAGTGCTCGAAGAGTGTCATGTTCGAGTGACAAATCTTTCTGTTGTAAAAATGATTGTATTTTAATTATAGAGGCTATGCTTATACTTTCGTCCGAAAGTGTTATTGTGCCTCATGTGCGGCCGTTTGATGTATATATAACCTAAAAGTTAGCAGTCATTGGCTTCATCCCCCACGCATACAATGCAGGGGTGTTCGCAAAAATATGTGTAATCACACTTGATCCAACGTCTTGGTCCATTAAAGAGGTGATCGCATGTCGAACTGGCAACCGGACTATATAGCTTTAACAATTTCACTTAGCCATAGGAGTTTGATGGTGGGGTTACTATGTAGCCCCTCGTACCTTCGCGTGCATCCGGATACAGGCGCGTGTCTACATGACCGGGGAACGGCCCTTTGTTAATGCGGAGGAATCCTAAAGATTCTGATGAGTCCTCGAGTGGTTGACCAGTCTCTCGCTATATCATGACAGTGAGTTTTCGGCTTTCTCTACTGAGGTGCTCATCCGAAATAACCAGGGCACAATCGCAGTAGTTCTCCTTTGGCCACGTTAGCCGATAGAAACGAAACGTAAGGCAGCAAACCCAGGAGCCGGGCAAACCCAACATTTGACCAAAAACATGATTCGGAGCTGATGCATATAAGGCCAAACTCGTGACGCCGAACACTCCTGAGGGTATTCGGACTTTATAACATATACTGGGCTGAGTAGCGCCCTTGATTATGAACCCTGTATTTCCAGGTACGTGCGGTAGTCTGTCGTGGCGAAATGCCAATCACGCCAGTATCCCCTGTGGATGTATAGAATACCCATGGGAAGTCAAGCAACAAGAGACAATAAAGAAGGTTTACACAGGGGCTTAATCTAAAGAGAAACCTTTGAGCGGGGCCCTGCTGCACATCTGCGCCTTTGTCTCATGCAGCCGCTTCCTAGCAGGGGTGTCGCATTTAATGGTGTCTCAGAAGAGGAAAACTCATGTAAAAGAGTACGGCGTAATCGTGCGAAGAGTTGATTATTATCAATGGATAGTAGGGGTGTAAGACATTGGCCTATTAGTAAGGTCAAGCAAAGTGGTGGGCTTTATTGCATGTTTGCAGCCCCTGATTCCCTCTATGGGGTTACATGTATAGCACCCAGCTCAGATTTGTCTGGGCTGTTACCGAGGGTGGTGTGCCGGACTCTTCTAACTGTGTCTGTGGTCTTAGCGACCGATCATGTGTTCTAATGGGAGAGGCCGCTTAGTGTCTGGCTGCTAGAGCCACCGGATACTCTTCCGCGCGTAAGGAACGCTCTGTATTTCCGCTGATGGTGATGACGCCACATGGACCGAGCATCTTGAGTTTAAGGTAGGCATAGTGCGGTACTGCATTAAAGCGAGCGAAGGCTGTTCTTTCGAGCAATGCATGATAGCCACTTCGGATGGGAGCGATTGCGAAGAGTAATTCTTTGCTTCTAAAGTTGTCTGGAAAACCAAATGTCACCTCTAATACGAGGGAGCCCCTGCAGCGGGGCTCAACGCCTGGTATCACCCCTTTAAAGGTGGTGTTACTTTGGCTGATTCTGGATGGGTCTATCCCCATCCTGCAGATAGTGTCCTGATATATTAGATTGAGACTACTATCGCCGTCCATGAGGACACGAGTGAGATGGTATCCGTCGATTATTGGGTCGAGCACCAAGGCAGCCGATCCTCCATGGCGCATACCAGTCGGGTGGTCCTTGTGATCAAAGGTGATCGGGCAAGCCGACCAGGGGTTTAGTTTGGGGGCGACGGGATCTACAGCGTATGCGTCTCTGAGCGCGCGTTTGTGCCTTCTCTTTGGTATGTGAGTCGCGTAGATCATGTTTACTGTTTTTACCTCTAGTGGGAATTTTTTCTGTCCCCCAGTGTTCGGCTGGCGAGGCTCATCCTCGTCTTCACTTGGTGTTTCCCTTCCCTTGTGTTCGGCATTTAATTTTCCGGCCTGCTTAAAGACCCAGCATTCTCTGTGAGTGTGTTTCACAAGGTTTTTGGGGGTGCCATGAATTTGGCATAGTCTGTCCAGGACTTTGTTTAGGCCGGACGGTCCCTCTTTTGCTGCCTTTAAATGGCTTCTTTTGTTGACCGGGTCGAGAGCCCCTGAATCCAGCGTCGACCGCCGTGTTGTCCAGACTTTCTTCCTTGTTTCGACGCTTGTTTTTATTGTGCCTTGGCTTCCCGTTGCCATCCCTGATTTTGGATGTGCCCGGGTCGCTGGTGCTTCTGCGGGCCAACCAGCTGTCTTCACCCGCGCAGAAGCGGGTCATAAGGCTTGTTAAGGCTGCCATTGTCCTCGACTTTTCTTGGCTGAGGTGTCTAGCGAGCCACTGCCCTTGACATCAGGCTTGAAGGCCGCTAGGGCTTCGGCATCCGGACAATCGACAATTTGATTCTTCTTAGTGAGGAATCTATTCCAAAGCTCGCGGGAAGACTCTCCGGGCTGTTGTATTATGTGACTTAAATCGTCAGCGTCCGGAGGTCGGACATAGGTCCCTTGAAAGTTAGCCCTGAAAGCGTCCTCAAGTTTCTCCCAACTTCCGATCGAATTTTTGGGGAGGCTTTTCAACCAGTGTCGAGCTGGTCCCTTCAACTTGAGGGGATGGTATTTGATGGCGTGGAGGTCGTCCCCACGAGCCATGTGGATATGAAGTATAAAATCCTCAATCCAGACCCCGGGGTCCATCGTTCCGTCGTATGCCTCTATGTTCACGGGTTTGAATCCCTGTGGAAATTCGTGATCCAGTACCTATTCGGTGAAGCACAGAGGGTGCACAGCCCCTTTGTATCTGGACATGTTGTGGCATATTGTCCACCGTTGTTGTGTCCGGCGTTGATTCCAAACTGGTATTTGATCAGTCTGATCATTTTGGTGACCATAATCCTGCACCGGAGCATGTCCTCTAGATCCATAGATGGACCTGGTCGCGCCGGCCTTTTTGTCTAGGAGCTCACATAAATCGTGTGTGGCGTCAGTAGCTGCTCTATTGCGATCATGGAGTGGTTGGTCCAGCCTATTGGCCGTATTGTTCTTTGGCGGAATGGCCTCATCGTCGAATTCTGGCAGCAGCTTGCGCTTTGGGTAGCTCTTCGTGTGGCGATCATCGCCATATCTTTCTTCAGTGTCTAGCACTTTATTCCATCTGCGATTGAGCGTTTCCTGCATGGCCTTAAGCCTTTGCTTCTGCTTCTTTAGGCTTATCGCAGTGTCCATAAGCCTTCTGTGCTCTTCTCCCGAGGCAGGTTGATGAGTTTGGCCCCCGGGAGCACTGTGATCGGGCGTCTGCTCCGGACTGTGTTCGGCGTGACCTGGCTCTTCATGTTCCATCGCTGGGTCCATATGGTCGTTGTTGCCTTTGGAGTTGACTGGGGTGTCAATTTTTCTAGCGCTGTTATCGCTATTTTTACTGTGGTTGGACTTAGAGCAGCGTCTGTGCCGTCGTTTTGGCTTTTGTCCGGGGGTTTTATCCTCCATTGTGTCCTTTTTTGCCGCCACTGTCCTCCTTAGGCGTGTCCACCATATATATATATATATCATATGATGAGGTGGTCGTCCAGCGCCCCATGGGCGGTGGTTCCAAGTCGTCCCATGCGCTGACGTCCATACCGTCGGTGTCGTCGGAGTCGAAGTCAAACATGTTTGTTACGTCATCGACAGTGGCTATGAAGTGGGTGGTGGGTGGGCAACTAATTTCTTCGTTGCCTGCTTCCCACTCGAGCTGGACATAGTTAGGCCAAGAGTCTCCTGATAAAGAGAGAGACTTTAATGAATTCAACATGTCGTCAAAAGGCGAGTAATGGAGGATATCCGTAGCGGTGAACTCCATTACCGGAGCCCAACCAGATTCGGCGGGCTCGTGGGTGCGCGGTCTAGAACCTACAGCCGGATACAAGTCCGGGGGTCTAGTGACACAGACTTCCTTGGGGATGGAGTCCGTGTTCGGCTCTACCGCCGATGAGAATGTGGCCTCCGGGGCGGGGTCCATACACCCATCCTCGGACGACGCGATCTGCCCCGGATTTAGGTCCGGAGCTCTTGCAGGTGCGACATCCCGAGTATTGTCAATAGCAGGTCTAAGCCGTGCTTGTCATGACTGTTCGGTGCTCCTGGCGTAGGCCCGAATCTGTCGAAGATCAAGTCTCCGCAGATATCGGCCATATAGTTCAAGTTTCCAACCTCGACCGATGGCTGGGGCGAGCTGCCGATTCGCTTCCAGATGGCTGCTTAATTGGCTCGCAGCGGCGGTCACCGAACACGAAGATCTGTCCGGGGAGAAAAGTCTCACCCTGGACCGCGTTGTTGTTGATGATTGATGTAGCCATCGAGCCTTGCAGCGACGACACAGAGGAACTTTCAATGAAAGCACCAATGTCAGTGTCAAAACCGGAGGATCTCGGGTAGGGGGTCCCGAACTGTGCGTCTAAGGCTAATGGTAACAGAAGGCAGGGGACACGATGTTTTACCCAGGTTCGGGCCCTCTCAATGGAGGTAATACCATACTTCCTGCTTGATTGATCTTGATGATATGAGTATTACAAGAGTAGATCTATTACGAGATCGTAGAGGCTAAACCCTAGAAGCTAGCCTATGATTCTGATTGTCCTTGTCCTACGGACTAAACCCTCCGGTTTATATAGACACCGGAGGAGGCTAGGGTTACACAGAGTTGGTTACAAAGAATAAGATCTAACATCCGTATCGCTAAGCTTGTCTTCCACGCAAAGGAGAGTCCCATCCGGACACGGGACGAAGTCTTGAGTCTTGTATCTTCACGGCAACAACAGTCCGCCAAAGTATACAATCCGCCTCCTAATACCCCTTATCCAGACTCCTCGGTGGGCTTCTTCCTCTCTTCGTCCTTTAGATCCTTATCTCGTCCCAGGACTATGGTGTACTCAACATCTAGCCCAGCGACCCACTCATCATCTGAGTTTTCAAACATGCGTCTGAAGCGAGAAAGGCACCCTTTCACCCTCGCGGAAGAACGGGTGTAGATGACGTCGAACTCATCGCCGGTGATGGTTCTAACCTTGTACTCACCACCGATCATGGAGATTTGGGACGCCATGGATTTGGGAGCAGGGTTAGAATTAGTGGAACTGCCGTAATGTGAAAGGATGTGACGACTAGGAGCGAACTGTCGTAGTATTAAAGGACGTGTGGGAACGAGTAGGAGCAAACTGCCAGCGTGCGAATGGCAGGGTAGTGGCTTTCCATTCTCCAATGATACGGGCTTCCGAGAGCCCTTGGATCTGAGATCGAATGGTTGCATGGCGTGATTCTAGACCTATGGGTGAATATCCTATCCTGGAGGGTAATTCTGCAAATTTTTAGCAACTTAGTATGCGATCGCTTGATATCAGATCCAAGGCTGCCAAGAGCTCGATCATGGTCGCGCTTACCACGACATCGCTATGCCGCCAAGCAATGTGTCCTTGGAGATTTAACACGGTGCTAGGGCTATCCGATGTTGGCATGTCATACATAGTCATCACTTAGTCACCCATACTACAACAATGTTATCTATAAGGTTGGCTATAAGTGTATTTTTTTACTTCTCTCTATCTTTTTTTTCAGATTTTCCGTCTCATATATAAGAACGTTTTTGACACTAGTGTAGTGCCAAAAACGTTCTTATATTATGGGACACAGGAAGTACTAGTATTTATTGCATTTGCCAAGGAGTGACCTCTTCCAATGAAATGTTGTGGTTATTAGTTTTTTGTTGCTAAGTTTGCTTCGTTTAATTAGCTATAGACTCAAAATTGTCTTTTCACCTAGGTACACGCGCTAAGCACCATTTCTTACTTGGGTCACCAAACTAGTCTCTATCTTCTTGATTAACTTGCCACATCAGACTTTATGCCTATGTGGCAAGCTTAGCACCTATAGGAGCAAGTAAGTACAATACTACGATTTACATGGCATTTTTGCATATGTGGAGGAAAGAGAGGCAAGGAAAAAGTGGAGAAGTGGGCTCTCATGCAAGAGCCAGCCTCAACTACATGGTGGGGCATTGGGAGAGGCACCTGTATGGAGGTGGTCAGGAATCGGGAGACTCACGCCGGTCGTAGCGCCGCAGTTAATATGATAATGGCAAGTCAAATCACGGGGGCCCACCTGTCCAGCAGTAACTCGCTGTCAAATCACTTAGCCCTACGTTTGTAGTAGCCTAGTCCCTCATCTTATCGCGTCTCTGTCGAATTGACTAGGTGGAACTGCCCCGCCTACCGCACAGGAAAAGCCCGCGCAGTATACTCCCTCCGTCTAGGTGACCAAGGTGGAGAGGAAAACGAGAGAACTTAATGTTTATTTGCTAAGGCTGGTTGTAATGGTAGTATCATAGCTATATCATGCATGCCAACTAGTAAATTTTGATGAGGTGTCATAGAATTAAATGAAGAAAGAAAGAGAGTTGAGTACTATGTGTCATACATGGCAATAAATAAAGTACTACATGATACTAATATATGATAGTAAGTATTATTAATACAGTTTTGCTAGAACTCATCTAGATGAGATATAATTTGGTCTCATTCATCTTTTATAGCCATTGGATGTGATGCTATAAGATGTGTGTGTGCTGACATGGGTTGTATTTGTTCTTGTTTTTAAAGTGAATGAGACCAAATTATATCTCATCTAGATGAATTCTAGGTACTCCCTTATTAATATCATTGTGTGCAACGAACTGACCACTGCATGTCATGTTTGATAGTCTCAAGTCATTAAAAGCATACAAGCCCCACATATCCTATTGGTTGATTCCTCTATTTATGTCAAAAAATAAGAAACAACGTGAGAGTTAATGCACCACGCCTATGTGTTTACTATTTGGTTTTCGTAAGATGACTTAATACTCACCTAGACGGAGGGAGTATTCGATTTGACAGCGGGCGGCGCAGTTCCTGATACAGCTTTAATGCAGATGAGGGAGGGAGTAGCAGTTCCCGAAATGTTGAACGGCCAATGCATCCTCCTTCAATTAATGCATGAGGGAAGTAATGGGAGGAGGTCCGGGAAAAGAGGCTGCACGATGTGAATGCAACGTAGTTTGCCCTCATTGCCCTCATATAAAGGTGCCCCTCCATTCCAATGCATCTACCACATCGTACGCACCTAAGCATTTGCCTAAGCACCTACACTAAGCGCAAAAGAGCTCACTCCAGACCCATGGCGACAATGCGCGTGAGCGGCCAACGGCTGTGCCAGATGGTCCACGACACCGGCCTGTGGCATGGCGCTGAGGATCATCTCCAGACGGTGTTGGTAACCGACTCGTGGATGGCCGCCGTCGACGCCAACTACGACTCTCAGTTGGACCAGATGATCGTTGCCACCAGCAACAAGTTCACTGTCCTCAAGAAGCTCGCGGACGACATGGCCGTACTCCTCTAGCCCGCGTGCCCGGGCTCCTCATTGCCTGCCACCCTAATTGGCCTCCATGGTTGGAACCTCTCTCAAGCACTGGTGGCCCTGCGACTGCCCACGACGCCACGAAGAATGTCCACGTGGAGGTCGCGCTCGCCGCGAGGCACCTCGCCCTGCAAGAATTCGTCGACCTACACATCCACGTGTATGAGCAAATCGTGTAAATAGGTATCTACATGGCCAGTGAGGACGCGACGATGTTGGCCTTCCTCAAGTGGTTGGAAGCCTTGGATGCCTTTGCTAAGAAGCACCTGGACCTCACCACAAAAGCCGCCGCTCCTTAGCTGCCGGTCGGTGGCCCGACACACTAAGTTGAGGAGGAGGAGGTCGTACGTTCATGGATCCATCTTTCTTCTTGCATTCTGTAACCACCACTGCGATCGCATCATCGTGGCCTTAATTCTTATTGTGATGTTGCATTCTCGTTCTAGTCAATACCGACATGTGCGATCCCTTTGCTTAATTATATGCATCACTGTAACTAGTACTCCATCCGTCAATTTATAAGTTGTGCTTACCTTTTACATCAACTTCGTGCAACGCACGAGCATCTTGCTAGAAACACTAGAATATGTCTATATAATCCGTATGTGATAGTCCATTTGAAATCTCTAAACAGACAAATATTTAGGTACGGAGGGAGTAATATATTACGAGCATATCAAAACAAGAGTGATTTCTTTCAAGTTTGTGAACAAGTACTACTATTCTACTACTTTGGATCCGTCGCAACGCACGGGCACGTTGCTAGTAAAAGGAAAAGGCCTGCAGTGTTCGTGTCGTACCCCCACACGCCCGGGAATCGGGAGTACTCCACGGCCCGTCCGGCACGACACATAGCTTAGGGAAGGCGTGTTGCCTAGCATTTTCACTTTCGTGTGGGACCGGCGTTGAGCAAACCGACTATTGGCAAACCGCACCCCGCCCGCCGCCAGATTAGAAAACAGAAATGAGGGGAAGATCTAGCTGTAGCACGGAAGCCAAGAAATTTGGTGTCAGATGGGGCTCGTTGATAGAGTAGGAGCATTCCGTACTAGTACTACCCCTACTAGTACCAAGTTTGTAGTCCTAATACTATATTACTAGTACTACCACTATATAACTAGAAAGTACGTGCATGGCACAACATCTTAGGAACATAAAATGGGAAGATCTTGTTTTGGGTGATTTATCTTTTTTCAATCAACGTAGTATGAATAATATGATGTGGGGGGCACCCATGAAGCTTATGTGGCTTGGTTGCATGGCTACGAAAGGTTAGAGAAAAATAAATAGATAATGTGTTTAGAGTGCACTCCACTAAATAGATATACTTTGGATCCATTGCAACGGACCGACACATCTATATCTATACCCCCTCTATAGTGTGTGAAAAACTTTGAAACTTGGTCGTTGGATGAAGCCAATCCGACGGTACAAAGATGGCAAATTCGAGCACTACTGGCCGTTAAATATCATCCACCAAATTCTGCAACATGTATAATCTAGAAGACTCCATGGTTGAACTTAATGCATGACTAACTTTGCCACAACTAAGCTTAGGCAAAGTTATTAGTTCTTCAAAATGAGAGCCACAAGTTGGCAAGCCTAAGGGAATCTTGTCACATTTTTTGTGTGTATGTCATGTGGGGCCTTAGTTTGGCTTGCCTAAGGTGTGGCTTGAACCAAACACTCACCTAAGTTAGTCAAACTTGCCTAACCTTATGTGTGTCAATCTTTGGCAATCTTAGTGGCTGTTTGGTTCCTAGCCACACCTTGCCACACCTAACCTTAGGCAAATTTGACCAAGTTAGGTAGGTGTTTGGTTCTAGCCACACCTAAGGCAAATATTTTTTTATGAGGAGTGAGCCCCATATGTCATAGACACAAAGCTGTTTGGTTCTAGGCCTAGCATTGCCACACTTTGCCACACATTTTTGCCAAGCTTGCCTAAGGTTAGTTCATCAAAATGAGAGCCACAAGTTGGCAAGCCTAAGGGAATCTTGCCACATTTTTTATGTGTATGCCATGTGGGGCCCAAGTGTGGCTTGCCTAAGATGTGGCTTGAACCAAACACTAACCTAAGTTGGTCAAACTTGCCTCACTTTAGGTTTGGCAATCTTTGGCAAAGTTAGTCACAAACCAAACAGGCCCAGTTATTGTGTGGCAAGATTCCCTTAGGCAAGCCATAGTGTGGCTAACAAAGGGTCTATTTAGTTCATGACTAACTTTGCCACAACTAAGCTTAGGCAAATTACGGCTGCCTCAAAAAGTGTGGCTAACAAAATGGCCACCACAAGTGTGGCAAGATTTGGCAAGAAGTTGAGTCTATGACATGTGGACCATGTAACTAGAAAATTATGGCAAGCCACAAGTGTGACCATGAACCAAACACATGCCTAAGATATTATGGCATGCCTAAGCTTAGGCCTGGCAACCTTAGGGTGCAAACCAAACAGGCCCAAAGCAACTCAACTAAGGCAAGTGTGGCAAAAATCATGTGGCAATATATGGCAAAGATAGTCACAATTCAAATAGCCCTACTAACCAAACAGCCCCTAACCTTAGGCAAGTTTGGCAACATTGTATGATAAAGTGTGGCATTCCTAGGCCTAAAACCAAACAACCCCTGTGTCTGCCACAAAAAATGTGGCTAACAAAATGGGCACCACAAGTGTGGCAAGATTTGGCAAGAAGTTGAGTCTATGACATGTGGACCATGTAGCTAGAAAAGTGTGGCAAGCCACAAGTGTTGCAATCAACCAAACACATGCCTAAGACATTGTGTCACGCCTAAGCTTAGGCGTGGCAACCTTAGGCTGCAAACCAGACATCTATATATCTATAGCCCTATATAGTGTGTGAATAACTTTGAAAGTTAGTCATTGGATGAAGCCAATCCGACGGTACAAAGATGGCAAATCCGAGCACTACTTGCCGTTGGATATGATCTATGTTCCACCAGATTTTGCCACATGTAGAATCTAGAAAACTCCACATGTAGAAGCATAATGCACAAACCACCAGAATGTCATGCGTGCAATGCATGTGTACCTTACTAGTACTAGTTGGTAGTAGTAAGAAACAAATTCCAGTTTTGGCACGAGCTCGCACTGCGGGAGCACCACAAGGCCTGCCGTAGGAGTTACATTTCCCTCTCGAGGCCCACGGGACCGAACTTCAATGGCTTAGTGCCCGGCCTATGAGTCAATGACATGTCGACCTTAAATGCGGGTGGCTCACATGCCATTCTCATGGTGGTGGCATGGTTCGCGACTCACTTTTTCGAGATGAACCGGCCGGTGGTGGCGTGGCCGTGGCGAGGGTGCCACAACTAGGTGTCGGGGCGTTACGAGGCATAGATGGCCACACCTGCGGGTACTACTTGTAGTACAGAAGTACTCCAGCTGAGGATTGATGCCCGGGACGAAAAGTGTCACGGCCGCTGGATAAAAATTCGATGGTGCGGGAGTACGGATCGGAGCACAGCAGCGGAGCAGGCAAACCGCGTCCAATCGGGTGAGGATCCCCTGACCTGAACAATCCTACCATTCTGTCACTGACATGTGGGACCCACTAGCATGGGTCCCACCTGTCAGCGAAGGAAAGGCAGGGCAAGGCAGTGATAGCCACATCAAAGGATCCATGTCCACGTCAGGGGACGTCGTGCCGTGGGTTGGAGCGGCGTCGTGGGAATCGCGTGTGGGTGTGGCAGTGGTAGAAACAAGAAACGTGATGGTCGCCATGGTTCAACTTCCATGAACAAGCTGTCATGTCTGCTGACACATGTATATCAAAACTAGAGTGTTTATATTTCAAGCACAACAAGTATTATTCTACTACTTTGGATCCATTGCAACGCACGGGCCAGCACATTGGTAGTAGTAGTGTCTATCTCTATCTCTAGAGGCCTTCCCTCGTTCATCCTTTTCTCTCACAAGATAAACTACTCATACAAATGCATCTTGATGTTCCATGGGGCGCATGAGGATATTTCCTTGGGGGTCTCTCCGGCAGGGCGTTGCCGTAGTTGCAAGTTGATGCCCCTTGAGATGCTGACGTTGAGGGGCACTCGGATTTCCTCCGATGAGCAGGTAAGATGAGTTCGATCATGTAGTAAATGCATTCTAAAGACTACTTCCGTGTCCATTTCCTAATTCTCCCCCTGCCCACTCTTTCACAGGTTGCGAGTGGAGATTGGCTTGCATATGTACGGGAGGGTACGAACATCAATTTGCACAACATTTACAACAGTGACTCTGTTCCCGCAGAACCTTTGTCCAACATTGGGATCAGCCATGCAACGGGCCACCGCATGAATTGGTACGATGGAACCACGGTGAGATTGAATAAGACAGAATGAACCTTGCACATGGCGGTCAAAGGCGGACCATGCTATCTCATGATCGATTTGTTGCCGCATTTGAGTACGAAGATGTCAGTGTTCTTTCTAACCGCATCTTCGCGGTGACAAACCAGGGGACTTATTTTGTATGGGACACATCCTATGATATACTCCCTCTCTCCCAGATTATTTGGTTTGAATCTTTTTGTTTTATAAGTTTCAAATTCAAATTTAGAGCTCCCCGTCACATGTTGAGATTACAATGTCCATTAAATCATTGCGTGCATGTATAGTAAAGAAACAAATTTCGAGTTTCACACGAGTTCGTGTAGTGGTAGCACCACAAGCCCTGGCATAGGAGTTACATTTCCCTCTCAGGGCCGTCGGGACTGAGCTTCAGCGCCTTACTACACCTACCTTTGAGTCAATAACATGTGGACCCGATAGGTGACTGGTCCACATGTAATGCTCCCGAAGACAGAGGGGCAACGGGGCCAAGAGGGGTGAGCCGCAGGTCAGGGGACGTGTGGTGTCATGGGTTCGAGCGGCGTCGTGGGAATCACGTGTGGCTATGGTAGAAACTTGATGCTCGCCGCATTTTAGGTGGCCCACATGTCATGCACACAAAGGCAGAGGGGCAGTGCGGCCGAGAGGGGTGAGGCGCACGTCAGGGGACGTGGTGCCGTGGGTTGGAGCAGCGTCGTGGGAATCGCGAGATGAAACGTGATGGTCGTCGTATTTGAACTTCCATGGACAAGCTGTCATGCCTACGGACACATGCACTGCATACCGATCACTGGAAGGAGTAGCAGAGAAAGCTATATATGTGGATAAATAGTTCCTTATAGTCAAGTGGACCCACGCTACTACATTGTTCCAAAGACATGCACTCCATCGAAATAGTCCATCTATATCAATATACACCGAGAGGGAATAATTTTTTTTTACAAGAGAGGAAATAGTTCATCCATCCATAATGCCCTCCTGCTGGTCCAGCATTTTCTTCTTCTTCTTCTTCTTCTTCTTCTTGTTGTTGTTGTTGTTGTTCTCATTTTCTATGGGAGACGGCTTCACAACAAGCTCTTTGGACCTTGCAGCTATCTCGAAACTCACACGGGCATCAAGGGCAGCATATTTTATCTGCTCATACGCCAAGGGATAATTCTCCCATCCAGACGACCTTACTGCCACCGTCTCGTCACCCTTCTGAAGATTTGTACTGAGCACAAAATTTGCTACGTCGAATAGGGATGGTGTCTATTTTTCACAATCTTCTACAGGAATTTTGATTCTGGTTTGTAGGTCAGTGATGCTTTTCAAATCCAGGTTGTACGGCTCCAGCTTCTGTTTGTCCCCTTCGATGGCTGCCCCACAGAAGTATACGTCCTCCCGAGACAAGAAATCGTCAAGCTCACCTGGTATGGAGGGTGAGTGTATGATGTGGTACACCAAAACATCATCTTTGAGGCACACCAAGGACGGCGCGCTGATCTTCCCAAAGGCACGCCTCGTGTACTCAGACGAGACCGATGACCTCGTCTCTACCTTTTCAAGGGAGTTGGATACATTGTTGATCCACTGCCGAACAACCCTTGGGTGGACGGTGACGGTGGCAACTATGCTCATCGAGCCTTTGACGAGGACATGTTGGACGCTAAAAACCTGCATCTCGATCTCTTTTGCCATTTGGAACCTCTGGAACGGAGGGCTATGGTTTGGAGAATTAGGATTAGATGGCTAGTCTAACTGAAGTAGTAGATGATTATTTAAAGAAGTTAAAACAATGTGAACGCAGTGGGATTTGGATGCAAATGAAGACGAATGGGAGGTGAAGAAGCCGAGGAAAATCGGTTCCCGATGGAGAAGTAAATGGGAGAAGTGGCGTGTAGGCAGTTGATTAGATGGCTAGGTAGACTAAACGAAAAGGCTATGCGGGTAGACTGATGAGTCGTACATGTTCGTGTACGCGCCCATCCTTCCTAATAGGTGGGACCTATGCAAACAGATAAAAAAATGTGTTGTAGCTGGTTCAGATGGATACTGGCGCGTGAGTGGGAGACACAACATTCTCTAGTTAAGGAATACTCCCTCCGTTTAGGTGAGTAAGTCACCTTGTGAAAATCAGGTTTTCCCAAAACCATTATGCATGGAGCATTAACTTCCCGCTCGATTCCCTCCCATCCTCGTTAGCTAGCGTTCTCTTCCTCTGTTGTTGCGTTCTACCTTTCCATTTTTTCCTCTTCTCAAGTGTGGAACGATCTGCATGCCGTCCTTGATGCACCAGAACGACCACTACATGCATCACGGCAGGGTGTTGATTGGGCATGCACGAGAATTTGCTTCTGCTCGCAATATGGATGATACCTGAACGATGAAGTGAACAAGCATGATAGCACGGGAGACCTATTTCCGCTATACAGTACTGGAGTACTCATGTTCCTACTAGTAGTAGTAGTAGTAGTACAACTATGGTACACTTGATGGTCAAAATACTATTCATCCGGTCCTCACAATGAAGTGACAACACCCTGCGCCTGACACTAGTCCAGGCAGCGTGTTCGGGTTACCAAAGTCAGCCTCACCCTGTGCACTGTGCAGTCTGTCACCGCCATTGTACAGCACATTGGCGCCTCGCCTCGTCTCCCTCTCCCCTCCCATAGAACCACCCCATCTCCATCTCCTTCTCTGTCTCCATCTCCATCTCACTGTGCCCCCATGTACCGTCGCCTCGCTCGCATTCCCCAGTACCACTATTCCCTCGCTAGCCGCTCTAGCACCGACAGCCTTCTCGCCTATAAATCAAGCCCCCAAAAACCCCCACCTTCCAAACTCCACCATAGCCACGATTGGAGCAATCTCCCCAGTCATGTCCTCGACCTCTATTGTTCGTGTATGGATATGTTGAGCGCCCTGCGGCTGGTTGCATGCTCGAGGGACATGCACACGGCCATCATCGAAGCGAGGCCTAAGCTTTTCAAGACACCCTGCTTGTTGCTATCTGGTCTTGCGAGATTGTCTCACCATGATACGGAGGCGTACATGATGCCCCTCGACTTCAATCTGATCTCCATTAGCCGAAACTTCTTTGCAGGTATGTAGTGGGTCGCCATACATCATTTCCCTCGACTTTGATCCAATCACCATCGCCCGAAACGTCTTGGCAGGTATGTACTGGGTCGGCATCAACTCCCACTCTTTGTTGGAAAAGGCGGTGCCTAGGAGGCGCTTAGGCACGCCTAGGCGCTAGGCAATGGCCAAACGCCTCGCCTAGGGCATAAATGGAGGTCTAGGCAGGGCAAGCAAGGAATTGCCTATGCAAGCAAGAAATCATGCCACATACTAACACTAGTATGCCAAACGGGTTATATTTCAATCGTAGTAGATGGTAATTAACTTATTTATATGCCCTAAACTAATATCAACATCCATATAATAATCACAAATACACTACGAGTAAAAACTATATAACCGCCTAGGGCGCGCCTAGGGCGCTTAGGCACCGCCTAGGCACTAGGCGAAGGCCAACCGCCTCGCTTACGCCTACCACTTTTTCCAACCTTGTCCCACTAGATGGCTAACTTCAGAGAAGACGGTAAAAAGTTGGTGCTCATGAACTTCCAGACCTCCCATGAGATTATCCTTCCTCCGTTGGATTATATAGAGTTTTACCATCGCGATCCAAGCCATCTAGATTACCACGTCAGTTGGACGGACCTTGTTTTGCAGAAGATTGTAATCTGCCAAGTGCCCACACGACATGCGAATTATGCAGACTTCAACCTAATTGCCTTGTTCGACCGCGGACTCGCCTATCTTTACGTCGGTGTCTTCTTTAGCTGGAGACAACTCAACTCGCAGTGGATCATCGTCAAAGCTGATACACACTTCTGTGATGCTATTGAAAACAATGGCATCATCTACGCGATCGACAAAGCAGATGGCACCACGTATTGCTGGGACGGCGCACGTAAGTTGTTTCCGTCTCATGTTAATGATGACGCCATGACATCGTTTGAACTTCTTGTGATGATTGGCATATCCCTGTTTGAGCAGAATTTGAGTAGAACTATGGCAATGTATTAGAAAATGTGACCATGTCATTACAGCCAATTTGTACCCTGAATAATCAAACGGTTAGGAATATATGGATATTATCCTTATTTTACAGTAATCTATATACTACTACTAAATATGAGTGTGTATCAATGGCCATGTTAGTTTCCTCATTTTCATGATGTAGAAACATGCACCACACTGTTGGTTTCATCTAACCATACATTACGGAAGTAAATGTGCATATGGAGAATTCTATATTCGGAAGTAGTGAAATCCTGCAATGCTTACCATGTGTACATACCTATATTCGCCCTTCAGCAATCAATGGCTAGAATAATATCCTCACAAAGAAATTCCCATAGAACACGAGTATATAATAATGCATGGTCTGTTAGTTACCTTGAAGAATTTGTTTGTGAGGACAGAACATGATTACCTAACATGCATTCCTATGAAGAATCGATTGCGAGATAACATGAGTATAACCATGCATGGCACTTCTATATTTTCGAATCCAGTATACATTTCCCTGTATTTTCCTCCCAGTTCCAAGAGGGAATATCAATGTTGTTTCTTGCATTATCCTACTCATACTCTGAACAATGTTGATCTTACATTAACAATGCCTGTCCTTTTTGATATGATGCAATGTCCCTACAATTACTGCCCTTTGTAATCACACCACCTTTGCCAAAAACAGGGAAGCACAACTAGTTCCTTGCTCGATCAGACGACAGCAAAAGACTGATGATCATTCGGACACATGAGCCAGAAAAGTTATATTGCAATACCCCACTATATACAAGCACCGTGTAATACGTGAGTATCCGGACAATGGCTGTTACGTCTATGAGCAGGATACCAGCTTGTTGGGGCCTTTAGGATTTTTTAGTTGGAGGCGGGTAAACAGCCTTGGTTCACACTCTCTATTTCTCGGACTCAATTATCCGATTAACCAGGAGATCACCGTTGACATGAACCTTGATGGCAGAGAGGCTCTGTTTGCTATGGAAAACTGTGTCTACACGGTGAGCCCTAGGAGTCCAGGAGCAAACTCCCCTGATTGTCAACGATATAGCCTGCAGCCAAAAGAAGGTGAGAATGACAATGGCATCCGGATTAACTTTGATCCTTGGATGTCTCAATTACGACAGGCAGTGATGTGGTTCAAGCCTTCAGCTTGATAGGTAACTGGGCTGTTGCATCGAAAGGGTGGAGTACTGGTGTCTCCGGATCACTGGTCGCTGAAGCTGGGCTGCAAATTGTGATGGTGTTGGATCATCTATTCGAATGACTTTGTTGTCTTTGCTGCTGGTTCTGGATGGGTAATTCTTTCTTTTGTTATGCATATTCCTTGTCATTTGGTCATCCTCGTCTATGTCACTCGTACTATGTAATAGTTGCTTCTGTTTAGAATGTCCTTCTCATTTGGATCACAAGAGTCTGAGCGCTTCAGATGGGTGCGTTTTGGTGTTGTAGCAAGACTTCTTATGAACTATCACGTCTTGCTATTTATGTCAGTAGTAGTCACTAGTTAGTGTTTGAATGTTGTATACATCGTTGTTTCGAACTGTTTATTGTCTCAAACTACTGGTGGGCTAAATGAGGGCATCACCATTCTCTAGTGTTCAGAGTATATATCCTTTTTTCAAGTTATATAATTTGAGCTCAGTGTCTTTTCGATGATGTACACTTGTTTGGGCCAGTGAGGTGTCGTTGAATATGGGCCGAGTATTAACGCAATGCCAAACAGGTCAATTATGACTCTCAAGCCGGGCTCTCAAAAGATCCTGAAAAAGAAAAAGGTTGGGCTCTCCCAAAAAGAAAGAATAAGGACTCTTAGGCCGACATGTGGGCGCCACTGTGTTTTCGCAGCTATGCGGCCGAGAGCATATTGGCGCATGCTCGAAATTCATGCTACCTTTTGATCCCCGGTCTCCGGCCCCTCCCCCACCTCTGGAATCTCGATTCCTACTCTAGTTCCCCCAAATCCCCCTCCTGTACTCCATGTACTCAAGTGCACTACCATGTCGCCGGTCAACGCGAATCTCCGAGCTGGAGATCCTGAGGTCCGTCCTGCCTTCGGTCACTGCATGCTGTCGCTCAACAGTGGCATGGCGGCGCTTGACGACCAGTTTGCAGGCAAAGTGCTGATGGAAACTGAGGGAGTCCTGGACTAGGGGGTGTCCGGATAGCCGGACTATCATCATCGGCCGGACTCCAAGACTATGAAGATACAAGATTGAAGACTTCGTCCCGTGTCCGGATGGGACTTTCCTTGGCGTGGAAGGCAAGCTTGGCAATACGGATATGTAGATCTCCTACCATTGTAACCGACTCTGTGTAACCCTAGCCCTCTCCGGTGTCTGTATAAATCGCAGGGTTTTTGTCCGTAGGACAACAATCACAACAACAATCATACCATAGGCTAGCTTCTAAGGTTTAGCCTCGATCTCGTGGTAGATCCACTCTTGTACTACCCATATCATCAATATCAATCAAGCAGGAGTAGGGTTTTACCTCCATCGAGAGGGCCCGAACATGGGTAAAAACATCGTGTCCCTTGTCTCTTGTTACCATCCGCCTAGACGCACAGTTCGGGACCCCCTACCCGAGATCCGCCGGTTTTGACACCGACATTGGTGCTTTCATTGAGAGTTCCTCTGTATTGTCACCGATAGGCTTGATGGCTCCTTCGATCATCAGCAACGACGCAGTCCAGGGTGAGACTTTTCTCCCTGGACATCTTTGTATTCGGCGGCTTTGCATCATGGGCCAATTCGCAGGCCATCCGGAGCAGATCGAAGCTACGCCCGCCATCGTGTCGATTTGGAAGCCTAAACTTCACGGCTGACATCTGTGGAGACTTGATCTTCGATGGATTCGAGCCACAGCCGAGCGCGCCGCACTGTCTCGATGGGCATGATTTATCTCTGCTGCCGGATAGTGCCCTAGGGGCCACACATGAGTCCGCTCCGACCCTTAATTCGAGCCGATCAAGCAGACGAGGATGGTGGCTAGACACCGCCTCGGGGCTGCAACCTCTACGGCGATGGAGCCGAATCCTGACCTTGTCCCTTGCGACGCTCATGACTCCGAGGTGCCGGACTCCTCACCGGACTCCGAACCTCCCGCGCCCCCTCCAATCAAATCCGATTGGGCGCCGATCATGGAATTCACCACCGCGGACATCTTTCAACACTCACCTTTTGGCGACATCCTGAATTCACTAAAGTATCTCTCACTATCAGGAGAGCCCTGGCCGAATTGCGGTCAGGATGGTTGGGATGCGGACGACGAAGAAATTCAAAGCCCACCCACCACCCACTTTGTAGCCACTATCGATTTATCTAACCGACATGCTAGACTACGACCAAGACATCGACGGTATGGACGACGAGGCCGAGATTTACCAGAACCAGCGCCATCGGGCAATCGTAAAGCCACCTCAACTCATGACATATACATGGTGGATACACCAAAATGAAGCGATAACGAGGAACAACGGACGCGCGAAGGATAATTCCCGAAAAATAACCAAAAACGGCGACGCAAGCGCCGCCCGAAGTCCCGCCTCGATAACAACAACAACCATAATGACCCAGCCGTGAGCAGGTCGAACCAAGGACTATTTAACATGCAACCAAGCGACCATCCGAATAGGATGAATTGACAAACAACCCATACCCGCGAAAACAATATCCGACGATCTCACGCGGACACATCACCGAGCACAAGAACCTTCACAAAAGGCTCGTCGCCACTGCAAGAAGTTTGAACAAGCAGAAATGGAAGCTCAAAACAGCGGAAGATGTACTCCGAATGAGATGGAGCAAAGTACTCAAGACCGCAGACAGATACGACAATAGTCACCAAGCAAAGAGCTACCCGAAGCGTAAGCTGCTGCCCGAATTCGACGAGGAGGCCGTAGAGCCACCACAATCAAAAAGCAAAGAGGCCGCCTGGCCGGATAGACGACCAGATGACAGGATAAGAGTGGCAAGTGGCGCCGCACACAAGCCGGCACATGATGCACATAAAGATCCTGGCAAAAACAATGGCCCGGTCAGGTCTATTTATGGGCCAAAAAAGAGGGCTCCAGGAAGCAACACAACAAGCCAAGTATTCGAAGATAACGGCACACCTAAGTACAGGGGCGCCGCACACCCACTATGTTTCACCGATGAGGTACTGGATCATGAATTTCCAGCAGGTTTTAAGCCCGTAAACATAGAGGCATACGGCAGAACAACAGACCCCGGAGTCTGGATTGAGGACTACATCCTACACATACATATGGCTAGAGGAGACGATCTCCATGACATAAAATACCTACCCCTCAAGCTCAAAGGGCCAGCTCGGCATTGGCTCAAAAGCCTCCCAGAAAATACTATTGGAAGTTGGGAAGAGCTCGAGGATGCGTTTAGAGCAAATTTTCAGGGGACTTATGTCCGCCCTCCGGACGCAGACGATTTAAGTCACATAACTCAACAGCCCGGAGAGTCAGCACGCAAATTCTGGAGCAGGTTCCTCACCAAAAAGAACCAAATAGTCGACTGTCCGGATGCCGAAGCCTTAGCAGCTTTTAAACATAATGTCCGAGACGAATGGCTCGCCAGACACCTCGGCCAGGAGAAACCAAGAACAATGACCGCGCTAGCGAGCCTCATGACCCGCTTTTGCGCGGGAGAAGATAGCTGGCTAGCAAGATGCAGCACCAGCGACCCGAGTACATCCGAGGTTAGAGATGGAAATGGGAAATCACGACGCAGAAAAGATCAGCGCCGGAGTAAAGAAAATGGCCCAAAGAGCACGACGGTCAACTCCGGGTTTAAAAGCTCTCGGCCGAACAACAAAACTCTGCCTATTAAGGACAACAGTGACGAGCTATCCAACCTAAACAAAATTTTGGATAGGATATGTCAAATCCACAAGACTTCGGAAGCTCGCGAACCATACCCACCGAGATTGTTGGGTCTTCAAACAGTCCGGCCGACTTAACGCCGAACACAAGGGGCTCGACACACCAAGCGAAGACGATGGGGAACACCACAAGCTGAGCGCCGGAAAACAAAAGACTTTCCCACAAGAAGTCAAAACAGTAAGCTCACTTCATGTGATAATACGAAACAATAGTGCGGCACCTGCTAAAGTACGCACCGCACGGTCCACCCCAGCGGAATCCCGAGATTGGATGTCAAAACCAATTACTTTCGACCATCTGGATTACTCCAGAAGCATTCGAAATGCAGGATGGACTGCTTTGATATTGGATCCTATAATCGACGGACTACAATTTACGCAAGTCCTAATGGATGGTGGCAGCGATTTAAACCTGCTATATCTGGACACAATCCGCAGGATGGGGATAGACCCTACCAAAATTCGCCATAGCAGCACTTCCTTCAAAGGAGTGACGCCAGGCCATTACGCCAATTCCACGGGCTCCTTGCTACTAGAAGTTGTGTTCGGTTCATCCGACAACTTCCGTCGCGAAAAGCTAACCTTCCATATCGCCCCATTTAAAAGTAGCCATCAAGCACTGTTGGGACGTGAAGCTTTCGCCCGCTTTAATGCAATACTGCATTACGCGTCTCTTACACTTAAAATGCCCGGTCCACGCGGCATTATCTCTTTTAAAGGTCGCTTAAGACCCCGGACACGGCTAGGCGAGTCCGGCATAAATAAACCAGGTGCTTCCTAGCCGCATACCCCTTTACAAGGGGCTGTGAGCATGAACAATGAGAGCCAATAAAAGCTCAACTTTGATACATTTCTTGCTCTGTTTTTACATTTCTTGCATGATATCTTAAGAAACTAAGTTCTTCTCTTTTACAGATGAACAGCGTGCTATACCCGTCCAGGATACAGCACAACGGAGACACAGGCGCAGACGTGCAGCAGAGACCCGTTGCAAGGATTCTTTTCAGATTAAGACCCTGCCTAAACCTTCTTACTGTCTCTTGTTGATACACGTCCCCCGGTTTCCTACCATAACCGATGAGGAGGCTGGCGTTTTGGCATCGGCCGCGTCAGAAATTTTCGCCCGTACCTGGACACTAGGGGCTTAGGGCATTGTTCTGCCCGTTAAAATAAAGACCGAATACCTTAGGGAGTGTTCGGCGTCTCGAGTTAGGCCTTATATGCATCAGCTCCGAATCATGTCTTTGGTCAAATGTTGGGTTTTCCCGTCTCCTGTGTTTTGCTGCCTTACGTTCCCTATCATCGGCTAATGCGGCACCAGGAGAACTACTGCGATTGTGCCCCGGTTCGGCTAGGCGAGCACCTCAGTAGAGAAAGTCAAAAACTGAATGTCATGATATAGCTAGAGACTGTTCAACCACTAGATCGACTACCGGAATGTCTAGAATTCCCCCGCTTTGACGAAGGACCATTTCCCAGTCAGGCACATACGCGCCCTGAATTCGGAGAACGCGGTGCCCCTAGGGGCTATATCATAGCCCCACCTTCGAACTCCTATGGCTAAGTGAAAGTGATAAAGTATTATAGTCATGTTTCCTAGTTTGCTACGCTACCACCTCCTTTACAGGACCAAGACATTGGATTAAGTGTGAAAATGCGCTATTTTGCAAACACCCCCGCACTATGTGCGTGGGGGCTGAAGCCGAAGACTGCCATCTTTCAGGTTATATACACGTATACATTAACGGACGCACAGGAGATATTTCAATACTTGAACGCACAAATATAAAAAGCACTTATATTATGAATATCGTTTCACAAATCATACACGTCATTTGAACATTACATTTTTTGAGCACTATGACTCTATTAAACGAGCGCCCTGCAGGACTTCCCCAAAATAGTGCTCGGCGGGTAACCGACTCTCGTCCGAACCCCGGGATGCAACAGCGGTGGCATCCATCTCCGCCCAGTATGTCTTAACACGGGCGAGAGCCATCCGTGCACCCTCTATGCATACCGACCGCTTCATCGCCTTGATATGCGGCACCGCCCCAAGGAATTGCTGCAACAAGCCAAAATAACTCTTCGCTTGGGCCTATCCGCAATAGATGAGCCACTACATCCGCTATGGCAAATCCGACAATCTATTCAGCTCAGCCCACTCAGCCAACCGATCGATCAACGGAAGTGAACGCTCCGGACTGTGGAATTCAGACCAAAACAGCTCTTCCATCCCGTGATCCTTTTGGCTTCGGAAGTGCACAACTGCATCCGCCGCACTCGCCGCCAAATCTAGATAACGATCCTCCGCACCCCACAGCTGGCCCAACTGAGCATACTTCTGATCTGTGAATTTCCTGCGCAGCAGAAAGGGCTTTACGGCCGCAATGTCTCCGGCCTGACGCAGCTCCTCCTTTATAGCCCTCACTGCAGAACGGGCATCCTTGGCTTCGGTGGCGGCCTTCTTTAGGTCCTCTTGCTCCGCTCGGCGTTCTTTTTCAAGAACTTCATAGCAGTCGGTAACATCCTTCAGCTTTACAGCCATTCCCGCCATCTCCTCCCTGCTTCGGCAGTGAGCAACCTTTTCGGCTTTTAACTCTTCGGCTGCCTTCAAGGCTGCCGCATCACTCCTTCTGGCCTGCTCCTTGGCTCGAGCAAGCTCTGCTCGAAGGTCCTCCACAGCAGCGGCACCATCTGCATCAAGCATACATATTGTAAGGAGTGGGCGTCAGCTCCCTTACTAGGTGACCACGGAGAAACAACCTACCTTGTGACTCGTCAAGTCGTTTATTGACCAGCGCGATGTCCGCATCCGCAACGTCGAGTTGCCTTTTTAGCTCGGCAACTCTATCAGTCCGGCTGGCCATCGGGCGATCCGCCACCAGCATAGGAAAAGCGAGAATTAATAACTGAGATTATGATCCTCGGCACGATGTCGCTTTCGACAACATACCGAGTCTCAGGGGCTACTATCTATACAGGGCGCACTCTATGTGCAAAACTGTCAAAAGGTATGTCATTTTTACGTACCTCAAAACCCGCCAGTAAACTTCTGACAGCATCATGCAACCCGCCCTGAGCGGACGAAATTCTTTCAACTACCGTACCCATCAATGTACGGTGATCCTCTGAGGTAGATGCCCTCTCGAGCAGATCCTTCAGCTCCCCCGGCCGCACGCCAGTAGGTGCCGTACTCTCCGGCCCTGCCGGACTCGGGGAGACCCTCCGTGACGACACCTCAGGGTCGTCCGCCCCGCCTAACGGTGCAGCAGATGGAGGCGTCTCGCTCTCCATCATCTTCGGACGAAGGTCTCCCGAAGACGAGCTCAGCTGAGAAGGGCGGAGATCCGAACTACAAGATAAAAACTTTGGTTATCCTCAGAAGCAAAAATAGGGATGTCCCTTATTACAAAACTCCCCTTTTCTACTTACGGCTCACTGGAGAGATGATTCCTTAGGGGAGATAGTGCGGCCGGGGCTTCTCCTGGTGCAGGACCCTCTGGTGAAGATTTCTTCCCCCGCTTTGAGGCCTTGGCCTTCGGATCTTTGGAAGCGTCCTCTTCTCCCCCTGGAAGGAGGGATTCTCGATCCCCCCTTTCTTGAAAGCCTCCTTAGTAGAGGCGGTAGTTTCTCTATTTTCCCCTTCGCCCTCTTCTGAAGGCGCAACCTCCAACATCTTGACCAACACGGATCCGCGTGGTCTCGGGGGGGCCGACATCAGACGCTTTTGCTTGCGCTATCCACTCCTGTTCAAAGGACGATTGGTTAAAAGTCAAATCCAAGATATGCAAACAAATGGTATGTCCGGACACAGGGCTACTTACTTGAGTATCCGGGCGATTGCAGCTTAAGTCGGCGTCGTCGGTCAATTCCGGATACACCTCTTGTGATCCGAAGAACAATTTGTACATCTCCACGGGTGTCGTACCCATGAAGTGTTGGAGAGCTCGTGGCCCCTCCGGATTGAATTCCCACAGGCGGAGGGGGCGACGTTTGCAGGGCAGAAGACGCCGAGTCAACATAACCTGCATCACTACGACCAGATTGATCTCCCTCTCATGGAGGTCTCGAATCCGGCCCTGCCATAAGGGTACGTCTTTGGATGGCCCCCAGTTAAGCCCTTTGTTGACCCATGACATCAGTAGTTGTGGAGGGCCCGAGCGAAAGACGGGCGGCGGCCTCTGCCTGCTGCCCCTGGGAGCAGTGATATAGAACCACTCCTGTTGCCACAAACCAATCTCCTCCCAAAAAGAGCCCTCTGGCCATGGAGCATCAGCCCTCTTACTTATAATCGCCCCGCCGCACTCTGCCTGACGCCCCTCAATCATCTTCGGCTCCATGTTGAAGGTTTTGAGCCACAAACCGAAGTGAGGGGTGGTGCAGAGGAAGGCTTCGCAGACGACAATGAATGATGAGATATGGAGGATGGACTCCGGAGCCAAGTCATGGAATTCCAGCCCATAGTAAAACATGAGCCCTCTCACAAAAGGATCCATCGGGAAGCCTAAACCCCGACGGAGGTGAGACACGAACACGACGCTCTCGCCTGGCTCGGTAGTAGGGATAACTTGCCCTTGGGCAGGCAACCTATGCGAAATCTCGTAGGTTAAGTACCTGGCTTCTCTCAGCTTTAGCATGTCCTCCTCCGGAGGAGGGCATCCACCGGCCCTGTAGGCCAGAGCCGGACATTGTTGAAGATTCGAAGCGCCTGAATCTGGAGACCTGAGTGCTAGAACTTGGGGCGAGGGGTTGATTCGGTCGAGGATTGAAGAAAAGAAACGAGCCTTGGTCTCATTATAAAGAGGGAGAATACCAAGAGCCGTCCCTGTGACCGTTTGGAACTCGCCTTCGATGGAGGGGGCGTGGCAACGGGCGCGGTTGGGTTACCCATGTCCGTATTGATGGGAATCCCGGAATAAGGGGAACATGATCTCTGCTTCGACAAGACATGCCAAGGAAACCGCTTCGCTAAACGCGCTGAGGTGGTGTAACAAAAACGATTCAAGTAAAGGCTTGGTAGTGGTGTGACGTCACGCCACAAAATACGTCAGCAGATTGAACTTGTGTAAATATTATTCTCTCTACGGTGGTATGTGGAATTTATTTTGCAGAGCCGGACACTATCCTGGTGTTCACAATCTTCTATGAATTATTCAGAGGAGGAACCCGCCTTGCAATGTCGAAGACAATATGCGCGCCGAACTTGTCGTCATTGAAGCCTGGTTCAGGGGCTACTAAGGGAGTCCTGGACTAGGGGGTGTCCGGATAGCCGAACTATCATCAACCGCCGGACTCCAAGACTATGAAGATACAAGATTGAAGACTTCGTCCCGTGTCCGGATGGGACTTTCTTTGGCGTGGAAGGCAAGCTTGGCAATACGGATATGTAGATCTCCTACCATTGTAACCTACTCTGTGTAACCCTAGCCCTCTCCGGTGTCTATATAAACCGGAGGGTTTTAGTCCGTAGGACAACAATCAAGACAACAATCATACCATAGGCTAGCTTCTAGGGTTTAGCCTCCTTGATCTCGTGGTAGATCCACTCTTGTACTACCCATATCATCAATATCAATCAAGCAGGAGTAGGGTTTTACCTCCATTGAGAGGGCCTGAACCTGGGTAAAAACATCGTGTCCCTTGTCTCCTGTTACCATCCGCCTAGACGCACAGTTTGGGACCCCCTACCCAGGATCCGCCGGTTTTGACACCGACAGTAACCATCAATGGCAACCGGCCTCCCGTCTTGCCAGACGACCTTGTCAAAGCTCTTGGCATTGTGCATGGCATCCAAATAAGTGACTTGCTCGTTGAAGTCTGTCCGCCACCGGCTGATTTCTTCGTCAGGTTCCGGACAACTTTCGACTGCAGTCGTGTGTTCGAATCTTCCCGGTGTTTGTTCTGCGATGGCGTGCTGGTGAGCTTTGATCGGTGGCACCCAGGATGGGGCTCAGTGCCCTCTGAGCTTGAGTTTTTAACAAAGCTTACCTTCCACGGTATGCCTCGACATGCTTGGAACAGCGAGTCCATGAATGAGCTTATGAACGACCTTGGAGGTGAGTTCGTAAGTATGTTTGTTCCTCTAGACAACTGGGCTCTGACGGTTATGGCATGGATGAAGAAGCCGTCCACCATACCGAAGGTGATTGGTGTTCATATACCAGTGCAGGAACCAGGGTTGTACTATTTGTCGTCACCAAGGCTGCCGCGGACCACGTTAGGGTTGTACCAGAATCGAGTGTTCGTGCATGTCGAAGAAGTGGTCAATCCATCAATCGAAGTCCTGCCACCGCCACTGGTGCCAGGATCCGTCGACGACGTCTATTACAGGAGTCAACGTCAAACTTTCCCCGTGTTGCTCGGAACGATGGATGGCACAGGGCCTACTCCATCGCGCGACGGAGGCCACTGCTTCTTTGGGAGATGAGGCAGGGTTGGCTGCCTGGATGTGCTCTAATTTGAGGTAACAACTAAATCTTGTCAGATACTAGTTAAATCCAAGCTATGTGTGTGAAGCACTGATATGCCAGTACATTTGATTGTGATATGTTCTAATTTTGTACCTGAACTTTTTTTAGAAAGGGTTGTACATCAACTTAATGTGCTAGTAGAACTTATTGTGTTGTTTGTCTATTTTCTTTGCACAACATTCAAGATATTTCCCCGTCATTGATAAAGACGATGAACCATTATGTACGACTTTGTTGTTTGAACATAGCCGTACCCGTAGCGATCCACTGCTTCCATCCTGATTGTGCCGCCTGCATGAAATTTTTGTATGCAAGTTCAGTGTGCTATGGTGTTCTATATGATTGTGTCAACTATATAAGTTTTTACTGAGCATCAGCAATGCATATTGATGAAAGATATTTATGAGCATCGACCGATGGGTCTCTCTCTCTCTCTCACACACACACACACACACAGAGACACACATGGACACACACGAACACACGCACATGGGACCCGTTGAATTATTTATTTGCTCGAGAAAGCTTTTAATTAGGTTCCACTGTAATCTAACGTCTTTCTTAAGTAATTAATTGAGCTCAGTGACTTCAAGAAGTTGTACAGAAGCCTTGTTTGGGCCTTTCCGGCGTCGCTGAATGTGGGCTGAGTAGCCATGTTAGGTTGTACTATACTACACAGGCCTTTTTTTCAACATCAGCAATGCAACTGGGCCGACGGTTGTACACAATATCCGGGTCAACTTGTTATACTCCGCCCCGCTGGGCTGCAAACTTTCCTAGGAGGTATGCATTAGGCTTATCAAGAAAGTGGACTTTAAGAAATTAGAAACGGGATGTGTAATTATAATAACTGGGCAGTAACTATGCACCAAATGCGTAATTAGTTTAAAAAATATATTATTATTGGAATTTGAAAAATTTAATATCATTACTTGTTGCGCACGTAATATTTCGTTGGATTTTAACGTAACACAACTTTATTTTGAAATTATATTTCACCTGACTAGAAATTTTGGATAAAAATATTTCGAATCCCATCAAAATATGGGAATTTTTTTTGAATTCTGTTTTGAGCGGTTGTTTGAAATTATTAATCGTTGTCCTAGCTAGAAGTTGGGTTGTACTTTTAACAAACTATAAATGGGCTGTAGTAAATTCCATTAGAATTAAAAAACGGGTTGTACATTCTTACAATTCGCAAATGGGCTATATGTTCTCTGCCAAATCCGAGCTGTGGGCCTAGTAAGTTGACGTGTACCAAGGGCTTTGTCAATTTAGTCAATATAAATGATTCTAGCTGCAGTGATCGTACGATGTCCATCCAACGGCCATAGTGCTTGTTCAACCTCTAGTCTTCTTGCTCCAGCCGCCCAAAGCAGCGCCGGTCGTGCCACGTGCTCCTGCCTCCCGTGGCCGGCTGTGATGCCGCTGGCCAGGCCATCCCTCTACTGACCCACACCCCCTGTTATTCTCCGGCAACGGCAGCCTCATGATACGTCTCCAACGTATCTATAATTTTTGATTGTTCCATGCCATTATATTACCCCTTCTGGATGTTTATGGGCTTTATTTTACACATTTGTATCATTTTTGGGACTAACCTACTAACTGGATGCACAACCTATATAGCTGTTTTTTTGCTTATTTCAGTATTTCGAAGAAAAGGAATATCAAACGGAGTCCTAACGGAATGAAACCTTTGGGAGCGTGATTTTTGGAACGAACGTGATCCAGAGGACTTGGAGTGCAAGCCAAGAAGTAGCCGAGGTGGCCACAAGGGTGGGGGGCGCGCCCACCCCTACAGGGCGCGCTCCCTGTCTCGTGGGCCCCTCGGGCGGCCACCGGCCTACTTCTTCCTCCTATATATACCCACGTACCCCGAAAATATCCATAGAGCCAACGAAAAATAATTTCCTCCGCCGTAAGCTTCTGTATCCGCGAGATCCCATCTTCGAGCCTTCGCCGGCGCTACGCCGGAGGGGGAATCGACCACGGAGGGCTTCTACATCAACACCATAGCCCCTCCGATGAGTTGTGAGTAGTTTACCACAGACCTTCGGGTCCATGGTTATTAGCTAGATGGCTTCTTCTCTCTTTTTGGATCTCAATACCATGTTCTCCCCCTCTCTTGTGGAGATCTTTTCGATGTAACTCTTTTTGCGATGTGTTTGTCGAGATCCGATGAATTGTGGGTTTATGATCAAGTTTATCTATGAGAAATATTTGAATCTCCTCTGAATTCTTTTATGTATGATTGAGTTATCTTTGCAAGTCTCTTCAAATTATCAGTTTAGTTTGGCCTATTAGATTGATCTTTCTTGCCATGCGAGAAGTGCTTAGCTTTGGTTTCAATCTTGCGGTGTCCTTACCCAGTGACAGAAAGGGTTGCAAGGCATGTATTGTATTGTATTGTTGCCATCGAGGATAAAAATATGGGGTTTATATCATATTTCTTGAGTTTATGCCTCTACATCTTGTCATCTTTCTTAATGTGTTACTCTATTCTTATGAACTTAATACACTAGATGCATGCTGGATAGCGGTCGATGTGTGGAGTAATAGTAGTAGATGCAGGTAGGAGTCGGTCTACTTGTCACGGACGTGATGCCTATATACATGATCATGCCTAGATAATCTCATAATTATTCGCTTTTCTATCAATTGCTCGACAGTAATTTGTTCACCCACCGTAATACTTATGCTATCTTGAGAGAAGCCACTAGTGAAACCTATGGCCCCCGGGTCTATCTATTATCGTATAAGCTTTCAATCTACTTTTATTTGCATCTTTACTTTTCCAATATATATCATAAAATACCAAAAATATATTTATCTTATCATACTATCTCTATCAGATCTCACTTCCGCAAGTGGCCGTGAAGGGATTGACAACCCCTTTATTGCGTTGGTTGCGAGTTCTTTGTTTGTTTGTGTAGGTGCGTGGGACTTTTGATGAGCCTCCTACTGGATTGATACCTTGGTTCTCAAAAACTGAGGGAAATACTTACGCTACTATTGTTGCATCACCCTTTCCTCTTCAAGAAAAACCAACGCAAGCTCAAGACGTAGCAAGAAGGATTTCTGGCGCCGTTGCCGGGGAGGTCTTCGCTCAAGTCAAGACATACCAACTACCCATCACAAACTCATCTCCCTCGCATTTACATTATTTGCCATTTGCCTCTTGTTTTCCTCTCCCCCACTTCACCCTTGCCGTTTTATTTGCCCTCTCTTCCCAAATCTTCTCCTCTCTTTTTCGCTTGCCTTTTTCTGTTTGCTTGTGTGTTGGATTACTTGTTGCCATGGCCAAGATAATACCAAATTGTGTGATTTCTCCAATAACAATAATGATGATTTTCTTAGTACTCCGATTGCTCCTCTTAATGATGTTGAGTCTTGTGAAATCAATACCGCTTTGCTGAATCTTGTTATGAAAGATCAATTCGCCGGCCTTCCTAGTGAAGATGTCGCTACCCATCTAAACAACTTTGTTGATTTGTGTGATATGCAAAAGAAGAAAAATACGGATAATGATATTGTTAAATTGAAGTTACTTCCGTTTTCACTTAGATATTGTGCTAAAGTTTGGTTTTCGTCTTTGCCTAAAAATAGTATTGATTCTTGGAACAAGTGCAAAGATGCTTTTATCTCTAAGTATTTTCCTCCTGCTAAGATCATCACTCTTAGGAATGATATAATGAATTTTAAACAACTTGATCATGAGCATGTTGCCCAATCTTGGGAATGAATGAAATTGATGATTCGCAATTGCCCTACTCATGGTTTAAATTTATGGATGATCATACAAAAATTTTATGCCGGTTTGAACTTTGCTTCTAGAAATCTTTTAGATTTGGCCGCGGGAGGCACGTTTATGGAAATCACTTTAGGAGATGCTACAAAACTTCTTGATAATATTGTGGCTAATTATTCTCAATGGCACACTGAAAGATCTACTAGTAAAAAAGTGCATGCTATAGAAGAAATTAATGTTTTGAGTGGAAAGATGGATGAACTTATGAAGTTGTTTGCTACTAAAAATACTCCTCTTGATCCCAATGATATGCATTTGTCTACTTTGATTGAGAATAATAATGAATCTATGGATGTGAATTTTGTTGGTAGGAATAGTTTTGGAAACAATGCTTATAGAGGAAACTTTAATCCTAGACCGTTCCCTAGTAATTCCTATAATAATTATGGAAATTCCTCGTTAATTCTTATGGTAATTTTAATAAGATGCCCTCTAATTTTGAGAATAGTGTGAACGAATTTATGATTTCTCAAAAGAATTTTAATGCTTTGCTTGAAGAAAAATTGCTCAAAGTTGATGATTTGGCTAGGAATGTTGATAGACTTTTGCTTGATGTTGATTCTCTTAAACTTAGATCTACTCCTCCTAAGCATGATATCAATGAGTCTCTCAAAGCCATGAGAATTTCCATTGATGAGTGCAAGGAAAGAACCGCTAGATTGCGTGCTAAGAAAGATTGCTTTGTAAAGGCGTGTTCTTCTAGTTTCCATGAAAATAATGATGAAGATCTTAATGTTATTAATGTGTCTCCTATTAGATCTTTGTTTTGCAATATGAATCTTAATAATAATGGGACTGGAGATGAGTCAACTTTAGTTAGAAGGCGTCCCAATAATTCGAAGTTTTTAGATCTTGATGTTAAATTTGGTAAAAGTGGGATTGGAGAGGTGATGACTTTAAATAGCATTGAACCCACTATCTCGGATTTCAAGAAATTTGATTATGATAATTGTTCTTTAGAAGGTTGTATTTCCTTGTTGCAATCCGTTGTTAATTCTCCTCATGCTTATAGTCAAAATAAAGCTTTTACCAAACATATCGTTCATGCCTTGATGCAATCTAATGATGAAAAACTTAATTTGGAAGTTTCTATACCTAGAAAACTTAATGATGAGTGGGAACCTACTACAAAGATTAAAATTAAAGATCATGAGTGTTACGCTTTGTGTGATTTGGGTGCTAGTGTTTCCACGATCCCGAAAACTTTATGTGATATTCTATGTTTCCATGATCTTGATGATTGCTCTTTAAATTTGCACCTTGCGGATTCCACCATTAAGAAGCCAATGGGAAGGATCAATGATGTTCTCATTGTTGCAAATAGAAGTTGGGTGCCCGTAGATTTTATCGTTCTTGATATAGATTGCAATCTTTCTTGCCCTATTATTTTTGGTAGACCTTTCCTTACAGCGATTGGCGCGATTATTGATATGAAGGAAGGGTATATTAGATTGAATTTCCATTAAGGAAAGGCTTGGAGCACTTTCCAAGAAAGAAAATAAAATTACCTTATGAATCTATCATGCGAGCTACTTATGAATTGAGTGCCAAAGATTGCACTACTTAGATCTATCTTCGCTTTTATGCCTACCTAGGGGCGTTAAACGATAGCGCTAGTTGGAAGGCAACCCAATTTTATTTGTGTTTTTTGTTTTTGTTTCTGTTTAGTAATAAATTTAGCATCTACCTTCTATTTAGATGTGTTTTTATGTTTTAATTAGTGTTTGAGCCAAGTAGAACCTATAGGATAACCTATGGTGATAGTTAATTTGATTCTGCTGAAAAACAGAAACTTTGAGCGCACGAAATTAGTTTTGTTAAATCACAGAAACGTGCTTTTGCATTTATTCTTTGTGCTGCTGATCAATAGACAAATTTCCCAGGAATTCCTATTTTTGTAGGACTTTTAGAGTTGCAGAATTTTGCGTTAGTTACAGATTGCTACAGACTGTTCTGTTTTTGACAGATTCTGTTTTTCAGGTGTTGTTTGCTTATTTTAATGCATCTATGGCTAGTATTAAGTGGTATGAACCATATAGAACTTGGAATACAGTAGGTTTAACACCAAAATAAATAAAGAATGAGTTCATTACAGAACCTTATGTGCTGGTTTTGTTTCCTTTCACTAACGGAGCTTATGAGATTTCCTGTTGAGTTTTGTGTTGTGAAGTTTTCAAGTTTTGGGTAAAGATTTGATGGAATATGGAATAAGTAGTGGCAACAGCCTAAGCTTGGGGATGCCCAAGGCACACCAAGATACTCAAGAATATCCAAAAGCCTAAGCTTTAGGATGCCCAGGGAAGGCATCCCCTCTTTCGTCTTCGTTCATTGGTAACATTACTTGGAGCTATATTTTTATTCGCCGCATGATATGTGTTTTGCTTGGAGCGTCGTGTAAGATATTAGTCTTTGCTTTTTAGTTTACCACAATCATCCTTTCTGTACACACCTTTTGGGAGAATCCCACTTGATTAGAATTTATTAGAATACTCTATGTGCTTCACTTATATCTTTTGAGCTAGATAGTTTTTGCTCTAGTGCTTCACTTATATCTTTTAGAGCACGGCGGTGACTTAATTTTGTGGAAATTTCTAGTCTCTCATGCTTCACTTATATTATTTTGAGAGTCTTTTAGAACAGCATGGTATTTGCTATGGTTATAAAATTGGTCCTAGAATGGTAGGCATCCAAGTTGGGTATAATAAAAACTATCATAGGAAGTGAATTGGATGCTATGATCAATTTGATACTTGATAATTGTTTTGATATATGGAGGTAGTGATATTAAAGGCATGCTAGTTGGGTGACTATGAATTTAAAGAATGCTTGTGTTGAAGTTCGCATGTCCCGTAGCATGCACGTATGGTTAAAGTTGTGTAACAAATTTGAAACATGAAGTGTACTTGGATTGTGCATCCTTATGAGTGGCGGTCGGGGACGAGCGATGGTCTTTTCCGACCAATCTACCCCCCTAGGAGCATGCATGTAGTGCTTGGTTTTTGATGACTTCTAAATTTTTGCAATAAGTATATGAGTTCTTTTGACTAATGTTGAGTCCATGGATTATACGCACTTTTACCTTTCCACCATTGCTAGCCTCTCCGGTACCGTGCATTGCCCTTTTCTCACCTTGAGAGTTGGTGCAAACTTCGCCGGTGCATCCAAAACCCGTGATACGATACGCTCTATCACACATAAACCTCCTTATATCTTCCTCAAAACAGCCACCATACCTACCTATTATGGCATTTCCATAGCCATTCCGAGATATATTGCGATGCAACTTTCCACCGTTCCGTTTATCATCATGACACACATTACTTTTGTCATATTGCCATTGCATGATCATGTAGTTGACATCGTATTTGTGGCAAAGCCACCATGCGTAATTTTTCATACATGTCACTCTTGATTCATTGCACCATCCCAGTACACCGCCGGAGGCATTCATATAGAGTCATATCTTGTTCTAGTTTCGAGTTGTAATTCTTGTGTTGTAATCAATAAAAGTATGATGATCATCATTATTAGAGCATTGTCCCAAGAAAAAGAAGAAAAAAAAAGAAAGGCCAAAAAAATAAAAGGCCAAAGAAAAAAAAGCAAAAAGAAGAAAAAAGAAGAAAAAAGAAAAGGAAAAGAAAAAAGAGAAGAAAATAAATAAAAAGGGGCAATGTTACTATCTCTTTTCCACACTTGTGCTTCAAAGTAGCACCACGTCCTTCATATAGCGAGTCTCATTTATTGTGCTTCAAAGTAGCACCATGTTCTTCATATAGTGAGTCTCATATGTTGTGACTTCCATATACTAGTGGGAAATTTTCATTATAGAACTTGGCTTGTATATTCCTACGATGGGCTTCCTCAAATGCCCTAGGTCTTCGTGAGCAAGCAAGTTGGATGCACACCCACTAGTTTTCTTTTGTTGAGCTTTCATTCATTTATAGCTCTAGTGCATCCGTTGCATGGCAATCCCTACTCCTTATGTTGACATCAATTGATGGGTATCTCCATAGCCCGTTGATTATCCTCGTCAATATGAGACTTTCTCCTTTTTTGTCTTCTCCACACAATCCCCATCATCATATTCTATTCCACCCATAGTGCTATATCCATGGCTCGCGCTCATGTATTGCGTGAAAGTTGAAAAAGTTTGAGATTATTTAAGTACGAAACAATTGCTTGGCTTGTCATCGGGGGTGTAGAACTTGGGAACATTTTTGTGTGACGAAAATGAAGCATAGCCTAACTATATGATTTTGTAGGGATGAACTTTCTTTAGCCATGTTATTTTGAGAAGACATGATTGCTTTGATTAGTATGCTTGAAGTGTTACTATTATTTATGTCAATATGAACTTTTATATTGAATAATTTGGATCTGAACATTCATGCCACAATAAAGAAAATTACATTGAGAATTATGCTAGGTAGCATTCCACATAAAAAATTCTGTTTTTATCATTTACCTACTCGAGGACCAGCAGGAATTAAGCTTGGGGATGCTTGATACGTCTCCAACGTATCTATAATTTTTGATTGTTCCATGCTATTATATTAACCCTTTTGGATGTTTATGGGCTTTATTTTACACATTTATATCATTTTTGGGACTAACCTACTAACCGAAGGCCCAGCCCGTATTGCTGTTTTTTTTTCCTATTTCAGTATTTCGAAGAAAAGGAATATCAAATGGAGTCCAAACGGAATGAAACATTCGGGAGCGTGATTTTTGGAACGAACGTGATCCAGAGGACTTGGAGAGCAAGCCAAGAACGACCCAAGGCGGCCACGAGGGTGGGGGGCGCACCCACCCCTACAGGACGCGCCCCCCTGTCTCATGGGCCACTCGGGCGGCCACCGACCTATTTCTTCCTCCTATATATACCCACGTACCCCGAAAACATCCACGGAGCCATCGAAAAACAATTTCCACCGTCGTAACCTTATGTATCCGCGAGATCCCATCTTGGATCCTTCGTCCGTGCTCCGCCGGAGGGGGAATCGACCATGGAGGGCTTCTACATCAACACCATAGCCCCGCCGATGAGTTGTGAGTAGTTTACCACAGACCTTCGGGTGCATGGTTATTAGATAGATGGCTTCTTCTCTCTTTTTTGGATCTCAATACCATGTTCCCCCCCTCTCTTGTGGAGATCTATTCGATGTAACTCTTTTTGCGGTGTGTTTGTCGAGATCCGATGAATTATTGGTTTATGATCAAGTTTATCTATGAGAAATATTTGAATCTCCTCTGAATTCTTTTATGTATGATTGAGTTATCTTTGCAAGTCTCTTCGAATTATCAGTTTGGTTTGGCCTACTAGATTGATCTTTCTTGCCATGGGAGAAGTGCTTAGCTTTGGGTTCAATCTTGTGGTGTCCTTACCCGGATGTAAAGGGTTGCAACGCACGTATTGTATTGTTACCATCGAGGATAAAAAGATGGGGTTTATATCATATTGCTTGAGTTTATCCCTCTACATCATGTCATCTTTCTTAATGCTTACTCTATTCTTATGAACTTAATACTCTAGATGCATGCTGGATAGCGGTCGATGTGTGGAGTAATAGTAGTAGATGCAGGCAGGAGTCGGTCTACTTATTGCGGATGTGATGCCTATATACATGATCATGCCTAGATAATCTCATAATTATTCGCTTTTCTATCAATTGCTCGACAGTAATTTGTTCACCCACCGTAATACTTATGCTATCTTGAGAGAAGCCACTAGTGAAACCTATGGCCCCCGGGTCTATCTTTTATCATATAAGCTTTCAATCTAGATTTATTTGCATCTTTACTTTTCCAATCTATATCATAAAATACCAAAAATATATTTATCTTATCATACTATCTCTATCAGATCTCACTTTCGCAAGTGGCCGTGAAGGGATTGACAACCCCTTTATTGTGTTGGTTGCGAGTTCTTTGTTTGTTTGTGTAGGTGCGTGGGACTTTTGAGGAGCCTCCTACTGGATTGATACCTTGGTTCTCAAAAACTGAGGGAAATACTTACGCTACTATTGCTGCATCACCCTTTCCTCTTCAAGAAAAACCAACGCAAGCTCAAGATGTAGCAAGAAGGATTTGTGGCGCCGTTGTCGGGGAGGTCTTCGCTCAAGTCAAGACATACCAAGTACCCTTCACAAACTCATCTCCCTCGCATTTACATTATTTGCCATTTTCCTCTTGTTTTCCTCTCCCCCACTTCACCCTTGCCGTTTTATTTGCCCTCTCTTTCCCGATCTTCTCCTCTCTTTTTGCTTGCCTTTTCTGTTTGCTTGTATGTTGGATTACTTGTTGCCATGGCGCAAGATAATACCAAATTGTGTGATTTCTCCAATACCAATAATAATGATTTCCTTAGTACTCCGATTGCTCCTCTTAATGATGTTGAGTCTTGTGAAATCAATACTGCTTTCTTGAATCTTGTTATGAAAGATCAATTAAATCGGCCTTCCTAGTGAAGATGCCGCTACCCATCTAAACAACTTTGTTGATTTGTGTGATATGCAAAAGAAGAAAGATACGGATAATGATATTGTTAAATTGAAGTTATTTCCGTTTTCACTTAGAGATCATGCTAAAGTTTGGTTTCCGTCTTTGCCTAAAAATAGTATTGATTCTTGGAACAAGTGCAAAGATGCTTTTATCTCTAAGTATTTTCCTCCTGCTAAGATCATCACTCTTAGGAATGATATTATGAATTTTAAACAACTTGATCATGAGCATGTTGCCCAATCTTGGGAATGAATGAAATTGATGATTCGCAATTGCCCTACTCATGGTTTGAATTTATGGATGATCATACAAAAAATTTATGCCGCTTTGAACTTTGCTTCTAGAAATCTTTTAGATTTGGCCGCGGGAGGCACGTTTATGGAAATCACTTTAGGAGATGCTACAAAACTTCTTGATAATATTATGGCTAATTATTCTCAATGGCACACCGAAAGATCTACTAGTAAAAAAGTGCATGCTATAGAAGAAATTAATGTTTTGAGTGGAAAGATGGATGAACTTATGAAGTTGTTTGCTACTAAAAATACTCCTCTTGATCCCAATGATATGCGTTTGTCTACTTTGATTGAGAATAATAATGAATCTATGGATGTGAATTTTGTTGGTAGGAATAGTTTTGGAAACAATGCTTATAAAGGAAACTTTAATCCTAGACCGTTCCCTAGTAATTCCTCTAATAATTATGGAAATTCGTACAATAATTCTTATGGTAATTTTAATAAGATGCCCTCTAATTTTGAGAATAGTGTGAAAGAATTTATGATTTCTCAAAAGAATTTTAATGCTTTGCTTGAAGAAAAATTGCTCAAAGTTGATGATTTGGCTAGGAACGTTGATAGACTTTCGCTTGATGTTGATTCTCTTAAACTTAGATCTACTCCTCCTAAGCATGATATCAATGAGTCTCTCAAAGCCATGAGAATTTCCATTGATGAGTGCAAGGAAAGAACCGTTAGATTGCGTGCTAAGAAAGATTGCTTTGTAAAGGCGTGTTCTTCTTGTTTCCATGAAAATAATGATGAAGATCTTAATGTTATTGATGTGTCTCCTATTAGTTCTTTGTTTTGCAATATGAATCTTAATAATAATGGGACTGGAGATGAGTCAACTTTAGTTAGAAGGCGTCCCAATAATTCGGAGCTTTTAGATCTTGATGCTAAATTTGGTAAAAGTGGGATTGGAGAGGTCATGACTTTAAATAGCATTGAACCCACTATCTCAGATTTCAAGGAATTTGAATATGATAATTGTTCTTTAGAAGGTTGTATTTACTTGTTGCAATCCGTTGTTAATTCTTCTCATGCTTATAGTCAAAATAATGCTTTTACCAAACATATCGTTGATGCCTTGATGCAATCTTATGATGAAAAACTTAATTTGGAAGTTTCTATACCTAGAAAACTTAATGATGAGTGGGAACCTACTATAAATATTAAAATTAAAGATCATGAGTGTTATGTTTTGTGTGATTTGGGTGCTAGTGTTTCCATGATTCCGAAAACTTTATGTGATATTCTAGGTTTCCATGATCTTGATGATTGCTCTTTAAATTTGCACCTTGCGGATTCCACCATTAAAAAGCCAATGGGAAGGATCAATGATGTTCTCATTGTTGCAAATAGAAATTTGGTGCCCGTAGATTTTATCGTTCTTGATATAGATTGCAATCTTTCTTGCCCTATTATTCTTGGTAGACCTTTCCTTAGAACGATTGGCGCAACTATAAACCCACTCCTCACCGCTCGGGCTTCCTCTGCTGCATCTTCCCTGGCTCCGCGTCGTCCCCTTCCTAGGCCTCGCCATCGTCCACCGCCCTGGTGCTCTCGGTGCGGCATGGTCAACGTGGTCAAGAAACGACTTCCATCGGACGTGGACTGTACGTGGAGAGGTAGACAGCTGGGTCCACGGCCGCACCAAGGAAGTGCCTCCTTAATACACGGAAAATAATGATTCCTCCACCTGACAGCAGGGACCCACCGGACGGGCCTCCGTATTTTGCGAAAAAACATTTCCCCCTGACTGCTGGGACCTACCAGCTACATCTTCGCACGCAAGGAAGTACGTCCATATTACGGGCAATAAAAAATGATTCGCCCCCTGACGGCTGGGACCCACCAGCTACACCTTCACATATAAGGAAGTGCGTCCGGGCAAAAAAAAGATTCACCCCCTGACTACTGGAACCCACCAGCTACATCTTCGCGGCAAAGAATTGCCTGACAGTCAGGACCCACCTAGTCGAAGCGTACATAGCGTTGTCATTCTGGCCGCGAACGTGTACATACATACTGGTCGATGTAGAGGCGCGCATGTGTCGTAGTAGAGGCGCGCACGTAGCATGTACACGTACGTACAACGGCCAGGGTGCAATAAAGTAAATACGGCCACGTACGTACATGCGGGCGGGTCTCGAACGCCTACTCTTGCATACGTACAACCAGGGCTCGTGTACATGGCTGGGTCGGAACGGAGAAACTGCGTGGTTTTCATGTTCATGGGGAGGCAACAGACGCGTCGTGTTCATCGGGAGGCAACGGAATGTGTTGTGTTCATCGGGAGGCAACGGAACACGTGGGAGCCAACCGGCTTGGACAGAACAGGCGATGGAAACGAGGCATGGCATACCGCAGAATGGAGGAAACGGCCTTGTGTTCGACGGCCATGTTTGAAACGGGATCCTGTTCATTGGGAGGGGTCTGGCGTACCGCAAAACGGAGGAAACGGACCTCCTACGGTCGAAACGGGGTCCTGTTGATCGGGAGGGGTGTGGCGTACCGCAAAATGGATGAAACGGACTTGTGTTGGAGCGCTACGGTCAAAACGGGGGTCCTGTTCATCGGGAGGGGGTGGCGTACCGCAAAACGGGACTCCACGGGATACTGTTCATCTCCACCGTCGACCTCCTCCAGCCTCCACGGGACACTATTCATCCACCATCGACCTCCTCCAGCCTCCATGGGCACCTGTTCATCCAGCCTCCACCGCGCACTAGTCCACTGGCTACTGTTCAACCACCCCTCTCCATGGGCTCCTGTTCAACCACCCCTCCACGGGCTACTGTTCATCCACCCTCCACGCTCATCGCTCATCCAGCCCTCCATGGATCGTCCTGTTCATCAAGCCCTCCATGCGGTCCTGTTCATCCAGCCCCAACAGGCTCGATCGATCGGGGTCCTGTTCATCGAGAGGCAACGCCACGGGGTCCTGCTAATCCACCCCCACCGCTCACTGTTCATCCAAACACCCCCTGCAACGCTCACTGTTCATCCAGAGGCAGCATCGATCGGCTTCAGTTAGCAGCAGTAGCGAAGGAATCGCTCGATCACTCGGGTTCAGTAACGCGTAGCCTCCAGTGCAATCACTCAGGTTCAGTTAGGCGACGCCTCGCTCGGGTTCAGTTAGATCCCAATGCCTCGCACACGCGTGCGTACGTGTATGAGAGAAATACGCATCGCTCGGCCCCCGACCACCCACCGTAACCGGGAACTCCCCGAAATTTTCCTCGCCCTCGCTTCTACCACGGTTTTTTCCGTCATGGACGGCCCAAAGAATGTCATGCAGCTGCGCCTCGGGCTCGCCCAGGACAAAAAGCCCATTTTCTGCCATGATTTTTTGTCATAGAAGTAGGAGCCCACCACATATCATGATACCTGGTTTTGTCACAATTATTGTCATAGAAGTGTCATAACTATGACAGAAAAAAATTCGTTCAGCCCAAAATGTCATGGATGTGTCTTTTTTTGTAGTGTTAAAGATCCGTTTATTCTCAATGGCTTTCCGATCATCGGGCAAGTCCACCAAATTTCATACTTTGTTCTCATACATGGATCCTATCTTAGATTTCATGGCTCCTAGACATTTGTTGGAATTCGGGGCCACCATCGCTTCTCCATAGCTCATAGGTTCACTGTTGTCCAACAACATGACTTTTAAGACAGGGTTACCACTCAGAAGTTGTCCGCACCCTTGTCGACCTACGAGGTTCGATAGTAACTTGATCTGAAGCTTCATGATCATCATCATTAGCTTTCTCTTCAACTAATGTAGGTGCCATAGAAACATCTTTCTGTGCTATGCTACTCTCTGGTTGAAGTAAAGGTTCAACAACCTCATCAAGTTCTATCTTCCTCCCACTCAATTATTTCGAGAGAAACTCTTCCTCAAGAAAGGACATATTCTTAGCGACAACACTTTGCCATCAGATCTAAGATAGAAGGTACACCCAATTGTATTCTTTGGGTATTCTATGAAGACACAATTATCTGCTTTGGATTCAAGCTGTTCTGGCTGAAGCCTATCGACATAAGCATCGCAGCCCCAAACCTTAAGAAACGACAACTTAGGTTTCTTGCCAAACCATAGTTCATACGGTGTCGTCTCCACGGACTTAGATGGTGCCCTATTTAAAGTGAATGTAGTTGTCTCTAATGCATAACCCCAAAACGATAGCGGTAGATCAGTAAGAGACATCATAAATCGCACTATATCAAATAGAGTGCGATTACGATGTTCGGAGACACCATAATGCTATGGTGTTCCAGGTGGCATCAACTGTGAAATGATTCCACCTTGTTTTAAGTGATTGCCAAACTCATAACTCAGATACTCTCCCCTTGATCATCTCGTAGGAACTTGATCCTCTTGTTATGATGATTCTCAACTTCACTCTGAAATTGCTTGAACTTTTCAAACGTTATAGATTTATGCTTCATTAAGTAAACATGCCCATATATACTCAATTCATCGGTGAAGGTGAGAAAATAACGATATCCACCGCACGCATTAACAGTCATCGGACCGCACACATCAGCATCTATGATTTCCAACAAGTCACTTGCCCAATCTATTGTTCCAAAAAATGGGGTTTTAGTCATCTTGCCAACGAGGCATGGTTCGCATGTGTCAAGTGATTCAAAATCAAGTGACTTCAAAAGTCCATTGGCATGGAGGTTCTTCATGCGCTTTACACCAATATGACCTAAGCGGCAGTGCCACAAGAAAGTGGTACTATCATTATCAACTCTACATCTTTTGGCATCAATGTTATGAACATGTGTATCACTACGATCGAGATTCAATAAACCATTCACATTGGGTGCATGACCATAGAAGGTGCTATTCATGTAAACAGAATAACCATTATTCCCTGACTTAAATGAATAACTGTATTGCAATAAACATGATCTAATCATGTTCATGCTCAACGCAGACACCAATGCAAACAACATTTATTTAGGTCGAACAGTGATCCCGAAGGTAGAGGGAGCGTGCGATGGTGATCACATCAACCTTGGAAACACTTCCAACACACATCGTCACCTCGCCCTTAGCTAGTCTCCGTTTATTCCGTAGTTTTTGTTTCGAGTTATCAATATTAGCAACTAAACCGGTATCTAAAACCCAGGTGCTACTAGGAGTACTAGTAAGGTACACATCAATAACACATATATCAAATATACTTTTGTTGAAGTTGCCAGCCTTCTTATCTACCAAGTATTTGAAGCAGTTCCGCTACCAGTGACCGTTCCCCTAATAGAAGCACTTAGTCTCTAGTTTGGTTTCTTGGGATTCTTCACTGGAGCTGTAACTGGCTTGCCATTCATGAAGTTTCCCTTCTTGCCCTTTCCCTTCTTGAAACTAGTGGTCTTGTTAACCGTCAACCCTTGATGCTCCTTCTTGATTTCTACCTTCACGGCCATAACCACGACGAACAGCTTCGGGATCATCTTCCCTTGCATGTTATAGTTCATCACGAAGCTCTAGTAGCTTGGTGATAGTGACTGGAGAACTCTGTCAATCACTCTCTTATCTAGAAGATTAACTCCCACTTGATTCAAGCGATTGAAGTACCCAGACGTTCTGAGCACATGCTCACTAGCTGAGCTATTCTCCTCCATCTTGTAGGCAAAGATCTTGTCAGAGGTCTCAAAGCTCTCAATACGGGCATGAGCCTGAAATACCAATTTAAGCTCTTGGAACATCTCATATGTTCCATGGCGTTCAAAAACGCCTTTGGAGCCCTGATTCTAAGCCGTAAAACATGGCACAATAAACTATCAAGTAGTTATCAACACGTGTCTACCAGATGTTCACAACATCCACAGACAACACTAGAGGGGTTGGCACATGGGGCGGTGCATCAAGGACAAAAGCCTTCTATGTAGTAGTGAGGACAATCCGCAAACTACGGTCCTAGTCCGCACAATTGCTCACAATATCTTTCAACTTAGTCTGTCTCTAGGAACGTATTAAAACAGGGAGATAAAGCGTGAGCTATTGATCTACAACATAATTTGCAAGGACAATTTAGACTATGTTCATGATAATGAGTTCAACTAACCAAATTATTTAATGAACTCCCACTCAGATAGACATCCCTGTAGTCATCTAAGTGATACATGATCCGAATCGACTAGGCCGTGTCCGGTCATCACGTGAGACGGACTAGTCATCAACGGTGAACATCTCCATGTTGATTGCATCTACCATACAACTCATGTTTAACCTATCGGTCTCTCGTGTTCCGAGGCATGTCTGTACATGCTAGGCTCGTCAAGTCAACCTAAGTGTCTCGCATGTGTAAATCTGGCTTACACCCATTGTATGTGAACATTAGAATCTATCACATCCGATCATCACATGGTGCTTCGAAACCACGAACCGTCGCAACGGTGCATAGTTAGGCGGATCACATTTCTTGAAATTTTAGTGAGGGATCATCTTATTTATGCTACCGTCGTTCTAAGCAAACAAGATGTAAACATGACAAACATCACATGCAAATCATAAAGTGACATGATATGGCTAATATCATCTTGCGCTTTTGATCTCCATCTTCGAGGCGCGACATGATCACCATCGTCACCGGCATGACACCATGATCTCCATCATCGTGTCTTCATGAAGTTGTCTCGCCAACTATTACTTCTACTACTATGGCTAACTGTTAGCAATAAAGTAAAGTAATTACATGGCGATAATATTGACTCGCAGGTCATACAATAAACTAAGAAAACTCCTATGGCTCCTGCCGGTTGTCATACTCATCGATATGCAAGTAGTGATTCCTATTACAAGAACATGATCAATCTCATACATCACATATACAATTCATCACATCCTTTTGGACATATCACATCACATAGCATACCCTTCAAAAACAAGTTAGACGTCCTCTAATTGTTGTTGCATGTTTTTCATGGCTACAATAGGTTTCTAGCAAGAACGTTTCTTACCTACGCAAAAGCCACAAGGGTCATATGCCAATTGCTATTTATCCTTCATAAGGACCGTCTGCATCGAATCCTAAAGTGGGAGAGACAGACACCCACTAGCCACCTTATGCAACAACTGCATGTCAGTCGGTGGAACCTGTCTCACGTAAGTGCACGTGTAAGGTCGGTCCAGGCCGCTTCATTCCACAATGCCGCCGAATCAAGATAAGACTAGTAATTGTAAGCAAATTGACCAAATCATCGCCCACAACTACTTGTGTTCTACTCGTGCATAGAATCTATGCATAAACCTACCTCATGATGCCACTGTTGGGAACGTAGTAATAATTCAAAAACTTTCCTACGTGTCACCAAGATCAATCTAGGAGATGATACAAATGAGAGAGAGGGAGTGCATCTTCAGACCCTTGAAGATTGCTAAGCTGGAGCGTTACAAGAATGCAGTTGATGGAGTCATACTCGCCGCGATTCAAATCACGGATGATCTGATCCACACGCCTAATGGACGGCGCCTCCGCATTCAATGCACGTACAGCCCGGGGACGTCTCCTCCTTCTTGATCTAGCAAGGGGGGAGGATAAGTGGAGGGAGAACTCCGACAGCACAACGGCGTGGTGGCGATGGATCTCGTGGTTCTCCGACAGAGCTTCACTAAGTGCTATGGAGGAGGAGGAGGTGTAGGAGGGACCAGGGTTGCGCCAGGGGAAGGGTTATTACTGCCCTCTCTATCCTCACTATATATAGGGGGAAGAGGGGAGGAGGAAGCGCCCTAGGGTTTCCCTAGGGGAGGGGCGACGGCAACAGGGAAACCCTAGATGGTTTGGGCCCCCCATCCCTACAGAACTTGGCCCCCAAGAGGGGAGGGGCGCATGGCCCCTTAGTGGGCTGGTGTGCCCCGTCCCCTTGGCACATAAGGCCCCCCAACACTTGCCCGGGCCTCCAAACTCCTTTCAGTCACACTGGTCGTCACTCGGTACCCCCGGAACAATTCCGGACTCCAATACCCTTCGTCCAATATACCGATCTTCACCTCCGGACCATTCCAATGTTACTCGTCACGTCTGGCATCTAATCCGGGACTCCGAACAACCTTCGGTAACCACATACTATTCCCATTACAACTCTAGTGCCACTGAACCTTAAGTGTGTAGACCTTACGGGTTTGGGAACCATGCAGACATGGTCGAGATACCTCTTCGGCCAATAACCAATAGCGGGATCTGGATACGCATATTGGCCCCCACTTGTTCCACAATGATCTCATCGGATGAACCACAATGTCGGGGATTCAATCAATCCCATATACAATTCCCTTTGTCCATCGGTATGTTACTTGCCCGATATTCGATCGTCGGTAGCCCCATACCTTGTTCAATCTCATTGCCAACAAGTCTATTTACTCGTTCTGTAACACATGATCCCGTGACTAATTCCTTAGTTAAATTGAGCTCATTATGATGATGCATTACCGAGTGGGCCTAGAGATACCTCTCCGTCATACGGAGTGACAAATCCCAGTCTAGATTCATGCCAACCCAACAAACACTTTTGGAGATACCTTAGTGCACCTTTATAGTCACCCAGTTACGTTGTGACGGTTGATACAACCAAAGCATTCCTATGGTATCCGGGAGTTTCACAATCTCATGGTCTAAAGAAATGATACTTGACATTAGAAAAGCTCTAGCAAACGAAGTACATGATCTTGTGATATGCTTAGGATTGTGTCTTGTCCATCACATCATTCTCCTAATGATGTGATCCTGTTATCAACGACATCCAATGTCCATGGCCAGGAAACCACAACCATCTATTGATCAACGAGCTAGTCAACTAGAGGCTTACTAGGGACATATTGTGGTCTATGTATTCACACATGTATTACGGGTTTCCGGTTAATACAATTATAGCATGAACAATAGACTATTATCATGAACAAGGAAATATAATAGTAAACATTTTATTATTGCCTCTAGGGCATATTTCCAACACCTAGATGGCTTCCTCTCTCTCTCTCTCTCTCTCTCTCTCTCTCTCTCTCTCTCTCTCTTTTGATTCTCAATACAATGGTCTCTTGGAGATCTATTTGATGTAACTCTTTTTGCGGTGTGTTTGTTGGGATCCGATGAACTTTTAGTTTATGATCAGATATATGTTTTTATCCATGAAAGTTATTTGAGTCTTCTGATCTATTATATGCATGATTACTTATAGCCTTGTATTTCTTATTTGAATCTTTGGTTTAGTTAGGCCGACTAGATAGATTTTTCTTGCCATGGGAAGAGGTGCTTTGTGATGGGTTCGATCTTACGGTGCTTGATACGAGTGACAGAACGGGAACCACACGTATGTATCGTTGCCATTAAGGATAACAAAATGGGCTCTAATGCCTACATGAATAGATCTTGTATACATCATGTCATCGTTCTTCTTGCATTAATCCATTTTGAACTTAATACACTAGATGCATGCTGGATAGTGGCCGATGTGTGGAGTAATAGTAGTAGATGCAGGCAGGAGTCGGTCTACTAATCTTGGACATGATGCCTATATAATGATCATTGCCTGGATATCGTCATGATTATTTGAAGTTCTATCGATTGACCAACAGTAATTGTTTTACCCACCATATGCTATTTTTCTCGAGAGAAGCCACTAGTGAAATCTACGGCCCCCGGATCTCTTCTTTATCATATTTGCCTTCGAGATCTATTTTTATTTGCTTTTATTTTCAAATCTATTAATCCAAAAACACAAAAATACCTTGCTGCAATTTTTATTTATTTATTTTATCTAGCATTCTCACGAGATCTATTTGTCCAATCTACTACAATTTTACCTATCCTTTCACCCATGAGGGATTGACAACCCCTCTCTTACGTCGGGTTGCAAGTATTTCTTCTTTGTGTGCAGGAGTTGTTTACGTGGTGTTGTGTGGTTCTCCTACTGTTTCGATAACCTTGATCTCATCACTGAGGGAAATACCTACCGTAGATGTGCTGCATCATCCCTTCCTCTTTGGGAAATACTGATGTAGTTCAAGCCGCATCACCCTCTCAAATTTTTAGCACATGCTATGTAGGTGAAATGATGATACCATGCCAACTTTCGACCTGTTCAGAGTTCATTTTGTAGTGCTTTTCAATTTCAGGGTTGTTTAGCTCAAAAAAAATTAGTGAATGCATGAAAAATAGCAAATGAAGCAAGAAAGGGTTGAAAATTGATGACGTGGCTTTGAATGGTGCATACTGAACGCAAAAATAGTCTAGAGTTGAAATAAGTTTTACAAAATGAAAGGCCTTTGTAACAGATGAGTTTTCGTCCGAAACCCTGATACTTCAAAAGAGATTGTCCATTTACATGAAGTGCACCCAGTTTTTGCCATAAGCCTCTCATCTTTTTAGCACATGCTATGTGGGTGAAATTATGGTAACATGCCAACTTTCAACCTTTTCAGAGTTCATTTTGTAGTGCTTTTCAATTTTAGGGTCGTTTAGCTCAAAAAAAATTTAGTAAATGCATGAAAAATAGGAAATGAAGTCAGAAAGGGTTGAAAATAGATGACGTGGCTTTAAATGGTGCATACTGAATGCACAAAATGTCTGGAGTTGAAATAAGTTTTAAAAAATGAAATCTTTTGTAGCAGATGAGTTCTTGTCCGAAAACCTCATACTTCAGAAAAGAGATTATCCATTTTGTACATGAAGTGCATCCAGTTTTTGCATAATATTTGTTTGTACATAATATTTCTTCGCGTTTCAAATGCAAAAACACATAAGTACCCTAACTATTACAAAGATTGCCTCCGGTTTGTCCAAAGTGGGATTTTCCAGATATATAAGTCCGGAAACTCACTAGAGAAGAAAGTGATGACAGTTAAGGTGGTCACATCCCAGAGTGGGATCTTTGGGTGTAAAACTTTTTCTTCAGATGTGTCCATTTGCGCCGTAACTATGGACAATCTTCATCATTTAACTGGATGCTCGGGTCAATATTCAGTGTGAAGGGAGCAATTTCATGAAACTCTTCATAATGTTCTAACATGTCTATCCTGTCCTCCACTCCCATGATGTTTCTTTTTCCTGAAAGAACTATGTGGCGCTTTGGCTCATTGTATGATGTATTCGCTTCCTTATCTTTTATTTTTCTCGGCTTGGTAGAGATGTCCTTCACATAGAGAACCTGCGCCACATCATTGGCTAGGGCGAATGGTTCGTCTGCGTATGCAAGATTGTTGAGACCCACTGTTGTCGTTCCGTACTGCGGGTCTGCCATTACCCCGCCTCCTGTCAGATTGACCCATTTGCACCGAAACAAAGGGACCAACAAATCACGTCCATAGTCAAGTTCCATATCTCCTCTAAGTAACCACAATATGTGTCGTTTGGCCTATTGGTGTTTGTTGCATCAAAGCGGACACCACTGTTTTGGTTGGTTCTCTTTTTATCTTGGGCAATCGTGTAAAATGTATTCCCATTTATCTCGTACCCTTTGAAAGTCAATATATTCAAAGATGGTAACTAGGACAACAAGTATAGCTCATCTTTAACAGCATCATCATGCATGAGACGTGTCTGCAACCAACCGGCAAAAGTCCACGTTTGTTCACAAGTAATCCAGTCGTCAGACTACTCCGGGTGTTTGGAGCGTAGAATATTCTTGTGTTCCTCGATATACGGTGCCACCAAGGAGGAATTTTGTAGAATGGTGTAGTATGCTTGAGTGAGAGAATGCCCGTCCATACATATTATTTATTTTGGTCCTAGCGTGCCTTTTCCACTCAGTCTGCCCTCATGCCGCAATTCAGGAACACCAATCGGCTTAAGGTCAGGAATAAAGTCAACACAAAACTCAATGACCTCCTCATTTTCATGTCCCTTGGAGATGCTTCCTTCTGGCCTATCACGGTTATGAACATTTTTCTTTAAGAATCCCATGAACCTCTCAAAGGGGAACATATTTTGTAGAAATACAGGACCCAGAATGGCAATCTCTTTGACAAGGTGAACTAGGACATGTGCGTCATGATATTGAAGAAGGATGGTGGGAACACCAAATCAAAACTAACAATACATTGCACCAAATCATTCAATAACTTTGGTATGATTTATGGATTGATTACCTTCTGAGAGATTGCATTGAGGAATGCACATAGCTTCACAATGGCTAATTAAACATTTTCTGGTAGAAGCCCCCTCAATGCAACCGGAAGCAGTTGCGTCGTAATCACGTGGCAGTCATGAGACTTTAGGTTCTAGAAATTTTTTTGTGACATATTTATTATTCCCTTTATATTCGACGAGAAGCCATACAAGACCTTCATACTGAGCAGGCATTCAAAGAAGATTTCCTTCTCTTCTTTGGTAAGAGTGTACCTGGCACGACCTTGATGTATGTCGTCTTTTCCGTGCATACATTGCTGGTCCTCCCGTGCCTCCGGCATATCTTTTGCCTTCCCATACACGCCCAAGAAGCCTAGCAGGTTCACGCAAAGATTCTTCATCACGTGCATCACATCGATTGCAGAGCGAACCTCTAGGTCTTTTCAATAGGGTAGGTCCCAAAATATAGATTTCATCTTCCACATGGGTGCGCGTCCGTCAGTGTCATTCGGAATAGATTGTCCGCCTGGACCCTTTCCAAAGATCACTTTAAAATCCTTGAGCATATCGAGTATATCACGACTAGTACGGTGGCGATGCTTCTTCCGGTGATCTGCCTCACCTTTGAAATGCTTGCCTTTCTTTCTTACGGGATGCCTACTCGGAAGAAATCGACGATGTCCTAGGTACACATTCTTCTTAAAATTATCCAAATATATACTGTCAGTATCATCTAAACAGTGCGTGCATGCGTGGTATCTCTTTGTTTGTCTATCCTGAAAGGTTACTGAGAGCAGGCCAATCATTGATGGTTACAAACAGCAATGCATGTAGGTCAAATTCCTCCTAATTGTGCTCATCCCACGCATGTACACCTTTTTCATTCCACAGCTGTAAGAGTTCTTCAACTAATGGCCTCAGGTACACATCAATGTCATTGCCGGGTTGCTTAGGGCCTTCGATGAGCACTGGCATCATAATGAACTTCTGCTTCATGCACAACCAAGGAGGAAGTTTATACATACATAGAGTCACGGGCCAGGTGCTATGATTGCAGCTCTGCTCCCCAAAAGGATTAATGCCATCTGCGCTTAGACCAAACCATACGTTCCTTTCTTCAGCTGCAAAGTGCTCCCACATTCTCTTGATTTTTCACCACTCTGAGCCGTTAGCGGGTACTCACAACTTCACGTCTTTCTTACAGTCTTCTTTGTGCCATCACATCAACTTGGCATGCTCTTTGTTTTGGAACAAATATTCCAATCGTGGTATTATAGGAGCATACCACATCACCTTGGTAGGAATCTTCTTCCTGGGGCGTTCGCCCTCAACATCACCAAGGTCATCCCAGCCGATCTTATAGTGCATTGCACCGCATACTGGGCATGCATTCAAATCTTCATACTCACCGTGGTAGAGGATGCGGTCATTAGGGCATGCATGTATCTTCTACACCTCTGGTCCTAGAGGGTAGACAACCTTCTTTGCTTTCTACGTACTGTCAGGCTATTCGTTGTCCTTTGGAAGCATCTTCTTTAACATTATCAGCAACTTTTCAAATCCCTTGTCAGATACACCATTCTTTGCCTTCCATTGCAGCAGTTCTAGTGTGGTGCCCAACTTTTTCTTGTCAGCTCTGCAACTTGGGTACAACAATTTCTTGTGATCCTCTAACATGCGCTGCAACTTCAGCTTCTCCTTTTCACTTGCGCAGCTTCTCTTTGCATCGGCAATGGCCCGACCAAGATCATCAGCGGGCTCATCTAATGCCTCTTCTTCAGCTTCTTCTAGCATTACCAGCTCAACTTCTTCCCCCATTGTTGTACCATCGTATTCAGGGAACCCATGGCCAGGATAGCTGTCGTCATCCTCTTCTTCTTCATTCTCTTCCATTAGGACCCATCTTTCTCCGTGCTTGGTCCAACAGTTATAGCCGGACATGAAACCGGACTCAAACAGGTGGATGTGAATGGTTCTTGAGTTAGAGTAATTTCGATCATTCTTACAGTCAGCACATGGACAATACATAAAACCATCCGCCCGCTTGTTTGCCTCTACTGCAATTAGAAAAGTATGCACACCATTAATGAACTGGGGAGAGCATTTCTCATCGTACATCCATTGCTAGCTCATCTTCATTACACAACACCGAAAAGACCAAATTAATACAAGTTCATACATAAAGTTCATACACACTTATTCTCATAAAACAACATACAAACTCTGTAGCTAAAGCATTTAAATGCAACAACAAATGTGATCAAGATCGGAACTAAGGTGACAATTGATCCAACAACATAATGATACCAAGCTCACTATCAATGGCATATTTTCTAATCTTTCTAATCTTCAAGCGCATTGCATCCATCTTGATCTTGTGATCATCAACGACATCGGCAACATGCAACTCCAATTCCATCTTTTCCTCCTCAATTCTTTTCAATTTTTTCTTCAAGTAATTATTTTATTTTTCAACTAAATTTAACCTCTCAACAAGAGGGTTGGTTGTAATTTTCGGTTCACATACCTCCTAGATAAAATATCTATGTCAACTTGATGGGCATAATTTGCCATAAACATGAAATGCAACAAATACTTATAAAAGAGAATATACCACATCCGAAACATAAACCGGACGAGGGCCGATGGGGATGGATATCAAAACCATGCCCCTATGTATAATAAACAACGTACAGGTAAGAAAATTATACAAGTAACTATCTAAATCACACAAACATGATTTTTTTTATATAAAAAGGATAAGAACAAGAGGGTCACCAAGGTGGTGCCGACGACGGGACGGTGCGGGCGGTCGACAGTGGTTAGGACGGGGATGGGAAGGCACTAAGTGAACCACACCTACACATTCAAACTAAGAAGTTAATTTGAGCTTAGATTGCATATAAATCAAATAAACTACCACATATAAATACTCCCAAACTAAAACGCACAAATCACTATACTTATAGAGCATTGCAAAAGCTAATCTAGCAATGAGAGATGAAAGGACAAAGTTGCTAACCTTTGTGAACACTTGGATCGATGGGGTGCCTTCAAACCTTGACAATTTTTTGCAAAAATGGAGGATGAGCTCGAGCAAGATGGGAAGAACAGAGGAAAGGGAAAGAACAGAGAGCTTGGCCTCGACGAAGGGTTTATATGGGAGCATCTTTAGTCCCGGTTGGTTATACAAACTGGGACTAAAGGTGCATACCTAGTCCCAGTTTGTGACACGAACCGGGACTAAATGTGCCAGTGGGCAGCCTGACACAAGCCTGCCACCACATCTTTAGTCCCGCTTCATGAACCGGTACTAGAGGTTCAACATGAACCAGGACTAATGATTCCCGCCCCCTGGCCGTTGAAACCGGCACTAATGGTCACAGTAGTACTGGTCTGTTTACAAACCAGGACTAATGTGGCTCACGTAAAGCCGTTTTTCTACTAGTGAAACAATCATCAAGTTTTGCCCTGTATGTACGTGCATCGTTGCCGACGGATACTGATCTAAAATTTCATCGTCAAATACGACGCCAATATTGTCAAAGCGTCGTGCAATATGTTCCTCCATCAAAATATCATTGTATCTTAACGGATGCACACAAAATATAATTTTATAGAGAAAGCCAATAATAAGGTCGGTCGCTACAAAATAATGGTATGATATATTGTCGAATGTCCATAATGCAGACATTGTAAAGAGCGATGCATGGCTCGCATACATGTACGCTCTGTGACCGACGGCCGAATTCTATGTTCACATAAATTTAAATTGTCATATGTAGTGTTGATATTCCGGCTCACAGATTAAATGCGAACATTATTCCACCAATGTTAAATGCATATAAAATGTCACACGACCCATATGAAAGAAAGAATGTCCTATGTGACAACATACAGAAAAATATGTCAGACTGTTATTGAAATATTGGCGTATAATTTTGATGGAAAGAATATCTTTGCATGCGTTTGTCTTGATGTCGCCGCTAAGGAAATAAGCCAACGTGATTCATTTCACCGAATTGGCCACATACATGTGTGATTGGATTCACTTACAAGGTTGCATGCATGTGTACTATCAGCAAATTATAAACAAATGAGTTAGTGCGCACACACGTTGATTGGAAATAGAATTATTTAAGCCTACATCGGATCATTAGAGGTAGTTGCTGGTTAATTATCAATAAAGAAATAGAAATAAGGAAAGGAGCACCCCCACTCCCACGATCCCACGGTCAGTGGACGTGGGCAAGCGCATACGTATAGCCGGAGCCCAGCGCTGCTCTCCTCTCTCCCCTATAAATACTTCCTTGTTCGTTGGTTCTGGTTCGAGGGATTTTCCACTAAATTTTGCTCCTGAGTTCTCTAGTCTTCTTCCTCCTCTAGTAGCAATATTCTACTACACACCATACTACACAAAAAGCACATAGGGAGAAAAGGAGAAGCATGGGGAGGAACCTTGGTTTGTTCCAAGGAGGTGAGAAGGTCAAATATGATGATGCTCTCATGCCCTTAGTTTTGGCCGTTTGGTTCGGATCAAGGAGCCCTCTTTTCTCATCCATAAAATATTTTCCTTAGTTTCGGCCATTTGGTTCGGATCAAGGAGATATCTCTCTTAATCATAAAATCATGCCTTTAGTTTCGGAAATTTTGGTTCGGACCAAGGAACCCTCTCCCTTACTCGTGAATTCTTGTCCTTAGTTCAGCCATATTGGTTCGGATCAAGGTTTCCTTTCTCCCTCACTTCATGGAATCATGTCCTTAGTTTCGACCACTTTGGCTCGGAACAAGGAATATAAACGCATGAAATCACACCTTAGGTTCGGCCTTTTGTATTGGATCAAGGAATATATACGCATGAAATAACACCTTAGGTTCGGCCTTTTGGTTCGGATCAAGGAATATGTAAACCCATAAATTCATGCCCTTGGGTTCGGCCTTTTTGGTTCGGATCAAGGAATATGCCCTTCATTAAATCATGCCCTTAGGTTCGGCCTTTTTGGTTTGCATCGAGGAATTTACATACTACACGAAATCAAGGATTTGAATATTTTTCATATAGAAATCTTGTCCTTAGTTTCGGCCATTTGATTCATATCAAGGATGCATATTTTTCTTCACGTGTACATGTCATGTCTGGGGGACATATAAAATGCTCTAAGCATGAGTTCTTTCATGTGAATTCCATGACATGGGCCGCAACAAAATTCGAAAATATTCACACAAGGCATATTTCGTGCATGGGTTCTTTCTCGTGAATTCCATGGCATGATGCATAAAATGAGTAAAAGTACAAACTATGACATGATATGGGTTCTCACACATGAATTCCATGGAGTGATCCATCGAATGAATGAAATGCAAATTATGATATGTAATGGGTTCTTCTCAAATGAATTCCATGGCATAGGCCATAAAACAAAGAAAAATGCAAAGTATGCAACGGGTTCTACTCAAATGAATTTCATGGCATAATCCATAAAACAAAGAAAAATGCAAAGTATGCAATTGGTTCTTTCATGCTAATTCCATGGCATAAACCATAAAATGTCAAAACAAAAACTATGATATGACATGGGTTCCTTGATGTATTCCATGGCGTAAATCATAAAGTAAAGAAAAAACAAAATACCCTATGGAATGGGTTCTTTCATGAATCCCACGGCATAATGAAAATCGTATTGTGACGTGGGTTCTTTCAAATGAATTCCCCGACATAAATCATCAACCAAGTAAAACAAAAAAAGTGTGCTCTAAGCATAGGTTCTCCTATATGAATTCCATGACATGAGTTAAAAATATTGAAAATACATGGATACATCCTATGCATCCAAACATGGCGCCAAATCAGGCTTGGCCAAAGTCAACTTTCATTTACACCATCACATAAATGAAGTCGAGCACGAACAAAATGTGATGTGTGGTAGAGAAACATGTGACATAGTATCAAACATAATGTCATTGAAGAAAGCCTACGTGGATAAGCTTCAAGTTCCCCAGGCCGGAGTTCAGCGTCAACCGCAAGGAGGATTCTTTTTTATTGTAGCATATTGTAATAGGCATGTGATGTAATCCTATGTAATAGAAGTAGTGTTGGAATTCTTAATCAATGATTTTCTCTTCGGAGATGTAATTAGTAGGACTTTTATGTAAATATAAGAGTTCTAGAAATAAAGTACCTGCAATGTTTGATTCTACTTTTATTGTATGCATTTACGCATTTATATTGTTCACTCTGTGTCAATGAAGTGGATGCGTGTTTGCACGCCCGCCATTTTCCCGTCATCAGATTCTGGCACGCCCCATGGGATATATTTCTCCCCTCATCTTCGAATTCCAACATATGAATTTCTAAAGTACATGAAGTATATATACATTGTGTACGGTAAACAGAATCAAGGAAACCTGATATAAAGTTTTCTTTATTCAAAGGTATGGATGGTCAAGTGCCGCAGTCGGTCATGCTCCGCATTGGAGACATTTGGCTTGATTGGCTAGTTGGTCCATGTGTGGCTTCAACAAATCAGCACATGGATAATATGATAGCATCACCCACCTGACCAAGGAATGGAAGTCTTCTCTCCACTCAAGTTTGTGGGAAGTATTAGGGTAGACAAAGAAGGAAAAGGGAAGACAATGGACAAACTCCACTATGAGCAACCTATGAATGGGGGCAATACAATGATTGTATTTCCCTCCTCGTCGTTTCTTCATGGAAGGATGTCAAAGGTTCAGAATAAAGTTCAAGTTGATGCTTCAGAGCCTATTCTTTTGCTGGCCGATATATCCATTGGAGAAGGCTCTGAGACAGTTCTCAAGTTTCCCCTTGAATGCAAGAAAAAGCACCACAATACCCATGTCTATGAAACATGTCATGTGAACCCAATATCAACACCCGTTGCATATGATTCCTCTTTGACTTCGTTTGAGTCGATATACCCTCAACCTCGACAAAGAAATGTTCGCCATGTCAACCTTCACAATATTAAGGTCGGCAAAGTCCGTATCCAATTCCACAAGAGTGTGGACAACAATCATCCAGACCGCCTTTTTCATATCAGCAAGGGCGGTATAAGAATTCATACTGCGGTGACTAGAAGCCCTTCGACGGTTGTCCCCTTCATCAGGTTCATTTGGAAAAAGTATCTTAATCACGCCAAGTGTCGTGTCGTCGGCCTTGACTGTGAATAAACTAGATATGTCCACAACAAAGAGTATAAGAAGCTTCAACTTAAGCAACAAGTTGCTCTCTTTAATGAATAGCCACAACGCGCTGCTGTCTTGTAGCTTTGTGTGGGAAAGCATTGCCTAATTTACTAGTTATACCAGGCTCAGGACAGGAGTTTTATCCCTGCACTTCTCTATGGCTTCCTTGACAATGACACATTGAATTTGCGGGTGCCGCCATTTGCAATGGCATCGCAAAACTCAAGTTCTATAACTTGGGTATCAAAAAACCCTTTGATGTGCAGGGACTGGGTATCAAGGTTCGTAATCAAAAAGTTGGCAACTTGGCTTCATGGGAGAAGCTAGAAAAGAAGGTTGCCAACATAAGTCTTAACAAGGAAAAAAGCATCACTGTCAATCAGTGGGAGAAGTCCAACCTAGACCATGACCAGATCAAGTATGCATGCTTGGATGCCTATGCGAGCTTCAAGGTTTACATGTGACATTCCAACATACCTGGTTATCTTATAACTCGTTGAAAGGTTCATTCCTAAGTGCAATATGTAAGGAAAAGGTCGTTGAGTCTTTATCAAAGAAAATATGTATACGACCATGTTTTATTTATATTATGGTTATGCCTATTCCACTAGCATATGTTCTTGTATCGTCATAATTTTGTCCTTGTAGAAGACAAGTGAAATCTGAATAGAAATGACATATATTTTGCATTAATGCATGCAATACAAATGTTGCTACGTTATGTGCACTTGATTTCAAAAAATGTGAGAAAAGAAAAACTACTCCGTACCCTCAAGAGTATAAACTGCAGCACACAAAAAAAATACTCCAACGACGTACGGGTATAAACTGTGATCCAAAAAAACTGTCCAGCTACTCCACACCCTCAAGAGTATAAACGGGGGCACACAAAAAAAACTCCAATGAACTATGAGTATAAATTGTGATGCAAAAAAATCGTCAAGCTACTCCATACCCTCGAGAGTATAAACTGGGGCACACAAAAAATACTCCAATGACCTACGAGTATAAACTGTGATGCAAAAAAATCATCAAGTGACTCCATACCCTCAAGAGTATAGACTGGGGCAAACAAAAAAAAATGCTCCAACGACTTACGAGTATAAACTGCGATGGAAAAAAATCGTCAAGCGTACTCCTTGTTCGCACGAGTCTAAACTTGGGCACCCAAAAAAAATATACTCCATAAAAAATAATAGTAACTCCAATAGCTTAAGATCCTAAACTAATAGCATCATATTTTCAAACAAAGGGTAATGTGAATTAACAAAAAATAATAGTCAATGAATATGATCAACTTGACAAATACATACAAAAGGGCTACCATTAAAATATGGTGGTAAATCAAGAGCATTGGGACAGGCTGTAACATCCCAAATTTTCAATTTGGAATGTTATACATTAGATCATCATTGCATATCATATTTTATTACATTTTGGCTTGATACTAGAAATTCTATGCAACTCAGGGAATCACGGAGAGAGTTGGAGATTTCGTTATTTTCATACTTGAGTTTTTCTCAAATTTTGAAAAAGCGGTCGTTTGATTATAATTATTTTTCTCTTCGAAAATTTCTTATAAAAAATAAAAGAGAGGGAATTGAATGACTTTCCCAAAAATAAAGAAATATTGGAGAATTAATATTAAAATCAAATAATATTTTATTTCGAAGTTTTATCGCTATTTTATTTTGAATTAGGACAATATGCATTTTTCAAAATTGCATTATAGGCCCAAATAAATGTTCACTTTGTCCTCTATATTTTTAGAGGACGGGGAGAATTTAATTTAGGATTTTTGGAGTCCATTTAGTTATTCTTTTATTTGTTTTTCTGCACGGAATTATTTAAAAAAACAAACCAACTCCGGGCCGAAACCGGCCAGGACTCCGCCCAGCCGGCCTCTTATATAGCGCCGCCCGGAGCCCCTTAGCCCACCGAAGCCCGCGCCGCCCCAAACCCTAACCCTAGCCACCGCCGCCGCACCACCGCTTCGACGACGGCGTCGACGCCGCCGCTTGCGTCTTGTCGCCGCCGCCGAGCCCCGCCATTGTCGGCCCGTCACCCACCGCCGCCGCCCCACGCCGGACCTGCCGTAGGTAGCCGCCGCCGCCACGGTTTTCGAGAGAAAACCGTCGGTTTTTTAGAAACCATGGTTTTTTTAGAAACCACTGTTTTTTCCAATAGATCGGATTTATTTTTTTATTATTTTTTTCTTTTTTCGGTTTAGTTATTAAGCGAACGCTCGTTCGTTCGTTCGTTTTAACGAACGATTTACACCGTTTAGCCGTAGACAGCGAACGTTTTTTCGTTAGCCTGTTCGTCGGTTTTTCTTTTTCCATGGTTTTTCGTGATTATTTTCGATCGCAATTTCTACCCTGATTTTTGTTTTAGTTTATCTTTTTGCTCGTTTATCAGAATCAGGTGATTCAAGCGCCTAGAGTTTCGCCTCGAAGCCCTCTTTCTATTTAATCAACTTAAACAAGCTTTTGCTACTGTAAAATTTGACTTATGTCCATATTAGTAAATGGAGCTTGTTGCTTTCGTAGTTTGAGTTTCGTTGCTTTGTTTGATTTGATTCTTTTTGCAAACCGGAGTTCTTAAGTTGAACTTTCTGGTTAGATCTCTTATTTGAATTTTACCCGTTCTTTTAGTTGAGTTCTTATTGTATGCTTGTTTGTTTGCGATAGATTACCCGGAGTGCGAAGCGTGCTACTACGAGTCTCTAGGTTTCATGGATCATCAGCAAGGCAAGTAACACTTTGATCATACCGCTTTACTACCAAGTTTTATTGCCTTAGATAAAATCCTCAAACAATTGCATGGTTAGGATCTGATTAATATGTGGGTTTTCGGAAGTAGATGAGGTAGTACCTATTGTCTTGTTTATTATCAAACCTATGGGAGTTACTTCTACGCTGCTTTTATTGCTATGCTATGCTTGTAGACGTGGATTGGGTGAGTGTATCCATGACAGATGTGAGTATTGTTATTTAATGGTTAACTTAAGGTGGCTACTTTAATACACATCTGGGTGGACTGAGGCACCTGGGGAACGCAGTGTTTCCTGTATTTTTGGAAATCACAGGGTACCGTGTGATTCTCCTATGGACCGCCACCCAGGCTCAAAGGAATCATAAGATTATTCATGCTAGAAACTTCTGTGTGCAGCCACAAGCTATTATGGGCTCTAGCATAGTTGAGTAAGTTGCAAGACCTCTTTCCGTGGTGGGCTTGCAGATGTAGGGGAAAGTAGGTGTAACTGTCTATCCAGAGTAAAGAGTTAATGTTTCTGAAAAGGCTGTGTCGCGGTCATCCGTTTCTCAAACATCATGCAGTGCGAGAAATCCAACGAAGGAGATCGAGTCTTGTAGGGAAAAGTGCGCAAACCTCTGTAGAGTGTATAAACTAATCATGGTTAGCCGTGTCCCCGGTTATGGACGTTTTGAGTATATAGTTCTTGGATTATCATGTGGATCTCATCACTCCTAATATAATTTGATTGGGTTAATGTTGATGCTTAATTGGGATTGAGAGGGGGATTACCTTCTCAATGTTTAACAACCACCATGATAGTTAAATAAAATTTATTCCTTTGTTGTAGGGAAAAATTGGCTTTATGCAAAGCTGTAACCATAGAGCTCTCCACCAGCCATATATGCTTGTAGTGATAGCATTATTCTGTTCATTACTCTCTTGTGTTACATTGCCAGCATATTCCATGTGCTGACCCGTTTTCGGGCTGCAACGTTCATGTTGCAGACTTTTCATACGACGAGTAAGGTGCCTTAGGTCGTGATCTTTCACTCAGTGATGCTGTTGGAGTTGATGGACTCACTTTATCTTCCAAGCCTTCCGCTGTTATCGTTATTAGATGGCCTTAAGCCATATTTATTGTAATAAGTTCTATTTTGAGACATTCGATTTAATAAGTGTGTGATTGCTACTCTGTTATAAATCCTTCAAGTATTGTGCATGTCAGCATTACCGATCCAGGGATGACACTGATGCACAGAGATCTGACTATTTGAGGTCTGGTCGCTACAAGATGGTATCAGAGCACATGCTGACTGTAGGACACGACCACTAAGCTAAAGCCTTAGATCACTACTCTCTTCTCATTTCTAACTTCTCTCCTTTTCTACTCTTTAGGATGGCGGATGCAAGGAACAAGTCCGCACAACCGGATGAAGATACACCTTTCGGACGCCACTTGAAGGAAGTCACTAAATACCTGAACATTGGAGTACCAAGTTTCCCGGAACCTACATCGCCACTTTTCCCGAAGAGGAGCGTTGTATGATTCAATTTCAACTTCCAGGAAGGACGTTCATGCCTGTCACTGAGCCCATAGAGTTTTCCTTTGATGCACGAACCTGGAGTCTAGGAAAGAGCATGGCAGCCCACATCACCATGTGACGCATTGGAGAAGTTTACCACAAGGATCTCAAGGATACTATCTACCAGATTTGTGGGCGCCGAGATGAGCAATGGGAGATGATCAGTACTAGGAAGGATAGATCCATTGCAGCTTTCATCTAGGAGTTAAACCAGCACATTCGACGCCAGGAGAACTAGATGTGCGCAGGCATGATAGACCTGAAGAAAGCAATGACCAGGATCACGGAGCTGGAAGAAGAACTCAAGACTACACGCGATGGATATGAGGAGGAAATGACGATACTCGTGGAGAAGAGTGATGACCTGAAGAAGAAGCTAAGAGTATTCATGGGATACCCCACGCCAGGAGGAGATGACGACGATTCCAATTGCCCAAAGAACTACATCATCATCGACAACACTGACTCGGACCCTGACGATAGTGATGATGACCATGTTAACGAAGCTGGAGCAGATATCATGGAGTCTTCCACCGATCAATTATTTTCTAGTCGACCACCATAACAGTAGTAGTATTCCCCCATGTATATAGTATAGTTCGAGCTCTTCTGTAATGATAGTTAGACCGTTGTATTCCCTTGTTTGAATTGATTAAAGTGATATCGATTGTGTTTGTCTCATGTGCATATGGGTAGTGTTTTCCCTCTAGATCTATTTCTATTCTATTTTCTCATCTTTTTCTAAACCCTCAGATGCCTCCGAGACACGACAATGGATTTGCTTTCCCACCGGATCTCACTCAGTTGATCTAGTAGCAGAATGCATTGATGCAGATACTAGTCCAGAATCAGAATCAGGGGAACAACAACAACAACAACCCACCACCACCACCACCTGTTGATCACTTAGCCCGTTTCCTGGGGCTTATACCGCCGGTGTTCTCCAGTAGCACCGAGCCGATAGTTACAGATGATTGGGTCCGCAAGATTGGAAGGGAGTTGACCACTACAGGATGCACAGACGCGGAGAGAGTGCGTTTTGCCGCACATCAGCTTGATGGACCCGCAGCATCATGGTGGGAGAATTTCACAGCCACTTACCCCATCAACACTGTCACATGGGACCAGTTTTAGCAGGCTTTCCATACTTCCCATGTTTCAGCAGGAGCTATGGCCATGAAGAAGCATGAGTTTCGCAACTTGTGCCAAGGAGGACATACAGTTGGCTAGTATGTGGACGATTTTAGTAAGTTAGCACGTTATGCCCAGATGACGTTGCTACTGATGCAGCTAAGCAGGAGAAGTTTCTGGAAGGACTGAATGATGAGCTAAGCATGCAGTTGATGGTGGCAACCTTCAACAACTACCAGGAGTTGGTAGATAGAGCTCTCATGATTGAATGGAAGTAGCAGCAGATTGACAACCGCAACAGGATGTATGGACAAGGGAAGTACAATTCTGGAGCTCAGCAGAAGCCTCGCTTTACCCCAAACTCGGGAGGACCTTTTCAGCATAACCATGGAGGTCACAATCACAATGGAGGAGGTTCGCACAACCATAGTGGCCCCAAGAATGGGAATGGTAATGGAGGAAGCAACGGACAGAATCGTTCCAACCCAGCAACGCCCGCTAAGACGGATCTAAGCCACATTACTTTCTACAAGTGCCAGTAGACCAGACATTATGCCAATGAATGAAAGCTAAGAATGGAAATGGCAATGGAAGCTCTGGGAAGAAGCCTAACCCTTTCAACAGGGGACAGGTGAACCACGTTAACGTGGAGGAGGTTGAAGCGCAGCCAGATGCAGTAATAGGTAAGTTTTTGGTTAAGTCATTTACTGCAATCGTTCTTTTTGATATTGGTGCATCGCATTCATACATATCAAGGGGATTTGTGGATAAGTATAAACTACCCACCAAAGTTCTTAGAACACCTATGTTAGTAAGCTCGCCAGGAGCTGAGTATATGGCAAGCCAAGGATGTTTTCAAATGCTATTGGCCATAGGTAGGCACGTTTTCCCCTCAGACCTGATAATTTTGGAGTCGCAAGGATTGGATGTGATTCTGGGTATGGATTGGCTATTGATGTATGGAGGAAACATCGATTGCGCCAGTAAGTCGATTTTGCTTACCACCCCAGAATGAAGGAGGATTAAGTATGTATCCCAGCATGTGCCAAAGAGGACTCAAGTGAATTCCTTATCAGGAGTTGTACAGGAGGAAGTACCAGTGGTGAAGGATTTCCCAGACGTATTTCCAGAAGGGTTGCCAGGCATGCCACTGGATAGAGACATTGAGTTTTTGACTGAGCTTTTATTAGGCACAGGGCCAATATCTAAGAGACCGTACAGGATGCCCGCAAAGGATTTGGAGGAAATCAATAAACAGATTAAGGAGCTACTGGATAAAGGCTATATCCGCCCAAGTTCGTCACCTTGGGGATCACCAGTGCTTCTAGTGGAGAAGAAGGATGGATCGTTGAGGATGGTTGTTGATTGTCGAGGGTTGAATGAAGTGACAATCAAGAACAAGTACCCACTGCCGATGATCAATGATCTGTTTGGCCAGTTGCAAGGAGCTAAAGTATTTTCCAAGATCGATCTGCGATCAGGATACCACCAGTTGAAGATTCGAGAGCAAGATATACCAAAGACAGCTTTTACCACAAGGTATGGGCTATATGAGTATACCGTTATGTCATTTGGTCTGACTAACGCACCTGCCTATTTCATGAACATGATGAGCAAGGTGTTTATGGAGTTTCTGGATAAGTTCGTCATGGTGTTCATTGATGATATTCTGGTGTACTCGAAGAATGAAGAGGAACATAAGGAGCATTTGCGTTTGGTACTTGGGAAGCTCAGAGAACATCAGTTATATGCCAAGTTCAGCAAGTGTGAGTTTTGGTTGAAGGAAGTTGGATTCCTCGGACATGTTATATCCGGAGAGGGAATAGCAATAGACCCCACCAAGGTTGTGGCTGTGACAAATTGGGAAGCACCCACGTCAGTTGGAGAGATCCGGAGTTTTCTGGGACTCGCAGGATACTACCGGAGGTTCATTGAAAAATTCTCAAAAATTGCAAAATCCGTGACGGAGTTGTTGAAGAAGGACACCAAATTCAAATGGACCGAGGAATGTGAGGCCAGTTTTCAGGAGTTGAAGAAACGTTTGGTTACATCACTAGTGTTGATTCTGCTAGATCAATGCAAGGATTATGAAGTATATTGCGACGCTTCTCGTCGAGGACTTGGAGCAGTGCTTATACAGGAGGGAAGAGTTGTTTCTTATGCCTCACGATAGCTTAAACCCCATGAGTTGAATTATGCTACCCATGATTTGGAGTTAGCAGCCGTAGTGCATGCGCTAAAGACTTGGAGATATTTTCTCATCGGAAACCATTGTGAGGTGTACACGAATCACAAGAGTTTGAAGTATATCTTCATGCAGAAGGAGTTGAATCTCAGGCAAAGGAGATGGTTGGAACTCATCAAGGATTATGATATGAGGTTGCATTATCATCCAGGAAAGGCTAACATAGTAGCTGACGCGTTGAGCCGCAAGAGCCATGTCAACACACTCATGACCGGAGAGTTACCCAAGTAGTTAGCCGAGGATCTTCGCGAGCTTTGTTTGGAGATAGTTCCGAGAGGCTATGTAGCAGCATTGGAGATTCAGTATACTTTGGTGGATAAGATCAGAGAAGCTCAAAAGACTGACAAGGAGATTGCCAAGATAAAGGAAAGGATGAGCAAAGGAAAAGCTAAGGATTTCGTCAGGATGAGCACGATACCTTATGGTTTGAAGACCGCGTTTATGTGCCTAATGATCCAGAGATCAGGAAGTTGATTTTGTAGGAGGCCCATGATTCGCTGTATTCGATTCACCCAGGAAATACCAAGATGTATCTGGATTTGAAGGACAGTTTCTGGTGGACCAGGATGAAGAAGGATATTGTGGAGTATGTAGCAGTTTGTGATGTATGTCAGAGAGTAAAGGCAGAGCATCAGAAGCCAGCAGGACTGTTACTGCCATTGCCAATACCCGAATGTAAGTGGGATAAGCTCATGGATTTTATCACGGGATTGCCCAGGACTCGTTTGGGCTATGACTCGATATGGGTTGTAGTCGATCGTTTGACAAAGGTAGCTCATTTCATCCCAGTGAAGACCACTTATACCAGTGCTAAGTTGGCAAAGATATACATGACCAGGATCGTATGTCTGCATGGAGTTCCGAGGACCATTGTATCAGATAGAGGAACCTAGTTTACCTCAAAGTTCTGGAATTAGTTGCATGAAACTTTGGGTACCATGCTAGAGTTCAGTATAGCCTTTCATCCATAGACAGATGGACAGGCCGAGAGAGTCAATCAGATTCTGGAGGACATGTTGAGAGCTTGTGCGCTAGATTATGGATCTAGTTGGGACGACAATTTGCCTTATGCAGAGTTCTCTTACAACAACAGTTATCAATCCAGTTTGAAGATGGCCCCTTTTGAAGCTTTGTTCGGAAGGAGGTGCAGAACACTGTTGTTGTGGGATGAAGTTGGAGACCGATAGTTGTTTGGACCAGATTTGATCAAAGAGTCTGAAGAGAAGGTTAAGCTAATTCGTGATAGATTCAAGGTAGCCCAATCCAGGCAGAAGAGTTATGTGGATTCTAAACGCAAGGAGACAGTTTACAAAGTCGGAGACAGAGTTTATATTCAAGTGTCCCCACTCCGAGGATTTATGCGTTTGGAGTTAAGGGAAAGTTAGCACCACGTTTTGTGGGACTATACAAAGTTTTGGAACGTATGGGAGAAGTTGCCTACAAGTTGGAGTTGCCCGAAGACTGTCAGGAGTACACGACGAGTTCCACGTTTCCCAGCTGAAGAAGTGCCACGCAGATATGGCTGATATTCCACTGAGAGATACAGTGCCACTGGAAGCGGTTCAATTGGATAGCGATTTGACCTGCGAGGAGAAACCAGTGAAGATTCTCGAGTTTGCCAGCCGAGTCACACGCAGCAAGGTTATCAAGTTCTGCAAAGTTCGATTGGAGCCACCATACCAAGATGAAGCCACACGGGAGCGAGAGGAAGACCTACGGAAGGACCACCCTCACCTATTTCCTAGCCAACCCGAATCTCGAGGGCGAGATTCATCTTAAGGGGGGTAGGTTTGTAACATCCCAAATTTTCAATTTGGAATGTTATACATTAGATTATCAGTGCATATCATATTTTATTGCATTTTGTCTTGATCCTAGAAATTCTACGCAACTCAAGGACCCACGGAGAGAGTTGGGGATTTCGTTATTTTCATATTTGAGTTTTTCTCAGATTTTGAAAAAGTGGATCGTTTGATTTTAATTATTTTTCTCTTGGAATATTTCTTAATCAAAAATAAAAGAGAGGGAATAAAATGACTTTCCCAAAAATAAAGAAATATTGGAGAATTAATATTAAAATAAAATAAGATTTTATTTCGGAGTTTTATCACTATTTTATTTTGAATTAGGAAAAATTTGCGTTTTTCAAAATTGCATTATAGGCCCAAATAAATGTTCAATTTGTCCGCTATATTTTTAGAGGACGAGGCAAATTTATTTTAGGATTTTTGTAGTCCGTTTAGTATTTCTTTTATTTGTTTTTTTGCGTGGAATTATTTAAAAAAATGAACAGACTCCGGGCCATAACCGGCCAGGACACCGCCCAGTCGGCCTCTCATATAGCGCCGCCCGAGCCCTCAAATTTCACCGATGCTGCGCCGCCCAAACCCTAACCCTAGCTAGCCGCCACATTGCTGCCTCAACAAGGCCATCGCCCGTCACCCGCCCCCCTTGCCGCCTCACCTGGACCCACGGAGGTAGCCGCCGCCACGGTTTTCGAGAGAAAACCGTCGGTTTTTTTAGAAACCCCGGTTTATTTTTATTTTTTCAATAGATCGGTTTTATTTTTTTATTATTTTTTTCTTTTTTCGGTTTAGTTATTTAGCGAACGCCCGTTCGTTCGTTCGTTTTAACGAACGATTTTCACCGTTTAGCCGCAGACAGCGAACGTTCATTCGTTAGCCTGTTCGTCAGTTTTTCTTTTTCTAGGGTTTTCCGTGATTATTTTCGATCGTGATTTCTGCCCTGATTTTCGTTTTAGTTTTTCTTTTTGCTCGTTTATCGGAATCAGGCGATTCAAGCGCCTAGAGTTTCATCTCGAATCCCTCTTTCTTTTTAATCAACTTAAACAAGTTTTCGCTACTGTAAAATTTGACTTAAGTCCAAATTAGTAAACGGAGCTTGTTTCTTTCACAGTTTGAGTTTCGTTGCTTCGTTTGATTTGATTCTTTTTGCAAACCAGAGTTCTTAGGTTGAACTTTCTGGTTAGATCTCTTATTTGGCTTTTACCTGTGCTTCTAGTTGAGTGCTTACTGTATGCCTGTTTGCTTGCGATAGAGTACCCGGAGTGCGTACCGTGCTGCTACGAGTCTCTAGGTTTCACGGATCATCAGCAAGGCAAGTAACACTTCGATCATACCTCTTTATTACCCAGTTTTATTGCCTTCGATCAAATCCTCAAACAATTGCATGGAGGATTTGATTAATATGTGGGTTTTGGGAAGTAGATGAGGTAGTACCTATTGTCCTGTTTATTATCAAACATTTGGGAGTTACTTCTACGTTGCTTTTATTGCTATGCTATGCTTGTAGACATGGATTGGGTAAGTGTACCCATGACAGATGTGAGTATTGTTATTTAATGGTTAACTTAAGGTGGCTACTTTAATACACATCTGGGTGGATTGAGGCTCCTGGGGAACCCAGTGTTGCCTGTATTTTTGGAAATCCCGGGGTACCGTGTGATTCTCCTATGGACCGCCACCCAGGCTCAAAGGGATCATAAGATTATTCATGCTAGAAACTTCCGTGTGCAGCCACAAGCTATTATGGGCTCTAGCATAGTTGAGGAAGTTGCAAGACCTCTTTCAGTGGTGGGCTAGCAGATGTAGGGGAAAGTAGGTGTAACTGTCCATCCAGAGTAAAGAGTTAATGTTTCTGAAAGACTGTGTCTCGGTCATCCGTTTCTCAAACATCATGCAGTGCGAGAAATCCAACGAAGGAGATCGAGTCTTGTGGGGAAAAGTGCGCAAACCTCTGCAGAGTGTATAAACTAATCATGGTTAGCCATGTCCCCGATTATGCACGTTTTGAGTATCTAGTTCTTGGATTATCGTGTGGATCTCATCACTCTTAATATAATTTGATTGGGTTAATGTTGATGCTTAATTGCAATTGAGAGGGGGATTACCTTCTTAATGTTTAACAACCACCATGATAGTTAAATAAAATTTATTCCTTTGTTGTAGGAAAAAATTGGCTTTATGCAAAACTGTAACCATAGAGCTTTCCACCAGCCATATATGCGTGTAGTGATAGCATTATTCTGTTCATTACTCTCTTGTGTTACATTGCCAGCATATTCCATGTGCTGAACCGTTTTCGGGCTGCAACATTCATGTTGCAGACTTTTCAGATGACGAGTAAAGTGCCTTAGGTCGTGATCTTTCACTCAGTGATGTCGCTGGAGTTGATGGACTCGCTTTATCTTCCAAGCCTTCCGCTGTTATCGATATTGGATGGCCTTAAGCCATATTTATTGTAATAAGTTCTCTTTTGAGACATTCGATGTAATAAGTGTGTGATTGCTACTCTGTTATAAATCCTTCAAGTACTGTGCGTGTCAGCGTTACCGATCCAGGGATGACACTGATGCACAAAGATTAGACTGTTTGAGATCTGGTCGCTACACAGGCGCACCATCATCCAACGATGCTACATGTGAAGCATATATCCAATGGCACATAGGGAAAATGCAGACTCAATATCTAGTGGGAAAAAAAATCCTCCTAACAGGTTGGTGATAAATCCAATCTTGCCATATCCTAAGATACTGGGGGCAAACCCATCAAAATTTGTCCAAAACAATCATATATATGTCAACACATATGCTTCCGAATTTCTCAATGAAAAAGTTGTGGATGAGCTCATACCATGATCTTTCATGTGGTATACAATTCTAAGGATGCATTGTAGTGCAACCAGATATCAAACCCAGTGACCTTCAGGTTACATATGGTTATGCCATTTTTCATGCAGTACAAATTCTGCGGGTTGAGGAGTGACTTCCGTTCAGGAATTAAATGTTTTCTTCCAAGTTATTATTAGGTGAAGAGCTTTAAGCCTCAATGTGACAATTCATAGAGGTTGGTACAATATGGATGTCTGTGGATAGTCTCCTACCAAGTGTGGCCTGGCACTTACAAGGGGTGTGACCAATCACTTTTGAGGACTTGGCCCTGAAAGCCACTGACATAGGAAACCATGAAGAAAAAAGTCGAAATCATTCCATTGAATGACCCATGACTACAAACTGGTAGAGTTACGACTAAAATGAGCAAAAAAAGGTACTCCAACATAAATTATTGGCACCATGCAAATAGGTCGACAGAAAATACTTCGATGTTACGCAACGTATGGTTCACTGGCCCCATGACTACAAAAGCATGATATGTGCATCCTTCATATGGAAAATATAAACTCCTAGGCTATACGAGTGGAAACTAGTAGCCACATGTGATAAAAAAAGAAATATAACATTCCCATGCTATACGAGTATAAACTAGTGGTGGCCATATTTAAGAAAAAAGAGATATAATGCTCCAATGCTATATGAGCCTAAACTACAAGCGTCGTGTGAAACTTTGAACACACATAGAAATGCTCCAATGCTATATGAGGCTAAACTATAAGCGTAATTGAAACATTTTTTACGCACATAGAAAATGCTCCAATGCTATATGACCCATATCATGTCATAGTTTGTACTTCTACTCATTTTAGGTTCGGCCTACGCATGAAATCACACCTTCGGTTCGGCCTTTTGGTTCGAATCAAGGAATATATATGCATGAAATCACACCTTAGGTTCGGCTTTTTGGTTCGGATCAAGGAATATATAAACCCATAAACTCATGCCCTTTGGTTCGGCCTTTTTGGTTCGGATCAAGGAATATGCACTTTATTAAATCATGCCCTTAGGTTTGGCCTTTTTGGTTTGCATCGACGAATTTACATACTACATGGAATCAAGTATTTGAATATTTTTCATATAGAAATCATGTCCTTAGTTTCGGCCATTTGGTTCAAATCTAGGATGCATATTTTTCTTCATGCACACATGTCGAGTCTAGGGGACATATAAAAAGTTGTAAGCCTTAGTTCTTTCATCTGAATTCCATGACATGAGCCGCAACAAAATTCCAAAATATTCACAAGGCAAATTTCGTTCATGGGTTCTTTCTCGTGAATTCCATGGCATGATTCATAAAATGACTAAAAGTACAAACTATGACATGATATGAGTTCTCACACATGAATTCCATGGATTGATCCATCGAATGAATGAAATGCAAATTATGATATGTCATGGGTTCTCAAATGAATTCTATAGCATAGGCCATAAAACAAAGAAAAATGCAAAGTATGCAATGGGTTCTTCTCAAATGAATTCCATGGCATGATCCATAAAACAAAGAAAAAAATCAAAGTATCGAATTGGTTCTTTCATGCGAATTCTATGGCATAAACCATAAATAACAAAACACAAACTATGCTATGACATGGGTTCCTTGATGTATTCCATGGCATAAATCATAATGTAAACAAAATACAAGCTACCCTATGGCGTGGTTTTTTTCATGAATCCCATGGCGTAATGAAAATTGTATTGTGACGTGGGTTCTTTCAAATGAATTCCACGGCCAAAACCATCAACCAAGTAAAACAAAAAATGTATGCTCTAAGCATCGGTTCTCCTATCACTAGTAGAAAAAGGGCCTAATGTGAAGCACATTAGTCCCGGTTTGTAACGGGACCTGCACTATTGTGACCATTAGTGCCGGTTACAACGGCTAGCCGGGCGGCGCTCATTAGTACCGGTTCGTGCCTAACCTGTAGTACCGGTTCGTGCCACGAACCGGTACTAACACTACTAGGGAAAACCTTATACACAGAACTTTAGCAGTAGCGCGTGTCAAAGAAGCACGCTGGTGCTAAATAGCAGCAGCGAGCTTGCCGAAACCGCGCTGCAGATAGTTTCGTAGCAGTAGCGCGTCTCGCAGAAAACACGTTACTACTAAAATTCTCACGGCTTAGCCGATATGGTACACACAGTACTAGCGATCTACATGGAACCGCGCTACTACTACTTTCTTTGTAGCAGCGCGTTTTGCTCTAAACTCGCTACTACTAAATGATATAAAATTAAAAGGTAATTGAGAATGAAATAAATCGAAGAAGGTGAAAGGAAAAAAATAAAATGTGAAGAAAAATAAGTGGAAGAGGGAAAAAGGAGAAAGTTGTAGCAGTAGCGCGTATCGCAGAATGCGCTGTAGCTAAGTAGCAGCAGCGTGTTTCCGGGAACGCGCTACTGCTACTTCTGACTTAACCACCGCATTCGTCCTTCCCCACGGCCACTTCCCCCAAATCTCACTACTCCGCTCTCGCCGCCGCCGTCGCCCGTCGGTCGCCGCGTGCTCTCCGCACACCTTCTACGCCGCCCCCGCCCCCGGATTCAACGCCGCCCCCGCCCCCGACCTCAACGCCGCCCCGGACGCCGCCCCCGACCTCAACGCCGCCCCGGACGCTGCCCCAAGCCTGACCTCGACGCCGCCTGCCCCTCTCTCGCCGCAGGCACCCGATCGAGGTGAGCACGCCTGCTCCTCCCTCTCCCCTACCTCTGCCTAGATAGAGTTCTTCAAATTTTAGTTGCATCAAATAGTTAGGGTTCATCTATGGGTGGAAATGAATTGGATCTGAGATCTTGGCTGGGATTTTTTCTTAGGTGACGTTTTCTTAGATGATGAATAAACACTAGTGTAATGCATAATAAAACGAGTAAAATTTGACCTTCTTCTATTTAGTTAGTAAGAACTAGTTAGTAAGAACTAGGTAGTAATTAGGTGATTTTTTAGTTAAAGCAATTTTTCCCGCCTCGACGTGAACGATGCCTATCCCGCATCCTCGTCGTCGAGTCGGCGGAGGACGACACCTGCTTGACCAGATCGGCCATGTCCGGGATTGGGCTCCGCCGGGGTGGTACTGGGCGGCGCTACCTACCGGGGGGCGCAGGTTGGTGAGGAGCCAGCCTGTCGTTGACCCGAACCTTCTTTGGTGGCAGTCGCGTGGGCCAGTGACGATCCAGAGGCTCGAGGACTCCGCGGAGGTGGTGCGTCACCGTGTCAGTGAGGAGGACGCGCACGTCCGTCGCTACTTGTTTGTGTTGGAGCACATGCCGTTCTCCAATACCTGGTAGGTTCTCCGGGGATCTCACTGGAGCTATGATCCCGTGATGGTGCCTTCTCTGTGGGTGTCCACCGCCCGCACCGATACCCGTCGTGTGCCAGAGTTTTAGTTGTATTAGTGATGTTATATGTATGACACTATTCGTGATGTATTAGTGATAATATTCGATGATGTACTGACGCATGAGATGATCTACTTTTGCTTATTGAATGCATGCTAATTTGAGTCCTACAAGATATTTTGAAATGTATATCTTGTGTTGCTCAATATCCAAGTGGCCGGTCATGTTTGCAGGTTACACCTTCGAGTGGCCTATGTTTTCCCGGAGTGTTGATTCATTTCCGTTCCGGCAAATTTCAGGCGCTCGATATGTCCTATTTTAGCAAAGGTCATGCCGGATTTTTCCGTGAATTTTGGCATGACTTGTGCTAGAATATGTAGGAAATATCGAGTGCCCCGGATTTGCGTGTTGAGTATCTTGGTAGTTGTCTTCGATCGATTTTCAATTAATGTTTTAACTATGAACATAGGAAATGTCTGACGACGAGAAGGATTTCGGTATTTGCAAATACTGCGAAGACGAGCGCGGCCTGAGCGACATAATCTTCCTAGATGATGATAGGCACTTCAGCATCAAGCTAGACGAGAACTTCGAAGTGGATATAGTAAGTCACAACGACAAGTCTTTTTTCGTAATTAAGCATGACATCTGCTTCATTTGCTTCAACTTCTATTTTTTTACTATTCTACTAGCGTATCCCCTGCCATGCAAGAGTTTTTGTATTGGATAAGATAGGTTTCAGTCATAGTATGGAGGAAAAGAAAGTTTACTTGAAGACCGAGCATGGTTATATTTTCCATGCGAAGTTATACAATTCAGACGACTACACCTATTTTGGATGCAAAACATGGCGAGCACTATGCAAGACTTATGCATTTGAGCCTGATATGGTTATCACCTTTGATATTCGTCCTAAGATGATATTGAAGGTAATACCGACATCTGGGTCAATGTGCAAATGCCTCGCTTATACCATTATGTAAGTTTCTCAACCATATTTATGTCTTTGATATTGTTTATTCAAAATAGTTGACAACTAATTTGTATTGTCGACTTATTTCCGTGCAAGCAAACATTTCCAGCGCTTGGTAGACAGGATCAGATACTATCCTGGGCTGAATTCAACCGCGAGGAGCTCGGTCATTATGTTTCATGGCTTGAGGATCTTGATATCGTCAAGACAAATTTTCTTCCTGCATTTAGAAATGTTAGTCTGAAAATGTGCGACCAATAGTGTTCGTAATGAACTACGGTCACATCCATTTAGGAAGGATGGTAAGATTTTTACTTTTTGTCCTCATTGCATCTTTTCCATACATTATTTTTGAAGCTAAACTTCATTGCTAAGTATGTTACCATACGATGTTCTTCAACAGGGACTCCCGATGAATGTTGTGCCTTATGGGATCGAGACTAAAGGTATCATGAGTATTATCAACTTAGGGCCAAGATATCCTACAGCTTACTTTAGTGCATTCAAGATTAGCGACGGATGCTTAATAGTGCAAGACTGGACCAAATATGTGTTGGGGGAGCGCAGAGAAGTACTAGGGAGCAGCAAACAAAGGCGCCTTCCACGATTAGGAGACAGGTTCATCTGCATGCTCCAATTTGATGAAGGAGGAGAGCTACACATGTTTTATGTTCTTTTACCTAAGAGAGAGCAGCAGGAGTGAGTAGCTGGCTAGAAATGAGTTTCAGGATGATGATGTGCTACACTATTACTATGATGATAAAATAGCTAGTGTTGGTGGTAATGACTATGATGATTATTATTAGCTAGTGTTAGTGGTGATTAAATAAATACTTTGGTGGTAATGACCATGATGATGATTAAATATCTTGTGCTGGCGGATTAGATTCAAGTGGAGGAAACATGTGGTGCACATCGAAAGCACTACTAGTCCAAACTAGATCAAGTTTGGATTAGTAGTATACTTTTGACATGCACCACATATTGCCTCCACTTGAACCTAATCCACCTTCATTTAATATACTGTTATGGATATAATGATGTAAACCTTGTATGATGGCGCATAAATACACAAAAAATAAAAAAATAAAAAAATACTAGTAGCGATGGAAAGAAAACACGTTGCAAGTAGATACCTTAGCAGTAGCGCGGTAGTGAACAAGCGCTGCAGCTATTTGTCCTAGCAGTAGCGCGTGATGGCACGCGTTACTGCTAAGCAATAGCTTTAGTGCCTTATTAGTAGTGCGGCCACCCGCGCTACTAGTGGGCACAAAACACACGCTACTGCTAGGGTTTTCCCTAGTAGTGTAAAGAGGTGGTGGCAGGCTGGTGTCAGGCTGCGGCCTCACCAGCTCCTCTAGTACCGGTTCATGCCACGAACCGGGACTAGAAGTTCACCTTTAGTCCCGGTTTGTCTAACAAACTGGCACTAAAGGTCTTCCTATATAAACCCCTTCGTCCAGCCCGAGCGCTCTGTTCTTCCCCTTTCATCTCCTCTGTTTTCTTCCTCTTCCTCTCAAGCTCACACTCCATTTTTGCCCAAATTTGTGAAGATTTGAAGGCACCCCATCCATCCAAGTGATCAAAAGGTTAGCAACTTTGTCCTTTCATCTCTCATTGCTAGATTAGCTCTTGCAATGCTCTATAAGTATAGTGATTTGTGGGTTTTATTTTGGGAGGAATTATATGTGGTAGTATTTGATCTATATGCAATTTGAGGTCAAAATAACTCTTAGTTTGCATATGTAGGTGTGGTTTACTTAGTGCCTTCCCGTCTCCGTCCTAACCACCGTCGATCGTCCGCACCGTCCCGTCGCCAGCTCCACGTTGTGGTGAGCCTCTTGTTCTTATCTTTGTAATATAAAAAATCATTCTGGTGTGATTTAGATATATAGTTACTTGTATAATTATCTTACCCGTATGTTGTTTGTTATACATAGTGCCATGGTTTTGATATCCGTCCCCGTCGGCCCTCATCCGGGTTATGATTCACATGTGGTATATTCTCTTTTATAAGTATTTGCTGCATTCCGTGTTTATGAGAAATTATGCCCATCAAGTTGACATAGATAATTTTATCTAGGAGGTATGTGAACCGGGAATTCCAACTGACCCTATTGTCGAGAGGTTAAATTTAGTTGAAAAATAAAACGAGTATTTGAAAGAAAAATTGAAAAGAATTGAGGGGGATAAGATGGAATTGGACTTGCATGTTGTCAATGTCGTCGATGATCACAAGATCAAGATGGAGAAAATGCGCTTGAAGATTAGAAAGATTAGAAAATATGCCATCGATAGTGAGGCTTGGTAGCATTATGTTGTTGGATCAATTGTTACCTTACTTGCGATCTTGATCGCATTTATTGTTGCATTTAAATGCTTTAGTTAGAGAGTTATTTGTATGTTGTTTGATGAGAATAAGTGTTGTATGAACTTGTATTAATTTCGTCTTTTCGGTGTTGTGTAAATGAAGATGAGCCAGCAATGGATGTACATGACTGATGCTCTCCATAGTCCATTAATAGCGTGCATACTTTTCTGCTTGCGGCTGAGGCAAACAAGCGGGCGGATGCTTTATGCCTTGTCCATGTGCTGGCCGTAAGAATGATTTGAATTACTCTAAGTCAAGAGTCATTCACGTCCACCTATTTCAGTCCGCATGCCCCATTATAATGTTTGGACCAATCACGGAGAAAGAGGGGTTATGATGGAAGACAATGAAGAATAAGAGGACGACAACATCTATCCTGGCCATGGCTTTCCTAAATACGATGGTACAACAATGGGGGAAGAAGCTGAGCCGGCAATTGTCGTGGTGGTCTGGGAGCACGAGCACCTATGGGGCAAAAGGGGGCCCTTCTGGTCCGGCAAGGGAGCGGAGGGCCGCGCGCAGAGCAGATCGAGGCGGGAGCACGCGGGGGGTTTTTACCTAGCTTCGGAGCTCTCCAGAGAGATAAAACTCCTACTGCTGCTTTGTGCTTGTATTTGTTCTTGCTTGAGAGCGTGGGTGTGCTGTGGTGTCGAATGCGTCGGATGAACCGAACCAACTGTGGAACCGCGGAACCCCTTCTACGTGCGCATGGGCCTCCCTTTTATAGATTAAAGGGGGTCACCGACAGGTGGCCGCATATGGAAGGGGGGTAAAAGAGTAAAAATGCAGGTTGGTACAACTACTACCAACAGTGCCCCCTACCTAACTCTGACGACAGGGGACAAGGGCATTTAATGCCCGTCCAGCCGCTCCAACAGTGCAGGGAAACGACCGTTAGGGGCGCCACCGATCGCCACGATGGCCTCCTTGTCAGCTTCGCTTGCCACCTCGCACCGCATGGCTGCACAGCGCCTCGCCACGTGCTCCCGGGATAGTCCTGGGGTGACACGTCGTTGGATGCGCTGGAGCTCGGGTGCAGAGTGGCAGCCTTGCCGCTGCAAGCGCCTTGCCGCGGCCATCGTCTTGTCGCACCAGCAAGCTTGCCGCCCGCTGGGCCTTGCCGGGACGCGGGGCGTCGCGGCAAGTTTCTTGAAGTGCCTTGGTTGGTCTTCCCGGCAAGCTCCTCTTGCTGGGATCTTGTCCTTCCCGGCAAGCTCCTCTTGCCGGGGCCTTGTCCTTCCCGGCAAGCTCCTCTTGCCGGGGCCTTGTCTTCTTAGTTAACACTTTGTTCTTGAATGGCAGTAACATGAATAGTGGAGGATCTTGGCGGACGCCCGGCAAGCCTTGCCGCGGGACGCTGCGACTGCCCGTGCACAAGTTTGGGGTACTAAGGTACCCCTACTTTAGTACACCTACAGGAGCCCCCGGGCCTGGGCCATACACGGTGCCGAGCGCTGTTGGGCCAGGCCCAAAACAGGGCACGGGCACGCGCGGCCTGGGGCCACACAAAATCTGACTCCGAACCCGCCGCGCTCTCCCGTAACGGCACGCGTCGATCGCGGCATCGTGGGAGAGATCGTGGGCTATATTTTAATCCAGGAAAGGCGTAACATTCACCTCCCCTGTTTATAAGCAGAGGAAACGGAACTGTTCCCCCACCTTCGCCACTTGCAGTTCCTTCCTCCGAAAGCTCCGCCGTTCCCCTCCGCTTCCCATGTCGAAAGAGAGCAGCGCTCCGCCGCCCGCTGCCGCCGTCGTCTTCAATGCTTCCGCGCTCCCCCGCCGCTTCCTCCATGGCTCCTAAGACTAGCAAGGCCGAGAAGTCGGCCGAGGCGTTGCGGCTCGAGGCGCTGCGCAAGAAGCGAGTGCTTTTCCCCGCCGAGCTCACCCCGAAGGCGCTGCGGGAGGAGTTCTACCTCTTATGGTCGACGCAGACGCGGGCGCATCTGCGCACACCGGTGCTTTCCGCTGAAGCTTCAAAATCGAAGAAGTGCCCCAGAGGTTACTACTTCTTTCCTGTGTTCTTCTACTGCGGGCTCTGCCCGCCTTTTTCCGATTTTCTCTATGACATCATGAACACCTAGGGGTTTCATCTTCTTGATTTCACCCCCAACGCCGTTCTGACAATGGCGGTTTTCGCACACCTCTGTGAGAACTTTGTTGGCATCCTCCCCAATGTCGCTCTTTTTCGTCATTATTTCTCCCCCCGGGCCGAAAAAGGGGAGCCACTGGCTGGTGGAATCGCCTGGACCTCCCGGATGGGCATGAAGGAGGTGTACCTGACGGGCGAGCTCCGCAGCAAGTGGGACGAGTGGAGGGCGGAGTGGTACTGGATCTGTGATGCCAACCCACAGCCATTCACCAAATTGCGCCAGACCCGGGTGGTGCGTGGCAGCGACTGGAGCGCTCTGTCGTCGGACGACGCCAAGCTGAGGATTGCCACCACACGAATCCTCCGGCTCAGGCATGCCGGGCTCACAGCAGGGGCGGTCGGCGCGGATTTCCTTCGCCGTCGTATCGCCCCTCTGCAAAAGAGGGGGAGGCCCGCCTGGCTGTTTAGCGGCCCGGCGGATATCATGAGGCTGCGTCCAGGCCTCAACTTCAACTTCACCGTTCTGGAGCTTGACGGGATGCTGAGGGAGCTGTTCAAGCATGACGCCATCCATCCAGAATGGTTCAGGTTGCCGCAGGGTGTCGTCCCCTTGTGCAACAACTCCCAGCGCGATCGCATCTGCGCAATGATGCCAGAGTGCGACTCACACGGGATAAGTGCAACCTGGATAGAGCCCGCCGTCGAGGTCGTGCAGCAATTCTTCGATAACTTGACGGAGGTAGCGGTCAACTCCGACGAGCAAAGGCTCCTCACCCACGCCACCACCGAGAACGAGATGCGCTACATCGCCACCAGGGCCGAAGAGGCGGCAGCAGCTGCCGCCGCAGGCGAGTTTGGCTTCATGTTGGATGAGGCAGAGGCGGCTGAGGCGGCAAGCATTGCCGATAGGGAGGACCTTGCCGGAGAGGTCGCTGGCGAGGAGGAGCCCGAGGCCGAAGTGAGCGAGCCCGCCGAGGGCGCGAGCGGCCAGCCGTCTTCGAGTAGCTTGCCGCAGGCGGAGCCCCCAGCGCAGCCCCAATTCCAACCGAGAAGGCACCTCCGTCGAGTTGGAGATGCGGCAAGGGAGCAGGCCGACCAGCAGCCGCGGCGCTGTGGGACACGCTCCACCGCGGCAAGTACCATTGCCGTGGGAGGGTCCCAGGCTGTGCCGGCAACTGAGGCGGGGTCTTCTCGGGCCGCCACGCCTGATCCTGCCGCAGCCCCCGGCAAACGCCGAAGGGAGCCTACTCCTCCGCCACACTGCGCAGAGAGGGTACCAGAGTTCAACCTCTCCGCGCTGAGCTCCGATGACGATGAAGAGGAGGAGGAGGAGGAGTAAGACTTTCTTCTCGTTGTCCTTGATTCTCTTTGACCCTTGTTGTTGTTTGTCTTGTATCTAATTTGCTTCTCTCTGAATCCCCGTTCTATTTCAGGACTCTGGCGGAGAGGGCGGCGAAGAGGGCCAAGGTCCCCGTGGTTGACATCGAGGACGATCCTGCCGTGACAGCAGAGGACACGTCCGAGACCACCTTGACGGACCCGGTTCCTTCTCCTCGCAGCAGCCCCCAGCACAGCCCCCAGCGTAAGTGTTTGGTTCACTTTCTGTTGTGGGGTGCGCATGGGTGCTTCTTCTTTTGCTGATATCTTGATGGTTGATCCATTTGTGTAGGAGCAGAACAGGCCCACCAGGAACAACCAGAGGCCGCCCCGGAGGTGCTGTCGGCTTCGACTACGCCGCCAAGGGTTCTCCAACAAGGGAGCGTTCCCTGGCAAGGGAGGGGTCCCCGGCAAGGGGCGGAACCAGTGAGCCCCCAGTGGTGGAGCCCATGGTCACAGAGCCCAGCACAGGTAACATTCTTTGCCGGAAATCTTCCCTTGGGTTCTTCTGATCTTCTTGCTTCTTTTTTTTGGATATTTGCTCGACTTTTTCTTCCTCTTCCTATCCTCAGATCCCCCTCTTACAGACCCGATGGAGATGGAGGCGACCGGCGAGGGAGGCGCACGCGGCAATGCTGAAGAGGCCGCCGCTGACGAGGAAGAGGCCGGCGCGGATGAACCCACCGAGGAAGAAGCAGCCAAGGCTGCTGGCGCAGGAGCTGGCGAGGGATCCGGCGATCGTACTGACGACCTGGAGGACACAGGAGCGCAAGGCGCTGCGCCGACCGCCGATCCCTCTGCCACTGATGCAGCGCTGGGCCCCGAGGAGCCCCAGCCAGGCGCATACTTGAGGGCCGGCGAGGGCGTATACATCAAGCTTCCTCAAGGCGTCGAGCTCTGTGGTGCCAACAAGGAGAGGAGTTTGACGGGAAGTACTCGCCTCTCTTTGGGCTGGCGATGGTTGACACGCCTGACAACAGCGATGGGCGAAGTCTCGAGGAGGAGCAGCTCCGAAGCTGGTGTCACTCTACCGCCCCTGCAAGCAAAGCTCGAGTCCCGGGAGGCGCTTGTCGCGCAGGCGGGAGTCGACATAGAGAAGCATGCGCAGGAGCTCCGGAACCGCAACCGGGAGGCCCTCCGATCCATAGCAGAGGAGAGGGCGCAACTTGGCGAGGCGAAGGAGGCGTTCATCCTGGAGAAGGCTGAAGCCGAGGAGCAGCAGAGGCTCGCCGCCGAGGAGATGTCCAGGCGGGAAGGTGAGCTGACTCAGAAGAAGGCTAGTCTGGACAGCCACGAGGAGGAGCTCGAGGCACGAGAGCAGTCACTTGGCGGGGCGCTCAAGGAGGCAAAGGACGCAGCCGCGGCCACCGAGGCCGCCAAGAAGGAGCTAGAGGAGAGAGTGGCGCAGCTGGAGGCGGATATGGGAAAGAGGAATGAAGAGCTTGCCGCCCTCCAGCGCGAGCGCGAGAAGGATGCACTTGCCCATGGCGATCTGCAAGCTCAACTTGCCGAGAAGATCAAGCAGCTGAACGCCGCCAAGGACTCAAGCGCTGATCTGGAACTGAAGCTGGCCACCTTGACGGAGACACTGGACGCCGCCAAGAAGCGGGAGGATGACTTGAAGAAGGAGCTCAAGGGTAACGAGGAGCTGCTGACGAGGGCCGCTGTGACCCAGAACACCTTCAAGGCCACGGTGGAGCTCTGGACGGAGGGCCTCGTCAACATCGCTGCATCCATCGACGAGGAGCTGGCGGAGCTAGACTCGGTGGGCTTCGGGTATTCCACTGAGGAAAACCTCCAGCCCAGCGCCAAGCTCACGCTTTTCTCCAAGGACGTGGTGACGGCTCTCCAGCAGCTCCGGGAAAGGATCCCGAAGCAGCTGGCCAACGAGTCGCGCGCGATCTGCGCCAAGGTCTGGAGAAGGTGTTGGTGAAGATACTCTTCCGCAACCCGAACCTCGACCTCTCCCGTGTCCTCAAGAAGCTGCCGGCAGGTGCCGATCTTGAAGAGCTCAAAGCCATCGTCGCGCCCACTGTGGACAAGATCAATGATGTCAGGAGGGTTGACGGCGAGCGCGTGGATTAGGCCACCCTTCTTCCCCCTTTCCTTGCCGCTGCTAGATATGTCATAGGAATAACTCATCAGAGCGCGGCAAGTTATTTTGTAATATAACTTTGGTCTGGGTACTGTCTGCTATGTTATTTCCTTTACTTGATTCCATCCCTTGTATGTTTTTACCCTACGCTTTTAGGGAACTTGCCGGCGCTAACACGCTTGCTGAGTGTGGAACATCAGCAGCCTGCTGGCGGTGTTGCCTCCAGCAAGAAACCTTGTCGGGACTAGTTGCAGCTCACTTTCATTGTTGAGCGGACTCGAAACAAAGTAAGGGCGCAACTTAGCCACGAGCCGGTTCCTCCGCGCACAGGTTTTCCATTCAAGGCACGGTCATTCAAGGAATATAACTTAAAAATTAAAACTGACTGTACTCAAACTTTGGTAACTTAGCTTTTCTGTTGCCTGCGTCCCGGCAAGGCTAGATTCCTTTGAACGACGTCCGGCCACATCCTTATCTTCTCCTCCCCCCCGGTGAACTTGTGGGTGGAGGAACCTTCTTTTTTAGAAGAAAGAAGAGAAAATAATGATATGGAACTATAAGGTTCGCTATTGCTTACCGGGGGCAGGTGCTACACAAAGTGTCAGTGTATACATGCTAAAAAGAAAAAGGCATGAAGTTTGACAACTTTGGGCATAGCATACAATCTTTATTCATGCACGGGATCTGCGCCCGGCTTTGTACAAGGGGTTACATGCAACAGCGGCAAGGCTTGTACAAAAAGGTGGTTGCCGGAACGGGTCCGGCAACCACGCCTTATGGGTAAAACTTGCGAAGATGCTCTATGTTCCAGGAGTTACTCACCGGAAAGCCATCTTCGGTCTCAAGGCGGACAGTGCCGGGCCTAGTGACTCGCTTTACCCGATAAGGGCCTTCCCACTTTGGCGTCAACTTGTTGGAATTCTTGGCGGATTGAACGCGCTAAAGAACAAGGTCGCCTTCCTCGAAGCTTCTGGCATTAACTTTGCGGCTATGGTAGCGGCGCAAAGCTTGCTGGTAACGAGAAGCTCGTACAGCAGCCTGAAGACGATCCTCCTCGAGGAGCAGCGCGTTATCTTGCCGCAGCTGCTCTTGCTCAAGCTCATCATAAGCGAGCACTCGAGGCGATCCGTATACGAGTTTCGTGGGGAGAACTGCCTCTGCTCCATAGACAAGAGCAAAAGGTGTCCGGCGGTGGCTCGATTTGGTGTCGTCTGACGACCAAAGAGCCACCGCAGCCTCGATCTAATTTCTTCCGCATTTGTGCAGCCTGTCGAAAGTTCTGGTCTTGATCCCGCGCAGCACTTCAGCGTTTGTCCTCTCCGCTTGACCGTTGCTTCTTGGGTGAGCAACAAAAGCGAAGCAGATCTTAGTGCCAAGATCTTGGACGTACTGCATGAAGGTGTGGCTCGTGAATTGTGTGCCATTGTCGGTGATGATCCTGTTAGGGACTCCGAAACGGCAAACAATCGACCAAGAACTTGATCTTGATCGTGCTGTCACCTTCCTCATCGCTTCCACTTCCGGCCACTTCGTGAACTTGTCGATTGCCACGTACAAGCACTCGAAGCCCCCTACAGCTCGGGGAAAGGGGCCGAGGATGTCGAGCCCCCAGACCGAAAATGGCCAGGATAAAGGGATTGTTTGGAGAGCTTGAGCTGGTTGATGTATCTATTTGGAGTGGGCTCGCACGCTTCACACTTGGTTACTTGTGCGATTGCATCCTTGAGGGCTGTCGGCGGAAGAAACCTTGCTTAAGGCTTTGCCGGCAAGTGCTCTTGCGCCAATGTGGTGACCACATATGCCTCCATGTATCTCCGCCAACAGCTCCTGTCCTTCTTCCCAGGAGATGCACTTCAATTTCACTCCATTGAATCTTCTTCTGTATAGTATGTCATCGACAAACTGGTACATACTTGATTGCCGGGCTACTCTCTCTGCTTCCTCTTGCTCCTCGGGAAGTTCTCCTGTTTGGAGGAAATGGACGATCTGCTGTGCCCATGCCGGAGCTTGTGGCTCGACGGCAAGGACTAAAGGCCCAAATGCTGCTGCGGGAACATCTGCTTCGACGGCAAGAATCTGGGATCTTGCCGGAGCATGATGTTCCCCGGCAAGCGTGCCGGGACACAGCTTGTCGGGAGCGTCTGCTTCAACGATACAAACCCTAGGGCTTGTCGGAGCAGACTGCTCCTCAGCGCTTTCTGTGTTGATCCTGGGGACCCTCTTGGCGGCGGCTCCGGGGAGTTCTGTTGGAAAGTAGTCGCCAGTAACCAACTTTCTCTTTTTGCTTTGTCCAGTTGATGGTGCGACAGATGGTTGAGTCAGCTTGAGCACAAAAATTCCTGGTTCCACAGGTAACTTGAGTGCGGCACATTTTGACAGGCCATCTGCAATGTCATTCTGAGCTCTTGGAACGTGTTCCATTTGCAGGCCGTCAAAACATTCTTCTAGCTTCCTCACTTCATCAATGTAGGCTTCCATCAACGAACTCTGATAATCTTTGTTCACTTGGCAGACGACAAGCTGTGAATCACCCCTGACAATAAGCTTCTTGATCCCAAGCTCTGCTGCTATTCTGAGTCCGGCAAGCAAGCCTTCATATTCTGCAGTATTGTTTGTTGCTTGCTCCTTGGGAAAGTGCATTTGGATCACATACTTGAGGTGCTCTCCGGTGGGTGCGACAAGTAGTACGCCCGCACCGGCGCCTTGCAGCGAGCGGCACCATCAAAGTACATGATCCATTCTTTGCTTGCTTCCTTGACGGGGATGCTCCTCTCCGGGGTTTCTTCATCAGGCGTTGGCGTCCATTCTGCTATGAATTCTGCCAGTGCTCGGCTTTGAATAGTTGAAGTGATTTCAAACTTGAGGCCAAAGCTTGACAATTCCAGTGCCCACTCGACAATCCTGCCTGTTGCTTCTGGATTCTGCAATATCCTCTTCAACGGAAAGCGAGTGACAAATGTGATTTCGTGTGCTTGAAAGTAATGGCGCAGCTTCCTCGAGGCCATGAGTAGGCCGAAAAGCAACTTCTGCACACCAGAGTACCTTGATCTGGCCCCATGCAGAAGGGAACTGACAAAGTAAACTGGGCGCTGCACCATCTTCTTCTATTTTTCTTCTTGTGGCTGCGCAGATCCATCCTTGCCGGAGCCAGAACTTGTCGGGGAAGACCCCTGCTTGTCGCTGGACTCGCTTGCCGCGGTCGCTGGCTCATCATCTGCCTCCCTCTCCGCGACTAACGCAGCAGTAACCACTTGATTGGTTGCCGCCAAATATAGCAGCAACTTCTCTTGTGGCTTAGGTGCGACAAGTGTTGGAGTGGAGGATAGGTATCTCTTCAAGTCCTGCAGTGCAGCCTCCACTTCCGGAGTCCATTTCATTGGACCTGCCTTTTTCAAAACTTTGAAAACGGCGTAGGCTACCAAGAGATTTAGAGATGAACCTCATCGAGAGCAAAGAACATAGCGGCAAGCCTTCGCACATCCTTGACGTGCTTCGGGGCTTCAATCTGCTCGATGGCCTTGATCTTGTCGGGATTGGCTTCGATCCCCCGCTGAGATACAAAGAACCCGAGAAGCTTGCCGGAAAGAACTCCAAATATGCACTTCTCGGGGTTCAACTTGAGGTTGATCTTGCGTAGATTTGTGAAGGTCTCGTCCAAATCTTGGATCAAAGTTGTTCTGTCTCTGCTCTTGACCACTATGTCATCCATGTAAGCTTCTACATTTCTGTGCAGCTGTTGCTCAAAAGCATGACTGACTACTCTTGCAAATGTTGAACCAGCATTCTTTAGTCCGAAAGGCATCCGTACAAAGCAGTACGTGCCACATGGAGTAATGAATGCGGTTTTCTCTTCATCCTCTTCTGCCATGAAGATCTGGTGATATCCTGAGTATGCATCAAGGAATGAAAGCAGATCACATCCTACTATGGAGTCGACAATCTGGTCAATGCGTGGCAAGGGAAATGGATCCTTGGGGCAAGCCTTATTAACATCAGTGAAGTCAATACAAAGCCTCCACTTCCCGTTTGCCTTGCGCACGACTACTGGATTGGCTAACCATGTTGGATGGAGTACTCCTCGGACCAGGCCGGCCGCTTCCAACTTCCTGATCTCCTCTGCAATGAACTCTTGACGCTCTCGCTTGCTTCGACTCTCGCTTGACGGGCCGCGTGAGGGCAGACGGCAAGGTGGTGCTCAATTACTTCCACAGGAACACCGGGATGTCGATGGTTGCCATGCAAACACATCGACATTCGCCCGCAGAAAGCAACGAGCGCTTTCCTATTTAGGATCAAGCGTGGCAATCGATGGTGAAGGTACCACCGATGTCGCCCTCCTTGGCGCCACCGCCTTGGTCTCGTGTGGTTGTCTTTGCCTTCTTGCACTTGCCGGTGGAGCTCGATGGTGCATCCTCGACGGTAGCGCAGCACTCGAAGAGGTGCGCTTGCCGCATGGGCATCAGAGCTACTCTTGCCGGACTTGGTCTTCTTCTTCTTCCCCGGAGCTTCAGCGGCAAGTGGGTTCTTTCTCTGCTGCGGCTGCTGCTTCCCGGTAGATCTTGTCGGTACAAATAAGTGCATCCTTCTTGTCACCATGGACGAAATGACACTTATCGGACCGAGCATCTTGAGCACATTGTAGGCGTAGTGAGAGGCCGCCATGAACTTGGCAGCGCCGACGGCCGAGTATCCCATTGTAGGGCAATGGGAAATCGGCAACGCCAAACGTGACTCTCTCGTCTGAAGTTCAGTTTGCTGCCAAACGCCATCGGGCAATGTGATCTTCCCTTCGCTTGCTCCTTCCCGTGTTGATTCCTTGAAAGGTACCGCCTCTTCGAGCTCGCCGTCGGGGATCCGGAGCTTCTTGAGCACCGCCAAGAGATCAGATTCAGGCCGCCCCATCGTCAACCAGCATCTTCGTGACCTTGAGGTTGCGGATCGTTGGCGAGACCAACATCGGCAAGCACCCGACCGCAGTGATGCGATCTGGGTGATCCTCAACGTCGAAGATGATGGGCGTGCTGGACCACTTCAGGGGCTTGCACGATTCAACGGACGGTTCTGCTGCACTCACTTCTCGCACCCACTGTTTGAGTTGGCGGTGCGAGGTGTGCAGAGAAGCACCGCCGTCAACGCACAAAACCTCCGTCGCCTTCTGAAACTCTTGGTCGTCGGTCTCATCTTCCTCCATGTCATCATCCTCATCTTTGTCCTCGTCCTTGTCGCGGCCGCGAGGAGGCCTGTCTCCTTGCCGCGGCGTCCTCCCCGGGCGGGAAGCTTCTTGCCGGATCCTCCGCCACCTTCCCGGGCCTTCTCCTTGTCGCGGCGCTCGTATTCAGCTTTCTGTAGCTCCGCCATCTGCTCAACTTTCTTGCAGGCTTGGAGGTCATGGCCCTTGGTGCGGTGGATCTTGCAGTACTGCTTGCCGGAGCCGTCCTGCTTGTCGGCGGCTACCACAGCCTCACCGAAGTCACCAGCTTTGGCCTTGTCGGAGCTGCCTCCGTTGCCGGACTGCTCGACAACTAGCACATCCTTAGCCTTTCTCTTTCTGTTGTTCTGCCTCTGGTTCTTCTTTGCTGGAGGGGCATCCTCCTCACTATCAGATCCTTCTGCTCCTGCGTTCTCTCCGGGGAGTCTTCTCCCCTCTTCAGCACGTGCACACTTGTCGGCTAGAGCATATAGCTCGCTGACATCTCTGATCTTGCACATCGCCATCTCCTCCCTCATCCTGCGGTTACGCGCGTTCGATGGAACGCGCCGATAACCGCGCAGGGTGGACGTCTCGGGATGTTGCGTTGCACCGGCTGAATCTACTGTTATACTTGCGCAGGGGTTCTCCTTCCTTCCGGGCGGCAGATGAAGGTCGCTCTCCGCCATGGGGCTTGTGGCGCTGTGAAGGCGCCGACAAACCGATGGCACAGTCCGCCCACGAAGAGATGGAGTTGTCCGCAAGTGCATGAGCCAAGATCGACATTGGGCTTGAGCACCGCGGGAAGTAGTTGGCGAGGATCTTCTCGTCGCGCCGCAGCCTCGCACCGCGATGGTGTAGATCTTTGAGGAACTCCGACGGATGTATCCTGCCATCGCACTTCTCGCACGCGTCGCTTGAAGTTCTTGGTATTGGGCCACCGGACTTGCCGCAGCTCACGAGTGAACGAAGGGCAACCTACCGCGACGCAAGTCGTCTCGTTCTCGGCGCATGCATATCGACAAGGGCCCAGCCCTTTGGTCGATTAACGCCGCTTCTCTTCTGCGCTCGCGAGTACGAAGCGTCTTCGTGTCGTCGTTCTTGGAGAATGTGGCATTGATCGCGGCGAGCTCGCGGGTCCGACGACGCGGTGGAGTCGGTGTCGAGGTTGGTCCGGCGAGTCGGCGACCTTGGCCTTCGGGGCGGGGAGTGCATGGTGGTGGCACCCCCAGCGGTCTTGTCGGCATCGGCTTGCGCCTGGGCGTCTCGCCGGGGCTTCGACGTGTTCGGTTGCCGGGGCTTGTCGCCGTTGGCGAAGCCAATGAGGCTATAAATGGCGGCCCACCAGTCGTCGATCTTGTCCGGCGCTGGAGGGTAATCCAGAAGCAGCTGGGCTCGGGCCAGCGCTTCCTCTGGAGTCTTGGGTGGCGGTGGTGAGCGACGCGAGGTGCGGGACATGCTCAAACTCCTAACAGTGTTAGAAGGAGCAGCATATCGACCAGGCGACCGCACTGCGCTCGTGCCAGCGTGTTGGCGTGCATGCTGGCCTTGAACGTCTCGCGACCCACCAGCTTGGCCTTGTTCCAACGCGAGTACGGTGCTAGGAGCACCATGGCGTTGTCGATCCTGCACCTCCTGGGAGGGGTGCGGTGGATGTGCAGACGCTGAACCTTGCGGGGCCTTGTCCTTGGACCGGGTGACGATATGAGTCCCCCCGCTGGCGCCCGCTCCTCCGCCGGCGTCCACCCCACCGCCCGTTTGCTCCGGTGGCGGTAGGATAGTCGCAGACGGAGCGGCCACCTCCGAAGTCTTCTTCTTCGGTGGCATGTCGATGGAGAAGTTGATGTAGCGCGCGCTTACGCCGGATCAGATAAGCACGACCTCGATGCACCCCTACCTGGCGCGCCAAAGATGTCGTGGCGGTCTGGGAGCACGAGCACCTATGGGGCAAAAGGGGGCCCCTTCTGGTCCGGCAAGGGAGCGGAGGGCCGCGCACAGAGCAGATCGAGGCGGGAGCACGCGGGGGGTTTTTACCCAGCTTCGGAGCTCTCCGGAGAGATAAAACTCCTACTGCTACTTTGTGTTTGTATTTGTTCTTGCTTGAGAGCGTGGGTGTGCTGTGGTGTCGAATGCGTCGGATGAACCGAACCAAGCTGTGGAATCATGAACCCCTTCTCGTCGCATGGGCCTCCTTTTATAGATTAAAGGGGTCACCGGCAGTGGCAGCGTATGGAAGGGGGTAAAAGAGTAAAAATGCAGGTTGGTACAACTATTACTAACAAAGGCCCCTACCTAACTCGACGGCAGGGACAAGGGCATTTAATGCCCGTCCGGCCGCTCAACAAATCTTGGAAACGACCGTTAGAGGCGCCACCGATCGCCACGATGGCCTCCTTGTCACTTTCGCTACACCGCCACCTCGCACCGCATGGCTGCCTGGCGCCTCCGCCACGCGCTCCGGGATAGTCCCGGGTGACACGCCGTTGGATCTTGCTGGAGCTCGGGTGCAGAGTGGCAGCCTTGCCGCGGCAAGCGCCTTGCCGCGGCCGTCGTCTTGTCGCACCAGCAAGCTTGCCGCCCGCCGGGCCTTGCCGGGAAGCGGGGCGTCGCGGCAAGTTTCTTGAAGTGCCTTGGTTGGTATTCCCGGCAAGCTCCTCTTGCCGGGATCTTGTCCTTCCCGGCAAGCTCCTCTTTCCGGGGCCTTGTCCTTCCCGGCAAGCTCCTCTTGCCGGGGCCTTATCCTTCCCGGCAAGCTCCTCTTGCCGGGGCCTTGTCTTCTTAGTTAACACTTTGTTCTTGAATGGTAGTAACATGAATAGTGGAGGATCTTGGCGGACGCCCGGCAAGCCTTGCCGCGGGACGCTGCGACTGCCCGTGCACAAGTTCGGGGTACTAAGGTACCCCTACTTTAGTACACCGACAGCAATGCGGGAAGAAGATGAAGAAGAGGAATTAGATGAGCCCGCTAATGATCTAGGTCGGGTCATTGCCGATGCAAGGAGAAACTACGCAAGTGAAAAGAAGAGGAAGAAGTTGCAGCGCATGTTAGAGGATCACAAGAAATTGTTGTACCTGAATTGCGAAGCTGACAAGAAAAAGCTGGGTACCACACTGGAATTGCTGCAATGGAAGGCAGAGAATGGTGTATCTGACAAGGTATTTGGAAAGTTGTTGATAATGTTGAAGAAGATGCTTCCAAAGGACAACAAATTGCTCGAGAGTACGTACAAAGCAAAGAAGGTTGTCTATCCTCTAGGATTGGAGGTGCAGAAGATACATGCATGCCCTAATGACTGCATCCTCTACCGCGGTAAGTACAAGGATTTGAACGCGTGTCTGGTATGCGGTGCATTGCACTATAAGATCAGCCGCGATGACCCTGGTGAGGTCGAGGGCGAGCGCCCCAGGAAGAAGATTCCTGCCAAGGTGATGTAGTATGCTCCTATAATACCATGGTTGAAACGTTTGTTCCAAAAAAAGAGCATGCCAAGGTGATGCGATGGCACAGAGAACACCGAAAGAAAGATGGGAAGTTGAGAGTACTCGTTGATGGGTCACAGTGGAGAAAAATCGAGAGAAAGTACTGGGAGGACTTTGCAGGTGATGCAAGGAACGTACGGTTTGGTCTAAGCACAGATGGCATTAATCCTTTTGGGGAGCAGAGCAGCAACCATAGCACTTGGCCTGTGAATCTATGTATGTATAACCTTCCTCCTTGGTTGGGCATGAAGCGGAAGTTCATTATGATGCCAGTGCACATTCAAGGCCCTAAGCAACCCGGCAATGACATTGATGTGTACCTAAGGCCGTTAGTTGAAGAACTCTTACAGCTGTGGAATGGAAAAGGTGTACATGCATGGGATGAGAGAAAATAGGAAGAATTGGACCTACATGTGTTGCTGTTTGTGACCATCAATGATTGGCCTGCTCTTAGTAACCTTTCTGGACAGACAAAAAAGGGATACCGCGCATGCATGCACTGTTTGGATGATACCGACAGTATATATTTGGATAATTTTAGGAAGAATGTGTACCTGGGACATCGTCGATTTCTTTCGAGATGGAATACCATAAGAAAGAAAGGCAAGCATTCCAAAGGTGAGGCAGATCACCGGACGAAGCCTCGCCACCGTACCGGTGATGATGTACATGATATGGTCAAGGATTTGAAGGTAATCTTTGGAAAGGGTCCTGGCAGACAATCTATTCTGAATGACGCTGATGGACGCGCACCCATGTGGAAGAAGAAATCTATATTTTGGGACCTTCCCTATTGGAAAGACCTAGAGGTCCGCTCTGCAGTCGACGTGATGCACGTGACGAAGAATCTTTGTGTGACCCTACTTGGCTTCTTGGGCGTGTATGGGAAGACAAAAGATATATCAGAGTCACGAGAGGACCATCAACTTATGCACGGAAAGGACGGCATACATCAGGGTCATGCCAGCTATGCTCTTACCAAAGAAGAGAAGGAAATCTTCTCTTGAATGACTGCTTAGTATGAAGGTACTGTCTGGCTTCGTCGAATGTAAAGGGAATAATAAATATGATAGAGAAAAAGTTTCAGAACTTAAAGTCTCATGACCGCCACGTGATTATGATGCAGCTGCTTCTGGTTGCATTGAGGGGGCTTCTACCGAAAAACATTCAATTAGCCATTGTGAAGCTATGTGCATTCCTCAATGCAATCTTTCAGAAGGTAATCGATCCAGAAATCATACCAAGGCTGGAGAATGATTTGGTGCAATGTCTTGTCAGTTTCGAGTTGGTGTTCCCACCATCCTTCTACAATATCATGACACAGGTCCTAGTTCACCTATGCGAAGAGATTGCCTATCTGGGTCCTGTATTTCTGCACAATATGTTCCCCTTTGAGAGGTTCATGGGAGTCTTAAAGAAATATGTTCATAACCGTGCTAGGCCAGAAGGAAGCATCTCCAAGGGCCATGAAAATGAGGAGGACATTGAGTTTTGTGTTGACTTTATTCCTGACCTTACGCCGATTGATGTTCCTGAATCGCGGCATAAGGGCAGACTGGGTGGAAATGGCATGCTAGGACCAGATCAAATAATATGTATGGACGGGCATTCTCTCACTGAAGCACATTACATAGTTCTACAAAATTCCGCCTTGGTGGCTCCGTATATGGAGGAACACAAGAATATTCTATGCTCCAAATACCCGGAGCAGTCTTAAGACTGGATTACACATGAACAAACAAGGACTTTTGCCGGTTGGTTGCACACACGTGCCATGCATGACGCCGCTATTGAAGATGACATGTACTTGATGTCCAAGTTACCATCTTTGAATATAATGACTTTCAAAGGATACGAGATAAATGGGAATACATTTTACATGATCGCCCAAGATAAAAAGAGCACCAACCAAAATAGTGGTGTGCACTTTGATGCAGCAACCAGTAGGGGAAAGGACTCATATTATGGTTACATAGAGGAGATATGGGAACTTGGCTATGGACATGATTTGAAGGTCCCTTTGTTTCGGTGCAAATGGGTCAATATGACTGGAGGTGGCGTAAAGGAAGACCCGCGGTACGGAATGACAATAGTGGATCTCAACAATCTTGCATACGCAGACGAACCATTCGTCCTAGCCAATGATGTGGCGTACGTTTTCTATATGAAAGACATGTCTAGCAAGCCAAGAAAAAGATAAGATAAGGAAGCGAATACATCATACGATGAGCCAAAGCGCCACATAGTTCTTTCAGGGAAAAGAAACATTGTGGGAGTGGATGACAAGACAGACATGTCAAAAGATTATGAAAAGTTTCATGAATTGCTCCCTTCATAGTGAATATTGACCCGAGCATCCAATTAAATGATGAAGATTGTCCATGGTAATGACGCAAAGGGACACACGCGAAGAAAAAGTTTCACACCCAAAGACAGTAGGGAATCTTTGTAATAGTTAGGGTGCTTATGTGTTTTGCATTTGAAACATGTACTTTTGTGCTTCACACAAACGTGTACATTTCTGACTTCATTTGATAATTTTCAGCTCATTTACTGATTTTTTGAGCTAAATGACCCTAAAATTGAAAAGCACTACAAATGAACTCTGAAAATGTTGAAAGTTGGCATGGTATCAGCATTTCACCCACATAGCAAGTGCAAAAAAGTTGAGAGGGTTACGGCAAAAACTGGATGCGCTTCGTGTAAAAATTGGACAATCTCTTTTGATGTAATAGGGTTTCGGACAAAAACTCATATTTTACAAAGGCAATTTATTTTTTAAAACTTATTACAACTCCAGACTATTTGTGCGTTCAGTATGCACCATTCAAAGCCATGTCATCAACTTTCAACCCTTTCTGACATCATTTACTATTTTTCATGCATTTACCGATTTTTTTGAGCTAAATGACCTTGAAAATGAAAAGCACTACAAATGAACTCTGAAAAGGTTGAAAGTTGGCATTGTATCATCATTTCACCCACATAGCATGTGCAAAAAAGTAGAGAGGGTTACAGCAAAACTGGATCCACTTCATGTTCAAAATGGACAATCTATTTCGAAGTATCAGGGTTTCAGATGAAAACTCATCTATTACAAAGGCAATTCATTTTGTTAACTTATTACAAATCCATACTTTTTGTGCGTTCAGTATGCACCATTCAAAGCCAGGTCATCAACTTTCAACCCTTTCTGACATCATTTGCTATTTTTCATGCATTTACTGATATATTTTTTAGCTAAGTGACCCTGAAAATAAAAGGCACTACAAATGATCTCTGAAAAAGTTGAAAGTTGGCATGGTATCATCATTTCACCCACATAGCATGTGCAAAAAAGTAGAGAGGGTTACGGCAAAAACTGGATCCACTTCGTGTACAAAATGGACAATCTCTTTCGAAGTATCAGGGTTTCGGTCGAAAACTAATCTGTTGCAAAGGCAATTCATTTTTTTAACTTATTACAACTCCAAACTTTTTATGCGTTCAGTATGCACCATTCAAACCCACATCATGAACTTTCAACCCTTTCTGACATCATTTGCTATTTTTCATGCATTTACTGATTGTTTTTAGCTAAATGACCCTGAAATTGAAAAGCACTACCTGAAAAAGGTTGAAAGTTGGCATGGTATCATCATTTCACCCACATAGCATGTTGTAGGACCTTGAGAAGAGGTGTCTAGAGGGGGGTGATTAGACACTAAGTACCAAAGTTGAAGTTTTTAAGTTTCTTTAAGTTTAAGTGGAGTTTAGGCACAATTTCAACATTCACAATACATATCAACCAAGCATGCAAAGGGTATATGAGCAGCGGAAAGTAAAGCATGCAACTTGCGAGAAAGTAAAGGGAAGGGTCTAGAGGATTCAAACGCAATTGGAGACACGGATGTTTTTGGCGTGGTTCCGACAGGTGGTGCTATCATACATCCACGTTGATGATGAACTCCTTGCTCTTGTGCTTCAAATGATAGTCTGCCCAACACTCAACTCTCTCTCATAGGTTTTGGATCTGGTGGAAAGAAGATTTGAGTGGAAAACAACATGGGGAAGGCTAGAGATCAAGATTCATATGGTAGGAATGGAATATCTTGGTCTCAACACATGAGTAGGTAGTTCTCTCTCAGAAAATGTATGCTGGAAGTGTAGGTTCGTTCTGATGGCTCTCTCCACGAATGAAGAGGAGGTGGAGGGGTATATATAGCCTCCACACAAAATCTAACCGTTACACACCATCTACCAAACTCGGTGGGACCGAATCATTAAACTCGGTCATACCGATTTAGCAAATAATGTGACCGTTAGGGTTTTCGGTGGGACCGAAATACAACTCGGTGAGACCGATTCGGTTAGGGTTAGGGCATAACGTGATCTCGGTAAGACCGATTACACAAACTCGGTGAGACCGATTTGGTAATAAGCTTTCCAGAGAGTTGTTCAGGCAAACTCGATGGGACCGATTACTCAAACTCGGTGAGACCGATTTTGGTAATAAGTTTTCCTGGGAGTTTGCATTGTAATCTCGGTAGTACCGATTGCTCAAACTCGGTGAGACCGATTTGATAATGGACATACACAGAGAGATTACAATCCCATCTCGGTGAGACCGAGATCCCTATCGGTAAGACCGATTTGCTTAGGGTTTGTGGAAGTGGCTATGACCTTTGGAATCGGTGGCGCCGGATAGGAAGAATCGGTGTGACCGATTTTGGCTTTGGGTTTAGGTCATTTGTGGAAGTGGGAAAGTAGCTGAGGGTTTTGGAGCATATCACAAAGCACATGAAGTAAGAGGCTCAATAAGCAAGACATCATCCCTCCTTGATAGTATTGGCTTTTCCTATAGACTCAATGTGATCTTGGACCACTAAAATGTAAAATGAAGAGTCTTGAGCTTGAAGCTTGAGCCAATCCTTTGTCCTTAGCATCTTGAAGGAGTTCCCAAATCCTTTAGTCCATGCCACTCCATTGTTGAACTTATCTCAAACATGCTGGATAAAGTGTTAGTCCAACAAGAGATATGTTGACATTAATTACCAAAACCACCTAGGGAGCACTTGTGCTTTCAATCCCCCCTTTTTGGTCATTGATGACAACATACATCAAAGCTTTAGATAAGGATATAAAGAATAGCAAGAAAAGCTTTGGAAAGACATGTAACAAACATAGGCTCACCCTACATGTATGCAGTCATGTGAATATGGAATATAGAAGCATGTGAGAGCATAAACATGATAGAGCAGGCAGTGTGTTACATGTATCTTGGCCATATGCATCAGAGCAAAGAATGTTGAAGAAAATACCTTCATGCTCATGAGTCCTTCTTGCAAACAATATGTACATCAGCAAGAATTCCTCATACACATGATTGTGATGCATATACTTACCTTGTGATCTTGAGTTGGCTTAGGATGGAATGAACCTGCATAAACAAGGTTAGATAACACAGATGCATCTACTAGCCAGAGCAAACAAAAGAAACCACAAGAATACCAAGACTGGGATGACATGTAGAGAGTGAGTACTAAGTACCACATTGGATTAGACATGTCCCCAAGAGAAAAGATATGCAATGAATTTAAATGATCTCTTTCCCTTAGATGTCTTGCTCCCCCTGAATCTAACATGGGATACTGGGAGAAGATAGGGAACAGAAAATCAGAGCCGAAAGAAAATAGAGCTGAAAGATATGAATGATGATCAGAGCTGATGCATGCTAATGCAAATAGGCACAACAGAACATATGAACATGTCTCTCCCCTCAAGAAGACATGTGAACATCTCTCCTCTTGAACACCAAGCATCTGGGATCCTTGAGAAATACTTTCTACTTAAGTATCCTCTCCCCCTGGAGATCTCTCTCTCCTTTTGAGGGTCTCTCCCCCTAGAAGGTCTCTCTCCCCCTTAAGAAGGAAGGTGATAAGCTTTGATGCTCTCTCTATCTTCAAATGATAAGCTTTGATGTTCTCTCTCTCTCTCCCTTTGACATCAATTTCCAAGAAGGATCTTCTGGAATCTGTCGAATGGGTTTGGTCCTTGAGACATAGACAAAGCAATGATAAAAAATGTGATGCTTGTAGAGGACAAGATTCATTGAGTGGAGCTGGACCAGAAGAAACACAGAGTATGTGGCAAATAGTTTTTCCTATTGTGAAATCGGTGGCACCGAGTGGTATGTTTCGGTCGTACCGAAGGGATTCGGTTGGGCCGAAAATAACTAATCGGTGAAACCAAGTTCATCGCAGAGAAAATACTTGTCACCTCAGCTCACTAGACTAGTAAGATCTCACAAAAATTTGCAAGGAATTTACTGAAGGATGTGCAATGAATTGGAATGCAGAAAGTGCAGAGCAAACAGAAAGAAATCTAGATGAAGTGTTTTTTTAAAGGGGAAACAAATATGCATGAGACAAATGCAAAAACACAGAAAAGAACACAAGAGAACTTCATCTAGAGATGGTCGGCGACAAAGTCACCTATGTTAGAGTATATTGACTTAGGAGTCAAGTGAGATCACTTGATCATAGGTCATACTCATCGTTTAAGCTCAAAATGGGGTTGCCATTTTTCGTTTAAGCATCTTGATGTATTCACATCTTGTCGAGTTGCTTTAGCTCATGACTTGGAGTAAAGCTTCTCTAAGATGGAATAACATACCTTGGTTGGTGGTGTTGTCCATGTAGTTGAACTTGTGTGGGTTGCTCAAGGTTGATGTAGCTCATCAAGAAGTTGGAGCACCACTTGGAATTTTAGTCCATCTACCTACATGGGTTAGTTCTTGCAAGGAAGAGCACTTGTGTATCCAAGAATGACAATCATGAAGCTCAACATAGAATTTGTCAAAGGATATGTTTGAGTGGTTTCGTGCTTCCTTGTCTTCATCCACCATTGTGTAGAGACTTGGTGATGTTGAGATTGCTCAAGATATGAGTAGATTACAATCTCATGGAATTTGATTCAACCAAGTACCTACATGGGTTAGATAACATGCAAGATGCAAATATATCCAAGACACAAGATTTTCATCATAACAGAAATATCAAGGATTAGTCATAAGCTCATGTCTTGCATGTATCCAATGGAGTTTCTACTCCAAGTTCGAAGCATCAATGATGTTCAATTCTCCTCTTAACCTGCAAAACACTTTCTCATCAAGAGGTTTAGTGAATATATGCTCTAATTGCTTTTCGGTGCGAACATGCTTAAGATCAATGTCACCCTTAGCAACATGATCTCGAATGAAATGATGACGAACTTCAATATGCTTAGTTCGAGAATGTTGCACAGGATCATGTCCAATTTTGATAGCACTTTCATTGTCACAAAGCAATGGAACATGTCTCACGAATATCCCATAATCTTTAAGAGTTTGGGTCATCCAAAGTAATTGAGCACAACATGAACCAGTGGCAATATATTCAGCTTTGACAGTGGATAAGGATACCGAGTTTTGTTTCTTGGAGGACCAAGACACAAGAGATCTACCAAGAAATTGACAAGTACCCGAGGTGGACTTTCTATCAACCTTGTCTCCGGCATAGTCCGAGTCGGAATAGCCAACAAGATCGAAAGAAGCCCTCTTAGGATACCAAATGCCAAAGTTTGGTGTATGGATTAAGTATCTCACTATCCTTTTCACGGCCTTAAGATGACATTCCTTAGGAGCAGCTTGATATCGTGCACACATGCACACACTTAGCATGATATCGGGACGTGAAGCACATAGATATAACAATGAACCGATCATAGAGCGATAAACCTTTTGATCAACCGGTTCACCACCTTTGGTTAAGTCATTATGTCCACTAGTAGGCATGGGTGTAGACATACCTTTGCATTCTTGCATATTGAACTTCTTGAATAAGTCCTTGGTGTACTTCGTTTGAGAAACAAAGGTACCTTCCTTAGTTTGCTTGATTTGCAACCCAAGGAAGAATTTGAGTTCACTCATCATAGACATCTCAAACTTCTCCGACGTTAGCTTCCCAAACTCTTCACTAAAATGAGGGTTAGTTGAACCAAATATGATATCATCAACATAAATTTGGCACACAAATAGTTCTCCATTAACCCTTTTAGTAAAAAAGAGTATAACAAATTTTCCCAATTTCAAAACCTTTTTCAATAAGAAACTTGGTCAAGCATTTATACCAAGCTTTAGGAGCTTGTTTAAGACCAGAAAGAGCTTTGTGAAGTTTGTAAACATGATTGGGTTTCTTAGGATTGACAAAGCCGGGAGGTTGCTTAACATAAACTTCCTCCTCTATTTCACCATTTAGAAAAGCACTTTTAATGTCCATTTGGTACAAGGTGATATCATGATGATTAGCATAGGCAAGTAAGATGCGAATGGACTCAAGTCTAGCAACGGGGGCGTAAGTCTCACCATAGTCCATACCTTCGACTTGTGTGTAGCCTTGGGCGACGAGACGTGCTTTGTTGCGAACTACTTGTCCATCTTCATCTTGCTTGTTGTGAAACACCCATTTGGTACCGATGACGTTGTGGTTGTTGTCGGGCTTGTCAACCAATGTCCAAACTTGATTCCTCTCAAAGTTATGTAGCTCTTCATGCATGGCATTTATCCAATCCGGATCTTCCAATGCTTCTTCGACCTTCATAGGTTCAATGCTAGAGATGAAAGAATAGTTTTCACAAAAGTTAGCTAAACGAGTTTTAGAGCGAGTGATTCTCCCGGTTTGAATGTCATAGTAGATTTGCTCGACGGGATGATCTTTAGCAACTCTTGCTCGAACTCGTGAAAGCTTTTGCTTGGGTCTTCGTTGAACATCTTCTTCATCTTGTTCTTCTTCTTCTTGGCCTTCTTCATTGTTGGCATTGTCGTTCTCTTGTCGTGGTGGAGAAGGAGGTCGTTGACGTTCATCTTGATGCACTTCCTCGTTTTCATCATCTTGGTGTGTCTCGCTTGTGGATGCTTCCGTATCAACTCTTGGTTCACCTTGTTGTGAAGTTGAAGCTTCCACTTGGACGGACGAGGTACTCTCCTTCACCTCCGTTGGACGAACCTTGCCAATGGCCAAGTCTTGAATTGCTTCCGAAGGATCTTTGTCTCCTGCATCAATTGGCAATTGCTCTACTTGCGAGCCGTTAGATTCATTAAACTTCACATCTACCGTCTCTTCAACCTTTTGGGTGAAATTGTTGTAGACACGGTAAGTGTGAGAGTTTGAGCCATAACCGAGTAGGAAACCTTCATGAGATTTAGGAGCAAATTTAGAGCGACGATGCTTATCAAGAATGTAGCACTTTGAGCCGAGTACTCGAAAGTATCCAACTTGGGGTTTGTTACCAGTGAGGAGCTCGTATGCCATCTTGCCGAGTAGCTTGTGAAGATACAAGCGATTTGTTGCATGGCAAGCTGTCTCAACCGCTTCCACCCAAAAGTGCTTCGGCGTCTTGTACTCATCAAGCATCGTTCTTGCCATTTCGATGAGCGTCCTGTTCTTCCTCTCAACAACTCCATTTTGTTGAGGTGTGTACGTAGCTGAGAACTCATGTGAATTCCCTTCTTCGTCAAGAAAGGTGTCCACATTTGTGTTATTGAACTCCATTCCGTTGTCGCTGCGAACCTTCTTGATCTTCACTTCAAATTGATTTTGAGCCTTCCTTGCGAAGTTTTTGAAGATCTTTTGGACCTGCGATTTATCATCGAGAAAGAACACCCACGTAAATCTTGAAAAATCATCAACTATAACTAGACCAAAAGAATTTCCACCGAGACTCTTGTAAGAGTTGGGACCAAAAAGATCCATGTGAAGTAGCTCGAGTGGCCTCCTTGTAGTCATGATGTTCTTCACGGGATGCTTTCCTCCAACCTGTTTACTTGCCTGACAAGTTCTGCAAAGTCTATCCTTATCAAATATGACATCATTAACTCCAAGGATATGAATTCCTTTAATAAGCTTGTCAAGGTTTCGCATACCAACATGACCTAATCGTCTATGCCAAGCCAACCTTTTGAGGATTTAGCAATGAAGCAAGTTTTAGGTTGAGCCTTTTTAGTGAAATCAGCAATGTATAGATCACCTCTAAGCACACCGATAAAGACCATTTTATGATTATCTCGACGAAACACTTGGCAATCTACTTCAGTAAATAGAACATTGAAACCGAAATCAGCAAGTCTAGATACTGAAAGTAAGTTGTAACCAAGAGATTCAACAAGCATGACATTTTGTATGGAGCTATCATGTGATATGGCCACCTTACCGAGGCCAACCACCTTACCCTTTGAGTTGTCACCGAAAGTGACATACTTTCGAGGACTATCATTATCAGCAAGCTCACGGAACATGTCTTTATCTCCGGTCATGTGATTGGTACATCCACTATCAAGAACCCGTTCCTTTCCTCCTAACATATATCCCCGAAGATTTGCCATAAGACCAAAATGTCTCATTGCATCATCAAGATCAAAGTCACTATCATCATCCTCATCATAGTATCCATGTTCAACATCGTCATGTGGTGGATCAAGTCCTTGAGAGGGTGATTCATTAGAATGAGTTTGACAATAATCTTGCTTATGAATTTTTATAGCTTCGGAAATAATATCACTAATAATACCAACATTTCCTTTGGCACGCATAAGGTTTGTAAGCTCAAATAGACGATCACCAAACATAGGATCACTAGTATTCATCTTACTCAAGGCAATAGACTTATGGAGAATTTCATCAAGATTTTTCAAGGAATGATCTGGAAATCGTTCCTCAAGAAATTTCCATATGGTGTAGGCACACTTAAAAGTAGGCAAGCATCCAATCAAGTTTCTAGGCAATCCTCCAGTGATAAGTTCGGCAGTTCTAAGATTCCTAATCATGTCAATTGACTCATCATGGGTAGGATGCATAGGATCAAGATAAGGTGCACAAGGGCTAGCAATGTACTTGTTAAAATGGTATTGATTGAAAATAACAAGCATCTCATTTTTCCACTCATGAAAATACTCTCCATCAAGAATGTGCACTCTATGTCTAAGACTCCCAATAGTAGACTCATCCATCTTCCTCCAATGGTGATTAAACCAAAGCAATGGAGACCAATGCTCTGATACCACTTGTAGGACCTTGAGAAGAGGTGTCTAGAGGGGGGGTGATTAGACACTAAGTACCAAAGTTGCAGTTTTTAAGTTTCTTTAAGTTTAAGTGGAGTTTAGACACAATTTCAACATTCACAATACATATCAAGCAAGCATGCAAAGAGTATATGAGCAGCGGAAAGTAAAGCATGCAACTTGCAAGAAAGTAAAGGGAAGGGTTTGGAGGATTCAAACGCAATTGGAGACACGGATGTTTTTGGCGTGGTTCCGATAGGTGGTGCTATCGTACATCCACATTGATGGAGACTTCAACCCATGAAGGGTAACGGCTGCGCGAGTCCACGGAGGGCTCCACCCACGAAGGGTCCACGAAGTAGCAACCTTGTCTATCAAACCATGGCCATCGCCCACGAAGGACTTGCCTCACTAGCGGTAGATCTTCACGAAGTAGGCGATCTCCTTACCATTACAAACTCCTTGGTTCAACTCCACAATCTTGTCGGAGGCTCCCAAGTGACACCTAGCCAATCTAGGAGACACCACTCTCCAAGAAGTAACAAATGGTGCGTTGATGATGAACTCCTTGCTCTTGTGCTTCAAATGATAGTCTCCCCAACACTCAACTCTCTCTCATAGGTTTTGGATCTGGTGGAAAGAAGATTTGAGTGGAAAACAACTTGGGGAAGGCTAGAGATCAAGATTCATATGGTAGGAATGGAATATCTTGGTCTCAACACATGAGTAGGTAGTTCTCTCTCGAAAAATGTATCTTTGGAAGTGTAGGTTCGATTCGATGGCTCTCTCCACGAATGAAGAGGAGGTGGAGGGTATATATAGCCTCCACACAAAATCTAACCGTTACACACCATCTACCAAACTCGGTGGGACCGAATCGTTAAACTCGGTCATACCGATTTAGCAAATAATGTGACCGTTAGGGTTTTTGGTGGGACCGAAATACAACTCGATGAGACCGATTCGGTTAGGGTTAGGGCATAACGTGATCTCGGTAAGACCGATTACACAAACTCGGTGAGACCGATTTGGTAATAAGCTTTCGAGAGAGTTGGTCAGGCAAACTCGGTGGGACCGATTACTCAAACTCGGTGAGACCGATTTTGGTAATAAGTTTTCCAGAGAGTTTGCATTGTAATCTCGGTAGTACCGATTGCTCAAACTCGGTGAGACCGATTTGATAATGGACATACACAGAGAGATTACAATCCCATCTCGGTGAGACCGAGATCCCTATCGGTAAGACCGATTTGCTTAGGGTTTGTGTAAGTGGCTATGACCTTTGGAATCGGTGGCGCCGGATAGGAAGAATCGGTGTGACCGATTTTGGCTTTGGGTTTAGGTCATTTGTGGAAGTGGGAAAGTAGCTGAGGGTTTTGGAGCATATCACAAAGCACATGAAGCAAGAGGCTCATTAAGCAACACCTCATCCCTCCTTGATAGTATTGGCTTTTCCTATAGGATCAATGTGATCTTGGACCACTAAAATGTAAAATGAAGAGTCTTAAGCTTGAAGCTTGAGCCAATCCTTTGTCCTTAGCATCTTGAAGGAGTTCCCAAATCCTTTAGTCCATGCCACTCCATTGTTGAACTTATCTCAAACATGCTGGATAAAGCGTTAGTCCAATAAGAGATATGTTGACATTAATTACCAAAACCATCTAGGGAGCACTTGTGCTTTCACATGTGCAAAAAAGTAGAGAGGGTTACGGCAAAAACTGGATCCCCTTCGTGTACAAAATGGACAATCCCTTTCAAATCTCAGGTTTCGGTCGAAAACTCATCTCTTTCAAAGGCAATTCATTTTTTTAACTTAATACAACTCCAGACTTTTTGTGTCAGTATGCACCATTCTAAGCCAAGTCATCAACTTTTAACCCTTTCTGACATCATTTGCTATTTTTCATGCATTTACTGACTTTTTGGAGCTAAATGACCCTGAAATTGAAAAGCACTACAAATGAACTCTAAAAAGGTTGAAAGTTGGCATGGTATCATCATTTCACCCACATAGCATGTGCAAAAAAGTAGAGAGGGTTACGGCAAAAACTGGATCCACTTCATCTACAAAATGGACAATCTCTTTCGAAGTATCAGGGTTTCGGTATTAAATAACCTAAGTATTACCAAATTGAATATAATGATAAAACAAACTAATATTAAACATAAGAAAAAATAATCACTAAAAAATCTATTTTAAAGTAAAGTTATTCACAAACTAGTGATTCACACAAATTTCAAATAATTCAAATTTAAACTATTCAAATTTGAAAACTATTGGCACTAACAGAAAGTTTGTAATTTTTTGTACCTAAAGAAAAAATATTCACAAAGAAACTCTAAATACAGCAAAAAACGGGCGCCGGGGCTTTTAAACAGGTGTGGCTGCTCTTCGCTAGGCGAGGTGGGAATAAACTTCCTACCCCGTCGCTTGGCAGCGCACCCCCTTTAGTTCCGGCTCATGGCTCCAACCGTACTAAAGGGAGGGGGTCTTTAGAACCGGTGGCAGCCACAACCCGGTACTAAAGGGGGTCGCTTCCCACCGCTTAGACTGACCAAATTTGACCTTTAGTACCGGTTGGTGGCTCCAACCGGTACTAAAGTTCCATCCTATATAAGCAGCACTTGCGAAAATTTGCAGTTTCTTCTCCCTCTTCCTCTCTGCTTCCGACATCGCCGCCAACCCCCATCGTCACCCCTGTTGCGCGCCGTCGCCATCCCCGTCACCGCCCCCATCGCGCGTCTTCGGCGTCCCCATCCCCGTCGCCGCCCCGGCCCGTCCCCGTCGTCGTGCCCGTCGTTGCCATCTCGCCGCCGCCCCATCGCCGCCCCCCATCGCTGCCCCGTCGCCCTGCTGTGAGCCTCCTGCGCCATGGTCGCGCCCTCGATCATCTGATCGAGCCCGCCCGCGCGCACACACACAAACACACACACACAATACAGACACACACACACACACACACATACACACACATTTTAATTATTTTTTGTTTTCTATTTTTTAGTTTTTTATATTTCTAGTTATATAAATGTTAGATTAATGTCAAAGTTTTAGCTAAATGAATTAGATTAATGCTAAAGTTTTAGCTAGATGAATTACATTAATGTCAAATTGTTAGATGACCGAATTAGATATATTAATGTCAAATAATTGAATGCTAGATTAATGTCAAATTTTCCCTATAGTAATGTTACAAATGTTAGAAATATTAGTTAGAAATGTTAGAAATGTTAGATGAATTTTGACGTCAACGATGTTACATTTAAATGTTAGTTAGATGAATTTTAGATATAGCAATGTTAGCTAGTCAGAATAGTATTTGTTCTCGACGTCAATGATGCCTGGCCCGCATCCTCGCCGTCGACCCGTTCGCGGCGACGTCCTGCTTCAGAGGAGCCATGTCCGGGACTGGGCTCTGCTGGGCTGGCACTGGGAGGTGCTACCTTCACGGGCGCACCGTTTGCTGAGGAACCCGGCCCTGGGTCCCATCGTCGACCCGGAGCTCCTTTAGTTGCGTTCGCATGGGCCACTTTCGGTGCGGAGGGAGCCGGCCCCGTCGGAGGTGGTACGTCACCCTGTCAGGGAGGAGGACGAGAACGTCCATCGCTACATGGCTGCTATGGACATCAGCATCTTCAATACCTGGCAGGTTCTTCGGGGATCTCACCCGAGCTACGATCCTGTGATGGTTCCTTCTCTTTGGGTGTCCACCTCCCGCACCTCAGCAACCACGAGTGAACTAGGTAATTCGATCGTATTCGATCTATATTAGCTAGCTAGTGATGTATTCGATAATATTCGAGACAATGCATTCGAGATTATATATATTATTCGATAATATTCGAGACGATGTATTCGAGATTATATTTGATGATGCATATTAATTATCTACTGTGATTCAGTTTTATCTTTCGAGATGCATATATATTATCTACTATTATTTGAGATGCGTACTAGATTGTTTTATATTTCTTCTGGATTAGTTAAATAAAAGCTATGGTGGACAATGCAGGAAGAGAAGGAGAGGCTATGTTCGAGCTCATATGCTCCCCGAGCTGGCCAGATGATCAAAATGAAGAAGATGATGGCTCCCAATATCTGAACAATACCGGGGAAGGTGATATGATATTCGATCAAGACGACCGAATTGATGAAGTCAGAACTATGATGATGATCTTGAAATAGCAAATACCGGCTATTAATGTGCGAGGCCCGGCCAAAAAGTTGAAGGAAGGCGTAAAGTACAACATCGATACCATCAAACATAATGGTGAACCTATCGAGCCTAAGAAGAATGCGGGCAAGTTCGTTCATCATTGTGGAGTTCTTGTGAAGGACCAACTCCCGATCTCCATTCAAGAATGGAAAAAGCCAGCAAAGCAACGTCCGGATCTTACTTTTATTGACGATAGAGAAAAAAAATCTGCTTTGGGAATCTCTCATGTCAAAGTTCGCCCTACCAGATCATTTCACAGATGCATATGTGCAGAAAGTCAAGGACGTTGCCCTTAGGAAGATGGCGGTTGCATTCAACAACCACAAGTAAACTATATGGGCCAAGTACGTCGAAGGAGGAAAGAAGACTCCAGAATTCACGGGAACACTGTAGAAGCAAAGAGATCACTCGCCAGCTTTCATGAAATTCAAGGAACCGGAATTAGCTAAGGGGCGATCAAGAATAAACACGATCAATGCCGTGAAGAAGGAGCATTACCAAAGGCTGGGGCTAGGTGGCTACGCGGTCGCCCGGCCTAAGTGGGATAAGGCTTAGTAAGAGATGCTGGATGCAGGGGTCAGTCCAGTTACATTGAGCTGGCCCCCCAGGTGCAGGACTTAGTTCTATGTGCATGGGGGGCGTTGGACCCAAAGACAGGCCAGGTTTTGAAGAAGGCAAGTCTTAAAGGAGCCGCCTTAAATTACTTGTTGCAATAGAAGAGGCTCGAACAAGGGTGTTCACGCCCAACAGAGAGAACGATGAGCTTATGTGCGCCTTGGGAAATCCTGAACATTCAGGAAGAACACGAGGCAAAGGCGTTGTTCCGTGGTATGAGGGGTTTGCGAACTAGAACCCCGACTATAGAATTCGTGCGAAAAAGAAGATGGAGGAGGATAAGAAGAGGAAGATGGAGGAGGAGCAAAGGAAGAAGGAAATAGAACGCCTTAAAGACCTAGAATCAGCGCACGCGGAGTTGGCACTCCAATTCCAGCGGTAGCAGCAGCAGATCGACGAAATCAGCCAGGGAAGGGGGTCTCTGCAGCGGCAGGAGCTAGCGGATCCAGCATTGGATAGCACCATCCCATCCATGCGGAGAAGCAGCATGGGTTCCGCACGGGGCGATGAGGCACTACTACTGGATAGATAACCTATGGATGACATCATTGATAACACTAATTGTGAGCTACACTTCAAAATGAAGAACATATCCATCAAGGTGGCAGACGGCGTTGCTTATACAAATCCCCTTGAAGCAACATTCCATTGCAATCTGATTCGAGCTGACTATGCTCGTGTTGCAGTTGATGAAGTGGTTTGCAGAATATTGGGGGCTACAGTTTGACATTCCTGGAGGCGACGACGAGCGCACACTGGGATAGGCATTACATCATATCATTCTACAAAGAAAGGATTGCATCGTCTTTCCAAGGCCACCGACACCGCGTCAGCCGGCTCCTCCTCCAAGTCCTCCACTGCGTCAGCAGTCGACTCCAGCTCCTCCAAGTCAGCCACCGCCTCTGCAGACTCGTGCTTCTCCAAGTCCGCCATCGCGTGAGGCCACTCCTCCTCCTTCAAGTCTGGCACCGCATGAGCCCACTCCTCCTCCTCCAAGTCTGGCACCATGCCAGCTCAGGCCTCCACCTCCAAGTCAGGCACTGCATCAGCCCAGGCCTCCTCCTCCAAGTCAGGCACCACGTAAGCCGTCTCTGCCGCCTCAGCGGGCTCTGCCGCCTAAGAAACAGCGGAAGAGACATGCCGTAGATATGGCGGCTAGCAATACAAGTACAGGAGGCAAGAGACTCCAATTTGGTCCAAGCCTCGCGCCTCATCCGAAGAGGCCTTATGACATGACCAAAGGAAAACGAAGCCGAATGCAGGAGACAATTGGACGCCCATTTTGGCCCGAAACAGCCACCGCTGCCAAAGGAGAAAGTGCCTGAGCATGCCATTGACCAATTTATTCGTATGGCTCAACCACCAGCTCCCAAGCCTGTTAACTCAGACTATGAGCGCCAAATCAGGAAGGCATATCAAGCACAACATAAGAAGGAGTCGAGCTCGAGCTCCAGCCAAGTAGCTGCCAAAAAAAGCGGGAAACTGCTCCCAGTTTGGGAGAACAGTAGCGAATCGACCCCCGCTCATTGTACCAACACACATGAGTACCAACGCGGCCGATCATCTGGTAATAACCGAAGACCATAGAAGGCAGGCTGCAGAGATTGGATGCACTATAGAACAACTCCTAGAGCTCGAGCCCATGGATACTTTTATAGAGGAGGAACTAAAATGGAAATATGCCCGCGGCGAACCTTTGGTCAAGCCTGAGGAGGTCAATAAGCTCTCAACAAGAATGTAAGAATTGCATGAATCGTACATGAAAATTGCCAAGACTACCAATAGAGAGTCACTCATGGTAAAAGTCAAGGCAAAGAGTTACTACCATGAGAATGCTCTGTATGTTGAGTTTATGGAACTGTTTCAGTTATTCAATCAAGACGCACTCGACAAATCTATCATCAGTTGCTATTGTCTGTAAGTGATTTCTTTCTGTAATTTAATTCTCAAGCTAGCTGTAGTGCTTGTTAATCATTACCTGTAATTATCCTCACTATATTCTTTTTTGTGATATTATGCAGAATGAAGATCTATGAAATGAAAAAAGTTGTACGCTATGGCATTGGGTTCATTGACCCAAATACTGTTAGTCAAGAGACATGGTCACAGGAATTCTATCGACATGAAACAGAGAAAAGCTTCCTAGAGTTCTTGAAGCGCCTAAATACCAATCGAGATATAATACTTCCTTACAACTTCGTGTGAGTCACACTGTCTTGTACTATAAATTCTGTTTTTGCTTACTAGATAGATGTTAATTAATAAGTGTATAGGGTTTAGGGTAGTTGATGAGTGTTATGCACATGCCTTCTTAATATATACATGCAAACGTGTGCGCATGCAGTTTCACTGGATCTTGTTAATCATTCAAGTTGAAGATGCAACAGTTGAAGTACTCGACTCGTTACTTAAACCAGTCGAGCTGTACGAAATCATGAAGGGGATAGTCAACAGGTAATTTCAATCATTATCGAACTATATATATGTGTATGCGTGAATGGTGGTATGAGACATTCGATGATATATATATATATAGGACAGCACTATTTTGATCCAGGGATCGGAATAACTATTCTGACCAAGGCTCGCCCTATATAAGAGCGATGAGATCCCCCCGAGAAAATAAAACCACCCCGAACCGGCCCGCTCCACTACCCGAGCACCACCTTCTCGTAGGCTTCTCGCAACCTTCCCACGACCGCCTCAAATTCTGCCGTCGCGGCTCCCCAACCCCTCGACGTGCCGCCGCCGCGGTTCCCCAGCCCCTCGACGCGCCGCCGCCGTGGAACCCCACCGCCACCACGTGTCGCCGCCGCGGATCCCCACATCCCCCACCCACCGTCGCCGCGGATCCCCATCGCCTCCTCCCACCGCGGCCATAGAACCCACCAGCCTCCACCCACCAACGTCGGCCTACCCCCACACCCTAGCGAACCGCCGCCGCCTCTCCCGGATCCGCGAGCCCCGTTGACGCGCGTCGCCAGCCACCACCAGGATCTAGCGCCACCACCCACCACCACTAGGATGCCCCCCATCTACGCGTGGATACAGTCTTGCCGGAGGTCCCCCAGGATAGAGGAACCAAGGGCTGAGCCGCCGGTGTCGGGAGGAGCAAAATCGGGGCAGAGCTAGCCGGCACCAGGACAAGCTCGCCAAGGGAGTCCTGGACTAGGCGGTGTCCGGACAGCCGGACTATCATTATCCGCCGGACTCCAAGACTACGAAGATAGAAGATTGAAGACTCCGGCTCGTGTCCGGAAGGTACTTTCCTTGGCGTGGAAGGCGAGCTTGGCAATACGGATATGTAGATCTCCTACCATTGTAACCGACTCTGTGTAACCCTAGCCCCTCCGGTGTCTATATAAACCGGAGGGCTTTAGTCAGTAGGACAACATACATTACAACAATCATACCATAGGCTAGCTTCTAGGGTTTAGCCTCCTCGATCTCGTGGTAGATCTACTCTTGTACTACCCATATCATCAATATTAATCAAGCAGGACGTAGGGTTTTACCTCCATCGAGAGGGCCCGAACCTGGGTAAAACATTGTGTCCCTTGTCTCCTGTTACCATCCGCCTAGACGCACAGTTCTGGACCCCCTACCCGAGATCGGCCGGTTTTGCACCGACATTGGTGCTTTCATTGAGAGTTCCTCTGTGTCGTCACCGGTAAAGCGGATGCCTCCACCCGTCTTCAAAGATGGTGTTTTCGCCGGAGAGGCCTTGGCCGCCGGCCAAACTATCCGGCTTGGTGGTTTTCTCATGACCGCCTGTCCGGCCGCCGCTTCGGCAATGACTTCTCAAGTCGTCGGAAGCGATCTTCGCGTCAGCCCTAAAGCTGCCGAACAGTTGGATCAATAGAGCTCTCGTCATTAACGAGCTCTTGGATCGCATCGCCGCCCCTCGAGTCGCTACGGACTACAACCAGATTGGGCTTAAAACCGATCCGAGAGATTAACTCTCCCGTGCCACCCCCACGTCGCGGTGGTAGAGGAGCAATCGGCAACTCTTTGCTGTGTTGAAAACAATTCGATGTCGGATCCCGAACCCTCCATGCCGGATTCCCGGAGGGGCGGACTTCGATCGAGCATTGAACTTAAAATCATGCATCGCCCGGACTCGCTGGATTGTCTCCAAAGAAACCAAGCTTCGAATTCGGAAGTCCCTCGCCTTTGAGCCCCAAGATGGGCAGGGATCCGGATTTTATTCCACCCACCCGCCCAGACATATGCGATCTATCTCTAATACGACAAGAGCCTTCAAAAACAGTACATCATTACTGGGCCAGATTCCTCCTGGTTATGGACAGGATAAAGGACTGTCGAGAGGAAAATGCAATCTCAATCTTACGCAATAATCGCACGGACAAGGGAATCTGAACGCCATTGATCGTCGCAGAATTACGCTTCACCGATCTGGCGTCCATAGTACGAAAGTACTGTGCGATGGAAAGTTTCCGAAAAACTGAAAATCAATTTTGGGATAATCCGACCCCAAACCCAGTCCGCAGCAAAAGGACGCCTTACACTCCTGCCCCAGATGCAAAAACAAAAAACAGAAACCCGATAAGGGAAACGGAACCGTACTGGAGGGATGGCTCAATGGACCCTATAAACTTCATAGTGCAGAGGGAGCCGTCCCAACACACATCCTTAGAGCATGTTGGATATTATGGCAGGTGGCCAAAAGTGGCGAGGAACTTCTAGCTCCGGGAAACCACTCCACCAATACTAGCACGGTGTCAACAGTCTTCGAGACCTTCGCATCAAACAATATGCGAAAGCGAACAATCCGCGGACTCGCCGAAGTCTACCAAGTAGCAACAGCACACCCATGGAGCGACACAGCTATTACCTTCAACACCAGCGATGAGCCCAAATTTTGAACAACCAGAGCACCAGCTGCACTGGTACTTAGTCCCATAGTGGACGGCTTTCGACTGACAAAAGTCCCCATGGATGGCGGCAGTGGACTAAACCTCATTTACGAGGAAACTCTGCGAAAAATGGAAATCGATTGGAGCCGTATTGAGCGAAGCAGCACAACCTTTAGAGGAATAATCCCCACCCGGGAAGCACGCTGCACTGGAAAAATCACACTCGATGTGGTGTTCGGCTCTCCGGACAATTACAGATCCGAAGAAGTCACGTTCCAGGTGGCCCCGTTCAGCAGCGGGTATCACGCTATATTAGGGCGAGAGGCATTCACAATTTTTCAAGCAGTACCTCATTACGGGTACATGAAGCTCAAAATGCCTGGGCCCAGCGGAATAATCACTCTCGCTAGTGATCCGGACATAGCACTCCGCGCCGAAAACAAGACAGCCGCACTAGCCCTCGAGGCATTATCCGAAGCCTTAGCGGCAGAAGAGCTCATCACATGTGTGCTCACGGTGAACAGGGACGATGTGATACTCGATAAAAGATCCAAGTCCACCTCCTTCAAACCAGCAGATGAAATAATAAAATTCCAGGTCCATCCAACGGACCCAACAAAGACGGCCTCCATCGGGGCACAATTGAACCTCAAGTAGACGCTGCCTCGCGCGAATTCCTTCGAAAATTGGGATATCTTCGCCGGCATCCTTCGGACATGCCCGAATCCCACGCAGTTGGCGTAACACAGCCTAAACATCCTAAAAGGATTTAAGCCATCAAACAGGCTCTTTGGCGATTTTCGAACCCAAAAGACAGGCAATGGGAGAAGAGCTAGCCAAACTATTGGAAGCGGATTCATTAGAGATATCAAACATCCGGATGGCTAGCAAATCTGGTGATGGTACCAAGAAGGATAAATCCGGCGCCTCGTAGCGATTTTAAAGACCTCAATAAGGCTTGCCCAAAGGATCCTTTCCCCCTCCCCCGCATCGATCAAATTATCGATGCCACAGCAGGGCACGATTCGTTGTGCTTCCTGGACGCATACTCTGGCTATCATCAAATCAAGATGGCGGAAGCAAACCAAGCTGCAACGGCATTCATCACTCCATATGGACCATTCTGCTTCAACACGATGCCCTTCGGACTTAAAAATGCCGGCGCAACATATCAGCGCATGATTCAAACATGTCTGGCCACCCAGATCGGCAAAACAGTCGAGGCATACGTAGATGACGTAGTCGTCAAAACAAAACACGTCGAAACTCTAGTAGACGATTTGAGGCTCACATTCGAAAACCTCAGAGCATATGACATCAAGCTGAATCCGGAAAAATGCGTTTTCGGCGTACCAGCCAGAAAGCTGTTGGGCTTCATTGTATCCGGTAGAGGAATTGAAGCAAATCCGGCCAAAATCCGAGCTCCGTCATAGTTGGATATTCCAAAGGACCTCAAACAAATACAAAAATTAACAGGATGCGTGGCAGCCTTAAGCCGCTTTATCTCCCGTCTAGGAGAAAAGGCGCTGCCCTTCTCGCCTCCTCGGCGCACGAACACTTCGTGGGCGGATGCTGCCACCTTGGGACTCGAAGAAATAAAGGCCATCTTGGCAACAAATCTGGTCTGGCTGCGCCCACTCTGGGCGAACCAATGTTGTTATACATCGCAGCAACGCATCAAGTTGTAAGCGCGGTCCTCGTCGTCGAACGAGAGATAGAAGGGCATAAATTCCCTCTTCAAAAACCAGTGTATTATGTATCCACTGTGTTAACCCCTTGCAAATCCCGTTACCCGCACTATCAGAAGATAGCATATGCGGTGTTCATGGCGTCTCGGAAGCTCCGGCACTACTTTCAAGAGTGTTCGATAACAGTGGCCTCTGAAGTACCACTCAATGACATAATAAATAACCGCGACGCAACGGGCAGAATTGCAAAATGGGCCATTGAGCTCTTACCATTCAACATAACTTACAAACCTCGACGAGCTATAAAGTCACAAGTTTTGGCTGACCTCGTCGCCGAATGGACTGAAGCCGAACTCCCTAAAGAGTACGGCGCATACTCCAATTGGACTATGCATTTTGACGGCTCCAAAATGTTGGCCGGACTGGGGGCTGGCGTCGTATTGACATCCCCAACCGGCGATATAGTCCAGTACGTACTACAAATAATGTACACAGACTCCAACAATGCAGCCGAATACGAGGCCCTGTTACATGGTCTCCGGATGGCGGTCTCCATGGGCATTCAACGCCTAGAGGTGCGCGGGGATTCAAACCTCGCAATATCCCAAATAAACGGAGACTTTGACGCCAAGGATCCGAAAATGGCAGCATATCGCAACGCTGTCCTAAAAATGTCACCGGTTTGAAGGACTTGAATTCCATCACATAGCCCGAGATAATAACCAAGCGGCCGACGTTCTGGCACGCATAGGTGCGAAACGTGATGCTGTCCCTCCGAATATCTTCCTGGAACGGCTCTTCAAGCCATCCGTACTATGGGAAGAGGAGCCCGGTAGCGATAAACCGGAAAAAACCGCGTCAATCGATGATTCAGCAGACGACATAACACCTTCAGCCCACGTTATAATGGCGAGAATCGCCGTGGATGTAACCTTTCTAGCCTACTTGCTTAGGCGGGAACTTCGAGAGACCAAAGCGAGGCCCGCTACATAGTCCGGTGATCAAAAGCCTACAAGGTCCATGAGGAGAACGTATAAGAAAAGTACAACCGGAGTCCTTGAGGTGTATCTCCGACGAGGAAGGGCGAAACCTCTGGCTGAAATTCATGCGGACTAGGCGGACACCACGCAGCAGCCTGGACCCTTGTAGGAAAGGCATTCCGTCAGATTTTATTGGCCGACGGCTCGGGCGACGCCAGCAGACTTGGTCCAGCGATGCGTGGGTTGTCGACTCTTTGCTAATCGAGCCATATACCACCCACCGCCCTCAAAACCATACCCATTACGGCCGTTCGCGGTCGGGGGCTTGATATGGTTGGACCCTTAAAGGGGAGCCCACAAGCAAAGGTACCTATTGGTCATGGTTGATAAATTCACCAAATGGATAGAGGCCAAACCGGTCAAAACGGCAGAGTCCGGACCAGTGATAGACTTTATATCGGGGTGGTACACGTTCTGAGTCCCCACAAAGATCATCACCGACAACGGCACAAACTTCACAGTCGATGAGGTTAAATCATGGTGCAAAAATATGGGCATTAAGCTCGACTATGCGTCAGTTTATCATCCCCAAACCAACGGTCAAGTGGAAAGAGCAAATGGTCTAATATGAGCGGCATTAAACCCAGATTAGTGAGGTCACTTACTAAATCCGACACACAATGGGTCGAGGAGCTCGACTCCGTACTCTGGGGGCTGCGGACAACGCCTAACCGTACTACCGGATTCACACCATTTTTTATGGTATACCGTGCAGAGGCAGTTTTGCCCTGCGACATTATTCATGACTCACCTCGAGTGCGCATGTATGAGGAAAGAGAAGCCGAGCTAGATCAGCAGGACAGCTTGGACACATTGGAGGAAGAACGTGACGTCGCGAAGGCTCGTTCCGCATTCTATCAGCAGCAGGCCCGAAGATATCAAAGCAGAGAAGTACGGGCCAAGACTTACAATGTTTGTGAACTAGTTCTACGCCTGCCGGACAAGAAAAAGGACAAGCTCAAGCCCAAATGGGAGGGCCCCTCATTATCCATCAAGTATTGACCTGCGGAGCATACCGTCTGCGAAATGCGTCGGATAACCGACTCGAGCCGAACCCATGGAACGCAGCCCGCCTCCGGCGATTCTATGCCTAGCGCCGGACTAAGAGTTAGTCCCCTTCCCCCGTCCAAAACTTTACACTTCGATTGTCTTTTATTTCTCTTTTTATCCTTTTTATTTGAAAGCCCTTATGGGCCCATTTCCGCATTCTTTGCATACGCATGATGTGCCAATCCGCACTCATTATTCCTGGGGGCTTCTTTTACAGAAGCTCAATTATACGGGTTTTCATACCCATCACATGTGTTAAGCTTCCACATGTACCTTTTACTCGCCATTATATGCATCAATATGACTTAAGTTTTGGCCAAGCTGGGTTGCCTGGCTCTTGTGCTTACCCCTACGTTCCCGATTGTTCGGCTAGGAGGTAAAGGAGCACCTCTGCGATTATTCTTGCCGGTCACCGGATGTGTACCTCGACTGGTGAAGCAAAGCTAGCGCTCTTAAGGGAATATTCGGTCGGTGATTTAAAAGATGACTTTTTACCTATTTTATCTATCTGCCCCCAGATGTTTTACTGCTTTCTTTGCAGTCCGAACATGCACTTTAGGGCATGCCTCCTAGCGAAAGGAACCCTTAACGGAACTATTCTCCCTGGAAAATGTTTCTTACTAACCATGTAATATAACATAACTAGTTGGGCACTTGTCTGATAAAGCACTAATGACCCCTACGCCTGGTCTCCATGCATACCACGGTTGTTTCTCAACCAAAGAGGTATTCGGACACACTCCGGACTCTAGGGTCCCGAGGTTGAAGCGAAAAGGTCGGCAAAGACAAATGATCTACAATCCGGCTAGAAGGCATTTCACATGTCACTTTAAAGGATAACATACATTGTCAAATTTACTGATTGTATTCCTCCTCAATCCCGTCTAACAGGCTGTCTAGTTTACAGTCCCGTTGGGAAAATTTCGCAGCCAACTCTACTTGGCTGTATGCTAAACTCACAGGGATCTCCTTCCCATCGGGCCCCACCGGTCCAACTTCGGCAATATGGTTGGGGTCCGCCTTCTTGTACCCCGCCTTCACCATGGCCCAAGCCTCCCTGGCACCTTGACGGCAAGCCGAAATCTTCCACAAACGGAAGCACTGCCGCACTCCCTGCAGCTTCTCCGCAAGCTCCCCAAGACTCTCGGGTAGGGTGAGGGCTGGCCATAAAGCCTAAACGACGCCGCTCATTGCCTGCCGAACTCGTTCGAGTAGCTGCAACAGTTCAGGAAGTTGATCACCCGTTGATACGGGCATCTGCTCTGCAGGACGACCCGTGAGTATACCTACAAGACAAATCATGTCAAAATACTTCCTCGCCGAACTCTTCCTTTCAAAAGAGTCCGCTCAAGCACTTACTATAAATGCCGCGACGAAGACGCTGATTCTCCTTAACGGAGCCGGACAGCTCGGCTTGAACGCCTTTCAGCTCTTCTCCGAGCCTGGCGTTGGCATCCTGGAGCTTGTTCCTTTCCTGCTGAACCCTATTCAGCACACTCTCGCCGGCCTTTAGCTGGTGCAGCAATGCTTGCCTGTCCGGATCTTGTCCGGTGGTACCTGCAATGTCATTATTAGACTTGCGCGCACGCCGCACAGCGCTTATGTTTATTAATAAAAATGTGTTACCAAGGGAGGTCTTTGCATCTCCTCCTGCGGCAGCAAGTGCGGCCTCCAGTTGGGCCTTGCAATCTTGCAGCTCCCGGGACAGCTAGGCGTTCTTCTCGGTAAGTGCCTGCATTTTCAAATGATCCTTAAATCAGTTTGCATAAACTATTTTAAGTCTCGGGGGCTACTGGTATATAACCATTGAAATTCCCTTACCTGTGTGTCTTTCACATACTGCTCCGTGGCTCTGGTAAAACCATCTTGAGCGGCACGGAGATGCGTGTCCCCTGCATTAAAGGCATCCAATGCCTCAGGGGAAAAACACGCTTCACGAAATACTGTCCGGCGGCGCCTATGGTTCATGGCGCTCTCCACCTCAGACTTGGTGGCGGACAGTCTATCGGTATCCTCCGTTGGAGAAGGATCCGGCTCGCGTCTTGCGCTTGCCTCCCCCTCGGGCGGGCGCTGGAGCTGGCGGTGTTGGTTGGATCGGCAATTCCTGTGCTTTCGCAGATCCGTGGCGCTTTTCCTCTAAGGATCATGAGCACTCGGGCATTTCCTCGGACGTTGCTCAAAATTGGAATCTGAGCTATACCTTTGCGGCGGCGTTTTAAATGCACTACGCTCCTTTTCCGCCTGCTGGTTCGGACAGGCCCTTGTTGGTCAGCAGCCGCGGGCTCGGCTTCCTGCCGTAAAGGCGCTTCCTGCAAAATACCATCGTTCGCGAAGGTCAGAAATTGGCAGGGAAGAGATAACGGTGTCCGGACTTCGGTCGCGGTCACCTGGGAAGCCGGACTTAGTCCGGGGTAGTCTGCCGTAATGGCAACCAGAGCATTGTCTATGCTAAGCTGATGATACACCCCGTCGATCAGCTCCACCTCGATGTCCGGGTCCTCTTCGGAGGCCGGACCCAGGGATCCTTCTGGATCCTCGGGTTGCGGAGCAGGACTCACCATGTCCTCCACAGTCCGGCGTAGATCCTGCGCCGAAGACATAATGTAAGAAGCTTAAACTTCAAAAGCATGGGTAAAGCCCTTTAAGGTGTTCACTTACCCATCCTCTAGGGTTGATCATGGAAAACCCATTCAAAGGGTTCGTCCGAAGGAAGTCCTCCTTCTCCCCTTGTATAAGCGGACAGGATCTTTACCGATCCTCGGTTGAATCCGACCCTTCTGCGGCCGTGCGAGATGGCATCGTCTTCCCGTTAAAATCCCACATGGGGTGGCCTCAGATTGTGGCGGCTGCACCTAAGCTGATGCATGTCGCCATGACTCGATCATGGTCAAGCGGAATGAGCCATTAATCTTATCCGGCCCATCAAATAGTGGGCGCTCTTGTCTTCCTCAATTGGGGGCTCATGGCGCCACCGAGGCGTTTCTTCAAGGGAGCAGCACTAAACTCCGGAGGCCGATCCGGACTGGTGCAGCAGCGAGTGTCTCCTATATAAAACCACTCCGAGGGCTAGTCTTGGACGCCAGGAGTGCGGATAGGTATCCGGTCCCGCGATCGCCATATTTGGCGCCGCCCACTTGATATATGGACCCCTCATGAGAACGGGTGCGAGGCAAAATAGCCTCTTCCACAATGCAAAATGGGGCTCGATGCCCGTGAATAGCTCACAGAGAGCTCGTAGCCCGCGATATGCAGCCTGGGCGGGCGTGAGGTGGTGGAGCTGAGTCCGTAGAACTTCAGAGCCCGCGAGGAACGGATGTATTGAAATCCGAGCCCCTTATCAGATAGGTGACAAAGCACACTCGCTCCCCCTTATTGGGGCTAGGAGTGTCCTCCGCCTGCCTCCCACCTTGATAAGTAACCAGTCCGGCCCGGACTGGGACCATGAAGGCCGGAGGGAGAAATCCCTCCGTTTGGTGCTTCACTAGCTCGTTGTGCGAAATAGAGCACCTCCTCCAATTCCCCGGCGGTGGGCTGGGAGCGCGTGAAGAAGAGCCGCATCGACGATCCATGATGGAATGGATTTCTAGGTCAAAGGCGCTTCGATGGAATATTCGCGGGAGGAAGACGGTGCGGTTTGGATCTGGATTCTTGCCTCTTTTGTAGGCGGACGGTTCGCACAATTAGGGGGTGAAATGCAAAAGACACCCTGGCTTTTCGCATTCATGCGATGCATGGAAGAGGGCCATTATTTGGCGTAGAAGCCGAGGAACACAGTATTCGAGATGAAGCCGGACACTATTCGGCTGGTACATGGAATTTGAAGGGAGAACCCACCTTGCAACACCGAAGACTATGAACGCGCTGGACTTATCGTCATTGAAGCCTGGTTCGGGGGCTACTGAGGGAGTCTGGACTAGGGGGTGTCCTGACAGCCGGACTATCATTATCTGCCGGACTCCAAGACTATGAAGATAGAAGATTGAAGACTCCGGCTCGTGTCCGGAAGGTACTTTCCTTGGCGTGGAAGGCGAGCTTGGCAATACGGATATGTAGATCTCCTACCATTGTAACCGACTCTGTGTAACCCTAGCCCCTCCGGTGTCTATATAAACCGGAGGGCTTTAGTCCGTAGGACAACATACATTACAACAATCATACCATAGGCTAGCTTCTAGGGTTTAGCCTCCTCGATCTTGTGGTAGATCTACTCTTGTACTACCCATATCATCAATATTAATCAAGCAGGACGTAGGGTTTTACCTCCATCGAGAGGGCCTGAACCTGGGTAAAACATTGTGTCCCTTGTCTCCTGTTACCATCCGCCTAGACGCACAGTTCGGGACCCCCTACCCGAGATCCGCCGGTTTTGACACCGACACTCGCCGTGCCTCACCCGGCCACCTCCTACCGGGCTCGCCGGCGACAGAGGAGGAGAGCTCCTTCTCAATTCATGGTATGGCGTGGGCCTCCTGTCAACCGGCGCCGCCCACCATCTCCCCTTCCCAAGCCGACACCCCGGGCTCCGATGTGGACGACCCCCTGATGCCCCGTCATGCCACCCTCTCCATTTCCTGCATGCCATGGCTATGTAGTTAACTGAACTTCAAATAACGGAGAGATTGCTCTCCTCTACCACCAACCTTCGGATTATTGCAATGGCCCAGGTTGTGTGTTCAGAGACTGCATCTTGTTCTATATATCTACAAAATATGTGAAGAAATGTTGCTGGTCCCTATGTATTTTTGATTCCACACTTCTGCGCCTACTTAGCAAAAACGCATATGCGCAAGCTCTGATGATTTACGACTTAAAAGTTCAGGAAAAACACAACTGCGGAAGTTCAGGTACGAAACTGTATGATGTTCGGGTATAGAAAAAATGACCTGTTTTTCCTTCAAAACGTTACCTGGCATGCTCTGGCAGATGATTGTGGTGTACTGTAGAAAACTTGGATAAAAAGTAGTGAAATATGTTTGGAAACTGAGTGCTGTTTTGAAAAATGCATGCAAGATGTACAATAAAAAACTGTAAGTTGAGGGATTTTTTTGTCTTTAATTTTAGCAAAAATGAGAAAAAAAATTCAATCACTCCCTTTGTAAAGTTCACATATGAATTCATGAGAGAAGTTCAAAAATAAAATACAGTAAAAATTGTGCAACTAAAATTTTCATAGTGAAGCATATATTCTAAAATTTCAAGAGCTCGTGAAAACAAAAATCGGCACCAGAAAAACACCACCAACAAATCAAAAAAAGAAAGCTCTTAAACGATGTGAATTAGAAAAACCCGTTCAACACGTAAAGTAGTGTCATTTTGATGGCATTCCAACGGTATATCTTTTGCTCAATGTCAATGAGTGTTTTAGGAGTTATGGTAAAAAGCAAAGAGAAGTTCTTAGTGAAAACAACCAGCGGTTCAACTACTACATGGAGTGTGTTTCATATAGGAGAACAGAATGAAAAAAAGGCAAAGTCTAAATAGAATAAAAAGGTAAAGGCAAAGTTCACGTGGTCGGCCCAGGAAGTTCAAAAATTCTTGTGAAAGAGGTTCACCGTGTATGATTGTGCTCTTTCCGGTATTTGCTCATATGACTAGTTTAAAATGCACAAGATTAGATGCTTTTGGTTGAAAACAAACGGAAATAATATTTACAATGTGAAAAATATTTGGTAGCAATCCAATTGTCCTTCAAGAAAAAGTAAGAAGTTCAATTTTAAATAACAAATTAGCTTGATATCTATACAAAGAAATAGATTTTCCTATTTCTAAAAGATAAAACCAAGAAGGTCAAATTAAAATGAGAGAGTACTTCGATGCTCATTAAAATTTTGGAATTTTCTCTTTTCTAAAAATCAGTAGAAGTTCAAATTTGAAAACCCTAGAAGTTCAATTTGAAAATCCTAGAAGTTCAATTCGAAATAACCGACAAGTTCAAATTTAAAAACCTAGAAAATTGTTTGTTTGTTTAAAACCATATTTTTCTAATAAGTTCATAGGGAAAAAAGAGGGAAGTTCGAACGTTACAAAAACTTAGATGTTTTCTCGTTACTAAATAATAAAATGAAGAAGTTCAAATAAAAAAAGGAAAAACTAAAAAAAGTTTTAAAAGAATTTTCTATTGAAAAAAAGAAGGTCAAAATAAAATGATGAAGTGGTTCGGCGTTTATTAAAAAAAACTAGGATTTTACCTTCTTTAAAAAAACTTAGATATCCGCTATTATTAAAGAATCGACCATGAAGATCAAAAATTAAAAGTAGTCAAATTTATGTTTACTTAAAAATCAAACAAAAAGTTTAATAAAAACAAAAAAATGTGAAGTTCAAATTAAACATAGAAGTTGAAAGTAAATTAAAACCTAGAATCTAGAAGCTCAAAAAACAACAAAAAAATGCCATTTCCGCCATTTTTACCCAATACAAAAGATTGAAACTAAGATGTTCAATTTTAAAAAATGGAGTAGTTCAATGTATGTAAAAAACTTAGGTTTCCTCGTTACTAGAGAATAAAACCAAGAAGTTCAATTTGAAAAAGCAGAGCAGTTTGATATTCATTTAAAAACTCATTTTTTCCGGTTACTAAAGAATAAGATCAATAAGTTCAATTCAAAGTAATGAAGGAGTTCGATGTTTATAACCAAACTCAAATAAAAAAGTTAGAGCGGTTCGATGTCTATAAAAAACTCAGAATTTTTCCGTTACTAAAGCAAATAGAGAGAAATTCAAATTGATAATATCGAGAAGTTCATGCACTGCATGGTGTGCATTTCATATGAGAAAACAAGAATAAAAAGGCAAAGTCTAAAAATTTTGTTGCTGGAAGTTCAAGTGATCGGCCCAATAAGTTCAACAATTCTTGTGAGAAAGGTTGAACAAAAAGTACGTGACAGAAGTTCTAGGTGAAAATAGTGGGAAGTTCAACTACTACACATAATGTGTTTCAGATCAGAATATAAAGAATAGAAAACAAAAATCTTAAAAGGTTTGTTTCAAGAACTTCAAGTGCTCTATCCGGGGAAGTACAAAAATTCTTGTGAGAGATGTTCACCTTGTATTTCCATGTTCGGAAAACACAAAAAAGAAAGTGTTTTTTGCGTTTTAAAATAATTCCCTTAATCCACAAAGAAGTTCAATTATTATTTGGGAGTAATTTGCGTTTTAAAATTGAGCAAGAAGTTCAAATAAAATAGTACTTCAAAAGCCATTATAAAAATGAATTTTTATCGTTTGTAAAAAAACGAAGAAGTCTAAATTAAAAAGAGGAACATTTCAAAAAATTTATGAAAAAATACCCGTTATAAAAAACTAGAAGTTCAAATTAGAATAAAAGGAACAAGTAAAAAAAGTTTTAAAAAGATCATGTTTCTTAAAAAACTAGAAGTTCAGATTTAAATAACGGAGCAGGAAAGTTGCATGTTTTCAACAGCTTATTCAAAGCAGAAGTTCAAGTCAAACTAAACGGGCGATTCAGCGCTTATTCTTGAAAAAGTGGAGAAAATTATACATGCGCTGTAGGTCAAAAGTTTGGCTTTAATTTATGTTTTGTGAAGGTCAAAATATTGTGTTCGAGAAGGTCAAGTGTGTTATCTCAGCAATTCAAAATAAATTTGAACATGCAAGGTAAAACATGCAAGAAACAAAAAGGGAGAAGTTCAATCTCTAAGATGACACAGTTCAACGTGTAAACCAATGTTGAAAGAAAACAAAAAAAAATGAGAAGTTCAATTTCTAAAGATGAAGCAGTTCGACGTGCAATCCAATGTTGAAAGAAAACAAAAAGAAAGGAGAAGTTCAATTTCTAAAGATGACGTGGTTCGACGTGCTAAACAATGTTGAAAGAAAATAAAAATAAAAGGGGAAGTTCAATTTCTAAAGATGACGCGGTTTGATGTGCAAACCAATGCAAAAACACACACAAAAATATTGTTTTGGTGTCTTAAAATATTTTTATTCAAAAAAATGATTAAGAAATAAAACCAAGAAGATCATATTAAAAAGATGGAGAAGTTCGATGATTATAGAAAACTCAGATTTTCCTCGTTATTAAAAATACGTAAGAGTGAAAACAGCAAGAAGTTCAACATGAAAACAGCAAGAAGTTCAATTACTACACTCAATGAATTTCGGATGAAAAACTTTAAAACCGTCGCAAGTATGAAAAAATGATCAACACACGAAAGTTGCCTGTTTACAACAGCTTTCCATCGGTATATCACTTGCTCAATTCTAGTGAGTGGGTGGAGAGCTGTGAGACAAAAAAGCACATGAAAAACAGATTGAAGTTCAAGTACACGTGCCGAGAAGTTCAGGTTCTTCACGCGGTGCATTTTCAAAGAATCAGTTTCGCGATAAAGGCAGAACGAATGATCTCGCCATTTTCGCAATTACTTGAAAACGTCTAGGAATCAGAGAAAACCATCAACATGAAAAAGTTCTGCATTTTCCGTAGCTTTTCAGCGGTATATTATTTGCCCCATTCTGATAAAATTTGTAGAAATTATGTCAAAAATATGTTTTAACCATTTTCAAATTTGACTTAAAACTGTAAGGAATTGGCAGAAACAGTATATACGAAAAAGTTTCGCATTTCTTCAAGCTTTCCAACGCCATATCATTTGTTGAATTCGGACGTACGGTTAAAAAATTAGCTCGAAAAGACGAATTCGGTGGAACTTGTACCGTTTTCTGAATTACTTTTAAACCGTTCCAAATAGAAAAAAACATTTAACATGAAAAAGTAGTGCATTTTCACAAGATTTCCAATGCCATATCATTTGCCTCAATTGGATTAGCCATTTAGAAAATACATTGAAAATATAAACTCGGTTGTTCGATTTATGTAATTTTACGATTTTCCAAATTACTATTTATCTATAGGGAATTAGAGAAAACTTTCAACATGTCGAAGGAGCGGTTTTGCAGCAGCTTTCCAATGCCATATTATTTACCTCGTTCCCATAAATGATTTAGAAATGCGATCGAAAATACTATTCATGTTTTTTGTATGAAGAAAAAATGGTTTTCAAAACTGCTCTTAAACCGCTTACATTTTGCCAAAACATTAACTTGGGTCATGATATTAGTGTCCATAGCTTTCCAACGGTATATTGCAAGCCCCATTTGGACACATTTTACCTGAATTTCAACCTAATACACGGGTAAGGTCGGGCGCGTTACTCGGGAAGTTCATGTTGTGATCAGAATATTATTCTGATCCCGTGATCAGAATAGTGTTTATGTGTGTGTCTACCATAGCTTGCCACAGAACTAGTTAAGGCTTGCTAAACATTTAACGGTTTAAAACAAAGTAAAAAATATGAAATAAATAGGGGAGCCTCACTTAATATATATATATATAGGGTGGGTCTATTCTAATAACACCCCTTAAGACCTTATTCTGAAAACACTCGGCTTATTCTGCTAACACCCGGATCGAGTAACAGCCGCAACGCAAGCAGGAAAAAAGAGCACCCCCACCCACCCACGTCAAACCTTCCCCCACGAACCCCCCCCCCCAACCCACCCACCACCGAGCGCCCCCACAAACTGGCTACACACACCTGGCCTGACTGCCAAGCAATCCCCCGCCCCACCCTCACTCCTCCCACTTCTCCTCGTACTCACCCACCACCGCACCACCTCTCTCCTCTCCCCACCCCCACGCACCACCTCCTTCCCCCAGCACCGCACCACCTCCCTCCCGTTCCCAACCCCTGCAACCCGCGTCGATCTCCTACGACCCCGCGCCACCAGCGACCTTCCTCCACTCGCCGGCGAGAAATCCCTCCCTCGCCAGCTCCCAGCACAAGCCTGATCCCGATCTAGGGCGCGGCGCCCCCACGCGACGCCCCACCACCGGAGTCAGAGGCAGCGGCCACCAGAGTCCGAGTCGACCACCACGCTGGCGACCTGCTCCATACCATCGGATCTGGCAGCACCAGGCCGTTCACAACCGCGTTGGCCATTCGGCGTCGTGGACCTGCAACTCATCGTCCTGATGCAGTTTGGTTCTCGTCGGCGGGCGGGTCCGGCCACTAGTCCGGCGGCTCCACCGGTGGTGCGGCTCGGCCACGCGTGCGGTTCGCCCCCCACTACTACCTCCCCTTGCCCCCGGCGACCTTCTTCTCTGTCGTGACGGCCGGATCCATCCTCCACCGCCCGGCAACCCCCTGCCATGTTCACAGTGGACAGATCAACACAGCCGCCCCGGCGACCTGCTGGCTAGATCCACACACACTGCCGCTGCCGTCCCGCTCCTCGTGGTTCCACATCCACCTCCGCGGCGGCTGGATCCAGGCAGCCCCGTGCCCGTGGGAGGAGGTAAGAAGGGATCCCATCGCGCTGGCCGCGTGGCTCGCCGGAGGAGGAGGTCGGGAATGGGGGGCTCACGTGGTTCAGCTCCTGTCTGTTCTGCCCATCCCTCGCCATCTACCACGTTGGTGGCTGCATCGTGCAACGCCGTCGCACTCTATCTTTGCCGCTGCCGTGCAGTCCGCACGATGTGATTGTGCAGCTCGCTGGCGTCTCTGGTCCTCCCCAGTACCCCTCTCATCCTTGCCCCCATGGTCGCCGGATCCAGAGCTGCAACAAAGCAGTAACATTTCCCGAAGACCTTCATTTTTGTTCACGGGTCACATTTACATCAAAAAGCTAGCGGTTCACTGCTTATTTTGTGGACATGTAGTGATGTGGGGGTTGCAGCTTTTGTATTTTTTAGATTTTGCTTGCAGTCCCATGGGCACACAGGTGCAGTGCTATTGGGGGTGGACATGCAGTGCGCCGGCGACCGACTTGCATTTCACCGACAAAATTAGGATTTATTTTTAAAGTCCCATGTCATTGTAATTTGTATGTGTTTGCGCTGTGGATTCGCAATGTCTCGTAGCCCAGGAATGTATAGAAGAAAACAACAATACTTTATTTGAAGTGCGGCTCACTTGTTTGGTCCCCGCAGTGATCTTCTCTCTCCCAGCAGTCCACTATTTTGCCAAGTGTAGAAAATTTAGAAGATTTTTTTTGAAAAAGGTTGATTTCTATATGCAGCTCGCCCTGTTGTTGGGACTTTATTTGAATGTGTTCAGAAATTGCAGTTTGGAGTATCTGCACACGCAGTGCAGACACTGCTTTTGTGTTTGTGGATTTTTTGTATAAAGATTATAGGGACTCATTTGATTGCAGCGAGACATGGTGATGTTTAGACATGATCATGTAGTTTCTGACCATGTGAACATGCAGTGCAAAAATGGTGTTTTCCGTGTTTGGTGATTTTGTGTATAAAAGTTATATGGACTCGTTTGAAAATTGTTTACCAAAGAAGTTCATTTCGAATTGTGTTGCGGCTCATTTCGCTCGACCATGCGGCTCGCTTCTTCGCACGTGTACATCTTGCCAATGTGGAAATCTAAAACTCCAAACAGAAAAAAGAAAGAAGGAAATGAAGTGCAAAGATGTGTTAAATGAAAAATGGTAGAGAAAGGACAAAAAAAGTAATGTCGTTCACTTGACCATTTGATGCAGTGCGGTTTTCTAACTGAGGCAGTGCCGTCCGGTGTCTTATATTGTTCATGTTGTAAGTGACCATTTGATGCAGTGCGGTTTTCTAACTGAAGCAGTGCGGTCGGGTGTCTGATGTTGTTCATCTAGTAAGTGACCATTTGATGCAGTGCGGTTTTTTAACTGAAGCAGCACGATCGGGTGTCTGATGTTGTTCATCCTTTATGTGCAAAGAAAAATGTTACTGAAACGACGAATAAAGTAACGCGGTTTACTTCTCCATACTTTTGGGGTTCACTTACGCCCCGATGTGAAGTCCCGTCCACTTCCTCGCATGAGAAAATTTATGTGTAAATAAAAGAAATCAAGCAGTTCGCTTGCCCATCTGATGGGGTGTGGCTTCATGTCTGAAGCAGTGTGGTTTTCTGTCAGATGAAGTTCACTCGTTCGATTTGGGTGTCGCGAAAAACAGAGTATCCGCATTTCGCTAATTTTAAAACTGCTCTTAAACGGTAAGCAATTAGAGAGTGTGTTCTACATGAAAAGGTTGCATATCATCGATATCTTTCCAACGGCGTATCTTTTGAATCATTTCGACAAGCGGTTTATAAAATTTCACGAAAAATGACTGCTGCCACTCGTCGTCCGCCGCACCATTTTCAAAATTAACTTAAAATCGTAAGAAATCTCAAAAACATTTCAACATATGAAAGTTGCGCCTCGTCTATAGCTTTTCAGCGATATATTACACGCCTCGTTTTGACAAACGGTTAAAAAACTGGAGCGAAAACAGTACCGAAAATTTGAATTTTTTGAAAAACAGAATTCTGCGATTTAGTAAATTTGAAACTGCTCTTAAACCGTAACGAATTAGAGAAAATGATGATATGAAAAAGATGCGCCTCGACGATATATTTCCAACAGTGTATCATTTGCTTCGTTCCGACGAGTGGTTTAGAAGAAATCGCGAAAAAACGCTCGCTGCTACTCGTCATGGGCCACACTATTTTCAGAACTGATCTTAAACCGCGAGGAATCTCGAAAAGTGTTCAACATGTAGAAGTTGTGCCTAATCCATAGATTTTCAACGGTATATTACACGCCTCATTCCGATGAACGGTTAAAAAACTAGAGCGAAAACAGTACCGAAAAACAACGTGTGCAGTTTTTTTCGACGAGAAGTTCACTCGTGTGAGTCTTTAAAGACACTTGGTTCAAAGAATGGCGTGCGATTCGTTGGCGTGCAGTCTTGGAAGTGTTATCGAATAGTTATTCTGCTAATATTAGCAGAATAGACCATCTATATATATATATATATATATATATATATATATATATATATATATATATATATATATATATATATATATATATATATATATATATATATCGGTTCTACGAGAAATTCTATTTATATATATGCATAACGTGTACAATATGTAGTGTCGTAAAATACCAGAAAATGAAAAAGAATTAAATGGAAAACACAAAATTAAAGTAAAAATAAATTATAAACCCAAAACCCCCTAAACCTTTTAGTACCGGTTGGTGTTAGTAACCGGTACTAAAGGTCTCCCAGCCCCCGGCGCGGGCTCGTGCCACGTGGTGGCCCTTTAGTGGCGGTTCGTGTTGAACCGGGACTAAAGGGAGGACCTTTAGTTCTCACCCTTTAGTGCCGGTTACAGAACCGACACTAAACAGCCTTACGAACCGGTGCAATAGCCCGGTTCTGCACTAGTGTATATGAATTCCATGACATGAGTAAAAATATTGAAAATACATGGATACATCCTATGCATCCAAACATGGGGACAATTGGGGCTTGGCCAAAGTCAACCTTCATTTACTCCATAACATAAATGAAGTTGAGCACGAACAAAATGTGTTGCATGGTAGAGAAACATATAACATAGTATCAAACATAATGTCATTGAAGAAAACCTACATGGATAAGCTTCAAGTTCCCCCATGCCGGAGTTCAGCGTCAACCGCAAGGAGGATTGTTTCTTTATTGTAATGGGCATGTGATGTAATCCTATGTAATAGAAATGTTGTAATTCTTAATCAGGGGTTTTCTCTTTCGAGATGTAATTAATAGAATTTTTATGTAAATATAAAAGTTCTCGAAATAAAGTACCTACAATGTTTGATTCTATATTTATTGTATGCATTTACGCATTTAAATTGTTCACTCTATATAATGATGTGGATGCGCGTTCGCACGCCCACCATTTTCCCGTCATCACCCACTCCCCCTTCAATCACTTCATACAAATTTTCACTAGCCTCGGCATTTTACTCCCACATGCATCTCTAGCAATCTCGATAATATATATTCACTTGGAGGGTTTTTTTGTTTGATAGCACACGATTATTATGTTTGGACTGTGTGTGATGTTTGTTGCTCCCGCTCCCACCTGCATCCCTCACAATCTAAAAAATATCTACCCGCCTGGAGAGTTTTTCTTTTTGATAGCACACAATTACTATGTTTGGATCGTGTGTGTTGTTCATTTCTCAATCCTTCATCCAAATTTTTAGTAGCCCTTGCATTTTACTCCCGCCTAATAAAATTTTCAGTAGCCGCGGCATTCCCTCAAAGACCATTCTTGCCCGGTGCCCTCCACACACACACCCCCCAAAACCTCCACTCTCTCTCTCTCTCACACACACACACATAAACACACACACACGCGCGCACACACACACACCACCCCTCTCTCGCTTGAAACCCTAGCAAGGTCGCCGCTCCGCATCCATCAACAACATCTGTCGGTCTGCCCGTGCAAGTTACCCACCGATCTCCATACTCTAGCCGCCTTGAGTTTCTTAGATGGTGCCTGCTAAACGCCCCTTTTCCCACAGAGCCCCCTCCCCCTCCCCTCTCTAGAGCATTGTAGCCTAAGCCCGACTACGCTTCCCTGGGAGCTCAAGGAGAGAATTACCCGAAAGAGGTTTATTGCACCTCTTCACTCGATGACCGTTAGGTGGTCACGGAGGAAGCTGGCGAAGATGACTGGTCGCTCGCTCTCAATCAGCGGGTTAGAGTATGCTGGTATGTCACGGACACCGACTACGACATCGAGGTCATCGACAGCAATGGCCTAACGCGGGCTATGTCACGGGTTAAGTGGCCCACCCCGAAACCCTTGGGTTCAACCGCCATTGATCTCATCCATGGCCCCGTCGCTCAACTCCTCCGGCTCGCTGTCAGGAATTTGCCATCCTTCATCGGTAGCGAGCCCCTTTTGTCATTTTTGAAGGACATGTTCTGTTATGCTGGCTTAAGATCCATGGCTGCCAAGTCAGACCTCATCGATGATGACCATGAGGAGGGGACCCTCTCCGACTCTTCCAAGGGGAAAGAGGTCATCTGCGACATCAGGGATAGCACCCTATAGCTGTTCTCTTCCAAGGGGAAGGATCCCATCTGCGACAACATGGAGCACACCCAGAGTCCGTGATCTTCCAATGGGAAGGAGGCCATCTGTGACGAGTGATGAAACCCATGTTTTGTTTTGTCGTGCCTCTTCATAGGAGCAAACCCATGATTTGTTTTGTCGAGCCCCTTTCGTTGTGAGAATATGTCCAATTTCAATTGCTATATTTGGTTGTTTGAATTATGGCTTGTTTATTTCAGTTATTCACTGATGCTCTATATGTGCAACTATTTACTGTGCAGTACAGTTTCATTAATACCAGTTCGATGACCATATTTGTTTCCTGTTAAATCCGGTGTAGGTAATACGCCCCCTCTTTTTTCACATTGTGATGTTCAATTATACAATTTGATTTTAAGCACAAGCTACGTGCTATGCAACTTCAACAATATCACTATGAATGACTATATTTGCTTGTTGCTAAGCCTATTGTAGCTAGCATATGCCTCTTTTAACGGATTTTGGTTGTTCAGTTGTTTGTAGTTAGCATATGTCCACTTTCAATTGCTATGTTCGGTTATTCGTAGTATGCCTTGTTTATTTCAGTTATTCACAATTTTATGTTCTATATGTGCAGGTATGAGTTGTGCAGACCAATTTCATCAATACCAATTTCAACAATACCACTATGAATGACTATATTTGGTTGTTGTTAAGCCTGTTGTAGCGAGTATATGCCTCTTTTAACAGTTTTTGGTTGTTCGGTTGTTTGTAGTTAGTATATGTCCAGTTTTAATTGCTATCTTTGGTTATTTTTAGTATGCCTAGTTTATTTCTGTTATTCACAACGTGGTGTTCTATATGTGCAAGTATGAACTATGCAGTTCAATTTCATCAATACCAGATTCAACAATACCACCATGAATGACTATATTTGGTTGCTGCTAAGCATGTTGCAGCGAGCATATGCCTCTTTTAACGGTTTTAGTTGTTTGGTTGTTTGTAGTCAGCATATGTCCAGTTTCAGTTGTTGTCTTTGGTTGTTCATAGTATGCCTTGTTTATTCCAGTTATCCACAATGTGATGTTCTATATGTGCAAGTATGAACTTTGCAGTTCAATTTCATTAATACCAGTTTCAACAATACCACTATGAACACTATATTTGGTTACTATTAAGCATGTTGTAGCAAGCATATGCCTCTTTTAGCGGTTGTTGGTTGTTCGGTTGTTTGTAGTTAGCATATGTCTAGTTTCAATTGCTAACCATGGCTGTTCGAGGTATGCCTTGTCTATTTCAGTTATTCACAATTTGATGTTCTATATGTGCAAGTATGAACTATGCAGTTCAATTTCATCAGTACCAGTTTCAACAATACCACTATGAATGACTATATTTGGTTGTGGTTAAGTATGTTGTAGTTAACATGCCTTTCCATTTTTATTTAACAATAACTAGTGTACTTAGACGTGCACAATACCATTTTGAATGACTATATTTGCTTGTTGTTAAATGTTAGGCCTATTGCAGTTAACACACCTTTCCACTTCTTGTTTTTCCTAACTAGCATGCTTAAACCTGCACACTGAAGCTATCATTTTGAGATTATGTTGTCTACCATGGATATATTATGTTTAGCCTATTGTGCTTAACATACTTTTCGGTGTACTTGCACAGGACAATATTGGGAACGACTATCATTTTCCATCGAGGTTAGTTTCATCCCATGGCTTATATATACTCCTTTCGCCCCATAATATAAGATGTTAATCCATCCAACATGTGAGTAAATTGAGTCTAATAAGATCTTATATAATGGGATGAAGGGAGTGTTGTACTACATCATTGTGCAATTGCAGTTTAGCTTCAAATATTAGCCCGGTGCTTGTAGGTACATATGTCATTGGTAAAGATCCGCGCTTCGGCCCTTTTTGTGTATGGAGCAATGAGATATTAATGAACTAGCATCAAGTGAGGAAACTAGTAAAGATTGTTAGTAAAATTGGTCAAAAGATGGCAATTAAACTATTTGTTTACACTTTATCCAAGACAACAGTGAACGGTAGGCTGGTAAGTAAGAACTCTGTAGCCTTCTTTTTACTGCCCATAATGAGTGTTAGATGACATCTAAATCTTCTTCCTTTCCAGTGGTTCTCAAAGCAATTTACTCAAGATTACCTCTCAAACTACACGATTGGTGCAAAAGGTTAAAGTATTTCTACTAGAATACAATGACTATCTAGAAGTACTCATGAATACAGTGAAGCATGGGCGGTCGGCAATCACAAGGGGTTGGACTAGAGTCATGTCTGCACTCGGCATGGAGGAGGGCACAATATGGACATTTTGCTTCACCTCGTTCAGCAACCAGAATGTATTTCACCTCTTTCTTTACCGTATTTAATACAAGTATACAACCGTGGTTCATCATTCTTTATTTGGTGCTTATGTAATTCCTTTTTTATGTAATTCTTGAACATATGTACCTGTGAATCGAATAGTGCACTGATTATTGAACTTATGGATATGAATAAAGTTATTGCCTACTTTAAAATTCAAATTATGTATAATTTTAAATTGCAGCAATTAAATTAGGGTGAAAATTATGCTCTGCAGGTCATTACCGGTGCACAAGGTCTGTAAAGCACAATGTGTGTGATATACATCATAATCCGACATAGTTCACAGAGAAAAATGTGTATTGCCATGCACACAGTTGCCGATTGCAAAGCTTGTGTGATGTTAGAAAATATCACGAGCGGTGCGACCAAACTAAATGTGTGTGATAGTCGCCTTATCATACACGCTTTGTAATCATGAACTATTTGTGGTGTCGTGCGCATCGTAAATGTTGCACCACATAATAGTGTGTGCAATAGTTATCCCATCCAACGTTGGTATGAGAAAAGGACATATTGTAAACCTATCCAACACTCGTACGATGATTAACTTATCTTCTTAATTATATAACGCATATGGTTCGGGAGAAGTAAATTTGTGTGATAGTCTCCTTATCATACATGCTTTACAATCATGAACTATTTGTGATGGGGCGTGCATCATAAACATTGCACCACAAAATAGCGTGTGCGATGGTAATGCCAGCACACACACGTGTAGCAAGGATGGAGCATTTGGGATATTCAATATATCACAAACAGTTGTGTGAAGAATCGTGTTTGGGCTAGATGCGGGCATCACGTACGCTTAGTTCTTGAAAACGTATGCATTCCTACTTCCTACCTTGATGGTTTCTGGGTCATGTGGGAAGGACACTGTCGGTGTCAAAACCGGCGGATCTCGGGTAGGGGGTCCCGAACTGTGCGTCTAAGGATCGAAGGTAACAGGAGGTAGGGGACACAATGTTTACCCAGGTTCGGGCCCTCCTAATGGAGGTAATACCCTACTTCTTGCTTGATTGACTTTGATGAGTATAGGGGTTACAAGAGCTAATCTACCTCGAGATCGTGATGGCTAAACCCTAGATGTCTAGCCAGTATGATTGTGATTGTCCCTACGGACTAAACCCTCCGGTTTATATAGACACTGGAGGAGGCAGAGTTATACAAAGTTGGTTAATAGAGGAAGTAAACTACACATCCGAACGCTAAGCTTGCCATCCACGCAAAGGAGAGTCCCAGCCGGACATGGGAGAAGGCCTTCGGTTCTGTATCTTCACGGCCCGTCAGTCCGACCCATGTTACATAGGCCGGCTCTCCTAGGACCCCATAATCCAGGACTCCCTCAGTAGCCCCCGAACTTGCCTTCAATGATGACGTTGTCTTTGGCTTCATGTCTTCGGCTTTGCAAGTCGAGTTCCCCATTGTACTCCATATAGTTCGGCTTTACATTTAAATATTGTACTCTTCAGGTTCTGTTCCGCCATCGCATCGGCTTCCATGTGTCAGATGAATATGAAGGGTCTCAGTATTTTTAGACGAAACCCCTTGACCATGTAGGAAGGCGCTTATTTAAAGAGATTGAATCTCAGATGCCATTCCTCACCAGACGAAAATCCTTAGAGCTTGCCATAGGAAACCAACCAAAGATGGCCAACGCTTCTTATTCTTCCTTGCACCCCCACAGCCCTAAAAAAGGTGACTGGGAGAGCTGCTCGGTGCCCCACGCCCAGTTGGCTAAGCTTCAGGCGCAGGGATGCCTCCCTCCATCAGATCTAGTCCCAGTTCGGGTGGGATTAACTACCTTAAATGGCGAAGCCCTGGTGGAGAACTTCCCCAGTCCCAATAAAGGGGAGCGGGTGTGCTTCATTTCATTCCTGCTGAGGGGTGTGGGATTTCCAATCCACCCTTTCCTCAGAGGTCTCCTGGAGTATTACGGTCTCCAACTGCACAATCTCACACTGGGCTCCATTCTACACATCGCGGGCTTTGTTGCTCTTTGCGAGCTGTTCCTAGGCTGCGAGGCCCATTTTAATTTATGGAGGAAATATTTTTGCCTCATCCCCCACTCCCGGAAGGGATCCATATTCGAGGTGGGTGGTGCCGAAGTATGGTGTATAGGCGGAACAGGATACCTGTTCGGCACTCCGAAGAAGGCATCCAACAATGGCCCTCGGAGTGGTTCTACATCGAAGACGTTGTCCTTCTGGACCCAATCCGGAAAGGTCTTCCCGAATTTTCCTCTGCTCCTTTAAAGAAGTGCGCAGCTGGCATCCCCGAAGCTATGAAGAAGAAAATAGTGCAGAAGTTAAGAAGCTAGTGAACAAGATCAGAATACTTGCCCACTCTAGACTATCAATAGTCGAGGTAATGGCGATTTCAATAACGCGTTGCCTTTAGCCGCTTCAATCTAGAGGGCTTCCCATGTTGCATTACAACGGGGAGGAGGACGCCTAACATTGTGGGCGCAAGGGTCTGGCTAATTTTTCCGCACTGGCCGCCACATTGGCTGACCTTTTCAAAGGGGAAAAAGGAAGATTTTGCTCGCCAGAAGTGTCGAGAAGGTTTCTCCATGTGTAGCCCCATTGACTGGGTGAGTCTTTGATTATAGACCATACTCGATCTTTTTCCTTAACTATGCTTTTTACTCAAACTTAATCCGACTACCTTTAACAGGAAAGAAGAAAGGTCGTCGTGGGGATCTACAGCCCTGCTTCGCAGCCGGAGGACCATAATCGATACCTTGATCCCGGATTTGAAGAGGATCCGAATATATTTGTAGACTTTAAGGATGGAGTCTTTTACCTGACGAGCTACGACGGCATGGAAGTGGCTATTATAGCCGATTAGCACGGCCTTCTCCCTTCCTCCCATGTAAGTACCCAAGAGACATCTCGTCAAAAAGAGTTTTCCCACTATGACTCACCCACTGCACTACATCATGCTCCCAGGGGCGACACTTACACCATCGTACTGTAGCAAAGGCATCCTCTAAGAAGACGATGCTTGCATAGGGCGCGTCTCTGAAAAGAAAGGCTAATGACGATACAGTCGGGCCCTCTCATTTGTCGAAGAGGTATAATCCTTTAACACGCACTCAGTGGATAGATCGGACGGTGACGCTTCTTGCTGTGCCATATTGTAGGAGGAGTGTACGCCGGACTGTATCTGGAGACCTGACTGGCCATGCACAGACTAATTCGGCCCTGAATCCTGCCACAAGGATTGGAGGGGATGCGGGTGCAATGCTGGATTGTCATCTCCTAGAGGATTTAGATAATGTATCCATCACGAATTCCGAAGTGAAGAGTGCAATGAAACGTTGGCGGCAGGGAGCGGCTATGCGTGATCCAAATTTCACTGAGGAGGCATTCAATGCCTTCAGCTTAACGGATGCTTACATCCGAGCTGCTCGGGATGGACTTGCTGGAGCCACTCACCAGCTTTCAAAGGATATGCAAGTAAGTACTTTTTGTGCAGATTCAGTAATCATATGCCAGTAGCCCCCGAGTCTTGAAGCAATTGGCCCAACTGTTTAAGCGTCGTTACATTGTTAGGTACTCACGGAGAGGAATAACACATTATTGAAGGAGCTAGAGGAGTGCCAAACTAAGCTGACTTCTGCCACCGCCGAACTAGAAATTTTGAAGAAATCCAAGAGGGCACCTGATGGTAAGTTCAGCAGCAGCTCGGAAATAAGGCTCCGTGCCTACAACGAGGTTTCTTAACTATGCTTTTGTCTCGTTGGTAGGCTCGACAGATCAACTGGAGGAGAGGCTAAGGGTTGCTCAAGCGGACAAACAACATGCCGAAGGGCAAGAAGCCACTAGTCAACGTGTATTGACACGGACCAATAATGAGAAGAACAAACTACAGAATGCAAATATCAAGCAAACCGAAGAACTGAAGGATTTAAGAGCCCAATTATCGGATGCTTTGAAGGAGAACAAGAAGATGAAAGGTGGCATATTCAGTATGCTCTTTAACCTATCTGTCACACAGTCTCCTGTTTGAAAATTTTACAAGTTTGCTTCTGTAGGTGTGCTAACTGGACGTCCCGAAGGAGAAGTGTCTGGATTCCAAGGCGACCTGCTACAAGAGTTGTCCAAAGTGCACGAGCATGCTCGGAAAGCATTGAGGAAAATGGCTAAGGCTTTATGGCCATCCGATCCCCCTCCAGGAAGTATGGATGAGGTTGCAAATTTATTCAAGGGAGCTCGTCGCCGTTTGGAGCTATGGAAGATATCAGCATGTTGGGAAGGCGCCCGAGAAGCCTGGGTCATGGTGAAAACGCGGTATACCAAGCTTGATCCGAATCATATATATGGCCCGGGTCGGACCTCGGGGACCAGATGGACAAGAAATTCCTGTTAGCTTAGTGTATGACCAAGTAAAAATAGTCGCTAAGTTTTATCAACAGGATTGTAAACTAGATAACCTACTAGAGGGTCTAGAGGAATAGGAAGTTTTTGAGTCCAAGTAGTAGTTTATTTTATCAAAAAACTTATCTCCAGCCGAATTGTAAAATTTTTGTCATGGCAGACTTTCCGCTTCGACCTCCAGAACCTGAGGTTTGGAGTGTTTCCGAATATTATACCATTGGTAAACACCAAGGTATGTTTGGAAACTAGGCAGTCCAGTCATAGTTGCTTAAACAGACAAATTGTATTCAGGGAGTTATGTTATATTACATTTGATCGTTAGAAACATCTTCCAGAGAGGATAGTTCCGTTAAGGGTTCCTTTCCCTGGGCCAGCATGCGTTTTTGCGCATGCATAAGCTGTGGTGCGAGAAATCACACTACACATTATAATTTGGGGGCGTATATGGCAACGGGGGCAGTTCGTCTCTTGTCCGCCGACCGATTATTCCCTTAAGAAGGCTAGCTTTCGGCTTCGCCCGTCTGAGGTACATGTCCTGATAACCCGGCTATAACAATCATAGAGGTGCTCACTTTATGCCCTAGCCAAACAAGCGGGAACGTAGGGCATAGGCACAGGAGCCAGGCAACCCAGCTTGGCAAAAACGTAGGTCATAAAGGTGCATATAATGGCGAAGACAAGACACATATGAGTAGACAACACATATATATATGGTGAGCTTGACGCTCACTAATAATAATCATAATACGCTTCTGTGAAAAGAAGCCCCCAGGTATTATGGGGTATGTACATTTAATGATGTATATCCCTCGAGTGTGCGGTTTATCCAAACACTGGTAGAAGTCGCACAAAAGCGAAAAAGAGAGAAAATGGGGGAGAGGGAGAAAAGAAAAGACGAAAAAAGTTATAAGTGTGAACTTAGGCGTAGAATCTTCGGAGCCGAGCAGTGTTCCATGGGTTTGGTTCCAAACGATTATACGAAGCGTTGCGAAGGTGATAGGCTCCTCCAGTGAGAACTTCATCTATGATGAAGGGACCCTCCCATTTGGGCTTGAGCTTGTCCTTTTTCTTCTCTGGTAGGTGTAGGACGAGTTCACCGACATTATAAGTCTTTGCCCATACTTCCCTGCTTTGATATCGCTAAGCTTGTTGTTGGTAAAATGCGGAACGGGCCTTCGCGACATCGCGCTCCTCCTCCAAGCTGTCTAGATCGTCCTGCCGGTCGAGCTCAGCCTCTCTCTCCCTTCATACATGCGCACTCGAGGTGAGTCATGAATAATATCGCAAGGCAATACTGCCTCAATGCCGTACACCATGAAAAAAGTTGTGTACCAAGTCGTGTGATTGGGCGTGGTACACAACACCCAGAGTACAGAATCGAGTTCCTCAACCTAGTGCTTGTCTGATTCACATAGGGATTGCACTAGTATGGGTTTAATGCCGCTCATTATCATGCCATTAGCCCGTTCGACCTGACCGTTTATCTGAGGGTGATATACGGAGGCATAATCGAGCTTGATGCCCCAATTAGCGCACCAGGTTTCACCTCATCGGCCGTAAATTTAGAACCGTTGTTAGTAATGATATTATGCGGGGCACCATAATGGTGTACAACACCAGATATGAAGTCTATAACCGGTCCGGCTTCGGCCGTTCTGACTGGTTTGGCTTCTATCCACTTAGTGAACTTGTCGACCATAACCAGTAAATATTTCTTCTTATGGCTTCCCCTTTAAGAGGTCTGACCATGTCTAGCCCCCAGACCACAAAAGGCCAAGTAATGGGGATTGTTCGTGAGGCAGTGGTCGGCATATGGCTTTGATTGGCGAAAATCTGGCATCCAACACATCGCTGTACGAGGTCTTGTGCGTCTGCTCGGGCCATGGGGCAAAAGTAACCCGTATGGAAGGCCTTACTTACAAGGGCCCGAGCTGCAGCGTGATGGCCACCAAGACCAGCGTGTATTTCAGCCAAGAGCTGCCGTCCTTCTTCTTCAGAGATACATTTTTGGAGTACTACAGTGGTACTTTTCTTGTATAGTTCCCCCTCATGGAATTTGTAGGCCCTCGAGCGTCGAACAATGCGACGGGCCTCCGTCTGGTCATCAGGGAGCTCATTCCTAGTGAGGTAGGTGAGGAATAGTTCAGTCCACGGGGCAATTACAACCATCATTTCGTGAGCCGATAGTGTTACTTCGGTGCCCGAACCCCCGACGATATCGGGACTATGTTCGGAATCTGGGGGTATGATCGGTTCTGGAACGGTGTTGCCGCTATCGTCCTGCCACACGATGGATGGCCTGAAGAGCCTCTCCACGAAGGAGTTAGGCGGGAACATGTCGCGCTTGGTGCCCATGCAGGCAAGTATGTCCGCAGCTTGATTACTCTCTCGAGCCACATGATGAAACTCAAGCCCTTCAAACCGAGCTGATATTTTGAGTACGGCGTTGCGGTAAGCCGCCATCTTTGAATCTTTTGCGTCGAAGTCTCCGTTTATCTGAGATATTGTGAGGTTTGAGTCCCCGCGTACTTCGAGGCACTGTATGCTGATGTCTACTACACAACCTTCTTCTTGTAGACGTTGTTGGGCCAACAAGTGCAGAGGTTTGTAGGACAGTAGCAAATTTCCCTCAAGTAGATGACCTAAGGTTTATCTATCTGTGGGAGGCGTAGGATAAAGATGGTCTCTTTCAAGCAACCCTGCAACCAAATAACAAAGAGTCTCTTGTGTCCCCAACACACCCAATACAATGGTAAATTTATAGGTGCACTAGTTCGACGAAGAGATGGTGATATGAGTGCAATATGGATGATAGATATAGGTTTTTGTAATCTGAAATTATAAAAACAGCAAGGTAACAAGTGGTAAAAGTGAGCGTAAACGGTATTGCAATGCTAGGAAACGAGGCCTAGGGTTCATACTTTCACTAGTGCAAGTTCTCTCAACAATAATAACATAACTGGATCATATAACTATCCCTCAACATGTAATAAAGAGTCACTCCAAAGCAACTAATAGCGGAGAACAAACGAAGAGATTATGGTAGGGTACAAAACCACCTCAACGTTATCCTTTCTGTTCTATCTATTCAAGAGTCCGTAGTAAAATAACATGAAGCTATTCTTTCCGTTCAATCTATCATAGAGTTTGTACTAGAATAACACCTTAAGACACAAATCAACCAAAACCCTAATGTCACCTAGATACTCCATTGTCACCTCAAGCATCCGTGGGCATGATTATACGATATGCATCACACAGTCTCATATTCATCCATTCAACCAACAAAAAGTACTTCAAAGAGTGCCCCAAAGTTTCTACCGGAGAGTCAAGACGAAAACGTGTGCCAACCCCTATGTATAGATTCATTGAACCCGCAAGTTGATCACCAAAACATACATCAAGTGGATCACGTGAATATCCCATTGTCACCACAGATAAGCACGGTGAGACATACATCAAGTGTTCTGAAATCCTTAAAGACTTAATCCGACAAGATAACTTCAAAGGGAAAACTCAATCCATTACAAGAGAGTAGAGGGGGAGAAACATCATAAGATCCAACTATAACAGCAAAGCTCGCGATACATCAAGATCGTATCACCTCAACAACACGAGAGAGAGACAGGTCAAACACATAGCTACTGGTACATACCCTTAGCCCTGAGGGTGAACTACTCCCTCCTCTTTATGGAGAGCACCGGGATGATGAAGATGGCCACCGGTGAGGGATCCCGCTCCGGCAGGGTGCTAGAATGGGCTCCCGAGAGGTTTTTGGTGGCTACAGAGGCTTGCGGTGGCAGAACTCCCGATCTATTGTGTTCCTCGAAGGTTTTAGGGCTATGGACTTATATAGGTGAAAGAAGTCGGTCGGGGGAGCCTCGAGGGGCCCACGAGGGTGGAGGGCGCGCCCAGGGGGGTGGGCGCCCCCTGCCTCGTGGCCTCCTCGAAGCTTCCCTGACTTCAGCTCCACGTCTCCTGGATCACGTTCGTTCCAAAAATCACGCTCCCGAAGGTTTCATTCCATTTTGACTCCATTTGATATTCCTTTTCTTCGAAACACTGAAATAGGCAAGAAAACAGCAATATGGGCTGGGCCTCCGGTTAATAGGTTAGTCCCAAAAATAATATAAAAGTGCTTAGTAAATCCCATAAACATTCAAAACAGATAATATAATAGCATGAATGCTTCATAAATTATAGATACGTTGGAGACGTATCAGCATCCCCAAGCTTAATTCCTGCTCGTCCTCGAGTAGGCAAATGATAAAAGAAATAATTTATGAAGTGTGAATGCTAGCAGGTGCACAAGTTTGATCAATGATAATTTCAATCACCTTTTCTAGCATGATTATATGTCATAACAGTAGTTCATCTCATAAAACTTCTCAAGATCAAGTAACAAGCTATTCACATATTAAAGCATAAACCATAAACTTTCTTGAGAACTAGCAAACTTCATTCTCAGTCATCAAACAATTAAAATTCATCTCATTTTCAGGAAGAGTCTATGTCAGAGCTTTGATTTAGAAAACTCCACATACTCAACTATCATATATTCTTCCATGATTTCTACCACTCAAAGCATATTCTTAGAACAAATAGCATCCATCGAACACAGAGAAAGATAGGGGCTTAGTGTTTCACCTCCCAACTCACTTATCATATAGATAATTGTCAACAAAATTCATGATCAAATATATTTGCATGACCATATATGCTTAGATCTTTCTCCAACACACGATGCTTGCCAACTAAAGGGTAGGAATGAGAAGGAATACTACTGACTCTTGCATAAAAGTAAAAGATAGGCCCTTCGCAGAGGGAAGCAGGGATTTGCAGAGGTGCCAGAGCTCGATTTTGAAATGGAGATAAATAATTTTGAGAGGTATGTTTTCATTGTCAACATAACAACCAAGAGTTCCCAATATCTTTCATACTCCATACATTATAGGTGGTTCCCAAACAGAATGGTAAAGTTTTTACTCCCCTCCACCAACAATCATCAATCCATGGCTTGCCCGAAACAACGGGTGACTCCAACTAACATCAATCCTGGGGGAGTTTTGTTTGCAATTATTTTTGATTTGATTTTGATCTTTTGATCATGGGACTGGGCATCCCAGTTACCAGCCATTTTTCTCGTGAATGATAAGCGGAGTCCACTCATCTTGAGAATAACCCACCTAGCATGGAAGATACTGACAGCCCCTAGTCGCTACATGAGCGATTCGGGCATACAAAACAGAATAATATTTGAAGGTTTAGAGTTTGGCACATGCAAATTTACTTGGAACGACATGTAAATACCGCATATAGGTAGGTATGGTGGACACTCATGGAAGAAACTTGGTTCAAGGGATTTGGATGCACAAGTAGTATTCCCGCTTAGTACAGATATTTTGGCTAGCAAAGGATTCTAAAAAGCAAGCACCACATGTTGGAGGATCTATAACAATATAACTTCTATACAAATACACCCAAGCATAACTCATTACGTTGTCTTTCTTGTTCAACTTCAACTAATTTGCTCAGGTTTGAAAATAATTAATGGGGCTCACAATCATAGAAGATGTCTAAGATGGTATATTTATATGTGAAATCTCTCTTCCTTCAATATTCTTTCATGAATTGTTCAAGTGACCAATACAATGCTTGCTAACCTTCAATGAATTTACTACCTCTATTTCTTAGATGTGAAGTCATTACTCCCAATAGGGTAAGCATATGAAACATATATAATTTTAGATTTATGACATTCAACTCATTCAACCATTTACTCATAGGATATAAGTGAATCACAAGAGTAAATGATAAACTACTCCAAAAAGATATAACTGAAGATCAATGAGTAGTTAAATAATTATGTAACTATGTGAAGACTCTCTCTCATTTATGTATTTCAGATCTTGGTATTTTATTCAAACAGCAAGCAAAACAAAATAAAATGGCATTGCAAGGATAGCACGACTCATGTGAAGAAGCAAAAACTTAGGCTCAACCGATACTAACCGATAATTGTTGAAGAAGAAAGGTGGGATGCCTACAGGGGCATCCCCAAGCTTGGATGCTTGAGACTTCTTGAAATATTGTCTTGGGGTGCCTTGGGCATCCCCAAGCTTGAGCTTTTGTGTCTCCTTAATTCCTTTTATACCTCGGTTTCCTAAATCTCGAAAGCTTCATCCACACCAAGCTCAACAAGAACTCGTGAGATAAGTTAGTATAAAGCAATGCAAAAACCTTATCATTTTCTACTGTAACAAATCACAAAAATTATTATTCAACATGGGATACTGAATGTCTCTGCATATTTAATACTCCTATCCTCAAATAGAATCATTAACCAAGCAAACATATGCAAACAATGCAAACATAACAGCAATCTGCCAAAACAGTATAGTCTGTAAAGAATGCAAGATTCATCATACTTCCCTAACTCCAAAAATTATGAGAAAAATACTACGCTGTAGAATATTTATCATATCTCATTATTCAAAATGTTTCAACATTATATCATTCTCTTAATTTTCTAGGGAATTTTTGCAACAGCGGTAAACTTTCTGTTTTCAAACAGCAACATGTATACTAGCCAAATAAGCATGGTAAAGGATATCCTTGACATTTTTATTGAAAATAAGGATGCAAACATTATTCTAAATAACAGCAAGCAAATACTAACAAAATAAAATGACGCTCCAAGCAAAACACATACCATGTGGCGAATAAAAATATAGCCCCAAGTAAAGTTACCGATGGACGAAGACGAAAGAGGGGATGCCATCCGGGGCATCCCCAAGCATAGGCTCTTGGTTGTCCTTGAATATTACCTTGGGGTGCCTTGGGAATCCCCAAGCTTAGGCTCTTGCCACTCCTTATTCCATAGTCCATCGAATCTTTACCCAAAACTTGAAAACTTCACAACACAAAACTCAACAGAAAACTCGTAAGCTCTGTTAGTATAAGAAAATAAATCACCACTTAGGTACTGTTGTGAACTCATTTTAAATTCATATTGGTGTTTATATCTACTGTATTCCAACTTTTCTATGGTTCATACCCTCCGATACTACTCATAGATTCATCAAAATAAGCAAACAACACATAGAAAACAGAATTTGCCAAAAACAGAACAATCTGTAGTAATCTGCATCAAACGTGTACTTATGGAACTCCAAAAATACTACCAAATTAGGAAGACCTAGGAAAGTTGTGTAACAATCCACATCAAAAAGAATCAGATCAAAATCTCATTTCTGTGAATTATCAAAACTAATTTACTGGGTGCAAAAGTTTCTGATTTTCAGCAGGATCAACATATCTATCACCGTAAGCTATCCTAAAGGTCCTACTTGGCACTTTATTGAAACAAAAGCTATAATACATGATTACTACAGTAGCATAATCATGTGTACACACAAAAACAGTAAGGGTAAATATTGGGTTGTCTCCTGACAAGCGCTTTTCTTTAATGCCTTTCTAGCTAGGCATGATGATGTCAATGATGCTCACATAAAAGATAAGAATTAAAACATAAAGAGAGCATCATGAAGAATATTACTAACACATTTAAGTCTAACCCACTTCCTATGCATAGGGATTTTGTGAGCAAACAACTTATGGGAGCAATAATCAACTAGCATAGGAAAGCAAAACAAGCATAACTTCAAAACTTTAAGCACATATAGAGGAAACTTGATATTATTGCAATTCCTACAAGCATATGTTCCCCCCTCATAATAATTTTCAGTAGCATAATGAATGAATTCAGCAATATAACCAGCACCTAAAGCAATCTTTTCATGATCTACAAGCATAGAAAATTTACTACTCTCCACATAAGCAAAATTCTTCTTATTCGGAATAGTGGGAGTATCATAAAAGACTCGAACACTATAAATTGTTTCCATATTAAAAGAGTAATGTTCAGGAAAAGGGTAATCATAATCATGACAAGTTCTATAAATATAATCAGCACTACTTTTTCTAGCATAAGTTTCATCAAAATAATCATCATAAGTAGCAACTTTGTTCTCATCATAATCGATTGAAAGCTCTTCCAAGATAGTGGAATCATCACTAAATAAAGTCATGACCTCTCCAAATCCACTTTCATATTCATCACAATAAGATTCAACATCCTCCAAAATAGTGGGATCAATACTTCCTAAAGTTGACACTCTTCCAAACCCACTTTCATCAATATAATCATCATAGGTAAGAGGCATGCTATCATCATAACAACTTTGCATATCAAAACTTGGGAGGCTAAAAATATCATCTTCATTAAACGTAGCATCCCCAAGCTTGTGGCTTTGCATATCATTAGCATCATAGATATTCAAGGAATTCATACTAACAACATTGCAATCATGCTCATCATACAAAGATCTAGTACCAAACATTTTAAGCATTCTTCTTCTAGCAATTGAGCACAATTTTCCTTTCCATCATTCTCACGAAAGATATTAAAAAGACGAAGCGTATGAGGCAAACTCAATTCCATTTTTTTGTAATTTTCTTTTATAGATTAAACTAATGATAAAACAAGAAACAAAAAGAATCGATTGCAAGATCTAAAGATATACCTTCAAGCACTCACCTCCCCGGCAATGGCGCCAGAAAAGAGCTTGATGTCTACTACACAACCTTCTTCTTGTAGACGTTGTTGGGCCTCCAAGTGCAGAGGTTTGTAGGAAAGTAGCAAATTTCCCTCAAGTGGATGACCTAAGGTTTATCAACCCGTGGGAGGCGTAGGATGAAGATGGTCTCTCTCAAGAAACCCGGCAACCAAATAACAAAGAGTCTCTTTTGTCCTGAACACACCCAATACAATGGTAAATTGTATAGGTGCACTAGTTCGGCGAAGAGATGGTGATACAAGTGCAATATGGATGATAGATATAGGTTTTTGTAATCTAAAAATATAAAAACAGCAAGGTAACAAGTGGTAAAAGTGAGCGTAAAAGTTATTGCAATGCTAGGAAACGAGGCCTAGGGTTCATACTTTCACTAGTGCAAGTTCTCTCAACAATAATAACATAACTGGGTCATATAACTATCCCTCAGCATGCAACAAAGAGTCACTCCAAAGCCTTAAAAAGCGGAGAACAAATGAAGAGATTATGGTTGGGTACGAAACCACCTCAAAGTTATCCTTTCTGTTCTATCTATTCAAGAGTCCGTAGTAAAATAACATGAAGCTATTCTTTCCGTTTAATCTATCATAGAGTTCATACTAGAATAACACCTTATGACATAAATCAACCAAAACCATAATGTCACCTAGATACTCCATTGTCACCTCAAGTATCCGTGTGCATTATTATACGATATGTGTCACACAATCTCAGATTCATCTATTCAACCAACACAAAGTACTTCAAAGAGTGCCCCAAAGTTTCTACCGGAGAGTCAAGACGAAAACGTGTGCCAACCCCTATGCATAGATTCATTGAACCCGCAAGTTGATCACCAAAACATACATCAAGTGGATCACTTGAATATCCCATTGTCACCACAGATAAGCACGACAAGACATACATCAAGTGTGCTCAAATCCTTAAAGACTCAATCCGACAAGATAACTTCAAAGGGAAAACTCAATCCATTACAAGAGAGTAGACGGGGAGAAACATCATCAGATCCAACTATAATAGCAAAGCTCGCGATACATCAAGATCGTATCACCTCAAGAACACGATAGAGAGAGAGAGAGAGATCAAACACATAGCTACTGGTACATACCCTCAGCCCCGAGGGTGAACTACTCCCTCCTCGTCATGGAGAGTGCCGAGATGATGAAGATGGCCACCGGTGAGGGATCCCCCCTCCGGCAGGGTGCCGGAACGGGCTCCCGAGAGGTTTTTGGTGGCTACAGAGGCTCGCGGCAGCGGAACTCCCGATCTATTATGTTCCTTGAAGGTTTTAGAGTATATGGACTTATATAGGCGAAAGAAGTCGGTCGGGGGAGCCTCGAGGGGCCCACGAGGGTGGAGGGCGCGCCCAGGGGTTGGGCGCGCCCCCTGCCTCGTGGCCTCCTCAAAGCTTCCCTGACTTCAGCTCCACGTCTCCTGGATCATTTTCGTTCCAAAAATCATGCACCCGAAGGTTTCATTCCGTTTGGACTCCGTTTGATATTCCTTTTCTTCGAAACACTGAAATAGGCATGAAAACAACAATATGACCTGGGCCTCTGGTTAATAGGTTAGTCCCAAAAATAATATAAAAGTGCTTAGTAAAGCCCATAAACATTCAAAACAGATAATATAATAGCATGAGTGCTTCATAAATTATAGATACGTTGGAGACGTATCATATGCCCATGGAGACGGCCATCCGGAGACCATGCAATAGGGCCTCGTATTCGGCTGCATTGTTAGAATCTGTATACAGTATTTGGAGCACGTAACAGATTTTGTCTCCTATGGGGGATGTCAAGACGACACCAGCCATCAATCCGGCTAACATTTTAGAGCCGTCGAAGTGCATCACCCAGTTGGAATATGTGTCGTATTATTTAGGGAGTTCAGCCTCTGTCCATTCGGCGATGAAGTCAGCCAACACCTGAGATTTGATAGCTCGGCGTAGCTTGTAAATTATTTCAAATGGTAAGATCTCAATGGCCCATTTGGCAATCCGGCCGGTGGTGTCCCGATTATTTATAATATCGCTAAGTGGTACTTCGGAAGCCACCGTGATCGAGCACTCTTGAAGTAGTGCCGCAGCTTGCGGGATGCCACAAAGACCGCATATGCTATCTTTTGATAATGCGGGTACCGGGATTTGCATGGTGTAAGGACCGTCGATACATAATATACTGCTTTCTGAAGTGGGAATTTATGTCCCTCCTTAGCTCGTTCGATGACCAGCACCGCACTCACCACCTGGTGAGTTGCACATATGTAGAGCAACCTCGGTTCACCAACATTTGGTGCGGCCAGGATTGGGTTACTTGCCAACAGAGCTTTTATTTCTTCTAGTCGGGCTGTGGCAGTGTCCGTCCACACGAAGTGGTCAGCTCGGTTGTTGGTGTTGCCAACTCTGGCAGGGCTCGGATTTAGCGGGGTTTGCTTCGATTCCTCTATTGGAGACAATGAACCCAAGCAGATTTCCGGCTGGAACGCCGAAAACGCATTTTTCCGGATTGAGCCGTATGTCATATGCTCGGAGGTTGTCGAATGTAAGGCGTAAGTTATCTACCAAAGAATCGACATGTTTGGTTTTGATGACTACATCATCTACATGCCTCCACATTTTTGCCGATCTGCTTTTCCAGGCATGTTTGAATCATGTGTTGGTAGGTTGCGCCGGCGTTCTTGAGCCCGAAAGGCATAGTGTTGAAGTAGAAGGGCCCATACGGAGTGATGAACGCCGTGGCAGCTTGTTTAGATTCTTTCATCTTAATTTGATGGTATCCGGAGTATGCATCAAGGAAGCACAAGGAATCGTGTCCTACAGTTGCGTCAATAATCTGGTCAATTCGAGGTAGTGGGAAGGGGTCCTTAGGGCAAGCCTTATTAAGGTCTTTGAAATCGACACACAGGCACCAGGATTTATCCTTCTTAGGTACCATGACCAGGTTTGCTAGCCAGTCCGGCTGTTTGATATCTCTTATAAACCCGGCTTCGAGTAACTTGGCTAGCTCCATCCCCATAACTTGGCTTAGAGTTTGCTTGACTAGTTTGTATCCTTTCAATATATTGAGACTATGCTCGGCCAGTCTCTCGGATACCTGGCATGTCCGAAGGGTGCCAGGAAAAAATGTCCCAGTTCTCACGCAGGAATGCACATAATGCGGCGTCCACCGTCGGATCCAGTTGTGCCCCAATGGAAGCTGTTTTCATGGGGTCCGTCGGGTGGACTTGAAATTTGACTATTTCGTCTGCCGGCTTGAAGGAAGTAGATTTCGGTCTCTTATCGAGGATTACATCATCCCTATCTACTATAGAACATAGAGTGGTCAATTCCTTGGTCGCGAGGGCCTCGGATAATGCCACGAGGGCCAGAGAGGCGGTTTTGTTTTCGACACAGAGTGCTATGTCTGGATCACTGGTGATAGTGATAATTCCATTGGTCCCGGGCATTTTTGAGCTTCACATACCCGTAATGGGGTACGGCTTGAAAGCGCGTGAATGCGTCTCGCCCCAGTAAGGCACGATACCCGTTGCTCAATGGTGCCACTGAAGGAAATATGCCCTAGAGGCAATAATAAAGTTATTATTTATTTCCTCATATCATGATAAGTGTTTATTATTCATGCTAGAATTGTATTAACTAGAAACATGAGACATGTGTGAATACATAGACAAACATAACGTCACTAGTATGCCTCTACTTGACTAGCTCATTAATCAAAGATGGTTATGTTTCCTAACCATAGACATGTGTTGTCATTTGATTAATGGGATCACATCATTAGGAGAATGATGTGATTGACATGACCCATTCCGTTAGCCTAGCACTTGATCGTTTAGTATATTGCTATTGCTTTCTTCATGACTTATACATGTTCCTGTAACTATTAGATTATGCAACTCCCGTTTACCGGAGGAACACTTTGGGTGCTACCAAACGTCACAACGTAACTGGGTGATTATAAAGGAGTACTACAGGTGTCTCTGAAGGTACATGTTGGGTTGGCGTATTTTGAGATTAGGTTTTGTCACTCCAATTATCGGAGAGGTATCTCTGGGCCCTCTCGGTAATGCACATCACTACAAGCCTTGCAAGCAATGTAGCTAATGAGTTAGTTATGGAATGATGCATTACGTAACGAGTAAAGAGACTTGCCGGTAACGAGATTGAACTAGGTATTGGATACCGACGATCGAATCTCGGGCAAGTAACATACCGATGACAAAGGGAACAACATATGTTGTTATGCGGTTTGACCGATAAAGATCTTCGTAGAATATGTAGGAGCCAATATGGGCATCCAGGTTCCGCTATTGGTTATTGACCGAGAATAGTTATAGATCATGTCTACATAGTTCTCGAACCCGCAGGGTCCGCACGCTTAACGTTACGATGACAGTTTCATTATGAGTTTATAAGTTTTGATGTACCGAAGTTTGTTCGGAGTCCCGAATGTGATCACGGACATGACAAGGAGTCTCGAAATGGTCGAGACACAAAGATTGATATATTGGAAGCCTATGTTTGGACATCGGAAGTGTTCCGGGTGAAATCGGCATTTTACCGGAGTACCGGGAGGTTACTGGAACCCCTCGGTGACCTAATGGGCCTTATTGGGCCTAGTGGAGGAAGAGGAGAAGGGGCCAAGGGGCAGCCGCGCGACCCTCCCCCCCCCCAAAGTCCGAATAGGACAAGAAGGGGGGGGCGCCCCCCCCCCCTTTCCTTTCCCCCCTCTCCTCCTTCCCCCCAAGTCCTAGTCCAACTAGGGAAGGGGGGAGTCCTACTCCCGGTGGGAGTAGGACTCCTCCGGCGCGCCTCCTCCTAGGGCCGGCCGCACCCCCTTGCTCCTTTATATACGGGGGCAGGGGCACCCTAGAACACACAAGTTGATCTACGGATCGTTCCTTAGCCGTGTGCGGTGCCCCCCTCCACCATATTCCACCTCGGTCATATCATCGCGGAGTTTAGGCGAAGCCCTGCGCTGGTAGAGCATCATCATCATCGTCACCACACCGTCGTGCTAACGGAACTCATCCCCGACACTTTGCTGGATCAAAGTCTGGGGATCGTCATCGAGCTAAACGTGTGCTGAGCTCGGAGGTGCCGTACGTTCGGTACTTGGATCGGTCGGTTCGTGAAGACGTACGACTACATCAACCAAGTTGTCATAACGCTTCCACTTACGGTCTACGAGGGTACGTGGACAACACTCTTCCCTCTCTTTGCTATGCCATCACCATGATCTTGCGTGTACGTAGGAAATTTTTTGAAATTACTACGTTCCCCATCAGTGGCATCCGAGCCAGGTTTTATGCATAGATGTCATATGCACGAGTAGAACACAAGTGAGTTGTGGGCGATACAAGTCATCTTGCTTACCAAAGATGTCATACTTTGGTTCGGCGGTATTGTGAGATGAAGCGGCCCGGACCGACATTACGCGTACACTTACGCGAGACTGGTTTCACCGTTACGAGCACTCATGCTTAAAGGTGGCTGGCGGGTGTCTGTCTCTCTCACTTTAGCTGAATCGAGTGTGGCTACGCCCGGTCCTTGCGAAGGTTAAAACAGCACTAACTTGACAAACTATCGTTGTGGTTTTGATGCATAGGTAAGAACGGTTCTTGCTAAGCCCGTAGCAGCCACGTATAATTTGCAACAACAAAGTAGAGGACGTCTAACTTGTTTTTGCAGGGCATGTTGTGATGTGATATGGTCAAGACGTGATGCCATATTATTGTATGAGATGATCATGTTTTGTAACCGAAGTTATCGGCAACTGGCAGGAGCCATATGGTTGTCGCTTTATTGTATGAAATGCAAACGCCCTGTAATTGCTTTACTTTATCACTAAGCGGTGGTGATAGTCGTAGAAGCAATAGATGGCGTAACGACAACGATGCTATGATGGAGATCAAGGTGTCGCGCCGGTGACGATGGTGATCACGACGGTGCTTCGAAGATGGAGATCACAAGCACAAGATGATGATGGCCATATCATATCACTTATATTGATTGCATGTGATGTATATCCTTTATGCATCTTATCTTGCTTTGATTGACGGTAGCATTTTAAGATGATCTCTCACTAAAATTATCAAGAAGTGTTCTCCCTGAGTATGCACCGTTATGAAAGTTCTTCGTGCTGAGACACCACGTGATGATCGGGTGTGATAGGCTCTACGTTCAAATACAGCGGGTGTAAAACAGTTGCACACGGAATACTCAGTTAAACTTGACGAGCCTAGCATATAACAGATATGGCCTCGGACAGGAGACCGAAGGTCGGCGTGAATCATATAGTAGATATGATCAACATATTGGTGTTCACCGTTGAAACTACTCCAACTCACGTGACGATCGGACATGGTGTAGTTGATATGCATCACGTAATCACTTAGAGGATTAGAGGGATGTCTATCTAAGTGGGAGTTCTTAAGTAATATGATTAATTGAACTTAAATTTATCATGAACTTAGTACCGATAGTATTTTGCTTGTCTATGTTTGTTGTAGATAGATGGCTCGTCTTTGTTGTTCCGTTGAATTTTAATGCGTTCCTTGAGAAAGCAAAGTTGAAAGATGATGGCAGCAATTACACGGATCGGGTCCGTAACTCGAGGATTATCCTCATTGCTGCATAGAAGAATTACGCCCCGAAGCACCGCTGGGTGCGAACCTGCCGCTGATGCAACCGACGACGTTAAGAACGTCTGCGAGCAAAGCCGATGACTACTCGATAGTTCGATGTGCCATGCTTTACGGCTTAGAACCGGGTCTTCAACGGCGTTTTGAGCGTCATGGAGCATATGAGATGTTCCAGGAGTTGAAGTTAATATTTCAAGCAAATGCCCGGATTGAGAGATATGAAGTCTCCAATAAGTTCTATAGATGCAAGATGGAGGAGAATAGTTACATCGGTGAACACATACTCAAAATGTCCGGGTATAATAATCACTTAATTCAACCGGGAGTTAATCTTCACGATGATAGTGTCATTGATAGAATTCTTCAATCACGCCACCAAGCTACAAGAGCTTCGTGATGAACTATAATATGCAAGGGATGGACAAGACTATTCGAGCTCTTCGCAATGCTAAAAACTGCGGAGGTAGAAATCAAGAAGGAGCATCAAGTGTTGATGGTTAACAAGACCACCAGTTTCAAGAAAAGGGCAAAGGAAGAAGAAGAAGGGAACTTCAAGAAGAACAGCAAACAAGTTGCTGCTCAAGAGAAGAAACCCAAGTCGGACCTAAGCCCGAGTGCTTCTCTTGCAAGCGATCGACATTTGAAGCGGAACTGCCCCAAGTATTTGGCGGATAAGAAGGATGGCAAAGTGAACAAAGGTATATGTGATATACATGTTATTGATGTGTACCTTACTAATGCTCGCAATAGCGCTGGGTATTTGATCTTGTTACATTGCTAATATTTGCAACTCGAAACAGGGACTACGGATTAAGCGAAGATTGGCTAAGGACGAGGTGACGATGCGCGTGGGAAATGGTTCCAAAGTCGATGTGATCGCGGTCGGCACGCTACCTCTACATCTACCATCGGGATTAGTTTTAGACCTAAATAATTGTTATTTGGTGCCAACGTTGAGCATGAACATTATATCTGGATCTTGTTTGATGTGAGACGATTATTCATTTAAGTCATAGAATAATGGTTGTTCTATTTATATGAGTAATATCTTTTATGGTCATGCACCCTTGAAGAGTGGTCTATTTTTATTGAATCTCGATAGTAGTGATACACATATTCATAGTGTTGAAACCAAAAGATGCAGTTGATAATGATAGTGCAACTTATTTGTGGCACTGCCGTTTAGGTCATATTGGTGTAAAGCGCGTGAAGAAACTCCATACTGATGGGCTTTTGGAATCACTTGATTATGAATCACTTGGTACTTGCGAACCGTGCCTCATGGGCAAGATGACTAAAACGCCGTTCTCCAGAACTATGGAGCGAGCAACTGATTTGTTGGAAATCATACATACTGATGTTTATGGTCCAATGAATGTTGAGGCTCGTGGCGGGTATCGTTATTTTCTCACCTTCACAGATGATTTGAGCAGATATGGGTATATCTACTTAATGAAACACAAGTCTGAAACATTTGAAAAGTTCAAAGAATTTCAGAGTGAAGTGGAAAAACATCGTAACAAGAAAATAAAATTACTACGATCTGATCGTGGAGGAGAATATTTGAGTTACGAGTTTGGTCTACACTTGAAACAATGCGGAATAGTTTCGCAACTCACTCCACCCAGAACACCACAACGAAATGGTGTGTCCGAACGTCGTAATCGTACTTTACTAGATATGGTGCGATCTATGATGTCTCTTACTGATTTACCACTATCGTTTTGGGGTTATGCTTTAGAGACGGCCGCATTCACGTTAAATAGGGCACCATCAAAATCCGTTGAGACGACGCCTCATGAACTTTGGTTTGGCAAGAAACCAAAGTTGTCGTTTCTTAAAGTTTGGGGCTGCGATGCTTATGTGAAGAAACTTCAACCAGATAAGCTCGAACCCAAATCAGAGAAATGTGTCTTCATAGGATACCCAAAAGAGACTGTTGGGTACACCTTCTATCACAGATCTGAGGGCAAGATTTTCGTTGCTAAATTCGGATCCTTTCTAGAGAAGGAGTTTCTCTCGAAAGAAGTGAGTGGGAGGAAAGTAGAACTTGATGAGGTACCTGTACCTGCTCCCTTATTGGAAAGTAGTTCATCACAAGAACCGGTTCGTGTGACAACTACACCAATTAGTGAGGAAGATAATGATATTGATCATGAAACTTCAGATCAAGTTTCTCTTGAACCTCGTGGGTCTACGAGTAAGATCCGCACAGTGAGTGGTACGGTAACCCTATTCGGAAGTCATGTTACTTGACCATGATGAACCTACGAACTATGAGGAAGCGATGATGAGCCCAGATTCCGCAAAATGGCTAGAGGCCATGAAATCTGAGATGGGATCCATGTATGAGAACAAAGTATGGAATTTGGTTGACTTGCCCGATGATCGGCAAGCCATTGAGAATAAATGGATCTTTAAGAAGAAGACTGACGCTGAAGGTAATGTAACTGTCTATAAAGCTCGACTTGTTGCGAAAGGTTTTCGACAAGTTCAAGGGGTTGACTATGATGAGACTTTCTCACCCGTAGCGATGCTTAAGTCTGTCCGAATCATGTTAGCAATTGCTGCATTTTATGATTATGAAATTTGGCAAATGGATGTCAAAACTGCATTCCTGAATGGATTTCTAGAAGAAGAGTTGTATATGATGCAGCCGGAAGGTTTTTTTGTATCCAAAAGGTGCTAACAAAGTGTGCAAGCTCCATGATCCATTTATGGACTGGTGCAAGCATCTCGGAGTTGGAATAAACGCTTTGATAGTGTGATCAAAGCATATGGTTTTATACAGACTTTTGGAGAAGCCTGTATTGACAAGAAAGTGAGTGGGAGCTCTGTAGCATTTCTGATATTATATGTAGATGAAATATTGTTAATTGGAAATGATATAGAATTTCTGGATAGCATAAAGGGATACTTGAATAAAAGTTTTTCAATGAAAGACCTCGGTGAAGCTGCTTATATATTGGTCATCAAGATTTATAGAGATACATAAAGACGCTTAATTGGACTTTCACAAAGCACATACCTTGAGGGTTCTTGCCCGTGCTACAAGGTGTGAAATTGAGTCAGACTCAATGCGCGACCACAGTAGAAGATAGAGAGAAAATGAAAGATGTTCCCTATGCTTCAGCCATAGGCTCTATCATGTATGCAATGTTGTGTACCAGACCTGGCGTGTGCTTAGTAATAAGCTTGGCAGGAAGGTACCAAAGTAATCCAGGAGTGGATCACTGGACAGCGGTCAAGAACATTCTCAAATACCTGGAAAGGACTAAGGATATGTTTCTCGTATATGGAGGTGACAAAGATCTAGTCGTAAATGGTTACGTCGATGCAAGCTTTGACACTGATCCAGACGATTCTAAATCGCAAACCGGATATGTGTTTTTATTAAACGGTGGAGCTGTAAGTTGGTGCAGTTCTAAACAAAGCGTCGTGGCAGGATCTACATGTGAAGCGGAGTACATAGCTGCTTCGGAAGCAGCAAATGAAGGAGTGCGGATGAAGGAGTTCATTTCGATCTAGGTGTCATACCTAGTGCATCGGGACCAATGAAGATCTTCTATGACAATACTGGTGCAATTGCCTTGGCAAAGGAATCCAGATTTCACAAGAGGACCAAGCACATCAGGAGACGCTTCAATTAAATCCGGGACCAAGTCCAAGTGGGAGACATAGAGATTTGCAAGATACATATGGATCTGAATGTTGCAGACCCATTGACTAAGCCTCTCTCGCGAGCAAAACATGATCAGCACCAAGACTCCATGGGTGTTAGAATCATTACTGTGTAATCTAGATTATTGACTCTAGTGCAAGTGGGAGACTGAAGGAAATATGCCCTAGAGGCAATAATAAAGTTATAAATTTATTTCCTCATATCATGATAAATGTTTATTATTCATGCTAGAATTATATTAACCGGAAACATGATACATGTGTGAATACATAGACAAACATAACGTCACTAGTATGCCTCTACTTGACTAGCTCATTAATCAAAGATGGTTATGTTTCCTAACCATAGACATGTGTTGTCATTTGATTAATGGGATCACATCATTAGGATAATGATGTGATTGACATGACCCATTCCGTTAGCCTAGCACTTGATCCTTTAGTATATTGCTATTGCTTTCTTCATGACTTATACATGTTCCTGTAACTATGAGATTATGCAACTCCCGTTTACCGGAGGAACACTTTGGGTGCTACCAAACGTCACAATGTAACTGGGTGATTCTAAAGGAGTACTACAGGTGTCTCCGAAGGTACATGTTGGGTTGGCGTATTTCGAGATTAGGTTTTGTCACTCCAATTATCGAAGAGGTATCTCTGGGCCCTCTCGGTAATGCACATCACTACAAGCCTTGCAGGCAATGTAGCTAATGAGTTAGTTACGGAATGATGCATTACGTAACGAGTAAAGAGACTTGCCGGTAACGAGATCGAACTAGGTATTGGATACCGACGATCGAATCTCGGGCAAGTAACATACCGATGACAAAGGGAACAACGTATGTTGTTATGCGGTTTGACCGATAAAGATCTTTGTAGAATATGCAGGAGCCAATATGGGCATCCAGGTTCCGCTATTGGTTATTAACCGAGAATAGTTCTAGGTCATGTCTACATAGTTCTCGAACCCGTAGTGTCCGCACGCTTAATGTTACAATGACAGTTTCATTATGAGTTTATAAGTTTGATGTACTGAAGTTTGTTCGGAGTCCCGGATGTGATCACGGACATGACGAGGAGTCTCGAAATGGTCGAGACATAAAGATTGATATATTGGAAGCCTATGTTTGGACATCGGAAGTGTTCCGGTGAAATCGGCATTTCTGAGAGTACAGGAGGTTACCGAACCCCGGTGACCTAATGGGCCTTATTGGGCCTAGTGGAGGAAGAGGAGAAGGGGACAAGGGGTAGCCGCGCGCCCCTCCCCCCCTCCCATCCGAATAGTACAAGGAGGCGGTGCCCCCTTCCTTTCCCCTCTCCTCCTTCCCCCAAGTCCTAGTCCAACTAGGGAGGGGGAGTCCTACTCGGTGGGAGTAGGACTCCTCCGCGCCTCCTCCTAGGGCCGGCCGCACCCCCTTGCTCCTTTATATCACGGGGCAGGGGCACCCTAGAACACACAAGTTGATCTACGGATCGTTCCTTAGCCGTGTCGGTGCCCCCTCCACCATATTCCACCTCGGTCATATCGTCGCGGAGTTTAGGCGAAGCCTGCGCGATAGAGCATCATCATCATCGTCACCACGCCGTCGTCTTGTGGAACTCATCCCGACACTTTGCTGGATCGGTCCGGGATCGTCATCGAGCTGAACGTGTGCTAAACTCGGAGGTGCCGTACGTTCGGTACTTGGATCGGTCGGATCGTGAAGGCGTACGACTACATCAACCGCATTGTCATAACGCTTCCACTTACGGTCTATGAGGGTACGTGGACAACACTCTCCCCTCTCGTTGCTATGCCATCACCCTGATCTTGCGTGTACGTAGGAATTTTTTTGAAATTACTGCGTTCCCCATCAGCCACATGGAAGAGTAACTCCTCGGACATGTAGTTCTCCGGCGTGCCGAATACCACGTCGAGTTTGATTTTTCCCATGCATCTGGCTTCCTGACTAGGGATAATACCGTAAAAGGTTGTGTTACTATGCTCAATGCGACTCCTGTCCATTTCCATTTTATTGAGCGTGTCCTCATAGATGAGGTTCAGTACGCTACCGTCATCCATTAGTACTTTAGTGAGCCGGAAGCCGTCTACGATTGGGTTTAGGACCAAAGCGGCTGGTGCCCGGACTGAGTGAGCTCTTGGTTCGTCGTCGGTGTTGAAAGTGATTGCCATGTCATTCCAAGGATTTACTGCTGCCACATGGCAGACTTCGGCGAGGTCGCGGAGCACCCTTTTGCGCTGATTATTTGATGAAAAGGTTTCGAAGACCGTGAATACTTTGGGATCATTGTCCTCCGAAGAATAGTTCTCTGGAATGTTGTTAGTGAGGATACCCTCGCCGCTCTTGGCCACCTGCCAGAGTATCCAACATGCTCAAAGGCTATGCGTTGGTTCGTTGTTCGGTGTCATGTGAATTGTATAGGGCATGTCGAGCAATTCTTCGAGGATAGTTCTATGCCCCGTAATGGGTTTTATTTTCTTGTTCACGGGATGATGATTAGTGCTCCGCGGGGGTGCATCCTCTTTGCCCGTCTGGGAGATGGCCTAAAGGCCTGCGGTTCCCAGCGGGCTATCTGGGTTTTCCAGGCGCTTTCCATTGTGCAATGCTTCTATACTATGTGTGCCAAATCGGCAAACTGCAGTACACGATGGCGGTTGAGGGCATTAAGGATTCCCTCATCCGTGCAATTGTTGCAAAATACTGAGATCGCATCATTGTCACATCAATCCTTGATCTTGTTTTTAACAAGTAGGAATCTAGCCCAAAAGTGGTGGATTGTTTCCTAAGGCTGCTGCCGCACATACATTAAGTCGCATATGTTCGGAGGACCAGAGTTGCTTGGGGAATATTGCTCGTGGTGGGTGGGCGGGTTCAAATCCGAACCCTGGCCCACTGAGAAGTCCGGATTCTGAAGAAATTCCAAGGTTACAAGCCTGGGCTCCGGAGCATCCGATGCATTTTTAGGCTCAACACCTGATTCCATGTTCGGAGGACAAGAAGTGTCTTCCAGAAGACGGGAGTCCAGTTCTCCGAGCTCAGAAACCCGAACATACTTTGTTCTGAACGTAGGAGAAGATTCATTGCCGACTTGTTCTTCCACAATTGCCACATGATGGGTGATCGGAGGAGATCCGATTTCTCTCTGATCGGGTTTAAGCCCAATCCGATCACACTTGGTTCCGACCCCCAGGGCGGCGATGCGATCTAGCAGTTCGTTTAAGACTGATACATCTGCTGGATCCATCTTGTCAGAGTACTCAGGGCCGACGCGGAGGTGATTTTTGGCAACGAGTTGGGCTGCTTCTGGCTTAACGGTCGGGCAAACGCCCATGATGAAGCTGCCGAGTCGAAGGGTTTTCCCTAAAGCTAGGGCTTCTCCGGAAGTGATGCTGTCCTTGATGACAAGGCGAGCCATTAATCCCTTTGTCGACGACACATAGGAACTCTCAATGAGAGCACCAATGTCAGTGTCAAAACCGGCGGATCTCGGGTAGGGGGTCCCGAACTGTGCGTCTAAGGATCGAAGGTAATGGGAGGTAGGGGACACGATGTTTACCCAGGTTCGGGCCCTCTTAATGGAGGTAATACCCTACTTCCTGCTTGATTGACTTTGATGAATATAGGGGTTACAAGAGTTGGTCTACCTCGAGATCGCGATGGCCAAACCCTAGATGTCTAGCCAGTATGATTGTGATTGTCCCTACGGACTAAACCCTTCATTTTATATAGACACTGGAGGAGGCTAGGGTTATACGAAGTTGGTTAACAGAGGAAGGAAACTACACATCTGGACGCTAAGCTTCCCATCCACGCAAAGGAGAGTCCCATCCGGACACGGGAGAAGGCCTTCGGTTCTGTATCTTGACGACCTGTCAGTCCAGCCCATGTTACATAAGCCGGCTCTCCGAGGACCCCATAATCCAGGACTCCCTCTGACACCCCCTATCACACATACAAGCGAGGTGTTAGTTTAGAACTCCATCATGGAAAGGGGGTAAAACCCGCTTGTATAGTAGTTAACTACACTAGTGAAACCACAGTTCATCACATCCCAACAAACACACTGCAAAATAAGATTACATGGAATAGAACTTCGAGGAGAACATTGTATTAAAGATCAAAGAGAGAGAGAGAGAGAGAGAGAGAGAGAGAGAGAGAGAGGGAGAGAAAGATCTAGTTAATTACTATGGACCCGTGGGTCCTGCGGGAACTACTCACATATCATCGGAGGTGCGGTAAGGTTGATGTAGAAGCCCTTCGTGATCGATTCCCCCTCTAGCAAAGTACCAGCGAAGGCCTCATGATGGGATCGGGAAGAACAGAGACATGCGGTTTCAGAAAAACTAGTTTGGTGATACCTTTGGGAGATTTCCAATATTAGAGAATTTATAGCGCTGGAATGAGGTCAAATGGAGCCACAGGGGGCCCACAAGATAGCAGGGTGCGCTTACCCCCCCCCCCCCAGCGTGCCATGTTGCCTTGCCATCTCCTCATAGATCTTCTGGTCCTCCCTCCGAAGCTTCTAGGGTATCTTATGTCCATAAAAAATCGTCGAAATGTTTCATCGTGTTTGGACTCCGCTTGGTATAGTTTTTCTCTAAAACTAAAAGCAAGCAAAAATATAGCCACTAACACTAGGTTAATAGGTTGGTCCCCAAAAATCATACAAAATTGCTTATAAAGTATATAAAGTTGATAATATAATAGCATGAACCAATTAAAAATTATAGAAGCATTAGAGACGTATCAGCATCCCCAAGCTTTATTCTTGCTCGTCCTCGAGTAGGTATATGATAAAAATAGATTTTTTTTATGTTGAATGCTACCTAGCATGTTTATCATGTAATCTTTTTACGGTATGAATATTGAGAAACGATGAAGCAATTGATATCAACATAATAATATCCATGAATACAAGAACATAATCCTTACTTCTTCAAAATATATGATGCTTGACGAATGTTATCCCTACTCATTGAATTATGTAAACATGGCATGACTTTGTCTTCTTAACATAAATACAAATCACAAGCACCCCGGTGTCAAACCAAGCAATTGTATCATAGTTTACCTCGCTTCATCATTTTCAACTTCCCTCAATAGATGAGCATGAGTCATGGATTTATCACTACGGGTGGAATAGAATATGTTGGTAGGAATATAAAGGAAGACAAAAGTTGAAAAAGTCTCGCATCAACTCGGTGGAATGATAGGCAATGGAGAGGCCTTTCAGTCGATATCGATGCAAGGAGTAGGGATTGCCATGAAACGAATGCACTAGATCTATAAGTGTATGAAAGCTCACAACTGAAACTAAGTGGGTGTGTATCCAACTTGCTTGCTCATGAAGAGATCAGGCATTTTAGGAAGCCCATCAACGAAATATACAAGCCAAGTTCTATAATGTAAAATTCCCACTAGTATATGGAAGTGACAAATCAGAGACTCTCTATATGAAGAACATGGTGCTACTTTGAAGCACAAGTTTGGTAAAAAGGATAGTAGCTTTGTCCCTTCTCTATTTTTCTCTCATTTTTTCTTTTCTCATTTTATTAGAACAATATCATGAACCTCGTCCCCACTTTTTGGAGGACTCATCAGTCTCCATCATTATTTACCTCACTGGGACAAAGCTCTAATAATGATGATCGTCACACTTCTTTTTACTTACAACTCGGTAAATTGAAACAATATGACTCTATATGAATGCCTCTAGCAATGTACCAGGATGTGCAATGATCTAGCATAACTTGTATTACAATGATGAATGGTGTCTTTGCCACAAATATCATGTCAGGTCTATATGATGATGAACACACATGTCATTTGGAAGTTGCATCGCAATATATCTAGGAATGGAAATGGAAATGCCCTGATAGGTAGGTATGGTGGCCGTTTTGAGAAAGGGTATAGTGTGGCTTATGTGTGATAGAGTGTATCATCTAACAGGATTTGGATGCACCGGCGAAGTTTGCACCAACTCTCGAGGTGGGAAAGGGCAATGCACGGTACCAAAGAGGCTAGCAATACGTGGGTAAGTGGGAGTGCCGTATTAGTCCATGAACTCACTTAGTCATAAAGAACTCATATATTTATTATGGAAGCTTTATTAGCCCTCTAAGAAAAGTACTACACGCATGCCCCTAGGGAGGAGGTGGGGAGGAGTTAACCATCACGTGCCCCTGATTCGAACAACAAAAGGATTTAAATGAGGAATAAAAATGCTCCAACATCCTCATCATGCCATGACAGACACTTAAATGAATAATACATAACAAGCTTTAATATTGGTATTTTTACTAACCAATGATCATGAACCAATACCCTTTCATACTATTACATCAATATAATTAAAGCACACGTTTCATATTTAGTGATCTACATGAAAGTTTTTATTATATCACTCTTATATACCTAGCATTTTTGAACTAATATTATAACCCATGCATATTACCACTTCCTATTGAGGACTCTCAAAAAGATATAAGTGAAAAATGAGAGTGCAATCATTTCTATAAAATATAAGCACCGTCGTGCTCTAAAGATATAAGTGAAGCACTGATAACCCACAAGTATAGGGGATCAACTGTAGCCTTTCTTGATAAGTAAGAGTGTCGAACCCAATGAGGAGCTAAAGGTAGCACAATATTCCCTCAAGTTCTATCGACCACTGATACAACTCTACGCACACTTAACATTCGCTTTACCTAGAACAAGTATGAAACTAGAAGTACTTTGTAGGTGTGATAGGATAGGTTTGCAAGATAATAAAGAGCACGTAAATAAAAGCTAGTGGTTGTTTAGATAAAGAAAAAACTAAGTTAGTTTTAGTAGAGAGGTTTTTTCACAAGAAAGTTATTTGTCCCTAGGCAATCGATAACTAGATCGGTAATCATTATTGCAATTTTATATGAGGGAGAGGCATAAGCTAACATACTTTATCTACTTGGATCATATGCACTTATGATTGGAACTCTAAGAAGCATCCGCAACTACTAAAGATCATTAAGGTAAAACCCAACCATGGCATTAAAGTATCAAGTCCTCTTTACACCCATACGCAAACAACCTACTTACTCGGGTTTAAGCTTGTGTCACTCTAGCAACCCACCATAAGCAAATCATGAACATATTGCAAAACCTATAGCGGGCATCCCTCATGCTTGCGCGACATAGAGAGCACCATAGGACAGCATGAATAATAAAACATACAACTCAAACCAATCACGATCATCAATCAAACCATACACTACTAGGGAAAACCCTAGCAGTAGCGCGAGTATTTTACCTATCAGTAGCGCGGGACGTCGCGCTACTGATAAGGCGCTACAGCTAATGTTTAGCAGTAGTGCCTGTCATCCCATGATACCGCTATACATGGCTAGCAGTAGCACGCTTTAGGTAAGAGCGTTGCTGCTAATATCTGCAGTGCTTTTTAGAAGTAAGCACTACTGGTAAGGGACCGCTACTGCTAACTTTGTTCCCCTCGCTACTGCTAGTTTTATTAGTTTCTATTTTTTATGCATATTTGTTTTGTATTTGAATAGGCTTTATACAATAATCTTTAGCATATCATACACATACAAATGTAATCATAGCATATACATACAAATAGTCTCATCAAATCATGTCATCATCATAATCATCATCCAACACAAAGTGGTCTGTTGTCATCATCTCGAAAATAGCGATACAAGTCTCGATTACTTGCAACTACATCGTCATCCATCTAAACAATGATATACGCGAGAAGAGCTACACTATGAGTGAGAGCGGAACTATGAAGTACATGAGTTCGTATCCCTCTCTCGCATTAGAGTGAACCTAAACTAACTACTGGCTGTCGCATGGAAACCGGAAGCCGGTACACCTGGGCCTGACACTCTGGCCACTCGTCGTATACTCCTGGCGTAGCACTTCATCACCATCGATGATCTATGCACCTGCATCGTCACATGAGTCGATGATATGCAACATATATAGTTGAGCAACAGAAAGAGACAGACTTGGCAAAAATAGAAGCAACATATCATAAGCATAAATAACAAAGTTCATCGTACCCAAAATGCCCTAACTAGAGTGACCTTTGCTAGTCAAGGAGGAGGACGGTTTAATTACATCACAAATAAAGTTTCGCCGTGCATAACTCAAAGTTTTGTCATAAAGAAAGTATGAACTAAACAGACACACATTGTCATATATCGACAATCAGTCCAACATGTCGTGCCATCCATCCATGTCAGGGAGAAAGTCCCCGAGCTTAGTGAAAGGCTTCATGTCGAGACACTGGGAGGCTACGCGTGTTCGGACGTCTTCCCGCGACATTTCTCCTTCTTCATAGAACATCCCTGTTTTTTCAAGGACCTCCTTCATGATGATTTGGGCAAGTTCGCGCTGGATGTGATAGAACTCAGCTCAAAGTAGATGATCCTTGATATCTCCTATGTGCTTTGCCCATTGCAAAATATGGGCATTGCCGGATTTAGGTGACATGCGAAGTTTCTGGTGATTCCGTCTGTACTCCAGCATGTGGTGTAGGACATAGAATCCATCATTAAGAGAATCACTTGGTTGCTGGATGCAGCAAAAGTCGGTCTTATGGCTGAAGGCGGGCCTACCGTGCCTTGTCTTCTTGTCATTGACCTCTCCACCCCCTTTGCCGTAGTAAAAGATAGCACTGTCGAGAACAAACTTGATGTGGGTGTAATCCTTTTTGGTAATGTTCTTCGACGAGTCCAAGTAAAAAGCGTGGGAGTATCGGGGGTAGAGGATGATGAGGATGGCGCGCCCGCCGCTGCTCAAAATAAGTACATCTAAAATTAATTAGCCTCCACCGTGTTGAAATCAAAGGAAGGATATCCGCGCGGATGACTTATAGGGGATTATAAGGCAAGAGAATCGCCTCCTTGTCCTTATTGGCGAGCATGAAATTGACGAGGTAGTCCCTCGCGAATTCATGGTGCTTTGTGCAGACCGCCAAGAAGCTCTCGTGCATGAAGTATGGGTCAGCGACCCAGATAAAAGGTATCTGCTCAACCCCGATGAGGTAGTTCATGTGCAAGGCATAAAGGCGGACAAACGTAAAATCCAGCTTCTTCCAGTGATACATGTCGAAGATGTAATCGAATCGAAGGAAGAACTTGTCCACGGGAAATGTGTCGACGTACGACAATTGCAGCGACAGGTTAACCACGTAGAGTGGGTATCCTGAATTTTTCGATGAGGCCTTCCTCTCTCCGCAGCACATCGTCATGAAGTCTCCTTACATCGCCAAATCTGGCCCCTATCGCTACTTCAGGTAGGATTGGTTCACCGACGATATGCCATTTTGCCACACCGCGGATATCTATACAGTCTTGAACCCGAGGGTACTAAGGCGGCTGGATCATAGAATTAGGTTTTTGCCTTTCCTCGATCTCTTCCTAGACTTCTTTGGTACCGGAAGGTTGTCCATAGTACGTTCATACTCCGGAGGCGACAATTCAGGCACCGACTCATGACGCTCAAACCCTAAGTAGGCGCCAGTATTGACATATTGTTGAGTGTCATCATCATCCTCATCCTCATCTATGGCGACGTCACCAACGACTAATGGAGCCTCTTCCTCACCCCCTCCGCTATCACCCAGCATGACAGCTGAGGCTACTTGAGTATGTGAGGTGTTGATGTTCATACCTAACTGCGTGCTTGTGGGTGTGCTCCCGGCCGCCTCCAGACGAAGCAGACTCTTTGGCCACAACAGGACCCACCCATTGCAAAAATCACCAAGCTGCCGTGAGGTCTCGTCGTCATCCCCCACTAGTACCAGAGGAGCCAAATTCTTGTGGCCCAGTTTGACACTGGCCACGGAAACCTTGAAGACGTCCGAGGGGATCGGCCGGCTGTTGAACAATGGTTCCTTCGGCTCCATTATCGTCGCCTTCCCCACGTCCACCTTCTGGTCACCAATGGTGTACAATAAGGTGCACGGGGTTTCGTCGGCCTGCAAAGAGAAGTCTGCGACGTGAGACATCTGAAAGGCAATGAAAACGGGAGATTATACATTTATTGAAGAGGGCTGGTGTGATAGATACCATGAGGGCGTTGAGCTCAGCCAAAGATGAAGCACCGCCGAGCACGTCCGATGCCGGAGCCGGTGCGGGAGTAGGTGCAAGAGCCAGTGCGGGAGCCAGTGCGGGAGTAGGTGCAGCTGTAGGTGCTGGTGCAACGCTAGTCGAGCTGCTCCCCAAGTAGTCAGCAAGGGGAAACTCCGCTGCATTTTTTCCTGGATTTTGCCTAGTCCAATTGAAAACGGCCGGAACCAAGGTAGTAGACATATCTACAACCACCTGTTTTGCGGCAGCTATCACTGTTGCGACTGTCTCAGATGATTTCTTCTGAACCGCAATCTCAACCTTCTTGTCAATGTTTTCTTCAGTTAACCTCCATCTTTCCTTTCACTCCTCCATGGTCTCACGTTAGTACTTCTTCCACGTGGCACCATCTCCGACACCATGCACGTGTCCATACGACGGTCGAGTCTCCATCGGGAGTCCTTTCAATATGTTCAATGCCCGGTTGAATGGAGTGTCCCACTTGGTCCTCGCCGACGCCTTAGACGGCGAGTCGCTTTCGGCCGCAATCTTGTGCTGCTCTCTCTGCAAAATGCACAAAGATCGTTTACAAATATGACTAACGTGCAGTCGAATTGATCAGAAACTAAAATTACCAGCAATCTCATGAACTCCACCCCGGCCGTCTCGAAAACCTTCTTCACTGGGTCCCAACGGTGCGGGGCCTTGAGGACGTCATGCTCCTGTGGGATGGTGAACTCCGCCAAGGGGTCTGGGATGCCCAGACTCGTGGCTTCCGCGTCCTCCTTGGCCAATATAGACCTCTTCCCGCCATAACCACGGCTTCCGAGGTGGTGGCTCCCAATGTTCCTCTGTTGAAGCCCCTTCATGTACTTCGACTTTTTTTTGGCAGCTTCGGCCTCACAAGCCGCCTTGAATATTTGAAAGTGCTCTTCCGTGATTGTCGGATTATCCTTTACAATCTCGGAGTAGGGTTCCTTTTTGATGAAGATCCGATATTTCACCCTTGATTTCCAGGCGGCCAATGCGTCGCTAAACTTGGTCATGGCGTGTTTGTTTATCTTATTCATTGCCGGGTCCTTATCTGGATCTTTATAATCCTTTTCATTCCGGCCCGGGAACAAGAATATCTGGTGCAGCTTATTTAGGAGGGAGGGCCTCATATTATCTATCTTCTTTAGTTTCGCATCGTTGATAGTGGCGGTTGTCCGTATGATGCAGCCTACTTGATTGTGGTAGCACGCGCGCACTTCCTCGGGCGCGGTTGGCTCAAAATTGCCATCGTCTATCTCCGTGACCACCAGTCTAGTAGTCTTAAGCTTGTTAGGAAGCCGTTGCCTCTTTGCTTTCGGTTCTATATCGGCTCCGCTAGTCTCGGCACCGGTCTCAGTCTCAGCGCCAGTCTCGATGCCAGCCTCAGTCTCAGTGCAGGTCTCGATGTCAGTCTCAATCTCCGATGTGATAGGTGGACCCAACAACATCAACTCTTGATCGTTGTTGTCCCTCAAAAATTCTTCTGCCGCCCGGTAGACGTTGTCGCAGTCACCAGAACCCTGTCCTTCATCGTTGCTAGCCATGTTTCCTACGATTAAATCCAGTAATTAATTCTAGACCTAATAAAATGAATAATGACATGCAGGAACGTTGACCCCTTCCCGGTGCGTCAAATCCCGTGCACTCGATATGTCCTAGTTTGTAGCACAAGTCATGCCGAAATTCACGGAAAATTTCGGCATGACTTTTGCTAAAAAGTGTACAAATCGAGAACCTGAAATTTGCCGGAATGGAAATGAATCAACATTCCAGCAAAACATAGGCCACTCGGCTTCATTCCCTGGAAACAACAAAGCCACTTGGGCACAATCAAAACATGTGCAAACACAATTGAGGAATTTGCATATATCCTGACCACTTCAAATTTGCATGTCCTAGTGGTTGACACTTCAAGAAAATCTACACAAATCTCATGCTCTCTCAAACTCAATTCAAAAACCAAATATAGATTATATTTAGTTAACCACTGAACTAAACTTTACTCTAAACTAAACCCTACTACCCTAATTAACATCTAGTTAAACAAACTCAATTCAAAAATTAACCCTACTGAACTAAGTAACATCTACATTATCTACTACTTAACATCTATTATTACCCTAACTAAAAAACATCTACTATTAACCATACTACCCTAGTTAACTAGTACCATCACTACTACTAATTAACATCTACTACTACTACTAAAAATCATTATGTATGAACCCTAGTACTAATTAACATCTACTACTACTGCTAATTAACATGGAAAAGGAAGAAAAATCTGAGAGAGAGAGAGGGGGTGGGGGAGGGGTGGGGGCTTACAGAGAGGGGAGAGACAGTGGCGGGGAGGTGCTTGGCGACGGAGGTAGGGGCGGCGAGGGCGGGCTCGAGATCGGGAGGCGGCGGTCCTGGGCGGGCTCGGGGGCGATGAGGTCGAGGGCGGCCCGAGAGGCGGAGGCGGCGAGGATGAGTGTGGCGTCGATGCCGGCAGGAGACGACGGTGAAGTGGGGGCGACGGTGAGGTGGGGGAGACGGCGGCGAAGTGGGGCGAGGGATTTGGGGGAGAAGTGGTGGCCGAGGGGAAACCATTTTTGGTTAAGTCAAAATAACGGTAGCGCATTAGGGAAACGCGCTATAGCTAAGTTAGCTATAACGCGTTTTCGCGAACGCGCTACTGCTATTCCTTCATCCGTTTTTTCCCTTTTTCATTTATATTTCTTTACATTTTATATTTTCCCTTTCTCCTTTTTCTATTTCTTTCATTTTCATTTACTTTTCTATTTGTTTTTCATTTTCTTTTATTTTCGTTAGCAGTAGCGCTTTACACGTAAACGCACTGCTATAAGAATATTAGCGGCATCGTGGTTTTTGAAAGATCACTACTACTATGTGTAGCCCATCAGCTTAGTGGTTGAAATTTTAGTAGTAGCGAGTTTTCAACGAGACGCGCTACTGCTATATATGCATCTGCAGCGCACTCATTTGGCACGCGCTATTGTTGTCTAGCAGTAGTGAGCTTTTTTAACAAGCGCTACTGCTAAAGTTCTGTGTATAACGTTTTCCCTAGTAGTGATAGGACTGAACGGATCTACTCAAACATCATAGGATAGCCATACATCATTGGGATATAATATATAGCGTTGAGCACCATGTTTAAGTAGAGATTACACCGGAGAGAAGAGGTGTTACACCACTGCATAGAGGGGGAGAGAGTTGGTGATGACGGCGGCGAAGTTCTTGGTGTAGATCGCCATCACGTTGATGGCCTCGGCGGCGATCCGGCGCCATCGGGAGAGAGGGGGAGAGAGCCCCCTCCTTATTCTTCTTCCTTGGCCTCCCCTTATATGCGAGGAGGGTTTCCCCTCTGGTCCATGGCCTCCATGGCGGCGGAGGGGCGAAAGCCCCTCCGAGATTGGATCTCTCTCTTTGTTTCCTTCAGTTTCTGCACTCCTGTTTTCTAGCCTTTCACCGTTTCTTAAATTCCTGGAGATCCGTAACTCTGATTGGGCTGAAATTTTAACACGATTTTTATCCGGATATTATCTTTCTTGTGGTCGAAGAAGGGCACCAACAGACTTATGGGGTAGCCACAAGCCTCCCAGGCGCCCCCAGGATAGGGGGCACGCCCTAGGGCTTGTGGGCCCCTCGGGCATCGTATCATGTTGATTCTTGTTCTCAAAAATCACATATATTCCAAAATAAATCTTCATAAATTTTTATCGTGTTTGGACTTTGTTTGGTATGGATATTCTGTGAAACAAAAAAACATGCAACAAATAGGAACTAGCGCTGGGCACTAAATCACAATGTTAGTCCCAAAAATAATATAAATAAGTTGCCAAAAGTATATGAAAGTTATAGAATATTGGCATGAAACAATCAAAAATTATAGATATGGTGGAGACGTATCAGCATCCCCAAGCTTAATTCCTGGTCGTCCTCGAGTAGGTAAATGATAAAAATATAATTGTTGATGTGGAATACTACCTAGCATAATCTTGATGATATAATCTAATCATGGCATGAATATTAAGACACGAGCGATTCTAAGAAATAGTCTATAATTTGACATAAAGACATCAATACTCAGGCATCCCAACAAACAACCATGTCTTTCAAAATATCAATGCTAAAGAATGTTATCCCTACAAAATCATATGGTCTTGTCATGCTCTATCTTCATCACACGAAGTATTTATCATGCACAACCCCGATGACAAGCCAAGCAATTGTTTCATACTTTTAATGTTCTCAAGCTTTTTCAACTCTCATGCAATACATGAGCGTGACCCATGGATATAGCACTACAGGTGGAATCTTGTAAGGAGAAGACAAAAAGGAGAAAGTCTCACATCAACTAGCTACGCGGATCAACGGGCTATGGAGATGGCCATCAATCAATATCAATGCGAGGAGTAGGGATTGCCATGCAATGGATGCACTAGAGTTATAAGTGTATGAAAGCTCAAACTGAAAATTAAGTGGATGTGTATCCAACTTGCTTGCTCATGAAGACCTCAGGCATTTGAGGAAGCCCATCATCGGAATATACAAGCCAAGTTCTATAATAAAAATTCCCACTACTATATGAAAGTGATAACTCAAGGGACTCTCTATATTAAGAACATGGTGCTACTTTGAAGCACAAGTGTGGTAAAAGGATAGTAACATTGCCCTTCTCTCTTTTTCTCTCATTTTTTATTTTATTTTCTTATTTTCTCTCTTTTTTGGGCTCTCTGGCATCCCTTTTTTTGGCTCTTTGGCATGTCTTTTTTTAAGTTCGGAGTCTCATCCCGACGTGTGGAGCAATCCATCATCATTTCCCCACTGGGGCAATGCTCTAATAATGATGATCATCACACTTCTATTTACTTACAACTCGATACAACTAATACATGGTGACTCTATATGAATGCCTCTGGCGGTGTACCAGGATGTGTAATGATCTAGCATAGCAAAGATATCAAAAAATGGACAAGCCATGAAAATATCATGTTATCTATCTTACGATCATGCAAAGCAATATGACATGAATGCTCAAATCATGTATATGATGATGATGGAAGTTGCATGGCAATATATCTCGGAATGGCTATGGAAATGCCATAATAGGTAGGTATGGTGGCTCTTTTGAGGAAGATACAATGAGGCTTATGTGTGATAGAGTATATCATGTCACGGGGTTTGGATGCACCAGCAAAGTTTGCACCAACTCTCGAGGTGAAAAGGGCAATGCATGGTACCAAAGAGGCTAGCAAATTGTGGGAAGGTGAGAGTGCGTATAATCCATGGATTCAACATTAGTCATAAAGAACTCACATACTTATTGCAAAAGTTTATTAGCCATCAAAGAGAAGCACTAATACGCATGCTCCTATGGGGATAGATTGGTAGGAAAAGACCATCGCTCGTCCCCGACCGCCACTCATATAAATCATGCTCTAATTTCATCGCATAACGACAGACTATACGTGCATGCTTCGGGAATCACAAACGTTTACACCAATATTCTTACTAAACCACAATCATTCACCAGTACCTCCCACATATTACCATCTCTATATTGCAAAACTATTGCAAGGGATCAAACATATCATATTCAGTGATCTACAGGTTTTATGTAGGATTTAATGACTAACCATGTGAATGACCAATTCCTGTTGACTCTCTAAATAAATATAATTGAAGCAAGAGAGTTTAATTCTTTCTACAAAAGATTTGCCATGCTCTAACAAATATAAGTGAAGCAAAAGAGCATTCTACAAATGCGGTTTTCTATGCATAGAGAAAGAGGCAATCCAACTTCAAATGATATAAGTGAAGCATGATACATCTCCAATGTATCTATAATTTTTGATTGTTCCATGCTATTATATTACCCCTTTTGGATGTTTATGGGATTTATTTTACACATTTATATCATTTTTGGGACTAACCTACTAACCGGAGGCCCGGCCCGTATTCCTGTTTTTTTTGCCTATTTCAGTATTTTGAAGAAAAGGAATATCAAACGGAGTCCAAACAGAATGAAACATTCAGGAGCGTGATTTTTGGAACGAACACGATCCAGAGGACTTGGAGTGCAAGTCAAGAAGCAGTCGAGGCCTCCACGAGGTAGGAGGGTGCCCCCCTATAGGGCGCCCCCCTGTCTCGTGGGCCCCTCGGGCGGCCACCGACGTACTTCTTCCTCCTATATAAGCCTACGTACCCTGAAAACATCCATTGAGCCAACGAAACACAATTTCCACCACCGTAACCTTCTGTATCCGCGAGATCCCATCTTCGAAACTTCGCCAGCGTTCCGCTGGAGGGGGAATTGACCACGGAGGGCTTCTACATCAAAACCATAGCCCCTCCGATGAGTTGTGAGTAGTTTACCACAGACCTACGGGTCCACAGTTATTAGCTAGATGGCTTCTTCTCTCTTTTTGGATCTCAATACAATGTTCTCCCCCTCTCTTGTGGAGATCTACTCGATGTAAACTCTTTTTGCGGTGTGTTTGTCGAGATCCGATGAATTCTGGGTTTATGATCAAGTTTATCTATGAATAATATTTGAATCTTCTCTGAATTATTTTATGTATGATTGAGTTATCTTTGCAAGTCTCTTCGAATTATCAGTTTGGTTTGGCCTACTAGATTGATCTTTCTTGCCATGGGAGAAGTGCTTAGCTTTGGGTTCAATCTTGCGGTGTCCTTTCCCAATGGATGTTAGGGCAACAAAACACGTATTGTATTGTTGCCATCGAGGATAAAAAGATGGGGTTTATATCATATTGCTTGAGTTTATCCCTCTACATCATGTCATCTTGCTTAAGACGTTACTCTGTTCTTATGAACTTAATACTCTAGATGCATGCAGGAGTCGGTCGATGTGTGGAGTAATAGTAGTAGATGCAGGCAGGAGTCGGTCTACTTGTCACAAACATGATTCCTATATACATGATCATGCCTAGATAATCTCATAATTATTCGCTTTTCTATCAATTGTTCGACAGTAATTTGTTCACCCACCGTAATACTTATGCTATCTTGAGAGAAGCCAGTAGTGAAACCTATGGCCCCCGGGTCTATCTCTTATCATATTTGCTTTCAATCTACTTTTATTTGCATCTTTACTTTTTGCATCTATATTATAAAATACCAAAAATATATTTTATCTTATCATACTATCTCTATTAGATCTCACTTTCGTAAGTGGTCGTGAAGGGATTCAGAACCCCTTTATTGCGTTGGTTGCGAGTTCTTTGTTTGTTTGTGTAGGTGCGTGGGACTTTTGAGGAGCCTCCTACTGGATTGATACCTTGGTTCTCAAAAACTGAGGGAAATACTTACGCTACTTTGCTGCATCACCCTTTCCAGTTCAAGGAAAACCAACGCAAGCTCAAGACGTAGCAAGAAGGATTTCTGGTGCCGTTGCCGGGGAGGTCTTTGCTCAAGTCAAGACATACCAAGTACCCATCACAAACCTCGCATTTACATTATTTGCCATTTGCCTCACGTTTTCCTCTCCCCCACTTCACCCTTGCCGTTTTATTCGCCCTCTCTTTCCCAATCTTCTCCTCTTTCTTTTGCTTGCCTTTTCTGTTTGCTTATGTGTTGGATTACTTGTTGCCATGGCGCAAGATTGAAAGTGCAACTAATCCCTGGGTGGTTTTGGTAATTAATAACAACATATATATCATTGAACTAATTATTTCTTGAGAATATTTCAGAAAGTTCAGTGATATGGGTATGGCAATGACTGATGATGTGGACCCCTCAAAATGCTAAGGAAAACATTGGCAAAAGCTCAAGACTCTATTTTTGGTTTAGTGATCCAAGATCACATTGAGTCCATAGGAAAGCCAATACTATTAAAAGGGGATGAGGTTATGATGATGATCTGGTTGCTCAAAGTGCTTAGTGATTTATCTCTCAAACTATCAGCAATCTTTCATTCCAACATAAACCCATAAGTAATCTCGGTCCCACCGATTCCATAAACTCAGTCCACACCGAGATGAACCACCTCACCATATACCCAAACCCTAAAATTTCAGATTTTCCGATTCCAAACTCGGTCATACGAAATTGGTGTTGCCAAGCTTCAGAACATACGTACTCAAATCGGTGTCACCGAGATGAGAAAGTCGGTCCCACCGAGATTGGCAAACCCTAGACTTTGGAAGAATCGGACTAACAAGAGATTGTATTTTCGGTCCCACGAAAATCCCAACGTTCTAAGATTTGAACTTTCGGTCTCACCGAGTTGTCAACTTCGATCGACCGAGATTGGTCAAATGTGTGTAGCAGTTGGATTTTGTGTGGAGGCTATAAATACCCTCCACCTCCTCTTCATTAGTGGAGAGAGCCATCGAAAGAACTACCACTCCTACCTTACATTTACGAGAAGAAAACTACCTACCCTTGTGTTGAGATCAAGTTGCTCCACTCCCACCATATGAAACTTGATTTCTAGCCTTCCCAAGTTGCTTTCCACTCAATTCCTTCTTCCACCACAGCCAAATCAGTGAGGAGAGTTGAGTGTTGGGGAGATTATCATTTGAAGCACAAGAGCAAGGAGTTCATCATCACCAACACCATCTATTACCTTTTGGAGGTGGTGCCTCCTAGATTAGTTAGGTGTCGCTTGGGAGCCTCCGTCAAGATGTGGAGTTGAACCAAGAAGTTTGTAAGGGCAAGGAGATCGCCTACTTCGTGAAGATCTACCCCGAGTAAGGCTAGTCCTCCGTGGGCGTGAGCCATGATGGCATAGACAAGGTTGCTTCTTCGTGGACCCTTCGTGGGTGGAGCCCTCCGTGGACTCTCGCAGCCGTTACCCTCCGTGGGTTGAAGTCTCCATCAACGTGGATTGGCGATAGCACCACCTATCGGAACCACGAGAAAAATCTCCGTGTCTCCAAATTGCGTTTGCTCTTCTCCACCTCTTATTTACTACATGTGCAATTTACTTTCCGCTGCCATAACTCTAGAATTGCATGTGTAGGGTGATACTTGACTTGGTCATCATTGTGAACTTGCTAAAAACTTGCCCTAATCAAAAGCTAAACTTTTAAGTTGTCAAGTAGTCTAATCACCCCCCCTCTAGACATACTTCCGATCCTACAAGTGGTATCAGAGCTTTGGTCTCCATTGGATTGGTTTCCATTGCATTGGATTCCATAAGCTTGGTTTCACAACCTAGGAGAGTATGGCGTCTAGTGAGGTAATTTCCGTAGAGTTCCTTACTTTGATGGTTCAAACTTTGCTAGTTGGAAGCATAAAATGAAAATGCATATTCTTGGACATAACCCCGCCGCATGGGGCATTATTTGTGTTGGCTTGCAAGGTGAGTTCTTGAGGAAGGAAAAGTTCGGATCGCGAAGCTTACAATGGATGAGTTGCGGATGTTCTGAACAATGCTCAAGCTTGTGACATTCTCTTCAATGCTTTGTGTCGAGGAGTTCAACAAGATCAGCCGTCTTGAGAATGCAAAAGAGATTTGGGATACTTTGGTGAAATGCACGAAGGTACCGAGTCCGTGAAGGAATCAAAGCTAGATGTTCTTCAAGGTCGACTTGACAAGTTCAAGATGAAGGAAGGTGAAGGAGTCGCTGAAATGTACTCTAGGCTTGCTCTCATCACCAATGAGATGGCAGGCTTAGGAAGCGAAGAAATGACCGACCGATTCATCATCAAGAAGATTCTCGAGCTTTGGATGGAAAGTATGACACCGTGTGCACTTTGATCCAAATGATGCCAAACTACAAAGATCTCAAGCCTACCGAAGTCATTGGAAGGATTGTTGCTCATGAGATGACACTTAAAGACAAGGAAGAGCTTCACAACAAGTCTAGTGGTGCTTACAAAGCTGCAGTTGAAGCTCCCACAACCTCAAGTGACAAGCTAGTTTCCAATGAAGAGATAAGACTAATGGTGAAGAACTTCAACAAATTCTACAAGAGTAGAAGCAAGGAAAGAAGCTCAAAGTCTAGATCATATGATGAAAAAGATCTTCTAGTCGTGATCGAAACTGCTACAATTGTGGAAGACCGGACACTACTCAAATGAGTGTTCGACTCCCCACAAGAGAAGAAAGAATCTCCAAGAAGAAGAAGCTCAAGAGAAGAGTCGCCTCGAAAGAGAGAAGGAGTAGAGATGATCGTTATGAGCGAAGATCCTCTCGGAGAAGCAAGGATTCGGAAAGGAAAGACAAGTCATCAAGGAGCTACACAAGAAGAAAACATCAAGCTCATGTTGGTGAATGGGTTTCGGCTCCGACTCCGACAATCACTCGAAAAGAAGCTATCACTCCAACTCGAATCTGATCAAGATGAAGGTGTTGCGGTCTTGCTCTCGTGTCCTCCAACTCCAACTCCTATGACATATTTGATTCACCAAATGAGGGAATTGGAAGATGCTTCATGGCAAAAGGCCCCAAGGTATCACACCCTGAGTTTATTGACTTTGATAGTGATGAGGATGACTTGCTTGGTGAAGATGAGCTTTTACATGATAAATCTAGTGAGCTTAGTAATGATGAACATGCTAATAGTCTTTATAGTCGAGAAGAGTCGAATGACAATGCTATGAAGGAGATTGAGCGTCTAACTAAAGAACTAAACACTCTTAAGTTAGCTCATGAAACAACTCAAGAAGATCATAGAGAGCTCCTAAGATCTCATGAGAAGCTACGCTTGAGAAGCTCAATCTAGAGCAAGAACATGAGTTTCTAAAAGCTATCAATGGCGATCTTGAAAGAAGAGTTCTTCATATCTTGCCAAACGACTTCTCTTGTCTAATTTCTTGCCACCTATTAAAACTAAGCATGACAAGCATAAGAAAAATTCTTCATCTAGTAGTAACAATAATCATGCTAAATCAAATGTTGTTACTTCTAGCAATTCTCTTGATTCCACTAACAATGTTTCAAGCCAAGTTTCACTTGAGCAAGAAAATAGTCTATTGAAAGGGATTATAGAAAAGGTGTCTACAAGAGTCTTGCGAAGCAAGAGCTTTGAGAAATTGTTCGCAAACAAGGAAGACACGGAAGAATCAAGGAATTGGTTTTGAGCGAAAGTTCAACGCCGAGGGTGTTGAATGGGAAGAAGGTCAATATCCCACTCCAAAGTTTGTTTCTCAAAAGGAGAAGTATGATCCTACTTCTTCCAGAGAGGAACAAGCTCAAGATGACCTTCCACCACAAGACCACAAGCTAAAAGGCAAGGATAAGCTTCAAGAGGAGATTGATGCATTCATTGAAGCACCCAAGGCCATGGTCAAGTGGGTTCCCAAGGCAACTTCAAGTTCTACTTCGACAAGCTCAACTACTACCCCAAGGATTCCCATCAAGATGATGTGGATCCCAAGAAGAAGAACTAGAGAGTTCTTGAGGGTGACTCATAACATACTTCACTCACATTCATTTTGGCAAAGAACTTGTGCAATCAACTTCCACATCTTGCACTAGTTCATGGAGTCACAAACCCTCATGTTGGTAAGTCAAGGGACAAGGTAATCATTGCTTTCATGGACATCATCTATTGTGTACTTCAATCTATGTCCATGGATATCCTTGTTTGTTCCTTGTGGGACTAACCCATGTAGGTATTGAAAGTGCCGAATCCAAAGGATTGCTCCCAACTCTTGATGATCTTCATCAACATTGAGCATCCACATCTTCAACATCTACATGAAGTCTTCAACGACAACCCAAGGTTAGTTTGACCCTTTAAAGGGGTTCTCACATCAAGGGGAGCTTTGCTCTAAAGAAATGAGCTAAAGCATCTTCAAATGATGTGAACACATTAATGCTTTATGGAAAAGTGGTAACCCCACTTGTGCTTAAGCGATGAGTATGACCTATGATCAAATGTTCTCATTTGACTCCTAAGTCAATATACTCATATATAGATGACCTAGTCATCGCCAAATTGTGTGCTAGTAGCTAGTGTTTTGTTTGTGCATGTTTGACACATATTTTATTTGCTATCTTATTGTGTGAGCATGTTGGATGCATGACTTTATCCATTCGAGGACATCCATTTGTTGCTTTGGTCTTTTGGATTTTCTTTTTGACCAAATGGATGGACAAGAATGCCTAAGTTCCTCCCTAGCTATCTATGCTTTCTTGTCTCAAACTCTATTCATGCTTATATCACAAACTTTGAACAAGACTTTTTCGGACAGACCGAGTGAGGAGCACTCGGAGCCACCGATCCGTCAAAAGCCTAACTTCCAAAACCTTCTAAGTACTTTCGGTCAAACCAATATACTCAAATCGGACAGACCAAAGTTACTTGGATTGATCTAGGTTTTCACCTCGGTGAAACCGAGTTACAAATTCGGCGTGACGAAGTAATGCACGCAGATTAACCATCTCGGTCCCACCGAGTTTTCAACTCGGTCCCACCGACACCGAAGGGTATATATACCCGAGGGCAGTCTTGCGTTGATTACTTCTTCAAACGCCTCGCCCTCAAACCCTTAGCTGCCGTCGCCGTGGTCTTGGATCGTCTCCGCCGTCGCTTTGTGCGCCCTCGCCATGGTCTCCATCGCCGTCAGCGGTCAATCTCGTCGCGCCGTTGCCGCCATAGTGAAACTCCACCAGATTGGGTGAGTTTCATCCTCTCGTGCTTCAACCTCGATTCTATGCACGATAGGTTTTGCCTAGCTTCTTGCCAAGATTGAAATCTTCTGTCCAGTGATTAGATCATAGAACAAAATTCGAGTGAAAATTTTAGGGTTAGGTTTCCGCCGAACACATGTGTGACCGATTCTACATTCTCGGATGACCGATTTGGCTTCGGCCATTGCACTGCACTTTTCGGTTAAACCGAGTTGTGCAAATCGGTAAGACCGAAGTGAGGATTTAGTGAAACCCTAGTGCTCTCGGCTAGACCGAAACCCATTTCGGTCCAACCGAAAGTGGTGTGTATGGTCTGTTTAGGCACTTGGATTCACGAATTTTTAGACTCGGTCGACCGAAATGCATTCTGTGAAAACCTAAAACTAATGTTTGAACTCATTTATTTTGCAAAATCCTCTGCGGTTTGTGATAACTCTTCTATTACGCCTATACCTATTCTTTTCACGAGGTTGTCGGTCATATCGATGCAAGTGACAGCGAACAAGTCTGAATCGCCAGTTGAGATTCGAGGCGATTACAAGTCTGAAGCAAGTAGTTTTTCAGATGATGGAGAGAGGAGCACTCCAAGTGGATTGCCTCCAGCTGCCACGGGGCAGGAAGAAGAGGAATTACGATGAGGAAGACTCGACTTTGTTGCGAGATGAGGAGATAACTTCCAAGCCTAAGAGGAAAGTGGTTGCCAAGGGCTATCAAGGGCAACAAGCAAAGAAAGGCACCAGCAAAGAAAGAAATCCACAGTTGCAAAGAAGCTGAGCATGGAAGAAGAAACCTCCAGCAAGATCAAGAAAACTTCCAAGAGGAAGAGGCTAGTTCATGAAGAAGGCGATGATGATGACTCGATGAGGAAGCACCCCACCTCCTCGAAGCAAAAGTTGATGGGAGATGCCATCGAGGCAGGAGCACCCACAAAATCTAAGCCATCAGCTCCAAAAAAGGCAGCCCAAGCCAAACCTGCTGCCAAGCCAAAGAAAACTATGAGAAACATACCGCTTGAGAGAAGAAGAAGGACAATGTGCCACTGCTGAATCGATGAAGAGGCACATGTTTTGTTGAAGCTCGAGCGAAATTGCCAGTTCATAATGATGCTCATCCTCGAGCTGAAAATATGAAGGAAAGGAAGGACAAAGGTCTCGGGCTATGGAGGCAAGTTGATCCATATGCCACCAGAGAAGGACAGCTGTTGACTCTAGGTTCCACACGAGAGCAACAAGATTTCTATGAGGCAGTGCTCATGGATAAGAAGCCAATTATTCTTGACACGGATATGTAGATCGGGATTACATCGGCGATGAAAACACAGAGACTATTTCCCACATGTGCATGAGAGCTTCACGCGTGTGGAGTTGCTGAGTTTGTTGGTCAGAAGCTGACTGCTTGGAATGATGAGATGATCATGCAGTTCTATGCCACCGCACACTTCTATCCAGATGGCAAAATTGTATGGATGACAGAAGGACAGAGATTCTCCTCAACTGTTGAGGAATGGAGAGCGTTGCTGAATGCACCAGTATCAAGGGACGATGATGTTGATGTCTATGGCATTCCAAAGAAGAATCACGAGTCTATGAAGAACATGTACAATGAGGTACGACAAGGATGTTGAGATATGGAAGCTTGGATCAGTTTATCATCTTGAGCAGGTCTCCCAACCACTAACACCATTACGAGGCATACTTTGATGCCCAAGTCGAGAGACCACCGCATGATAAGAGGCTACTCTATCAACATGCTGCACATTCGGATCGAAGACACCTTTTAAGGTGATGGACACGATAGTAGAGACTATCAAGAGGACAATGACAGACGACTGAGAGAGGTCGTGTGGGTTTGCTCCGCATATTCAGGATGCTCATTAATGCCAAGTTTGGCACGGACACCTACATTGGATAGACCCCACTTGCCACTGCAGCCTTTGAACATGAAGATAATGAAGTTGTGATGGTGAGGATGCTCCCACATCTGTTGAAGGACACGCTAAGTCTGAAGCTGCCAAACAAGCTAAAGCTGAGAAGGAAGCAGCAGCAAAGCCCAAGAGCGTTGGAGAACAACTTCTTGAAGCCACTCAGAGAATTGAACTACGCTTTGGCCAGCATAGTGCGATCTCGGGAGAGCCTTGAGAGGATAGTTGAAGATAAGTTCCATGCTCGGATGTCAAGTCGATGAAGTGCAGTCACCGTCAACAAGCTTGAGGCGGACATTGAGGAAGCGAAGAGGAGAAGGCAGAGCTCATGAAGGAGATGGAAGGTGATCTAGTCCAGATGACTATGAGCAGCTGCTTCTGCTGTGCCCACAAAGCCCAGATCAGTTGCTATTCGATGTGAGAACCTGGGCTACTACATCAGCACCTCCCACAGCTCCATCGGTTCAAAGACCACTCGATATCCACTCCTCCAGCTCCACAGACTTGGCGAAGCTTTGCGGATGCAGCTATCTCCACTCCATCGGCCTTGAGCAGGAGCCGCCAGCGAGTCCCTAGTGACGATTAGCTCTATACCTTTCGAACTTTTGGTAACTTGTTGCCAAAGGGGAAAATTGTATAGATCATAGGACTTCGAGAGAGAGTGCTCGTTTTGCTCTTTCGTTTGCGGTTTTCCTTGAGATACTTTTGAGTTCTTTGAGACATTTCGTGTGTTTGATACTACGTTTGCTCTATCTTGATGAGTGCTTGATTATACTATGCTTAATGTGTGCTTAATGCTTATCATATTCTATTCACACCTTGTATGATCACTCACTCATGTCTTGGTGATTGGGTGCATGCTATTCATTCTTATCATTTTGTGCGCTCCACCAAGATGTATGTGACATGGAAGAGTGACCCATGATCCTAATCGATTGTGCATTTGCATTCAAGCGCAAATCTTAAATAATGCACAAATTTAGGGGAGCTCTTGCTTATCACATACTTCTCAAAGCGACGATGTTATTCATTGATTATATCATTTGTCGAAGCTTTGATCTATATGTTGTCATCAATTACCAAAAGGGGAGATTGAAAGTGCAACTAATCCCGGGTGGTTTTGGTAATTAATAACAACATATATATCATTGAACTAATTATTTCTTGAGAATATTTCAGAAAGTTCAATTGATATGGGTATGGCAATGACTAATGATGTGGACCCTCAAAGTGCTAAGGAAAACATTGGCAAAAGCTCAAGACTCTATTTTTGGTTTAGTGATCCAAGATCACATTGAGTCCATAGGAAAGCCAATACTATTAAAGGGATGAGGTTATGATGATGATCTGGTTGCTCAAAGTGCTTAGTGATTTATCTCTCAAACTATCGACAATCTTTCATTCCAACATAAACCCATAAGTAATCTCGGTCCCACCGATTCCATAAACTCAGTCACCGAGATGAACCACCTCACCATATACCCAAACCCTAAAATTTGGATTTTCCGATTCCAAACTCGGTCATACCGAATTGGTGTTGCCAAGCTTCAGTAACATACGTACTCAAATCGGTGTCACCGAGATGAGAAAGTCGGTCCCACCGAGATTGGCAAACCCTAGACTTTGGAAGAATCGGACTAACCGAGATTGTATTTTCGGTCCCACGAAAATCCCAACGTTCTAAGATTTGAACTTTCGGTCTCACCGAGTTGTCAACTTCGGTCCGACCGAGATTGGTCAAATGTGTGTAGCAGTTGGATTTTGTGTGGAGGCTATAAATACCCTCCACCTCCTCTTCATTAGTGGAGAGAGCCATCGAAAGAACTACCACTCCTACCTTACATTTAGAGAAGAAAACTACCTACCCTTGTGTTGAGATCAAGTTGCTCCACTCCCACCATATGAAACTTGATTTCTAGCCTTCCCAAGTTGCTTTCCACTCAATTCCTTCTTCCACCACAGCCAAATCGGTGAGGAGAGTTGAGTGTTGGGGAGATTATCATTTGAAGCACAAGAGCAAGGAGTTCATCATCACCAACACCATCTATTACCTTTTGGAGGTGGTGCCTCCTAGATTGGTTAGGTGTCGCTTGGGAGCCTCCGTCAAGATGTGGAGTTGAACCAAGAAGTTTGTAAGGGCAAGGAGATCGCCTACTTCGTGAAGATCTACCCGAGTAAGGCTAGTCCTCCGTGGGCGTGAGGCCATGATGGCATAGACAAGGTTGCTTCTTCGTGGACCCTTCGTGGGTGGAGCCCTCCGTGGACTCTCGCAGCCGTTACCCTCCGTGGGTTGAAGTCTCCATCAACGTGGATTGACGATAGCACCACCTATCGGAACCACGAGAAAAATCTCCGTGTCTCCAAATTGCGTTTGCTCTTCTCCACCTCTTATTTACTACATGTGCAATTTACTTTCCGCTGCCATAACTCTAGAATTGCATGTGTAGGGTGATACTTGACTTGGTCATCATTGTGAACTTGCTAAAAACTTGCCCTAATCAAAAGCTAAACTTTTAAGTTGTCAAGTAGTCTAATCACCCCCCCTCTAGACATACTTCCGATCCTACAAAGATAATAACAAATTGTGTGATTTCTCGAATACCAATAATAATGATTTCCTTAGTACTCCGATTGCTCCTCTTGATGAAGTTGAGTCTTGTGAAATCAATGCTGCTTTGCTGAATCTTGTTATGAAAGATCAATTCGCCGGCCTTCCTAGCGAAGATGCCGCTACTCATCTAAACAACTTTGTTGATTTGTGTGATATGCAAAAGAAGAAAGATACGGATAACGATATTGTTAAGTTGAAGTTATTTCCGTTTTCACTTAGAGATCGTGCTAAAGTTTGGTTTTCGTCTTTGCCTAAAAATAGTATTGATTCTTGGAACGAGTGCAAAGATGCTTTTATCTCTAAGTATTTTCCTCCCGCTAAGATTATCACTCTTAGGAACGATATTATGAATTTTAAACAACTTGATCATGAGCATGTTGCCCAATCTTGGGAAAGAATGAAATTGATGATTCGCAATTGCCCTACTCATGGTTTGAATTTATGGAAGATGATACAAAAAATTTATGCCGGTTTGAACTTTGCTTCTAGAAATCTCTTATATTCGGCCGCGGGAGGCACGTTTATGGAAATCACGTTAGGAGATGCTACAAAACATCTTGATAATACTATGGCTAATTATTCTCAATGGCACACCGAAAGATCTTCTAGTAAAAAGTGCATGCTATAGAAGAAATAAATGTTTTGAGTGGAAAGATGGATGAACTTATGAAATTGTTTTCTACTAAAAATACTCCTCTTGATCCCAATGATATGCCTTTTCTACTTTGATTGAGAATAATAATGAATCTATGGATGTGAATTTTGTTGGTTGGAATAATTTTGGAAACAATGCTTATAGGGGAAACTTTAATGCTAGACCGTTCCCTAGTAATTCCTCTAATAATTATGGAAATTCCTACAATAATTCTTATGGTAATTTTAATAAGATGCCTTCTGATTTTGAGAATAGTGTGAAATAATTTATGATTTCTCAAAAGAATTTTAATGCTTTGCTTCAAGAAAAATTGCTCAAAGCTGATGATTTGGCTGGGAACGTTGATAGACTTTCGCTTGACGTTGATTCTCTTAAACTTAGATATTCTTCTCCTAAGCATGATATCAATGAGTCTCTCAAAGCAATGAGAATTTCTATTGATGAGTCCAAAGAAAGAACCGCTAGATTGCATGCAAAGAAAGATTGCTTTATAAAAGTGTGTTCTTCTAGTTTTCATGAAAATAATGATGAAGATCTTAAAGTTATTGATGCGTCTCCTATTAGATCTTTGTTTTGCAATATGAATCTTGATAATTATGGGACTGATGATGAGTCAACTTTGCCTAGAAGGCGTCCCAAGAATTCGGAGTCTTTAGATCTTGATGCTAAATTTGGTAAAAGTAGGATTGGAGAGGTCATGACTTTAAATAGTACTGAACCCACTATCTCGGATTTCAAGGAATTTGATTATGATAATTGTTCTTTAGAAGGTTGTATTTCCTTGTTGCAATCCGTTGTTAATTCTCCCCATGCTTATAGTCAAAATAAAGCTTTTACCAAGCATATCGTTGATGCCTTGATGCAATCTTATGATGAAAAACTTAATTTGGAAGTTTCTATACCTAGAAAACTTAATGATGAGTAGGAACCTACTATAAAGATTAGAATTAAAGATCATGAGTGTTTTGCTTTGTGTGATTTGGGTGCTAGTGTTTCCACGATTCCGAAAACTTTATGTGATATTCTAGGTTTCCATGATCTTGATGATTGCTCTTTAAATTTGCACCTTGCGGATTCCACCATTAAAAAGCCAATGGGAAGGATAAATGATGTTCTCATTGTTGCAAATAGAAATTTGGTGCCCGTAGATTTTATCGTTCTTGATATAGATTGCAATCTTTCTTGCCCTATTATTCTTGGTAGACCTTTCCTTAGAACGATTGGTGCGATTATTGATATGAAGGAAGGGAATATTACATTCCAATTTCCATTATAGAAAGGCATGGAGAATTTTCCAAGAAAGAAAGTCAAATTACCTTATGAATATATCATGCGGGCTACTTATGAATTTAGTGCCAAAGATGGCACTTGTTAGACCTATCTTCGCTTTTATGCCTGGCTAGGGGCATTAAACGACAGTGCTAGTTGGGAGGCAACCCGATTTTCTTTGTGTTTTTTGTTTTTGTTCCTGTTTAGTAATAAATCTTGCATCTACCTCCTGTTTAGATGTGTTTTTATATTTTAATTAGTGTTTGTGCCAAGTAGAACCTATAGGATAACCTATGATGACAGTTGACTTGATTCTGCTGAAAAACAGAAGCTTTGCGGGCACGAATTTAGTTTTGTTAAATCACAGAAATGTGCTTTTGCGTTGATTCTTTTTGCTGCTGATAAATAAAAAAAATTCCAGGACTTTCTATTTTGGTAGGATTTTTAGAGTTCCATAAGTTTGCGTTAGTTTCAGATTGCTACAGACTGTTCTGTTTTTGACAGATTCTATTTTTCGTGTGTTGTTTGCTTATTTCGATGCATCTATGGCTAGTAAAATAGTTTATAAACCATAGAGAAGTTGGAATACAGTAGGTTTAACACCAAAATAAATAAAGAATGAGTTCATTACAGTACGTTATGTGGTGGTTTTGTTTTCTTTCACTAACGGAGCTTATAAGATTTCCTGTTGAGTTTTGTGTTGTGAAGTTTTCAAGTTTTGGGTAAAGCTTTTATGGACTATGGAATAAGGAGTGGCAAGAGCCTAAGCTTGGGGATGCCCATGGCACCCCAAGATATTCAAGGATAGCCAAGAGCCTAAGCTTGGGGATGCCCCGGGAAGGCATCCCCTCTTTCGTCTTCGTTCATTGGTAACTTTACTTGGAGCTATATTTTTATTCGCCACATGATATGTGTTTTGCTTGGAGCATCGTGTATTATATTAGTATTTGCTTTTTAGTCTACCAAAATCATCCTTGCTGTACACACCTTTTGGGAGAAGCCTATTTGATTAGGATTCGCTAGAATACTCTATGTGCTTCACTTATATCTTTTGAGCTTGATAGTTTTTGCTCTAGTGCTTCACTTATATTTTTTTGAGCACGGTGGTGACTTAATTTTGAAGAAATTGCTAGTCTCTCATGCTTCACTTATATATTTTTGAGAATCTTTTAGAACAGCATGGTATTTGCTATGGTTACAAAGTTGGTCCTAGAATGATGAGCATCCAAGTTGGGTATAATAAAAACTATCATAGAAAACAATTGGATGCTATGATCGATATGATACTTGATAATTGTTTTGAGATATGGAGGTAGTGATATTAGAGTCATGCTAGTTGAGGTGATTATGAAAAGTACTTGTGTTGAGGGTTGTGATTCCCGTAGCATGCACGTATGGTGAACCGCTTTGTGATGAAGTTGGAGCACAATTTTATTTATTGATTGTCTTCCTTGTGAGTGGCGGTCGGGGACGAGCGATGGTCTTTTCCTACCAATCTATCCCCCTAGGAGCATGCGCGTAGTGCTTTGGTTTTTGATGACTTCTAGATTTTTACAACAAGCAGATGAGTTCTTTTGACTAATGTTGAGTCCATGGATTATACGCACCTCACCCTTCCACCATTGCTAGCCTCTCTTGTGCCGCGCAACTTTCGCCGGTACCATACACCCACCATTTACCTTCCTCAAAACAGCCACCATACCTACCTATTATGGCATTTCCATAGCCATTCCGAGATATATTGCCATGCAACTTTCCACCATTCCGTTCATATGACACGCATTACTTTTGTCATATTGCTCTTTGCATGATCATGTAGTTGACATTGTATTTGTGGCAAGGCCACCTTCATAATTTTCATACATGTCGCTCTTGATTCATTGCATTTCCCGGTACACTGCCGGAGGCATTCATATAGAGTCATATCTTGTTCTAGTTTTGAGTTGTAATTCTTGAGTTGTAAATCCATAAAAGTGTGATGATTTTCATTATTAGAGCATTGTCCTAGTGAGGAAAGGATGATGAAGACTATGATTCCCCCACAAGTCGGGATGAGACTTCGGACTTTAAAAAGAAAAAAAAGAGGAAAAAAAAAGGGCCAAAAGAAGAAAAAAGAAGGCCAAAGAAAAAAAAGGAAAAAAAGAGAAAAAGAGAGAAGGGACAATGCTACTATCTCTTTTTCCACACTTGTGCTTCAAAATAGCACCATGATCTTCATGATAGAGAGTCTCCTATGTTGTCACTTTCATATACTAGTGGAAATTTTTCATTATAGAACTTGGCTTGTATATTCCAATGATGGGCTTCCTCAAAATGCCCAAGGTCTTCGTGAGCAAGCGAGTTGGATGCACACCCACTTAGTTTCTTTTGTTGAGCTTTCATATATTTATAGCTCTAATGCATCCGTTGCATGGCAATCCCTACTCACTCACATTGATATCTATTAGTGGGCATCTCCATAGCCCGTTGATACGCCTAGTTGATGTGAGACTATCTTCTCCTTTTTTGTCTTCTCCATAACCACCATTCTATTCCACATATAGTGCTATGTCCATGGCTCACGCTCATGTATTGCGTGAAAGTTGAAAGAGTTTGAGATTATTAAAAGTATGAAACAATTGCTTGGCTTTTCATCGGGGTTATGCATGATTAAATACTTTGTGTGATGAAGATAGAGCAACAACCAGACTATATGATTTTGTAGGGATAACTTTATTTGGCCATGTTACTTTGAGAAGACATGATTACTTTGATTAGTATGCTTGAAGTATCACCATTTTCATGTTAATATGAACTTTTATTTTGTATCATTTGGATCTAAACATTCATGCCACAATAAAGAAAATTACATCAAGAATTATGCTAGGTAGCATTCCACACCAAAAATTCTCTTTTTATCATTTACCTACTCGAGGACGAGCAGGAATTAAGCTTGGGGATGCTTGATACGTCTCCAACGTATCTATAATTTTTGATTTTTCCATGCTATTATATTACCCCTTTTGGATGTTTATGGGCTTTATTTTACACATTTATATCATTTTTGGGACAAACCTACTAACTGGAGGCCCAGCCCGTATTGCTATTTTTTTGCCTATTTCAGTATTTCGAGGAAAAGGAATATCAAACGGAGTCCAAACGGAATGAAACCTTCGGGAGCGTGATTTTTGGAACGAACGTGATCCAGAGGACTTGGAGTGCAAGTCAATAAGCAGCCGAGGCCTCCACAAGATAGGAGGGCGCCCCCCTATAGGGCGCGCAACCCTGTCTCATGGGCCCCTCGGGCTGCCACCGACGTACTTCTTCCTCCTATATAAGCCTACGTACCCTGAAAACATCCAGGGAGCCAACGAAACACAATTTCCACCGCCGTAACCTTCTGTATCCACAAGATCCCATCTTGGAACCTTCACCGGCGTTTCGTCGGAGGGGGAATCGACCACGGAGGGCTTCTACATCAACACCATAGCCCCTCCGATGAGTTGTGAGTAGTTTACCACAGACCTACGTGTCACACCCTGCATTTTGTAACATCTCATTTTCATCAATAAAGCATGAAAATTTGGACCAACAAAAACTTTTTGCATTATTTGGCTTTTATTTGAAGTTGGTTTTCTCTATGCTTCTTTTCAAGTGCTTCTTGAAGTCAACTACTCTACCCTCTATATTCCATCTCCTTACCCCAAGCTCCTGACCAATGATCATGCCATGTGAATAGTGCTACATAGAATTTTCTTACAAAAATAATTTGGCCATAAAGTATTTTCTAAAATTAGTTTTCAAAAACCCACGAATTAAGGTTTGCCTTTGCAAGTACTTGATTAAGGGCAGTAAAAATCTTTCAAAAATATATTTGACTCCTATTAGATATAGGATGCCGAGGAACCACAAAAATATAATTTTAAAAGTTCTGTTCTATTTTATTTAAAGGCTTTTCTTAAGGCCAGAAATGGTCTTTAATAGGAAAAAATTACCTTCTTGTTTCAAAATATTTGACAAAATTTAGGAAACTCATAGGACATATATTGTCCATATATAAGAGTTTCAACACATGGTCATGTTCAAAATATTGGTCAAATCCCTCTAAAACCCTTTCTGGATATTTCAAGCTTTTGAAATATTTACAAAGGAAATATTCTCCAAAAATTCCAGGAAAATTCTATCATGTCACATGTGACATATCTGATGATCTTGCCAAGTGTCATGACTTGGAGAACAAGATAACATCATCAAAACCCCTCAAAACCATTTCTGTCCAATCTAAAGTTTGATCAACATTACATTGCCAAGTGTGTCCAAATGTGCTCAAACTTGGTGGACATGCTTCATTGGTCTAATGATGCATCTGGACCAAATGGCACTGGTTGTAGAAGAGGAAATCTTGGTCAAAGTGCCCCAAAACCCTCCCTGACCAGAATCAAGTTTGAACCACTTTGCACTACCAACTTTTTCTCCAAGACCCCAACTTTGGTGAGCCTGATCATGTGACCAAATAAGGCTACCACACCAAGTGGTACATCATGGAGAAATGATTTACTCCACTGGATCTACACAAACCCATTTCTGCCCATTTCTAGGGTTTGCAAAAGTTGCATTGGCAACTTTGTCCAAATAAGCTCAAAATGGGTGGAAGACCCTAAATATATGTGACATTTCACCCCTTGGAGTATCTTGGCCAGTGGGAATCATTAGCTTACCCAAAACTCCATCAAACACCTTCTGGCAAAATACTAAAGAGCCTATTTTTGCCACTTTCACTAATCTCCTTGAGTTAATCTTTTTGCCACAACCCCTCCCCACTCCCCTCTGTCACATAGACACTTTTCTACCCGAGGAAGCAATGTGGAGGAAGGGGGGAATCAAGTTTGTCCTCTCTGGACAACAGTTTCTCTTCTCTCTCACAGCTTCTCTCTCTCCCTTCGCACCCCAGGCATCCTGGCTCTTTCGGGCCTTGTCCCTGCCCTTTGTTGCTTCCAGACAAACGGACCAGGCTGCCTTGTGAAAAACAGCGGATGCCGGCCAAAGTCGCGCTCTGGGCGCTGCCAGAGCGCCGACCGTTGGCCTTGCGCCTCCCGACCGCCTCGTGCCTTCCCATCGCGCCCGGTGATGTGCCTCGGCGTCTGCGACCGCGCGCCGTGCAGTCCCCGTTGTCTCCCTCTCTCTCCCCTCCTGCAGCGTGTGCCCGCGCCGCCCGGCTCGGCCAATGGCCGACCTCACACAGCAGGCGCCAGAGCCCTCCCTCGCTCTCTCTCCTTCTCCTGGCGCCCTACTCCATTCCCACAGCGCCGTGGACAGCTCAACCTCTCCCCAGCGGCCTCGGGGCCGATCCATGGCGCCCGTGAGCCACGCCCACGGTGAACCGTGGCCAGCCTATTTAAGGCACTCCCGAGCCCTCCTCTTCCTCCTGTCGCTCTCCCACACCCAATCCACCTGGATCCACCCCTTCGCTCGAGCCGCCCGAGCTCGAGATCGAGCTCGAGCTCCGCCGCCTCGGGTCGCCGTCGTCTGCAGTCTGAGGCCTCCTCCGCCCGTTTCTCCCTCGATTCGGCCTCCCCTCGCCTCACGATGCCTTCCCTCTCTTTCCCCCTCATTTTGCAGTGAGGAGCGGCCGAAGCCACCGGCGCCCAGCACCTCCGCCCGCGGGACCTCGTCGCCCGTGGCAGCCACCCGGCGACCGTCTCCACCACCACGGATCCGCGACTCGCTCCTGAATCCAGCGGTAGCCTCTGCGCTCCTTCCGTGCCACAGTCGCCCCGGGCGGCTTCGCTGTCGCCTCGGCGGAGGTGAGCGGCGGCGCGCCGTGGGGCGGCGGTCGGTCGACCTCCGCATACGGCGGGTGGGATCCACCGTCGAGTTTAAAACGTCTTGTGCCTTGCTCTGAGACCCGCCGTCGGCGAAGCGTATTCGGCCTTCGCCTTCGACGTGGCGGCGCGTGGGCTGGGTTTCCCCACAGGCCTGCTGCTGCTTTGTGGCCTCTCGGCCCGATGTACAGCGCCGTTTTCCTTTTCTTTTCTGTAGTATTTCCAAAAATTCCACAAGGCAGAATATTAATCCAAATGCATTGATTCCAATTTCTAAATTCCTAGAATATTGCAATCTATTTGTTGGTGCAACATTCACTCAAATCCAACCACCTTTTCTTCTCTGTAAATATTTAAATGTTGTTTTTAGCATTTAAATGAGCCTTTGAAAATCCATAACTCTTATTTTGCTGCTCCAGAACCAAAACCAAAAGTTGCCCCCTTCCTAGCCTTCCTTCTAGTATTTTACAAAAATAAGTTGACATTTTTGTGAGCACTTTGACTTTTCTGTTTTTATTATTGCCTTATTTTTCCGTTGTTTTCTTGCAGCGTTAGATCCCGTGTTGTGAGGTAGGTGAGGAAGAAGGAGGAGCGAGGCTGAAGACTTTGAAGATCAAGCCAACCAAGGCAAGCAGCCCTTTGACCATGACTATGATACCTTTATATGCATGTCATTTTAGCTCTTTATTGATGATGCATTGGAATCATGGCGAGATGGTGAACCACGTGGGTTGGTTACCAAGATTACTTCCTCATTGATACTTGCATTGTGCATGGCCCTACCTTCTTATGAGGGTTGTGCCGGTGGGAGTAGATAGGATGCTAAAGTAGATGCTATGCAAAAGGGATGGGAATATGCATGGTGAAGGAGGCAAAGTGATTTCAAAAGTATTTTGAAAACCTCGTCGGGTGCCACTCATGCCCGAGGGAGATGATGAGATGGGTGACCACTTGATGACGAAGTGGTGTGCCAAGCAAAGAGGGTGTGTGGTTTTCAAAACGGATTGGTCGGAGTTGCGACCGTTATTCCAACCTTACATGCGCGACCACTCTACCCTTATATGGGAAAGGGCATTATTGAGTACCTAGACCGATACTAGCTTGGAGCCCGCATTACTAGTGACGGGGAGAGTTGGTGCTCTCTCTTGGGGCGGGTCGTGCGGTAGGGCGGCCATGACTGTTTTCACGAGGCACGGACACACCGTTGGTACCCGTGCTTGTGGTATGTGATGAATATGGGGCGAGGCTCCACAACTTTATGATGAGAAATGTTTGGCACGGGGGTTACTACCAATCGAGTGGACTCCATGTTAGTGTCGACTAGGGAAAGGTAGTGATCGGGTGCTTACGCCGGGTATTTGAGGTACCGCGGGTCGTGGTTTGACACGAAAGTTCCCCGGATCTAGTGGGTAAAGTGTGCAACCTCTGCAGAGTGTAAAACTATTCGAATAGCCGTGTCCACGGTCATGGACAGTTGGGTAACCGCTCTTGGGCTACGTCCACTTGTTTTCAAACCGGTGTGTGTGAGAGGATGGTGTTGTTCTGGATCAAGTCAAAGGACTTGACACGATTGAGATGGGTTGGTGCCCACTCTGTTTATGATAAATGGGATAGTGCCCATTCTATTTATGTTGATATCTGTGACCAGTTCTTATGGTTACTTGAATTCGTTGATGCATGCTTTATAGGATGTTGAACATGTCCTGCACTCAAAACTAGCTTTATGCAAACTTTACCTATGTCATGCATTACTGTACCTTGAACCAAATCATGGGTTGCTTGCGAGTACATTCAAAGTACTCATTGGCTTGCCACTAGTTATTTAATTGACCAGGCATGGAAGAACCGGAGTTCGAAGAAGAGTTCTTTGGAGACGATCATGCGAACTAGGGCGTTTCGGTCGAGAATGCTGTAGGGTTAAGGCAGATGGCATGGGTTCTACTTATCGATGACGTTTTCCGCTGCTATGTTTCATTTGATGTTCAGCCCTTAAGGCTCTATCGATGTAAGACTTGACCTTGTTGGTCTCTATTTGTGTAAGACGGTTGTATGGATGTAAGACTCTTGTTATTCAGCTTCTGTGTGTTCAGTGAGCATTGATCTCGGGATCCTTGTACCGTGCATTCGGTGATCACGACTTGTAAGTCGGGGTCCCCACAGCTGGTACGAGCCATCTGACTGTAGGAAGCCTTAGTTAGCATGGACGTTAGTTAGAGCAAGAATATCCCTAGATTACCCATATACCTATGTTTTATGTTAGCATCCCAAACACGGTCACATTCCTTTATTGACCCTTCCCTTCCACTTTTTGTAGATGGCCGCCGTGCAGGGACTTCACGACCCTTTGGGTTTCCGTGCTTCTTGAGGATAGCCTCGGGAAGTGCCAGTTCACTCGAGTCCCCACCTTCTCCTACCACGAGCACTTTGGGTCGACAAAGCACCAAGAAGGAGTATCACGTGGAGGTGGTAGTGAGGCGAATGGCGCCCGACGAGCTGGTTCTTTGAGGGACCCCAGATGGCGACCTTGCTTCTCGCCGTGGAGCTGCTGCCCTCAAAACCTTGACTTCGCCTCCGGGATCTCCTGCCAGAGATGGCAAGAGAGCCAGCCACTCGTTACCTGCCTTATCGTAAGGAAGGTGATGGCGAGAGCGAGGCACCAGCACCACCCTTGGGCGAGGACTTCCTCTCCGCTTCGGACCTATTTCAGCTTGTGTGCCGACAGCTGGCACACACACTGCCTCGAGTCGGCGGACTTGGAAGGAACTCCATGAGACCAAGGAGCTCCTCCGCATAGTTCAAGCGGCGGACAGGATCAAGAAGGATGGAGCACCCGGGACAGCCCGATAGCTTATCGAGGCGGGCGACCCCCACAGTCGCACCTGCCGAGGGAGCACCTGCAGCCACGCCGTATGTGGCAAAGCAAAGTACCGTAACCTCTTCAAGACGCCACCAGCAAAGCAGCTCCGTGTTCAGCTCCTTCACTCCTCCGCTTCCTCAAGCGATGAGGAGACCGAGACAGATGGAGATGAGGAGGAAGACCCAGAGGAGCCAGAATACCCGACCGAGCATTCCACCACTTAGACTCCGTTCAGGACTAGGGTAGGCTAGCTCGTAGCCTATGGTAGGATAGGTCGTGTACCCCTTTTGCGAATCGAGTCCTTGTAATGGTTCTTATGAAACCATGTTATGTTGTGTTTGCTTTCAACTTGCTTTGATGAAGTCGTACTTCCCTTGAGGAACTTATGCGACTACATTCCCCATTTGGTTTAATGCATGAGTTTGGCCCTTCTGGCCTTCGTTTTACTTAAATTGTGTCATACCACCCCCTTACTAGGCATTCCATCTCTACTGCTTTTCCTCATTGTTGTTCACAATCATGAGACCGTGACCACTCCAACAGGATGCTGTTGTAACACGTCTTGGTACCTCTACCCAACCGCAAGAAGCGGAGGTTCTGCTGAGGCGGAGCCAGCCAGGACCAAGCCCAGGACAGACTCCACCACCACCACCTCCTCCAAGCATGGATATGGCTCAGCTTCTCCAAGCCTTTGAGAGGCGCCAAGCCAACACTGCAGCCCTCGGATGATTGCTCGGTGTCAACCGCCCGGCCCGCGAGGCACTGACCATGGGCGTTCCACACTGGTGGAGTTCAAGAAGCATGCACCACCCACTTTCATCGAGGCTGCTGAACCCCGGATGCGAGCGGTGGGTCCGCACCATTGAGGATCTGCTGGCACTAGTCGGATGCGAGGACCGTGACAAAGTGGCGTATCTGCCTTGTCTCGGGGGACTGCCAGAGCTTGGTGGGATGGATTCAAGGCCATGCATGTTGAGCAAGACATCACTTGGGACACCTTCAAGGCGAATTCCGCAAGGCCCACATCCCTACGGACTCATGGCCATCAAGAAGCGTGAGTTCGAGCCACGAAGCAAGGTAGTAGCACTTGTCAAGGAGTACATGCAGAAGTTCGGTGTTCTCTCGGTATGCCCCGAAGATGTCGGCATTGATCTTTGCCAAAGGGCGCTTCATGGAAGGCCTTAACCGGACTCTGCGGTACTACGCTTGTTGTGTGTGACTGCCCAACCTTTCTGATCCGGTGAACAAAGGCGCTCATGCTTGAAGACAAGCGGCGTGCCTTGGATGACACTCGTAAGCGCAAGATGATCGGCAAGGGTAACTCCGGCAACGAAGCCTCGTCCGTGGCAGCCAGCCCGGTCAAGCCAACCTATCGGCAGCCAAGAGCTCCTGCACCTCGCACCAACTATCCACCTCAGCGGTATGCCAACCCGAGCCAGCTTACAACAACCCCAATAACAATCTTTGGCAAGGCGTCGTCCCCAATCAAGTCACTTGTTTGGATGTGGACAGCCAGGCACTACTCAAGAATTGCCCCAACAAAAGCCCGGCCCCCGCCCCAATCGCAGAAACCGGGACAAGGCCGTGGTATGCCACCGAGGAACCAAGCTCCCATAACCTGCCCAACAATGGCGGGGTCGTGTGAATCATGTCACCATGGAAGAAGCCGGAAGACCGGACGTCGTCTTTGGTGCGTTCATGTCAATTCAGCACCATAATGTTTTGTTTGATTACGGAGCCACGCATTCTTTTGTCACCCAAAGTTTTGCATTAAAGAGTGGCATGACCCTACACCCTGAATAACCCTATGGTGGTACAAACCCGGAGCGAGATGAGAGCCAAGATAGGATGTAAAGGAGTCGGGATTACCATTAGCGGGTAGACTTCCTAGCAGACCTTATCATCCTAAAATCACAAGGCTTGGATGTGATCTTGGGAATGGATTGGCTCAGCAAGCACCAAGGCTTGATTGATTAAGCCAACCGGACGGTCACTATGACCAATGACCGAGGAGTCAAAGTCAGTTGCCTCCAACCCTCCTCTGCTCAAGCCAACCAAGTCAACTATCGTGAAGTTGGGTTGGAACAAGTGCCGAGTAATAGCGAGTATCCGATGTTTTTCTGATGAGCTACCAGAATGCCTCTGATCGGGACATTGAGTTCATCATCGAGCTCATACCGGAGCAGGACCCATCTATAAGCCTTATAGAATGGGATCGGAGGAGTTAGCGAATTGAAGAAGCATTGGAAGAAGCAGTTGAGGAAGGATTTATCCGCCCTAGTGCCTCCCCTTGGGGATCGCTGATACATTTGTGGCAAGAAGGGCGGTACCATCCGCTTATGCATTGACTACCGCTCCCTCAGCGAGGTTACAATCAAGAACAAGTACCCACTTCCCAAGATTGAAGATCTGTTTGATCAACTCAATGGGGCCAAGGTGTTCTCCAAGATCGACCTCGGATCTGGGTACTACCAATGAAGATCGAGACCCCAAGATATTCGAAGGCGGCATTAAGTAACCAGATATGGCTGTATGAATGCACGGTCATGTCCTTTGGATTGACCAATGCCCGACTTACTTCATGTATCTCATGAATAAGGTCTTCATGGAATATTTGGACAAGTTTGTCGTTGTCTTCATCGATGACATCCTTGTCTTCTCGAAGTCGGAAGAAGAGCACGAGCAACACTTGAGGATGGTCCTAGACAAGCTTCGAGAGCACCAAGCTGTATGCCAAGTTCAGCAAGTGTGAATTCGGCTGCGTGAGGTTGGATTCTGGGTCATGTTCTAACGAAGAGGATTGTCGATCGACCTGCTAAGATAGAAGCCGTGGTGAATGGCAATCCCGAGCAATGTGAAGGAAGTCGAAGCTTCCTCGGACTCGCGGGATATTACCTCAAGTTCGTTGAAGGATTCTCAAGCATTGCCCGACCCATGACTCAGCTCTTGAAGAAGGACAAGAAGTTTGAATGGGCCTTGAAGTGCGAAGAGAGCTTCGAGAGCTGAAGAAGAGGCTAACCACCGCTCGATTCGCCACACGGATATACACAAGGAGTTTGTGATATATTGTGATCGTCAAGAACCGGATGGGAGGTGTTGTGATGCAAGAAGGCAGGTCGTGGCCTACCTTTCAAAGGCAACTCGACCTCACGAAGAGAACTCGCTACTCATGACCTTGAGCTAGCGGCGTGGTTCATGCCACGAAAACTTGGCGACATTACCTTTTGGGAAAGCGATGTGAGATATACACGGATCACAAAAGTCTGAAGTATATTTTCACTCAAAGGGAATTGAACATGAGGCGAGAAGAAGATGGCTGGAGTTGATAAAGGACTATGACCTCGGTGTTCAATACCACCTGGAAAGGCTAATGTGGTAGCAGATCGTTGGCGGGAAGGCTTGCTCCTTGAATGCTATCTTTGAAGCACAAGCTACCGCCTTGTATGAAGAACTTGAAAGCTTGGGTTGGAACTGGTTGCACCGAGTTCTTGGCCAACCTCGAAGTTAAGCCTACCTTGATGGATGATATCAAGAAAGCTCGGAAGGGGCATGAGAGTATTGAAGGCATCAAGAGGAAGATCAAGGCAGGCAAAGCCTCGGGATTCACGAGAGGATGAGGAAGGAATTGTGTGGTTTGGGAATCGCATCTGCGTGCCCAACAAGGTTGAGCTCAAGAACCTGATCTTGCAAGAAGCTCATGACAGCCCATATTCCATCCACCACAGGCACCAAGATGTATCAAGACACGAAGGAAAGATTTTGGTGTACGGGATGAAAAGGAGATTGCCACCTATGTTGCAAAATGTGGCGTATGCGGAGGGTCAAAGCTGAACATCGGCGACCTGCTGGATTACTTCAACCACTCAAGGTTCCCGAGTGGAAATGGGACAAAGTCGGAATGGATTTCATCCTTTGGACTACCTAAGTCAAACAAGGGACATGACTCCATCTGGGTCATAGTCGATCATTTGACCAAAGTGGCCCACTTCATTCTGTCAAGGCGACCTACAAGGGAACAGTTAGCGATCTCTACATCAACCGAGTCGTGAGCCTTCATGGTGTTCCCAAGGAGATTGTGTCGGATCGAGGAACCAGTTCACCTCAAGGTTTTGGAAGAAATTCCAGGAGGCCATGGGGACCAAGTTGTCCTTGACCTTGCTTTCCACCCACAGGCCGGAGGTCGACCAGCAGTGAATCAAGTACTCGAAGACATGCTCCGAGCACATGTCCTAGCTTATGGAGCTAAGTGGGAAGATTGCCTCCCTTCGCCGAGTTCTCTTACAACAACAGTTATCGAGGCCAGCCTTGGATGGCACCATTTGAAGTGTTATCTGGTGGAAGTGCCGTACACCTCTCAAGCTGGTCGAGAGGCCGAGAAGGACTTGTCTTTGGGCACGATATCCTTCGTGAAGCGAAGAAGAGCAAGTCCAGCTTGTCGAGAGCGTCTGAAGTCTGCCAAGTCAAAGCGAGAAGGGCTATCACGGACTCACGTCGCGAGACCTAAACTTCGAGTTGTGGACCATGTCTATCTCCGGGTCACCCCTCTCAAAGGAGCCCAGCGCTTTCATGTCAAAGGAAAGCTCGCTCCGAGTACATTGGCCCCTTCAAGATCAGCGATCGGCGAAGAAGTGGCTTATCGATTGGAACTCCACGAACTTTCGATGTGCTGCGTGTTCCGTGTCACAACTCGGAAGTGTCTCCAAGTTCGAGACAAGCCCGACCTCTATAAAGGCGTCAATCACCAAGCCATTGATCTTCAACCTGATTTGACTTATCGTGAGAGGCCCATCGCATTCGGATGAGGCTGAGCGACGTACTCAATCGCACCATCAAGTACTTCAAAGTCCAATGGAGCAATCACACGAAGCGAAGCAACTTGGGGCGTGAAGACTACCTTAGATCCGAATTTCCGTATCTCTTTCAAGCCTAGTTTAGGAATCTCGGGGCGAGATTCTTGTAAGGGGTAGAGTCTGTCACACCTGCATTTTGTAACATCTCATTTTCATCAATAAAGCATGAAAATTTGGACCAACAAAAACTTTTGCATTATTTGGCTTTTATTTGAAGTTGGTTTTCTCTATGCTTCTTTTCAAGTGCTTCTTGAAGTCAACTACTCTACCCTCTATATTCCATCTCCTTACCCCAAGCTCCTGACCAATGATCATGCCATGTGAATAGTGCTACATAGAATTTTCTTACAAAAATAATTTGGCCATAAAGTATTTTCTAAAATTAGTTTTCAAAAACCCTGAATTAAGGTTTGCCTTTGCAAGTACTTGATTAAGGGCAGTAAAAATCTTTCAAAAATATATTTGACTCCTATTAGATATAGGATGCCGGGAACCACAAAAATATAATTTTAAAAGTTCTGTGTTCTATTTTATTTAAAGGCTTTTCTTAAGGCCAGAAATGGTCTTTAATAGGAAAAAATTACCTTACTATTTCAAAATATTTGACAAAATTTAGGAAACTCATAGGACATATATTGTCCATATATAAGAGTTTCAACACATGGTCATGTTCAAAATATTGGTCAAATCCTCTAAAACCCTTTCTGGATATTTCAAGCTTTTGAAATATTTACAAAGAAATATTCTCCAAAAATTCCAGGAAAATTCTATCATGTCACATGTGACATATCTGATGATCTTGCCAAGTCTCATGACTTGGAGAACAAGATAACATCATCAAAACCCTCAAAACCATTTCTGTCCAATCTAAAGTTTGATCAACTTTACATTGCCAAGTGTGTCCAAATGTGCTCAAACTTGGTGGACATGCTTCATTGGTCTAATGATGCATCTGGACCAAATGGCACTGGTTGTAGAAGAGAAATCTTGGTCAAAGTGCCCCAAAACCCTCCTGACCAGAATCAAGTTTGAACCACTTTGCACTACCAACTTTTCTCCAAGACCCCAACTTTGGTGAGCCTGATCATGTGACCAAATAAGGCTACCACACCAAGTGGTACATCATGGAGAAATGATTTACTCCTTGGATCTACACAAACCCATTTCTGCCCATTTCTAGGGTTTGCAAAAGTTGCATTGGCAACTTTGTCCAAATAAGCTCAAAATGGGTGGAAGACCCTAAATATATGTGACATTTCACCCTTGGAGTATCTTGGCCAGTGGGAATCATTAGCTTACCCAAAACTCCATCAAACACCTTACGGCAAAATACTAAAGAGCCTATTTTGCCACTTTCACTAATCTCCTTGAGTTAATCTTTTGCCACAACCCTCCCCACTCCCCTCATCACATAGACACTTTTCTACCCGAGGAAGCAATGTGGAGGAAGGGGAATCAAGTTGTCCTCTCTGGACAACAGTTTCTCTTCTCTCTCACAGCTTCTCTCTCTCCCTTACACCCCAGGCATCCCGGGCTCTTTCCGGGCCTTGTCCCCTGCCTTTGTTGCTTCCAGACAGAAGCAGGAGGCTTGCCTTGCATGAAAAACCGCGGATGCGGCCAAAGTCGCGCTCTGGGCGCTGCCAGAGCGCCGACCGTTGGCGCGCGCCTCCCGGCCGCCTCGTGCCTTCCCATCGCGCCCGGTGATGTGCCTCGGCGTCTGCGGCACGCGCCCGTGCAGTCCCGCTGTCTCCCTCTCTCTCTCCCCTCCTGCAGTAGCGTGCCCGCGCCGCCCGGCTCGGCCAATGGCCGGCCTCACACGCAGCAGGCGCCAGAGCCCTCCTCGCTCTCTCTCCTTCTCCTGGTGCCCTACTCCATTCCCACAGCGCCGTGGACAGCTCAACCTCTCCCCAGCGGCCTCGGGGCCGATCCCATGGCGCCCGTAGGCCACGCCCACGGTGAACCGTGGCCAGCCTATTTAAGGCACTCCAGAGCCCTCCTCTTCCTCCTGTCGCTCTCCCACACCCAATCCACCTGGATCCACCCCTTCGCTCAGGCCGCCCGAGCTCGAGATCGAGCTCGAGCTCCGCCGCCTCGGGTCGCCGTCGATCTGCGGTCTGAGCCTCCTCCGCCCGTTTCTCCCTCGATTCGGCCTCCCTCGCCTCACCGATGCCTTCCCTCTCTTTCCCCTCATTTTGCAGTGAGGAGCAGCCGAAGCCACCGGCGCCCAAGCACCTCCGCCGCGGGACCTCGTCGCGCGTGGCAGGCAGCCACCTCGGCGACCATCTCCACCACCACCAGATCCGCGACTCGCTCCTGAATCCAGCGGTAGCCTCTGCGCTCCTTCCGTGCCTGTATCGCCCGGCGGCTTCGCGTCGCCTCGGCGGAGGTAGCGACGGCCGCCGTGGGGCCGGCCGGTCGACCTCACGCATACGGCGGGTGGGATCCACCGTCGAGGTTTAAAACGTCTTGTGTGCCTCTGAGACCATCCGCCGTCGGCGAAGGCGTATTCGCCTTCGCGCCTCGGCGTGGCGGCCGCGTGGGCTGGGTTTCCCCCTGGGCCTGCTGCTGCTGTGGCCTCTCTGGCCCAGTGGCACAGCGCCGTTTTTCCTTTTTTTTTTCTGTAGTATTTCCAAAAATTCCACAAGGCAGAATATTAATCCAAATGCATTGATTCCAATTTCTAAATTCCTAGAATATTGCAATCTATTTGTTGGTGCAACATTCACTCAAATCCAACCACCTTTTCTTCTCTGTAAATATTTAAATGTTGTTTTTAGCATTTAAATGAGCCTTTGAAAATCCATAACTCTTATTTTGCTGCTCCAGAACCAAAACCAAAAGTTGCCCCCTTCCTAGCCTTCCTTCTAGTATTTTACAAAAATAAGTTGACATTTTGTGAGCACTTTGACTTTTCTGTTTTTATTATTGCCTTATTTTTCCGTTGTTTTCTTGCAGCGTTAGATCCCGTGTTGTGAGGTAGCTGAGGAAGAAGGAGGAGCAGTGCCTGAAGACTTTGAAGATCAAGCCAACCAAGGCAAGCAGCCCTTTGACCATGACTATGATACCCCTTTATATGCATGTCATTTTTAGCTCTTTATTGATGATGCATTGGAATCATGACGAGATGGTGAACCACGTGGGTTGGTTACCAAGATTACTTCCTCATTGATACTTGCATTGTGCATGGCCCTACCTTCTTATGAGGGTTGTGCCGGTGGGAGTAGATAGGATGCTAAAGTAGATGCTATGCAAAAAGGGATGGGAATATGCATGGTGAAGGAGGCAAAGTGATTTCAAAAGTATTTTCGAAAACCTCGTCGGGTGCCACTCATGCCCGAGGGAGATGATGAGATGGGTGACCACTTGATGATGAAGTGGTGTGCCAAGCAAAGAGGGTGTGTGGTTTTCAAAACGGATTGGTCGGAGTTGCGACCGTTATTCCAACCTTACATGCGCGACCACTCTACCCTTATATGGGAAAGGGCATTATTGAGTACCTAGACCGATACTAGCTTGGAGCCCGCATTACTAGTGACGGGGGAGAGTTGGTGCTCTCTCTTGGGACGGGGTCGTGCCAGGTAGGGCGGCCATGACTGTTTTCACGAGGCACCGGACACACGTTGGTACCCGTGCTTGTGGTATGTGATGAATATGGGGCGAGGCTCCACAACTTTATGATGAGAAATGTTTGGCACGGGGGTTACTACCAATCGAGTGGACTCCATGTTAGTGTCGACTAGGGAAAGGTAGTGATCGGGTGCTTACGCCGGGTATTTGAGGTACCGCGGGTCGTGGTTTGACACGAAAGTTCCCGGATCTAGTGGGTAAAGTGTGCAACCTCTGCGAGTGTAAAACTATTGAATAGCCGTGTCCACGGTCATGGACAGTTAGGTAACCGCTCTTGGGCTCGTCCACTTGTTTTCAAACCGGTGTGTGTGAGAGGATGGTGTTGTTCGGATCAAGTCAAAGGACTTGACACGATTGAGATGGGTTGGTGCCCACTCTGTTTATGATAAATGGGATAGTGCCCATTCTATTTATGTTGATATCTGTGACCAGCTCTTATGGTTACTTGAATTCGTTGATGCATGCTTTATAGGATGTTGAACATGTCCTGCACTCAAAACTAGCTTTATGCAAACTTTACCTATGTCATGCATTACTGTACCTTGAACCAAATCATGGGTTCTTGCGAGTACATTCAAAGTACTCATTGGCTTGCCACTGGTTATTTAATTGACCAGGCATGGAAGAACCGGAGTTCGAAGAAGAGTTCTTTGGAGCGATCATGCGAACTAGGGCGTTTCCAGTCGAGAATGCTGTAGGGTTAAGGCGATGGCATGGGTTCTACTTATCGATGACGTTTTCCGCTGCTATGTTTCATTTGATGTTCAGCCCTTAAGGCTCTATCGATGTAAGACTTGACCTTGTTGGTCTCTATTTGTGTAAGACGGTTGTATGGATGTAAGACTCTTGTTATTCAGCTTCTGTGTGTTCAGTGAGCATTGATCTCTGGGATCACTGTACACGTGCATTCGGTGATCACGACTTGTAAGTCGGGGTCCCCACACTACAGGTCCATAGTTATTAGCTAGATGGCTTCTTCTCTCTTTTTGGATCTCAATACAATGTTTCCCCCCTCTCTTGTGGAGATCTATTCAATGTAAACTCTTTTTGCGGTGTGTTTGTCAAGATCCGATGAATTGTGGGTTTATGATCAAGTTTATCTATGAATAATATTTGAATCTTATCTGAATTCTTTTATGTATGATTGAGTTATCTTTGCAGGTCTCTTCGAATTATCAGTTTGGTTTGGCTTACTAGATTGATCTTTCTTGCCATGGGAGAAGTGCTTAGCTTTGGGTTCAATCTTGCGGTGTCCTTTCGGTGTTAGGGCAGCAAAACACGTATTGTATTGTTGCCAACGAGGATAAAAAGATGGGGTTTATATCATATTGCTTGAGTTTATCCCTCTACAACATGTCATCTTGCTTAAGGCGTTACTCTGTTCTTATGAACTTAATGCTCTAGATGTAGGCAGGAGTCGGTCGATGTGTGGAGTAATAGTAGTAGATGCAGGCAGGAGTCGGTCTACTTGTCACGGACGTGATGCCTATATACATGATCATGCCTAGATAATCTCATAATTATTCGCTTTTCTATCAATTGCTCGACAGTAATTTGTTCGCCCACCGTAATACTTATGCTATCTTGAGAGAAGCCACTAGTGAAACCTATGGCCCCCAGGTCTATCTCTTATCATATTTGGTTCCAATATGCTTTTATTTGCATCTTTACTTTTTGCATCTATATTATAAAATACCAAAAATATATTTTATCTTATCATACTATCTCTATTAGATCTTTCTTCTGTAAGTGGCCGTGAAGGGATTGACAACCCCTTTATTGCATTGGTTGCGAGTTCTTTGTTTGTCTGTGTAGGTGCGTGGGACTTCTGACGAGCCTCCTACTGGATTGATACCTTGGTTCTCAAAAACTGAGGGAAATACTTACGCTCCTTTGCTGCATCACCCTTTCCTCTTCAAGGAAAACCAACGCAAGCTCAAGACGTAGCAAAGCACATGAAGCATTCTATAAAGCCATACTCAAAAGATATAAGTGAAGTGCATGCAGCATTCTATAAATCAACCAAGGACTATCTCATACCAGCATGATGCATAAAATAAAAAGGGGAAATAAACACAAAAGACACTCCAAGAATTCGCGCATATCATGTGACGAATAAAAATATAGCTCCAAGTAAAATTACCGATGGTCGTTAGAAGAAAGAGGGGATGCCCCGCTTAGTTGCTTGGGAGTCCTTGAATATTACCTTGGGGTGCCTCAGGCATCCCCAAGCTTAGTCCCTTGCCACTTTTTATTCCTTCATCCATTGTGATCTCACCCAAAACTTGGAAACTTCAATCAACCAAAACTTAATGAAAACCCTCATGAGATCCATTAGTATAATAAAGCAAATCACTACTTTTAAGTACTGTTGAAAACCCATTCATATTTTATTTTTGCATTATAACCATTGTACTCTAACTTCACCATGGCTTATATCACCGATGCAATCCGTAGATTCATCAAAACACGCAGAACAATGCATCAAAAACAGAATCTATATAAAAAATAGTCTGTACCAATCTGAACATTTACCATACTTCTGTAACTCCAAAAATTCTGTGAAATTAGTAAAAAAATTGCATAGGCGTATTGTGTAGAAATTTCAAAAACTTTTGAGGTTCCAGTAAAAAATTTAAATTTACGCACTACAGCCAAAGTTTCTGTTTTTTGCACTTCACAAACCAAACAAGCAATCTAATCATTCTAGAGGCAAATCTTGGCACATTATTTTTATACTACAATGGATTTGTACAAGTGGATAATTATTTTCGTTGAGAAGTTTCTGTAATCAAGGTTCACAAAGTTTCCATGGGCATGAACAAAGTTCAAGGCTAGCTCCCACTTTAACAGTGCTTGCCTTTCTCACTTTTGATTTTCTTTTTGGAAAAGTTTTTAGGTTCCCCTCTATAAATTTTTTGTTTTCAAACTTTATAAGAGCACTCAAATGAATAAAATGACTCTCTAAAACTTCCGGGTTGTCTTCGTGGCAGTGATTTCTTTAAAGCCATTAAGGTAGGCATAAAGTGCTCAAGTAATCGATCCACCCGGATCCCAAGGTATTGAAGGAAATATGCCCTAGAGTCAATAATAAAGTTGTTATTTTCTATTTCTCTATTCATGATAAAGGTTTATTATTCATGCTAGAATTGTATTGATCCGAAACCTTAATACATGTGTGAATACATAAACAAACATAGTGTCCCTAGTAAGCCTCTACAAGACTAGCTCATTAATCAAAGATGGTTAACGTTTCCTAACCCTGGACATGAGGTTTCATTTGATAACGGAATCACATCATTAGGAGAATGATGTGATGGACAAGACCCATCCGTTAGCTTAGCATAATGATCGTTCAGTTTTATTGCTATTGCTTTCTTCATGTCAAATACTTATTCCTTTGACTATGAGATTATGCAATTCCTGGATACCGGAGGAATGCCTTGTGTGCTATCAAACATCACAACGTAACTGGGTGATTACAAAGATGCTCTACAGGTATCTCCAAAGGTTTCTGTTGAGTTGGCATAGATCGAGATTAGGATTTGTCACTCCAAGTATCGGAGAGGTATCTCTGAGCCCTCTCGATAATACACATCATAAGCTTGCAAGAAACGACTAAGGAGTTAGTCATGAGGTGATGTATTATGGAACGAGTAAAGAGACTTGCTGGTAACGAGATTGAACTAGGTATGAAGATACCGATGATCGAATTTCAGGCAAGTAACATACCGATTGACAAAAGGAATTACGTATGTTGTCATAATGGTTCGACCAATAAAGATCTTCATAGAATATGTAGGAGCCAACATGAGCATCCAGGTTCCGCTATTGGTTATTAACCGGAGAGGTGTCTCAGTCATGTCTACATAGTTCTCGAACTCGTAGGGTCCGCACGCTTAACGTTCGATGTTGATATAGTATTATATGAGTTATGTGATTTGGTGACTGTCGTGGATTTGTCACGGCAGATGTCCTTAGTGTGAGGACTTGGTCGGGAGGCCAACGCATCTATGTGGTAGATTGAGAGGGGTTGGGCGGAATCGAGAGACGCTAGGCAGATCATCACACAAGACAAGGATTTAGATAGCTTCGGGCCCCGGGAAACATCATCCGGAATAGCCCTACATGCTGTTTGAGGCTAGGTCTCATTATGCTCATCGAGAGTCGCCGCATCAGCCGGCTCCCCCTTTGTGTCTAGCCCTAAATATTGTTTCTTGTCCCTTGTTTGGGGAGCCCTGCCCCTCCTTATATAAGTTAGAGGGGCGGTTTACATGTGGAGTCCTAGTAGGACTAGGACTAGTCTATCTTTTCTTACAAGTTGACTACAAGTCCGGGTCTTGATTCCTTGTGAGGGAGATATTCCTCACGCCTTTCCTCTTAAGCCGGCCTACCATAACGTAAGCCGGCCTTCTGGGCCTTGAGCCTCCTGGGCCCCCGGGTCTTGTCACTCCTCTGATCCGCTTGCCAGGTCACCCATAAGTCGCCAGGATCGGGCGGGTCACTTAGTGTATCGTCCAGTCAGGGCGGGTCATTAGTGAGTCGCCAAGTCCGTACGGGTTATACTTCCGGCCGGGTTACACCGCGGGGTATATCCCCGACATTAGCCCCCAGGTTTAGCTTGGATTTATCCATGGTAAACTTATGCTGCAAAATAAACACAAGAACAAATTTGACAGGTTGTGCTCCGGGTTAAGAATTCTTGTAAACTGGCACCTGAACATCCTTAAGTCTTTATCATTTCCTTCTTCTAGAAAATCCTGATTTGCTCAAAACTGATAATTTGAAGATGTTCCTCCTTATATATGCATAATACCTGTAGCCCCCAAGTCTTAAGAGGACAACATAGTGATAGCTTAAGACTTGCTCCAACATAAGTGTTGCAACCTTTGAAGAAATCTGGTTTGTTCATCTCAATCATTAGTGATAAACTGAATATTCCACATAGGTAGCCCCCAAGTGACGGGTTGTCATGCTTGCAGCAACTTGGGACTTGTAATTGCCTTATGCTCATAAAAACTTCAACCAGTGTAGCCTCCAAGGGCCGGGTCATTATGCAATAATGAGCAGGGACTTTATAAATATGATCATGTAGATTTGAACAGCAACGTGTAGCCCCCAAGGGCCGGCTCAGTAAGATAATATTGAGCTGGGACTTGATATATATTTCAATGAAAATAACATCATATAATGTAACCCCCATCATGGGGCGTGAACCCATGTCCACAAGGTTGAGAGCTTTGTGCTTTACCAACTGAGTGCTTTACCAACTGAGCAGTGGATCCTTCAATAATAGATGAAAATTTGTGCACCTTGAATTGTTGACAGGAGTAATTGGTAGCCCCCAAGGGCCGGCTCATTATAATGTGATGAGTCGGGTCTTCAATAAGACTAATAAAAATGACTTAGCATTAACCCCCAAGTATCATGGTGCATGCTTGCAGCGACATGAGACTTGTATATTTGATATAATCTTAAGTTGAATAATGTAGCCCCCAAGTGCCGGGTCATAAGCCTGCAGCGACTTGGGACTATTCCTTCAATTGTAAAATAAATCATATCCATTGATAATATAATAGCCATTGCACTAAAGCGACTTTGAAAACCATAATCATAATACTGGTTACTGATAACTATAATAAAATCCAGCCATGTTGGCTATTAAAGATTTGAATAATATAATCCGATATGAAAACCTCAATCATTCAATATCATCATGAAAATCCAGCCAGTTTTGGCTATTAAAGATTTGAATACCTCATCGGTTGACAAGTAAATCGAGTTTAAACACTGGCGGCTCTTGGCGATGATGACTTAATGCGATTCATTATGGCGAATTTTGTAACCCGGTGGCTATAGCCCTTGAGAAAATCAATAATTGATAACCCTTTTGAGACACCAATTTCAATCTTTGATGATGGGCTTGAACTTGATCATTTATGTAAGTCATAGCTCTGTAAATCCTGCAGAGAGTTTAAAGAACATATGCCCTGGTGATTTAACATCAAAAGCCGGGGCGGTTAACCACCCAAATGTAGTCTTTATCCTGCACACAAGTAGATCACAAGATCCCTATGATCATTTGAATGATACCGCCGGTTTATGTGACCCGGACAGTGAAGTTGATAACTCAACTCTGTAAGAGCCGGCACATAAGATATTTGTGACAACTCAAATACTTGTGATTGTATAAAAATAGATAAAAAAAATTGAGGCTTCTGATTCGAATACGATCAGTAAACCGTTCCAAAGGGGTTAAGCTAAGATTCGAATACGATCATATAGCCCCCAGTGGCTTTGGCGATGCTGATCAAGAGGGTATCGACAGCTATGTTCTCTTTGGTTCGAATACGACCTATGTTTGAACAGGAAGCCCCCAAATGACCTTAAGAGTTGTTTAACGACGCTGATTCGAATACGATCCATGTCGATTCCCAAAGGGGTTAAGCTATGATTCGGATACAATCAAGAAGCCCCCAAGTGGGTTCGGCAGTTTGCCAATCAAAAGGGTATCGATAGCTATGTTCTCTTTGGTTCGAATACGACCTATGTTTGAACAGGAAGCCCCCAAGTGACCATATAAGTTTTGGCATTGCGCCGATCAAGAGGGTACTGATAGCTATGCCCGATGAGCAGGAAGCCCCCAAGTGACCATAATAAGATAAGCCGTGGGCATGATACCTATGTTTGAACCGCGCATCATGGCAGCAAGTTCTTTTTAGCACCCTTTAATCTTTCTGAGAACTTGAACTTGCGAGAGATTAATTCTTTTTGAACTGGAAGTTTAAACCGGATTTGAAAGCTTCAAAACTTTGTAAGGGACAAATTTACCTTGATCCAGATGTTGAACCGGTTTTGAGAGCTTCAAAGCTTTGCGGGAAAGAGATGTCTCTTGAGTTGTATTTTAAACCGGAATCTTCATTTTGAACCGGAAATTTTTCTGACGGCTTTTAAATATTCGCCAATAAAGCAGTAGCCTCCAGGGCCGGGTTATCTTCCCTTCAATGAACCGGAGTTCTTGAATTCATTGAAACCGGCTAATTTTGCCGAGCCATACCATTGTAGCCCCCGAGTCTCAAGATGACTCGAAGAGTTGGCTTGAGATTCTCCATATTTGATCATAGCAGAAGGGGTATATCATTGGCGTTGATAACGCGACGTGAATCCACAGAAGGTTGAGGTGACTGCGACGGGTTATAAATGATCCCGTATGAACCGTATCAGCAACTCAGCCAATGGTTCCTTCTAGCTGGCTGTTTGAAGTTAACCAAACCGTAGTGGCGGCGACTTGTGCGCCTGTCCATTGAGCCATCCAGTGTGGACGGCGGCTGATAATACATGATAATTTGCCTCTAGTTTTGTTGGAAGAAAACCGGGCTTCCCAAGCAGTGACTTGCTCATACTCAATAAACAACTCGTGCAGACAGGTGCGGCCCGGTGTGTTGATGCAGACCAGGCCGCGAGAGATGGACGATGAAGACAACCGCAACATCTGAGGCGGCACAGACAGATGAACCGACCGTGGCATTGTAAGCCGGTGCGGACGGGCAAGCTGTCCTCCTTGTTGTAAGCCGGTGTGGTCGTGAGAGACGGCTACGGCATTGTAAGCCGGTGTGGGAGTCCGTTGAGTAACAACGACCACCTATGCCAAAAGATGTTGGCGTGCCTCCATCTCCGCGGTATAATATCACTTTTTGTCATAAAGAATTGCCCTGCATAAACAATATTGCAGACGGAGGCAAAAATAAACTTGTTCTTTGACAAAAACAACATGTGCTAATAAAACAAACTTGGATGGATATCACCTGACTTATTTGGACGATAAATGACTTGTGTATGACGTCCGTAGATAATCTCCAATAATTTCAATGGCGATTTAAGCCCTCTCTGGCCGGCTTATCCATACTGGAATATTTGCATCGATGCTTCTGGTGTAACACTAGCTCCACCTTTCTTGTTTCTTTGCCGATAGGCTCCACTTGGCACCGTTGTCCAATGTGGCGCAGGACGGAACCGAACGAAGGGTGTCGGTGTCAAAACCGGCGGATCTCGGGTAGGGGGTCCCGAACTGTGCATCTAGGCGGATGGTAACAGGAGACGAGGGACACAATGTTTTTACCTGTGTTCAGCCCTCTCGATGGAGGTAATACCCTACGTCCCCGCTTGATTAATATTGATGATATGGGTAGTACAAGAGTAGATCTACCATGAGATCAATGAGGCTAAACCCTAGAAGCTAGCCTATGGTATGATTGTTGAGATGTAATGCTGTGTCCTACGGACTACAGCCCTCTGGTTTATATAGACACCGGAGGGGCTAGGGTTACACAAAGTCGGTTACAATGGTAGGAGATCTACATATCCGTATTGCCAAGCTTGCCTTCCACGCCAAGTAAAGTACCTTCCTGACACGAGCCGAGTCTTCAATCTTCTATCTTTGTAGTGCAGGAGTCCGGCGGATATTGATAGTCCGCTATCCGGACACCCCTAGTCCAGACTCCTCGGTAGCCCCCAAACCAGGCTTCAATCGATAAGTCCAGCGTGCTTGTAGTCTTGGCGTTGCAAAGGCGGGTTCTCCTTGAATTCCATGTTCTGCCGAGCGGTGTCCAGTGTACCTCGAATCTCGGCTTCTTGGCTTCTACGCCAAATTATGGCCCTCTTCCACGCGTCATGACGAATCGAAAAGCCAGGGAGTCTTTTGCATTTCACCCCCTGGTTGTGCGGGTCACCAGCCTATTAAAGGGGCAGGGATCCAGATCCAAACCGCACCGTCTTCCTCCCGCGTATACCCATCGAAGCGCCTCTGACTCTGAAATCCATTCCACCATGGATCTTCAACGCGGCTCTTCCTCACACGCTCCCAGCCCATCGCCGGGGGATTGGAGGAGGTGCTCTATTTCGCACAACGAGCTAGTAAAGCTCCAAACAGAGGGGTGGCTTCCTCCAGCCTTCATGGTTCCGGTCCGAGCCGGACTGGTTACTTATCGAGGAGGGAGCCAGGCGGAGGACACCCCAAGCCCCAACAGGGGGAGCAGGTGTGCTTTGTCCCTTATCTAATAAGGGGCTCGGGTTTCAATACACCCGTTCCTCCGCGGGCTCTGAAGTTCTATGGACTTCAGCTCCATCACCTCACGCCCGCTTCATGTTACACATCGCGGGCTCGTAGCTCTTTGCGAGCTATTCTGGGCATCGAGCCCCATTTCGCATTGTGGAAGAGGCTATTCGCCTCGTGCCCGTTCTCACCGGGGTCCATATATCAAGTGGCGGCGCGAAATATGGCGCATCGCCGGGACCGGATACCTATCCGGCACCCCCAAGAGGGCGTCCGAAGACTGGCCCTCGGAATGGTTTTATATAGTAGACGCTCCGTTGCCCGACCCAGTCCAAATTGGCCTCCCGGAGTTTGATGCTGCTCCCTTGAAGAAACGCCTCAGCTGGCGCCCACGGAGCCCCCGTTTGGAGGAAGACAGGAGCGTCCATTACTTGATGGGCCGGATAAGATTAATGGCTCATTCCGGCCTGACCATGTTTGGAGTCATGGCGGCGTGCATCAGCGGGGGTGCAGCCGCTGCAATACAGAGGCCACCCATGTGGGATTTCAGCGGGAAGATGGCGCTACCGGCCGCGCCGCAAAGGGCCGGATTCGATCGAGGATCTGGTGAAGATCCTGTCCGGCCTGTATAAGGGGGAGAAGGAGGATTTCCTTCGACCGAACCCTGTGGATGGGTTTTCTATGGTCAATCCCAGAGGATGGGTAAGCGAACACCTCGAAGGGCTCTACCCGTGCTTTCGAAGTTTAAGCTTCTTACATCACGTCTTCGGTGCAGGGTCTACGCCGGACTGTGGAGGACATGGTGAGTCCTGCTCCTCAACCCGAGGATCCGGAAGGATCCCTGGGTCCGGCCTCCGAAGAGGATCCGGACCTTGGGGTGGAGCTAATCGACGGGGTGTATCACCAACTAAGCATTGATGATGCGCTGGTCGCCATTACGGCGGACTACCCCGGGTTGAGTTCGGCATCACAGGTGACCAAGACCGAAGCCCGGACACCGTTATTTTATCCTCGCCTATTCTGACCTTCGCGAACGATGGCATTTTGCAGGAAGCGCCATTACGGCAGGAAGCCGAGCCTGCGGCGGCCGACTTACAGAGGTCAGGCCGAACCAGCAGGAGGAAAAGGAGCGCCGTGCGGGCGGAAACGTCACCGCAGAGGTATAGCTCGCTTTTGACCTTTCTGAGCAATGTTCCGAGGAAACTTCTAAGTGCTCATGATCTTCATAGGAGAAAAAGCGCTCGGCGGACTGCGAGCACAGGAATTGCCCCCCCAATCAACTCCCGCCAGGCTCCAACGCCCGGACTGGAGGGGGGCAAGCGCAAGACGCGAACGGATCCTACTCCAGCGGAGGATACCGACAGATCGTCCGCCACAACGTCGGAGGTGGAGAGCGCTATGAATCATAGACGCCGCGGATAGTTCTTCAAGAGGCGTGCTTTTCCCGAGGCATTGGATGCCTTTAAAGCGGAGGATCGCGATCTCCGGCTGCCCAAAAGGTTTTACGAGCCACGGGCGGATGTTAAAGACATACGGGTAAGGGAATTTTAATGGTTGTATACACCAGTAGCCCCCGAGACTTAAATTAGTTATGTTAACTGATTTAAGGATCATGTAAACTTTCAGGCTCTTAACGAAAAGAACGCCCAGCTATCCCGGGAGCTGCAAGATTGGAAGGCCCAACTTGAGGCCGCACTTGCTGCCGCAGGAGGAGATGGAAAGACCCCTCCTGGTAACACATTTGTATAAAAGAATATAAGCGCTGTGCGGCGTGCGCGCGGGTCTAATAACGACAATGTAGGTGCTGCCGAACAAGATCCGGACAGGCAATCGCTACTACGCCAGCTAAAAGCCGGCGAAAATGTGCTGAACAGAGTTCAGCAGGAAAGGAACAAGCTTCAAGATGCCAATGCCAAGCTCGGAGAAGAGTTGAAAGGTGCATAGGCCGAGCTGTCCGGCTCCGTTAAGGAGAATCAACGGCTTCGTCGCAGCATCTATAGTAAGTGCTTGAGCGAACTCTCTTAGGAAGAAGAGTTCGGCGAAGAAGCAATTTGACGTGATATGTCTTGTAGGTATACTCACGGGCCATCCTGCGGAGGAGATGCCTGCATCAATGGGTGATCAACTTCCCGAACTATTGCGGCCAGCGAACGAGTTCGGCAGCAATGAGTGGCGTCGTCAGGGCTTTATGGCCATCCCTCGTCCCGCCCGAGGGTCTCGGGGAGCTTGCAGAGAAGCTACAGGGAGTGCGGCGCTTCCATTTGTGGAAGGTTTCGGCCTGCCGTCAAGGTGCCAGGGAGGCATGGGCCATGGTGAAGGCGCGGTACAAGAAGGCGGATCCCAACCATATGGCGAAGTTGGACGGTGGGGCCCGACGGGAAGGAGATCCTGTGAGTTTAGTGTACAGCCAGTAGAACTGGCTGCTAAATTTTCCCAACGGATCAGTAAACTAGACAGCACTGTTAGGCGGGATTGAGGAGGAATACAATCAATAAACTTGACAATGTATGTTATCCTTTAAAAATGACATGTGCAATGCCTTCTAGCTGGATTGTAGATCGTTTGCCGTTGCCGACCTTTTAAGCCGACCTCGGGACCCTAGAGTCCGGAGTGTGTCCGAATACCTTTTGGTTAATAAATAACCGTGGTATGCATGGAGACTAGGCGTAGGGGTCATTAGTGCTTTATCGTGCAAGTGCCCAACTAGTTATGTTATATTACATGGTTAGTAAGAAACATCTTCCAGGAGAATAGTTCCGTTAAGGGTTCCTTTATTTGGGTGGCATGCCCTAAAGTGCATGTCCGGACTGCCAATGGAGCGATAAAACATCCGGGGCAGATGGAAAAAATAGGTAAAGAGTCATCTTTTAAATCACCGACCAATATTCCCTTAAGAACGCTAGCTTTCGGCTTCACCCGTCTGAGGTACACATCCGGCTGACCCGCGATAATAATCGCAGAGGTGCTCCTTTACCACCTAGCCGAACAATCGGGAGCGTAGGGGTAAGCACAGAGCCGAGCAACCCAGCTTGGCCAAAACTTAAGTCATATCGATGCATATAATGGCGAGTAAAAGGTACATGTGGAAGCATGACACATGTGTTGGGTATAAAACCCGTATAGTTGAGCTTCTGTAAAAGAAGCCCCCAGGAATAACGAGTGTGGGTGGCACGTCATATGTATGCAAAAAATGCGAAAATAGGCCCCGAAGGGATTTGTTAAAAGGATAAAAAGAGAGATAAAAGACAGCCGAAGTATGAAAGATTGGACGGGGGAAGGGGACGAACTCTTAGTCCGGCGCTAGGCATAGAATCGTCGGAGGCGGGCTGCGTTCCATGGGTTCGGCTCGAGTTGGTTGTCCGACGCATTTAAGACGCAGTCGCGCCCGCGGTCAAGATGCCAGTCAATGATGAAGGGCCTTCCCATCCGGTTTGAGCTTGTCCTTTTTCTTGTCCGCAGCGTAGAACTAGTTCACCAACGTTATAGGTCTTGGCCCGTATTTCTACCTTTGGTATCTTGAGCCTGCTGCTTTGGTAAAATGCGGAGCGAGCCTTGCGACGTCACATTCTTCCTCCAATGTGTCCAAGCTGTCCTGCCGATCAAGCTCGGCTTCTCTTTCCTCGTACATGCGCACTTTCGAGGTGAGTCATGAATAATGTCGCAGGCAGATCGCCTCTGCGCCGTATACCATACAAAATGGTGTAAATCCGTGAGTACGGTTAGGCGTTGTCCGCAGCCCCCAGAGTACGGAGTCGAGCTCCTCGACCCATTGGGTGTCTGATTTAGTGAGTGACCTCACTAGTCTGGGTTTAATGCCGCTCATTATTAGACCATTTGCTCTTTCCACTTGACCGTTGGTTTGAGGGTGATAGACTGACGCATAGTCGAGCTTAATGCCCATATTTTTGCACCATGCCTTGACCTCATCGGCTGTGAAGTTGGTGCCGTTATCGGTGATGATGCTATGGGGGACTCCGTAACGGTGTACCACTTCTGATATGAAGTCTATCACTGGTCCGGACTCTGCCGTTTTGACCGGTTTGGCCTCTATCCATTTGGTGAATTTATCCACCATGACCAAGAGGTATTTTTTCTTGTGGGTTCCCCCTTTAAGGGGTCCCACCATGTCAAGCCCCTGCACATGAACGGCGGTAATGGGTATGGTTTTGAGGGCGTGGGTGGCATATGGCTCGATTAGCGAAGAGCGGCAACCGACGATCGCTGGACCAAGTCTGTGCATCTGCCTCGAGCTGTTGGCCAATAAAATCGATGCACGGAACGCCTTTCCTACCAGGGCCCGGGCTGCCGCATGGTGTCCACCTAGTCCGGCATGAATTTCAGCCAAGAGGTTTCGCCCTTCTTCTTCGGAGATACACCTTTGAAGGACTCGGTAGTACTTTTCTTATAAAGTTCTCCCTCATGAACCTTGTAGGCCTTCGATCGCGGACTATGCAAATGGGCCTCATTTTGGTCTTGGGAGCTCCTGCCTAAGTAAGTAGGCGGAAAGGTTCATCCCACGCGGCGATTACTGCCATTATGTCGTAGGCGGATTGTGTTACGTTGTCCGCCGAGTCACCAATTGGTGCGGCTTTCTCCGGTTTGTCGCTACCGCTCCTCTTCCCATAGTACGGATGGCTTGAAGAGCCGCTCCAGAAGATATTTGGAGGGACAACATCACGTTTAGCGCCCGATCGTGCGAATGTCGGCTGCTTGGTTGTTATCTCGGGCTATGTGATGGAATTCGAGTCCTTCAAACCGAAGTGACATTTTCGTGACAGCATTACGATATGCTGCCATTTTCGGATCCTTGGCGTCAAAGTCTCCATTTATTTGGGATATTGCGAGGTTTGAATCGCGCACCTCTAGGCGTTGAATGCCCATGGAGATCGCCATCCGGAGACCATGTAACAAGGCCTCGTATTCGGCTGCGTTGTTGGAGTCCGTGTACATTATTTGAAGTACATCTTGGGTCAGATCTCCGGTGGGGACGCGTCGATCTGACGCCAGCCCCGATCCGCCAACATTTTGGAGCCGTCGAAGTGCATAGTCAATTGGAATATCGCCGTACTCTTTAGGTAGTTCGCCGGTCCATTCGCGCACGGTCAGCCAAGACTTGCGACTTTATGGCTCGCCGAGGTTTGTAAGTTATGTCGAATGGCAAGAGCTCAATAGCCCATTTCGCAATCCTGCCCGCTAAGTCGCGTTATTTATAATGTCATTGAGTGGTACTTGAGAGGCCATCGTTATCGAACACTCTTGAAAGTAGTGCCGAGCTTCCGGACGCCATGAACACCGCATATGCTATCTTTTGATAGTGCGGTAACGGATTTGCAGGGGTTAACACGGTGGATCGTAATACACTGGTTTTGAAGAGGGAATTTATGCCCTTACATTGCTCGCTCGACGACGAGGACAGCGCTCACAACTTGATGTGTTGCAGCGATGTATAACAACATCGGTTCGCCTTGAGTGGCGCAGCTAGGACGGATTTGTTGCCAATATGGCCTTTATTTCTTCGAGTCCGCGGTGGCGCATCCGTCCACTGAAGTGTTCGGTGCGCCTTAGGAGGCGATAAGAGGCAACGCCTTCTCTCCTAAACGGGAGATAAACGGCTTAAGGCTGCCACGCATCCCGTTAATTTTGTATTTGCTTGAGGTCCTTTGGGATATCCAAGCGTGATGAGCTCGGATCTTGGCGGATTTGCTTGATTCCTCTACCGGATACAATGAAGCCCAGCAGCTTTCCGGCGGTACGCCAAAAACACATTTCTCGGATTCAGCTTAATGTCATATGCTCGAGGTTGTCGAATGTGAGCCTCAAATCGTCTACTAAAGTTTTGGCGTGTTTTGTTTTGACGACTCGCCGCTCACGTATGCCTCGATTGTTTTGCCTATCTGGGTAGCCAGACATGTTTGAATCATGCGCTGATATGTTGCGCCGGCATTTTTGAGTCCGAAGGGCATCGTGTTGAAGCAGAATGGTCCGTATGGAGTGATGAATGCCGTTGCGGCTTGGTCTGCTTCCACCATCTTGATTTGATGATAGCCAGAGTATGCATCCAGGAAACACAACGAATCGTGTCCTGCCGTGTCATCGATAATTTGATCGATGCGGGGGAGGGGGAAAGGATCCTTTGGGCAAGCCTTATTGAGGTCTTTGAAGTCAACGCAGAGGCGCCAGGATTTGTCCTTCTTTGGTACCATCACCAAATTTGCTAGCCAGTCCGGATGTTTGATATCTCTGATGAATCCGGCTTCCAATAACTTGGCTAGCTCTTCTCCCATTGCTTGTCTTTTGGGCTCGGAAAATCGTCGAAGAGCCTGTTTGATTGGTTTAAATCCTTTTAGGATGTTTAGGCTGTGTTCTGCCAACCTGCGAGGGATTCCGGGCATGTCCGAAGGGTGCCAGGCGAAGATGTCCCAATTTTCCCGAAGGAATTCGCGCAGTGCGGCGTCGACTTCGGGGTTCAACTGTGCCCCGATGGAGGCCGTCTTTGTTGGGTCCGTTGGGTGGACCTGAAATTTAACTATCTCATCTGCTGGTTTGAAGGAGGTGGACTTGGATCTTTTATCGAGTATCACGTCGTCCCTGTTTACCGTAGAGCGTAGCGCGGTAAGTTCCTCTGCCGCTAAGGCTTCGGATAGTGCCTCGAGGGTTAGTGCGGCTGTATTATTTTCGGCCCGGAGTGTTGTGTCCGGATCACTGACGAGAGTGATTATTCCGCTGGGCCCAGGCATTTTGAGCTTCATGTACCCGTAATGAGGTATTGCTTGAAAAATTGTGAATGCCTCTCGTCCTAATATGGCGTGATAGCCGCTCTTGAGCAGGGCTACAGAACGTGACTTCTTCGGATCTATAATTGTCCGGAGGCGAACACCACATCGAGTGTGATTTTTCCGTGCAGCGCGCTTCCGACTAGGGATTATTCCTCTGAAGGTTGTCTTTGCTTCGCTCAATACGGCTCCAATCGATTTCCATTTTCCGCAGGTTTCCTCGTAAATGAGGTTTAGTCCGCCCGCCGTCCATGAGGACCTTTGTCGATCAAGCCGTCCACTATGGGACTAAGTACCAGGTCTTGGTGGGGCTCTGTAGTTCGAGATGTGGGCTCGTCGCTAAGCGCTGAAGGTGATAGCTATGTCGCTCCATGGATTTGCTGTTGCTACTTGGTAGACTTGGCGAAGTTCGCGGATTGTTCGTTTTCGCATATTATTTGATGCGAAAGTCTCAAGACTATTGACACCGTGCTGGTATTGTTGGAGTGGTTTCCGGGCGAAGCTCTTCGCCACTTTTGGCCACCGCCGTAATATCCAACATGCTCGAAGACTATCGTTGGGATAGCTCCCCGTGTTGAAGTTCTGAGGTCCATTGAGCCATCCCTCCAATCACGGTTCCGTTTCCCTTGCTGGGTTTTGCTTTTGATCTTTGCATCCGGGCCTGATTGTGGCGCCTTTACCACGGATGGGTTTGGGGCGGATTATCCCAAAATTTATTTTCAGTTTTCCGAAACTTTCATCGCCAAGATTTTCGACTATGGACGCCAGATCGGTAAAACGCGTAATCTTGCAACGATCGATGGCGTTCAGATTCCCTTGTCCGTGCGATTATTGCGAATATTGAGATTGCGTTCTCCTCTCGGCAGTCCTTTATCCTGTCCATAACCAGGAGGGATCTGGCCCAGTAATGATGTACTGTTTCCGAGGGCTCTTGCCGAACTAGAGATAAGTCGCATATGTCTGGGCGGGCGGGTGGGATAAAATCCGGATCCCTGCCCATCTTTGGGCTCAATGGCCGAGGGACTTCCGATTTCGGAAGCTTGATTTGCTGGAAACAGCCCAGCGGGTCCGGAACGACGCTTGACTTTAAGTTCAATGCTCGATTAGAGTCCGTCCCTCCGCGGAAATCCGGCGTGGAGGGTTCGGGAATCCGGACACGGATTGTTTTCAACAATGGCAACGAGTTGCCGAGTTGTTCTTCTACCACTTCGATGTGGTGGGTAACCTGGGGAGAGTTAATCTCTCTCAGATCGGTTTTAAGCCCGATCTGATTGTAGTCTATTCATGACTCGAGTAGGCGATGCGATCCAAGAGCTCGTTAATAGACGAGCTCGATTGGATCTAACTGCTCGGCGCTTTAGGGCTGACTCGAAAATTGCTTTCGACGACTTGAGAAGTCATTGCCGGGCGACGGCCGACAGCGGGTCATAAGGAAACCGCCGAGCGGATTGTCGACCGGTGGCCGTGGCCCTCCGTGAGAACATTGTCTTTGAAGACGGGTGAAGGCATCCGCTCTATCGGTGACGACACAGAGGAACTCTCAATGAAAGCACCAATGTCGGTGTCAAAACCGGCGGATCTCGGTAGGGGTCCCGAACTGTGCGTCTAGGCGGATGGTAACAGGAGACGAGGGACACAATGTTTTTACCTGTGTTCAGCCCTCTCGATGGAGGTAATACCCTACGTCCTGCTTGATTAATATTGATGATATGGGTAGTACAAGAGTAGATCTACCACGAGATCAATGAGGCTAAACCCTAGAAGCTAGCCTATGGTATGATTGTTGAGATGTAATGTTGTGTCCTACGGACTACAGCCCTCCGGTTTATATAGACACCGGAGGGGCTAGGGTTACACAGAGTCGGTTACAATGGTAGGAGATCTACATATCCGTATTGCCAAGCTTGCCTTCCACGCCAAGTAAAGTACCTTCCGGACACGAGCCGGAGTCTTCAATCTTCTATCTTCGTAGTCTGGGAGTCCGGCGGATATTGATAGTCCGGCTATCCGGACACCCCCTAGTCCAGGACTCCCTCAAAGGGCCTCACCTCGAGCCACCGAACCTCACGCGGTGACACACCCTCTGCCCCCACGTCTCATTATCTTGTCACACCCACACATACCAACACAAACACCACACACACAGAAAATTCTCCTGGTGCCTCTATTCCCTCCCCCCTTGCACATACACACTCAAGGGAATGGAATATCTTGCCGTGACATCATATTCGTCTCTCTCTCTCTAGACCACTCTCATTTCTCGTGCTATCTCTCCCACGCCCCCCCATCGGCCCCTCTATCCATGCCTCTCTCGAATACGTAATACACACACATACCTCTCTAGGCCCCGCCAAATGCATCAACCACACATTCACACATGTTACATCACGTACCCCATTGATCTAAAAAGCCCTCTCTTCACGTTTATTTCGCATACAACATTCCTTTTGTATAAAGTGTGGCCAAAAAATTATTTTAGAGTTTCTACATATATACAACATTACAAAGTTATATGGAGGAGTACGAACGCTAACTTGCATTGCATGGTGCCCACAATGATATTTATTCCGCACTGTGAATTTGTATATTTTTATGCTAAATACAAAGCTAGTCATAATAAAGAGAAACGAAGAGCATCTCTCTCTCCATTTCATACCCCCCCTGTACGCCCCTTTCACGTATGCACACAAAACTATCTCCATGTCCTCTAAAAGTAAGCCCCCAGAAAATTCACGCGTGTTTCATCTTTCTCTCGCGAAATATGCAATGACGATCATTGTATTTGAAGTGAAAGCACGATACATACATTGGACTTCAAAATCCACTCATTACAGTCACTGTTTACGTTTAGTGGTTATTATACAGTCACGGGCTCACCGTACAACTTTGTATTTGCTCATGACATGACTAGTTGACCAGTTAAATGCTCCACGTGGCACCTCTAGTGTTGCATCACATTATCTCACTAACATCGTGCCCACCTATCGACTTGTATCTACTCTACATACACACTATTATAAAATACATAAAATACACTCTGATAAAAAACAGAGTTGGTGATGATGGTGTGCCTGCCATCCTGCAATATAGGCCGTCCGATTTATATCTGACGGATAGGAAAGGAACTATGGCAATTTTGCAAAAAGGTACCCACACACATCTCCACATTTGCAAATAAGGCCTTCCCTCGTTCATTCTTTTCTCTCACAAGATAAACAAGTCATACAAATGCATCTTGATGTTACGTGCAACGCACGGGCATCTTGCTAGTAAGAATGAAAACAAATGACAAAAAGTATTTTGACGGTGTTTCGAAGTCATGACCGCGGGCACAGCGGACAAGGTGGCCTTGTATTGGTATGCTGAGCCGTCTATTTTAACACACAGGAGCTGGTCTGGTGATTATACACACATGCACGCATGCACACAAACTCCATCCACGCAATACTCACACAAACACATGCACCCATGCATGCACGCAACACTCACACGTACACACGCAGCCATGCACGCACGCAACACTCACACGCACACACGCACGCATGCATGCATGCACCAGTACACCACACGACCAACACACACTCTCACGCTCAAGTGCTCAACCTACACGTGCATGCACACACATCAGGCCCTGACAGACACATAGACAACCAGGTGATTCCCGTGCACGGGTTGGAGCCTTGTCGCGCCTGCATAAATTTGTGTTTATCTGACCTTTTCCCTATGCGAACTGACAGGTGGGACCCACAAGGAATGTGGTCAATTTAACTAGTCAACATGGCGCCACGCAGACTATTGAGCCGGTCAACAGAGTGCAATCCGGTGCTGAACTGTGAGCAAGTGACCGGATAATCACCGCAAAACGTATATACTGACCGTAATCAACTTATTCTAAAGTTCGGTGACCGTATTACGCTTTTCTCTCTGTAGGCCCTTGTCGGTGTACTAGAGTAGGGGTACCCTAGTATCCCGAACTTGTGCACGGGCAGTTGCAGCACCACGCGGCAAGGCTTGCCGGGTGGCCGCCAAGGTCCTCCGTGGTTCCCTTGGAGCCATTCAAGAACAAAGTGTTTAAGCCAAGGAGACAAGGCCCCGGCAAGAGGAGCTTGCCGGGAAGGCCAATCAAGGCATCTCAAGGAACTTGCCGCGACGCGCCTCGCGTCCCGGCAAGGCCCGGCAAGCGACAAGCTTCCGGACGCGACAAGACAATGACCGCGGCAAGGCGCTTGCCGCGGTAAGCTACCACTCTGTACCCGCGCTCCAGCACATCCACCAACGTGTCGCCCTCAGGCCTTTCCAGGTGGCAAGAGGCTGTGCAGCCAGCGGTGCGAGGTGGCAAGCGACGCTGACAAGATTACCATCGTGGCAAGCATTGGCGCCCCTGACGGTCCCTTTTCTGCACTGTTTGGGTGACACAGACGGGCATTTAATTCCTTTGTCCCCTGCCGTCAGGGTTAGGTAGGATACACTGAACAAGTAGTTGTACCAACCGCAATTCCTTTCCAGTTTTACCCTTGTCTACGTTGCCACCTGTCGGTGACCCCTTGAGCATATAAAAGGAGGCCCATGCACAACGTAGGGGGGGTTCGAGGCCAGAAAACACTCACGCTCGGTCTCGTTAAGCAGCTAGAGTGTATTGTAGCATTCAGCGCTCCCGAGCAAGAACACAATACAAATCAGACATGCAGCAGTAGGAGTATTATCTCTCCGGAGAGCTCCGAAGCTGGGTAAATCGCTCGTGTGCTCCACCTCGATCTGCTCTTCGCGCGATCTCCGCCCCCGCCGAACTGAAAGGGGCCCGGTCCGCCGGCCCCATAGGTGTTCGTTCCCACGACATCTTTGGCGCGCCAGGTAGGGGGCGTCGAGGTTGTGTGAACCTGATCCGGTGTTCACGCGAGCTAGATCTTCATCATCTTCATCGACATGCCACCGAAGAAGAAGGCTTCGGAGGTGGCTGCTCCGTCCACGTCGATCCCACCACCGCCGGAGCAAACGGGTGGTGGGGTAGACGCCGGCGGAACGGGCGTCGATGAGGGAGCTCACGGTGCTGCCAGTCCAAGGACAAGGCTGCATGCACCTCGGCGTCCGTGCATGCACCGCGCCCATCTCAGAGGTGCGGGACCAACAGCGTCATGGTACTCGCGGTACCATACGTTCGTTGGACCGAGATCGAGCTGGTGGATCTCGGGATGCTCAAGACCAGCATGCGCGCCAACATGCTGGCACGAGCAAGACATGGTCGCTTGGACGGGATGCTGCTCCTTCTAACATAGTTAGAAGTCCGAGCATATCCCGCTCCTCGCACCGTTCGCCACTGCCACCCTTCCACTCCAGCAGAAGCTCTGGCACGAGCTCAACTGCTCCTGGATTACCCTCGGACGATGGACAAGATCGACGAATGGAGGGCCACCATTCAGAGTCTCATCGGCTTTGCCAACGGCGACACTCCACGGCAACCGACTACAGCGCAGCCGCGGCAAGATTGCCAGGCGCGAGCCCATGGCGACAAAACCGGTGTGGGTGCAACCACCGTGCACTCTCCGCCCCGAAGGCCAAGATCGCCGGCTCGCCGGATCCACCTCGACGACGACTCCATCGCGTCATTAGATCCACGAGCTCGTCGCAATCAGCGCCAAGTTCTTCACGAACAACGGCAAGAAGACGCTCGTACTCGCATCGAGCGTCGAAGAGAAGCGCGGCATCAATCAGACCAATGCGCTGGGCCCACTGTCGACATGCATGCGCCAGGGGAACCAGGCGACTTGCCGTACGCGGTAGGTTGCCCTGCGTTCACTCGTGAGCTGCGGCAAGTCTAGTGGCCCAGCACAAAGAATTTCAAGCCAGATGTACCAGAGAAGTACGACGGCAAGTCGCATCCGTCGGAGTTCCTCAGCATCTACACCATCGCGGTGCAAGCTGCTGGGGGACGGGACGACAAGATCCTTACCAACTACTTCCCGCTGGTGCTCAAGCCCAATGTCAGGTCCTGGCTCATGCACTTGCCGGATAACTCCATATCCTCCTGGGCAGATCTATGCCATCAGTTTGTCGGCGCTTTACAGCGCCACAAACCTCATAGCCAAGAGAGCGACCTTCATCTCGCCGCCCGGAAGGAAGGAGAGTCCTCAAGCGCAGTTCATTCAGAGATTCACCGTGTACAACACAACATCCCAGATGTCCACCCCGCGCGGTCATCGCTGCGTTCCATCGAAACGCGCGTAATCGCAGGATGCAGGAGGAGATGGCGATGTGCAAGATCGAGACGCGTCGATGAGCTATATGCCCCGCCGACAAGTGTGCACGTGCTGAGGAGGGGAGGAAACTTCCCGGAGAGAATACAGGAGCAGGAGGATCTGATAGCAAGGATGCTGCCCCGGCAAAGAAAAACCGGCGGCGGAACAACAGGAAGAAGAAAGGCAAAGATGTGCTAGTCGTTGAGCAGTCCGGCAACGAAGGTGGCGCCAAAAACACTGTGGCGGCCACCGACAAGCAGGACGGCACCGACAAGCAGTACTGCAAGATCCACCGCACCAAGGGCCATGACCTCCAGAGCTGCAAGAAGGTCGAGCAGCTTGTTGAGTAGCAAAAGGCCAAATACGAGCGACGCGACAAGGAGAAGGCCCAAGAAGGTACTGGAGGATCCGACAAGAAACGTCCCGGCCGAGGAGGACGCCGCGGCAAGGTGTCAGGACCCCGACTCAATGTCACATCGATCTAGCATGTAACACCTCATATCACTTTGCGGCCTCACGCACGGTATTCCCATGGGTGTCGCCTTACCTTTGCCGGGACCGCTTAGCCTTTTGGCACACGATATGATAGTGTCGCTAGCATCCATATGATAAGGAGCCCGGCTGACATGGCTAGTCGTAAACCCAAAGTGGCACAAACTTACAGGACAGGCATCCATGACCCAAAGATCGAACGTGTCGGTCATCACGAGTGAATCCGTGTTGTAGCACTGGCTAGCGGGACTCGTGAACCGGCTGTAGCGGCTAACAGACTCCGTATTCATCGCGTGACATTTCCCCGAAGGGACAGACATAGGAACGAAGAAGGACACATGCCGGCCAACCTAAGTGATTCCGGAGCAGTAGCAAGCTACCATGGCTCAGTGGAAGCACTAGGAGACATTTCCCGGTAAAAGAGGCTACTAAAGATAAACAACTAGATAGTCAGATCCCACACATACCAAGCATTTCAATAACATACACACAATATGCTCGATATGTGCAAATACAACATGGCATCACAACATGACTCTACGATTCAAGTATTTATTCAATAGGCTCCGAGGAGCGAGATATTACAAACATAGGTCTCATGACCCAACATTTAGAGCATACAAATCAAAGCACAAGCGGAAGCTAACATGTCTGAGTACAGACATCTACAAATGAACAGGGCTGAGGAGCCTGACTAACTACCAGATCCTGCCGAGGGCACAAGATCGTAGCTGAGGTATCAAGCTAAACGTCGAAGCCCACGTGGAACTACTAGCAAGACTGAAGTCTCTCTGCAAAAACATAAAATAGGCAAACGTGAGTACAAATGTACCCAAAGAAGACTTACATCGAACTAACTACATATGCATCATTATCAACAAAGGGATGGTGGAGTTTAACAGCAGCAAGCCAGCTTTGACTCGGTGGCTATCCTAGACTACGACTGCAAGTAACTCTTTGAGGTGGCGCACACGAGTCCACATATTCACCATATCAATACACCACTATGGATCCGCTCCCGTCTCCCTACGAGAACGCCATCCATAGCACTCACACTTATCTTGCGCATTTTAGAGTATCCACTTTCACTTGTCTATGAACTGATATAGGCAACCCAGAAGTCCTTTACCGCGGACACGGCTATTGGAATAGATGATGTTAACCCTGCAGGGGTGTACTTCTTCATACATGTTTCCACCACTTAGCGTCTGCACACGACATGTGCTCGGCAGACTTCAAGAGGAAGCCGACGTGGGTGTAGACCACGACCTACCTAAACACTCAAGTCTCTAGTCCAGGTTTATCGCCTATTCGGGTTCCATCCATGAGGAGATCCGGCCGAAGTTTCGCTCACAGCCCCAAACGATGTGAACAGGGTTCCGTGACACCAAACGGGCGCCCGGTTTACCCGGCCACATGCCTACCGCATCATAGCCCACCCCTACGGTTCACTGATCACAAGACGGCCTCCAAAGATACTACAAACACGTAAACTACTTGCAACTCCCCGGACAGAGGACAAGGGTGAATAAGAAGTCGAGCGGGGCCATATTTCAGGGCCCAATGCATGGTAGTAGCTGAATCATGGATCACAAACACAGAACTCAGTTCCTAAGGACGGCTGCAATGAGACAACCCACCATGTACTCCTACATGGCCTCTCACCGCTACCTTTACCAAATCGTGTTCACACATTTAGCTCACACACAGTAGGACGTGTTCACACACCTTTGATTCACCCCCAATGAATCAGACCTGACTCAACTTTAAGCAGTAGCAGGCATGACAAACAAGCATTAATGAGTAGGCACAACAGGGCTCAAACAACTCCTACTCATGCTAGTGGGTTTCATCTATTTACTGTGGAATGACAGGTCATGCAAAGGATAAAGGGGTTCAGCAACCGCAGCAAGTAATAGATGAATCGTTGTTGTCCTAATGCAGTAAAAGAGAGCAGGGCGAGAGAGTAGGATTGTATCGGAATGAACAAGGGGGTTTTGCTTGCCTGGCACTTCTGAAGATAATATATTTCTTCATTGGTGTCATAGATCTCGTCGTCGGAACATCGTCTACTGAGAGGGGATAGTTACCGGCAAACACTAAAGGACACAATCAATGCAATGCGACAATATGATGCATGCTATGACATGGCAATATGATGTGTGATAGGTCTAGTGCAACTTGGGACATAAAGGTTTGAGTCCATTTGAACCAAGGATTCAAATGATCACCCAAAATAATAAGTGATATAAGTGCATTAGCTTGTTTCACCTAAACAGCAAGGTTAAAGTGTTCTGACATGCATGAAACTAGTACAGATGGAAAGATTGGATTTTTCTGATCATTTTTCATATATAATTTGTTTCATTTGGAGTTACAGATTAATTTCTATGATTTTTAGAAGTTTATACTAATTTCTGGAATTTCCTGTAGAAGAAATAATCCCAGTAATTAAATTACTGCGTCAGCATTACGTCAGAATGACGTCAGAGGTCAACGGGGAGGTCCAGGTCAAACTAACCAGTGGGTCCCGCAAGTCAGCAGTTAACACTACTAGGAAAAGGGCTATAGATGGAATTGACACAAATGGCGCACCAGACATGTGGTGCGCCATTAGTATATACTAATGGCGCACCACATTCTGATGCGCCATTAGTGTTGAAATTACTAATGGCGCACCCTGCCCACGGTGCGCCATTAGTACCAAATTTTTTTTGAACTAGTGCGCCTGTCCAAACATACTAATGGCGCACCAGCCAGAGGGTGCGCCACTAAAGTTATTTTTTTATTATTGTTTTTATTCCTTTTTTTGCAAAAGTACTAATGGCGCACTCACACGCGGTGCGCCATTACTAGTTCAAACTAGTAATGGCGCACCGTGGCAGAGTGCGCCATTAGTATGTTTTTTTTTGCAAAACTACTAATGGCGCACCACCAGGGGGTGCGCCATTAGTAACCTGGATTACTAATGGCGCATTTGTTGCTGGTGCGCCATTAGTAAGTGGGCAACAACAAGATATTTTGGACAGCCTCTCCTCCCACACTCACTTTCTCCCCACTTCATTCTCTCCACCGCCTCCTCCTTGTCTCAGGTGCCTCCTCTTTTTCACCTCATTTCCACCATAGATTCATTCAAATTAAGTGGTTAAGTTACCTTGTTTTGCTAGGTAAGTAAGGGGGGAAGCTATATTTATGTTGTTCTCCCTACAACAATGTGCACATGCACTTTTTATGGCCTAGCTAGATCTATGTATGTTCGTGGTGTTGCATATGTTTGTGGTGTTGCATATGTGTTTGTGTTTGGAGGTGTACCGGTATTTGAAATGCGATAGTTGCCAATATTTTGCCGGAATGTTGATTCATTTCCGTTTTGGCAAGAATTTTGGCATTAAGCATTCTTTTTGGTCTTATTTTTAGGGAAAGTCATGCCAAATTTTTTCTTGGTTCTAAAATATCATTTTGCTCTACCCCGCAGGCGACCATGGTCCGCACGATGACCGAAGGCATCGTGAATAGGTTTTTGAGGTCCGCGAAGGTCGAGATGCTTCAAAAGAACGAGACGGAGATAAGATGTCCGTGTCGAAGATGCAAGCTGAATAGCCTTATTACGGACCCGGATTCCGGGCAGGTGCGGGACCACCTGCTCTTGCGTGGTTTCATGGATGTCTATCGGTGGCAAGGTGATGAAGATGACTCTGAAGTCGTCCATGGGGGCGAGCAAGAAATGAGGAAGGGCAACAAGACAACCACCGCGGCTCGGGGGCGAGAAGACGAAGAATCCCGGGAGATGATCACGACGGTGATGTTGTACCGATCATCATGTAGAAGATGCAGGACATGATGATGATGCCGGCGGAGCGCGACGGCTAGACCATCGATGGGCTGGGTGCAGGACCCTCATATTCAAGAGCTGCTTCTCAAGCGACGGATAACGCAAGAGCTGCCGCCGAGAGAAAGCCAAGATGGATCAACTTGAGTTAGATGCGGTTACTCCATTGTATGAAGGATGCAGGCCGAGGATACCCGCCTAAAAGTAACGCTCATGGCTCGAGATGAAGGTAAAACACAAAATGACCGACGATGCTTCGACGAGAACATGTCATTCGCACTAACGTCTTCCCAAGGGGAACAAGTGCCCGACCAGTTTGGGAGGCGAAGAAAATCGTGTGTCCTCTGGATTTACCGCACGTGAAATACCATGTGTGCATGAACAATTGCATCATTTATCGGGACGAGCACGCGAGTCTACCATATGTCCGGTGTGCGGTGTCACTCGATACAAGAAGAGGAAGAAAGCTCCTCGAAGCGTGGTGTGGTACTTTCCGATCACTCCTCGTGCTGCGGTATTTCGCGGACCCTAAGGTAGCAAAGCTCCTGCGTTGCACGCCGGATAGGGAGGAGAAGAAGCGAGAAGATGATGCAAATGATCCGGAGATAGATAAAAAGACAAGATGCTGAGTCACCCTAAGGATGCGAGCGGTGGCAAGCGTTGAACTTCAATACCCAGAATTTGGGAACGATCCAAGGAACATCGTCTTTGGCGCGAGCACCGATGGAGTCAATCCATTTGGCAGCCAGAGAAGCACACATAGCACCTAGCCTGTGTTTGTGTGGATGTACAACCTTCCCCCCTGGTTGTGCATGAAGAGGAGGTACATTCACATGAGTATGCTACTTGAAGGGCCGAAACAACCAGGAACGACATCAATCAGATCCGGGCTCTTTGAAGAGGAGCTTGACACGCTGTGGAAAATGCCACCAATACGTGGGGCGCCGCAGAGAAGAATATTTCCCTATGAGAGTCGTGACTTTGCTCACGACGGTGCACGACTATCTCGATTCGGATATCTTGCGGGCAGGTAGTCCACGGATTTTCTGGATGCGTAAGGTGCATGGATGACACAACGTATCGCTAGCTAGATAGAGATCCCGGGTCTTCGAAAACCATGTTCATGGGACATCGAAGGTGGCTTCGCGACGATGATCCGTGGAGGAAACGCAAGGATCTGTTCGATGGTGAAACCGAACCCCGAAAACGCCCGTGTACGAGGAGCGGCGAGGAAAGAGACAAGCTGTTGAAAAATTGGAAAGACTGCCCACTGCCGGGAAAGAAGCAAAAGGCGCCAGAGCCGGGAAAGAAGCGAAAGGCGCCAGAGCCGCTGCTGAAGGTATAGAAAACGAGGTCTGTTTTCTGGGACTTGCCGTACTGGAAGATCCACCGTGTGCCTCACAGCCTTGATGTCATGCATATCACGAAGAACGTGTGCAAGAGTCTGCTTGGTACCCTGCTCAACATGCCAGAGAGGACCAAAGATGGGCCGAAAGCAAGGGCAGACTTGAAATCAATGGGCATCAGGCAAGAGCTTTACGCTATATATGATGATGATGATGATGATGATGATGATGATGATGATGATGATGATGAGGCGAAGCAGGACACAGAAAGTCGTCGCAAAGGCAAAAAGGCCAAGAAGACCGGAAATGACTACCCTCCCGCGTGCTTCACTCTAAGTCAGGAGGAGATCGAGCAGTTTTTCACCTGCCTCCTAGGAGTAAAACTTCCTTCTGATTCTGCTGGGAAGATAAGCGATACCTAGACCCAAATGAAGCGAAGTTCAGCGGGATGAAGTCTCACGATCGTCACGCGTTGATGGCGCAGATACTTCCAGTTGCAATCCGTGGGATCATGGACGCGCACGTCCGTGAAACGCTATTTGGCCTATGCAACTTCTTCGACGTCATCTCTCGGAAGTCGATTGGCGTGAGGCAACTCAGAAGGCTACAGGAAGAGATTGTGGTGATACTATGCGAGCTTGAGATGTACTTCCCGCCCGCATTCTTCGACGTTATGGTGCATCTGCTGGTCCATATAGTGGAGGATATCATCCAACTCGGGCCGACGTTCCTGCACAGCATGATGCCGTTCGAAAGGATGAATGATGTCATCAAAGGATACGTTCGCAACATGTCACGTCCAGAGGGAAGCATAGCCAGGGGCTTTCTGACCGAAGAGTGCATCTTGTACTGCACGAATTATCTAGGCATCGAGAACCCCGTTGGTCTGCCCGTCAACAGGCACCTCGGCAGGCTCGCTGGATGGGGTCACCGTGAGGGTCGCCGCGAAATGCATGTCGACTTCGAGGGTCGACTCGCCGACTTTGAAAGAGCAAACCTAGTCACGCTACAACACATAGACGTGGTCAATCCTTGGGTGGTAGAGCACAAAACCTTTATTAAGAAGACGTACAATGACCAAGGCCAACAGAGGACGGACGGAGATATACTCAAAGAGCACAACTCATGTTTCACACGTTGGTTCAAGCAGAAGCTTCTGTCGTACCCTTTACATGAGGATTCTTCCGCGAAAGAACAACTCATATTCACCTTGTCACGTAGCGCGAGCACAACCCGATGACCTATGAGGCGTCATTTATATCAACGGCTACACATTCTACACCGAGACCAAGGACATGAAGAGCGATGGTTATCGAACTCCGGGTAACGATGGAATCCTACACCGTAACGACAAGGACAGATACTACGGAAGGATCGAGGAGATCTGGGAGCTGAGCTACTGTTGGAGAAGGTCCGATGTTCCGTGTCGATGGGCCAAGAGCATCCTAAAATAAGACCGGTATTTCACCACCATGGTTATACCCGGCCAAATCCAAGATCATGGGTATAAGCGTCACCGCAAAAAATGAGCCATGGGTACTGGCTTCCCAAGTGGACCAATGCTTCTTCATTACCGACCCGTCAAAGACCAGTCGTGTTGTCGTGAGGAGAGGCAAAAGGAAGATCATCGGAATGGATGGAGTAGCCAATGAGCAAGACTTGACAAGTCGGGCGACCGAGGATCGAACATGACGACGATGATGAAGTAGCAGCATACACCACAAGAAGAAGCAGGACCACCCTACCTAAAGGACGTCCGTTCCACAGAAGAACTCCATTTGCGAAAAAGAAGGGCAAGAAGATTGTTAACAGATAGCTAGCTAAGATCGATTGTATTTAAATCGTAGCCTTCATTTCTCGATTGTATTTCATGGGCACTTTTTGAACTATCATGAATATTTTTAAATTTCATGGACACTCGATCTCGATCCCCCTCCATCTCGATCGCTATCCCACCTCGCCAGATCCGGTCCCCTCGCCGAGCACCCCAGTTCACACGCCCGCCGACCCCCGCACCCTCGATTCCCCTACTCAACCGCCACGTCCCCCCGCACCCCTCCCCTACTCAACCGCCGCCACCGACCCCCCGCACCCTCCCCCGCTCCACCGGCATTCTTGTTTGATGATATTTTTAAAAATTATTACTGTCTTATAAAAAATACTGTTATGATTTAAACAAGTTTGAACATATTTAAACACAAATAAGTATCAAACAGCATTTTAAATGCATAAAAAATTGTGGAGCACTGGGAACCGAACCAGACCTCTGGTGTGAGAACTGCACCACCAATCGAGCTAGTAGAGGGGAGTTGATGTGGATAAGGTCAGGTGGGAGATAACCTGTTGGCTCGAGCGGAAATATAAAAAAATACTAATGGTGCACCAGGTCGAGGTGCGCCATTAGCATGTATATACTTATGGCGCACCGAGGGGTGGTGCGCCATTAGTATTGTGTCGTCCCCCATCCATACTTCCTCCCGGGCCCACACCTATCCCCTCTCCCTCGCCCTCGCCCTCGCCCTCGATCCCTTCCCCTCTCCTCCCGACCGCTGCTGCCCCCGCCTCGATGCCGCCCCCGCCTCGGCGCCGCCCGCCGCCTTGCCCTGCGCCCATTGCCGGCGCCCGTCGTCCCTGTCGCCCGTCTCCAACCACCGCCGAGGCCCGACGTCGGCGCCGCTCTCCCCGTCGCCCCACCTCGTTGGGCGCCATCGCCCCCACAAGATTGCGCCGCCGTGGCCCGGACGCAGCCCCGTCCACACCACCGTCGCCGGAGCACCACCACCACCCGGACCTCGTCGCCTCCTCCCACAATGTCGTCGCTGCCCCCGACATCCTCCCGCGCCCCCACTTGCCCGTGAGCTCCCCCTCCTCCTCTCCCCCTCTCCCCCTCCTCCTGCCCCCGTGTGCCATGGCGATTTTTGATTAGGGTTTTCTGGTTGGTTTGTTAGTTTCATTGATCTGTATAGTGTTTGTTAGTTTCATTGAAATTTTTAAATCCTACAGCAAGGACAATGGGAAACCTAGGCCGTCTACTAGTACTGGTAGCACCACAACATCAACCAAAATATCATTATACACAACCAGCATCCACTCCCTACATTTCGCTCTACTACAAAGTTAAATTCCAGCGAGATTCGGGGAAATTTGCAGTGTAAAAACAGGGCCTGAATGTTGCATGGAATAGGTATCAACACCCAGAGATGCAACTATATACAATAGGCACATATATACATGATCACAAGATAGGGAGAGAGAGAGAGATAAAATGATGTTTTGGGGGCTGTTTGGTTTCTGCCCGAGGCAACCCTGCCAAACAAGGGCACGCCAATTATTTTCGGTTTGCTTGAACCAGAAAATGCTGCTGCATATTCATTCATAGAAGAAAATGAACATCAAACAAATCCTAGTGGCCATCCTGGCATCCTCTCCTCTCTGAAGGAAGAAAGTTTCAGTTATCACAGACCTAATTAACATGGTGACACCCAGAGCAGAGCATAAGTGGGAGAGCTTCAAGTTCGTAACTTGATGTGGGCTTGTGGCTTGTCCCAATCCCAAACGATAATTGTACAACAGATGACAGGTTTGGCAAAAGCTCAGGAGCTGCACTTGGACTAGAGACCATCACTGTACATGTGTTAAAACAAACCAGACAAGAAAACTGATCGGGTGGAGAAAAAACATATATGTTGGTTGATGCAAAAAAAAGTTTATTCTAGGGAATAACTAATTTTAAAAATTTCTGATTTTATAGTGTTTTTCTTACCGGAGTTTCACTGTAATTAGAATCCAGTGGATTTAATTTACACTGTAATTCTAAGTGGATTTACACTTTAATTTACTTACGTACTACACTCTGCTCAAGTTGATGAATTAATCCACACCACAATTAATCAATACACCACTAGTTATGTAGTTTTTAGGAAAATGCTAGTAACTTGTGCTTTCATATCCTAGTTATGTAGTGTGTGATGTGTGAGTTTTAGTCTGAACCTTCCCCCCCTATTCTCTGTACCTATCAATATCATATCCCTCGTGTAATTTGTGAGTTCTATCAGTCTATGAGAAGGGGATTGTAATTCTCAATGGTTTGTTGTCAGGGTTGGTATGCTGGTCGCCTTGGGAATTGTGATTGCATATCTCAATGGATTTTACAGTGTAAACCTTGTAGGATTTGCAGTGTAATTCCTGTCTGGATTTAGAGTGTAATTCCTAGTAGATTTGCACTGTACTTTTCATTTTTGGGTTTTCTGTGTAATTTTTGTCTGTATCTATAGTGTAATTCCTAGTAGATTTACACTGTACTTCTCATTGTTTGGATTTGTAGTGTAATTCATGTTTTTACAGTGTAACTCTAAGTGGATTCACACTGTAATTCCTACTGGATTTACAATGTTTTTCTTAGTGGAGTTCCACTGCAATTCTAAGTAGATGTACACTGTAATTTCTACTGGATTTATAGTGTTTTTCTTACCGGAGTTTCACTGTAATTAGAATCCAGTGGATTTCATTTACACTTTGTAATTCTAAGTGGATTTACACTTTAATTTACTTACATACTACACTCTGCTCAAGTTGATGAATTAATCCACACCACAATTAATCAATACACCACTAGTTATGTAGTTTTTAGGAAAATGCTAGTAACTTGTGCTTTCATATCCTAGTTATGTAGTTTTTAGGCAAATGCTAGTAACTTGTGCTTCTTTCCATAATTTTTGTTACACTGAAAATAAGGCAATTAACTAGCTACTTACTTTTTTTGCCCATTGGCATTTGACTTTGTATGGAACCTGAAGCTGTATACCAACTTATCAAATTTATTGTGCTTCTTTGCCACATTTACAGCTACCATGTTGTTTTGATACAGAAAAAGTTTGGTAGCTGTCCGTGAACAATGTGGTAGCTGGTATGCAGTTCGTGTCTTTTTTAATTGAACCAAACTGGTATGCAGTTACGTGTCGAGATGATGCTTAGACTAGGAAGATTGTTTGCTAGATGTTAATTTGCTGTTACTAGCTACAATTTGGCACTGAAAAGCAAAAGCAAAAGCCCTTGAGTTTGCTGATATATATTTTTCCATGTTGTGATGGAGGCCTTTTTTGCCTTGTCCACCCGACAGGCCCTTGAGTTTGCAGGAATGTCGATTAACTTCCGTTCTGGCAAATTCGGGTACTCCATATGTCCTATTTTCAGCAAAGGTCGTGCTGAAATTTTCCATGAATTTTAGCATGACTTTGCTAAAAATAGGACATATGGGGTACTTGTGACTAATGCATGGGCCGGGGTATCTTAGTAGTTAATTAAGTAGGATCAAGTGCCCCTTTATTTGAAGGAAATATGCCCTAGAGGCAATAATAAAGTTATTATTTATTTCCTTATTTCATGATAAATGTTTATCATTCATGCTAGAATTGTATTAACCGGAAACATGATACATGTGTGAATGCATAGACAAAACAACATGTCACTAGTATGCCTCTACTAGACTAGCTTGGTAATCAAAGATGGTTATGTTTCCGACCATGAACAAGGAGTTGTTATTTGATTAACAAGGTCACATCATTAGTAGAATGATCGATTGACATGACCCATTCCTTAGCTTAGCACACGATCGTTTAGTATGTTGCTACTGCTTTTATCCATGACATATACATGTTCTGTAACTATGAGATTATGCAACTCCGTTTACGGAGGAACACTTTGGTGCTACCAAACGTCACAACGTAATCGGGTGATTATAAAGGAGTACTACAGGTGTCTCCAAAGGCGATGTTGGGTTGGCGTATTCGAGATTAGGTTTTGTCACTCCGATTGTCGGAGAGGTATCTCTGGGCCCTCTCGGTAATGCACATCATCAAGCCTTGCAAGCACTACAACTAATGAGTTAGTTGTGAGATGATGTATTACGGAACGAGTAAAGAGACTTGCGGTAACGAGATTGAACTAGGTATTGGATACCGACGATCGAATCTCGGGCAAGTAACATACCGATGACAAAGGAACAACGTATGTTGTTATGCGGTCTGACCGACAAAGATCTTCGTAGAATATGTAGGAACCAATATGGGCATCCAGGTCCCGCTGTTGGTTATTGACCGTGAATAGTTCTAGGTCATGTCTACATTGTTCTCGAACCGTAGGGTCCGCACGCTTAAGGTTTTGATGGCTTATTATGAGTTTATGTATTTTGATGTACCGAAGAAGTTGAGTCCGGATGTGATCACGGACATGACGAGGAGTCTCGAAATGGTCGAGACATAAAGATTGATATATTGGAAGCCTATGTTTGGAGTTCGAATGGTTCGGCGGCGGAATTTACCGAGTACCGGAGGTTACGGAACCCCGGGGTAAATGGGCCTCGGTGGGCCTCGAGGGAGAAGAGGAAGGGCCGGCCAGGGGTGGCCGCCCCCCCCCCAGTCCGAATAGGACAGGAGGGGGCGGCCCCTTTCCTCTTCCCCCCCCAATCCTATTCCAACTAGGAAGAGGGGAGTCCTACTCCCGTAGGAGTAGGACTCCTCCCGCCCCCTCCTCTAGGCCGGCCTCCCCCCCTCCCTCCTTTATATACGGGGACAGGGGGCACCCTTGGACACACAAGTTTGATCTTTAGATCGTTCCTTAGCCGTGTCGGTGCCCCCTCCACCATATTCCACCTCGGTTATACTGTCGCGAAGCTTAAGCGAAGCCTCGCCCGTGAAACATCAAGATCGTCCACCACGTCGTCTTGTGAAACTCTCCCTCGACACTCGGCTGGATCGGAGTCTGAGGGACGTCATCAAGCTGTCGTGTGTCAAGAACTCGGGCGTCGAGTAACGGCGCCGGGATCGGTCGGATCGCGAGGAGAACGTCGACTACTTCCTCTAGTTGTGATCGCTTCGCTTGGGTCTACAAGGGTATGTGGACAACACTCTCCTCTCGTTGCTATACATCACCATGATCTTGCGTGTGCGTGGGAAAATTTTTGAAATTACTCGTTCCCCAACAGTGGCATCGAGCCTAGGTTATTTCTATGGTTTGATGTTTTGCACGAGTAGAACACAAGTGAGTTGTGGGCGATACAAGTCATACTACCTACCAGCATGTCATACTTTGGTTCAGCGGTATTGTGAGATGAAGCGGCCCGGACCGACATTACGCGTGACGCTTCGCGAGACTGGTTTCACCGCCACGAGCACTCGTTGCTTAAAGGTGACCGGTGGGTGCTGTCTCTCTCACTTTAGTTGAACTGAGTGTGGCTCGCCGGTCCTTGAGAAGGTTAAAATGGAGTCTATTTGACGAAGTATCATTGTGGTTTTGATGCGTAGGTGAGACTGGATCTTGCTTAAGCCCGTAGCTGCCACGTAAAATTTGCAACAACAAAGTAGAGGACGTCTAACTTGTTTTTGCAGGGCATGTTGTGATGTGATATGGTCAAGGCGTGATGCTATATTTTATTGTATGAGATGATCATGTTTTGTAACCGGTTATCGGCAATCGGCAGGAGCCATATGGTTGTCGCTTTATTGTATGCAATGCAATGCTACTGTAATGCTTTACTTTATCACTAAGCGGTAGCGATAGTCGTAGAAGCATAAGTTTGGCGAGACGACAACGATGCTACGATGAAGATCAAGGTGTCGCGCGCGGTGACGATGGTGATCATGGTGGTGCTGCAAGATGGAGATCATGAAGCACAAGATGATGATGACCATATCATATCACTTATATTGATTTGCATGTGATGTTTATCCTTTTATGCATCTTATCTTGCTTTGATTGACGGTAGCATTATAAGATGATCTCTCACTAAATTATCAAGAAGTGTTCTCCCCGGGTATGCACCGTTGCCAAAGTTCGTCATGCCCAGACACCACGTGATGATCGGGTGTGATAAGCTCTACGTCCATCTACAACGGGTGCAAGCCAGTTTTGCACACGCAGAATACTCGGGTTATACTTGACGAGCCTAGCATATGCAGATATGGCCTCGGAACACGGAGACCGAAAGGTCGAGCGTGAATCATATAGTAGATATGATCAACATAAGATGTTCACCATTGAAACTACTCCATTTCACGTGATGATCGGTTATGGTTTAGTTGATTTGGATCATGTGATCACTTAGATGACTAGAGAGATGTTTTTCTAAGTGGGAGTTCTTAAGTAATATGATTAATTGAACTTAAATTTATCATGAACTTAGTACTGATAGTATCTTGCTTGTTTATGTTTGATTGTAGATAGATGGCTCGTCTTTGTTGTTCCGTTGAATTTTAATGCGTTCCTTGAGAAAGCAAAGTTGAAAGATGATGGTAGCAATTACACGGATTGGGTCCGTAACGAGGATTATCCTCATTGTTGCCTGTAAGAGTTACGTCCCGATGCACCGCTAGGTGCCAGTTCTTTGCTAATGCAACTGCAGATGTTATGAGCGTCTGGCGAGCAAAGCTGATGACTACTCTATAGTTCGATGTGCCATGCTTTACGGCTTAGAACCGGGACTTCAACGACGTTTTGAGCGTCATGGAGCATATGAGATGTTCCAGAGTTGAAGTTGATATTCAACAGAATGCCCGGATTGAGAGATATGAAGTCTCCAATAAGTTCTATAGCTGCAAGATGGAGGAGAATAGTTACATTAGTGAGCATATACTCGTAATGTCCGGGTACTACAATCACTTGACACAATTGGGAGTTAATCTTCCGGATGATTGTGTCATTGATGTAATTCTTCAATCACCGCCACCAAGCTACAAAGGCTTCGTGATGAACTATAATATGCAAGGGTTAGTAAAGACTATACCGAGCTCTTCGCAATGCTAAAGGCTGCGGAGGTAGAAATCAAGAAGGAGCATCAAGTGTTGATGGTCAATAAGACCACTAGTTTCAAGAAGAAAGGCAAAGGGAAGAAGAAGGAACTTCAAGAAGAACAGCAAGCAAGTTCTTGCTCAGAGAAGAAACCCAAGTCTGGCCCTAAACCTGAAATCGAGTGCTTCTCTACCGCAAGCAGTCCTCACCGAAGCGGAACTGCCCCAAGTATTTGGCGGATAAGAAGGATGGCAAGGTGAACAAAGGTATATGTGATATACATGTTATTGATGTGTACCTTACTAGAGCTCGTAGTAGCACTGGGTATTTGATCTGGTTACATTGCTAATATTTGCAACTCAAAGCAGGGACTACGGATTGCTTAACTCGGCAAAGGGCGAGGTGACGATCTGCGTGGGAAATGGTTCCAAAGTCGATGTGATCGCGGTCGGCACGCTACCTCTACATCTACCTTCGGGATTAGTTTTAGACCTAAATAATTGTTATTTGGTGCTGCGTTGAGCATGAACATTATATCTGGATCTTGTTTGATGCGAGACGGTTATTCATTTAAATCGAGAGAATAATGGTTGTTCTATTTATATGAGTAATATCTTTTATGGTCATGCACCCTTGAGGAATGGTCTATTTTGATGAATCTCGATAGTAGTGATACACATATTCATAATGTTGAAACCAAAAGATGCAGAGTTGATAATGATAGTGCAACTTATTTGTGGCACTTGCCGTTTAGGTCATATCGATTATAAAGCGCATGAAGAAACTCCATCTTGATGGACTTTTGGAGTCACTTGATTATGAATCACTTGGCACTTATGAACCGTGCCTCATGGGCAAGATGACTAGAACACCGTTCTCGGTACTATGGAGAGAGCAACAGATTTGTTGGAAATCATACATACGGATGTATGTGGTCCAATGAATGTTGAGGCTCGTGGCGGATATCGTTATTTTCTCACCTTCACGGATGACTTAAGCGAGATATGGGTATATCTACTTAATGAAACATAAGTCTGAAACGTTTGAAAAGTTCAAAGAATTTCAGAGTGAAGTTGAAAATCATCGTAACAAGAAAATTAAGTTTCTACGATCGATCGTGGAGGTGAATATTTGAGTTCTGAGTTTGGTCTACATTTGAAACAATGCGGAATAGTTTAGCAACTCACGCCACCCGAACACCACAGCGTAATGGTGTGTCCGAGCGTCGAATCGTACTTTACTAGATATGGTACGATCTATGATGTCTCTTACAGATTTACCGCTATCGTTTTGGGGTTATGCTCTAGAGGCGGCCGCATTCACACTGAATAGAACACCGTCGAAATCCGTTGAGACGACACCTTATGAACTATGGTTTGGCAAGAAACCAAAGTTGTCGTTTCTTAAAGTTTGGGGATGCGATGCTTATGTGAAAAAGCTTCAACCTGATAAGCTCGAACCCAAATCGAGAAATGTGTCTTCATAGGATACCCAAAGGAGACAGTTGGGTACACCTTCTATCACAGATCCGAAGGCAAGACATTCGTTGCTAAGAATGGATCCTTTCTAGAAAGGAGTTTCTCTCGAAAGAAGTGAGTGGGAGGAAAGTGGAACTTGATGAGGTAATAGTACCTTCTCCCTTACTTGAAAGTAGTTAAATCGCAGAAAACGGTTTCGAGACACCTACACCAAGTAGTGAGGAAGTTGATGATGTTGATCATGAAACTTGAGATCAAGTTACTTCAGAACCTCTTAGATCAACCAGAGTAAGATCCGCACTGAGTGGTGCGGTAATCCTGTTCGGAAGTCATGCTACTAGATCATGATGAACCTCACGAACTATGAAGAAGCGATGGTGAGCCCAGATTCCATAAAATGGCTTGAGGCCATGAAATCGAGATGGGATCCATGTATGAAAACAAAGTATGGACTTTGGTTGACTTGCCCGAGGGTAGGCAAGCAATAGAAAACAAGTGGATCTTCAAGAAGAAGACCGACGCGACGGTAATGTTATCGTCTATAAAGCTCGACTTGTCGCAAAAGGTTTTCGACAAGTTCAAGGGATTGACTACGATGAGACCTTCTCACCCGTGGCGATGCTTAAGTCCGTCCGAATCATGTTAGCAATTGCCGCATTTTATGATTATGAAATTTGGCAAATGGATGTAAAGACTGCATTCTGAATGGGTTTACGGAAGAAGAGTTGTATATGATGCAACGAGAAGGTTTTATCGATCCAAAGGAGCTAACAAAGTGTGCAAGCTCCAGCGATCCATCTATGGACTGGTGCAAGCATCTCGGAGTTGGAATAAGCGCTTTGATAGTGTGATCAAAGCATTTGGGTTTGTCTGAGACTTTTGGAGAAGCTTTGTATTTACAAGAAAGTGAGTGGGAGCTCTGTAGCATTTACGATATTATATGTAGATGACATATTGCTGATCGGAAATGATATAGAATTCTGGATAGCATAAAGGGATACTTGAATAAGAGTTTTTCAATGAAAGACCTCGGTGAAGCTGCTTACATATTGGGCATTAAGATCTATAGAGATAGATCAAGGCGCCTAATTGGACTTTCACAAAGCACATACCTTGACAAAATTTTGAAGAAGTTCAAAATGGATCAAGCAAAGAAAGGGTTCTTGCACGTGTTACAAGGTGTGAAGTTGAGTCGACTCAATGCCCGACCACTGCAGAAGATAGAGAGAAATGAAAGATGTTCCTATGCTTCAGCCATAGGCTCTATCATGTATGCAATCTTGTGTACCGACCGATGTGTGCCTTGCTATAAGCCTAGCAGGGAGGTACCAAAGTAATCCAGAGTGGATCATCGGACAGCGGTCAAGAACATCTGAAATACCGAAAAGGACTAAGGATATGTTTCTCGTATATGGAGGTGACAAAGAGCTCATCGTGAACAGTTACGTTGATGCAAGCTTTGACACCGATCCGACGATTCTAAATCGCAGACCGGATCGTATTTACACTAAGCGGAGGAGCTGTCGGTTGGTGCAGTTCTAAACAAAGCGTCGTGGCGGGATCTACATGTGAAGCGGAATACATAGCAGCTTCGAAGCAGCTAATGAAGGAGTCGGATGAAGGAGTTCATATCCGATCTAGGTGTCATACCTAGTGCATCGGGTCCAATGAAAATCTTCTCGTGACAATCTTCGAGCAATTGCCTTAGCGAAGGAATCCAGATTTCACAAGAGGACCAAGCACATCAAGAGACGCTTCAATTCCATCCGGACTTAGTCGGTGGGAGACATAGAGATTTGCAAGATACACACGGATCTGAATGTTGCGCACCGTTGACTAAGCCTCTTCCACGAGCAAAACATGATCAGCACCAAGACTCCATGGGTGTTAGAATCATTACTATGTAATCTAGATTATTGACTCTAGTGCAAGTGGGAGACTGAAGGAAATATGCCCTAGAGGTAATAATAAAGTTATTATTTATTTCCTTATTTCATGATAAATGTTTATCATTCATGCTAGAATTGTATTAACCGGAAACATGATACATGTGTGAATGAATAGACAAAACAACATGTCACTAGTATGCCTCTACTAGACTAGCTTGGTAATCAAAGATGGTTATGTTTCCTGACCATGAACAAGGAGTTGTTATTTGATTAACAAGGTCACATCATTAGTAGAATGATCTGATTGACATGACCCATTCCCTTAGCTTAGCACACGATCGTTTAGTATGTTGCTACTGCTTTTATCCATGACATATACATGTTCCTGTAACTATGAGATTATGCAACTCCCGTTTACCGGAGGAACACTTTGGGTGCTACCAAACGTCACAACGTAACTGGGTGATTATAAAGGAGTACTACAGGTGTCTCCAAAGGCAGATGTTGGGTTGGCGTATTTCGAGATTAGGTTTTGTCACTCCGATTGTCGGAGAGGTATCTCTGGGCCCTCTCGGTAATGCACATCATCAAGCCTTGCAAGCACTACAACTAATGAGTTAGTTGTGAGATGATGTATTACGGACGAGTAAAGAGACTTGCGATAACGAGATTGAACTAGGTATTGGATACCGACGATCGAATCTCGGGCAAGTAACATACCGATGACAAAGGAACAACGATGTTGTTATGCGGTCTGACCGACAAAGATCTTCGTAGAATATGTAGGAACCAATATGGGCATCCAGGTCCCGCTGTTGGTTATTGACCGTGAATAGTTCTAGGTCATGTCTACATTGTTCTCGAACCGTAGGGTCCGCACGCTTAAGGTTTCGATGGCGCTTATTATGAGTTTATGTATTTTGATGTACCAAGAAGTTCGAGTCCGGATGTGATCACGGACATGACGAGGAGTCTCGAAATGGTCGAGACATAAAGATTGATATATTGGAAGCCTATGTTTGGAGTTCGGAATGGTTCCGGGCGAAAACGGGAATTTACCGGAGTACCGGGAGGTTACCGGAACCCCCCGGGGGGTAAATGGGCCTCGGTGGGCCTCGAGGGAGAAGAGGAAGGGCCGGCCAGGGGTGGCCGCGCGCCCCCTCCCCCCCCAGTCCGAATAGGACAAGGAGGGGGGGCGGCGCCCCCCTTTCCTCTTCCCCCTCCCCCCAATCCTATTCCAACTAGGAAGAGGGGGAGTCCTACTCCCGGTGGGAGTAGGACTCCTCCCGGCGCGCCTCCTCTAGGCCGGCCGGCCTCCCCCCTCCCTCCTTTATATCCGGGGGCAGGGGGGCACCCTTGGACACACAAGTTTGATCTTTAGATCGTTCCTTAGCCGTGTGCGGTGCCCCCCTCCACCATATTCCACCTCGGTTATACCGTCGCATAGCTTAGGCGAAGCCTGTGCCGTGAAACATCAAGATCGTCCTGCACGCCGTCGTCTTGTGGAACTCTCCCTCGACACTCGGCTGGATCGGAGTACGAGGGACGTCATCAAGCTATCGTGTGTCAAGAACTCGGGGCGTCGAGATAACGGCGCCGGGATCGGTCGGATCGCGAGGAGAACGTCGACTACTTCCTCTACGTTGTGATCGCTTCGCCGGGTCTACAAGGGTATGTGGACAACACTCTCCCTCTCGTTGCTATACATCACCATGATCTTGCGTGTGCGTAGGAAATTTTTTGAAATTACTACGTTCCCCAACATTATTCTAGCTGCATTAAACCATAGGCGTGCCTCGGCGTCGAAAAACCCTCAATGGTAAAAGCTTAGATTTTAGGATGCCTCGGTGTCGACAAACCCTAAATGATGAGACCATGATCTTGTTCCTTGACAATAACCAACTTTTTGACCAAACTTTGTTTCTATTTAGAGAAAACATGGCCCACAACGATGAGGCCGGGGTTGAGGCGGCAAGGCATTCTCGGGCTGTCCCAGAGATGGAGGAACAACCTCACTTGTATGAGGCCGCCCGCCTTCCCCACCGATCCCGAGACCACCGATGGTGCCGCCGAGGATGACCACACCGATGCCACCACCGATGGTGCCGCCGAGGATGCCACCATCGATGATGGCGGCGCCCGCACGATGGCAGCCAACCCGAAGAGGCAACGGAAGGACCGACGCCCGATCGTGCTCCTCACCCTCAAGGAGGAAGTTACTGAAGTGGACTCCGACGGGTATCCAACGGCGCCCGAACGAATAGTCAAGGGGTACTCACTTCAGCTCGGGTGCATTGTCCGGAGCACCTTCTCGATCAACACTGAGAACCTGAGGCATCCTGACCGAGGTAATTTGCGCCACCTCCTCTTCACGAAGCTGCACGAACGATACAAGTTCCCCGCTGAATTTGCAAACACAAGCCTCAAAGGGAATAAAGTGAACAATGCTGCCCTCACGAAGATGAGCAAGGCCCTGTCTACTTGGAAAAGCAATGTGAAGAAAATGATCGAGAAAGGTGAGAGTTATGAGAAGATCAAGGAGAAAAATCCTTCGATCACCGAAGATAACTACAACGAATTCAAGATCACTTGCTCGAGCACCGCAAGCTCCCAATCAAGTGAGTGGGGGAAACAAATGCGGGAGCTGAACATAGGGGAACACACACTCGGTCCGGCGGTTCTGAGTGGCGGAGCCTATATGGGACAAGGAGGAGGCGGACCGTGCCGAGCAAGGCCTACCGCCCCTCTTGAGGAATACAGCGGTAACAAGCAGACAGGGAACTTTGTCGGGGCCGGTACAAGAAGGACCGAAAACAAAGGAGCTTACCACGGATCGAAGACCAGGCAGCTTGAGCTTGTTCTCGTAAGGAATACACCCACGCGTAATTAGCTCCATATGGTTGCATTCTAATTAATGAAGCCAAATTTCTAAATGGTTCACATTCCTTCCGCAGGCGACTGAAAGCAGTAGCACGGGGTCGACTAAGAGCAACCCTTGGGACACAAATCTAAATAGGGCGTTGAATGTAATGAAGAAGAAGGATAAGCTCAGTAAGCCGACGTCAGCTGGTCGTGTGGCCGGCAAAGCCTTGTCGACAAAATGGGGGTCATACTATACCGCTGGTGTGCGGAAGGAGAAAAAGACCAGCTCGGAAAGCCAAGCGCGAGAGGTTCAAGAACTCAAGGAACAGGTGGCGTGGATTCCGGAGATTGTCCAAGAGCAAGTGGAACAACGACTCGGAGCGACGATCACCGCCATTGTGCCTACCTTGATCTCGGGGTTGAGTGCGTGGATTGCGGGCGGCCAACAGGGGCCGCCCCCGATTCCTAGCTTCACGGCCAGCAACTCGCATAATGCGATGGCGGGGCCATTGGTGCCTCGGTGGAGGCGGCATTGGTGTCTCCGGCGCCGCACGGAGCTTAATGCACCGGGTGTCGCCGCCGGCACCTCTTGACAGCGGCCCCTCCGTCACCGCAGCCGCCCGCCCGTTGGTGGTGCGTCGACATTAGCCGAGCTCGACGCCATCATCACGGTAACTAATTAAGCCTCTCTCGGCCGAGGACTTCATCTCCTTGCCTTTGACTGGGCATCCCTGACACCCTACATGTTTTCGCAGGGCGCCGCCGACGCTTCGTGCACTCTCCTCCACTTCATGAACAATGAGTTGGTCGATGTCGCCAAGGGCAAAATCGTTCAACTGGGCAACCCCTTGTTCCACGGTACCCAGATGCCACCCAACTTGTTTAGGGTTCAACTGGTTCGGGTGCTGCCAGGCTGCGACCACTTGTTACCTCCGATTCGACCCGTCGGGGCGGCGATGAAGACGTGATGACCCTCGGCGCTGCTGAGCTGGCCCTGGTTTGGCGAAGAGCCAGATTCGTTTGGGGCGGGGACACCACCCCAAAGACAACACCGCCCGATCGTGCGGCGCCAAGTCGGCCCCATGGCAAGACCGCCGTAACGGTGCCGGACATCCCTATGCCACTGGATCCAAACATGCATATGGCACAGGATCAGAACGACGACGACGGCGACGATGATACATTTGGCAACGTCGATTAGTACTTTGCCGATCATGGGTACGATGGCGACTTCATGGGGCCTCCTTCTCAAGAACCAAACCCAACAAAAGACGTGTGCGATCTAGCTGGTACCGCGGAGAAGCCAAGTTGCAACAGCGCCGTCTGGCGTTCAGCTCTCGAGAGACGCCTCCAGTGCCGACTTCACCGAGCCTCGAGATAGGCGAGGTGCGAAATATCATCAGCCCCAACACACTCAAGAAGGCGGTCGTGAGCGAACTCGGTCCCATTACAGAGAAGAAGAAGGCACGCAAAAATAAAGACTAAGAAGGGTGCGAGCCAGCCGCACCGAGTGCGATCCGTGCTTAGGGCGGGCCACCTTCACCGCAGGATATCTCAAGGAGGGTGCATGTGGCGGGTAGGGCGATGCTACCGACAAATATGCTCAATGCTGCAACCGGTGCTTTCGGAGTCTGCATGATGGTGTTCTTGCTTTGGAGAAGCGGCATCTCGAGAGAAGGATGTGGCATACCGGTTTTCGCGCCAAGGTGCGGAGGGAAAGGGCTTTGTGGATAACTCCATCGGGCGTCTGATCGTCCTGCGTTTTGATGACATCCACACTATGTTGAACCTTCATCCGCTGCACTACACCTTCGTTCGGCTATTTTCGCTGAGTATGGAGATCACGGATCATTCGCGACAAGACCCCGGACATCGTGATAGTCGACCCTTCTACATGCGTGCCAAGATCTTGGGCAGTCTTGGGGACCGCAAGTCGCGAGTTCTTACCTCGAAGGCATCATTCTGGCAAACCAAGATAAGGATAACTTCCTCGTGCCTTACTTTCCCGAGTAAGTCCTCCCCTCAACCGGCCCGTAACATATGAATTCTTACATTTCGATCGTTTTTCTTTTAACATTCCGTGTTTTCTGCAGTGACACACGTTGCACACTCATCCTCCTAAGCCCCAAATATTCCATGGCCACGTATTTCGACCCGGACCGTCAGTCGAACGTAGACTACACAAATGTCAAGAAGGTTCTTGATGATGTTCTCCTCGGCTACGCCAAATCTGGAGGCACCTTCACCAGGCCTAATCGTAAGTACGGCAAGCATGTGTTCTCCCACAATCTGACGTTACGCTTTCGTCAAGCAGCCGCTGGCGGTCGGAAGGGTGCCTACTCGCCATCCATCACATGCGAGCGATCGTGCGGGACCATCATCAACTTCTGCTACCGAGTAAACTCAAAGATTGGCAAAGAGCGTGTCGGCAATCCAGGACGCGGACCTCCGACAAGAATTCTTTCGCATCGATCGGAGTTTGCGGAAATCATCCATCAAGATGTCGCTTCGCCTCGGGCAGTTCTACCTCAACAATCAACCGTCCAACAAAGACATCGACACAATGCTACAAATGCAGGCCGACAACGACCGTTATTTCATGACTCCCACGATGAGACGGCGGCTTCATCCACGCTCGGTCCCTTGAGTCAAGTCGAAAGCGGTGATCTTGTGTCTGGTTCGAAACATCGATTGGCTCATGTTGTAATTAAACTTTAATGAACTTGTAGTATGTCCCTTTGGTTTTGAGAGTCGTTCAACTTAGATGTAATCGATGCTATTAATGTCTTGCTTTTCTCTTCCGATCGTTCTGTTGCATACTTATATATTGCTTATGTATTGTCTGTGAATTCGTACTAACGTTTCGTTTGGCTAGTGCATAGCGATGCCGGCGTATGTCGTGTACAAGGGTAAGGTTCCCGGAGTCTACGATGACTGGGAGGAGTGTCGGAGACAGGTTCACCGATTCAGCGGTAACAATTACAAAGGTACACCACTAGGGCCGAGGCGAATCTAGATCGCCCGCTATCTAGCGGGAGAGGGAGGGCGTTGGAGGAACCGGATGAAGGCGAGTTTCATCGTGATGATGCTCATCGTGATGACCGCAGCTCTCTTCTATGTGATGGTAGTTTAGATGATCGATATCGACTTGTAATGTGAAGACAAACTCGCTACTCGCGGTCTCGAGACTTGTAATATAATGTTCTATCTTTGTTCGGTCTTTTAATTCGAGACTAATATGATGAATTGTATTAGGAGACTAATATGATGAATTGTATTCAAAGACTAATCTTCTATTGTATTCGATGAATCTGCTTGTTGATGTGTGCTATCTATATTTTGTCAAATTATACATTTTGTAACCTGTGCAAAAACAGAAAATAAAAATAAAAAACCTAATATTCATACTAATGGCGCATCACATGATAAAGGCGCCATTAGTATGACAATACTAATGGCGCATCAGCATAAAGGCGCCATTAGTATGCCGCGATTACTAATGGCGCATCCAGTGGTGGTGCGCCATTAGTATGCCAAAGCACTGGTATACATGGCCTGGGAGGCATACTAATGGCGCACCCTGGCTAATACTAATGGCGCACCCGCGGTGCGCCATTAGTATACCAGATACTAATGGCGCACCAGGTGGTGCGCCATTAGTAAAAATTACTAATGGCGGTGCGCCATTAGTAAAAATTACTAATGGCATGCTATCAATGGCGCACCACTGATGCGCCATTAATGGCCATTTTAGGTGCGCCATTAGTAGGGGTTTTTCTAGTAGTGTAATTAAACTAACTAATTTTGGTTAAAACTAATTAGATGTAGTTAGCAGGGGGGCCACTTGTCATTGACTCACGGGAGTCAACCTGGGCCCACCCAGTCAACGTCAGGGGTCAAACCCGCCGGTCAACAGGTCAAGGCCTGCCGGCGTTTAGCCACCGGCGGGGCCAGACGCGGCGGCGTGCTGCGGGAATCGCCCACAGGGCCCCATTTGCTGCGCGGAGAGCAGCTACGGGCAGCTGGTGATCGCCCGCACCCAGCCATGGTGGTGGCTTGGCCGGGGAGTGGCCGGAGCTTCGCCGGCGACGAGGTCAGGCGGAGGCCGAAGCTCGGCCAGCTCGTGCGCGGGGCTGCGGTGGCCTAGGAGGCGTGGCGCTAGCACCTACGGCCTCTACGCGGTGCGAGGGGTGTGACGGGCACAAGCCCGTGACCAAATGGTCACCGGAGCAACGCCGGCGACATGGTCAGGCGGCGGCGCATGCGGTGAGCTTCGTGCAGTCGCTACGATGCACGAGAAGGCGAACGGAGAGGATGAAGAGGTAGCTGAGCTCACGGCGGTCACGTAGAACCAGACGGCGCGGTCGGGGACGAATTGATGTGGCGGCGACGGCGAAGGGGATCTGCGGCGGTGCTCGGTGAAGTCGAGCTCGAAGAAGACGAAGCAGAGCGCGCGAGCGCTCGGGGCTCAGGCTGCTCGACGAAGAGGAGGGCGGCGGAGCTCCTTGACAAGGTGGCGTGGCACAGAGACAACGGAGGGCACGGCTATGGCGGCAGTCTTGGCTCTACGGCAGCGTCGGCCATCATGGGAGAGAGCGAGGAGAGGCACAGGCTGCGTGTGAGGTGTTCACGGGTCGGGCGGTGCCGCAGAGCGCTTCGAGGCGCCGAGGCCGCGGGCGGCGAGCAGCAGAGGCAGGGTGGTGGCGTGGCGAGCGCGGCGGCCTCACGGTGTCCCTCCTCGCCTCTTGGCGGTAGGTGTGTGACTAGCAGCTGCGCTGGGCTGGGCCGGCCAGGTGGGCCTGGTGGGTGGCGCCAGGTAAGTGGCCCGGGTGAGTCTCTCTCTCTTTTATTGTTTTTGTTTTTCTATTATTCTGCAACTTTGTGACTTTATTTAAAATACCTAAACAGATCAAAAAATCATGGAACTAATCATGGCTACTGTTTAGAATATATCAAACAGTAAACATTTTAGTTTATTATTATTTGAGCATTTAAAATATTTTATAGTATTTAAATGCCCAAATGAAAATACCATATGATTTAACTCAGAGCCCAAATATGTCATGGAAAAATGTGCAACACCCCTGGTTATGTCTCCAGCATTTTCCAGAAATGATGAACATTTCTAAAAGCTATTTGGACTCTCTGAAAATATTTTAGTTGAACCTAGTTGAACTCATTTGGTGCTAGGGTTTAGGCAATCCCCATTTCAAGTTTCATAAAATTTAAACATGATGCATGGATACTACTGCAAAGACAAGCAAGGCCTAGACTGGGGCTGTGACAACTCACCCCCACTAAACAAGAATCTCGTCCCGAGATTCAAGACGTGAGGTAAGAAGACAGAGGGGACATGGAACTGACACAGTCTTCATGATCCATTGCATTCCTCGAAGATGTTGATTCATTGCTTCAAATCAATCTTGACGTCTTTGCTTTCGAGATCTTCATTCAACATGATGACAAGAAGAAAGGGAAAACTCTAGAAGGATCGATCTCCTCGAAGATCGAACAACTTAGGATCAACTCATGGATTGAGACATGGAAACATCTCTCAAGCTGAGACATGAAGCACACATCTAGAGGGATGGAGTGGAACAGATGACGAGGGTTCACTAGGTAGACAACAATTTTACCCTTAAGAGGGTGGTGAACGGTTGTCAATGTAGCGAGGAGTTGAGTTGCCATGATACCTCAGTGAGACATCCTGGAGGAGGGTGATTCGTAGATTATTACCTTAAGTGGCAAAAAGAATTACCTTTGATTCAGAGATCATTGAAACTCTTTATACCAGCCTAAGGCAAATCATAATTAATCATTTGAAGGAGTCCGAAGGAATGACATTCTCGGGCCAGAATGGATGATGTGGATTACCTTGTTGAAGACAACACAAAGGATGATTTTGCTTATCATCGGAAATGGATGGGACCCAAGATAGGATGGCATAATGACGGTGCAAGTTGGGAACAAAACACAAATGCTGGGAATGATTCTAGTAACTGGGGGGGAAACTCAACAGCAGAGAGTGATTCCACTATTGGAATGGTTATAGCATAACCGAGAAACTAGAAGCAATCCCAGTTGGTGCTGACGATAACACCTAGTGCTTTTGCAAGCTCTCAAGAACTTGAGCATCTCCATATTCATCAAGGTTTTACCAATATCCGTGTCAAGGATCCTGGCAACACAACATACTACCATGATGAATAGTCATGGATAATGCAGATACAAAGGAAGATAACACCTTCTCGGATTTCACCTTGGCGGGGCCAAGGGACGAAATCTGAATGATCGACCGAGAGACATTTAGCACTCCGCTTCTAATGTTCTCCTTGATGTACTAGCGTATCCCATTCATAGATATGGTTTGATATCTAGAACATCAAGTAAAAGGTCGGACTTCGGAAGCACAAAATCCATAAGGCACAACTAGGGAGTAAATCCTACAAAGTACAATAATAGGTCTTCCGGTTGGGTGTGTTGGCCACGGCATCCACTTTACTGGTTACAGAGAGACCAATATTATAATTCTTGGGAAATGTTCCAACCATCATATCTGCCTGAGATTCAGATCTAGTTGGTGTCAGAATAATCTAGACTCGTCGAGTCTAGAAAGTAAAATGAAAGTTTGCAACACAAACCGATGAGATGGCGTTGCGAGATTCTCGGGAAATGGACTACGGTAGTAGGCTCCAAAATATGAACCGGTTCTGCTACAAACATGTGAACATGTTCTCCAAGACAAGCATGACCACAGAGTAGTCTTATAATAAAACACTACCAAGTTCAGGAGGGGAACCATCATCACAGATATCGAAGTCCTTGCATAAGTCATGATTCTTAAGAAGGAACTTCTTCTCCTTGAACAAGTCAATCAGTGGCTTGGTGTGCTAGGAAACACATATAGAATGGAGGCGGCCAACCTATCAAACCATAGAGTACTTCGCACATGCGTGACTAACTTGGGACGATTCCAGAGGAAGCAAAAACTAACTTTCTCGAACCCACGGCGGCAACTTGCATTAAATGCACATGAGTTAGAGAGAGTCACTTCTTTCATCCGAACATATGCTTCATGAGCTAGCATGAAGAAATGCTTTCAAAAGTTTCCAATACTAGCTTAATGTTCAACAAGATTATGGAGAAGATAAGGATGTTGTCGATGGGCTCAACAACAGTTCATCCTGGTTTCCATATAAATGGAATTCCATAATTAGGTGAACACGGTGATAGCATTGGTCAGACCAAAGGATATAATGGTGTATGCCCGAGGGATCAACCACGAGTAAGACAACATTACGCACATCATTGGTTCTGATATGACTTGACAATAGCCCATACTCAAGTCAAAGTTTTAACAACGCAATAGATCCAACAACTGATCACGAGGACCAATCGATGGGGATATCATCTTTCTTCAACACATATACAAGATATCCCTTAACATGAGCTAAGTCGGACAAGCTTTTATCTTCCAACTCTCCAAGTTGTTGTTTAGCTTAACCAACTAGCTCAGGGGTATGCAACACAGATTCTTGGAGAAGGGGTGGTTTATATGAAACCAACTTGATCACGAACTCAACATAGTAGTCAGGTGACAACCTGGTAATACTTCCGAGAAGATATTCGGAAAATCACGAACCACCGCTATGTTACTAAGCTCGAGAACAATCTTGCTTTTCAGGGCAAGATGATATGATCAAAAGAGCGAGGGTTTGACAAGATCCTAACTCATTGATCGGAGAGTGCACCGGAAATAAGGACTAGGTAGCACAATCATACTTAGGGTGATGATTCAAAAATCAACAAGCTAAGAGTGAGGTTATTGTCCTTTAACTACTAAGCAACGGAGTTGCTAGGAGTATAGATTTCACACATCACGATTCACTTGTCGACATTCCAGTTGCAACAACACGGGAACCGAGAAATGAACAATGATGGCAAGAAGTATCACTACGTCAAGAATTCAAGAGAAATGGTGCAATTCTCATGACAATCTGGACATAAAGATGGTATTACTCTAAGGTAGAACAGAACAAAAGCTGGATTAGTATTTGATCTGCGAGTCTGTTCGCTTTGACCCAATCACGAAATGGACAAAGTCTTTGAGTTTGTTTCTCCTAGTCATTCTGAAATAGAATGGCTTAACGGACCACAAGAGTAATAAGCATCGATAGCACGGACGTACAATTACTCCTGACTATCAATTGATAGATGGAGGTCAGAAAACAACTAGAGAGGGATAACTCAAAGGAACATATAACTTTCTGAGTTGAGGATGCATAAATTAATGTGTCGAACCAGGTTCAATAGGTTTCTTCCGGATAATCCATGCGGGGAAGGTAGGACTGGCAGGGTCACGATATAGAATGGAGAACTCTTCGAGAGTACTCTTGTTGTGATCTTTTGATCCAACAAACTTCTGCCATAAGTGGTTCATAGTATTTGGAAGAAGGAAATACCATGGACCTCGAGGATTAATGCAAAGGTTACTAATTTCCTAAAGGAACTAGCAAACGCTATCAACATGAGGTAAGTGGGTGAATCTCGGGTTCAAAACCCAAGGAGTAGAATACCTACTAACTAAATGGCATCACGGGATGCTTCGGGAATAAAGGCCAGAATCCTCACACTGGGACACAAATCATGGCTAGATTACTGAATGATCCCCTAAGACACCTAGGGTCGTAATAATAATTCCAACATATATGTCGAGGCAATAGAATACCTCAACTCTGCAATTAGTGTGATTAACTTTGGCCCAAAGGAACATCAAGACCGGAGGGAAAGGATTTGCAAGTGCATCGATTGTTTAGAAACCTAGGATGACTCGAGACTGAGATAACGGCTGTAAATGCTCAAAAGATTGGAGACATGCTACAAAAATGGTGGCATAGCCACTCCAAGCACAATATCAAGGTTTGAGATCAACAGCTATGAACATACGAAGTAGTAAAACTGAACTGAGATTTGAAACTAACAATTCTATAAGTCTATGGATTAGTAACACGTCATCCTGATAGATGAGAAGGCCTAGTTCTTAATCCCCGTAGAAGAGAAGAGGATGACTCGGATCAGAAGGCCACGAGGTATAAGGAGTAAAAAGAGCCTTACGTTCCCTTCCCACAATCAATTCCCCTACATATAACTAAAGCATTTCTAGACTCAACTTGACCAGTTTGGCTTGATAATCCTCTGAGCGTCAAGCTCTGATACCAAAGCTGTCAGGACCCCGACTCAATGTCACATCGATCTAGCATGTAACACCTCATATCACTTTGCGGCCTCACGCACGGTATTCCCACGGGTGTCGCCTTACCTTTGCCCGGGACCGTTTGCACCTTTTGGCACACGTATATGATAGTGTCGCTAGCATCCATATGATAAGGAGCCCGGGCTGACATGGCTAGTCGTAAACCCAAAGTGGCACAAACTTACAGGGACAGGCATCCATGACCCAAAGATCGAGCGTGTCGGTCATCATTGAGTGAATCGGTGCAGTAGCACTGGGCTAGCAGACTCCAGTGAACCGGGCTGTGGCGGCTAACAGACTCCGGTATTCATCGCGTGACATTTCCCGAAGGACGACACGAGAACGAAGAAGGACACATGCCGGCCAGCCTAAGTGATTCCTGAGCGATAGCAAGCTACCATGGCTCGATGGAAGCACTAGGAGACATTTCGGTAAGAGAGGCTACTAAAGATAAACAACTAGATAGTCAGATCCCACACATACCAAGCATTTCAATAACATACACACAATATGCTCGATATGTGCAAATACAACATGGCATCACAACATGACTCTACGATTCAAGTATTTATTCAATAGGCTCCGAGGAGCGAGATATTACAAACATAGGTCTCATGACCCAACATTCAAAGCATACAAATCAAAGCACAAGCGGAAGCTAACATGTCTGAGTACAGACATCTACAAATGAAAAGGGCTAAGGAGCCTGACTAACTACCAGATCCTGCCGAGGGCACAAGATCGTAGCTGAGGTATCAAGCTAAACGTCGAAGTCCACGTGGAACTACTAGCAAGACTGAAGTCTCTCTGCAAAAACATAAAATAGGCAAACGTGAGTACAAATGTACCCAGAAGACTTACATCGTAACTAACTACATATGCATCATTATCAACAAAGGGATGGTGGAGTTTAACAGCAGAAGCCAGCTTTGACTCGGTGGCTATCCTAGACTACATTGCAAGTAACTCTTTGAGGTGGCGCTACGAGTCCACATATTCACCATATCAATACACCACTATGGATCCGCTCCCGTCTCCCTCACGAGAACGCCATCCATAGCACTCACGCTTATCTTGCGCATTTTAGAGTATCCACTTTCACTTGTCTATGAACTGATATAGGCAACCCAAAGTCCTTTACATGGACACGGCTATTGAATAGATGATGTTAACCTGCGGGTGTACTTCTTCATACATGTTTCCACCACTTAGCGTCTCGCACACGACATGTGCTCGGCAGACTTCAGCGAAAGCCGGCGTGGGTGTAGACCACGACCTACCTAAACACTCAAGTCTCTAGTCCAGTTTATCGCCTATTCGGGTTCCATCCATGAGGAGATCCGGCGAAGTTTCGCTCACAGCCCCAAACGATGTGAACAGGTTCCGTGACACCAAGCAGGCGCCCGGTTTACCCGACCACGTGCCTACCGCATCACAGCCCACCCCTATGGTCAAGATCACGCCGGCCTCCAAATACTACAAACACGAAACTACTTGCAACTCCCGGACAGAGGACAAGGGTGAATAAGAAGTCGGCGGGGTCATATTTCAGGCCCAATGCATGGTAGTAGCTGAATCATGGATCACAAACACAGAACTCAGTTCCTAAGGACGGCTGCAATGAGACAACCCACCATGTACTCCTACATGGCCTCTCACCGCTACCTTTACCAAATCGTGTTCACCGCTACCTTTGATTCACCCCCGATGAATCAGACCTGACTCAACTTTAAGCAGTAGCAGGCATGACAAACAAGCATTAATGAGTAGGCACAACATGGCTCAAACAACTCCTACTCATGCTAGTGGGTTTCATCTATTTACTGTGGAATGACAGGTCATGCAAAGGATAAAGGGGTTCAGCTACATGATAAGTAATGAGATGAATCGTTGTTGTCCTAATGCAGTAAAAGAGAGCAGGGCGAGAGAGTAGGATTGTATCGAAATGAACAAGGGGGTTTTGCTTGCTTGGCACTTCTGAAGATAATATAGTTCTTCATTGGCGTCATAGATCTCGTCATCGGAACATCGTCTACTGAGAGGGGACAGTTACCGGCAAACACAGAAGGACACAATCAATGCAATGCGACAATATGATGCATGCTATGACATGGCAATATGATGTGTGATAGGTCTAATGCAACTTGGGACATAAAGGTTTGAGTCCATTTGAACCAAGGATTCAAATAATCACCCAAAATAATAAGTGATATAAGTGCATTAGCTTGTTTCACCTAAACAGCAAGGTTAAAGTGTTCTGACATGCATGAAACTAGTACAGATGGAAAGATTGGATTTTTCTGATCATTTTTCATATATAATTTGTTTCATTTGGAGTTACAGATTAATTTCTATGATTTTTAGAAGTTTATACTAATTTACGGAATTTCTGAGAAGAAATAATCCCAAGAATTAAATTATCGTCGAGATTACGTCAGAATGACGTCAGAGGTCAACGGGGAGGTCCAGGTCAAACTGACCAGTGGGTCCCGCAAGTCCGCAGTTAATTAAACTAACTAATTTTGGTTAAAACTAATTAGATGTAGTTAGCAGGGGGGCCCACTTGTCATTGACTCAGGGGAGTCAACCTGGGCCCACCCAGTCCATGTCAGGGGTCAAACCCGCCGGTCAACAGGTCAAGGCCTGCCGGCGTTTAGCCGCCGGCGGGGCCAGACGCGGCGGCGTGCTGCGGGAATCGCCCACAGGGCCCCATTTGCTCTTGCGGAGAGCAGCTACTGGCAGTAGTGATCGCCCGCACCCACCATGGTGGTGGCTTGGCGGGAGTGGCGGAGCCGCCGGCGACGAGGTCAGGCGGAGGCCGAAGCTCGGCCAGCTCGTGCGCGGGGCTGCGGTGGCCTAGGAGGCATGGCGCTAGCACCTACGGCCTCTACGCGGTGCGAGGGGTGTGACGGGCACAAGCCCATGACCAAATGGTCACCGGAGCAACGCCGGCGACGTGGTCAGGCGGCGGCGCGTGCGGTGAGCTTCGTGCAGTCGCTACGATGCACGAGAAGGCGAACGGAGAGGATGAAGAGATAGCTGAGCTCACGGCGGTCACGTAGAACTAGACGGCGCGGTCGGGGACGAACTGATGCGGCGGCGACGGCGAAGGGGATCTGCGGCGGTGCTCGGTGAAGTCGAGCTCGAAGAAGACGAAGCAGAGCGCGAGCGCCGGCCTTCGGGCTCGAGCTGCTCGACGGAGAGGAGGGCGGCGGAGGTCCTTGACAAGGTGGCGTGGCACGGAGACGACGGAGGGCACGGCTATGGCGACGGTGCGGCTACGGCAGCGTCGGCCATCATGGAAGAGAGCGAGGAGAGAGACGGGGCTGCGTGTGAGGTGTCCACGGGTCGGGCGGTGCCGCGATGGCGCTTGGCGTCATTGTTGGCCTGGGCGACAGCGAGCAGCAGGTGGTGGCGTGGCGAGCGCGGCGGCATCGCGGTGTCCCTCCTCTGCCTACTGGCAGAGGTAGGTGGTGACTAGCAGCGGCGCTGGGCTGGGCCGGCCAGGTGGGCCTGGTGGGTGGCGCCAGGTAAGTGGCCCGGGTGAGTCTCTCTCTCTTTTATTGTTTTTGTTTTTCTATTATTCTGCAACTTTGTGACTTTATTTAAAATACCTAAACAGATCCAAAAATCATGGAACTAATCATGGCTACTGTTTAGAATATATTAAACAGTAAACATTTTAGTTTATGATTATTTGAGCATTTAAAATATTTTATAGTATTTAAATACCCAAATGAAAATACCATATGATTTAACTCAGAGCCCAAATATGTCATGGAAAAATGTGCAACACCCCTGGTTATGTCTCCAGACTTTTTCCAGAAATGATGAACATTTCTAAAAGCTATTTGGACTCTCTGAAAATATTTTAGTTGAACCTAGTTGAACTCATTTGGTGCTAGGGTATAGGCAATCCCCATTTCAAGTTTCATAAAATTTAAACATGATGCATGGATACTACTGCAAAGACAAGCAAGGCCTAGACTGGGGCTGTGACACAAGGCCAAGCAGCGGCAAGGGGACAGACCTCCCCGCGGCCGCGACAAGGATGAAGATGACGACGATGAAGATATGGATGATGACGAGGCCGATGAGCAGGAGTTCCAGAAAGCCACAGAGGTCCTATGCGTTGACGGCGGTGCTTCTCTGCATACTTCACACCGCCAGCTCAAGCAATGGGTGCGGGAACTCAATGCGGCAGAACCACCCGTCGAGCCACGCAAGCCTCTAAAATGGTCCAGCACACCTATCATCTTTGATATTGAGGACCACCCTGATTGCATAACTGCGGTCGGGTGCTTGCCGATGTTGGTCTCACCAACTATCCGCAACCTCAAGGTCACTAAGATGCTAGTGGACGGCGGGGCCGGCTTGAACCTTATCTGCTCCGCGGTGCTCTAGAAACTCCAGATCCCTGACGGCGAGCTCGAAGAGACTGGCACATTCCAAGGAATCAATCCGGGAAGGAGCAAGCCGAAGGGAAAGATCACGTTGCCGGTGACATTTGGCAGCGAGTTGAACTTCAGGACTTAGAGGGTCACTTTTGACGTTGTTGATTTTCCATTGCCTTACAATGGGATACTCGGCCGTCCAGTGCTCGCCAAGTTCATGGCAGCCTCTCACAATGCCTACAACGTGCTCAAGATGCCAGGCCCGATAAGTGTCATCTCTGTCCCTGGCGACAAGAAAGATGCTCTTATCTGTGCTGACAAGATTTACCGGGAAGCAGCAGCCGCAACAGATCGCAAGTCACTTGCCGCTGAAGCTCCCGGGGGGAAGAAGAAGACCAAGTCCGGCAAGAGTTCTGATGCCCACTCCGCAAGCGCACCTCTTGGTGCTGCGCTACCGTCGAGCGCACCATCGAGCTCCACCGGCAAGTGTAAGAAGACGATGGCAGCTCGCGAGAGACCAAGAAGGTGTCCGCCAAGGAGGGCGGCACCGGTGGTACCTTCACCATCGCGCCACTCTCGACCCTAAATAGGAAAGTGCTCGTTGCTTTCACGTGGCTTAACGTCGGCGTGTTTGCGTGGCAACCGTCGACATCCCGGTGTTCCCAAGAAAGTAATCGAGCACCATCTTGCCGTCTATCCTCATCGCGCGCCCGTCAAGCGAAGGTCGAGAAACAAGCGGTGGGCGCCAAGAATTCATCACGAAGAAATCAAGAAGTTGGAAGCAGCGGGCCTTGTCGGAGTGCTCCATCCTCGTGGTTGGCCAATCTCAGTAGTGCATGCGCCAAGGCAAGCGGAAATGGAGGCTTTGTATCAACTTTACCGATGTTAATAAAGCTTGTCCCAAAGACCCATTTCCTTGCGGCGCATTGACCAGATTGTTGACTCCACGGCGGATGTGACTTGCTTTCATTTCTTGGCGCATACTCGAGATACCATCAGATTTTCATGGCGAAAGAGGATGAGGAGAAGACCGCATTCATCACTCCATGTGGCACATCTGTTTCATACGGATGCCTTTCGGTTTAAAGAATGCTGGTTCAACATTTGCAAGGGCAGTCCATGACGCTTTTGAGCCACAAATGCACAGAAATGTGGAAGCCTACATGGATGACATAGTGGTCAAGAGCAAGGACAAGGCAACTCTGATTCAGGATTTGGACGAAACATTTGCAAATCTGCGCAAGATCAACCTCAAGCTTAACCCCGAGAAGTGCGTGTTTGGAGTCCCCTCCGGCAAGCTTCTCCGGTTCTTCGTGTCTCAGCGGGGAATTGAAGCCAATCCCGACAAGATCAAGGCCATTGAGAAGATTGAAGCACCAAAGCGCGTCAAGGATGTACGAAGACTTGCCGGTTGCGTGGCTGCTCTCCGCAGGTTTATCTCTAAGTCTGCTGAGCGCGCCCTGCCGTTTTTCAAAATATTGAAAAAGCCAGGTCCAATGAAATGGACTCCGGAAGCGGAGGCTGCGCTGCAGGACTTGAAGAGATACCTGTCCTCCACTCCAACACTTGTCGCAAATAAGCCACAAGAGAAGTTGCTGCTGTATATAGCGGCAACCAATCAAGTGGTTAGTGCTGCGTTAGTAGCGGAGAGGGAGGCGGATGATGAGCCAGCAACCACGGCAGAAGCATCCAGCGACAAGCAGGGGACTTCACAGACAAGCTCTGGTCCCGACAAGGATGGATCTGCGCAAGCACATGAGGAAATACAGAAGAGAATGGTGCAGTGCCCAGTTTACTTTGTCAGTTCCCTTCTGCAGGGGGCTAGGTCAAGGTACTCTGGTGTGCAGAAATTGCTTTTCGGCCTTCTCATGGCCTCGAGAAAGCTGTGCCATTACTTCCAAGCACATGAGATCACAGTTGTCACTCGTTTTCCGCTGAAGAGGATACTGCAGAATCCAGAGGCAACATGCAGGATTGTCGAGTGGGCACTGGAGCTGTCAAGCTTTGGCCTCAAGTTTGAGAGCACTTCAACTATCCAGAGCAGAGCATTGGTAGAATTCATAGCAGAGTGGACACCAACACCAAATGAAGAAATTCCGGAAACGAGCATCCCCGTCAAGGAAGCAAACAAGGAGTGGCTGATGTACTTTGATGGTGCCTTCTCGCTGCAAGGCGCCGGTGCGGGCGTGCTACTCGTCGCGCCCACTGGAGAGCACCTCAAGTACGTAGTCGAGATGCACTTTCCCAAGGAGCAAGCAACAAACAATACTGCAGAGTATGAAGGTTTGCTTGCCGGTCTCAGGATCGCAGCAGACCTTGGGATTAAGAAGCTCATTGTCAGGGGTGACTCGCAGCTTGTCGTCCGCCAAGTGAACAAGAATAATCAGAGTCCGTTGATGGAAGCTTACGTTGATGAAGTGAGAAAGTTAGAAGAGCACTTTGACGGCCTCTGAGATGGAACATGTTCCAAGAGCTCGAGCGACATTGCTTGATGGCTCGTCAAAGTGCGCTGCTGCTGAAGTTACACAATGGAACCAGGAATCTTTGTGCTCAAACCGACTCAACCGTCTGTAACGCCATCAACTGGACAGAGCAAGAAAAGGAAGTTGATTTCTGGTGACTATTTTCCGGCAAATCTCCCCGAAGCCGCCGCCAAGAAGGTCCCCAAGATCAACACCAAGGATGCTGAGGAGCAGTCTGCTCCGGCAAGCCCTAGGGTTTGTTCCGTTGAAGCAGACGCTCCCGACAAGTTTTGCTCCGGCAAGCTTGCCGGGGAACGTCAAGCTCCGGCTGAGCCGCAGGTTCTCGCCGTAGAAGCGGATGTCCCCGCAGCAGCATATGTGCCTTTAGTCCTTGTTGTCGAGCCGCAAGCTCCAGCATGGGCACAGCAGATTGTCTGTTTCCTTCAGACAGGAGAACTTCCCGAAGAGCAAGAAGAAGCAGAAAGAGTAGCCCGGCAGTCAAGTATGTACCAGTTTGTCGACAACACACTGTACAGAAGAAAACTCAACGGTGTGAAATTGAAGTGTATTCACCGGGAAGACGGACAAAAGTTGTTGGCAGAGATACATGGAGGCATATGTGGTCACCACATTGGCGCAAGAGCACTTGTCGGCAAAGCGTTCCGCCAAGGTTTGTTTTGGCCGACAGCCCTCGAGATGCTGCGCACAAGTAACCAAGTGTGAAGCGTGCGGTTCCATTCCAGCAGATACACCAGCCGGCTCAAGCTCTCTAGGCGATCCCTTTATCCTTGCCATTTTGATGCAGGGGCTCGACATCCTCGGCCCCTTTCCCGAGCTGTCGGGGCTTTGAGTACTTATGCGTTGCAATCGACAAGTTCACAAAGTGGCGAAGTGGAAGCGATGAGGAAGGTGACAGCCAATCGGCCGTTAAGTTCTTGGTCGATTGTTTGCCGTTTGGGATCCCTAACGGATCATCACCGACAACGGCACGCAATCCACGAGCCGCACCTTCATGCGATCGTCCAAGATCTTGGCGCCAAGGTGCTGCTTTGCTTCATTGCTCATCCGAGAAGCAACGGTCAGCGGAAAGGGCAAATCTGAAGTGCTGCGCGGGCTCAAGACCAGGACTTTCGACGGGCTGCATAAGTGCGGGAAGAAGCTGGATTGAGGAGCTGCGGTGGTTCTTTGGTCGATCGGGACGACGCCAAATCGAGCCATGGCGGACACCTTCGCTCTAGTCTATGGAGCGAGGCGGTTCTCCCCACGGAACTTCGTATATGGGTCGCCTCGAGTGCTCGCTTATGATGAGTTGGAGCAAGAGCAGCTGCGACAAGATGGCGACTTGCTCCTTGAGGAGGACCGTCTTGAGTTGCAGTCGAGCTGCTCGATACCAGCAAGCTTTGCGCCACTACCATAGCCGCAAAGTTAATGCCAGAAGTCTCGAGGAAGGCGACCTTGTTCTTCGGCGTGTTCAGTCCGCCAAGAATTCCAACAAGTTGACGCCAAAGTGGGAAGGCCCTTATCGGGTGAAACGAGTCACTAGGCCTGGTGTTGTCCGCCTTGAGACCGAAGATGGCATTCCGGTGAGCAACTCCTGGAACATTGAGCATCTTCGTAAGTTTTACCCGTAAGGCGCAATTGTCGGAACCTGTTCCGGCAACCACCTTTTGTACAAGTCTTGCCCCTGTTGCATGTAATCCTTTGTACAAAGCCGGGCGCAGACCCCGTGCATAAATAAAACTCATGTGCTACGCACATCTTGTCAATTTCATGCTTTCTATTTTTTGCATGTGTTATCTGACATTTTGTGCAGCGCCTACCCCCGGTAAGCAATAACGGGCCGTAAGGCTCCATATCTTTATTTTCTCTTCTTTCTCTTTCTCAAAGAAAGGAAGGTTCCCTCGCCCACAAGTTTGTCGGGGGAAAGGAGAAGATAATGATGTGGACCAGGCATTCGTTCAAGAAAGTTTCGCCTTGCCGGGACGCAAACGACGGAAAAGCTAAGTAGCCAAAGTTTGAGCAATCAGTTTTAAAAAAATTTAAGTTATCTTCCTCGAACGACCGTGCTTTGTATGGAAAACCTGTGCGTGGAGGAACCAACTCGTAGCTAGTTGCGCCCTTACTTTGTTTCGAGTCCGCTCAACAACTTAAGTGAGCTGCAACTAGCTGCGACAAGGTTTCTTGTCGGTGGCGGCACCGCCACAGACTCTTGACGTCCCTTTTCGGCTCTTCATGACTAAGGTGCTGCATACCGGCAAGTTCCCTAAAAGCGTAGGGCAAAAACATACAAAGGAAGGAATCAAGTAAAGGGAATAACATAGCAATCGATACCCAAAATAAAGTTATATTACAAGATAGCTTGTCGCAGCTCTAATAGATTGTTCTCATAACATGACTAGCAGCGACAAAGAAAGGAGGAAACGGGCGGCCTAATCTACGCGGTCGCCATCAACCCTCTTGACCTCATTCACCTTGTCCACAATGGGTGCGACAAGGGCCTGGAGCGCTTCCAGATCAGCATCCGGAGGCAGCTTCTTGAGGACGTTGGTGAGGTTGAGGCCTGGGTTGCGGAAGGCCACCTTCACCAACACCTTTCGCAGAACTCTCACGCAGATCGTGCGCGACTCGTCGGCCAGCTGCTTTGGGATCCTTTCCCGGAGTCGCTGGAGGGCCGTCGCCACGCCCTTAAAGAACAAGGTGAGCTTGGCGCTAGGCTGGAGGTTCTCATCGGAGGAATACCCGAAATCCTCCATCCCCAGCTGCGCCAGCTCCCCGTCGATGACTGCGGCGATATTCACGAGACCCTCTGTCCAGAGTTCCACAGTCTCCCTAAAAGTGTTTTGGGTTTTGGCGGCCCTCGTCAGCAGCGCTTCGTTGGCCTTGATCTCCTCCTTCAAGGCCACCTCCTGCTCCTTGGCGTCGTCCAGCGTCTTGGTCAAAGTAGCCAGCTTCAACTCAAGTTCTGCGTTGGAGTCCTTGGCGGCGCTAAGCTCCTTGCCCTTCTCGACGAGACGACCCTGTAGCTCGCCATGGGCGTAGGCGTCCTTCTCGCGCTCACGCCTGAGCGCGGCAAGCTCTTCGCTCCTCGCCTTGAGATCGGCCTCTAGATGCGCCACCTTCGTCTCCAGCTCCTTCTTGGCGGCCTCGGTAGCTGCGGCAGCATCCTTTGCTTCCTTGAGAGCCCCGCCGAATGTTTCCTCACGCGCGGCAAGCTCCTCCTCATGGCTGTCAAGATTGACTTTTCGCTGCGCCAGCTCGCCTTCCCGTGCAAACAGCTCCTCGGCGACAAGCCGCTGTTGCTCTTCGGCTTCAGCCTTCTCGAGGAGGAAGGCTTTCCGCGCCTTGGCGAGTTGCGCCCGCTCCTCTGCCAAGGACCGGAGAGCTTCCTGGTTGCGACTCCGGAGCTCCTCCGCGTGCTTCTCGATGTCCACTCCCGCCTGTGCGACAAGCACTTCCCGGGATTCCACCTTGGCTTGTCAGGCGCGGTAGAGCGACACCAGCTTCCGCAGCAGCTGCTCCTCCTCAGACTCACCGCTGCTGCTGCTCGGCGCGTCAACCAGCGTCAGCCCAACGGAGGCGAGCACCTCTCCATCAAAAGTTTCTCCTTCGACCGGCGCCCTGGAGCTTGACGCCCAGGGAAGCTTGATGAAGACGCCATCGCCAGCCTTCAAATAGACGCCGGGCTGGGGCTCTTCGGAGCCTGACGCTGTGGCAGCGGCGGAGGGATCGGCGGTCGGCGTAGAGTCTTGCGCTCCTGCGGCCTTAGGGTCGTCAGTGCGATCGCCAGACCCCTCGCCGGCTCCTGCGGCGGCAGCTTTGGCGGCCTCTTCGTCGGCGGGCTCATCAGCGCCAGCTCCTTCTTCGGTGGCAGCGGCGTCGTCGGTGTTGCCGTTCGCGTTCTCCTCGCCGGTGGCCTCGGTCTCCATCGGCTCCGTGGAAGATGGATCTGACGGCCGGAAAAAGAGAGAAAAAGTCAAGCAAATATCCAAGATCAAAAGAAGAAGAACACAAGGGAAGTTTTCAGGCAAGAAGGGTTACCTGTACTGGGATCTGCAGTCATGGGCTCCACCACCTGGGGGTCGCTGGTGCTGTCCCTTGCCGGAGAACCGTCCCTTGCCGGAGAACTACCCCTTGCCGGAGACTTCTCCCTTGCTGGAGAATGCTCCCTTGCCGGGGAATCCTCCCTTGGCGGCGTAGTCGAAGCAGATAGCATCTCGGGGGCGGCTTCTGGGTGCTCCTGGTGAGGCTGCTCTGCTCCTACACAAACCAACAGTCAGATGTCAGCAAAAGAAAGAACACCCATGTGCACCATAACAGCGGAAAGTAAACCATATACTTACGCTGGGGGCTGCGCTGGGGGCTGCTTTGGGGAATGAGTGCCGAGTCCGGCAAGGTGGTCTCGGGCGCCCCTGCTTTGTCATGATGGGCTCGTCCTCGATGACAATCACGGAGCCTTGGCTCTCTTCGCCGCTCTCTGGGCGTGGTCTGAAAAGGAATGAGTTGAGTAAAGCAAATCAGATACAAGGCGAAACAGCAAGAATTGAAGAACTACAAAGTCTGACAAAGAATCTTACTCTTCTTCTTCCTCGTCGGGCCGAGCGTGGAGAGGTCGAAGTCCGGCCCTCTTCGGTGACGAGGCGAAGGAGTAGGCTCCCTTGACCGCTTGGTGGGGGAGGCGGCAGGTCGGCAGCGGTCAGGAGGACCCGCTCCGATTGTCGCCCTTGGCGTGAGGCGCTCAGCAGCAAAGTGCTTGTCGCAGCGGAGCGTGTCGCGCGGCGCGGCGGCTGTTGACCCGTCTGCCGCCCTGCTACATCCCCAACCCTGCGGAGGCGCCTTCTTGGTGGAGCTGGGAGCTCTGCTTGTGACAAGCTGCTTGAAGATGGCGAGCCGCTCGCACCCTCGGCGGGCTCGCTCGACTCGGCTTCAGGCTCGGCAAGCTCTCCCTCGCCGGCAAGCGCTCCCTCGCCGACAAGCTCATCTCGATCGGCAAGGCTTGCCGCCTCTGCTGCCTCTGCCTCCTCCACGGTGAATCCAAACTCGCCCGCGGCAGCGGCTGCCGCCGCCTCTTCCGCCCTGGTGGCGATGCGCTGCATCTCCGCATCGGTGGTGTCGCGGGTGAGGCTCTTCTGCTCATCGGAGCAGACCGCCACTTCTACCAGGCCATCGAAGAATGCCTGCACGACGTCGTCTGTAGGCTCTTGCCAAGTTGGGACAATTCCATGCGAATCGCATAATGGCATCATTGCACGGTTGCGGTCGAGCGAGGAATTGTTGCACAGCGGGACGACGCCCTTCGGCAGCCTGAACCATTCGGGATGTTGAGGATCGTGCTTGAACAGCTCCTTGAGCACCGCGTCCAGTTCCAGGACAGTGAAGTTGAAGTTGAGGCCCGGGCGCAGCCTCATAATGTCCGCCGGACCCCGAATTCCCAGGCAGGTCTCCTCCTCTCCTGCAGGGGGGTGATGCGGCAGCGAAGAACAGTGAGCCCGGCAAGCCTGAGGCGTAGGATCCGGGTGATGGCAATCTTCAGCCTATCGTCTTCCGGGGCCACGCTGCTCCAATCGTTGCCGCGCACTACTGGGGCTTGGCGCTGGGCGGTAAACGGCTGCGGATTCTCCTCGACAATCCAGCACCATTCTGCTCTCCATTCCTCCCACTTGCTGCGGAGCTCTCCCTCCAGATAAGCTTCTTTCTTGCCGCTCTCGAGATCCAGGAGATTCCGCCGGATAAGGGCTCCCCTCTCTCGACTCAGGGCATAAAGAAATGGCGGAAAAGAGCTACATTTGGGTGGACTCCGACAAAGTTTTCGCAGAGATGTGCGAAAACTGCCATGGTTAGAACAGCATTGGGAGTGAAGTCAAGGAGGTGGTAGGGCTGGACTAACGAGTTGCTCGACTCGTTCGGCTCGTTATCATTAAGCTCGTTATCGTTAAGATCGTTATCAATAAGCTCGTTAATATTAACGAAATAAAATCTCTGTTCGGCTCGGTTCGTTATGAGCTCGTTATGCTCGCGAACGTTCACGAGTGCTCGTTAAGGCAATAAAGAATATAGAAGAATCCCATGTTCCCACTACAAATTCAGAAATCATAATGGCATATATTACACAAAAGAATCTCCTGATCCCATCAAAAATTCACAATGTCATAAATTAAACATAGACGTTAAGGTATCATTTGAATTTTAAAAATAATAGCAAGCTACAGCCAAAGTGCCAAACCCCACACACATAAGGTTTCCATCACAATTTCACAATAGCATGAATTAAAAAAGGGCGTTCAAGTCAAAATGGGAGCAAGACTAGTACGTAGCAGCACTGATAGCATAAAGTAGCAACACTAATACACAGTGGCAAACACCAACAAGTCTGGTGCACCTATCACCTTGCATAATTTAAACTTTTAAGATAGTAGCAACATGCTACAGCCAGCAGTAAAAGAACTGTCTAAGAGTAGCAAAACGCTACATCCAGCAGTAAAAGAACAGTCCAGGATCCCTTCCACCTTGCTGCCTATGCCTCCATGAACTTGCAGAGTTTTCCTTTTCCTACATGCAAATTTTCAAACAAAGAAAGTAAACTTTCAGGTTTCACTTATAGTAGTGTAGTAGAACTTAAATAGGAGAAGGTTTAATTGACAAAAGAGGCATTGCACTATAAACAGTACAAGAGAAAGAAAACAAAGTTGCAAAATAAAAATTGCAATCCTAAACGAGTAGCCAAGCACCAACTTGTTAGTTGCTTTCCACCATAGATTCAGGAAATGGAATGAACTCAACATCATCATCAATGTCATCTTCCTACAAAGGGAAATGCAATTTCAGTTAGACGATCAATTTAGAAATAGTATGTCAAAGCTTATAAGTAATAGACAAGAAAGAACAACTATATATTACCACTATGATTGTAGACCTAATGTGGTTTTCTTTTGATCCTTTGATGAAGCTAGAAGCACAAACAAGTGCCTCAACCATGCTTGGGGTTAGAGAACTACGGTAGTCATCAAGAACTCTACCTCCTGTAGAGAATGTCGACTCTGATGAGACACTAGTAGCTGGTACAGTCAAGAACTTCTTTGCCATTTTTGCCACAATAGGATATCTATGACCATTCAACCTCCACCAGTCAAGTAATGTGAAATTTGGATCATTAATGGGATGAGTCTTGTCTTCAAGATAACTAGTCAATTCAGATTTGCATGGCTCAGAATTTGTCTCCTCGAGGAAGGATTGAAACCCACTCGACAATGTGGTCATAGATGTAGATGCTTGCCTACTTGAAGTTGAACTTTGCTCATTGATGTTAGAATTCTCATTTTGACGATTTTCCATCTCATATGTGGCATCTGAGATCAAAGAACTCTGTTTTGATATCTTCCACCTCAATACTTCCTTCTCTTTACCATACATTTTCTTGAAACAATAGTCCACAAGTTTCATCTTAAATCTAGGATCAAGAATCGTGGCAATCACCATGACACTATTCTTTACCTTTTTTTATCTTTCCGATTTTTGTTTTCTGGCACAACAGTGCTATCCCAATATTTATCAAACTTATCAAGCATTGCTTCCCCCATCATTTTCAAATTGTCATCTCCAGAGAAAGCATGCTCTACTATAGCAATCTTAACATTCATGATGTATGGATAAAAAATGTTGGTAGTGGGGTAAGTAGATCCTGATAGTATAGTGGTTACCTCAGCAAATGATTTCAGGATCGGTTGAATTTTGCTATATAACACCCAATCTTCATCGTCAGGCTGCCACTCATAGTTAGAATCTGATTGTGCACACTCATTGAAAGCTTCCTTATACAAAGTGCAAGTGTCTACCATTCTGTATGTAGAACTCCATCTAGTCGCTACATCTAGGCATAATCCTTTTCCAACTTTAATATTGAGAGACTTGCAATCTGACAAGAAGTTCGACATGCGCAATGGAGATTTTTTCAAGTACTTGACAGTTTCTCTAAGCTTGCATATCAAAGGTTGCAATGGTTCCATGCCATCATTGACTATCAAATTTACTATGTGTACACAACAATAACATGGAAGTACTTAGGTATGAATTTTGCTGATTTCCTAGCAGTGAACTTGTCCATCAATTTCTTAGCAGCAGAGTCATTCGGGGCAGCATTATCCATGGTCATTGTCATGATCTTATCTTCTATTTTCCATTCTTGGCAGCATTCAAAAACGGCTTGAGCTATGACAAAGCCTGAGTGAGGTGGGTCTAACTCTATCAAGTTTAAAACACGACATTGCATAACCCAATCATCATCTATGTAGTGAGCAACAACAGCTAGGTAGGAAAGATTCTGGTTGGAAGTCCATATATCACTTGTCAAACTAATGCTCTCAACAGACCTTAGTTCCTTCTTAAGGATTTCTTTCTCAGAAAGATACACCTTCATGCATTCGGCTCTAATTTTCTTCCTACCAATGAACTTGTATGACGCATTCATATATCTCATGAGTATATTAAACCAAGCATGCTCTACCATCCTAAAAGGATATTCATGCACAATTATCATCTTTGCTATGATTTTAACAACTTCTGGATGATTATATTCATGATTCACTACAAGAGATGCACCTGGCTTTTCAGGATCCAAATTGATTGTACCTTGTCGTTGTTGTCTTCCCTTCTTGTTCAGATAGACCGCACAAACATCTGTATGCCGATTCAGACTAGTAGTTGGCCCCCCTGGAGTATAAGCAAACAAGTTACAACAATGCAAGCATTTTGCCTTCGTGACAACTGCCCCTGGTTTCTTCTTGCATACAGCTTTGACCTCCTTGAAATGCTGCCAACATGGTGCACGCTTAACTCTAGTTTTCCTCACCTTAACCTTATTACCAACTTCAATTGTTGCATTTTTCCCTTTCCCTCTCTTTGTTTTCTCAGTGTCATTGACCTCACCTTCTACATCATTTTCTTTGCCACCCAATCCTAGAGAAGGATCTGACATATCATCATTCATGTCATACGCATCTGCCTCATCAACCTCTTTATATCCTTCGTTGACCTCGACCCATTCCTCTACATCACCAGCCTATGCAGAAATAAATACCATGATTTAGATAATCAAAATTAACAAGTCATCACTGCATGATTGATTAGGAATATGAATAATGAAGTTCTATTAATCTATATTGTAACTAGAGTTCTGTACAAATATAGCAAAAAATTCAATGTACGAAACTATAACTAGAATTCTATTCTATACCAAAATTGCAATCAGAAAAATATTTGCATCGCTCCTAATCTAGCATCATCAACATCAATGCATCAATAAACAAAATTGCAATCGGAACACAGTACACACAAGTAAAAATTTGTACTTTATGATGCATTTAAATGGTAACAAGTAGGGGAAAACAATGCACAAAAACACATGCGTATGATCTGAATTGTTCAGATTTAACCATCTAAACACATGATCACAAAAGGAAATTACCTCTCCTGATCTGAATTGTTTACACAAGTAGGCAAAAACATATCATATGATCTGATGGAGTTCACACAAGTAGGCACACATCGCTACTAATGGAGTACACATTCATATGATCTGAATTGTTCAGATTTAACCATCTAAACACATGAGCACAAAAGGAAATTACCTCTCCTGATCTAGCATCATCAACATCAGACATTGGTGCATCCACTCTTGCCCTTTTCTGTGCTTGTGGTCGAAGACGAGGAGCAGGTCGTGCTGCGGTGGAGGGAGACTCCCGTGACGCACAATCAGAGGCAGCCGGTCTCTTCCGCGACTCCATGCTCGCAGCTGTAGCAGAAGGTGATGGCCATGGCGTCCATCCATTGTTCCACTGGCTCGCACATGGGGATTGGGGGAGTTAGAGACGGCGGAGGAAAGAGGTCGGGACCGGGGGAATGGAGATGGCACAGGTGAGAGGTGAACGGGGGAGGAGATACCAGAGGTCTGGACGCCGGAAGGTCGACGGTCGCCGCCGGACTAGAGCAGAGGGCCGCCGCCGTACTGCCCTCGCTTGGGTTCGCCGTAAGTTCCTGGCGGCTGGCTCGGGAAGAGGAGGAGAGGAGTAGGGCATGGGAGATGGCAGGGCCCAGCTACTTAAAGCGGCAACGCCCAGCTAACCTCCACACCATAGCGCATCGTCCTCCTACCTGGCACCACATCCGCCATGACCGCAAGTGCGAACACCCTGCGGGAGAGCTTGTCTTCGGGGATGAAGCTCGAGGTCGCCGCCCTTGCTCAAGTCGCCTCTCGCGATGCAGCGGCATAGCCGGACGCGGACGCGACCGCACAAGCGGTGGCCACACTGGCGGCCGACGACGGGAGCACCGTCAGCCACGCGTCCTACTTGCCGTCATCCAACGTCCGACACCTCCGAGGTCGGGGACTCCTCCGAGGATGAGTAGGGCATGGGAGATGGCAGGGCATGGTGTGCCAACTGGCCGGTCCGTATCATGTGTTCTACTCTTCCTCGCCGGAGACCGCACCTTCACTTCACGGGTCTTGAACCCCGCCCCCGTACATAGAGATTGCAGATGGAGGACATCGGTCGCCGCCGTAGAATAGGTTTAGGGTCGGGCTTCTTTTATTTTTCTGTCCTATAAAAGTTCAAAATGTAATGAAGATCTGCCGTGTTTGCATTAATCTCAGCCGGTGTATATGAACTTTCACAATAATATACATATTGTAGGAGTACTAGCAAGATGCCCGTGCGTTGCACGGAAGATCAAGATCTTGTGGGAGAAAAGGATGAACGAGGGAAAGCCTTATCTACAAATGTGGAGAGGAGTGCGGGTAAATTGTCATAGTTTCCTTCCTATCCGTTAGATATAGATCGGACGGCCTATATTCCAGGATGACACGCACACCATCATCACCAACTCTGCTTTTTATTGAACCGAGACAAATCTAAAAAACCCAACTAAGCCAACCTCCCAGCATATCGCGCGGGAAAAGACCCGGCCGCGTCGTTTTAGTCGGGATTACCGGATTACTAGTAGTAGTATCGATGGATCGCGCGAAGCAACATTTTTTTAAGGGGGCGAAGCACCTAGTTTAAAAGGAAAAAAGGCGGTACACTCACAGCACTCCTGTCGCGGTCGCATTGCACCCCACACACGTTCGGTCCTGCACATGGCTCACGCAAACGGAACGCGCTTCGGCTTGCCTCTTCACTGACACGTGGGACTGCACTTGGAGAAACCGACCATGCGCCAAACTCCCCGCCCACCGCGAAAATCCCCCACACACACACAAAAAAATTCCCCCAAATTGATTCAACCGCCCTTGCCAAATATTCCCCAAACCCCCTCCCCGTCCCCCTCCACTCCATTTGCTCCGCCAAAGCCGCCCTCCCCACCGCGCTGATACATCGGCGCTGCGGTTCGTGGAGGGGATGCACGGCGATCCTCTCGCTCCCACAATACGCTCTCGTAGACTACCGTCCTCTAGCCGCGTCGCCACCTCTGGCTACGTTCTTGTGGAGGCGCACGGCGGTCAACACCGCCACCGCTAGCGACGTTCGTGTGGAGACGCACGACGGTCAGCTTCTCCCACGGTACGCGCATTCTAGACTAAGGCCCCGTTCATGTCGGTGTAGCGCTGAATGTTAGCTGATAGACGTTAATCTCACTGTTTGCCAAAGTATTTAACTATTAATATGCTCTGCTTAAGAAGCTTCCTTGCCCTATTCTGCACTCAATCTTCTTAGTTGAGATAGCATGCCAAGGCCGATTAGTTGCTAAAATATCCTGCCATATATTTATTGTGACGTAGATTGCCTTGGTCTAGTAGCCAATCTGTTAGGTGAAATAGCTCTACACCATTTTATACTCAATCTTTGTTGCTGCGATGGCCTTCGATAGTTTGATGGCTATGTGCTCGGCCTCATTGACTGCTGAAACAGCCTGCCATAATTTAACACTCAAATATGTTTGCTGAATTAGCTTTACATATATTTCGTTACTTAGATCTGCTCGTCCAAATATCTTGCCATAGCTTTAAACATTGACCTAGGTATTTTTTTTCTGGACTTCATAAAAAAGCATATATGTTTTTCCTGTAATATCGAGTAGAAGAACTAATTTGAATGTCTAATAGATGGACAGGACTTGGATAACTTCTGCTCGGAGATTCTCCGTTGCATATGTCGAGGGGGTTGAAAACTTCATGAACTTTATCAGAGCTGAGTATGGTGGTCCGAAATCAGATGTGCTCTGCCCATGTAGCAGTTGTATGAATTCAGTTACAAGACCCCAGTCAACTATGCAAAATCATCTACACTTGTATGGGATGTCGGTCACATATACTAGGTGGGTTCATCATGGTGAAGCTGTGAACGTCAATGTTATTGACTACGTGGAAGCAGCAGATCACCATCTTGATCTGCCTGATGCTCAGGTGGAATAGGAGGAGGAGGTGGTGGTGGCGGAGCCAGTGAGTTTGACCAACATTGAAACAATGCTATGAAATGCCCGTGCATTCCATGAACTTTCACCTGCAGAAGAAAAATGGTGGGCCCACGTGTTGGAACAATGCAACGTTGCTGTCACCCCAGGAAATAAGCAGTCAGTATTCTCAGCTATGGTCACCTTTCTTCAGGTGAAGACATCGGCGGATGACCAACAAATCATTCGATGCGATGTTGGCTGCTTTCATAAATCTTTCCCGAGATCGTCTGAGCTGCCACACACCTACAATAAAATGAAGAATCTCCTTCGATGCGGTTGGAATTGGATATGATATGATCCATGTTTGTAAGAATAATTGTGTTACATTAGGAAGGATTATGCCAACTTAAGTGAATGCCGAAATGCAAATCATCAAGATGGAAAGATGGCGATCTTTGTGAAGAGGGTTCCTCGTAATGTTCGAGACATTTTCCAATTACACCAAGATTGCAGAGGTTGTTTCATGATCTTTGAAACAAGAGAGGATGTCTTGTGGCATTCTAGGAACCAGAATACATAGATCAGAATTTAATGAGCCATCCATCTCATGGTAGTGAGTGGAAAAGCTTCAATGATAAACACAAAGAGTTTGTTTCTTGACCGAGAAACATTAGACTTGGCTTAGCTTCGATGGATTTAACCCATTTGGCCACGAGTGCCACATATAGCATGTGGCGATGCTTTTTATCCTTACAACATGCCTCCAAATGTCTGCACCAAAGAATCAAACTACATGATGGCCTTGCTCATCCCAGGTCCAAAAAGTCCTGGAAAGGATTTTGATTTGTTCATGGAGCCTCTTGTGGAGGAACTTCAACAGCTATGGAGGGGTGTTCTCACTTGAGACCTATATAGCAGCCCACCAGCTGATTTCTTTCTGCGTGTTGTTGTAATTTGGTGCATCCATGATTATCCATCTTTGGGCACTATGTCAGGGCGAACGACACATGGTTAAAATGCATGTGTTCGCTGTGACAGGAATCTGCTGTCATCCGTAATACTTAGCAAGATCTGTTACATTGGACACCGTCGTTTCCTTGCCAAGGACAAGCCGCATCCTAGAAAATACCGAAGACATGTGTTCAATGCAAAGCATGAAAACCGTGATGCACCAAAGAGGCTCACCGCCGATGAGTTGCAAGTGGAATTAGAGAAGGTCAGGCATATTACACCAGGGAACCATCCTGGTAATGGTAGCGGGAAAAGGAAGCATGGCACGGTAGAATAGAGATTATTGTTTACCCGCAGGTCCACTTTGTGGGACTTGGAGTATTGGAAAGATTTGGATCTGCGGCATAATCTTGATGTGATGCACATCGAGAAAAATATATGTGACAACATTATCGGCACACTTCTTAACATTGAAGGCAAGATGAAAGATACCTTAAAATCTAGGATTGATTTGACACACCTGGGTATTAGAAAGGATTTGCAAGTGCAAGATGAAGGTAAACCACGGGATATGGCACCAGCTGTGTACGTCTTGGACAAGGTAAAAAGAAAAGAATTCTGCGAGGTCCTATCACGTGTGAGATTCCCACATGGATTTGCTTCCAACCCTGAAAGGAGAGTTAGTGCAGATGGAAACAAGGTATAAGGATTGAAAACTCATGACTGCCACGTCCTACTTCAAAGGGTTTTACCTGTTATCCTTAGAGGATTGGGCCACCCTAACTTATATAGAGCAGTTGCAGAGTTGGGACAATTCTTCAGGGAACTCTGCAGTAGAAATATCAGGATAGATGCTTTGGAGCGTCTTAGAGACAAGATACCAACTATCCTATGCGACCTTGAGAAGATATATCCTCCAGCCTTCTTTGATGTGATGGTGCATTTGGATGTTCATCTACCGGATGAGGAACTACTTAGAGGTCCAGTACAGTATGGCTGGATGTACCCTATTGAAAGGCGGCTAGGCACTTTCAAGGGCTATGTTAGGAACAGAGCTAGACCCAAGGGTTCCATTGCAGAGGCCTATATTGCTACAGAAGCGTTGACATTCTGCTCAAAATACATTGAAACAGTTGATTAGCTTAGCAAAGAGGTGGGTGAAGACAATCCCGGGCTCAATGTTTTCGATTATTCTGTCCGAGTTACAGGGAAGAGTCGACAAGAGGACAAACCTAAAGATTTGGACAAAATGGTTTGGTATGTGTTGAATAACTGTCCTGAGATACTACCTTATATTAAGTAAGTGTAGTACTGCAGCTTATACATCGTAATCTACTAAACTTGCAGCACATTCTTATATGTTTAGATGTTTGACGCGATCACTATGTTGTGCAGCATCTACAAAGAGGAGTTACTGCCGCAAAATCTAAGAAACATTGACAAACTAGTTATGGCAGGATTTGCGAAATTGTTCAAGAACCATGTAAGCTTTTGAAGTGCACTGTCAGTTTTTTTAATATATTGAGTACATAAGATGATCAGCTTGTCTATTTTCTAACCATAGGCTAAGAAGATGCAGGAGGATGGGCAGGAAGTTGATGATGCCCTTTACTCACTAGCAATGGGTCCCGATACTCGGGTAAGACATTATGAATCTTGCGTTGTTGGAGATGTGCGCTACAACACCCTTTCACGAGACGAAGGCAGGAAGACACAAAACAGTGCCATCATGAGCATGAATACGTATGACAAAGAGACAAGCTGAAATGTATGCTAACATAATGACATTGTTCGATTGCGATATATCTCCATTTTCGAGGATCATTGGTGTGTGGTTACATTGTCTTTGTTGTTGGTATAACCTGTTTTCGGGATCGCAAAACCCGAGCTGATGATTATTTCAAATCCATCAATGTCAAGGCGGCGCACTGACCAACGAGCCTTTTATTTTGGCAAATCAAGCAACACAGATATTTTTCTTGGAAGACACATTTGCACGTAGCGATGGCTGGAGAGTATTGCAAAGGTTTGAGCAGAGGAATTCGTTTAATGAAGTTGCACAACAAGATGATGCTTACACTGCTACTGATGTACAAGATAACACAGATGTTCCTAATATCTTTGAGAACCATCACGTCAATGACGCCGGCGAAAAGATTGCCTATAGTGCTCTGGACATACAAGAGTTGATCAAGAAGAAGCCAACGTTCGAGGACGTTGAGGACGAAGAAGAAGATGACACTGTGGGGAATTACGATTCAAACTGATACACATGGCGAAGATGTTGACGCTGCTGCTGCGGATGATGATTACATTGCTTTTGTCATATTTGCTTGTCAGAAGACGTTTTTTATCTACTATGTGAAATTGTGTTTGCTATGACAACTGAAACCTGATGAACATGTTGTTTAGTATTTTGCTGTGAGAACATCACTTGTTATGTATGCTGATTTGTGTTTGGTGATTGTATGACAACTAAAACATGATGACATTGTTGTTTAGTTGTACTCATATTTGGCTGTGAAACTTGAATTTGATGACATAGTTTGCTGTTGGACTGCAATTTGCTTGACGTCTTCGAATGAGAACAAAGCTGACCCGACAGGGCCTCTACTATTTATTTATTTATATGAGCAAAAGGGGATACCCCTTGATTTCCGTTAATAGAAATCATTAGATGTTCATAACACTACGCCCAGCCTGCTACACAGGTTTCATTCATTACTAGTTTCAGCAAAGTGCTCATGTCGTAGCCACTGAATACATCACGAGTGCTACATACACTGCAAATAAAGAGACAAACATCCTACAGAGCACATCGATTTTGCCCATTATCTTCACAAGCTCTTTCATCTCCTCATTGCTGTCAAGGCCGTTCAGCAGCTGTTGCTTGGCCATGATCAAAGGAACTACATCTTTAACCTTCTGCTCCGCATCTTCCTCTTCTGTCGTTCCTTCAGTTACTTGTCCAACACCCCAACCTGCTGGTATTGGGATTCCTCGGCTAACCAAATAATCAGCGTAGTTGCATTCCCCCACATCAGCAACTTCCCAGAAATACAAATCACATGAATCTTTCCTTTTCTACACGAATCAAATTGGAAGATCATCAACCAAACTATTAAAAAAATCAGCAACTGAAAGCAGCAGAACAACACTTAAACATATTATTACCCCATGATTCGGGCATTTGTAGAAGACTCGGCCAGGGTTGCGGATTGTGGTTGAGACGCGACGGATGACTCTGCGTGATTTGCAGCAGTGGCACCACACCAACGGCAGCGGGTTGCGATGAGCAATCGGCTGTGGTGCGTGTGCTGGCGGGGGTATGATGAGACCCACAGGCGATGGTACGCGTGGCGACTTGGTGCATATCTGGTTGTTGCCTGCTGAAGAGAGGGTGGACGAGCAGCTAGTGGACATGGTTGCTGCGGCCAGAGCTTCTGATGCTAGGCAAAGTAGAGAAGAGGAGAAGCAAAAATTGGATATGTCAGTTTCATTACTTGCAGAGTAGCATAGCACCATATATAGTCATAGTCTAGGTTTGGATTCGAACCAGCTACAGGAGCACGTCTTTCTTTTTTCTAAAACTCGGCAACGTCTCTTTACTGGTACACTAGCTTGTTCTGTACGCCTTCCCAAGTCTTTGATTTTCTTTCCCTTTTTTGCGAGGAAGGAAGGAGGACAAAATTGAGAGTTCCTGGGACTCGAACCCAAGACCTCTCGGTTGAAAACCAAGGGTGCTAGTCACTTATGTGGCGAACGTTCCCTATGAGGAGGACGGCAGACGAACGCATTTTCCTCACAGTTTTCTTCCAATATATAAAAAAGTATGCTACTTGGTGTCCGCTTAGTCAAAAAACGATTGTGCCAACCTTTACCGTTCGATTGACATTCAACGTCTGTCGCGTTTCTTCAGTCTCTTCTTCCTCGAGCCGCCAAAGCCAAACCAGCGCCGGCGGGACCGCCTGCTCCCGCCCCCCATGGCTGGCTGTGATCTTCCCCGGCTCCTGTCTGTTCCCGTCCGAGGCCTCACCATCGTCCTCCGCCTTGGTTCGCTAGCCGCGGCGCCGCCCTCCGGTGTTTTCAACATGGTCAACAACCGAGAGGAATAAGGAGATGACTGTACATGGTGAGGATGACGAGAGGGACCAAAGAGCTGCATGATAATTTTGTTTTTTCGGGACAGAGAAGGGTATCAACTGGGTTGTGCGGGACCCGTGGCCCATCCAGCTTAGGCTTTTATTTCATATGTTTAGCACATGACCAGCCCAGTTTGTTTTTTTCCTTTCTGAAAAATGGCTAGCCAGCTCTTTTGTTTTTTGCAGGTTAACCAACATAGGCCTACTTGCTTTTCTACGCCCTGCTGGGCCTGAAATCTTTCAAGATGAGGAGGGATGCATTTTTCCCAGAAAATGGGCTATAAGTAATAAGAAATGGGCTATAAGTAATAAGAAATGGGCTATAAGTAATAATAAATGGGCTATAAAATGAAAAAGAATACAGCAAACACGCAATTAGTTCCCAAATAATGGTTTCTTTCAGATTTTGATATTTTAAATTTCATTGTTTTTGTGCGGGTAAAATTTCATTGAATTTAAATTAAGGTATATTTAGATTTAAAATTAATTTGAATCGGCTAGAAATTTCAGGTGTATGTTTGTTTGGGACAGATTTGGAGGCTGACTTGTGGGTCTACTAGGTTGGCGTGTACTTTGGCTTTGTCAACTTAGTCCACAAGCGATTCTAGCAGCGATGACCGTTGGATGTTAATCCAGCGGTCGTCTTCTTCTTCAATATCGATCTTCTTGCTCCAAATTACCCAAACCAGCTCTGGTGGGACTGCTGCTCCGCCTCCGTGGCCGTTGTCTTTGCCGCACAGCCGCACCGCCCACCCTACTTCATTCTTGGCGTGCCATTCCTCTACTCACCCACACCTCCTGTTATTTTTACGGTGACGCAGCCGACTAGTAAACCCTCGTACTCCCCACCGCGTGGACAACCATTGCCGAGTCTTCCCCGGCTCTATGTCGTTCCCTTCCTACGCCTCGCCGTCGTCCACCGCCATGGTGCTCTCGGCGTGGCCTGGTCAACGTGGTCAACGAACGACATCCATCGGCCGTGGACTGTACACGCAAAATAATGATTCCTCCACCTGACAGCTGGGACCCACCGGAAGGGCCTCTGTATTTCGCGAAAAAAACGTTCCCCCCGCTGACATGTCAGACGCACCAGCTATATCTTCACACGCAAGGAAGTGCCTCCTTATTACGCACAAAAAAATGAATACCCACCCTGCTAGATGGGACCCACCATAGTGGGAGGATGACTTGTGGGCCAACTAAGTTGACGGGGACGAAGGGCTTTGTCAACTTAGTCAATATGAACGATTCTAGCTCCAGTGACCGTACGATGTCCATCCAACGGCCATAGTGCTTCTTCAACCTCTGGTCTTCTTGCTCCAGCCGCCCAAAGCAGCGACGGTCGTGCCGCGTGCTCCTGCCTCTCATGGCTGGCTGTGATGCCGCGGAGGCCTCACCGCCCCCTACTACTCCAACCGCTGGCCCAGGGTATCCCTCTACTCACCCACACCCCCTGTTATTCTGCGGTGACGGCAGCCTCACGCCGCAGCCGAACCAGTGAACCCTCGTACTCCTCTCCGCGCGGGCTACCACTGATGCGTCTTCCCCGGCTCCGCGTCGTCCCCTTCCTAGGCCTCACCGTCGTCTAGACCACCGCCCTGGTGCTCTCGACACGGCGTGGTCAACGACCGACTTCCATCGGAAGAGTACTGTACGTGGAGGGGCTGACAGCTGGGTCCGAGCGGCCGCAAGGAAGTGCCTCCTTATTACGCGCAAAATAATTATTCCTCCACCAAACAGCAGGGACCCACCGGACGGGCCACCTTATATCGCGAAAAAATGTTTCCCCCCTGATTGCTGGGACCCACCGGACGGGCCAGCGTATTTCGCGAAAAAAACGTGTAGCGGGTAGTATTTCCCTCAATAGAGAACCAGGGTTATTGAACCAGTAGGAGATCCACACAAACAACTGTCGATAGTACCTACACACACAAGAGTGAATACTTGCACCCAACCCGAGCAAGAGGGTTGTCAATCCCCTTGTACTCGTTAATTGCAAGGATCAAATCTGATAGTAGGTGATAGATAAATTGCAAAGTAAAATAAAAGTAAATAAATTGCAGTAAGGTATTTTTGGTTTTTAGTAATATGATTAAATAGACCCCGGGGCATAGTTTTCACTTGAGGCATCTCTCTCATAAAAATAGCATACGGTGGGTAAAAAATTTACTGTTGGGCAATTGATAGAAAATCGCATAGTTATGACGTTATTCATGGCATGATCATGTACATAGGCATTACGTTTGTGACAAGTAGACCGACTCCTTCCTGCATCTACTACTATTACTCCACTTCGAGAGCGCTTCTATACTTGCCTCTCTGCATATTAAGTTCATGACAAACAGAGTAATGCATGAAGTATGATGAGATAATGTAGAGAGAATAAAACCAAGCAACATGATTAAACCCTTTCGTTTTCTCCTTAGTAGCAACAATACAAATATGTGCCTCGCTACCCTTTCTGTCATGGGGTGAGGACACCATGAGATTAGACCTACTACTATGCACCACTTCCACTGAAGATCTACTCATCAACTTGGCCAAAGACAACTCATACATCGGAAAGAATTGCATAGCTATAACAATCACACATAATAAAGTTCAGAAAATACTCAATTACTTTCAATGAATAATCTAATCATAAACCCAAAATTCATCGGATCCCAACAAACGCACCTCAAAAGAAGATTACATCGAATAGAACTCTGAGAAGAACATTGTATTGAAGATCAGTGAGAGAGAGAGAGAGACATATAGCTAATCACTATGGACCCATTGGTCATGTGGGAACTACTCACACATCATCGGAGGTGTGGCAAGGTTGATGTTGATGCCCTCTGTGATTGATTCCCCCATCGGAAGAGTACCGGTGAAAACCTCCAGATGGGATCACAGAAGAACGGAAACTTGTAGCGAACAAAAAAATGTTTTGGTGGTGCCTCTAGGAGTTTTCCAATATTAGAGAACTTATAGCGTTGGAATTAGGTCAGACGGAGCCACGAGGAGCCAACAAGACATTAGGGCGTGCCCCCCCCCCCCAGGGCGCGCCATGTTACCTTCCCGTCTCCTCGTAGGTCTTCTGATCCTCCCCCAAAGCTTCTAGGGTCTCTTATGTCCAGAAAAAATTGTCAAAAAGTTTCATCGTGTTTGGACTCCGTTTGGTATAGGTTTTCTGTAAAACCAAAAATAACTAGAAAACAGCAACTAGCACTAGGCACTAGGTAATAGGTTAGTCCCCAAAAATGATATAAAATTGCATATAAAGTATATAAAATTGATAATATAATAGCATGAAATAATCAAAAATTACTGATGCATTGGAGAGGTATCAGCCCCCCTCGGGATGCACTGTGTGAGCTTGTGGCCCACTCATAGATCTTCTGGCCTCCCAACGAAGCTTCTAGGGTCTCTTCTGGTCCAGAAAAATCACTGTAAAGTTTCATCGTGTTTGGACTCCGTTTGGTATGGGTTTTTTGCCAAACTAAGAAATGGACAAAAAAATAGGAACAGGCAATAGGCACTAAGTTAATAGGTTGGTTCCCAAAAATGATATAAAATGGCATATAAAGCATACAAGATTGATAATATAATAGCATGAAATAGTCAAAATTAAAGATATGTTGGAGACGTATCTGAAACATCTCAGAAAAAAGTCACAGTTCGGCTTCACGATCCACATTGTAAAGTACATCAATGTCGCACGGTGCACACCAAGGAGGGTATTGAATATAGATTCCTCGTCCAACAGAATCCTGCCACGCCCAGGGATGCACTACTAGAATCAGGATCTTTGCCGTCAACTGGCTCTTTGCCTCAGCTAGCTAATAGCAAAGAAGGTCTTTGCAATGATGTTAAATAAAACTAATGGCAAAGATATTGTTTGCCGTCAATCATCTCTTTGTCGTCCGCTAGCTGACGGCATAGATGCCTTGCCATCAACGAGTAGACGGCAAAGAGGGAGGGTGGCCCACTAGCAACAGACACCTAACGGCCACTTTCTTTGCCATCCACTAGCAGACGGCAAAGAAAGTGCACAAACTGACGTCTGTTAGCTAGGCTCTTTGCCGTCTGCTAGCAGACGGCAAAGAACCGTGCCCTAACTAAAAAGCAAACACGCCCGCGCCCGACCCCTCTCTCTCTATCCCCTCTCTCTGCCCCATGCCCGAGCTGTCGCCGCCGCCCCGTGCCACCCCCGTCGTCGGCCGCCCGCCTACTGCCGCCGCCACCGCCCGCGCCACCCACATCGTCGCGCCGCCCGGCGACCCTCTCCGCCCACGCCAACCCGTCGTGGCCCAGCGACCCCTCCTCCGCCTGTGCCACCCGACCTCGACCTCGACCGCTCCTCGCCCTCAAGTAAGTGTGCCATGGCAGAAGTACTTATCTCTTATTTTTGTTGCTGATTGAAGCCAAGGCAGAAGTTATGTGCTGCTAATTTAAAGGAATCACTGGGAACAGAACAAGAAACATATAGGTTAAGGGTTGAGAGGAAATTAAGAGATCATACTTGGAGATTAGTATTGCCGTGTGTTGTTTTAATAGGGGTCCAATTTGACACAGTAAAAAAACAGTTATATATGATTTTATTTCATTAGCAGCTTGATTGTTAGGTTAATCTTGTTGATATTATTTAGTCATGCATTAGATGAGTCATGCACATAAGAGTTCTGTTTACTTATGTAGTTGAGTCAGCTAGCGGAAGCTGCGGTAGTGTGTGCACATGTAGAGATGTGATCACTTGTGTAGATGCAAGTTTATGGCTGGTTTAACTAGAAATAAGTGCACGTAGTCAGCTTAGTTAGTGGAGTTAGGCACACATGAGTTTGTTAGCAGCTTGGTTGGGTCATAGGCAGTTGAGAGAATGCTGCGTATTAGCTAGTCATGGGAGTGCATGTAGGCAGTGGGTTAGTGGGCAAGTGTGGCATCCAGATTTTGTGGCATGAGGTGCCCACATCCTTTGTATAAATATTGCACAGAGTTAACAAAGTTAGAGGCCAAGAAGGCTAAGGAAAACATGTAGCTTGTGTTTTCGCCAAGGAGAAGAGCCTATGGCAAAGCATTTGTGCTCCTTCTTGGTCCATGCGTGTGTGTAGAGTTTCATGTGTGTGTGTGTGTGTGTTCTTGTGTTCTGTGAGAGAAACCACAAGAGAGAAGGTTGAGTTGTGAGAGGTAGAAGAGGAGCGGCGCTACGAGGATGTGCCGCCAACATTTATTGGTCTGGGACATCTAGATCTCAAGCCAATACAATCCATCATTACCATGTGAGAGCTTTGCCTTCAGCAGCTAACCATGCGATAGCAACTTAGCAAGTGTGCTCATAGAAAAATGCACCCAGTGTCTCCACTTGCAGTTAATTAACATGTGCCCATCTCGAGACCAATATTAAGATATCACTAGCACTTGTAGCAAGAAATAGTTACTTATTGATGCAAATATCATTGTTTTCATATCCAATGGTTTTTGGGTTCCAGGAAATTATTTATGTTCCAGGAAATCAGTCAAAGCATCTCTAGTAGCAAAATTTCCACTAACTAACTGCCCAAAGTAGAGTGCCAACACTACTGCTTGTTATTCTCTCTTCAAACTTGTTTCTCAGTTTTGTAACACGTATCTGAGAAATATCATCCCTTGCATATTATAGTTAAATTAAAACCAAATGTTACTCCAAGTAACTTCCTTCTCTTCAGGTACGATGGCGACACCATGCTCACCGTGAAGGTGTTCAACACGACTATGTGTCGCATGTGCTACCAGGACGACGGTGATGCTAGTATTTTCTGCCTCTTCTTCCTCTACATTTGGCTTTGTCTCACATCGATTGTTAAGGGTCATTGTTGCATTTGGTCAGGCAATGGGAGTAGCAGCAGCAGTGACTCTAGCTACAGCCAAAGCAGTAGTGACTCTGGCCACAGCAAAAGCAGTAGTGAGAATGATCCAGAATGGAGTGGGGAAGAAGAGGAGCAGAGTGGGGACGAGGAGGTGCAGCCTATTCTGTTTGACGATGACCTCGCGATGGTGGTGGCTGACGAGGGCCAAGCGATGGTGTTGGCTGACAATGGGCAAGCGATGGTGGTGGCTGATGATGGGCAAGAGATGGTGGTGGCTGACGATGACCTAGTGATGGTGCTGCCTGAAGATGGCCTCGCGATGGTTGGTGCCTGACAATGACCTCGCGATCCCACAGCTGGGCAACATGACCATGCCAATTGTGGTAGAAGACTACATCCCACTGCCTCGCCGCTCTAAGTGCATCTAGGATGATGAATGAGAAGAAGAAGTGAAGTATGTCAGGTATGCCAGATTCCAAAATGATCTATACTTAGCTTTGTTTCCTCCATAATGACCTAAGTTAGCTCTAATATGCTTAGTTACCTAGGTTTGCTCAATAATTACATATAGTTAGCTCTAATATGCTTAGTTACCTAGGTTTCAAATGGCATAACAATCTTGGTAACCTCATAAGTCATATAGTTAGCTTATTTTCCTCAAAAATGACATAATAAGCCTAATTAGCTCCAAAATGATCAATTTTACCTAAGTTAGCTCCAAAATAACCTCGGTAGGCTCTAAGTTGGCTCTAAAATGCTAAATTAGCTCTAATATGCTAAGTTACCTGGGTTAGCTCAAGAAAGACCTATACTTACCTTATGTCAAAAATGGCATAATATGCTTAGTTAACTCATAATATGCTAGGTTAGCTCCAAAATGACCAATTTTACCTAGGTTAGCTCCAATATGATCCATTTTACCTAGGTTAGCTCCAAAATGACCAAGTTTACGTAGGTTAGCTCCAATATGATCCATTTTACCTAGGTTAGCTCCAAAATGACCTATACTTAGCTTACTTATGTCAAAAATGGCATAATATGCTTAGTTAACTCATAATATGGTAGGTTAGCTCCAAAATGACCAATTTTACCTAGGTTAGCTCCAATATGATCCCATTTTACCTAGGTTAGCTCCAAAATGACCAAGTTTACCTAGGTTAGCTCCAATGTGATCCATTTTACCTAGGTTAGCTCCAAAATTACCTATACTTAGCTTACATATGTCAAAAATGGCATAATATGCTTAGTTAACTCATAATATGCTAGGTTAGCTCCAAAATGACCAATTTTACCTAGGTTAGCTCCAATATGATCCATTTTACCAGGGTAGCTCCAAAATGACCAAGTTTACCTAGGTTAGCTCCAATGTGATCCATTTTACCTAGGTTAGCTCCAAAATTACCTATTTACCTAGCTTAGCTCAAAAATGACCTACACACTTAGCATTTTTACCTAGCTTAGCTAAAAAATGGCATTTTTACCTACCTTAGTTAGAAGAAGAAGAAGATAAAGAAGATGAGAGGAGAAAACAAAGAGAATCTAAATTCTTCTTCTTTTTCTTCTTCCTTCTCTTCTTTTTCTTCTAGCTAGTCTTCTTCTTCTTCTTCTTCTAACTTTCATTTTTCCCAATTTGCAGATTTGCTTTAGATGAGGAAGCTTGCATTGATGGAGTGTACTCTTCTCCTTGTCCTTCCTTTTTGTTTATGGAAAGTTGTTGGAAACTTCTTTTGGATATGTATGTATATATGGATATGTTGTTGGAAACTTGTTTTCGATATGTATGTATATATGGATATGTTGTTGGAAACTTCTTGTTGGAAATCATTGTATGTTGGATATGTTGTTGGAAACTTGTATGTTTCTTATGTTGTTGGAAACTTATTGTTGAAATTAGTTTCAAATGTGTAATTCTGTCGAATTGAATGAGTTTAAGAAAAAAGGGCCTATACATGCACTTTGTCATCTGCTAGCAAACAGAAAAGAGCTTTGCCATCAGCAAGCGGACAGCAAAGATGCCACATGGCAGGTACCTATACAACCTGGAGCACTGGGCTGGCCTATATGGTTTCTTTGCCGCCAGCTGGCTGACGGCAAAGAACTTTGCATCTTTGCCGTCTGCCAGCGGACGGCAAAGCACACCGTTAACCCCTTAACATCCCTAAGCTGCCACGTGTGCCGTCCAGGTCCTTTGTCGTCAGCTAGCTGATGGCAAAGACCTTTTCATCTTTGCCGTCTACCAGCAGATGGCAAAGAGGCCATTGCCGTAACCTATTCAGCCGGACCTGTTGCCGTCTACTGGCTGACGGCAAAGGTCTTTGCTGTCAACCATCCATGCCTTTGCCGTCAGGCATGGCTGACGGCAAAGTGCCTGATTCCTGTAGTGATGAAAAAACTTCTAGACTGAATTTCGTCTATCTTTGCAAGCCAGTCAGACACCGGGTTGTGTAGGTTTGTGAATGTTCATCAAGGAAAGCATTCCGCTTTTATTATCATCACTGAAATTCTTGTTCATCTTGGTCAAACATTCATGTGATCCCCTGTTATGCTTGCTTGGTTGCATGAAGATGAGAAACGGGATAATAGTAATGTTTAAATTGTTGTGAATAGTTAGAGGTACATTTCCTACTCCCGTTGGAGTTGTTGGAATTCTCCGAAGAGGAAGGGTGATGTAGCACAGCATCAGAAAGTATTTCCCTAAGTTAAGAACCAAGTTTAATCGAACCAGTAGGAGTCTACAAGCTAACCAAGATAAGCAGCACCTACACACAAACAAAATAAAAGCTTGCTCCCCACTTGGCAAGGGGGTTGTCAATCCCCTCGTCTTGCTAGTTGCAAGATTAAAAGCAAATAGTGATAGATAGTGGTATGGAAAAAGGGTAAAATAGTATAGGGAAAATAAAAGAGCAATTATGTAAACACACGTATTAACAGAGAATGGACCCTGGGGCCGTAGGTTCACTAGTGGCATCTCTCTCGAAAGCAAGTAGTGTATGGTAGACAAATTACTATTGGGCAGTTGATGGAAAAGCAGCAAATTATAACTATGATCATGCACCGCATAATCTTGTAAAAGCGTTACGTCAGTGGTAAGTAGACCTTTATCCAACTACATCTACTACTATTACTCCACGCCGAAACTGCTATCCAGCATGAATCTCAAGGCACGAAGTTTAATGAAAAACAGAGTAACGCAATAATCAAGATGACATAATGTAGACAAAAATAAATCCAGCAATAAGATAAACCCCCGTCGTTTTACCCTTAGTGGCAACAATACAAATATGTGTCTTGTCCCTTTCTGTCACTCAACTACTATGCACCACTCCCTCTGAAGAATTATCCATCTATCTTGGTCAGACAAGACAAATAAATCGGAAAGCACACATAGTTGCTTAATTATACAGCAAAGAAACTTCAGAAGATTCAATTAGTTTCAATGAACAATCTGATCACAAATTCACAATTCATCGGATCCCAACAAACCACCACAAGAATTATATCGGATTGATCTCAAAAGAGAACATGGTATTGAAGATCCATGAGAGAGAGAACCATCTAGCTACTACTATGGACACGTAGGTCCTAAAGGAACTACTCACACATCATCATGGAGGTAGTAAGGTTGATGAAGAAGCCTACGGAAATGGTTTCCCCCTCTCCTGAATAGGGCTCCAGATGGGATTGCTTCAAAATAAAGGATTGCGGCCGCAGAAAAATTCTTCTCGGGGGACGACAAAGTGTTCGGTATTTATAGGAATTGGTAGCATTGGAATTAAGCAAAAAGGTGGTCCAGGGGGGCACATGGACTATCGCGGCCAGGGAGTGGCCGTGCCGTGTGTCCAGGGGGAGCCTCATGGCTTGTCTGGTCATCTCCTGAAGCTTCTATGGTTCCTTCTCGTCTGGAAAAAACCATCAAAAATTGGCATCATATTTAGACCTTCCTAGATAATGATTTTCTATGATGCCAAAAATAAGCAAAAAAAATAGGAACTGGCACTGGGCACTAAGTTAACTAGATAATACCCCGCACGTTGTTGCAGAACATTTTGGCTTCTGTGAGCATATTCAAAGAAAAGCGTCTATAGGATGAATGAAAAGGAAACACACCACTATTTTCATTATAACATGCAGCCAATACCTTAGGTTTATAGGAACCAAAATACTATTATGTATTTACTTGCCTGGGTTGTCCTTTGTGGTATTGGTTCCTGGAAGAAACAAAAATAAAGAATAAACTCAGGGAAAATAAACAGAAACATGGCTGCAAGCTCTCCTGGTAAAGCGATGGCACAATGGTGAAACAATATATGCTCAGACAACTGGAAGTAATATTTAAGTGTGGATTATCTACAGTGCCCCATGGAGCTAGGAAAAGAATCTGTTGTGCTCAAGAATTGGTTGCCAACCTGATATAATTTGCTTTCTTGTTTAGACATCATGGATGTCAAAACAAATGATGGAACTCCAACCTTTCAAGTACCATAACCATGTATATGGCAATGATCCAAAAGAACAACCAATAATCATGCATCATTGGATGGCAAACAATTGTATTCATTCATATACGGATATAATTATAGAAGCCATGACAAAAACTAATCAATGAATCATGCAAGATAAGCTCATGATAAAATAGCTAGATAGTATAGTACGATTATAAATGGATCAATGGAAGAAAAGGAACAACCTGATACGAATTAGATGCCATGAGGAAGGTAACAGCTCCCGATAGCGACTTCGAACTTCACCTATAACTTAGTGGAGACAGTCATGCATGAAGCAAAATCAACAACACTGCATGAGGTTAACTTGTAAGATGTAATTAGGGCTTGGCATAGTTACCTGCCCATGGCGAAAGAAATGTGGGGAATGGTTCTTGATAAAGCGCACATGCCCGAGATGGTACCTCAGCTTCGGCCATGGAGCGCGTACACAACGATCTGGTGGCACAACTTCATGCAGCACTTCGTCATTGCTTAGGGAAGCTTCGGGTCAACTCCTCCTGATTCACCCTGTCGAAAACGGTAGTTGTAAAGGCGTGCGGGCGGCATGACGGGGCTTCAACTTTGGCGCTCCAGCGCACTGATTTTCCGATAACAAAACCTGATAACCTAGCTAATCCTCTTGAGAATGGAGAAGATCTGTTTCTTAAAAGGGAGATTAACTCCTGCGCTTGCTTAGTGGAGAAGATGAAGAGGATCCGGCATAGAATATGAAGAGTGTTGCGGAAAATCAATCGATTCAGTGGGAATAAATGATTTTTTGAGGGAAATTCAGTGGGAGTAATTGGGGAGGCAACATGCACGTTTTGTTTTCCGGGTTGTCCCACCAAACCAAAGCAGCGCGCCTATTGACCCATGGGCTGGAACCAAAGAAACAGATAAGCTCAATTGTTTCTTTTCTTATTAATTAATATGGAAAGAGGCATGATCGCTACTACTGAAGAGAAAGGGACTGTCGAAACTTATTATTATTTTTTTGACTTGAGGGACGGCCGAAACTCAACGCATGACATGCATGTGCATGTTCAGTTTTGCTTACATGGCAGGAATATTGACGTGGGATGAGTGCATGTCTAGAAAATGAAGTGCATGTGTGGGGGCATGTGTGGTGATGTGGATAGGTTGCATGTTAAGAGAAATAGGATAGTGGGGATGAACTATTTATGTATTATAGATAGGTTAGTCCATAAAAGTAATATAAATGCTATAAAAAGCATATAAAAGTGATAATACAATAGCATGAAACAATCAAAAATTATCGATATGTTTGAAACATATCAACTTTTAATGTGTTGACTAAATAGCTGAAGTTATAAAGCGTATCAACAGAAAAGATGGGTGTGCAAATGAGTGGTAGAAATTGCCAGGGTATATAAAAAAGGCAAATGAGTGGTATGAAAGTTCCCATGGAACAAATGAATAGGTAATACTAGCTTGAATATTAGCGTGCTTAAAAGGTTAATGTACCATGGAACAGATGAAAAGGTCTCAGTGCCTCCTTTCAAATCCATTTGTTGCAGGCCACTAAGCCATTTAGACGGCATGAATCATCATTCGTCATCAGCTGAGCCATTTTGAACCATGTTGAAAAGAATCTGCATATGAAAAATAGAAAACGCGGGTTTAAGGCAGTTCTTCAGAACAAAAATACAAAGAACTATTCTTCTAAAATCCTCCCAACACCTCCCTCCCCCATATGAAAAAAACAAGATGGGCATGCAAGTATGTAGTAAAACACATCATATAAGAACATGGCAAAAATGACAACTACTAGAAAAAAAATGATAGGATGTCAATAGTAAGCAATGACAACATGATGCATGGCAATTTTGCGTTTAACAAAATACTACATATATGACATCATGGCAAACAAAAAATATCGAATCGCACCTGTGAAAGACATGGCAAACTTGCATTGAACAAACTAGTACAAATATGATATCATGGCAAAAAATATAACCAATCACATACATGATGGCATGGCAAATTTGTAGTGAACAAACCTTCTAAATACATCATATCATGGAAACAAGATAACACAGATCAAACATCTTAAAGAACATGGCAAATTTGCGTTGAACAAACTACTACAAAAATGACAGCATGGCAAAAATATAACAAAATTGTAAAAGTACCAAGCTGCAAAAATGAGGGGGGGCAATGGCCCCAATGACGACAAAGATGTCTTAGCTGCCAAATTCTCCATGTCATCTATGGACTGGGGCCACAACGCTCGCCGCCGTACCACCAGAATCCTTGATGAGTTGGTGCGGCCTCTCCCCGCCTAGTTAAATTCAACCATCGTGAAACCCTACACCCACAACACTATCATGTGTTGGCGTCGTGCTACCCAATAACTCGTCGAACGATGGTGCAACCTCTGACGGCCGTAACAAAACTACATCTCCTGCTCTCCTCGTCGACTTCAACCATCCTGAAACCCTACACGCACAGCACCATCGTGTGTCGTCGTCGCACTACCCTGTAACTCGTCCAACGATGGCACAACCGCCATCGGCCGTGACAAAGCTAAACGCTAGGGACATGTGTGCCAATGAAAATCGAAAAGACAAAGGATGTGGGGGTGTAGGGCAGTGTAACACGAGCACTCTCGCAAATGCCAGGGTGGTGGAGCCAGAATAGGACCTCAGCAGCAAACAACTGTTGACGCTCGAAAGTGGCACAATCATAAAAGTTGCTTAAAGCTATGTCAAGATTAATTTAACGTTATGATTGGAAGTCACCATGGGATATCTCTAATAGAGAAGATCAAGATGGATATGAAGATGGTCTAAAACGGAGCTCGGATGCAAAAGTTATGACAAGTTCAGAGATGCTCATATTGACATCAGATTATAAAATGGCCATAAACTCAATCAATATGGCCTCTGATGGAAAATGCTTCAACATGAAAGTTGTGCGTCTAGTCGAATCGGTTGATTTTGATATAAAAATCGACTTAATCTGAGGTCGTGTGCAACCTGTGGAGGCAAAACAAGGTCAGAAACAGAAGCTACAGAGTAATTTCGGACCGACCGAGTTGATTGACTCGGTGAGACCGAGTTGATCCGGAATATTACAGAAAGTTACAGAGAGTTGGCCATGTTCACTCGGTGGGACCGAAGCAAACCAATCGGTGAGACCGAGTTGATCCGTAAAATTGCCAAAGATTTCTGTCCAAGTTAGGTTAGGGTTTTTATGTTTTGGATGGACTTTTTAGTCTTTTCCTTGTACGGGAAGTCCAGCCGCCTCATAAATAGATGAGAGGTGACGGCCGATTGAGCAACACACAATCGACAAATCAATATACTACTCTTTACCCTTGTTTTTACATCTCTCCCTTGTTCTTTCTCTCTCGTTCTTCGTGTTGAAAGGCAGCAATCCTCGAGGTCCTAGGGGCGAGCGAATCGACCTAGGGCAGCCATAGCCGCCGCGCGTCTAGATGGGGTCCCTCCCGGGCGTGTGGGGTTTTGGGTGCTCAAAAGTGCCCGCCGGATTGCTTGCGTACCGCGCTTCCGGACGGGTCTCCTTTGACGTGAGCTGCGGTGCATCACCCTCGGTGTTGGAGGTACACGGTGACGTGTTCGTGTGCGAACACACTTTTTGGCGACTCCGCTTGGGAAGAAAGATCAAGAATCATCATCAACCATGTCAAATCTCCCCAAGCCCTCAGAAGTTAGCTCGATAACATCATTAAGCCCGGCCTTGATGAACTATCGGATGAACATCGCCAAGCCTACGAAGCGCGCAAGAAGCAGCGTGAAGAGGCTTTTGAGGCGCTCAAGAAGAAGCGCGAGGAGGACGATTTAGAGGCGTTTCTTTCAAGTTTCAGGAAGGACCGTCAAGGCAACATCACTCCGGTTGGAAACGTCAATTTCCCTTCTGTCATTGACGAACAAGATGAAATCACTGTGAGTAAAGTTTTTTCTCTAGACCAAGCGGCCGTGATTGAGAGTCTTGTTAGTAAGGGTAATATGATGGCATACAATTCTTTTTGTGGCTAGTGCTAATGCTCAGAAAAATATGCCTCTGTCATCTAGTGGTACCATTGGTATATCTAAAAACCCTAGTCCAACTTTACCTATTTCATCGGCACCACCTATGAAACAACAATATAATATGTCGTTGAATTTTTACCCTACTCAAACCAATTAGCTTGTGGCAGTACCTACATATCCTAATCCTATTATGAGCGTGCCTAATTCGGCATCAACGCCGAATCACTTTGTCACACCACCTATAGGCGCAAGCATGTTTGGTCTTCCGTCGAATTATGGCTCGGCGCCCATCCCACAAGTTGCACCACTAGCTAGTGCTCAGGTTGCTCTTATGTCATTGCCACAAATATCTTCATCTACCTCGGATCCAATTTTAGCTAAATTAAGGGAGGATTTGTATCAGATGTTTCTAGAAACTTTCGGAAACGAGCAGAAAGTAAAGAGTCGTGTGTACCAAAAGACTTATCCTGAACACTTTGATGCAGTTTTGTACCCTCAAGGTTATAAGGTTCTTGATTTTGTCAAATTTAGTGGAGAGGGCACGAAAACAACACGGGAGCATGTTAGTCAGTATCTAGCGCAGTTTGGTGAAGCAAGTTCCATAGAAGAACTGAAAGTGCGTTTATTTCCCTTGTCTTTAACTGGCACCGCATTTTCATGGTTTGCTTTTTGCCACATGGCTCAGTTCTCTTATGGTCGCAATTAGAGCAAAAGTTTCATGATCACTTTTATAGCAGCGATAATGAGCTAAAATTGTCACATCTTACATCGATTAGGCAAAAACATGATGAATCGGTCACTGATTATGTCAAGAGATTTAGAGATACAAAAAATATCTCTAAATCTCTTGACATAATCAGTGACCGATTCATCATGTTTTTGATTGTAAGAAAAGAATTGTCACAATCAAAACAATTATGAGGATAGCATGAAGCTAGAACCATTAATCTTCAAGAGAACGGACAAGATTTAAGAGAAATCCTTCTTCGGTCTTCAAATGTTGAGAATGATGATGATAACCACCGTGAATTGTTGAGATACTCCGGGATAATTAAAAGAGGAAAGGCTGAGCCAAAGATGAAAAGAATTTGAAAGATCTTGGAGAAAGACATATGACTGATGATAACCCATTCTTATGTCACACTTGGAAAGCATTTAAGAATAACTCCGGGGAAATTAGAAGAGTCAGGTAAGATCCTGGGAAAAGACATGTGGGTTAGGGCCCACTCAAAAGAAAACACCGTTGGAAATGATTTTAAAGAGAGATTGCACCGGTTGAATTAAATGACTTGAATGAGATACCAATCTCGAAAGAGCTTGAACGAATGCAGAGTGGAAACACGAATCTTCGAGATATCTTGAGCACTCCGGAATAACAAATAGCGAGAAGTAGAATGATAATGAGGTGCACCGGTATGAGAAGACATTGAAATGAGGAAAAAGGTATGATCAACAAAACTTGACTAGAATCCACCGGAGAAGACAAAGGAATGAGGAATGACGAACTAGTAGAACATCTTCTTGAGAACCACCGGGTAAGAACATTGATGGAAAAGAATGGAGAAACTTCACATGAATAATTGGATACTTGATTAAAATAAATGAGTCCTTGAAGAAAAAGGGTGGGAGGGCGGGAGAACAAAGGCAACTTGGGACGGATGAAACAATCACCGTTGAGAAAACTTAGAATTTATCTTGCGGATGGGGAGAATGATGGGATCATCTCGAAGAGAAGCGCACCGGTTGGAAAAGAATTAACATGAAAATCTCGATTGTCGAGAAGGATTGGTATTCACATAGCAATATGAGAACACCGTTTAGGAAAAAGTATGGATTCAACATTTGACTTCGAAGCAATTCGAATACCCCAAATAAAACAAAACAAAGGATTTGGTTTGCAGAATAAGCCGGAAACAAACATATGATAGAGATTTACCCAATCTCATATCATGCGTCTGTCGGAAAGATATTCTAGGAGCTACTTGAATTCCCACCTATAAACTCCCGAAACTTTCTGGTTATGCAATCTGGTGTTGGGGATACAGGGGAAGCAATATATCTCACCCAAACTAACAATCCCTACATCCAGCTGTATCCATCCGTCAACACATAACCAAGAAACCTTCGGAAATCGTGTACCTCAACCTTTGAAAAGCATCCGTTATACGAGTGGCAATACTCTCGTACTCACCTCAGTACTGGGTTATCGGGGTTATCTCACCAACAACTGCATAAAAGAGATTTTCGATGTCGGCGTACTAAACTCAGGTATTCTAGAACTGCAACGATAAAATTATGACGACAACACCTCAGAGCTCAACTCCCCGGGACACCTCCACTAAAAAAATCCCTGCTGACGGGAGGCACCAAGACAATGTTGTCATCATAAAACCATCGGAACGATTCCAAGATACCCGCGTGATCCTAAAAAAAATTTTAGTGAAATTTGAGAAGAGAAGAGTCAAAACTCTCGTCGGAGACCTCACCAGAGCGATTTAAGGGACCGAGGAGTAAAAAAATTCCTAACTCTCCGATATATATAATCCTAAATGACTCAAAACATTTTTCTAGACACAACTCGGCCGCTAAAAGCGATCAAGCGGTGGGGGCTCCTAAGGTCGGGATGGCTCGATACCAACTTATAACGCCTCGATGCGGCTATATCTCCCACGTGTCGAAGCACGACTTAGAGGCATAACCGCATTGAAAGCAATGTCGCAAGTGAGGTAATCTTCACACAACCCAAGTAATACATAAGGGAAAGAGATACATAGTTGGCTTACAATCGCCACTTCACACAAATACATAAATAAAGCATTACATCATCCAGATACAACCAAGGTCCGACTACGGAACCAAAATAAAAGAAGAACCCCAAATGCGACAAAGGTCCCCGATCGACCCTAACCGGGCTCCACTCTTGATCAACTAGAACGAAACAACACAAAGGGGCAAGATCTTCATCGAGCTCCTCCTTGAGCTTAGTTCGTCACCGCTTTCGATAACATAGGCACCGCAAACTGGTTTTGGAAGTATCCGGTGAGCCACGAGGACTCAGCAATCCCATTACCATGGGTATCAAGACTAGCAAAGCTTAATGGGAAAGGAAGGGGTAAAGTGGTGAGGTTGCAGCAGCGGCTAAGCATGATGTGGTGGCTAACATACGCAAGTAAGAGCGAGAAGAGAACAAGCGGAACGGTCGTGAAGCTAGCAATGATCAAGAGGTGATCCTGAACACCTACTTACGTCAAACATAACCCGAAACCGTGTTCACTTCCGGACTCCGCGAGAAGAGACCATCACGGCTACACACGCGTTGATGCGTTTTAATTCGGATCTGGTGTCAAGTTATCTACAACCGACATTAACAAATTCCCATCTCGCCACATAACCGCGGCACGGCTCTCGAAAGTTTATACCTGCAGGGTGTCCCAACAGCCCATGGCAAGCTCTCGCGATCATCGAAGGAATAGACCTTCACCCAAGACACTCCGATCGGACTCGGTATCCGGTACATCAAGACATTTCGACAATGGTAAAACAAGACCAGCAAAGCCGCCCGATCTTGCGACAATCCCGATAGGAGCTGCGATATCTCGTTCTCGGGGCACACCGGATGAGCAAGGCGTCGGGTTGGCATAGACCTGGTTGCCAGGGGCGCCGGACATCGCTTCGGTTTGGACCAGCACTTAGACAAGCAACGCCCGGGGCTAAAATAAAGATGACCCTCGAGAGAGCGACTCCCAAGGGAAAAAAATAGGTGGTGGTGAGGCAAATGGTAAAAGTCAATGTTGGGCCTTGCTGGACAAGTTTTATTCAAAGCGAACTGTCAAGGGGGTCCCATAAATCACCCGACCGCGTTAGGAACACAAAATCCGGGAACATAACACCGGTATGACGGAAACTAGGGCGGCAAGAGTGGAACAAAACACCAGGCATAAGGCCGAGCCTTCCACCCTTTACCAAGTATATAGATGCATTAATAAATATAAAAGATATTGTGATATCCCAGCATAAACCCTGTCCACCATGGAGCAATCTTCAACTTTACCTGCAACTAGCAACGCTATAAGAGGGGCTGAGCAAAGCGGTAACATAGCCAAACAACGTTTTGCTAGGAATGGTGTCAAAGGTTAGAGGTTCATGGCAATATGGGATGGCTGGACAAACAGGTAATAGGTAGCGCAGCATAGCGAAAGAACGGGGCAACTAGCATAGCAATGATAGTAGTGAGATCCAGGATAGCGGTCATCTTGCCTGAAATCCCGCTAGGAAGAAGAACGAGTCCATGAAGAAGACAAACGGACGTAGTCGAACGAAACCTCACAACTCCGGAACGAAACCAAAGCTAACGAGAGAAGCAAACCAGAAAGAAGCAAACAACATGGTAAACACACAAGCATAATCATGGCATGATGCACAAACAAGGATGATGCATGTCTGGTTTAATGAGGCATGGCATGGCATGGCAAAGTGCACAAGCAATCCTACAAATTAAGTGGAGCTCAATATGCAACGAGTTGCATATTGACGAAACACCACATCCATTATTTAGTTTGATCTCGGTTATGTACCCAACAATTAAATGTTCTTAAACATGGCAAGAGGTGAAGCATAACAAAACTACCTACCTAGGCAAGTTTAAATGAGGCCGGAAACAACAAACAACAATTCCGGAAAATCCCCATATGCAAATTATGGATTCGGTACTGTTCTGCCCTAAACACAATTTTAGAGTTGTTAAACAGCAACATAAAGTGGACCATGTTAATCTAGGCATTTTTCCACCCCATTTACATATAAAGTTTATTAAAAACCGAGCTACGGTTATTTAGTTATGAATTAAATCATTTTAACATGGCATTTGAGCAAATTTAATCAAACAACATTTTAAACATTTTAAACATGGATGAAAGTGGCATATTATTAATCTACACAATTTTCTGAGCATTTTACATGTATAAAACATTTTAATCCGATGCACGGTTTAAGAGATATTAAATGCATGATGCTTAGGGGGTTTTCTGCAATACTGAAAATCCTGGGATAAATGCTAAAATCGCAGACATGAAAAAAAACATGACGGGCTGAATCAAGCTGGCCCAACAGAGGGGGGGCTGCTCACCACGGCACTTGGGCCGGCTCGGTGATACGGCCCACGCAGGCGCGAGCGCGGAGCTGGGAGCTGGGCCGGAGGAGCTGGCAGCGCCGGGCCGTGGCCCACGTGGCGCTGAGCGGGCGGTTCTCCTCCGATCCCGCCTGGATCGGGAAGGCAGGTCAACGGCGGCAGCCGATTAGCGCCAGCCGGCGGCGCGAGCGTGCAGGACGGGCGGCGCGGGGCGGTTCCGGCGAAACGGGCGATCCGAACTGGGGACCCGGATCCGGCGTCGAAGGGGCAGCGGCGATCGAGTGGCGAGGCCGCTGGCGGGCGCGCTGACGGCGGGCGGCAGACGGGCGGCGCTGGCGCCGACGGCGCGGCGCAGGCGGGAGCAGCTTAGCGCGGAGGAGCTTCAGCTCGGCCGAGAGCAGAGCGGCGGCGGAGGTAAGCGTCGGCGGCGAGGCGGACGGAGGCGGTGAAGTGCGCCCGGCGGGGTTCGCCGGCGGGAAGGCCGGACGGTGAGGAGCTTCGGCGCGGCGGCGGCTTTCGGGCGGGCGGCGGCGAGATGGGCCCAGGGGCCAGACGGGTTCAGCGGGCCTCGGCGAAAGTGGGCGCGAGGACAGCAGGCGGCGCTGCGCTGGTTGGATCTGGAAGGCAGCGGCGATGACGTGGCGGCGCCGGATTGGTCCGGGCGACGTGGCTGCTGGGCGGCGGACGCGTCCGAACAGGTTGGATGTGTCCGGCGGCGCGGGGAGGAGCGGGGCTAGGGTTAGACTGCGCGAAAATTCGAGGGGATCACATATTTATAGGTAGAGGGAGCTAGGAGAGTCCAAATGAGGAGCGGTTTTCGGCCACGCGATCGTGATCGAACGACCGATAGCATGGGGAGGAGTTAAATGGGTTTTGGGCCACTTTGGAAGGGGTGTTGGGCTGCAAAGAGAAGGAGGCTTCTGCGGTTACCCGGTTAACCGTTGGAGTATCAAACGACCTCCAAATGGCACGAAACTTGACAGGCGGTCTACCGGTGCTATACCAAGGCCGCTTGGCAAACCTCGGGCCATTCCGAGAAATTTTAACACCCGCTCACAACAGGAGAGAAGAAGGGGACGCCGGAGGACATAGGAGTGCCGGATTGCAAAACGGACAACGGGGAAAAGGCTCGGATGCAAGAGATGAACACGTATGCAAAATGAAATGCACATGATGACATGATATGAAATGCCTATGATGACATGGCAAATGCAACACGCAAGCAAATGACATGGCAAAGACGGCGAATAACTGGCGGACACCTGGCGCAACGGATCCGGGGCGTTACACTGTACCTACATATCCTAATCCTATTATGAGCGTGCCTAATTCGGCATCAACGCCGAATCACTTTGTCACACCACCTATAGGTGCAAGCATGTTTGGTCTTCCGTCGAATTATGGTTCGGCGCCCATCCCACAAGTTGCACCACTAGCTAGTGCTCAGGTTGCTCTTATGTCATTGCCACAAATATCTTCATCTACCTCGGATCCAATTTTAGCTAAATTAAGGGAGGATTTGTATCAGCTGTTTCTAGAAACTTTCGGAAACGAGCAGAAAGTAAAGACTCGTGTGTACCAAAAGCCTTATCCTGAACACTTTGATGCAGTTTTGTACCCTCAAGGTTATAAGGTTCTTGATTTTGTCAAATTTAGTGGAGAGGGCACGAAAACAACACGGGAGCATGTTAGTCAGTATCTAGCGCAGTTTGGTGAAGCAAGTTCCATAGAAGAACTGAAAGTGTGTTTATTTCCCTTGTCTTTAACTGGCACCGCATTTTCATGGTTTGCTTTTTGCCACATGGCTCAGTTCTCTTATGGTCGCAATTAGAGCAAAAGTTTCATGATCACTTTTATAGCGGCGATAATGAGCTAAAATTGTCACATCTTACATCGATTAGGCAAAAACATGATGAATCGGTCACTCATTATGTCAAGAGATTTAGAGATACAAAAAATTGATGTTCTAGCTTAGTGATAACTGTGAGAGACTTGGCGGATCTTGTTCTTAATGGTTTGAAAACTTACATTAAAGAGAGGCTAGAAAGTTATGAGTTTTTGAGCATTAATCAAGTCTTACAAAAAGCTTTGGCCCAAGAGAGTCGAAGTAAAGAGGTCCATAGGTATACAAGTGATCGTCCTAGAATGCATATGGTTGAACACAATGATGATAATTCGGACGATGGGGTTGATGTCTATACTACTGAATTTGTTTGGTCCTCAAAGGCCAAATCCTATAAGTGCAATGCTCTTAAGCCGATTCGCAAGAACCGTGATAAAATATTTGATGCTCTCTTGCAAGACAAGATGATTGGAATATCACACACCATACCGCTGTTTGAGGAGCCAAAACGGCGTGCTTATTGCAAATACCATAATTCATTTTCTCATGCTACTAACGATTGCAATGTTTTTCGACGATAGATACAATCGGTCATCAATGATGGACGATTGAATTTTGCTGAGATGCAAGTTGATAAAAAAACCTTCCCGATAAAAACCATGGACTTGGAAGGGAAGAAAATGTTAATTCGGCCTAACATAGCCGAATCCGCTAATAAAGATAATGGTGTTATTGGTGAACCCATGAATAGCAAGGAGGGCGACAAGGTCTTGGGAAGAAAGATTGTGCTTGAGAAACAACCCGATGGCAAGGAAGTGTTGAAGATCACTATAAAAAATTCTACACTCGGGGGGCAACCACAAGTGCAAGAGGATACTCATGTTAAATTGATCAGGCCCAAGAATTCAGAAGTTGGCAAGTGGAAAAAGAATGAAACTAAGCACAAGAAAATCAAGCCAACTTTTGATATGTTGTTATCCAAATATGCAAGTCAAGCGGCCGGTTTTAGCTCTAATCGGCCATCACATTCAAAGCGTTCAAGATCACCTTCGGAGCAAGAGTTTTGACGCTATGTAGGGCCATATGGGTCATGGGTACCAACACCATGGATGTCACAACCCCCCTATGCGCCATATTACAAGGGAGACTTCAATGGAGGATGGGGGCAACCCCCAATGAGTCCTTATGATTTTCATATGGGGTGGGCAGTACCTAGAAGGCCTGCTCGCAAGAGGCTTTATTATCCCACACAAGGTCGTCTGAGCTATGGTGCTAATCGGCCAACAAGATTTTCTCCAAGCAAGGTCAATAAAAAAGTGTGGCGTGTTAAGTCACCTAATGTGGAAATTTCAGAATGCGACAAGCAAAAGGAGATAACAAAGCCGATTGTTGATAATCTAGCTAATTCTAATGGTGATATTCTTATTGTTCAACAGGGTTCCATGAGCAAGGCCAAACATAGGGATCCCAAATGTATTCTACCTAGGTGGTGTCCTCCAGGTCTAACTAAGACAATGAAAAGGAGATTCCAATGCATGAGGAACCACGAGAAGGTAGAGCACCAAGTTCATAAGCAAAGGGACGAATTTTTCAATGAAATTCGGCCCATGGCGCTCACGAAACAAGTGTGGAGGCCTAAACAAAAATAAAATGCAGATGCTTCTACATTAGCTGCAGCAACACCTTCTCCACCAAAAGAGGATGATGCGACTCCTATTACATCGTCCACACCACCTGAAACATCCCCTTCAATTGAGGAAACTTTAAGCCCAATATACACATTGGGAGATGAAGACGAGATGGTGGATTATGAATCTACGCCAGTTCGGGAAGGTATGGATATTAGTATGGTGTATTACTTACCTGCCGACTTTCGTGCTATAGGTGAAGACGAGGATGTGGCCCAGCTAGATTTTGGTCCTAAGAACGCTATCTTCGAGAATCCAAAAGAACCGGTGAAACACTTGAAGCCATTGTACCTCAAAGGTCATATTAACGGATCGCCGGTTGCTAGGATGCTTGTTGATGGTGGTGTTGTGGTAAATCTTATGCCCTACTCGGTCTTCAAGAAGTTTGGGTTAGATGATGACGCATTGATGAAGACCAATATGGTACTTAATGGATTTGAGGGTAAAGAAAAGACAGAGGCCAAAGGTGTGATGTGCATGGAACTCACTGCGGGAAGCAAAACTTTGGCCACCACATTCTTCATAGCCGAGGTGCAAGGTGAAGGAAATATGCCCTAGAGGAAATAATAAAGTTATTATTTATTTCCTTAATTCATGATAAATGTTTATTATTCATGCTAGAATTGTATTAACCGGAAACTTAGTACATGTGTGAATACATAGACAAAACATATAGTCCCTAGTATGCCTCTACTTGACTAGCTTGTTAATCAAAGATGGTTATGTTTCCTAACCGATGACAAAGGGAACAACATATGTTGTTATGCGGTTCGACCGATAAAGATCTTCGTAGAATATGTAGGAGCCAATATGGGCATCCAGGTTCCGCTATTGGTTATTGACCAGAGAGGTGTCTCGGTCATGTCTACATAGTTCTCGAACCCATAGGGTCCGCATGCTTAATGTTCGTTGACGATATAGTATTATATGAGTTATGTATGTTGGTGATTGAATGTTGTTCAGAGTCTCGGATATGATCACGGACATGACGAGGAACTCCGGAATGGTCCGGCCATAAAGATTGATATATGGGATAATAGTGTTTGGTCTCCGGAAGGGTTCCAGAATTCACCGGAAGGGGTTCCGGATGTTTCCCGAAATGTTTGGGTACGAGAACACTTTATTTGGGCCAAAGGGGAAAGCCCACAAGGTTTTTGGAAAGCGCAAAAGGAAGTTTTGCGGAGTCCAGGGACTAGACGCCAGGGTCCCTGGCATATGGGTCCAGACGCCGGGAACCCTGGCGTCTGGCCCTGGAGTCCGAGAAGGACTCTTGCCTTCCGGGTGAAACCGACTTTATGGAGGCTTTTACTCCAAGTTTTGACCCCAAGTCTCAACATATAAATAGAGGGGCAGGGCTAGCACCAAAGACACATCAAGAAACACCCAGTCGTGTGCCGACAACCTAGTTTATCCTCCGTCATAGTTTCCGTAGTGCTTAGGCGAAGCCCTGTGGAGATTGTTCTTCACCAACACCGTCACCACGCCGTCGTGCTGCCGGAACTCATCTACTACTTCGCCCGTCTTGCTGGATCAAGATGGCGAGGGCGTCATCGAGCTAAACATGTGCTGAACGCGGAGGTGTCGTACTTTCGGTACTTTATCGGGACGGATCGTGAAGGTGTACGACTACATCAACCGCATTGATAAACGCTTCCGCTTTGCGATCTTCAAGGGTATGAAGATACACTCCCCCTCTCGTTGTTATGCATCACATAGATAGATCTTGCGTGATCGTAGGAAATTTTTTGAAATTACCACGTTCCCCAACACAAGGTAACTATAATGTTATATTAGGCCGCGATTGGGTTCATGCTAACCAATGTGTGCCATCTACCATGCATCAGTTCTTAATACAATGGGTCAATGATGAGGTAGAAATCATTTACGTGGATAATTCGGCTTGTGTCGCTTTGGTTGATGCATCGGTGGATTGGAATCATCCTGATGTTACTTGCTTAACAGGACGTGACCTCTCAGAGTTTGATTTGCTTAGTGCTACAAGGAACGGATTCATTCCCATCTCTTTAAAGCCGATTGGTGGTAATCGGTTCCAAGCTATGATGTAAACAAGAAATTAAAATCAATGGCCGATATATATTTATTGCCCTAAGCACATATAAATAACCGATGGAGTGTTGACATCGTCCTTAGAACAAACATGGTATAAGTTATTTTTCGGCACGCTTGCTTTGCCGAAAAACAGGGGGATCTTGTTCTTAATGGTTTGAAAACTTACATTAAAGAGAGGCTAGAAAGTTATGAGTTTTTGAGCATTAATCAAGTCTTGCAAAAAGCTTTGGCCCAAGAGAGTCGAAGTAAAGAGGTCCATAGGTCTACAACTGATCGTCCTAGAATGCATATGGTTGAACACAATGATGATAATTCAGACGATGAGGTTGATGTCTATACTACTGAATTTGTTTGGTCCTCAAAGGCCAAACCCTATAAGTGCAATGCTCTTAAGCCGATTCGCAAGAATCGTGATGAGGAGATGAGGTTTACTTTTGATATATCAAAGTGTGATAAAATATTTGATGCTCTCTTGCAAGACAAGATGATTGGAATATCATACACCATACCGCCGTTTGAGGAGCCAAAACGGCGTGCTTATTGCAAGTACCATAATTCATTTTCTCATGCTACTAACTATTGCAATGTTTTTCGACGATAGATACAATCGGCCATTAATGACGGACGATTGAATTTTGCTGAGATGCAAGTTGATAAAAAACCTTCCCGATAAAAACCATGGACTTGGAAGGGAAGAAAATGTTAATTCGGCCTAACATAGCCGAATCCGCTAATAAAGATAATGGTGTTATTGGTGAACCCAGGTGTGACGCCCCCGATTCGATCGTACACTAATCATGCACGCAAACGTGTACGATCAAGATCAGGGACTCACGGGAAGATATCACAACACAACTCTAAAAACATAAATAAGTCATACAAGCATCATAATACAAGCCGGGGCCTCGAGGGCTCGAATACAAGTGCTCGATCATAGACGAAGTCAGTGGAAGCAACAATATCTGAGTACGGACATAAGTTAAACAAGTCTCGCCTTAAGAAGGCTAGCACAAACCGGGATCTGACGAAGAGGCGCAGGCCTCCTGCACGATCCTCCTAAACTACTCACAGTCGCCGCCGCCGTGACTGCACGTAGTAGTAGGCACCTCCAGTGTAGTAGTCGCCGCCGACGGTGGCGCCCGCTCTGGGCTCCAACATCTGGTTGCGACAACCGTAAAGAAAGGAAAAGGGGAAAAGGGGAGAAAGCAACCGTGAGTACTCATCCAAAGTACTACAAGCAAGGAGCTACACTACATATGCATGGGTATATGTGTAAAAGGCCATATCGGTGGACCGAATCGCAGAATGCGAGAATAAGGGAGGATAGCTAATCTGTCAAAGACTACGCTTCGCGGCCTCGGTCTTGCAAAGATGTAGAAGAGAGTAGATTGAAGTCCTCCAAGTAGCATCGCATAGCATAATCCTACCCGCGATCCTCCTCGTCGCCTGTTAGAGAGCGATCACCGGGTTGTATCGGCACTTGGAAGGTGTGTTTTATTAAGTATCCAGTTCTAGTTGTCATAAGGTCAAGGTACAACTCCGGTCGCCTTTTACCGAGGGACACGGCTATTCAATAGATTAACTTCCTGCGGTGCACCACATAACCCAACACGCTTGATCCCATTTGGCGGACACACTTTCTGGGTCATGCCCGCCTCGGAAGATCAACACGCCGCAGCCCCACCTAGGCACAACAGAGAGTCAAGACGCCGGTCTAAACCTAAGCGCCAGGGTGCAGGCCCATCGCCCAATGCACACACCGACGTTGCGGGCGGCCGGAAGCGAACTAGCCCCTAATACAAGCGCAGCTTACGCTCCAATCCGGCGCGCTTCCGCCGCCGACGCCAAGAAGGCTTGGCCGATACCACGACGTCGGGATACCCATAACTACTCCCACGTAGATGGTTAGTGCGTATAGACCAAATGGCCGACTCGGATCAAATACCAAGATCTTGTTAAGCGTGTTATTATGAATCAACCGCGAACGCCGATCGGGGCGAGCCCACCTCTCACCTAGGCGGTCTCAACCTGCCTGTCGCTCATACAAAGATCCACACAGAGGGCCGTCGGGACAAAGGTCCTTTCAGCCCCAATCAGTGAATCACTCATGGGTACTCTTGAGCGGACCCGACTTTAGTCACCATCATGTAGTATGTATGTATGTATAGTATATACCGTGATCACCTCCCGAGTGATCACGCCCAATAGTATAGCAAGGCGGTCGACAAGAATGTAGGGCCAATGATGATAAACTAGCATCCTATACTAAGCATTTAGGATTGCGGGTAAGGTATCAACAGATGTAGCAACAATGTCGGGCTATGCATCGAATAGGATTATCGAAAAGCAAGAACATGCTACACTACTCTAATGCAAGCGGTATAGAGGAGAATAGGCGATATCTGGTGATCAAGGGGGCTTGCTGGTTGCTCTAGCAAGAGAGAGGGTCGTCAACACCGTAGTCGAACCGGGCGGCAGCAGCGTCGGTCTCGTAGTCTACCGAGAGAAGAGGGGAAGAAACAATGAATACAATGCAAGCAGATGCATATCGATGCATGACAAGACAAGTAACGATGCTAGATCGCCCAATTGCGGTAGTAGGTGATACCGACGCGAAGGAAACATCCGGAAAGTATTCCGGTTTCCGCGTTTTGACCGTGAACCGGAGGGGAAAGATTGCGTGTTCGATATGTTAGGGGTGTGTGGTGGATGAGCGGGTTGCGTGTCCGGATTCGCCTCGTCGTTACGAGCAACTTTCATGTATAAAGTTTTTCCATCGAGCTACGGTTTATTTTATATTAATTTTAAAAGATTTAAATCATTTTAGGATTTATTTAATTATTTAAATTCAACATTATCCGAGCGATTGCATCTCGACGTCATCATGACGTCGGCATGACGTCGGCAACCAACAGGGCGTTGGTAGGTCAAACCGCGTGTGGGTCCCACTCGGTCATTGATGCTTAGCCTAATCGGTGTTTAACTAATCTAACTCTTGTTTAATTAAACTAATTAGTTAATTAGGTTAATCTAATAATGATTAATTAACTTAATTAATTCTTTAATTAATTAATTAATATTTTAATTATTTTAATTATTTATTTATCTATTTATTTTAATCTTTTTTTTTTAATTTTCGTTACGGCGTGGGCCCCTTTGTCATTGGCCCACGAAGTCCAGCCAGGCTAACGGTGCGGTTCTGGGCGAAGCCCGTGAGCATCTTGGTATTTGGCGCTGGCGGCGCCCGACCCAGAGAGGGCCGAAGCGGCGCAGAGGGCGCTGCGCGGCGCACAACCGAGCAGCGTGCCGAGGCCGCCGAACGAAACAACACCGGCGAGGTGAGCACGCTGCAGCGCTCAAAGTATGTGACAAAGCAAGCAGCCTGCGAGCGAAGGCCGTGGTGGTGCGTGGCGCGCGCGGAGCGGGCGTCGAGGCGAGGCCGGCGGCGTGGCGAGGCGGGCGCGATCACGCACGGGCGCGAACGGCGAAGGCTTGCGCGCGCGCAGACGTGGGCGAAGGGCTGCCAGGCTGGCTGCGTGCGCGATAATGGGCGCGTCTGGCCTTGTCAGGGACGGGCGCGACGGGCGCGGCCAAGCGGGTGCACGATCTGGCCGCCGGAGCGCGCGACGCAGGCAAGAACGGCGAAGCAGCAGCGTCTGTGATGGCGCCTAGGGAGACGTGTCTTGGCCGACACGGGAGAGGAGGAGGAAGGGCGGCGGCTCACGGTGGGAGTAGGGTCTAGGGTCGCGGGCTCGATGGAGGTCGAGGAAGGCCGTTGTGGAGGGGGGCGGAGACGACGGCGTCGAGGATGTAGCTCGGGCGGGGTCCCACGGTGGCGGTCAAGAGCTCTCGGCAGCGTCATGAGGCGACGAGGCAACGGGTCGGGCACCGCTTTCGAAGCGGCGATGGCGATGGCGCGGCGGGAGGAAGCAGAGGCAGGCCGGGAGGAGGGTGGGCGGGCGGCGTCGGCGCGTCGGCCTCCTCTGGATCCCGATCGGATCGGGAGAGAGGAGGGCGTCGTGGGGAGAGTGGGTGCGGGAGTGGGTTAGGGTTTGCGGGTGATGGGATAAGGAGTGGGAGTGGCGGTGGGCCTTTGCCCGATTGGGCGATGGCGAATGGGCGGCCAGTTAGGTCGGTGGCCCGGGGGTTCTTTTCCTTTTTTTTTGTATTTACTTTTATTTCATTTTAATGTATCTAGGCATTTTCTAAAAAGGTGTTTTCTGCACTATAATTAACTAGGCATTTAACTGCACACTCCGAACATTTTTGTTTTGACTTTTGAAAGCTTAGGGTGTCTGTCACTAATTCATATTTTGAATTTGCAATGATTTTGAACTACCACTTGATTAGCAACATAACACGATGACATGGCATCATTAGAAGAGTTTCTTGTAGCCTAATTATCCGGCGTTACAAATCTCCTCCACTACAAGAAATCTCGTCCGAGATTTAGGAGGTAGAAGGAAGCAGTCTGGGGGTATTCATCACGCAGCGATCCTCACGTTCCCAAGTGGCTTCATCTTGAGAATGGTGCGACCATTTGAACTTTGAGAACTTGATCGCCTATCCGGCGTGTCTGGCGTTCAGCTTGGTCGAGAATGCGGACGGATGCTCTTTATAGGAGAGATCTGTTGCAATTCGAGCACTTCATGATCCACTCCGGATTGGGTCCTTGAAGCAGCGGAGCTGTGATACATGGAACACATCGTGAACTGAGAAAGGTTTGGCGGAAGCTCCAGTTGATATGCCACTTTTCCACGCCTTTGAGAATAGTGAATGGGCCAATATAGCGAGGAGCTAGCTTGCCCTTGATTCGGCGGTGAGCACCCTTCATTGGTGTGACTCGAAGATAAGCCTTTTCGCCGAGTTGATAGACCATGTCCTTATGTTTTCGGTCATAATTACTCTTTTAGGCGTGGTAGCGGTCTTGAGATTCTCGCGAATGATGCGGACTTGTTCTTGCATGTTGGATAATATCCGGACGAAGAGTGGGCGTTCCCGCCGACCAGTTCGAGAGGGTTCGACACTTTCGTCCATATAACACTTCGAAGGGGGCCATCTTCAGACTAGCTTGATAGCTATTATTATAAGAGAACTCAGCATACGGGAGAGATTCCTCCCATTTCTTGCCAAAGGAAATAACACAAGCTCGAAGCATGTCTTCGAGAACTTGGTTGACACGTTCAACCTGCCCTTGCGACTGAGGATGAAAAGCAGTGCTGAAAGACAGATGAGTGCCCATAGCTTCTTGGAAACTTGACCAGAATCTTGAAGTGAATAAGCTGCCACGGTCCGAACTGATTACCAATGGAATACCGTGAAGCGAGACAATTCTGGACATGTAGAGGTTTGCGGTGACTAGCGTGATCGTTTCCTTGACAGCCGAAAATGCGCAACTTTAGAAAGTCGGTCGATGACGACAAGAATAGCATCATTACCTTTTGCGATTTGGGAAATCCAAAGGCGAAGTCCATTTCAACATGGTCCCATTTCCATTCGGGAATAGAGATAGGTTGCGAGTTCCAGCGGGCCTTTGATGTTACGCTTTGATCTGACGGCAAGCGTCACACTCAACAACATAGCGAGCAATGTCTTGCTTCATGTTAGACCACGTAATCTCGATTTAATGTCTTGGTACATCTTTGTACTACCAAGATGGATACATAGAGGCGTATCATGAGCTTCTTTCATAACCTTCAGGGCATATCCGGTTTTCCCTCTTACTCGGAACTACTAGGCGACCTTTGAAGAATAAGGTGCCATCATCAAGAATGATGAAGAATGAGGGCTTTCCTTCTTTGGTCGCGCTTAATCTTGTGGACTTCATCGTCACATACGCATCCATTTGATGGTGTCCACAAGATCTGGTTTACAAACTGGGTATTGAGAGAACCCTTGGGAACAACATGGAGGTTCATCTTGCGAAACTCCTTAGGAGGGGAGCGGCGCACCGGAGGAACAATATGGAGGTTCAGCTTTGAAATTCTTCAACAAGTGAGGCTGAACCTTGTGAATCTGGAGGTGGTTGCAAGAAGACTTGCGGCTCAAGGCATCAGCCATTACATTAGCCTTGCTCGGTGTAGAGGAAATACCCGTCAAAGTTCGCAACAATCTCCATCCATCTCTGTGGCGGAGGTTCAGGTCGGTGAGTAAACAGATACTTCAGACTTTGGTGGTCAGTGAAGATCTCGCAACGATTACCGAGAAGGTAATGTCGCCACTGCTTCAGTGCATGAATGACAGCAGCAAGCTCGAGGTCGTGAACTGGGTAGTTCTCTTCGTGAGGGCGCAATTGCCGAGAGGCATAAGCAATAACTGCGGTCTTGCATTAGGACACAGCCTAATCCTTGACGGAAGCGTCGCGATAAATGTGAAGTCCTTCTTAGTATCGGGGAGGAGCTAATCTTGGGGCGAAGTCAACTTGTCTTTGAGTGCTGGAAACTTTCCCGACATTTATCATCCATTGGAACTTGGCGCCTTATGCAATAGGTTAGTCGAGGGCACAGCAATCTTGGAGAAGTTCTCGACAAATCGGCGGCAAGAGTCAAGCGAGACCGAGAAAACTTCGACTTGCTTGACATTCTTGGAGGAGTCAATCGAGAATAGCTTTGAACTCGTTCGGGGTTAACAACAATACCATCCTTAGAGATGACATGTCCAAGATAGGTTACTTGGAAGCGAATTCACATTTGGAGAACTTGGCGTATAGCTGATGCTCTCGTAGCTTTTCCAGCACAAGACGAAGATGTTCAGCATGTTCTTCATTCTTGGAATATACAAGGATATCATCCAGATAAACCACGACGAACTTGTCGAGGTAATCCATGAATATATAGTTCATCAGACGAGAGAAGGTGGCTGGGGCATTGGTTAATCCAAAAGACATAACGGTGTACTCGTATGATCCATAGCGAGTCACAAATGCGGTCTTCGGGATATCTTCTTCACGAACACGGATCTGGTGGTAACCCAACCTCAAGTCGAGTTTAGAGAATACTGACGAACCAGCCAGTTGATCATATAGATCATTGATCCGAGGAAGAGGATATTTGTTCTGAATGGTAGCTTGGTTAATAGGACGGTAGTCTTGGACCAATCGGTTTGTCCCATCTTTCTTCTTGACAAAGAGAGAAGGTGCTCCCCAAGGAGAGCAGCTTGGGCGAATGAAACCACTTCGAAGAGATTTATCGATTTCCTCCTTAAGCTCAAGGAGCTCATGCGGCGGCATCTTGTAAGGTCGTTTGGCTATAGGAGTGGTGCCTGGTTTCAAGTCGATGACGAATTCGACAGCTCTAGCAGGGGGAATCCCTGGAAGTTCTTCAGGAAAGACGTCGAGGAAGTCACAAACTACGGGAATGTTTTCAATGCCCTCGAGTGGTGCGGCGTTCAATGCATTCAATGCATAGAGCCTTGCCTCGGCATTCGAACCGATTTAGCTTTGTAGCTAATTATTTCATCGAGAAGGGTGTAGCGGATGGGCGGTCTTGGTGGCATAAGCGATAGAAGCGATGTCGCCTTTAACCAATTCATTCGAGAATGAGATCAATGCTACAAGACTTGATGCGATGGGAGAGACAAGGAATTCTAGTCCTTGATTTCAGCGGGACGTCGTTGCAAATCATGGAGGTTCGACATTGGCCCGCGGGGTGTGTACTAATAGCGAAGCGTTCATGTCCTCACATTTAATGTCGTGCAAGCATGCAAAATCTTCTGACATGAATGAATGCGATGCACCTGTATCAAATAATATGGATGCTGGTACTGAATTTACGAGGAGTGTACCCATCACAGTAGCAGGCTGGTCTTGAGCTTCGTTTAGATCAACGTGGTTGGCATGAACACGATCATAAGACTTGGCATTGTTGTTGCGGGGTTGGTTGCTACCACGGCCGATTCTTTGGAAGGGCTAGTTGATTCGATTCGGTTGCATTCCCTAGCACGGTGCCACTGGTTGACCACACTTGTAGCATGCACCATTATTGGGAGTGGGAACAGGAGCTCGGGGTGGTGGAGCTGGAAGCCTTGGCTGCCTAGATGGTGGAGGAGGCAGACAAGGTGCAGCATAGGTCTGCCTTGGGGCAGGTGCATTTGGACGGTACATGCTGTTCGGGATCCAAATCTTACGCTCCTGAGGCGGGCGAAGATGAGCCCGTGTCACGCAGTTGCGCCTCTGAGAGCTCTGGTGTTCCTGCAGACCAGTCTCGACATTGATGGCCTTGTTCACCAAGGTGGCAAAATCGGCAAAGTCATGCACTAGAAGTGCGAGCTTGATGTCAGCTTGAAGGCCGTCACGGAACTTCTCTGTCTGCGTGCATCGGTTGCAATGTCTTCTTGACATAAGCGGGACAAGTCCGAAACTCCCGCGATAAGCTTCCACGGTTTTGTTGCCTCGGGTGAGGTTGCGGAACTCACGCTTCTTCACATCCATGATCCCCGAGGAATGAAGCGGGCACGGAAGGCGGCTTGAAAGTCGGCGGTGATGATTGTCCCAGCGGGCGAAGTACGCTGTGGCTGTCCCACCATTGTCTGCGGGTCCCTTGAAAGAAGGAAGCAAAGGTGACATAGCGGGCGGGGCTACTTCAGCAGACTCCATCTCATAGGTGATGTCACGGGCGGTCATCACATCTAGCGGCTGAGTTGAGCTGCGGTACACAGTTGGGTTGAGGCGCATGAAATCCTGCAGAGTCACTTGGGCTGGCTGCTCGTTCATATTGGGGCGAGGGAACTGAGCCATCACATTCTCCATGAACTGGCGATTCATCTCAAGCTGTTGGATCATACCAGCCATGTACTCAGGTGGGGGTGGGAAGTCGCCACCACGACCACGACCAGCTGGTCTAACCATCCTGCTAAATATAATAGGGGTAGTTCAGCATTGAGAAATTTGCATAAACAAGAATCATCCATGATGAAACATGCATAATGAAAAGGGGCACGACAGATACTACATAGTAGTCGGCATATCTTACAAAAGGGGTCGGACATAGAGTTCGATTACACGAGTTGATTACATAGACTAAGTCATCATAGGCGCACGCAGAGCTCATGGCGAATGCAACTAATACTAATCGGTAAAGACTACATCAGTCCCAGGAGGTACTGTGGAGGTAGTCGTAGCCCGACAACTGGTAGTGAGGCAACGGATAGTCCACGTCAGCGGCTCTGGGCCGCGGATACTCTGGTGTGGAACCCGACGCTCAGGTGGCAGAAGAGGACCAAGTCGGAGAGTAGCCTCCACCTCGCCAACCGACACCGTCGGGCATCACGGTCTGGCTGGGTAGATCGCAGAACGCGGTAGCTGTCTAGATAAGACAAAGGGTGCAACAGCGTCGAGCCACAGTAAAAGGTGCCGACAGTGGTGTACAACTTCGTGGCGAAGAGCTCGGTTAGCTCGGTCCAACCCATCAGCATGCGAGAACCGGTCTCGATGGTGGAAGGGCTCTCGAGTGGCGGTGGAGTAGGCAGCGATGTAGTATCCCTCCGCACCAACATCGGATCACGATAGCAATGTGCCCGAAAGGGAAGTGTCCAACGCCGATACTCTCCACGAAGGCGTGTTAGAGCGAGCATAGGCAGCATCGTGAATCGCCATCTCGATGGTCACTCCAACACCATGGCGGTGTGCGGCCGCGGTAGTGGAGTTATACTCCCGAGAGTAGAGGTGGGCGATGGCACGGTCTGCTCTGGTTAAAGTCCCGGTACTCCTCATAGGCGGTGTACTCGGGGTGCCGCGATAACCCGGATAGGTCATCATCTCAGCTAGCACAGCGGTGATCTGAGGCACCAATGGCCGTCGTGTGGCGCCGCGACCTGCCTCGTGGGTTCCATCTCAAAACAAAGATGTTTCAATGGAGTCAAATGACAATGTGGGTACTATTCAAAATACTATCCTCTGAATAACTATGGCTTATCCAACTTTGGGGTGAGCGTGGTAGCGGGATCCTAATGTTAGAGTTAGTAAATTTGTTTAACCCGAGTAGAAGAGAGTTCAGAGTCCCAGAGTAAAGGTCGAGGAGTAAAAGATCCTAGTACCACCCAATGGCGACGTGGGCCCGTAAGGCTCACAGCCAAGTTAGTAAAAGTTTTGTAGGGACTAGACTCGACATCGGCCAAGGAGTGTGGAAGGGGGATTCCTACAGGCAGGGCTCTGATACCAACTTGTGACGCCCCCGATTCGATCGTACACTAATCATGCATAAGCGTATGCGATCAAGATCGAGGACTCACGGAAGATATCACAACACAACTCTAAAAACATAAATAAGTCATACAAGCATCATAATACAAGCCGGGGCCTCGAGGGCTCGAATACAAGTGCTCGATCATAGGCGAGTCAGTGGAAGCAACAATATCTGAGTACGGACATAAGTTAAACAAGTCCGCCTTAAGAAGGCTAGCACAAAGCCGGGATCTGAGATCGAAGAGGCGCAGGCCTCTGCTGAGATCCTCCTAAACTACTCTGATGGTCGTCGTCGCCCGCACGTAGTAGTAGGCACCTCCGATTAGTAGTAGTAAATGCCGCCGACGGTGGCGTCGCTCTGGGCTCCAACATCTGGTTGCGACAACCGTAAAGAAAGGAAAAGGGGAAAAGGGGAGAAAGCAACCGTGAGTACTCATCAAAGTACTACGCAAGCAAGGAGCTACACTACATATGCATGGGTATATGTGTAAAAGGCCATATCGGTGGTGAATCTGCGAATGCCGAGAATAAGGGGGATAGCTAATCCGTCAAGACTACGCTCAGCGGCCTCGGTCTTGCAAACATGTAGAAGAGAGTAGATTGAAGTCCTCCAAGTAGCATCGCATAGCATAATCCTACCGGCGATCCCTCCTCGTCGCCTGTTAGAGAGCGATCACCGGTTGTATCCGCACTTGGAAGGGTGTGTTTTATTAAGTATCCAGTTCTAGTTGTCATAAGGTCAAGGTACAACTCCGGGTCGTCCTTTTACCGAGGGACACGGCTATTCGAATAGATTAACTTCCCTGCAGGGGTGCACCACATAACCCAACACGCTTGATCCCATTTGGCCGGACACACTTTCCTGGGTCATGCCCGGCCTCGGAAGATCAACACGTCGCAGCCCCACCTAGGCACAACAGAGAGGTCAGCACGCCGGTCTAAACCTAAGCGCACAGGGGTCTGGGCCCATCGCCCAATGCACACCTGCACGTTGCGTGGGCGGCCGGAAGCAGAACTAGCCCCCTAATACAAGCGCAGGCTTACGTTCCAATCCGGCGCGCGCCGCTCAGTCGCTGACGTCAAGAAGGCTTCGGCTGATACCACGACGTCGGGATACCCATAACTACTCCCACGTAGATGGTTAGTGCGTATAGACCAAATGGCCAGACTCAGATCAAATACCAAGATCTCGTTAAGCGTGTTATTATGAATCAACCGCGAACGCCGATCAGGGCCAGGCCCACCTCTCACCTAGGCGGTCTCAACCTGCCCTGTCGCTCCACCACAAAGATCCACACAGAGGGCCGTCGGGACAAAGGTCCTTTCAAATTTCAATCAAGTGAATCACTCGCGGGTACTCTTGAGCGGACCCGACTTTAGTCACCATCTGTAGTATGTATGTATGTATAGTATATACCGTGATCACCTCCCGAGTGATCACGCCCAATAGTATAGCAAGGCGGTCGACAAGAATGTAGGGCCAATGATGATAAACTAGCATCCTATACTAAGCATTTAGGATTGCGGTAAGGTATCAGCAGATGTAGCAACAATGTCGGGCTATGCATCGAAATAGGATTATCGAAAAGCGGTAACATGCTACACTACTCTAATGCAAGCGGATAGAGGAGAATATGCGATATCCGGTGATCAAGGGGGCTTGCTGGTTGCTCGACAAGAGAGAGGGGTCGTCAACACCGTAGTCGAACTAGGCGGCAGCAGCGTCGGTCTCGTAGTCTACCGAGAGAGAGAGGGGAAGAAACAATGAATACAATGCAAACAGATGCATATCGATGCATGACAAGACAAATAACGATGCTAGATGCCCAATTGCGGTAGTAGGTGATACTGACGAGCGGGGAAACATCAGGAAAGTATTCCGGTTTCCGCGTTTCGACCGGTGAACCGGAGGAAAAGTTGCGTGTTCGATATGTTAGGGGTGTGTGGTGGATGAGCGGGCTGCGTGTCCGGATTCGTCTCGTCGTTCTGAGCAACTTTCATGTATAAAGTTTTTCCATCTGAGCTACGGTTTATTTTATATTAATTTTAAAAGATTTAAATCATTTTAGGATTTATTTAATTATTTAAATTTAACATTATCGAGCGATTGCATCTTGGCGTCATCATGACGTCGAGATGACGTCGCAACCAACAGGGCGTTGATCGGGTCAAACCGACGTGTGGGTCCCACTGGTCATTATTTGCTTAGCCTAATCGGTGTTTAACTAATCTAACTCTTGTTTAATTAAACTAATTAGTTAATTAGGTTAATCTAATAATGATTAATTAACTTAATTAATTCTTTAATTAATTAATTAATATTTTAATTATTTTAATTATTTATTTATCTATTTATTTTAATCTTTTTTTAATTTTCGTTACGGCGTGGGCCCCTTTGTCATTGGCCCACGAAGTCCAATGAGCTACTAAGGCGTGATTCTTGGTAAGCCCGTGAGCATGCTTGGTATTGGCGCTGCGGCGCCCGACCCAGAGAGGGCCGAGCGGGCGCGCAGGGCGCTGGCGGGGCGACAACGTAAAGCAGCGTCGAGGCAGCCGAACGGCACCGGCGAGGTGAGCACAGCAAGCTCAAAGTATGCGCGACAAAAGCAGCAAAGCGGCGAAGAGGCAGCGGTGGTGCGTGCGCGTGCGGCGGAAGCGAAGCGTCGAGCGGCAGCGGGCGGGGCGGCCGAAGCGCGCGTCACGCGCCGGCGCGAACGGCAAGGCGGCGGCGCATGGAGTGGCGAAGGGGCGTCAGCGGCAGGCTGCGCGGCGCGCGCGTTAAGCGCGTAAGCGCGTCTGGCCTTGTCGGGGCGGACGGGCGCGCAAGCGGGGTGCACGATTCGCGCTGGCGGAGCGCAGCGACGCAGCAAAGCAACGGCGAAGCGTCTTGTGATGGCGCACCGAGGGAGACGTGTCTGCGGCCGACACGGGAGAGGAGGAGGAAGGCGGCGGCTCACGGTGGGAGTAGGGTCTAGGGTCGCGGGCTCGATGGAGGTCGAGGAAGGCCGTTGTGGAGGCGGAGCGGAGACGCGGCGTCGAGGATGTAGCTCGGCGGGGTCCCACGGTGGCGGTCTGGAGCTCGGCAGCGTCCATGAGGCGACGAGGCAACGGGTCGGGCACCGCTTTGCGAAGCGGCGATGGCGGGGCGGCGCCGGGAGGAAGCAGAGGCCGGCCGGGGAGGAGGGGTGGACGGGGCGGCGTCGGGCGGCGTCGGCCTCCTCTGGATCCCGATCCAGATCGGGAGAGAGGAGGGGGCGTCGTGGGGAGAGTGGGTGCGGGGAGTGGGTTAGGGTTTGCGGGGTGAGGGGATAAGGAGTGGGAGTGGCCGGCTGGGCCTTTGCCCAGTTGGGCCGGTGGCCGAATGGGCCGGCCAGTTGGGTCGGCTGGCCCGGGGGTTCTTTTCCTTTTTTTTTGTATTTACTTTTATTTCATTTTAATGTATCTAGGCATTTTCTAAAAAGGTGTTTTCTGCACTATAATTAACTAGGCATTTTACTGCACACTCCGAACATTTTTGTTTTGACTTTTGAAAGCTTAGGGTGTCTGTCACTAATTCATATTTTGAATTTGCAATGATTTTGAACTACCACTTGATTAGCAACAGTAACACAGATGACATGGCATCATTAGAAGAGTTTTACTGTAGCCTAATTATCCGGGCGTTACACCAGGAATAGCAAGGAGGGCGACAAGGTCTTGGGAAGAAAGATTGTGCTTGAGAAACAACCCGATGGCAAGGAAGTGTTGAAGATCACTACAAAAAATTCTACACTCGGGGGGCAACCACAAGTGCAAGAGGATACTCATGTTAAATTGATCAGGCCCAAGAATTCAGAAGTCGGCAAGTGGAAAAAGAATGAAACTAAGCACAAGAAAATCAAGGCAACTTTTGATATGTTGTTATCCAAATATGCAAGTCAAGCGGCCGGTTTTAGCTCTAATCGGCCATCACATTCAAAGCGTTCAAGATCGCCTTTGGAGCAAGAGTTTTGACGCTATGCAGGGCCATATGGGTCATGGGTACCAACACCATGGATGTCACAACCCCCCTATGCGCCATATTACATGGGAGACTTCAATGGAGGATGGGGGCAACCCCCAATGACTCCTTATGCTTTTCATATGGGGTGGGCAGTACCTAGAAGGCCTGCTCGCGAGAGGCTTTATTATCCCACACAAGGCCGTCTAAGCTATGGTGCTAATCGGCCAAACAAGATTTTCTTCAAGCAAGGTCAATAAAAAAGTGTGGCGTGTTAAGTCACCTAATGCGGAAATTTCAGAATGCGACAAGCAAAAGGAGATAACAAAGCTGATTGTTGATAATCTGGCTAATTCTAATGGTGATATTCTTATTGTTCAACAGGGTTCCATGGCTAATGATCATGAGGCTAGCACGAGCAGGGCCAAACATAGGGATCCCAAATGTATTCTACCTAGGTGGTGTCCTCCAGGTTTAACTAAGACAATGGAAAGGAGATTACAACGCATGAGGAACCACGAGAAGGTAGAGCGCCAAGTTCATTAGCAAAGGGACGAATTTTTCAATAAAATTCGGCCCATGGCGCTCACGAAACAAGTGTGGAGGCCTAAACAAAAATAAAACGCAGATGCTTCTACATTAGCTGCAGCAACACCTTCACCACCAAAAGAGGATGATGCGACTCCTATTACATCGTCCACACCACCTGAAACATCCCCTTCAATTGAGGAAACTTTAAGCCCAATATACACATTGGGAGATGAAGACGAGATGGTGGATTACAAATCTACGCCATTTCGGGAAGGTATGGATATTAATATGGTGTATTACTTACCTGCCGAGTTTCGTGCTATAGGTGAAGAAGAGGATGTGGCCCAGCTAGATTTTGGTCCTAAGAACGCTATCTTCGAGAATCCAAAAGAACTGATGAAACACTTGAAGCCATTGTACCTCAAAGGTCATATTAACGGATCGCCGGTTGCTAGGATGCTTGTTGATGGTGGTGTTGTGGTAAATCTTATGCCCTACTCGGTCTTCAAGAAGTTTGCGTTAGATGATGACGCATTGATGAAGACCAATATGGTACTTAATGGATTTGAGGGTAAAGAAAAGACAGAGGCCAAAGGTGTGATGTGCATGGAGCTCACTGCGGGAAGCAAAACTTTGGCCACCACATTCTTCATCGCCGAGGTGCAAGGTGAAGGAAATATGCCCTAGAGGAAATAATAAAGTTATTATTTATTTCCTTAATTCATGATAAATGTTTATTATTCATGCTAGAATTGTATTAACCGGAAACTTAGTACATGTGTGAATACATAGACAAAACATATAGTCCCTAGTATGCCTCTACTTGACTAGCTTGTTAATCAAAGATGGTTATGTTTCCTAACCGATGACAAAGGGAACAACATATGCTGTTATGCGGTTTGACCGATAAAGACCTTCGTAGAATATGTAGGAGCCAATATGGGCATCCAGGTTCCGCTATTGGTTATTGACCAGAGAGGTGTCTCGATCATGTCTACATAGTTCTCGAACCCGTAGGGTCCGCATGCTTAACGTTCGTTGACGATATAGTATTATATGAGTTATGTATGTTGGTGATTGAATGTTGTTCAGAGTCCCGGATATGATCACGGACATGACGAGGAACTCCGGAATGGTCCGGAGATAACGATTGATATATGGGATAATAGTGTTTGGTCTTCGGAAGGGTTCCAGAATTCACCGGAAGGGGTACCGGATGTTTCCCGAAATGTTTGGGTACGAGAACACTTTATTTGGGCCAAAGGGGAAAGCCCATAAGGTTTTTGGAAAGCGCAAAAGGAAGTTTTATGAGTCCGAGACTAGACGCCGAGGTCCTGGCGTATGGGTCGAGCAGCAGAACCTGGCGTCAGCCCCGAAATCCGAGAAGGACTCTTGCCTTCGGGTGAAACCGACTTTGTGGAGGCTTTTACTCCAAGTTTCGACCCCAAGGCTCAACATATAAATAGAGGGGCAGGGCTAGCACCAAAGACACATCAAGAAACACCCAGTCGTGTGCCGACAACCTAGTTTATCCTCCGTCATAGTTTCCGTAGTGCTTAGGTGAAGCCCTGCGGAGATTGTTCTTCACCAACACCGTCACCATGCCGTCATGCTGCTGGAACTCATCTACTACTTCGCCCGTCTTGCTGGATTAAGATGGCGAGGGCGTCATCGAGCTGAACGTGTGCTGAACGCGGATGTGTCGTACTTTCGGTACTTGATCGGGACGGATCGTGAAGGTGTACGACTACATCAACCGCATTGATAAACGCTTCCGCTTTGCGATCTTCAAGGGTATGAAGATACACTCCCCCTCTCGTTGCTATGCATCACATAGATAGATCTTGCATGATCGTAGGAAATTTTTTGAAATTACCGCGTTCCCCAACACAAGGTAACTATAGTGTTATATTAGGCCGCGATTTGGTTCATGCTAACCAATGTGTGCCATCTACCATGCATCAATTCTTAATACAATGGGTCGATGATGAGGTAGAAATCATTTACGCGGATAATTCGGCTTGTGTTCCTTTGGTCGATGCATCGGTGGATTGGAATCATCCTGATGTTACTTGCTTAACAGGGTGTGACCTCTCAGAGTTTGATTTCCTTAGTGCTACAAGGAACGGGTTCATTCCCATCTCTTTAAAGCCGATTGGTGGTAATCGGTTTCAATGGCCGATATATATTTATCGCCCTAAGCACATATAAATGGCCGATGGAGTGTTGACATCGTCCTTAGAACAAACATGGTATAAGTTATTTTTCGGCACGCTAGCTTTGCCGAAAAACAGGGGGGGCATGTGTTGACGCTTGAAAGTGGCACAATCATAAAAGTTGCGTAAAGCTATGTCAAGATTAATTTAAAGTTATGATTGGAAGTCACCATGGGATAGCTCTATTCGAGAAGATCAAGATGGATATGAAGATGGTCTAAAACGGAGCTCGGATGCAAAAGTTATGACAAGTTCAGAGATGCTCATATTGTAATCAGATTATAAAATGGCCATAAACTCAATTAATATGGCCTATGATGGAAAACGTTTCAACATGAAATTTGTACATCTCGTCGAATCGGTTGATTTTGGTATAAAAATCGTCTTAATCCGAGGTCGTATGCAACCTGTGGAGGCAAAACAAGGTCAGAAATAGAAGCTACAGAGTCATTTCGGACCGACTTAGTTGATTGACTCGGTGAGACCGAGTTGATCCGGAATATTACAGAAAGTTACAGAGAGTTGGCCACGTTCACTCGGTTGGACCGAAGCAAACCAATCGGTGAGACCGAGTTGATTCGGAAAATTGGCAAAGATTCCTGTCCGAGTTAGGTTAGGGTTTTTAACGTTTTGGATGGACTTTTTAGTCCTTTTCTTGTACGGGAAGTCCAGCAGCCTCATAAATAAATGAGAGGTGACGGCCGATTGAACAACACACAATTGACAAATCAATATACTATTTTTTACCCTCGTTTTTACTTCTCTCCTTTGTTATTTCTCTCTAGTTCTTCGTGTTGAAGGGCAGCAATCCTCGAGGTCCTAGGGGCGAGCGAATCGACCTAGGGCAGCCCATAGCCGCGGCGCTTCCAGACAGGGTCCCTTCCGGGCGTGTGGGGTTTCGGGTGCTCAAAAGTGCCCGTCGGATTGCTTGCGTACCGCGCTTCCGGACGGGTCTCCTTCAACATGAGTTACGGTGCATCACCCTCGACGTTGAAGGTACACGGTGACGTATTCATGTGCAAACAACAACACTCAAATCCCAATCAATTGTGAAATTACAAGTCAGGAATCGCCACCCAGATGAAGCCCGAGAGAGGGAAGGAAGAGGAGCAAGGAACGAAGGGGTGAGCATTCACGCCAGGCAGTTAGATCGAACAATTGACAAAGTTGAATGTTAGGGACCTTCCCTCACGCGCAAGACCAGACGTGGGCTTGGCGTGCTTTCATACATGGGCCGGGCGGCTATACACAAGCAATCTTGCCGACTACAAGTACTGAAGGAGAAGCGTGAGCAGGTCATCCGGGCTTGGATCACGAAAGCAGCAACGGCGGCTCCTCTCTCCCCTACCTCTGTTCTTCTCCTTCCTCCTCCTCAATTCCCTTGTACTCGAGCTTGATTCCTCAGAATGGAGTGATTCGCGAGTTGGATCCTAACATCGTGGTATCGAGCCTCCTCCACCCTTCGATTAGCCGAAGTCCTCACGAGTTCGTCCAAAATCGTGCCCAATTTTTTCCCCACTTTTTCCTCCACCAGACCATGAATTACAGTGAAGGCCTACCTAGACAAACTCGGGCTGAGACTAGGGCGCCAGTCTGACGAGTTCGATAGGCAGCTCCAACTCCGGGCAGCCCTGCCCGCCAAGCCCTCCACAGGAGCTCCGCCGCCGCCACCGACGTGCTCGGCCGTCGTGGCCTCCGATGGCGGCTTCTCCATCGATGCCCCTGTCGTTGCGGTCACCCCCAACGTCTACTGCTTCCCCGCCAAGGTCCAGGAGATCCTTGAGGTCGCCCCTGATGCATCCCCGACCTGCACCGAGATGGCGCACATCACCTGTTCGACAAAGTGCTCGACGCAGGTCGACATCTGCACCCGCGTCGATGAGGTCCAGGATGGCGCCACCACCGTCCATCCCGAGCCCGTGGTCAACCTCGACCCCTCCATCGGCATCAGCAACTTCTCCGCCAAGGTTGTTTCCTCCGCGGCAACCACCACTGACACCATCTGTAGCGTTCCCATGGCAGCCACAACTGCTGCCATGGCAGCCAAACAAGGTGATGTGCGGATCAATTACATGAGACACCTCTTCAGGCCATGTCCGTGGCCGTCGTTCACACCTCTGTCGAACACAATCTACCCGGAAGGGCCATATCCAGGTATACATTGTCAATCACATGGAGTTCCCTGCTTGAGTCCTTGGTTACTTAGGTTGATGTTCAGAGATGTTTCCCGGGAGGAGCCTATCCATTATTTTCCAGATCCAGAGATGCAGCTTGAGTGTACAATTGGGTTCAGCCTTGTTGTGCCCCTGATCAGAAAAATGGCATCCCCTCAATCAGTCAAGTCTTCATATCGACCGGATTGTGCAACCAAAGGCGCAGCAGTACGGAACACTGAGAAACACTTCACCCAATCCGTGCAGCGCTGGGCGTTGGATATTTCTGCAGGTTTCAGAAATACATCCTTGGAGGAACTCTCTGTCCATTCAGATGTAGACTATCCTGAACCTTTCAGTTGTAGTCAGTCGCATGAAGTTCCATTTTTCAGATCTACACCAGTTCAGTTGTCGCTCGGATATGGTGATCCTCTACAAGTTGACTGCTGCAACCAAATTCTCGTAGATGAACCCTTCAGTTATTTCCACAGTACCCAACGGCAGTTTCAGAATCTGGGTGATCAAAAAACAATTGTTATGCAAACAACTTATCTCATTTCTTGTATGTCCAGACCATGCCCATGGCCGTCGTTTGATTGCTTTCATGAAGGCTCGCAATTGAGGTACACATGGCCGAAAATTCCTTATGTGATGCATCAATTTGCTGGTACTCTGAATTCTCTGACAAAATCCTTAAGATGTCGTCGAAGTGTGCACCTGAAACTACTATGTTCATCATCTTCAAGCAATTGCCAAGCAAAGCATCTATGGTCGAGTTCGAAAAGTGGAATTTCACCGGTCCTCCGGTTCTAGTGATCCCAATCTCATGAGAAAACTCTGGTGTTACTTGCAAAGTGCACATCAAAAACCATATTCAGGTACATGTCGCCAACCACATGAAGTTCCAGGGTTCAGTGTTCGGCTAGTTTGGTTGCAATTCAAAAATGTGGGTTCCTCTTATTTCTTATTGTCGGTTGAATTCCATGGAAGATTCTTTACATTGTTTGCGGGTGCGAAGTTGCGGTCTGGGCGCCCTCCGGATCGCGTAATAGTAGATGTTAATCTGTCTAAACAAGCAAGTTTCAGTCTAGCGAAGGGTACAGAAAGGTATTGCATTGGAACCCTTCTTGCACATGCAGATTATCTTACCGGTTTGAGGCCGGCCAGACTATTTCTAGGGAGACAATAACTACACAGGCATACAATTTTATCCAGACTATATAGTGCGCTCACATGAAGGGATTTGGTTGCTTCGATTGATCCGAGCGATTGCTCAAACAATTTCTTATGGGATAAAACCAGGGCTGCATCCTTTGTGTGTGAGTGCTAGTAGCACATTGATGGTGTTACTGACTTGAGTGGCCATTACTTCCATGTACGAGATATTACGGTGGGAAACGTTCGAGCATATCCGAATTCTTGTGCAGCCAATGCCTCGGGATTACAATCATCAAGCATTCCTATGTTCGATTTGAAAAATTATGGCCTATGGGGCCGAAGAAGAAATATTTGATCACGGGTGGTCTGCACGGTTGTCCGGTGTTCTTCGTCGACCTGGATCCGGTGACGAGCAACAGTATCGGAGGACACTTCGAATATTATGGTGATATCTTGGCCCTTCGGCATGTCCGATGGTACAACATATTTGCGGTCGATTCTAATGGCGATGGTTATCGCAATAGTGCATCGCCATGAGTGGTATGGCGTTCTCTACCGCTACAATCAAGATCGTTTTCAAGAAGGGAGGAGTGTCGGCGTTGTAGATGTCGTCTTCGCGCAAGGCTTCATCGTCCACGAGTGTCGCCTCGACCACCACAACTATGATGACAATGGCTACATCTTGAGGCGGCGTCATCGCCATTCGCCATCGTCTTGGCAAGAAGGCTTGGTCGGCCGCAAGTACTACTTGCTTCGCCACGATGGCTACTTCTCCATCGCCTTCTTCACCAAGGTTTCCGTCGACCACAACACCTACTTCAACCGGGTATCCATCCGCAATGACCACTACTACCTCAACCCGACTACTTCTCGAGCTCGCCCAAGTCCACCTCAACCATGGTCGCTATCAGGACAACTACCATGGCGAACCGGACATGATCAAAGATCTTCAAGCACCATGGGATCTGGCCCACTTTCGTGATAGCGGCTTGGGGCAAGCCGCATTTCAAGAAGGGAGGGATGTTAGGGACCTTCCTCTGGCGCTTTCGTCGTGGGCTTGGCGGCAGATTTCATACATGGGCGGGCCGGCTATACACAAGCAAGCTGTTGTCGACTACAAGTACACGAAGGAGAAGCAATGAGCGGGTCATCCGGCTTGGATCACGAAACGGCAACGGCGGCTCCTCTCTCCCCTACCTCCTGTTCTTCTCCTTCCTCCCTCCTCAATTCCCTTGTACTCGAGCTTGATTCCCTGTAATGGAGTGATTCGCGAGTTGGATCCTAACATTGAAGTGGCAAGCAGTTGACAAAGCTGAATGCACCGTGCGAGTTGATGACCCAACATCAAAATATCTAACATTAGATTTATATCACTTGGGAAAAAAAAACCAGATGCTAAGCAGAGCCTTGACGCAGCGGTAAAAGCCGTTGCCTTGTGACCATGAGGTCTTGGAAACATTCTCTTACATAAATGTAAGCAAAGACCATGTACAATAGACCCAAAATGGTCGGACCCTTCCTCGGACCTTGTGCAAGCGGGAGCTACATGCATCAGGCTATCCTTGTGCAAGCAGGAGCTACATGCATCAGGCTACCCTACTAGCTATTGCAATATGCCGCATTTGGCCTGTCATTGCGATATGGCAAGATTTCTTGTCGAATTAAGCAATCCCTTGTTTACCTGGGAAGACATTTGGCCATCGCTTAGCGTCCAAACATGCCTAAAATGAACAACACGTCGTTCCCGCATGCTGGTGCGGTGATATATGCCCATCAACTAATTCTTGCGAAACCCCGCAAAAAAAAAAAACTAATTCTTGCAAAGACGGAACATATAAGCACACAAAAACACATTAACTTCTAATGGTACTGTAGTTTTGTGCCGTTTCTACATTAACTACATGCCACTAATCATATACACAAGTTGAAATACAGAATCAGTTGACGATAATTGTCACCATCACAGATTAACACGTCGGAAGACTCCAACAGGAGTGGATTTCATGCTTCTTTATACTTCGTAAGGTCGAAGGTGAGGGTTCTGGAGCAGCTGCATGTCAGATTTGAGTTGAAGGATCAGCGTACATGAAACATGAAAAAAAGGTAATACTAACAAAAGTGCACTTTTCACCTTCTTTCTGAATCCCGATAAACACCAACCAGTGCTTCAGCTTTGTCGTAGAAGCTATCCTTCAGAGATATGACAATACTCTGAAACCCACAACCTCCATCACCATCTTGCTCTTCGCCAGCACGTTCGCATGACTTTGATCGAATAAACCCAGCAACCTTGGCAACATTTAAATTATCTAGAGCTGCATCGACTTCATCCAGTATGAAGAATGGTGATGGCCTGAAACTGCACAATTGCCGCACATGTTTACGTTTTGGACAAAAGGTCTGCATGTGGCTCACACGCACCACAACAAATGGGGATGTTCAAAAAGAGCAATTTACCCTACCAAACTGTAGTTACAAAGGCCAAGGAAATATAGATTACGTAATCTATCCTACATTGAAAATGGTACCTACTACATAATCATGGGGTATACTCCAAAAAAAAACATAATCATGGGGTACAGAAGAAACACCAAGATGTATTAGAAGCAAAATTGGCGCCTGAAGAGAACATGTGACCACTTAAAGCACAATATGTGATTTCTGTATAAATAACTAAGTCATTCACTGCGAACAATGTTACAACTAACTAATGAACAAGGCAGTTTTTTTAATCAATAACAGGGAACATGATAAAGGAAATATATTGCCATGTTTACCAGAAATATTTTACCTGTGAATGGCAAAAAGCAATGCCAGTGCAGCAACAGTCTTCTCCCCACCGGATAACTGTTCCATATCCCTAAAGCGCTTCGTAGGTGGCATAGCTGTGTACTTGATTCCATGAAGAAATGGCTCATCTTCATTTTCTAGATTTAAATATGCTGTTCCTCCGAGTGGATGCGTGTGACTTTTTGTTAACTGCTTATAGATTTTGTCTATGCCTTTAGATATATGATCAAAGGCTTCCATGAACAGCTCATACCTAAGCAAAACAATATTCAGACCCAAAAATATATCCTGAGCAGGCAATATGTTAACTTGAAACCGAAAAAGATACATGAAATCCGACAATGCTTGATTAAGAATAATCAGTAATCTGAGGCTATAGTAAGCTGCAATCAAATAATGTCTGATTTCTTTCAAAAGAATGCAGCATATTATCATATTTTCAAAGCCTTTCTGCCCCAAACAAGTTAAGGTAGGCTAGAGTTGAACCATCTCTCCCTAATATATATATATATATATATATATATATATATATGAGGAATACTTATTCTTCACCCCCCCCCCCTCTATTTTCATATCAATGCACCGTAATTTTACGTTCCGTAAATTTTGTCTTATTTCAGACGTAAAAAGAGAACGTAAGAAAATATTTAATCGCCGTAAAAAATATTTTATGTTACATAAATTGCAAATGTAAAAACATAGTGTAAAATGTACATAAAATGTAATTTTTCTGGTCTTCTGACCGTTTTTTATGCCAAATTTTACGCAGTGAATCAATATAATTGTAACTATTTGTATTCAAAACATAATTTATTTATGAAATGATCGTAAGATTACCTCGGATGAAAAATAACATATTCTGCACCCTGGGTGATGAATAGTAACACTATATATATATATATATATATATATATATATATATATATATATATATATATATATATAATAAAGCACGGATTGAGTCTCCGGGTTCACCGTCGCGTCATTTTTTTTGAAAAAAACCCTGTGTTTTACTGTAATTAACCCGCGCTACAGTTTTAATGCTAATAAACAGAGAAAATGTTTCGTGTGTTGGGCTTGGGCCTCGGCTCGGCCTTTAGGGTGAAAAAAAGAAGAAGAGCACGAACGAACCGGTACGGGCGAGGGAAAAAACGCACGCCCCGTCTCGACCTCCAACGCGCCGCCGGCCCCCTGCCACGCTGCTGCGCGCCGCTGACCCCGACACGCCGCCCGTCGCCTCGCGACCCCGCCACGCCGCCCGCCACGCCGCCACGCGCCTCACGCCGTCCGCCCCCCCCCTGCGGCTTTCCATCACCGGAGACACACGACGCCGGCGCCACACCATCCCCCAACTCCTCTCCCCCCTCCTCTGCCTCCACCGCTCTTCAGCCGGCCAACTCCCTACTGAGGGAGCCATGGAACTGGTCGGCCATGCCCTCGAGGTGCTCCCCGTCATCCCGTCGCCGGCTGCTGCTCCGGGCCCGCCTCCTCTCAGCTGACATCGCTGGAAATTGGCGGCACCACCAGATCCCCCGTCTGAAAGTCCCGAAGTACCAGGTGCTTGCTCCCAGATCCACACTATATACCCAATTTTTGCTTGATTGTGCAGATTTGTAAAAATTTCGATTTGGAGACGAGTTAGAATAACCTTGTGAATTATTGCTAACCTTGCAAGAGGCAGACAAGGAGGGTCTGATTGTTGCTGAGCCGAGCTCGTAAACGTCTCACTCATGTGGTTTTGTGCTATTCTGAATCTTCTTCTCTGAAGTGTGTTGTTTCAGTTTCAGACACAAATGTGTTGCGCTTGCAGTGCATACCAATGCATAGTATACCGATGTGTATGCGTGTTCATTTGATTTCACTCCGGTTTACCGATGTGCATACGTGTTCATTTCATTGCACTTCAGTTTACCAATTCTTTTTACTGATCCAAGTTCAACATAATGTCTGTATTGTGCCCTCCAGACCGGAAAATTCCTACTTTTGGTTAATAAATCATGTTGTTCTCAAGACTCAGCTATGGATGATCAGAACATTAGCAACCTTGAAGCAGCAGTTCTGTTATGTTTCAGAATTTACTTAAAATTGAAATTTGAAAAGAGCATGAGTTTTGGGCTTTATTCTTCACCAGGATCTTTTAGTGTGTGCCTGCAACCATAGCTTCCATCGTCATTACCTTAGGTTTTTCTTTTTTCCATATGTTCGGCAAAGAAAAGTCTTCTAGCGTCATTGCCTTAGTTTCTTTTCCATATGTATGGCAAGTAAAAGTGACATGCATTTAAAATCGTTGGAAGTAAGCTTTGATGTGTTGTGATAACAATTAATCATGTACCTTCATCTGCATGAAGAACAAAGATTTTTCATGATTTTGTATATCCTTCAGTTTCTTGTTGTAACCTGAAGAATTCACAAGCATTCATATGTAGAAGTGAGTAGAATTCATATGTAGCAGCGAGTCATGTTTGTACGTTTATACATTAGAGGTGTTTGTGCATGAGTCAATTGGTTGTAGCAGCAGGTAGCAAGTCTTTTCCAGAGTTGACAAAAAATATATTATTAGTGATTACTGCAACTCTTTTTTATTATTACAATTGATTTTCGCATTATCAGCTTACTCCATCAATGAATCGCCATTTAATCGTATCTTTACATAAGGTTAAACTTCTATTTTTGTTTCCCTCAAGCATACCAGGTCAAGCATGGTAGAAAAGTTGAATGTTTAATACTTGTTAGATAAGCTCAGGTTCAGCAGTTTCAGAACATTTTCGATATACAAATAGTGCTTCAGTTCAAGAAGACGTGTTAGTTTTGAATTCTCCTTGTGAACACCTCTTTACTTCAGAGCATCTAAATAGTGATGTACCCACTGTAGTTAGGACTTAAGATGTATCAGAACTTTTAAAGACATTTTTCTATAGTTAGGTTAAGAGATATATGATGGTGATGCCAGTGGTTGTGCCTGCCTTATCCAAAAGCCATATATTTTTGCAAAATAGATTATTACTTGATGAGTTATTTCGAATTTGAAATGATGAATCAGGAACTTCATCTAATCGTCACCCTAAATAGCATACTCCTTATGTTACTATTTCTTTCCCTAATGATGAACCAGGACCTCCATTTAATTCTGACCCTAGATAGCATGCTCCCTCCGTTACTATTATTTATTTAATGGCTGGCCAAATGAGCTGCAGGAGCAAGAATTGCAGGATCAAAACAAAAACCCGGGGAAGAATATAATGTCAGTGTGATTTGTTGCCAACGGCAATTCTCCACTGGAGCTCTATGTACAGCAACAGAAAGTATGACTTCTTCACGAAAACATCTTGATCCTTGTTTTTTCGTACTACTATTCTATAGTAACAAAACACACCATCAAGTTCCAGGATATCTTGGTCATTTTTCTGTTCTGTAAAACAAAACATGTTTAAAGGATTATCAATTGTGGCTGAAAACCTGTGTTATGACCGGCTTAGTCTATACTAGGAAGAGGCCCACAGGGCATTAGTATTAGGGGCTTGGCCCACAAGTTATCTTAGGGAAATTATCTTAGGAAAGTTATCTTAGGCTAAAGTTATAAATACTCATGTAAGACATCGATTTGAGGCAAGCAATAAAGACTATTATTATCTTTTGTTGCCCGGCTCCCGAGGAGCCGAAACCCTAACCGCCGAGCCAAGCCGCCGCCGCCTTCAACCCTAGCCATGACGGCGCGCCTGCCAGCGCAACCGTTCGCCAAGGCCGCCTCTCCTTGCCCCTACAACCTCCATGAGAGCCGGTAGGAACCCTACTCCTACCAATTTGGTATCCAGAGACACCAGCCGATCATGTCCCAGCCTCATCACCGCCGCCGCTACCATCCACTCCGCCTGCCTCGCTACCGCCAGCTCCATCCGCACCACCACCACCACCGCCAAAGAGCTAACTTGACGATCGATCCGCACCACCACCACCACCATCGCGCCAATGCCGTCACCACCACCACAGCCGCCCGGTATCGCTCTCACGGCCTAACCGCTCCATTGCTCTCGCCGAGTGTCCGCGCCTTCGGAGTTGGTTCAGCGGTCCGGTATCACCCTATTCTCGCCGGGCCCGGCTTCCGCCACCGAAGCGCCGCCACCACCTCCTACGGGCGCCGCGCTGCGGTGGCAGCACCGCTTTCAGCGCCCTACGGCGGGCGCTCGGCCGCTTGCTGCTGCCGCCCTACCGAGCTGCTTGATACGATCGTCGCTTGGTTTCGGCCACGCCGTGCGGCCGGGAGCCCGCCCAAAGAGTTTCCTCCCAGCGCCACCGCCCGGCAACCACGACGCTGGCGCCGGGCAGACGCTCCTCCAGAGCCGCCGCCATCGACAAAGACCGCCGCTGCGCCTAGGGTTACGGTCGCCCTCGCACAGTGCAGATTTCACCGTCGCCATCGCCGATCCCGCTTGGCGGCGGCTCGTCTCCGGGCCCGCCTACTCCACGCCGCCCGAAACAACCGAGGCCTTCCTGCGGTTTGATCACCCTCCACTCGGCGAACTCGCCGCCCGGCGCTTCCCGATCCAAAGATCGCACCGCCGGTACATGCGGCCGCCCGAGCACGGCGGCGACACCTCCTCGCTTCGCCAAACCGACTTCGCAACCTACGAGGGCACGAAGACCCTCAATCGCTCAACCAAGGCGGCGATTCTTCGAGGACAGCGGGCGCTTCGCCGGATCGCACTGCTCGCGTCCTATCATCTTGAGTGCAGCTCGGACTGGTATTACGCCTCGGCGGGGCGAGGCGGCATGCCACCTTGGGAGCGTTTCCGGAGCTCTGTCTCTCCGCTTTGGGCCTCCTATCCGCGGGAAGCAGATCGGCGGCCCTCGGCCGTTGCCGTTCACATCTACGGCAGACTATGCCGACCGCTTCGAGGCCCTGGCATGCCACGCGTCGGGCGTCTCCCACGACCAATGGCGAGCTCTTTGTGGGCGGGTTGCGGATCATATCCGCGTGGTCGTCGAGCTCCGGACCCCACGACCTCCAGACGGCGATGTACTACGCCGGGCCTTTGAGCAACGGGCCCAAGCTCGCAGCGGCCACTCGGACGGAGCGGCCGTCGGCCCGATCGGCCCACTCCGAGTTCCTCGGCCTCGGTCGGCCCTCCCCACGACGGCAGCACCCCCGCGGCCACCGACCCTTTTGCCCGTCTCACACCGGCCGAGCAGCGGGGCGTCATCGTCGGGTCTTTGCTTCAATGCGATGAGCCCTACACGCCGACCCATGTCCGCCCCGCTCTTTTATTTAGAGACGGTTGACTACACCGAGGAGGACGCCTCCGACGATTACCACCGCTGCGGCTACCGAGGACACGGTGTGGAGTCGCGGCAACGGCGTCGTCGTCTCTCCTTCACGCCTGGCGGTATCCGGCGGCGGACCATCTTCTTTGCCGTGACGATCCATGGCGGCGGCGGTCGCCTGCTGAATGATACGGGCTCCACACACAACTTCTGCCCGAATCGACCATGCGTCGGCTTGCACTCCCAACAACGGCGGGGGCGCTTGAGGATCCTGATGGCAAATGGCGATCACCTCCGGTGCCATGGGCTAGCCCGCGACGTTCCCATCTCCATCGGCAACGAAACATTTTCCATTACCTGTGCAGGGATCGATCTGGGCTGCTTCGACTTCATTCTCGGGGTGGACTTTCTCCGGACCCTCGGGCCCATCCTGTGGGATTTCGACGCGCTCACAATGACATTCTAGCGGCAAGGCCGCCGCATCCGATGGGAGGGTCTTGGGGGCACCGCGCCAGCCGTGCCACACCTCCATACCGTCGCCCGCATCCTCGAGGCCGAGCACCCCCATCGATCCTCTTCGCAGCGGCGACAACGACATCTTCGACGAGCCGCGGGGTCTTCCACCGCCGGGTGTACGACCATCGTATTCACCTCGTCTGGGCTCCACTCCGTAGCGATGCGGCCCTATCGCTACCCAGTGCGAAGGATGAGTTGGGCGCCACAGTGCCACGATGCTCGCCGCAGCATCATCCGCATCTCCACGTCACCTTTCTCGCCAGTGCTTCTCGTCCGTAAGTCGACGCAAGACATGGCGCTTCAAGATCGACTATCAGGCTTCAAGCGCTCACGCTCAAGGACAAGTTCCCTATACGGTGGTCGACGAGCTCTTGGATGAGCTCCATGGGGCACGCTTCTTCACCAAGCTCGATCTCGGTCGAGCTATCATCAGTGCGCATGCATCCGGACGACATCGCCAAGACGGCGTTCGCACCCACCATGGCCACCGAGTTCTTGGTGATGCCTTTCGGTCTCGCCAACGCCCGGCAGAACGTTCGAGCCCTAATGAACGACGTCCTTCGCCCTACTTACGGCGATGCATGCTTGTTTTCTTTGATGACATTCTTATCTACTGCGCCACTGGGCGAACATCTCCAAAGACGCCGCCATCATCTTCAACGAGCTTCGAGCGCACAACCTCCACCTTAAGCGCTCGAAGTGCTCATTCGGGCGCCTACCGCCGCCTACCTCGCCATGTCATCTCGGTGACGGGGTGGCTATGGACGCCGATAAGGTGGCGGCCGTCTCACTTTGGCCGACGCCGCGTTCGCCCATGGTGCTCGCGGGTTCCTCGACTCGCCGGCTACTACCGAAAATTTATCCGGAGTTCGGACTCATCGCGGCGCTTTCTCACGCGGTTGCCGCGCGACGCGCCGCTTGGGGACGACGAGGCGACAACGGCGTTCGAGGCCCTCAAGAGGCCCTCACGACAGCCCCGTCCTCCAGATGCCCGACTTGACCGCCTGTTCGTGGTGGATCAGGCGCCTCGGGCGCGGGTTCGGCGTACTTCATCAAGGCGATGGGCCCTCGCTTTCTTGGTAACCCGCCGCTCGCGCCATCTTAAGTTGGTCGCTTCGGCGGGAGCTCATTGGCCTCGTCCGTGCCGTGCGTCATTAGCGGCCATACTTGTGGGACGGACCTTCCACATTCGCCTGAGACCACTACTGATCGAAGTTCTTGCCGGATCAACGCTTGTCAACCGTGCGCGGCGCGGTGGATCGCCAAGCTCTTGACCGACTTCTCCGTCGAGTATCGGCGAGCCGTCTTAACACTGTGGGCCGACGCTACCGTCTCCGTCGCGATTCCGACCTCGCGCCGACCGCCGACTCGACCGCGGGGCGGTCCTGTGCATCCGCTCCGGCCTTCATTCCGTCTCTTCGCCGACATTCGACGCGCCATCGAGGCGGCAGATGATGCCGCCCTACTACAAGAAGAACTAGCGGTGGCACCTTGGAGGAGCCTTGGTGCTTCTCGACGGATCGTTCCTCCATGGGCGCCGGGTCTTTGTTCGGCGCATGATGATCTCCGTCGCGGTGTTATGGCCGCCCGCTCGGCCGCCATGAGGGTGTGCAGAAACCCTCCATCGTCTTGGCACCGACTTCTACATCCTGGCGATCGTGCCTCGTCCGTGGATCGGTTCGGTCTTGTCGACTTGCCGTAATAAGACGGAGACCACGAGGCGGCGGGGCTCCTTCACTTTTGGAAGTGCCATCTCGTGTTTGGGCGGATATTTCCATGGACTTCATCGAGGGCCTTCCCAAGGTTGAAGCAAGTCGGTCATCCTCACGGTGGTCGATTGATTCTCTAAACGCCCACTTCATCGCTCTCGCCATCCGTACACACGGCGGCGTCCGTGGCGGGCCTTCTTCGACGGCATTGTCTGTCTCCATGGGTTCCCGACTTGATCGTCGCTGATCGGGACCCGATCTTCCTGAGCCATGTCCGGCGCGACCTCTTCAGATGGCGGGTGTCGGCTCCGCCTCGATCTGGCGTTCCATCCTCGAGACGGACGGTCGGTCCGAGGTGGTTAACAAGGTCATTGCTATGTATTTACGTTGTGTGACGGTGATCGGCCTCGCGCATGGGTGGGCCAGCTCTCTTGGCGAAGTATCGCTACAACACTTCTTATCACTCCGCCAAGCACGCCATTTGAGGTGGTCTATGGTCGACCTCCCCGCTTATACTTCCGGCCGACCGAGGCGGCTCGGGCGGTGGTGCGGTGACCTTATCCGCACGTGATGAGATGCTAGCGGAGGTCCGTCGGCGCCTACTTCAGCCCAAAGAGACGGCCAAGCACTACTACGACGATCATCATCGCGGCGGAGTTCCGTCGGCGGCGGGTGTGGCTGCGTCTTCTCCGCTTTCTGCGATCCGCTCGACCAGCTGCGCGCAAGCTTGCCCTCGACACGGGCCCTTCCACGTCGTGGAGCGCGCGGAAGGTGGCCTATCGTCTTCGACTTCCAGCCAGCGCCCGCATCCACGACGTGTTCCATGTGGGGCTGCTCAAGCCTTCCGTGGCGAGCCACCACCGCTCCTCCGGCGCTTCCTCCAACCGCCGAAGGTCGCATTCTTCGAGCGAAAAAGGTGTTGCAGGCCAAATTCGCTGTGGCGTCTGGTTCATTCTAATTCAAGATGGGCCTTCCTTGGAGGAGGCTACATGGGAACAGCGTGAAGATTTCCTTCAACACTATTCAGACTTTCACTCGAGGATTTAGCCGTTTTGCAAAGGGAGAGATGTTATGACCGGCTTGGTCTATACTAGGAAGAGGCCCACAGAGCATTAGTATTAGGGGCTTGGCCCACAAGTTATCTTAGGGAAATTATCTTAGGAAAGTTATCTTAGGCTAACGTTATAAATACACATGTAAGACATCGATTTGAGGCAAGCAATAAAGACTATTATTATCTTTTGTTGCCGGCTCCCGAGGAGCCGAAACCCTAGCCGGCCAAGCCAAGCCGCGAAGCCTTCAACCCTAGCCATGACGGCGCGCCACCGCCGGCCAAGAACTTCTCGCCAGCCCTCGCCTCCTTGCCCCTACAACCTCCGCAGTAGAGCCGGTAGGAACCCTACTCCTACCAACCTGTACATCCTTTGCTCCTCTAGAAAATGGAGTTTAGCCTTACAAAGAAGCAGCAGAAAAGAAACTCGGAAGTCCACCTTATGCGCCTCTGCCTGTATGTTTACAACTTCCAAGTGGCCAGATTTTATCAGTTGTTGATAGATGAAAGACCAACCAATTTATGCCTAACATTTGTGTCTCTACATTTATGCACTACCATTATAGAGCTCAAGGCATCAGCTGCAGCACCAAGCATGTCAAGAAGTTTGCCTATGGTGAGTGCCTGTTGGGTTATGTGTTCGTGGCTTTCGCCACGGTCATTTTGTCCGTCGTCCTGCAGTGTTGAAGGTGTTCTGGAGACACTGGTTGGCGCGGCGTTCACCAGTTAACGGTACACCACACCGTCACCGGCACCGATGGCATCACCAATGTCCGTCGGTCGAGGTTCACGACATTGTAAGATTGAAGACAGAGTTGTGTGCTCTGCTTTGTACATTGGAGTGGCCCATGACTACGTTGGTCAGATTGTCCTTCTTTGCATATACGTACTTCTCAAGCAGATACGACCCAATCAAGGGCTCCTCTTTGATGAAAGGAGAAGGATGAAGAAGTCAAGCTATTGGAGAGGTCAATTGAGGAGCTCGAAAGTACTTTATTTGCTCTCAAAAGTAGCTTTATTCAGTTTGAGTGAATTTTGTGGCCTAACTGTTGTAGCTATTCATTTTTCCATGCATTCTGAATGTTAGTACACACCCATGTTGGTATAGAACTCCTGTTGTTATGCCTGCGTTATGACAACAACTTTCCCAGTTTTTGTGCATAAACATACATATGTGGACTAAACTCTTTCCCTTATTTTTTGCTACTTGCTCAGCCAATACATATGTATGCTAATATAGTTATTTTCCTATACTTCTAATCCCAGAAAACACAATACAAATCCTAAAAGAAGTTATTTTTTGTAATTAAAATTGCTAGCAATGACCTCTGTGTTATACGTTATGAAACATCCTATGATCTGAACATCATGAACCTGCCTGGAAACACACATTAGCAGTGACCATGAAAGAATTTTTCACTAAGAAAAGAGAGACTGATTCTCGGGCATTTTTCTCCCGTTGCAACGCACGGGCCCTTTTGCTAGTAAGATCTCAAAATCATAGTCATAGTTCTGGCACATGGATAGCTAACCTCCACGCACCCCTGTTCATGGCTAGAAGTTCGATCTACCCAACTTCTCTTGATATTATCAGCACGTTATATATGCACTTCCACTATGCACTGGCGCTTCTGGAGGCCTGCGGTGTATGTGTATATGCCCAAACCATCGCACACAATGTTGGACAAGCTTCTCTACCACAACTCCATCACACATATCATCATTATACGTGATAGAGTTGGGGTAGCACCAATTGATGCTCACGTATTATCATGTTTTCAACAGTGAATATATTAGTAAGATCTTGTGTAAATATATTAGAGCTCTGACATAAATTGAGCACTTAGATGAGTGGTTTCCAAAATAGAACACTTCCTGAGCATACAAATAATAACATAAGTGACATATTAAGTTTAAGCTGCTGTTTCCGGTCAGATAATGCAGGCTCGTCCTGACCATCACATATATTAAGTTTAAGCTGTGCTAGAAAGTGGAATTCCATAGAATTTTGCTAGTCCTATATGCCAATCATTCAAGCGAAACTCCACAGTTCGATCAGCATACATTTGTATTGAAAATAAAGAAGCAAGTAAACAGTACCATAACTAGAGACGAAAATAATTGGGCAATACCTTCTTTGCTTGACAGAGTTATACTTGTCAGCTACCTCTCTCTCTTCTTTCCTAGCTGCTTCAAACTTCTCGCTCACCTCTTTTTCCTTCGTTTGAAGTGCTTCATATTGGTCCAGTGCTTTTAAGTTTGGAGCAGTGCGTTCAATCTCAGCCATTAGTGCACCTATTTTTTGTTTGAACTCTGCCTCAAGTTTGTCACGGTCAGACAGCCGCACTCCTTTCAGGTAGATTTCACTAAGCTGGTTGTAATCAAGGACAAGTTCCTGTGAGGATGATCCAGTGTCCATTGGATCATTAATTGTAGGAAGCTTTAACTGCTCCAGTTCGCACTTCTCATGAATCTCACGTTGGCGTGATCTAAGTTGAACTATCTGTCCCTCCTACAAGAACAACGAAGGTTTCATTACTGCATCAGCCTTAAGATTGCCAATATAAATTGTCTAAACACAAACCCAAACAAAAACAACGAAGAAATCAATTGTTTAACAGGCTTCAGCCATAACCCTATTAAAACTGTCTAAATGAATATTCGATGAAAGCAGTTGTACTGTTAGAGAAACCTACCTTCAACTTCACTTGGCGATCCAGCTTTGCCAATGCAGCAGCAACACTATCATTCTGTTTCTTTAGTTCCTCAATTGCTGTCTCACATTCATCTGACTTCAACTTCCAGTCTGTTTTAGTGAAGAGTTTCATGAATCAGTACAAAGGTGAATGGAGAAGGAACAAGATGTACTAAAATTTTGGACAAGCTGATATTCGTTATGAGGAGCTCGGTTGACACTCACAAGACGCTTCGTGTGGCATGCTCGGTTTAAAATTCACAGCAAGAGCTCGGTTGACACTCACAAGAACGCTCGATGTTCAAAAAAGCAGAAAGCGTAAGCGGAGCGGAAGGCCACACAGTTTAGAGCAATGAGTTATGCGATTGAGCGTTTTTTGTAAATTGGCCTGAATTTGGCTGTTTTTGAATACACAGGAAAATATGAAACATAGCACATAGGAGTAGCATATAAAATGCAGTTCCTCTCACTAGCAGTAGCATCATCTCCTGCCTCCGTAGTTATGCAATTCCTCCGAGTTCCTCTTCAGTGCTAGTGCTCTCTATTGTGCTGATGCAGCATCACTAGCAGTAGCATCATCTCCTGCCTCCATACTTATGCAATTCCTAGACAAATTTGGCGATGAGTACAGGAGAGAGGCAGAGCTGCAGAGGAGGAATAGGAGCACTGCTGCACTGGATCTGGAACAGATGAGGAAGAAGAACTAAAGAACAGAAGTACAGAACAGAGGAGTAAGATCTGCATAAAGAACAATGAGAGGAGGAATCAGTCTCAATCTTCACCTGACTGAATAGAGTGGACGTCGAAAAGGACCAGGGAGCCGTGCCTCCAGGAGCCGCCGCAACAGCCTCTCCTTACCCCTCCGCTTCTACCCTAGCCACCAGGCCAATTTGGGCCGTGGCCTTTATACCCCCTTTCCCCTCCCGTCTACACTTTTCTGTTCCCGCACGACCGTTTCCATCACTATTTCATCGATTAGGCGCGCGCACGCTCAGCCAGCACCTAGCGCTAAATCGCCCACTTAATTGCGCTAAAAACAATCAACGCTAAAATCTGCATCCAGGGCAGAAGCGAAGCTAGCCAACACTCAGCACTTAAAAACGATTAAGCGCCGCTAAAAAATGCTTTATTGAACATTGAGAACGCTAGCAGATGTATTACATTTCAAAACACCATTTAGATACAATCAACAGAACTCCATAAGAAAATCTTTGCACAAAATACAAGGATGAACTAGTATACCTCTATGGAAAGGAAACAGCAAGTTCATCAGCCCAAACAGTACATATTCAGGTACGGATACTACTAAGCAAATACACAATGCCATTACTTCTGGTAGAGCTGGAAAACTAAGCTTAAGGAACAATAAGGTGCAATAACTGTGATATGGGTTCTTTGGTACTTAAATTAAGCAGCAATGAACCAATTAAATGGCAAGGGACATGGATCAACCAACTAGCATCCCTAAAAGAGCCACCTACTTGGCAATCAAGAACTACAGGTGCAAGTGTGGCAGGCCTGCCTGCTAACCCAGTATCCCACCTCCCAAAGCAAGCCAACATACTTTCTCGTGGGTTGACTGCATATGGCCGCATTGTACCCGCGGATTGAACCAGGCTGGCTGCAGCGGACAGCCAACGTATCCACAAGATGCCTAAAAGATATCCCCACATCTCCTGACAGTACACTCAACGGCGGCGCCTCCATCTCCACTGGCAACCTTTCTCCTAAGCTGTAGTCGTTAGCAGCTCCAAAGGCCTCCCCTTACTGGATTGTGGCTAGAGCCCGGCCATTCCTCCACCGCCGCTCTATCTCCGATAATGAAGCAATAAAGTGAAGAGAAGAGTTCAATGTGGCTTCAAGACATCAAGATAGACTGATAGAGTATGGAATAAAGATAAAGGTTGACCAAGATAAAGCTCAAAGATTGAATTCTAGACGGTCAACACAAAAGCGCAAATAGTGTACCCATGGTTTTTGAGTAGCTGATTAGTCGCTGTATAGTCGCCGACTAATCGCCAAGTCGTTTTCTAGAAATCAGGGCGACTGGCGACTATACAGCGACTTATGGCGACTATACAGCGACTTGGGTCGACTAATCGCCGAGCCGCAGAGCTGGCGGCAACTTGACAAGTCGCGACTCAAAAACCATGAGTGTACCACATGGGATCTAGTGATATGGTAAGCACTTGCGAATTGTATTTTGTGAACTAACCCATACTACTCCCTCCGTCCGAAAATACTTGTCGGAGAAATGCATAAAAATGAATGTATCTAGAACTAAAATACATCTAGATACATCCATTCCTCCGACGAGTATTTCCGGACAGAGGGAGTATATGTTTTCTATGTCTATATGGGTTAGGTGATTCTCATGGGCTTGCAACAAAAGAAAGATTTCAAGTAGCCCATGTGAGGATGAAATCAAGTGAAGATGGGCATCAAGGTAGATAAGGGCGAGTTCAAGATAGGTATCTCGAGGAACTAAGCTTGCGGATGATCACGTGATGGACATGTGAAGATGGTCTACACGAAGAGGCTTCCCATAAGGTTATGAGTGATATATTCGAAGAACTTAAACAAACTTCGTAGAGACATTGATCCATTGAAGCTTGAAGGTCCATTGAAGTATGATGGGTACATGCGAAGATGATATACAAGACAATGCTTCCCATATGGTTTATGGGGGAGCTATTTGTAGTCTTCACCAAGTGAACGTGATCAAGAACTTCATGTTACTGATCACACTCAACGACAGGAATGCGCCTTGATGATGTGCTGTGCTCAGCAGCCATTTTCTTACAACATCAAAGATGGAGATGGAAACAGCCTCTTGCAGAAATGTAGGGAAAGGTTGTGTACTATAGACCCAAAGTGGTCGGACCCTTCCCCAGACCTTGCGCAAGCGGGGCTACGTGCACCGGGCTGCCCTAGGTTGGGGATGGAACGAGTTGGAGAAGATGCAGGTGCTATGAGATTTGTGTTGCCATGTGCCATCTTCTAGGCTGGGTCTAACTTGATGGAGAAAACAACCAGGCCTTAGAGGATTTTTTTTCATATTTCTGGTTGTTTTATTCTTCAGTTTTTAGTATTTGAAAATGCACAACTGAAACCATCAGGCATTCGTTGGGACTAAAAATCGTGGCGTGTGCAGGCTGCCACATTAACCGGCGAAGCTTGCGGGCAGTGCGGGCTGCCGCATCAACCCAGCTCAACCACAAGCAGAGAAGGCAGGTGCAGGCTGGACGCATCCCACCCCACTTGCATCCTTGTCAAGGACTACATGAAAATAGACAAGATACTTCAGAAGTGTACCTTCAGCCTCGGCCTTCAGCTCTTCCATCTGATTTGAAATATGTTCAGCATCAGCCTTAGCACGAGTTTCTCTCTCCTGCAAGCCCTTCAGCTCCTTCTCTAGGGTCTCATGTGTGTTGTTTAACTTTGCAATCGGAGCATGCATATCTCTCTTTTGTTCATATTCCAGCCTGCAGAACAAAATCATGCCCCGAATGCCATATGAGGTATGCACATGAAAGTAAATGTAGACTTGGCCAGTTGATTCCCATGAAAACAATAAATGAAGGATTACTTACTGGTATTTCAGTTTCGATAATTGATTGCTCAGACTTAGCTTCCTCTCCTGCAGTGCTTGAGCATCTTTCAGTTGCTTTTCTTCATATTCACGAATGTTCTTCACACCAACTGACGTGCTAAAATCCTTGTAAATCCTGTCGACTATCTCATTTATTTTTTTCTCCCGCTTTCTTACTTCCCGTTCGTTTTTAGCAAGACGGCTTTCCAACTAAGAAAATTATGTATTAGTGACTGGTGCACAAGTGACACTTGGAACCTGACTTAAACAACAGTTGAACACATTTATATATCACCTCCTCCTTTCCTGGCTCCAGATGATCAATTTCTTTCTCAATATTACGTTTCTCAGATGCCAATTTGTGTAGCTTCTCTTTGAGATTATTCTGCACACAAGAAATAGTATTAGAAACAGCCAGGAAATAGCACTGTTCTAGGAGAGTTTAAAGTATTGTCGAGGGTAGTCAAACTATCTACCAACCTGTTCGACATTCGAGTAATGTAACTTTTTCTCGAGTCCAGTTATTTTCTCAGATACAGCAAGCTCCTTTCTCTGCAACTCCCTGGGGGAACCAAGTTCGGACATTTCAGCCTCTAGTTTACTTTTCTTCTTCTTCAGAGCTACATCACATATTGCATGAAGACCCAGTAAGGCAAATTACAAGATATTGCACATATCTATTGGTAATAATAGAAAAAAAAAGGATATGTACATTCTATTCTGCTGTCGTCCCATTTATTTGATCTAGCTTCCATTCCACCGCTTACTCCACCAGTCATTGTGCCAGATTTAGTCAAAAGTATCCCATCGACAGTAACAACTAAATACATACATGTGAGAGCCAAGTAAGCATAATTTTTTTTAGAAAATTTCATTTCAGAACATGAGCGCATGCACTTACCCTTGTACCTTTCACCACTCCAACTAAGAGTTTTAGCTTCATCAAGTTTGTCACAGACAAGTGTATTCCCAACAGCATACAGAACTGCTTTCTCCAAAGCTCGATCAAATGTATAATGTTAAGGCACAAATGACAAACAAAACCAAACAATTTGGCACAAATGTTTGCGTTTGACCATACAAATTCATTGAAATATAGCTCATCGACAACTGACACAAGAAGCAAAAGACTGCACCAAATAACAAAACCACAAGCAAGCAAGTGTGCAAACAAAATTGAATAATAATACTAGTCTAGAAATAAGTGAAAGGGCCTTTGAAGTTTTCTGGGGGAAACAGAAATGAATTTTTTATAGAAAATGGATATTCACATGGGGGCGATCAAGGTTGATAAATGTCAACAGCTCTTCTCACTCCATGGAATGATGCATTACAAATTTTTACAACAAGCATAAACTGCAAAAGCAATAGTATTCAGTAAGGCAGATAAAATCATCTGGTAGATGAACATTTGATTTGATCACTGAAAACTCGAAAGAATACCCAAAAAAAAGGAGCATGCAGCAATATTCACCAAGATACAGAAAAAAAGGATATTGTATCACATCAAAGATCAACTGTGCAGATCCTCCAAGGGTACGCAACCTCTCGGTTATTGGCTTCACACGGATCGATTGTAAGGGAATAAATGTCTGTGGAGGAAGACGTTGTTCCTTCAAATACTGCAGCACAGGAGACATAAAGTTACTGCACGTTCTGGATGATGCAAAAGTAAAGGACCAACTTAAATCAGAAAATTCTATAACGTGACAAACACAAATGCAAAACGTGATTGATGGACTGTTCCTATTTGGTTGATATCTTTTGTTTTGCCAGCAAAACGGCTACAAAGTGCGGTTTGCCACTTTTTGGTGTACGAATTGTTTGCCACAACTATGTCAAAATAATGAGTGTAAGACAAGTGGGCAAGGTAGCTAAGAAAGTGTGGCATTCTACGACAGTGGATGTGGAACTACAGTAGCCTCATTCAGGTGAAGTTCGCCCAAGGCAAGTCTTGCAATAACAGTATCACGTCCTTAGGGTGCTATCCATCATGCACCAACCATCCGTCCATGTGACTTTGACATCCATTTGATAAGTTGAAACCCATCCAAGTTTCTTTTAACGCTTCACATGAATTATAGGAAGATTCCATAGATTGGAACTACATCGATTTTCAGTATACACACATCTCTTCGAAAACCATGCAAGCAAATATAAGTGGCGCACTGGTTGTTCGATTTCATTTAACAAGTGCTATGTATTCTGGAGAAATACGTTTTGAATTAAACAAAAAGTAAGTAACAGCATTCACAAAAACGGACACTATAATTTGTTTTCCAAATATATAAAAAAAAATGTTGGAAGACAAGCTAACTAAAATCATGAAAGCAGCACCTTAATGCATTCCTTTCCTGTGCTTTCATCTTCAACCACTACTGCATCCATGAATTTTCCCATGGCAACAGTGACAGCAAGGTTGTATTTCTTTTGTGAGGGCCGACAAAGTTCAGTCATGCGACCATGGACTCCAGGGAATAGCCTCTTAAGACTCTTAACAGTTTCTGAAAATCGAGCATCCCGCTCACTTTCATGCTTCACAGCTTTGAGTTCACGTAACTGCGTATCTATCTCATCCACCTTCTGCTTCAATGTCAAATACTTAGCTCTGCATGAAGTTTAAAAAATAATGTATTGGACATCAAAATTCAAAACTAACATTTATGGTAGAGCAAAAGTTAATACACTGAATGATTCGAACAAGCAACCCATCGAGATCAAAGTACTTTGCTATGGACTAACCCTGAAGATTGGCGTTCCTTTGCAATCTTGTTATGATCCTCACGTAAACATGTAAGCTCATCTTCATGCTTGGGGATTGAATGAAGAATCTTATTAAGCTTTGTCTGCAATTCACTCTCCTGTGATGATATCTCATCAACGCGGCTACGCAGCTGTTGCATATTCTCCTCTAAATTCCTTTTGGCTTCAATATCAGCATTTAGCTCTTTGTCTAATACTTCCTTCTCATCTCGCAGCTTTGCTGTCCTCATTCCTGCATCTTCCTTGCTGTAACAGAAGTTAAGGTCCAATGAAGCCGTCATAGGGATGCACGCACAAATATCAAAAGAATGCAAAGACATTGTTCAAAAAGTTAAAATTTATCCATTTTGTTGCAGTTATTCATAACTAATAAAAAAACTGAAAAAGCTCACAGATTTTGCGAGGTAGCGAAGGTGATTATAAAACCAAATCATACAGTATGGCCTCGTTGCATGTACTATCTACCTATAGACTTGTCTTAACGCCCCCCCTCTCTCACAAATAGATGTTCTAGCATTCAAAGTTTGTTAAGAAATACATATCATTCTACGATTTTGGGACTCGCATCGCTCATTCAACTCCCAAGTACTCCCTCCATCCCATAATGTAAGACCATTTTTTACACTAGTTTTATGCCTAGAAACTAGAAAGATAGACAAGACACAATGGTGTTACTCTCCTTAGATAGTACACATGGAGATACGACAGTCAGACTCACATTCTATGATATTCCTGGACTTGGTCATCGGCTAATTGCAGTTTCACTCCTTTATCTTGGCCTTGCTCGTTCAACTCCTCAATAGCACTTGTGACATCAGCCAAAGCACTCTGCAGCCTTGTCATCTCTTCCAAATGTTTATTGTTATCATCCTTCTTTTTGTCAATCTCTTTGTTGCAGCTTTTGATTTTGGATTTGAGCCGAGATATTTGCTCTTTCAATCTAAGAAGCTCGGGTTGCTGAAGAAGAAACATATCAATTAGGATGTAATTAACATGCCCAATTCATAATTTCAACGAGATTGGTACACTCTAAATCTCTAGAAGGCAAGCCTTGTTTCACCTACTAATAAGAATTCTGCTACAAATTCTAAATTGCAAGAAGCTAAAAATTAAACACATAATTAAGAACAAATACAATGATCAGCAGCTTAATAGATGAATGTGAGTCTAAAAAGCATACAAGTCATTCTGGTAGGCACAAGTTGAAAGGGGGGGACTAGTTGTATGATGCCATGAGAAAACAGAACAGAAGAAAAGAATTTGATAAACTCCTCATACAGCCGCAAACAGAAATGTCATGATGGAAGTGGTGGGGTTTAGGAGTGAAAATAAGGCACCTACCTTTTTGTCAATATCAAGCTTTTTCTTCGACGTACTCTTCTCGCATAAGGTAATTTTCTTGAGAAATGCACTTTGCTCCTTCCTTTTTGCAGCAAGTCCATTGTCAGAGGATTGATTATCTTCGCGCGCTTGCTGAAGAGAACGTCTATCATCCTCAAGCTCGGCTTCTATTTTTTCCATGTCTTTTTCAATGCTGTAGAGTTGCCATAGGAGATGCTCTGTTTTTAACAGTTTCTGAAAACAAGCAAAGACATAGGGCGCATAATGTGAATATTTGGTAAGTAAGTAACCCAAACTTGAGATTTTTCAGAACAAAAGAAATGAGTGTGGGAGAAGTACCAGGTCCTGCTGTAAGCGCAGATGCTTCTCTGCCTCTTCCTTCTGCGCCTTCTTCTGCTTCCTCTCCATGACGATGGTCCTTTTCTCTTGATAGACAAGTGCAGATTTCTCTTCGGCACTGGTTTTCTGTTCCTCCAATTCGTCGTACTCCCTCCTGAGCTCGTCAGAGCCGGCAATCTGCTCCAGGAGTGCAGTGAGCTCCTTAGGATTCTTGGAGGCAATGGATTCCACGTCACCCTGCAACGCAAATGCTCATGTCACGTCTCTGGAATTATTGCTAATCGAGGAGGAAGAATTAGTGAAGACCTGGAAAACGAGGAAGTTGCGGGCCTTGACGAGAATGCCGAGGGATCTGAGCTTGGCGTTGTAGTCGTCCCACGTGACGAGACGGCCATCGATACGGTACTCGCTGCCACCGGCGCCGGTAATGGTGCGGGTGAAGTGAAGCTCGCCGCCGGTGCCTGGGAGGTTGTAGACGAGGCGTACGGAGGCCCTGCGACCCTTGGCCTCCTTGTCGCGGTCGTCGAGGGCGTAGATGAGGTCCTTGAGCTGGGCGCCACGGAGGTGTGCGGAGCGGACGCCGAGCACAAAACTGATGGCGTCCATGAGATTGGACTTGCCGGCGCCATTGGGACCGATGATGGCCGTGAAGTCGAAGAAGGGGCCAATGGTCTGCGTTCCCTTGTACGACTTAAAATTCTCCACCTCCAGCCGATGGATCCGCCCACCGCCGCCTTTGCTGCTGTGTCCAACGGAGGCCGCCGCGGCCGCCATGTCTTCCCCGCCTCCTAGTTCCCTTGCCCTTCCTAACTGAACTAGGGTTTTCGTCGAAGGGAGATTCGAAGTGCACGGGGAAGGAGACGGATGCCTGTTGCATCCATCCAGGGCCGTTTTCTGCTCACATTTAGGCCCACCGATTCAATGGACTACGTAATATTCCGCGGAAACATTCCTCTTTGTGACGAAGATAAATCTCCACCGCCTAAAGATTTACAAAAAATAGATCAACGTTACATGAAAGCAACTAATTAACGAGCACTCATTCAGGAGCCTCGCAACGATCAGTGCCACTTGGCGCTTTCAACCATTCGCCGCGTGTCGCGCTCTGGGCGCTCTCTCCGGATTTTGTTTTTTTATTTTTTCCATGCGTTTTTGGCTTTTTAATGGGTTTTCCCCCGGGTTTTTTTCGATGTTTTGGTTTTTCATCGGTCTTCCTTAGCTTTTCGATCAAAAAGAATTTTGAACAAAAAAATTGTTGTGAAAAAAACACGATTTTTGTTTTTTTTTTCGCGAGAGTCACGGCCGTGCCTCTCGGAAACGGAAAAAAGAACACGTTTTTTGGTTGTTTTTCTTTCGCGAGAGTCACGGTTTTGTTTCCGCGAGAGGCACGTTGTGCTTTTGTGAGAGGCACGGGCGTGCCTCTTTCGAAAAGGGAAAAAATCTGTGATCTCGGTTCGTTTTTTTTGTCCGATATTTTGTGGGGGGAAAATCCGTCAAAACCTATCAACATTGAATCTAGTTTTGAAGATCTCGACGCCAGGAATCGAACGGTGAAAACGGTTGGGGATTTGGACGCACAGTTTAAAAGATAAAACATTTTGAATAAACGGATCGACAAAAAAGGGAAAACTCCCAGGTTGCGCCAAGTGGCGACAGCGCGCCACTTGTCGCAGCCTGGGGGGTTGGAGTGATCTTCGCAACGGGTACTCCATAACTAGTGATTTCGATGTTACATCTGCCACTCTGTGCTGATAAAAGACATACAAAAAGACTGAATTGACTGAAATAACATTTGTAGATAGTGCAGCATAGGAGATGCAATATTTTCAATAGAATTTTCATTATTTCCAGCGGCCACACGAGCAACAAGTACCTCTTGCTGCATCTGGAGGACTACATCTCAAGGCAAGCTAGGAAGCGGTATAATAGCCTTTTGTTTATTAACAAGCATGATTTTCACTTGGCCAATCAATTCATCGTCTGGGTAAGCCAACATGACATTAAGCATACCGACTCCAAGATTATGAGCATCATTAGGAGCAAAAACATGTAAGTTAACATGTACATTGTGAGCCGTCTGGTTAACCTCTTCATTCAGTGGGTTGCCTCCAAATTGAATATTGTTTGAAATTGCCCCATCCGACAAACAAACAGTAGTGGTAATACTATTCTTTTCATCCTGAATATGAAGAGCCTCCTCTTCACCAACTTACCGCAGGTTCTCATTCACGGTCATTATCAAGTGCCACATTGTTATTGGATTGGTTGTTGAAAACCCAATGAACATCTTCATCTGTCATCCATGTCGGCATCCTCTTGATATGATCATGCCCATGTTGTGGCCCTAGAGGGTTCAAACCAGGAAAATCAAAAGGTTGATGGAGCATTGGGTGTTGTAACACCCCAAAAATTTAACCATGTTTTGCTTATTAAAATTTTGCCAGGAAATTTAAAATTTTATTTTCTGGGTTTATCTTTTGATTTCAGAACCTTTCTTTTCTTTGATATTGTGGAGTTTTTGCCCTAAGTAAAAACTCTTCAAAAATGTTGTGGGGCTTGTATACCCTCTCTTGAAACATTTCTTTCATCAGTGGGATTATGTTATATAATTAATTTTCCCTAAGCTTTATCTCTCCAAAATGGTTTTTCATAAGCTTTAGGGTCCCATTTGCACTGCAACTCTTTGATAAATTCATTTAAAAATCCCACCAAAATTTGGGGATGGCATATGATGTCCCTAAATCACTTTTATGCAAAAATATCCTTTAGTCATTTGGAGATTTTGAGTTTTACCACAAGTTTTTAAATCTGGTCCAATTGCACTTTTGCACTACAACCTATTTAAATATTCCTTTAAAACTTCCACCAAAATTAGGGGATGTTAGTAGGAGTATATTATTCATGCAAAAATCCACTGGTGTTATTTGAAAATTTTGAGCAAAACATCCTCTTTTGCTCTCTGGTCCAGTTTGGCTTTTTCTACAGCAACTCTAATTTTTATTGCTCTAATGCCCATAAACTTTCTCCTGCTTATTAACCACCCTGCAAAACCCTTAAGTCCAGGAGAGTGGACCCATTGGAGTATATTTGGTGCATACAACGATAGCTTTTAGTTTCTGTCTAGAAATGGTTTTCTCAAGAACTTCCACTATGAAGTTTCTAGTCTTGACCAACTAACCTTGCCACCATCACCTACATCTAAAGAGACACTAGTCTGGAGAGTTTGGCCACCCCAAGAAATGCCTAGGTGCCCTTGGCATTTTGTCAAACACCTTATGGGCATGGTCAGTTTTGACATAGTTTCTGGTTTGTACATTGGACCTGCTTGCTTTGCCTAACCAGCATGTCTAATGGCTCTGCCCTAACCTATAGCCCCACCCTGCTAACCCTCATGTGGTTTGGAGCCTCCTGGCAAGCGTTGGCATTTTGTCGAACACCTCGCGTGCGTGCGTTGGGCGCGCCCAGAGCGCACATTTTGCACGCTACAAGCACCGAAGTCGCCGCGTCCCCATCGTCGCCTCCAAGCTCGTTCAGTCTCCCCACTCGCAGCCTAACGCGCTTCGACTCCTCCTCGCCGCAGAGCCGCAGCCCCTCTCGGCGCCCTACTACCACATCGACGCAAGCCGCCACCGCCCCAGACAGCTCTGCCGTGGGCGGCGCCGCCGAGCTATAGCCATAGCGCGCCGGCTACGCCACTGAACAGCTCGAGCTCATCCTCGCCTGCCAGACGCCAACCATCGCCACGCGCCCAGCAGCTCTGAACGGCGGTTATTGTTTTATCCACGGCCGCCGTCGGAACCGACCTCGACCGCCTATATAAGGAGCCCCGAGTCCGTCCAATCCCTCAGGCGACCTCAAGCCACCCCACCTAGCACTCCCATCGCCAGCAATCGACCAGGGAAGGTCTTCTTCCTCGTCTCCGGCCAGTCCGGCCGCCGCCACGTTTCGGTCCCGCTCGTCGCACCCAGAGCCTTCCCTCCCCTTCCAGCACCGTCGTTCGACTCGTCTCGATCTTGCGGAGCCGCCCAACCACTCAACTTCGTCGGGGAGCCACCATAGCGCGGACACCCAAATCCCCACGAAGCCTCCTCCGCCACAAAGCTCGCCGCCGGCGACTCCCTTCGTCCCCACCTACCTAACGACCACCGGGAGGACCGCCCTGGACTGGCGGATCCATCCCTGCCCTCGGGAGCCCGCGGGGAGCCGCCGTTCGCCGGCGTTGATCGCCGGAGCCCCGCCTCTGTTTGGCCAAAGGAGGAAGGAGGCGGGGGCGACCGGTCAAACCTGACCAGTGGGCCCCCTGGACCACTGTTAGCGACCCAGTGCTGGTCCACACTGGCATAAGTGGAGGCGTAATCCCAGAGTACGCCTTTGACGTGTATTTATTTCAAAACTTTTTTCTTTTTCTGTTTTATTTAAAAATCAGAACTTTGACTAAACTTTGACTGGACATATTTTTTAAAATAAAACTCCAAATGAGTTGATTCTTTTTCCTACCTCTCTCAAATTTTGTCTAGTTTATTTTCATATTTATTTGAAAAAAATTCAGACAACTTTTTTGCACTGTTTTGAAACTATGGATTGATTTGAATATTTTCAAAAATAGGAGTTTGAAGAAGAAGGCAACTTTCAAAAATGCACCCCCACTTGCATACTCTTGAAGGCAAGCATTCTAAACCCTGGCATAAAATTTTCGTGTGTTGTTTGATATGGTTACCACACCACTTTGACATGGAACATTCGATATTTTATGTGATGATACAACCATACGCATGAGTGCAAAAAAATGAAGATTTTTGCTGTTGGGAATGGACATGCTTGTGATAGTGATCACCCTCGTATGCCTTTCGTGCCTGCCGGAAGGAAGCCGGGAAAGTCTCCGTCTTGGGTAGACCTGAGCTTGTCCCTAATTCCTCGTCGAGACGAGTGTGTCCGGTATGGCATTGGGGTATGATGAGTGGTGATTCTGTCTGTTGGATGAAATATATTTGTTATGCTAATCATGCAGGGAATACTTAAACCTCCTGAGTCGACCATAGATCGAGTCTTGTTCCAGTAACCCCCATACTTGTTCCGTACTACCACTTGTCCCTGCAGCAGGTAGGGTATGGTTCAGTAAGTTGTCAACCCCTTTCTTGGCACACACCGTACAGAGAGGCCACGGTGGAAGATACCACCAGATCCGGTAGGCGTGCCACCGTCCGGGGCATGGGTGTTTCGATTGGGACCGAGAGGGCACCCCCTTAGTAGCGTCTTGGTATAAATTTGATCCCATGCTAATCGAGGTTGTAGCCTCCCCACTTAGAGTTTTGCTTGACAGGTGTCGTGGGTGATTCCAGACACCGGTAAGTTAAGCTGATGTGTGCGAGTCAAGTGTGTTTTCAATTAAAAGACCGTGAGCGAAATTAGTCGATGGTGAATCCGTTACTCGTGGGTAAAGAGTACACCTCTGCGAGAGATTATATCTGCTGAATAGCCGTGTCCATGGTTAAGGACTACGATGCAGGATGGGTCAAGTGTCGGTCTTCGGAGGAGAAACTGCTAAACCAGAATATGGATCACGACTTGTGACTTATGATGATTAAGATTATTATTACTATGGACTAACCCTTTATATTATTTGAATTATTGAGTATCCCTGGGACGGTTCTACCTCCTGGATGTTCACTATGATTGTTTTCTTATAAGCCCTTTATGTGGTGTCGCTGAGACGCCCGACTGTGGCATGCTTGTTAATTATTTACTTAATAAGCCCTTTATGTGGTGTCGCTCAGACGCCCGACTGTGGCATGATGTTATTTATTTACTTTATAAGCCCTTTTTGTGGTGTCGCTCAGACGCCCAACTGTGGCATGTTGTTATTTATTTACTTTATAAGCCCCTTATGTGGTGTCGCTCAGACTCCCGATTGAGGCATGTTCGTTATTTACTATCCTTTCGAGGCGTCGCTTCAGACACCTGATCGGTGCATTTTATTACCACTCTGTTATTGCATATTCATGTTGTATATAAATAACCTGCTTGCATGCATCAGGGATTTTATTTTTATGACTGACGTTGTGACCATAGAATATCTCAGAGCATGATTATCGTTTGTTATATTATACCCGTGTTCATAATGTTTGCGAGTACATTCAAAGTACTCACTGGCTTGTCCCTGGCTATTGTCTTGGCCAGATTTCTTGCTTGGAGAGGAGCGTTGCGATGACAGCCCCGGAACCTAATCATTGGTGATAGCAGCCTCGCGAAGATAGGAGTTAACCTGGTCAGTTGTTCCTGTGGGAAATGGAGTCCCATGGCCACTGATGAATCACAAACCGCTTCCGCCATCAACCACTAGAAACCAATTGTTGTACTCATAGGTCAGAATGGTCTTGTACTACATATTATGTATTTTGCTTGGAGTTTCTGTATCAAGTTGGTGCCTCATCAGCTAACAGTAATCCTGGGGCTGGTGAACACAAGGGCCATTTTTCTGGGAAATTGATATCCCAAAAATCCGGTCCTGGCAGGTGTGGGTCAACCCTAGGAAGGGGATTGGTCTTCATCAGGGGGCGCGTGATGGGGATTCTTGCATGGAAAACAAAAAAATCTACGAAAACTCAAGATGTATTCTATGGAGATGCTAGCAACGAGACTACATACCCTTGTAGACCAAAAGTGTCATACGTATGGCTTGGTCATACACTTCATAATGACCTTGGCGTAGTCGTACTCCCTTTGTGATCCAATCCAATCCAGTACCGCACGAACGGCACCTCCCAGATGTTCACACGTGCGGCTCGACGATGTCTCTTCCTCCTTGATGCAGAAAGCAGGGGTGGAGAGTGATGTCTACTACACAGCCTTCTTCTTGTAGACGTTGTTGGGCCTCCAAGTGCAGAGATTTGTAGGACAGTAGCAAATTTCCCTCAAGTGGATGACCTAAGGTTTATCAATCTGTGGGAGGCGTAGGATGAAGATGGTCTCTCTCAAGCAACCCTGCAACCAAATAACAAAGAGTCTCTTGTGTCCCCAACACACCCAATACACTGGTAAATTGTATAGGTGCACTAGTTCACCGAAGAGATGGTGATACAAGTGCAATATGGATGGTAGATATAGCTTTTTGTAATCTGAAAATATAAAAACAGCATGGTAACTAATGATAAAAGTGAGCGTAAACGGTATTGCAATGCTAGGAAACAAGGCATAGGGTTCATACTTTCACTAGTGCAAATTCTCTCAACAATAATAACATAATTGGATCATATAACTATCCCTCAACATGCAACAAAGAGTCACTCCAAAGCCACTAATAGCGGAGAACAAACGAAGAGATTATGGTAGGGTACGAAACCACCTCAAAGTTATCCTTTCTGTTCTATCTATTCAAGAGTCCGTAGTAAGATAACATGAAGCTATTCTTTCCGTTCAATCTATCATAGAGTTCATACTAGAATAACACCTTAAGACACAAATCAACCAAAGCCCTAATGTCACCTAGATACTCCATTATCACCTCAAGTATCCGTGGGCATGATTATACGATATGCATCACACAATCTCAGATTCATCTATTCAACCAACACAAAGTACTTCAAAGAGTGCCCCAAAGTTTCTATCGGAGAGTCAAGACGAAACCATGTGCCAACCTCTATGCATAGGTTCATGGGCAGAACCCGCAAGTTGATCACCAAAACATACATCAAGTGGATCACGTGATATCCCATTGTCACCATAGGTAAGCACAACAAGACATACATCAAGTGTTCTCAAATCCTTAAAGACTCAATCCGACAAGATAACTTCGAAGGGAAAACTCAATTCATCACAAGAGAGTAGAGGGGGGGAGAAACATCATAAGATCCAACTATAATAGCAAAGCTCGCGATACATCAAGATCGTGCCATAGAGAACACGAGAGAGAGATCAAACACATAGCTCTTGGTACATACCCTCAGCCCGAGGGTGAACTACTCCCTCCTCGTCATGGAGAACGTCGGGATGATGAAGATGGCCACGGTGAGGATCCCCCCCGTGAGTGCCAAACAGGCTCCGAGAGGTTTTGGTGGTTCTGAGAGGCTTGCAACGGCGGAACTCCCGATCTATTGTTCGTTTTGATGCTTTTAGGGTATATGGGAATATATAGGCGAAAGAAGTCGGTCGGGGGAGCCACGAGGGGCCAACAAGACAGGGGGTGCGCCCAGTAGGGGGGCGCGCCCCCCACTGTGACGCCCGGATAACCATGCTACAGTAACCTCTACTAATGATGCCACGTCACCTCGATTACTGTTGCTAATCTCGCGTTAGTTCGAAATCGATTCGAATTCAAATTCAAAATCAAGCAAACAATAAAAGATTTCAAATATAAAAACTAAAATGTTTGATTTGTGCCAGATAATTCATAGGTGGTTATGGTGGAGAAACCATACTTTTATAAAACGTTTAAATGCTATAAGTTGAATAAAACAGTAGCGAAAACTATTATTTAGATACTTTTAAATAATAAATAATTACAAAACTATTTTAGAATATGTAGCTAGTTAATGTGGCAGTGGCATATTTGATAACATCAAATTAGGTGCCCTTTTGGTATTTTGCTAAGACAAAAATAAAAGAACACTAAGCTAAAACAGAAAAGAAATAAAATAAATAAAAGAAAAAACATTACAAAAATGCAGAAAAGGAAGAGAACCCCCGGCCCAACTGGGCCATGTCCCAGCCAGGCCGGCCCAGCTCCCCCTGGCCCAACCGGCCTCCCCATATCCCCCATCCCCGAAACCCTAACCCACTACCACCACGCACTCCCCACCACTCGCTCGCTCCCCCCACTCCCCCGATCTAGATCGGGATCGGGGCAACCACGCCCTTGCCCCCGACGCCGCCCATCGCCGCGCCACCGCACCTCCATCCTCCTCCGTGACGCCACCTCGCCGGCGCCGCACCTCCCGGCCTCCTTCCGCTCCCTCGTGCATCGCGTCGTCTTCCCTGAGCTCTGCACGCGCTCCATCCATGGCCGCCCGACCCCGTCGCCAGAACCACGTCGCCGTCGCCGGAGGCCACCTCACCGGACCGCCAGCGCCGTCGGCCTTCCCTGCGTCGTCGTCGTCCCCGACCTCCACCCTGCGCCCCACTGCCCTTTCCCTACAAACCCCCGTGAGCTTCCTCCTTCCCCACTTTGTCGCCGCGCTGTCCCCCCACCAAGGCGCCCAGCGCGTGGTCAAGGCTCCAGCGCGCGCCCATGGTCTGCGCCGCCGCCCGCCCACCGATCGTCGCTGCCACCTCCACCCTCGCTCGTCGGTTCCCGCACTGTCGCCCGCTTTAAATCGCGGTGGCCTCGCTATCTTTGCTGCTTCGCGTCAGCAGCAGACTGCCACAGCCGCGTCCCGCCTCTTTCATTGGCGCTCCCGCCGAGTGACGCCAGGTTCGATCTCACCCACAGCCGGGCGCCCGCTCTGAGCTCAGCTCGTCGCTACGAAGCGTCCGAACCCGATAGGCCCCTATGGGCCTATGGCAAACGGGCCTCGCCCCAGAACGTTTATAAAAAACCAAACAAAAGGAATTTAAAATAATAATGATAATAAATAAAAATGAAAATAATTAATTATTTTATTAATTAGCGAATTAATTAAGTTAATTAACTATGTTTAGTGATCTAATTAATTAGTTAGTTTAATTAAATGGTAATTAGATTAGTTATACCCTAATTAGAATAATCAGGGTATGACAGCTGGGACCCACATGTCAGTTTGACCCAGTCAACACCTCTGTTGACTGCTGACATCATGCTGATGTAGTAATGCTGATTTCGAATTAATTTAGTAATAATAGTTTAGAAAATGATTAAATCCCTTTTAAATTAATATAAAATAAACCGTAGCTCGGATGAAAAAACTTTGTACATGAAAGTTGCTTAGAACGACGAGACGAATCCAGATGCGCAGCCTCTTCGTCCGCCACACATCCCTAGCATAGCGAACACACAACTTTCTGTCACGAGCTCATCCTTACAAGGGGATCGAAGAAGGGAAGGGGATGAGATCGAGACTTGGAGAAGGGGGGAGTTCCTTCCAAGAGAGGAGGTGCAGATTAGGTGAGAGGTTTAGAGACTTGACATGTTTTTCCACACGCACACCTACTGGTTCCAGCTGGCTAAATAGCCAGGCCACACTTGGCCACTCGCCTTACAGGTGGGTCCGTGCCAGTAGGCAGCGGGGCCCACCGAATCACGCGTCCACCGCATTAGGTCCTGATGATGCGGTGTGACATTCTCCTCTTCTTGAGCAGCGCCATCTTGAGCAGCGCCATCTGCGAAACGTCGCCATCGTCGGCCGCCGTAGCCCTCCACAGCCGCTTGAGGAAAACGGCGGCGGAGAGTGTCGTAGTCTTCCCAAGTAGTTCTTGCCTCGCCAAAGGCCATCAAGCGCCTTGACTTGCACCAGAAGGCCGGGTGCCCGCTTGACCATGCGGCGCTCGACAATCTCCACTGGTTCGTCATCATGGCCGGCGAGGTCGGGCGGTCGTGGCAGCTCGGAGAAGACCGGTGTGTAGTTGGGGGTGAATGGCTTGAGTTGAGAGACGTGGAAGACGGGGTGGATTCTGCTGTCCGCTGGCAGCTCCAGTCTGTACGCCAGCTTGCCGATCCTGTCCAGCACCACAAATGGCCCGAAGAACTTGTATGCCAACTTGGCGCACGCAGCCTGCTCGCCATCAAGATCGCGCGTAGGGCCGAGCTTGAGCGAACCACGCCGCCCACCTCGAAGGAGCGCTCGGAGCGATGCTTGTCCGCCTGCTTCTTGAAGTGATGTTGGGCGCGAAGGATTTGGTCTCGCAGCCGTGCCGTGTGCAGGCCCTAGTCCCATGGCTCACCGTCGATCATGGGCACCGTCTTGTCGTCCCAAAGTGTCATGGCGCCCAGATTGGGTTCAACGCCATACAAAGCTTTGAAGGGGGTGCACTTGATCAAGGAGTGGAAGGACGAGTTGTACCAGAATTCCGCTGTAGGTAGCCAACGGTGCCATTGCCTGGGCAAGTCGTGCACAGCACAGTGCAGGTACATCTCCATGCACTGGTTGACGCGTTCGCTCTGGCCGTCCGTTTGGGGGTGGTAGGCCGTGGAGAAGAGCAGCTTGGTGCCTGTGCTGGCGAAGAGTTCGCGCCAGAGCGCGCTTGTGAAGACACGGTCGCGGTCGGAGACGATGGAGCTGGGGATGCTGTGCAGCTTGACGATCTGATCCCAGAAGACCTTGGCGACTTGGGGAGCCTTGAACGGGTGCCGAAGTGGGATGAAGTGCGCTGATTTGGTCAGCCGATCCACGACTACCATGATGGAGTCGAAGCCCTCTGATGATGGCAACCCCTCCACAAAATCCATGGTGAGGTCGCGCCAGGGTTTAGTTGGCACGGGCAGGGGCGCCAGCGTGCCCGCCGGCTTGGACTGCTCGTGTTTGGCATGCTGGCACACTGAGCTCTGTCGCATGTAGTCGGAGACGTCGGTCTTCAATCCGTCCCAGATGAAGAGCTTCTTGATGCGCTGGTAGGTGGTCGTCGCGCCGGAGTGGCCACCGAGCGCGCTGTCGTGCAGAGCGCTGATGATCTTGGTGCAGAGAGCCGTGTTCTTACAGATCCACAAGCGCTCTTGCTTGCGGATGAGCCCTTTGTAGAGCTCGTAGCCGTCGTCATCGGGGCTGTGGATCGCAAGGCGCGCCAGGCGATCCTGCGCGTTGGCGTCCGTGGCATAGGAGTTGGCCACCTCTTGCACCCATGCCGGCTGGCAGATGGAGAGCGCGTCCAGGTTCAGGGTCGCGCCCACGCGAGAGAGCACGTCTGCGGCTCCATTGTCGCTGCCGCGTCTGTAGCGGAACTGGAACTGTAGGCCCACCAGCTTGGCCATGGCCTTGCGTTGCAAATCCGTGGCGAGCTACTCATCTTGCAAGTTGCAGAGGCTCTTGTGATCTGTGACGATGGTGAAGGGGTCCCGTTGCAGATACGCGCGCCATTTGTTGACGGCCATCATGACGGCAAGGAACTCCTTCTCGTACGGCGACAGCTTCTGATTGCACACTCCCAGGGCCTTGCTGAGAAATGCCACCGGGTGTCCGTCCTGTGCCAGCACCGCGCCGACGCCGGTGTCGCAAGCGTCCGTCTTGATCGCGAACGGTCTGGCGAAATTGGGGAGCACGAGCACTGGCGCGGTCACCATGGCGCGCTTGAGGAGATCGAACGCCACCTGTGCCTTCTCGGTCCACTCGAAGCCCTTCTTGGTGAGTAGGCTGGTGAGCGGCTTGGCAATGATGCCGTAATGCGCGATAAACTTGCGGTAGTAGCCTGTGAGGCCGAGGAAGCCGCGCAGCTCGGTGGCAGTTGTTGGTGTCGGCCATGCCACCATCGCTTGCGTCTTCTCAGGGTCCGTGGCGGCGCCGTCCTTGGAGATGATATGGCCGAGATAGGAGATGCTGTCTTGCGCGAACGAACACTTGGATTCCTTGGCGTACAGTTGGTGTTCTCGAAGCAGAGCGAGGACGAGGCGAAGATGTTCCAGGTGCTCCTCCAGTGTTTCACTGAAGATCAAGATGTCATCCAAGAATATAATGACGAAATTGCGCACGTACTTGGCAAAGATGGCGTTCATCAGGCACTGGAACATGGCCGGCGCGTTCGTCGGCCCGAATGGCATGACCTTGAAGTGGAAGTGGTCGTGGTGCGTCTTGAACGCCGTCTTCTCTTCGTCGCCCGCGCGCATGCGAATCTGGTGGTAGCCAGCGCGGAGATCCAGCTTGGAGAAGAAGGCTGCTCCAGCCAGCTCGTCGAGGAGTTCGTCCACTATGGGCAGTGGAAATTTGTTCTTGACTGTAGCGTCGTTGAGCCGGCGATAGTCGATGCAAAAGCGCCAGGCGCCGTCCTTCTTCTTGACGAGGAGCACCGGCGCGGCGAACGGGCTCATATTGTGTTCGATGACACCCGACTGGAGCATCTCTTGAACTTGGCGCTCGATCTCGTCCTTCTGCAAGGGCGAGTAACAGTACGGCCGCGAGTTCGCGGGGCGCGCGTCATCCACCACGGTGATGGCATGATCGTAGCGACGGTGAGAAGGCAGGCCCTTGGGTTCATGAACACATCCGCGAAGTCCGTCAGGACGCTCTGCACACTTGGTGGGATCTTGGTCGCCTGCGGCTCAGGTGAGCGGGGCAAATCCAGTACGGCCATGTACCAAATGTCGTTGCCGGCTTGCCCTTTGCGCAATTGGTCTGGCTCGATTTCCTCCACCCGCTCGTGCTGCTTGGGTCGAACACCTTGTAGCGTGATCATGGCGCCGTTGTGCTCGAAGGTCAGCGTCTTGTCGAGCCAGTAGCAACTCATCGGGCTGAACTGCTCCAACCAGTCCATGCCGAGCACGCCGTCGTAAGCACCCAACTCCGGTTGCCGCATATCGGTGGTGAAGGTGTGGCCCTGAATCCACCAGTTCAGGCCTTGCACCATGCTATTACAGGTCATGCGCTCTCCATTGGCCACATGAACCTCCACTGCGGACATTGAAACGGTTGGAGCGTGCACGCGGTCGGCGAACGCCTTGGAGACGAAGCTGTGCGTGCTCCGTGAGTCCACCAACAGCAACATGACTTGATTGCCGACGAGCGCCGTGAGCGAATAGTCTTGTGCGACTTCGGTGCCGGCGACGCGTGGGTGGAAACACGCAGCACTCGGCGCTGGGTCTGCTCCACCGGGCTTCCAAAGCAAGTCGAGCGCGCCCGCATCGTCAGTAAGCACTTCCCGTAGTCGCCCACTTGGATCGTTAGCAGTTGTGTGGCCGGCTTGCATCGATGGTCGCGGGAGTAGCGATCCCCGCATTTGAAGCAGAGTCCGTTGGCGCGGCGATGCTCACGCAGTTGCCGTTCGCGCGCCAGTCGTCATTGGGAGTCGCCGCCGCCCGGCTGGCGCCCCGCTGCTGCGGAAGCGGCGATGGTGGTGGTGGTGGTGGTGGAGGTCGCCTGCGAATGATTCATGGTCAAACGCGTTGCGTCTGGCCTCTTCTTCCACGATCCGGGCAGACCCAAGCGTGTGATGCTCGATGGCTCTTGAGGCGGACCGCAGCCCGCAAATCGTCAGCAGACCGCGAGAACCGTGTGACGAACAGCAGGGTTGGCGTGGCATCCGGGGCGAGCATGTGGTACATATGGGTCTCGAACGCCGTCCTGTACTCGGTGATGGTGCTGGTTTGTCGAAGTTGCAGCAACTTATGCATCTCCATCTCGAATTCATCTGGTGCAAATTCGCTGATGATGGCTGCGGCGAATTCTTCCCATGTCGGCGAGCGATGTGTCTGCCGGTACGCCTGGTACCAGCGCGCGGCGTGGCCATCGACGTAGAGGGAGGCCGTGGTCACCCAGCTGTGCAGCGGAACACGGTACTGGTTGAAGTAGGTGAGGCAGCGGTCGATCCAGAGGCTGGGCGCGTCGCCGTCGAAGTGAGGGAAGTTGTGCTTCGGCGGCTTGACCGTGTACTCCTCATGTTGCCGGTGTCGCCTCATGACCCGCCATGACCGCGGCGGACTGCCCCACGCCCCCGCACGGCATGGTGTGCCGAGTGGGTAGCAGGGGAGGGCCGTTGTTGGCGAGGTGGACGGCTGGACCTTGAGGGCGAAACCCACGGCCGTGGTCCAGCGGCGTCACTGCAGAGGCCTGGGAGTCGCCGTCGTGGTGGTCGGCGATGTGCGGTGGGTGGCGCTCCGCTGCGGGTGGCGAGGGCGGTAGGTCGCGCTGCTGCTGGCGAACCTCGTCGACGTCTGCTTGGGTGAGATCCAATTGCTTGCGGATGTGCGCCAGATCCGCGGAGACCTGCGTGTTGAACGCGATCTGTGCCTCGTGCTGCTTGTCGCTCGCAAGCATGGTCTCGTCCAAGCGCTTCAGGAGCGCCTGCAGCATGGTCTTGAGCTCTCCCGTGGATTCCGCCATGCCGGTGATGATGTGACGAGTCTGAGCGGAAGGTTTACTCGGCGGCGCCGTCGCACTCGCTCCAAATCCAGCCAACCCCGCTAGGGATTTCGCGCAAATCTCGCCGGAGCAAGACCGCACCCGCAGTGGTGGATGTTACGGCTCGATCGAGAGGGTATGAGTGGCAGCGAAGAAAAAATCGGGGGGCAAAACCTAGCTTTGATTACCAAATGTCACGAGCTCATCCTTACAAGGGGATCGAAGAAGGGAAGGGGATGAGATCGAGACTTGGTGAAGGGGGGATTTCTTTCCAAGTGAGGGGGTACAGATTAGGTGAGAGGTTCAGAGACTTGACATGTTTTTCCGCACGCACACCTCTCGGTTCCAAATGGCTAAATAGCGAGCAACACTTGGCCACTCGCCTTACGATTGGGTCCGTGCGGTGGCGCGAGGCCCACGAATCATCGTCCCACCGCATCAGGTCCCGATGATCTTTGGTGTGACACTTTCCCCTCCGCTTCATCTGTGCGAAACGCGAAACACCGGGATACTTTCCGGATGTTTTCCCCTTCACCGTATCACCTACTCTGCGTTAGGGCTGCTTGAACACCGCGTATTGCCTTGTTACGCTTTGTGATGCTTTGTTTGCTCATTATTTATTGTGTTCCTCTCCATTACTTCTTTCGGTAGACTCAAGAGACTGCCGCGACCCCGATTCGACTACGGTGTTGACGACCCTCCTTCTTGCCGAGCAACCAGGCAAGCCCCCCCTGATCACCAGATATCGCCTATTCTTCTCTATACTGCTTGCATTAGAGTAGTGTAGCATGTTACTGTTCGGTTACTCCTATTTTGTTGCATAGCCTGTCATTGTTGCTACAGTCATTGATACCTTACCCGCAATCCTAAATGCTTAGTATAGGATGCTAGTTTATCATCATTGGCCCTACATTCTTGTCAGTCTGCCTTGCTATACTATTGGGCCGTGATCACTCGGGAGGTGATCACGGGTCTATACTATACATATATACATACTATACAGATGTTGACTAAAGTCGGGTTGTGAAAGTGCAACTAATCCCCGGGTGGTTTTGGTAATTAATAACAACATATATATCATTGAACTAATTGTTTCTTGAGTATCATTTCAGAAAGTTCAGTGATATGGGTATGGCAATGACTGAAGATGTGGACCCCTCAAAATGCTAAGGAAAACATTGGCAAAAGCTCAAGACTCCATTTTTGGTTTAGTGATCCAAGATCACATTGAGTTTATAGGAAAGCCAATACTATTAAAAGGGGATGAGGTTATGTTAATGATCTGGTTGCTCAAAGTGCTTAGTGATCTATCTCCCAAACTATCAGCAATCTTTCATTCCAACATATACTCATAAGTAATCTCGGTCCCACCGATTCCATAAACTTCACCACACCGAGATGAACCACCTCACCATATAGCCAAACCCTAGAAATTTCGGATTTTCCGATTCCAAACTCGGTCTCACGAAACTAGTGTTGCCAACCTTCAGAACATACAGAATCAAATCGGTGTCACCGAGATGATAAAGTCGGTCCCACCGAGAATGGCAAACCCTAGTCTTTGGAAGAATCGGACTCACCGAGATTGTATTTTTGGTCCCACTGAAAATCCCAACGTTCACAAGATTTGAACTTTCGGTCTCACCGAGTTGTCAACTTCGGTCCGACCGAGATTGGTCAAATGTGTGTAACAGTTGGATTTTGTGTGGAGGCTATAAATACCCTCCACCTCCTCTTCATTCGTGGAGAGAGCCATCGAAAGAACTACCACTCCTACCTTACATTTAGAGAAGAAAACTACCTACCCTTGTGTTGAGATCAAGTTGCTCCACTCCCACCATATGAAACTTGATTTCTAGCCTTCCCAAGTTGCTTTCCACTCAATCCTTTCTTCCACCACAGCCAAATCGGTGAGGAGAGTTGAGTGTTGGGGAGATTATCATTTGAAGCACAAGAGCAAGGAGTTCATCATCACCAACACCATCTATTACCTTTTGGAGGTGGTGCCTCCTAGATTGGTTAGGTGTCGCTTGGGAGCCTCCGTCAAGATGTGGAGTTGAACCAAGAAGTTTGTAAGGGCAAGGAGATCGCCTACTTCGTGAAGATCTACCCCAGTAAGGCTAGTCCTCCGTGGGCGTATGCCATGATGGCATAGACAAGGTTGCTTCTTCGTGGACCCTTCGTGGGTGGAGCCCTCCGTGGACTCTCGCAGCCGTTACCCTCCGTGGGTTGAAGTCTCCATCAACGTGGATTGACGATAGCACCACCTATCGGAACCACGAGAAAAATCTCCGTGTCTCCAAATTGCGTTTGCTCTTCTCCACCTCTATTTACTACATGTGCAATTTACTTTCCGCTGCCATTACTCTAGAATTGCATGTGTAGGGTGATACTTGACTTGATCATCATTGTGAACTTGCTAAAACTTGTCCTAATCAAAAGGCTAAACTTTTAAATTGTCAAGTAGCCTAATCACCCCCTCTAGACATACTTTCGATCCTACAAGTGGTATCGAGCTTTGGTCTCCATTGGATTGGTTTCCATTGCATTGGACTCCATAAGCTTGGTTTCACAACCTAGGAGAGTATGGCGTCTAGTGAGGGTAATTTTCAGAGAGGTCCTTACTTTGATGGTTCAAATTTTGCTAGTTGGAAGCATAAAATGAAAATGCATATTCTTGGACATAACCCCGCATGGGGCATTATTTGTGTTGGCTTGCAAGGTGAGTTCTTGAGGAAGGAAAAGTTCGGATCGCGAAGCTACAGCGGATGAATTGCGGATGTTGCAAAACAATGCTCAAGCTTGTGACATTCTCTTCAATGCTTTGTGTCCCGAGGAGTTCAACAAAATCAGCCGTCTTGAGAATGCAAAAGAGATTTGGGATACTTTGGTGAAATGCACGAAGGTACCGAGTCCGTGAAGGAATCAAAGCTAGATGTTCTTCAAGGTCAACTTGACAAGTTCAAGATGAAGGAAGGTGAAGGAGTCATTGAAATGTACTCTAGGCTTGCTCTCATCACAAATGAGATTGCGGCTTAGGAAGCGAAGAAATGACCGACCGATTCATCATCAAGAAGATTCTCGAGCTTTGGATGGAAAGTATGACACCGTGTGCACTTTGATCCAAATGATGCCAAACTACAAGAATCTCAAGCCTACGAAGTCATTGGAAGAATTGTTGCTCATGAGATGACACTTAAAGATAAGGAAGAGCTTCACAACAAGTCAAGTGGTGCTTACAAAGCTACAGTTGAAGCTCCCACAACCTCAAGTGACAAGCTAGTTTCCAATGAAGAGATAAGCCTAATGGTGAAGAACTTCAACAAATTCTACAAGAGTAGAAGCAAGGAAAGAAGCTCAAAGTCTAGATCATATGATGAAAAGAGATCTTCTAGTCGTGATCGAAGCTGCTACAATTGAGGAAGACCCGACACTACTCAAATGAGTGTTCGACTCCCCACAAGAGAAGAAAGAATCTCCAAGAAGAAGAAGCTCAAGAGAAGAGTCACCTCGGAAAGAGAGAAGGAGTAGAGATGATCGTTATGAGCGAAGATCCTCTCGGAGAAGCAAGGATTCGGAAAGGAAAGACAAGTCATCAAGGAGCTACACAAGAAGAAAACATCAAGCTCATGTAGGTGAATGGGTCTCCGGCTCCGACTCGACAATCACTCCGAAAGAAGCTATCACTCCAACTCGAATCTGATCAAGATGAAGGTGTTGCGGTCTTGCTCTCGTATCCTCCAACTCCAACTCCTATGACTTGTTTGATTCACCAAATGAGGGAATTGGAAGATGCTTCATGGCAAAAGGCCCCAAGGTATCACACCTGAATTCATTGACTTTGATAGTGATGAGGATGACTTGCTTGGTGAAGATGAGCTTTTACATGACAAATCTAGTGAGCCTAGTAATGATGAACATGCTAGTAGTCTTTATAGTCGAGAAGAGTCGAATGACAATGCTATGAAGGAGATTGAGCGTCTAACTAAAGAACTAAACACTCTTAAGTTAGCTCATGAAACAACTCAAGAAGATCATAGAGAGCTCCTAAGATCTCATGAGAAGCTACGCTCGAGAAGCTCAATCTAGAGCAAGAACATGAGTTTCTAAAAGCTATCAATGACGATCTTGAAAGAAGAGTTCTTCATATCTTGCCAAACGACTTCTCTTGTCTAATTTTTGCCACCTATTAAAACTAAGCATGACAAGCATAAGAAAAATTCTTCATCTAGTAGTAACAATAACCATGCTAAATCCAATATTGTTGCTTCTAGTAATTCTCTTGATTCCACTAACAATGTTTCAAGCCAAGTTACACTTGAGCAAGAAAATAGTTTATTGAAAGGGATTATAGAAAGGTGTCTACAAGAGCCTTGCTTGGAAGCAAGAACTTTGAGGAAATTGTTACTTAAGCAAGGAAGGCAGGAAGAATCAAGGAATTGGTTTTGAGCGAAAGTTCAACGCCGAGGGTGTTGAATGGGAAGAAGGTCAATATCCCACTCCAAAGTTTGTTTCTCAAAAGGAGAAGTATGATCCTACTTCTTCCAATGTGGAACAAGCTCAAGATGACCTTCCACCACAAGACCACAAGCTAAAAGGCAAGGACAAGCTTCAAGAGGAGATTGATGCATTTATTGAAGCACCCAAGGCCATGGTCAAGTGGGTTCCCAAGGAAACTTCAAGTTCTACTTCGTCAAGCTCAACTACTACCCCAAGGATTCCCATCAAGATGATGTGGATCCCGAAGAAGAAGAACTAGAGAGTTCTTGAGGGTGACTCATAAACATATTTCACTCACATTCATTTTGGCAAGAACTTGTGCAATCAACTTCCACATCTTGCACTAGTTCATGGAGTCACAAACCCTCTTGTTGGTAAGTCAAGGGACAAGGTAATCATTGCATTCGTGGACATCATCTTTTTGTACTTCAATCTATGTCCATGGATATCCTTGTTTGTTCCTTGTGGGACTAACCCATGTAGGTATTGAAAGTGCCCGAATCCAAAGGATTGCTCCCAACTCTTGATGATCTTCATCAACATTGAGCATCCACATCTTCAACATCTACATGAAGTCTTCTCGACAACCCAAGGTTAGTTTGACCCTTTAAAGGGGTTCTCACATCAAGGGGAGCTTTGCTCTAAAGATTTGAGCTAAAGCATCTCCAAATGATGTGAACACATTAATGCTTGATGTAAAAGTGGTAACCCCACTTGTGCTTAAACGATGAGTATGACCTATGATCAAATGTTCTCATTTGACTCCTAAGTCAATATACTCATATATAGATGACCTAGTCATCGACAAATTGTGTGCTAGTTGCTAGAGTTTTGTTTGTGCATGTTTGACACATATTTCATTTGCTATCTTATTGTGTGAGCATGTTGGATGCATAATTTTATCCATTCGAGGACATCCATTTGTTGCTATGATCTTTTGGATTTTTCTTTTTGACCAAATGGATGGACAAGAATGCCTAAGTTCCTCCCCTAGCTATCTATGCTTTCTTGTCTCAAACTCTATTCATGCTTATATCACAAACTTTGGACAAGTCTTTTTGGACGGACCGAGTGAGGAGCACTTTCGAGCCACCGATCCGTCAAAACTTAACTTCCAAAACCTTCTAAGTATTTTCGGTCGACCAACCCACTCAAAATCGGACGGACCGAAAGCACTTGGATTGATCTAGGTTTTCACCTCGGTGAAACCGAGTTACAAATTTCGGCGTGACAAGTGAGTAATCTTGCGATTAACCATCTCGGTGCCACCGAGTTTTACAACTCGGTCCCACCGACAATGAAGGGTATATATACCGAGGCGCAGCGTGTTGATTCTTTCTTCAAACGCCTCGCCCCAAACCCTTTGCTTTGCCGTCGCCGTGGTCTCCGGATCGTCTCCGTGTCGCTTTGTCGCCCTCGCCGCAGTCTCCGTCGCCGTCAGCGGTCAATCTCTCCGCGCCGTTGCGCCGTGAAAACTCCACCAAGTTAGGGTGAGTTTGATCCTCTCGTGTTTCAACCTCCGATTCTATGCACGATTGGTTTGCCCGACTTCTTGCCACGTTTGAGATCTTCCTATCCAGCAGATTAGTTCTTAGAACGAAATTGAGTAAAAGTTTTAGGGTTAGGTTTCCGCCGAACACATCTCGGTGAGACCGATTCTACATTCTCGGATGACCGATTTGGCCTCTGGCCATTGCCTTTCGCACTTTTCGGTCCAACCGAAGTTGTGCAAATCGGTGCGACGAAATGAGGATTTAGTGAAACCCTAGTGTTCTCGGCTAGATCAAACCCATTTCGGTCCAACCGAAAGTGGTGTGAATGGTTACTGTTTAGACACTTGGATTCACGAATTTTAGACTCGATCGACCGAAATGCATTCTGTGAAAACCTAAAACTGAAATTTGAACTCATTTTTTTGCAAAATCTTCGCGGTTTGTGATAACTCTTCTATCCGCCTATACCTTATCTATTCACGGGTTGTCGGCCATGTCGGATGCCGGTGACAGCGAAACAGTCTGAATCACCATGATTGAGATTCGAGAGGAGCACTAGTCCCGAAGCCAGCAGCTTTTCCGATGATGGTGAGAGGAGCACACCAAGTGGTTTGCCTCCTGCGCCACCGGGCGGGAAGAAGAGAATTACGATGAAGAGGATTCGACTTTATTCTTGAGGAAGAGATCACATCTAAGCCTAAGAGGAAAGTGGTTGCCAAAGAACATCAAGGGCAACAAACCAAGAAAGGCACCGACAAAGTGAAGAAGTCCACAGCTGCCAAGAAGTTGAGCATGGAAGAAGAAACATCCAGCAAGGTAAAGAAAACTTCCAAGAGGAAGAGGATTGTGCATGATGAAGCGGTGATGATGATTACGATGAGGAAGCTCCCGACCTCCTCGAAGCCTAAGTTGATGGGAGATGCCATCGAGGCGGGAGCACCTACTAAGTCTAAGCCATCAGCTCCAAAGAAAGGCAGCTCAAGCCAAGCTTCTTTGCCAAGCCCAAGAAAACAGTGAGAAACATTCACCTTGAGAGAAGAAGAAAGACAATGTGCCACCAAATGAGTCGGATGATGAGGCACATGTATTCTTGAAACTCCGTCGAAACCGCCATCCACAATGATGCTCATCCTCGAGCTGAAAACATGAAGGAAAGAAAGGACAAAGGTCTCGGGCTATGGAGGCAAGCTGATCCATATGCCACGGAGAAGGACTGCTGTTGACCCAAGGTTCCACACCGAGAGCAACAAGATTTCTATGAGATCGTGCTTATGGACAAGAAGCCCATTATTCTTGACACTCGCTATGTTGACCGGGCATATATTGACGATGAAAAGCACAGAGACTACTTTCCACATGTGCATGAGAGCTTCACTTGCATGTGGTGTTGCGAGTTCGTTGGTCGAAGGTGACACTTGGAATGATGAGATGATCATGCAATTCTATGCCACACTCATTTCTATCCAGATGGCGAATTGTATGGATGACTGAAGGCCAGAGATTCTCTTCAACTGTTGAAGAGTGGGCAGCACTGCTGAATGCTCCAGTATCAAGACAAGATGATGTTGATGTCTATGGAATTCCCAAGAAAAACCATGAGTCTATGAAGAACATGTACAATGAGGTACCACCAAGGATGTAGAGATCTGGAAGCTCGGCTCGATGTATCACCTCCAGCAGGTCTCCCAACCACAAACACAATTCGAGGCATACCTTGATGCCCAAGTCCGAGATCATCGCATGATAAGAGGCTATTCTATCAACATGCTGCATATACTAGATCAGAAGGCACCTTTCAAGGTGGTGGACCTGATAGTTGAGACTATCAAGAGGACTGCAGCAGACCAGAAGAGGTCATGTGGGTTTGCCCCGCACATTCAGATGCTCATCAATGCCAAATTTGGCACGGGCACCTACTTGTTGGATAGACCCCACTTGCCACCGCAGCTTTGAGCATGAGGATAATGAAGTTGTGATGACCGAGGATGATCCCACGTCTGTTGAAGGTCAAGCTAAGTCTGAAGCTGCCAAACAAGCCAAAGGCGAGAAGGAAGCAACAGCAGCAGCTAAACCCAAGAGCGTTGGAGAGCAGCTCCTTGAAGCTACCGGAGGATTGAACTCGCTGCCAAATAGTGCGATCTCGGGAGAGTCTTGAGAGGATAGTTGAAGACAAGTTCCATGCTCTGGATGTCAAGTCGATCAAGTGCAAGTCATCGTCAACAAGCTTGAGGCGGATATCGAGGAAGCCAAGAGGGAGAAGGAAGAGCTCATGAAGGAGATGCAGGATGACCTTGTCGGGATGACTATGAGCAGCTGCTCCGGTTCCCACAAGACCCAGATTAGCTGCTATTCGATGGCATGACACGGAGACTCTTGCATCAAGCACCTCCCACAGCTCCATCGGTTCAGCTCCAGCTCGGTGTCCACTCCTCCAGCTCCACAGACTTCACCAAGCCTTTGCAGATGCAGCTATCTCAACTCCATCAACCTGACATAGAGCCGCCACAGAGTCCCTAGTGACGTTTAGCTCTATACCTTCGAACTTTTGGTAACTTGTTGCCAAAGGGGAAAATTGTATAGATCATAGGACTTCGAGAGAGAGTGCTCGTTTTGCTCTTTTATTTGCGGTTTCTTTGAGATACTTTTGAGTTTTCGAGACATTCCGTGTGTTTGATACTACGTTTGCTCTACTTTGATGAGTGCTTGATCATACTATGCCTTAATGTGTGCTTAATGCTTATCATATGCTATTCATATCTTGTATGATCATTTACTCATGTCTTGGTGATTGGGTGCATGCTATTCATTCTTATCATTTTGTGCGCTCCACCAAGATGTATGTGACATGGAAGAGTGACCCATGATCCTAATCGATTGTGCATTTGCATTCAAGCGCAAATCTTAAATAATGCACAAATTTAGGGGAGCTCTTGCTTATCACATACTTCTCAAAGCGACGATATTATTCATTGATTATATCATTTGTCGAAGCTTTGATCTATATGTTGTCATCAATTACCAAAAGGGGAGATTGAAAGTGCAACTAATCCCGGTGGTTTTGGTAATTAATAACAACATATATATCATTGAACTAATTGTTTCTTGAGTATCATTTCGAAAGTTCGTTGATATGGGTATGGCAATGACTGAAGATGTGGACCCTCAAAATGCTAAGGAAACATTGCCAAAAGCTCAAGACTCCATTTTTGGTTTAGTGATCCAAGATCACATTGAGTCTATAGGAAAGCCAATACTATTAAAGGGGATGAGGTTATGATAATGATCTGGTTGCTCAAAGTGCTTAGTGATCTATCTCCCAAACTATCAGCAATCTTTCATTCCAACATATACTCATAAGTAATCTCGGTCCCACCGATTCCATAAACTTCACCACACCGAGATGAACCACCTCACCATATAGCCAAACCCTAGAAATTTCGGATTTTCCGATTCCAAACTCGGTCTCACGAAACTAGTGTTGCCAACCTTCAGAACATACGTAATCAAATCGGTGTCACCGAGATGATAAAGTCGGTCCCACCGAGAATGGCAAACCCTAGTCTTTGGAAGAATCGGACTCACCGAGATTGTATTTTCGGTCCCACCGAAAATCCCAACGTTCTAAGATTTGAACTTTCGGTCTCACCGAGTTGTCAACTTCGGTCGACCGAGATTGGTCAAATGTGTAACGGTTGGATTTTGTGTGGAGGCTATAAATACCCTCCACCTCCTCTTCATTCGTGGAGAGAGCCATCGAAAGAACTACCACTCCTACCTTACATTTCGAGAAGAAAACTACCTACCCTTGTGTTGAGATCAAGTTGCTCCACTCCCACCATATGAAACTTGATTTCTAGCCTTCCCAAGTTGCTTTCCACTCAATCCTTTCTTCCACCACAGCCAAATCGGTGAGGAGAGTTGAGTGTTGGGGAGATTATCATTTGAAGCACAAGAGCAAGGAGTTCATCATCACCAACACCATCTATTACCTTTTGGAGGTGGTGCCTCCTAGATTGGTTAGGTGTCGCTTGGGAGCCTCCGTCAAGATGTGGAGTTGAACCAAGAAGTTTGTAAGGGCAAGGAGATCGCCTACTTCGTGAAGATCTACCCCGAGTAAGGCTAGTCCTCCGTGGGCGTATGCCATGATGGCATAGACAAGGTTGCTTCTTCGTGGACCCTTCGTGGGTGGAGCCCTCCGTGGACTCTCGCAGCCGTTACCCTCCGTGGGTTGAAGTCACCATCAACGTGGATTGACGATAGCACCACCTATCGGAACCACGAGAAAAATCTCCGTGTCTCCAAATTGCGTTTGCTCTTCTCCACCTCTATTTACTACATGTGCAATTTACTTTCCGCTGCCATTACTCTAGAATTGCATGTGTAGGGTGATACTTGACTTGATCATCATTGTGAACTTGCTAAAAACTTGTCCTAATCAAAAGGCTAAACTTTTAAATTGTCAAGTAGTCTAATCACCCCCCCTCTAGACATACTTTCGATCCTACAGGTTGGCTCGTTGAGTGCCCGCGAGTGATTCACGGATTGGGGGTTGAAAGGACCTTTGTCCCGACGGCCCTCTGTGTGGATCTTTGAGACGGAGCGACAGGGCAGGTTGAGACCGCCTAGGTGAGAGGTGGGCCTGGCCCTGGTCGGTGTCCGCGGTTACATCAATTAACACGCTTAATGAGATCTTGGTATTTGATCTGAGTCTGGCCATTTGGTCTATACGCACTAACCAACTACGTGGGAAAGATATGGGAACTCAACGTCATGGTATCAGCCAAAGCCTTCATGACGTCAGCGACTGAGCGGCGCGCGCCAGATTGGACCACGTAACGTGACTTCCTTTGTAATGGAGGTTGCTAGGTCTTCTTCCGGCCGCCCACGCAACGTGTAGGTGTGCAAAGGGCGATGGGCCTAGACCCCTGCGCCATAGGAGTTAGACCGGCGTGCTGACCTCTCTATTGTGCCTAGGTGGGGCTGCGACGTGTTGATCTTCCAAGGTCGGGCATGACCCAGGAAAGTGTGTCCGGCCAAATGGGATCGAGCGTGTTGGGTTATGTGGTGCACCCCTGCAGGGAAGTTTATCTATTCAAATAGCCGTGTCCCTCGGTAAAAGGACGACCCGGAGTTGTACCTTGACCTTATGACAACTAGAACCGGATACTTAATAAAACACACCCAGACAAGTTCCACAGACAACCCGGTGATCGCTTTTCCACAGGGCGACGAGGGGAGGATCGCCGGGTAGGATTATGCTATGCATTGCTACTTGGAGGACTTCAAGCTACTCTCTTCTACATGTTGCAAGACGGAGGCTGTCAGAAGCGTAGTCTTCGATAGGACTAGCTATCCCCCTCTTATTCTGGCATTCTGCAGTTTAGTCCATTGATATGGCCTCCTTACACATATACCCTTGCATATGTAGTGTAGCTCCTTGCTTGCGAGTACTTTGGATGAGTACTCACGGTTGCTTTGCTCCCTCTTTTCCCTCGTTTTCCTCTTCTTCTCGGATGCCGCAACTGCACATTGGAGCCGGGAGCGACGCCACGATCGGCATTTACTACTACTACACCGAGGTGCCTACTACTACGTCTTGAGCTGCGATGACAACCAGAGTAGTTTAGGAGGATCCCAGCAGGAGGCCTGCACCTCTTCGATCTGTATCGGTTTGTGCTAGCCTTCTTAAGGCAAACTTGTTTAACTTAGGTCTGTACTCAGATATTGTTGCTTCCGCTGACTCGTCTATGATCGAGCACTTGTATTCGAGCCCTTGAGGCCCCTGGCTTGTAATATGATGCTTGTATGACTTATTTATGTTTTTATAGTTGTGTTGTGATATCTTCCCGTGAGTCCCTAATCTTGATCGTACATTTTTGCGTGCATGATTAGTGTACGATTGAATCGGGGGTGTCACACCCACCCTCGTGGCCACCTCGAAGCTTCCTTGACTTCAACTCTAAGTCTCCTGGATCATGTTCGTTCCAAAAATCATGCTTCCAAAGGTTTCATTCCGTTTGGACTCCGTTTGATATTCCTTTTCTTCGAAACACTAAAATAGGCAAGAAAACAACAATATGGGTTGGGCCTCCGGTTAATAGGTTAGTCCCCAAAATAATGTAAAAGTGTATAATAAAGCCCATAATCATTCAAAGTAGATAATAATATCAGCATCCCCAAGCTTAATTCCTGCTCGTCCTCGAGTAGGTAAATGATAAAAGAAAGAATTTATGAAGTGTGAATACTAGCAGGTGCACAATTTTGATCAATGATAATTTCAATCACCTTTTCTAGCATGATTATATGTCATAACAGTAGTTCATCTCATAAAACTTCTCAAGATCAAGTAACAAGCTATTCACATGGTAAAGCATAGACCATAAACTTTCTTGAAAACTAGCAAACTTCATTCTTAGTCATAAAACAATTGCAATTCATCTTATTTTCAGGAAGGGTATATGTCAGAGCTTTGATTCAGCAAACTCCACATACTCAACTATCATATAGTCTTCTACAATTGCTAACACTCACGCAATACTTATGGTTATGGAGTTTTAATCGGACACTGAGAAAGATAGGGGCTTATAGTGTTGCCTCCCAACGTATTCACCTTTGGGTGATGTCAACAATAATAGTTCATGCTAACTTACATCCAATTGGATATATATATATATATATATATATATATATATATATATATATATATATATATATATATCGGGATCTTTCCAACACGAGGTGCTTGCCAAATGATAAAATGAAAAAGGGAAAGGTGAAGATCACCTTGACTCTTGCATAAAGTAAAAGACATAAAGTAAAAGATAGGCCCTTCGCAGAGGGAAGCAGAGGTTGTCATGTGCTTTTAGGGTTGGATGCACAAAATCTTAATGCAAAAGAATGTCACTGTATATTGCCACTTGTGGTATGAACCTTTATTATGCAGTCTGTCGCTTTTATTACTTCCATATCACACGATCGTGTAAAGCTTATTTTCTCCGCACTAATAAGTCATACATATTTAGAGAGCAATTTTTATTGCTTGCAACATGACAACTTACTTGAAGGATCTTACTCAATCCATAGGTAGGTATGGTGGACTCTCATGGCAAAAACTGGGTTTAAGGATATATGGAAGCACAAGTAGTATCTCTACTTGGTGCAAGGAATTTTTGCTAGCATGAGGGGGAAAGGCAAGCTCAACATGTTTGAATGATCCATGACAATATACTTTAACTAAGATGTGAGAAAACATAACCCATTACATTGTCTTCCTTGTCCAACATCAACTCTTTAGCATGTCATACTCAATGAGTGCTCACAATTATAAAAGATGTCTAAGATAGTATATTTATATGTGAAATTTCTCTTCCTTCAATATTCTTTCATGAATTGTTCAAGTGACCAATACAATGCTTGCTAACCTTCAATAAATTTACAACCTCTACTTCTTAGATATGAAGTCATTACTCCCCATGAGATAAGCAAATGAAACATATATAATTTCAGATTTATGACATTCAACTCATTCAACCATTTACTCATAGGATATAAGTGAAGCACACGAGTAAATGAAAAACTACTCCAAAAAGATATAAGTGAAGATCAATGAGTAGCTAGATAATTATGTAACTATGTGAAGAATCTCTCTCATTTAAGAATTTCAGATCTTGGTATTGTATTCAAACAGCAAGCAAAACAAAATAAAACGACAATGCAAGGATAGCACAACTCATGTGAAGAAGCAAAAACTTAGGTTCAACCGATACTAACCGATAGTTGTTGAAGAAGAAAGGTGGGATGCCTACCGGGGCATCCCCAAGCTTAGATGCTTGAGACTTCTTGAAATATTATCTTGGGATGCCTTGGGCATCCCCAAGCTTGAACTTTTGTGTCTCCATAATTCCTTTCATATCATGGTTTCTCTATTTCTCGAAAGCTTCATCCACACCAAAAAAGGCATCCCCAAGCTTGAACTTTTGTGTCTCCTTAATTCCTTTCATATCATGGTTTCTCTATTTCTCGAAAGCTTCATCCACACCAAACTCAACAAAAACTCGTGAGATAGGTTAGTATAAACCAATGCAAAACCTTATCATTTTCTACTATAACAAATCACTAAAATTATTATTCAACATTGCATACTAAATGCCTCTGCATATTTAATACTCCTATCCTCAAATAGAATCACTAAACGAGCAAATATATGCAAACAATGCAACCATAACAGCAATCTGCCAAAACAGTATAGTCTGTAAAGAATGCAAGATTCATCGTACTTCCCTAACTCCAAAAATTATGAGAAAAATATCTCACTGTATAAGATTTATCAGAGCTCAATATGCAAAAAGTTTCAACATTATACCATTCTCTGAATTTTCTAGGGAATTTTTGCAACAGCGGTAAACTTTCTGTTTTCAAACAGCAACATGTATACTGGCAAAATAAGCATGGTAAAGGCTATCCTTGACATTTTTATTAAAAATAAAGATGCAAAAAATTATTCTAAATAACATCAATCAAATACTAACAAAATAAAATGATGCTCCATGCAAAACACATATCATGTGGTGAATAAAAATATAGCTCCAAGTAAAGTTACCCATAGACGAAGACGAAAGAGGGGATGCCTTCCGGGGCATCCCCAAGCTTAGGCTCTTGGTTGTCCTTGAATATTACCTTGGGGTGCCTTGGGCATCCCCAAGCTTTGGCTCTTTCCACTCCTTATTCCGTAGTCCATCGAATCTTTACCCAAAACATGAAAACTTCGCAACACAAAACTCAACAGAAAACTCGTAAGCTCCGTTAGTATAAGAAAATAAAACCACCACTTAGGTACTGTAATGAACTCATTATAAATTCATATTGGTGTAATATGTACTGTACTCCAACTTATCTATGGTTCATACCCTCCGATACTACTCATAGATTCATCAAAATAAGCAAACAACACATAGAAAACAGAATCTTTCAAAAACAGAACAATCTGTAGTAATCTGTATCAAACGTATACTTCGGGAACTCCAAAAATCCTACCAAATTAGGAAGTCCTAAGAAATTTGTGTACCAATACAGAGCAAAACGAATCAGATCAGAAGCACGTTTCTGTGAATTACCAAAACTAATTTACTGGATGCAAAAGTTTCTGATTTTCAGCAGGATCAACACAACTATCACTGTAAGCTATCCTAAAGGTCTTACTTGGCACTTTATTGAAACAAAAGCTATAAAACATGATTACTACAGTAGCATAATCATGTGGACTCACAAAAAAAGTAAGGGTAAACATTGGGTTGTGTCCCGACAAGCGCTTTTCTTTAATGCCTTTCTAGCTAGGCATGATGATGGCAATGATGCTCACAGAAAAGATAAGAATTGAAACATAACGGGAGCATCATGAAGCATATGACTAGCACATTTAAGTCTAACCCACTTCCTATGCATAGGGATTTTGTGAGCAAACAATTTATGGGAACAATAATCAACTAGCATAGGAAGGCAAAACAAGCATAGCTTCAAGATTTTCAACACATAGAGAGGAAACTTGATACTATTGCAATTCCTACAAGTATATGTTCCTCTCTCATAATAATTTTCAGTAGCATCATGAATGAATTCAAAAATATAACCAGCACCTAAAGCATTCTTTTCATGATTTAATTGCATAGAAAATTTACTACTCTCCACATAAGCAAATTTCTTCTCATGAATAGTAGTGGGAGCAAACTCAACAAAATAACTATCATGTGAAGCGTAGTCCAATTGAAAACTAAAATAATGATGACAAGTTTCATGGTTATCATTATTCTTAATAGCATACAAGTCATCACAATGATCATCATACATAGCAACTTTGTTCTCATAATCAATTGGAACCTCTTCCGAAATAGTGGATTCGTCACTAAATAAAGTCATGACCTATCCAAATCCACTTTCATAATTATCACAATAATATTCAACATCCTCCAAAATAGTGGGATCATTACTTCCTAAAGTTGACACTCTTCCAAACCCACTTTCATCAATATAATCATCATAAATAGGAGGCATGCTTTCATCATAATAAATTTGCCCATCAAAACTTGGGAGACAAAAAATATCATCTACATCAAACATAGCTTCCCCAAGCTTGTGGCTTTGCATATCATTAGCATCATGGGTATTCAAAGAATTCATACTAACAACATTGCAATCATGCTCATCATTCAAAGATTTAGTGCCAAACATTTCAATGCATTCTTCCTCTAGCAATTGAGCACAATTATCGGAATCCTTATTTTCACGGAAGACATTAAAAAGATGAAGCATATGAGGCACCCTCAATTCGATTTTTTGTATTTTTCTTTTATAGACTAATAGTGATAAACCAAGAAACTAAAAGATTTGATTGCAAGATCTAAAGATATACCTTCAAGCACTCACCTCCCTGGCAACGACGCCAGAAAAGAGCTTGATGTCTACTACACAACCTTCTTCTTGTAGACGTTGTTGGGCCTCCAAGTGCACAGGTTTGTAGGACAATAGCAAATTTCCCTCAAGTGGATGACCTAATGTTTATCAACTCGTGGGAGGCGTAGGGTGAAGATGGTCTCTCTCAAGCAACCCTGCAACCAAATAACAAAGAGTCTCTTGTGTCCCCAACACACCCAATACAATGGTAAATTGTATAGGTGCACTAGTTTGGCGAAGAGATGGTGATACAAGTGCAATATGGATGGTAGATATAGGTTTTTGTAATCTGAAATTATAAAAACATCAAGGTAACTAATGATAAAAGTGAGCGTAAACGGTATTGCAATGCTAGGAAACAAGGCATAGGGTTCATACTTTCACTAGTGCAAATTCTCTCAACAATAATAACATAATTGGATCATATAACTATCCCTCAACATGCAACAAAGAGTCACTCCAAAGCCACTAATAGTGGAGAATAAACAAAGAGATTATGGTAGGATACGAAACCACCTCAAAGTTATCCTTTCTGTTCTATCTATTCAAGAGTCCGTAGTAAAATAACATGAAGCTATTCTTTCCATTCAATCTATCATAAAGTTCATACTAGAATAACACCTTAAGACACAAATCAACCAAAACCCTAATGTCACCTAGATACTCCATTATCACCTCAAGTATCCGTGGGCATGATTATACGATATGCATCACACAATCTCAGATTCATCTATTCAACCAACACAAAGTACTTTAAAGAGTGCCCCAAAGTTTCTACCAGAGAGTCAAGACAAAAACGTGTGCCAACCTCTATGCATAGGTTCATGGGTGAAACCCGCAAGTTGATCACCAAAACATACATCACATGGATCACGTGATATCCCATTGTCACCACAGATAAGCACGACAAGACATACATCAAGTGTTCTCAAATCCTTAAAGACTCAATCCGACAAGATAACTTCAAAGGGAAAACTCAATTCATCACAAGAGAGTAGAGGGGGGAGAAACATCATAAGGTCCAACTATAATAGCAAAGCTCACGATACATCAAGATCGTGCCATAGAGAGAACACGAGAGAGAGATCAAACACATAGCTACTGGTACATACCCTCAGCCCCGAGGGTGAACTACTCCCTCCTCGTCATGGAGAGCGCCGAGATGATGAAGATGGCCACCGGTGAGGGATCCCCCCTCCGGCAGGGTGCCGGAACGGGCTCCCGAGAGGTTTTTGGTGGTTATAGAGGCTGGCGACGGTGGAACTCCCGATCTATTGTTTGCTTCGATGTTTTTAGGGCCTATGGGAATATATAGGCGAAAGAAGTCAGTGGGGGGAGCCACGAGGGGCCCACGAGACAGGGGGCACGCCCAGTAGGGGGGCATCCCCCGCACCCTCGTGGCCACCTTGAAGCTTCCTTGACTTCAACTCCAAGTCTCCTGGATCACGTTCGTTCCAAAAGTCACGCTCCCGAAGGTTTCATTCCGTTTGGACTCCGTTTGATATTCCTTTTCTTCGAAACACTAAAATAGGCAAGAAAACAACAATATGTGCTGGGCCTCCGGTTAATAGGTTAGTCCCAAAAATAATATAAAAGTGTATAATAAATCCCATAATCATTCAAAGTAGATAATAATATAGCATGAATGCTTCATAAATTATAGATACATTGGAGACGTATCAGAGAGGTAGATGGGACCTGGGTTTGCACGACGGCGTGGTGGTGATGGTGGTAGTGGAGTTTCTGCATGGCTTCACCAAGCGCTGGGGTGAAGGGAAGTGGAAGGAGAGGGAGGGGCGGCATCTAGCAATGGGATGGGCGGTGCGCCCAACCTCTCTCCTCCCTTTATATAGGGGGTGAGGGGTGTGGCCAGCCCTGGCCACCCCTCCAAGTCAAGGGTGGATGCCCCCCTCCAAGCCAGGGGCGGATGCCCCCCTCCCAGCCGCATGGGCCTGAGGCGGAGTGGCGCCTGGGCCATCTGGGCTATTGTGCCCTCCCGAGGGTCCATGAGGACTCTCCGGGGAAGGTGGACCCTTAAAACCTTTTAGGACTCTTGGTACAATGCTAGCAACCCCCAAACTTTTCCGGTACCCTGAAAACCACTTTCCATATATAAATATTTACTTTTGGACCATTACGGAGCTCCTCTTGATGTCCCAGATCCCATAAGGAACTCTGAACTAACTTCGGACTTGCCAACATTAATATCCCAGTACTACCCTAGTGTTATCAAACGTTAAGTGTGTGACCCTACGAGTTCGAGAACATGCAGACATGACTGAGACACCTTTTCGATCAATAATCAGTAGAGGGACCTGGATGCCCATACTGACTCCCACATATTCAACAAAGATCTTTATCGGTTTGAATCACAATGTCAAGGATTCAGATAACCCCGTATACAAATCTCTTTGTCCCGCGATATTTTACTTGCCCGAGGTTCGATCATCGGTATCGCCATACTCCAATCTCGTTACCGGCAAGTCTCTTTATGTCGGGAAACCGATCACCTATGGGTCACAAGGATCCCTTCTACGTTCGCCGGGGGGTTAGTTGCACGAAGAGCAGGTCGGGTCGTTAGCACACAGAGGATTTTTTATCCAGGTTCGGGTCGCGAAGATGTGTAATTCCCTAGTCCTGCTTTATCTGGTTATATGAGTGTTCTTGAGCTTTTGAACTAGCTACGGTGCGTGCCTTGTCCAAAAGTCTGAATCCTCTCTCTATGCGCCTCAGGCCTCCTTTTATACACAAAGGGGTTGCCACAGTGGCACACAGGAGGTGACAAGCTACAGTGGTACGAGCTTATCGCTCGATCAACGTAGGACAAACGCATTTAATGCGTTGCCTAAGTGTCCTCTCGCTTTATTGGGGATGGCAACAGAGGCCATCTCATCCTTCGCCGCTCCTTCCTGCCTCGCCACACGTCCGGGCCGACGAGGCATGCAGTGCCATGCTGGCCAACCAGCTGCTGTGTTGGCGAAGTGGTAGGCTTCCACGAAGATCTGCATGCCGCCACGCATGCTCCTGTTTAGCTGGCATGCTTATCATTGCGTTGGAGTGGTGGAGAGGTGGCGAAACCTTGCCGGGCGCGGGTCTGGCCGCGGCCCAGCGATCGTCCCCGGCAAGGCTTGCCGGTGGCCTTGGAGTCATCCCTGGCAAGGGCCTTGCCGGGGGTCTTCGTGTTCTGATCCCACATGGATTCGTGGGTCGCCAATCTTCATGAGGAGTTGCATGCTATCAGGCATGTGCTCTCCAAATCTTGGTCTTTTAATGTTGTCGATGGTGTTAGAGCTCTCAACCCCAAGGGCGGTGGCCCTGCTGGTCTCCTCGCAAGCTGCCCCGATAAGGAGCTTGCCGGGGGCCTCATAGGTCGCCTCGGCGAGGCTTGTTGCCGGGCGTGGCCCTGCTTGCCTCTTGCTGCCTATTACCTTGAGTGTTTGTTCTGACATTCTTTGTTCCTGTCCTGCCTCCTGCCGTCCTCTGCTTCACCAGGCCCTGCTGTGGACGTGACTGCGACCGTCCGTGCACAAGTAAGGGGTACAGGAGTACCCATACTTTTGTATACCGACAGGAGCCCCCGGGCCTGGGCCACACATATGCGCAAGGCGTAGTTGGGCCAGGCCCAAAGTAGTGCGCGGGCGGGCATGGCAGAGGTGAACCGGCACGGTCTTTCTGGCAGTTGCGCTTCCCCACGACCCGCGTTGAGCGCGTGACGTGGGGGTCATGCGTAGGATGGCCTCAGCATGCTCGCGTCATGTCACGGTCGATAGCAAAGAGGCGGCCCGTGCTTCCCTTATTTAAAAAGGAAGAAATCTGCAGGGGCGCTACTCGTTTACTAAGTGGACTCGGGTCGTAGCCTGCATGGTGCTGCACCCCATGATCACGGGGTGGCAATCAGTCATCCTACCTGTCCTCACGCCCCCTCCTGCTTCGCCACGTACCCTCCATGCGTTGGGAAGGGCAGGTTGCGGGCGTGGAGGACGTGGGCATTAATGCCGAGGCGGGGAATCAGGCGTTCATGGATTGGGGGAGCAGGCCGCTTTCGGTTCCCCGTGCGTCAAGAATCTGCATTGGTCATGCAGGGCGGCCGCCCCTTGGGCTGGGTGGCCAGGCTTCGGCCCTGCTCTTCTATAAAAGGGGAGAGGGGTGGCGCTTCTTCGCACTCGCTCTCTTCCCTTCCTCTTGCTTACCATCTTCCTCCCATTCACCATGGTGAAAGGGCGCGCTAGCGCTTCGACGGCGGTGACCAGGGCTTTTGCTCGACAATGCATCCCTCCTTCCTTGGAGCCTCCGGCGGCGGAGCCCGCCACGAGGGGGAGAGGAAGGGGACGGGGCCGAGGTCGTCGCGGCGCTCGGGGAGAAGGCGGACAGGGCGGCGTACCCGCTGCGCTCCCGCTGGCGGCCCCTCCTCCGATGGGTGGCCACATTGGGGACCAACCCTATGAGTTCTTCATCAGGCTTCATAAGCATGTGTGTAGTCGCCTCCGGCTTCCGACTCCGTTCGCTCGGGTGATGGAGGAGGAGGCCCCGCGGGCCTTGAGGCTTCACATGAGGGACTGCGGGAATAGCAGCATGTGGGCTGGTGTCGACTTTTCCTGCCCTCACGTCATGTATCTTCGTCAGGGGTGGAAGACCTTCACACGTGCCCACAGCTTGACGGAGGGGCACATTCTCTATTTTAAGTTAATGGAGAGCGGCCTGCTCTCCGTCAAGGTCTTTGGGAACTCCAGAATTTGCCTAGGGTGCTGCGTGGAGAGCTCCACTGACGACGAAAGCTCCTCCTCGATCGACAGTGGCGAGGAGGACAGCGCCAGCAATGACGATAGCAGCGGGCGGTAGTACGACGACTCCGACTCTGGTTGACCGCCAGTGGCCGCACAATCGTCTGGCCCGCTCCCTCCCCCCGCAACATGCCTTGCCGGGGGCCTCGTCCTGCTATCCCTGGCGATGGTGGTTGGCAGGCCTCCTCGTCAAGCTCTCCATCGCCCAATTCCTCATGCCCGTTACCTTGCGTGGCCTGCCGTGCCTGGAGAGGAATGGGGCAAGAACGGGGATTACGGGACACTTATCTTTTTCTCAATTTGTAGGCACTTGCCAAGTCTTAACTTTCTAGGAAATGTACTCTACCAAGCCCATGCTTATGTTCTGTAATATTTGTACTTGCATCAGCATATCAATGAAAAAGATGAGCTATTGTCGGGTACTCATGCACGTGTACGCTCGTCCGGAGGCAAAATGCCCCTTTAATGAAAAATAAATGAGTCTTCCCGGTAGGCCACCTTGCAGACGCTTCTGTGCCTGCCGGAGAATCACATCTGCTAGGTTACAGGCATAGGGTCCAGCCCCCTGCTAAACTCTTCTTTTGCCCGTGGTTATTGCAATTACCCCAACCGAAGCAGCATTCGAGTCGAGGATGGGAGCACCCAAGTCTAGATAGAGTGGCGAGGTTTTCCAATGCACAAGTCACAAATTACAATCATGAATGGGCAGGGGAGGAACTTTATCTAATTAAGTTGTTGATGGAGACGTCGCGCCAAGCTATGGGCGTGGCTACGACCGTCCTTGCACAAGTAAGGGGTACAAGAGTACCCATACTTTTGTACACCGACACTTTACTAGTTCCTTAATACAAGATCTCCATGACTAAACTCATTAGTAACTTGCTTGCAAACTTTTCATGGTGTTGTATTACCAAGAAGGCCTAGAGATGTCTCTTTGTTTTATGAAATGACAAATCCCAATCTCAATCCATGCAACCCATGATAGAGGCGAAGGGCTCAATCTTTCGATGAGATGTTAACTATCGATTTGGTGGAGTCGACTTTGACGATCCGACTACGAACATGCAACAACATTGCGGCTTAGCAATCGCTAAACCAATCTCTTGAGGTTACTGATGATGCCTTCACACGACCAGCCTGACCATGAAGGTCTATTCCTGCATGCAATCGAAAAACAAGCAAGAATATGATAATGCAATCTGAATATTGCGAATATATATGAAGTATTGATAAAAGTGGGGATCTGAAAGCAGCTTTGATACCACTTCATAGAGGTGAGGGTCCCAATCTTTCAATGAGATGATAACTGTGGATTTGGTGGAGACGACTTTGACGATCCAACTACAAACATGCACCCACATTGTGCCTTAGCAATTGCTAAACAAATCTCTTCAGGTTACTGATGATGCCTGTCAACATGGACCGACGATCTGTAGGGTGGCTCAACCCCTTTGTGGTTCGATGAGGGGGTGCACTAAACGCAAAGAGCAAGAACAATAGGAGGCGATGCGGGCTTTTACCCAGGTTCGGGCCGCTGAGAAGCATAAAACCCTACTCCTGCTTTGATGTATTGGATGAGTGTGAGCATAATTACACAGAGTGCTCTCCCCCGGCAAGGCACAAGGAGAGGGCTGCTATATAGGTATGTATGCTTGAGGTTGTTATGGGTTCGAACCCTTGTAAAGGTTGCCCTGACCCTCCTTTTATAGCTCAAGGGGTTACCACAATGGCAAAAGGGTCACTACATGGTGATTAGATAGCAACAGTGCTATCATATCTAACTCTGCTGGCGAGGACAAAAAGCATTAAATGCATCACTAGGTGTTGTGAGGAGGAGAAGCCCCGACAAGGATGCAACACCGCTTGCCCAACTAACTCCTATTAGCTTGACACGCCATTTGGACGGGTGTCGATAAAGGTAATCTTCATTTCGGTGAGCCGCCATGTGCCCGATAAGCCCCACCAAACTACCTACGGGCTTGATACCTCATCGATGGGTGACTATCTGCTCGGTGAGGTGGAGCGGTGGTGTTTGGTGAAGTCTTGCCGGGTCTGGCATTTGCCGGGCCTTTGCTTTGCCGGCCCAGCCTTGCTGGTAGGGGTCACTTCTAATGCTTCATCATGTAGCTTGTCTTGGTCTTCTTGATGCGATTCTTGATCTCTCAAAGAGCTGCTTATTTTGATTTGGAAATCTTTGTTGAGAATTTATCCTGCTGGAGGAGCTGCTACTTGTCTATGCATAAGTCAGGGTATTACATGCCAATGTTTAGTACACCGACAGGATCCCCCGGGCCTTGGTCACACGTGCTGCCGGGCATCGTTGGGCGAGGCCCAAACAATGCACAGACAAGCGGTGTTAAATCTGTCTTAAAGTGATACATGTGCTTTTGAAATCTTCTTTGCTTCTTCATTAATCTGAACTTGGGCTAGCCCCCAGCCTTCTTCCAGTTTTGTTATCGCCTTGGCGGCATTTCAGCGCCTGCGTCAAAAAACCGGGGGTGCGTATGCACGTGGGTTGCCACTAGGTTTTGTGTCACGCCCAATATGCTAATTTCAAAACTGGTCCAGATCTGAATAAACCTTATGTTCAAGTAGTTAAACAGCAAGTTAAAATGCACCAGGGTGATCTACATGAAATTCTAGTCAAGTTACATATAAAGTTCATTTAATTCGGAGCTACAGCCTAGAAGATATAAGCAAAACAAGTTAAACATGGCATTGATGCAAAATACATTCAAACATCAAGCAAACACTCTCAAAACATGGATGCAACATGATAAGATTAAACTACATGCAAAATCAAGCAAGTTTCATATAGAGCATGCTCAAAACGGAGCAACGGTGCAACACATACACTCCAAACAAGATATAACAACAATCTGCCCAAAACAGCAAGTAGGCACTTTGCAAACATCAAAACAACATGCTACAGGAATCATATGAGCACAAACTTGACATGCACTTCATGTACAGATAACATGGTTCAAAAATCATTAAGGTTCAGGTTCATAGGCATCAAGATTAAACCAATGTGATCAATGCAAAATGCAACTTTATAACACAGGGACATATACATGAGCAGAGTTAATATGATGGCATGTTGGAGGCATGAAACAAAGATGCTACAGTAGCTATACATAGCAACCAAGGGAATGGCATCAAAGTACACATAACAAAGAGCAAATAACATCATGGCATCATATACATATGGCTCATGGATTAGTGGGAACCAACATGACAAGATTGAATGTTACAACAGTTTCAGCAAGTGTAAAACAACAACATTATCATGGCATATTTGCAAGCATGAAACAGAGGCATATGACATCCAAAATTACCAAACATGGCATGTGAACAAAGTACTCATAGCATACTTCAAAACATGTAACTGGAGCATCTCCAGAATAGGCATGTATCAACTAATATTAAGCTCACAACTTGGCATCATGAAGTTAACAGAAATCTGGAACATTATATAAGCATGTTCATGGCAACAAACATACGAAACACACGACATCAACGAAACTAAATGGAAGGCATCTGGAGCATCAGTCTCGGGGCGTCACATTTAGCCCGGTAGTCCCATGGTCACACATGGCTTGGGGTAACCGCCATCTCTGTCTTCATTCCTGTCAGATTCAGGGCTCCGCGGACCCAAGAAAGGTTCAAACTCTAGGGCATGTACGAAGAACTCAACCTCTCCAGCCAACCGACCCGTCGCCCCACGGCCTAGATCGACGAACAAGAAAGGAGATGGACACGCCAGTTTACCCAGGTTCGGGCCACCTTCTCCTGCTTTGTGGTGGATTAGCCTCGCGGGGGGCTGAGAATGAACAAGTACAAGGGATGAACAACCTCGCGAGGTCTGCTCTGGTGAGTCGAGGGGTTCAGACGATCTGGGTGTCGATCCCCTTCTATGGTGGTGCCTAACCTATACTTATAGTGGCCTCGGTCCTCTTCCCCCAAAATTTAGGCGGGAAGGGATCCCGTAGTGGCCAATTTGAAAGGGGACAAGTAGTACATCTTATCCTGATGTGACGCCCCCGATTCGATCATACACTAATCATACACGCAAATGTGTACGATCAAGATCAAGGACTCACGGGAAGATATCACAACACAACTCTAGACACAAATTAAAATAATACAAGCTTTATATTACAAGCCAGGGGCCTCGAGGGCTTGAATACATAAGCTCGAATATACAAGAGTTAGCAGAAGCAACAATATCTAAGTACAAACATAGGTTAGACAAGTTTGCCTTAAGAAGGCTAGCACAAAAGCAACATTAATCGAAAAGGCAAGGCCTCCTGCCTCGGAGCCTCCTAACTACTCCTGGTCGCCGGCAGTCTCCACGTAGTAGTAGGCGCCGGCGGTAGCATCTGGCTCCTGGGCTCTGACATCTAGTTGCAACAACCAGAAAGAAGAAAGAAGGGGGGAAAGGGGGAGCAAAGCAACCGTGAGTACTCATCCAAAGTACTCACAAGCACGGATCTACACTACATATGCAACATTATCAAAGGAAGGTTGTATATGTGGACTGAGCTGCAGAAATGTCAGAATAGAGCGAATGCCTAGTCCTATCAGAGACTAGCATCTTCTGGAAACCACCATCTTGCAACAAACAGGAGGGAGTAGAGTAGCATAAAGTAAAGTAGTAGTAGTAGTAGTAGTGTTATCAACCTCGTCCAGAGATCCTTTCTCGACTCCCTGCGAGAAAGCAATCCCAGAGCCATACTATCCATTAGTCATCACAATCCAATTCTCATCACCATCCAATTCTCATCACCAGTATCCAGTTCTAGTTGTATCGATCTAGATACAACTCCAAGTGTCTGTTATCGTAGGACAGGCTATCGATAGATGTTTTCTTCCCTGTAGGGGTGCACCAACTTACCCACCACGCTTGATTAACTCCGGCTGGACACACTTTCCTGGGTCATGCCTGGCCTCGGCCAAACAATATGCCGCAACCCGACCTAGACTTAACAGAGAGGTCAGCACGCCGGACTAAACCTATGCCCCTAGGGGTCATGGGCCATCTCCCCGGAAACTCCTGCACGTTGCGTACGCGGCCGGTGAGCAAACCTAGCTACCTCCTTCAACAAGGCAGGTGCTTACGCAGTCCAACCTGGCGCGCGCCGCTCAGTCGCTGATGTCTATTAAGCTTCAGCTGATGCATACGACGCAGAACGCCCATACTATGCCCACGTGATGGTTTGTGCTATCAGGCCAGAGGCCCCTCGGATCAAATATCCAAATCATAGTGGATTAGAAACGCGCGGTAATAAGCAGAGACTCATGAAAGATGTGACCCTGTTGCCTCGTCTCGAGGACTTGCGGCAAGGGCTAAGAATGCCCGGCCACGCCTCGTAATTATCTCTCAGGCACCTTCCAGGTCAACCCGACTCCACATCACTCGCAATTATGCTCGCGCGGGTACCCCTCAGGGTCGACCCGTCTTTAGTAACATGGTTCAGTGTAAAGTCATAGTAATCATAGTAACTGTGTGTCTAAACATCAAGGGGAAAACTCGAGGAATCACCGCCGGTGAATTCCACTCGATGTAATCATCAAGGTGAACGTAAGAGGAATCACCCCCGAGGTTCACACTTGAGGGGTTGCACGACAGAGTCGTATCGGAAGTGGTTAAGGCGGAATCACCCTCGAGGACCACGACCGAATAGCTACACTACAGGGTTAACATCAGAAGTACTGTAGAGGTCTCACCCTCGGCACTCGATAGTAACCCAGCAGTGTCGAGGAACTAAGGGGAAAAGTGATGTGCGGTGCCTGGTCTTTGATCCCGTTGATCGAGTCTTCGATGATGAAGCAGGGGCAACAAGGACAAGGTGGGGGTCACTGATGGATCACTAACCAACCTATACTAAGCAGTTTAGGATAAGCAAGTAAGGTACAACAGCAGATACAAAAGCAGGCTATGCATCAGAATAGGAGCAAACAATTACAGTAGCAAAATCTAATGCAAGCATGAGAGAATGGAATGGGCGATATCGGGATGATCAAAGGGAGGGCTTGCCTGGTTGCTCTGGCAAGGAGGGTTCATCGTCGACGTAGTCGATCACAGGGGCATCATCGGTCTCGGGGTCTACCGGAGAGAAGAGGGGGAATAAATAGTAAATATAAAGCAAACATAGCATAACAGGACAACAGACAGAGCTAGACGTGTTCTAACGCGGTGCTACACGATACCGGCGAGGGAGGAAGTCAACCGGGAAAGTTTTCCCGGTTCCTGTGTCAAATAGACGACCGGAGGGGGAAAGTTCCATTTTCAGCATGCTAGGGGCATGTGACAGATGAACGGACCGTGTATCCGGATTCGTCACGTTTTTCTGAGCAACTTTCATGTAGAAAACATTTTCATCCGAGTTACAGATTATTTTATATGAATTTTCTAAGTTTTAATCATATTCTGGAATTATTTATATTAATAGAAATGGAATATGACGTCAGCATGACGTAGGAGTGACGTCAGTAGTCAATAGTCCGGTTGACTGGTGAAAACTGACACAGGCGACCCACCTGTCATAGACAGTGGGTTAAACAGAGTTTAAACTAATCTAAATTTAGTTAGTAAAACTACTGGGCCCACCTGTCAGTGTCTAATTAACTAATCTAATTAGTTTTAATTATTAAAATGTTTTAATTAGAGGATTAAGCGGTGGGACCCGCACGTCGCTGGTCGGGCCTGCCTGATCGGACGGATTGACTGTGTCAATTGGTCAACAGGGGCGAGGGCCCCACCGAAGTGACCTGTGGTGGCCCTGTGTGCCCACGTCGGCGGTGGCCGGCGGCTTGACGCCGGCGATGCCAAAACGCGCCGGAGGGCCTCGGGCCTCGTCGGATTTCGCCTATGGGCAACCGTTTGCCTGTTGGCGCTGTCAACGAAAGCGGAGCAGCGTCGAAGCCGAATAGTGGTGGCCCGGCCGAAAACGCACTAAAACAATGGCGGCGCACACCGCGGTGGTCGCCGGAGTTCGAGCAAACGTGCGGTTGGCGCTAGAGGCTACGGGGAAGGGACCTAGCGGCACGGGCGGACGCGGCGAGGTGGCCTGAGCACTCTTGAGTGCTCGGGCGAGCATGACGATGCCCATGGCGACGGCAGCGAGCTATGCGGCGGAGCTGAGCTCGGCCCTGGCGGACGCGATGGTTACGGGAGCGCAAGAGGCCAGGGGAGCTAGGGAAGGGGAAGAGGGGCTCACTTTGCGGCACGCACGGTGGCCCTCGGAGGTTTAGTAGCAGCAGAGACGGCGCCGGAGACGAAGAAGATCGATGGCAGCCGGAGATGGGGACGATGACGAACGGCGGCTGCGGTGCTTCCCGGTTCCAGTGGAGGGCGCCACTCGAAGGAGTCGACACAGGCGAATCTCACCGACAGGGTCAGCGGGCGCGGGGCCGCCGGTGGCCGCGACAACGACGGAGGGCGGCGGCGACTGCGCTCGGAGGTGGACGGGGGAACGAGGGGGGAGGCGAGGAGGAATCTGGTGGGGAGAGGGAGAGGCGGAGCGGGCGGCGGGAAGTGGGAGAGGCGCCCAAGGCGTCGCCCTTATCCTCTCCCGGCGAGGCCGGCGAGGTGGTCGGGTGGCGACCGCGCCCTGTAGCGGTGCGCAACCGAGGAACAGGAAGAGGGCGTGGTGCGGGGAGCTGGGCCGGCTTGCTGTGGGTTAGGTGGGCCGGCCCAGGTGGGTTCGGTCCAGGGAGGGGGTTGCTCTCTCTCCCCCTTTCCTATTTCTTTGCTTTTTTTGCAGCTTTTGCATTTGCTTTTAGCCACTATTGACTTTGCAAAATTATGCAACTAGACAAAATAATTTCAAATAATTATTGGGCACTGCCACAAAAAGATTGAGAGGCTTTTGAAATAGTTTGCAATTTTTATAAATTAAACAGGCATTTAATTTAATTGCTTTAGCCACAGTTTTAACTAGTTTAGGGAACTTAGACATTTTGGAAAAATGTTAGTTCATCACCAATATTACCAGAAGAATACTTTCCACAGGATGAACATTTTAGTTTTCATGTTTGAGCATTTTTGAATTTCACCCAGAATTTGAAATTGAATTCATCTGGAATTTGAAATGGAATATTGATCAAAGTGACCAAGCACTGTTATAGCAAAATGATTAGCTTGATTTCAGGGATTACTGTAGCATCATTACACCGGGGTGTTACACCTGACAAAAGGTGGTCTTCTCCTGCAAAGCTTCTGGCCGTGGCGCCGTGGTGGGCTCAGCGATGACATCCGTCCTCGCGGTCTTGGTCTCGTTGCACCAGAGTGGAAACCTTTGCGTGATTCCTCGGGAACCCACGCCTGCGCTTGCCTCCTTAGCACCAAAGATGAATCTGTCTTCTCTGCGCCCGCTGGCGCCTGCCTGGCCTTGGTCGTCATGGCTTGCGTCACCGCAACCTCATGAGGTTGGGCACTTGCATAGGAATCTCCGCTCCTCATGAGCAGCCTAGGGAGGCCACTCCCCTAGGAGGTCTTGGCGTCGTTTCCCTCGCGAGTCTTGGCCCCTCGCGAGAGTCTTGTCTTGGCGATGTTGTAGATGGGCCGTACCAGGCCATCGATGGAGCCATGCCATGGGCCGTAGGCAGGCAAGTCTGGGTACCCTGGTTCCCAGAACATCGACAGTAGCCCCCGGGCCCAAGGCGCGCTCGGACTTGGCTTCGAGGTGAAGCCAAAGGGCAAGGGCGGAGCGCCGCGGGCCTCAATCGTGACACGGGGCTAACCCGGTGTAGGCCGATCTTTCATGATTGGAGTGGATTCCCTTGAAGAACACAATGAACACGGGGAAGAACAGAGAGAAATCACAAGAGGAAACACTCAAGAACAAGTCCAATCACACATCCACTAGACAATCAAACACACAAGATCCACAAGGTACATGAACAACAAAGGGAAAATACAAGGTAGAGTTCATCCCAAATCCAAAGGAGTTGGGGGCTTGAATCCTAGAAGGATCTTCCCACAAAGGGGGGCTTGAATCCCTTGGGATCTTCTCACATGGAGGTCTTGAACTCCATGGGAGTGGTCTCTCTCTCTCTCAAGAGTAGAGGAAGGTAGGAGCAAATCTCACATACAAATGAGCTATCACTTTGCTAACCCTAGAACGGAGGAGGGGGATGAGTATATATAGTGGTAGTCACGAAGGGGTAAGTGAGGGGCGAAAGGGTACATGGGCTTCGGCCCGAGTGTCTGCGTGCGGGCAGGGCCGGAAGTTCCAGGCTGGGACGGAAGTTCTGGGCAGGTTCCGGCCGTGTTCTGGGCTATCCAGAGAGTTGGCGCGCTTAGGGCTGGTCTGAACTCCAGGGGGCGGAGGCTCCGGGCTGGCCGGAAGGTCCGGGGGCCGGAAGTTCCGGGCAGAGGCCGGAAGTTCTGGGCTTTCGAGAAGCTTGTCCAAGCTTCTTCTTCCTTCTCTTCCACGCTTCCCTCGCGATGGTGTAGTTGTTCCTTGGCTCTTGCACTCCTCCTCGTCATCCGTGAAGCTCCGACAATACCTATGCATGCACACGGGTGGAGTGTCAAGTAGTATACCATCCTCGAAGGGGTCAAGTGAGCGCGTGTAAAGGAGATGATTCACCGTCATGTATGTGAAGTAGATGTTGCCTGTGTCACGTGCCAAACAGGCTCTTGACATGGTGATGTCCATAGGATGCTCTGCATCACCCCCCCCCCTCCTTGGGAAAGATCCGACCTCGGATCAAAAACCAAATCACCATGGGAAAGAGATGGCTTCGCCATGTAGAAGTGGACGTTCACCAAGTACTCATCATCTAGAAGCTCGAAATAGGCACTCTCCAATGTCGCATCGTCATGTGGTTCCTTCAAAAGGAGCAAGGACAACGAACACTTGAAAAAACAAATGTAGTTAGCGTTAGTGCAAAACCAATCATTCAAGAGGTGATTCACCCAACAAGTGTTGTCATCAAGCATAGTATATGGTGTGACAAAGGATTGTGGCATGTCATGGAAGCATATGAATTGAGCACAATCAAGGGCATCATGGAAACAATCATGCAAATGGGAGGTAGAGATGCTAATATGTTTGACAAGAGAACAATCATCTACCTCAAGATCATAGCAAACATGCATAAAGCGCTCGACAAATGGTCGATGGTAGGCATAAGAAACATTCACAACACCAAATAGAATGAAGTGTCTAAACATATGGGTCAAGTGCAAGACAATCCAAGCATAACGTGCATTAGGTGTAGTGAATATAGTGTGGCACTCAACACAATAGAAAGAGCAATTGTTTGACATGTGTTAGGCAACCAAGTCAATCATGTGACAAGCAATGGGACATGGCATATGTGAAGAAATGATATTGGTGCAACCAACCATATGATAGTAGCAAATAGTCCAAGAATTGGATGCAACACACAAGGCATATATGTCATGAGGCATGGAAATGCGAAAATGACAAGTCGAAACAAGATCTCTAACATGTGCACAAATGGTGCAAGATACACAAGTAGTATGATCATCAATATCCATGCTCAATAAGGATGTCACCTTGAAGGCGTGTCCTTGTGCATTCTTCACAATGCCGAAGTGGTAGGAAATGTAGTGTAGAAGCGAGTCGTGGTAGAATGTTTGAGGCTCGCTCTCAAGAGCTCGAATGGTCAACTCACGTGAAGTGGAAGTCGACATGAAGTCCAAGTATCCTCCACATGCACACAACAAAACAAAGAACGTATGCGCATGGTAGATAACCACATCATCCATCATGATGGTTCTCTTCTCTTGCACATAACCATTAGTGGCACAAGTGCATGAAAAATATGATGCAACAATGGCTATATTCATGGCACTAGGTATATGGTGCAAAGAAGTAAGGCAAGCATGCTTCACAAGTAAGATGTCAAAATCTCCAAATATATGCGAGAAAGCTATGGGGGCAATCTCATTATCAAGACTAAAGGCATTGTTGCACTCAATACATGGCAAATCATCTAGCATGAGAGAGGCAACATATGGAGAGATATGACAAGAAGCAATAACAATCATGTGCAAAGCATGTAGATGGTTGTTATCAACCGCATTAAATGAGCAAGTATGAATCATGGGTGATGCAACACAAGCAAGCATACCAATCATGGCGTGCAAACTAGTGGAGCGAAGATGTGACACACTAGAGTAAATGATGCGGAGCATCCTACGGACATCACCACGTCAAGAGCCCATTTGGCAAGTGACACGTGCGACATCTACTTCACATACACAAAGGTGAATCATCTCCTTTACACGTGCTCACTTGACACTCTCGAGGATGGTATACTACTTGACACTCCTTACGTGTGCATGCATAGGTATTGTCAGAGCTTCACGGATGTCAAGGAGGAGTGCAAGCGCCAAGGAACGACTACACCATCCGCGAGGGAAGCGTGGAAGAGAAGACGGAAGAAAGGAAGAAGAAGAACGGAGCGGATCGAGTTGCCGGATCATCCGGACCCCACCGGACGATCCGGACCGAGCCCGATGATCCGGACGACCTCCGGACGATCCGCTAACGCGCCCAAGACTACAGAACCTGCTCGACGAAGCGAGATCATCCGGACGGTCGCCGGATCATCCGGACCCGACACCGGATCATCCGCCACCATCCGGATCATCCGGACCCGCTGGCGTGACTTGGGCCAAGCCGTGTACCCTTCGCCCTCACTTACCCCTTCGCCCCTTGGGCTATAAATAGACCTCCTCCACCTCCTTTCTAGGGTTTGCAAAAGTGATAGCTCATTCTTAGGTGAGCTTTGCTCCTACCTATCTCTACTCCTGAGAGAGAGAGACCACTACTACATTGGAGGCCAAGACCTCCATCTAGGAGAAGATCCCGTGGGATATCATCAAGACCCCCTTGTGGGAAGATCCATCTAGGATATCATCAAGACCTCCTCTGGGAGATGAACCTTACCTTGTATCTTTCCCTTTGTTGTTCATGTACCTTGTGATCTTGTGTGTTTGATTGTCTAGTGGATGTGTGATTTGGACTTGTTCTTGAGTGTTTCCCCTTGTGATTTCTCCCCGTTCTTCCCCGTGTTCATCGTGTTCTTCGAGGATCCCACTCCAAACGTGAAAGATCGTCGCTATAGGGTTCCACCCTACATCATATGGTATCATGAGCCAGGTTGATCACGTTTTTGGAGCCCCTACCCCGTGTTTTCTAGCTTGATTTTGTTGTTTTCGTCCTAAATCCGAAAATCCCCACCAAAAATAGCCCCAAACTTTTTTGTGATTTGTTGGTTTGATGATGTTTTGTTGATTTTGATCCATGGATTTGCTTGGTTTCAAGTGGATCTAGCATCTCCCCAAGTTTCCCCACCTTCCATCCACGAAATCCCTCAAATTTTGCCCGAAAATCATCCATTTCCGCCAAAAATTCGCCGGAGAGCAAATCCGTGCGGATTGACTTGCCGGATCATCCGGACCTTCTCCGGATCATCCGGACCAAGCTCGATCAGCTGGGCGCCCGGACGTCCGGATACCCCACGCACCCAGAAAACAGAACCGGCCCTGACGAACCCGGATCATCCGGCTATACACCCAGATCATCCGGACCTAGCCCCGATCATCCGGACCTCCTCCCGGATGTCCGGTTAACCCTGAAACTGACACGAACAGATTTTTGTTTCGGCCATAACTAATTCATCCGAACTCCGATTTTGACGTTCTTTAGCTCGTTTTGAAGCTCTTGACATCCCCCATCCCACAAAAATACCACCAACATCATTTGACTCCATCATATTTTCTGAATTTTGGCAAGTTTGCCTAGGCCCTCCACCATATCATCCGCATAGCCACCGCCGACTTCTGCAACCTAACCCATTTTGTTCCCCATAGCATTTGAGGTTCTTTGAGTAGCGACTTGAGTCTCCTAAGGTGTTTCGGCTGCTTAGGGATGGTTGCTTCTTCATAAACCACCACCACCACCACTTCCACATAACCTTCCCACCATACACTTCCGACAACCCAACTTAACCCAATTGTTGTTTGAGCTTGTTCGAGTTGTGGCTTGTGTCTCCTAAGGTGTTTCGGCTACTTAGGGACGGCAACTTCAACTCCGACTCGTGTATAGCCCATCATTCCGTCCGCATTGCCTAGTGCAACACCACCACCGCTTTCCGCTACCACCATTTTGACATTTGTCATTTGAGGTTTTGAGTTTGCGGTTTTTCCGTTTCCTAAGGTGTTTCGGCTACTTAGGGACGAGTCTTCATCATCTTGGTATTTACACCAAGAACACCACCACTCATCATCGCAAAGGACGGTAACCTCGATTTACACCTTTGTATATTCCCTTGCAATTGCATTGTTAACCCCTAGCCCATTTTATGCCACTTGCCTATCGAGACTAGCCATTTGAGTATTGCCGGCAACGTTACTTGTGCACATTAGTGATCCACCACCCATTGCATACATACCATATCATCTTGGTATCATATCATCCATTGTGCTTCAAGTTGTTCCCGCATATACACAATAGCTATCTTGGTTTGTACATTGTGCATAAGTGGCCATTGAAAAAAAAGCTTTTAAGCAAAAAGAGAGCAAAGAGCTCGTGAACAAGTGCCATAGCATCATACCCCATTACACATAAGAGCCATACCAAAATCTACATCATATGATATCATGCTTGAGAGAAACACCGGGAACCATACATACATAGCATACTTGGGATAGAAGAATATCCATTTTGCATCTTATAGGTTGTGCACAAGTGTCGTATCCGCCTATTGAGCAATCGTGCTAGCGTCTCTCTTGAGTTGTGCAACACGAGCGTTTTCCGTGGATTCCACATTTTGTGCTCATTCCTTGGTTGCACGACCCCATTTATCTATCCGTGTGTGTGTTTCCGTGTACCTTTCAGTGCTATTGGTCCATTTGTTTCACTTGCGAATTTGTGAATCTCTTTCAACATTATTGACTCTTGCTAACATTTTGCATTAAATTTTTGTGCCACTATCCTCACCGAGCTCTACCATAAGCTTTACTCGATAGGTGTGAGTGAACAAGTCCGGTACCAATTCCACTATTCTTTCATCTCACATTGAGTGACACGTGATACATCCTCAACTTTGGGAAAAGGTAACTTGGTATTGTTTATCTCATTTCCTACTCACCTCTACTCGAGTCTTGTGATGGATAGGCAAGGCATTTCACTTTCGGTCTACAACAACAACGACGAGTTCGATGCCATGAACAACAACTACGACGCCAAGATGGACAAGCGCATGGAGGAGATCAAGGCCCTCATCAAGTCCTACAAGCGATCTTCCTCATCTTCGAGAAGACGCTCAAGAGCACATCCTTCCGAGCTACCACCTACAACAAGATCACATCGGCATCGACACCATCACCAACAGGAACGTGAAGGTCAAGAGCTCAACACCAACAACTGCTCAACGACTTCACCATCTCCCTTGGCATCTTCGCCAAGCGACTTCAAGGCATCTTCGCCTACGGACATATGGCATCTTCGCCAACAAGAACCTCAAGACTACACTCAAGAGAAGCTGCCCAAGCTCAAGTCCGCGACTTCCACGAGCTACTACGACCTCGACACCGACCACAAGATTCCTTTCTATGGGACTCAAGAACCCGAGGAGTACCTCGAGTGGGAGCATTTGATGGACGACTACCTCAAGCTACATCAAGTTCGTCCCGAAGATCAAGTGAAGTGCGCCACAAGAAACTTCCACGACTACGCCTCGACATGGTGGCTTCACACACCTTCGAGTACTACGACATGAGTTGGCCCAAGACGAAGAAAGCTTTGCGGCGAGTTTGTGCCTCCAACCTACACGGAACAACTTCGACGCCAATTGGAGAACACCACCCAAGGATCCAAGTCCATCGACAAGTACTTCAAGGAGATGATGATTGCCTTCGACGAGCGGTGTGGGCGACCCCATTTCGATGAAGTTCCACTTCATGATGGGATTGCACAACGACATCTCCAAGACCATCTTCCTCGAGAACTACAAGTCCATCGACCACTACTACATTGGTGCTCTCAAGGCGGAACAAGAACTCATGAAGGCCAAGGCTTCTCCACCCCAAGCAAACTTCACGGCGACCAAGCTCTACGACAAGCATGAGGCTAGTACCACCATGATGTTCAAGGCTGACAAGCTCCAAGACGATGCTCCCAAGTGTGACTTCACCGCCATCCCTCTTTGTGGCATTGATGATGCCGAGTCTACTTCGACTCTTTTTCAAGACGGTGCAGCGATGAGTACGACTACGCAGACCCTTAAGGACCAAGCTTTGGAGGCGAGCGACAAGGTGGCGAGCAAGGATGATGCTTCCATCTTAGGAGGCAAGAGTGATGAGGTGCCATCTTCGGCCTTCATCCACGACGAGAGTGATGTTGAGCCATCTTCGGCCTTCATCCACGACGAGAGTGATGATGTGCCATCCTCGGCCTTCATCCACGGCGACCACGATGAGATGGTTGAGCATGGGATCTTCCCTTCGACCACGGCGACGTATGATGACTTGAGTGACTTGTGCCACCATATTGAGAGTGAGAGTGACTTCACCACTAGCCCCATATATGAAGAGTTGCCACAATTCCCATGTGAGGAGAGCCACAACCCCCACCACTTGAGTGAGATGAGTGACTCCACCATATGTGAGATTGAGTGCACCTATCTTGAGGGAGTGAGTGAACCACCACATAGAGAGAGTGAGATAGTTGATAGGTCTCATGAGGCCATTTGCATTTCTAACAACTTGACCTCTACCTCTATTGTGTCTTCTCGTTTGGTGCTAGGTCCCATTTATGATGACGCACCGATCCTCGACGACTTCATCCTCCCTTTGGACAAGACGATGGCCATGGTGGATTATGATGCACCGCCCACATGGTTCCATCAAGATGATGATGATGACCACCATTTGGTCTTTCCCACCTCACCTACACCACTTGAGTGGAATGACAAAGGTAACAAAGGTGAAGGTGATGCTCTAGTCCCACTAGTGGACATTCGTGACATTGATTGCTTGCATGATGTAGATCCACCTATTGCCATGCTTCATGCTAGTATGATTTCCCCATGCGATGATTTGCCCATTTATGATGAGTATGATGATTCTCTAGTGGAGTCTATTAGTTGTGATGCCATGTTACATAGGATTTCTTGTGACAATTCTTTAGGTCACATCATGTTTGATAATCCGCTTGACTTGTCATATGCTATGCATGAGATCAACCATATGTCTTATTTGCAATCTCTTCATAGTGACTATGCATATGCCATTAAAATAAACCCAATTTGCACATATGGCATAGATGACAAGCCCATGGTTATTGGCATTTGTTTCTCTTGTGATGATATTGATATGCTCCCTTTGCATCATTTATCTCATATGCCATGCCATGACCACCTAGCTTCGGATATGCATTGTTTTGGATGTTGTCCATTTTCTCCATGTGATGTTTCCAATATTGCTCATGAGGAGACCCCCATAGTTTCCTCATATATCTTAGGAGATTTTGATCCATCCCATCCATTGCATGATCCCAATACGTGTGTGCACCATATGCTCCCCATGAATAAACATGCTTTTGATGTGCCTTATACTTGTTTGCTCAATTTGTGTCCCCATCGTGTCATACATAACAACTATTCTTTCATGATGGATGACATGTTCCTATACCATGCATCAAATTTCTTTGAGCGATGCCTATCTTGTGCTAACTCACACGTGCACATACACATCATGATAGATGATGTGTACATTTACCACGCGCACAATTTCTTTGGTTTGTGTCTCTTTTGTGTAGGTACCCATGAATACTTGTCAACCTCGCAATCCCACGAGTTGACAAAACGAGCTCTTGAGAGCAATGATGCTTTGGGATCCAATGGACTATCCTTACCAACGTCCCCTTCGCACAAGGACTACGCGCAACTCCTCTACTTGGCTCTCACACGGCTATGGGCCATTTACCACTTCTCACATTATGCTCATTTTACCGTGTTCACTTTGCATGCTATGCTTACTTCTATGCCTTTGCCATGCAATTGTGACCCTTGTTTGCATCTACCCATGATTCTCCATTATGATATTCCTATGTGTATTTGCATGCTTGGTGGAGATCCTTGTTGCTTTTGCCATGTTTCTCATGTGCCCCATTCTATTGATGCTTGTTGTGTTGGGAGAGTCATGATGACCCATTGCTATTCACATATGGCCTCTCGCCAATACATTCATGATATTGTACTCATATCTTGCTTTCATGCTTGTGCTATGACTTGTGAATTATTCATGCCCACTATTTGCAACAATGACATGTTTGCCATGATTCCTCCTAGTATGTTGCATCTTCGCACTACTAGCTTGCTTGATCTGATAGCTATGAATGCTCGCTATATTGCATCACCCATGTTCCACTACCTGCTTTCTTGGGTTGATGACATATATGCCTTGTGTGTTGCATCTAGTTCTTCACATATGCCATGTCCCTTTGCTTATCACATGCTTGACTTGATTGCCTCACACATGATGAACAATTGCTCTTTCCATTGTGTTGAGTGCCACGATATCTTCACTACACCCTATGCACGTTATGCTTGGATTGTCTTGCACTTGCCCCATGTGTTTAGACATTTCACTATATTTGGTGTTGTGAATGACTCTTATGCCTACCATAGACCGTTCATTGAGCTCTTTATGCATGCTTGCTATGACCTTGAGGTAGATGCTTGTTCACTTATCACATATATTTGCATCTTGACCTCCCATTTGCATGCTTGTTCCCATGATATACTTAATTGTGCTCAATTTAGATGCTCAAATGCCATGCCACACTTCTTTGTCAAACCATATGTTATGCTTGATGACAACACTTGTTGGGTGAATCACCTCTTGAATGCTTGGTTTTGCTCTTACGACAACCACATTTGTTTTTCCAAGTGCTTGTTATCTTTGCTACTTTTGAAGGCATTACAAGACGGTGCGACATTGGAGAGTGCCCATTTGGAAGTACAAGATGACGAATGCTTGGTGATCGTCCACTTCTACACGACGACATCATCTCTTTCCCATGGTGATTTGGCTTTCGATCCGAGGTCGGATCTTTCCCAAGGGGGAGGGGATGATGTGGAGCATCCTACGGACATCACCACGTCAAGAGCCCATTTGGCAAGTGACACGTGCGACATCTACTTCACATACACAAAGGTGAATCATCTCCTTTACACGTGCTCACTTGACACTCTCGAGGATGGTATACTACTTGACACTCCTTACGTGTGCATGCATAGGTATTGTCAGAGCTTCACGGATGTCAAGGAGGAGTGCAAGCGCCAAGGAACGACTACACCATCCGCGAGGGAAGCGTGGAAGAGAAGACGGAAGAAAGGAAGAAGAAGAACGGAGCGGATCGAGTTGCGGATCATCCGGACCCCAAATGGACGATCCGGATCGAGCCGGATGATCCGGACGACCTCCGGACGATCCGCTAACGCGCCAAGACTACAGAACCTGCTCGACGGCCGGATCATCCGGACGGTCGCCGGATCATCCGGACTCGACACCGAATCATCCGCCACCATCCGGATCATCCGGACCCGCTGCGTCGTGACTTGGGCCGAAGCCCGTGTACCCTTCGCCTCACTTACCCCTTCGCCCTTGGGCTATAAATAGACCTCCTCCACCTCCTTTCTAGGGTTAGCAAAAGTGATAGCTCATTCTTAGGTGAGCTTTGCTCCTACCTATCTCTACTCCCGAGAGAGAGACCACTACTCCATTGGAGGCCAAGACCTCCATCTAGGAGAAGATCTGCGGGATATCATCAAGACCCCTTGTGGGAAGATCCATCTAGGATATCATCAAGACCTTCTCTGGGAGATGAACCTTACCTTGTATCTTTCCCTTTGTTGTTCATGTACCTTGTGATCTTGTGTGTTTGATTGTCTAGTGGATGTGTGATTTGGACTTGTTCTTGAGTGTTTCCCCTTGTGATTTCTCCCCGTTCTTCCCCGTGTTCATCGTGTTCTTCAAGGGATCCCACTCCAAACGTGAAAGATCGTCGCTATAGGGTTCCACCCTACATCAGTAAATCATGGCAATCATGTCATGTGAGAAAATAATAGATATAGGCAATGCACATGACATATCGAAGCACGAACACAAATCATGGTCAAAGTATCATCATAGGAATGGGTCACAAAAAGAGCATGGCAATAACAAGTGATATCTCCACCAAACTTGCAAATACACATACAAGTATGAGAATCAATCGGCATGTGTAAAAGCATGGGTCACAAATGCATGGTAAAGGCATAGGAATGAGCATATCATGCGAAATGAACATGACAAGATGGGCATAGAATATGTAATGGACAATAACCCATAACCATGTGAGGGCGATGTAGAAGAAATGCGTGAAGTCTTTGCGCGAAGGGAATGGTGGTAAGGACAATGCACGGGGTCCCAAGTCATCGTTGCTCTCTAGAGCTCATTTTGTCAACTCGTGGGATTGCGAGGTTGACAAGTATTCATGTGTACCTACACAAAAGAGACACAAACCAAAGAAATTGTGTGCGTGGCAAATGTACACATCATCCATCATGATGTGTATGTGCACATGTGAGTTAGCACAAGATAAGCATCTCTCAAAGAAATTTGATGCATGGTACAAGAACATGCCATCCATCATGAAATAATAGTTGTTATGTAGGACACTATGGGGACACAAATGGATCATACTAGCATATGGCACATCAATATCATGTTCATTCATGGGGAGCATATTGTGCACACAGGCATGGGAATCATGCAATGGATCAGATGGATCAAAATCTCCTAAAGTGTATGAGGAAACTATAGGGGTCTCCTCATGAGAAAAACTGGAAACATCATATGGAGAAAATGGACAACATCCAAAATAATGCATATCCGAAGCTAGGTGGTCATGGCGTGGCATATGAGATAAATGATGCAAAGGGAGCATGTCAATATCATCGCAAGAAAAACAAATGCCAATAACCATGGACTTGTCATCTATGCCATATGTGCAAATTGGGTTTATTTTAATGGCATATGCATAGTCACTACGATGAGATTGCAAATATGACATATGGTTGATCTCATGCATAGCATATGACAAGTCAAGCAGATTGTCAAACATGATGTGACCTAAAGAATTGTCACAAGAAATCCTATGTAACATGGCATCACAACTAATAGACTCCACATGAGAGTCATCATACTCATCATAAATGGGAAAATCATCGCATGGGGAAATCATACTAGCATGAAGAATGGTACTAGGTGGATTAACATCATGCAAGCAATCAATGTCAGGAATGTCCACTAGTGGGACTAGAGCATCACCATCACCTACGTTACCGTCTTCATTCCACTCAAGTGGTGTAGGTTAGGTGGGAAAGACCAAATGGTGGTCATCTTCATCTTGATGGAACCATGTGGGGGGTGCATCATATTCCACCATGGCCATCGTCTTGTCCAAAGGAAGGACGAAGTTGTCGCGAATCGGCATGTCATCATATATGGGACCTAGCACCAAATGAGAAGACACAACAGAGGTAGAGGTCAAGTCGTTAGTGTTGAAATTTGCCTCACAAGACCTATGAACTATCTCACTCTCTCTATGTGGTGGTGCACTCACTCCCTCAAAGTGGGTGCACTCAAACTCACATATGGTGGAGTCACTCATCTCACTCAAGTGGTGGGGGTTGTGGCTCTCCTCACATGGGAATTGGGGCAACTCATCATATATGGGGCTAGTGGTGAAGTCACTCTCAATCTCAATATGGTGGCACAAGTCAGTCAAGTCATCATACATTGCCGTGGTTGAAGGGAAAATCCCATGCTCAACCATCTCGTCACCTTCGTCGTGGATGAAGGCCGAAGATGGCACATCATCACTCTTGCCTCCTAAGATGGAAGCATCATCCTTGCTCGTCACTAGGTTGCATGCCTCGAAAGCTTAGTCCTTAAAGGTCTCCATAGTTGTACTTGTCGCTGCACCGTCTTGAAAAAGAGTCGAGGTAGACTCGACATCATCAATGCCACAGAGAGGGATCGCAGTGAAGTCAAACATGGGAGCATCATCCTGGAGCTCATCGGGCTTGGACATCTTGGTGGTACTATCCTCATGCTCGTTCTCATGGAGCTTGGTCATCTTGAAGTGTGCTTGGGGTGGAGAAGCCTTGGCCCTCATAAGTTCTTGTTCCGCCTTGAGAGCACCAATGTAGTTGTCGTCGAGGGACTTGTAGTTCTCGAGGAAGATAGTCCTGGAGATGTCGTTGTGGAATCCCATCATGAAGTGGAACTTCATTGAAATGGGGTCGTCCACGCCGGCTCATCGCAAGGCATTCTTCATCTCCTTGAAGTACGCGTCGATGGACTTGGATCCTTGGATGGCGTTCTCCAATTGGCATAGAAGTTGTTCCGTGTAGGTTGGAGGCATGAACTCTCGCTGCATAGCTCTCTTCGCCTTGGGCCAACTCATGTCATAACTCTCTGAAGGTGTGGAGCCACCGTGTCGACGCGTAGTCGTGGAAGTTTCTTGTGGCGCACTTCACTTGATCTTCGGGAGGAACTTGATGTAGCTTGAGGTAGTCGTCCATCAAGCGCTCCCACTCGAGATACTCCTCGGGTTCTTGAGTCCCATAGAAAGGAATCGTGTGGTCGTTGTCGAGGCTGTAGTAGCTCGTGGAAGTCGCGGACTTGAGCTTGGGGAGCTTCTCTTGAGTTTAGTCTTGAGGTACTTGTATGCGAAGATGCCTTGAAGTCGCTTGGCGAAGATGCCAAGGGAGATGGTGAAGTTGTCGAGCGGTTGTTGGTGTGGAGCTCTTAACCTTCACATGCTTATCGGTGGTGGTGTCGATGTTGATGTGATCTTGCCGTAGATGGTGGCTCGGAAGCATGTGCACTTGAGCGTCTTCTCGAAGATGAGGAAGATCTCTTGTAGGACTTGATGAGGGCTTTGATCTCCTCCATTTGAGCTTGCATCTTGGCGACAAAGTTGTTTTTCGTGGCATCAAACTCGTCGTCGTTGTTGTAGACCGAAATAGGCGTGCTTTGCCTATCCATCACAAGACTCGAGCAAAGGTGAGTAGGAAATGAGATAAACAATACCAAGTTACCTTTTCCCAAAGTTGAGGATGTATCCCGTTTCACTCAATGTGAAATAAAAGAATAGTGTAATTGGTACCAGACTTGTTCACTCACACCTTGGGCACATCGATAGCTTCAAAAAGAGCCAAAGAAAACTCTAATCGGAGTTCAGAGCAAAAAGTTGTGATGAAAACGGTGAAAGAGGCTGATGCTGAAAATTTGTGTAAAGTCTCTGCTTAGGCCGGAAGTTACGGGCCTAGGTCCAGAAGTTCTAGGGGGGGGGGGGGTCCGGAAGTTCCGGGGGTATGGAATTTCTTCCGGGGCGAACCCTAAATTCTGGATCTGAGAACGGGAGCGGAAAAACACGATTTCTCGGGGTAAAATTGAGAAGGTTTTGTGGATGGAAAGTGGGGAAACTTGGGGAGATGCTAGATCCACTTGAAACCAAGCAAATCCATGGATCAAATTTAACAAAACATCATCAAACCAACAAATCACAAAAAAAATTGGGGGCTATTTTTTGGTGGGAATTTTCAAATTTAGGACGAAATCACACAAAGAAGGCTAGAAAACGATTGAGGAGGCTCCAAATTCATGATCAATGTGGCTCATTATACCATATGATACGGGGCTAACCCGGTGTAGGTAGATCTTTCACTATTGGAGTGGATTCCCTCAAAGAACACGATGAACACGGGGAAGACGGAGAGAACTCACAATGGGAAACACTCAAGAACAAGTCCAATCACACATCCACTAGATAATCAAACACACAAGATCCACAAGGTACATGAACAACAAAGGGAAAAATACAAGGTAGAGTTCATCCCAAATCCAAAGGAGATGGGGGCTTGAATCCTAGAAGGATCTTCCCACAAAGGGGGCTTGAATCCCTCGGGATCTTCTCACATGGAGGTCTTGAACTCCATGGGAGTGGTCTCTCTCTCTCTCTCTCTCTCTCTCTCTCTCTCTCAAGAGTAGAGGAAGGTAGGAGCAAAGCTCACATACAAATGAGCTATCACTTTGCTAAACCTAGAACGGAGGTGGGGGATGAGTATATATAGTGGTAGTCACGAAGTGGTAAGGAGGGGCGAAAGGGTACACGGGCTTTGGCCCGAGTGTCTGCGCGTAGGCAGGGCCGGAAGTTCCGGGCAGGGATGGAAGTTCTGGGCTTTGGAAGTTCTGGGCAAGTTCCAGCTGGGTTCCGGGCTATCCAGAGAGTTGGCGCGCTCGGGGCTGGTCTGGACTCAGGGATCCGGAGGTTTCGGGCAGGCCGGAAGGTCCGGGGCCCGTAAGTTCTGGCAGAGGCTGGAAGTTCTGGGCTTTCCAGAAGCTTGTCCAAGCTTCTTCTTCTTTCTCTTCCACGCTTCCCGCGGATGGTGTAGTTGTTCCTTAGCGCTTGCACTCCTCCTCGTCATCCGTGAAGCTTCGATAATACCTACGCATGCACACGGGTGGAGTGTCAAGTAGTATACCATCCTCGAAGGGGTCAAGTGAGCACGTGTAAAGGAGACGATTCACCTTTATGTATGTGAAGTAGATGTCACACGTGTCACTTGCCAAACAGGCTCTTGACATGGTGATGTCCATAGGATGCTCTGCATCAAATCGCCTGCGGGCCAGGCTGACGCGTGGCACCTAATGGGAGGTGGGCGCCTCCACTTCCCCATGCCGCCTCGGCAACTGCCTGACTTGACAACTGCCTGGCGTACGCAGCCCAGCCGTCATTGCCTTGCTGCACGCCTGCCTTCTGCTCCTCCTCCTCCTTGTGGTCTTGCATCTTCTTCGCCAAATTCTACATCGGCTCCAATTCACCCCACTGCCATGGCTCCCAGGAAGAAGAAGGGGAAGACCCATGTAGCCGCAGAGCCCTCGCCGGGGCCAGAACCAGCGCTGGACCGGTCCACGATGATCAACCAGGAGGGGCTGGACAAGGTCCGGCAAGCCCTAGTTGCTGATTCCAACGAGTGGAAGGCAACGATGGTCTAGCTTGCCTCCCGGACCTTAGCTGATATGGAGGCCACCGAAATCCCTCTTCATCCCCATGGCCCACGCTCTCTTTGCTGGTCTACTGCATCCGTTCTCCAATTTTTTTCAACGCCGTGCTCTCACATTACCGGATCCACGCGCTGCATCATCTTGGATCCATCATTCTCCTCTCTGCTTTTGCCTTCTTGTGCGAGGCCTTCGTGGGCATTGCCATGTCTGTGGCCTTGCTCCGCCATTTCTTCTCGCTCCACTTGGTCGACAACGGGCACCGCTCGGGGTGCATGTTGCTTCAGGCGGTGGCGGCAACCGCGGGCTCTGGCATTGACTTCATGCTCCACCCGGACACAAGGGGGTTCTGGAAGCAGTGGGTGTATGTGGACGCCACCGTGTGTAGCCCCCTGCTCCTCATCCCATCGGCACCGACGGAGCCGAGCTCCGGCTGGGGTCACACGGAGCTCGCGACCCGCGGCTCGCGCGTGTCCTGTCCAGGCTGGCCCAGCTGAAGGAGGCGGGGGTGACGATGGTGATGGAGGCGAGGGAGTTCATCTGGCGAAGCATCGCCCTGCTTCAGCGCCATTCTCGTCTGACGTGGGCTTTTACCGGCCCCGCAGACGACATGAGGCTCCAGTGGCCCCTGCTTCCTTCTGGCACCCTGCGCGAAGTGGTCCGCGCCTGACCAGCGCAGAACCCACCAGGCTCCCCCCAGGTGGGTTCCCAATCTATGATCACCCGCAGGGGGGTGCCTTCGCCGCGAAGATGCCGCGCTTTGACGAGTGGGGGCTGCTTCTGAGGGCCATGGGGGGCCTCGTGACAACCCCTCTTGGTGACTCCCACACACAAAGGCCCCGAGGTGCACACTCGCGAGTTGTTCGTGGGGGAGCGGGCACCGCTCGTTGCTCCTGGGGTGGCCGCTGAAGAGCAGGCGCCACCATGTGCTCCTGAGGTGGCCGCTGAAGGGCATGCTCTACCACGTGCTCCTGAGGTGGCCGCTGAAGAGCGGGTGCCACCACATGCTCCTAAGGTGGCCACTAAGGAGCGGGCGCCTGCGGACGCCGCCGTCGCCTTCACCACGGAAGGCCCAGTGCCGACCCACAGTGAGTCCCCTCTGGGTCTCAGGGCATCCTACAAGAGGAAGGGGTTCGGGAGCTGCTGCGGCCCTATCCCGAGGTCCTGAAAAAGAGGAAGTGGATAGCCGTGGATGAGTAAGTACCCTGCCTTCCTTGACTCTCGCATATCGCGTCTTCTTCTGATGTCCGCCCCTCAGGATCTGTTCCGTTGCGGGGGCGAGTGCGTCCCAAGCATGACCTCCGGAGGCCCCCGGCCCGGTCGCGACCCTAGGCCTCACGAGCCGGGCGGCTGCACGCGAGGTGGTGTCTGTACATGAGCAGAGGCCTCACCTGGGGGACCACAGGCTTGCACTTCCAGCGTCCCTCTTCCGGAGCGACCTCAGGGGCACGGAGGTTGTGCCGAGGGCTCCCCTGCTGGTTCTTTCTGGTGGCTGAGCAATCTGCGCGATGGATCCATCTTCAAGTAGCAGGGCAGGCCCGCGCCGTGCCCCTCTACAAGCCGGGGAAGTGGTTGAAGAGCTCCAGCCCCCAATCTCCCTCCGGAGACAGGGGAGTCATCACGCGCCTCTCAAGCTGACCAGGGCACGGAGGAAGGGCCCGACCGAGTGTTGGAGCTTGCATGCGGGTACAATGTCGTCCGTCATGACCTTCTCTGGGAAGCGACGAGCGTGTTGGGCCGTCTTGGGGCAGAGCTTGCCGACATTGACACGAGTCTCGAGGCGAAGGGCCTTCGCCTACCGCGCAAATGGAGCCAACTGAAAGTCACCATCAACCTTGGCAGCTTGCAGCACGAGAGCACCCGTGCAGAGGCAGAGGAGTCCCTTGCGGCGTCACGGGAGGCTTGCGACCGCGCCCTCGAAGAGGCCCGAACTGTGGATCATCATCGTGAGGCGGCCGAGGAGCACGAGAGGGAGCTTCAGGCCTCAAACGCCGCCCTTGAGCGGCACGTTCGGGCGCGCAAAGCCGCCCTTCTGGCGCCACCAGGTGGCCCCCCCACGGACGAGACGGGATGCTACTTCTTGAGATTGCGTTGGTTTTTCCCTTGAAGAGGAAAGGGTGATGCAGCACAATAGAGATAAGTATTTCCCTCAGCTAAGAACCAAGGTATCAATCCAATAGGAGAAACGCGCAGGTCCCCAATAGATGCACCTACACAAACAATCAAACACTTGCACCCAACGCAATAAAGGGGTTGTCAATCCCTTCACAGTCAATTGCAAAGGTGAGATCTGATAGAGATAGATAAAACTAAAAGGTAACTAAATATTTTGGGTTTTTTGGCTCATAGATCTGAAAATAAAAGATTGCAAAATAGTAGATCGAAAAGCAAATATGATGGAAAATAGACGCGATGGCCATAGGTTTCACTAGAGGCTTCTCTCTTGGAGGCAAATAATACGGTGGTTGAACAAATTACTGTCGAGCAATTGATAGAAAAGTGCAAAGTTATGATGATATCCAAGGCAATGATTATGAAATATAGGCATCACGTCTGTGTCAAGTAGATCGACTCCTGCCTGCATCTACTACTATTACTCCACACATCAACCGCTATCTAGCATATGCATCTAGAGTATTAAGTTCATAAATAATAGAGTAATGCCTTAAGTAAGATGACATGATGTAGAGGAATAAACTCAAGCAATATGATGAAAACCCCATCTTTTTATCCTCGATGTCAACAATTCAATACGTGTCTCGCTACCCTTAGTTTGTCACTAGGTGAAATCACACAAGATTGAACCCAAAGCTAAGCACCTCTCCCATTGCAAGAAAAACCAATCAAGTTGGCCAAACCAAACTGATAATTTGAAGAGAAATACAAAGATATGAAATCATGCATATAAGAATTCAGAGAAGATTCAAATAATATTCATAGATAAGCTGATCATATATCCACAATTCATCGGATCTCGACAAATACACCGCAAAAGAAGATTACATCGGATCGATCTCCAAGAACATCGAGGAGAATATGGTATTGATAATCAAAGAGAGAGAAGAAGCCATCTAGCTACTAGCTATGGACCCATAGGTCTAAGGTAAAATACTCACGCTTCATTGGAAGGGGCAATAGAGTTGATGTAGATGCCCTCCGTGATCAAATCTCCCTCCGGCAGGATGCCGGAAAAGGCCCCAAGATGGGATCTCATGGGAACAGAAGGTTGCAGCGGTGGAAAAGTGTTTTCGTGGATGTTTCTGAGGGTTTTGGAATATACGTGAATATATAGGAGGAAGATCTAGGTCAGGGAGTCACCGAGGGGCCCACAAGGTAGTGGGCGCCCCCCTAGGGTGCGCCCTCCACCCTTGCCGCTGCCTCGTGGCTCTTCTGACTTGCACTCCAAGTCCCCAGGGTATCTTATGGTCCTAGAAAAATCATCGTGAAGTTTTATTCCATTTGGATTCCATTTAGTATTCTTTTTTTGCGAAGCTCAAAAACAAGGAAAAACAGAAATTAGCACTGGGCTCTAGGTTAATAGGTTAGTCCCAAAAATAATATAAAATAGCATATTAATGCATATAAAACATCCAAAATAGATAATATAATAGCATGGAACAATAAAAATTATAGATACGTTGGAGACGTATCCAGCATCCTCAAGCTTAATTCCTGCTCGTCCTCGAGTAGGTAAATGATAAAAACAGAATTTTTGATGTGGAATGCTACCTGAGATATTTATCCATGTAATTTTCTTCATTGTGGCATGATGTTCAGATCCATAAGATTCAAAACAAAAGTTTAATAATTACATAAAAACAATAATACTTCAAGCATACTAAAAAAGCAATCATGTCTTCTCAAAATACTATGGCTAAAGAAAGCTATCCCTACAAAATCATATAGTCTGGCGATGCTCTATCTTCATCACACAAAGTATTTAAATCATGCACAACACGGTTTTTAGCCAAGCAATTGTTTCATACTTTAGTATTCTCAAACTTTTTCAACTTTCACGCAATACATGAGCGTGAGCCATGGACATAACATTATAGGTGGAATACAATATGGTGGTTGTGGAGAAGTCAAAAAGAAGGAGATAGTCTCACATCAACTAGGCGTATCAACGGGCTATGGAGATGCCCATCAATAGATATCAATGCGAGTGAGTACGGATTGCCATGCAACCGATGCACTAGAGCTATAAGTGTGTTAAAGCTCGAAAAGAAACTAAGTGGGTGTGCATCCAACTTACTTGCTCATGAAGACCTAGGGCATTTGGGGAAGCCCGTCGTTGGAATATACAAGCCAAGTTCTATAATGAAAAATTCCCACTAGTATATGAAAGTGACAACATAGGAGACTCTCTAAGAACATGGTGCTACTTTGAAGCACAAGTGTGGAAACGGTAGTAACATTGCCCCTTCTCTCTTTTTATCTCATTTTTGGTGGGCTTCTTTGGCCTCTTTTATTTTGATTTGGGCTTCTTTGGCCTCTTTTATTTTGGTAACCTCACATGGGTCAATGCTCTAATAATGATGATCATCACACTTTTATTTACTTACAACTCAAAATTACAACTTGATAATAGAACAAAGGTATGACTCTATATGAATGGCTCCGGCGGTGTACCAGGATGTGCAATGATCTAGCTATGTAAACATCATGCTAGCTATCTTACGATCATGCAAAGCAATATGACAATGATGAAGTGTGTCATGATAAAACGGAACGGTAGAAAGTTGCATGACAATATATCTCGGAATGGCTATGGAAATGCAATAATAGGTAGGTATGGTGGCTGTTTTGAGGAAGGTATATGGTTGATGTAATGCACCGGTGAAAGTTGCGCGGCACTAGAGAGGCTAGCAATGGTGGAAGGGTGAGAGTGTGTATAATCCATGGACTCAACATTAGTCATAAAGAACTCACATACTTATTGCAAAATTCTATTAGCTATCGAAACAAAGTACCACGCGCATGCTCCTAGGGGAAGGGTTGGTAGGAGTTAACCATCGTGCGATCCCGACCTCCACACAAAGGATGACAATCAATAAATACGTCATGCTCGAACTTCGTTACATAACGGTTCACCATACGTGCATGCTACGGGAATCACAAACTTTAACACAAGTATTCTTACTAATACACAATTACTCAATAGCATGACTCTAATATCACCATCTTCATATCTCAAAACAAATGCAAGGAATCAAACTTCTCTTAGTATTCAATACACTTTATATGACAGTTTTTATTATATCCCTCTTGGACCTATCATATTAGGACTAAATTCACAACCTAAGTAAATTACCATGCTTTTTAGAGATACTCTCAAAATAATATAAGTGAAGCAAGAGAGTTCAATAATTTCTATAAAATAAAGCCACCACCGTGCTCTAAAAAGATTTAAGTGAAGCACTAGAGCAAAATTGCCTAGCTCAAAGGATATAAGTGAAGCACATAGAGTATTCTAATAAATCATGATTCGTGTGTGTCCCTCTCAAAAGGTGTGCACAACAAGGATGATTGTGGCAAACTAAAAAGCAAAGACTCATATCATACAAGACGCTCCAATGAAAACACATATCATGTGGTGAATAAAAATATAGCCTCAAGTAAAGTTACTGATAGACGAAGACGAAAGAGGGGATGCCTTGTGGGGCGTCCCCAAGCTTAGGCTCTTGGTTGTCCTTGAATATCACCTTGGGGGTGCCTTGGGCATCCCCAAGCTTAGGCTCTTGCCACTCCTTATTCCATAGTCCATCAAATCTTTACCCAAAACTTGAAAACTTCACAACACAAAACTCAACAGAAAACTCATGAGATATGTTAGTATAAGAAAATAAATCACCACTTTTTGGTACTATTATGAACTCATTCTCTATTTGTATTGGTGTAATATCTACTGTATTCCAACTTCTCCATGGTTCATACTCCCCGATACTACCCATAGATTCATCAAAATAAGCAAACAACACATAGAAAAACAGAATCTGTAAAAAAGAGAACAGTCTGTAGCAATCTAAAAACTTCAAATACTTCTGTAACTCCAAAAATTCTGAAAAACTTAGGATAACCTGGGTAATTTGTATATCAATATTGTGTAAATAATTCAGATCAAAATCACGCTTCTGTGAATTATAAAAACTATTTTACTTGGTGCAAAAGTTTCTGTTTTTCAGCAAGATCAAATCAACTATCACCATAAGCCATCCTAAAGGTCTTACTTGGCACAAACACTAATTAAAACACATAAACACATCTAACCAGAGGCTAAATGGATTATTTGTTGAAAAACAAAACAAAAAAAGCAAGAATAAAAATAAAATTGAGTTGCCTCCCAACAAGCGCTATTGTTTAACGCCCTTAGTTGGGCATAAGAACATAGATCTAGGTATTGGCATTGTAGTAAGGGAGATCATCCATGCTCATATCATACTCCCTTCTTTCAGCGGCAAGTTTCCTTTGCGGCAAGCAAAAATAATCAAAAAGGCTAAATTTAATAGGATAAGGATCCCTAAGATCAAGTGCGGGAGGAATAGATTCCTCCTTCGGCCCCTTATAGTTTATAATCAACTCATCATTATAGGCTTTCCTACGGTGAAACATCATAAGCTTATCTTCTAGCATGAACCCTAGCCCGCTGTTTTGTATAGCAAAATTATCATTAAGTTCAGAGATCTTATCAACCAAAATCTCGGTAGGGACTTTTTTCTCAAGTTTTCATTATAAGCAACATAATCAGGAGATTGCAATATCATTATTTCCTCTTATTAAAAAGGATCTCCTCTATGGGAGGACAAACATCATTTATTTTGTAATGAGCAAAAATTTCGCTAGCCTCTTTCATGATAAATATAAATGCGTGAGCTAAAAATATAGTGGCGGCATGCTTAACATGAGAATGCTGAATATTAGAGAACTTTAGGAAAATCCTTTGTATGCAAGGTTGCATATGAACAAATTGTGTTTCAAGTTCAATTATGAGCAAAGTTATAGCATCCGCAAGACTATTAGTTTTATTAAGAATAGATCCTCCTAACGTAGGTAGCGCGCCATCACAAGTAAAGAAATCCTGAATAACACCTTTTCCATTAATATTACCGCTACCTATGCAGATTTTTTTGTATGCATGATAGTAGGTTCCTCATGAGGATCGTTATTAGCAAGTCATCAAAATTCTCCTCAAGATTACTACTATTTTTTTTCAATGAAACCCCCCTCAAATTCAGACATGGGGACAACAAACTGATTTAGCAAACGAGGAAATGAAAGTCAAGCGAAAAGATGAACGGAAGAAGGGCGAATAAAAAGGCAAATCTTTTCGAAAATCATTTTAGAAGTTGGGGAGAAGAAAACGAGAGGCAAATGGCAAATAATGTAATGCAAGAGATGAGAGTTTTATGATGGGTACTTGGTAGGCTTGACGTAGATCTCCCTGGCAACGACGCCAGGAATTCTTCCTGCTACTTCTTGAGCTTGCGTTGGTTTTTCCCTTAAAGAGGAAAGGGTGATGCTGCATAGTAGAGATAAGTATTTTCCTCAATTAAGAACCAGGGTATCAATCCAGTAGGAGAAATGCGTAAGTCCCCAATAGATGCACCTACACTAACAATCAAACATTTGCACCCAACGCGATAAAGGGGTTGTCAATCCCTTCACTATCAATTGCAAAGGTGAGATCTGACAGAGATAGATAAAACTAAAAGGTAACTAAATATTTTTGGGCTTTTTGGTTTATAGATTTAAAAATAAAAGATTGCAAAATAGTAGATCGGAAAGCAAATATGATGGAAAATAGACCCAGGGGCCATAGGTTTCACTAGAGGCTTCTCTCTTGAAGGCAAATAATACGGTGGGTGAACAAATTACTGTCGAGCAATTGATAAAAAAGTGCAAAGTTATGACGATATCCAAGGCAATGATTATGAAATATAGGCATCAAGTCCGTGTCAAGTAGACTGACTCCTACATGCATCTACTACTATTACTCCACACATCAACCCGCTATCCATCATGCATCTAGAGTATTAAGTTCATAAAGAATGGAGTAATGCCTTAAGTAAGATGATATGATGTAGAGGAATAAACTCAAGCAATATAATGAAAACCCCATCTTTTTATCCTCGATGGCAACAATTCAATACGTGTCTTGCTACCCTTACTTTGTCACTGGGTGAAATCACGCAAGATTGAACCCAAAGCTAAGCACCTCTCCCATTGCAAGAAAAACCAATCTAGTTGGCCAAACCAAACTGATAATTCAAAGAGAAATACAAAGATATCAAATCATGCATATAAGAATTCAGAGAAGATTCAAATAATATTCATAGATAAGCTGATCATAAATCTAGAATTCATCGGATCTCAACAAACACACCACAAAGGAAGATTACATCGGATAGATCTCCAAGAACATTGAGGAGAACATGGTATTGATAATCAAAGAGAGAGAAGAAGCCATCTAACTACTAGCTATTGACCCGTAGGGCTGAGGTAAACTACTCACGCTTCATCGGAAGGGCAATAGAGTTGATGTAGCTGCCCTCCGTGATCGAATTCCCCTCCGACAAGATGCCGGAAAAGGCCCCAAGATGGGATCTCACAGGAACGAAAGGTTGCGGTGGTGGAAAAGTGCTTTCGTGGATGCTTCTGAGGGTTTTGGAATATATGTGAATATAAGGGAGGAAGATCTAGGCCAGGGAGTCACCGAGGGGCCCACAAGGTAGGGGGCTCCCCCCTTGGGCGCGCCCTCCACCCTTGCCGCCGCCTCATGGCTCTTCTGACTTGCACTCCAAATCCCCTGGGTGTCTTCTGGTCCTAGAAAAATCATCGTGAAATTTTATTCCGTTTGGACTCTTTAGTATTCCTTTTCTACGAAGCTCAAAAAAAAAGGAAAAACAGAAATTGGCACTGGGCTCTAGGCTAATAGGTTAGTCCCAAAAATAATATAAAATAGCATATTATTGCATATAAAACATCCAAAACAGATAATATAATAGCATGGAACAATCGAAAATTATAGATACGTTGGAGACGTATCACGGGACTCCGGGCGCGTTTGGATGCGCTGGCGCTCGAGGCGCTGGAGCTCAGCTTGGAGCGCGAATGGCTGGAGGTGATGGAGTGCCAGGTGGCCATCGTGGAGGATGCCCTTGCTGCGTGGGAGGCGGTGGCCCGGAAGGAGGCTGACGAGAGGGTGGCCGGAATCCACAAAGCCCTCGCTGACAAGTACCACCGGAAGCTGGGGCACCAAGAGGCCCGCTTCCGCGCGCGGCGCGACGAGCTGAGGGGCAAAGCCGATAGCTTCAATAGGAAGCTAGCCACGGCAGAACATCATGAGCGGGCGGCGATGGAAGCCCACGCCACGACTGCGGCCGAGCTATCCTTCCTTCATACGCAGGTGAAGGGCGTTACTTCTCTTGTGGCGCAAGCCTCAGACGAGGCAGAGCAAGCCCAAGGACTGCAGCACACATGCTCCAAGATGTTTGAGGATCTCGAGCATAGGGCCAACCGGGCCCTAAGCAACCTCTGTGACGAGTGTGTCGCCAACCCCCTCGTTGCCAATGATATTGGCTATCTTGCCTTCTTCACCAGGATTGTGGAGTGCCTCGAAGGTGGGGCTGCGAGGGCGCGTCAACTTGTCAACGAGAAGAGCCGCGACCTTCTCGCACGCACCGTCTCGCGCATCTTCAGCCATCTCCTCCACTTTGATCCTGACTTCGACTTTGGGGCCATGACAGCTCCGGTACCTAAGATGATCAAAGGCACCCTGGCGCACGTGGTGGACAACCATGTGGAGGACTTGATGGCGGAGCTCACCCCTGCCAACGGCGATGAGCCGCCTGTGATCGAGGGGGTGAGGCCAACAATGCCGACGGCGGTGATGACGATGTTGATGATGCGTCTCCCTAGGCCATTCTTCCCCTGTTTCTCTGCTAAGATCTTGGTTGTAACCCCGCAGGGGCATGAAAGCATTTTTTGGAGAGGATTCCCCTATGATGTATGTAACAATGATATGCCTTTTGAATTATTTTTGAAGATGTGCCATCGTGAGCCGGGAGGCTCTCGACTGGAGTAGTTAGTATGACTTAGCTTTTGGTGCTCGCGACCTTGGGCAGGTTCTTGAATTGCATAGACACACTTCTCCTGAGGTAGGCCCTCCGGAGCCCCCAGTCCCGGAAGCCGCGGGAGGGGCTTGCGAGAGCTTGGGTTCTCCCGATGTTCCCTTGTCGGGCGTCGAGCTTCACGAGAGCGGGAGAGGCGCCCGATGCTGGGCGCTCCCAAGGCTAAGAGTCGAATCTTCTTGAGGCCAAGAGCAGGGTGCCGGGCGTGGCATGTGCCTGTTGGCTCGCTTGAGAGCATCGCGCGAGGAGCCAAGCGCCAGAGCTTTGGTGAGGTGTGCACACGGGCGGACCCGTGGCAGTTGCGTCCTCAGTCCGAGGGGGGCCTGAGGCCACCTGGGCTAGCCCAGATGCACATGTCGTACCCAGGTCCCACTCGTGGGGCGCTCAGGAGGGGACATCAGGCAACAGCTGTGCCTCCTGAAACACAAATGGGAGAAAAAGGAAACACCATGAATCGAAAAAAGAATCCCCTCCACTTTTTGTTTGGGTAAACACACAAATCTTCGAACTTCATTCGGAAAACAGCGAAACGGATTACAAAAGAGGGCAAAAAGACCGCCGCGTCCGGCGTCTATTCTAGTCTTCTCACCAGCGCGGAGCTCAGTGCTTCCATTGGGCGTGGGCATAGTCATTGGTGGATAGTGTCATCTGCCAGCGCAAATCATGGAGCTTCCACTTAGACGTGGGCGGGAGCCCCCATGAGGCTCAGGGGCAGCACTCAGGAGACTTCAGGGCATGTACAACCCCACTCATTATTACGTGAGAGTGTCACGAGTGGAGACTTGACGGGAACTCCTTGCTACCTGGGTGGGGACCCCGCCCCGTGCGCACCCCGGCCACCATTGGGGCATCCGAAAACCAGGATAGGACCAAGGGGCTAGGGGACACACAGGCGGTAGTAGGGCGGCTGCGGGTCCTTGGCCGGGGGAGGGCTCGCCGGCGCCTTCCACGAGGAAGGCCCCACTGCTAGATGGCACGCGCCACCGCGGTGGTGGTGTCATGCGCCTCATGGCGCGGAGGAGGAGGAGCCTGCACGGCCCCCCTGCGCTGGTGGCGCGTCACATGCCCTCTGGCGCACTGCCCACCGAGGTGGGGCGGCGCTGAGGCGTCATCATCATGCACGATCTACCTGCAATCCAAGGTTAGCGTGACACATTCCAAAGATATGGGTTGTAACTGGTGACCGTGGCCGCCGAAGGTGCCGACGATGTGTCGGGTTGGCTCGCGAGGGGCCCCGGTCCTGTGCGGCCTCAGCGATCCCGATGTCCAGGCCGACGAGGGGAACATGTGCGAGCTTCTCCTTTGCTCATAGAACGATGCCATCGATGGTGGCATGGGGGCGTCGTCCTGAGGCCAACCCCCAGTCCATTCGTTATGCTGCCCACCATCCTTGGTGCCAGGTCGTGCTGAACGGGGGGTGGTCCTTCGACGCGGCTCCGGGAGGGGCCGCCTACCCCGGTTGTACTCCTGGGAAACGCATCTTGGGTCGGGCAGGCGTCGTCATGTGCCAGACCACCGCTACGAGACCCTCCAAACCCCCTCTAGAAAGGCGAGCATGCGCAACGGGGACAAGTGCGGAACCCCGGCAGCGTCAGCGACATAGTTAGGATGCAGAAAGGCATCGCGCCCTCGCAGGCAGCATCGAGTAGCTCGACAACTCATCGAAGCAAGGCATCGTGCTCGCCTTTTGCCAACCTGCATTGCAGCAACTTGTGCGCCACGAGGAGTACAACTCTCCTGTTTGCCTGCTCCCGGCGAGTGCGCAGGGTCGACGCCATGGCGTAACCAGAAAACTGCGTAGTGGCACGATTGCGGCGCCGCACGGGCGAGGGCAGGGGCGGGCTGTGCCGCCAATGGTTGGTGACACCGGCAGCCGTGCTGGCCGCGGGGAGGATGGAGTGATGAGCTCCGCAGCCGGAGAGCGCAACCTAGGCGGGGCGAGTGGCCCAATGCTCAGCGCAAGCTCGGGGGACCTCTGCCATGGGAGCGGCGGAGCAGAAGCGGGGCAAAGATGAAAGTAGGGCTCCGACACGCCCCTACCTGGCGCGCCAAATGTTGGATTTAGCGCTCCGTAGACCCAACAAATGTTCGAACTCTGGGGCATGTGCGAAGAACTCAACCTCTCCAGCCAACCGAGCCGTCGCCCCATGGCCTAGCCCCATAAACAAGAAAGGAGATGGACACGACAGTTTATCCAGGTTCACGCCACCTTACGATGTAAGACCCTACTCCTGCTTTGTGGTGGATTAGCCTCGTGGAGGGCTGAGGATGAACAAGTACAAGGGATGAACAACCTCGTGAGGTCTGCTCTGGTGAGTCTAGGGTTTAGACGATCTGGGTGCCGATCCCCTTCTATGGTGGTGGCTAACCTATAAATATAGTGGCCTTGGTCCCCTTCCCCCAAAATGTAGGCGGGAAGGGATCCCACAGTGGCCAATTTGAAAGGGACAAGTAGTACATCTTATCCTGACAAAAGGTTGTCTTCTCCTGCAAAGCTTCTCGCCGTGATGCTGCGGTCGGCTCGGCCATGACATCCGACCTGCCGTCCTGGTGGTCTTGGTCTTGTTGCACGAGAGTGGAAACCTTTGCCTGATTCCTCGGGAACCCATGCCTATGCTTGCCTCCTTAGCACCAAAGAGGAAACTGTCTTCTCTGTGCCCATTGGCGCCCGCCTGGCCTTGGTTTGCATGGCTTGCATCACCGCAACCTCATGAGGTTGGGAACTTGCATAGGAATCTCCCCTCCTCAGGAGTAGCCTAGGGAGGCCGCTCCCCCAAGAGGTCATGGCATCGTTTCCCTCACGAGGGTCTTGTCTTAGCGATGTTGTAAATGGGCCGTACGAGGCCGTTGATGGAGCCACGCCATGGCCGCAGGCAGGCAAGTCTGGGTACCCTGGTTCCCAGAACGCGATAATTCCTTCCTTCTACTGCACCTCCCATGACGCGGATTGAGCGCGAGACGTCGGATTGGTGTAGAAGGGCGGTGAAAGTGCAACTATCCCTAGGTGGTTTTGGTAATTCATAACAACATATAGCTCACTGAGCTAATGCTATTCCAAGACTATTATTTCAGGAAAGCTCAATGAATGGCATGGCATGGATGATGAAAGTGGATCCCTCAAAATACTAAGGACAAAGGATTGGCTCAAGCTCAAAAGCTCAAGACTCTTCATTTTACATTTTAGTGATCCAAGATCACATTGAGTCTATAGGAAAAGCCAATACTATCAAGGAGGGATGAGGTGTTGCTTAATGAGCCTCTTGCTTCATGTGCTTTGTGATATGCTCCAAAACCCTCAACTACTTTCCCACATCCACAAATGACCTAAACCCAAAGCCAAAATCGGTCACACCGATTCTTCCTATCCGGCGCCACCGATTCCAAAAGTCATAGCCACTGCCACAAACCCTAAGCAAATCGGTCTTACCGATAGGGATCTCGGTCTCACCGAGATGGGGTTGTAATCTCTCTTTTCCTTCGTAACGCTTCGGTCTAACCGAAGTGAGCGATCGGTCCCACCGAGATTGCAATGTAAACTCTCTGTTTCCTTTTTGTAACATTTTGGTCTCACCGAAAAGAGCAAATCGGTCCCACCGAGTTTACCTAACCAACTCTCTGGAAAGCTTATTACCAAATCGGTCTCACCGAGTTTGTGTAATCAGTCTTACCGAGATTACGTTATGCCCTAACCCTAACCGAATCGGTCTCACCGAGATGCATGTTAGTCCCACCAAAAATCACTAACAGTCACTAGGTTTACTAAATCGGTCCGACCGAGTTTAACGATTCGGTCCCACTGAGTTTGGTAAATTGTCTGTAACGGTTAGATTTTGTGTGGAGGCTATATATACCCCTCCACCTCCTCTTCATTCGTGGAGAGAGCCATCAGAACAAACCTACACTTCCAACTTACCATTTCTGAGAGACAACTACCTACTCATGTGTTGAGACCAAGATATTCCATTCCTACCATATGAATCTTGATCTCTAGCCTTCCCCAAGTTGCTTTCCACTCAAATCTTCTTTCCACCAGATCCAAAACCTATGAGAGAGAGTTGAGTGTTGGGGAGACTATCATTTGAAGCACAAGAGCATGGAGTTCATCATCAACGCACCATTTGTTACTTCTTGGAGAGTGGTGTCTCCTAGATTGGCTAGGTGTCACTTGGGAGCCTCCGACAAGATTGTGGAGTTGAACCAAGGAGTTTGTAAGGGCAAGGAGATCGCCTACTTCGTGAAGATCTACCGTTAGTGAGGCAAGTCCTTCGTGGGCGACGGCCATGGTGGGATAGACAAGGTTGCTTCTTCGTGGACCCTTTGTGGGTGGAGCCCTCCGTGGACTCACGCAGCCGTTACCCTTCGTGGGTTGAAGTCTCCATCAACGTAGATGTACGATAGCACCACCTATCGGAACCACGCCAAAAACATCCGTGTCTCCAATTGCGTTTGAATCCTCCAAACCCTTCCCTTTACTTTTTTGCAAGTTGCATGCTTTAATTTCCGCTGCCTATATACTCTTTGCATGCTTGCTTGAATTGTGTGATGATTGCTTGACTTGTCCTAAAATAGCTAAAATCTGCCAAACTCTAAATTGGGAAAAGGTTAAGTTTTTATTGGTCAAGTAGTCTAATCACCCCCCTCTAAACATACTTAAGGTCCTACAAGTGGTATCAGAGCTTTGGTCTCCATTTGCTTTGATTTCCATAGCTTTTGGTGGTCATAGCCTTGGTTTGACAACCTAGGAGAGTATGGCGTCTAGCGAGGGAAATTATCACCGTAGAGGTCCTTACTTTGATGGTACTAATTTTGCTAGTTAGAAGCATAAGATGAAAATGCATATTCTTGGACATAACCCCGCCGTTTGGGCAATTATTTGTATTGGCTTGCAAGGTGAATTTTTCGATGGGAGAGAACCGAACCGTGAAGCTAATGCGGAAGAATTTAAGATGCTGCAATACAACGCTCAAGCTTGTGATATCATCTTCAACAGATTGTGCCCCAAAGAATTCAACAAAATCAGCCGTCTTGAGAATGCAAAGGAAATTTGGGATACTTTGATTGATATGCACGAAGGTACCGAGTCCGTCAAGGAATCCAAGTTGGATGTGCTCCAGAGTCAGCTTGACAAGTTCAAAATGAAGGATGGTGAAGGAGTCGCTGAAATGTACTCTAGGCTTGCTCTTATCACAACTGAGATTGTCGGCTTGGGGAGTGAAGAGATGACCGACAAATTCATCATCAAGAAGATTCTAAGAGCATTGGACGGAAAGTATGATACCGTATGCACATTGATCCAAATGATGCCAAACTACAAAGATCTCAAGCCAACGGAAGTCATTGGAAGAATTGTCGCTCATGAGATGTCACTCAAGGATAAGGAGGAACTTCACAACAAGTCAAGTGGTGCTTACAAAGCCTCAAGTGAAGACCCCACATCATCAAGTGAGAAACCAACCTTCAATGAAGAATTGAGCTTAATGGTGAAGAACTTCAAAAAATTCTACAAGAGTAGAAGCAAATAAAGAAGCTCCAAGTGAAGGTCTTACAATGACAAAAGATCTTCTAGTCGAGAGCGCAATTGCTACAATTGTGGGAGACCCGGACACTACTCCAATGAGTGTACATCACCCTACAAAAGAAGAGAAGATTCTCCAAGAAGAAGGAGCAAAACAGAAGAATCACCACCAAGAGAGAGGAGTAGAGATGATCGTTATGAACGAAGACCCTCACGGAGAAGCAAGGATTCAGAAAGGAAGGACAAGTCATCAAGGAGCTACACAAAACGAAGACATCAAGCTCATGTTGGTCAATGGGTTTCCGGCTCCAACTCCGACAATCACTCCGAGAGAAGCTATCACTCCGACTCCGAATATACTCAAGATGAAGGTGTTGCCGGTCTAGCACTTGTGTCAACCAACTCCTACGACATATTTGACTCACCAAATGAAGGTGTTGGAAGATGCTTCATGGCCAAAGGTCCAAAGGTAACACATCCTGAGTATGTTTATTTCAATAGTAATGAAGTTGACTTGCTTGTGGATGATGATTTACTTGTTGACAACTCTAGTGATGAATATTATGATGAAACGTCAATTAATAATGCTAATCAAGATAAAACGAATGACAATGATAAGGAGAAGATTGAGCTTTTAACTAAAGAACTAAACTCTCTTAAGTTAGCTCATGAAACTATCTATGAAGATCATCGAGAACTTTTAAGGGCTCATGAGAAGTTACGCTTTGAAAAGCTCAATCTTGAGCAAGAGCATGAGTTCTTAAAAGCAATCAATGATGATCTTCGCAAGAAAAGTTCTTCTTACATTGCCAAGCGTTTACTCTTATCTACTTACATGCCTCAAGTCAAGTCGAGTAACAAGTACAAGAAAGATACTTCCTCTAGTAGTAACAATAATAATGTCAAATCCAATATTGTTGCTTCTAGTAGTTCTCTTGATTCCACTAATGATTCTATTAGCCAAGTTACACTTGAGCAAGAAAATAGCTTATTGAAGGGAATTATAGAGAAAGGTGTTTACAAGAGCCTTGCCGGGAGTAAGCAATTCAAGGAAATTGTACACAAGCAAGGAAGGCACCGGAAGAACCAAGGTGTTGGTTTTGAACGAAAGTTCAATGCCAATGGAGTTGAGTTGGAAGAAGATCAATACCCCAAGACGAAGTTTGTTCCTCAACAAGAGAAGTATGATCCTACTTCCTTCAAGGGAACACAAGCTCAAGATGATCTTCCACCACAAGACCACAAGAACAAAGGCAAGGACAAGCTTCAAGAAGAGATTGATGCATTTGAAGAAGCACCTAAAGCCTCGCTCAAGTGGGTTCCCAAGACTACATAAAGTTCTACTTCATCAAGTACAACTACAACTCCAAAGATTCCCATCAAGATGATGTGGATCCCGAAGAAGAAGAACTAGAGAGTTCTTGAGGGTGACTCTGCCAACATTCTTCACTCATATCATTTTGGCAAGAACAAGTGCAATCAACTTCCACATCTTGCACTAGTTCAAGGAGTCACAAACCCTCATGTTGGTAAGACAAGGGACAAGGTAACCTAATGAATTCATGGACATCATCTTGTGTGTGCATCACTCTATGTCTATGGATATTCTTGTTTGTTCCTTGTGGGACTAACCCATGTAGGTAAGTTGAAAGTGCAACTCACTCCAAAGGATTGTTCCAAATGATCTACATCAACATTGAGCATCTACATCTTTAACACCTACATGAAGTCAACATCGACAAAACCCAAGGTTAGTTCATCCCTCTAAGGGGGGATCTCACATCTAGGGGGAGCTTAACTCTAAGAATTGAGTCAAAGCAAGTCTAATGGTGTGAACACGTCAATGCATTATGTAAAAGTGGTAACCCCACTTGAGCTTAAACGATGAGTATGACCTATGATCAAATGTTCTCATTTGACTCCTAAGTCAATATACTCATATATAGATGACCTAGTCATCGCCAATTGTTTGATAGATGCTAGAATTGGTTGTGCATGCTTTGCCACATATTTCATTTGCCATCTTATTGTGTGAGCACGTTGATGCATATTTTACTCATTCAAGGACATCCACTTGTTGTTTTGATTGTTTGGTTTCTTTTCTTTTTTGCCAAGTGGATGGACAAGAATGCCTAAGAACCTTCTTTAGCTATCTATGCTTTTCCCAACTCAAACTCTATTCATGCTACATCACAAAATTTGATCAAGTCAGATTCGAACCACTCTGTGTGAGGAGCACTCGGAGTCCCCGATATCGTCATAGACTTAAAATTCCAAAACCTCTTTGTGATTCTCGGTCTGACCGATTCCTCCATTTCGGTCCTACCGAGATCATCAAGTTGATCTGAGTTTTCAATCTCGGTGCAACCGATTTGAACTTTTCGGTCTCACCGATTTGTCAGAATCGAACACGCTTATGCATCTCGGTGCCACTGAGTTGTTCCACTCGGTCACACCGACAGGGTCGGGCTATATATAGCCACGGGCAAAATTTTGGAAATTTCTCCGAAACCCTTCGCCCGCGCAACAGCTCGCTTTGCCATCGGAGGTCTCCGGATCGTCTCCTCGTCGCCAGCAGCCTCCTGTCGCTGGTCTCCGCCGCCGTCAACGGATTTCGTCCCCACCGTTGTCGCCGTAGCAAGTCCACCACAAAGTTAGGGTATGGACTTGATCTTTGTGCTATCCACGTCTGATTCTTAGCACATTGTATTTTTATCGAATCTTGCCATGATTGAAACTCTTCTATCCAGCCAAAGTAGTCCACAGATTAGATGAGATTCAATTTTTTAGGGTTAGGTTTCCGCCGAAACCATCTCGGACCCACCGAGTTGAAAAACTCGGTCTCACCAATTTGGCTTATGCCATTGCACTAGTGACTCTCTGTCTGACCGAGAATTACTAATCGGTGCGACCGATTTGAGGATTCTGTGAAACCCTAGCAGTCTCGGTGCCACCGAACTGTGACTCGGTCCAACCGAGATCATCAGTTTAGGTTCCAAAACTGCTTCTTGAAAATCGGTTGATCTAAAATGCTTTTTGTGGAAAACTAAAACTGAACTTTTGAATCATTCTTTTGCAAAAATCTCTGCATTTTGTGATGCTCATCTTTTCTATCTCATCTATAACTCTTCACAGGATCAGCAGTCAGCTTTTGCAGTATGTCAGATCAGAGTGACAGCCAGAACAGGTCAGAAGAGCAGATGGACTTGAGTGAGGGCACTAGTCCCTCAACTACAGATGAAGGGAGCAGAAGTACTCCTAAGAATTTGCCTAAGGCTGCTACTAGGCAAAGGAGGAAAAGAACTTAAGATTCAGAGGATGAAGATTACAAAGCTGAGTAAGATGAGGCTACTTCCAAGAAGGTAGTTCTCAAGAAAGAATATGGCTCTGCACAGAGCACTAAACCAGGTCTGAAGAAGAAAGTTCCTACCAAGAGGACACCAATGCCAAAGGCCAGAAAGTCCACTCAAGTGCCAGCTCAGGCTCAACCCAAAGAGGCACCTGCAAGGAAAGATACATCATCCAAACCTCAGAAAGTTCCTACCGGAGAGACTATGAAATTCCAAATTGAGTCAAAGGATGATGGGGCTCAAGACAAGAAAAAGAAGAGAGCTAGAACCACAATTGCCAAGGTCCTTGGAAAGCCCTCAATGAGAAGAGATTCTGAAGAAGAGGAAGAGGATGCTGCACCAGCACCTAAGGCACCTAAGCTTATGGTTGATGCAATCAGATCAGGGGCTGCAACTTCCAAGCCCAAGGAAGCACCCAAAGCTGCCTCCAAGGCCAAGCAAGTTCCAAAGAGGAATACTAGGAGTATTCCAGCTGCTGAGAAGAACAAGGCCCCAGTGCCCAATGTTGTTGAAGATGAGGATGAAGAAGGATAGGTCCTAAGAAAGCTCAAGCCCAAGATACCGGACCACAATGATGCCCATCCTATGGCTGAGGACATGAGAATCAGGAAGGATTCAGGGCTGAGACTGTGGAGGATGGAAGATCCATATGCTTCAAGAAGAAGAACTGCCGTTGACTACAGGTTCCATACAAAGGAACAACGGGACTTCTATGAAACAATTCTGTTGGACAAGAAGCCTATAGTCTGTGACATGAGGTGGGTCGACTGGACCTACATCAAGGACAATGAGCAGCACTATCCTGGAGTGCAAGAAAGCTTTGTTGCTTGTGGAGTTGCTGATTTTGTTGGATAGAAGTTCACCAACTGGAATGATGAGCTTATCATGCAGTTCTACTCCACAACACATTTTTACCCAGATGGTAGAATTGTTTGGATGTCTGAAGGTACAAGGTACCAATCCACTGTTGAAAAATGGGCAAGTCTGATAAATGCCCCCAAGGAAAATGAGGATGACCTGGACATTTATGCAAAGAAGAAGATGGGTCACAATTCAATGGCTCACATGTACAAGGAAATTCCAGACAAGGCAGTAGAGACTCACAAGTTTGGATCAGTTCACTTTCTTCTGTCAGGGTTGCCAACCATCAATTGGATTCTGAGGCACACTTTGTTGCCCAAGTCTGGTGACCATAACATGATCAGAGGGCATGCCATCAACATGTTGCTTGTGTTTGATGTGCCACAGAAGTTCAAAGTCATGAGCCTAATAATTAAAACAATCAAGAGGACTGCAGCAGATCAGAAGAGGAGCTGTGGATATGCACCTCAAATTCAGGAATTGATCAACTCAAAGATGGGCACAGGGAAATATCAGATGGATAAGGAACATTTTCCACTTTATCCAGACTTTGAGGACAATGAGGTTGTCATGAATGAAAGTGATCCACAATCAGTTCAAGCTCAGGAGAAGAAGGAGAAGGCAAAGAAGGAGAAGGCTGCCAAGATGCCAACTCAATAGGAGGCATCTGAATATTTCTTGAAAACCAAACAGGAGCAGCTTGGTTACTTGATAGCATCTACACCGAGGATTGAGAAAGGACTGCCACCCTCACTCGTAATCGAGAGCCTTGAGAGAATCATGGAAATCAAATTCCATGACCTTGATGTTAAAGTAATCGAGATTGATCCATTGTAGAGCAGCTTGCTGGGAGGACATGCAGGAGAAGCGGGCAAGACTACCACCAATGTGTTTGCCAGAGTGCTCAGAGCCCAGAGGTCGATTCAGCAGTGCAAAGGATGACACTAGAGCAACAACTTCAGCACCAGCCACAACACCTACAGTTCCAGTGCAACTAGCTCCAGCATCCACTCCACCTCCAACTACTTCAACTGAAGCCTTCGTCCAAGGAGCTATCAGGACACCACCACTAGAAGATCAAGCTTGAGAGTCGATCTAGCACTATGCATTTTCTATGAACTTTTTGGTAACTTGTTGCCAAAGGGGGAGAAAATGTATAGATCATAGGCTTCGAGAGAGAGAGTGTTGCTTTTGTTCTCTCTTGATTTATTTGGTGGTCTTTAAACTTTGTTTGCTTTTGGTTGAGATACTATGCTTGTGAGACATTGATGATCATGTGTTTGATCATAAGCTACACTTATGCATGCTTGATATTATCCTATCTATCTTATGTGATCACTTACTATGCTTGGTGATGAGTGCATGTATTCATTGTTTATTATTTTGAGCGCTCCACTAAGATGTATGTGACATGGAAGAGTAACCCATGAGCCTAATTCATTATGCATTTGCAGTCCAAAGCAAATCTAAAACTATGCACACATTTAGGGGGAGCTCTTGCTTATCACATACTTCTCAAAGCGACGATGTTATTCAATCTTATTATCATTTGTCGAAGCTTTGATCTATATGTTGTCATCAATTACCAAAAAGGGGGAGATTGAAAGCGCAACTATCCCTAGGTGGTTTTGGTAATTCATAAGAACATATAGCTCATTGAGCTAATGCTATTCCAAGACTATTATTTCAGGAAAGCTCAATGAATGGCATGGCATGGATGATGAAAGTGGACCCCTCAAAATACTAAGGACAAAGGATTGGCTCAAGCTCAAAAGCTCAAGACTCTTCATTTTACATTTTAGTGATCAAAGATCACATTGAGTCTATAGGAAAAGCCAATACTATCAAGGAGGGATGAGGTGTTGCTTAATGAGCCTCTTGCTTCATGTGCTTTGTGATATGCTCCAAAACCCTCAAGTACTTTCCCACATCCACAAATGACCTAACCCAAAGCCAAAATCGGTCACACCGATTCTTCCTATCCGGCGCCACCGATTCCAAAAGTCATAGCCACTGCCACAAACCCTAAGCAAATCGGTCTTACCGATAGGGATCTCGGTCTCACCGAGATGGGGTTGTAATCTCTCTGTTTCCCTTTGTAACGTTTCGGTCTAACCAAAGTGAGCGATCGGTCCCACCGAGATTGCAATGTAAACTCTCTGTTTCCTTTTTGTAACATTTCGGTCTCACCGAAAAGAGCAAATCGGTCCCACCGAGTTTACCTGACCAACTCTCTGGAAAGCTTATTACCAAATCGGTCTCACCGAGTTTGTGTAATCGGTCTTACCGAGATTACGTTATGCCCTAACCCTAACCGAATCGGTCTCACCGAGATGCATGTCAGTCCCACCGAAAATCACTAACGGTCACTAGGTTTACTAAATCAGTCCGACCGAGTTTAACGATTCGGTCCCACCGAGTTTGGTAAATTGTGTGTAACGTTAGATTTTGTGTGGAGGTTATATATACCCCTCCACCTCCTCTTCATTCGTGGAGAGAGCCATCAGAACGAACCTACACTTCCAACTTACCATTTCTGAGAGAGAACTACCTACTCATGTGTTGAGACCGAGATATTCCATTCCTACCATATGAATCTTGATCTCTAGCCTTCCCCAAGTTGCTTTCCACTCAAATCTTCTTTCCACCAGATCCAAAACCTATGAGAGAGAGTTGAGTGTTGGGGAGACTATCATTTGAAGCACTAGAGCAAGGAGTTCATCATCAACGCACCATTTGTTACTTCTTGGAGAGTGGTGTCTCCTAGATTGGCTAGGTGTCACTTGGGAGCCTCCGACAAGATTGTGGAGTTGAACCAAGGAGTTTGTAAGGGCAAGGAGATTGCCTACTTCGTGAAGATCTACTGCTAGTGAGGCAAGTCCTTCGTGGGAGACTGCCATGGTGGGATAGACAAGGTTGCTTCTTCGTGGACCCTTCGTGGGTGGAGCCCTCCGTGGACTCACGCAGCCGTTACCCTTCGTGGGTTGAAGTCTCCATCAACATGGATGTACGATAGCACCACCTATCGGAACCACGCCAAAAACATCCGTGTCTCCAATTGCGTTTGAATCCTCCAAACCCTTCCCTTTACTTTCTTGCAAGTTGCATGCTTTAATTTCCGCTGCCTATATACTCTTTGCATGCTTGCTTGAATTGTGTGATGATTGCTTGACTTGTCCTAAAATAGCTAAAATCCGCCAAACTCTAAAATTGGGAAAAGGTTAAGTTTTTATTGGTCAAGTAGTCTAATCACCCCCTCTAGACATACTTCAAGGTCCTACAGGCGGTCATGGAAATAACACTCTGATTAGAGGAGCTAGGAAGCCGAATTGGCGAGGCGGGCGCTTGATGGAGTAATGCGCTCGCTAGGAGCGCAGGGCGTGGAATTGGTGAAGCAGGGTGGTTGCCCTTGGGTTGTAGAGAGCCAGCCCCCGCGTCTTCCCCTATTAAAGGAGGGGGCGTGGGAGGCGATGCTCATCCGTCTCTCCCTCTTTCGTTCTTTCTGCAACTGCCACCGTCATGGCGAGAGGAAGAGGCTGGGCTCGTGCTTCCGTTGCTACTGCGAGAGCTTCTCCTCAACGACACTCCCTTGCTTTGGCTGCTTCTGTAGAGGCGGGCTTCAGTGCGCGGGGCGGGGCGTAGGGTGGGGTCGTGGTCGACGCGACACTCGTGGCTGGGGAGGCCGGAGTGGAGCTCCCGTTGCCCCATGATAACCCACAAGTATAGGGGATCACAACAATTTTCGAGGGTAGAGTATTCAACCCAAATTTATTGATTCGACATAAGGGGAGCCAAAGAATACTTGCAAGTATTAGCAGTTGAGTTTTCAATTCTACCACACCTAGAGACTAAACATCTGCAGCAACATGATCAGTAGCACAGTAGTATGATAGTTTGATAGTGATAGCAATAGTAGTAGCAACAATAGTAACAGTAACAACAGCAGTGGTAATTTTGTAGCAGTTTTTTACAATAGTAACAACAGCTAGCAATAACAATATGTGAAAAGCTCGTAGGCATTGTATCGGTGATTTTGTTGGATGATATTCATCATATAACAGTCATAACCTAGGGCGACACAGAACTGGCTCCAGTTCGTCAATATAATGTAGGCATGTACTCCGTAGATAGTCATACGTGCTTATGGAAAAGACCTTGCATGACATCTTTTGTCCTCCCCTCCCGTGGCAGCGGGGTCCATAAGGAAACTAAGGGATATTAAGGCCTCCTTTTAATATAGAACCAGAACAAAGCATTAACACTTCGTGAATACATGAACTCCTCAAACTACGGTAATCACCGGAAAGAATCCTAATTATTGTCACCTTGGGATATGCGGGTCATAACACATAATTGGTGCATATAACTTGCAAGATCGGATCACGAACATAGATATAATGGTGAAAACGTAAACAGTTAAGATCTGAAATCATCGCACTTGGGCCCTAGTGACAAGCATTAACCATAGTAAAGTCATGGCAACATCAATCTCAGAACATAGTGGATACTGGGGATAAAGCCCTAACAAAACTAACTCGATCACATGATGAATCGCATCCAACCCACCACCGACCAGCGAGCGTACGAAGCAATTAATCACTCCCGGCTATGAGCATCATGAAATTGGTGATGGAGGATGGCTGATGATGACGAAGACAGAAGATCCCTCTCTCCGGAGCCCCGAACGGGCTACGGATATGGCCTCCCGATGAAGAACATGAGGTGGTGGCGGCTCTGTATTGTAAAACATGATGAAACTTCCTCTCGTATTTTTTCTAAAAAAAGGAATTTATAGAGTTGGAATTAGGATCAGCGGAGCCTTGTGGGCCCCACTACCCACCATGGCGCGCCAGAGGGGGGTGGCGTGCCCTGGTGCCTAGTGGGCAGCTAGGGGCCCCTAGTGGGTCTTTGTTCCAGTATTTTTATTTATTCCAAAATAATTCTCCAAAAATTTTCGTCCAATTCCGAGAACTTTTACTTCTGCACAAAAAAACACCATGGTAGTTCTGCTGAAAACAACACCAGTCCGGGTTATTTTCATCAATCATGCAAATTAGAGTCCAAAACAAGAGCATAAGCGTTAGGAAAAGTAGATACGATGGAAACGTATCAACTCCCCCAAGCTTAACCCATTGCTTGTCCTCAAGCAATTCAGTTGACAAACTAAAAGTGATAAAGAAAAACTTTTACGAACTCTTTTGTTCTTGTGTCCATATATATGCTTAAATAGCACCCAGGTTTTCAGCAAAGATCATGACTAACCATGCAAACAATAACTCCTAGAAATTATAATGACTCACATTAGTGGCATAATCAACTAGCAAGCAATAATAAGATATCTCAAATGCCAACACTTTATCAAAACCATCATGATATAATATGATAATAATGGTATCTCGCTAGCCCTTTCTGAGACCGCAAAACATAAATGCAGAGCACCTCCAAAGTTCACGCAGCAACTAAACATTGTGATTCATGGTAGAAGCGATCCAGTCATGATGCATTCAACATTAACTATACAAAATGGATGAGGATGACAATAGTGCTCTCAGGACTGGTGCTTGTTTGAGAAGGTGATGACTCAACATAAAAGTAAAATAACATGAAAGTAAATAGATAGTCCCTTTGCAGAGGGAAGCAGGAATTTGCAGAGGTGCCAGAACTCGAAGCTTAAATCAGAGATATATATAATTTTGGGAGGTATACCCTTCCTGTCAACGTTACGACCAAGAGTTTTCAATATCTTCGATGCTAAACAAATTAGTGGTGGTTCCCAAGCGATAAAAATAAAGTTTACCCCCCCTCCACCAACAAACACAAGCCATTGCTAGCCTAATCCCCGGGTGCCCTCCATACCAACAACAGTACGGGTTTTTTGTTTAATTATTTATAATTTTTGATTTTGGGACTCGGCATCCCTATTACTAGCCCCTCTCATGCTAGGACGAGTGAATAAACACTCATCATGAGAATAACCCGCTTAGCATGGAAGATACTGACCACCCCCTGTTGCTCCATGAGTGGTCCGGGAATACAAAACATATGTTCATTTGAATTTTTAGAGGTGGCACATGCAAATTAACTTGGAATAATAGGGTAATACCACATATAGGTAGATATAATTGACTCATCTGGAATAACTTTGGTTTAAGGGTTTTGATGCACAAGCAGTATTCCCGCTTAGTACAGGCGAAGGCTAGACGTTAGGTTGAGAAGCGACCAGCTAGAGAGCGAAAATGGTCATGATCATGCATTATGAACAATTAACATTGAATACTAGCCCGAGTAGGATATAAACACCATGAACATAAATATCATGGATGCTATGTTGGTTTTGGTTCAACTACATGCCTGAACATGCGCCAAGTCAAGCCACTTGAAACATTCAGAGGAGGATACCATATCATCATAGTATATCACAACCATTTTAATGCATGTTCACATCTAAGATAAATCATTATCCACTCCTAGCTACTTAAGCATGGCATGAGCAACTATAATTTCTAATTGTCATTACAAACATGTTCAATCATAATATGCTGAATCATGGGTATTGAGTTAAACATATTTACAAAAACAAAAACAAGTTGAGTTCATACCCGCTTTTCCCGCCACAATCACTTCATCATATATCATCATTATTGCCTTTCACTTGCACGACCGAATGATATGAAAATAATAATAGAGCAAGAGTGCCGTGGACTAAGCTGGAATCTGCAACATTCTATTCAGAGAAGACAAAATAATGGCTCTTTGTTAGATCAACAATAATGCATATGAGAGCCACTCAACATTTTCATTGTGGTCTTCTCCTTAGTACGACTCAAGAAAACAAAAGAAAAGAATTTCAGAGAAACACACTAAACTATTTTTGGAGTTTTTGATTTTTCTTACAGAAAGCAAATTAAAGAAAGAAAAAACGAAAATGAGAAAACTATTTACACAGGAAAGCTCCCAACAAGCAAAAGAAGAAATGGGAAATCTTTTTGTGGTTTCTTTTAATACTACAAATTAAATTAGAAAAAAACCCGAAAGAAGCAAGAAATATTTTTGGGTTTTCTCAAAGTTTTTCAAACACACAAGAAGAAAGCGAGAGAATAAAACTAACATGGATAATACAATGAAAAAGTATTAACCCCGACAACTGGAATGAAGTGTGAGAGCATGAATATAATGTCGGTGGAAATACGTACTCCCCCAAGCTTAGGCTTTTGGCCTAGCTTGGTAATCACCATTCGTAGTAGCCATCCGGTCCCATGTGAAAGTACTGAGGCGGCAACACCTGAGCGTCCCACTGTTGTGGCTCCTCCTCTGCCACTGCCCGGTTGTTTCGGTAGGCGACAATGTCCGCTGGTACAACAATGTATCTGTTCCTAGCATGAGAATAAAACAAAGGATGTGCATGCAACGGGATAATATCAAGGGTTTTTTCACTAAAAACCAAGTTGTGATGAATATTGTTAAAAGAATCTGCAGCATCAGTAAAGTGGTGAGCCACCATCACGTGGTGATCTAGATAAATTCTGGGCAAAGGAAAGTCATGGTGGCGTATCTGAACATTTAAACGTCTCGCTAAGCGAGTGGCAGAAATACCACCATGGATGTTACCCTTAGTTCTATTAATGTGCAGACAACATGCAATAATAGCCCCTAGGTTAAAGGCGCAATCATTGTGAAGTGCACGACATAAAATGACGAGGTCAGGGGCACTAAGTATACCGCCCTTCTCTCTAGCAGTCAAACACTTCATGATAAATAAGGCAAAGTAATGCATAGAAGGAAACTGTAGACTAGTGGTTGTGGATTTTGACACGCCCCTTTCCTCACCCACCGTCAAAGTGAGCACGAAGTCCTCAAACTCCATCGATTTAGGCTCTCTTAATTCCCCATCAGAGGGAATTAAAACATATCTCACAGAATTCAGTGAGCGGTATCTGATGGGTTTCAGAATGTAAACTAAAGTGCATCGCAGGAGGTTCATGCCTATTCAGAAAATAATTTTTTTGCACAAAGGAGTTCATGAGGGTGTGGTGTTGGTCACACTCATTTGCGTGGAAGTTGGTAATTCCAACATTTGTAATGAATAGCGCTAACTCTTAGTGGAATCCGGATTCTTCCATGAAGGTAATGTGCGGCCATTCGCACGACCGGACCTCCGTCCATCGCGGAGTGTTGATGTCACCCGCTGATGATTCACCGGTGACTCCCTTGGCATTGTTCCTAGATGAATTCCTTCAAAAAAGGTCCATCTTCCTAAGAACAAATTTCTGAAATTTTTGAGCCACAAAATTTTGTCAACAAAACTTCACAAGATTGATAGCAACTACTCATATGGATGTTTAGAGGCTATATCAAGCATTCAAACTGCTTGGAACTTAAAGAATTCAACATGCAAGCCCATTTACAGCAGCACCAAGAGTAGCTAATTACTTAAAATATAAAACACTAGAATAAAAACTAATTGGAGCAATGGAGGAGTCACATACAAACTAGCAATCCCCCAAAATAGTTTCAAAGACGGAGCTTCGAGCAAGGAGATCGAAATCCATGGGTTTGATAGCAAGAACACAAGAGAGAGAGCTAGACTAATTTTTTTTCTGGAGGTAGGTGGTGAAGTGAGCTAAAGGGATAAGTGAGGGAATCCTTATGGGGCCCACTACCCACCAGGGCGCGCCTGGGTTAGCTGGCGCACCCTGGTGCGTAGTGGGCACAAGGGGCGCCCCTGTGATGTTATTTATATCAGAAATTCTTAAATATTCAGAAAAAAATTATGTCAAAATTTCAGGTCATTCTAAGCACTTTTATTTTTGGGCACTTTTTTATTGCACGGAAAATTCAGAAAACAGGATAAACATGGTATTTTATTGCATTCAACTAAAAATAACAGAAAACTAAAAGTGGGTACAGAGAGTTGTGCCTACTAAATTCATCGACCACATGCCTCTCAAAAATAATCCATTAACATGGTTGATCAAGTCTTATTAACAACCACTTCTAATTAGCATGAGCCCGAAGAATCTTCGTAAAACACTAAGTTACCTCAACGGGAATATGCATATCCCCAACAATAAGTATTTCATATTTCTTTTTGGCTTTAGGAAAGGGAGTTGAAAACTTCCAATAGTAATTGTCGAAGACTTTTCAATAACATTAATACCATTGACTTGAAATTGTTTCCTTGGAAAATACACCATATGCTCTTTACCATTGATATGAAAAGTGACTTTGCTTTTATTGCAATCAATAATAGCCCCTGCAGTATTCGAAAAGAGTCTACCAAGGATAACTGACATGTTGTTGTCCTCGGGCATATCAAGTATAACAAAGTCTATTAAGATAGCAACATTTGCAACAACAATGGGCACATCCTCACAAATACCGATAGGTATGGCAGTTGATTTGTCAGCCATTTGCAATGATATTTCAGTAGATGTGAGTTTATTCAAATCAAGTCTTTTATATAAAGATAAAGACATAACACTAACACCGGCTCCCAAATCACATAAAGCAGTTTTGATATAGATTCTTTTAATGGAGCATGGTATAGTTGGTATTCTTGGATCTCCTAGTTTCTTAGGTACTCCATCCTTAAAAGAATAATTAGCATAGTGGAGATTTCAGCTTTAGGTATTTTCCTTTTATTAGTGACAATATCTTTCATATATTTAGCATAAGGGTCCATCTTTAAAATATCAGTCAAACAAGTACACAAAAAGACTGGCCTAAGCATTTCAGCAAAGCGTTCAAATTCTTCATCATCTTTTTTCTTAGATGGTTTGGGTGGAAAGGGCATGGGTTTATGAACCCATGGATCTCTTTATTTACCATGTTTTCTAGTAACAAAGTCTCTTTTATCATAACACTTATTTTTAGGTTGTGGTTTATCAAGATCAACAGCAGTATCTATTTCAACATCATTATCTGGTTCTTTATCATTGTCTGGTTGAGTATCTTCATGAACATCATCATTATCATTTTCATTATCACTAGGTGAATATTCATTACCAGATTGAGTTTCAGCATCAAAAATAGAAACATCATTGTTATCTTCGGAAGGTTTTTCCACCTCAGGTTCACTAGAAGTATGCAAAGTCCTATCATTTTTCTTTTTTCTTTTCCTTTTAGAAGGACTAGGTGCATCTACATTAGTTCTTTAAGAGTCTTGTTCAATTCTTTAGGGCATCCTTCAAGATAAAGTGGCTCCTGAGTCATTGTACCTCCTCTAGTCATTAGTCTAACAGAATTATCATTCATATTATTATTCATTTCATTGAGTAACTCACTTTGAGATTTAGCAACTTGTTCTAACCGAGTTTGAACCATAAAAGCATGTTTTCCTACTCCTCTAACATCATTAGTGATTCTAAATAACAAGTCACTCAAGCGAGCAATCATATGAAAATTTTGTTTAATTTGTTTCATAACATAGGCATTGTAATGATCTTGCTTCATAATGTAATTGTCAAATTCATATAAGCATTGACTAGGAGGTTTATTATAAGGGATGCCACCTTCATCAAACTTTATAAGAGAATTTACCTCCACCACCTGAGGTGGTGTGTCAAGACCATGTTTTTCTTCAATAGGTGGTAAATTCTTAACATCTTTAGCTTCAATACCTTTTTCCTTCATACATTTCTTTGCCTCTTGCATATCTTTAGGACTGAGAAATAAAATACCCCTCTTCTTCAAAGTGGGTTTAGGCAGTGGTTCAGGAAGTGTCCAATCGTCATAATTCTTCAATATATTATTCAACAATTCCTCAACTTGTTCAACAGTTCATTCCCTAAAAACACAACCAGCACAACTATCTAGGAAGTCCCTAGAAGCATCGGTTAGTCCATTATAAAAGATATCAAGTATTCCATTTTTCTTGAGAGGATGATCAGGCAAAGCATTATTTAATTGGAGAAGCCTCCCCCAAGCTTGTGGGAGACTCTCTTCTTAAATTTGGACAAAGTTAAATATTTCCTGTAAGGCAGCTTGTTTCTTATGAGCAGGAAAATATTTTTCAGAGAAGTAATAAATCATATCCTGGGGACTACGCACACAACCAGGAGCAAGAGTATTGTACCATATCTTAGCATCACCCTTTAGTGAGAAAGGAAATAACTTAAGGATATAGTAATAGCGAATTTTTTCCCCATGAGCAAATAGGGTGGCTATATCATTTAATTTAGTAATATGTGCCACAATAGTTGCAATTTCATAGCCATGGTGTGACGCCCCAAGACCGGCGCTCTAGATGCCTTCCATATTTTCCGAGTTTCGTCGAGTGATTTGTTTTGTTTGTTGCATTCATCATTGCATCATTTGCATTGCATCATGTCATCATGCAACCCTTTTTAAAACTCATCTGAATAAAATCATATGGATGTTTGGTCCATTTAAATCGAGGGATATTCACAATGGTGATTTCTCTTTATAACATATCCTCCCAATATTAGGGAGCTATAATAAAATATTCCATTTATTTGGAAGCCACCGCAACAAACTTGCATTATAAATCCCTCTCGTTTCTAAACTATTTTGCATCCATGATCTTTTCTCCGCATGGCCCATTTCAAGTTCTGGCACTTTGGCAATATGCCAAGTGGCTACTTGTTAATTTTCAGCTCAGTTAGAAAATATTTGGACCCTCAAATATTTTCTTTTCTCTTCCTCTTCCTCTCCATCTCTTTCTTTTCTAAACAGTGGAGATAAGTTCAACAATCTCCATTGGGCCGGCCTCTTCCTTACTTCTCCCCGGCCCACTTCTTTTGCTAAAGCCTAGACCCATCCGCCCCCTATCTAACCCTAGCGAGCATCTGCCCGATCCCCATCTCCCATTGATCCCTCCTCGTTCCCCACTCCGCCGCCAGCCATTCGTCCCGATCGGGATCGTCCTCGATCCCCTGTCTCCTCCCGCGCCGTCTCTCCTTCTCCTCCTCCTCGTCGCCACCAACCCGCCTCAATCTCGCTGCCGGCAGCAGCAGCAGCAGCTGCACCCTCTCCCAACACGCGACCCTGCCGCCTCACGCCTCTCCATCACCTCACGCCGGCCGCCCGCAGCTCGCCAGCTACCCCAGAGCCGCGCCGCTCCTTTCATCCCTGCGCCCTGGCCTTCTTCCCCACCTCCTTGCCATGGTCGCGTGCCACTCGAGCCAGCAGGCCGCTGCCCTGCATCGTCGCGCCTGAGCCTCCTCATGGCTTGCTGCAACCGCGCAAGTAGAGGAGCTCACGCCCGAGCTCCCTGCTTCCTCCCTCCAAGGCGCCCGGCCTCCCGCGCCATCGCCGAAGCAGTCATCCCCACCCACGAGCCGTCCGACCGTCGCGTTTCCATCTTCCAGTGACCTCGCCGCCTTCCTGCACATGCGTGCCCGCTGCTGGTCTCGTGTGAGAGCCCCTCCTCACGGTCATGGCATCCATCATGGCTGTTCAGTGCCCGCAGGTTGCTGCTGCTTCGTCGCCCGCCTCTTCGTTGACCGCCAAGACCCAGACGTTACGCTGCTTCGTCGCCCGCCTCTTCATTGACCGCCAAGACCCAGACGTTGTGCTGCTTTGTTTGGTTAATCTCAAGCCTTGGTAGACCTGGGGCCTCACTGCACTTGACCATCGTCGTTCTGTTGCATCTCCGTGAAGACAGAGACTGCCAAGTACATTTTTTTAGATAAAAGGCGATAGCCTGACTTTATAAATAAAGCCACCAGGCAGAGTCACAACCATCACGAAACCACAGAAGTTTAACAAGCCGAATAAGAAGTGCAGTTACAAGGCATCCAGCCTAATTGGCACGTAGGCCACCAAACCAACAGCCAAAACTACTAAGGAAGATTCCGCCTAGAATACCGCAGCAGGGTAGACGCCGTAGAATTCATTCTGGATAGCATATCGTCGAAAGCCTCTAGATCCCCATCCTTAATCAATGATCTCCACTGCTGCAAAAAGATAGTGGCTTTAAGTAAGCAATTGATAGGGTTAGTAGGGAAGATGTGCTCAATAGTGAACTTGTTTCTTGTAGTCCAGAGCGCCCAACAAATCGCAGCCCATCCCACAATGAAATTCCTCTTAGAACGGTCTACTAGGGAATTGATGCACTGTCTCAAATCACCAAAGGAGGAGGGGTTCCAATTAACCCCAAGCCAATGTCTAATGCAACTCCAAATGAGTTTAGCCAAAGAGCATTGGAAAAAAAGATATGCTCAGTGTTCTCAAGGGCACCGCAAAGTTGACAGGAGTCCGAGCCCGGACCATTCCTCTTCTTAATCTGGTCAGCCGCTGGAAGTTTGCAACGGTGAGCTTGCCGTAGGAAGATCTTGATCTTAGGAGGGATGCGGGCAGACCAAATGGACTTAAACTTTTTCGTGCGGGTACCTGCGATAAGTTTCAAATAAGCCGACTTTACCGAAAAACGCCCCGAAGAGGAGTGAGGCTAAACCACGAGTCCTCTTCCTCCGAGAGCGGGGGAAGCAGCAATAAGACGATGCCGCCTTCCAACTCTCATCGGGAAAGAGAGCTCAAAGATAGAGATCTCGTGGTCAAGACAAAAGCGAGAACAGAGTCGGTGGGCCACCGCCAAAGATGGTGTCCCCAACCCACCAGTTTAACCAAAAACGCGTGGACTTACCATTACGGACAACGAACTTCACAAGGGACTGGAAAGCCGGTCTGATGCTAACCAGCTGGCGCCAGAATTGTGAGCCACCACAAGCGGTAGCGAACATAGGGCTGGAAGAAGGGAAATATTTTGCTTTGCAGATATTAAGCTACACGGGACGGTCATCGAGGAACATAATCTTCCACCACCATTTTAGCAACAAGCATTTATTCATGATTCTGGTGTTAATGATGCCAAGACCCCCCATGCTCTTGGGTCTACAGATGAGATCCCACTTTACAATCCTGTATTTGCGTTTATTATAGGAGGAATTCTAGAAGAAAGCACCCCTGTGCTTATCGAAGCCCGAATGCGTCCCTTCGGACAGCAGATAGAATCCCATAAGGAACATCGGGAGCGAGGAAAGGCAGGAATTTGTGAGGGAAACCTTGCCCGCGTGGGAATTGTACCGACCTCGCCACGGCAGAACTCTATTGCCAACTTTAGTCACAACCGGGGCAAAATCTTTAGCCAACAACTTAAGAGGGGAAATCGGAAGGCCCAAATATTTAAGAGGGAAGGATCCGAGAGAGCAATTCAGAAGGTGAGCCACCCGTTGCGCCTCCTCATCAGAAACCCCGGTCACAATTGCCTCGCTCTTAGAGAAGTTGATTTTAAGACCCAACAAGGCTTCAAAGCAAAGAAGAATAAATTTCAGATTTGTGATGGAATGATCATTAAGCTCCACCAAAATGATTGTGTCGTCCGCGTATTGTAAGTGAGAAATGCCATTAGGAAGGAGATGAGAATTAACAGGCGAAATATGGTCAGTAGCCGCTGCGCGAGCCAAAATGCGGGAGAGAGCATCAGCCAGAAAGTAGAAAAGCAGGGGAGACGCAGGATCCCCTTGTCTCAAGCCCCTACCATTCGCAAAGAAATTACTGGTCTGCCCGTTAACAGCCACCGCCATATGGCCCCCAGAGACAAGTTGCATCAGGCGGTGGACCACCGAGACAGCGAACCCCTTGGCCAACAACACTTGGTGAAGGAAGCTCCAACTCACCGAATCGTACGCCTTTTCAAAATCGAGCTTGAGCACCAGAGCCTTGGTGTTCTTGCTGCGAAGATCATGGATAATATCGTGGGCAGAGCACCCCGTCCAGGATGTATCTTCCCTTAATGAACGCGGATTGGAAAGGGCTAATGACCCGATGAGCGATCGTGATGTTTCACGCCCATACCCTTGGCTGGGATCTTAGCAAAGTTGTTAATGAGAGCAATAGGCCTAAATTGGGAGATTAGGTCAGTGCCTTTGACTTTAGGAATGAGGGTAAGAACTGCGTAGTTCAGTCTCGAGATGTCTACAGTCCCCAACCAAAAGCCTTGAGTGATAGCCAAGATTAGGCCTTTTAATTGAGGCCAGAATTGTCGGAAAAAAGGAATGGAGAAGCCGTCAGGGCCTGGCGCTGCATTATAATTGGTAGAACGAATCGTCTCGAAAATTTCCTCCTTCGAAGGGGGAATTAGAAGGCTTTCATTGTCAGCGCTCGAAAGTTGATCACGCGGGGACCAGAAGGTCGCAGCCAACTTGAAGCCTAGCTCGGGTTTAGCCGCAAGAAGGTTAGAGAAGAAAGAGACCACATGCCGCATAATCACCGGTGGGTCAGAGGTCCTGACACCATCAATAATAAGGCTATCAATAAAGCACCTTCGCCGTCTACCATTAGCAATAGCAAAGAAATACGCTGTGGGCAAGTCCCCCTTGAGGCTCCAGTTGATAGTACCGCGTTGTTTCCAGTAAATTTCCTCCTGCCTATGAATGGCCAACAGCGCCTCTTCTAACCCATATCGGGATTGCCATTCATCCGGGGACAACCCAACTGAATACGCACGTTCGTCCAGGATGCCTATCTGAGCCGCCAACCTTGCTTTGTCACGCCTTGACTCAGAAAAATGGTTTCTGGACCAACCTCTAAGGAATCTCCGTAGAAAATAAGAGCATTGGTGCCAGTCATCCAGCGGACCAAAGGACCGACGGTTCGAAGAAAGGAAGGACAAATTTTTTTGAGCCATCAAACCATTGAAACCCTCGACTAGAAGCCAAGAAGCATCAAAATGAAACCTCGAGACACCCATAGAGCGCGATCCATCATCTAGAATCAAGGGTGTGTGATCAGAGCCAACAGAGGCAAGGGCCTTAAGACTAGCATGAGGGAAAAGAGGGTCCCATCTCGGGCAAACAAAAACTCTGTCAAGAACTGGGCGAATGGGGGGGGGTTGATGATTAGACCACGTGTACCGGGCTCCAACCCTAGGTACCTCACGAATAGCCATATCCCTAATGAAGGCATTGAACGCATCAGCCAAGGGCCACGAGAAGTTAGGAGAGCTCTTGTCGGAGGGAAATCGAAGCAAATTAAAATCACCCCCAATCAACAGCGGAAGCTGGCAAGATTCAATCTTAATACTAAGCTCATCCAAAAAAGCATAAGACATAGCATGGTCAGCCGGACCATAAACCACCAGGATTTCCACTAAGGAGTTGAGAGAACGAATGGAGACCACCGTGCTAGCCCAGAAAATACCATGATCGAAAGCCATGAAATCAAAATTATCTTTTTTGGATCCAAGTAGAAAACCTCCCGAGTGACCAGCCGAGGCCACAAAATTCCAATGAAATCTATCTATCCCAGCAATAGCCGATAATTCACTAGCAGAAAAGGAAGATTTGAAAGTCTCGACAAGGCCAATAAAATCTACATTCTCAGATCGAACTAGGTCCTTAAGTTGGTCTCTCCGCCCCCTAGCGTAGAAACCTCTAATGTTCCAGAAAAATGCCTTCATTTATACGACAAGTTTTTGATACGGACACTCGACCTGCTCGGGCGACGCAGGATTTTGATCGTTTCCCTACCCCGCGTTTAGACACCATCGAGGGAGCATGACTCCTATCATCTCCCCCCCCATCCCCACCGGCCACCACCAGTGGGGCGCCCGATCCATCCCTAGCCTCCTTGGCTTCCGCAATGTCCGCCTGAGCGATCTCATTCGCCCTAATGATACCAAGAAAAGACGAAGGAGAACCCAAACTAGAATCTAAACAGATACCCACATCGTTTAAAATATTAAGCAATCGATCATCAGATTGAGAAGGGAGAACTAAACGGACAAGAGAGGAAATCGTGGGGGGGGGGAGGGGAGGGAGGAAAGGACGAACCGGCAGGGGGCAGATCCCGAGCCGCCGCACGCCGAGAAGCCCGATCGACCACCCGCTCGCCACTGTTGGAGACACGGCCACTTTTATGAGCCGTGGACGCAGGCGAACGCACAGGAACAGGGCGTGCGCGACTGGGAGAGGCCGCAATGGAAGATGGACCCGAGGCCATACCCAAGTCAGCCTCCAGCTGGCGGCAGAGCGCAGCCGCAGACTGCCTAGAGTCACGAGAGGCATGGCTCTTGGCGGAGAACTTCTTTACAGAGGATTTTTTCTTCTTTTTGAGCGCCGCAGGACCCGCCGGGGAAGATCTTCAATGCCTGACAAGAAGGGAGAAGCGGGGCGAGCGGGGAGGTTGGAGCACACCGCTGAGAAAGGCGTGCCCTTGGCCCCACTAGCAGCCTCCTCCCCCCACCTAGATCCGGCGCCGAGCCCTGGACCCCCTTGCCAGCCGGCGCGTTCTTCTTGAGCATGTCCTAATCTTCGGGTGAGAGGCCATCCCACTCCGACTGGGTGAACCGGGAATCAGACCCATGCATGGAGTCATCGGGGCAGCCATCCCCCTCCTTGCTCTTGTCGCCATTGTCAGAGGCCAGAGGCGGGGGAGGAGGAGGAGGCGACACCGGGCCTGAGGCCCCCTCCACCCGCACACAGAGCCGGAAGCCACCCGCCGCAGGGAAGACGTCGAGGGAGCCATGAATGCACAGGGGGTCGACGCACCAATCCCGGAGCCGGGCCGGCCCCAGGATCACCAAAGATTCTTGGTCAACTTCAATGGGCGTGCCAATAAGTACTCCGAAATCCATCAGGAAAGCCGAGGTGTGCATGGACGGAAGGACATCTTCTACCAGCACCCATACATCAGACAAGGAAGAGATATACTTGGATCCATTAGAGGCAGCTTTAACCAAGACCACGAGTTGATTCAGAGGGAGAGTGAAGCTAGAGCAAGAAGATATCATCCGGAGGCTCTCTTTAGAGGGGAAGGTCACTGCAAACTCGAACTCGGAGAGCTGACGGATCTGCCAATCCCATCCACCCTCGTCCCATAACTTAAGCTCATCAAGAAGAATCTGAGGGGAGATGCGTTTAGCCTGGACGGAGATAATGCCAACATTGGACAGGGAAGGGATGGGGGCAGCCTCAGGGATATCCCTATCAAGAGCGAAGAAGGAACATCCAAGAAGACCAGTGCCATAATGAACAAAAGAAGGAGGCGTGACACAATTCTGACAGTCCACCGTAAGGTGGCCGTCTTCCCGGTAGATGAGGCAGAAGGGAGGGTTTTCACACCGTGATTGGAAGTGGCCAGGACGATGGCACGCAAAGCAGGTGAGGATGGGGTTGGAGACTTGAGATTGGGGAGGGATGCGACCACGAGAAGGAGGAGGGAGGATACCATCCCCAGCGGCAGCAGGCCCAGAGCTGGAGCCCCGACCCACCACGGGGCCAACAGGACGCCGAACCGGAGCCCCCGACGCGCCTCTGGGGAAGAAACAGGACGGCCCGCCCCCAGCCTGAGCATGCACCGGAGCGCCTCCCCGGTGAGCAGCACCCAGCGGAGGGGGTGCAAGGGCGGGCCCCGACGAACCCTCCCGACTGGCCGCCGCCGCCACCTCCTGTGGATCGCCGACGCCAAGGAGCACCTGGGCAGGGGAGGCGCCGATGGGCCCACCTGTAGCACGGGAGACACGCCAACGGATGCCACCGCCGACCCGCCTCCCGAGCGATCGAGGCTCAAGCCAAGAGCCGCCATACTCCAGATCCGGCCCACATCGCCAGATCCACCACGGCCTGCTTCGCTCGAGACCGCCTCACTTGAGGACGACGGGAGTGATCCATCGCCGCCACCACAAAGAAAGGGGAGGGAGAGGGAGGAGGAGGAGCAGATCCGACGGCCGGATTGGGAAACGGTGGCGAACAGATCGAGGAGGAGGCCGAAACCCTAGGAATGGGGGAACCGCACTCTTCAAGACCCATAAATACCCCAACCGAGCCAGGCCCGAACCGGAACACGGCCTAACAGAAGGGGTGGGCTGGACCTGGGCCGCCCGCAGCCCTGTGGTCCATGTATGGGAGGGGGAATCAGAAAGAGATGCCAGGGCCAAGGTCGGCCGCCCACCAGCCCAACAAAGACCCACCGAGCCCGCACCACGAGGGGGGCACCAGCGCCACCCCAGCAACCAGATCTAGGGTTGGGACCGGCGCCGGTGCCGCCATGGAGGCGGAGGACGAACTCGCAGGCGCGCCAGCACGCAAACCCACCGGAGAGGGTGAGGCCGACTCCGGCGCAAACCGCAGCGAGTCCAGGCACGGGGACCAGCACGAAGCATGACGCCGCCCGCGCGAGACACGTCGCCACCCATCCGACTCCACGGATGGCCAGACTGGCCGCCGCCGCCTACCAGGCGCAAACTTGCACCAGCGAGCGGCCGCCGCAGCCACAGGGGGAGAGCACACCGGGGACGAGCGAGGTGGGGGGAGGAAGCCTCAGAATCCGAGCCGGAGCCGTCTGAATCTAGAGCCCAGAACTTGTTAGCCTGAAGAGGGGCGATGAGGAGCGAGGAGTCGAGGACAGAGGGCAGGGGGGCTGCATGAGGTGCCGGAGCGGGTCCCGGAGGGGAGCGCGGAGGGGATGGGGAGGAGGAGGGAGCACGAGGCCGAGGCACCGCCGGAGCTTCGCCAGTCACCGGGGGCGCCGCGAGGGGGAGGGGAGAGGGGGGAGGGGAGAGCCATATTCGACACCTGTTGACAATGACTGCCAAGTACATGGAAACTCCAAGTTCCGCTTCGAATGTGCACGACTACACCTGGTGATGTGTCAAGTACCTTGGAGGCTGGAAAAGGCGGTAGGCGTAAGCGAGGCAGTTGGCCTTCGCCTAGTGCCTAGGCGGTGCCTAAGTGCCCTAGGCGCATCCTAGGGGGTAATATAGTTTTTACTCATAGTGTATTTGTGATTATTATATGGGTGTTCATATTGTTTTAGGGCATATAAATAAGTTAATTATCGTCTACTACATCGGAATATAACCCGTTTGGTATATTAGTGCAGTAAGTGTCATGATTTCTTGCTTGGGTAGGCAATTCCTTGCTTGCCCTGCCTAGACCTCCATTTATGCCCTAGGCGAGGCGTTTGGCCATTGCCTAGCGCCTAGGCGTGCCTAAGTGCCTCCTAGGCACTGCCTTTTCCAACAGAGCCTTGGAACGTCTACGACTATGCGGACTCGCCAAGTACCACAACTCTCCTGGATACTTCAAGGTCAACTCCATCGCTGAGAACGACCACGTGACTACCTTGGATATGGAACTGCAAAACGCCAAGGACCCCTTCGAGTTGATGAGACCGGCAAGTCCAAAGACCCCAAGTACCACGACTACTGATAGTACAACTACTTCCCACTACCCACGTGTACCACTACTTCCACTACATTGCGAAGAATGTCTACTTCCCTCTACGAACTTGATCCGCTCCGAAAATGCACGCTTCAAAGGTATAACCACCGAGACGACCGCCCGTGGACAAATGCATGTGTGTTGTATGAGATGCTCATGTTTGCACCGTGTCCGGGTTGTTCCTTGCGCATTCCTCGTTGCCTTGCCGTCGACACGTGGGAACCCGATAACCAGGATCACCCCACCATCCTTGCATGACTCGCTCACGTCACACTTTCTTTTGCACCGACATCTCGATGAGTTGTCGGATCATCAGAATGCTGCCGTAGCACCATTTCCGTTGTCGTTGCCGTGGCACCCCTTTCTTTCCACCATGGTGACAAATGCTTCATAACATGCGCATGTTAACATTTTCATAAAAATTGCATATCACTTGCATATGTCATCCGCATCATGATAACAACATTTAAAATGTTTAAAATTGTGTTTGCATTAAATTGCTAAATGACATGAGGATTTTCCGGAATTGTTGTTTGTTATTTCCGGCCTCATTTAAATTGCCTAGATAGTTAGTTTAATTATGCTTAACCTCTTGCCATGTTTAACAACATTTAATATTGTTGTGTACCTAAGCGAGAGCGAACTAAATAACTCGAATGTGGTGTTTCGTCAATATGCAACTCGTTACATATTGAGCGTCACTTAACTTGTAGTATTGTTTGTGCACTTTCCCATGCCTCGGACATGCATAATACTTGTTTTTGCATCATGCCATGCTTATGTGATGGTTGTTTACCATGTTGTTTGCTTCTTTCCGGTTGCGCTTCTCCTTGATTGTTCTGGTAACGTTACGTTTGGGAGGATTCGTTCGACTACGTTGGTTCGTCTACTTCATGGATTCGATCTTCTTCCTAGCGGGATTTCAGGCAAGATGACCATTACCCTTGATATCACTTCTATCTTTGCTTGCTAGTTGTTCGTTCTATCGCTATGTCGCGCTACCTATCACTTGTTTATCATGCCTCCCATATTGCCATGTCAGCCTCTAACCTTTTTCACCCTTCCTAGCAAACCATTGTTTGGCTATGTTACCACTTTGCTCAGCCCCTCTTATAGCGTTGTTAATTGTAGGTGAAGTTGAAGATTGCTCCATGTTGGAACATGATTATATTGGGATATCACAATATATCTTATTTTAATTAATGCATCTTTATACTTGGTAAAGGGTGGAAGGCTCGGCCTTTTGCCTGGTGTTTTGTTCCACTCTTGCCGCCCTAGTTTCCGTCATACCGGTGTTATGCTCCTTGATTTTGCGTTCCTTACGCGGCCGGGTTTATGGGAACCCCTTGACAGTTTGTTTTGAATAAAACTCCTCCAGCAAGGCCCAACATTGGTTTTCCATTTGCCTAAAAACCTATAACCCTTCCTTGGGGTCTGCAGCCCCGAGGGTCATCTTTATTTTAACCCCCCGGGCCCGTGCTCCTCTGAGTGTTGGTCCGATCTAAAGCCACTTGCAATGCCACCTCAGGGAAACTTGAGGGCTGGTTTTAGCTGTATGTATTGTTCATTTGGTGTGCGCTGAGAATGAGATATGTGCAACTCCTATCGGGATTTGTCGGCATAGTCCGGCGGTCTTGCTGGTCTTGTTTTACCATTGTCGAAATGTCTTGTAGCCGGGATTCCGAGACTGATCGGGTCTTCTCGGGAGAAGGAATATCCTTCACTGATCATGAGAGCTTGTGACGGGCTAAGTTGGGACACCCTTGCAGGGTATAAACTTTCGAGAGCCGTGCCCGCGGTTATGTGGCAGATGAGAATATGTTAATGTCCGGTTGTAGAGAACTTGACACTTGACTTAATTAAAACGCATCAACCACGTGTGTAGCCGTGATGGTTTCTTTTCGGCGGAGTCCGGGAAGTGAACACGGTTTGCGTTATGTTTGAACGTAAGTAGTCTTCAGGATCACTTCTTGATCACTTCTAGATGACGACCGTCGCGTAGTTTCTCTCCTTACTCTTGTACTTGCCTTTAGCCACCATATTTTGCTTATCAGTTGCTGCAACTCCACCTCATCACCACATCCTACCCATAAGCTTAAATAGTCTTGATATCGCGGGTTTTGAGATTGCTGAGTCCTCGTGACTCACAAGATACTACAAACAGTTGCAGGTCCCGATGATACTAGTGTTGGTGATGCAACCGAGCTCAGATGGGAGTTCGACGAGGTCCTTGGCTGTTACTACGTGTTTTTTTCCTGACGATCAGTAGTGGAGCCCATTTGGGACGATCGGGGATCTAGCATTTGGGGTTATCTTTTTTTCATTTGGATTCGTCCGTAGTCGGACTAGGTGTGTACTCTGAATGATGTATGAATTATATGATCTTTGTGTGAAGTGGCGATTGTAAGCCAACTCTTTATCCCTTTCTTGTTCATTACATGGGATTGTGTTAAGATGACCCTTCTTGTGAAACAACCACAATGCGGTTATGCCTCTAAGTCGTGCCTCGACATGTGGGAGATATAGCCGCATCATGGGCATTACACATGGAAAGGATCAGATTCAACCAAAGTAATCAACTCTGGTTCGACAGAGAATTCATAATACTTATCATTAATAAAGATAAGTGAAGTAGCAAACTGAGGATCATATTTCATTCTAGCATTCAAATATTTTTCTTTCAACTTGCATAGTAATTTCTTAAGATCATCTCTATCTTTACAAGCAAGAAAATCACTAGCAAGCTCTCCATCCATAACATAACCCTCAGGTATCTTAGGCAATTCATATCTAGGAGAGCATGGTCTAATAGGTGTTTCATAATTCTCAGTTTCAATAATTTCATCAGTTTCATCAATTTCAACATTCTCAATTTCTTTAGCTCTAGCAAGTTGTTCATGAAGAAATTCTCCTAGTGGTAGAGCCTTATCAAGAAAGGTACTAGCATCATCATAAGCATCATTCATAGCAGAAGTAGCACCATCAATTACTTGTGACATATCAGAATTTAATAGCAGCTGGTGGTGTTGTAAGTCTATTCAAAACAGAAGGTGAATCAAGTGCAGAGCTAGATGGCAATTCCTTACCTCCCCTCGTCTTAGAGGGAATTGTCGGATGTTGGGTTCCGGTAGACCATTGAGGTTCGAACTCTGGGGTGCGCTCGAAGATCTCCCCCTACCAATCCACATCCAAATCCCTCGCGAGAATCTAAGCTAAACAATGAATAACACAAAGGACACAAGATTTATACTAGTTCGGGCCACCATTGTGGTGTAATACCCTACTCCAGTGTGTGGTGTGGTGGATTGCCTCAGGGGCTGATGATGAACAGTACAAGGGGAAGAACAGCCTCCCGAGAGGTGTTCTTGAGCTGGCGTGGTGTCCTCGTAGGAAAGGACTCGATCCCCGTTGGCTTGGTGGGAACTCGATGCCTTCCTACTGTGGTGGCTATCTATATATATGGAGGCCCTGGTCCTCTTCTCAAATATTGAGCGGGAAGGGCGCCAACAACAGCCATTTCGAAGGGGAACATCTAGTACAAGTTATCCTAACTAAAGTTGGTCTTCGGCTGCCAAAGGCACTGGCGGTGACGCCGTCTTGGGCTCCACGGTGACCTCCATCCTGCTGCTCTGCTGGTCTTGGTCTCGTTGCACCGAAATGGAAACCTTTGCATGATGCCTCGGTACTCCACGCCTGTGCTTGCCCCTTTGCGCCAAAGAGGAAACAAGGACACTGCACAGGCCGGCGCCCGCCTGGCGCCTGCCTAGTCTCGATCGTCATGGGTTGCGTCATGGGCACCTCGCGAGGTACCCTTGCCTTGATCTCTCTGCCTCCTCGCAAGCCTGCCTGGTGAGGCTGCTCCTGAGGAAGCCTTGCATCGTCCGCCCCACGAGGCTTGGCCCCTCGCGAGGGTCTTGAGTTTGCGTTGATGAAGATGGGCCATACTGGGCTACCACCTGAGCCACGTCGCAGGCCGCAGTGCGAGCAAGCTGGGACCCCGTTCCTGCAACACCGGCAGAGCCCCGGGCCCAAGGCGCTCTCGGACTTGGCTTAGTAGAGAAGCGAAGGGGCAAGTGCGGAGCGCCGCGGGCCCCAACAGCCTGCGGCCTTGGGCGCCGCGTGGCGGTTGATTGGATGTGGGCGCCTCCGCTTCCCCACACTGCCTTAGCAAATGCCCGACTTGACAAGTCCCTGCATGCAAAAATGAGTCATGATTACCTGCGATCGTGGAGGCCGATGGTTGGCCTCCTCTGAAATATAAATGCGGGAGGGTGCAAGCCCCCGCTGCACATCTTCCTCCTTCCGCTTGCTTCTTCTTTCTCCCCGCTCCAGCTACTCGCCGCGTCCTATGGCGCCACCGAAGAGGTTCTCATCCGCGGAGAAAGGAAAGGCTCGTCGGGAAGGGCCCGACTCTCCCCCGCCCAAGCGCGGCCGAGGTCATCCCCGCAAGCATCCTGCGACTCCCGCAGCGGCTCCCCGCGGTCGCGGCGGTGATCTCCCGCGTGGCGATGGGCGCCTGGTGGGTGAGGGGAGGCGCGTTGTGGCCGCGCGGCCTCCCAGGCCGCGCTTCCATTCGGCGGAGGTGCTGCCGGAGTTCGTCGCGTGGTTGGTGGACCTAACCGGTAGCTGGCTCCAGCTTCCTCGCTTCTTCACAAGAGAACTCCATGCCGGAGCTCCTGGCGGCCTCTGGCTTCAAGCGGATGGCTGCTGCAGCGAGGCCTCCTGGGTCTCACTAGAGATCTCCGTCACCAGGAACCTGGCTTTGGCCCGCGGCTGGCAAACGTTTGCCCGCGCGCGTGGCTTGGGCCGGCGGTGCACCCTGCATTTCAAGTTTGACGGTGACGCCACCCTCTACGTGAGGGTGTTCAAAGAAGATGGCCGCCGCGTTGGGTGCTGTCCTGAAGATGATGACGACGACCGGGTGCTTAGCCTCGGCGACGGCCGAGATGAAGACGAAGGTGGGCGTGTGGCCGGCGGCATCTGCAGCTCGCCAAGCTTCGGCGGCTCCCCCTCTGACGACAGCTCCTCTAGCGGCGGCCGTGACCAACCACCGCGCCACCGCGCTCGCCTTGGGGGGTAGTGGGTCATCCCGTCGTCGCGCCTCGGTGAAGTGTGAGGAGGGGTCTGACTGAGCTCCGGAAGGCAGTACGTGCCCCCGCCATGAGTCATCGCCGGGCAAGCCACATCTATTTTGTTTTTCTCCTTTTCCTGTATAAAGAGAGAGAAGTGTGGAGCCCCGTGGGGGCGTGCTGGACTGGTGCCCTTAACTACTATGTTATTTTCATTATTCCCGTGCAGTGTTCCGGTGTTGCGTGCTCATGTGTAGGAACAACTTAACTTGGGGGGACTTGCCCCAGTCTTCGCTTCTCGAGGCTGAGCCTCATCGTGCGTCTTAAGGCCTGCAAAAATTAGCCCGGGGGATAGCTTTCGAACCCTGGTCGTGAGGGTAACCGGCTCAGGTCTTGCGTTCGCGTCGCGATGCCCGTGGGGCACGGACTGGGAGAAGCGCTCCTGCGGTGAACTTGAACAGGGAAGCCTCACAAGACTGGGTCAGAAGGCACTTACGAGGGCGCCCGCGCAGCCCCCTCGCGAGGCTTGCGAAAGAGAAGACGAGTCAGGCGAGCAACAAAGACACAGAATCACGGGCCGGGGATGGCAACAATGCTAAAAGCAACTCCAATAAAATTTCAAACAAGGATGAACAAGCCAACTACAGAAAGAAAATGAAAAGCCGCGTCCGGCACCTAATCTAGTCTTCGCTGTCTTCTCACCAGCGTGGAGCTAAGTGCTGCCACTGGGCATGGGCGGGAGCCCCCGAGGCCCGAGGGCGGCTCTCCGGAGACTCCGGGGCATGTACAGCCCCAGCTCATTATTATGTGAGAGTGTCACGGGCGGCGAGCTTCACAGGCATTGGCCTTCTTCACAGGCACCGGGCCTTTCTCGGGGCGATGAGCTTCACAGGCGTTGGCCTTATTCATAGGCACCGGGCCTTTCTTGGCACGACAAGCTTCACAGGCGCCAGGCCTTCTTTACAGGCACTGGGCATTTCTTCAAGGGTAGAACTTCCGGAGGTGCTCGATGTTCCACGCGTTTGGGATGGGCACCCCCTCCCGGGTCTCCAAGCGCGTGGCGCCAGGTCTGGAAACATGAACAACCCTGAACGGGCCCTCCCACATGGGCGAGAGCTTGTGCAGCCCTTCCCTGGAGAGCACCCGCCTGAGCACGAGGTCACCTACCTCGAGGGTCTTGGGGCGGATGTTGCGGCAGTGGTACCGCCGCAACGCCTGTTGGTATCTCGCTGCCCAAAGCGCAGCCTCCCGACGGTGTTCCTCCCCCAGCACGAGGTCCATCCCCCGCATGGCGTCCTGCTGTGCTTCGTCGAAATCTAGGACCCGCGCGGAGAACCGCCTGACCTCATGAGGGTGGACCGCCTCAGCTCCGTAGACGAGGAAGAACGGGGTTTCGCCGGTCGACTTGGTAGCGGTTGTGCAGATGGACCATAGCACGGACTGGAGCTCATCGTACCAGCCCCTGCCGCAGGCCTCTAGCTTCTTCTTGAAGGTCCTGGTTTTGAGGCCTTTCAGGACCTCTGCGTTGGCTCGTTTAGCCTGGCCGTTGCTCCGAGGGTGTGCCACCGAAGCGTAGCATATCTGCGTTCCAAGGTTAGCACAATATGTTTTGAAGAGATTGCTGGTGAACTGCGAACCATTGTCGGTGATGATGCGATTAGGCACCCCAAACTGGCTCACGAGGCCCTTGATGAATTTGACCGTTGAAGCAGCTGGGATGGTACGGACAGCTTCCACCTCTGCCCACTTGGTGAACTTGTCAATGACGACGTAGAGGTAGCGATAGCCCCCTGGCGCCCGGAGAAACGGGCCCAAGATGTCCAGCCCCCAAACAGTGAACGACCATGAGAGGGGAATGGTCTGCAGGCCCTGAGCCGGCTGATGAATCTGTTTGGCGTGGAATTGACAGGCTTCACAAGCCTTCACCAGCTCAATTGCATCGTTGAGTGTTGTTGGCCAATAGAACCCGCTGCGAAACGCCTTGCCGACGAGGGTCCGTGAAGACGGGTGGTGCCTACAGTCTCCACCGTGAATGTTTGCCAGCAACTCTTTCCCTTGCTCGTTGGAGGTGCAACGCAGGGAAACATCATTCAGCCGCTTCCGGTAGAGCTCTCCATCTTAGATGCAGTAGGCCGTGGCCTGCCGCGCCACGCGTTCTGCGTCCTCCTCCTTCTCTGGCAGAGTCCCTTGCATCAGGTAATCTTTGAATTCCGCGGTCCAACATCCCTCCCGGGGCTCTAGCGCCAGGAGTAGGCGTGCTCCTGAGGTCGGGCCACAGGCTGGAGCTCCCAAGGCAAGCGGTTGAGGGAGCTCCTCCTGAGGCTGGGCTATACTTGATAGTGACGGTGCTGCTGAGGGTTTGAAGAGTCGTTCCTCGAAGACGACGGGCTCCTGAGGCAGCTGCCTGGACGCCCTCCTGGCGATGTCATCAGCCTCTTGATTGGTGCCACGGGATACATGCTGCAACTCTAACCCCCAAAACTGCTTTTCCATCCTGCGGACCTCCCCAAGATATGCTTCCATGTGTTCGTCCTCCGGCTCGTACACCTTGTTGGAGAAGTTGACGAGGAGTTGTGAATCGCCCTTGATGATGAGGCGCTTTACCCCCAAGGCGGATGCAGCTTTCAAGCATGCTATCAAGCCCTCGTATTCTACTATGTTGTTGGAGACCTTCTCTCCATGCTGGAAATAGAGCTGCACGGTGTAATAGAGTTTGTCCTGAGTGGGAAATATGAGTATTGCGCCAGCCCCTGCGCCATGTCGTGAGAACGCTCCGTCGAAGTACATGACCCAGCCGTCCGGTGCCTCACTTCCTGGGGAAAGTGACCGATCCTCGCCTACTTCGAGCCCTAGTGCCTCTGTCCATTCCGGCACGAAATTTGCAAGTGCGGCTCCTTTGATGACCCTGGTCGTGCTGAATTTCAACTGAAACGCTTGCAACTCGATGTTCCATTCGGCGACCCTTCCAACTAAGTTGGGGCTCCTGAGCACCCTTTCCAAGGGATATGCCGAGACGACCTTGATTGGGTGAATTTGAAAGTAGTGCCGTATCTTGCGTGAGGCCACTAGTAACGCGAGCAAGAGCTTCTGGGGCATGGGGTATCGTGCCCTTGCGTCCCGCAACACCGTGCTAACAAAGTACACGGGATGCTCGACGAGGGTGGGGGTGCTGACGTGGCTTGCATCTTCCGGAGGCTGAGGCGCCTCCTGAGATGATGGAGCCCCCAACGCCTGGTCGCTTGGCAGGGCCTCTTCTGCCCTGGGTGCGTCCTCCTGCTGAGGCTGATTCCTATCTGCTGCGGCCGTGGTCTTCGTGAGGTCTTCTCTGCCTTGTGCTGCTCGGGGTCGCGACCGACACGGTCTTGACCCGGCGCTCCTCCCAAACCGCCACCAGGGCTGCGCTGGCAGAGTAGGGTGTGGCTGCAAGGTAGAGTACCAAGGGCTCCTGAGGGCATGGAGCCACCATCACCGGAGGGCTGGTCAGGTACTTCTTGAGATCTTGGAATGCTTTGTCAGCCTCTTCAGTCCATTCGAACGGGCCCTTCTTCTTCATCAGCTTGAAGAAGGGCAGGGCTCGTTCTCCCAGCTTGGAGATGAAGCGTCCCAACGCGGTTACTCACCCGGTGAGTTTCTGCATTTCTATGAGGGTCTTCGGCGGACTCATGTCTTCAATTGCCTTGACCTTCTCTGGGTTAGCCTCGATACCCCTGTGGGACACGAGGAAGCCCGAAAGCTTGCCAGAAGGGACTCCGAACACGCACTTCTCCGGGTTGAGCTGAAGGTCCACTTCACGAAGGCCCGCGAAGGTTTCTTCCAGGTCCTGTATCAGGGTCTTCGCCTCCCGAGACTTCACCATGATGTCGTCGACGTAGGCCTTAGCGTTCCTCCCGAGCTGCCGGCCCAAGGCGATGTGCATCAGTCGCTGAAAGGTCGCTCCCGCATTGCGCAATCCGAACGGCATGCAGGTGTAGCAATGTACTCCGCACGGGGTCAGGAAGGCCGTTTTATCCACATCTTCTACCGCCATCTTGATTTGGTGATAGCCCGAGAAGGCATCCAGGAAGCACAACAGGTCGCACTCGGCGGTGGAATCGACGATTTGGTTGATGCGAGGGAGCGGGAATGGATCCTGAGGGCAGGCCTTGTTGAGGTTGGTGAAGTCGATGCACATGTGCTCCTTTCCTCCCTTTTTTGGCATAACAACAGGGTTGGCCAGCCATTTAGGATAGCGAACTTCGTGAATGACACCTGCAGCCTCCAACTTGCGGGTTTCTTGGACGATGAAGGCCTGCTTCTCGGTGGACTGTCGCCTTGCCTTTTGCTTCACGGGACGCACGTTAGGGCACATGTTCAGATGATGCTCAATCACCTCTCTTGGAACCCCCACTAGTCGATCAGGTTCCCGCGCAAACACCTCCTTGTTTACGCGCAGAAATTTCACCAGGGCCTCTTCCTGTTCAGGGTTGAGATTGGCGCCTATGGTGAAGGTGGCACCAGAGGATCCATCTTCATCGACTGGCACTTGCTTGGTCTCCGCCTTGTCTTGGGTGAACAACTGCTTCTTCTTGGCCGGTGCAGCCCCCTTGGACTCAAGGACATCGGCGCTGGGGGGCTGCGCCACTGCGGCCGCCTTGAAAGCAAGCTGGAGCGCCTGCAGAGCATCTTTTGTGTCCCCAAACACGGTAAGGACGCCGCAGCTCCCGGGCATCTTGATGAGGTTGTAGGCCGGGTGAGTCACCGCCATGAACTGGGCCAAGGCAGGGTAGCCGATGATGGGTTGTATGAGAGGTTGATGGGGGCGATGTCGAAGTCGACCAGCTCCGTGCGGAAGTTGTCGTGGGTGCCGAAGGTCACCGGGAGGCGGATCTGCCCCAGGGAGCCGGTGGGGCTACCTCCGACGCCTAGGAAGGGCTTGCTGGGTTGGAGTCGCTCCACCGGCACATGGAGGAGGCTGAAGGCCTCCACCGAGAGCACATTGAGGCCGGCCCCGCCGTCGATGAGGGTCTTGGTGACGGCCACCTGGTAGATGGTGGGGGTGCATAGCATCGGGAGCGCGCCCGAATAGGCGGTGTTGGAGGGGTGATCGTCCGAGCTGAAGGTCAAATTGGCCTTGGGTGCCACCCAGCCCGGGGGGGGGGGGGGCTTCACGGCGCTTGAGGACGACACCGATCTGGCGGACGAACGGCTTGGCATGGCGGCTTGAGGGTGGCGCCTGCGAGCCGCCTAGGAGAACCGCGACGACTGGGGGCGCCGGCGCAGCATAATGGGGGAGGAAGAGGTTGCACAACTCCTCCCAGGAGGCCACCGAAGCCGCAGGCTGGTGGAGCAACCACATGCGCGGGACGCCAGTAAGGGCCATGGGAAGCCAGTTAGCCATGACCCTGTCATCGCCCCCGGCCTTGAGGACGACCACCTCATATGCCAGCAGGAAAGCCAGCGGATCGGCCGCGCCGTCGTAGCACGGCGGCATGTCCGACTTGAACTTGTTCGGCCACCGCACCTGCCGCAAGGCGGGGGCTAGAGCTCGGAGACCCCTGGTTCCCGCGCCGGTGTCGACAGCCGGAGCAGGCGGTGCATTGCCCGCCATGAGGGCGGAGCGCAGTGTTGATGGAGAGTGGGTCGACGGAAGGGAGAGCTCCGGTGCACCCCTACCTAGCGCGCTAAATGTCGGATGTTGGGTTCCGCCAGACCCTTGAGGTTCGAACTCTGGGGTGCGCACGAAGACCTCCCCCTACCAATCCACGTCCAAACGCCTCGCGAGAATCTAAGCTAAACGATGAACAACACGAAGGACAAAAGATTTATACTGGTTCGGGCCACTGTTGTGGTGTAATACTCTACTCCAGTATGTGGTGTGGTGGATTGCCTCAGGGGCTGATGATGAACAGTACAAGGGGAAGAACAACCTCGCGAGAGGTGTTCTTGAGCTGGTGTGGTGTTCTCGTAGGAAAGGACTCGATCCCCGTTGGCTTGGTGGGAACTCGATGCCTTCCTACTGTGCTGGCTATCTCTATATATAGAGGCCCTAGTCTTCTTCCCAAATATTGAGCGGGATGGGCACCAACAACGGCCATTTCAAAGGGGAACATCTAGTACAAGTTATCCTGACTAAAGTTGGTCTTCAGCTGCCAAAGGCACTGGCGGTGACGCCGTCTTGGGCTCCACGGTGACCTCCATCTGCCGCTCTGCTGGTCTTGGTCTCGTTGCACCAAAATGGAAACCTTTGCCTAATGCCTCGGTACTCCACACCTGTGCTTGCCCCCTTTGCGCCAAAGAGGAAACAAGGACACTGCGCAGGCCGGCGCCCGCCTGGTCTCGATCGTCATGGCTTGCGTCACGGGCACCTCGCGAGGTACCCTTGCCTTTATCTCTCCGCCTCCTCGCGAGCCTGCCTGGTGAGGCCGCTCCTGAGGAAGCCTTGCGTCGTCCTCCCCGCGAGGCTTGGCCCCTCGCGAGGGTCTTGAGTTTGCATTGATGAAGATGGGCCATACTGGGCCACCACCTGAGCCACACCGCAGGCCACAGGCAGGCAAGTCTGGGGACCCCCGTTCCCAGAACGCCGACAAGAATGATCTTGGTTCTGGTATCTTTCAGATTCTTCATAGTGTTAAATATATATAAATCCCAAGTGACTCAACAAATATAACTATGCTCCCCGACAACGGCGCCAGAAAAAGGTCTTACCCACACGTATAGGAGATCGCAACAGTTTTCGAGGGTAGAGTATTCAACCCAAATTTATTGATTTGACACAAGGGGAGCCAAAAAATATTTGGAAGTATTAGAAGTTGAGTTGTCAATTCAACCACAACTAGAGACTAAATATCTGCCGCGAAGTGATCAGTAGCACAGTAGTATGATAGTTTGATAGCGATAGCAATAGTAGTAGCAACAATAGTAACAGTAACAACAGTAGCCGTAATTATGAGCAGTTGTAACAGTAGTAACAACAGTGGTAACCTAGCAAGAACAATATGGGAAAATCTCGTAGGTATTGGATCAGTGGTTTTGTTGGATGATATTCGTCATATAACAGTCATAACCTAGAGCGACACAGAGCTAGCTCCAGTTCGTCAATATAATGTAGGGATGCATTCCATAAATAGTCATATGTGCTTATGGAAAAGAATTTGCATGACATCTTTTGTCCTCCCCTCCCGTGGCTGTGAGGTCCATAAGTAAACTAAGGGTTATTAAGGCCTCCTTTTAATAGAGAACCAGAACAAAGCATTAGCACGTAGTGAATACATGAACTCCTAAAACTATGGTAATCACAAGAAAGAATCCCAATTATTCTCACCTTGGGGTATGTGGATCATAACACATAATAGGTGCATATAACTTGCAAGATCGGATCATGAACATATATATAATGGTGAAAACATAAACAGGTTCATATCTGAAATCATGGCACTCGAGCCCTAGTGACAAGCATTAAGCATAGCAAAGTCATAGCAATATCAATCTCAGAACAAAGTGGATACTAGGGATCAAGCCCTAACAAAACTAACTTGATTACATGATGAATCTCATTCAACCCATCACCGACCAGCGAGCCTATGAAGGAATTACTCACTGCCGACGGTGAGCATCATAAAATTGGTGATGGAGGATGCTTGATGATGATGAAGACGGAAGATCCCCCTCTCCGGAGCCCCGAACAGGCTCCAGATCTGGCCTCCCTATGAATAACAGGAGGTGGCGGCGGCTCCGTATTGTAAAATGCGATGAAACTTCCTCTACTATTATTTTCTCCAAAAATAGATTTTTTCTAGAATTGGTGTTAGGGTCAGCGGAGCCTTGCGGGCCCCACTACCCACCAGGGCGCGCCAGAGGGGGGTGGCGCGCCCTGGTGCCAAGTGGGCAGCTGCCCCCCTCCAATGGGTCTTGGTTCTAGTATTTTTTATTTATTCCCAATTAATTCTCCAAAAAGTTCCGTCCAATTCTGAGAACTTATATTTCTGCACAAAAAAATAACACCAAGGTAGTTCTGCTAAAAACAGCGTCAGTACGGGTTAGTTTCATCAAATCATGCAAATAAGGGTCCAAAACAAGAGCAAAAGTGTTAGGAAAAGTAGATACCATGGAGACGTATCACCCCACCTCCAGCCGCTCCGCCATCGGTGAAAGGCCACACGGGGAACACGACGCTCGAGTTTGTCGTGGACCTATGTGACCCACCGCGAAGCTGGCTATGGCTCCGTCGTCCCTTCGCCGGGATCATGGAGGCTGACCAGCCGCTCGGGTTGTGGCTGCTCGTGAATGGCTGCCTCAATGGCACCGTATGGGTGAACGTCGAGTTTCCAGCGACGGCGTCATGTTCCTTATGCGCGAGTGGAAATCCTTCACTTGCGCTTGCTACTTGGCAGAGGGGCATCTTCTCCACTTCAAGTTGCTGGAGTCTGATACGCTCTTCGTCAAGTTTTTTGGGGCTTCAGATGCTCGCATGGTGTCCTGCCTGGAGAGGTCATAAAACAGCGAAAGCTCCTCCTTGAGTGGCAGTGACGAGGAGGAGGCAAATTGTAACAGCCCGGTTTTTGCCCTCTTCTCTTTGCCTGATTTTCAGTTGGTTTGATTTTGAAATTTGGAGTTTTGAATCTTTTCATATGGTCCTAACCACTTGGGTGCCCATTGGCTTTCACCCAAGTGCCTCTTTTCCCTCTCTAACTATCATTTCTTCTCTGGTTCACCTCAAAATAATATTTGGAATATTTTTCATCATTTCACTCTCTTAAACCATAGCTAGCTTAATGTGCTCCAAAGCAACCCCAATTTTCTTGCCCATAAAAATCTGAGAAAAATCCCAATTATTATTTGAACCCTAGGGCACCTTCCTGAGCAAAAATATTTCATCACTTTTTGGAATATTTTTGCTACAGAAAATATTTTCTGTTCTGGACAGAAATGGTAGTTTCTACATCAACTACCATTTTACTTGCTCCATCGTGGCTGATTTTTCTTATGTATCATCACCTTAGTAGATGATTGCTAACATCCAAAGCCCAGCTCCCAACTCCCAGTAGTTTGACCACAGTAAGCTCTCAAAGTTACTGATCAGAACTTACTAGGCGTGTGAAATCTTTTCTACTGCACCTGAGACCAAACCAAAGCGTGGTAACCTTCAAAACTACCACGAACAACAAGCCACACATGAAGTTTGGGCTTAGGTCGGCCTGAGGTCAGAGTTCACGCGGTGACCGCGTTCGTCTAGGCATGCAGCAGACGCGCTCTGAGTGCCGCCCGAGCCTCTGTTGCGCGCGTGCTCGCTTCCCTGCCTGCCTAGCCTTGCCAAACTTCGCCACAATCTTCGTCCAAGCTCTCTTAACTCCCTCTTGGAGCTCGCAAACGCTGGAGCTCGCCACAGCGGGCACGGGCGCGGTCTGGCCAACGTAATAGTGCGGTGCGCACTGTGCTCGTCGTCACCCCAGTGCCCATGTGCTCATCCCCGTTCGCCCACAGTCCCCGCGTGATCTGCGTTGCCTTCTCCCCCTCTCACTAACGCCGTTCGTCGCCGAGCACCATGTCACGCTCGGCTATAAATAGAGCCCTTCCCAGCCTCCTCGAGCAACATCCACCACTCCCACACACTCCACAATATCGTAGATAGCCGTAGCCCGGCCGGGCAGGCCGCGGGTAGCCGTCCACAAAATCGAGCTCGCCGGCGATCCCCTCGGGTCGTCTCTGTAGCTCCAGCCCCTCCCAGGCCTGGGCAACCCTTCCAGGGCCTCCGCCGCTCGTCGGTGGTGCTGTTTCGCCTGGTTGGAGCCCCTGGAGTCGCCTCTATTCGCCGTCGTCTTCGTCTCTGGTGACCTCCGCTCTCTGCCTCCGCTAGAGAGGTCGATTCCGACGCCGTCCGACCAGCCCTAGCTACTCTACGGGTACGGGCAGATGCGCCTCCGTCTCCTCTCTTGATCCCTCCCTCTCGTTTTGGCCAAGAAGCCCTCGCCGCCAGCGTGTGCTCCGCCGACACCGCGTCATCCTCTGTTTCCTTCTCCCCCTCCCCCTCACCTGACTAGCGGGGCCCGCTAGTCAGCCACTCAGTACGCGCGCGAAGCGATACGAGTGGTGGCGCCCCGAGGCTTTACGTTTTCGACTTCACCCCCAGTATGTTTTTATTTAAATTCAAATTCTTATTTTTAGAGAGAGCTTCAAACAGTCAAAACTCTTTAACCATAAGTCCAAATGAATTGATTCCATTTGCATTGTGTTCTTTGTAAAGAAATCTAGCAGCTCACCAAAGATGAGATTTTTCTATGCTGTCTAGATTTTCTGGTGAATTTCAGAAGGGTTCTTGATATTTTCCTCTTGTGTTTAAAACTAGTTTCAGGGGGTGAGGCTTGTCTTGAGGATCACCAGGAGGCTTGTGAACCTCATCTGCACTAAGGCAAGCCACAGCAACATTTTCATTGTGCCATTACAATATTTGTGATTTTCTTACTTGAACAAATGATTTAATCCATGCATTTAAATCATTATTATGTTATTTATATTTTGTTAATTGCTTGTTTTAGTCAATATGCTTGATTCACAGAAAGTTTGAAGCTAACTTAGTTGGTAAAGAAACTAGGATTTATTTTTGGGTGATGAAAAAATAATATGGTTATGGATATAAATAATTAGTGGAGTTATTTTCTTGCATGAGTAAAAATGGTAAAATTTGCTAGAAAATATTCCGTTTAAAGTGAGGTTTAATCTTAACCAGAGAAGTTTTCATGAGTTGTTGATGTTTATGCTTAGTGTAGATATAGTTGACTCAGTCATTTCCGTTAATATGTGATGCATATGTTAGTGTTGCATTTCATGGCATACTATGACACCGGTTATATTCACGTTAAGTTGAACCTGATAATAACTCAACTTGAATAAACTGTTGACCGGGTCATGGTGCCACTGAATCGAGTTTTTCCCAGTGCAACGACATTTGCCTTTATGGGAAGGCCTTCATTCGGTCCGTTGTCATGCCTCTGATCGGTGCCTCCAACGAGGGAAGGTTATGGGCGTGCGGTACCCTGGCCCGGTAAGCAGACATAACCTTTTGTGCCCGTTGTTGAGTTTATGGTACCAGGTCCCCGAGTGGGATCGTTTATGTTTTGGGTCGTTGTGCCTTTGGTAGACACGGGGCCAGCCAGGACTAGCCCGGTGGGGAGTGAGTCGGAGTGGCCGAGAGAGTGTCATGGCAATGGAAGGGTTTCGTCGGAATGCCGTTGGTCCACCCAAATGGGAGTGCGAGGCCATGGGTTCCATGGTGTGGGTACAGTGCGCTACCTCTGCAGAGTGTATTAATCTACCGATAGCCGAGTCCACGGTTACGGACACGCTCGAAAGTAGGTTACACCATGGGTCAACGTTTAATAAATCTTGCACACTAAGTTATGAACTTTGCACTGTTGATGATGGCGGAAAGGTCATCTTGTTGTTTTAGACCAAGTGTTGGTCGTGGTTGTGATCGCCAGAAGGATCACCGTTTAAAACCAAATATTGGTCATGGCTGGGAAGGATCACGAGATATCTCTAGTCAAGACCACGAGGGTGGTACGTTTGTGATCCAAGAGCGATCACCGTTGGTAAGCCAGTCTGAGGGACTTTTATCACAAGAGCATGATCACAACATGTTGGATATATTGTTGCATTATTGTGAATTGGTTAATTATCATGATCTTGTTTGTCATTATGTTTATGCTTGTTGTGAGCTTGCAAGTACATTCAACGTACTAACCTGGCAAGTCATGCCAGATTTCAGGAAAGTCTTGTTGGAAAGGAGTGCTGTCCGAGTCTAGATCGTGTCCACATCGGTGTCCCTGTGGTATGGAGTTTCTGCTACGATGTCGTTCCGCTGCCGCATAGTTGTTATGATCGAGGCCCCTTTATGTTCACTAAATAATGTACATAGCCGCATCGTGTGTGCCGCTTGGTGTCGCCACCTGTTGTAATATAAACTTTGACCCGCTAGCATCAATAAAGCGGTTGTTTTTTATACCAAGATGTTGTGTGTTGCTAGAAGACATGGTCTGTGGGCTGGCAATGCATCGTAAACCGGTTGCTCTGAGCCGGGGTGCCACAACGCTCGGTATCAGAGCCACGCTAACTGTAGGCGACGCTAGACTACGACGTGTCAACTGGACGTTAGATACGAGTTTTAGTTGAGTGCCGGTAGCATTTGTAGCTGGTTGTTGCATTGCATGCACTTGTTTTATTTTTATGCTAACCTACTAATGGTTGTGAGTGTAGATGGCTCCGGTGCCGTATCCGTGCCAGTTGTAGCTGATGCCGTACACGTTGCCGCATCTCCTTCGTAATGTGTGGCGTCAGCTGTACCCCCTCGGTGACGACCCAGCCTATCATGTGTACCGGGAACGTCTAGCTGACCCAGTGTATGAGTATCACGCGGTGGTTACCCTTCGCACCAGTTCCGATTCCAGCACTTACACTCGTACTTCTTGGAGCGGTTACGCTTCTACCGCTTCTCAGTCTGTCCAGTTTGCTGCATTCAAGGTCCTTGTCGAGCTTCGTTACAACGAGGTCCGGATGTAGAACCACCCAGGTTTCTACTACTATCCTTCTTTGCACGACAATGGTCGTGTCCGTTTCCCTATCATTGATCCGGAGTCCGATAGTGTTGCTAGCTACCTTTCTCATTATATCACTGCTAGCTATCTTATGATCCATGAGCTGGCTCGAGAGCTGACTCGTGCCCGTACTGCTTTAGCCTCTACTAGAGCTGTCACTGCTCCATCCTCCCTGGGATTTACTCCTTATATTCCAGCCAGTTCTAGTTCCCCTGTTTCACCGGTTACTCCCCTGAGTAGCTCGGGCGCCTCGACCGTGAATCCTCTGAGTGCTCCTGCTGAGTGGGTTTCACTTATCACTACTCCTGTAGCCCCGATGCTTCACCCTACACCTGCCCCTGAGGGAGAGCCCTCGAGGCAGGATAGTCGTGTTACCTTTAACCCGGAGGTCTCAGTTAACCTCGTCAGTTCAGGATCCGAGTCCGCTTCAGGAGAGGACCCCACAGCACCAGCAGAGCAGTAGAGTTTCTGAGTATTTGCAGTCATCAGGATGTTGTACGGATGTAGTCGTACGAGTCATGATGTTTCGTTTCCTGTATGAGAGTAGTTGAACCTGGCATGTTTTTATCTTTCATGTATGAGTCTATGTATAATTATGTTGGGACTCTATTTTATTCGTCGTATTTTCTTCGTTATTTCGGTTTTTCTTGGGCTTTTGTTGCTGGCTTTCCCCAATTTATTTTGAATATTTCTCATCTCGGTTGCGTTGTCTTCGGAAAAATCAAAATAGGATGCCACGGGTAGGCAGCAGTAGCAACGTTCGCGAGGGTACTCCTGTTCGTCGTTCCGCACGACAGGCAGGACACTCCCCTGAGCCGTACGTTCCACCACCGCCTCCACCGCCAAATCCGCCTTCCACCGAGCAAATTCTGCGTATGTTTGAGGAAAGACGGAATAATGACCTGATTGAAATATTAAGAAGTGTGCAAGCTGTGGTTGGACAGAATGGAAATCAGAATGGTCATCACTCCAAGCTGTCAGATTTTCAAAGGACCAAGCCTCCCAGTTTTAGTCAGGTTATTGACCCCTTGGATGCAGACGATTGGTTGCGAACCATTGAGAGGAAACTTGAGATTACTCGTATTGAAGAAGATGATAAGGTTCCATTTGCAACTCATTATCTTGAAGGCGCTGCTGCCATATTGTAGGAAAATGCAAAAGACATGTGGCCTGCTGATGAAGAAATCACCTGGTCAAAATTCAAGGATCATTTCCGGAAATATCATATCCCTACTGGAATTATGAAGACTAAGCAGTGTGAATTTCTCGCGCTCCTACAAGGAAATTAGTCTGTGGGTGAATATTTGCAAAAATTCAATCATCTGTCATGTTACTCCCTTTATGACGTGGCCACTGAAGAAAGAAAGATTGACAGACTTCTTGGTGGATTAAACCCGCAACTCCGGTGTACTCTCAGTATGTTTGATTTCCCAGATTTCCAAACTCTGGTGAACAAAGCTTTCATTGTTGAAAGGCAAGCTTGTATCGGATAATAGGCCTGATAATAACGATCACAAGCGCAAGTTTGAGCCAAGAAAGGATGGGCAACCAGTGCAAAAGGCTCGTACCTAGTAGCAGACTTAGGTGGAATACAAGCCCAATTGGCAACAGAATGTTAACAAGACCACCGCCCAAGTCAAGAATGTCGTGACCAACCCAGTACACGAGGAGCGCCATCGCAACAATTCTTGCTTCAGTTGTGGGCATACCGGACATTATGCCAGACAGTGTCCCAAGAACAACAAGGCGAATGCTCTATTCAGGCCACAGATCAATTTTATGGAGTCATGCCCGAAGCAAGAAAACATTACTGGGCACGTTCATCACCTCTCCGCAGATGAAGCCCAAGAGAACCCCGAAGTCGTCATTGGTATGCTTTCTATTAATAACATACCTGCAGTGATTTTATTTGAATCTGGGACTTCCCACTCTTTTATTTCTCGGAGTTTTGTTGCCCAAATTTTTTCCTTATTTGCTTTTGGGCAAAACATGCTGGTACAAACCCCGGGATCCTTAATCAAGAGCAATCTGGTCTGCCGTAATCTGGAAATCAATATCAACGGAGTCTGCTTTCCAACTTCTTTGATAATCATCGAGTCTGTAAAGTTGGATGTTATCTTGGGTATGAATTGGTTGACCCAATTTAAAGTCTGCATAAATTGCGCGACCCGAGAAGTCACTTTGACCAGCCAGAAAGGGCAGACAAAATTCTATGCTCGCAGAAGCATACCCAAGAAAGAAATGGTCTTCACCGCTGTGGCTGAGTTGGAATTAATTCCTGTGGTCAGTGAGTTTCCTGATGTATTTCCAGAAGAACTGCCAGACATGCCACCAGATCAAGAGCTTGAGTTTGCAATAGATCTTGTGCCCGGAACCGCACCGTTATACAAGAATTATTACTGAATGCTCTCATCAGAATTAGTGGATCTAAAGAAACAACTTGATAAAATGCTCCACAAAGGATATATCCGTCCCAGCTCTTCACCATGGGGATCACCTGCTATCTTCGTGGACAAAAAGGATGGCAGCCTCCGCATGTGTGTGGATTACCATAAGCTGAATGATGTCACAATCAAAAACAAATATCTGCTGCCAATGATTGATGACTTGTTGATCAGCTCAGTGGGGCCAAGGTATTCTCCAAGATTGATCTACGGACAGGATATCATCAGCTCAAGATTAAAAAGGAAGATATTCCTAAGACCGCATTCACCACTCGATACGGTCTTTATGAATATACAGTTATGTCCTTTGGTCTCACCAACGCCCCTGCCTTCTTCATGCATATGATGAACAAAGTATTCATGGATTTCCTAGATAAGTTCGTGGTAGTATTCATCGATGACATACTTATTTACTCAAGAAGTGAAGAAGATCACAAAGGACACCTCCGAGCAGTGTTACAGCGACTCCGCGACCATCAGCTATACGCCAAATTCAGTAAATGCGAATTCTGGCTCAAGCAAGTTGGATTTCTTGGACATGTGCTATCTGCTGAAGGTATAACCGTGGACCCGAGCAAAGTAAAGGATGTGCTCGATTGGTTGCCGCCCACAACCGTATCACAGATCCGGAGTTTTCTTGGATTAGCTGGATACTACCGTCGTTTCATTGAAGGTTTTTCCAAGATTGCTAAACCCATGATGGAGCTACTCAAAAAGGATAAGAAGTTTGAATGGAATGAAGCTTGCGAGAAGAGTTTCAATGAGCTAAAGATATTGCTGACGACCGCACCTGTGTTTACTCTTCCAGATATCTACCGCAGTTTTGATGTGTACTGCGACACCTCCAGACAAGGACTTGGATGCGTACTTATGCAAGACGGCAAGGTAGTAGCCTATGCATCACGACAGCTATGACCCCACGAGGGAAATTATCCTACTCATGATTTGGAATTGGCCGCGGTGGTTCATGCTCTAAAAATTCGGAGACACTATCTCATCGGGAAGAGGTGCCAAATTTTTACCGATCACAAAAGTCTCAAGTACATATTTACTCAGCCAGATTTAAATCTCCGTCAATGAAGATGGCTTGAGTTAGTGAAGGATTATGACCTTGGAATAAATTACCACCCGGGTAAGGCCACGTGGTTGCCGATGCACTCAGTCGAAAGCCTGTCAGCCTAAATGTCATATTGAAATCCTTGCCTCCTGAACTTCAAGAGGAGATTGCTCAGCTCAACCTGGTCATAGTTGATGTCGGCCTTGCTAATATTTTGGAAGTTTCCCCCACACTTGAGGAAGAGATCCGCAAGGCCCAGCCATCTGACACCGTCCTGTAGAAACGTGCCAAGAATATGGTAGCAGGACAGACTTCAGATTTCTCGAAGGATCAATTTGGTACCCTCCGCTTCCGTGGAAGGATTCGTGTACCCAATGAAGCAGATTTAAAACAAAAAATCTCGTTAGAAGCACACGAGTCCTCGTATTCTATTTACCCTGGAGGTACGAAAATGTATGAAGACCTTCAACAAATATTCTGGTGGGATGGAATGAAGAAAGACATTGCTTATTTTGTGGCCTGTTGCGACATATGCAACAAGGTGAAGGCAGAGCATATGAAGCCAGCCGGACTTCTCCAACCACTGCCAGTTTCGCAATGGAAATGGGATGACGTCTGCATGGATTTCATCGCAGGACTACCTAAGACTCAGCAAGGCAATGATGCAATCTGGGTCATATTGGACACCTTAACCAAGGTAGCTCACTTTATCCCGATCAGAACCACATATCGAGCAGATCAACTTGCACAGCTGTATGTATACAGAATAGTCAGTCTGCATGGAGTACCCCAAACCATCACTTCTGACTGAGGTTCACTTTTTACCTCCACTTTTGTTCACGTCTCCATCAAGCCTTGGGGACAGCGCTGAAATACAGTACCGCTTATCATCCTCAGACTGATGGACAGACAGAGCGAGTAGACCAAATACTCGAAGATATGCTGCGAGCCTGTGCTTTGGCCCAAGGATCTAAATGGGAAGACTGTCTGCCGTATGCTGAGTTCTCGTATAACAACAGCTTCCAGACCAGTTTAAAGATGTCACCGTATGAGGCTTTGTATGGCCGTAAGTGCCGCACTCCTTTAATTTGGTCCCAAACTGGAGATAGCCGTATTTTCGGAACGGATCTCATGATGGAAGCTGAGAAACAAGTTAAGGAAATCTGAGACAAATTGCAATTGGCCAAATCTCGACAGAAGAGTTATTTTGATGCAAAACACCGACAGATCAGTTTTGAACCCGGAGAACACGTATACTAAGGGAGTCCTGGATTAGGGGGTATCCAGACAGCCGGACTGTGTACAACATCCGGACTATTGAAGCGTGAAGATACAAGACTCAAGACTTCGGCCCGTGTCCGGATGGGACTCTCCTTTACGTGGAGGGCAAGCTTGGCGATCCGGATATTATGTTTCCTTTCTTGTAACCGAGTCCATGTAAACCCTAGCCCTCTCCGGTGTCTATATAAGCCGGAGAGGTTGGTCCTTAGAAGGCCGATCACAATTACAATCATACCATCATAGGCTATCTCTTAGGTAGATCTACTCTTGTACTACCCATATCATCAATATTAATCAAGCAGGAAGTAGGGTTTTACCTCCATCGAGAGGGCCCGAACCTGGGTAAACATCAGTGTCCCTTGCCTCCTGTTACCATCAGCCTTGACGCACAGATCGGGACCCCCTACCCGAGATCCACCAGTTTTTGACACCGATATTGGTGCTTTCATTGAGAGTTCCTCTGTGTCATCGCTGCAAGACTCGATGGCTTGTCTCATCGTCAAGGACGACATTACCTCGGAGGGAGCTCTGGGTGTAGGCCAGATGCTCCGACTCGGCGGCTTTATCATGGCCTCCCCATCGGCGGTAGCACCGACGATGGCCTCTCGGGTCATCAATCATAACCTTCGCGTCAGTTCGGAATTTGCCGAACAGATGGATCCAATGGAGCTCTCCTCCCTTAATGAACTCTTGGATCGCATCGCCACTCTGGGAGTCGCTACGAACCATGACTGGATTGGGCTTAAACCCAACCGAAGGGACATCAGGTCCCCGCTGGTCACCCATGAGATAGCGATAGTGGAGGAACCACACGGTGATTGTCCCTCAACTTTGAGGATGAATTATGTTCGGATCACCAAACTACTTGAGCCGAAAACCTGCTCAAAGGGAAACATGACCCAGGTCCCGGACTTAGAATCGGGCATTTGGCTGAAGAAATTGGGCAACACTCCGGATTCTAAGCTGTTAAGCTCGGAAGCGTCCGCGCCCTTGGGCGTTAGATCGGATCAAAATACGGATTCTGCTAACAACACCTACCTGGACTTAAACTGTCTCTCCCGCATCAGGCAAGAGCCCCTGGAAACCGTACATCACTACTGGGCCAGATTCCTCCTTGCACTTAACAAGGTCAAGGACTACCGCGAGGAGAACATGGTCTCACTCTTCTGCAAAAACTGCACGGATGAAGGACTCCTCAATGCTATAAACTGCAGCGACATAGTACCCTTCGCGGACTTGGCAATCATAGTACGGAAGTACTGTGCGATGGAGAGCGCGTGGAAAACCCAAACGGAATTTTGGGATAGTACCGCTCTCACCAAGACCTTTGCCTGAACTAAACGGACAAACTCTCGTAAGTCGTCCAACCCAATCCCCAAGAAACCAAAGCCCACCCCAGGACGGGGATCCGTATTGGAAGAATGGCTCGACGGGCCATGTAAGCTCCACAGTACTCCAGATACAATACGAACTCATAGCCTTAGGGCATGTTGGATACTCCAGCAGGTGGCGAAAAGTGGCGAGGATCTTCTTGTAGGCCATAAAGCGGAACAACATCCTGCCAACGAACACGATACGGTACTAACCGTCTTCGAGACTTTTGCCTTGAACAATAGGCGCAAGCGAGCTCATTGAAGCTCCGCTGAAATTTACCATGTGGCAAAAATAAACCCCTGGAACGACACTGCTATAACTTTCAACGCCAGTGATGAACCTCGATTCGGACTGTCGAGAACACGCCGCTTTGGTCTTTAGCCCAATCGTGGACGGCTTTCGGCTCACCAAAGTACTCATGGACGGCGGAAGCGGATTAAACTTGATCTATGAGGAAACGCTCGACAAGATGGAAATTGATAAAGGCCGCATTGAGCGAAGCGGCACCACCTTCAGGGGAATCATCCCTACTTGGGAAGCACGGTGGGCGGGAAAAATCACACTCGATGTAGTATTCGGCACCCCGGAGAATTACAGGTCCGAAGAAATCACATTCCAAGTGGCTCCCTTTAGCAGCGGATACATGCCCTTCTAGGGCGGGACGTGTTTACAAGCTTTCAAGATGTACCTCATTATGGGTACATGAAGCTTAAAATGCCCGGACCCAACGGAATCATCACTCTAGCCAGTGATCCGGACGTCGCACTTCGCGCCAAAAACAAAACCGCAGGACTAGCCCTGGAAGCATTATCTGAAGCCCTAGCAGCCGAAGAATTAACAACACTGCGGGCCACAGTGGACAGGGACGAGGTGATACTCGACAAGCAACCCAAGTCCACCTCATTTAAACTTGCAGACAAGATAGTCAAATTCCATGTCCACCCAACGGACCCCACGAAGACAACATCCATCGAGACATAGTTGAGCCCCGTGATGGACGCCACACTGCGAGATTTCTAACGCGAGAATTGGGACATTTTCGCCTGGCACCCTTCGGACATGCCAGGCATCCCACGCCGGCTGGCCGAACACAACCTCAATATACTAAAGGGATACAAACCGGTCAAACAGACCCTAAGGCGGTTTTCAGAACCCAAACAACAAGCCATGGGGGAAGAGCTAGCCAAGCTACTTGAGGCCGGATTCATCAGAGATATTAAACAAACGAATTGGCTGGCAAATTTGGTAATGGTACCAAAAAAGGACAAATCCTGGCGCATATGCGTCGACTTCAAAGACCTCAACATAGCTTACCCCAAGGATCCCTTTCCCCTCCCTCGCATCGATCAAATCATCGATGCCACAGCTGGACACGACTTGCTGTGTTTTCTCGACACATACTCTGGATACCATCAAATAAAGATGGCAGAGTCTGACCAAGCTGCAACAGCTTTTATAACGCCATATGGCCCTTTTTGCTTCAACACTATGCCCTTCGGGCTCAAGAATGCCGGCGCAACCTATCAACGCATGATTCAAACATGCCTGGAAAAACAAATCGGCAAAACAGTGGAAGCATATGTGGACGAGGTGGTCATAAAAACTAGACACGTCGAAACCCTAATAGATGACTTGAGGCTTACATTCAATAACCTCTGGACATGCGACATCAAGTTGAATCCAGAAAAATGCGTTTTCGGTGTCCCCACGGGGAAGCTGCTGGGCTTCATTGTTTCCAATAGAGGAATCGAAGCGAATCCAGCAAAATCAAGCTCATCGCGATTGGCTATACCAACAGACCTCAAGCACATCCAGAAGCTAGCTGGATGCGTGGCCGCTTTGAGCCGCTTTATATCTAGGCTAGGAGAAAAGGCATTGCCTCTTTACCGCCTCCTTCGGCGCACGAACACTTTGTATGGACGGATGCAGCCGTGACCAGACTCGATGAGATAAAGACCTTATTGGCCAGTAATCCAGTCCTAACAGCGCCAAACATCGGCGAACCTATGCTACTATACATAGCTGCAACACATCAAGTGGTAAGCGCAGTGCTCGTCGTTGAATGAGAGGTGGACGGATACAAATTCCCGCTTCAAAAGCCGGTTTATTACATATCCACGGTCCTCACCCCATGCAAATCCTGATACCCACACTATCAAAAAATAGCATACGCGGTCTTCATGGCATCCCAGAAGCTAAGACACTACTTTCAAGAGTGTTCGATTACCGTCGCCTCTGAAGTACCACTCAATGACATAATTAATTGCCGCGACGCTACGGGCCAGATTGCTAAATGGGCTATCGAGCTCCTTCCATTCGACATAATATACAAACCACGACGAGCCATTAAGTTGCAAGTACTGGCTGACTTTGTCGCCGAATGGACAGAAGCCGAACTCCCTAAAGAGTATGTCGCGTACTCCAACTGGATCATGCACTTTGACGGCTCCAAAATGCTGGCCGGACTGGGAGCAGGGGTAGTCCTGACGTCTCCCACCGGGGACACGGTCCAGTACGTCCTACAAATATTATACACAGACTCCAACAATGCAGCCAATATGAGGCTCACAGCATGGTCTTCGGATGGCGGTCTCTATGGGCATCCAATGCACGGAAGTCTTGAGGATTGAACCTCGCAATATCACCAATAAATGGAGACTTTGATGCCAAGGATCCGAAAATGGTGGCCAATCATAATGCCGTCCTCAAAATGTCAGCTCGGTTCGAGGGGCTCGAATTCCACCATGTGGCTCGAGAAAACAATCAAGCGGCGGACATCCTCGCCTGCATCGGTGCCAAACGCGACCTTGTCCCACCTAATATATTCCTGGAAAGGCTGTTCAAGCCATCCGTAGTATAGGAAGGGGAGTCCGACAATACCAACACGGATCCGAACACACCCCTAGATTCTGAACCATCAGACACAATCAGAGGCTCTGCCACCGAAACAACATCTTCGACCCACGAAATCATGGCCGTAATTGCCCCGTGGACCGAGCCTTTCTTGGCCTACCTAAATAGGCAGGAGCTCCCCGAAGATCAAAACGAACCACGCTGCATAGTCCGGTGCTCTAAAGCTTACAAGGTCCATGAAGGGGAACTCTATAAGAAAAGCGCGACCGGAGTGCTCCAAAGGTGCATCTCCGAAGAGGAAGGGCGGCAACTCTTGGCTGAAATCCATGCCGGACTGGGCGGACATCATGCCGCGGCTCGAGCACTAGTCAGCAAGGCCTTCCATACAAGCTTCTATTGGCCAACGGCCCGAGCAGACGCACATGACCTTGTCCAACATTGCGTCGGTTGCCAGCTCTTCCCCAATCAGAGTCATATGCCCCCTACCGCTCTCCAAACAATCCCCATAACTTGGCCCTTCGCGGTCTGGGGGCTGGATATGGTCGGACCCCTAAAAGGGGGAAGCCATAAGAAAAAATACCTATTGGTCATGGTGGACAAGTTCACCAAATGGATAGAAGCCAAACCAGTCAAAACGGCCGAATCCGGACCTGTGATAGACTTCATATCCGGGGTCGTACACCGATACAGTGTCCCCCAGAGCATCATCACTGATAATGGCTCAAATTTCACAGCCAACGAAGTGAAAACTTGGTGCGGCAAAATGGGCATTAAGCTCGACTACGCTTCCGTCTACCACCCCCAAACAAATGGCCAGGTTGAACGGGCAAACGGTCTCATCACGAGCGGCATTAAACCGGACTAGTGCGATCTTTAATGAATCGGATCGCCTTTGGGTAGAGGAGCTCGACTCCGTACTACGGGGCTGCGGACCACCGTCGCACCACCGGATATACACCATTTTATGGTGTATGGCGCGAAGCGATACTACCTGCGACATAATACATGATTAAGCCACGCGTGCGCATGTCTGAAGAGAAGGAAGCCAAGTTAGATCGGCGGGATAACTTGGATGCCTGTGGGAGGAGCGCGATGTCGCAAAAGCACATTCCACATTCTATCGGCAGCAGGCTCGACGATATCAAAGCAGAGAAGTGCGGGCCAAAACTTACAATATTGGCGAGCTCGTTCTACGCCTACCGGAGAAGAAGAAGGACAAACTCAAACCCAAATGGGAAGGTCCCTTTGTCATCGACAAAGTTCTCATCGGAGGAGCGTACCATCTATGTAATGCATCCAATAACAGACTCGAGCCGAACCCATGGAATGCGGCCAGACTCCGGAGATTCTACGCCTAACGCCGAACTCAGTGTTCGTCTCCTTACCCCTCCTTTTTAATTATGCTCCACCCCTTTTCTCTCCTTTCTCGACCCTTTTTTTCTCTCCACACAAAGTATTTAATACAGTGCGGACTCCCGGATCACTCCGGCCGCACTACGTGTGTAAGCTATACCTGGGGGCTTCCTATTCGGAAGCTAGACATAATTACTTTAAATGGCTTTTTGCCCATCGCATATGCATTCTTTTTCCATATGTGCCTTTTCTTCACCATTATATGCATCGATATGACTTAAGATGTGGCTAAGTTGGGTTGCCTGGCTCTTGTGTTTATGCCCTACGTTCTCGTTAATTCGGGAGCACCTCTGCGATTGTTACTGCCGGTTCAGCCGGATGTGTACCTCAGACTGGGTGAAGCCGAAAGTTAGTTTCCTTAAGAGAATATTCAATCGGTGAATAAAGGATGTATTCGTTGGTTACAACAAAAAAAACCCAGAAGTTTTGTATCCTGCGCCATCATTCGCAGTCCGGACATGTGCATCGACACATGCATACCCAGGGAAAGGAACCCCGAACGGAACTATTCTCCCTGGAAGATGTTTCTTGCTATCCATGCAATATAACATAACTAGTTGGGTACTTGTCTGTTCAAGCACTTATGACCCCTACGCCTGGTTTCCACGCATACCCCGGTTTTTTATAACCGAGCAGGTATTCGGACACACCCTGGACTATAGGATTCGGGGGCTGAAGCAAAAAGGTCCGCCATGACAAATGATTTCAATCCGGCTAGGGGCTATTTATGCCAATTAAATTACACAGTCACTGAGACTGACTATATTCCTCCTCTATACCATATAACAGGCTATCTAGCTTACAATCCTGTTGAGAATACTTAGCGACTAACGCTACCTGGTCATATACCAGACTTACGGGAATTTCTTGCCCATCGGGCCCCGCCGATCCTACTTCGGCCATATGGTTCGGGTCCACCTTGGTGTGGCGTGTCTTCACCATTGCCCGAGCTTCCTTGCTCCTTGCCGGCATGTTGATATCTTCCATAGGCGGAAGCACCGCCAGAGCTCCTTGAAGCAGGTCCATAAGCTCCCCCATGCCATTCGGCGGGAGGCTTGATAGCCACAAGGCTGAAAGCGCCGTGTATCACTGCCGAGCACACTCGTGCAATCGCGAAAGTTCTTCTGATAAATCACCCGCAGATGAGGCATCTCCTCTTGATGCGACCCGTTAACATTCCTGCAAGCAAAAAAAATTCAAAAAACTTCCTCGCCTAACTATCACACAGTTCGCTTGAGCTCTTACCATAAATGCCGCGTCGAAGCCTTTTGTTCTCCTTCACGGAGTACGCGATTGAGCACGGGCGTCCTTTAATTCCATGTCGCATTTAATATTGTCATCTTGTAGCTTGTTCTTCTCATCGTCACTGCGTGAGATCGCTCGCCAGACCTTTAGCTCAGCTGTTGAGATCGATTCATCACTCATTCGCCTTCGGATTCACCGGGATTGTCTGCGAAATTTTACGTCGGACTAACCGCTTCAACCATTTACTAAGCGGTACATCTGCATATAATGGAGACAAATATTACGGAGGGGCCTTCCGGATCCCTCTAACAGCTACCGCATCAATCAATTTGGGCCGTGCATGCCTCCAGCTCCCGAGCCAATTGTTCATTCTTGTCCACAAGGACCTGTGCATATATTAATCCTTCAAACAGTTGTCCCAACTATTCTAAGTCTCAAGGGCTACTGCTATACATACTTATAAAAATTTCTTACCCGTATGTCTTTGGTATACTGGTTTGTCGCTTGGGCAAGCCCGCCCCGAGCAGCTCAGACGTATGCGTCCGCCGAATTGAAGGCATTAAAAGCCTCTTCGGAAAAGATGTTGTTCCGGAGCACGGCCTTCCGGCGCCGGTGATTCATGGCGCTCTCCCCTTCGGAGTTCGTGGCCGAACACATATCCGCATCCTCCATCAGGGAACTATGCGGTGCTGGCCCCGTGTCTGCCTCCGCCCCCGAAGCCGATTCTGGAACCCGGCTGGTGGATGCGTGATTGGTGGGGTCTCCGGATATAGTCCGGTTATTCCTCTTCCTGCCAGACACAAATGGCGCTGTCATATTTCAAATTCTATAATTACATGACAGGTTATTACTTTACATCTGTAGCGGTGTGTCAACCCTCACCGCCTTCCTCTTGAGCCTGCCCGATCTGGACGCCCGTGGTTGACGAGTCCCTAGGGGCTCGGCCCCTCGCTTCGGCCGTCGTTTCTGCAAATAGACCGACGCCTCAAGGGTAAATTATAGTACCTGGGGGGAGTCCTCTTCGGAGGATAGGGTTTTTTAGTTCGGCTTACACGCGACGCGGGGAGCTAGGGTAGTCGGCCGTAATGGCCACTGGGGCGCCATCCCAGCTCGCTTGAAAGAATACCTCGTTGACAAGCTCCAGAGTGATATCCGTATCTACTTTGAGTCCCAGATCTAGGGCCCTTCAGGGTCCTCTGGTTGCGGGGAGGGGCTGAAGATTCCTTGTACGACCCTCCTCAGTTCCTGCTCGAAGCATTGATGCAAGTAATCTTAGCAGAAGAACACTAGAGTAAGTGAAGCAGGGAAAAGAATGTCAACTTACCCACTCTGGGGGGTTGTACATGGAGAATCTGTCCCATGTTTTTATGCGAAGGAATTCCTCCTCTTCCCCTTTGTACAAATCGGACAATATCCTTGCCAAAGCGGCAGTGGAGTCCGGTCCGTTACGGCCACAGCGGGTGGCGTCGTCCTCCCCGTTGAAATGCCACATGGGCTTCCCCCGATATTGGAGCGGTTGCACTCCCCGCCTTATGCATATCGCCATGACCTCAACTATCGTCAGTCCGGATTTGGCCAGTAACTTCATCCTGTTCATCAGGAGGTATATTTCCCTTGTGTCCTCTTCTTGAGGGCCCCGGGGGCACCAGCTTAGGCGTGCCCTCGGCGGGGCGTTGCTGAACTTGGGAGACCTGTCCGGACTGGATCTGGAAGGGGAACGTCGTCTATATAGAACCACTCTGAAGGCCAGTTTTCTGGTGCCTTCTTGGGAGTGCCGGATAGGTATCCGGTTTTGGAAATGCGCTATACTTCGGCCCCGCCCACTTGATATAGGGACTCTCCCTGGGTGCGGGGAACAAGGCAGAACAGCTTCCTCCATAATCCGAAGTGAGGTTCGCAGCCTAAGAACAGCTCGCAAAGTGCGACATACCTGGTATGTGCAGAATAGAGGCAGGGGTAAGATTGTGCAACTGGAGGCCGTAGAACTCCAGAAGCCCGCGAAGAAACGGATGAATAGGAAACCCGATGCCCCTTAGAAGATGCGGGATGAGGCTTGGAGATCCCTCAGCTTGTTCCCCTCCGTCATAAGTGGCTATTCTAGCTCGGACGGGGACCATGAACGCAGCTGGGAGAAACCCTTGGGTTTGTAACTCAATCAAATGGCTATGAGGAACTGAACACTCTCCCTGATCCCCCGACTTGGAACAAGAAGGGCGAGCAGAAGAGCTGCGCCAGCCGGCCATGCTGGAATGGCTTTTCATGGAGCGCTCTGTTGGATGCTAGCTCTGGGAGGGAGAGTGAGGTTTGGATCTGAGAATCCCCGTCCCTTCAAATGGACGGTTAGCCCGGAGGATCGAGGGTGGCAAATGAAAAAAAGCCTCGACTCCTCGCATTCGCTCGACACGTGGAGATAGTCATTACTAAGGCACTGAAGCCGAGAAGCTCAACATTGATTGGAGGCTGGACATTATTCGTCGTAACAGGTACTTTGGAGTATTCGGAGAAGGAACCCGCCTTGCAACGCCGAAGACAAAACTGCGCGCTGGACTCATCGTCATTGATGCATGGTTCAGGGGCTACTGAGGGAGTCTGGATTAGGGGGTATCCGGACAGCCGGACTGTGTACAACGTCCAGACTATTAAAGCGTGAAGATACAAGACTCAAGACTTCAGCCCGTGTCCGGATGGGACTCTCCTTTGCGTGGAAGGCAAGCTTGGCGATTCAGATATTATGTTTCCTTTCTTGTAACTGACTCCATGTAAGCCCTAGCCCTCTCTGGTGTCTATATAGACCGGAGAGATTGGTTCTTAGAAGGCTGATCACAATTACAATCATACCATCATAGGCTAGCTCTTAGGGTTTAGCCTCTACGATCTCGTGGTAGATCTACTCTTGTACTACCCATATCATCAATATTAATCAAGCAGGAAGTAGGGTTTTACCTCCATCGAGAGGGCCCGAACCTGGGTAAACATCTGTGTCCCTTGCCTCCTGTTACCATCAGCCTTGACGCACAGATACCTCCGAGTCACTCCTATGAAAGGAGTCCAGAGATACCAGACTCGTGGAAAGTTGTCACCCAGATTTATTGGTCCATTTCCAGTTATGTCCCGAGTGGGTACTATTGCATACCCGTTGGAACTACCCCCTAAATTGTCGGAAGTGCACAATGTGTTTCATGTTTCACAGTTGAGGCGATGCATATCTCGGCCCGAGGAAAAGACTGCTATGACTGAAATAGAGCTGGCAAAGGACTTAACATATGAAGAGAGACCGGTTAGAATTTTGGATCAGATGGAAAGGGTCACTCATAGTAAAGCAATGAAGTTCTACGAAGTCCAGTGGGAGCATCCCATAGAGTTAGAATCAACTTGGGAACGAGAAGAATTTCTAAAGGCACATTATCCAGAATGGTTTTCCCAAGCAACCGAATCTCGAGGATGAGATTCATTCTAAGTCGGGGAGGTTTGTGACAACCTGGTTTTTGCCCTCTTCTCTTTGCCTAATTTTCAGTTGGTTTGATTTTGAAATTTGGAGTTTTGAATCTTTTCATATGGACTTAACCACTTGGGTACCCCTTGGCTTTCACCCAAGTGCCTCTTTCCCTCTCTAACTATCATTCCTTCTCTGGTTCACCTCAAAATAATATTTGGAATATTTTTATTCAATGAAAAATATTCATTTCCCTCTCTTAAACCCTAGCTAGCTCAATGTGCTCCAAAGCAACCCCAATTTTTCTTGCCCATAAAAATCTGAGAAAAATCCCATTATTTTATGAACCCTAGGGCACCTTCTTGAGCAAAAATATTTCATCACTTTTTGGAATATTTTTGCTACAATTTTTTTCTGTTCTGGATAGAAATGGTAGTTTCTATAGCAACTACCATTTTACTTGCTCCATTGTGGCTGATTTTTCTTGTGCATCATCACCTTAGTAGATGATTGCTAACCTCCAAAGCCTAGCTCCCAACTACCAGTAGTTTGACCACAGCAAGCTCTCAAAGTTACCGATCAAAAACTTACTAGGCGTGTGAAATCTTTTCTACTGCACCTGAGACCAAACCAAAGCGTGGTAACCTTCAAAACTACCACGAACAACAAGCCAGACATGAAGTTTGGGATTAGGTCGGCCTGAGGTCAAAGGTCACATGGTGACCACGTTCGTCCAGGCGTGCAAGCATGCAACCGACGCGCTCTGAGTGCCGCCCGAGCCTCAGTTGCGCGCGTGCTCGCTTCCCCGCCTGCCTAGCCTTGCCAAACTTCACCACAATCTTCGTCCAAGCTCTCTTAACTCCCTCCTGGCACTCGCCGATGCTGGAGCTCGCTGCAGCGGGCACGAGCGCGGTCCGGCCAACGTAATAGTGCGGTGCACACTGTGCTTGTCGTCACCCTAGTGTCCCTGTGCTCGTCCCCGTTTGCCCACAGTCCCCGCGTGAGCTGCGTCGCCTTCTCCCCCTCTCACTGATGCCGTTCGTTGCCTGGCGCCGTGTCCAGGTGTCCACCGACGGAGCCTGATCCCCCCTTGATGCTCGGCTATAAATAGAGCCCTTCCTAGCCTCCTCGAGCACCGTCCACCACTCCCACACACTCCACAATCTCGTAGATAGCCGTAGCCCGGCCGGGTAGGCCGCGGGCCACCGTCCCCGAGCTCGAGCTCGCCGGCGATCCCCTCGGGTCGTCTCCGTAGCTCCAGCCCCTCCCAGGCCTAGGCAACCCTTACAGGGCCTCCACCTCTCGTCGGTGGTGCTGTTCCGCCTGGTTGGAGCCCCTGGAGTCACCTCTGTTCGCCATCGTCTTCGTCTCCGGCGACCTCCGCTCTCTGCCTCCGCTAGAGAGGTCGATTCCGACGCCGTCCGACCACCCCCTAGCTACTCTACGGGTACGGGCAGGTGCGCCTCCGTCTCCTCTCTCGATCCCTCCCTCTCGTTTCGCCGCTGGTGTGTGCTCCTGCAATGCCACGCCGTCCGCTGTTTCCTTCTCCCCCTCCCCCTCACCCGAGTAACGGGGCCCGCTAGTCAGCCACCCAGTACGCGCGCGAAGCGGTACGAGTGGTGGCGCCCCGAGGCTTTACGCCTTCGACTTCACCCCCAGTATGTTTTTATTTAAATTCAAATTCTTATTTTTACAGAGAGCTTCAAACAGCCAAAACTCTTTAACCATAAGTCCAAATGAATTGATTCTTTTTGCATTGTGTTCTTTGTACAGAAATCTAGCAGCTCACCAAACATGAGATTTTTCTATGCTGTCTAGATTTTCTGGTGAATTTCAGAAATATTCTTGATATTTTCCTCTTGTGTTTAAAACTATTTTCAGAGGGTGAAGCTTGTCTTGAGGATCACCAAGAGGCTTGTGAACCCATCTGCACTAAGGCAAGCTGCAACAACATTTTCATGGTGCCATTACAATATTTGTGATTTTCTTACTTGAACAAATGATTTAGTCCATGCATTTAAATCATTATTATGTTATTTATATTTTGTTAGTTGCTTGTTTTAGTCAATATGCTTGATTCACAGAAAGTTTGAAGCTAACTTAGTTGGTAAAGAAACTAGGATTTATTTTTGGGTGATGAAAAAATAATATGGTTATGGATATAAATAATTAGTGGAGTTATTTTCTTGCATGAGTAAAAATGGTAAAATTTGCTAGAAAAGATTCTATTTAAAGTGAGGTTTAATCTTAACCAGAGAAGTGTCATGAGTTGTTGATGTTTATGCTTAGTGTGGATATAGTTGACTCAGTCATTTCCGTTAATATGTGATGCATATGTTAGTGTTGCATTTCATGGCATACTATGACACCGGTTATTTTCATGTTAAGTTGAACCTGATAATAACTCAACTTGAATATATTGTTGATCGGGTCATGGTGCCACTGAATCGAGTTTTTCCCAGTGCAACAACATTTGCCTTTATGGGAAGGCCTTCATTCGGTCCATTGTCATGCCTTCAGTCGGTGCCTCCAATGAGGGAAGGTTATGGGCGTGCAGTACCCTGGCCCAGTAAGCAGACATAACCTTGTGTGCCCATTGTTGAGTTTATGGTACCGGGTCCCCGAGTGGGATCGTTTATGTTTTGGCCACGACGGTGGTCGTTGTGTCTTTGGTAGACATGGGGCCACCCAGGACTAGCCCGATGGGGAGTGAGCCAGAGGGGCCGAGAGAGTGTCATGGCAATGGAAGGGTTTCATCGGAATGCCGTTGGTCCACCCGAATGGGAGTGCGAGGCCATGTGTTCTGTGGTGTGGGTATAGTGCGCTACCTCTGCAGAGTGTATTAATCTATCGATAGCCGAGTCCACGGTTACGGATACGCTCAAAAGTAGGTTACACCATGGGTCAACGTTTAATAAATCTTGCACACTAAATTATGAACTTTGCACTATTGATGATGGAGGAAAGGTCATCTTGTTGTTTTAGACCAAGTGTTGGTCGTGGTTGTGATTGCCAGAAGGATCACCATTTAAGACCAAATATTGGTCGTGGCTGTGATCACTGGAAGGATCACGAGATATCTCTAGTCAAGACCACGAGGGTGCTACGTTTGTGATCCAAGAGTGATCACTGTTGGTAAGCCAGTCCGAGGGACTTTTATCACAAGAGCATGATCACATCATGTTGGATATATTGTTGCATTATTGTGAATTGGTTAATTATCATGATATTGTTTGTCATTATGTTTATGCTTGTTGTGAGCTTGCAAGTACATTCAATGCACTGACCTGGCGTGTCATGCCAGATTTCAGGAAAGTCTCGTTGGAAAGGAGTGCTGTCCGAGTCTAGATCGTGTCCATATTGGTGTCCCTGTGCTATGGAGTTTCCGCTACGATGGCATTCCACTGCCGCATAGTTGTTATGATCGAGGCCCCTTTATGTTCACTAAATAATGTACATATTGTTCAGCCGCACCGTGTGTGCCGCTTGGCCTCGCCACCTGTTGTAATATAAATGTTGATCCGCTAGCATCAATAAAGCGGTTGTTTTCTATACCAAGATGTTGTGTGTTGCCAGAAGACATGGTCTCTGAGCTGGCAATGCATGGTAAACCGGTTGCCTGAGCCGGGGTGCCACACAAATGGTGAAGGCGACGACAGCGAGTCCCTGAGCGTCAAGTTCGAAGATGACGACTCGGACTCCAGCTGAACGCCGACAGCACCATCATCTCTAGCTGAGCAGTGGCAACACCACCATCTGTAGCTGGACACCGACAAGATGGCTTCCCGGGAGTGCTTGGCCTAGGCGCCCCTTTTTCCATCCTTGCACTTGATGTATACCCGAGGGGTAAAGGGCCAAGAAAGACATTATCGAGCACATTTTGTTTTTCAATAAATGTACAACATTCAATGTGCTCGAATAAATGTGTATTATTCTCCTTGCTTGTTTCTGTCTTCATAATATTTTTTACTTAACACCCTACGCTACTCGGAAGATCGTCGGGGCGCACACTTGCCGCGAGCGCTTTGAAGAGTTGGTCTTCAACATCTTGCAGGAAGTGCGACCACCGGCAAAGTAACTTGCCAGTCTCAAACGCAACTACACAGACTTTGCCGAGCAGACTCGAGGTAGAGCTAGAGCGCGAGACAAAACATGATAAGATTCCTTCGCATGAAGGTTTCCCGTACGAACATAGAATCGTGCAAGGGGAATCTCCAAGATGTAAACAATGAAACTATAGTTGAAATTTTATCAACTTATCTTTCTTTGTTGTACTTCTTATCATACGAAATGAAATGAACGTTAACGCCATCCGAAACGGCAAAATGGTAGTACTCCATCATCCTCCCGTGGGAAACATGCACGCGGGGAATCCTTCTGCCTTGTAGAAAAGGAAAGAAGAGAAAATGTAATGCGGTGACCTTGGCGGTGCGTTAGCCATTTCATTTAAGCAAGCGTAATCACTTCATACTATGCATTAGTACATAAGGAAATATGCATAAAAGTTTGTGGAACACTTAGATTTATTCACATATGCACAGGATCTACGCCTGGCTTTGTACAAAGGGTTACAAGTCTTTGAGACTATGCTTGTACAAAAGGGGTTGCCTGGACAAGGCCCGACAACGACACCTTATGGGTAGAACTTATGGAGATGCTCGATGTTCCACGAGTTTTGCGCACGAATGCCATCTTCGGTCTCTAGATGGATAGCACTAGGTCTGGTGACTCATAGTACCCGATAAGGGCCCTCCCACTTTGGTGTCAACTTGTTTGTTCCCTTGGCGAACTGAACACGCCAAAGGAAAAGGCCGTCTTGCTCAAAGCTTTGGGCATGAACCTTGTGGCTATGATAGCAGCACAAGGCTTGCTGGTAGCATGCAGCTCGCACAGCTTCCTGAAGATGATCCACCTCAAGGAGCACGACATCGTCATGCTGGAGCTACTCTTGCTCTACTTCGTCATAGGCAAGTAATCGAGGTGACCCGTATATGAGTTCCGTGGGGTAGCACCACTTCTGCACCATAGACTAGTGTAAGTGCATCAAGTGCCACACCTAGTTGGTTTTGGAGTACTGAGGACAAATGTGGTTGAGGGACTAATGTGTTTGTGAGAATTGCAGGATAACATAGGTAGTGTCCCTCATTGATTCGGTTTACCTACCAGAGATGACCCCTAAAAATGTGTGAAGACATTGAAGACAATGGTGGTTCGTGAAGACATTCACGACGAAGATTATGACATGTGAAGCTATTCACTTGAAGACTATGGAGTGCGAAGACATAGTTGTTTCGTAGTTTCCTTTTCTTCTTATTGAGTCATTACTGTTAAGTGGGGCCAAGCGAACAAAGTTAGAGTGACTGATATAATGCTCAACAAAATCCTATGTCTTCGAGCGAAGACTATGAGAGCAAATCTTATCCAGAGCAGGATGAGTCAGCTTTTCTTGTAGCCCAAGCCAAGCTGTTGCGTGTGTTTGAAATCTGATCGTTGGACACGTGTTAGTTCCTTAGTGACCTAGGGTCATTTCGGACATATCATGTCGGGTTGCCTCCTGACTATAAATAGCCCACCCCCTACACCATAAATTGGTGGCTGCTCAGAGTTAGTACACGACTTTTGTCGTTGAGAGCAACCCACCTCCGAAGCATTTGAGAGAGAGATCCTTGCGAGGACAAAGACCAAAACACCCAGAGCCAAAGAGTGTTAGGCATCACTAAAGTCTTTCTGTCCGAGTGATCTAAAGACTTGTTACACTTGAGGACTGTGAATCCTCCAGCCGGCTAGGCGTCACGTTCTGAGCATCCAAGAGTCATTGTGGATTGCCGGTGAACGAAGTCTGTGAAGGTTTGGAAGTCTACCTCGAAGACTTACTAGAGTGATTGGGCGAGGACTGGGTGTCCTTAGCTCAAGGGGAATAAGGTGAAGAGATGGTCTTCTGTGTTAAATCTCAGCCTCCCTAACCATACGTACAATTGTCACAACAACTGGAACTGGTCTACCAAATCCTTGTCTTCGTCAAGCTACTGGTTCTATCCTCTACTCTCCTCTCTTTACAGTTGTCTTCGTGAAGTCATTGCTTGCCTGTATGATCTGTTTGACTTCACTCTGTGAAGACTATTACCTGTTTAGCTTCATACTATCTTCCTTTCTGATCCTGTCTACCTAGTTGTAGTTAGTTTTCGTGCTTTCATTGTATTGTATGTTTGGCTAATGCTTGTCTAGTGTAGTTTTCATTCCGCTGCTTACTATATAGGCTCACCAGTTTGTCTTCAAAGCCACCGTGTTTTCAAGACTTTCATAAATATCGCCTATTCACTCCCCTAGTCGATAACTAGCACTTTCAATTGGTATCAGAGCAAGGTACTCCCTTGTTCTATGTGATTCAGTTTAACCACCTGGAGCTTTAGCTATGTTGACTGCAGGGATAATCAAGGTCTCCGCTGCGTGCCCCTGTCTTCGATGGCACTAACTACCCCTACTAGAAGAACAAGATGCGCATGCATCTTGAAGCCATTGATGTTGATCTCTGGTATGTCGACAAGATTGGAGTTCCCAAAGTCGGTGAAGGCATTACCGCTGCCGATGTCAAGAGATTTGCTCAATTGGACTCAACCGCCAAGAACATCATCTGTGGTTATCTAACCAAAGGGCAGTATGGCCATGTGAGTGCACTGGAAACTGCAAAGCTGGTCTGGGACTGGCTGTCCAAGGTCAATGAAGGCGTCTCAACTCAGAGAGACTCAAGGATCGATGTTCTTCGTAATCTCTTCAATTGATTCAAGAGAAATGACAATGAAAATGTCCAGCTCAGGTTCGATCGCTTGATTGATATCACCAATGAGCTGCGTGTTCTCGGCGCCACTGAGATCACCAAGCATGAGATCATGAAGAAGCTTCTGAGATCACTTGACAGCTCGTTTGACACCTTAGCTCTGATGATTCAAGAATGTCCTGACTTCAAAGATCTCGATCTGTTTGACATACTTGAGAGGATCAACACACATGAGTTCTAGCTATCTGAGAAGCGTGATATCTATGGTCCAAACTACGGCCGAACCCGTGCTCCGAAGGCAAAGGATGTTTCCTCATCTGAAGAAGAATCTGACTGTAGCTCTAGTGATCCTGAAGAGCTTGGCAAAGAACTTGCAATGCTTGTGAGGAAGTTTCAGAAGTTCTCCAAGAAGAATCGGTTCAACAAGTCTTCAAGATCTAGCTCCAAGAACGACGAGGCTTCATCACATGACTACAAGAAGAGGACTTGCCACAAATGCAAGAAGACAAGCCACTACATCTCCGAGTGTCCTTAGTGGGATAAGGAATTAAAGAAGAATAAGAAGAGCAAGGAATATGATTCCAATGACAAGAAGAAGAAGAAATCTTCAAAATTTTCTTCAAAGTCTTCGTCAAAGTCTTCATCTCACAAGAAGACCTCATCAAGCAAGGCTCGTGCATTTATTGGCAAGGAAATGGATTCAGAGGAGTCTGCATATGAGGAGGCGCAGGTGGAGTCTCAAGAGGAATCTGATTCAGGCGTGGCAAGCCTGGCTCTGGCATCAGCTTTCGTCACCAAGTCAATCTTCAACACTGAAGACAATGGTCGCAATGTTGAAGCGAAAGCTGATGGTGATGATGATGACGACTCTGCTCCTACCTACTGCTTCATGGCACGTGGTGCCAAGGTAACTTCACACGATGCCTAATTTTAGACCTCTAGAGAAGATGACTCTGAATGTGAATCCAAACCCGGCTATAAGACACTTGCTAAAATTGCAACTGAGCAACAAACTGCTATGGAACATATTCAAAAGCTGCTAGATAAAAGCGATGACCTGTTGAACACGGAAATGAATCAAACTCTATTCTTAATCGAAGACATTAAAACTCTTCGCGCTAAGTACGAAGATCTTGAAAGTCGTCATGAAAATCTCTCAGCCTCTCATGAGAAGCTTTCCTACGATTATCTTCAAAGGAAGCAGTATCTAGAGAAACTGAGAGCGTCTCATGAAGATCTTCAAAAGGAGAATGATTCACTACTCGCCCAACAGATCAATACCGCTTAGGTAGAATTTGTTCCACCATGCTTGAAGTGTCTTGAGCGCGATAATGTTGTCTCTGTTGCTGAATGTTCTACTGCTTCTGATGTTGCAATATCTTCAACTGCTGATGTGGTAACTAACCCCTCTACTAAGGATGCCACTACTATTGTTGATGAGAATGCCAAGTTGAAGACATTGCTTGAGACTGGCTTGTACAAAAGCCTCAAAGGGCATTAAACCTTGTGCGATGTCCTCAAGAAACAAATTCTGAATCGAAACCCTAGAAAAGGGGGTGTTGGGTTCGAGAGGAAAATGAACGTTGATGGTTCATATTGGATGCCTGAGCAGTACCCCAAAACCACCTGGGTTGCTGCTAAGGATCCTTCAGTGGATCCATCCACTTTATCTGACTTCACTTGTGCTAACCCAATTATCATTGATGAATCCTTTGATGCAAATTATAAACTGTTTAAGAATCAGAATGATGAAGTATTTGCCAGGTACATTGGTACTAACTACTGGAACGGGTCACCCCAGAAGAAGATCTGGGTGCTCAAAAGCTGTCTTGAGAAGCTTCCTGTGAATGTCATCATGACACCACCTGGGAATAAGACAAACCCCCGACCAAAGGCGTCATATGGTCCAAAGGCTTCATACAGACAGAGGACCTCTCATGGTCACCCTAACACCAATGTTTTGCAGGAGAATCACAATGAGACTCATGAATATGAGCGTGTTTCCTCTAACCGATATGTTCACAAAACTAAGAACTTTTCTGCATATTCTTATGAGTATTATTCTCCTCCCGTGAAGCTATTTGCTAGGGCTCCCTAGCCAAAGTTCTCAGATGCTGCACTTGGACTCATTACTTCTAAGCCACCCCTGAAGATGTGGGTGGTTAAGAAGAATTAACTTCTTTTGTAGGGAAAGGTATCTAGCCGGAAAGCAAAATCATCTCACGACAATGCTGGAGACCTGAAACATCTTGTGGGACGCAACATAAAATGCTACAATAGTCTTATCATGTATTTCATCCCAGGGTTTCTTGACGAGCATCCTATCATGCCTAACCAGTATCTAAACTTTGATAATATGCTTGTTCGCTACATGTTTCTGCTTCACAATAGGTGAAGCCTATCCCCCTAACTGCACTGTAGGGTACAACTCCGAAAGCCAATGAATGGATTATGGACAGCAGCTGCACCAACCACATGACTGGTAATTGAAGTCTTCTTATGGATTCAACCCTACGTCCATCTACTAAGAGCCACATCACGTTCGCTGACACTGGTAAAAGCAAGGTACTGGGTCTTGGTAGAGTTGCTATCTCAAAGGATCAGCACATGGATAAAGTGATGCTTGTTGAATCCCTTGGTTACAACTTAATATCCGTGTCAATGCTTTGTGATCTGAACATGATTGTGATATTTGAAAAATATCGCTGTCTTGTGCTAATGGAATCTGACAAATCTCTAGTCTTCGAAGGCTATCGAAGAGGTGATCTATATATGGTAGATTTCTCAGCAGGACCACAGCTTGCCGTATGTCTTCTAGCAAAGGCTTTAGAATGCTGGCTATGGCATCAATGGCTAGGACACGCGGGCATGAGGAACCTGTACACTCTCGCGAAGAAGAAGCACATCATTGGCATCGGGGGCATCAAGTTCAAGAAGGATCATCTATGTGGTGCCTGTGGAGCTGGAAAGATGACTAGAGCCAAGCATCCCTCAAAGACAATCATGACTACCTCACGCCCCTTTGAGCTGCTTCACATGGATCTGTTTGGCCCTACTCACTACTCTACTCTTACTACTACTGCACATGTCTATGGCTTCATTATTGTTGATGATTACTCAAGATATACCTGGGTGCACATAATTCTCTATAAGACTGAAGTGCAGGATGTCTTCAGACGCTTCGCAAATTGGGCCATGACAAATTATGGCATCAAGATCAAGCACATCCGGAGTGACAACGGTACTGAGTTCAAGAATGCTGGCCTTGATATTTATCTTGATACTTTGGGCATCACACATGAGTTCTCTGCTCCTTACACACCTCAGCAGAATGGCATCATGCGGCGCAAGAATAGAACACTCATTGAGATGGCGCGAACGATGCTCGATGAGTACAAGACTCCAAGAAAATTCTGGCCTGAAGCCATTGATACTGCATGCCACATCATCAATAGAGTATAACTTCACAAGTTCTTCAAGAAGACATCTTATGAACTTCTGACTGGTAAGAAGCCAAATGTCAGTTATGCTTGGTTACGGAAAGGACTCGCACACCTACAGAGTCTTCAACCTCTTTCACTATAAAGTGGTTGAAACTGTAGATGTGTGGTTCGATGAGACTAACGGCTCATAAAGAGAGCACCTGCCAAATGTGCTAGATGAAGCTACACCAGGTGAATCTATCAAGTTGATGGGTACTGGAGAAATCATACCCACAGAGGAGCAAGCTGAGGATGAGATTATCATTTCCGCACCTAAGCAACCTGAAGACAATGCTTAGTTCGAAGCAAATGCTGAAGACGAAGACAACAACCAGTCAGATCAAAATCTTCGTCCAGCTCACCCTCGGGTTGCAAATGAAGTCCAGATTGAGAAGATCATTGATAGCATCAATGCTCCCGGGCCTCTCACTCGATCAGGAGCTACTCAACTAGCAAACTTTTGTGGTCACTTTGCCTTTGTCTCTATATCTGAACCCAAGAAAGTCGAAGATGCCTTCATGGAACCCGAATGGATTCAAGCTATGTGATACGTCCATTTTGCATCATGCTTTCATATCGATATTTATTGCATTATGGGCTGTTATTACACGTTATGTCACAATACTTATGGCTATTCTCTCTTATTTTACAAGGTTTACATAAAGAGGAGAATGCGAGCACCGGGATTCAGGTGGAAAAGGAGCAAATATTAGAGACCTATTCGCACAGACTCAAAAGTCCTGAAACTCCATGAAAGTCATTTTTGGAATTAATGATAAATATTCAGCGGAAGAAGTACCAGAGGGGGCCCACACCCTGGCCACGACGGTGGGGGGCGCGCCCTACCCCCCCGGGCGTGCCCCGCTACCTCGTGGGCCACCTGGCAGCCCCGCGGTGCCCAACTTCTGCTATATGAAGTCTTTTACCCTGAAAAAAACCATAAGCAAGCTTACGGGACGAAACTCCGCCGCCACGAGGCGGAACCTTGGCGGAACCAATCTAGGGCTCTGGCGGAGCTGTTCTGCCAGGGAAACTTCCCTTCGGGAGGGGGAAATCATCACCATTGTCATCACCAACGATCCTCTCATCGGGAGGGGGTCAATATCCATCAACATCTTCACCAGCACCATCTCTTCTCAAACCCTAGCTCATCTCTTGTATCCAATCTTTGTACCAAAACCTCAGATTGGTACTTGTGGGTTGCTAGTAGTGTTGATTACTCCTTGTAGTTGATGCTAGTTGGTTTAGTTGGTGGAAGATCATATGTTCAGATCCTTAATGCATAATACCCCTTTGATTATGAACATGAATATGCTTTGTGAGTAGTTATGTTTGTTCCGGAGGACATGGGTGAAGTCTTGCTATTAGTAGTCATGTGAATTTGGTATTCGTTCAATATTTTGATGAGATGTATGTTGTCTTTCCTCTAGTGGTGTTATGTGAACGTCGACTACATGACACTTCACCATTATTTGGGCCTAGGGGAAGGCATTGGGAAGTAATAAGTATATGATGGGTTGCTAGAGTGACAGAAGCTTAAACCCTAGTTTATAAGTTGCTTCGTAAGGGGCTGATTTGGATCCATATGTTTCATGCTATGGTTAGGTTTACCTTAATACTTATTTTGTAGTTGCGGATGCTTGCAATAGGGATTAATCATAAGTGGGATGCTTGTCCAAGAAAGGGCAGTACCCAAGCACCGGTCCACCCACATATCAAATTATCAAAGTAACGAACGCGAATCATATGAACGTGATGAAAACTAGCTTGACGATAATTCCCATGTGTCCTCAGGAGCGCTTTTCTCATTATAAGAACTTGTCCAGGCTTGTCCTTTGCTATAAAAAGGATTGGGCCACCTTGCTGCACCTTATTTACTTTCATTGCTTGTTACCCGTTACAAATTATCTTATCACAAAACTATCTGTTACCTACAATTTCAGTGCTTGTAGAGAATACCTTACTGAAAATCGCTTGTCATTTCCTTCCACTCCTCGTTGGGTTCGACACTCTTACTTATCGAAAGGACTACGATGGATCCCATATACTTGTGGGTCATCACTATGCAAGAAGAGCTTCAACAGTTTGAGCTGAATAATGCATGGGAGCTTGTCAAACGTCCCGATCCTCGCAAGCACAATGTCATTGGCACGAAATGGATCTACCGCAACAAGCAAGATGAAATTGGACAAATTGTCAGAAACAAAGCTCGCCTCATTGCTCAAGGTTACACACAAGTGGAAGGAATAGACTTTGATGAAACCTTTGCTCCTGTGGCTTGGCTTGAAGCCATTCGCATACTGTTGGCTTATGCCAACCATCACAACATTTTTCTTTACCAAATGGATGTGAAGAGTGCCTTTCTCAACGGCAAAATCGAAGAAGAAGTGTATGTCACTCAACCACCTGGTTTTCAAGATCCTAAGCATCCTGATATGGTGTACAAGCTCAACAAGGCAATGTATGGTCTCAAACAAGCACCTTGTGCTTGGTATGACACACTCAAGGAATTCCTGAAGAGCAAAGGCTTCAAACCTGGTTCACTAGATCCCACTCTCTTCACGAAGACATATGATGGTGTCGGTGTACTAAAGTAGGGGTACCTTAGTACCCCGAACTTGGGCACGGACAGTTGCAGTACCCCGCGGCAAGGATTGCCGGGCGTCCGCCAAGATCCGCCGCCAAGACCCTCCGTCATTCTTATTCTACTGCCGTTTAAGAACAAAGCGTTAGTTGAGAAGACAAAGCCCCGGCAAGAGGAGCTTGCCGGGAAGAACAAGACCCCGGCAAGAGAAGCTTGCCGGGAAGAGCAAGACCCCGGCAAGAGGAGCCTGCCGGGAAGGACAGCGAAGGCACTTGCCGCGGCAGAGCCACCACTCTGCGCCTGCGCTCCAGCTCACCCGCGACGTGTCGCCACAGGATCACTCCCGGTGCACGTGGCGGGTGGTCATGCAGCCTAGCGGTGCGAGGTGGCAAGAAGTGACAAGGAGGCCATCGTGGCGGTCGGTGGCACCCCTAACGGTCGTTTCCTTGCCTTTGTTGGAAGCGATCGACGGGCATTAAATGCTCTTGTCCCTACCGTCGAGTTAGGTAGGGGACACTGTGCACGATAGTGTACCAACCCACGTTTTACCTTTCTACCCCTCTTTCTCTGCTGCCACTGCCGGTGACCCCTTTGGACTATAAAAGGGAGGCCCATGCGCACGTAGAGGGGGTTCGGATTTTCGGAGGCGAGACTACAGCAAACCCACGCTCTCGAGCAAAGAACAAATACAAACACAAAAGCAGCAGTAGGAGTTTTATCTCTCCGGAGAGCTCCGAAGCTGGGTAAAATCCCCCGCGTGTATTCGCCACAATCTGCTCTGCGTGCGCGCCCCGCTCCCTTGCCGGACCAGAAGGGCCCCCCTGCCCCATAGGTGCTCGTTTTCCCCGACAGATGGTGAACTATTTGTGTGTCAAATATATGTGGATGACATTATCTTCGGATGCACTGATAAGAGATACACTGATGAGTTCGGTTACATGATGCTAGAGCAATATCAAATGTCCATGATGGGGGAGTTGAAATTCTTCCTTGGTCTTCAATTCCATCAACAACGCAATGTCATCTTCATATTGCAAGAAAAGTACCTCAAAGATTGCCTGAAAAAGTTTGGAATGCAAGACTACAAAGGGCACACGATGCCAATGCCAACCAAAAGTCATCTCGGCCCTGACGACAATGGTAAAGAGTTCGATCAAAAGGTATACCGCTCCATGATTGGTTCGTTGCTCTATTTATGTGCAAGTATGCCTGATATTATGCCTGATATTGATATTATATCCAGTTGGATATTCTGATGCTGATTATGCTGGTACAAGGTTGATCGCAAGTCTAGTTCAGGAACATGTCACTTTCTTGGACGATCTCTTGTCTGTTAGTCTTCAAAGAAGCAGAACTGTGTATCACTCTCCACTGCTGAATCTGAATACATTGCTGCTGGATTGTGCTATGCTCAGCTTCTCTAGATGAAGCAAACTCTCAAGGTCTATGGTGTCAATACGAAGAATGTGCCACTCTTCTGTGACAATGAAAGCGCCATCAAGCTTTCAAAGAATCCAGTTCAGCACTCGAAGACAAAGCACATCGAGATTCGTCATCACTTTATCAAAGATCATGTCAACAAGGAAGACATTGATATCATTCATGTCAACACTGAAGAGCAACTGGCTGATATCTTCATTAAGCCCTTGGATGGGAAGATGTGATAGCCTGGCTTATTAGGGATGATAGACTACTCATATCAATAAGGAATTCCTTCTTTTCTGGGAGCCCATTCGGAAAGAACTCCAAAGTTAAGCGTGCTCAGCTTAGGGTAATTTCAGGATGGGTGACCAACCGGGAAGTTGCTCCCGGGTGCGCACGAGTGAGGACAAAGTCGCGAGAAAAGACTAGTATTGATCTGTGAGGCTAGTCTAGATCCAGCCGAGTAACGACCAGCTTGGCGGGTGTGTCCGGCGTTACAAGTTGGTATCGAGCCGACCCTCGCGGTTACACGGATGTTTGCGGACAGGTCTTGCGGTCATGTTGGTCATGGCGTTTGTGACCCGTCGTGGCACACGGCATGGCACATGTGTCGGATTGGATGCCGAGCGTATGTGCCAGAGGAGCGTTCTGTGGCCCGACGAGGGCGTCGGTTCCTCTGAGTGGGGGTGTATGTGATAGCCTGGCTTATTAGGGATGATAGACTACTCATATCAATAAGGAATTCCTTCTTTTCTAGGAGCCCATTCGGAAAGAACTCCAAAGTTAAGCGTGCTCAGCTTGGGGTAATTTCAGGATGGGTGACCAACCGGGAAGTTACTCCCGGGTGCGCACGAGTGAGGACAAAGTGCGCAGAGAAGACTAGTATTGATATGTGAGGCTAGTCTAGATCCAGCCAGGAGTAACGACCACCGGCGGGTGTGTCCGGGGTGTTACGGAAGAGGCTTTGCAAGCTGCGGCGTGAGCTAAATATCTTAGAATCCTCAAATTTCTAGTGAATGGACACACATGCTAACGCTTATGCATGTTGATGACTTAGATGTGCAACACACGAAGTAACGTATTTCTTCAACATTCACTTATAGCTATGTCTTCATGTTGCTAGATTTCTGACCTAAGAGAATGTGATCGGACCCTAATCCCTTCTATGCTACTCCCTCAATTTCTTTTTGTCTAAGTCATGTGCATTTTGTTGACACTTGTCGAATATCTTCTCTGTGTCCTTGTTAGCAGAAGATACAGAGACACACTTTTAAAACTGCTTTTAATGTCTTATCCTTTGCCTAAAAACCGGAGAAGCCGGAACGACCACCCTACAATCCAGGCGTGCGTGGGAACATAGATCAACTCCTGATAAGTTGCATGCACGCCACGTGTTCCTAAGATGTGAACCACCAAGGGCACGTGCGTAATTTCCCTGTGCTGCCCTCCTCCTTCCTATAAATACACAATCCTCATGGTCAATATCTTTTCTTCCCCCTTGACACCTCGCTCAAACCCTAGCACCACCACTAGCTCGCGTCGACGCCGGAGACGAAGTGCTTAGCTGCCGCAACTTCTTCGATGCCGTCCTCGCACCGGCCGTGGATCTCTTCCTCTCCTCCGCCGCCGTAGGTGTCTTCCGCCGCCAAGTTACGGCGCAGGAGATTGGACTGCTTGGCCTCCCTTCTACATCGTCTAGCAGTTCATCTGTGGTAATTAAAACTCACTTTTTACAGTCTTTTCGATCTGTCAAATCCATCCACTTCAACCAAAAGTGGTTTATACACTTCCAAATCTGGATCTGTCTCTTTCGGAATCTCATATATTGCAAAGTACGTTCACTTATGCGTCAAAACTAGTTAGATTCCTCACTCGCATCTATTCGTGGATTCATACAAATCTGGAACCAACTTCCTTCAATAAGCGAATGTCTACGCACTGTGAGGTCAGTGTCTTCTAAACTGATTTATCTTCAAAATCGTCTGAGAATGCATATGACCTCTTCCCCTTCCCTCGCATCTCTAATGCTGTCACAGGTACATGTCCGTGGGAGAATCCCTTGGTTCTCATAGTCTGCATTCATTTGCAGAATTCTTACAGCGACACATCGAATCTCCTGAAGCCAGTTCTTGTCTGACTAGCATACGGAAGCCTTTCACTGTATGGAAGCCAATTAGTCTAAACATTATGGCTTCAAAGAAGTCTGCACGAAAAGGAGGCAGGCAATGCCGTGGCAACACTGCACTGGATTTGCCTAAAGATCTTTATGAACTCTACAAGTATGACCCAGAAGAGAGCTACACCCAGCGCAAGAACCGGATCCAGTGGATCCGAAGATATTGGGCAGAGCAGTGGTTCAAGTACAAGTTTATAACACCTGAATATGCTGAGAAGAATGCCATCAAACGCCTGTGGGGTGATTGTCTGTACTGCAACTTGGTACCGAAGACTAAGGCTAAAGCTATTGAACAGGAGTTCTATCCTTGTATGGTCAAAGGACCACAGCCTAAGAATGCCGACCCATCATCTCCCGTATGGTGTCGTGAAGACAATCTCTTCAAGCGCAACTTTCAGTTCACAAAAGATTCAGCGGTTAAGAACCAGAAGAAATTTGGCCTCAACTTCAACCCTGTCCCCTCTGCTCCAAGGTCAGATGGAACTCGTGAAGCCAATGAGAACAGGATTGGCCCCTTTGCCAACTTCAACATGCCTTTGTCTCATATTGCTACCCAGAGAGCTGTTGTGGAGCAATCTGCTGAAGAAGCAGACTCTAATGATGCACCATCACCACCTAAGTAGAAGAAGGCAAAAGCTTCAAAACCATCCGCTTCTGCTGCCCCAAAAGTTTCAACCAAGAAGTCATTGAAAACTGCACCTCCTGAATCTAGTGTCCAGTCTGAAGATTTGTCTCCTGTGTCCAAGAGGACAAAGAAGCCATTGCCCAAGAAACTTGCTGGGCAACCCCACACTCCTGCTGCCGTTCTACGTAACGAGGAAGACACCATTGATCTGTCAAGCAATGAAGATCATGGTGATGAAGCTCTAGAGATGTTGTTCAAGAGCAAGCAGGAGACGGAGATCTTCAGTGATCTGCCCCTCTTTGATGTTGACATCTTGAATAACTTCATTGATGAATGGTTCGACGACCAGAGCATCAACATTGACAGTCTGCATTTGCCTATGAGCATCAGCGTCATGTTCCACGAAGCCATTGCTAATGAGTTGGCCCTGGCTCAGAGAATCATCGAGCTCAAAAACAAGATTGATTGTGAGAAGGCGCATTTCAAGAAGAGTATGCACAAGCTTAGTGTGGCAGATGTGCAAATCTTCAAGAAGCTGCTGCATGACCTGAAAACTGAATTTCACAAGAAGCATGAAGAAGCTAAAGGCTCTCGAGAATGCATGAAGTCCTATGCTCAGAAATGTGTGCAAGCACACAATGAAGCTGAAAAGAGGAAAGCTCTTGGGCGTCCTGGCATTGATCCCAGAATGGCTGCTAAGAAGAATAAGAAGCCTGCTGAAACTAATCCTGATGCTACAAGGCAGGGACAACCCAACATTATCTTCCCTACCAGCATGACTGGCTCGAAGACAAAGGTCCCCTTTGCTGCTTCTGAGCTCAAGAAGACCAGGCAGGCTGAAGCAGAAGCCAGGAAGAGGAAGCACAAAGATACATCAGATGATGCTCCCTCCAAGAAAAAGTTGAAGACAAAGGGCTCTAAGTCTTCAAGGAAAGAGCGTGCTGCTGCCCAGAGCCCCTCGTTGTTGAACCCATTTCTGTTGGATACCCTGCCGCTGCTAATCGCGAGCATCGTCTCGTCATTCATGAGCCTGCTCCCACAAAGGCACTAGAATCTAAAGAAGTTCCAGCTGTTGACCCCAACGCAGCTGAAGACATTGGTCATGAAGACAATGTACTTGATGATGAAGTCCTTCCTAAACTCGAGTCCCATTTGGTATCATCGCGTGCTCCTACGAGCAGTGAATACATTAGCATTGGTCGTCCATTGATGCCAATTGCTCAAGTTGACTCATAGGCAGAGCGCCAACAAGACGACACCCAGTTCAAGATGACACACCTCGTACTCCACCAGCTCAAGTCACCTATTCGGTGCTTGATGATGACAATTACATGGAGATCACTCCATCTCCAAAGGCGTCACCAGCATTTCGCAGGCTTCGCAAAGGTCTCAGGCCATCTATCTCCATGTCCACCATTCCAGAAGAAGATTCACAACAATCCAGCTCAGTGGCACGTCAAGTGTTCCCTGGAGAGAATCCTTCTGCGACTGTTCAACCGTCTGAAGGTAAATCTGCTGAAGACATTCTGGCTGCATTAGCCGAAGAAGAAATAAGAGAAGAAGAAATAGAATCCACACCCCCTGTTAGTGACCAAGTCATTCTTGAAGAGAATGTGATCATGCCTGATCCTCTGGTCATTGACCAGATGGAGGTTGAAAACAGCTGCCACCAACAATACCACTGGAGCCAATGACCCTGTCATGGCTGAAGACAATGTGGATCCTGAAGCAAATGTAAATGCTGAAGCCACTATGACACCAATCATCACTGATGGCGCTATTCCTCCACCGCAGCCTCACACCATGGAAAGGGCCTTCAGTCGTGAAGGTCAGCTTGTCACTATCCATTGGCCAATTATGATTCCTCCAACTACTCCTGGACCCCAATATGATTATCATGTGGAGCGAAGGCCTCAAGTTTAGAAGCCAAAGCCGCATCTGCCAAGGCTTCCAAGTGCTGTCACTACACAAGGCTCATTCAGCGTGCTTAGCTTCAGAGAGGACAATACATTCTTTGACAGTGCCAAGAACCCCCACAAGAAGCCAAAGATCTCCTCTAACAGATTTTGGAGCCATCAACAGCGAAGCTATTACTCTTGCATTCTGTATAATCAAGACCAGATTTTTCCACATAGACGTCTGGATTGTGATGCTATGGTTGGGCTGCCATGTCTGGAAGAAGCCCTTGACTGCTTTAGGGATGTTGGCGTTCTGTCTTTCATGACTGATAAAGAGCACTGGAATGAAGAGCTCCTCCTGCAGTTCTATGCCATCTTACACATTCGAGGCTACAACAGGGATCCGAAGACTTGGATCCTTGAGTGAATGACAGGTGATGTGCATCACGAAGCCAAAGCTCAAGATATAATCGAGCTTACTTCCCTGCCCACTCCAGGTGAGTTATACGAACCTAGTTGTTCACTTTATCAGAATGAACTGCGGAGCATATTTCAGAAGCCATAGCCAAACATGAGCCAAATGCTTAGCATGTTGAAGCGTTTGTCCCAAGACGATGAATATCCAAAGGAATTATGTGTTAAGGACCTTGAGTATCTGCCACACATAGTATATCACATTCTGAGGCATACTCTCTGGCCCATCAAAGGCCATTCTTCTGAAGCCAAACTTGAAGGCGCCATGAAGACTTTGGTATTCTATATCATCAATGGCATCAGATTCAACACCCAGGATTTCTTCATCAGACAACTTGCTGCTTCCGGGATTGATCTATTTGGTCTGAAGTTTTATGCTCCATGGGCGATGCACTTGATTAAGCGTCATTCAACTGTTAACTATCGGCCATCAGCTCGCAATCACATTGTCTTTTTGCCTGATGTTGATATGTCTGTTGAAGCCATCTACCCTGAGCCTGCCAAGAAGCCCCTCCACCTTTAGAATGCTGAGTTCTAGAGCTTCACACAGCACATTGATGGTGTTCATGTGCCCAATGCTGCTCCTGCTTATCCTGTGGCTGGCAACCTGCACCTACCGCACCGTCCAAATACTGAAGCCACTACAAGCACCATTGCTCAAAGGCCTCAAAAGCGTCCTCTTGTACTTAATGACTGTGAGCTTCTGGTGGCTTTACATCAAAAGCAGGACAAACATCATGACTGGCTGAAGCGCCAGATGCAAAGTATCTTGGTGGATGTCAATCGCATTCACAACTTGGCCACCAAGAACACGTTTGTAGCCCATGAAGCATGTTGCCGTTCCTAGAGGAGTCTCACCTTGCTCTGCGCTGAAGATGATCTTCGCGCGGATGGCTTCACTGAAAATTTCAAGTTTGACTCCAGGCCTCCTCAAAATGCAAGTTGGCATCACACACCCTCCATTGAAGATTCTGAGTGCTCATCTTCAGCTGCAACTGTTGTTGCGAGAGTCGTCGATGAATAAGTTGACACCACTTCACCGGTTCTAACTGCATTGCATGATGATGCTGCCCAAGGACCGTCTGCACCACCAAACTCCAACGTCGACCCTGCTGCTCCAACTTCGTCTCCACGTGGGAATGAGTAGATACTCTATGTCTTGAAACCTTTTTGGTCATTTACTGACAAAAGGGGGAGAATCATATGAGTTGATAGTCTTCAAGCGGGTCCATATGGGTGATTGCTTAATTTTTGCTAAGTTCTTACAACTCTCGTTCTGATACTTTTGACTTTTGAGTTGTAACAGTTAAACTTGATGGTCGTCTGCTACTTTTGCTACCACTTTGTGATGCGATGATAAATTCTCCATGAAGTCATTCTGCAGACGTCCAATTTCCATTATGCATATCATTATCTTCATTATCTCTTTATATGCATGATGAATTGTCTTCACACTTTGAAGATGGCCTCTGAGGGAGTCCTGGACTAGGGGGTGTTCGGATAGCCGGACTACCATCATCGGCCGGACTCCAAGACTATGAAGATACAAGATTGAAGACTTCGTCCCATGTCCGGATGGGACTTTCCTTGGCGTGGAAGGCAAGCTTGGCAATACGGATATGTAGATCTCCTACCATTGTAACCGACTCTGTGTAACCCTAGCCCTCTCCGGTGTCTATAAACCGGAGGGTTTTAGTCCATAGGACGAACAATCACAACAACAATCATACCATAGGCTAGCTTCTAGGGTTTAGTCTCCTTGATCTCGTGGTAGATCCACTCTTGTACTACCCATATCATCAATATTAATCAAGCAGGAGTAGGGTTTTACCTCCATCGAGAGGGCCCGAACCTGGGTAAAAATACCGTGTCCCTTGTCTCGTGTTACCATCCGCCTAGGCCTTGCATTCGGGACCCCCTACCGAGATCCGCGGTTTGACACCGACATTGGTGCTTTCATTGAGAGTTCCACGTGTGTCGTCACCGATAAACTTGATGGCTCCTTCGATCATCAACAACGACGCGGTCGGGGTGAGACTTTTCCCCGGACAGATCTTCGTGTTGGCGGCTTTGCACCGCATGGGCCAATTAACAGCCATCTGGAGCAGATCGAAGCTTCGCCCTGGCCATCAGTCAGATTTGGAAGCTTAAACTTCACGGCCGACATCGCGGAGACTTGATCTTGATGGAATCGAGCCCGCGCCGAGCACGCCGCCTTTGTCTCGATGGGCATGATTTAGCTCTGCTGTCGGACAGTGTCCTGGAAGCCGCACATAAGTCCGCTCTAATTCTTAATTCAGAGCCGACCGCGCAGATCGAGGATGGGTGGCTAGACACCGCCTCGGGGGCTGCAACCTCTACAAATGGGCGAATCTTGACCTTGTCCCTTGCGGCCTTCGTGACTCAGGTGCGAACTCCTCGCGGACTCCAACCTCCGCGCCCCTCAATCGAATCCGATTGGGCGCGATCATGGAGTTCACCGCCGCGGACATCTTTCAACACTCGCCTTTTGGCGACATCCTGAATTCGCTAAAATATCTCTCGCTATCAGGAGATCCCTGGCCGAATTGCAGTCAGGATGGTTGGGATGCAGATGACGAAGAAATTCAAAACCCACCCACCACCCACTTTGTAGCCACTGTCGACGATCTAACCGACATGCTAGACTACGACTCCAAAGACATCGACGGTATCGATGACGATGCCGGAGACGACGAAGAACCAGCGCATACGGGGCACTGGAAGACCACCTCGTCATACGACATATACATGGTGGACATCCCAAAGGATGGGAATGGTGAAGAAGCAGCGAAGGCAGATTCCTCCAAGAAACAGCCCAAGCGCCGGCATCAGTGGAGCCGCTCTAAATACCGCCACAGCAAGTATGGAGATTCCGGCACCGGGGATAATAACACCCCAGAAAGTGCCGAAGACAACCCCCTCCAGCAAGATTCAACACAGGAGGACGGAGAAGCCAGCCCTCATGAGAGAGCGGCAGACGAAGAGGTAGAGGATGATAATTACATGCCTCCCTCCGGAGACGTGGCAAGCCTCGACAACAACGAATTCATCGTGCCCGAGGATCCCGTTGAACAAGAGCATTTCAAACGCAGGCTTATGGCCACGACGAACAGCCTAAAGAAAAAGCAGCAACAGCTTAGAGCTGATCAAGACACGCTAGCCGGCGGATGGTGAAGTCCTTCTTTGCCAAGAGTATGAACTCGAACGCCCTCCAAAAGCTACCCCAAGCATAAGTTGCTCCCCCGATTAGAGGAGGAGGCATATAAACCTGCATCACCAGAGCACAATACGGCTGACCGACCACCTCGTGGCCGCGACAGAGAGGCCTTTAGGCCCTCCATCTGAACCGTACCCCGGCATCGCTCGAAAAGCATAAGGCCACAGGGGAACACTCCAGACTTGCGAGATATATTGGAGGATAAGGCAAGACAATCAAGATCGATCTATGGATCACGTGGGCGCCCCCACGGCATGCGACGACAACCATCGCACCGGACACAGCAAGTCTGGCCGGGCCGAACACAGTAGACACAGCTCGTTTGAGCTACGTCGTGATATAGCCCAATATAGAGGCGCCGCACATCCACTATGCTTCACAGATGAAGTAATGGAGCATCAAATCCCCGAAGGGTTTAAACCCGTGAACATTGAATCCTACGATGGCACAACAGACCCCGCGGTTTGGATCGAAGACTACCTCCTTCATATCCACATGGCCCGCGGTGACGATCTTCACGCCATCAAATATCTCCCACTCAAGCTTAAAGGACCAGCTCGGCATTGGCTTAACAGCTTGCCAGCAGAATCAATTGGGTGTTGGGAAGACCTGGAAGCCGCATTCCTTGACAACTTCTAGGGCACATATGTGCGACCACGAGCGCCGATGACCTAAGCCACATAATTCAACAGCTAGGCGAATCGGCGAGCGAGTTACAGACACGGTTCTTAACAAAGAAAAATCAAATCGTCATTGTCCGAATCAGAGGCCCTTGCAGCCTTCAAACATAATATCCGCGACGAGTGGTTGGCCCGGCACCTAGGACGGGAAAAGCGAAATCCATGGCAGCCCTCACATCACTCATGACCGCTTCTCTGGCGGGAGAGGACAGCTAGCTAGCCCACGAAACAACCTCGGCAAAAATTACGGCGGTCCGGATACCAAGGACCGCAATGGCGGTCGCGTCGAAACAAAAACAAACGCCGCGTGCGGTGATAACGAGAGGATCTGACGGTCAGCGCGGATTCAGAGGCTCTAAACCCGGTCAGCGGAAAAAGCCATTCAAAAGAACTACTCTGGACCCGTCCAATTTGGACCGAATACTCGACCGCTCTTGCCAGATACACGGCACCCCCAAAAAGCCAGCTAATCACACCAACAAGGATTGTTGGGTATTTAAGCAGGTAGGCAAGTTAATTGCCAAAAACAATGACAAGGGGCTGCATAGCGATGACGAGGAAGAGACCCGGCCGCCGAACAATAGAGGACAGAAAGGTTTCCCCCCACAAGTGCGGACGGTGAACATGATATACACAACTCACATACCCAAGAGGGAGCGGAAGCGTGCACTCAGGGACGTATACGCGATGGAGCCAGTCGCCCCAAAGTTCAACCCACGGTCCTCCTGCCCGATCACTTTGATCTAAGGGACCCCACCAGTATCCGCCATGGCGGATTCGCCGCATTGGTTTTAGACCCAATCGTCGATGGATTTCACCTCACTAGAGTCCTGATGGACGGCGGCAAGAAAGGAACCTGCTTTATCGAGGATACGGTGTGCAAGATGGGCATAGACCCTCAAGGATTAAACCCACAAAGGCGACCTTCAAAGGCGTCATACCGTGTAGAGGCCAATTATGCGGGCTCGGTTACTGCGAAGTGGTCTTGGATCCCGGATAACTTCGGCGAGGAGTTAATCTTTGATATAGTCTCGTTCGCGGCGGCTATCATGCTCTGCTTTCGGACGAACCGCATTTGTAAAGTTCAACTTCGGTGCCGCTTTCGCATACCTCAAGCTCAAGATGCGAGGCCCTCGAGTCATCACGGTCAATGGAAACATCAACGCTCCTCGAGCGGAGGAACACACAATGCTCATGCGGAAGTCTGAGCAGCCTCTTAATTGCAAGACTAGTCCTTCACGCGTAGCAATGCGGTTCGTCCTTCACGCGTAATTGCAAGACTAGTCCTTCACGCGTAACAAGACCACCTGGCATGTTCCGAGCACGCGTAGCAATGCGGCCCCAACCCCATCCCTTGCATAATTGCAAGACTAGTCCTTCACGTACATCATTATGCTCTGGAGATACCATGGGCATAGGGGGAGGGGCACGACCACGACAGGCCCAGAGTGCGGCTCAACCACACCAGGGGCTCCCAAGTGTGTCACTCTTTTTCTTTTTTCTCTTTTCTTACCCACAGGACTCCGTTCACTAGAGGCCCTGTCCGGCAGTAGACCCGCCGAACTCACGATGCAACAGCCAGGGAAGGAGAAAGGCTACGATGAACACTCAGGTGGTCTCCATTACAAGCATTAAATCTGTTTAATACACTATTCCGCAGCCTACCCCTTGAGGGGGACATGTTTAATAGTCCAATCCCTTGCTTACCGCACCATCTGTATCGTTCTGCATTCATGGCAGTATTTCTGGAATAAACAATGCATCGCTTTTTTGCTTATAATTGCATTTCTTTCTCATATATGTTCATTTATGACATGTTACATCCGTACACTTCGGTACGGCTAAATACACCAGGGGCTTAAGTTCCCCACATTATGGTGTGATAAGTCCGAACACTTTCACAATTGCGGCAACCCGAACTTATAGCATTATATGCATCGGCTCCGAGTCATGTCTTGGGTCAATAGTTGGGTTTGCCCGGCTCCCATGTTTTGGTACCTTACGTTCCGTTGTATCGGCTAAGGTAGCACTGGGAGAACCACTGCGATTGCGCCCCGATTGAGCTGGGCGAGCGCCTCAGTGGAGAAAGCTAAAACTGACCGTCATGATAAGGCGAGAGCTGGTCGCTGTTCGAGAGGTTTTTTTCAAGTCCCTAAAGACTTATGCCGCTTAGAGAGAGGAACCGCCGTCCGGCCCAGCGTGATAGCGCCCGAACTCGGTCTTCCGAACACTAGGGGCTTCGCCGAAATTTAAATTTATAGAATTCTATGGCTAAGTGAGAGTGTTCAAGCATTATAAGTCAGGTTGCCTCGTTCGTTGTGTTGAGCGCCTCCCTAGATGGACCCAAACATGGGAACAAGAGCGCTCAAGTTTATCCTGAACACCCCAGCACTAGTGGCATGGGGGCTGAAGCCGATGACTTGCCATCTCTCAGATTTGATAAACGGCCGCACAGAAGGTAATATTTTAAATTAACAAGCGTTGCTTAGCGCATATGAACAAAGTTTTCAGCGCACAAGATAACAAAATGCGAGTCTACTCAAATATTACATCTTTGGAGCACTCACCCACAATCATGCGGGCACCCTTCAGGACACTCTTATAATACATTTCGGGCGTGCGATACTCCTTGCCCGCCGGCGGTGCGTCCGTCAGCAGCTTCTCAGCATCCATCCTGCCCCAGTGCACTTTTGCACGGGCAAGGGCCCACGGGCACCTTCAATCTGGTAGTGCTTGACGACCTCAGCCGAGGGACCGCGTCCACCACCGCCGCGCAGGGCAAGTAGCTCCTGTGCATGGCCTCCTTGGGCCTAACCAACTCTGAGGCCCTTCATGGCCTGTTCGGCTACCTTGTGGAGCTCGACAAGCTGCTTCACTGGTCGCTAAGGGCACTGATGTCGGCCTCGGCATCTTGAGACCAAGACCTTCTCCGTCGAGCTCCCTCCTCGGCCCGGTGAAAGCGGCAAGATCTCGACACGCTGCAGGGCAGATCATGGAACGCTCTGGAGAGCTCCGAATTCGGGTAAGTAATAGGTAATTCACATTCACATGCTTGCTTTGCATGAAAAATGCCTTACCCGCTGCTATTTTCTTCAAATCCTCGATCTCCTGGAGGGCCTTGTGGGCTTCGGCCTTAGCAGCTTTGGCGCTCTCAAGAGCCGATGCAAGCTTGGACTCTCGAGTCTTTGAGTCGCGCTCCAAACTCTCATGTTTTTCCATGAGAGCACAGAGCTCTTGCTGCACCTCCGCCACCCGCCTCCTGCTTCTCCCGCTCGGCTCGCTCTGCGGCCGCATTATGTTCGTCACAGACATCGCCTACTTGAGGTCGCCACCTCGTTCGTGGCCTGTAGTACCCATGTTATCCTTGTTATTCCTCTTGCAACCAAATCCTTTTACAGAAGGTACAAATTTATCTGGTGTTACTCACCTTCCTTGTCATCGAGCTGCTTCTTGGCATGGCCAAGCTTGCTCTCGGACCGCTCGAGGCTCTGCTTCAAAGCATCGACCTCCGCAGTTAGTGCGGCAGAGGTCAGCAGCGCAGCCGACAATCCCATATTGACATATTTTTTAGAACTCCTGCGTATATCTTTTTAGATCCTCAGTTCGGCTTTTCTTTCCGAACACCGATCCGAGCATCAGGGGCTACTGTCTATGCGGTATTACATCAAAATTCTTACCTCAAAGCCTGTTAGAAGGCTGCTGCAGGCTTCGGTCAGCCCGCTCTTGGCGAGCTGAACCTTCTGAATCACCGCACTCATGACAGTCGGTGTTCTTCTTCAATGGAAGCGCCGTTGGCGCCTCCAGCAAGTTATCTGGCGCCTCTGGTTGGGCAGAGTGGCCGTGTCACGATCTTCGCTTCTTACAAAGGGCGCTCACGGACTCGGAACCACCGCAGTTCGGTCGCGAAGTCTGCATGAGTCCGGGAGGTTGCCTTGCGGTACATCCGGGGCCTCCTCCTCCTGGCGGGTCCCTCCTCGAGATCCCACCTCGGCGTCGTCAGCGTCACGGGGAGTTGAGGTAGTCGGAAGGGAATCCATATCCGACGTGTCTAAGGACCCGCTGGACGAAGCGGGAAGATCGTCCTTGGCCGGACTATAGGTTGTATGCGGCAATAGAAACACACTGTGTGGCAAAATGAAAAATTATGAACTAGCTAGGAGTCCGGATACTTACAATCTTGCCAAGGGCTTGGCCCTTGAAGGCCACTCCTCGTTGTCGTCGCCAACATTGGCGGAGCAGTCCGGGGGAAGGGTCCTTCCCTTCTTAGACCCTTCGGCCTCCCCCGTTGGGGAGGCCTTCCTCTTCTTCTCTCCCCCGCTAGGGGAGAGGCTTCTTTCTTCTCCTCCTCCTCATCCTCGGAGAGAGTCCACCTCGAGTCATCGGACGATGAGTCCGATACCACTGACGCCGAACTCCTTGGGTTCCGTGGCCTTCTTCTTGGCCTTCTTCTCGGCACCACGTAAAGTGTCGGGACCAGCAGCCCGTCGAAGCGGGTGTCCGCTGGAGTCTTCTAGAAGGGGAGCCGGACGATTAACCTGTCCGGACGTCTTCTGCCGATCTGTTAAAGGCATTGGTAGTTTAGATCCCACATAGAGTCAAACTATGAAAGAAATGAGTGTCCCATAAAGGATGACATAACTAACCTCGCCGGCCGGGCGCTGCGTGCTGAATCCGCGATCTTTAGTTGCGGATGCGGGGGCTTCTCCACCCTTGAACAGCACCCTCCAGGCAGCTTCATACGTCGTGTCGAAGAGCCCGCTCAGGGTCCGGTGCTGTGCCGGATCAAACTCCCACAAATTGAAGGCCCGTTCTTTGGCGGGGAGAATCCGTGACGAGCATGACTGGATCACATTGACAAGCTTAAGCTTCTTGTTCACTAGGGTCTGGAGACAGGACTGGAGTCCGATCAGCTCCTCCGAACTACCCCATAGCAAGCCCTTCTCTTTCCAGGAGGTGAGCTGCATGGGGATACCAGATCTGAATTCGGGGGCCGCTGCCCATTTAGGGTCACGCGGCTCGGTGATGTAGAACCACCCCGATTGCCACCCTTTGATGGATTCCACGAAGGCACCCTCAAGCCAAGTGACGTTGGGCATTTTGCCCACCATGGCGCCTCCGCACTCCGCTTGGTTGCCCTTCACAACCTTCGGCTTGACATTGAAGGTCTTTAGCCACAAGCCGAAGTGGGGCTGGATGCAGAGGAAGGCCTCGCACACGACGATAAACACCGAGATGTTGAGGATGAAGTTTGGCACCAGATCATGGAAGTCCAGGCTGTAGTAGTACATGAGCCCCCGGACGAAGGGGTGAAGTGGGAAGCCCAGTCCGTAGAGGAAGTGGGGAAGAAATACAACCCTCTCATGGGGCTTGGGGGGTGGGGATGAGCTGCCCCTCGTCGGGCAGCCGGTGCGCGATGTCGCTAGACAGGTATCCGATGCCGCGCAGCTTCTCGATGTGTCCCTCCGTAACGGAGGAGGCCATCCACTTGCCTCCCGCTCCGGACATGGCTGGAGAAGGTTGAGGTGAGATGTGCGGACTTGGGCGCTGGAGCTCGAGTGCGCGGAGATGGATAAGCAAAGGAGGAAGAAGGCGTAGGTCAAGGAGGTGGATCCTTATCCCCTTATATATGGGCGCATGAAACTATGCGTCCCTACTAGCCTAGTAAAACTCGCTTATCTCCCAAGCGCCGCAATCAATGGCGCGGTTGGGTTACCCACGTCCGTATTGATGGGAATCGAAATAAGGGAACACGATCTCTGCTCGACAAGGCGTGCCAAGGAAACCGCTTTGCTAAGCTACTGAGGTGGTATAATAAAAGCGATTCAAGTAAAGGCTTGGGAGTGGTGTGACGTCACGCCACAAAATCGTCGCCAGATTGAACTTGTGTAAATATTATTCTCTCTACGGTGGTATGTGGAATTTATTTTACTGAGCGGACACTATCTGGTGTTCACAATCTTCTATGAAATATTCGGAGGAGAACCCGCCTTGCAATGCGAAGACAATATCGCGCGCGGACTTGTCGTCATTGAAGCCTGGTTCAGGGGCTACTAAGGGAGTCCTGGACTAGGGGGTGTCCGGATAGCCGGACTATCATCATCGGCCGGACTCCAAGACTATGAAGATACAAGATTGAAGACTTTGTCCCGTGTCCGGATGGGACTTTCCTTGGCGTGGAAGGCAAGCTTGGCAATACGGATATGTAGATCTCCTACCATTGTAACCGACTCTGTGTAACCCTAGCCCTCTCCGGTGTCTATATAAACCGGAGGGTTTTAGTCCATAGGACGAACAATCACAACAACAATCATTCCATAGGCTAGCTTCTAGGGTTTAGCCTCCTTGATCTCGTGGTAGATCCACTCTTGTACTACCCATATCATCAATATTAATCAAGCAGGAGTAGGGTTTTACCTCCATTGAGAGGGCCCGAACCTGGGTAAAAACATCGTGTCCCTTGTCTCCTGTTACCATCCGCCTAGACGCACAGTTCGGGACACCCTACCCGAGATCCGCCGGTTTTGACACCGACAGCCTCCACAAAGCAAAACCTGCCATGTACATTTGCATCCGAAAGCAAACTATTTATATGCACATCTACAGTGGGAGCCTCGTCATATGTATGAATACAATACTCACAATACTGAACTTTCACATACAATTATCCCCGTTGAAAACTTCAACCAGTTTGTCATCAATCACCAAAAAGGGGGAGATTGCAAGTGCATCTAGTGCCACCCCTAGTTCGTTTTGGAGTATTGACGACAAACGTGGTTGAGGGACTAATGTGTTTGTGAGAATTGCAGGATAACACAGGTAGTGTCCCTCATTGATTCGGTTTACCTACCAGAGATGACCCCTAAAAATGTGTGAAGACATTGAAGATAATGGTGGTTCATGAATACATTCACGACGAAGATTATGACATGTGAAGCTATTCAATTGAAGGCTATGGAGTGCGAAGACATAGTTGTTTCGTAGTTTCCTTTTCTTCTTATTGAGTCATAGGAACCACCGTATTGTTAAGTGGGGTCCAAGTGAACAAAGTCAGAGTGACTGATGTGATGCTCAACCAAATCCTATGTCTTCGAGTGAAGACAATGAGAGAAAATCTTATCCAGAGTTGGATGAGTCAGCTTTGCTTGTAGCCCAAGCCAAGCTGTCGCGTGTGTTTGAAATCTGACCGTTGTACATGTGTCAGTTCCTTAGTGACCGCCTGCAGAATGTCGGGTTGCCTCCTGGATATAAATAGCCCGCCCCTACACCATAAATTGGTGGCTGCTCAGAGTTAGTTCACGGCTTTTGTCATTTGAGAGAAACCCACCTCCGAAGCATTTGAGAGAGAGATCCTTGCGAGGATAAACCCCAAAACACCCAGAGCCAAGGAGTATTAGGCATCACTGAAGTCTTTCTGTCCGAGTGATCTGAAAACTTGTTACACTTGAGGACTGTGATCCTCCAACTGGTTAGGCGTCGCGTTCTGAGCATCAAAGAGTCATTGTGGATTGCCGGTGAACAAAGTCTGTGAAGGTTTGGAAGTCTACCCTGAAGACTTACCAGAGTGATTGGGCGAGGACTGGGTGTCCTTAGCTCAAGGGGAATAAGGTGAAGACACAGTCTTCTGAGTTAAATCTCAGCCTCCCTAACCAGACATACAGTTGTCAGAACAACTGGAACTGGTCTACCAAATCCTTGTCTTCGTCAAGCTACTGGTTCTATCCACTACTCTCCTCTCTTTATAGTTGTCTTCATGAAGTCATTGCTTGCCTGTCTGAACTGTTTGACTTCACTCTGTGAAGATTATTATATGTTTAGCTTCATACTATCTTCCTTTCTGATCCTGTCTACCTAGTTGTAGTTAGTCTACATGCTTTCATTGTATTGTATGTTTGGCTAATGCTTGTCTAGTGTAGTTTTCATTCTGCTGCTTACTATATAGGCTCAGTTTTCCAGTTTGTCTTCAAAGCCATCGTGTTTTGAAGACTTTCATAAATATTGCCTATTCACCCCCTCTAGTCGATAACTAGCACTTTCAACTAGGGAGAAGGGCATTTGACCAGTAGCTCTATTGGGCGTCGTTCTGGGTGACCAAAGAACCACCGGCAACTCGCCAATGCAGCATCGCCCGCACTTGTGCAGCTTGTCAAACATTCTTGTCTTGAGGCCACGCAACACTTCAGCATTTGTTCATTCTTCTTGTCCATTAGTTCTTGGGTGGGAAATAGAGGCAAATCATACCTTGCATCCAAGGCTTTGGATGTATTGCATGAAGGTGCGGCTGTGAATTGTGTGTCGTTGTCGATGATGATTCTATTTGGAACCCCAAAACAGCAAACTAGTCCTTTGAAGGACTTGACAGCTGACTGTGCAGTCACCTTTCCCACTGGCTCCACTTCAGGGCACTTTGTGAACTTGTCGATGGCAACGTACAAGAACTCAAAGCCCCCGGTAGCAAGGGGGAAGGGCCCCAGGATATTGAGCCCCCAGACCGAAAAAGGCCTGGAGAGAGGGATTGTTTGGAGGTTTGTGCTGGTTGGTGTATACTCTTTGAATGGAATTGGCATGCTTCACATCTCGTTACTAGCTCAGTTGCATCCTAGAGGGCAGTGGGCCAATAAAAACCTTGCCGGAAATCTTTCCCGACAAGGGCTCTTGATCCTATGTGCGAACCACATATGCCTCCATGTATCTCTACCAACAACTTTAGTCCATCTTCTCGGCGGATGCACTTCAATTTCACTCATTCAGTCACTTTCTGCATAGGATGTTGTCCACAAACTGATACATACTTGATTGATGGGCTACTTTCTCAACTTGCTCTTGCTCATCAGGAAGTTCTCCCGTTTGGAGAAATTGTACTATCTGTTGGGCCCGTTGTCGGTGTCAAAACCGGCGGATCTCAGGTAGGGGGTCCCAAACTGTGCGTCCAAGGCTAATGGTAACAGGAGGCAGGGGACACAATGTTTTACCCAGGTTCGGACCCTCTCTATGGAGGTAATACCCTACTTCCTGCTTGATTGATCTTGATGATATGAGTATTACAAGAGTTGATCTACCACGAGATCGTAGAGGCTAAACCCTAAAAGCTAGCCTATGATTATGATTGTTGTTGTCCTACAGACTAAACCCTCTAGCTTATATAGACACCAGAGGGGGATAGGGTTACACAGAGTCGGTTACAAAGAAGGAGATCTACATATCCGAATTGCCAAGCTTGCCTTCCATGCAAAGGAGAGTCCCATCCGGACACGGGACAAAGTCTTCAATCTTGTATCTTCATAGTCCAATAGTCCGACCAAAGTATATAGTCCGGCTGTCCGAGGACCCCTTAATCCAGGACTCCCTCAGTAGCCCCTGAATCAGGCTTCAATGACGATGAGTCCGGCGCGTAGATTGTCTTCAACATTGCAAGGCAGGTTCCTTCTCCGAATACTCCATAGAAGATTTTGAACACTAGAATCGTGTCCGGCTCTGCAAAATAAATTCCACATACCACCGTAGAGAGCACAATATTCCACAAATCTAATCTGCTAATGACATCATGCCACAGTCCGGTCATTACTCGAACCGTTTTTCACAACCAGCTACCGCACGTAATGCGAGGCAGTTTCCTAGACACGTCTTGTGAAAGCAGAGATCGTGTCCCCTTATCACCGGATTCTCATCAATACGGGTATGGGTAATCCAACCGCACCATCAATCGTGGCGCTTGGGGAATAAGCGATTTTAACGGGCAAGTGGGGAGGCGTACAGTTTCTACCGCCTTTATAAAGAGATAGGGATTCTCCTCTTTCACCCACGCTTTCTTCCTTCTTCGCTCATCCATTCTCGCATGCTCGAGCTCCAGCGCCCCAGTTCTCACCTTCTCCGTACAGCCAAACATGTCCGGAGTGGGAGGCAAGTGGATGGCCTCCTCCATCATGGAGAAGGACATTACGAAGCTCCGGGAGGCCGGATAATTGGCCGCAGACATCACGCACCGGCTCCCGGACGCAGGGCAGATCATTCCGACTCCGGGAACCCACGAGAGGGTTGTGTTCCTCGCCCATTTCATCCGCGGACTAGGATTCCCCCTCCACCCATTTGTCCGTGGGCTCATGTTTTATTACGGGCTGGATTTTCATGATCTGGCCCCTAATTTCATCCTCAAAATCTTGGCGTTTATCATCGTGTGCGAGGCTTTTCTCCGCATCAAGCCCGACTTCGGCCTGTGGCTGAAGATCTTCAACGTGAAGCCGAAGATAGTGGTCGGCCAGACGGCAGAGTGCGGAGGCGCCATGGTGGGCAAGATGCCCAGTTTCACGTGGCTCGAAGGCTCCTATGTGGAGACCGTGAAGGGGTGGCAATCGGGGTGGTTCCACATCACCGAGCCGCGTGACGCCAACTGGGTGGCGGCCCCAGAATTCCGATCCGGCATCCCCATGCGGCTCACCTCCTGGAAGAAGAAGGGCTTAGCCTAGGGCGCGCCCGCGGAGCTGACCGGACTCCAGAACTGCGTCAAAAATATGATAAGCAAGAAGATCAAGCTTGTCAACGTGGTCCAGGTCATGCTTTTTCGCCGGATTGTCCCGTGTCAAAGACGGGCATTCAACCTGTGGGAGTTCGATTCAGCCCAACACCAGACGCTGCGAGAGCTCTTCGACACGATGCACAAAGACGTCTGGAAGGTGTTGTTCAAGGCCAGTGAAGTTCCTCCTCCTACCACCGAGGACCGCGGACTCAGCACCAAGCACCACGCCAATTCGGTAAGCACTCTATATTTCGCAAGATGTGCCTTTCCTCAGTATATTCGTGGGAGGGATCTAAGCCGCCATACTGATTTAATAGGATTATGTGGCGATGGCGGAGTGGATCAACTGTCCAGCTCCGTTGCATGAAGATCCAGCAACTGATCTCCTAACGAAGATGCTGCTTCCGGTGCCCTATGAGGTGCCAGAGAAGAAGGCCAAGAAGAAGGCCACGGGGACCAGGAAAGGTCTCCGGCGCAAGGTTGTGTCGGACTCATCGTCCGAAGACACCGAGGGGCACTCCTCGAACGACAACAAGGAGGAGGAAGAGGAAGACCCCCTCCCTCAAACCGAGGGGGAGAGGAAAAGGAAGGCCGCCCCATCCGGGGAGCCCGAAGGGTCCAAGAAGGGAAGGACCCTCCCTCCGAACCACTCCACAATAGCCACCTATAGCGACGAGGAGTGGCTACCCAGGGACAAGCCCCTGGCGAGGTCGTAAGTGTCCGGATACTGTACTACTTCTGACATGTTTAGTTTTATGGCTTCTTATCATATAAAAACATGTTTGAGCAGCCCGTCCAAAGCCCGCATCGACCTATCATCTTCGGATGGGTCTTTGAGCTCGTCGGAGATGAACAGCGATTCGCTCCCGACGGCCTCCACTCCCTGGCCCGCGGACGACACCGAAGTGTTATCTCAGAGGATACCGGGACAGGGGGAGATAGATCTGGAGGCGCCTCAACGCAAAACCCCTGATGCCGGGCTCATGGGGGGAAAGATCCCCATGGACTCTGATGAGGGGGGCCGCAGCAAGCTTGGCCCCCAGCCAGATAATGCGTTGGAACCTCCAGTGGTTCCGGACTCGGGCAGGCAGCCCCTCGCTAAGGGGGGCGAGCCACCCGTGCCGATGACCTCTGCCCATCCAGAGGCATCGGATAACCTGGCGGAAGCGCTTCAGAGCGCCTCCCTTGATGAAGAACATCGTACTCTTATGAGTATGGTGATTGCGAAGGTTCAGTCTGCCAAAAGTGGATTGACTGAAGCCTGCGCCATCCTCCTAACAGGCTTTGAGGTAAGTAATTGAATAATGAGAAAATATCATAGTTTAGACCGTAGCCCCTGATGCTCTATTTGGTGTTCGGAAAGAAAGGCCGAACAGAGGATCAAATATTATTCCCAGGAGTCTAATCATATTATGTCTATGTGGATAAGCGAGCGTTCTTGTTAGCCCGCCATCATAATCTAGGAGGTCTCCTGACTAAGGCGTAACTCAGGGCGGGCGAAGAAGAGCTCGGCCTCGTGAAGAGGCAGCTCGAGGAGAACAAAGGTAAGTGATACCCCGTCTGATTGTTATATTAAGGAAAAAAATTATTGATGCTAATAGAGGCATGATAAATTTTACTAGGGGCCACGACCGAAGTGGCGGCACTTAAGAAGGCGTTGTCCGAGCCCGAGGACAAAGCGGCCAAGGAGTGCACCGAGCGCGAAAAACAAGAGGCTCGGGTTGATGAGGTCCAGCAAGAGCTCCAGGATTTCGTCAAAAAATTCGAGTCCTTGGAGCGTGACTCCAAGACGCAAGAGTCGGAGCTTGCGAAGGCCCATCAGAGCGCGCAAGACACCAAGGTCGAAGCCCAGAAGGCCCTCCAGGAAATTGAGGCGGCCAGGAAGATAGCTGCGGGTAAGGCTTTCATTATGCAAAGCAAGCATGTGGAGGAGACTTTCCTTTTACTTACACGAATTCAGAGCTCTCTAGGAGCATTCGCAGATCTGCCGCACAGCATCTCTAATGCCGTAGAGTTCTACCGGGCTCAGGAAGGGAGCTCGAGGGATAAGCTGTTTTGGTCCTAGTATATTGGGGCCGAACATCCGATGCCCTTGAGCGACCAGCTGAAGCAACTGGTCGAACTTCACAAGGCGGCCGAACTGGCCATGAAGGACTTCATAGTCCGGCTGTGGCCTGGCCAGCCCTTGCCCACCATCTACTTTGGCCTTGTCAAGCGGATGGTAAAAGCCTGTCCGCGGCTTGAAGTCCTTAAGCGGTCCGTCTGCATTGAGGGTGCACGCATGGCCTTGGCCCGTGCGAAAGTGTACTGGGGGAAGATGGACGCCAAGAAGCTGGTGACAGAGGGACCGCCGAAGGGCAAGGAGCATCGCCCCCCAGAACAGTACTATGACAATGTTATTAAGGGTGCCCGCCTTGTGGCGGATGAATGTACTAATGATGTGATATTTGAATGAATGTACTCATGTCATCCTGTAATATGAAAACTAGTTCATGTGCACTATATAGCGCTTTTTAATTTAAAATATTACCTTATGTGCGGCCGTTTATAAAATCTTGAGAGTTGGCCAGTCGTCCTTTTAAGGAGGTGTTTAGCGCCGTGAACGAGGCAATCGGACTATACGGCTTTATCGCTCTCACTTAGCCATAGAAGTCTACAATTTTAAATTTTGGCAAAGCCCCTAGTATCTAGAAGGCCGGACTCGGGGCGCTATACACGCCTAAATTGGACGAGTCCAATTCCTCGCCTGAAGCGGAAAAACTCTTTAAGGATTTGAGACCTCTCGAACAGCGACCAGCTCTCGCCTTATCATGATAGTCAGTTTTCGGCTTTCTCTTCTGAGGTGCTCGTCCGGAAGAACCGGAACACAATCGTAGTAGTTCTCCCTACGCTACCTTAGCCGATATAGCGGAACATAAGGTAGCAAAACATAGGAGCCGGGCAAACCCAACTATTGACCCAAGACATGATTCGGAGCTGATGCATATAGTGTTATAAGTTCGGGGTGCCGCACTGTCAAAAGTGTTCGGACTTTTCTTGCCGGCTTATGGGGTACGCTGAAGCCCCTTGCAAACTGGTCGTGCCAAAATGCGCGGGTATAATAAATAAGCAGTAAAGGAAAGGGGTAAATAAACGTAATAGTAAGCTGACGCTGCACACAATTTTCCCTTGCTATTCAAATGATACGTCAAAGCGTACATATACAAGTAGTGCGATAAGAAAAATAGGACTGTTTGACACATCCTAACCAGGAGCGGGCTGTATGCGGGTATGTAAAACAGGTATAACGATCGTTATCAGAGACCACCTTAGGATTCCCTTGGACGCCCCAGCTTCTTGTATTCTTGGTGTGTCCGTCCCACTATGTGTCCGATAGTCGGTCTTTCCGAAGAGCCTCCTGAAGATAGGGACCTGAAAGAAAAAGGGTGCAAAGATGCCTAGGTCCCAGACATCTTTGCACCCTTTTTCTTTCAGGTCCCTATCTTCAGGAGGCTCTTCCGAAAGACCGAGGGCGGTCGAACCGCATTGTGGACCGTGTCATGGTTGTGCCTCCGCCTATGCCCATGGTATTTTAAGTGCGTAATTGTGAACGCGCGTCACAAATTTCGCCGCTTGACTGGGACTAGGACGGAGGCTGGATTGCTAGTCGAGCTTTGTATGTGCTGGGTGATCCTGTTGCGGGGTACTCTGGACTCGCTTGACGGTGTCCGGGTTCTTTATCGCCGAATGGGCTGTTTGCCTAAGAAGGTTGTTTTGTACTTCTGCCGCGAGGGCCGCCGTGTGCTCCTCCGTTCAGAGCGAGTGCTCTGTGTTTCCATTAATTGTTATAACCCCGCGAGGTCCTGGCATTTCGAGCTTGAGGTATGCATAGTGTGGTACCGCATTGACTTTGGCGAATGCGGTTCGTCTGAGCAGTGCATGATAGCCACTACGGAAGGGGACGATGTCGAAAATTAACTCCTCACTTCGGAAATTGTCCGGAGATCCGAAGACTACTTCCAGTGTGATTGAGCCCGTGCAACAGGCCTCCACACCAGGTATGACACCCTTGAAGGTGGTTTTTATGGGCTTGATCCTTGAGGGGTCAATGCCAATTTTGCGCACTGTATCCTGATAGAGCAGGTTCGGGCTGCTGCCACCGTCCATGAGTACTCGTGTGAGGTGGAATCCGTCGATGATGGGGTCAAGGACCAATGCGGCCGAACCGCCATGACGGATATTGGTAGGATGGTCCCTGCGATCGAAAGTGATCGGACAAGAGGACCATGGGTTGAACTTTGGGGCGACTGGCTCCATCGCATAGACGTCCCTTAGCGCACGCTTCCGTTCCTGCTTGGGAATGTGGGTTACGTATATCATATTCACCATTTTCACCTGGGGAGGGAATTTCTTCTGCCCTCCTGTGTTCGGCGGCCGGGGCTCCTCGTCGTCATTGCTATGCGGCCCCTTTTCCTTGTTTTCGGCATTCAATTTGCCGGCCTGTTTAAACACCCAGCATTCTCTGTTGGTATGGTTGGCTGGTTTAACAGGGGTGATGTGAATTTGACATGAGCGATCAAGTATGCGGTCCAAACTGGACGAGCCCGGACTGTTTCTTTTGAATGGCTTTTTCCGCTGCCCGAATTTAAAGCCTCTGAATCCGGCATTAGCTGTTGTGTCTTCGGCGTTGTCGCCATTGTTGCGACGCTTGTGTATATTGCATCGCGGCTTGCCATTGCTATCTCTGGCGTCTGAATCACCTGAGTTTTTTGGTGTGATGTTGCTGCGAGCCAGCCAGTTGTCCTCGCCCGCGCAAAAGAGGGTCATGAGTGTCATGAGGGCTGCCATGGACTTTGGCTTCTCTTGGCCGAGGTGTCGGGCAAGTCATTCGTCACGGATGTTATGCTTGAAGGCTGCTAAGGCTTCGGCATCCGGACAGTCGACGATTTGGTTCTTTTTAGTTAGGAACCGAGTCTAGAATTTTCTGGCTGACTCTCCGGGATGTTGGGTTATGTGACTTAAGTCAATAGCATCCGGTGGTCGCATGTAAGTGCCCTAGAAGTTGTCAAGGAATGCATCTTCCAGGTCCTCCCAACTGCTAATGGAGCTTGCTGGCAGGCTATTCAGCCAATGTCGGGCTGGTCCTTTGGGCTTAAGTGGTAGGTACTTGATGGCATGTAGGTCGTCGCCGCGAACCATGTGAATGTGTAGGAGAAAATCTCAATCCATACCGCGGGGTCTGTTGTGCCATCGTATGATTCAGTGTTTATGGGTTTAAACCCTTCTGGGAATTCATGATCCATTACTTCATCTGTGAAGCATAGGGGGTGTGCGTCGCCTCTATGCCGGGCTACATCCTGACGTAGTTCAAGTGAGTCTAGTCTGCTGCATTCGGCCCGGACGGACTTGGGTTTGTTGTATCCGGCGTGACGGTCATCGTCACGTGTTGTGGCGCGCCCCCGTGATCTGTAGATCGATCTTGGCTACCCTGCTTTGTTTTCCAATACATCTCGCAGGTCCTTCGTATAGCCCTGGGCCTTAGTATTATCGTTTGTTTGGCGACGGGGTGCGGTCTGGACTTCGGGCTGGTACGCCGCTCTGTCTCGGCCACGGGGTGGCCGGTTAGCCGCATCATGCGCTGGTAGTATGGGCTTTAACGCCTCCTCCTCAAGTTGAGGTAGCAACCTGCGCTTTGGGTAACTTTTGGTAGGGCACTCGAGTCCATATTCCTTGGTAGCCAGGACCTCGGTCCATCTACCAGTTAGCAGATCTTGATCAGCTTGAAGCTGTTGCTGCTTTTTCTTCAGGATTTTTGCAATGGCTATAAGCCGGCGCTTGAAGCGCTCCTGCTCGACGGGATCCTCAGGCATGATGAATTCTTCGTCGCCAAGGCTCGCTTCGTCTTCGGAGAGAGGCATGTAATTATCATCCTCTGATTCTCCATCTGTTGCCTGTTCCTTAGGGCTAGCTTGCCCATCCTCTTGCTCGGCCTACTCGAAGCCTTGCTGGGCGGGATTGTCTTTGTCTTTGGCACCATCCGGATTGTTATCTCTTGTGCTGGTATCACTATTTTTGCTATGGCGGGGCTTGGAGCGGCGCCTATGACGCCAGTGTTTAGATTGCTTCTCCAAGGGGTTATCATCCGTTGCCTCATTGCCATTGCTTTCTTTGGGGGTGTCCACCATGTATATGTCATATGATGAGGTGGCTGTCCAGCACCCTATAGGCGGTGGTTCCTGTTCTTCTCCTGCATCGTCGTCCATACCGTCGATGTCTTCGGAGTTGAAGTCAAGCACGTCGGTTAAGTCATCGATAGTGGCTATTAAGTGGGTGGTGGGTGGGGAACAAAGTTTTTCGTCGTCCGCTTCCCACTCGAACCGGACATAGTTCGGCCAAGGATCTCCCGACAAGGAAAGAGACCTTAATGAATTTAGCACATCACCCAAGGGCGAGTGCTGGAAAATATCCGCGGCGGTGAACTCCATGACCGGTGCCCAATCAGATTTGATAGGCACGGGCGTATGCCCCTCGGATCCTGTAGCCAGAGACGAGTCCGAGGGTCCGATCACACCACCCTCACAGGAGGTGGGATCAGTGTTCGGCTCCAAAGCTGATGAGTGCGCGGCCTTCGTGGCGGGGTCCATCCACCCGTCCACGGGAGGCATGATCTGCTCCAAATTGATTCCCGGCACCGCCGCAGGCGCGATCTCCTGAACACTGTCTGATGGCAGATCAAAGTCATGCCCGTCGTGACCGTTCGGCGCACCTGACATGGGCTTGAATCCGTCAAAGATCAAGTCTCTGCGGATGTCGGCAGTATAGTTCAAGCTTCCAAACCTGACCTGATGGCCAGGGGCGTAGCTATCGATCTGCTCCAGATGGCCAAGCGAGTTGGCCCGCAGTACGAAGCCGCCGAATACGAAGATCTGTCCAAGGAGGAAAACCTCCCCCTGGACCGTGTTACCAAAGATGATCGAAGGAGCCATCAAGCCTTACCGCGACGACACAGTGGAACTCTCAATGAAAGCACCAATGTCGGTGTCAAAACCGGCGGATCTCGGGTAGGGCGTCCCGAACTGTGCCTCTAAGGCTAATGGTAACAGCAGGCAGGGGACACGATGTTTTACCCAGGTTCGGGCCCTCTTGATGGAGGTAATACCCTACTTCCTGCTTGATTGATCTTGATGATATGAGTATTACAAGAGTTGATCTACCACGAGATCATAGAGGCTAAACCCTAGAAGCTAGCCTATGATTATGATTGTTGTTGTCGTACAGACTAAACCCTCCGGCTTATATAGACACCGGAGGGGGCTAGGGTTACACAGAGTCGGTTACAAAGAAGGAGATCTACATATCCGAATTGCCAAGTTTGCCTTCCACGCAAAGGAGAGTCCCATCCGGACACGGGACGAAGTCTTCAATCTTGTATCTTCATAGTCGAACAGTCTGGCCAAAGTATATAGTCCGGCTGTCCGAGGACCCCTTAATCCAGGACTCCCTCACCCGTGCCGGAGCTTGTGGCTCGACAACATGGACTAAAGGCATTTCTTTGGCTACGAGAGCGCTAACCTCGACGACAAGAATCTCAGACTCTGCTTGAGGCCACTGCTCACCGGCAAGCGCATCATCATTCTCGGCAACATTCTTATCGACAATCAGGGAGCTCTGACGGAAAATATTTGCCGGTGCTTGATACGTCTCCAACGTATCTATAATTTTTGATTGTTCCATGCTATTATATTATCCATCTTGGATGTTTTATATGCATTATTATGCTATTTCATATCTTTTTTTGGGACTAACCTATTAACCTAGTGCCAGTGCCAGTTACTGTTTTTCCTTGTTTTTGTCTTTTACAAAAAAGCAATACCAAACGGAGTCGAAACGGAATGAAACTTTTTGACGATTTTTCTTGGACCAGAAGACAACCATGAAGCTTCGGGAGGAGGCTAGAGGAGCCATGAGAGGGCCACAAGCCCTAGAGGCGCGCCCTAGGGGGGCGCCCCCAGGCTAGTGGGCCTCTCGGGACTACCCTAACCCTAATCTCAGCTCCATAAATACCCAAATATTCCCCATATACCATGGGGCACACCAAAAATACTTTTCCGCCGCCGCAAGCTTTTGTCGTCATGAGATCCATCTTGGGGCCTTTTCCGGTACTCTGCCGGAGGGGGATTCAATCACGAAGGGCTTCTACATCAACCTTGCTACCCTACCGATGATGTGTGAGTAGTTTACCATAGACCTACGGGTCCATAAGTAGTAGCTAGATGGCTTCTTCTCTCTCTTTGCTCTTCAATACAATGTTCTCTTCCATGTTCTTGGAGATCTATTCAATGGTATCTTCTTTTGCAGTGTGTTTGTTGTGATCCGATGAATTGTGAGTTATGATCAGATTATCTATGAATATTACTTGAGTCTTCTCTGAACTCTTTTATGCATGATTAAGATAGCTTTGTATTTCTCTGTGATCTATTGATTTGGTTTGGCCAACTAGATTGATATTTCTTGCAATGGAAGAGGTGCTTTGTGATGGGTTCAATCTTGCGGTGTCCTCACCCAGTGATAGAAGGGGTAGCGAGGCATGTATTTGTATTGTTGCCATTAAGGATAAAAAGATGATTTTTTACCATATTGATTGGATCTATCCCTCGACATCATGTCATCTTGCTTAAGGTGTTACTCCGTTCTTGTTAACTTAATACACTAGATGCATGCTGGATAGCGGTCGATGTGTGGAGTAATAGTAGTAGATGCAGAATCATTTCGATCTACTTGTCATGGACGTGATGCCTATATTAATGATCACTGCCTTAGATATCGTCATGATTATTCACTTTTCTATTAATTTCTCAACAGTAATCTGTTACCCACTGTATGCATTCTTTCGAGAGAAGCCTCTAGTAAAAACTATGGACCCCGGGTCTACTTTTACCATATTATTTTCAGATATATAAAACCAAAAACCCAAAAATACCTTGCTTCAGTTTATTTATATTTACTTTATTTTGCACTTTTATTTATCTTCTATACCTATCACTATCATATCTCATCCTCGCAAGTAACTGTGAAGGGATTGACAACCCCTTTATCGTGTTGGGTGCAAGTATTTGTTTGTTTGTGCATGTGCTATCATTGGAGACTTGTGTGTTCCTCCTACTGGATTGATACCTTGGTTCTTAACTGAGGGAAATTCTTATCTCTACTTTGCTGCATCAACCTTTCCTCTTCAAGGGAAAAACCAACGCAAGCTCAAGAAGTAGCAGGAAGAATTTTTGGCGCCGTTGCTAGGGAGGTTATACATCAAGCCTACCAAGTACCTATCATAAATTATCATCTCTTGCATTACATTATTCACCATTTGCCTCTCGTTTTCCTTTCCCCACTTATAAACATTTTTACAAAAACACAAAAATATTTGCCTTTTTATTCGCCTTCTTTCCGTTCGTCTTTTTTTGCTTGTGTGCTAGATTGCTTGCTTTGTCATGATGTCTCAAGAAAATACCAAGTTGTGTGATTTTTTCCAACACTAATAATAATGATTTTATTAGTACTTCTATTGCTCCCACCACTAGTGGGGAATCTTATGAGATTAACGCAGCTTTGTTGCATCTTGTTATGAAAGAACAATTTTCCGGTAGTCCCAATGAAGATGTTGCATCCTATCTAAACACTTTCGTCGAATTGTGTGATATGCAAAAGAAAAAAGATGTGGATACTGATATTGTTAAATTTAAGCTATTTCTATTCTCACTACGAGATCGTGCTAAAACTTGGTTTTCATATTTGCCTAAAATAGTATTGATTCACGGAATAAGTGTAAAGATGCTTTTATTTCCAAGTATTTTCCTCCTGCTAAGATCATCTCCCTTGGGAACGATATAATGAATTTTAAGCAACTAGATCATGAACATGTTGCACAATCTTGGGAGAGGATGAAATTGATGATACAAATTTGCCCTACTCATGGTTTTAGATTATGGATGATCATACAAATTTTTTATGCCGCATTGAATTTTGCATCTAGAAATCTTTTAGATTCCACTGCAGGAGGTACTTTTATGGAAATCACATTATGATAAGCTACTAAATTCCTAGATAATATTATGGGAAATTACCCGCAATGGCATACCGGAAGATCTCCTACTTGTAAAAAAGTGCATGCGATTGAAGAAATTAATACTTTGAGTGGAAAATGGATGAACTTATGAAATTGATTGCTAGCAAGAGTGCTCCTATAGATCTTAATGATATGCCTTTGTCCACCTTTAATGAGAATAATAATGAATCTATAGATGTGAATTTTGTTGGTAGGAACAATTTTGGTAATAATGCGTATAGAGGCAATTTTAACCCTAGGCCGTTTCCTAGTAATTCCTCTAATAATTATGGTAATTCCTAAAACAATTCTTATGGAAATTGTAATAAGATACCCTCTGATCTTGATAATAATATTAAAGATTTTATAAACTCCCAAAAGATTTTCAATGTTATGGTAGAAGAAAAATTGCTCAAGATTAATGATTTGGCTAGAAACGTTGATAGAATTTCTCATGAGATTAATTCTGATAAGATTAGATCTTTGCCACCCAAGCTTGATATTAATGAGTCTCTGAGGACTATTCAAATTTCTATTAATGAAAGTAGGGAGAGAACCCTAGGATGCGTGCTAAGAGAGAATGGCTAGAAAAAGTATGTTCTTCTAGTTTTTGCGAAAATCATGATGAAGATCTTAAAGTGATTGGTGTGGCTCCTATTGAATATTTGTTTGATAATATAAAATTGATAAATAAGGTACTAGATATGAGTCAACTTTAGTTAAAAGGCGTCCCAAAAATTTGGAGGGTGAAGATCTTAATGAAAAATTGATAAAAGTGGGATTGGCGAGGTCAAAACTTAAAGTAGTGATGAACCCACTCTTTTGGATTTCAAGGAATTTAATTATGATAATTGTTATTTAATAGATTGTATTTCCTTGTTTCAATCCATGCTTAATTCACCTCATGCTTATAATCAAAATAAAGCGTTTACTAAACATATTGTTGATGCTATGATGGAATATTTTGAAGAAAAACTTGAGTTGGAAGTTTCAATCCCTAGAAAGATTTATGATGAGTGGGAACCTACTATTATGACTAAGATTAAATATTATGAGTGAAATTCTTTGTGTGATTTGGGTTCTAGCATTTCCACTATTCCAAAAACTTTATATGACGTGCTAGGTTTTCATAAACTTGATGATTGTTCTTTAAATTTGCACCTAGCGGATTCCACTATTAAGAAACCTATGGGAAGAATCAATGATGTTCTTATTGTTGCAAATAGGAATTATGCGCCCGTAGATTTTATTGTGCTTTATATAGATTGCAATCCTACATGCCCTATTATTCTTGGTAGACCTTTCCTTAGAACGATTGGTGCAATTGTTGATATGAAAGAAGGAAACATTAGATTTCAATTTCCACTAAGGAAGGGCATGGAACACTTTCCAAGAAAGTAAATTAAGTTGCCATATGAATCTATTATGAGGGCTACTTATGGATTGAATACCAAAGATGACAATACCTAGATCTATGCATTATGCTTAGCTAGGGGCGTAAATTAATAGCGCTTGTTGGGAGGCAACCCAATTTTATTTTGTGTTTTTGTTTTTCTTTCTGTTCTCGAATAGATATGCAATGTTACTTCTGTAATAATTTTGTTTTAGTGTTTTAATTTTCTTTGTGCTAAGTAAGACCTTTGGGATGGTTTGGAAGATTGTTGATTTAATTCTGTGAGAAAACAGATACTTTTACGTCCAGTAGCAAAATTGTTAAAAATCACTGGAGCGACGAAAAATTCTCAATTTTTTCCACTTTAATAATATAAAAATTGCCTACGTTGTCCTAATGTTTTAGAATTTTTGAAGTTACATGAACTTGGCCAAAGGCCAGATTAATACAGACTGTTCTATTTTTGACATATTCTGTTTTCATTGTGTTGTTTGCATATTTTGATGAATCTATGGGTAGTATCGGGGGGGCGGGGGTATGAACCATGGAGAAGTTAGAATACAGTAGATATAACACCAATTTAAATTTGAATGAGTTTACAACAGTACCTAAAAGTGGTCGTTTGCTTTGTTTCACTAATGGATCTCATAAGTTTTCTGTTGAGTTGTGTTGTGAAGTTTTCAAGTTTTGTTTGAAGTTTTGATGGACTATGGAATAAGGAGCGGAAAGAGCCTAAGATTGGGGATTCCCAAGGCACCCCAATTTAATATTCAAGGACAAGCAAGCATCTATGCTTGGGGATGCCCCTGATGGCATCCCCTCTTTTGTCTTCAATCCATCGGTAAAATTACTTGAGGCTATATTTTTGTTCACCACATGATATGTGTTTTGCTTGGAGCGTCTTGTATTATAAGAGTCTTTGCTTTTTAGTTTGCCACAATCATCCTTGCTGTACACACCTTTTAAGAGGGACACACATTAATCGAGAATTTATTAGAATACTCTATGTGCTTCACTTATATCTTTTTGAGCTAGATAGTTGCTCTAGTGCTTCACTTATATCTTTTTAGAGCACGAAGGTGGTTTTATTTTGAAGAAATTGATGAACTCTCATGCTTCACTTATCATTTTGAGAGTCTTATAAATAGTATGGCAATTTCCTTAGGTTATGAATTTAGTCCTAATATGATGGGTATTTAAGAGGGATATAATAAAAACTTTAATTCGGATCATTGAATATATGAGAAGTGTGATTCCTTGCATTTGTTTTGAGATATAAAGGTGGTGATATTAGAGTCATGATAGCGAGTAATTGTGGATTAGTAAGAATATTTGTGTTAAGGTTTGTGATTCCTGAAGCATGCACGTATGGTCTCTAGTTATGCGACGAAGTTGGAGCATGATTTATTTTTATTGTCTTCCTTATGAGTGGCGGCCGGGGACGAGTGATGGTCTTTTCCTACTAATCTATTCCCCTAGGAGCATGCGTATTAGTACTTTTTCAAGGGCTAAGAAACTTTTGCAATAAGTATGTGGGTTCTTTATGACTAATGTTGAGTCCATGGATTATACGCACTCTCATCCTTCCACCATTGCTAGCCTCTCTAGTACCGCACAACTCTCGCCGTGCATTAAACCCACCATATACCTTCCACAAAACAGCCACCATACCTACCTATTATGGCATTTCCATAGCATTCCGAGATATATTGCCATGCAACTTCCATGGTTCCATTGTATGACACGCTCCATCATTGTCATATGTTCTCATATGCATGAGGCATTCATATAGAGTCATATCTTTGTTCTAGTATCGAGTTGTAATTCTTGAGTTGTAAGTAAATAAAAGTGTGATGATCATCATTATTAGAGCATTATCCCATGTGAGGATAGGATGATGGAGGCTATGATTCCCTCACAAGTCGGGATGAGAGTCCGGACTTAGAAAAATAAAAAGAGGCCAAAGAGCCCAAAATAAAAAAGAGGCTATAAGCCCCAAAAAAGAAATAAAGAAGAAAAAGGAACAAAAATAAAAAAAATATGAGAGAAAAAGAGAGAAGATACAATGTTACTACCATTTTCCACACATGTGCTTCCAAGTAGCACCATGTTCTTCATGATAGAGAGTCTCCTATTTTATCACTTTCACAAGACCATGATGGCGCGCATTGCTGCGCTCGTCTATTTTGTCACTAAAATAGTAGTGATTGATGTAAATATATGATTGGATTGAAGTTAGTAACAAAACCAAGCTGTATAGTATTTAATGACAAAAAAGCTAAAGATTAGAAAATAAAGCACCAGTAATTGTGCTTAGGAGACTGCAGCTATAAAATCAGTTACCGAATTCATGCATTGTTTATTCTTACAACACAACAACAAATCTACAGTCCAATTCAAAGAAAATACAATAAATCTACAAATATATGAGAAATCCCATAAGGTACAGTATTCCTTGGATAGATGCACGTTTAGCATGGTCCATGGCAAACTGCAACATGCCATCGATAGCAAATAGCCAAAAAAACATTGTGCTACTTTTCTCAATCATTATGTGTGAGCCTTAGAACCACTGAAACGAAAGCATAAATAGGAGAGAAAGCACACCAGGTGTAGATCAACATGGTATGGTATTGGAATCCAAATGGTTTATTATCTCTAGTGACATCAACTACCTTCCTGTAGAACACAATGATGAAGCTATTAGTATTATTTTACAGAAAAATGTAATGCAAATAGAATGTGTACAGACGGGAAAACTCTGGTCTTAGTCCATTGAACATTAAAAATGTGCAAGTCACGGCAAACATGGTTCACCTTATAATTGTTGTTATAACAGATAGTTATGTATGGAATGCAATGGCATGTTAAGCTAAGGAAAATAATGTGGACAATTATAGAATTGTATAGATAATGTAATCAAACATATATGTAAGAAGCATGATCCAAATAGTACCAATGTATTGGTCATCTTTTTGGCTTACGTTCTATTTGATTTTCAATATCTTTTTTTAGTAGGATTGTAAGTTGGTGTATGATTTCTTCTAATACAGGTTAAATAAAAATCTGCAAACAGAGTAATGGTACTGATCTGCAATAGCATCGACTATAAGGTTTTGACACCAATTGTTACGATTTTAGTAAACTAAAATATTAGAAAGAAGGGTGAACCCATGAATATACCAAACGTGCAAGGTGGAAATAAAGAAAAGAATCACCAGAGACAATGGAAAACTGCACGTATGAGTAGACCCCTCTGACATGCAACATTGCCAGTCAATGTGTGATGTTAATGACAACCCAAATACTACCTCTGTAAGCTAATATAAGACGTTTGAGATCACTAAAGTAGTAGCGACGACCGATGCCGTCACTCCAATTCTGAAAATGCTATACATGGCATTCAAATTTGAAGTTAACTTATTAGATGTCAAACCTAAAATTATGGCACCTGGATAGACAGGACGGTCGTATGTAGGAAACAGATTCGCCAAATTATGCACTAAACAGAACCTCAAATGCCCTATACAAGAGGACTTCAACACAAAGCAAAGGAAAATTATGCACTTTTGTTTTCTTTAAAACTGTCCATGAGTGTATTTTGCCAATAATTTGAAAAAAATTGCAGTGCCTAATTTTATCAAATTCAGTCTCAAATATTGGAGTGAGAAGACATGTTACCGTGCTCGTCCCCTGAGTGCAAAAAAAGGTCTCTTACTCTGGATCTCTTTACTTTCAATCAACTAAATTTCAGCTTCAAGACTACATAATTTTTTATATCCGCAAAAGTTAAGCAGATAGAAAAGCTGAGCTGACCTCCAACCATGCAGCAAACTCGTAATGAAGTCGTTCACGTCTGGTACCAAGCAGCAGTAGTGCAAGACATCTCCTCCTTTTACAACACTTCCTCCTTGGATAATTATACTTGTGACTACAACTTTGCAGAAGTATTTTTTTGCCTGAATCAAGCCCAACAAAGATAGTTCAGAACTCTATACTAAATATCAAATAATATAATTACATGGTACCAAGTGATGGAACATACCACTCCATTCTATTTTCATCTAAAAAGGAATGATACAATATACCTACACTCCAGAATCCACGAACATGAGAATTTAATGGAGAGGCAACGCACCACAAGGACATACCAAAAGGCAGACTCCTGACACTTAAATTCGATGCATCTGCCATAAAAAATACTAACTATCAAGTTCATCAGTAGACCAATTGTTTTCACTCCATTCTCCAGTTCATGGATAATATCACAATATCACGCCCATAATCGAAATCAAGAACGGACTGGCGACCTAGCAATGTCATGCAATAGAGTAGTTAGTTCCATCTAGAGCAATCACACTGTAGTAGAGCGCTCAGTTCCACCTAGAGCAATCAGACCATAAAATATGAAATTGCATTGCAAGATAATTAACTTGAAGCATAATAGTGCACGAGCACTAACCTGTTTGTTAGCCATTGGAGCTTCACAGAATCTACTGGAAGGTAGAAAACAACCCAGAAGAAGCAGCAGACCAAATAATATGGAGCTCGAATTTGTCCTCCTGGAACACAGGGATTCATTTCAAATTATGTTAGCATAAATAACAATTGTTGGGGAAACATAATTACATGTTTGAGCACATCTGCTTAATATGAACCATTTGAAGATAGAAAATTGAGGATATAGAAGGCACTACATGTCAATCTTGCTCCTGTGACTAAACGTGACATAGAATTTATAAGAAGAAACAGATGCTTGTGCTATAAAAGATTCAAAAGTAACACTAAATAGAAAAAATAATTAAACATAAAAGGCAAGTAATACTGTACAATTCTGATGAATACTGAAAATTAATTTATAAGTGTGCTTATTGTGGTTTTTGGAGAGGTAGTGGAGCGTGATGGCAAAGGGCCTAAAGGGCAGGAGCACGTTGATCTTAGCCCTGAAGATGATTATGTGACTGCTTTTGCTCGTGAGCTCCATCCACCGCTTGGTTTTGGGCAATAGTGACTCACCGACCCCGCGATTTAGTCGATATGAATGAACCAGAGTGCCCACGTTTTCCTGGCCGAAGGAGTGGTGTTGGCCACCATCTCTTCCTCCACCTCCTCAAGCCCTCACTCAGACTTCTCCACCTCCACCATCTACACAAATCCAGAATAATCTGAGTCAAGACGCGACACTTATTTGTGCAATCCGCGATGAAACATCATTCCCACCTCTAGCGCGAGACGAACAAATCATGGACTAAGACCTTGCCGGCGACCTGGTGACAAAGAACAACTTGAATAAAAAATCCTTGCAGAATTTGGTGGCCATGGGAGGAGGACGAGGAGCCACAGGAGGGTAAGAGAGGATGCCCTGGGAGAGGGGAAGAGATGATTTTCTTCTCAGTTGGGTTCAGAGGCAGGGAAAGGGGGATGGAGGTGGCAGTATCACTCCCCTGCATCAGTTGATGGTGAGGCCGAGGGCGGTGAGACGACATCGCTGGGAGACAGAGGCGGCGGTGTGGGATTGAACACAGGCTATGGCGGCGCTGATCCGTGATGGTGAGAGAGAGAGATCGTGTGTGCAACAGATCTCACCTGGAGGTGGAGGCATTTCACCGCTACTGCCGCCTGTCGCGCTATAGATCTCACCTGAAAGGGGGAGGCACTTCACCGCCGCCGCCACCCAAGCGCGGTTATAATGAGGAGGGGCTGAGAGAGAGAAGTCGAGACGAAGGGAGGGAGGCGTCGAGCGAAGGGAGTTTCCAATGGGCTTCTTGCGAGAATGAGCCCAATAAACCACGTTAAAGCAATTTTGCTGCAGGAGCAGCTGCCCCAGCCTGTTAGCGGTCCGTATTAGCGAAGGGAGCTGGATTAGGCATGACTCACAGCTAATCTAATGGTCTGAAAGCCTCAACAATCACGACCAAACGGTTGGAAAGGCTTGTGGCGTGAGAGGGCTGGAAAAGTGCTCAGTTATAATGTATTTAAATATACTAGTGGGAATTTTCCTCATAGAACTTGGCTTGTATATTCCAGTGATGGGCCTCCTCAAATTGCCCTAGGTCTTCGTGCACAAGAGAGTTGGATGCACACCCACTTAGTTTTCTTTTGAGCTTTTCATACACTTACAACTCTAGTGCATCCATTGCGTGGCAATCCCTACTCTCTCACATTGATATCGATCGATGGACATCTCCATAGTCCATTAATTTGCCTAGTCAATGTGAGACTTTCTCCCTTTTTGTCTTCTCCTCACAACCTCCACCATCATATTCTATTCCACCTATAGTGCTATATCCATGGCTCACGCTCATGTATTGCGTGAGAGTCAAAAAAGTTTAAGAACATCAAAAGTATGAAACAATTGCTTAGCTTGTCATCGGTGTTGTTGATATTAGGTGGATACCCTAGGGCCGATCTTTCACGAAATGGAGGGAATCCTATGAAGAACACGAAGAACACGAGGGGGAAACACGAGGGAAATCACGGGGGGAAACACTCAAATCAATGAGAACAATCACATGCTAGATGCATGAACATAAAGAGGGATACAAGATTCAAACACAACAAAGGACGATACAAGTAGTAAGTTTTCTCTAAGAGGAGGTCTTGAATCAAATAGGGGATCTTCCCTTTCGAGGCCTTGGATCCACTTGGGGTCTTCTCCATGGAGGCCTCGATCTCCAACGGAGTATGTGTCAAGTGGATGAGCAAAGGTCTATCTCTCATATGAGCTAAACCAATGCTAACCCTATTAAGAGGAAGGAGGAGGAGGAGTATATATAGTCTAGGGTCACAAAAGGGTACATGGGCCTCGGCCCAACACGCTGTGCACAGACAAGCGTTGGTCATCCGGCAGCTACCGGATGTCTGGTGGCTCGCGAGGGTCCGGTCGTCCAGTAGGGGTCGGACATCCAGTATTTTGGCTCCTATAGAGGTGGCATCGGAATTCTGGTGGGCGTTAGACGTCCGGTGCACCAGTCGTCCGGTGGACTTCGGATTTCTGATGTTTTGGTTCTATGATGGTGACACCGGTTGTCCGGAGGGGCTCGGTCATCTGGATGCTAGGAGGTGTCGGACATCTAGTCTGTGTCGGTCGTCTGGCCGCTGGAGTCTTTGTTGATTGGGCCTTGGGCTGACTGATTGACGAACCAGGCGTCGGACGTCCGGTTTGGGCCGGTCGTCCGATGGCTGAAGGTTTCTGACAGTTCCTTCTCTTGGTCCTTGTACTTGGCGTCCTCGCTAGCTCGTCCGTTGGATGTAGTTGCTCTGTGACTTCCCTCTAGTTACCTGATCACACATAGGGTTTCCGCTTGAGGTAGTAGCCATGTCTCACATGTGGAAAGTGGTAGTTCAGAGAGGAGCGAGTTCACCTAAGTTTCGATAGTCCTTGTTCGAGCTCTTGTCATAGGTCCATGTGTTGTCATAGGAGATGAAGGTAGGTCCATGGGGATGACCATAGGATGCTCCGTATCATCTCCCCCCTTGGAAAAGATCCGACCTCGGACCGAAAGCTTCATCACCATGTTAGGGAGAGAGATCTTTGACGTTGAAGATGTCGCTCACAGAGTACTTGTCACGTGGGATGTCGATCTTGTAGGTGTTGTTGTTGTTTTAGCGTGCTAGCACCTTGAAGGGTCTGTCGGCTCGAGGTAGAAGCTTGGACTTGCGTTTGTTGGGGAAGCAATCCTTGCGAAGGTGTAGCCACACAAGATCTCCTTGGTTGAATATCATGGGGTTCTTATTGATGTTGATCTTGGTCGTGAGCCATTAGACTTGTTGCTCGATGGTGTGCCTTGTATCCTCATCCACCTTCTTGAGATAGCTTGTTCGGGGGATCACGTGGAATATGTCCTTGAATTCCTGCAATAGAGAAAACAACACTAAAGGTAGATGGTGAGAGGTGTTAGTCCTTCTCGCTTCATCTTTGTACCATAGGACATAGTGCGTAACACTTGATGGGTTCTCACACACTTCTCTCATCTCACTTTTGGTGGCAAATAGAAGTAAGATTTTCTTGTCGCTCATCATGGAGGCACTCAGTTTTGGCTTGTGGTGCTCACTCTCTTTTTGGTGGTTCACTCTCTCACTATTCTCTCCATGATGTGTGGCTGCTTGCTTGTCGGCGATCACTTGACTTGGTGACATAGGTCATAGCACGTACTCCTTTCCCTTCATCTTGAATCTATAGTGATTGGTTCGCCCATTGTGGATGACGCCGCGGTCGAATTTCCATGGTCGTCCAAGTAGGAGATGACAAATGGACATGGGAACCACATCACACTCCAAGGTGTCTACGTATGCTCCAATCTTGAAGGAGACTTGAATGGTGTGCTCCACTTGAACGGTCACGGAGTCGCTAAGCCATTGTACCTTGTAGGGACGAGGATGCTTCATCTTGACCAATTGTAGCTTGGAACATAGCTCTTCACTTGCCAAATTGTGGAAACTTCCTCCGTCGATGATGACCTTCTCGGAACATCCATTGATGCCCGCTTTGGTGTTGAAGATGTGGCAACGTTGGTCTTCCTCTTGTTGGTGTGGAAGGGTCAATACCTTGGAGACAACGAGAGCGAGGCTCGAATCATTGTCACAAAAGGCTTGGTCATCTTCATCTTCATTCATGCATCAGTGCATGGCCACATGCTCAAGCGCTTCCATTTCTTCTTCACTCATGGACTCGTATGTGTCGTCGACGTTGGCAATCATGGTTCGCTGGGTGGGACAATTGTATGTCTTGTGGCCTCGGCCTTGGCAAGTAAAGAATTTGATGGAACTTGTCTTGTCGGTCTCATCCGGTAGAGTTGTAGATGATGAAGCTCTTGGCTTGAAGTTGCTTGTAGTAGGAAGATGACTTGAAGATGTTGAAGTTTTTTTGTAACTTGACTTGTCATCATTGCTTGTAGAAGTTTGGTTGAGGTAGAAGGCGGTGTAGTCGTTGAAGCTTGATTGTATGAACCGTATGGCTTGGAAGAGTACTTGGCATAGTTGTAGTCATCTTGCACTTGTCGCTCCGCCTTGGTAGCTTGGTGTCGAGGAAGTTGGAGTAAAGTTGGAAGTCGGGCTATCTTCTTGATGGGATGGTTGAGACCATTCAAGAAATGTGCCATGGTTTGCTCCTCATCTTCAATGACATTTGCTCGAATCATGGCAATCTCCATTTCCTTGTAGTACTCTTCAACCAACTTTGTTCCTTGCTTGAGGAGTTGCAATTTCTTGAAGGCTATAGTACATGGGTACAAAGCGCGCTCGCATGACATCCTTCATTTGGGCCCATGTGGTGATGGGTGGATCACCTCTTGCCGCTCGATGCTCAATGACTTGCTCCCACAAAATGAGGACATAGTCTTGGAACTCAAGAGATGCCATGGCGATCTTCTTTTCTTCTTCATAGTTGTGCAAGTAAAAGATCTTGTAAACTTTCAATGCCCATGAAAGGTAGTCTTCGGGATCATTGCTTCCGGATAACTTATGCATGGTGAACTTGAGCTTGCCGTAGCGTTGCTCATCATTATGGTTGGGATGATACTGATGCTAATGACACTCTTGCCATGGAGGAGGATCTTGAGCCGCTTGCTCCTCATGCTCAGCTTGGTTGGCTTGACGTTGAGGGTGTGGAATTCTTGCTCGGTTCCTCATTTCTTGAAGTTCTTCATGATGTGCGGCTTCTTCTTGGCGCTCACGGCGGATAGCCTCTTCTTGTAGACGTACTTGGTGGTTACGCGCATTGATGGCTAGAGTGGATGCACATAGGGTTTGTTGGGCTTCAAGGGCTTGTTCCTCACGACGTTGTTTTTCTTGTTGGAGGGAATCACCATCTTGTTTTTCTTGCCGATCTTGGCGTATTGGAGCTTGCTCTTGGACCAGAGGTTCATTAGCTTGTTGCCGTTGGCGTTCATAGTCGTGGAGACGGGCTTGTAAACCATTGCCATGAAATGGGTTTTGTGGAGCTTGATGAACTTCATGGTCTTGGTGATGATGCAAATGAGCTCGAGGAGGACTTGCATCTGAAGAAGAATGCGAAGAATGTCGACTTGGGTGGCTCCGTCTTGAGTAGAATGAATAGGTAGAAGAGTGGTTGACCAACAAGGCACAAATCTCGTCCATTCTTGCATTGCTCTCTTGTTTTATTCGTCAAGCTTGTTGTCGAAGTAGTCTCTTGTATGTTGCTTGGATTGTCGCAAGTTGGTAGCGAGTAGGTCTAGGCATTCTCTCAATACTTCATTCTCTTGATGCAAAGCTCTTTGCATGCACAAAGAGGTGGTTCTTTGTGACGTAGTTATTCGGGTCCTCATCTTTCTCGATGAAGAGTGGATTGGTAGAAGTAGTTGGCCTATCCATCGTTCCAAGTAAGTGTGTGAGTGGGAGAAAGAGAAGAACTATATAAAATGTACCTTAACCGATGTTGAGAATGGATCAATGTCACTCAATGATGTAACAAGGAAATATCACAATTGGTACCGGTTCCCATCAATTTCTCACACCTACACATATAAAGCTTTTGGTGGATCTTGGTTAGGATGGTGGCACAAACTTTATGCAATTGTTAGTGAGACTCAATAATGTTGGAAAAGATTCACAAAGTTACAAATGCAAGAAGTAGACCAATAGCAAAATGGCACATGAAAACACACATGGATAGATAAGTGGGGTCATGCAACCAAGGAACGAGCTCAAAATGTGGAATCCATGGAAAATGCTCTTGTTGCACAACTCTAGAGAGACGCTAGCGCGATTGCACAATAGGAGGATACAAGACTCGTGCACAACCTATAAAGCAAAAATGCAGCGACTTCTATCCCAAGTATGCTACATGTATGGTGTTCCGGGGGTATGATCCAAGATGATCGAGTATGACAATCTTAATGTAGTATGATGCTATGGTTCTTGCTTAAAAGCTCTTTGCTTATCTTTCTCTTTTGCCTAAAATCTTGTTGAATCTTTCTCTTTTGAGCTCTTTTGATGGTGATGTAGGGTAGAACCCTAGATGCCCGATCTTTCAGGATTGGAGGGGATCCTATGAAGAACCCAAGGAGAAATCATGAGGGGAAACACGAGAGAATCACTCAAACCAACAAGATATGGTCACACATGTGCTAGATCCCTGGAACACAAAGAGATACACGATTCAAATCCAACAAAGGACGATACAAGTGTCGGTAGTTCTTCTCTCCGTGAGGAGGTCTTGAAGGGGGGTCTTCCCGTAAAGGGGTCTTGAATCCGCTTGGGGGATCTTCTCCGAAGAGGTCGTGAGCTCCAATGGAGAAGTAACCAAGTGGATGAGCAAACCTCTCACACAAATATGAGCTAATCCTTTGCTAACCCTAACTAGGAGGAGGAGGAGGTCTATTTATTGTCTAAATGCAAAAGGGGGCGAAATGGAAGGGTACATGGGCCTCGGGCCCGAAGCTGCGCACACACAGGAAGCGGACGTATGGTCCTTACCGGTCGCTCGCGAAGGTCCGGACGTCCGGTAGGGCTCGGACTTCTGCTAATTACGTTCCGTAAATGTGGTACCAGACGTCCGGAGACGGCCGGTCATCCGGTCGCTTCAGACTTCCACAGAATAGGCTTGGATGTGGAACTACCGGTCGTCCGGTGGGTCCGGACATCCGCTCGCTGGGAAGTGTTGCCGGTCGTCCGGAGGAGGCCGGACGTCCACTTGCTGTAGCTTTCGTCGGCTGGGACTTGGGTCGGCTGGGCCTTCAGGCGCCGGACGTGCGCTCGCTGGAGCTTCAGGCGTCGGACGTCCGATCCTGGGCGGACGTCCGCTCGCTATAGCTTCTTCGGAACCTCTTCTTATTGTCCCTCATTCTCGGTGTCCTCGTTGTCTTGTACATTGGATGTAGCTGCTCCGTGGCCTTCCTCCAAGTACCTAATCACACATAGTGTTTCCACTTGAGGTAGTAGCCATGTCTCATGTGTAGAATGTGGTAGTTCAGAGAGGAGCAAGTTCACCTTATCTTTGATAGCCTTTGCTCGAGCTCTTGTCATTGGTCCACGTGGTTTCATGGGAGATGTAGATATGTCCCTGGTGATGGTTGTGGGATGCTCCGCATCATCTCCCCCACCTGGGAAATATCCGACCTCGGATCGAAAGATTCATCACCATGGTATGGCGAGAGGTCTTTGACATTGAAGATGTCGCTCATGTTGTACTTGTCGCTTGGGAGGTTGATCTTGTAAGCGTTGTCGTTGTAGCATGCTAGCACCTTGATGGGTCCATTGGCTCGAGGTAGAAGTTTGGACTTGCGTTCGTTGGGGAAGCATTCCTTGCGAAGGTGTAGCCACACAAGATCCCCGTGTTGAATTTCGTGGGTTGCTTGTTGATGTTGAGCTGGGTCGCTTGTCGATGGTGTGCCTTGTATCTTCATTCATCTTCCTGAGGTAGCTTAGTCTTGCACTTGCATACATGTTGGTTCGCTCTTGTAATGGAAGAGGAAGAATGTCCAATGGGGACAACGGTTGAAACCGTAGACGACCTCGAATGGGGACTTGCCGGTAGTCCAATGTCTTGCGCGGTTGTAGGCGTATTCAGCGATGGGTAGGCACTCCTCCCACTCCTTGCTGTTCCTCTTGATCAACACGCGTAGTAGAGTGAAGAGTGTTCAGTTCGTCACCTTCGTTTGGCCGTCGGTTTGAGGATGGTATGCCAAAGAGAACAAGAGCTTGATTTCGAGCTTGGCGCGTAGAGTCTTGGAAAAGTAACTCAAGAACTTGACGTCATGGTCCGAGACAATCGTCTTTGGCACTCCATGGAGGCGCAAGATTTCCCTACAAAAAAGATTTGCAATATGTGAAGCATTGTCTACCTTGTTGGATGGGATAAAATGAGTCATCTTAGAGAATCGGTCCACAAGAACAAACATGGAATCCTTTCCATTTTGAGTTCTAGGCAAACCAAGTACAAAGTCCATCCTAATGTCTTCCCAAGGTTGATATGGGATAAGAAGTGGCATGTAAAGACCGTGGGATTGAGCTTTGGACTTAGTTTTGCGACATGTCGAACATCGGTTGGTGAAGCATGAGACACCACGAAACATCTTGGTCCGAAAATAGTTCTTGGAGAGCATAGTGAATGTATTGTCGCGTCCAAATTGTCCCATTAGTCCACCTCCATGAGCCTCTTGCAAAAGGAGCAAACAAAGAGAAGACTCGGGAATGCAAAGTTTGTTAGCTCTCATAAGGTAATAATCCTTGATGTAATAGCGTTCCCAAGATGTACGTGTTAAACACTTGGCATAAGTAATTGCAAAAGTAGGATCATGCGCATACAAGTCTTTTATGTGCTCAAAGCCAATGCCACTCAATTCAAGTTTAGTGACAAGCATGCATATGCGGGAAAGAGCATCCGCCACAACATTTTCCTTACCTTTGATGTACTTGATGACATAAGGAAATGACTCAATGAAATAACTCCACTTAGCATGACACTTGTTTAACTTAGTTTGACCCTTTAGGTACTTGAGCGTTTCATGATCGGTATGGATGATAAATTCATCAGGGTGAAGATAATGTTCCCATTCACGCAAAACTTGCACTAAAGCATATAGCTCTTTGTCATAGATGGGATAATTGAATTGCGCTCCGGAAAGTCTATCACTGAAGTATGCTATGGGGCGCTTCTCTTGCATTAACACACCTCCTATGCCATTACCACTAGCATCGCAAAGAATTTCAAAAGGTTTGTCAAAGTTGGGTAATGCAAGCATGGGAGCATGAGTAAGCAAATTCTTAAGCTCATTAAATGTTGTATCTTGGGATGGTCCCCAAACAAATGGCGCATTTTTCTTACTCAAAGAATGCAAAGGTAAAACAATGGTGCTAAAATCCTTCACAAATCTACGATAGAAACCGGCTAAACCAAGAAAACTACGCACTTGTTGCAAGTTGGTTGGTTGGAGCCAAGTTTTAATAGCATTGATCTTAGATTCATCTACATGCACCCTTAGAAGACACAACGAACCCAAGAAAACAAGCTTATCAACACCAAAAAGGCATTTGTCCATATTAGCATAAAGGCGCTCTTTCCTAAGGGTTTGCAACATGGTTCTAAGATGGGTGACATGATCTTTGAGGGATTTGCTAAATACAAGAATATCATCAAAATATACCACAACAAATACACCAATATAGGGTCGAAGAACAAAATGCATGACTCGCATGAAAGTACCGGGTGCTTCGGATAAACCCATTGGCATAACAAGCCATTCATATAAGCCAAATTTGGTCTTAAATGCGATTTTCCATTCATCACCTTCTTGGATGCGTATTTGGTAGTAGCCACTCTTAAGATCAATCTTAGAGAAGATGGTGGCTCTGCCAAGCTCATCTAGCATATCATCTAGGCGTGGAATAGGGTAACAATATCTAACGGTGATAGCATTGATGGGATGACAATCGGAACACATGCGATAGGTACCATCTTAAGAGTTGACGCGGTAAGGAGCCTTGTTAGGTAGAGTTGCTTCGGGGATGAGGTCAATTCGGTGTTTGATGCCTCGTAGTGGAGGTAGACCCGGAGGTAGCTCATCGGGGTAAACATCTTCGAATTCCTGCAAAAGAGAGACAACACAAAATGAAGATTGTGATAGGTGTTACTTTTTGGTGCCTCGTCCTTGCACAAAAGGACATAGTGTATAACACTTGATGGGTTCTCACACACTTGTCTCATCTCACTTTTGGTGGCAAATAGGACTAAGTTTTTCTTGTCGCTCATCATGGAGGCACTCGATTTTGGCTTGTGGCTCACTCTCTTTTGGGTAGGTCGCTCTCTCACTCTTTTCTCCATGATGGGTGGCTTGCTTGTCGGTGATCAGTTAACTTGGAGACATAGGTTGTAGCACATACTCCTTTCCTTTCATCTTGAAGCTATAGTGATTGGTACGCCCGTTGTGGATGACGCCTCGGTCAAATTGCCATGGACGTCCAAGAAGGGGGTGGCAAAAGGACATCGGGATGACATCACACTCCAAAGTGTCTTCATATGTTCCTATCTTGAAGGAAACTTGTACCATATGCTCGACTTGGATTGTGCCGGAATCGCTTAGCCAATGAACCTTGTAGGGGTGTGGGTGCTTCATCTTGACCAATTGGAGCTTGGAGCATAGTTCTTCACTTGCCAAGTTATAGCCACTACCTCCGTCGATGATGACCTTGACAGACCTTCCATTGATGTTGGCCTTGGAGTGGAAGATGTGGCATCTTTGGTCTTCATCTTGTTTATGTTGAAGATTCAAGACCTTGGAGACAACGAGAGCGGGGCTCGAATCCTCATCACAAAAGACTTGATCATCTTCATCTTCGTTCATGCACCGGTGCATGGCCACTTGCTCAAGGGCTTCCATTTCCTCTTCACTCATGGAGTCATATGTTCCGTCATTGTTTAGGATCATGGTGCGCTTGTTGGTACACTCAAAGGACTTGTGGCCTTGGCCGCCGCATGTGAAACACTTGATGGAACTTGTCTTGACGGTCTCATCGGTTGGAGTAGATGATGAAGCTCGCGGCTTGAAGTTTTCTTATAACTTGACTTGTCGCCGTTGCTTGTAGATGGCTTGGTTGAGGTAAAAGGTGTTGGAGTCGTTGAAGCTTGGTTGTTGGAGAAGTCGTTGCTCTTGGAAGAGTACTTGGCGTACTTTAAGTCATCTTGCACTTGACGTTCCGCTTTGGTAGCTTGATGCACTATCTCAATGAGGTTGGAGTAGGGTTGGAAGTCGGCAATCTTCTTGATGGGATGATTGAGGCCATTCAAGAAACGGGCCATAGTTTGCTCATCATCTTTCGTGAAATTGGCTCTTATCATGGCAATCTCCATTTCCTTGTAGTATTCTTCAACGTTGTTTGTTCATTGCTTGAGGAGTTGGAGTGAGGTCGCGGTTGTATTTGGTTGGCACAAACGGTGCGCGCATGACATCTTTCATTTCCTCCCATGTGGTGATTGGGGGTTCACCTCTTGCTTCTCGGCGTTCAAGGACTTGTTCCCACCATATGAGAACATAGTCTTGGAACTCAAGGGATGCCATAGCGATCTTCTTCTCTTCCTCATAGTTGTGCAAACATAAGATCTTGTCGACCTTCAATGCCCATGAAAGGTACTCTTCGGGGTCATTGCTTCCGGTGAACTTGGGCATGGTGAACTTGAGCTTGCCGGAGTATTGATCTTAATTGTGTTGGGGTCGAGGGTGATGATGACACCCTTGACGTTGATGATTGTCAACCTCATATTGCTCTCGGCATGGAGGATTTCGGTAGTCATCATGCTCTTGGTGAACTTGAGGTTGTGTAGGAGCTTTTCCGGCTTGTGGAGGAGCTTGAGGAACTTGACGATGCACTCTTGCTTGGTAGTTTCGTGCTTGAGTTTCTTCGTGAAGTGCTGCTTCTTGATTGCACGTATCTCGGTTGCGGTTGGTGATGGCTCGACCTGACTCTCGAAGGGCACGTTGTGCCTCAAGTGCTTGTGCTTCACATTGTTGTTGTTGAAGACGTTCAGCCTCGGCATCTTGTTCATTTTGGTGTCGGCACGCTCACTCTTCCTCTTGGTGACGTTGAAGTTGCCTTTCTTGTGCTTGTACAAGAGTAGCTTGGTTTTGGCAATGACGATGTGCTTGCTCCACTAATTGCTCTTGTGGATGATTGTCGTGTACAGGATTGTGAGTTGCTTGACGGTCTTGGCGCGCAGCTTGACGTAGAGTGTTGGGTGTAGGTGTACCTGATCCGGAGAGGGTGTCGTCGGAGTGTCGACTCGAGCGGCTCCGTCTTGAGTAGGACGGGGTGGTAGAAGAGCGGTTTACCAACAAGGCACGAATCTCGTCCATTCTTGCATTGTTCTCTTGTTTGTGTGTGTCGGATATCGAGTTCCGGCAAAACCCTTAAGGTTCGAACACTGGGGTGCGCACGAAGATCTCTCCCTACCAAAACACGCCCTCAGCCTCGTCACGATTCTAGGCTAGATCGATGAACAACACAAGATACCAGAGGTTTATACTGGTTCGGGCCACCGTTGTGGTGTAATACCCTAATCCAGTGTGTGGTGTGGTGGATTGCCTCTTGGGCTGATGATGAACAGTACAGAGGAAGAACAGCCTCGCGAGGTGAGATGTTCTTGTGATTGGTGGTGTGTAGGTGGGATGGGTTCGGATCCCCTTCTACGATGGTGGCTAGCCCTATTTATAGAGGCCCTAGTCCTCTTCCCAAATATTGAACAGGAAGGAATCCAACAACGGCCATTTTTTAAGGGGACAACTAGTACAAGCTGTCCTGACTAAAGGTGGTCTTCGACTGCCAAAGGTACTAGTGGTGACGCCGTCTTGGGCTCCATGGTGACCCCCGTCCTGCCGCTCTGCTGGTCTTGGTCTCGTTGCACCGATAAGGAAACCTTTGCCTGATGCCTCAGTACTCCATGCCTGCGCTTGCCCCCTTTGTACCAAAGAGGAAACAAGGACATTGCGCAGGCTGGCGCCTGCCTGGCGCCCGCCTGGTCTTGATCATCATGGCTTGCATCATGAGCACCTCGCGAGGTGGCCCTCGCCTTGATCTCTCCGCCTCCTCGCGAGCTTGCTTGGTGAGGCTGCCCCTGAGTGGGCCTTGCGTTGTCCGCCCCGCGAGGCTTGGTCCCTCGCGAGAATCTTGAGCTTGGGTTGACGAAGACGGGTCAGACTGGCCACCGGCCGAGCCACATCAGAGGCTGCAGTGCACAAGTCTGGGACCCCTGCTCCTGAACGCCGACAGTAGCCCCCGGGCCCAAGGCGTGCTCGGACTTGGCTTAGCAGTGAAGCCAAAGGGCAAGTGCGGAACACCGCGGGCCCCCACAGCCTGCGGTGTTGGTCGACGCGTGGCAACCGATTGGACGTGGGCGTCAGCTTCCCCATGCTAACTCAATATTTGCCTCGCTAGGCGGCACGACGCCTTACACAGTTATTTCCCCCTCGCTGGCAGCGTGCTTCCTATTCCCCCTTCTTCCCGAATCTCTGCTTCCGCTCCCAATCTGACTTGAGCTCTGCTCCCACCATTGCCATGGCGCCAACTAGCAAGGAAAAAGGGAAGAAGCCCTTGTCCTCAACAAGTTCGTCCCCTACAATCGAGCCCGCCGTTGGCCGGTCGCTGGTGCTCAACCTGGAGGACCTGGGCAAGGTCTGCCCTGCGCTTGCCTCCAACTTCAACGAGTGCAGGAGGACGATGGCTTGGCCTGCGTCCCACGCCTCCATTGACAGGTCAGTCACTGAGGTTCGATTCTTCGTCGATGCCCTGTGGGATGGCCTGGTTCCCCCTTTCTCCACCTTCTTCAATGCGGCGCTTTCCCACTATCAGATCCATATGATGCATCTTGATCCTCAATCTGTTACCCTTCTTGTCGTCTTCGCCTTTGTTTGCGAAGCCATGGTGGGCATTGCTCCTTCCATCACCCTCTTGCGCCACTTCTTCTCGTTGCGCCTAACCGACCCCTTGCAGTGCTCGGGGTGCATAAGCTTCCAGGCCGTGGCAGAGACGACCGCCTCGGGGATCGATTTTGACCTCTCGCCTTCCACGAGTGGGTTCCAGACACGGTGGCTGTATGTGGATGTCGGAGTGCTCAGCCCTCTGCTCTCGCCTCCATCGCTGCCTGCTGTCCCCAATCCCGGCTGGGGTCATGAGAGACTCGTGAGCCCCGGCTCTCCTTCCTCTAGTACCGACTGAGGAGGTTGAGAGATCTCGGCATGACTGCGCCCCGGGTGGTGAAGGAGTTCCTCCGGTGTCGCATTGCTCCTCTTCAGCGCCACTCTCGACCGATGTGGACCCTGGCGGGCGACCAAGACCGCATGAGGCTTCAGGAGACGGAAATGGCGCCCGAAACGCTGAAGAAGGTGCTTGAGGTCTTGGCTGACGACCCCTCGCCGGGCAATATCCGGCACGCGGGTAGCCTCCTGTATCTCTGCTCGAACAGGGTCGAGTTCGCGAGACAGATGCCTCTCTTCGACGAATGGGGATTGCGTTCGGCTGGTCTTACGGGGCCTCGCGAGAATCCGGTCGCCGTGGCTCCCTTCTTCACCGTCAGCATCAATCTTGCCCCAGGAGCGGGTGGAGGGAGGCAAGCATCGCTTGAGGTTGGAGGCTCGAGTGTCGTGGCACTGATGCCGCACGGGGCTCCCGAAGCGTCATCCTCTGGAGCCTGTGAAGCCCGCCATGAGGCGGTCATTGATGGGGGGACGCAACCCGCGGTTCCCGAGGCTGGAGCCCCCGAGGCCTCGGCAGGCCGTCAGGAGGTGGTGCCTGATCGCTCCTCTCAGGTCAGCGCCCCTGAAGGTTGGCCGCCTAGGTGCTTCTCCATCCGCGCCACGAGCCGGTCCTCACGTTGAGCGCCTGGGTCGGTTCCGCATGGACTTCACCACCCTCCGCAAGAGGAAGGAGTCTTCGAGTTGCAGTGGATGCCCCTTCCGACCGTAGAAGCATAGGAAGTACTTTTCCATAGATGAGTAAGTACCTCATTCTTGTAACTCCTCAATCGCTGCTCCCTTTCCTGACTGTGGCTTTTCCGGATCGCTCCTACCAAGCCCGCGGAGTCTCCCAAGAAGCAACTTCCTCCGGCCTCGCCTCCATCGCTGGCCTTGAGCATCCCAAGCCTGTATGCTGCCCCTGATGCAGGGTCAGCCGGGGAAGCAAGCCTGCTTGCAGGGTGTCTTGAGTGTGTGCCTTTGCCACCTTTCCTTCGCGACCTCGCCTGGGGCACAACTAGCCTGCCCGGGGCTCCTCCTCTAATCGTGGACAGCGAGTGGTTGGCGTCGATCCTTGGCTCTTCTTTAGGGGATGGACCTGCGCCGGTCCTGGTTCCTTGCGGAGCCCGGCCGGCGATCGTGGGGGTGCCAGCCCCCAGCCCCCTGCCGAGAGGGGGCGAACCACTTCAGGGCCGGTCGACAGTGCCGGCGACGGAGGACGACATCGACAGCATGCTCAAGCGTGCACGGGAGAGAAGCATCGTTCGCCGAGAGTTCCTCCGGAAGGCGATGGACGCGATGGGCCTGCTTGGTGGAGAGCTCACGGATGTGGACGCGTGTGTTGAAGCCGAGGGCTTGCGGCAGATTGAGGAGCGACGCAAGCTGAAGGTGGCAGTCAACCTCGCGCGTCATTAGCGCGAGCTTGACAACGCGAAGGCCAAAGCATCCCTTGCGGCCTCGCGAAAGGCCTGCTCCTGAGCTATAGAGGAGGCTCGGGAAGCAGATCATCGTCACGAGATCACGGAGAAGCGCGCGTGGGAGCTCCAAGCCCGAGCGCTTCCTGGAGCAACAGCAGTGAGCTGCGCCAGCCGCCTTGCATCGCCAAGGGGACGCCTGTCGAGGAGGAGGAGCTCCGGAGGCGCGAGGAAGTGCTGACGCTGGAGGCCGCTGAGCGCAATCTTGACCTTGAGCGGTTGGAGACGAGGGAGCCCCTGGTTACCCAGGCGGAGGACGAGATTGGCATGCGTGAGGCTCGAATCCAGGAGGAGGTTGACCACCACGTGGTGGAAGCTCGTGCAGATCTTGTGCGCAGGTATGACCAGAGGCTGGAGCTGATTGAAGCCGAGGCTGCGGGCAGGACCGCCGCTCTCAGGTCCAAGCTGACTGAAATGGAGCAGCATGCGGAGGTCGCCGCAACTGCCCTGGTCTCGGCGCAGGCTGAGTTGGCCTCCACCCGCACCGAGCTGCTTCCTCTTCGCAGCGGGTCGCCGACACCGAGTCCATCGCGCAGCAGAACAGAGAAGAAATTCTTCAATAGCAGACGCTGGAGCACATGCACAGCCCCATGCTTCAGCAACTCAGGAACAGGGCCAACACGGCCATGGGGAACATTTGTGATGAGGACGCCCCACATCCTCACGTGACCAACTATGCCGGTCATCTCCACTTCTTCACTGAGGTGGTGACGTGCCTGGAGAACCGTTTCGTGAGAGCTCGCTAACTTGTCGAGGAGAGGAGCCGCAGCCTGCTCAGGCGTGCATTCTCCCGCGTCTTCAGCCATATTTAGAATGCTGATCCCCACTTGGACTTTGACGCTGTCATCACCACAGTGCTTGAGGCCATCCGGGGCGACCTGGCGCGGTGGGTGGAGGACAACGTGGATGTGCTTGTTAGGGCCTTCCCTTCTGACAATGACGGGGTGATAGTCGCGGCGGATGAAGGCGATGTGCTCAATGGTGGTGAAGATGGCGCCAATGATGGCGATGGTGATGCCAGTGACAACGATAGCGGGCCTTGCTTCATATTGCCAGTGCCACCCTCGACCACCATTGATGGCGGCCGGAGACCAAGGACGATGCCAACGAGGCAAAGGGGACGCCAGCGGTTCCCTCAGCGACCACGGGTCTTCGGCCGGAGGCAGGCTTTGCAGCACCTCCCTGGCAGAGGGCCTACCTCTGGGAAATGCCTTGCTCCATGCACCATGGGGACTGGCCTGTCTGCCGACCCCTATCCTGCAACCCCCAGTGCGCCCCTCCTCGCGGAAGGGAGGCTGCTGAGCTGGGGCAGCCTTCCGTTGCAGTGACCTGAACTTCCTGCGACCCATGGTTAGCATAAGCTTGCTCCTGAGGAATTAGCGGTACCCAATAGCTGCTGTTGCCAGCGCGGTTGGTGAGGCTTCCTTGGTCTCCTGAAAAGGCTCGGCTTCTGGCGTCTCTTCCTCCCAGCCTGACCCGAGGAACGAGCCAGGGTTGCCTTCCAGCGTGTACTCCCGATCCACCATGTGGGGCACATAAGCCTCCGAGGTCGCCGCCCCGAATACTTCACCGTAGTGCCCCACGCTCCATGTGGCCTGGCTTAACACGCCTCTTGGGGTGATAGGGCGGTGGCCCGCCCGGGCCGTAGGCGGCCATGCGCATGCCCTCACTCATCGGAGGTAGTGCAGGTGCAGCCTGACGCCTGACGCCGATGGTTGAGCTGGTGTTGATGAAGCCTTGGGGCGCACCTGAGGGCGCACGGGCACGGATGGGCCTGCCACATGATCCGACCGGGGCCTGGGGTGGAAGCTGGACACAGAAGGGAGGCGCCCCGAAGCTGCGGCATCCAGGAGCTCAGCAACGCGCTCCAGCAACACATCTCGGCCACTCTCCTGCAACCTGCACCATAGCAACTCACGAGCCACAGCGAGCGCGGCCCTCATGTTCGCTTGTTCCTGTCGGGTGTGCGGCGCCACGGCCGCGGCATGGTCTGAGGCCCCTGTGGCTGATCGCACATACCGCAGAGTGAGGGCAGGCAGTGCTTGACCGCGTCGCCTCCACCCTGCAGCGTTCTTTGGCGCGTGGGCTGCCTGAGGCGCGGGGTTGAGGTCACCTTGGGCAGGCGGTGTGGCCTGGGCTGGCCATGCCGCCCAGCGGTCGGTGTTGGCCGTCAGGTCGCCAGACATGGATGCGACGAAGCAGTGGAACGCAGATCAGCGGAAAGAAGATTTCGGTGCACCCCTACCTGGCACGCCAAATGTCCGATATCGGGTTTCTGCAAAACCCTTTAGGTTCGAACTCTGTGGTGCGCACGAAGATCACTCCCTACTGAAACACGCCCTCAGCCTCGTTGCGACTCTAGGCTAGATCGATGAACAACACAAGAGACCCGAGGTTTATACCGGTTCGGGCCACCATTGTGGTGTAATACCCTAATCCAGTGTGTGGTGTGGTGGATTGCCACTTGGGCTGATGATGAACAGTACAGAGGAAGAACAGCCTCGCGAGGTGAGGTGTTCTTGTGATTGGTGGTGTGTAGATGGGCTGGGTTCGGATCCCCTTCTACGATGGTGGTTAGCCCTATTTATAGAGGCCCTGGTCATCTTCACAAATATTGAGCGGGAAGGAATCCAACAACGGCCATTTTGTAAAGGGACAACTAGTACAAGCTATCCTGACTAAAGGTGGTCTTCGACTGCCAAAGGTACTGGTGGTGACGCCGTCTTGGGCTCCATGGTGACCTCCGTCCTGCCGCTCTGCTGGTCTTGGTCTCGTTGCACCGATAAGGAAACCTTTGTCTGATGCCTCGGTACTCCGTGCCTGCGCTTGCCCCCTTTGCACCAAAGAGGAAACGAGGACACTACGCAGGCTGGCGCCCGCCTGGTCTTGATCGTCATGGCTTGATCTCTCCGCCTCCTCGCGAGCCTACCTGGTGAGGCCGCCCCTGAGTGAGCCTTGCATCATCCGCCCCGCGAGGATTGGCCCCTCGCGAGGGTCTTAAGCTTGGGTTGACGAAGATGGGCCGTACTAGGTCACTCGCTGAGCCACGCTGCAGGCCGCAAGCAGACAAGTCTGGGGACCCCCGTTCCCAGAACGCCGACAGTGTGCGTCGCGCTTGTTGTCGAAGTAGTCTCTTGTTCGTTGCTCGAAGAGTCGCAAGTCGGTGGCGAGATTGTCGATGTGGTTGCTCATTGCTTGTTGTTCTTGATGCAAAGCTCTTTGGGCACCGAAGAGGTGGCTCTTGGTGACATAGGATGACATGTCATCGTCTTTATCGATGAAGAGTGGATTGGTAGAAGAACTTGGCCTATCCATCATTCCAAGCAAATATGTGAGTGTGAGAAAGAGAAGAACTTATACTAAATGTACCTTGACTGATGTTGAAGATGGATCAACGATCACTCAAATATGTAACAAAGAAATAACACAATTGGTTCCAATTCTTGTCGGTTCTCATAGCTACACAAGTAAAAGCTTATGGTGGAGCTTGGTTAGGATGGTGGTACAAAATTTGATGCAATTGTAAGTGAGCCTCAGTAATGTTGGAAACGATTCACAAATTTTCAAATGCAACAAGTAGGCCAATAGCAAGATATGGTACACGGAAACACACACACAAATAGATAAGTGGGCTCGTGCAACCAAGGAATGAGCCAAAATGTGGAATCCATGAAAATGCTCTTGTTGCACAACACTAGAGAGACGCTAGCACGATTGCACAATAGGCGAATACGAAACTTGTGCACTACCTACTAGGCAAAAATGCAACGGCTTCTATCCCCAGTATGCTATACGTATGGTGTTACAGTGATATGATCCAAGATGATCGAGTATGACAATCTTAATGTAGTATGGTGCTATTGTCAGGACCCCGATTCTATGCCACACTGATCTAGCATGTAAGACCTCATATCACTTTGCGGCCTCATGCACGGTATTCCCATGGGTGAAGCCTTACCAGGCCCGGGACCATTTGCGCCTTTTGGCTCACGTATATGATAGTGTCGCTAGCATCCATATGACAAAGAACCCGGGCTGACATGGCTAGTCGTGAACCAAAGTGGAACTAACTTACAGGGACATGCTTACATGACCCAGCAACGAATGTGTCAATCAACAGCGAATGAATCCCAAGTTGTAGCAAGATAGAAGGACTTAAAGGATCACCGCGTGACATTTCCCCGAAGGGACAGAAACAGGAACAAAGAAGGACACATGCCGGCCAGCCTAAGTGTTCCGGAGCTGTAGCAGGCTACCATCGCTCAGTGGAAGCACTAGGAGACATTTCCCTGTAAGACAGGCTACCAAGGATAAACAACTAGATAGTCAGATCCCACACATACCAAGCATTTCAAACATACACACAATATGCTTGATATGTGCAAATACAACATGGCATCACAACAAAACTCTACAACTCAAGTACTTTATTTAAAGGCTCTAGAGAGCCATACATATCATTCATACAGATAGGGGTCACACGACCAACATTCAAGTCATACAAGCATACAAGCACTAGCAGAAGCAACATGTCTTGGTACAGACAACAAGAAAGTAAAAAGGCTTGAGGAAGCCTATCTATCCTACAAGGGTCCTTCGCATGCTCAGGATCACCACTTGGGAATCAAGCTATTCATCGATGTCGAGGTCCATGTAAAACCCATCAGAAGGGGTTGCAGCATCTTCTGAAATTGTAATTAAGAAAACATTAGTACAAAGGTACTCAGCAAGACTTACATCAGATCCTACATACATGCACACTATCAACAAAGGGATGGTGGGGCAATTGCAGCAAGCCAGCTTTGACTCTTGGCTAAACAATCTTATGAGACTCCAACTTGTATTTGTTTTGCGCACTTGAGTCCACTACACACCCCTCAATACACTACCGAGGATCCACCTCCGTCATCCTACGGAAGGGCCATCCACAGTACTCACACTTGTCTTGAGGATTTTAGTAGTTTCCATTTACTTGTCTATGAACTGTATAGGCAACCAAGTAGTCCTTTACCGCGGACGTGGCTATTCGAATAGATGATGTTAACCCTGCAGGGGTGTACTTCTTCATACATGTTTCCACCACTTAGCGTCTGGACAGAACATGTGCTCGGCAGACTTCAAGCGAAAGCCGACGTGGGTGTAGACCACGACCTACCTAAACACTCAAGTCTCTAGTCTAGGTTTATCGCCTATTCAGGTTCCATCCGTAGGGAGTCTGGTCAAGGTTTCCACATAAGGCCCCGAACTATGTGTGCGGGGTTCCTGAGACACCAAACGGGCGTGCAGTACACCGTGCCACGTACCTACCGCATCACAGCCCACCCTGAGGGTCAGCGCTGCCCACGGCCTCCAGTATACTACAAACACCAGAAACTACTTGCAACTCCTGGACAGAGGACTAGGGTGGTTAAGAAGTCGGGTGGGGTCATATTTCAGGGCCCAATGAATGGTAGTAGCTGAATCTTAAATCACACGTACAGATCTCAGTGCTTAAGAATGGTTCCAATGAAACAACCCACCATGTCCTCCTACATGGCCACTCATCGATATCTTTACCAAATCGTGTTCAACACATCACTCTCATTACCGACATGATCATTTCACTCTAGCCCATCACCTAGATGAACCAGACCTAACACGACTCTAAGCATAGCAGGCATAGCGAGGTAGGAAACACAATCATGGCTCAATCAACTCCTACACATGCTAGTGGGTTTCATCTAGTTATTGTGGCAATGACAGGTCATGCAGAGGAAATGGGTTCAACTACCGTAGCACACGACAGTTTGAAACGTGATTGTCTTAAATGCAGTAAATAAGAGCAGGAGCAAGAACATGGGATTTTATCGATATGATCAAATGGGTGGTTGCTTGCCTGGCAGGTCCATAGTCTGATACTGCTCTTCGTTCGGGTACTCGGGGTATTCTTCCGGGGCAGAACCTACCACAGAGAGCACCGACAACACAATCATTACCAAACAATGTGCAACAAAATGATGCATGCATGAGACATGGCAATATGAGTGTGTTGGGCTAATGGAGTTATAAACAGATGAGTTTGAGCCATTTTGAACCAAAGATTCAAAGTTCAAACTCATTTGTGATCTTATTTAGTGATTTATCATGTTTTGCACTAAACAACAAGTTAACTTGTTTAAACATGCATGAAACCAGTACAGATGGATAGATTGGATTTTTCTGATCATTTTTCATATATAACACTTTGCATTTGGAGTGACAGATTAATTTCTATAAATTTTTGAAGTTAGCACTATTTTCTAAAATTTCCTGAATAAGAATAAATCCAGAAAATGAGCTACTGCGTCAACATGGCGTCAGCAGGTCAACTGGGGCGGTTCGGGACAAACCTGACCTGTGGGACCCACTAGTCAGTGTCATTGTTAGTTAACTAACCTAATTAGGATTAGTTTAACACTAACCTAGGTTTGACTAACAGGCAGGGCCCACATGTCAGTGACTCCGGAGGGTCAAACCCCTGGTCAAACTGGGCTGGCTCACCGGCGTTTAGCCGCCGGCGACGTCCAGACGTGGCGGAAGGTGTGGGTTTCGCCCTCTGGCGACCAAATGGACGGCGGAGGCCACCTATGTGCAGCTGGGAGCGAGCCGCGTCAAGGGGGGTGGTGGTTGAGCTCAAAGTCACCGAAAACGACGCCGGCGACGAGCTTTGCCGATGCCGAAGTTCGGGTGAGGACGAACTCATCGGTGCAGTGGTTCTGGAGGCACGAGGCCAGCTCCTACATGGCCTATAGGGTGCGGTGAGATCAGTGGACAAGGTGGCGTGGCCGTTGGGTGGTCGAAGCTACGTCGGCGACGAGCTCAGGTGGCGGCGCATGCGGTGAAGCTTGTTGTAGTCGCTGCAGAGGACGACAGCGAGAATGGAGAGGATGGGAAGAGGCAGAAGCTCACGGTGTTCACGGCAAGCTAGACAGCAAGGTTGGGGACGAGCTGTAGGAGTGGTGACGGCGAAGGGGATCTCCGGCGACGGCGAGGTCGGGCGAGGCTGTTGTGGTGGCTCTGGGGCGAACGAGCGCTAGGGGCTCGGTCTGCTTGATGGAGAGGAGGGCGGTGGAGCTTCTTGACACGGCGAGGCGGCGTGGAGACGACGGTGCCCTCATCTATGACAGCGGAGCGGTTGCGGCTGCGTCAGCCATGGTGGGGGAGAGCGAGAGAGAGGCGCTGGGGGAGAAGTGAGGTGTCCAGGGGGTCGGGGCACCGACGTGAGGCGCTCAGAGCGCTGGCAAAGAAGCAGCTGGTGCCGTGGCGAGCTTCGCGACGCCAAGATCACCTCCCCGCCGTCAAGGGGACGAAGCACTGGTCGCGCGCGGCCAAGATAGTGTCAGGCACGCCAGTGGGGCCATTGTCATGGCGCTATTCGTAAGCTTCTTTCCTTTTTATTTTGTTTTAGTTTTATTTCCGTAGGTTTGTGGCTTTTCTAAAAAGGCCTAAGCACTTCCAAAATCATGCAACTGCTCATGTCCACTTTATAGGGTATATCCAACAAGGAACATTTCAGTTTATGATTATTTGGACATTTAAAATATTTATTAGCATTTAAAGACCCAAATGCAATTAACATATGATTTAATCAAGTGACCTTAGGATGACCTAGAAAATTGTGCACCATTTTTATCAGAGGTTTAAGACCAAGGCAAAGATGATGAACATTTTAGAAGGGCATTTCAGGTTCATTGAAAAATATTTTAGTAAGCCCTAGTTGGTTTAAGGGGGTGCTGGGGGTTCTGTCATCCCCATTTCCAAGTTTCTAATCAAGGTAAACATGATGCAATCACTCTAATGCATGAACTAGCTAGGGTTGTGACAACTCACCCCCACTCAGAAAAATCTCGTCCCAACATTTAGGATCCTTCGGGAAGAAGGTAGGGTACTCAAGACGATCCTCCCTTTCCCAAGTGCATGAACTAGCTAGGTTTGTGACCATTGAACTTTGAGAAACTTGATGTTATGGCATCGAGTGGTACGCTCGGCTTGATCAAGGATACGAACGAGATATTCTCGATAATTGAGATTATCTTGGAAATCAAGCATTTCGTGGTCCACCCCATGAATAGGATCCGAGAAGCAACACCTGAGTTGAGAAACGTGGAAGACATCATGGACTCTAGAGAGGTGCGGAGGTAGTTCCAATTGGTAGGCAACTTCTCCTTGTTTGGTAAGAATGCGAAAGGGTCCAATGTAGCAAGGAGCCAATTTGCCTTTGATACCGAAGCGATGGGTTCCCTTCAGAGGAGTAACCCAAAGGTAAGCCTTCTCGTCAACTTCAAAAGTCATAGCCTTATGTTTACGATCATATTGGCTCTTTTGACGAGATTGGGTTGTTTTCAACTTTTCATGAATGATGCAAACTTGCTCTTCTGCTTCCTGGATCATATCCGGGCCAAAGAATTGTCTTTCCCCGGTTTCTGACCAGTTAAGAGGCGTTCGACACATTTGTCCATAGAGAACTTCAAAGGAGCTTTGCCCAAGCTAGATTGATAGCTATTGTTATCAGCAAATTCAGCAAATGGAAGGCATTTCTCCCAATCCATTATGAATGAGATAACAGAAGCTCGGAGCATATCTTCCAGAATTTGATTGATGTGTTCTACTTGACCACTTGACTGAGGGTGAAGGCGGTGCTAAAGGAGAGACGAGTTTCCATAGCATTTTGGAAACATTCCCAAAATTAGGAGGTGAAAAGACTTCCATGATCCGAGTTAATTTCCAATGGAACACCATGGAGGGACACTATTCGGGAGATATACAAATCTGCTAGCTGACTAGTGGTTATACTCTCTCGAACAGGCAGGAAATGGGCTACTTTGGAAAGGCGATCGATGACAACAAAGATAGCGTTATTCCCTCTCTTGGTCCTGGGAAAACCGGTAATGAAATCCATGCCAATTTTATCCCATTTCCATTCAGGAATAGCTAAAGGTTGAAGGGTGCCAGCAGGCCGTTGATGCTCTGGTTTAACACGACGACAGACGTCGCAATTAGCAACATATTGAGCAATGTCCCTTTTCATCCTAGTCCATCAGAACCTCTGGCGTAGGTCCTGATACATTTTAGTACTACCGGGATGAATGGTGAGAGGAGATTCATGAGCCTCCTTAAGGATCAACTGCCGCAGATGCTGGTTCGTGGGAACTACTAGACGGTTCTTAAAGAAGACAACACCTCGGTCATCCATAGAGAAACATTTTGCAACCCCGCTAGCAATGTTCTCCTGGATGCGAGTTATACCTTTATCTCGCTTCTGGGAAGCTATGATTTGATCCATGGAAAGGAATCCTTGAGGAACAATGTCAAGGTTAAGCTTTCGAAATTCCTCATGAATAAGTGGTTGACTTTGTTGTAACATCAGATTGTTACAATAAGATTTACGACATAGTGCATCAACCATGACATTGGCTTTTCCTGGGGTGTAAGTTATCCCTAAGTAGTAATCTGAGATCAACTCGACCCAACGTCTTTGCCTGAGATTCAAATCTGGTTGGGTGAATATATATTTCAGACTTTGGTGATCGGTGAAGATTTCGCAATGATTTCTGAGAAGGTAATGTCGCCAGGTTTTGAGTGCATGGACTACAGCTGCAAACTCTAGATCATGCGTAGGATAATTTTCCTCATATGGATGCAACTGTCGTGAAGCACAGGCAACTACATGACGATATTGCATGAGTATGCAACCTAGTCCTTGTCGCGAGGCGTCGCAATAGATAACAAACTCCTTTGAGAAATATGGTGGTACCAGTACGGGAGCAGATGTCAGGCATCTTTTCAGTTCCTGAAAACTGTGCCCGCACTGTAGGGTCCACTCAAACTTTTTATCTTTCTTGAGGAGTTCAGTTAGAGGTTTAGAAACTTTGGAAAAGTTCTCGATAAAGCGGCGACAATAGCTCGCTAAGCCAAGGAAGCTCCGAACTTGCTTGACCTATTCAGGTGGAGTCCAATTAAGAATGTATTGAACTTGCTCAGGATTAACAACAATACCGTTACCAGAGATTACATGGCCTAGATAGGTCACTTCTAGCAACCAAAATTCACATTTAGAGAATTTGGCATAGCGATGCTCTCGAAGTTTCATCAACACTTTCCTTAGATGCTCGGCATGTTCTTCCTCATTCTTGGAGTAGATGAGTATATCATCGAGGTAAACCATGACGAACTTATCCAAATACTCCATGAAGATCGAGTTCATCAACCAAGAGAAAGTGGCTGGGGCATTGGTTAAACCGAAGGACATGCCGGTGTACTCGTATTGGCCATAACGAGTAACAAAGGCCGTTTTGGAATGTCCCCGTTCTTGATTTTAATTTGATGGTAGCCCAACCTCAAATCCATCTTAGAAAAGACTGAGGATCCAGCGAGCTGATCATACAGGTCATTGATCCTGGGGAGCGGATACTTGTTCTTTATGGTGACCAAGTTGACGGGTCAATAATCTACAACCATCCGATCCATACCATCCTTCTTCTTGATGAAGAGGACGGGACAAGCCCATGGAGAAGAACTAGGACGGATGAAACCCTTTTTTAAGGACTCATCCAGATGTTACTTAAGCTCAGCTAGTTCTAGTGGTGCCATCTTATAGGGTCTCCTAGAGATTGGGACAGTTCCTGGAATAAGATCTATCACGAACTCGACATCCCTGTCAAGTGGAACACTTGGCAGTTCTTCTGGAAAGACATCCGGAAAGTCATGGACTACCGGAATATCTTCGAGGTCTGGCAAAGGACTGGCATTACGGGAGTAGAGTTGTCGCTTAGCTACTCGGGTCAAGACTTTGACTACCTTGCCCGATGGATGTGTAAGTTGAACAGTCCTAGAGAAGCAATCAATCTTGGCATGATGGGCTGACATCTAGTTCATACCCAAGATGTTATTAATGTCCGAGGAATTGATAGCTATCAAAGATGCAAGGAAAACAAGTCCATCGACATGAATTTCATTCCCATGGCTCACTCTAGAAGCTTGCCATTTGGATCCCGGGGTTTGAATTATCATGGAAGTGGGCATATCACAAAATGCGGTGTTATGCAAACAAGCATAGCTCTCAGATATAAATGAACGAGATGCTCCAGTATCGAAAATAACAGATGCCGGATGACAATTAACAAGGAGCGTACCAAGAACGACGTTGGGATATCCTGAGCATCTTCAGCTGAGACACAGTTCACATGGCCACGTGCAGCGGTGGCCGGCTTGGCATAGTACACCTTCCCTGTTGGCTTGCCACGGCCAACAGCCTTTCCGGACTGGTTGGGGTTGAGGTTGATCTAGGGACACTCTCGCATGTAGTGACCCGGTTCTCCACACTTGAAGCATGTCACAGTACTGGTGCGTGGGGGAGCATTGGCGGTTGATCCACCATAAGACTTGGGCGGTGCATACCGCTGGGTTGGACGAGGCGCCTAATAGGATGGCCTCGGTGTGAACCTGGGTGGCAGAGCTGTGTTAGGCACCCACACCCGGCGCTTCTGAGAGCCAGAACCAGATGAGGAGCCAGTGCCACGGTCGTGCTTACGTGTAGCTTCGAAGTAAATCTGACCTATCTTAGCACTGATAGCCTTGTTCACTAGCTTCTGGAAGGAAGTGCACTCATGCAGTCGGAGGTCACGGCGAAGCTCGGGGCTAAGTCCCTTGCGGATCCTCGCCTGCTTCTTGGCATCGGTGGATACTTCTTCAGTTGCATAGCGTTCTAAGTTTCCGAACTCTTTGCTGTATGCATCCACGATGAGTCTACCCTGGGTGAAGCTGCAGAACTCCTCCCGCTTGTGATTCATAAGACCTTCCAGAATGTGAGCTCACGGAAAGCCTCACGAACTCGCCTAAGTGGTAACTCGCCAATCGGGCGATGGTTCATAGTTCACCAACCAAAGGCTGGTGGGGCCTTCAAGATGATAAGCAGCTAAGTGACCTTGTTAGCTTCGGCTACGTGTGCAGAGCGTAGCTTGTGGGTGATGCTGCGGAGCCAGTCATCCGCGTCGAGGGGCTCAACGGAATGATGGAAGGTGGGTGGGTGCAACTTGATGAAATCACTGAGAGTCACCAAGTTGTTCTCCGTGTCGTGGCAGGTTCTCGCTTCAATGCGCTCCAAGAAACAGCTTGGTCTCACGTTTGTTCCTCTCGGCCTCCAGCATGACCTCAGCCAAGGAAGGAGGTTGAGGCAGATTCACATCTCTAACCCCACTGCCTACAGACTACTCCGGGGCAGCAGGGTAGTTTCGGGTGTTGACCATCCTAAGGAAAACAAGACAACGGTTTAGACAAGGATGACAAAATTCTGACATAGAGGTGCAGAATGTAATGGATGACTCGGAATGCAAGATGTTCATCCGTACGACATGCTAATACAGAAACTGCCATATTTATACCATCGGTCATACACACCATACACGGTTTAGTACAAGACCAAACTGAAGTACAACTTCGGTCAAAGGAAGATTACATCTCATCGGAGGCATTCCAAGCTCCTATACATTATATTTCTACACCTCCGAAATCTAGTACACACTAAGTCATATTCCACAAGATGCGCGGGACTGTGGAAATACAACTACTACATACTACTAGTGTCATGATCCAGCTCAGTCATCTCCGGCTCCGTAGTAGTCCTCATAGAGATCCCCCGCATAGCTTGGAAGCGGAACGTGCGGATTCGGTAACTCACGGTCACGTCGGGCCTATGGACCATATGGACTCGGATGAGACCTCGGCCCCACAAAGGGTGGAAGATGGCGCCCACGTGGAGGCGTAATACCTCCAACATCTGGATAATCCATGTGAGCTGGAAGACGTGTGCGTATGGTGTACAAATCCCGCATATCCAAGTAACCGGTCTGCATGGCTGGTGCGAGCCATGTCAGGGTAGCCCAGTGGTCCTGGCGTGTGTTGTACAGCTCCATGCATAAGGCACGATTCTCTCGGTCTCTCTCCTCCAACATCTCAGTGGTGGTGAGGAGTCATGGCTCCTCCTGAGAAGCATTGGCATAAAGCCCAGTGTAATAGCCCTCCTGGCTAGTCTGTGCCGCCGACAGATAGCGGAACTTTGTATCTTGAAGTGATGCATACCCGGATCGAATGATGGAGATCATAGAGTAGGCAGCATCCTGCACGGACATGTCCACGGTGATACCAAGCCCATAGGACCAGTGCAGAGGCTCGGTAGCTCCGGGATAAGAAGGGAAGATCCTCACGGTGTAGATAAACTGACTCTGATTGAAGTCGTGAAACTGCTCTTCGACGGTATATTCATGATACCATCTGTAGCCTGTCTCAGTCATCACTCGTACTAACATGGCCGTGTACCTGGGCACGTCAATGCACCGGTCACTGCACCACACCCGTGAATAAAGGCGAGAAGACATCTGAAACACCAAATAATGCAAAGGCATTAGAATTTCTGACAGAAATTGGACAGCATAATGGTTGTAAATGCTCAAAAAGGATTTTGAGACACTTTGCAAAAGATTGCATAAACACTCAACAACATTATATCAAGGCTCTAGATCCAACTAACCACATACTAAAATAGTAGAACTGAACTGGGGCTTGTAACCATCAATCCAGTAAGTTACTACAAATTAGTAACATGTGAACCTGATAGAGAGAAGAGATCCTAGTCCTTAACCCCCGTGGAAAGAATGGACTGACTCAGATCAGAATGCCATGAGGTAAAGGAGTAAAAAGAGACTTACGTTCCATCCCACAATCAATTCCCCTACATATAACTAAAGCAATTCTCGACTCGACATCGACCAGTTTGGCTTGAAGAACTTACAGGCAGTCCGACTCTGATGCCAACGCTGTCAGGACCCTGATTCTATGCCACACCGATCTAGCATGTAACACCTCATATCACTTTGCGGCCTCATGCACGGTATTCCCACGGGTGACGCCTTACCAGGCCCTGGACTGTTTGCGCCTTTTTGCTCAGGTATATGATAGTGTTGCTAGCATCCATATGACAAAGAACCCAGACTGACATGGCTAGTCGTGAACCCAAAGTGGCACTAACTTACAGGGACAGGCATACATGACCCAGCAACGAACGTTTCGATCAACATCGAATGAATCCCAAGTCGTAGAAAGCTACAAGGACTTAAAGGATCACCGCATGACATTTCCCTGAAGGGACAGACATAGGAATGAAGAAGGACGCATGCCGGTGTCGGTGTACTAAAGTAGGGGTACCTTAGTACCCCGAACTTGTGCACGGGCAACAGAAGACTTCAAGGGCAAGGCTTGCCGGACGCCCGCCAAGACCTCCATCACACCTGCCATCGCTGCTCAAGAACAAAGTATTAACCAAAGAAAACGAAGGCCCCGGAAGAGGAGCTTGCCGAAGGCCGCCAAGGCATCTCCAGAAGACTTGCCGCGCGCTGCTGCGTTCTCAAGAAAGGCCCGACGGCCAGCAAGCTTGCCGCCCGGCAAGAAAAGGGTCACGCAAGGCACTTGCCGCGCAAGGCTGCCACCTGCACTCCAACAAGATCCGGCGACGCGGTCATCACAAGGCCATACCAAGGGCACGTGGCGAGGCACTACGCAGCCATGCGAGGCAAGGTGGCAAACGGAGTCGACAGTAACGCCATCGTGGCAACCGTGGCTCACTTAACGGTCACCTTCCGCATTGTTGGGGCGACCGAACAGGCATTAAATGCCCTTGTCCCCCGCCACGAGTTAGGTAGGGCCATCGCTGGTCATCAAGTACCAACCCGCGATTTTACCTTTCTACCCCTCTTCCTACGCTGCCACCGTGGATGCCCTCTTCGTAGTATAAAAGGAGGCCCATGCGACGAGAAGGGGGTTCGGTCCATTCGACACCCACAACACCACTATACGCCGCAGCTCGAGCAAGATCAAATACAATCACCAAAGCAGCAAGAGGGGGTTTATCTCCGGAGATCCTCGCCGGGTAAAATCGCTCGCCTCCCCCGCCCGACCACGATCCGCTCACAAGACGACCTCCGCCTCCCTTGCCGGATTAGAAAGGGGCCCCTGGCCCCATAGGTGCTCGAGGCCACAGTGCACACGGCCCCGACATCTTTGGCGCGCTGTAGGGGTCGCCGAGGTCGTGAGCATCCGATCCGTCTCCACGCTACCGCATCAACGCTTTCATCAACATGCCACCAAGAAGAAGCCTTCGAGGTGGCCGCCCGCTTACATCATTTCCACCACCACCGCCGAGCAAACAGCGGTGGAGTGGACGCCGCGAGGAGTGGGCGCCGACGGGACTCACGCCGCCACCAGATCCAAAAACAAGGCCCCGCAAGCGCCGGGCGATCGCGCAGACACCGCACCTTCCCAGAGGTGGAAGGTCAATAATGCCCCGCGTTCCTAGCACCGCGCTCGCATTGGAGCAAGGCTGCTGGTGGGTCGCGGACGCCGAGGTCAAGATGCGCGCCAAGATGCTTGCGCGAAGCGAGGTACGGTCGCCGGACGGGTGTTGCACCTCCCAACCCGATTGGGAGTCCCAAAGACATGCCGCTCGCGCCGCCGGGCCACCACCGCCACCTAAGATAGCCGAGGAAGGCCGCCCGAGCCCACTGCTTTAGACTACCTCCGGCCCGCACAAGATCGACGATCGAGGAAGACCATTTACAGCTCTCATCGCTTCGCTTAACGGCGCATAAGGCTCAGCGACCGAAGCAGTCGAGGCTCTCGCAAGACGCTTAGGCGCAGCCGGCGCCGACAAGACCGCTGGGTGCTACCTGCGCGCCTCAGCCCCGAGGGCTAAGATCGCCACCGGGCCAACCCCGACGCCGACTCCACCGCTGCTGCCGACCCGCGAACTCGCCGGATCAGCACCACGCTCTCCAAGAACGCAACATGAAGACGCCGCACCAAGATAGAGCGCAGAAGGAAGCGCGACGTTAATCTGACCAGCAGCTACCGGGCCCACCGTCGACATGCATGCACTGGGGAACCGGGCGACTTGTCGACGCTGCAGTTGCCCTGCGCTCACCCGTGAGCTGCGGCAAGTCCAAAGGGCCCAAGACCAAGAACTTCAAGCCCGACATACCCGAGAAATATGATGGCAGGATACATCTGCTGAGTTCTCAAAGATCTACACCATCGCGTGCAAAGCGCCGGAGGGCGCGACGAGAAGATCCTTGCCAACTACTTCCCGCCGGTACTCAAGCCCAACGCCGATCTTGGCTCATGCACTTGTCGGACGGCTCCATCTCTTCATGGGCGGACTCGTGTCATCATTTGTCGGCGCTTTCACAGCGCCACAAACCCCATGGCCGGAAAGCGACCCGCATTTGCTCGCCCGTATGAAGGGAGCCCCCGCGCAAGTACATACAGAGATTCAGCCAAGTGCAGCGAACATCCTAGACGCCCACCCCGCCGCTGTTATCGCCAAGATTCCACCGTAACGCGCGCAACCGCAGGATGAGGGAGGAGATGGCGGCGAGCAAGATCAGAGATGTCGCCGAGCTCTATGCTCGCCAACAAGTGTGCACGGCCGAGGAAGGGAGGAAAATTCTTGAGAGATTGCAGGAGCGTATGATCTCGACAAGGAGAACGCCGCCTCCAAAGGAAGAATCGGAGGCGGAACAACAGAAGAGAAAGGCTAAGGATGTGCTGGCTGCTGAGCATTCCGCAACGGAGGCAGCTCCGACAAGGCTAAAGCCGATGACTCGGGCGAGGCCGCCGTAGCCGCCGACAAGCAGGATGGCTCCGCAAGCGGATTGCAAGATCCACTGCACTAAGGGGCCATGATCTCCAAACCTGCAAGAAAGTGGAGCAGATGGCGGAGCTACGTAAAGCCGAGTACGAAAAGGCGACAAGGAGAGGGCCCAGGAGGCGCGGAGGATCCGCAAGAAACCTCCCGTCCGGGAGGGCACCGCAGAAGGCCAAGCCGCTGCAAGGAGACAGCCTCCCGGGTCGCGACAAGGATGAGGATGAAGATGAGGAAGATGAGATCAAGACCAAGAGTTTCAGAAGGCAACAGAGGTGCTATGCGCCGACGGCGGCGCTTCCTCGCACGCTTTGCACCGCCAACTCAAGCAAAGGTGCGAGGTAAATGCCGCGGAGCCGTCTCGTCGAGTCGCAAGAAGCCCTCAAGTGGTCCGCAGACGCCCATCGCCTTCGACGTTGAGGATCATCCCGATCGGCCACCGCGTCGGGTGCTTGCCGATGTTGGTCTCACCAACAATCCGCAACCTCAAGGTCACGAAGATGTTGGTTGACAAATGGGCCGCTCGAACTCGATTTCCTCCGCAGCGTTTCAAGAAACTCCAAATCCCCGACAACCGAGCTCAAGAAACCGGTACATTTCAAGGGATAAACCCGGAAGGAGCAAGCCAAAGGGGAAGATCACACCGCCAAAGGACGCTTGGTAGCGAGCTGAATTTCGTGACGTAGAAAGTCACATTTGACGTTGCCGATATCCCATTGCCCTACAATGGAATACTAGGCCGCCCGCGCCGCCAAGTTCATGGCAGCCTCTCACTACGCCATAACGTGTTTAAGATGCCTGGTCCGATAAGTGTCATTTCGCCCAAGGTGACAAGAAGGATGCGCTTATCCGCACCGACAAGATCTACCGGGAAGCAAAGAGCTGCGGGCAGAGCGCAAGCCACTTGCCGCCAAGCTCCCCGGGAAGAAGGAGGCCAAGTCCGCAAGGATAGCTCGTGCCCACTCCGCAAGCGCACTCTCCCGGAGCGCCAATGCCGCCGAGGACGCGCCATCGAAGCCCGCGGCAAGTGCAAGAAGGCAAAGATAACTTCGCCAAAGACCAAGAAGGTGGCCGCCATGAGGACGGCGCGCCGGTGGTACCTTCACCATCGCTGCCACGCTTTGATCCTAATAGGAAAGCGCCGTTGCTTTTCTCATGGGCGAATCGTCGGCGTGTTTGCATGGCAACCATCCGACATCCCCGGCGCTCCTGTGGAAGTAATCGAGCACCACCTTGCCGCTCGCCTCACGCCGCCCGCCAAGCAAAAAGTCGAAAGCAAGCAAGAGAGCGCCAAGAGTTCATAGCAGAGGAGATCGAAGTTGGAAGCAGCAGGCCTGGTCTCGAGGAGTATCGTGATCCAACGTGGCTAGCTAACTCAAGAGTCGGGCGCAAAGGCTTAACGGAAGTGGAGGCTTTGCATCGACTTCACCGATGTTAATAAAGCCTGCCCTAAGGATCCATTCCTTTGCCACGATCGACCAGATTGTAGACTCCACGGCAGGATGTGATCCGCCTCATTTCTTGATGCTTACTCGATATCATTAGATCTTCATGGCGTAAGAGGATGAGGAGAAAACCGCATTCATTACTCCGTGGCACGATCGCTCAGTATGGATGCCTTTCGGGTCAAGAATGCTGGTTCGACATTTGCAAGAGAAGTTAGCCATGCTTTTGAGCCACAAATGTACGTAAATGTAGAAGCTTACATGGATGACATAGTGGTCAAAAGCAAAGACAAAGAGACTCGATCCAAGATTTGGATGAGACTTTTGCAAATCTGCGCAAGGTCAATCTCAAGTTGAACCCTAAGAAGTGTGTGTTTGGAGTTCCTTCCGCAAGCTTCTCGGTTCTTTAGGTCTCAGAGGGGATTGAAGCCAATCCCGACAAGATCAAGGCCATTGAGCAAATTGAAGCACCAAAGCGCATCAAGGATGTGCGAAGGCTTGCCGCTGCGCTGCTGTCGCTCTTAGTTGATTCATTTCAAGTTCGCTGAACGCTACCGCCATTTTTCAAAATCTTGAAAAAGGCGGTCCTATGAAATGGACTCCGAAGCGAGGCTGCGCTTACAAGACTTGAAGAAATATTTGTCCTCCACTCCAACACTTGTCGCACCTAAGCCACAAGAGAAGTTGTTGCTATACCGGGCGGCAACCAATCAAGTGGTTAGTGCTGCGTTAGTGGCGCAGAGAGGAGGCAGATGATGAGCCAGCCGTCATGGCTGCGAGTCCAACGACAAGCGTGGGCCCGACAAGCTCCGCCCGCAAGCCTCGATCCGACAAGTTCTCGCCCGCTTAAGGATGGATCCGCAGCTGCCGGAAGAAAAACAGAAGAAGAAGGTGCAGCGCCAGCTTTATTTTGTCGCTTCTTTGCAGGGGCTAGATCAAGGTACTGTGTGCGTGTTGCTTTTTGGCCTACTCATGGCCTCAAGGAAGCTGCACCATTACTTTCAAGCACATGAGATCACGGTTGTCACTCGCTTCCCGCTGAAGAGGATACTGCAGAATCCAGAAGCAACAGGCAGGATTGTCGAGTGGGCCCTAGAATTGTCAAGCTTTGGCCTCGAGTTTGAAAGTACTTCAACTATTCAGAGCCGGGCTTTGGCAGAATTTATAGCAGAATGGACGCCAACACCGGATGAAGAAACTCCGGAGAAGAGCATCCCAGTCAAGGAAGTTAGCAAAGAATGGATCATGTACTTTGTTGGCGCTTTCTCGCTGCAAGGCACCGGTGCGGGAGTACTACTTGCCGCTCCCACCGGAGAGCACCTCAAGTATGTGGTCCAAATGCACTTTCCCAAGGAGCAAGCAACAAATAATACTGCAGAGTATGAAGGCTTGCTTGCCGGACTCAGGATAGCGGCAGAGCTTGGGATCAAGAAGCTTATTGTCAGGGGTGACTCACAGCTTGTCGTCCGTCAAGTGAACAAAGATTATCGTGAGTCCGCTGATGGAAGCATATATTGATGAGGTGAGGAAGTTAGAGGACATTTTGATGGCTCGCAAATGGAGCATGTCCCAAGGGCTCGTAATGACATTGCAGATAGCCTATCAAAATGTGCCGCGACTCAAATTACCTGTGGAACCAGGATTTTTTGCCTGCTTAACGCAACCATCCTGTCACGCCATCACCGACAAAAAGAAGAGGAAATTGCTCATCGGGCGACCACTTTCCCAAGCAGGCTTCCAGAGACCGCCGCCAAGAAGGTTCCTGTGCTCAACACAGAAGACTGGGAGCAGCCTCCGACAAGCCCTGTGGCTCGCTGCTGAGGCATGCACCCCGACAAGATGTGTCCAGCACACTTGCCGAGAACACACGCCCGGCAGGATCCTGCATCCTGCTGCCAAGCGGTGTCCCCGCAGCAGCTTTTGCGCTTTAGTCTCGCTGCCGAGCCACAGTTCGACTGGGCACAGCCAATAGTCCACTTCCTTCAAACAGGGAACTTCCCGAGGAACAAGAAGAAGCGGAAAAGTAGCCCGGCAATCAAGTATGTACCAGTTTGTCGATGACATACTGCATGTATGAGATTCAACGGAGTGAAATTGAAGTGCATTTCCTGAAGAGGGACAAGGGCTGTTAGCGGAAATTCATGGAGGCATATGTGGTCACCACATTGGCGCAAGAGCACTTGCCGAAGGCTTTCCGGCAGGCTTCTTCCGCCGACAGCCCTCCAGACGAATCGCACAAGTAACCAAGTGTGAAGCGCAAGCCCATTCCAAACAGATTCATCAACCAGCTCAAGCTTCCAAACAATCCTTTGTCCCGCCATTTTCGTCTGGGGTTTCGACATCTCGCCCTTCCCCGAAGTTGTCGGGGCTTTGAGTACTTGTACGCTGTAATCGATAAGTTCACAAAGTGGCCGGAAGTAGAACCAAGGAGGAAGGTGACAAAGACAATCAGCAGCAAGTTCTTTAGGTCGATTGTTTGCCGCTTCGATCCCTAACAGGTCATTACCGATAATGGCACACAGCCATAAGCCACACCTTCATGCAAGATGCCCAAGATCTTGGCACCAAGATCTGCTTTCGCTTCGCTGCTCACCCGAGAAGCAACGGTCAAGCGGAGAGGGCGAACGCCAAGCGCGCGCGGGCTCAAGACCGTAATTTCGGCAGCCGCACAAGTGCGGAAGGAATTGATCGAGCAATGCCAGCTGGTTCTTGGTCGATCAGACGACGCCAAATCGAGCCACCGCCGACACCCTTTGCTCTTGTCTACGAGGCAGAGGCGCTTCTCCCCACGGAACTCAGATACGGTCGCCACGAGTGCTCGCTTATGATGAGCTTGAGCAAGAGCGGCTGCGGCAAGATGACGCCACCGCTTCCTCGAGGAAGATCGCTTTCGTGTCATCAGGTAAGCTGCTCGCTACAAAGAAGCTTTGCGCCGCTATCATAGCCGCAAGGTTAACGCCGAAGCTTCGAGGAAGGCGACTTTGTTCTTCGGCGTGTTCAATCCGCCAAGAATTCAAACAAGTTGACGCCAAGTGGGAAGGCCCTTATCGGTGAAGCGAACACTAGGCCCGCGCCGTCCGCTTTGAGACCAAAGATGGCATTCCGTGAGCAACTCGAACATAGAGCATCTTCGCAAGTTTTACCTATATAGGCGCGTTGCCGGACCCATTCCGCAACCACCTTTTGTGTACAAGCCTTGTCACTGCCGCATGTAACCCTTTAGTGCAAAGCCGGCGCAGCCCCGCGGTGAATAAAGTTTGTGTGCTTCGCACATCTTGTCAAATTTAATGCATTTTCTTCTCAAGCTTGTATCCGACACTCAGGCAAAGACTCACCCCGGTAAGCAATAGCTAACCTTAAGGTTCCATACCATTACTTTCTTTCTTTCTTCTCATAAACAGAAGATTACTCCGCCCACAAGTTCACCGGGCTTAGGAAGATAAAAGAGGACCAGCGCCGCTCTATGGACCAAAGGCCGCTCAAGGAATCTAGCTTTGCCAGACGCAGAAGACTAAAAGCTAAGTAGCTAAAGTTTGAGCCTAATAAATTTTAAATTTTTCAAGTTATATCCCTTGAACGCTCGTGTTTTGTATGGAAAAACCTGCGCGCCTGAGGAATCGACTCATGCTGTTGCGCTTTGCGTTGTTTCCGAGCCCGCCAACAATGCGAGTGAGTCAAGCAACTAGTCCCGATAAGTTTTCTTGCCGAAGCAAAGACCGCCAATGGGTCATTGATGTCCTACACCAAGAAGGTTTCAAGGCCGCAAGGTTCCTCAAAGCGAGGGTAAAAAGCATGCAAGGGATGCAACCGAGTAAAGGGAATAACAAGACGAGCAAGATCCGCACTAAGTTATATTACAAGAATGAGTTATTGTGGCAATCGACCGAAATTGTTCTCAGAACCAAAATGGCAGCAGAAGAAGAAGGAGAAGAAGGGCAGCCTAATCCACGCCCGCCATCGACCCTCCTAACCTCGCTCACCTTGTCCACGGCGGGTGCGACGATGGCCTTGAGCTCCTCAACGCCGCCTCCCAGCTTCTTGGTGACGCGGAGAGGTCGATGCCCTGCTTGCGGAAGAGGACCTTCACCAACACCTTCTCCAAAACTCCAGCGCAGATCACAAGCGACTCGGGCGGCCAACTTCTTCGATCCTTTCCCGAGCTGCCGGAGAGCCGCTACCACATCCTTGAAGAAAAGCGTGAGCTTGGCGCTGGCCGAGGTTCCTCTCAGAGAGTACCCAAGCCTGCTGTGTTCAGCCCGCCAACTCTCGCCAATGAGCGCGCGATGTTGACGAGACCTCCGCCCGTGAGCTCCACCGTGGTCTTGAAGGTGTTCTGGCCTCGGCGCCCTCGCTGCCTCCTCGTTGTCCTTGAGGTCCTTTCTCGTGATATCTTCGCTTCTTGGCGGCGCCTAGTGTCTCCGCTGTGGTGGCCAATTTCAGCTCTAGATCAGCGCCGAAGTCTTGGCAGCTGCTTCAGATCTTTGATCTTCTCGAGAGCTGGCTTGCAGACGCTGTGGGCGCTGCAGATCATTCTCGCGATCGCTACTGAGTGCGGTAAGCTCCACATTCTTCCTTGTCGCGTCCGCCCACCGCTTCACTTTCCTCCAACTCTTCTTGGCGGCCTCGCAGCATGGCAAGATCCTTCGCCTTGATCGCCCCGCCAAGATCGCTCCCGGACGGCGAAGCCTCGTCATGGCTGTCCAAGCACGCTTCCTTCAGATCAGCCGCCGTCCCCGCTTTGATAGCTCTCGCGGCAAGCTCGCTGCTTCCTCGCTTCAGCCTTCTCCAGATGAACGCTTTTTCACCTCGCCGAGCTGCGCCTCTCGGCAATGGACCGGAGGGCCTCTGTTGCGGCTCTTGAGCTCTTGGCAAGATGCTTCTATATCAGCTCCTCGCCAGACGACGAAGCGCTTCGGATCAAGCTTCGCTGACGGGCGCGTAGAGTGACACTAGCCGAGCAAATTGCCTCCTCGGACTCGCTGGCTATCGCCGCCGGCCTGCCGACCATCGACAGCCCAAAGAGGCAAGTATTTCTCACAAACTCTCTCCTTCAACCGTGCCCTGAGCTCATGCCCAAGGAGCTTGATATATATGCCCTCGCCGGCTTTCAAGTAAGTGCTGGCTGGGCCCTCGAGCCCCACAGACCGGTGGCGAGGGATCGGCAATGGTGCGGCGCCTTGCGCCTCAAGGCCCTCCGGTCGCAGACGGTCACCGGACTCGCTGCCCTCAGGCTAACGGCCCCGGGCGGTCTTTTCACCGCGGGCTCCTCCACGGTTCTCCTCAACGGCGGCGGATCCCCAAGATGCCGCTGCCGCCCTCCTCGCCGGCGGCCTCAACCTCCATCGGGCCCCCAAGGGGAGGATCTGAAGGCAGGGAAGGAAAGAGATAGTCAAGAGAATACCCAAAGGAAGGAAAAGGGAGATCAGCAGGACCCGAGGGAGAGTCCCCGACAAGGAGGGTCACCCAGCTAGGGCTCGATTGTGGGCTCCACCACCGGGGCTCGCTGTCCCACCCTTGCCGGAGACCCTTCCTTGTCGGGAGACGGCTCCCACATCGGGAGTCGGCCCGGTGGCGAATCGAGGCCGATGACACCTCCGCCGACCTCCGGCTGCCCCGTGGGCCTGCTTCTTCTCATGTATACAAAAGAGCCAATAATCAAGATATTGGCGTAAGAAGAAGCGACCATGCGCCGCCTACGATTGGGGGTGGATTGAGGCACTCACGCCGGGCCAGGCTGAGCTGCCGCGAGGAGAAGGGACCGGTCGGTCAGTGGTCTCGGACGATCTTCCGCTACCACGGCAGGATCGCCCTCGATGTTAACCACGGGACCTTGGCCCTCTTCGCGCTTCTCTCCGCCAAAGTCCCGACACAGGCAAGGGTTCTGAGAAAAACAGGTTAGATACAAGACAAACAACAATAAGGATCAAGAGAAAGACAAGCACGGTATGAAGAAAGCCTTATCCTCCTCCTCCTCCTCGCCGCCGCCGAGCCTAGCGCGGAGAGGTTGAACTCCGCATCTCTCAGCGCGACGCGGCGGAGGAGTAGGCTTCTCCGCGCTTGCCGAGGGCTGCAGCAGATCAGCGTGGCGGCTCGTGAAGACCCCGCCTTGTTGCACGGCTGCGTCGGGACCTCCCCTGCTGCTGCAGATTTGCCGCTGTAGAACGTGTCCCACGGCGCCGCTGCTGCTGGCGGCATGCTCCGCCAGCTTCTCCGACTCGACGGAGGCGCCTTCTGGACGGAACTAGGGCTGCGCAGGCTCTCCCATGCAAAGTTACTCAAGACGGTTGGCCGCTGGCGCCATGGACTCGCCTGCTCCGCCTCGACCTCTTCGCCATCGCCTTTCCCCCGCAGTGCTTCCCGGCGGCAAGGCTTGCCGCCGCTGCCGTCTGGCCCGCCAACAGAACTAAACTCGCCACACGGCGTCTCGCAGCTTTTGGCCCTCGCTAGCAATATACGCTAGTTCTTCGCAGAGTGGCGCGAGGAGGAGTTTCGCTGCTGAGTTGACGCCACCGATAAGTCATCAAAGAATTGTTGCACGACTCGCAGCGGGCTCTATCCAGTTTGCATTTATCCCATGCGAAGTCGACTGGCATCATCGCACAGATGCGATCGCTACCGAATTGTCAGACAAGGGGACGACGCGCGCCAACCGGAACCACTCGATGATTGGGGTCATGCTTGAACATCTCCTCAAAGATCGCACCAAGCTCCATGACCGTGAAGTTGAAGGAGGCCTGGGCGCAGCCTCATGAAATCTGCCGGGCCGCTGAACCGCCAGCAGGCCTCCTCGCAGGCAGGGGGCGACACGGCGGCGGCGAAACCAGCCAACCGCCTGCTAGAGCCCCAGATGCCCGAGCCGGAGGATTCGGTGGTGGCGATCGCCACCTTGGCATCGTCCCACGACAGAGCACTCCAGCCGCTGCCACAGACCACCTGCTGCCTTGCGCAGCCGCTGAACGACGGGCGGATTGTCATCACAGATCCAACACCACTCCGCCTCCACTCGCCCCACTTGCCGCGGAGTTCGCCCGACAAGTACACTTCCTTCATGCCCATCCGGGAGGTCCAGCGATTCCGCCACTGGCTCCTTTCGCCCGAGGGGAGAAGTAATGACCTAAAAGGGCCACATTGGGGAGGATACTCAACGGTTCTCGCAGAGGTAAAGCGAAACCGCCATTGTTTAACGGCGCTGGGGTGAAATCAAGCAGATGAAACCCGCTGGTGTTCATGATATCGCAAAAGAAATCGGAAAAAGGTGGGCAGAGCCCGCAATAGAAGAACACAGTGGAAGAAGTAGTACCCTTTGGGGCACTTTTCGACGGAGGCCTCCGCGAAGCACCGCGCGCGCGGATGCGCACGCTGCTTCCGCCGACCGAAGAGGTAAACTCCGCCGCAACGCCCGAGTGAGCTCGGGGAAAAGCACCGCTTGCGCAGCGCCGAGCCCGGGGCCGGGCCGATTTCAAGCTCGCAGCCTTCGCGTTTCGGGCCTTCCCAGCCTTCGAGCCATGGCTGGAGCGGCGGGGGGGCAAGAGCGACGGCGACGACGGGCGGCGAGCAATCGCTTCTCTCGATTCAGAGACGGGGAGAACGGCGGAGCTGGAGGAAGGAACCGCAAGTGGCGGAAGTGGGGGAACGCCCCGCTTCTCCGCTTATAAACGGGATGCGAACGCTACGCATTTCGGAATTAAGTATTGACCACGCTCTTCCCACGACGCCGCAATCAACGCGTTGCTGCGGGAGAGCGCGTGGGCGCGGAGTCCGATTGTGGGCGACCCAGCCGCGATGACTGCAGACGCTTTGGGCCTCGCCCAACAACGCCGCACCGTATGGCCCAGCCTGTGGCCTCGCCGGTGTACTAAAGTAGGGCTACCTTAGTACCTCGAACTTGTGCACGGGCAACAGAGCACCTCGCTGCAAGGCTTGCCGACGCCCGCCAAGACCTCCATCACACCTGCACGCTGCTCAAGAACAAAGTATTAACTAAAGAAAACGAAGGCCCCAAGAAGAGGAGCTTGCCGAAGGCCGCCAAGGCATCTCCAGAAGACTTGCTGCCGCGCCTGCTGTGTTCTTGCAAGAAGGCCCGACGGCCAGCAAGCTTGCCGCCCAACAAGAAAAGGGTCATGCAAGGCTGCCACCTGCACTCCAAATAAGATCCGCGACGCGGTCATCACAAGACCATACCAAGGGCACGTGGCGAGGCACTACGCAGCCATGCGAGGCAAGGTGGCAAACGGAGTCGACGTAAACGCCATCGCTGCAACCGTGGCTCACTTAATACCACCCTCAGACTGCTAGCGACCGGACGGGCGTTAAATGCCCTTGTCCCCCGCCACGAGTTAGGTAGGGTCATCGCTGGTCATCGCTGTACCAACCTCGCGATTTTACCTTTCTATCCCTCTTCCTACGCTTGCCACCGTGGATGCCCTTCAGAGTATAAAAGGAGGCCCATGCGACGAGAAGGGGGTTCGTCCATTCGACACCCACAACACCACCATACGCCGCAGCTCGAGCAAGATCAAGTACAATCACCAAAGCAGCAGAGGGGTTTTATCTCTCCTGAGAGCCCCGGCCGGGTAAAAATCGCCTGCCTCCCTGGGCTTGACCACGATCTCGCTCACAAGACGACCTCCGCTCCCTTGCCGGACTAGAAAGGGGCCCCCGTGCCCCATAGGTGCTCGAGGCCACAGGCAGACACGGCCCCGACAGCCGGCCAGCCTAAGTGTTCCGGAGCAGTAGCAAGCTACCATGGCTCAGTGGAAGCACTAGGAGAAATTTCTCGGTAAGAGAGGCCACCAAGGATAAACAACTAGATAGTCAGATCCCACACATACCAAGCATTTCAAACATACACACAATATGCTTGATATGTGCAAATACAACATGGCATCACAACAAAAGTCTACAACTCAAGTACATTATTTAAAGACTCCAGAGAGCCATACATATCATTCATACAGATAGGGGTCACACGACCTAGCATTCAAGTCATACAAGCATACAAGCCATAAGCGGAAGCAACAAGTCTGGGTACAGACATCTAGAAAGTAAAAAGGCTTGAGGAAGCCTAACTATCCTACAAGGGTCCACCATGTGCCTGTGATCACCACCTGGCCTCCGCCACTGCTGACATCAAGGTCTACGTAGAACCCATCAGAAGGGGTTGCAGCATCTTATGAAATTGTAATTAAGCAAACATGAGTACAAAGGTACTCAACAATACTTACATCAGATCCTACATACATGCACATTATCAACAAAGGGATGGTGGGGTTATTGCAGCAAGCCAGCTTTGACTCTTGGCTAAACTATCTTACAACACTCCAACTTGTATTTGTTTTGCACACTCGAGTCCACTACACACCACTCAATACACTACCGAGGATCCACGTCCATCATCCTACGGAAGGGCCATCCACGGTACTCACACTTGTCTTGAGGATTTTAGTAGTTTCCATTTACTTGTCTATGAACTGTATAGGCAACCTAGTAGTCCTTTACCACGGACGCGGCTATTCGAATAGATGATGTTAACCCTGTAGGGTTGTACTTCTTCATACATGTTTCCACCACTTAGCGTCTGCACACCACATGTGCTCGGCAGACTTCAAGCGAAAGCCGACGTGGGTGTAGACCACGACCTACCTAAACACTCAAGTCTCTAGTCCAGGTTTATCGCCTATTCAGGTTCCATCCGCAGGGAGTCCGGCCGAGGTTTCCACATACGACCCCGAACTATGTGTGCAGGGTTCCTGAGACACCAAACAGGCATCCGATACACCGTGCCACGTACCTACCGCATCATAGCCCACCCCGAGGGTCAGCACTGCCCACGGCCTCCAGTATACTACAAACACCAGAAACTACTCGCAACTCCTGGACAGAGGACTAGGCTGGTTAAGAAGTCAAGATGGGTCATATTTCAGGGCCCAATTCATGGTAGTAGATGAATCTTAAATCACACATACAGATCTTAGTGCTTAAGGACGGTTCCAATGAAACAACCCACCATGTACTCCTACATGGCCACTCATCGATACCTTTACCAAATCGTGTTCAACACATCACTCTCATTACCGACATGGTCATTTCACTCTAGCCCATAACCCAGATGAACCAGACCTGACATGACTCTAAGCATAGCAGGCATAGCGAGGTAGGAAACACAATCATGGCTCAATCAACTCCTACACATGCTAGTGGGTTTCATCTAGTTACTGTGGCAATGACAGGTCATGCAGAGGAAATGGGTCCAACTACCGTACCATGCAGCAGTTTGAAACGTGGTTGTCTTAAATGCAGTAAATAAGAGCAGGAGCGAGGACATGGGATTTTATCGATATGATCAAATGGGTGGTTGCTTGCCTGGCAGGTTCGTAGTCCGACATCGCTTCTTCGCTCGGTACTCGGGTATTCTTCCCAGGCGTAACTCATCAGAGAGCACCGACAACACAATCATTACCAAACAATGTGCAACAAAATGATGCATGCATGAGACATGGCAATATGAGTGTGTTGGGCTAATGCAGTTATAACCAGATGAGTTTGAGCCATTTTGAACCAAAGATTCAAAGTTCAAACTCATTTGTGATCTTATTTAGTGCTTTATAATGTTTTGCACTAAACGGCAAGTTAACTTGTTTAAACATACATGAAACTAGTACAGATGGATAGATTGGATTTTTCTGATCATTATTCATATATAACACCTTGCATTTGGAGTTACAGATTAATTTCTATGAATTTTTGAAGTTAGCACTATTTTCTAAAATTTCCTGAATAAGAATAAATCCAGAAAATGAGTTACCGCATCAGCACTGCGTCAGCAGGTCAATTGGGGCGGTCTAGGTCAAACCTAACCAATGGGACCCACTGGTCAGTGTCACTGTTAGTTAACTAACCTAATTCGGATTAGTTTAACACTAACCTAGGTTTGACTAATGGGCAAGGCCCACATGTCGGTGACTCAGGGGGGTCAAACCCATGGTCAAACTGGGTTGACTCGCAAGTGTTCAGCAGTCGGCGACGTCCAGACGTGGCAGAGGGTGCGGGTTTCTCCCTCCGGCGACCAAATGGACGGCGGAGGCCACCTACGAGCAGCTAGGAGCGAGCCGCGTCGAGGGGTGGTGGTGGTTGAGCTCAAGGTCATTCGAAACGACACCAACACGAGCTTTGCTGCTACCGGAGTTTGGGTGAGGATGAACTCGTCAGTGCAGTGGTTCTTAAGGCACGAGGCCAGCTCCTACGTGTCCTACAGGGTGCAGTGAGGTTAGTGGACAAGGTGGCGTGGCTGTTGGGTGGCCGGAGCTACGTCAGCGATGAGCTCAGGCGGCGGCGCATGCGGTGAAGCTTGTTGTAGTCGCTGCAGAGGACGACAGCGAGAACAGAGAGGATGGGAAGAGGCAGAAGCTCACGGTGGTCACGACAAGCTAGACGGCGAGGTCAGGGACGAGCTGTAGCAGTGGTGACAGCGAAGGGGATCTCTGGCAACAGCGAGGTCGGGCGAGGCTGTTGCGGTGGCTCCGGGGCGAACAAGCGCTTGGGGCTCGGTCTGCTCGATGGAGAGGAGGGCGGTGGAGCTTCTTGACACGGCGAGGAAGCACGGAGATGACGGTGGCCGCGTCTACGACGGCGGAGCGGCTGCGGCTGCGTCGGCCATGGTGGGGGAGAGCGAGAGAGAGGCGCTGGGGGGAGAAGTGAGGTGTATAGGGGGTCGGGGCAACGACGTGGAGGACGTGGAGGCGTCCACAAGCGTGGGCGGCAAGCAGCTGGTGCCATGGTGAGCTCACGCACGCCGGCATCACCTCCCTGCCTACCTGGCGGGGACGAAGTAGCTAGCTGGCGCGGGCCTGCACAATGCTGGGCCACTAGGTGGGCCGGCTAGTAGCTTTGGCCAGGTAAGATTCTTTCCTTTTTATTTTGTTTTTCTTTTATTTCCGTAGGTTTGTGGCTTTTCTAAAAATGCCTAAGCACTTCCAAAAATCATGCAATTGCTCATGTCCACTGTATAGGGTATATCCATGTCAGGACCCCGATGCTATGCCACACCAATCTAGCATGTAACACCTCATATCACTTTGCGGCCTCATGCACGCTATTCCCACGGGTGTCGCCTTACCATGCCCGGGACCGTTTGTGCCTTTTGGCACACGTATATGATAGTGTCACTAGCATCCATATGACAAAGAACCCGGGCTGACATGGCTAGTCGTGAACCCAAAGTGGCACTAACTTACAAGGACATGCATACATGAGCCATCAACGAACGTGTCGGTCATCAGTGAGTGAATCTGCGCTATAGCAGCTGGGCTAACAGAACTCCGGAGAATCCGAGCTGTAGCAGGCTAACAACACTCCTATAGACACCGTGTGACATTTCCCCGAAGGGACATGCACAGGAATGGAGAAGGAGAAATGCCGGCCAACCTAAGTGTTCTGGAGCAGTAGCAAGCTACCATGGCTCAGTGGAAGCACTAGGAGACATTTCCCGGTAAGAGAGGCTACCAAGGATAAACAACTAGATAGTCAGATCCCACACATACCAAGCATTTCAATAACATACACACAATATGCTCGATATGCGCAAATACAACATGGCATCATAACATGACTCTACAACTCAAGTATTTTATTCAATAAGCTCTGAGGAGCGAGATATTACAAATATGGGTCTCATGACACAACGTTCAGGGCATACAAGTCAAAGCACATGCGGAAGGTCAACATGTCTGAGTATAGACATCTACAAATGAAAAAGGCTGAGAAGCCTGACTATCTACCAAATCCTGCCAAGGGCACAAGATCGTAGCTGAGGTAACAAGCTAAACGTCTAAGTCCATGCGAAACTACTAGTGAGACTGGAGTCTGTCTGCAAAAACATAAATTAAGCAAACGTGAGTACTAATGTACCCAACAAGACTTACATCAGAAATAACTACATATGCATCATTATCAACAATGGGGATGGTGGGGTTTGACTGCAGCAAGCCAGCTTTGACTCGGTGGCTATCCTAAACTACGACTGCAAGTAACTCTTTTGAGGTGGCGCACACGAGTCCACATATTCACCAACCAATACAGCACTATTGATCCGCTCCCGTCTCCCTATGAGATGCCATCCATAGCACTCACGCTTATCTTGTGCATTTTATAGTATCCACTTTCACTTGTCTATGAACTGTATAGGCAACCGAGAGGTCCTTTACCGCGGACGCGACTATTCGGATACATCATTAATAACCCTGCAGGGGTGTACTTCTTCACACATGTTTCCACCACTTAAAGTCTGCACACGACATGTGCTCGGCGGACTTCAAGCGAAAGACGACGTGGGTGTATAACCCCGACCTACCTAAACACTCAAGTCTCTAGTCCAGGTTTATCGCCTATCCAGGTTCCATCCACAGGGAGTCTGGCCGAGGTTTCCACATACGGCCCCGAACGATGTGTACAGGGTTGTGGGACACCAAAAGGGTGCCCCGCATACCCGGCCACGTGACTACCGCATCACAGCCCACCCCTCGGGTCAGCGCTGTGCACGGCCTCCAGCATACTACAAACACCAGAAACTACTTGCAACTCCTGGACAGAGGACTAGGGTGGTTAAGAAGTCTAGCGGGGTCATATTTCATGGCCCAATGCATGTTAGTAGCTGTTTCATGGATCACAAACACAGAACTCAGTTCCTGAGGACGGTTTCAATGAGGTAACCCACCATGTACTCCTACATGGCCTCTCACCACTACCTTTACCAAATCGTGTTTACACACTTAGCTCACACAAAGTAGGACATGTTTGTCACCATTCCCAATTCATCCCCGATGAATCAGACCCGACACAACTCTAAGCAATAACAGGCATGACAAACAAGCATGAATGAGTAGGCACATCAAGGCTCGAACAACTCCTACTCATGCTAGTGGGGTTTCATCTATTTACTGAGGCAATGACAGGTCATGCAAAGAGGAAGGAGTTCAACTACCGCAGCAAGTAACAAATGAATCATTGTTGTCCTAATGCAGTAAAAGAGAGCAGGAGCAAGAGAGTGGGATTGTATCAGAATGAACAAGGGGTTTTTGCTTGCCTGGCACTTTTGAAGATAATATAGCTCTTCATCGGTGTCATCGAACTCATCGTCGAAACCACGTCAATCGAGAGGGGACAACTTCTGGCAATAGAGAAGGAAACACAATTAATGCAATGCACAATATGATGGATGATCATGACATGGCAAAATGAGTATGTTGGGCTAATGCAACTAAAACCAGATGGGTTTGAGTAAGTTTGAACCAAAGGTTCAATCCCAAACTCATCTTATGAATTTAAATAGTGCTTTATCACGTTTAGCACTAAACAACAGGGTTAAGTTGTTTAAACATGCATGTAAACAGTACAGATGGATAGATCAGATTTTTCTAATCATTTTTCATATATAATTTATCTTATTTGGAGTTACAGATAATTTCCTATGAATTTTGGAAGTTCTAACTATTTTCTGGAATTTCCTGAATTAAAATAAATCCAGAAAAAGTTTAACTGCGTCAGCATGACGTCGAGGTGACGTCAGCAGGTCAAAGGTGCCAGCCCAGGTCAAACCTAACGGCTGGGACCCACATGTCAATGTAACAACTAACTAACAGAGTTAGTTAATGTTAGGTTAGCACTAACCTTGGTTAATTAGGGCCTGGGCCCACTGGTCAGTGAGTTAACCAATTAACTAAGTTTATTAGCGCTAATTAATGTAACACCTAAACTAAACAGGGGCATGGCCCACACGTCAGTGACCCTGGGGGTTCAAACCCCCGGTCAAACGAGGTCAAACCCGCCGGCGTTGAGTCGCCGGCGAGGCCAGACAAGGCAGAGCGCATCAGAAATCCTCCTCCGGCGACCAAATGGCCGGCGGAGGGCCTCTACGTGCTGCTGGTGAACTCACGCATCGAGTGGAGCAACTCGTGTGTGCTGGGTGGCCGGAGATGACGCCGGCGTCGAGTCAGGCGGCAGCCGGAGTTCGGGCGTGCACCGAAACGGGGCTACGGAGCACGGCGTGAAGATCTGGTGGGTGTGCTCGGCTCCTGGGAGTGCACTGAGTGCAGTGACGCGCTCAGTTTGGATGGGGGCATGTCAGGCGCCGGTGAGGTCTCGATCTCAACGGAAACAAGAGCTACAACGAGCTGTTGAGCATGGGAGCAGGGGATCGGTAGAGGAGGTCACGACAAGTCGGATGAGGGTCTCAGCGAGCTCGGGGAAGCCCGGATTGCGTCATGGTGTTGTCGGTGATCTCGGGCAGAGGCGACGAGGATGGCGATGCAGAGGGTGATGCAGGGCGTTCGGCATCGTGTGAGTTGACGGAGAGGCGCGGGAGATGGAGGCGGAGCCCATGGGCATCACGAGGAGACGAGGGGGGCATGGTGGCTGTGGTGTTACGGAAGCGCGGCTTCGGCTGCGCTTGGGCGCGAGAGGGAGAGAGAGCAGAGGAGGGAGAAGAGGTCGGGAGGGAGTAAGGGGGTTCCAGGGGGTGGCATGGCACTGCTAGGGACATCTAGGGGAGGAGGAGGCAGCCAGGCAGGGAGGAGGTGGCCGGCGTGTGGTTGCGCGCGCCGGGCACGTGCCCGTGCCTACTAGCGCGAGGAGGAAGGCGACAGAGGGGGCTGCAGTGGTGGGCTGGGCCAGCTCCTGGGCCAGCCAGGTGGACTGCAAAGGTGAGGCCAGGTAAGTTTTCCTTTTCTTTCTGTTTTCTATTTTTCTATAACATTTAGGGCTTTTCTAGAAATACCTAGATACTTCCAAAAATCCTGAAACTACTCATGCCCACTATTGGGAATATATCCTACATTAAACATTTTAGTTTCAGATTATTTGGATATTTAAAATATTTTATAGCATTTAAATGCCCAAATGCAAATACAGTGTGATTTAATTCATAGCCCAAATATGCCATGGAAAAATGTGCATCACCTATGGTTACTATTTCCAGCATTTTCCAAAAATGATGAACATTTTCGAAAGCCATTTGGATTTACTGAACATATTTTAGTTGAACCTAGTGAATTCCTTTGATGCTAGGGTTTAGGCAATCCCATTTCAAGTTTCTTCCAAAATTAAACATGATGCACACATGAAGCTAGCCTAGTGCTTTGCCAGAAGCTAGGGATGTGACAACTCACCCCCACTAAACAAGAATCTCGTCCTTAGATTGAAGCATAGGGTATGATGAAGGGGGAGGCAATCTAACACAATCTTCACGATCCAGGTTGCACTTCATAAGAACGTTGATTCGATCACCATCATTGTCTCGATGTCTAGCTCTAAGAACTCCAACTAACATGACAACAAGAGGAAAAGGAAACTCTTGAAGGATCAATCTTCTCGAAGATCGAACAACTCGGGATCAACTCTCGGAATGAGACATAGCAACATCTCTCGAGCTGAGACATGAAGCACACATAAAAAGGAATGGAGTGAAATAGATGACGAAGGTTCACTAGGTAGACAACAATTTCATGCTTAAAAAGGGGGTGAACGGTTGTCAACGTAGCGAGGAGTTGAGTTGCCATGATACCATAACGAGACATGTCAGAGAAGGTGACTCATAGAATTAACTCTTAAGTGGCAAAGAGAATTACTTTTGATATACAGATCATTGAGACTCTCTATACCAGCCTAAGGCAAATCTCGAGTGATTGTTTGGAGGATTTTCGTAGAATGGCATACTCGGACAGGTATGGATGATGTGGATTAGCTTGTTGAAGACAACACAAGGGGTGATTTTTCTTATCATCAGAAATGAATGGAACCCCTGGTAGGACCACTTTGAGGATGATCCTAAGTAGTAATTACTGAGAAGGGTAGTCCATAGTAGGATGGCATAATGGCGGTGCAAGCTGGGAACAAGATGCAAATGCTGGGAATGATTCTAGTAACTGGGGAGAAACCCAATAATAGAGAGTGATTCCACAGTGTGAGAGGTTGTAGCATAACCGAGGATACTAAGAGCAGATCCCAATTGATGCCGATGATGAAGCCTAGAGCTTGCGCATGCTCTCAAGAACTTGAGCGCTTCCATATTCATCAAGGTTTTACCAACATCCATGTCAAGGATCTTGGCAACACCACATACCACCATGATGGATATTGGTGGAGGATGCAGATGCAAAGGAAGATAACACTTCCTGAGATTTCACCTTAGCAAGGTCAAGGAAACATAATCTGGATGATCGACCGAGTGACATTTAGCACTCCGCTCTAATGTTCTCGTTGAGATGCTGACGTAACCCATTTATTGAAATGGTTTGGTATCTAGAACATCAAGTAAAAAGGTCGGACTTCGGGAACACAAAAAGCCATAAGGGACAACTAGGGAGTAAATCCTACGAAATCCTTATGGGGAGGTGGCTAACTTCCTTAATCAAGATACTATAATGATAGATCTTCCGACTGGTGTGTTGGCCACGACATCCACTTTACCGGGTTACAGAGATACCAATATTATAGTTCTTGGAAAACATTCTAACCATCATATCTGCCTGAGATTCAGATCTGGTTGGTGTCAGGATATTCCAAATTCATCAAGCCTAGGAAGGAGAATGAAAGTTTGCAACACAAATCGACGAGATGACGTTGTGAGATTTTCGGGGAATGAACTACGATAGTAGGCTCCAAAACATGAGCTGGTTCTGCTACACACATGTGAACACATTGTCCCAGACAAGCAAGATCACATGGTAGTCTTATAATAAAACACTAACGAGTTCCGGTTAGAAACCATCAACGAGGATATCGAAGTCCTTGCATAAGTCCGGATTAGCTCTTATGAAGGAACTTCTTTTCCTTGAACAAATCAATCAGTGGCTTGGTGTGCTAGGGACACATATACAATGAAGGTTCCAAGTCTCCAAACCACAGAGCACTTCGCACGTATGCATGACTGATTTGGGGTGATTCCAGAGGAAGCAACATTGACTTTCTTGAATTCACGGCGGCAACTTGCATCAAATGTACACGAACCGGAGGAAGTCACTTCTTACATCCGAGCATATGCTTCATGAGCGGGTCATGAAGATAATGCTTATAAAAGTTTCCAATATTAGCTGGATGTTCAACACAAATCATGGAGAAGATAAAAATGTTGCTGATGGGCTCAACAACAGTTCATCCAGGTTTCCATGAAGATGGAATTCCATAATTATGTGAACTAGTGATAGCATTGGTCAGACCAAAGGATGTAACGGTGTATGCTCGAGGAATCAACCACGAGTAAGACAACATTACGAACATCGTTGGTTCTGATATGATTTGACAATAACCCATACTCAAATGAAAGTTTCAATAAGATAATAGGTCCAACAATTTACCATGAGGATCAATCAATGAAGATATCATCTTTCTTTAACACACACACACACACACACAAAGATATCCCTTTGGAATGAGCTGAGTTGGACAAGCTTTTATCTTCCAACTATCCAAGTTGTTGTTTAGCTTAACCAACTTGCTCAGGGTATCCGACACAGATTCTTGGAGGAAAGGTGGTTTCGAAAACCAACTTGATCACGAACTCAACATAGCGGTCAGGTGACAATCTGGTGATACTTCCAAGAAGAAATTCGGAAAACCATGAACCACCGGTATGTTCCTAAGCTCGAGAACCATCTTGCTTTTCAGGGCAAGACGATATGATCAAATGAGCGAGGACTTGACAAAATCCTAACTCATCAATCAAGGAGTGCACCAGGGAAGTGGACTAGGTAGCACGATCAACCTTAGGGTGATGATTCAATAATCAAATCCCTGAGAATGAGGTTATTGTCCATTTAACTACCAAGCAACGGAGTTGCTAGGAGTATTGATTTCCCACACCACGATTCACTTGTCGGCATTCCGGTTACAATAACACGAAAACCGAGGAATGAACAATGATGGCAAGAAGTATCACTGCGTCAAGAATTCATAAGAGATGGTGCAATTCTCATGACGATCCTGACGGAAAGAGGGTAACACTTCAGGGTAGAACGGACCAAAAGCTTGATTGCCTTTTGATCTGCGGAATACAACTGCTTTGACCCAATCCTGGATATGGATGAGGTACTGGAGTTTGTTTCTCCTAGTCATTCCAGAATAGAATGACTTGACGGACAACAAGAGTAATAGGCATCGATGAACGAATGCACGCATTCTCTTGACTATCAATTGATAGACGAGGTCAGAAGACAACTAAAGAGGGACAACCCAAAAGAACATATGATTTTCTGAGTTGTGGATGCATGGACTAGCATGTCAAGCGAGTTCAACATATTTCTTCCGGATAACCCATGCAGAAAGGTTGAACTGGCAGAGTCACAGCATGGAATGGAGAACTCATCAAGAGCACTATATTGTGAAATTTTGGTCCAAAAGAACTTCTGCCAAGAATGGTTCATGGTATTTGGAAGAAGGAAATACCACGGACCTCGAGGACTATTGCAAAGGTTACTAATATCCTAAAGGAACTAGCAAACACTATCAACATGAGGTAAGTAGGGTGAATCTCGGGTTCAAAACCCAGGAGTAGAATACCTACTACTAAGTGGCATCACGGGATGCTTTCGGGAATGATGGCCAGAATCATCACACTGGGGACACAAAACATGGTAGATTACTAGATGATCCCCTAAGACACCTAGGGTCATAATAATAGCTCCAACATATATGTCGAGGCAACAGAGTACCTCAACTTGCCGATTAGTGTGGTTAATCTGGCACAAAGGAACTTTGGAACGATAGGAAGGAATTTGCAAATGCATCAAACTATTAGAAACCTGGGATGACTCGGATAGCATAATGGCTGTAAATGCTCGAAAAGAATTGAGACATCCTGCAAAAATGGTGGCATAACCACTCAGAAGCACAATATCAAGGTTCCGAGACCAACTATGAACACACGGAAGTAGTAGTAACTGAAATGGGGCTTGTAACCAACAATCCTATAAGTTACTACGGATTAGTAACACGTGATGCTGATAGAAGGAAGAGGAAGCCTAGTTCCTTAACCCCGTAGGAAAGATAGGATGACTTGGGTCAGAAGGCATAAGGGTAAAGGAGTAAAAAGAGCCTTATGTTCCATCCCACAATCAATTCCCTTATATAACTAAAGAATTTCTAGACTCATGTTCGACCTGTTTGGCTTGGTAACCCTACACGCAGTCAGACTCTGATACCAAAGCTAACAGGACCCCGATGCTATGCCACACCGATCTAGCATGTAACACCTCATATCACTTTGCGGCCTCACAGACGGTATTCCCACGAGTGTCGCCTTTCCATGCCCGGGACCGTTTGTGCCTTTTGGCACACGTATATGATAGTGTCGCTAGCATCCATATGACAAAGAACCCGGGCTGACATGGCTAGTCGTGAACCCAAAGTGGCACTAACTTACAGGGACATGCATACAAGACCCAAAGAACGAATGTGTCACCATCACGAAAGTGAATCCGGGCTGTAGTTGGCTAACAGGACTCTAATAGACACCGCGTGACATTTCCCTGGAGGGGCAGACACAGGAACGAAGAAGGACACATGCCGACCAGCCTAAGTGTTCCGGAGCAGTAGAAAGCTACCATGGCTCAGTGGAAGCACTAGGAGACATTTCCCGGTAAGAGAGGCTACCAAGGATAAACAACTAGATAGCCAGATCTCACACATACCAAGCATTTCAATAACATACACACAATATGCTCGATATCTGCAAATACAACATGGCATCATAACATGACTCTACAACTCAAGTATTTTATTCAAGGCTCTGAGGAGCGAGATATTACAAACATGGGGCTCATGACCCAACATTCAGAGCATACAAGTCAAAGCACATGCGGAAGCTCAACATGTTTGAGTATAGACATCTACAAATGAAAAAGGTTGAGAAGCCTGACTATCTACCAGATCCTGCCGAGGGCACAAGATCATAGCTGAGGTAACAAGCTAAACGTCAAAGTCCACGCGGAACTACTAGTGAGACTGGAGTCTCTCTGCAAAAACATAAATTAAGCAAACGTGAGCACAAATGTACCCAACAAGACTTACATCAGAACTAACTACATATGCATCATTATCAACAAAGGGGATGGTGGGGTTTCACTGCAACAAGCCAGCTGTGACTCGGTGGCTATCCTAAACTATGACTGCAAGTAACTCTTTTGAGGTGGCGCACATGAGTCCACATATTCACCAACCAATACACCACTATGGATCCGCTCCCTTCTCCCTACGAGAACGCCATCCATAGCACTCACGCTTATCTTGCGCATTTTAGAGTATCCACTTTCACTTGTCCATGAATTGTATAGGCAACCCAGAGATCCTTTATCGCGGATGCAGCTATTCGAATAGACCATTTATAACCCTGCAGGGGTGTACTTCTTCACACATGTTTCCACCACTTAGCATCAACACACGACATGTGCTTGGCAGACTTCAAGCGAAAGCCAACGTGGGTGTAGACCATGACCTACCTAAACACTCAAGTCTCTAGTCCAGGTTTATCACATATCCAGGTTCCATCTGTAGGGAGTCCGGCCAAGGTTTCCACATACGGCCCCGAACCATGTGTACAGGGTTCCGCGACAACAAACGGGCGCCCGACATACCCGGCCACGTGCCTACCGCATCACAGCCCACCCCTTAGGTCAGCGCTACGCACGGCCTCCAGCATACTACAAACAGCGGAAACTACTTGCAACTCCTAGACAGAGGACTAGGATGGTTAAGAAGTCGAGCGGGGTCATATTTCAGGGCCCAATGCATGGTAGTAGCTGTTTCATGGATCACAAACACAGAACTCAGTTCCTGAGGATGGTTTCAATGTGACAACCCACCATGTACTCCTACATGGCCTCTCACCGCTACATTTACCAAATCGTGTTCACACCCTTAGCTCACACATGGTAGGACATGTTCATCACCATTCCCAATTCATCCCCGATGAATCAGACCTGACACAAATCTAAGCAATAGCAGACATGACAAACAAGCATGAATGAGTAGGCACATCATGGCTCAAACAACTCCTACTCATGCTCGTGGGTTTCATCTATTTACTGTGGCAATGATAGGTCATGCAAAGGGGAAGGGGTTCAACTACCGCAGCAAGCAACAAATGAATCGTTGTTGTCCTAATGTAGTAAAAGAGAGCAGGAGCGAGAGAGTGGGATAGTATCAGAATGAACAAGGGGGTTTTGCTTGCCTGGCACTTCTGAAGATAGTATAGCTCTTCATCGGTGTCATCGAGCTCATCATCGAAACCACGTCTATCGAGAGGGGACAACTTCCGGCAATAGAGAAGGAAACACAATCAATGCAATGCACAATATGATGCATGATCATGATATTGGCAAAATGAGTATGTTGGGCTAATGCAACTAAAACCAGATGGGTTTGAGTCAGTTTGAACCAAAGGTTCAATCCCAAACTCATCTTATGAATTTACATAGTGCTTTATCTATTTTTTGCACTAAACAGCATGGTTAAGTTGCTTAAACATGCATGAAACCAGTATAGATGGATAGATTAGATTTTTCTGATCATTTTTCATATATAATTTATCTTATTTGAAGTTACAGATAATTTTCTATGAATTTTGGAAGTTCTAACTATTTTCTGGAATTTCCTGAATTAAAATAAATCCAAAAAAAGGTTAACTGCATCAGCATGACGTCGGGGTGACATCAGCAGGTCAAAGGCGACATCCCAGGTCAAACCTGACGGCTGGGGCCCACATGTCAATGTAACAACTAACTAATAGAGTTAGTTAGTGTTAGGTTAGCACTAACCTAGGTTAATTAGGGCCTGGGCCAACTGGTCGGTGAGTCAACCAATTAACTAAGTTAATTAGCACTAATTAATCTAACGTCTAAACTAAACAGGGGCATGGCCCACACCTCAGTGACCCTAGGGGGTCAAACCCGCGGTCAAACAAGGTCAAACCCGCCGGCGTTGAGTCGCTGGCGAGGCCAAACGCGATGGAGCGCGTCGGAAATCCTCCTCCTGTGACCAAATGGCCGGCGGAGGGTGTCTACATGCTGCTGGTGAACTCGGGCATCGAGTGGAGCAAGCGGTGTGTGCGGGGGTGGCCGGAGATAACGCCGACGTCAAGCCAGGCGGTGGCCGGAGTTCGGGCATGCACCAAAACGGGGCTACGGAGCACGGCGTGAAGATCTGGTGGGTGTGCTCGGCTCCTGGGAGTGCATTGAGTGCAGTAACACACTCGGTTTGGATGGAGGCGGACCAAAATGGCGACAGCGACATGTCCAACACCGGTGAGGTCTCGGTCTCGACGGAAACGAGAGCTACGACGAGTTATTAAGCATGGGAGCAGGGGGGTCGGTAGAGGAGCTCACGGCGAGTCGGACGAGGGCCTCGGCGAGCTCGGAGATGGCCAGATGGCGTCATGGTGTTGCCGGCGATCTCTGGGCAGAGGTGGCGAGGATGGCGGTGCAGAGGGTGATGTAGGCCGTCCGGCGTCATGCGAGTTGACGGAGAGGCGCGGGAGATGGAGGCAGAGCCCGTGGGCAGCACGGGGAGACGAGAGGGGCAAGGTGGTTGCGATGTTACGGTGGCGCGGCTGCGGCTGCGCCGGGTTGCAAGAGGGAGAGAGAGCAGAGGAGGGGGAAGAGGTCGGGAGAGAGTGAGAGGGTTCCAGGGGTGGCGTGGCACTGTGAGGGACATCCAGGGGGAGGAAGAGGCAGCCAAGCAGGGAGTAGGTGGCCGGCGTGTGGCTGCGCGTGCCGGGCACGAGCCCCTGCCTACTGGCACGAGGAGGAAGGCGACAGAGGGGGCTGCGGTGGTGGGTTGGGCCAGCTCCTGGGCCAGCTAGGTGGGCTGCAAAGGTGAGGCCAGGTAAGTTTACCTTTTCTTTCTGTTTTCTATTTTTCTGTAACATTTAGGGCTTTTCTAAAAATACCTAGATACTTCCAAAAATCATGAAACTACTCATGCCCACTGTTGGGAATATATCCTACAGTAAACATTTTAGTTTCAGATTATTTGGACATTTAAAATATTTTATAGCATTTAAATGCCCAAATGCAAATAGAGTATGATTTAATTCAGAGCCCAAATATGTCGTGGGAAAATGTGCATCACCTCTGGTTATTGTTTCCAGGATTTTCCAAAAATGATGAACATTTTTTAAAGCTATTTGGATTTACTGAAAATATTTTAGTTGAACCTAGTGAATTCCTTTGATGCTAGGGTTTAGGCAATCCCCACTTCAAGTTTCTTTCAAAATTAAACATGATGCAGACTTGAAGCTAGCCTAGTGCTTTGCTTGAAGCTAGGGATGTGACAATCCAACAAGGAACATTCTAGTTTATGTTTATTTGGACATTTAAAATATTTATTAGCATTTAAATGCCCAAATGCAATTAACATATGATTTAATCCAGTGACCTTAGGATGACCTAGAAAATTGTGCACCTTTTTTTTAGAGGTTGAAGACCAAGGCAAAGATGATGAACATTTTAGAAGGGCATTTCAGGTTCATTGAAAAAGATTTTAGTAAACCCTAGTTGGTTTAAGGGGGTGCTGGGGGTTCTGTCATCCCCATTTCCAAGTTTTTGATCAAGGTAAACATGATGCAATCACTCTAATGCATGAACTAGCTAGGATTGTGACAGCTATGGTTCTTGCTTATAAGCTATTTGCTTATCGCTTGTTTGGCTCTTTCTCTTTTGAGCTCTTTTCTTATGCAAAACTTCATGAACCAAGATAGCAATTGTGTATGCGATGACAACATTGTGACACAAGAGATGATACCAAGATATGCACCATGATGATATGGTTTGTATGCTATGGGAATTATGATCACTAATGTGCACAAGTCATGTTGTCGGCAATACTCAAAGGCTAGTCTTGATGGGTAAGCAACGCAAAATTGGGCTATGGTGGTCATCAATGCAATGGCAAGGGGTAGACAAAGATGTCGTCGAGGTTACCGTCGAGGTACTCGTTTGTAAGCAAGGGCGATTGTTGGCAATGACGAGTCCTTGGTGAAGATGAGCGGTGGTGATGTTGGTGTCAAACCGTACCTATATAGCAGAAACACAATAGGACATGGGAACCACAACTCAAATTCTCAAAGACCAAATGTGTCAAAATTGTCGGAGTTGATAGCGGGTAACCGATGGTGGTGCTTGGGAAAAGCGGTGGTGGTATGCAGAAGTGCGGATGCGGAACTGGAGGTGGAAAGGTGGTGGTGGCCGAACTGAATTTTTTTCGGGCCACAGAAACAAGTGGACGCCTGGTGGGGAGAGGTCGTCCGCTCGTTTGATGTCCGTGGTCAAGGACATCCGTGCTCCGCGCGATTTCGGACTCGGGATGAACAACTAGGGTTTGATGTGGAGGTGGCAAAAGTGGTGAAATCCGAGCGATTTTGTGGATGGAAATGGTGGAGATGATGGGGGAAAGCTTGATCCACTCATGGCAAAGCAAATCCATCAATCAAATCCAACAAAATTTCATCACACCAACAAATCACAAAAAAAAATTGGGGCTATTTTTGTGGGGATTTTCGAATTTGGGGAAGAACACAACAAATTCAATCTAGAAAACAAGGGGTAGGGGCTCCAAATACGTGATCAACGTGGCTCATGATACCAAGATGATTTAGGGTAGAACCCTAGATGCCCGATCTTTCATGATTGGAGGGGATCCTATGAAGAACACGAGGAGAAATCATGAGGGGAAACACGAGAGAATCACTCAAACCAACAAGATATGGTCACACATGTGCTAGATCCTCGAAACACAAAGAGATACACGATTGAAATCCAACAAAGGACGATACAAGTGGCGGTAGTTCTTCTCCGTGAGGAGGTCTTGAGGGGGGTCTTCCCGTAAAGGGGTCTTGAATCCTCTTGGGGGATCTTCTCCGAAGAGGTCGTGAACTCCAATGGAGAAGTAACCAAGTGGATGAGCAAAGCTCTCACACATATGAGCTAATCCTTTGATAACCCTAACTAGGAGGAGGAGGAGGTCTATATATTGCCTATGTGCAAAAGAGGGTGAAATGAAAGGGTACCTGGGCCTCGGGCCCGAAGCTGCGCACACACAGGCAGTGGACGTCCGGTCCTTACCGGTCGTTCGGTCGCTCGGGAAGGTCCGGACGTCCGGTAGGGCTCGGGCTTCCGCTAATTACATTATGTAAACGTGGTACCGGACGTCCGGAGACGGCCGGTCGTCCGGTCGCTTTGGACTTCCGCAGAGTCGGCTCAGGGGTGGAACTGTCGGCCTTCCGGTGGGGGCCGGACGTCCGCTCATTGGGAAGTGTTGCCGGTCATCCGGAGGAGGCCGGACGTCTGCTCGCTGTAGCTTTCGTCAGCTGGGACTTGGTTGTCACGCCCAAGATGTGACCCTATCCTAAAGGAACTCGAAGGTCCCACCAAGGATAGAAGCGCATCTTGAGGACACTTTTGCAAGGTGGATATCATTACATCAACATTACACAATAGATGGGGATACATACATAAGGCATACAATGCCACATGAATACAACAATACAACATACAAGAACAACATCCGACTACGGATGAATCATAAACAGAAACTCAAACAATATCCACCCTGCTAGCACAGGCTGCCGACCTGGAACCTATCCCCGATCGAAGAAGAAGCGTAAGAAGAACTCAACGCAAGCAAGCATCGCTCTCGCGCCATGATCATCGTGATAACCTATACCGCTGAATCGTTGTTGTAGTAATCAGGAGCCACGAGGACTCAAAGAATCCCATTACCATGGGTATCAAGACTAGCAAAGCTTAATGGGAAGGGAAGGGTAAAGTGGTGAGGTTGCAAAAGCGACTAAGCATATATGGTGGCTAACATACGCATTATGAGAGCGAGAAGAGGAGCAAAAGGAACGGTCGTGAAGCTAGCAATGATCAAGAGGTGATCCTAACTCCTACTTACGCCAAACATAACACGTAAACCGTGTTCACTTCCCTGCACTACCGAGAAGAGTCCATCACGGCTACACACGCGGTTGATGCGTTTTAATTCGGATCTCGTGTCAAGTTATCTACAACCGACATTAACAAATTCCCATCTGCCACATAACCATGCACGGCTCTCAAAGTTTAAACCTGCAGGGTGTCCCAACTTAGCCCATGATAAGCTCTCGCGATCAACGGGATATTCCTTCTCCCCAGAAGACCCGATCAGTCTCGAATCCCGGTTTACAAGACATTTCGACAATGCTAAACAAGACAAGCAAGACCGCCTGATGCGCCGACATCCCGATAGGAGCTGCACATATCTCGCTCTCGTGGCAACACCGATGAGCACTGCATAACTAAAACCAGACCTCAAGTTTCCCGAGGGGGCGCAAAGGATTCTAGTTCGACCAACACTTAGACAAGCATTGGCCCGGGGCTAAAATAAAGATGACCCTCGTTGGCCGACCCAAGGAAAGGTATAGGTGGTGGTGAGGCAAATGGTAAAACCAAGGTTGGGCCTTCTTTGGACGAAGTTTTATTCAAAGCGAACCGTCAAGGGGGTCCCATAAATCACCCGACCGCAGAAGGAACGCAAAAATCCGGGAACATAACACCGGTATGACGGAAACTAGGCGGCAAGAGTGGAACAAAACACTGCATAAGGCCGAGCCTTCCACCCTTTACCAAGTATATAGATGCATTAATAATATAAGAGATATTGTGATATCCCAACATAACCATGGAGCAATCTTCAACTTCACCTGCACCTAGCAACGCTATAAGAGGGGCTGAGCAAAGCAGTAACATCGCCAAACAACGGTTTGCTAGGAAGGGTGTCAAAGGTTAGAGGTTCATGGCAATTTGGGAGGCTTGAAGAGCAAATGATAGGTAACGCAGCATAGCGATAGAACGAAGCAACTAGCATAGCAATGATTGTAGTGAGATCCAGGGTAGCAGTCATCTTGCCTGAAATCCCGCAAGGAAGAAGAACGAGTCCATGAAGAAGATGAAGCCATGAAGACGAACCACACGTAGATGAACGAATCCTCACGATCGCAACGAAACGGGAACTATCGAAAAGAAGCACACAACATGGTAAACACACCACACATAGGCAAGACATGATGCACAACAATCATGATGCATGACAAAGCTACATGAAGCTACTCATGGCAAGATATGATGCAAACAAGAACAACACATCAAGGCAAGTTTAAATGAGGCCGGGAACAACATATAACAATTCCGGTAAGTCCTCATATGCAAGTTTCGAAATTGGACCAGATCTGAGTAAACCTTATGTTCAAGTTGTTAAACAGCAAGTTAAGATGCACCAAGATGATCTACACGAGATTCTAGTCAAGTTACATATAAAGTTCATTAGATTCGGAGCTACGGCCTAGAAGATATGAGCAAAACAAGTTAAGCATGGCATTGATGCAAAATGCATACAAACATCAAGCAAACACACCAAAACAAGGATGCAACATGGTAATATGAAAATACATGCAAAATTAAGCAACTTTCATATAGATCACGCTCAAAACGGAACAACGGTTCAACACATACACTCTATACAAGTCATAACAACAATCTGTCCATAACAGCAACTAGGCATCTTACAAGCATCAAAACAATAAGCTACAGCACCCCAATATAATAACAAAAGGCATGGGCATGAAGTACAGGTAAAGCACAACAAAACATGAACACTGAGCTAACTCCAGAAATCACTAGAACATGCTCCAAAACACATGGTAAGATTGCAAGTAATAACAGTTTCAGACTTTAGCAGAAATAACATCAGGTTGCAGTGTTTAGAGCTATCAAACAACATATTACAGAAACATATCATGGCAAACAAAGGCATGGCATGAATCTACTAATAGCATAGAACAAGAGTCCCTTACTGACCATGAGCCAAAAAGGCATAGAAAATATGATGGCACCCATGTAAACATAGCAAGTTATATTACAGATTCATACATGGCAGGAACAACAATAAGTAGGCATGTTGGTGAGCTTGAACCACTCACCATAGAGCAATAAATGACATGGCAAGGTAACCAACAGTAAGAAGACATGTTTATGAAGCTAAGAATGGCAAGAACAAGTTCATAGGATGCATGGATCACTAGCAAACAATCATGGAAACATTGAACTTAATGTTAACAGGTTGACAGCAACATTATCAAGCAACTTTGGAGCAAGCTAACAACATGTTAGAGCAGGCTATAAATGCAACCAAGGGCATGAATGGATAGAGCATGACATGTATAACAATTCATCCTTAGTGAACATATCCAGAATAATGCACGAAATGACTAGTAGAAGCGTGTTTACATAGCAACAAAATATAACAGAATCTGTCAGGAAAACAGCAACATCAAGTACACTACTTAACAAGCTCGATGCACTCAGCACACAATTCACAAAAATACATGGTTTTCACCTCTGGAAATATGACATATCATAGATCAAAACACATGTAGAGCTCAACCTCATAGGATCCACACATCAAACATGGCAAAAATGACAAATGAGCATGTTATAATAGTTCCAGCAGATTACATCAACATGCACTCTTCCAACAGCATTTCTGCAATCAAGATGAGCTCAAATGAAAATGATGCAATGTAATTAAATGAAGTACTCGTCGAGGCGAACAATTTGACTTATTACACGCATGAAACGGAGCTACGGATGTAGAGATACGGCATGATGAACAAGGCATGAGAATGTAAATAATCTGGGACTTGGGCATTTTCGAGGTCAACCTCAGGCTGCACGGATAACGAGGTTCGCCGGAGAAGACGACGGGGAAGGCGGCCGGAGCAGCGGGGAAGGGCGGAGATGGCGGATCCGGGGCCGGGGAGACCTCCTCCGGTCGGATCTCGCCGGATCCGGCGCGGGACGGCGAGGAGGCGGCACGGTGGGCTCCGGCGGGGTTCTGCTGGCGGGCGCGCGCTGCCGCAAGGCGACGGCGACGGGCCGGGCGGACGCTGGGAGGCGGCGGCTTTCGGCGAGGGCGACGAGGGTTGGCGGCGTGGGGCCGGCGACGACGATGACCGGCGCCGGGCGCAACGGCGGCGGCGTCACAAGCGCACGCCAGCGGAGGAGGCGCGACGGGCGAGGCGGCGATGGGCGAGCGGCGGCGGCGGACGGGTCGGGCGGGCTCGCTGATGGCTTCGCTGGCTCGCGGCGGGCGGGCGGCGCGGAGGCGACGGGCGCCTGGATTCGCTTGCGGGCGGCGGCGCGACATGTCCGGCATGGGCGGAGAGGAGCGGGCTAGGGTTTGATCAAGGGAATTTCGTGAGGCCACATATTTATAGGTAGAGGGAGCTAGGAGAGTCCAAATGGAGCACGGTTTTTGGCCACGCGATCGTGATCGAACGGCCGAGAGCATGGAAGGGAGTTAGGTGGGTTTTGGGCCACTTTGTAAGGGGTGTTGGGCTGCAACAAAAGAGGCTTTTACTTTATCTTGCTAACTGCTGAGTATCAAACGACCTCCAAATGCCACTTAAACTTGACAGCGGTTCACGGTGCTATACCAAGGCACGCATGGCAAACCTCGCCATTCCGAGAAAGTTTAACACCCGCTCACAACGAGAGACGAAAGGGGAACGCCAGAGGACATAGGAGTGCCGGATTGCAAAACGGACAACGGGGAAAATGCTCGGAGGCATGAGACGAACACGAATGCAAAATGAGATGCACATGATGACATGATATGAAATGCATATGATGACATGGCAAAGTGCAACACGCAAGCAAATGACATGGCAACGACGGCGAATAACTGGCGGACACCTGGCGCATCGAATCTGGGGCGTTACATTGGTGCAGCTGGGCCTTAAGGCGTCGGACGTCTGGTCCATGTCGTACGTCCGCTCGCTGGAGCTTCAGGCGCCGGACGTCCGGTCCTGGGCGGACATGCGCTCGCTGTAGCTTCTTCGGAAGCTCTTCTTCTTGTCCCTCATGCTTGGTGTCCTCGCCGTCTTGTCCATTGGATGGAGCTGCTCCGTGGCCTTCCTCCAAGTACCTGATCACACACAGTTTTTCCGCTTGAGGTAGTAGCCATGTCTCATGTGTAGAAAGTGGTAGTTCGGAGAGGAGCGAGTTCACCTTATCTTTGATGGCCTTTGCTCGAGCTCTTGTCATTGGTCCACGTGGTGTCGTGGGAGATGTAGATACGTCCATGGGCATGATCGTGGGATGCTCTGCATCAAATGGCCTCTTATGCAAGACTTGCCAAACCAAGATAGCTATTGTATATATGTGATGACAACCTTGTGACGCAAGAGATGATACCGAGATATGGATACTAAGATGATCATATATATATATATATATATATATATATATATATATATATATATATATATATATATATATATATATATATATATATATATGCAATGAGATGATGATCACTAATGTGCACAATTAATGTTGCCAGCAATACTCAAAGGCTAGTTTGATAGGTAAGGGATGCGAAATGGGTCATGGTGGTTATCAATGCAATGGAAAGGGAATACACAAAGGTGTCATCGAGGTTACCGTTCCTTACTTACGGTATTTGGTGTCAAAATGGTGAATTGGGTGTTGTCGATTGTCGTGGTTCGACATGATCACCTATGGGGCCATCGGCCCCTTGTGGTTCAGCAAGGGGGAAGGGCGCGTTGCACAAAGAGTGGAGGCCGTAGAACAGCACGACAGCGATGACACAAGTAGTTTTTACCCATGTTCGAGCCTCTGTGAGGCATAAAACCCTACTCCTGCTTTGGTGGATTGGATGGAGGACCGTGACGAACGCGTAGCGCTCAAGCCTGGCAAGGGCGCCTCGAGAAGTGTAGCTATGTGCATACGAGTGTACAAGGGTCTAAATCCTTTCTAAGGTTGCCTAAGCCCTCCTTTTATAGGTCAAGGGGTTACCACAATGGCAAAACAGTCATTGTCCAATGATTAGATAGCCACAGTGCTATCATAACTAACTCTGCAGACAGGACAAGGTGCATTATATTCACCGCTTAGTGTCATGTCGTCAGTGTTGCTCGACAAGCCTTGCCGTGCCATTCAACCACCTTCTCGCCTGCCTGCGGGACATGCCCCTGGACGGGTGTCATTTAGGGGTGATCTTCCTTAGAAATGGCTGCCACGTGCCAAATGACAGCCACTAAATAACTTAGGGGCTCGACACCGCACCGATAAGTGACTCGCGTTGTTGTGAGGTGGAGCGGTGAAGCAAGCCGCCAGCATCCCGGCAAGCCTTGCTGGGGAAGCCTTGGGACTTGCCTTTTGGGGTGGCCTCGACCTTTACTGGGCTCGCTTGCCCAGCAAGGGAGGTTTTCCCCTTAGTGATATCTTGTTTCTTTGGCTTGTCTTGGTCTTCACCGCCCTTTGGTTTCTCAAAGAGCTATCTCTTTTGCTTGGACTTGTCTCAGATACTTGGTGCAGCTTGCTTTGTTGTTGCCGCGTCGGAGACTTACCTGTCCGTGCACAAGTCAGGGGGAAACATACACCCCTGTTTGTGTACCCTGACAGAAGCCCCCGGGCCTGAGCCATACATGTTGTTGGGCACTTTGGGTTAGGCCCTAAACAGTGCATGAACACGTGTCAAGGGAATGTTGTGCATGCAGTGGTTGTGATGACTAGTCAAACCAACATCCACTCCGCGTAATTGCCGCAGGTCATGGGGTCATGGGACTGTAGCAGTTAATGTAAAACGGTAACTTTTCGAGGAAAGTAGCGAAGAGTCGCCCCCTTTCTCTATGCTTGTTCCTCATAAAAGGGAAAAGCATGAAAGGGCACGACTCGTTCACACCCATTTCTCCGTCCACCATCTTCTTCCTCAAGCTACGCAACTGCATCGTGCCTGCATTTGCATTCGACACCTCCCCAACCTTCCATCCCCTCCATAGATCCTGAAGATGAGAAAGAAACCCTCTGCCAAGGGGAAGCGGGCGACCACCTTGGAGGGGAACAAGAAAAGAGCAGCGGAGCTGGACAGGAAGCGGCGGGGTGGTGTGGTCTTCTTCCCATCGAACTTGGACAGAGACACCTTGGTCACAAGGTATGGATACTTCGGGGGAGGGAAGTTCCATAGGGGCATGGTACGCCCGTGGTCTTGCCGGAGGTGAAAGAGGATCCACCAAATTCATATCGATTTTTCTGTGCGTACTTCCTCTGTGGCCTCTGTCCTCCCTTCTCATACGTCTTTGAAGCGATGATGGTGGTGTACGGGTTCCACCTCTTGGATTTTACGCCAAATGCAATGGCGTGCATGGCAATTTTCACCCATTTGTGCGAGAACTTTGTCGGGGTCGCCCCAACGTGGATCTATTTAGGCACTTTTTCATCCCGATGGTGGAAACAAGGCCCATCACTCGGGAATAAGTTGGATCCCTCGAGAGAGAAGGGAGATTTGGGACTATATTCCCGGCCAACAGCGGGGCATATGGGAGGAATGGCGGGCGGATTGGTGCTGGATCCAAGATGAGGAAGCTCCAGAGTATTGCCAAGCGTGGATGGAGTGCATCATGCACGACTGGAGGGAATTAGGCCTTATTAACGACAGGCTTCGCCTGGCATTGAACAGAATTGCCCGTCTCAAAGCTATCGGGCTAACCATCTAACAGGTAGGAGCCGATTTTCTTCGCCGCATCGCGCCGCTGCAGAAAAGTGATAGGTTTGCCTCGCGGTATGGAGACTGTCGGCATCCTGGATTTGGGGGTATCCATTCATGCCTGCCTGCGGCCCACCACGTGGCTCCATCAACGGCCTGGTACGGCCCAGCTTCAACACGAACATCGTAAGACCCTCGCAAGGGGCCAAGCCTCGCGAGGTGGACGACGCCAAGGCCCCTAAAGGAGTGGCCTCCTCAGGAGGGCTCCTGAGGGGCAGAGAGTTCTATGGAGCTACCTCATGAGGCTCAGCTGACGGGAGCCATGACGACCAAGGCCAGGCGGGCGCCAGGTGGGTGCAGAGCGCAGGTTTCCTCTTTGGTGCAAGGGAGGCAAGGCATAGGCGCGGAGTCCTGAGGAATCAGCCAAAGGTTTCAATTCTGGTGCAACAAGACCAAGACCACCAGGACAACAGGACGGAGGTCATCACCGAGCCCACCGCAACGTCATGACCAGAGGCTTTTTGCAGGCAAAGACTACTTTTGTCAGGATAGACTGTACTACTTGTCCCCCTTCAAATCCCGCCATTGTGGAATCTCTTCCCGCTCATATTTGGGAAGAGGACCAAGGCCACTATATATAGGACCTAGCCACCACCATATAAGGGGGACGAAGGACCGAAATCAGAACAAGTAGAGCACCACACTAGCTCAAGAACACCTCACCTCCTGAGGCTTGTTCATCCTTTAAACTAGTTCATCCATAGCCCCTCGAGGAAATCCATCACACCACACTGGATTAGGGTATTACACCACAACGGTGGCCCGAACTAGTATAAATTTTTGTTTCTTTGTGTCTCTCTGAGCTCGACGTGCTAGGCTAAGGAGGATGGCGAGTAGGCAGGCTGGGCCGGTTGAGATCTCTGCACGCAGCCCAGAGTTCAAACCTCTCAAGGGTTGCCGGATCCCTAAATCTGACATTTGGCGCACCAGGTAGGGGTGCGTCAGAATCTTCTTCCTCGACTTCTAGATCGTGTCACGACCTTCTATGGCGGGCGCCTCCTCGGTCGGCCTGCCAACGCTGCTCCTCGAGAAGCACTGTGGTTGCGCTGCTTCACCTCTCCTCGCAGCCCGAGTGCAAGTGGCCTCCCAAGTTTCGACCAGAGATGCCGCCGTGCTACGACGGCGCGGCAGATCCAGCCCCCTTCCTTCAAGTGTACAAGGAGGCAATTTGGATAGTTGGCGGGGACGACAAGGTGAAGGCCAACTGGTCCCCCATGGCCCTCGTAGGCGCACCACGCGCCTGGTTTCTCAATCTACTGGCATCTTTCGTGGCCTCCTAGGAGGAGCTGCGCGGCCTCTTCCTTGCCCACTACGCGGCGCTGGCGCCCCCGGTCATCACAGCTCTCCTAGGTGGCTCGTAGGCGCCACCCTCCGACCTCCACATCAAGCAGTTCTACCAGCGGGCAGGCAACACTCAGGCGGGCTCGGGGGCTCCCCCGGGCTGGGCGGCGCCCCAAGATGACCTCGCATTTTGCCCTAGGGATCACCCCGCCATCACGACGGGAGTATGCGCGCTCTCGATGCTCTACACCCCCACCAGCTGTCACGTGATGATCACCAGGACCCTCATCGATGGCGGGGCCGGCCTCAACGTGCTCTTCCCGGAGGCGTTCGGCCTGCTCCACGTGCCGCCCAGCTGGCTCCACCCCTCCAAGCCTTTCTCCGGGGTCGGCGACGGCTCCACCAGCCTCTGGGCAGATCCGCTCTGTCACCTTCTTGGACCCGCGACAACTACCGTGACCGAGCTCATCAACTTTGACGCCGCCAAGATCGACATGCCGTGACAAAGGTTATTCTGGATACCCAGCCTTGGCCCAGTTTATGGCTGCGACCACCCCTGCATACAACCTCATGAAGATGCTCGGCAGAAGGAAGGTCTGACGGTGGCAGGGGACACCAAAGGTGCGCTGCAGGCCCTCAAGCTCGCCTTCTAGACAGCCGCGACCGCGCTACCTGGCGAGAAGAAGGTTTAGGAGGCCTAGAGGCAGCGCCTGCCAAGAAGAAGCAGTTATTCTCCCAAGACCGAGCCGAGATGAAGCAAGGGCTGGTCTGCGAGGATGGGTCAGCCAGCGCCACCTTCACCATAGGGGCTAGCCTCCCTCGGGATCAAGAAAAGGCGTTGATCAGCTTTATGCAAGCCAACAAGGATGTATTCACTTGCAAACCCAAACACCTAGCTGGGGTGCCAAGGGGGGTAATCAAGCACCACCTAAGGGTATGCCCAAATGTGCGGCCGGTGAAGCAGAAGGCTTGCCACCAGTCCAGTGAGAAGCAGGCCTTCAGCATCCAGGAAATCTGTAAGCTACAAGCCACAGGGGTCATCAGAGAGGTGCGGTACCCAGAGTGGCTGGCAAACCCCGTCATCGTCCCCAAGAAGGGAGGGAAGGAGCGCATGTGTATTGACTTCACCAACCTCAACAAGGCCTGCCCGCAAGATCCCTTCCCGCTCCCTCGCATCAACCAGATCGTTGACTCCACCACCGAGTGCGACCTGCTGTGCTTCCTAGATGCCTTCTCCGGCTACCACCAGATCAAGATGGTCGTGGAGGATGTGGAGAAAATGGCATTCCTCACCCTATGCAGGGTGTACTACTACACCTGCATGCCCTTCGGGCTGCACAATGCCGGAGCAACCTTCCAGCGGTTGATGCACATCACCTTGGGTTCACAGCTCGGGAGGAATGCAGAGGCCTACATTGATGACATAGTGGTGAAGTCTCGGGAGGCCAGAACTCTGATAGAAGATCTGGAGGAGATGTTTGCCAGCCTGCGCACGGTGGATCTCCGGCTTAACCCTGAGAAGTGTGTGTTCGGGGTCCCTCCCGGCAAGCTGCTGGGCTTCTTGGTGTCACACAGAGGGATCGAGGCTAACCCAGAGAAGGTCAAGGCGATAGAGGATATGAACCCCCCACAGACCCTGAAGGAGATGTGAAAGAGGGTTGGCTGTGTAACCTCGCTTGGGCGCTTCATTTCCATGCTGGGGGAGCGCGCCCTCCTGTTTTTCAAATTTATGAAAAGGAAGGAGCCATTCGAGTGGACCCCCGAGGCCGACGCGGCCTTCCAGGACCTTAAGAGATATCTAACCAGTCCGCCCGTGATGGTGGCGCCGCGCCCTCTCGAGCCCTTGGTGCTCTATCTGGCAGCAACCCTCACTCAGCAAGCGCCGCCCTAGTGGCGCTAAGGAAGGAGCGCCTGATCAAGAAGCCACAGCAGGATGCACAACCGGCAAGCAAGGCGCGGCAGGGCAAGGCATCTGAAGTCTTAGCCGGTGCAGTGGTCGATGTTCCTCCTGAAGCCACGATTGACCACGTGGCTATCAAGGCTCAAGAGGACGGGCCTGATGAGGCCGTAAGGGACCTGTGCCCTCATGAAGAACAAGATTCCGCAGATACTTCCCCCCTCGTCAAGCACCCTGTCCACTCCGTCAGCACAGTACTGAGGGAGGCCCGAGCATGCTACCCCATGCCACAGAAGCTCTTGCTCGCACTTCTATTCGCCTCCAGGAAACTGCGCCACTACTTTCAAGGCCACCCCATCAAGGTTGTCTCAGCATACCCGCTGGAAAGGGTACTCCGGAGCCCGAACGCAGCCGGGCGAGTTGATGAATGGAACATCGAGCTTCAAGTATTCAATCTAGAGTTCGGTACCACCAGGGTCATCAAGGGCGCAGCCCTCACGGACTTCGTGGCCGAGTGGACTGACGCGCCAAACCATGGAGTAGGTGAGAACTGCTCCCTCCTGCCAGGATACGAAGAGCTGGACGGATGGATCATGTACTTCGACGGGACGTTTGCTCGACAAGGCGCGGGCGCGGGGGCCATCCACATCTCACCCACCAAGAAGATGCTTTGTTATGCAATACAGCTCTGCTTTCAGCGGGGCGATAAGGTCTCCAACAACATCACAGAATCCGAAGGCTTGCTCGCCGGACTCAGGGCTGCGGCAGTGCTGGGAGTAAAGCGCCTCACCATCAAGGGCGACTCTCAGCCTCTCATCAGTTTCTCCAACAAGGAGTACACGCCTAAGGACGAGCACATGGAGGCATACCTAGAGGAGGTGCACAAAATGGAGAAGTGGTTCATGGGTGTGGAGTTGCAGCACATGCCGCGAGGAATGAACAAGGAAGCAGACGATATCGCCAGGGGTGTTCGAGGAGCGGCTCTTCAAGCCATCTCGCGGCTCAAGATGTCACAACTCCAAAGATCACCAGACGATTTGCCACAGAGCACAGGAGATGGGCGCCCCGGCTGTGGTCACCCCTCAGGAGCCCGCTTGCTGCTCGTGCTCGAGCCTTAGGAGGGGTGCTGGACCGAAGAATTCAAGGCGTACTTACTTCAAGGGACCCTGCCAGAGAAGGAGAAGGACGCTGAGCACGTGGCCCGTCAGGCCGCCGCGTACTACATCAAGGATGGTGAGTTATATCGCAGGAGGCCCAATGATGTTTTTTTTGCGGTGCATCTCCAAGGAACAGGGGCTCGAGCTGCTGGCGGACATACATGGTGGGGACTGCGGGCATCACTCCTCGTCGCGCACCCTGGTGGGCAAGGCGTTCCCCAGCGGCTTCTACTGGCCCACCGCGCTCAACGACGCTACAGAGCTGGTGCGCTGTTGTGAAGCATGCCAGTTTCATGCCAAGTAGATCCATCAACCCGCGCAGGGCCTCCAGACAATCCTGCTCACGTGGTCATTCGTGGTCTGGGGGCTGGACATCTTGGGACCGTTCCCTCAGGCGCCAGGGGGCCACCGATACCTCTACGTCTCCATCGACAAGTTCACCAAGTGGGCGGGGGTAGAAGCCGTGCACACCATTCCAGCTGGATCAGCCATCAAGTTCATCGAGGGAATCGTGAGCCGATTTGGGGTCCCCAAACGCATCATCACCGGCATAACATCCGTAGTTCACCAAAGAACCTTTTAAAACATATCAGTTGCTAACCTTGGAACGCAGATCTTCTATGCCTCAGTAGCACACCCACGGAGCAATGGACAGGCTAAGACGGCCAATGCAGAAGTCCTGAGGGGCCTCAAGACCCGCACCTTCAAGAAGAAGCTCGATGCCTGCGGTAGGGGCTGGCTCGACGAGCTGCAGTCCGTGATGTGGTCCATCCACACCACCGCGACCAATCCAATAGGAGAAACACAATTCTTCCTTGTCTATGGAGCAGAAGCGGTTCTCCCTCACGAGGTCAAGCATCGCTCCACGCGGGTCCTGGCGTTTGATGAAATGCAGCAGGACGCCGCACGGAGGATGGATCTTGTGCTGGGGGAGGAATGCTGCCGTCAAGCCTCGCTCCGAGCAGCGAGGTACCAACACGCGCTGCGGCGATACCACTGTTGCATCGTCCGCTCCAAGACGTTGGAGCTGGGCGATCTCGTCCTGAGGCGGGTGCTCTCCAGGGAGGGGCTGCATAAGCTCTCTCCTATGTGGAGGGCCTGCTTAGGATTGCCGTGTCGTCTTGGCTCAAGGCGTCGCTACCGAGACACAGTGGGCGGGTCCCCATCGAGCGCTGGAATATCGGAACCTCCTAAGTTCTACCCCTGAAGAAAGGCTCTGGCTTGTGAAGGTCTCCACTCGTGACACTCTCACGTAATAATGAGTGGGGTTGTACACGCCCCTGAGTCTCCTGAGAGTCTCCCTGGGGCCTCATGGAGGCTCCCTCCCACGTCCTAGTGGCAGCACTTAGCTCCGCGCTGGGGATAAGACTAGATTAGGTGCCGGACGCGGCTGTTCATTTGCTTTCGGAAGTTGCTTGCAGTTTTCTTAGTAGTCTTTCAATGGATTTGGTATTCTCGAACGCAGGTTCCTTGATTTGTGTTTTCTCCTAAGCTATTTTGGTCTAAGGACGTGAGAGAGGTGGCAGTCGCCCGCCACTTCTGCTTGCACTCCTCGCGCGTGGGGCTAGGTAGGTGTGTGCGCCCAAGGCCTGCCTTTTCGCGCATGCACCGCGCCGAACCCCGTTATTTTGGCTTCATCCTCGCGAGGAGCCCTCGATCGAGCCCGCTGGCTCCAGCACCCCTCATGTTCGTGCCCCCCAGGCAGTGTGATGCGGTGCGTCAGGTCCAAACCAACCTATGGCAAGGGGCTCGTGTAAGGGGGAGTAAGTCGCTCGACAAATTTTCTCTTCCTTCAAAGGATAGCTCTGCCCTGCCGCGGCTCCTGAGGGCACAAGGTGTATCTTTGGAGGGCACGGGGCGTGTGCCCTGGGGGCCCTGTCAAATACCTAAGGTCAGGTTCTCATGAGGCGGAGGACGACTGCACATACCAAGCTAAGCCTTCCTACCCTAACCCGCTCAAATTGCAAACAACGCAACCTGACATCAAAACAACTATTATAACATAAAAGGCATAGCAACAGCGGTTCATCACCGCCCTCTGGGTATATTCTTCTTTCGGATTGCGGGAGAAAGGAAAGGCTAAACAAAGAGGGCCGAAGGTGAAATAAGAATAAGATTTATTGTATGCTTATCCTTCATCAAATTAAATTGATGACAAGCAACGGATTTGGCATGCTACTTATTCTCGTGAGAAAGGATTAAGAGAGATAGCGCAAACTTGAGAAGGTATTCAACGAACGACCGTAGGATTGGAACAACAAATGAATTGATATGATGAACAAGGAAGAGAGATCTTTAAAGAACCATCAGAAGAATTGAAAATGATCAAGTAGGGGTGCATCACCGTAAGAATTAGCAAATGAACGAAGGTGCTTGAGACAAACTAGATACATGAGAACAAAGAGATCAAGAACTGATTAGAGGATATTCGATTGATGCACCGGTATGATTTGGAGAACGAGAGCTGAAAGCTTGAATGAATAATACTTATGATGGGCCCGGATGACAAGCCGAGAAGACTTGAATATCTCCCGATGGTGAAAAGATTCTCACAATCGAAAACAATTATGAGAGGATGGCAACAAGCTAGCACCATGAATCTTGAAGAGAATAGAGCAAGATTAAAGAGAAAACTCTTTTCGTCTTCAAATGATGAGAACGACAACGAGAAACACCACCGAGAATTATTGAGGCACACCGAAGCATCAAAAGCGAAGAGGTTAGCCAACTATGAAAAGAATTTGAAAGATCTTGGAGAAAACATTTGATCGATGATAACTCATTTCACTTCAAACTTGGAGAAGAATTTAGATAGCTCGGAAAATAGAAGAGTCGTAAGATCCTCGAAAAGACCTGGGTTAGGCCCACTCAAAAGAACACCGCTGAAAAGATTTAAAAGAGATGTTGCATCGGTTGAATCAAATGGCTTGAATGAAATAACAATCTTGGAAATAGTTTGAACGAATGCAGAGTGGAAACACGAATCTTCGAGATATCTTGAGCATCCGAATAACAAATAGCAGAAGTAGAATGATAAGGAGGTGCACCGTATGAGAAGACATTGAAATGAGGAAAAGGTATGATCAACAAAACTTGACTTGAATCCACCGGAGAAGAGAAAGGAATGAGGAATGACGAACTAGTAGAACATCTTCTTGAGAACCACCGGTAAGAACATTGACGGAAAAGAATGGAGAAACTTCACATGAATAAATGGATACTTGATTAAGAAATCTGTCCCCAAGAAAAAGGGTGGAGGGCGGGAAAACAAAGGCAACTTAGAGACGGATGAAACAAACACCGCTGAGAAAAACTTAGATTTGATCTTATGGATGGGAAAATGATGGATCATCTCAAGAGAAGCACACCGTTGGAAAGGAGTTGACAAGACAACCTCAATGATCAAGAAGGATTAGTATTCACATAGAAATATGAGAACACCGCAGGAAAGGTATGGATTCAACATTTGACATCGGCAACTCGAATACCACAAATAAAAACAAACAAAGGATTGGCTTGCAGAATAAGCCGAACAAATACATATGATAGAGATTTACCCAATCCCATATCATGCATCTCGCAAAAGATATTGTAGGAGCTACTTGAATTTCACCTATAAAACTCCCCAAATTTTCCTGCTATAATCGGTGTTGGGTATACAGGAAGCAATATATCTCACCCAAACTAACAATACCTACATCCAAGCTGTATCCATCCACAACACATAACCAAGAAACCTTCGAAATCGTGGTACCTCAACCTTCAAAAGCATCCGCTATACGAGTCATGGCAATACTCCCGTGACTCACCTCAAGATCGGTTAGCGGGGTTATCTCACCAACAACTGCATAAAAGAGATTTTCGATGTCGCGCATTAAACTCGTATTCCAGAATCGCAACGATAAAATTATGATGACAACACCGGAGCTCAACTCCCGGACACCTCCAAAGAAAAAACCTCACGACGGAGGCAACCAACAATGTTGTCATCATAAAACCATCGAACGATTCTAAGATACCCGTGATCCTAAAAAAATTTAGTGAAATTTGAGAAGAGAAGAGTCAAAACTCTACGTCCGGATGCCTTACCAGAGCATTTAAGGACCGAGGAGTAAAAAGAATTCTAACTCTCCGATATATATAATCCTAAATGACTCAAAACATTTTTTCTAGACACAACTCGCCGCTAAAAACGATCACAGGGGCCTTGTCGATGGCTCAATACCAACTTGTAACGCCTCGATGCGGCTATATCTCCCACGGTCGGGCACGACTTAGAGGCATAACCGCATTGAAAGCAATGTCGCAAGTGAGGTAATCTTCACACAACCCATGAATACATAAGGAAAAGATACATAGTTGGCTTACAATCGCCACTTCACACAATTACATGAATAAAGCATTACATCATCCAGATACAATCAAGGTCCGACTACGGAACCAAAATAAAAGAAGAACCCCAAAAGCGATGAAACCCCGATCAACCCCAACCGGGCTCCACTATCACTACAATCTAGAAACTAAAACAAACACTAAAGGGTGATCTTCATCGAGCTCCTCCTTGAGCTTATTGCACAATTGCCAGAATATAGGCACCTCGCAAACTGTTTTGAAGTATCCGTGAGTCATTTAGGACAAAGAATTCGTTAATTCGCCAGATCAAGACTACGGTGCTTTGCGGGTATAGTAAAGGCATGAGGATGCAGTTTAATTAGCATATATGGTGGCTAACAATCGCAAAAGAGAGCGAGAAGAGAAGCAAGGCACGGCCGATAAAAGTATGATCAAGAAGTGATCCCCGAGAAACCTACATCAAGCATAACTCCAACATCGCGGGTTCAAACTTTCCCAATCACCGAAAGAGACCATCACAAGTGCCACTGGCGGATAACATGCCCAATAAATATATATCTCCATGTTCTCCAACAAGGAACAAAATCTTCATTCTTCACTGCAATTCAACAACGTCTATAAGAGGGGCCGAGCAAAGCGGTAACATAAAACAACGTTTGCTAGGAATGGTGTCAAAGGTTAGAGGTTAGACATGGCAATTTGGGAGGCTGACAAATGGTAGGCATCGAGCATTGGCATAGAAGAAAAATAGCAAAGATAGTAGTGATTTCGAGGGTATGATCATCTTGCCCAAATCCGCAAGGAAGAAGAACGAAATGAAGAAGACAGACATAGTCGAATCCATCTCAAACTCTGAATCTAAACCGGCTAACGAGAGAAGCAAACCGAAAGAAGCAAACAATATGGTAAATAAATATTACTCATGACAAAACAAGTATGATGCATGTCCGGTTTAATGAGGCATGGTATAAAAGTAAACAATATAACGAGGTATGTTTAATTAAACACCACAACAATTTAGTTCTTCTACAAGAACACAACAATATTAAATGTTGTTAACATGGCAAGAGGTGGAAATATAATTAAACTTACAATTAGGCAAGTTTGGTAAGGCCGAAACAAATAAATAACAATTCCGAAAACTTTAGAATTTAAACAACAACAATTTTAAACATTTAAATGTTATTGATGATGACATGCACAAGTTTTATGCAATTTTTATGAATATGTTGACATAAGTATGTTATGAAGCATTTGGTCACCATGGCATGAACAAAAAGGGTGCCACGGCGAACAAAAAATGGTGCCACGGCAACATATCCGAAATGATGCCACGGTAACATATTGGTTCCGTGAGCTCACGGAGATACCGCAAAGAGGATGGCGGCATGGGATGGTGGGGTGATCCCGATTCGGGTTCCCACGGGTCAATGGCATGGGAAACGAGGAACGGCAAAGACAACTCGACACGGTGCAAACATGAGCATCTCATGCATCGAAACATTTGTTCCTTGGCGGGCATCTCGGCGTTATACCTTTGAAGCGTATGCTGAGCGTTCGAGTTCGCCGATGGAAGTAGTCGCTCACGGGTCGCCGGAAGTAGTGGTACACGCTTTCAGAAGTTGTTCGGGTCACGACGAGGAACTTGACATCCACGAAATCTTCGAGGGTCGACGTAGTGGTACACGGGCCGTAGGGGGAAGTACTGGTCGCATAAAGAGGGAAGTAGTGGTCCCATCGCTCGGGGCGCGGTAGGGTACTCGTGATCTTGGCGCGGAAGTTGCATGTTCGCCGAGGTACTTGCGTCTCTCGAGTCGCTCACGTCAGAGTCGGCGTAGTTGAACTTGACGTAAACCCCTCAGAACAAGAGTGGTGCATATCGAGTGGAACTTGGCGATCCAACATCTTTGGGAGAGGTACTTGGCAGCGAAAATGTAGACGATGTCCAAATGGCCGAAAGAAACCAACCACATCGGCAAATGCATGTGCACGGAAGGTGGAGATGGTGTAGGGGAGCGGCAGTGGCTTCGACCGGGATGGCGCGGTCAACGACGGCGTGGAGGAGGGAGGCTGAGAAGAAAGGTAAGGGGTGGCGAGGACCTGGCGAAAGGAGGCGTTTCACCACGGCGGGTCGGGGAGGTCACGGACGGGCCGAGATGAGATCCTGTATGCCGCTTAAGGACTCGCGAACGGACTAGGGTGAGGCGGGCGAAGCCAAGGCCGGCGCGGTAGACACGGCAACGGGCAAGCACGTGTGGTGGCGGAGGGACCGGCGGCTGGCGCGTAGAGAGGTGAGGTGCGGCACGGCGGAAGGTTATGGGCGGCGAAGGCCATGGCGGAAGTTGACGATGGCGAGGCGGACGACGAGGCAGGACGGTGGCGGGCCTCGCTGCGCGCGAGAGGGTCGGAGGCGGGAGGAAGGATGGGGGACGGCGAGCGAGACGGCAGTATGAGGTGGATCGCCAGGCGTGGAGACGCGCGAGGAGGAGACGAGGGAGAGGGGATCGAGAGATGCGGTCGGGCTAGCTAGGGTTTAGGGAGTCAATGGCCGGGCCTTAGGGTTTAGTGGTCGCCCGAGGCCGATGCCCCTGGGTGCTTTCGCTGGCTGCTTCGCTTCTTTCTCCTCATTTCTTTAATTCTTCGCATGTAATAACAAGAGCGTAAATTCACAGAAGATCTCGAAGGAAGTAGATCGAGATGTAAATAGATCCGAGATCCCGGATTTATGAACAATTTGAATAAAATGATTTGGACATTTTTAAAGGTATAAATAATTCAAGTTTGAATTAAATTCAAACTTTGAGCCATTTTTGAACCCAACCAAAACAACTCAAAATGGATGATACTTGATGAGAGGTATAAGGCATGGTGCATGATTTATTGGCAAAGATTGAACATTAATGGAGAAGGAGAAATGGCACTTGCATAAAGGAGTAAAAAGAAGAGGAAGGAGAAGGTGATGGCATGGTGAAATGATGAGGTGGAGATAAGAAGAAGAGGGTTCACACAAGAACACGCAATAAAACTTAAATATGCAAGCCAAGGCATGATGATCATGATGCAAATGCAACAAAATGACATGATGCAATGCACGAGATGCAATGAGATGAAAATGCATGACATGAACAAAATGCAAAAACAAAAGACAAAACCCAACCACAGAGGAAATATCATATCGCATTCCTAAAAGGCAAGAGTTGAGTTACTTAATATGGAAAGTTGTATCCATGCTATAACGGTTTCGCCTAAGTGATAAAAATCCTACCGGGGGTGAGCAATCCTCCCACCGAGGCTTAGCCAGCCCGCTGCTCGCCTAAGTTCGAAAATCCCGCCGAGTGGAGAGCAAACCTCCCACTCAGGCTTAGCCGCAGTCCCAGACTCGCCTAAGTTTGAAAAAATCCCATCGAATGGAGAGCAAACCTCCCACTGGGCTTAGCTGATGTCCCGTGACTACCTAAGTTTGAAAAATCCTACCGAGTGGAGAGCAAACCTCCCACCGGAGGCTTAGCTGCAGTCCCACACTTGCCTAAGTTTAAAAATCCTACTCGGTGGTGAGCAATCCTCCCACTGGAGGCTTAGCTACAGCCCAAAGGTCGCCTAAGTTTGAAAAACCCATCGGTGGTCGATGTGAGCGCCAAGACCATTGTTGAGTGCCTCACGATGAGCCGATCAATGCTTCTCAAGGATCACCCAATCGGTTGACAGAACGCCAAGACCATTGCTAAATGCCCGCCGATGAGCCGATCAATGCTACTCAAGGATCACCCGATCACCGATCGGAATGTCAAGACCATTGCCGAGTGCCTTGGTCGATGAGTTAATCAATGCTACTCAAGGATCACCCGATCGGCCGACCGAATGTCAAGACCATCGCCGAAAGTGCCTTGATGATGAGCTGATCAATGCTACTCAAAGATCACCCGACGCCGATCGAACGCCAAGACCATTGTCGAAAGTGCTGGTTGGCGAGCTGATCAATGCTACTCAAAGATCACCCATCAACGATCGAACGCCAAGACCATTGTCAACGCCTGATGAGCTGGTCAAGGTTGCTCAAGGACCGCTGACTACCGGGCCAAGACCATTGCTGAACGCCTCACGATCACCGATCAAGGTTGCTCAAGGACCGCCCCGATCACCGACCGCCATCCTTTCCATAAGCTGCATTAAGCAAATAGACAACAATTTGAGGGCAAAATGATTTTCATTCAAAGACAGACGCAATTTATGAGATGACAATCCAAAGTTTCTTCACCGCGAGAATAAAAGATTTCGGGCATCAGCCCAAGGAGTTTTAACGGTTTCAAATTCACTCGCATTCCGAGGCAAATAAAAGTGATAGCATAATGTTTTTTATCACCTACGGAGAAGGACTGGCTGGGTCAGGTTGCCGAGGTCATTGCCATGGCGCAAGTGGCTGCCTCGAGGAAAGTGTCCATGAAGTCCCGAAGGAGTGCTTTAGTGTTTGCTACTTTGAGAGCTGCCACTTTGTCTTCCTTAGCCTTGCAAAACTCTGACCAGAAACAAAGCGACATCAGACCATAGCAGGCGTAAGATTTCTTCCACTCTTGCACTCGACTTGAATCGTTTAGCCGAGTCATCAAGGACTCGAGGTCTTGAGACATTTCTCCCGAGGCTAGAGCTCAGCCCACTGGCCATCGCCGCTTCACCGGCCGATAGTCGACAAAGACCCCAAGCGTGATTCCAATAAGCAAGTTCATCGCAACTTCATCTTTCATGGGACAGCTTGATGGTCGAGACCTGCTCGACCCGCCTAGTTTCAGCCTCAAAGTACCGACACGGTTCTGGCCCATTGCCAAAACCGATGAATCGACGACTAGATAACAAAGTTCAATCGGCAACAAAGTGATGAGTCGATCGATCATACCTTCAAGCTTCACAAGTTTGGCGACGAGTTGCTCCAGATAGGACTCTAGCTTGTTGGTCTTGGTCTTAAGGCCGCCAACTTCAAAGGGTCGATTTTCCTTGTCCTTCTTCGCTGCTCGACTTCTCGACATGCCCGAGATGGCAGCCTTCACCGCTTCTTCCTCCGCTTTTCAACCGGTTAGCTCGTCCGCAAGCTTTCCGCGGCTTCCTTCCGAAAGTGGCTGCCAGATCCAGATCCTTCGCTCCAAAGCCTCCTTCATCCTCTAAAGAAGCAACACTCTTCGACGAGACTGGTTGACGATTTTCACTACGCACATCCGCCGCGGTGAAATCACCGGTTCAAAGAGACCAAGGAAAACTAGTGCGGCGTATGGCTACAAAACGTATACAGATGGTCGAGTGATTACTCCCATGATGGTCGCTTTGTTGGGCAGTCTTCGATTCTTCTTCGCAAGTTCGAGGTCAAGTTCAACGCTGATATGTTTCTTCTTAACTCGTGAGCCGAGCCCAAGATCACAAGACCTCTGCAGCGTAAAGATGTATATGTCACGACAGATCACCGAGTGAAAGCAGAATTATTTAAGACTACCGCCAATAAAATATTCAACAAGAGTCTGGGATTGACCAGCGGTGCACTTAGCGTGCCCCACCGATCGATCACAAGATGAGCTCAAAAAAGAAAGAAAGGAGAGACATCGACGACCTCGGTCGACTACCGCAGCCGCATCGTGGTCTCGGGATTACACTCCGCACTCGACGCTCCCCACCGATTCAAAAGTGCAGAATTGAAGATTTCCGCTTTAAACGAAGGAACACCAAGTGGGTGATCGACATAAAGCGACATTCAAAAATTTCAGTGGAATTTTGCCGACCAACGTTGGTCTAAAGAGCAAGGTCCGGGCGCTGTAAGTTATCCGGATGGCTTCATGCATCACTTTCACCGCTTCCATGACAAGGTTCGCTCGGCGAAGAGCTTCCTAGCAGCACCGAGTCGAACGGAGTTTGATATGTAGCAAAGAGGGATGGCTCTAGAGGGGTCAAGTAGCTGCCGGTCGATGAGTGGAGCTGACCGCAAAGAGGAACCGCGCCCACTTCGACGGATCGCTTGTCAATGTTAGCAAATGTGACGTTGGTCCGACTATCGCTCAGCGCCGTGTCGCATCGAGGGACCGACTTCAAGATTCTTCCGCTTGAGCTTCCGCTTTCTCTCTTGTAGATGCACTTCTTCTTCCATCATCGTGAAGCACAACGATATCTTGTGGAGCTACATAAGAAGAGAAATGTCAAGTTTTCAACAATTGGCCATCCACCGACTAAACAGATCCTGACGAACTAACTTACCACCGTGAGGTGGCTCTTCATCTCCTCGGTGCCTTGTCGACGCCCATGGGCAAAGAGAGGCGGCCAAGACACAAGGATTGGTTGGTCGATCAAGAAAATCTTCACGACTAATGGAAACACAAACAAGATACTCACCCCGAGGCAACGGGACCATCTTGATGCGCCGCGTTGTCTTCCTGGCCTTGAGGAGCAACTTTAGGCTGCTTGGCCACCTTCTCCGTCGACCGAGTTGAAAGCACATTGCTCCCTAGGTGGTTTTGGTAATTAATGACAACATACTTTGTGGTTGGACTAATGCTTTTATCAAGTATGTTTCAGAAAGTCAACCACTCGCATGGCAAAAGGACTAGAGAGGTGAACCCCTAAGATGCTAAGGAAAGGATTGGCAAAAGCTCAAGACTATTTTTGGTCTAGTGATCCAAGATCACATTGAGTCCATAGGAAAGCCAATACTATTAAAAGGATGAGGTTATGATGATGATCCGTCGTTTAAAGTGCTTAGTGATTTATCTCAAACAATCAGCTCTTTCATTCCAACATAAACTCATAAGTAATCTCGGTCCCACCGATTCCAAACTCACCACACCGAGATGAACCACCCATACCATATAGCCAAAACCCTAGAATCTCGGATTTTCCGATTCCAAACCTCATTCAAATGGTGTCAGCCAAGCTTCAGAATCCTTCTCAGACTCAAATCGGTGTCACCGAGATGAGAAAGTCGGTCCCACCGAGATTGGCAAACCCTAGACTTTGGAAGAACCGGTCTAACCGAGATTGTATTGGTCCCAATGAAAATCCCAACGCTCACAAGATAAGACGGAACTTTCGTCACCAGTTGTCAACTTCGTCCGACCGAGATTACTCAAATGTGTGTAATGCTGGATTTTGTGTGGAGGCTATAAACCCCCCTCCACCCCCTCTTCTTCGTGAGAGAGCCATCGTAAAGAACTACCACTCCTACCTTACATTTCGAGAAGAAAACTACCACCCTTGTGTTGAGACTGTTGCTCCACTCCCACCATATGACACTTGATTTCTAGTCTTTCCAAGTTGCTTTCCACTCAATCCCTTCCTCCACCACAGCCCAAATCTGTGAGGAGAGTTGAGTGTTGGGGAGATTATCATTCAGCACAAGAGCAAGGAGTTCATCATCACCAACCCCATCTATTACCTTTTGAGGGTGGTGCCTCCTAGATTGGTTAGGTGTCGCTGGGAGCCTCCGTCATGATGTGGAGTTGAACCAAGGAGTTTGTAAGGGCAAGGAGATCGCTTACTTCGTGAAGATCTACCCCAGTAAGGCTAGTCCTCCGTGGGCGAAGCCATGATGGCATAGACAAGGTTGCTTTTTCGTGGACCCTTCAGGTGGAGCCTCCCGGACTCACGTAGCCATTCTCCGTGTTGAAGTCTCCATCAACGGATTGACGATAGCACCATTCCATCGGAACCAGAAAAAATCTCCGTGTCTCCATTGCGCTTCTTTTCACAATCTCCCTTACTATTCATGCAATTTACTTTCCGCTGCCCTATACTCTAGAATTGCATGCTTAGTATGTTGCTCGACTTGAATGATGCTTGACTTGTTCCTCATTGTGAATTTGCATGAACTTATGTTAATCAAAAGGCATAAACTTTTATCTTGTCAAGTTGTTCAATCACCCCCCCAGCGAAAAAGATACATAGTTGGCTTACAATCGCCACTTCACACAATTACATGAATAAAGCATTACATCATCCAGATACAATCAAGGCCCGACTATGGAACCAAAATAAAAGAAGAACCCCAAAAGCGACAAAGGTCCCCGATCGACCCCAACCGGGCTCCACTCTTGATCAACTAGAACGAAACAACACAAAGGGCAAGATCTTCATCGAGCTCCTCCTTGAGCTTGGTTGCGCCACCGCTTTCGGAACATAGGCACCGCAAACTGGTTTTGAAGTATCCGTGAGTCACGAGGACTCAGCAATCTCGCACCATGCGAGATCAAGACTATTTAAGCTTATGGGTAAGGTAAAGGCATGAGGTGGAGCTGCAGCAAGCGACTAGCATATATGGTGGCTAACAATCGCAAAAGAGAGCGAGAAGAGAAGCAAGGCACGGTCGATAAAAGTATGATCAAGAAGTGATCCTATAGCAACCTCGTCAAGCATAACTCCAACATCAGTGTTCACTTCCGGACTCACGAAAGAGACCATCACGTTACACACACGGTTGATGTATTTTAAATAAGGTCAACTTCGGTTTTCTACAACCGACATTAACAAATTCCCATCTGCCACATAACCGCGGGCACGGCTCTCGAAAGTTTAAACCCTGCAGGGGTGTCCCAACTTAGCCCATGACAAGCTCTCGCGATCAACGAAGGAATAGACCTTCACCCAAGACACTCCGATCAGACTCGGTATCCCGGTACATCAAGACATTTCGACAATGGTAAAACAAGACCAGCAAAGCCGCCCGAATGTGCCGACAAATCCTGATAGGAGCTGCACATATCTCGTTCTCAGGGCACACCGGATTGTCCAAACTTCCGATAGGCCAGCCCAGAGTTGCCCCTGGTGGCCACCGGCGGCTGACGGTTTGGACCAACACTCTAACGAGCACGGCCCGGGGTAAATAAAGATGACCCTCGGGCTCCGGAAACCCAAGGAAAAAAAGGGCTAGGTGAGGCAAATGGTAAAACCAAGGTTGGGCCTTGCTGACAAGTTTTATTCAAAGCGAACTGTCGGGGGTCCCATAAATCACCCGACCGCGTAAGGAACGCAAAATCCGGGAACATAACACGGTATGACGGAAACTAGGGCGGCAAGAGTGGAACAAAACACCGGGCATAAGGCCGAGCCTTCCACCCTTTACCAAATATATAGATGCATTAATAATATAAGAGATATTGTGATATCCCAACAAGTAAACATGTTCCAACAAGGAACAACATCTCCATGTTCCAACAAGGAACAAACTTCATCTTCACCTGCAACTAAGAATGCTATAAGAGGGGCTGAGCAAAGCGGTAACATAGCCAAACAACGGTTTGCTAGGAATGGTGTCAAAGGTTAGAGGTTAGACATGGCAATTTGGGAGGCTGACAAGCAAATGGTAGGCATCGTAGCATTGGCATAGCAAAAGAGCGAGCAAACTAGCATAGCAAAGATAGTAGTGATTTCGAGGGTATGATCATCTTGCCTGAAATCCACAAGGAAGAAGAACGAGTCCATGAAGAAGACAAGCATGACATAGTCGAATCGAATCCTCACAACTCCTGAACGAAACCGGCTAACGAGAGAAGCAAACCGAAAGAAGCAAACAATATGGTAAACACACAAGCATAAACATGTCATGATGCACAAACAAGTATGATGCATGTCCGGTTTAATGAGGCATGGCATGGCAAAGTGCACAAACAATACTACAAGTTAAGTGGAGCTCAATATGCAACGAGGTGCATGTTGACTTGAACACCACAACAATTATTTAGTTCTCTCTCGGTTATGAACACAACAATATTAAATGTTGTTAAGCATGGCAAGAGGTGAAGCATAATTAAACTAACAATTTAGGCAAGTTTAAGTAAGGCCGGAAACAACAAATAACAATTCCGGAAAATCCCCATGTTATTTAGCAATTTAATGCAACAACAATTTTAAACATTTAAATGTTGTTATCATGATGCGGATGACATGCACAAGTTTTATGCAATTTTTATGAATATGTTGACATAAGTATGTTATGAAGCATTTGGTCACCATGGCGGAACAAAAAGGGTGCCACGGCGGCGAAACAAAAATGGTGCCACGGCAACATATCCGAAAATGATGCCACGGCAACATATTGGTTCCGGTAGCTCACGGAGATACCGATGCAAAAGGAGGCGTGCGGATGCGTGCACGGATGGTGGGGTGATCCCGGATTCTGGGTTCCCACGGGTCAATGGCATGGGAAACGAGGAACGTGCAAAGACAACTCGGACACGGTGCAAACATGAGCATCTCATGCATCGTAAACATTTGTTCTCGGAAGGGCATCTCGGCGGTTATACCTTTGAAGCGTGCGTTTTCGGAGCGGTTCGAGTTCGTCGATGGAAGTAGTCGTTCACGGGTCGTTGTGGAAGTAGTGGTACACGTTTCGTAGTTGTTCGGGGTCACGACGAGGAACTTGACGTCCACGAAATCTTCGAGGGTCGACGGTAGTCGTACACGGGCCGTAGGGGAAGTAGTTGTACTCGTGTCGACGGTAGTGGAAGTAGTGGTCCTATCGTTCAACGGCGATGGTAGGGGTACTCGTGATCTTGGCGGCGGTAGTTGTACATGTTCGTCGAGGTACTTGCGGTCTCGGCGACGGTAGTCGTTCACGTTTCGTAGTCGATGTAGTTGAACTTGACGAAACCCTCAGCAACAGTAGTGGTGCATATCGTAGTGGAACTTGGCGCATCCAACATCTTTGGGCGTAGAGGTACTTGGCAGCGAAACAGAGACGATGTCCAAATGGCCGAAAGAAACCAACCACATCAGAAGGCAACAGCTGCATGTGCACGGGGCTATGGAGATGGTGTAGGGGAGCGGCAGCGGCAGGGCTTCGACCGAGGAGGCAGGGCGCGGTCAACGCACGGCGTGGAGGAGCTCCTCTCCCGTTGGGCTCGTCGCTGGACGGGCGAGAGGAGGCGAGCAGGCGAGGGGCGGCGAGACCCAAGGGAAGGAGGCTGCTCACGGCGGCGTGGGTCGGGGAGGTCACGGACGGGCCGAGATGAGATCCGGCGGCCGCTTCAAGGGACTCCGCGAACGGATCGGGCAGGGAGGCGGCGGAAGCTGCAAGGCCATGGCATTGCAGAAGACCACGGCAACGGCGGCTACTGGCGCGGTGGCGGAGGGACGGGCGTCTTTCGGGCGCAGCGTCAGAAGGGAGGCAGAGAGTGCGGCACCTGGCGGAAGGTTCTGGGCGAAGGGCGGCGGCCATGGCGGGAAGGTTGACGAGGAGGTGGGGACGGGACGAGGGCAGGACGGTGGCGAGGCCTGGCTGCGGCGCGAGAGGGTCGTGAGGCAGGGGAGGAAGGATGCAGGGGACGGCGAGCGGAGACGGCAGGGCGAGGTGGATCGCTCGTGCATGGAGACGGCGCGAGGGAGGAGACGAGGGAGAGTGGGGGATCGAGAGAGATGCGGGTCGGGCTAGCTAGGGTTTAGGGAGCTGGGGCCGGCTGGGCCTTAGGGGTTTAGTGGGCCGGCCTGGGAGGCCGATGCCCTGGTGGGTGCTTCTGCTGCTGGGCTGCTCTGCTTCCTTTCTCCCTCATTTCCTTTCTTTAATTCTTCAGACAGAATAACAAGAGCAGAAATTCACAGGAAGATCTCGAAGGAAGTAGATCGAGATGTAAATAGATCTCGAGATCCTGGATTTATGAACAATTTGAATAAAATGATTTGGACATTTTAAAGGTATAAATAATTCAAGTTTGAATTAAATTCAAACTTGAGCCATTTTTGAACCCAACCAAAACAACTCCAAAATGGATGATACTTGATAGAGAGGTATAAGGCATGATGCATGATTTATTGGCAAAGATTGAACATTAATGGAGAAGGGAGAAATGGCACTTGCATAAAGGAGTAAAAGAAGAGGAAGGAGAAGGTGATGGTGCATGGTGAAATGATGAGGTGGAGATAAGAAGAAGAGGGGTTCACACAAGAACACGCAATAAAACTTAAATATGCAAGCCAAGGCATGATGATCATGATGCAAATGCAACAAAAATGACATGATGCAATGCACGAGATGAAATGAGATGAAAATGCATGACATGAACAAAATGCAAAAACAAAAGACAAAAACCCAACCACAGAGGAAATATCATATCGCATCTCCGGAAAAGGCAAGAGTTGGAGTTACGAATATGGAAAGTTGTATCCGGGGCGTTACAACACTCCACCACTACGAGAGGATCTCGTCCCGAGATCTAGGATGGCACCGGAGAGAAACAGAAGCGGAAGAGAGGATGTAGAACTAAGTTGCTTCTTCGACAAACTGAGTGAAACCATGAACCTTGAGAGGTTGAGCAAAATGAATGAAAGAAAACAACGAAGATGAACAAAGTTGAAAACACTCCGTTAGAAAAGAGGAACAAGGGATACGACGAGAACCAAGAGGTTTAGTGAAAAGATAGATATTGAAACCACTCCGGTTAAAACTAGATAGAGAAGGAATAAGATTGATATAATTTGGGCAGCACTCTCAATCGAAAGAAGGAAAACTTGATAAGATGAAAAGAACTTGAAGAGATGACACAACACTCCTAAGAATCGGATAAGCAAGAAAAGAAGACGATCCTCACCAAACGAGGTGATGTGTGAAGAGCATAACATCACAATGCCTCCGTAACGAAAGAATAGAAGTTAGACCGTTGGGATAAAGGGACGGAGAAGAAAATGACAACTTCTACCACAATTGAATTTGGAAGAGCCTCCTTAAAAAGAAGGATTGAACGGAGTTGTTGGAAAACCAACAACGAAACGAAAAGAATAAGCTTGTAGTGGGCTTATGGAAACATCTCAAAATTATGAGGTGACAACCGGCCACTAACTGAAACAATTGCTTGCTTGAGATCAACGAAGAGATGAAAACTGCTTTCGCCGAGAGGATAGGAGAAAACTTGGATAATTGATAAGCACCACAACTAGCAACATTCCTTAGGGAAGGCTTTAGGTGAAATCTATACTAAGATAACTCCAATGAAGAGACTGATGGATTTAAAATACCTCATTCTTGACAACAAAATGAATCATGAAACATGAAGGAAATTGTCAAGAGTGACATAACACCATCTCAAAAGATAAGATAGAAGGAATTGCACTTTGGAATGCAAGATGGAGAATACTTGAGCTTCTCAAAACAAAACAAGTGTTGGGCACCCTGTTTAATTTTGAGTGTAGCTTGGCGGATCATAACTTCGAGCGAAATCTTGAAGAACAATTGAAGAATGAAAAGAATCCTTGACGACCCACCATTTAGAGCCTCCATGAAGAACTCCGGTAATAGAAGGATGATGAAAAGAAAGAGAAGATGAAAACACAAGGTGAACCCTTGTAATGATTTAGATGGAGCTTCGTAACGAGATAATTGAGAGAGCTTGGAACTCCGAAAAGAAAGATGAAGCCTCTCGAACCGAGAATGTGATATGATGACCAACTCCGGAAAGAAAGATGAATCACTTGTAATCAAGAATTTATTCGTCATGAATAATCTCCGGAAGAAAAGAATTGAACTTACTCGATGAAATAAGAATAAGATTTATTGTATGCTTATCCTTCATCAAATTAAATTGATGACAAGCAACGGATTTGGCATGCTACTTATTCTCGTAGAAAGGATTAAGAGAGATATAGCGCAAACTTGAGAAGGTATTCAACGAACGACCGGTAGGATTGGAACAACAAATGAATTGATATGATGAACAAGGAAGAGAGATCTTTAAAGAACCACTGTAAGAATTGAAAATGATCGAAGTAGGGGTGCATCACCGGTAAGAATTAGCAAATGAACGAAGGTGCTTGAGACAAACTAGATACATGAGAACAAAGAGATCAAGAACTGATTAGAGGATATTCGATTGATGCACCGGTATGATTTGGAGAACGAGAGCTGAAAGCTTGAATGAATAATACTTATGATGGGCTCCGGATGACAAGCTGAGAAGACTCTTGAATATCTCCTGATGGGTGAAAAAGATTCTCACAATCGAAAACAATTATGAGAGGATGGCAACAAGCTAGCACCATGAATCTTGAAGAGAATAGAGCAAGATTAAAGAGAAAACTCTTCTTCGGTCTTCAAATGATGAGAACGACAACGAGAAACACCACCGAGAATTATTGAGGCACACCGGAAGCATCAAAAGCGAAGAGGTTGCGCCAACTATGAAAAGAATTTGAAAGATCTTGGAGAAAAACATTTGACTGATGATAACTCATTCTTACTTCAAACTTGGAGAAGAATTTAGGATAGCTCTGGGAAAATAGAAGAGTCAGGTAAGATCCTGGGAAAAGACCTGTGGGTTAGGGCCCACTCAAAAGAACACCGTTGAAAAGATTTAAAAGAGATGTTGCATCGGTTGAATCAAATGGCTTGAATGAAATAACAATCTTGAAATAGTTTGAACGAATGCAGAGTGGAAACACGAATCTTCGAGATATCTTGAGCACTCCGGAATAACAAATAGCGAGAAGTAGAATGATAAGGAGGTGCACCGGTATGAGAAGACATTGAAATGAGGAAAAAGGTATGATCAACAAAACTTGACTTGAATCCACCGGAGAAGAGAAAGGAATGAGGAATGACGAACTAGTAGAACATCTTCTTGAGAACCACCGGGTAAGAACATTGACGGAAAAGAATGGAGAAACTTCACATGAATAAATGGATACTTGATTAAGAAATCTGTGTCCCTGAAGAAAAAGGGTGGGAGGGCGGGAAAAACAAAGGCAACTTAGAGACGGATGAAACAAACACCGTTGAGAAAACTTAGATTTGATCTTGCGGATGGGAAAATGATGGGATCATCTCGAAGAGAAGCACACCGGTTGGAAAGGAGTTGACAAGACAACCTCAATGATCAAGAAGGATTAGTATTCACATAGAAATATGAGAACACCGTTTAGGAAAGGTATGGATTCAACATTTGACATCGAAGCAACTCGAATACCACAAATAAAACAAAACAAAGGATTGGCTTGCAGAATAAGCCGGAACAAATACATATGATAGAGATTTACCCAATCCCATATCATGCATCTGTCGAAAAGATATTGTAGGAGCTACTTGAATTCCCACCTATAAAACTCCCGAAATTTTCCGGTTATGCAATCAGGTGTTGGGTATACAGGGGAAGCAATATATCTCACCCAAACTAACAATACCTACATCCAAGCTGTATCCATCCGTCAACACATAACCAAGAAACCTTCGGAAATCGTGTACCTCAACCTTCAAAAGCATCCGTTATACGAAGTCATGGCAATACTCCGTACTCACCTCAAGATCGGGTTAGCGGGTTATCTCACCAACAACTGCATAAAAGAGATTTTCGATGTCGGCGTATTAAACTCAGTATTCCAGAACTGCAACGATAAAATTATGATGACAACACCTCGAGCTCAACTCCCGGACACCTCCAAAAAAAAACCCTGCCGACGGGAGGCAACCAAGGCAATGTTGTCATCATAAAACCATCGGAACGATTCTAAGATACCCGCGTGATCCTAAAAAAATTTAGTGAAATTTGAGAAGAGAAGAGTCAAAACTCTACGTCCGGATGCCTTACCGAGCGTATTTAAGGACCGAGGAGTAAAAAGAATTCTAACTCTCCGATATATATAATCCTAAATGACTCAAAACATTTTTTTCTAGACACAACTCGCCGCTAAAAACGATCAAGCAAAGGGCTCCTAAGGTCGGGATGGCTCAATACCAACTTGTAACGCCCTCGATGCGGCTATATCTCCCACGTGTCGAAGCACGACTTAGAGGCATAACCGCATTGAAAGCAATGTCGCAAGTGAGGTAATCTTCACACAACCCATGAATACATAAGGGAAAAAGATACATAGTTGGCTTACAATCGCCACTTCACACAATTACATGAATAAAGCATTACATCATCCAGATACAATCAAGGTCCGACTACGGAACCAAAATAAAAGAAGAACCCCAAAAGCGACAAAGGTCCCCGATCGACCCCAACTGGGCTCCACTACTGATCAACTAGAACGAAACAACACAAAGGGCAAGATCTTCATCGAGCTCCTCCTTGAGCTTGGTTGCGCCACCGCCGATAACATAGGCACCGCAAACTGGTTTTGAAGTATCCGTGAGTCACGAGGACTCAGCAATCTCGCACCCGCGAGATCAAGACTATTTAAGCTTATGGGTAAGGTAAAGGCATGAGGTGGAGCTGCAGCAAGCGACTAGCATATATGGTGGCTAACAATCGCAAAAGAGAGCGAGAAGAGAAGCAAGGCACGGTCGATAAAAGTATGATCAAGAAGTGATCCTATAGAAACCTACATCAAGCATAACTCCAACACCGTGTTCACTTCCCGGACTCCACCGGAAAGAGACCATCACGGTTACACACACGGTTGATGTATTTTAATTAAGGTCAACTTCGGGTTTTCTACAACCGGACATTAACAAATTCCCATCTGCCACATAACCGCGGGCACGGCTCTCGAAAGTTTAAACCCTACACGGGTGTCCCAACTTAGCCCATGACAAGCTCTCGCGATCAACGAAGGAATAGACCTTCACCCAAGACACTCCAATCGACTCTCGGTATCCCAGACATCAAGACATTTCGACAATGGTAAAACAAGACCAGCAAAGCCGCCGAATGTGCCGACAAATCCTGATAGGAGCTGCACATATCTCGCTCTCGTGGCACACCGGATTGTCCAAACTTCCGATAGGCCAGCCCAGAAGTTGCCCCCGTGGCCACCGGCGGCCGACGGTTTGGACCAACACTCACAACGAGCACCGCCCGGGGTAATAAAGATGACCCTCGGGCTCCGGAAACCCAAGGAAAAAAAGGGCTAGGTGAGGCAAATGGTAAAACCAAGGTTGGGCCTTGCTGGACAAGTTTTATTCAAAGCGAACTGTCAGAGGGGGTCCCATAAATCACCCGACCGCGCAAGGAACGCAAAATCCGGGAACATAACACCGGTATGACGGAAACTAGGGCGGCAAGAGTGGAACAAAACACCAGGCATAAGGCCGAGCCTTCCACCCTTTACCAAATATATAGATGCATTAATAATATAAGAGATATTGTGATATCCCAACAAGTAAACATGTTCCAACAAGGAACAACATCTCCATGTTCCAACAAGGAACAAACTTCATCTTCACCGCAACTAACAACGCTATAAGAGGGCTGAGCAAAGCGGTAACATAGCCAAACAACGGTTTGCTAGGAATGGTGTCAAAGGTTAGAGGTTAGACATGGCAATTTGGGAGGCTGACAAGCAAATGGTAGGCATCGTAGCATTGGCATAGCAAAAGAGCGAGCAAACTAGCATAGCAAAGATAGTAGTGATTTCGAGGGTATGATCATCTTGCCTGAAATCCCGCAAGGAAGAAGAACGAGTCCATGAAGAAGACAAACAGACATAGTCGAACGAATCCTCACAACTCCGAACTAAACCGGCTAACGAGAGAAGCAAACCGAAAGAAGCAAACAATATGGTAAACACACAAGCATAAACATGTCATGATGCACAAACAAGTATGATGCATGTCCGGTTTAATGAGGCATGGCATGGCAAAGTGCACAAACAATACTACAAGTTAAGTGGAGCTCAATATGCAACGAGGTGCATGTTGACGGAACACCACAACAATTATTTAGTTCTCTCTCGGTTATGAACACAACAATATTAAATGTTGTTAAGCATGGCAAGAGGTGAAGCATAATTAAACTAACAATTTAGGCAAGTTTAAGTAAGGCCGGAAACAACAAATAACAATTCCGGAAAATCCCCATGTTATTTAGCAATTTAATGCAACAACAATTTTAAACATTTAAATGTTGTTATCATGATGCGGATGACATGCACAAGTTTTATGCAATTTTTATGAATATGTTGACATAAGTATGTTATGAAGCATTTGGTCACCATGGCGGAACAAAAAGGGTGCCACGGCGGCGAAACAAAAATGGTGCCACGGCAACATATCCGAAAATGATGCCACGGCAACATATTGGTTCCGGTAGCTCACGGAGATACCGATGCAAAAGGAGGCGCGGATCGCGCACGGATGGTGGGGTGATCCCGGATTCGGGTTCCCACGGTCAATGGCATGGGAAACGAGGAACGGCAAAGACAACTCGACACGGTGCAAACATGAGCATCTCATGCATCGTAAACATTTGTTCTCGGAAGGGCATCTCGGCGGTTATACCTTTGAAGCGTGCGCTGGAGCGGTTCGAGTTCGCCGATGGAAGTAGTCGCTCACGGGTCGTCGTGGAAGTAGTGGTACACGCCAGAGTTGTTCGGGTCACGACGAGGAACTTGACATCCACGAAATCTTCGAGGGTCGACGGTAGTGGTACACGGGCCGTAGGGGAAGTAGTTGTACTCGTGTCGACGATAGTGGAAGTAGTGGTCCTATCGCTCAACGGCGGCGGTAGGGTACTCGTGATCTTGGCGGCGGTAGTTGTACATGTTCGCCGAGGTACTTGCGGTCTCGGCGACGGTAGTCGCTCACGCTTCGTAGTCGATGTAGTTGAACTTGACGAAACCCTCAGCAATGAGTGGTGCATATCGTAGTGGAACTTGGCGATCCAACATCTTTGGGCGAGAGTACTTGGCAGCGAAAATGTAGACGATGTCCAAATGGCCGAAAGAAACCAACCACATCAGAAGGCAACAGCTGCATGTGCACGGGGTTATGGAGATGGTGTAGGGGAGCGGCAGCGGCAGGGCTTCGACCGGGGAGGCAGGGCGCGGTCAACGCACGGCGTGGAGGAGCTCCTCTCCCGTTGGGCTCGTGCGCGCGGGACGAAGTAGAGGAGGCGAGCAGGGCGAAGGGGTGGCGAGGACCCAAGGAAAGGAGGCGGCTCACGGCGGCGTGGGTCGGGGAGGTCACGGACGGGGCCGGAGATGAGATCCAGGGCGGCCGCTTCAAGGGACTCCGGCGGAACGGACTAGGCAGGGAGGCGGCGGAAGCTGCAAGGCCGTGGCGTTGCAGAAGACCACGGCAACGGCGGTTACTGGTGTGGTGGCGGAGGGACAAGGCCTTCGAGCGCGCGCAAGGCAGGCGGGAGGCAGAGGTGCGGCACGGCGGGAAGGTTGCGGGGCGAAGGCCGCGCCATGGCGGGAAGGTTGACGAGGAGGCGGGACGGACGAGGGCAGGACGGTGGCGGGCCTGCTGCGCGCGCGAGAGGGTCGTGAGGCAGGGGAGGAAGGATGCAGGGACGGCGAGCGAGACGGCAGGCGAGGTGGATCGCCAGGCGTGGAGACGGCGCGAGGGAGGAGACGAGGAGAGTGGGGATCGAGAGATGCGGTCGGGCTAGCTAGGGTTTAGGGAGCTGGGGCCGGCCGGGCCTTAGGGGTTTAGTGGGCGGCACCGGGAGGCCGATGCCCCGTGGGTGCTTCGCTGTTGGGCTGCTCGCTTCCTTTCTCCCTCATTTCCTTTCTTTAATTCTTCGATGTAATAACAAGAGCGTAAATTCACAGAAGATCTCGAAGGAAGTAGATCGAGATGTAAATAGATCCGAGATCCCGGATTTATGAACAATTTGAATAAAATGATTTGGACATTTTAAAGGTATAAAAATAATTCAAGTTTGAATTAAATTCAAACTTGAGCCATTTTTGAACCCAACCAAAACAACTCCAAAATGGATGATACTTGACAGAGAGGTATAAGGCATGGTGCATGATTTATTGGCAAAGATTGAACATTAATGGAGAAGGGAGAAATGGCACTTGCATAAAGGAGTAAAAGAAGAGGAAGGAGAAGGTGATGGTGCATGGTGAAATGATGAGGTGGAGATAAGAAGAAGAGGGGTTCACACAAGAACACGCAATAAAACTTAAATATGCAAGCCAAGGCATGATGATCATGATGCAAATGCAACAAAAATGACATGATGCAATGCACGAGATGCAATGAGATGAAAATGCATGACATGAACAAAATGCAAAAACAAAAGACAAAAACCCAACCACAGAGGAAATATCATATCGCATCTCCGGAAAAGGCAAGAGTTGGAGTTACGAATATGGAAAGTTGTATCCGGGGCGTTACACCGGTGCTCGCCTAAGTGATAAAAATCCTACCGGGTGGTGAGCAATCCTCCCACTCTGAGGCTTAGCTGCAGCCCAGTGCTCGCCTAAGTTCGAAAAATCCTGCCGAGTGGAGAGCAAACCTCCCACTCAGGGGCTTAGCTGCAGTCCTGTACTCGCCTAAGTTTGAAAAATCCTACTGAATGGAGAGCAAACCTCCCACTCGGGGGCTTAGCTGATGTCCCGTACTCGCCTAAGTTTGAAAAATCCTACCGAGTGGAGAGCAAACCTCCCACTCGGAGGCTTAGCTGCAGTCCCACACTTGCCTAAGTTTAAAAAATCCTACCGGGTGGTGAGCAATCCTCCCACTCGGAGGCTTAGCTACAGCCCAGTGCTCGCCTAAGTTTGAAAAACCTTACTGGGTGGTTGACAGGAGCGTCAAGACCATTGTTGAGTGCCTTGCTGATGAGCTGATCAATGCTTCTCAAGGATCACCCAATCGGTTGACAGGAACGTCAAGACCATTGCTAAATGCCTTGCTGATGAGCTGATCAATGCTACTCAAGGATCACCCGATCAGCCGACTGGAATGTCAAGACCATTGCTGAGTGCCTTGCTGATGAGTTAATCAATGCTACTCAAGGATCACCCGATCGGCTGACTGGAATGTCAAGACCATCGCTGAGTGCCTTGATGATGAGCTGATCAATGCTACTCAAAGATCACCCGATCGGCCGACTGGAACGTCAAGACCATTGCTGAGTGCCTTGCTGATGAGCTGATCAATGCTACTCAAAGATCACCCGATCAGTCGACTGGAACGCCAAGACCATTGTTGAACGCCTCGCTGATGAGCTGGTCAAGGTTGCTCAAGGACCGCTCGATCAGTCGGCTGGAACGCCAAGACCATTGCTGAACGCCTCGCTGATCAGCTGATCAAGGTTGCTCAAGGACCGCCCGATCAGTCGACTGGCCATCCTTCTCCATAAGCTGCATTAAGCAAATAGACAACAATTTGAGGGCAAAATGATTTTCATTCAAAGACAGACGCAATTTATGAGATGACAAATCCAAAGTTTCTTCACCGCAGAATAAAGTGCTCGGGCATCAGGCCCGAAGGAGTTTTAACGGTTTCAAATTCACTCGGCATTCCGAGGCAAATAAAAGTGATAGCATAATGTTTTTTATCACTCGGCGGGAGAAGGACTGGCTGGGTCACAGAAGCTGTCGAGGTCAATGCTGTCGGCGATGCAAGTGGCTGCCTCGAGGAAAGTGTCCATGAAGTCCTGGAAGGAGTGCTTCTTAGTGTTTGCCACTTTGAGAGCTGCCAGCTTGTCTTCCTTAGCCTCCTTGCAGTGCACTCGGACCAGAAACAAAGCGACATCAGCACCATAGCAGGCAGAAGATTTCTTCCACTCTTGCACTCGACTTGGAATCTGGTTTAGCCGAGTCATCAAGGACTCGAGGTCTTGAGACATTTCCTCCCGAGGCTAGAGCTCAGCGTCCACTCGGGCCATCGCCGCTTTCAGCCGGGCCAGATAGTCGACAGCACCGTCCAAGCGTGATTCCAGTCGAAGCAAGTTCATCGCAACTTCATCTTTCATGGGACAGTTGATGGGGTCGAGACCTGTCTCGACCCGCCTAGTTTCAGCCTCAAAGTACTGACACGGTTCTGTCCCATTGCCAAAACTGATGAATCGACGACGAGATAACAAAGTTCAATCGGCAACAAAGTGATGAGTCGACTGATCATACCTTCAAGCTTCAGAACAAGTTTGGCGACGAGTTGCTCCAGATAGGACTCTAGCTTGTTGGTCTTGGTCTTAAGGCCGCCAACTTCAGTGGTCAGATTTTCCTTGTCCTTCTTCAGTTGCTCGACTTCCTGATTGGCGTCTGAGATGGCAGCCTTCAGCTTCGCGTTCTCCTCCTCCAGTTTTCTAACTGAAGCCAGCTTCTGGTCCGCAAGCTTCGTCTTCTCGCGTGCTTCCTTCTGAGTGGCTGCCAGATCCAGATCCTTCTGCTCCAAAGCCTCCTTCATCCTCTCTAAAGAAGCAACACTCTTCAGACGAGACTGAAGTTGACGATTTTCACTACGCACATCTGCTCGTGTGAAATCACTCGGTTCAAAGAGACTGAAGGAAAAACTAGTGCGAAGTATGAAGCTACAAAACAGACAGGATGGTCGAGTGATTACCTCCCATGATGGTCGTTTCTTGTTGGGCAGTCTTCAGATTCTTCTTCGCAAGTTCGAGGTCAAGTTCAACGCTGATATGTTTCTTCTTTAACTCGGTGAGCCGAGCTCCAAGATCACAAGACCTCTGCAGCCAGAAAGACAGACATGTCAGTCGACAGATCGAAGCGCCGAGTGAAAGCAAAGAATTACTCTAAGACTACTGCCGAATAAAATATTCAACAGTAGTCTCGGGGACCAGACCCAGTGGGTGCACTTAGCGTGCCCCCACTGGATCAGATCAATACTCAGCATGAGCTCAAAAAAAGAAAGAAAGGGAGACACATCATTAGACCTCGGTCGACTACCTGCAGCCGACCGTGGTCTCGGGGACTACACCCAGTGGGTGCACTCGACGTGCCCCCACTGATTCGAAAAGTGCAGAATTGAAGATTTCCTGCGTTCTAAACGAAGGAACACCAAGTGGGTGATCAGATATAAAGCGACATTCAAAAATTTCAGTCGGAATTTTGCTGACCTGAACGTTGGTCTAAAGAGCAGTGCTGGCGTTGTAAGCTATCTGGATGGCTTCATGCATCACTTTCACCTGCTCCATGACAAGGTTTGCCTGGCGAAGAGCTTCCCTAGCAGCACCCGGCGAGTCGACTGGAGTTTGATATGTAGCAAAGAGGGATGGCTCTAGAGGGGTCGAAGTAGCTGCCGGGTCAGATGAGTGGAGCTGCACCGGTGCAGCAGGTGTCTGCGCAGTCGACCCCGACGGACGATCAGTTGTCAACAGGTTAGCAAATGTGACGTTGGTCCGGACTATCGCTTCAGGCGCCGGTGTCGACTGAGGGACCTGGACTTCAAGATTCTTCCTGCTTGAGCTTCCGCTCTTCTTCTTCCTCTCTTGTAGATGCACTTCTTCTTCGTCATCATCAGGAAGCACAACGATATCTTGTGGAGCTACATAAGAAGAGAAATGTCAAGTTTTCAGTCAATTGGCCATCCACTCGACTAAACAGAACTCGGACGAACGAACTTACCAGCTCGTGAGGTGGCCTCTTCATCTCCTGGTGCCTTGTCGACGTCCATGTCAGTGGCAGCAGAGGTGGGGCTGGAAAGACACAAGGATTGGTTGGTCAGATCAAGAAAATCTTCAGTCGACTAATGGAAACACAAACAAGATACTCACCCTGAGGCAACGGGGACGTCCATCTTGATGCGCGGCAGTGTCTTCCGGGCCTTGGAGGGAGCAACTTTAGGCTGCTTGGCCACCTTCTCCGTCGACTCCGGAGTTGAAAGCACATTGCTCCCTAGGTGGTTTTGGTAATTAATGACAACATACTTTGTGGTTGGACTAATGCTTTTATCAAGTATGTTTCAGGAAAGTCAACCACTCTGGCATGGCAAAAGGACTAGAGAGGTGAACCCCTAAGATGCTAAGGAAAGGATTGGCAAAAGCTCAAGACTCCATTTTTGGTCTAGTGATCCAAGATCACATTGAGTCCATAGGAAAGCCAATACTATTAAAAGGGGATGAGGTTATGATGATGATCTGGTTGCTCTAAAGTGCTTAGTGATTTATCTCTCAAACAATCAGCAATCTTTCATTCCAACATAAACTCATAAGTAATCTCGGTCCCACCGATTCCAAACTCACCACACCGAGATGAACCACCTCACCATATAGCCAAAACCCTAGAATCTCGGATTTTCCGATTCCAAACTCGGTCATTCGAAATTGGTGTTGCCAAGCTTCAGAACCTTCAGACTCAAATCGGTGTCACCGAGATGAGAAAGTCGGTCCCACCGAGATTGGCAAACCCTAGACTTTGGAAGAACCGGTCTAACCGAGATTGTATTTTCGGTCCCACGAAAATCCCAACGCTCACAAGATTTGAACTTTCGGTCCGACCGAGTTGTCAACTTCGGTCCGACCGAGATTACTCAAATGTGTGTAACGGTTGGATTTTGTGTGGAGGCTATAAATACCCTCCACCTCCTCTTCATTCGTGGAGAGAGCCATCGAAAGAACTACCACTCCTACCTTACATTTCGAGAAGAAAACTACCTACCCTTGTGTTGAGATCAAGTTGCTCCACTCCCACCATATGACACTTGATTTCTAGTCTTTCCAAGTTGCTTTCCACTCAATCCCTTCCTCCACCACAGCCAAATCAGTGAGGAGAGTTGAGTGTTGGGGAGATTATCATTTGAAGCACAAGAGCAAGGAGTTCATCATCACCAACCCCATCTATTACCTTTTGGAGGGTGGTGCCTCCTAGATTGGTTAGGTGTCGCTTGGGAGCCTCCGTCATGATGTGGAGTTGAACCAAGGAGTTTGTAAGGGCAAGGAGATCGCCTACTTCGTGAAGATCTACCCCGAGTAAGGCTAGTCCTCCGTGGGCGTAAGCCATGATGGCATAGACAAGGTTGCTTCTTCGTGGACCCTTCAGTGGGTGGAGCCCTCCGTGGACTCAAGCAGCCGTTACCCTCCGTGGGTTGAAGTCTCCATCAACGTGGATTGACGATAGCACCACCTATCGGAACCACGAGAAAAATCTCCGTGTCTCCAATTGCGCTTGCTCTTCACAATCTCTCCTTACTATTCATGCAATTTACTTTCCGCTGCCCTATACTCTAGAATTGCATGCTTAGTATGTTGCTCGACTTGAATGCATGATGCTTGACTTGTTCCTCATTGTGAATTTGCTATGAACTTATGTTAATCAAAAGGCATAAACTTTTATCTTGTCAAGTTGTCTAATCACCCCCCCTCTAGACACTCTTGCCTTCAACGATCCTACAATTGGTATCAGAGCTTTGGTCTCCATTGCTTTGGTTTGCACACCATTGGAGGAAGATGGACGTGTTCACGCTTGGGAGTGTTAGTCATAGAGTGCCTATTCTTGATGGAGTGTCCTATAACTCGTGGAGGATTGAAATGCTTGCTATCTTTAAGATATACAACTTGCGCAAATATGTTGAAACCCCATATGTACCACCATTTGACCCCTTGCACCCTACTGTAGATGAAGAGCTTGATCTGCTTAGTAACCTTAGAACTGTCAATCTTATCATTAGAGGTTTGCCTGATAACTTGCTTGAGCTTGTCACGAACTTTGAGTGCGCCCATGCCATGTGGAAGTTCTTGGAAGAACTTTATCCGGACTACTCGTTGAGAGGTCTTGATGAAATTCTATACAAGACTGTTGAATTTGATATGTTGCGTCCCAAAGATCCTAACTTTGATAAATGCTTCTTTGAGCTTCGTGATCTTATGAAAAAGAAGGGTGATCCCGGTTTTATCAATGTTCGAATAAGAAATGCTCTTGTTTTGCATTCCGATGACTATTATCACGTTGATAAAACTGATGCAAGTCATTGTCAAATTGACCTAGGTATTGATGATGAATTGTCTATGGGTCAATATGATGATGAGCACGAGCATGATGACGATTCGACAATCGAGCTAGACAAGATCATGAAGAGTCTCGATCTAATGGCAAATATGAGAGACTACATATCCGTGGCAAAGAATGGATTCTTGATAGTGGATGCACCGATCACATGACCGGAGATGAAGACATGTTTCGAGAGCTTGCAAAGAACGATGGTCCACGTAAGTATGTGACTTTTGGAGACAACTCCAAGGGTAAGGTACTTGGCCTTGGTAAGGTGGCCATATCTCATGATAGCTCCATTAAAAATGTCATGCTTGTTGAATCACTTGGATACAATTTACTTTCGTGTCTAGATTAGCTGACTTTGGATTCAATGTGCTATTCACCAAAGTAGATTGCCAAGTTTTTCGTAGTGACAATCATAACATGGTCTTTACGGCATTCAGAGAGGTGACCTATACATTGTCGATTTCACTAAGAAAGCTCAACCTAGAACTTGCTTTATCGCTAAATCTGCAAAAGGTTGGCTTTGGCATAGAAGGCTTGGACATGTCGGTATGCGAAATTTAGATAAGCTAATCAAAGGAGATCACATTCTTGGTGTTAAAGATGTTTTCTTTGACAAAGATAGACTCTGCGAGGCATGTCAAGCAGAAAACAGGTTGGAGGAAGTCATCCGTGAAGAATATCATGACCACAAGGAGACCGCTTGAGCTTCTTCATATGGATCTCTTCGTCCCAATGCTTACAAAAGCCTTGGTGGTAACTCCTTTGGTCTAGTTATTGTTGATGACTTTTCCAGATTTACAGGGTATTTCGCTTGATGACAAATCGCAGGTTCGAAAATCTTCAAAACCTTTGCTAGAAAGGCTCGTAATCAATTTGAGGTGAAGATCAAGAAGGTTCGAGGACAACGGACGGAGTTCAAGAACGCCCATGTAGACTCTTTTCTCGATGAGGAAGGGATTCTACATGAGTTCTCAACTACGTACACACCTCAACAAAAGGGGGTTGTTGAGAGGAAGAACCGAGCAGCTTATTGAGATGGCGAGGACAATGCTTGATGAATACAAGACACCAAAACACTTTTGGGGTGAAGCCGTTGAGACAGCTTGTCATGCCATCAACAGACTTTATCTTCACAAGCTTCTCGGCAAGACTTCATACGAGCTCCTTACGGGTAACAAACCCCAAGTGGGATATTTTCGTGTCTTTGGTTCAAAATGCTATATTCTTGATAAGCATCGTCGGTCTAAGTTTGCTCCTAAAACTCATGAAGGCTTTTTCCTCGGTTATGGATCAAACTCTCACACTTACCGTGTCTACAATAATTTCACCCAAAGGTTGAAGAGACGGTAGATGTGAAGTTTGATGAATCTAATGGCTCGCAAGTAGAGCAAATGCCTATTGATGTAGGAGATAAGGACTCATCGGAAGCCATTCAAGATTTATCCATTGGAAAGATTCGTCCTATGGAAGTGAAGGAGAGTACCTCATCTACATATGTGGAGCCCCCTACCTCACGGCAAGGTGAACCTCAAGGCAACATGGAGGCTTCCACAAGTGGAACTCACCAAGATGAGGAAGTGCGACAAGAAGATCCACCACAACCTCCTTCTCCACCACCTCAAGACAACACCAACAACACAAATGAAGAAGAAGATGAGGATGATGAGGAAGCTCAGCCACGACCACGACAAAAGCTATCCCGAGTTCGAGAAAGAGTCAAGAAAGACCATCCCGTGGAACAAATGATGAATGACATCGACTCGGAGAATCACTCGCCTAAAACTCGCTTAGCTAACTTTTGTGAGCATTACTCATTTATTTCAAGTCTTGAACCTATGAAGGTAGAAGAAGCACTTGAAGACCCGGATGGGTGAACGCAATGCATGAAGAGCTGCACAACTTCGAGAGGAACAACGCTTGGTCTTTGGTAGAGAAGCCCAATGATGACCAAAACGTCATTGGAACCAAATGGGTGTTTCGAACAAGCAAGATGAAGATGGACAAGTCATCCGCAACAAGGCTCGCCTCAGTAGCACAAGGTTACACACAAGTCGAAGGTATGGACTATGGTGAGACCTATGCCCCGTTGCTAGACTTGAGTCCATTCAAGATTCTTCTTGCTTATGCCAACCACCATAACATTACTCTCTATCAAATGGACATTAAAAGTGCTTTCCTAAATGGTGAAATTGAGGAGGAAGTATTTGTGAAACAACCACCAGGATTTGTGAATCCTAAAAAGCCTAATCATGTTTATAAATTGCACAAAGCTCTTTATGGTCTTAAACAAGCTCCTAGAGCTTGGTACAAATGCTTGACTAGCTTTCTTCTTGAAAAAGGATTTGAGATTGGTAAAATTGACTCAACGTTATTCACAAAAAGGGTTGACGGTGAGCTATTTGTGTGCCAAATATATGTCGATGATATTATCTTTGGATCAACTAACCCTGATTTTAGTGAGAAGTTTGGAAAGCTTATGTCAGAGAAGTATGAGATGTCCATGATGAGTGAACTCAAGTTCTTCCTTGGGTTGCAAATCAAGCAATCTAAGGAGGGTACTTTTGTTTCACAAACTAAGTACACTAAGGATCTCTTCAAGAAGTTCAACATGCAAGAGAGCAAAGGTATGAGAACCCCCATGCCTACTAATGGACATAATGATTTGACTAAAGATGGAGAACCTGTTGATCAAAAGGTATATCGATCCATGATTGGTTCTCTACTATATCTCTGTGCTTCACGTCCTGATATTATGCTGAGTGTATGCATGTGTGCTCGATATCAAGCTGCTCCTAAAGAATGTCATCTTAAAGCTGTTAAAAGAATTGTGAGATATTTGATACACACACCTAACTTTGGCATTTGGTATCCTAAGAGGGCCTCTTTCGATCTTGTTGGCTATTCCGACTCGGACTATGCCGAGACAAGATAGATAGAAAGTCAACTTCGGTACATGTCAATTTCTCGGTCGATCCCTTGTGTCTTGGTCATCCAAGAAACAAAACTCGATATCGTTATTCATCGCGAAGCGTAATATATTGCTGCTGGTTCGTGTTGTGCTCGGTTGCTATGGATGAAACAAATGCTCAAGGACTATGGGATACATGCAAGACATGTTCCTTTGCTTTGTGACAACGAGAGTGCAATTAAGATTGGACACAATCCCGTGCAACACTCTCGCACGAAACACATTGAAGTTCGTCACCATTTTATTCGTGATCATATTGCTAAGGGCTTACATTGATCTTAAGCATGTTCAGATCGACAAACAGCTTGCAGATATCTTCACAAAACCACTTGATGAGAAAGTGTTTTGTCGCTGAGGAGTGAGTTGAACATCATTGATGCTTCAAACTTGGAGTAAAAACTCCATTGATGCATGCAAGGCATGAGCCTAATTGACTAATCCTTGATATTTCTCTTATGATGATGATCATATGTCTTGGACACATTTGCCCCTTGTATTGCATCTAACTCCTTGCGGTACTTGGATGGACTACATTCTACAAGATTATCACACTCACTCAAATCATGAGTAATCTTGTCATTGACCAAGTATCTAGCCCTTTGGGATGTTGAGTTCAAGGAACAAAATTTCACATATCCTTTTGACACCATATACTTCTAGTACTTCACTCATGTCATATTGGATATTCTTGAGTATTTCCTTGCTTGCCTAACCCATGTAGGAAGATGAACTACACCCTTGAAAATGGTGCTCCAACTTCACATCCTATGAGCATCAATAACAAGTTCACCTACATGAGAACAAGCAACAACAAACCCAAGGTATGTCTTTCACATCTTGAAAAAGCTTTGCTCAAAGACATGAGTACAAGCAGCTTCAAAAGATGTGATCACATCAAATGCTTAATCAAAAAATGGTAACCCCATTTTGAGCTTAAACGATGAGTATGACCTATGATCAAATGTTCTCATTTGACTCCTAAGTCAATATACTCAAACATAGGTGACTATGTCGCCAACCCTATCTAGATGAAGTACATATGTTTTGGAGTTTTTCTGTTTTTCTCTTATGCTCTCTCATTGAGTTTCCTTGCTTATTTTCTTTAAAAAAACTTCATCTAGCAACCTTTTTCATTTCTGTTTTCTTCTGTTCTTGTGTATATTTTCTTTAGCTCGATAAATTCTCGAAGATCATTTCCAACTTCATTGCAAATTTTCTGAAACATTTCTTGCAAAGTGAGCTGAATTATTTCAGATTTTCCTGAATTAAACTCGGCCACCGATTCAATAATTTCGATCCGACGAAAAGGATCAGCCCTAAGTCTCGACTTTCGGCCTCACCGATCCATATCATTTCGGTGTCACCGATTTACATTCACCAGATATCATCTTCTACAGCTCATCTAATTACATGTTACATATCAAATTTGCTCGCCAGTGATTCTTAATGAACCCACTTCTTTCCTTCCATCTTTCTTGCCCTTCCCGGTTTATCGTCCTTTTCGCACTTGATGTCAAAGGGGAGAAGATTCAGGGGAGCTTAAGGGAAGATTGGAGGATAAGGGAGAAATCTTACCTTAAGGGTGAGAGGATCACATCAAAGCTTTGCCATATATTTCACTGTGATAACACTGTTGGCATTATTTCTCTTGATTTTGTTTTTCTTGCACTCACCATTGGTATACTCTGAAAAGTACAATTGGTATTTTATACAATTGGTATCCTCTCAAGATCACAATTGGTATTTTATGGAAAGCAAAATCTCTCGAGCTCATTGAAGATCTTTTAGTCTTGGGAGACATGTTGGCTGATTCAAGCTAGTACTCAACATGAGACACTCTTTATACATGTCATCCTGGCTTGGTACTCTTGATGTTCTTGTTGTTGGGTGTAGAAATACTCTTGTGTTTATCTAATCGTGTTTTCCCAAGTTTATTTCTTCAGGTACATCACCAAGGAACTTCAAGGTAAGTATATGCATCTTGCAGGATGTGCATGATGGTAACTTGCTTGTGAATACTTGTTTGCAAGAAATCACCATGCACATATGCATCATATCTAATTTATCTTATCTGCTCGATGCATACAGCCAAGCTGCATGCAAAGACATCTTGCTTTTCTCTCATGTGTGCTTGTGGTAGTCCAAAACCAAAATCTAAAATCTTGCACACTTGTAGGGGGAGCTTGTGTACTACATGTATGTCAAAGTTTTAATGTTAACCTTGTCCTTCTTTCTGTAAGCTTTGATATCTTTCTTTCTGTGTGTTGCCATCAATTACCAAAAAGGGGGAGATTGAAAACACATTGCTCCCTAGGTGGTTTTGGTAATTAATGACAACATACTTTGTGGTTGGACTAATGCTTTTATCAAGTATGTTTCAGGAAAGTCAACCACTCTGGCATGGCAAAAGGACTAGAGAGGTGAACCCCTAAGATGCTAAGGAAAGGATTGGCAAAAGCTCAAGACTCCATTTTTGGTCTAGTGATCCAAGATCACATTGAGTCCATAGGAAAGCCAATACTATTAAAAGGGATGAGGTTATGATGATGATCTGGTTGCTCTAAAGTGCTTAGTGATTTATCTCTCAAACAATCAGCAATCTTTCATTCCAACATAAACTCATAAGTAATCTCGGTCCCACCGATTCCAAACTCACCACACCGAGATGAACCACCTCACCATATAGCCAAAACCCTAGAATCTCGGATTTTCCGATTCCAAACTCGGTCATTCGAAATTGGTGTTGCCAAGCTTCAGAACATTCAGACTCAAATCGGTGTCACCGAGATGAGAAAGTCGGTCCCACCGAGATTGGCAAACCCTAGACTTTGGAAGAATCGGTCTAACCGAGATTGTATTTTCGGTCCCACTGAAAATCCCAACGCTCACAAGATTTGAACTTTCGGTCCGACCGAGTTGTCAACTTCGGTCCGACCGAGATTACTCAAATGTGTGTAACGGTTGGATTTTGTGTGGAGGCTATAAATACCCTCCACCTCCTCTTCATTCGTGGAGAGAGCCATCGAAAGAACTACCACTCCTACCTTACATTTCGAGAAGAAAACTACCTACCCTTGTGTTGAGATCAAGTTGCTCCACTCCCACCATATGACACTTGATTTCTAGTCTTTCCAAGTTGCTTTCCACTCAATCCCTTCCTCCACCACAGCCAAATCAGTGAGGAGAGTTGAGTGTTGGGGAGATTATCATTTGAAGCACAAGAGCAAGGAGTTCATCATCACCAACCCCATCTATTACCTTTTGGAGGGTGGTGCCTCCTAGATTGGTTAGGTGTCGCTTGGGAGCCTCCGTCATGATGTGGAGTTGAACCAAGGAGTTTGTAAGGGCAAGGAGATCGCCTACTTCGTGAAGATCTACCCCAGTAAGGCTAGTCCTCCGTGGGCGTAAGCCATGATGGCATAGACAAGGTTGCTTCTTCGTGGACCCTTCGTGGGTGGAGCCTCCGTGGACTCAAGGCAGCCGTTACCCTCCGTGGGTTGAAGTCTCCATCAACGTGGATTGACGATAGCACCACCTATCGGAACCACGAGAAAAAATCTCTGTGTCTCCAATTGCGTTTGCTCTTCACAATCTCTCCCTTACTATTCATGCAATTTACTTTCCGCTGCCCTATACTCTAGAATTGCATGCTTAGTATGTTGCTCGACTTGAATGCATGATGCTTGACTTGTTCCTCATTGTGAATTTGCTATGAACTTATGTTAATCAAAAGGCATAAACTTTTATCTTGTCAAGTTGTCTAATCACCCCCCCTCTAGACACTCTTGCCTTCAACGATCCTACAGGAGTCGACGTCCGAGTGCGCTTCTGAGTATTGGCACTCGGACCCACACCTTTCCCGCGCCTGCCGGCCGGGTCATGCTGCTGTTTGGATCGACGTTCGGAGCGTGGCGGCGAGTCGACTTCCTCCTCCTCGTCCGACTCCTCGCTCTCCTCCTCCTCGTTGTCGTCTTCCTGAGAATCCCACTCGTCACTATCTTCAATGATGTCCTCCCCCTCCTGGGCCTGCTCCAAAGCCTGCTCGCCATTGGGCATCGAATGCATCTCAGTGAACACCTGCAGAACAAATTGGTCGAACGAGAGTCGGTCAATCTCAAGTGCAGTCGGAGCATGAATGAGAAACAGTCAAAGCGAAAAGCATACCTTGTTGGGCGGGTTGCTGTTGCTCAAGGGAACGACTCGCCTAGATCCTCTGGGATTGTCCTGATTGCCTGTGATGCTCCTCAGCCACAAAGCTACTGTTGCAGACGGTACTTCTTCTGGATGGACCCGAGCGGTGTCGTCCGGTCCGGAATACAGCCACATCGGGTGATCGCGGGCCTGGAGAGGCTGGATGCGTCGACTGAGGAACACCTCCAACAGATCTAGACCCGTAACACCATCATTGATAAGTTGAACCACCCTATCTACCAACATCCTCGTCTCCATGGTCTCACCAGTCGTAACTTTCATTGGAGCAGGAGTCTGGACTCGGTCAAACGAGAAGTGGGGGAGGCCGGTCGACTGACCTGGAGCCACGACATCTTGGCAATAGAACCAAGTCAATTGCCAGCCTCTAACAGAATCAGGAAGAGTCATAGCAGGAAAAGCACTCCCTTTCCTCTTTTGGATACCTAAACCCCCACACATCTGGATGACATGGGTTTTCGAGTCACTCAACTTTGCCTTTTTTAAGGATTGGGAACGAATGGTGAAGATGTGCTTGAAAAGACCCCAGTGCGGTCGACACCCCAAGAAGTTCTCGCACATCGACACGAAAGCAGCTAAATATGTGATGGTGTTGGGGGGGGAATGGTGGAGTTGAGCACCAAAAAAGTTCAGAAACCCCCGGAAGAAAGGGTGCGGGGGAAGCGAAAAGCCGCGGTCGACGTGGGTGGCGAGCAGAACGCACTCACCCGGTTGAGGCTGAGGACTCATCTCTCCCTCCGGCAGCCTTGCCGCTCCCTTGGCAATCAACCCCGACTCCGCCAGCTCGTCCAGGTCCGCCTGCCGAATCGAAGACCGGATCCAATCGCCCTGGATCCAGCCCGGCGGCAGCCTCGCGCGCGACAACGACCCGCGCTGCTGCTTCCTGCCCTTTGCCACCTCCTTCGTCTTCTTTGCACGCTCTAGCGTCGCCGTCTTGTCCTTCACCATGGCGACGGGGCAGCGGCGTCGGAGCGGAAGAGTAAGGTGCGGCGGAGAAGCGGAGAAAGAAGAAGGAAGACAAGATGTGCACAGTACAGACGCCTCGGTCCGGCCACCTTATAAGAGATCATTTCCGAGTGACTGACGCGTGGGACCAGTCAATCCCGTCAAATCCCTCAACAGTTGCACGTAGCGTACGTGGCGAAAAAGGCGGCATGGGAATCGAGGAATCACTATTTATCCGCTCCGCCCGCTTCGGCACTCCCCGTCTGGCGCGCTTCCCCGAAATTTTGTATCCCACGGAATCTGGGATACACTGCAGGCAATGGCGCCCAGGATCCCGCGCTCCAACACGACACTCGGCACATAAGATCAATAGTTCCCTCGACTGTCCACTGAATGGATCAAGGCGATCGAAGTCAAGACTAAACATTGACGCGCGCCGACTTGCGTAAAGCACTCGCGAGATCCCAAAGCTCAGGACAAGTTTAATTTCAGTCTATTTTGCACTCGCACCTTAATCCATTCGGGGGCTACTGATGAGGGTACAGACCTAGGGTAGGGTCATAGGCCTGACCTATACGTCCTACCCAAGGTCACTACCCTAGAAGATAAGAGAAGATAAGAAGACCAAGAATCCACTCGACGGTATAATCACTCAACCGTCATTCCCCACTTTCACTCGACCGTATGGGGAATGACTCGACTATATCGAAGACCAGGAGTCGGAAGAACGCACAACGGCCGGGCATTCACTCCTTAGTCTTCATGAGCATTAAGAGTATTTAAGACTGTTGTTACCAGTAACGGCCTTACTTTATGTACATTAAGCTCCTTGTAATGGAGGTGGGCTGGGGTCTTGGCGCACTCTATATAAGCCACCCCCCTCCTCTGGGACAAGGGTTCGCACCCCCTGTAACACAACACACATAATCCAATCGACCGCCTCCGGGCACCGAGATGTAGGGTTGTTACTTCCTCAGAGAAGGGCCTGAACTCGTAAAACCTTGTGTGTACATCTTCACCATAGCTAAGATCTTGCCTCTCCATACCTACCCCCTTTCTACTGTCAGACTTAGAACCACTACAGGGCGAGGGGCGAGGGAGAGTGCGTACTACTACATCCGTTTCCATATGGACTACATACGAAGCAAAATGAGTGAATCTACACTCTAAAATACGTCTATATACATCAGTATTTGGAGTATGTAGTTCATATTGAAATCTGCTAAAAGACATATATTTCAAACAATATGATAATCTCTCTAACCAAGGTAGGGACGAGGAGTATACGTCTAACAGGGGGAGTAGTAAATTCTTCTCCTCAACCTGTGATCCATCGCGCGCGTGGGCGAGGGAGCGGGCGTAGGTGTAGTAAGCAAGCTTCTCCTTGTCCCGCGACTTTGCGAGCCACCGCGCTCGTGGGCGGGGGAGAGGGCATACTAAGCAAGCTTCACCTTGTTCCGCGAGTTGACGGGTCACATCAAAAGTAGTACATAGGTGCCTACTTTTTGGTCTATATGGCTCAACTTGAAATCTCCCTAACCAAAATAGGTGTTGAGTGGTGGAATAAATTTTTACTACCATAGTTCGCAAAAGTACTGAATATGTGATGGTGAACGAAGGGAGTATGATACCATTAGTACTACAATTATTTTGGAAGGGTTGTAGTAGTCCCTCCCATTCACATGTTCACATTTCAAGCTTCAATGAAAATGTTGCATGCAAGGATTAAGAGAAAACTCAGCGATACATGTACTCCCTCAATCCATATAGGGTCTAAAATGCATTTTCGAGGCTAACTTTGACCACATGTTAGACAAAATTTACGACATGTAACTTACACAAATCATACCATCAACTTCGTACGTGGTCATTGTACTACTAACACATGCATGCGCTGCAATTAGAACCTACATGATACAATAGTAAACATTGACTATCTAGTAGTACTAGTTCATTGCTTGGTTTAGATTTGGAATTGAGGCCCATAAACCGGAAGGGAGAGAATATTATTTTCTGGTACCATCCCCATATGGCCATACTCTATGTTTCGGAGAAGGGTTATATGCCTTGCTACAACATTACCGTCCAATCTTCACGTGTGGTGTTTTTTGTGGAAAATTATTACGAGAGGATTCTATGATTTGTGAAATGATGTGTTGTTCATGCGTCCAACTTACTCTGAAAAGGTTTGGCTTTGAGATTTGACGGCTCATTAGTAGTATTCCTTGCGGTTGTGCACTCATAATTTGGTGCATGGCATGTGGACCCGGATGCTGGATGTTCCACTTATCGAGGAAAGGAAGTTATGTGCTCCTAGAATGGTTTCTCGCAATGCTATTGACCTTTCAGCATTTTTTGCATATACTGTGCTAGTAAATATAATTTCTGTCGGAATCGGAGCTCCGCAGACCCAAACAAGGTTCGAACTCTGGGGCATGTGTGAAGATCTAGCCTAGCTGCAGCCCCAAGCTCATCGCCTCATGTCTTGGCCTCGTCGAGTTCGTGCGAGCGGGGAGAAGAGTGGGCACAGTCGTTTACCTAGGTTCAGACTACCTTGCGGTGTAAAACCCTACTCCTGCTTTGTGGTGGATTGCCTCGCGAGGAGGATGAGTATGAACTAGTACAAGTGCGAGCTGCCTAGGGAGAGCTCAGGAATTGACCCTTCTCTACGGTGGAGACTAACCTATATTTATAGTGGCCTTGGTCCTCTTCCCTCATAGCTTAGGCGGGAAAAGATTCCACAACGGCCAATTTGAAAGGGACAAGAGTACATCCTATCCTGACGAAAGGTGGTCTTCGCCTACAAAGCTTCTAGTCGAGATGTAGTGGTGTTCTCGGCGATGACATCCGTCCTGTTGGGATCGTGGTCTTGGTCTTGTTGCACTAGAGTGGAAACCTTTGGTGGATTCCTTGGGAACCTGCATACATCCTTGCCTCCTTAGCATGAAAGATGAAATTGTCCTAGACTACGCCCGCTGGCACCCGTCTGACCTTGGTTGTCATAGCTCATGTCATCGTGCGCCTCGCGAGGTGAAGTACTTGCATAGAGATCTCCGCTCCTCAGGAGGCGGGCTCGGGAAGCTGCTCCTTGGGGGGTCTAGTGTCGTTCGCCTTGCGACGCGGGGGCCCTCACGAGGGTCTTGTTTGCGAGTCCTTGTAGACGGGCCGTACCGGGCCGTCGATTGAGCCACATGCTCGCCCGTAGGCAGACAGGCCTGGGTACCCCCAACCCCAGAACATCGACAGTAGCCCCCGGGCCCAAGGCGTGCTTAGCCTGGCTTCAAGGCAAAGGAAGCGAGGGGAGGGCAAATCAACGTGGGCCCCAATTGCCTGTGGGCCAGGCTTGACACATGTCACAAGGCGGGACGCGGACGCCCCCATTTCCCCACGTCGCCTCGGCAACTGCCCAGACTGACAAAATTCTGGCGTGTGTCACGGGGCCATCATTGCTCCTTTGCCATCTTTCTCCTGATCCCCTTCTCCAACGACAACCTCCTCCAGATCCCATCATAGCGCCGTCTCTCCCCGTCTTCCTCGCCGGTTGTCGACGACTCTCGAAATGGCGCCCGCTAGGAAATCCGAGCTTGCGGCCTCGGTCGCAAGCTCCCCGTCTCTTCCGCCAGTGCTCGCAGCCTCCTCCATTGCCAAGGAGGAGGATCTCAGTCCAACGCTTCCACTAACGGTGGGCGACAGGAACGAGTGGGGCGAGACTCTGATCTGTGTCGACTCCGCGGAACAGAGCACCTTGGCGAAGATGGCCTACCCCTTCTTCCTCCACAACGTCTTCTCAGGGCTTGTCCCGCCCTTCTCGAAGTTCTTCTATGCCATCCTCAGGCACTACAAGATCCATGCCCTCTGTCTCCATCCTAACTCCATTCTCCTCCTGTCCATCTTCGCCTTCTACAGTGATGCCTTCGTGGGTGTAAGGCCCTCGGTGGCTCTCTTTTGTCACTACTTCAGTTTGCGATTCCACGTCTGGGACCAGCGATCCACATGCGTCTCCTTCATCGCGGTTTAGAGCGGAACTCGCACCTAAAGGCCGGGAAGAAGGTGGAGGACTTTCGGCACCGCTGGGTCTTCCTGGATGCCTAGGGCTCCGATTCGCTCTTGGCGGCCCCAGTGGTGCTGCCGGTGCGCACCCCTGAGTGGGGCTCCGCCAAGCTCATCGACCCTCGAGCGAGGCCCGTGCTGGAGAAGATAGACTCGCACATGAGGGCGGAGGAGCTGACGGGGGCGGTGATTGTGAAGGAGTTCCTGATGTAGCGCTTGGCGTCGCTCCAGTCGCACTCGAAGCCCCTGTGGGAGTACCAGGGCTCGGAGGACGAGGTGAGGCTGCGCCCTGCCGGCCTAGCATGAGAGGAGCTGGACATGGCCTTGGTTGCCCTGCGCGGTGGCATTCTGGTGAACATCCCTGAGGCCTACGCCCTGTTGTACAGCCGCAGCGACATGAAGGACCTTGTCGCCGCCATGCCCGCCTTCAATGTGCTTGGGCTTGTGAAGTGCGAGTAATCCCTGGGTGGTTTTTGTAGATTATATGAACATATAGCTCATTGAACTAATATCCATTCAAGTTTAATATTTCAAAAAGTTCAATGAATGCATGGCATGGACTAGAGATGTGGACCCCTCAAAATGCTAAGGACACATATTGGCAAAAGATCAAGACTCTTCATTTGGATTTTAGTGATCCATGATCACATTGAGTCCATATATAGGAAAGCCAATACTATTGATAGGGGATGAGGTGTTGCTTAATGGCTTGCTTGCTCAAAATGCTTAGTGATATTGCTCCAAAGCCCTCAACCACTTTCTCATTCCAAATATGTCAAAACCCTAAACTCCATCCTGGCCCCACCGATTCTTTCTATCCGGCACCATCAAGTTCATATGACATAGCCACTGCCAGAAGCCCTAAAAGTTCGGTCACACCGATACGGAGCTTGGTCTCATCGAGCTGGCCTTGCCAAGTCCCTATTTCCTATTGCAATTATTTCGGTCTCACCAAAATAGCGATCGGTCTCACCAAGTTGGCTTGACATTTTCTCTATTGCCTTATTGCTTCACTTCGGTCTTACCGAGTTGATGCAATCGATGCCACCGAGTTCATGTTTGACCTAAGCCCTAGCACATCGGTCCCACCGAGTTGTTCCAATCGGTCCCACTAAGATTCCTAACGTTCACATTTTGACCTAAATCGGTCTCACCGAGGTCTTCTATTCGGTCTAACCGAGTTGGGTCAAATGTGTGTAATGATTGGATTTTGTGTGGTAGCTATATATACCCCTCCACCCCCTTCTCCATATGAGAGAGAGCCATCACAACGTGCCTACACTTCTAGCATACATTTTCTGAGAGAGAACCACCTACTCATGTGATGCGGAGCATCCCACGATCAACCCCATGGACGTATCTACATCTCCCACGACACCACTTGGACCCATGACAAGAGCTCGAGCAAAGGCTATCGAAGATCAGGTGAACTCGCTCCTCTCCGAACTATCACTTCCTACTCATGCGACATGGCTACTACCTCAAGCGGAAACACTATGCGTGATCAGGTACTTGGAGGAAGGCCATGGAGCAGCCACATCCAACAGAAAAACGCGAGGACACCAAGCCTGAGGGACAAGAAAAAGAGTTGCCGAAGAAGCTCCAGCCACCGGACGACTGGAGAACGTCAGACGTCCGACGCCTGAAGCTCCAGCCACCGGACGACAGGTCGGGACCAGACGTCCGGCGCCTGAAGGCCCAGCCGACTCAAGTCCCAGCCGATGCAAGCTACAGCGAGCGGACGTCCGTCCAGGACCGGACGACCGGCAACACCTCCCAGCGAGCGGACGTCCAGCCTCCTCCGAACGTCCGGCAGTTCCACACCCGACCCGAATCTACAGAAGTTCGAAGCGACTGGACGACCGGCCATCTCCGGACGTCCGGTGTCACTTCAACAGAATGAAATTAGCGGAAGTCCGATCCCTACCAGACGTCCAGACCCTCGCGAGCGACTGAATGACCGATAAGGACCAGACGTCCGCTGCCTGTGTGTGACAGTTTGGGACGATGCCCATGTACCCCTTCACTTTTACCCCCATTTGCACTTAGATTATAAATAGACCTCCTCCTCCTCCTAGTTAGGGCAGCATTGGTTTAGTTCATTTGTGAGATAGAGCTTTGCTCATCCATCTAGATCTACTCCACCGAGAGAGACCGTTCCCTCTTCGGAGAAGATCCACTTTGGATTCAAGACCCCTTCATGGGAAGACCCCTCAAGACGTCCTCATGGAGATGAACTTGCTACTTGTATCGTCCTTTGTTGGATTATCATGTATTGCTACGTCTCGAGCTTGCGTTGGTTTTCCCCGAAGAGGAGAGGATGATGCAGCACAGTAGCATAAGTATTTCCCTCAGTTTTTGAGAACCAAGGTATCAATCCAGTAGGAGGTCACACGCAAGTCCCTCGTACCTGCACAAAACGATAGCTACTCGCAACCAACGCGATTAGGGGTTGCCAATCCCTTCACGGTCACTTACGAGAGTGAGATCTGATAGAGATAATATTTTTGGTATTTTTGGTATAAAGATGCAAAGTAGAAAGTAAAGGCAAAGCAAGTAAATAAAGTGATGGAGATTGATATGATGAGAATAGACCCGGGGGCCATAGGTTTTACTAGTGGCTTCTCTCAAGAGCATAAGTATTCTACGGTGGGTGAACAAATTACTGTTGAGCAATTGATAGAATTGAGCATAGTTATGAGGTTATCTAGGTATGATCATGTATATAGGCATCACGTCCGAGACAAGTAGACCGAAACGATTCTCAGATCTACTACTATTACTCCACTCGTCGAATCGCTATCCAACATGCATCTAGAGTATTAAGTTAAAAACAGAGTAACGCCTTAAGCAAGATGACATGATGTAGAGGAATAAATTCATGCAATATGATAAATACCCCATCTTGTTATCCTCGATGGCAACAATACAATACGTGCCTTGCAACCCTTTCTGTCAATGGGTAAGGACACCGCAAGATTGTGTTGGAAATATGCCCTAGAGGCAATAATAAAAGGTTATTATTATATTTCCTTATTCATGATAATTGTCTTTATTCCTGCTATAACTGTATTATCCGGAAATCGTAATACACATGTGAATACATAGACCATAATATGTCCCTAGTAAGCCTCTAGTTGACTAGCTCGTTGATCAACAGATAGTCATGGTTTCCTGACTATGGACATCAGATGTCGTTGATAACGGGATCACATCATTAGGAGAATGATGTGATGGACAAGACCCAATCTTAAGCATAGCACAAGATCGTGTAGTTCGTTTTGCTAGAGCTTTTCCAATGTCAAGTATCTTTTCATTAGACCATGAGATCGTGTAACTCCCGGATACCGTAGGAGTGCTTTGGGTGTACCAAACGTCACAACGTAACTGGGTGACTATAAAGGTGCACTATAGGTATCTCCGAAAGTGTCTTGGGTTGACATGGATCGAGATCGATTTGTCACTCCGTATGACGGAGAGGTATCTCTGGGCCCACTCGGTAATGCATCATCATAATGAGCTCAAAGTGACCAAGTGTTTGGTCACGGGATCATGCATTACGGATGCGAGTAAAGTGACTTGCGATAACGAGACTGAACGAGGTATTGGGATACCGACGATCGAGTCTCGGGCAAGTAACGCATCGATTGACAAAGGGAATTGTATACGGGTTGATTGAATCCTCGACATCGTGGTTCATCCGATGACATCATCGAGGAGCATGTGGGAGCCAACATGGGTATCCAGATCCCGTTGTTGGTTATTGACCATAGAGCCGTCTCGGTCATGTCTGCGTGTCTCCCGAACCCGTAGGGTCTACACACTTAAGGTTCGATGACGCTAGGGTTATTAGGAAGACTTGTATGTGATTACCGAATGTTGTTCGGAGTCCCGGATGAGATCCCGGACGTTACGAGGAGTTCCGGAATAGTCCGGAGGTGAAGATTTATATATAGGAAGTGTTGTTTCGGCCATCGGGAAAGTTTCGGGGTCACCCGGTATTGTACCGGGACCACCGGAAGGGTCCCGGGGGTCCACCGGGTGGGGCCACCCATCCCGGAGGGCCCCGTGGGCTGAAGTGGGAAGGGGACCAGCCCCTGGTGGGCTGGTGCGCCCCCCCCTGGGCCCCCTCTGCGCCTAGGGTTGGGAACCCTAGGGGAGGGGGCGTCTCCACTTGCCTTGGGGGGCACTCCACCCCCCCTTGGCCGCCGCCCCCCCTAGAGATCCCATCTCTAGGGCCGGCTACCCCCCTAGGGGCCTATATAAAGGAGGGTGGAGGGAGGGTAGCCGCACCCCTGACCCTTGGCGCCTCCCTCCCCCTGCTACACCTCTTCCTCCTCCCGCGGTTGCTTGGCGAAGCCCTGCCGGAGTACTGCTTCTCCACCACCACCATGCCGTCGTGCTGCTGCTGGAGTCTTCTTCCTCAACCTCTCCTTCCCCCTTGCTGGATCAAGAAGGAGGAGATGTCATCCGCTCCGTACGTGTGTTGAACGCGGAGGTGATGTCCGTTCAGCACTTGGTCATCGGTGATTTGGATCACGGCGAGTACGACTCCATCATCCCCGTTCTCTTGAACGCTTCCGCTCGCGATCTACAAGGGTATGTAGATGCACTCCTATCACTCGTTGCTTAGATGAACTCATAGATGGATCTTGGTGAAACCGTAGGAAAAATTTTAATTTTCTGCAACGTTCCCCAACAGTGGCATCATGAGCTAGGTCTATGCGTAGTTCTCTATTGCACGAGTAGAACACAATTTTGTTGTGGGCGTAGATGTTGTCAACTTTATTGCCGCTACTAGTCTTATTTTGCTTCAGCGGTATTGTGGGATGAAGCGGCCGGACCGACCTTACACGCGCTTACGTGAGACAAGTTCCACCGATGACATGCACAAGTTGCATAAGGTGGCTAGCGGGTGTCTGTCTCTCCCACTTTAGTTGGAGCGTATTCGACGAAAAGGGTCCTTATGAAGGGTAAATAGAAGTTGACAAATCACGTTGTGGCTTTAACGTAGGTAAGAAAACGTTCTTGCTAGATCACCTATAGAAGCCACATAAAAACTTGCAACAACAATTAGAGGACGTCTAACTTGTTTTTGCAGCAAGTGTCTTGTGATGTGATATGGCCAAAAGTTGTGTTGAATGATGAATGATATATTGTGATGTATGAGATCATGTTCTTGTAATAGGAATCACGACTTGCATGTCGATGAGTATGACAACCGGCAGGAGCCATGGAGTTGTCTTTATTTTTGTATGACCTGCGTGTCATTGAAGCACGCCATGTAAATTACTTTACTTTATTGCTAAACGCGTTAGCCATAGAAGTAGAAGTAGTCGTTGGCGTGACAACTTCATGAACACACGATGATGGAGATCATGATGATGAAGATCATGGTGTCATGCCGGTGACAAAGATGATCATGGAGCCCCGAAGATGGAGATCAAAGGAGCTATATGATATTGGCCATATCATGTCACTACTATATAATTGCATGTGATGTTTATTATGTTTATGCATCTTGTTTACTTAGAACGACGGTAGTAAATAAGATGATCCTTACAACAATTTCAAGAAGTGTTCTCCCTAACGTGCACCGCTATAAAGTTCGTCGCTTCAAGCACCACGTGATGATCGGGTGTGATAGATTCTTACATTCACATACAATGGGTGTAAGATAGTTTTACACATGCAAAAACACTTAGGGTTAACTTGACGAGCCTAGCATGTACAGACATGGCCTCAGAACACAGAGACCGAAAGGTCGAACATGAGTCATATGGAAGATACGATCAACATGGAGATGTTCACCGATGATGACTAGTCAGTCTCACGTGATGATCGGACACGGCCTAGTCGACTCGGATCGTGTAACACTTAGATGACTAGAGGGATGTCTAATCTGAGTGGGAGTTCATTAAAATAATTTGATTAGATGAACTTAATTATCATGAACTTAGTCTAAAACCTTTGCAAATATGTCTTGTAGATCAAATGGCCAACGCTCATGTCAACATGAACTTCAACGCGTTCCTAGAGAAAACCAAGATAAAAGATGATGGCAGCAACTATACGGACTGGGTCCGGAACCTGAGGATCATCCTCATAGCTGCCAAGAAAGCATATGTCCTAGATGGACCGCTAGGTGAAGCACCCATCCCAGAGAACCAAGACGTTATGAACGCTTGGCAGTCATGTGCTGATGATTACTCCCTCGTTCAGTGTGGCATGCTTTACAGCTTAGAACCGGGGCTCCAAAAGCGTTTTGAGATGTTCGAGGAGCTGAAAATGGCTTTCCAAGCTCATGCCCGGGTCGAGAGATATGAAGTCTCCGACAAGTTCTACAGTTGTAAGATGGAGGAAAATAGTTCTGTTAGTGAGCACATACTCAAAATGTATGGGTTGCACAACCGCCTGTCCCAGCTGGACATTAACCTCCCGGACGAGGCGGTCATTGACAGAATCCTTCAGTCGCTCCCACCAAGCTATAAGAGCTTTGTGATGAACTACAATATGCAGGGGATGGTGAAAACTATTCCTGAAGTATTTTCAATCTTTGAAGTCGGCAGAGGTAGAAATCAAGAAAGAACATCAAGTGTTGATGGTCAATAAAACCACCAAGTTCAAGAAGGGCAAGGGTAAGAAGAACTTCAAGAAGGACGGCAAGGATGTTGTCGCGCCTGGTAAGCCAGTTGCCAGGAAGAAGTCAAGCAATGGACCCAAGCCTGAGACTGAGTGCTTTTATTGCAAAGGGAAGGGTCACTGGAAGCGGAACTGCCCCAAATACTTAGCGGACAAGGCCGGCAACACTAAAGGTATATCTGATATACATGTAATTGATGTGTACCTTACCAAGACTCGTAGTAACTCCCGGTATTTGATACCGTGCCGTTGCTCATATTTGTAACTCACAGCAGGAGCTGCGGAATAAGCGGAGACTGGCGAAGGACGAGGTGACGATGCGCGTCGGGAATGGTTCCAAGGTCGATGTGATCGCCGTCGGCACGCTACCTCTACATTTACCTACGGGGTTAGTTTTAAACCTTAATAATTGTTATTTAGTGCCAAGTTTGAGCATGAACATTGTATCTGGATCTCGTTTGATACGAGATGGCTACTCATTTAAATCTGAGAATAATGACTGTTCTATTTATATGAGAGATATGTTTTATGGTCATGCCCCGATGGTCAATGGTTTATTCTTGATGAATCTCGAACGTAATGTTACACATATTCATAGTGTGAATACCAAAAGTTGTAAAGTTGATAACGATAGTCCCACATACTGCGTTAACCGCCGCCTTGGTCACATTGGTGTCAAGCGCATGAAGAAGCTCCATGCTGATGGACTTTTAGAGTCTCTAGATTATGAATCGTTTGACACATGCGAGCCATGCCTCATGCGAGCCACGCTCTAGAGACAGCTACATTCACTTTAAATAGGGCACTGTCTGAATCCGTTGAGACGACACCGTATGAATTATGGTTTGGGAAGAAACCTAAGCTGTCGTTTCTAAAAGTTTGGGGATGCGATGCTTATGTCAAGAAACTTCAACCTGAAAAGCTCGAACCCAAGTCGGAAAAATGCGTCTTCATAGGATACCCTAAGGAAACCATTGGGTATACCTTCTACTTAAGATCCGAGGGCAAGATCTTTGTTGCCAAGAACGGATCCTTTATGGAAAAAGAGTTTCTCTCGAAAGAAGTAAGTGGGAGGAAAGTAGAACTCGATGAAGTACTACCTCTTGAACAGGAAAGTAGTGCAGCTCACGAAAATGTTCCTGTGATGCCTACACCGACTGGAGAGGAAAATAATGATGATGATCAAGGTACTTCGGATCAAGTTGCTACTGAACTTCGTAGGTCCACGAGGACACGCCCGCACTGAGTGGTACGGCAACCCCGTCCCGGAAATCATGTTGTTAGACAACGGTGAACCTTCGAACTATGAAGAAGCGATGGCGGCCCAGATTCCAACAAATGGCTTGAAGCCATGCGATCCGAGATAGAATCCATGTATGAAAACAAAGTATGGACTTTGACAGACTTGCCGATGATCGGCGAGCGATAGAAAACAAATGGATATTTAAGAAGAAGACGGACGCGATGGTAATGTTACCATCTATAAAGCTCGACTTGTCGCTAAGGGTTATCGGCAAGTTCAAGGGGTTGACTACGATGAGACATTCTCTCCGTAGCGGCTGAAGTCCGTCCGAATCATGTTAGCAATTGCCGCATACTATGATTATGAGATATGGCAGATGGACGTTAAAATAGCATTCCTTAACGGACATCTTAAAGAAGAACTGTATATGATGCAGCCGGAAGGTTTTGTCGATCCTAAAGATGCTAACAAAGTATGCAAGCTCGAGCGATCCATTTATGGGCTGGTGCAAGCATCTCAGAGTTGGAACATTCGCTTTGATGAGATGATCAAAGCGTTTGGGTTTATGCAGACTTATGGAGAAGCCTGCGTTTACAAGAAAGTGAGTGGGAGCTCTGTAGCATTTCTCATATTATATGTAGATGACATACTCTTGATGGGAAATGATATAGAACTTTTGGACAACATTAAGGCCTACTTGAATAAGTGTTTTCCAATGAAGGACCTTGGAGAAGCTGCTTACATATTAGGCATCAAGATCTATAGGGATAGATCGAGATGCCTCATAGGTCTTTCACAAAGCACATACCTTGATAGGATTTTGAAGAAGTTCAAAATGGATCAGTCCAAGAAAGGGTTCTTGCCTGTGTTGCAAGGTGTGAAATTGAGCTCGGCTCAATGCCCGACCACGGCAAAAGATAAAGAAGAGAGAGTGTCATCCCCTATGCTTCAGCCATAGGATCTATTATGTATGCCATGTCAGTACTGACTGATGTAAACCTTGCCGTAAGTTTGGTAGGAAGGTACCAAAGTAATCCCGCAAGGAACACCGGACAGCGGTCAAGAATATCCTGAAGCAATGAAAAGGAGAAAGGACATGTTTCGTTTATGGAGGTGACGAAGAGCTCGTCGTAAAGGGTTACGTCGATGCTAGCTTCGACACAGATCAAGATGACTCTAAGTCACAAACCGGATACGTGTATATGTTGAATGGTGGAGCAGTAAGCTGGTGCAGCTGCAAGCAGAGCGTCATGGTGGGATCTACATGTGAAGCGGAGTACAAGGCAGCCTCGGAGGCAGCGCATGAAGCAATGTGGGTGAAGGAGTTCATCACCGACCTAGGAGTCATACCCAATGCGTCGGGGCCGATCAAACTCTTCTCAGGACAACACCGAGCTATTGTTTTGCCAAGGAGCCCAGGTTTCACAAGAAGACCAGGCACATCAAGCGTTGCTTCAACTCCGTGAAAATGTTCAAGATGGAGACATAGATATTTGCAAAGTACATACGGATCTGAATGTCGCAGATCCGTTGACTAAACCTCTCTCGCGAGCAAAACATGATCAACACCAGAACTCTATGGATGTTCGATTCATCACAATGTAACTAGATTATTGACTCTAGTGCAAGTGGGAGACTATTGGAAATATGCCCTAGAGGCAACAATAAAAGGTTATTATTATATTTTCTTATTCATGATAATTGTCTTTATTCATGCTATAACTGTATTATCCGAAAATCGTAATACACGTGTGAATACATAGACCATAATATGTCCCTAGTAAGCCTCTAGTTGACTAGCTCGTTGATCAACAGATAGTCATGGTTTCCTGACTATGGACATCAGATGTCGTTGATAACCGGATCACATCATTAGGAGAATGATGTGATGGACAAGACCCAATCTTAAGCATAGCACAAGATCGTGTAGTTCGTTTTGCTAGAGCTTTTCCAATGTCAAGTATCTTTTCCTTAGACCATGAGATCGTGTAACTCCCGGATACCGTAGGAGTGCTTTGGGTGTTCCAAACGTCACAACGTAACTGGGTGACTATAAAGGTGCACTACAGGTATCTCGGAAAGTGTCTATTGGGTTGACACGGATCGAGACTGGGATTTGTCACTCCGTATGACGGAGAGGTATCTTTGGGCCCACTCGGTAATGCATCATCATAATGAGCTCAACGTGACCAAGTGTTTGGTCACGGATCATGCATTACGGTACGAGTAAAGTGACTTGCCAGTAACGAGACTGAACGAGGTATTGGGATACCGACGATCGAGTCTCGGGCAAGTAACGTATCGATTGACAAAGGGATTGTATACGGGTTGATTGAATCCTCGACATCGTGGTTCATCCGATGACATCATCGAGGAGCATGTGGAGCCAACATGGGTATCCAGATCCCATGTTGGTTATTGACCGGAGAGCCGCCTCGGTCATGTCTCACGTGTCTCCGAACCCGTAGGGTCTACACACTTAAGGTTCGATGATGCTAGGGTTATTAGGAAGACTTGTATGTGATTACCGAATGTTGTTCGAGTCCGGATGAGATCCCTGACGTCACGAGGAGTTCCTAATAGTCCGGAGGTGAAGATTTATATATAGGAAGTGCTGTTTCGCCATCGGGAAAGTTTCGGTCACCGGATTGTCTGGGACCACCGGAAGGGTCCCGGGGTCCACCGGTGGGGCCACCCATCCCGGAGGGCCCTGTGGATGAAGTGGGAGGGACCAGCCTGGTGGGCTGGTGCCCCTGGCCCTCTCTGCGCCTAGGGTTGGGAACCCTGGGGAGGCGCCCACTGCCTTGGGGGCACTCCACCCCCCTTGGCCGCCGCCCCCCCTAGAGATCCCATCCCTAGGGCCGGCTACCCCCCTGGGGGCCTATATAAAGGAGGGGGAGGGAGGGCAGCCGCATCCCTGACCCTTGGCGCCTCCCTCCCCCTGCTACACCTCTTCCTCCTCCTGCGGTTGCTTGGCGAAGCCCTGCCGGAGTACTGCTTCTCCACCACCACCACGCCGTCGTGCTGCTGCTGGAGTCTTCTTCCTCAACCTCTCCTCCCCCCTTGCTGGATTAAGAAGGAGGAGACATCATCCGCTCCATACATGTGTTGAACGCGGAGGTGCTGTCCGTTCAGCACTTGGTCATCGGTGATTTGGATCACGGCGAGTACGACTCCATCATCCCCATTCTCTTGAACGCTTCCGCTCGCGATCTACAAGGGTATGTAGATGCACTCCTATCACTCGTTGCTTAGATGAACTCATAGATGGATCTTGGTGAAACCGTAGGAAAATTTTTAATTTTCTGCAACGTTCCCCAACAGATTGAACCCAAAGCCATGCACTTCTCCCATTGCAAGAACTACCAATCTAGTTGGCCAAACCAAACGGATAATTCGAAGAGACTTGCAAAGATAACTCAATCATACATAAAAGAATTCAGAGAAGATTCAAATATTATTCATAGATAAGTTGGATCATAAATCCACAATTCATCGGTCTCAACAAACACACTGCAAAAAGAAGATTACATCAAATAGATCTCCACGAGAGAGGGGGAGAACATTGTATTGAGATCCCAAAAGAGAGAAGAAGCCATCTAGCTACTAGCTATGGACCCGAAGGTCTGAAGTAAACTACTCACACTTCATCGGAGGGGCTATGGTGTTGGTGTAGAAGCCCTCCGTGGTAGATGCCCTCTCCGGCGGAGCTCCGGAACAGGCCCCAAGATGGGATCTCGTGGATACAGGAAGTTGCGGCGGTGGAATTAGGTTTTTGGCTCCGTCTCTGGTCTATTGGGGGTACGTAGGTATATATAGGAGGAAGGAGTACGTCGGTGGAGCGTTAGGGGGCCCACGAGGTAGGGAGGCGCGCCCAGGGGGAGGGTGCGCCCTCCACCCTCGTGACCGCCTCTGGCGCTTCTTGGAGTAGGGTCCAAGTCTCCTGGATCACGTTCGGTGAGAAGATCACGTTCCCGAAGGTTTCATTCCGTTTGGACTCCGTTTGATATTCTGTTTCTTCGAAATACTGAAAAGGGCAAAAAAATAGCAATTCTGGGTTGGGCCTCCGGTTAATAGGTTAGTCCCAAAAATAATATAAAAGTGGAAAATAAAGCCCATTATAGTCCAAAACAATAGATAAAGTAGCATGGAGCAATCAAAAATTATAGATACGTTGGAGACGTATCAGGCATCCCAAGCTTAATTCCTGCTCGTCCTCGAGTAGGTAAATGATAAAAAGAGAATTTTTGATGCGGAGTGATACTTTGGCATAATTTCAATGTAAATCTTCTTAATCATGGTATGAATATTCAGATCTGAAAGATTCAAGACAAAAGTTCATATTAACATAGAAATAATAATACTTCAAGAATACTAATCAAAGTAATCATGTCTTCTCAAAATAGCATGGCAAAAGAAAGTTCATCCCTACAAAATCATATAGTTAGGCTATGCTTCATTTCCGTCACACAAAGATGTTCCCAACTTCTATACCCCCGATGACAAGCCAAGCAATTGTTTCATACTTAAATAATCTCAAACTTTTTCAACCTTCACGCAATACATGAGCGTGAGCCATGGATATAGCACTATGGGTGGAATAGAATATGATGATGGGGATTGTGTGGAGAAGACAAAAAAGGAGAAAGTCTCACATCAATGAGCTATGGAGATGCCCATCGATTGATGTTAATGCAAGGAGTAGGGATTGCCATGCAACAGATGCACTAGAGCTATGAATGCTCAACAAAAGAAAACTAGTGGGTGTGCATCCAACTTGCTTGCTCATGAAGACCTAGGGCATTTTGAGGAAGCCCATCATAGGAATATACAAGCCAAGTTCTATAATGAAAAATTCCCACTAGTATGAACAAGACAACTTATGAGACTCACTATATGAAAAACATGGTGCTACTTTGAAGCACAATATATGAGACTCACTACATGAAGAACAAGGTGCTACTTTGAAGCACAAGTGTGGAAAAAGAGATAGTAGCATTGCCCTTTTTATATTATTATTTTTGGGCCTTTCTTTTTTTTGGCCTTTCTCTTTCTTATTTTTTTGGCAATGCTCTAATAATGATGATCATCACACTTCTATTGATTACAACATAAGGATTACAACTCGATACTAGAACAAGATATGACTCTATATAAATGCCTCCGTGTGTCTGGGGATGGTGCAATGAATCAAGAGTGACATGTATGAAAAATAATGCATGGTGGCTTTGCCACAAATACGATGTCAACTACATGATCATGCAATGGCAATATGACAAAAGTAAAGTATGTCATGATGATGATGAACGGAATGGTGGAAAGTTGCATGGCAATATATCTCGGAATGGCTATGGAAATGCCATAATAGGTAGGTATGGTGGCTGTTTTGAGGAAGATATAGGGAGGTTTATGTGTGAAAGAGTGTATCATATCACGGGGTTTGGATGCACCGGCGAAGTTTGCACCAACTCTCAAAGTGAGAAAGGGCAATGCATGGTTCCGAAGAGGCTAGCAAAGGCGGAAAGGTAAAAGTGCATATAATCCATGGACTCAACATTAGTCAAAAGAACTCATATACTTATTGCAAAAATTTAGAAGTCATCAAAAATCAAGTACTACGTGCATGCTCCTAGGGGGATAGATTGGTAGGAAAAGACCATCGCTCGTCCCCGACCGCCACTCATAAGGATGCACAAGCCAGGTACACTTAATGTTTCAAATTTGTTACACAACTTTAACCATACGTGCATGCTACGGGATTTGCTAACTTCAACACAAGCATTTCTCAAATTCACAACTATTCAACTAGCACGACTTTGATATTATCACCTCCATATCTCAAAACAATTATCAAGCATCAAACTTATCTTAGTATTCAACGCACTCAAAAGAAAGTTTCACATATCTTGAATACCAAGTATATTAACATTAAGCAAATTACCATGCTATTAACGACTCTCAAAATAATCTAAGTGAAGTATGAGAGATCAAGTTTCTTTAAAACAAATCCACCACCGTGCTCTAAAAGATCTAAGTGAAGCACTAGAGCAAAAATTATCACGCTCAAAAGGATATAAGTGAAGCACTATGAGCAAAGCTATCAAGCTCAAAAGATATAAGTGAAGCACATAGAGTATTCTAACAAATTTCAATTCATGTATGGCTCTCTCAAAAGGTGTGTACAGAAAGGATGATTGTGGTAAACTAAAAAGCAAAGACACAAATAATACAAGACGCTCCAAGCAAAACACATATCATGTTGGTGAATAAAAATATAGCTCCAAGTAAATTACCGATCGAAGCGGACGAAAGAGGGGATGCCTTCCGGGGCATCCCCAAGCTTTGACTTTTTGGTGTCCTTGGATTATCTTGGGGGTGCCATGGGCATCCCCAAGCTTAGTCTCTTGCCACTCCTTGTTCCATAATCCAACAAAAGAATTCACCCAAAACTTGAAAACTTCACAACACAAAACTCAATAGAAATCTCGTGAGCTTCGTTAGAGAAAGAAAACAAAAGACTACTTTAAAGTACTGTAATGAACTCATTCTTTATTTATATTGGTGTTAGACCTACTGTATTCCAACTTCTCTATGGATCATAAACTATTTTACTAGCCATAGATTCATCAAAATAAGCAAACAACACACGCAAAACAGAATCTGTCAAAAACAGAACAGTCTGTAGTAATCTGTAACTAACGCAAACTTCTGGAACTCTAAAAATTCTACCAAAAGAAGGAAGTCCTGGAAAAATTGTTTACTGAACATCAGCAAAAAGAATCAAAGCAAAATCACGTTCCTGTGATTTATCATAACTAAATTCGTGCACGCAAAGTTTCTGTTTTTCAGCAGAATCAAATCAACTATCATCGTAGGTTATCCTATAGGTTCTACTTGGCACGAACACTAATTAAAACATAAAACCACATCCAAACAGAAGGTAGATGGATTATTTATTCCTAAACAGAAACAAAAACAAAAAAACAAAATAAAATTGGGTTGCCTCCCAACAAGCGCTATCGTTTAACGCCCCTAGCTAGGCATAAAAGCAAGGATAGATCTAGGTATTGCCATCTTTGGTAGGCAATTCTTCAATGAGGCATCTACCTCCTTTAGAATTTTCTTTCTTTCTAGTAATTATCAAACTTTTAGGCATAAGATCTAAAAATTCATTCGTAGCAAATGGTTCCTTAATGATAGTAAAAAGATCGGGATGAATACTTATAGATTTAAGATCCGCATTTTCCTTACTAGATGATTCACCCTTATTTTTAGGAAGATACATAATCTTGGCAATTTTAGTGGGAGGACTAGGAGTATTCTTTACGGAAGAAAAAGCGGTTCCCAAGTTGGTAATGATACCCTCAAGTTTATCGATTCAAGTAGAGTCTAGATTTATTTTTTCATTAACCATGGGTTCCTTCTCCTTAATATTTTTCAAAGTCATTCCTACCTTAGATCCATATTGAGTAATTTGATTATGAATCTTTTTATCTAGATTTTCAATGGATTCAATGGTAGCAACTTTGTTTTCAATAATTTCAAGCCTTTGCATAACATGCTCCAAAGTTAACATAGTTCCATTAACCAAAAGAGGAGGTGAGCCAAATAAATCTATTAAAGCATTATAGGAATCAAAAGTATGGCTACCCAAGAAATTCCCTCCGGTAATGGTATCAAGGATATATCTATACCAAGGATTAGCACCTACATAAACATTGCGAAGAAGAACTAAAGTAGATTGCTTCCTGGTAGATCTATTTTGAGCATTGCAAATTCTATACCAAGCATCTTTTAGATTTTCTCCCTCCCTTTGTTTAAAATTTAGCACTTCATTCTCGGGAGATAACAGAGAAGATATAAGACTAGTCATGATGACAAGCAAGCAAACTAACACACAGCAACCAAAAGGACGAGGAAAAGGCAACGGAAAGAGAGGAGGTGATTGGGAAAGAGAGGGCGAATAAAACGGCAAGGGTGAAGTGGGGGAGAGGAAAACGAGAGGCAAATGGCAAATAATGTAATGCAAGAGATAGGGATTGTGACGGTACTTGGTATGTTGACTTTTATGTAAGCCTCCCGAACGGCGCCGAAATTCTTCTTGCTACGTCTCGAGCTTGCGTTGGTTTTCCCGAAGAGGAGAGGATGATGCAGCACAAGAGCGTAAGTATTTCCCTCAGTTTTTGAGAACCAAGGTATCAATCCAGTAGGAGGTCACACGCAAGTCCCTCGTACCTGCACAAAACGATAGCTACTCGCAACCAACGCGATTAGGGGTTGCCAATCCCTTAACGGTCACTTACGAGTGAGATCGATAGAGATAATATTTTTGGTATTTTTGGTATAAAGATGCAAAGTAGAAAGTAAAGGCAAAGCAAGTAAATAAAGTGATGGAGATTGATATGATGAGAATAGACCCGGGGGCCATAGGTTTTACTAGTGGCTTCTCTCAAAAGCATAAGTATTCTACGGTGGGTGAACAAATTACTGTTGAGCAATTGATAGAATTGAGCATAGTTATGAGGTTATCTAGGTATGATCATGTATATAGGCATCACGTCCGAGACAAGTAGACCGAAACGATTCTGCATCTACTACTATTACTCCACTCATCGACCGCTATCCAACATGCATCTAGAGTATTAAGTTAAAAACAGAGTAACGACTTAAGCAAGATGACATGATGTAGAGGAACAAATTCATGCAATATGATAAATACCCCATCTTGTTATCCTCGATGGCAACAATACAATATGTGCCTTGCAACCCTTTCTGTCACTGGGTAAGGACACCGCAAGATTGAACCCAAAGCCATGCACTTCTCCCATCGCAAGAACTACCAATCTAGTTGGCCAAACCAAACGGATAATTCGAAGAGACTTGCAAAGATAACTCAATCATACATAAAAGAATTCAGAGAAGATTCAAATATTATTCATAGATAAGTTGGATCATAAACCCACAATTCATCGGTCTCAACAAACACACCGCAAAAGAAGATTACATCGAATAGATCTCCACGAGAGAGGGGGAGAACATTGTATTGAGATCCAAAAAGAGAGAAGAAGCCATCTAGCTACAAGCTATGGACCGGAAGGTCTGAAGTAAACTACTCGCACTTCATCGGAGGGGCTATGGTGTTGCTGTAGAAGCCCTCCGTGGTAGATGCCCTCTTCGGCGGAGCTCCGGAACAGGCCCCAAGATGGGATCTCATGGATACAGGAAGTTGCGGCGGTGGAATTAGGTTTTTGGCTCCGTCTCTGGTCTATTGGGGGTACGTAGGTATATATAGGAGGAAGGAGTACGTCGGTGGAGCGTCGGGGGGCCACGAGGTAGGGGCGCACCTGTGGGAGGCGCGCCCCACCTCGTGATCTGCCTCTGGCGCTTCTTGAGTAGGGTCCAAGTCTCTGGATCACGTTCGGTGAGAAGATCACGTTCCGAAGGTTTCATTCCGTTTGGACTCCGTTTGATATTCTGTTTCTTCGAAATACTGAAAAAGGCAAAAAAAAAAAGCAATTCTGGGCTAGGCCTCCGGTTAATAGGTTAGTCCCAAAAATAATATAAAAGTGGAAAATAAAGCCCATTATAGTCCAAAACAATAGATAAAGTAGCATGGAGCAATCAAAAATTATAGATACGTTGGAGACGTATCATGTATCTCTTTGTGTTTCGAGGATCTAGCACATGTGTAATCAAATCTTGTTGGTTTGAGTGATTCTCTCGTGTTTCCCCTCGTGATTTTTTCTCCTCATGTTCTTCATGTACTTCGTAGGATCCCCTCCAATCATGAAAGATCGGGAATCTAGGGTTCTACTGATGTAGGGTAGAACCCTAGATGCCCAATCTTTCACGATTGGAGGGGATCCTACGAAGAACACGAGGGGAAAACAAGGGGAAACGAGGGGAAACACAAGAAAGATCACTCAACCAACAAGATCCGGTTACACATATGCTAGATCCTCAAAGCACAAAGAGATACACGATCTGAATCCAACAAGGGACGATACAAGTGGTGGTAGTTCTTCTATGAGAGGAGGTCTTGAAGGTCTTCCCGTGATGGGGTCTTGAATCCGCTTGGGGGATCTTCTCCAAAGAGCTCGTGAGCTCCGAGGAGAAGTAACCAAGTGGATGAGCAAAGCTCTATCTCAAATATGAGCTATCACAATGCTAACCCTAACTAGGAGGAGGACGGGGTCTATATATAGTGCTAAGCCACAGAGGGGTAAGTGAGGGGGCGAAGGGGTACACGGGCCTCAGCCCAAGTCACGCACGCAGGCATGGTCCGGATGATCCGGATGGGGTACCAGATGATGCGGGCGTTGGGGATCCGGATGATCTGGCTTTATCGAGCAGGCTTCAGGTGTCTTCGGGCACATTACCCAGATTGTCCGGGCGGGGGTACGGATCATCCGGGCTTGATCCGGATCGTCCGGCTGGGGGTCCGAATGATCCGGGCAAGTCCTGTCATGCTCCGTTCTTCTTCTTCCTTCTCCTCTTACATTCTTGGCCTTGGTCCTTGGATTCTCCATGGTCATCTCGATTGTACCTAAGTATATGCAAGGTCCATGCATGAGGTAGTAGCCATGTCTCACATGCGGAAAGTGACGGTACGAAGAGGAGTGAATTCACCTTGTGTCCAATGGCATATGTTCGAGGTCTCGTCATATGTCCTCTTGGGGCTTGGAGAGTCTTCGGAGTGTACATGGGGATGAACATGGGATGCTCCGCATCATCTTGGTATCATGAGCCATGTTGATCACGTATTTGGAGCCCCTACCCCTTGTTTTCTAGCTTGATTTTGTTGTGTTCTTCCCCAATTTCGAAAATCCCCACCAAAAATAATCCCATTTTTTGTGATTTGTTGGTGTGATGAAGTTTTGTTGGCAAGATTGTTCGTGACAAAGTGCATGAAGCTTATCAAGATGATATATAATGATGTGCAAAGCATTCATGGGAGCAAATGCAATCATTGTGCATGCAAATGAGTTGTGAATATGATCAACGCAACCACGGTGCAAAATGATGTCATAGTGAGACAGTTTATCAATAGCGTGAATATGGCAATGGATGCTCAATATGATTATGTTATCATGCAATTGAGGGTAGGCAATGTGATCATTATGTACAATATGCCATCAAGGAAGATCACAACAAATTTGCTAAGGAAATGCACAAGCTCATATATCATGGATGACATAGAAATACAAGATGCAACAAGGCAGTCATAATGTGAGTCAATCCATGCATAGGGTGCAAACTTGCGGTTTGTATGAAATTTCCATCGAGCATGACATGTGTGAGCACAATCAACAAATATGGAGGTGTTGGTGTACCAATGCTCGATGTCGTGGCATGAGTGGAGTTTCGAAGGTGCATCCAATAAGTGTGAGCGCTCCTCAATGTGAAGGTCCATAGAGCCAATGTCCAATGGCGCTCCTCCGTTCGCGAGATGTATCATGTAGACAACAAGAAGGAAACAACAATGAAAGAGTGACCCATCCAATATGCGTACTTGAGGATGGCTCAAAGGGAAGGAGTTCACCTCATGAATGTTCCCGAAGATGTTGGAGTTGCACATCATGTATGCCTTCACATACCCAATATGTCTCATGATGGTGCCACCTTGTGAATCCTTCAAAATGAAAGAACATGGCAAACACTCAGAAAAACGAATAAGGTTAGCGGAAGTGCAAAACCAATCAATCGTGTGGCAAGATACCCAGCAAGTGTATGCATCATGCTCATCATAAGAAAGGACAAGTGAGCATTTCATAGTATGGAGGCATATGATGCAAGAACAACCAAATACAAGAGGTTCAAGTAAACAAGCATTCTTCAAAAGTAATATGTCCAAGTCACCACGATCAATAAGCATAAATGCAACTATTGGAGGCAAGTGACAATGAGCAAGATATATCATGTGAGAGGCATGAGCACATATGTCATCAACCCAAGAAAGTGAGTAAGAGTGGACACATGGGTGATGCAACATAGCAAGCAATCGTAGCGATCAAGTCAAGCAAACTAGCAGTGCGAAGATGCAACATACTAGAGGAAATCATGGCAAGCATGTCATGTGTGCAAATAGTGGGCATGAATGCACATGACATATCACAAGCATGAAAGCAAGATATGAGAAAAATATCATCAATGTATTGGCGAGAGGCCATATGTAAATAGCAATGGGACATCATGGCTCTCCCAACACAACAAGCATTAATAGCACGGGGCACAAAGAATGCTTTGCCCATATATCAAAATATCAAAGCAGCGAATGAGAATCAAATAGACATGATGAAGGTGACTAGATGATAATTCACATGTGTCCTCAAGAATGTTTTGCTTGTTATAAGGAACGTTCCCGTCTGTCCTTTGCTATAAAAAGGATTGGGATACCTTGCCGCACCTTTGTTACCATTGTTACTTGATACGTCCATTTTGCATCATGCTTTTATATCAATATTTATTGCATTATGGGCTGTTATTTCACGTTATGTCACAAGACCTATGGCTATTCTCTCTTATTTTACAAGGTTTACATGAAGAGGGAGAATGCCGGTAGCTGGAATTCTGGGCTGGAAAAGGAGCAAATATTGGAGGTCTATTCTGCGCAACTCCAAAAGTCCTAAAACTCCACGGAATACCTTAAACTAAATAAAGAAAAATAGTTGCCAAAGATGAAGGCCAGGGGGCCCACACCCTGCTCAAGAGGGTGGGGGGCGCCCCCTGGGCGCGCCCCCTACCTCGTGGGCCCCCTGGTGGCTCTCCGACGCCCATCTTCTCCTATATGAAGTCTTTCGATGAGAAAAAAATAGAAGGCAACCTTTCGGGACGAGACTCAGCCGCCACGAGGCGGAACCTTGACGGAACCAATCTAGGCCTCCGGCAGAGCTGTTCTGCCGAGGACACTTCCCTCCGGGAGGGGGAAATCATCACCTTCTTCATCACCGACGCTCCTCTCATCGGGGGAGGGAAATATCCATCAACATCTTCCCCAGCACCATCTCATCTCCAAACCCTAGTTCATCTCTTGTATCCAATTCTTGTCTCCAAGTCCAGGATTGGTGCTAGTAGGTTGCTAGTAGTGTCGATTACTCCTTGTAGTTGATGCTAGTTGGTTTATTTGGTGGAAGATCATATGTTCAGATCCTTTATGCATATTATTACCCCTCTGATTATGAACATGAATATGCTTTGTGAGTAATTACATTCGTTCCTGAGGACAAGGGAGAAGTCTTGCTATTAGTAGTCATGTGAATTTGGTATTCGTTCGATATTTTGATGAGATGTATGTTGTCTAACCTCTAGTGGTGTTATGTGAATGTCGACTACATAAAAATTCACCATTATTTGTGCCTAGAGGAAGGCATTGGGAAGTAATAAGTAGATGATGGGTTGCTAGAGTGACAGAAGCTTAAACCCTAGTTTATGCGTTGCTTCGTAAGGGGCTGATTTGGATCCATATGTTTCATGCTATGGTTAGGTTTACCTTAATACTTTTGTTGTAGTTGTGGATGCTTGCAATAGAGGTTAATCATAAGTGGGATAATTGTTCAAGTAAGAACAGCACCCAAGCACCGGTCCACCCACATATCAAATTATCAAAGTACCGAACGCGAATCATATGAGCGTGATGAAAACTAGCTTGACGATATTCCCATGTGTCCTCGGGAGTGCTTTTCCAATTATAAGAGTTTGTCCAGGCTTGTCCTTTGCTACAAAAAGGATTGGGCCACCTTGCTGCACTTTATTTACTTTTGTTACTTGTTGCTCGTTACAATTTATCTTATCACAAAACTATCTGTTACCACTTATTTCAAGATTTGCGAGTATACCTTGCTGAAAACCGCTTATCATTTCCTTCTGCTCCTCGTTGGGTTCGACACTCTTACTTATCGAAAGGACTACGATAGATCCCCTATACTTGTGGGTCATCAAGACTCTTTTCTAGCGCCGTTGCCGGGGAGTGAAGCGCCTTTGGTGGTGGAATTTGGTAAGGAAAATTTTATTTAGTGTGCTGAAATTTTCTGTCACTTGTTACTATGGAAAGTAATTGTCTGAGGGGCTTGTTCGGGGTATCTTCACCCCGTCCAGTAGAGCAAAGAGTTTCTCCTCAACCTACTCAACCAACCGAACCTATTGAAAATGAAACTCCTTTTGAAATTCCTTCGGGTTTGATGGAAAAACTGCTAGCTAACACTTTTACAGGAGATGGAACAAAGCATCCTGATGAACATCTACGCTATGTGGATGATGTTTGTGGACTATTTAAGCTTGCAGGTATACCCGATGATGTTGTTAAGAAGAAGGCCTTCCCTTTATCTTTGAAGGGAGACGCGTTGACATGGTATAGGCTATGTGATGATATGAGATCATGGAACTATAGAAGATTGAAATTGGAATTTCATCAAAAGTATTACCCTATGCATCTTGTTCATCGTGATCGCAATTATATATATAATTTTTGGCCTCGCGAAGGAGAAAGCATCGCCCAAGCTTGGGGGAGGCTTAAATCAATATTATATTCATGCCCCAATCATGAGCTCCCAAGAGAAATAATTATGCAAAGCTTTTATGCTCGGCTTTTTGATAACAATCGCACCATGCTCGATACTTCTTGTGTTGGCTCTTTTATGATGAAGACTATTGAATTTAGATGGAATTTATTGGATAGAATTAAACACAACTCTGAAGATTGGGACCTCGATGAAGGTAAGGAGTCAGGTATGACACCTAAGTTTTATTGTGTTAAATCTTTTATGGATACCGATATTTTCCGTAAGTTTAGCACTAAATATGGACTTGAATCTGAGATAGTAGCTTCTTTCTGTGAATCTTTTGCTACTTATGTTGATCTCCCCAAGGAGAAGTGGTTTAAATATCATCCTCCCATAGAAGTAAAAGTAGCTGCACCTATTAAAGTTGAAGAAAAGACTGTCACTTATAATGATCCTATTGTACCCACTTCTTATGTTGAGAAACCACCTTTCCCTGTTAGAATGAAGGATCATGCTAAAGCTTCAACTGTTGTCCGTAAAAGCAATATTAGAACTTATACCCCTCCTAAGCAAGTCAAGGTAGAACCCAATATTGCTATTGTTAAAGATCTCTTGTCTGATAATATTGATGGGCATGTTATTCAATTCTGTGGTGAAACTGCTAGAATTGCTAAACCTTGTCCTAGAGATAAACATAGACCTGTGGTAGGCGTGCCTGTTATTTCTATTAAAATAGGAGATCATTGTTATCATGGCTTATGTGATATGGGTGCTAGTTCTAGTGTTATACCCATTGATTTATACAAGGAAATTATGCATGAAATTGCACCTGCTGAGCTAGAAGATATTGATGTTACAATTAAACTTGCCAATAGAGATACTATAACTGCAATAGGAATTGTTAGAGATGTTGAAGTCTTGTGTGGAAAAACCAAATATCCCGCTGATTTTCTTGTTCTTGGTTCTCCACAAGATAGCTTTTGTCCCATTATATTTGGTAGACCATTCTTGAATACTGTTAATGCTAAGATAGACTGCGAAAAGAATGTTGTTACTATTGGCTTGGATGATATGGTTCATGAGTTTAATTTCTCTAAATTTAGTAAACAACATCGTGAGGAAGAATTGCCTAGTAAGGATGAAATTATTGGTCTTGCTTCTATTGCCGTACCTCCTAGTGATCCTTTAGAACACTATTTGCTAGACCATGAAAATGATATGTTCATGAATGAAAGAAGGGAAATAGATGAAGTATTCTTTAAACAGGAACCTATTCTACAACACAATTTTCCTGTTGAAATCCTAGGGGATCCTCCTCCACCCAAGGGTGATCCCGTGTTTGAGCTTAAACCGTTGCCTGTTAATCTTAAATATGCTTATCTTGATGAAAAGAAAATATATCCTGTCATTATTAGTGCTAACCTTTCAGAGCATGAAGAAGAAAGATTATTGAAAACTCTGAAGAAGCACCGTGCCGCTATTGGATATACGGATGATCTTAAGGGCATCAGTCCCACTCTATGTCAACATAAAATAAATTTGGAAGCGGATGCCAAACCAGTTTCTGATCCTCAACGACGTTTGAATCCTAAAATGAAAGAAGTGGTAAGAAAAGAAATACTCAAGCTTTTGGAGGCAGGTATAATTTATCATGTTGCTGATAGTCAGTGGGTAAGTCCTGTCCATTGTGTCCCTAAGAAAGGAGGTATTACTGTTGTCCCTTATGATAAAGATGAATTGATCCCGCAAAGAATTACCATAGGTTATAGGATGGTAATTGATTTCCGCAAATTAAATAAGGCTACTAAGAAAGATCATTACCCCTTACCTTTTATTGATCAAATGCTAGAAAGATTATGCAAACATACACATTATTGCTTTCTAGATGGTTATTCTGGTTTCTCTCAAATACCTGTGTCGGCTAAAGATCAATCAAAGACTACTTTTACATGCCCTTTTGGTACTTTTGCTTATAGACGTATGCCTTGTGGTTTATGTAATGCACCTGCTACCTTTCAAAGATGCATGATGGCTATATTCTCTGACTTTTGCGAGAAAATTTGTGAGGTTTTCATGGACGACTTTTCCGTCTATGGTTCCTCTTTTGATGATTTCTTGAGCAATCTTGCTCGAGTTTTGCAGAGATGTGAAGAAACTAATCTTGTCTTGAATTGGGAAAAGTGCCACTTTATGGTTATCGAAGGTATTGTCTTGGGGCACAAAGTTTTTGAAAGAGGTATTGAAGTTGATAAAGCCAAGGTTGATGCTATTGAAAAGATGCCATGTCCCAAGGACATCAAAGGTATAAGAAGTTTCCTTGGTCACGCCGACTTTTATAGGAGGTTCATTAAGGACTTCTCAAAAATCTCTCGGCCTCTGACTAACTTATTACAAAAAGATGTACCATTTGTCTTTGATGATGATTGTGTAGAAGCATTTGAAATACTTAAGAAAGCATTAGTCTCTGCACCTGTTGTTCAGCCACCTGATTGGAATTTACCCTTTGAAATTATGTGTGATGCTAGTGATTATGATGTAGGTGCTGTTCTAGGGCAAAGAGTTGATAAGAAATTAAACGTTATCCATTATGCTAGTAAGACTCTAGACAATGCTCAAAGAAATTATGCTACTACCAAAAAGGAACTTTTAGCAGTTGTATTTGCTTGTGATAAATTCAGACCCTATATTGTTGATTCTAAAGTAACTATTCACACAGATCATGCTGCTATTAAATATCTTATGGAAAAGAAAGATGCAAAACCTAGACTTATTAGATGGGTTCTCCTGCTGCAAGAATTTGATTTACATATTGTTGATAGAAAAGGAGCTGAGAACCCCGTTGCAGACAACTTATCTAGGTTAGAGAATGTTCTTGATGACCCACTACCTATTGATGATAGCTTTCCTGATGAACAATTAAATGTCATAAGCACTTATCGTAGCACTCCATGGTATGCTGATTATGCTAATTATATTGTTGCTAAATTTATACCACCTAGCTTCACATACCAACAAAAAAAAGTTTTTCTATGACTTGCGACATTACTTTTGGGATGACCCACATCTTTGTAAAGAAGGAGTAGATGGTGTTATTAGACGTTGTGTACCTGAGCATGAACAGGAACAGATCCTATGCAAGTGTCACTCCGAAGGTTATGGAGAACACCACGCAGGAGATAGAACTTCACATAAGGTATTGCAATCTGGTTTTTATTGGCCTACTCTCTTCAAGGATTCCCGTAAGTTTGTTTTGTCTTGCGACGAATGTCAAAGAATTGGTAATATTAGTAGACGTCAAGAAATGCCTATGAATTATTCGCTTGTTATTGAACCATTTGATGTTTGGGGCTTTGATTATATGGGACCTTTTCCTGCCTCTAATGGATATACTCATATTTTAGTTGTTGTTGATTACGTTACTAAGTGGGTAGAAGCTATTCCAACTAGTAGTGCTGATCATACCACTTCTATTAAAATGCTAAAGGAAGTTATTTTTCCGAGGTTTGGAGTCCCTAGATATTTAATGACTGATGGTGGTTCACACTTTATTCATGGTGCTTTCTGTAAGATGCTTGCTAAATATGACGTTAATCATAGAATTGCATCTCCATATCACCCGTAGTCTAGTGGTCAGGTAGAATTAAGCAATAGAGAGCTCAAATTAATTTTGCAAAAGATTGTCAATAGGTCTAGAAAGAATTGGTCCAAGAAACTGGGTGACACATTATGGGCCTATAGAACTGCATACAAAAATCCTATGGGTATGTCTCCGTATAAGATGGTTTATGGAAAAGCTTGTCACTTACCTCTCGAACTAGAACATAAGGCATATTGGGCTATTAAAGAGCTCAACTATGATTTCAAACTTGCCGGTGAGAAGAGGTTATTTGATATTAGCTCACTTGATGAATGGAGAACCCAAGCTTATGAAAATGCCAAGTTGTTTAAAGAAAAGGTTAAAAGATGGCATGACAAAAGGATACAAAAGCGTGAGTTTAATGTAGGTGATTATGTATTGCTATACAACTCTTGTTTAAGATTTGTTGCAGGAAAACTTCTCTCTAAATGGGAAGGTCCCTACGTTATCGAGGAGGTCTATCGTTCCGGTGCCATAAAATTCAACAACTTCGAAGGCACAAATCCAAAGGTGGTAAACGGTCAAAGGATCAAACACTATATTTCAGGTAATCCCATAAATGTTGATACTAATATTATTGAAACCGTAACCCCGGAGGAATACATAAGGGACACTTTCCAGAACGTTCCAGACTCCGAAAAGGAATAGGTATGTGGTACGGTAAGTAAACCGACTCCAAAACAATTTTTAAAGCAATATTCCTCCGTTTTGGAATATTTAGAAAAATAGAAAAATGAGTAGCAGTCCGGGGAGGACACGAGGCCTCCACGAGGGTGGAGGGCGCGCCCTACCCTCTGGGCGCGCCCCCTACCTCGTGAGCACCTCGTGTGCCCTACGGACTCCGTTTCCTTATACGATACGTATTTTGGTCGGTAAAAATTCATTATTTATACTCCCGAAGGTTTTGACTCTTGTATCACGCAAATATCCTCTATTTTTGTTTTGGGCTGTTGCTGTTGCAGATTAGAGCAAGATGTCTTCTCAAGAGTCAGTCGGGGAGAGCGGGTATCTAACCCGCACCGAACCAAAGGGCAACAATGACGACCCACTTTGGGCCAAAGAACGGAGGAAGAGATGGAGGCTGACTGATGAGGGTAGATGCCATGGAAGATCAAGAAGTCACTTCTCGCCTCCGAGCTAGGTTTACGATGGGGAACTCAGAGCTCAGCTATTCCAAACTCGGTTATCCTTCCAATGTTAGATTTCTTTCCTATGAAAATATGAGGAGGAGTGTCTCTTGTTCTCCCGCAGCTATGCAACACCCTTGGGTGCAAGGAGCTTTAGCCGTTACAGGAAAGCTTCGCAAGGAAATAATGGACCTCAAGCAGCAAGTCAATAAGCTCGAGGAGGAGAACCGTATCTTGAGGGGGATCATCGCCAAGAATATTACACCAACAACAAAGAAGGAGAAATAATCACATGGGTATGGGCACTCCCCTTGGCAACTGCCAAGCTTGGGGGAGGTGCCCTGGTATCGTATCGCCATCACAACTCCTATCTTTACCGTATATCTTAGTTCGATCCTATTATTAGTATCTTGATTTAGTAGAATAAAGTCATGGCATGATCTAGTTTTGAGTTTTGTTTTATGATCCTTCTTTGTAATCGAGTCCGTGAGCTATATAATAAAGATTAGTGTTGAGTCAAGGGCTTGATTATTTTGCCATGATCATGGGTGATTAGAAGAAAAAGAATAAAAAGAATCAAAGAGTTCATATTGATCTTAGTGAAAGTAATGACTTCACATAGAAAGAGTGTGATGATTAAAAGTTGTTGAGAGTTGACAAATATAGCTTTGGTCATCATTGCAATTAATAGGAAGTAATAAGGAAAGAGAGGTTTCACATATAGATATATTATCATTGACATCTTTTATGATTGGGAGCACTCATTAAAATATGACATGCTAAAGAGTTGAGGTTGGACAAGGAAGACAACATAATGAGTTATGTTTTCTTACATCTGAGATAAAGTATGTTGTCATGGATCCTCTACCGTGTTGAGCTTGCCTTCCCCCCTCATGCTAGCCAAATTCTCAGCACCAAGTAGAAATACTACTTGTGCTTCCAAATACCCTTAAACCAGTTTTGCCATGAGAGTCCACCATATCTACCTATGGATTGAGTAAGATCCTTCAAGTAAGTTGTCATCGGTGCAAGCAATAAAAATTGCTCTCTAAATATGCATGATTTATTAATGCAGAGAAATAAGCTTTGTACGAACTTGTTGTGGATGCAATAAAAGCGACGGACTGCATAATAAAGGTTCACATACAAGGGGCAATATAAAGTGACGTTCTTTTGCATTAAGATTTTGTGCATCAACCCTAAACGCGCATGACAACCTCTGCTTCCCTCTGCGAAGGGCCTATCTTTTATTATTATCCTCTACCTTATGCAAGAGTCACGGTGATCTTCACCTTTCCTTTTTATTTTATCCTTTGGCAAGCTCAAGCATGTTGGAAAGAACATGATATATATATCTAATTGGATGTAGGGGAGCATGAATTATTATTGTTGACATTACCCTTGAGGTAAAAGGTTGTGGGGCAAAACTATAAGCCCTATCTTTCTCTCAGGTCCCATTAAAACTCCGTAACCACAAGTATTGCGTGAGTGTTAGCAATTATGAAGGACTAAGTGATAGTTGAGTATGTGGACTTGCTTTTAAGCTCTGACATAGACTCTTTCCGATGTTATGATAAATTGCAGTTGCTTCAATGACTGAGGTTATAATTTGTTGGTGCTCAATAAGGTTTCTGATTCATACTTTGGCTTTGTGAAAAGATCATCACTTGAACATGAGTAATCATATGATAAAATTTATTTATATTGCTGTTATGGAAATAATCATGATGCCTTCATGTCCGTATTTTATTTTTATCGACGCCTCTACCTCTAAACATGAGGACATATTTATTGTTATCGGCTTTTCGCTTGAGGACAAGCGAGGTCTAAGCTTGGGGGAGTTGATACGTCCATTTTGCATCATGCTTTTATATCAATATTTATTGCATTATGGGTTGTTATTTCACGTTCTGTCACAATACTTATGGATATTCTCTCTTATTTTACAAGGTTTACATGAAGAGGAGAATGCCGCAGCTAGAATTCAAATTTGGAAAAGGAGCAAATATTGGAGGCCTATTCTCAAAACTCCAAAAGTCCTGAAACTCCACGGAATACCTTAAAATAAATAAAGAAAAATCGTTGCCAAAGATGAAGGCCAGGGGGCCCACACCCTGCTCACGAGGGTGGGGCCCCCCTGGGTGCGGCCCCCTACCTCGTGGGCCCCCTGGTGGCTCTCCGACGCCCATCTTCTCCTATATGAAGTCTTTCGATGAGAAAAAAATAGAAGGCAACCTTTCGGGACGAGACTCCACCGCCACGAGGCGGAACCTTGGTGGAACCAATCTAGGGCTCCGGCAGAGCTGTTCTGCCGGGGGCACTTCCCTCCGGGAGGGGGAAATCATCACCATCGTCATCACCGATGCTCCTCTCATCGGGAGAGGGCAATCTCCATCAACATCTTCCCCAGCACCATCTCATCTCCAAACCCTAGTTCATCTCTTGTATCCAATTCTTGTCTCCAAGTCCGGGATTGGTGCTAGTAGGTTGCTAGTAGTGTCAATTACTCCTTGTAGTTGATGCTAGTTGGTTTATTTGGTGGAAGATTATATGTTCAGATCCTTTATGCATATTATTACCCCTCTGATTATGAACATGAATATGCTTTGTGAGTAATTACGTTCGTTCCTGAGGACAAGGGAGAAGTCTTGCTATTAGTAGTCATGTGAATTTGGTATTCGTTCGATATTTTGATGAGATGTATGTTGTCTAACCTCTAGTGGTGTTATGTGAACGTCGACTACATAACACTTCACCATTATTTGGGCCTAGAGGAAGGCATTGGGAAGTAATAAGTAGATGATGGATTGCTAGAGTGACAGAAGGTTAAACCCTAGTTTATGCGTTGCTTCGTAAGGGGCTGATTTGGATCCATATGTTACATGCTATGGTTAGGTTTACCTTAATACTTTTGTTGTAGTTGCGGATGCTTGCAATAGAGGTTAATCATAAGTGGGATGCTTGTTCAAGTAAGACCAGCACCCAAGCACCGGTCCACCCACATATCAAATTATCAAAGTACCGAACGCGAATCATATGAGAGTGATGAAAACTAGCTTGACGATATTCCCATGTGTCCTCGGTGAAGGAAATATGCCCTAGAGGCAATAATAAAGTTATTATTTATTTCCTCATATCATGATAAATGTTTATTATTCATGCTAGAATTGTATTAACCGGAAACATGATACATGTGTGAATACATAGACAAACATATAGTCACTAGTATGCCTCTACTTGACTAGCTCATTAATCAAAGATGGTCATGTTTCCTGACCATAGACATGTGTTGTCATTTGATTAGTGGGATCACATCATTAGAAGAATGATGTGATTGACATGACCCATTTTGTTAGCCTAGCACTTGATCGTTTAGTATCTTGCTATTGCTTTCTTCATGACTTATACAAAGTTCCTGCAACTATGAGATTGTGCAACTCCGTGTCTCGGAAGAACACTTTGTGTGCTACCAAACGTCACAACGTGCTCGGGTGATTATAAAGGTGCTCTACAGGTGTTTCCGAAGGTTCATGTTGAGTTGGCATAATTCAAGATTAGGATTTGTCACTCCGATTGTCGGAGAGGTATCTCTGGGCCCTCTCGGTAATACTCATCACTTAAGCCTTGCAAGCATATAACTAATGAGTTAGTTATGAGATGACGTATTACTGAGCGAGTAAAGAGACTTTCCGGTAATGAGATTGAACTAGGTATTGGATACCGACGATCAAATCTCGCAAGCAAGTAACATACCGATGACAAAGGGAACAAAGTATGTTGTTATGCGGTTTGACCGATAAAGATCTTCGTAGAATATGTAGGAACCAATATGGGCATCCAGGTCCCGCTATTGGTTATTGACCAGAGACGTGTCTCGGTCATGTTTGCATTGTTCTCGAACCGTAGGGTCCGCACGCTTAAGGTTTCGATGACAGTTATATTATGAGTTTATGTATTTTGATGTACCGAAGGTTGTTCGGAGTCCCGGATATCATCACGGACATGACGAGGAGTCTCAAAATGGTCCAGACATAAAGATTGATATATTGGACGGATATATTTGGACACCGGAAAGGTTCCGGGAGAGTTTGGGAATATCTGGAGCTCAGTTCGGAACCCCGGGAAGTATATGGGCCTTATTGGGCCCATGTAGGAGGAAGAAAAGAAAGGAGCAAGGGGCGCCCCCAAGCCCAATCCGAATTGGGGAGGGGCCCCCCTTTCTTCTCCTTCCCCTCTTCCTTCCTACTACTAGTACTACTTCCTACTACTAGTACTCCTTCCTTCCCCCTCCAAATAAGATTAGGAAAAAGAGGGGAAACCTACTTGGAGTAGGTTTCCTCCTCCCTATGGCGCGCCCCCCCTTGGGCCGGCCACCTCCTCGCTCCCTCCTTTATATATCCGGGGGTAGGGGGCACCCTAGGACACACAAGTTGATCATTGATCGTTCCTTAGCCGTGTGCGGTGCCCCTCCACGATATTACACCTCGATCATATTGTAGCGGTGCTTAGGCGAAGCCTGCGCGACAGAGAACATCAAGATCGTCACCATGCCGTCGTCTTGACGGAACTCCCCTCGAGCCTCTCTCGGATTGGAGATCGAGGTGCGTCATCGAGCTGTCGCGTGTCAAGAACTCGGAGGTGCCGAGTAACGGTGCTTGGATCGGTCGGACCGGGAGGACGTCGACTACTTCCTCTACGTTGCGTCAACGCTTCGCTTGGTCTCACGAGGGTACGACAACACTCTCCCTCGTTGCTATATCATCACCATGATCTTGCGTGTGCGTAGGAATTTTTTGAAATTACTACGTTCCCCAACATGGCATCCGAGCCTAGGTTTTATGGTTTGATGTTATTTGCACGAGTAGAACACAAGTGAGTTGTGGGCGATATAAGTCATCTTGCTTACCAAAGATGTCATACTTTGGTTCAGCGGTATTGTTGGATGAAGCGGCCCGGACCGACATTACGCGTACGCTTACGCGAGACTGGTTTTACCGCCGTGCTTTGCACACAGGTGACTAGCAGGTGTCTGTTTCTCCAACTTTAGTTGAACCGAGTGTGGCTACGCCCGGTCCTTGCGAAGGTTAAAACATCATCAACTTGACAAACTATCGTTGTGGTTTTGATGCGTAGGTGAGATTGGTTCTTGCTTAAGCCCGTAGCAGCCACGTAAAATTTGCAACAACAAAGTAGAGGACGTCTAACTTGTTTTTGCAGGGCATGTTGTGATGTGATATGGTCAAGACGTGATGCTATATTTTATTGTATGAGATGATCATGTTTTGTAACCGGTTATCGGCAATCGGCAGGAGCCATATGGTTGTCGCTTTATTGTATGAAATGCAAACGCATACTGTAATTGCTTTACTTTATCACTAAGCGGTAGCGATAGTCGTAGAAGCAATAGATGGCGAACGACAACGATGCTACGATGGAGATCAAGGTGTCGCACCGGTGGCGATGGTGATCACGACGGTGCTTGGAGATGGAGATCACAAGCACAAGATGATGATGGCCATATCATATCACTTATATTGATTGCATGTGATGTTTATCCTTTATGCATCTTATCTTGCTTTGATTGACGGTAGCATTTTAAGATGATCTCTTACTAAAATTATCAAGTAGTGTTCTCCACAGTATGCACCGTTGCCAAAGTTCGTCGTGTTAGAGACACCACGTGATGATCGGGTGTGATAAGCTCTCACGTCCATCTACAACGGGTGCAAGCCGGTTTTGCACACGCAGAATACTCGAGTTAAACTTGACGAGCCTAGCATATGCGAGATATGGCCTCGGAACACGGAGACCGAAAGGTCGGCGTGAATCATATAGTAGATATGATCAACAGAATGATGTTCACCATTGAAAACTACTCCATCTCACGTGATGATCGGTTATGGTTTAGTTGATTTTGATCACGTAATCACTTAGATGACTAGAGAGATATCTGTCTAAGTGGGAGTTCTTAAGTAATATGATTAATTGAACTTAAATTTATCATGAACTTAGTACCTGATAGTATCTTGCTTGTCTATGTTTGTTTGTGGATAGATGGCTCGTCTTTGTTGTTCCGTTGAATTTTAATGCGTTCCTTGAGAAAGCAAAGTTGAAAGATGATGGTAGCAATTACACGGATCGGGTCCAGTATCTCGAGGATTATCCTCATTGTGCTTTGCCTGAAAGAGTTACGTCCCGGAAGCACCGCTGGGTGCCGAACTCTTCTTGCAATCTGACGACGTTAAGAACATCCGCGAGCAAAGCTGATGACTACTCTATAGTTCAAGTGCCATGCTTTACGGCTTAGAACCGGGTCTTCAACGACGTTTTGAACGTCATGGAGCATATGATATGTTCCAGAGTTGAAGTTAATATTTCAAGCAAATGCCCGGATTGAGAGATATGAAGTCTCCAATAAGTTCTATAGCTGCAAGATGGAGGAGAATAGTTACGTCGGTGAACATATACTCGAAATGTCGGGTATAACAATCACTTGATTCAACCGGGAGTTAATCTTCACGATGATAGTGTCATTGATGAAATTCTTCAATCATTGCCACCAAGCTACAAGAGCTTTGTGATGAACTATAATATGCAAGGGATGAACAAGACTATTCCCGAGCTCTTCGCAATCTTTGAAAGCCGTGGAGGTAGAAATCAAGAAGGAGCATCAAGTGTTGATGGTCAACAAGACCACTAGTTTCAAGAAAAGGGCAAAGGGAAGAAGAAGGGAACTTCAAAAGAACGACAAGCAAGTTGTTTGCTCAAGAGAAGAAACCCAAGTCTGGACCTAAGCACAAATCGAGTGCTTCTCTTGCAAGCGATCGTCCTTTGAAGCGGAACTGCCCCAAGTATTTGGCGGATAAGAAGGATGGCAAAGTGAACAAAGGTATATGTGATATACATGTTATTGATGTGTACCTAACTAGAGCTCGTAGTAGCACCGGGTATTTGATCTGGTTACATTGCTAATATTTGCAACTCGAAACAAGGACTACGGAATAAGCGAGCACTGGCCAAGGACGAGGTGATGATGCGCGTGGGAAACGGTTCCAAAGTCGATGTGATCGTCGTCGGCACTCTACCTCTACATCTACCATCGGGATTAGTTTTAGACCTAAATAATTGTTATTTGGTGCCTGCGTTGAGCATGAACATTATATCTGGATCTTGTTTGATGCGAGACGGTTATTCATTTAATCAGAGAATAATGGTTGTTCTATTTATATGAGTAATATCTTTTATGGTCATGCACCCTTGAAGAGTGGTCTATTTTTATTGAATCTCGATAGTAGTGATACACATATTCATAATGTTGAAGCCAAAAGATGCAGAGTTGATAATGATAGTGCAACTTATTTGTGGCACTCGCCGTTTAGGTCATATCGGTGTAAAACGCATGAAGAAACTCCATCTTGATGGACTTCGAATCACTTGATTATGAATCACTTGGTACTTGCGAACCGTGCCTCATGGGCAAGATGACTAAAACGCCGTTCTCGGTACTATGGAGAGAGCAACAGATTTGTTGGAAATCATACATACTGGATGTATGTGGCCGATGAATGTTGAGGCTCGTGGCGGATATCGTTATTTTCTCACCTTCACAGATGATTTGAGCAGATATGGGTATATCTACTTAATGAAGCACAAGTCTGAAACATTTGAAAAGTTCAAAGAATTTCAGAGTGAAGTAGAAAATCATCGTAACAAGAAAATAAAGTTTCTACGATCTGATCATGGAGGAGAATATTTGAGTTCCGAGTTTGGTTTACATTTGAAACAATGCGGAATAGTTTCGCAACTCACGCCACCTGGAACACCACAACAAAATGGTGTGTCCGAACGTCATAATCGTAATTTACTTGATATGGTGCGATCTATGATGTCTCTTACCAATTTACCGCTATCGTTTTGGGGTTATGCTTTAGAGACGGCCGCATTCACGTTAAATAGGGCACCATCAAAATCCGTTGAGACGACGCCTTATGAACTATGGTTTGGCAAGAAACCAAAGTTGTCATTTCTTAAAGTTTGGGGCTGCGATGCTTATGTGAAGAAACTTCAACCGATAAGCTCGAACCCAAATCGAGAAATGTGTCTTCATAGGATACCCAAAGGAAATCATGGGTACACCTTCTATCACAGATCCGAAGGCAAAACATTCGTTGCTAAGAATGGATCCTTTCTAGAGAAAGAATTTCTCTCGAAAGAAGTGAGTGGGAGGAAAGTAGAACTTGATGAGATAATCAGATCTACTCCCTTGTTGGAAGGTAGTTCATCACGAGAACCGGTTCCGTGACAACTACACCAACTAGTGAGGAAGCTAATGATATTGATCATGAAACTTGAGATCAAGTTTCTCTTGAACCTCGTGGGTCTACGAGTAAGATCCGCACTGAGTGGTACGGTAATCCTGTTCGGAAGTCATGTTACTTGACCATGATGAACCTACGAACTATGAGGAAGCGATGATGAGCCCGGATTCGCAAAAATGGCTGGAGGCCATGAAATCTGAGATAGGATCCATGTATGAAAACAAAGTATGGACTTTGGTTGACTTGCCCGATGATCGGCAAGCCATTGAGAATAAATGGATCTTTAAGAAGAAGACCGACGCGATGGTAATATTCTCGTCTATAAAGCTCGACTTGTTGCAAAAGGTTTTCGACAAGTTCAAGGGGTTGACTACGATGAGACTTTCTCACCCGTGGCGATGCTTAAGTCTGTCCGAACCATGTTGGCTATTGCTGCATTTCATGATTATGAAATTTGGCAAATGGATGTCAAGACTGCATTCTTGAATGGATTTCTAGAAGAAGAGTTGTATATGATGCAGTAGGAAGGTTTTGTTGATCCGAAGGTCTTGACAAAGTGTGCAAGCTCCAACGTTCCATTTATGGATTGGTGCAAGCATCTCGGAGTTGGAATAAACGTTTTGATAGTGTGATCAAAGCATATGGTTTTATCTGAGACTTTTGGAGAAGCTTGTATTTACAAGAAAGTGAGTGGGAGCTCTGTAGCATTTCTAGTTTTATATGTTGATGACATATTATTAATTGGAAATGATATAGAATTTCTGGATAGCATAAAGGGATACTTGAATAAAAGTTTTTCGATGAAAGACCTCGGAGAAGCTGCTTATATATTAGGCATCAAGATCTATAGAGATAGATCAAGACGCTTAATAGGACTTTCACAAAGCACATACCTTGACAAAATATTGAAAAAGTTCAATATGGATCGAGCAAAGAAAGGATTCTTGCTGTGCTACAAGGTGTGAAGTTGAGTCGAACTCAATGCCCGACCACAATGAGAAGATAGAGAAAATGAAAAATGTTCCTATGCTTCACCATAGGCTCTATCATGTATGCAATGTCAGTGTACCAGACTGACGTATGCTTAGCAATAAGCTTAGCAGAAGGTACCAAAGTAATCCAGAGTGGATCATCGACACAGCGGTCAAGAACATCTGAAATACCTAAAAGGACTAAGGATATGTTTCTCGTATATGGAGGTGACAAAGAGCTAGTCGTAAATGGTTACGTCGATGCAAGCTTTGACACTTGATCCGGACGATTCTAAATCGCAAACCGGATACATGTTTTTATTAAGCGGTGGAGTTGTAAGTTGGTGCAGTTCTAAACAAAGTGTCGTGGCGGGATCTACATGTGAAGCGGAGTACATAGCTGCTACAAGCGACAAATGAAGGAGTCTCGGATGAAGGAGTTCATTTCCGATCTAGGAGTCATACCTAGTGCATCGGGACCAATGAAAATCTTCTGTGACAATACTGGTGCAATTGCCTTGGCAAAGAATCCAGATTTCACAAGAGGACCAAGCACATCAAGAGACGCTTCAATTCCATTCGGGACCAAGTCCAAGTGGGAGACATAGAGATTTGCAAGATACATACGGATCTGAATGTTGCAGACCCATTGACTAAGCCTCTCTCACGAGCAAAACATGATCAGCACCAAGACTCCATGGGTGTTAGAATCATTACTATGTAATCTAGATTATTGACTCTAGTGCAAGTGGGAGACTGAAGGAAATATGCCCTAGAGGCAATAATAAAGTTATTATTTATTTCCTCATATCATGATAAATGTTTATTATTCATGCTAGAATTGTATTAACCTAAACATGATACATGTGTGAATACATAGACAAACATATAGTCACTAGTATGCCTCTACTTGACTAGCTCATTAATCAAAGATGGTCATGTTTCCGACCATAGACATGTGTTGTCATTTGATTAGTGGGATCACATCATTAGAAGAATGATGTGATTGACATGACCCATTTTGTTAGCCTAGCACTTGATCGTTTAGTATACAGCTATTGCTTTCTTCATGACTTATACAAAGTTCCTGCAACTATGAGATTGTGCAACTCCGTGTCGGAAGAACACTTTGTGTGCTACCAAACGTCTGGCAACGAATCGGGTGATTATAAAGGTGCTCTCAGGTGTTTCCAAGGTTCATGTTGAGTTGGCATAATTCGAGATTAGGATTTGTCACTCCGATTGTCGGAGAGGTATCTCTGGCCCTCTCGGTAATACTCATCACTTAAGCCTTGCAAGCATATAACTAATGAGTTAGTTATGAGATGACGTATTCTGAGCGAGTAAAGAGACTTGCGGTAACGAGATTGAACTAGGTATTGGATACCGACGATCAAATCTCGGGCAAGTAACATACCGATGACAAAGGAACAAAGTATGTTGTTATGCGGTTTGACCGATAAAGATCTTCGTAGAATATGTAGGAACCAATATGGGCATCCAGGTCCCGCTATTGGTTATTGACGAGACGTGTCTCGGTCATGTCTGCATTGTTCTCGAACCGTAGGGTCCGCACGCTTAAGGTTTCGATGATGCTTATATTATGAGTTTATGTATTTTGATGTACCAAGGTTGTTCGAGTCCCAGATATGATCACGGACATGACGAGGAGTCTCGAAATGGTCGGACATAAAGATTGATATATTGGGCGGATATATTTGGACACCGGAAAGGTTCCGGGAGAGTTTGGGAATATACTAGGAGTTCGTTATCGAACCCCGGAAGTATATGGGTCTTATTGGGCCCATGTAGGAGGAAAAGAAAAGGAGCAAGGGAGGGGGGCGCGCCCCCCCAAGCCCAATCCGAATTGGGGAGGGGGGCCGGCCCCCCCTTTCCTTTCTCCTTCCCCCTCTTCCTTCCTACTACTAGTAGTACTTCCTACTACTAGTACTCCTTCCTTCCCCCTCCAAATAAGATTAGGAAAAAGAGGGGAAACCTACTTGGAGTAGGTTTCCTCCTCCCTATGGCGCCCCTTGGGCCGGCCACCTCCTCCATCCCTCCTTTATATCACGGGGTAGGGGCACCCTAGGACACACAAGTTGATCATTGATCGTTCCTTAGCCGTGTCGCGTGCCCCCTCACGATATTACACCTCGATCATATTGTAGCGGTGCTTAGGCGAAGCCTGCGACAGAGAACATCAAGATCGTCACCACGCCGTCAGTCTGAAAGAACTCCCCTCGAGCCTCTCTTGGATTGGAGATCGAGGGTGCGTCATCGAGCTGTCTGGCGTGTCAAGAACTTCGGAGGTGCCGAGTATGCGGTGCTTGGATCGGTCGGACCGGAGGACGTCGACTACTTCCTCTACGTTGCGTCAGCGCTTCCGCTTCGGTCTACGAGGGTACGTAGACAACACTCTCCCCTCGTTGCTATATCATCACCATGATCTTGCGTGTGCGTAGGAAATTTTTTGAAATTACTACGTTCCCCAACACTCGGGAGCGCTTTTCCAATTATAAGAGTTTGTCCAGGCTTGTCCTTTGCTACAAAAAGGATTGGGCTACCTTGCTGCACTTTATTTACTGTTGTTACTTGTTAGTCGTTACAATTTATCTTATCACAAAACTATCTGTTACCACTTATTTCAGTACTTGCAGAGAATACCTTGCTGAAAACTGCTTATTATTTCCTTCTGCTCCTCGTTGGGTTCGACACTCTTACTTATCGAAAGGACTACGATAGATCCCCGATACTTGTGGGTCATCATTACTTGTTACCCGTTACGAATTACCTTGCTACAAAACTATCTATTGTTACTTACGGCACTTGCAGACAATATCTTGCTGAAAATCACTTGTCATTTCCTTCTGCTCCTCATTGGGTTTGACACAACTCATCGGAAGGACTATGATTGACCCCCTATACATGTGGCTCATTACTCCTCATTGGGTTTGACACTCTTACTTATCGAAAAAGGCTACAAATGACCCTCTGTGCTTGTGGGTTATCAAGCTCAAGGGTAGTATGTGTGGACCATGGTTGGATCTTTGATCCGTATCGGCGATCGGCCCCCGTCCACGGAAGGATGTAGTGTCTGGTTTGAGGTTGGCATTTGAGATGCCCTTAGGCTAACTCCAGTCTTGTGAAGCAGACGCAAATTTTGTCCCCTTTTGTCCGTCCGGGTTGGTCGAGCGGACAAGAGTGTCCGGTTTTGCCCGGTGGGCTGTAGGCATGGCCAACGCGTCCGGCGCATTTGGTAAATGTGCGTCCGTTTGATCACTTAAAAGTCATAAAAATTCTAAAATAAAACTTCAAACACTACAATAAATTAAACACCGTAAAAAGTGCACTCACAACAATTAAAATTTAAAACATTAGATGTAACATCCCAATTTTCAATTTGGATGTTTATAAATAGATCATTCATATGCATCCATGATTTATGCATTTTGCCCTTCATTTCTTTTATTTGAATCTTGATCCATGGAACTTTATGCAATTCAAGGACCAAAAGAGAGAATTGGAAGTTTCTTTAAATCCATTTTTTGAAAATTCTTTTACTTCAAAATTTGGAGTTTGGATCAAATTTGGTTTCACTAAATTCATTTCCATTATTTCAAAAATAAAATAAAGAGAGAAGATAACAGGACTTCTTCAAAAACAGAAAAGAAATATTGGAAATTGAATTTGAAGTCTAAATATATTTGTTGGGTTTTATTTGCACTTTATTTATTTAGTTTAGCAAAATGTTTATTTCTGAAAAACTTGCATTGTAGGCCGGATAAAATGTTCACAAGGTCATATATAAGACCATATAATTATGTGGAATTTTCTGGGATTTTTAGGCTAAGTTCGGTGTTTCATTACTTCTATAAAAAAAAGTTTAAAAAAAACGTGGGCAGCTAAGGCCCAAGGAAGGCCCAGCCTTCTTCACTCACGACAAGAGGTCGTCTTCAACCTCCAATACGTTACTGCACGCACACACGCAGCATCACGTCTTCTCCCCACCCTAGCGCCCCACCCCCTCCCTTCCTCTCCCTCGCCCCGAAAACCCTCTGAATGGAATCCCCTCGACTCCCTCTACCGTTTCCACCCCCTAGTGCGCCTCCTAGACAGCCATAATGGCCACCACGAACGCTTCATACTGCAGCCATTAAACACATTAATTCCGGCAACGCCCCGCTCTCCTCTGGCTTCCCCTGACCCTATATAAAAGCCCAGAGCGTTGCCCCAGTTCCCCTCGTCCGAAGCCCCCTGTTTGCAAAAGCTATCTCCCTCCCTAACCTCGCCAATTGCTCGCCGGAGTTCGTGGATTCCGGCGGCTTCTCCACCACGCCAGGAGGCGACACCGATCCCGCTGTGTTGTTCCACGGATCCGCCTCATCGTACTCTACACCGTCCCGCATACATCCTTCGCCGAAGCACACCGGATCCACCATCTTCCTCATCTCCGGCGACAAGTCCGGTGAACACCCAGGCCAAATTTTTCTCTTTTTCCAGTATATTTTTCAATCTCAGATTTTATACCAATTCTTGTTTCTTGTATATCTTTTAGTCTATAGATCCGATTTAGTTGATTCTTTTTCCTACGGTTTCATAAAAATCCCCTCTATCCACAGAACCAAACGAAAAATATTTTTAAAAATTTTAAATTTTGAATTCAAACTTCGTTAGGCCGTAACTCGAGTTTCGTAACTCCGTTTTAGGTGATTCTTTTTGCGAATCGAAGCTCGTAACGTGTAATTTCTGTTAAAACCAAAACCATTTATTTTTGTTGCAGTAAAAATTTCATTATGTACAGAAACTTTATTTGGATGTTTTGTAGTTTTTCGAAGTCTTCCATTTGTTTTCTTTTTGGATCTTTGCTTGTATGCTTATGTATGTTATTGCTTGCTTATGCTAAATCATCCGGAGTGCGAGGCTTGCTACTACGAATCTTTAGGGTTCAACGATCGTCAGCAAGGCAAGTTCATAGTTTGATCATAATTTTCAATACCCAGTTTTTACTATGCATTAGTTTCACCCTCAAAGATTGCATGCATAGGATTGGGAATATGTGGTTATGCTATGTAGTTCATATGGTAGGAACTTATGACCTTTGATCACTCCGGGAATATTCGCTATATCATATCTTGCTTAGCCATGCTCGTAGACGGGGATTGATATGTGTGATCCATGCAAGTTGTGAGAGTTAATAATTTTGGGATAACGTAAGGTGGCAACTTTAATACACATCTGGGTGTATTGTTTGGGGCACCTGGAGTAACCAGTGCTTGCCCAAGGGGAATTCCGGAGTACCCGTGTGATTACCCTAGGTCCTCCTCCCAGGCTCAAAGGGATCATAAGATATTTCATGCCTAGAAACTTCCGTGTGCAGCCACAAGCCATTATGGGTTCTGGCATAGTTGAGTAAGTTGTGTGATCTTTTTCCGTGGTAGACTAGCTGATGTAGGGGAAAGTAGGTGTACCGGTCTACCCAGGGTTAAGGGCAAGCACTTCTGAAAGGCTATGTCTCGATCTTCCGATCATGGAGGTGGTCGAGTCTTGTGGGGAAAAGTGCGCAAACCTCTGCAGAGTGTACAAACTAATTATGATTAGCCGTGTCCCCGGTCATGGACAACTTGAGTATCTAGAAGTGAATTATTGGTTGATCTCATCACTCTATTTAATGAAATTATTGGGTTACTAATAACTTGGGAATTTTGGGATTGAGTTGGAGGAACCTTCTCAATTATGGCATTTTAATTTAGTAGTAAATAAAATTTATTCCTTTGTTGTAGGGTAAAATTGGCTTTATGCAAAAATTAAACTTAGAGCCTCCACCAGCTAAATTTGCATATAGAGATAGTTTTATTTATTTATTATTATTCTAAGGTGTGAAATTGCCAGCATACTCCATGTGCTGACCTACACGGCTGCAACGTCTCATGTTGCAGACTTTTTCGACGAGGATTAAAGGTGCGATAGGTCATTGTTCTGCACTCAGTTTGCCGTGGAGTTGGATGGACTTATTTACCTTCGATGCTTCCGCAGTTATTTTATTTTAGATGGCCTTTGGCCATATTATTGTAATAAATACTCTTTTGAGGATCTCGATGTAATAAAGTGTGTGATTGAACTCTGTTACAATTCCTTGAGTACTTTGTGTATCAGCATACCGATCCAGGGATGACACGTAAGCACAGAGACATCGATCCATTTGGGTCGGGTCGCTACATTAGATAAAGACAAAACATTCCACATCCGCAGCCGCAACCCGCAACCCTAGGCGTCGTCCTTGTCGCCCGAGTGGTCAGGCCGACGAACGCCGGTGCTTTCACCCATGGGAAGGCCTGCTGGTTAGCCGCCATCATCGTAGTTTGCTGCGCCACATCCGGTGTTGCCGACTGAAGCTGTTGCGCCACCTCCTCCTTCTCATGCTGCTCGACCTCCTCCTCGTGCTCGCACTGCATCAGGTGCTCCGCTTCCGCTCGCTCGACCGCTAGTGCATGGCCTCCCACTCATGGAGGTGTTGGTGCTGCTCCTCCGTCACGCCCAACCAAACGGGTGGGCACGACGCTTGTCCATTGGTATCTCGAGCGCGGGGGTAGTGGTGGTGGTGATGGTGGTGGCGGTGGGTAGACCAGGTCACCGATCGAGGACAACTGGAGTGCCTCCTCGAGGCCAGGCAACCGGGCTAGCTCATCGTGCTCGGCTCCTCGATGGCCCGTCGGGTCGCTTCCTTGAGTGCCACCTAGTACATAGCCCCCTCGTCCTCGTCCTCCTTCATCATCGGCGGTAGTGATGGAGGGCAGCGTCGATCTGGATGCCGTCATAGTGGCGTACTCCATGCTTTGTCGCGAACTAGACGTCCTAGTTCAGGGAGTCCGGCACGTAGACTGGGTCACGATGTTGCGCAAGCGTCAGGAGAGCATGACGGTTGAGGAATCATGGCTGCACGTGCACACTCAAACTGTGGCATGCCCGGCACCGGAATTGGGTGGTGGTCGAGGTGCCATACGTGAGGGCCGTTGATGTCCGACCACAATAGCGGGATGCGGTACTCCCAATGGTACTATGCCTGGTGCACCAAGATATACAGCCGGTTGCGTGGGTGCTATCCCCCATGATGCCAACCTGAAGTTGGTCGGACGACACGACGAACCGGCCTCGTGGTCATGCTTGTCGCGCTTGCGGCCCAAGAAGCCCACGGCAATGACAGTGGTTAGGGCTTGTGTCGAGCGACGAGAGAGCAAGCATGGCCAGATGCGGACTAGTGTGGGGGATGGAGAAGTGGGTGAGGCGGTGATACGTCTCCAACATATCTATAATTTTTTATTGTTCCACGCTACTATATTACCTGTTTTGGATGTTTATGGGCTTTACTTTACACTTTTATATCATTTTTGGGACTAACCTACTAACCGAAGGCCCAGCCCGTATTGCTATTTTTTTTGCCTATTTTAGTGTTCCGAAGAAAAGGAATATCAAACGGAGTCCAAATGGAATGAAACCTTCGGGAGCGATCTTTTTTGAACAAACATGATCCAGAGGACTTGGAGTGCAAGTCAAGAAACAATCGAGGAGGCCACAAGGGTGGAGGGCCCCCCTACTAGGTGCGCCCCCTATCTCTTGGGCCCCTCGGGCGTCCACCGACCTACTTCTTCCTCCTATATATACCCACGTACCCCGAGAACATCAGGGGTGACCACGAAAAACTATTTCCACCACCGTAACCTTCTGTATCCGCGAGATCCCATCTTGGAGCCTTCGTCGGCGCTCCGCCGGAGGGGGAATCAACCACGGAGGGCTTCTACATCAACACCATAGCCTCTCCGATGAGTTGTGAGTAGTTTACCACAGACCTCCGGGTCCATAGTTATTATCTAGATGGCTTCTTCTCTCTCTTTGGATCTCAATACCATGTTCTCCTCGATCTTCTTGGAGATCTACTCGATGTAACTCTTTTTGCGGTGTGTTTGTCGAGATCTGATGAATTGTGGGTTTATGATCAAGTTTATCTATGAGAAATATTTGAATCTCTTCTGAATTCTTTTATGTGTGATTAAGTTACCTTGGCAAGTCTCTTCGAAATATCAGTTTGGTTTGGCCTACTAGATTGATCTTTCTTGCAATGGGAGAAGTGCTTAGCTTTGGGTTCAATCTTGCGGTGTCCTTTCCCAATGACAGCAGGGGCAGCAAGGCACGCATTGTATTGTTGCCATCAAGGATAAAAAGATGGGGTTTATATCATATTGCATGAGTTTATCCCTCTACATCATGTCATCTTTCTTAATGCATTACTCGTTCTTTATGAACTTAATACTCTAGATGCATCTTTGGATAGCGGTTGATGTGTGGAGTAATAGTAGTAGATGCGCAGTGAGTCGGTCTACTTGTCACGACGTGATGCCTATATACATGATCATGCCTAGATAATCTTATAATTATTCGCTTTTCTATCAATTGCTCGACAGTAATTTGTTCACCCACCGTAATACTTATGCTATCTTGAGAGAAGCCACTAGTGAAACCTATGGCCCCCGGGTCTATCTTTATCATATAAGCTTTCAATCTACTTTTATTTGCATTTTTACTTTTCCAATCTATATCATAAAAATACCAAAAATATATTTATCTTATCTTATTATCTCTATCAGATTTCTCTTTCGCAAGTGGCTGTGAAGGGACTGACAACCCCTTTATTGCGTTGGTTGCGAGTTCTTGTTTGTTTGTGTAGGTGCGTGGGACTTTTTAGGAGCCTCCTACTGGATTGATACATTGGTTCTCAAAAACTGAGGGAAATACTTACGCTACTATTGTTGCATCACCCTTTCCTCTTCAAGGAAAAACTAACGCAAGCTCAAGATGTAGCAGGCGGCACCCCGTATGCTTGCCATTTAAAAAGGACTAGGCCTAGATGTTTCCTGTGGCTGATGAGCGAGCCCGAACGAATGCATGGAATTTACTATGACTAGGGCGGGTGGTTGGTCGGCTGACATGTGGGCCCAAGGCGGACACAGAGGGGACACGTGTCGCGTTCATCTCATGTCTGTGTGGACGCAAAGCAGGCATAAATTTGAACCAGAAATACGTCCAGAAGAACACTAAGAGGACCATATTTGGGGATGCGTTGGTGCGTTGGACCATTGTTTCTGTTTGTTTCGGTCAAATGGACATGCAGATCAAATGCGTCAACGTCAGCAAGTTTGCCTTACAGCCTTGGAACCGAACAAAGCCTTAGCGCATCTACACCTGGGCGCCCCAAACTTCCCTCATATGCCCAGGTGAACGACCTAGTCACTAACCGGTAAAAAACAGGCCCCATATGGGTGCCTCGAATCGGCCTCTAACCTTTAGGCTGTCTGGCGCCCCTCATATCCAGCCCAAATGTAGGCGAATATGGGGCGGCCTAGGCGCGCTCAGGCGCGTCCAACACGTCAGCCTGGCCCACCCCGACCCCATCCATCCCCACAAAACCCCCAATTCAGAACCCTAGCTCACTTCACTCTCCTTTCTCGCCCCATCTCTTCTTCTCCCCTCTTTTGATTTCTCTGATTTCGATCCACTCCGGCGACCATGTTGAGCGCCGACAGCTGCTCCGACTTCAACCTTGATGTCGACGAGGAGCTGGCCCTCCACATTGCCCTCGAGAGGTCCAAGGTGGACACGAGGTAGTTCCGGACCTGCCGCCCTGCCTCTCCCCCGCCGATGCAGCGCGAACGCCAGAGCTGGCCCCTCCCGGCCCCCGCGCATGCCAGAATCGAAGGCACGCTCTGCCCACCGCGAGAGGTAGTGGGCAAGGAAGAGGGACACGTCAGAGTAGTCCATGTGCCGCCGCCACAGGTTGCCGGTGAAGCCCGACGAGGACGAGCGGCTCCTCACTTGGGTCTACCGCTATTCATTTCACTTGCAACGACGGAGATGGACGCTCGGCGGCTCCGCCGGAAGAACACAAAGGCGCTCTGGCTTGTCGTTGAGCAGTCGGAGCGCGTGGCGGTGGAGGCGACTTGGGTGGAAAAGCTGAAGCGGTATCAAGACAGGGCCATCCCATGGATGAAAGGGCTCATCATCCTCTTCGACTCCTCGCCCGACGATGAAGACGCCTCCTCCGTCGACTTGGAGATCCACCACCAGTCGCGGACGCCTACAACTGCACCGACGACCATAAGGGCAAAGGGCCGACAACAAAGTGGTGAAGATCCTCCGTCTCCACCTTTAATTTCAAGTTTTTATATTGTAGTTGAAACTTGTGCGTCGTTTATGTGGATTATGTGAACTTTGGAAATCTTTTGGACATCCGTGGGTGATCTTTTGATGATCGGAATGTGCATTTCTATGCCCAATTCTATGTCTGGTTTATGATCTACGTAGCTTTATTTACGTTGCATGATTTAGTATGGATATAGTGTATCAGATATGAGATACATGGATGTAGACGACGTGATTTAAGGACTGACTGATCAGCGCTCGCGGACGCGTCCGTATGGGTTTGAAGGACGGATTCGGTGACCACGTGTAGATGCTCTTAGGCCAACTCCAACGCACGACCCCAAACGAATGTCTGTTTTGTCCAGATTCCGTCCGTTTGGGTAGGGAAATGAGGCGGCGTCCGACCATTTTCATGGATGCGCTAGGTGTGCGCCTAATGCGCGGGCACATCTGGCCCGCCATGGTCGGCTAGTGCCCGTATGTATACATTTTTTGGCTGCATTTCTTTTATCATTTCATCAACGACATTTTGATACATTGGAGTACATTCACCAATTCTTGAGTAGAATAGTAAAACCAAAGAAAACAAGAACTACAAATTAGACATTTTAAAAGATATCTAACGTCCATAACTGCTCCCATAAGTCGGATTAGTGTCTTCTTGATGCCTTCATTGTTGATATGCGACTTGCATACGTCTTTCTTCTTCGATTCTAAAAAGAAGTAGATGTTGCTTGGCATCTAGTCTCATCTCTAGCCTCTATTCTCGTAACGAGTGCACGAACATCTATCAAATTTGGTCCTATCAATATATCAATGTATTCTTCTTGCCAATACCAAACTTGCATCCATCCCACACACAAATTTGAGTGTCAGCAAAGAGCTATTCAAAATGTGCCGAATCCAAGAGCACAACCAAAGGAAAACAAGCACACACCCCGTTGTTTTTGCACTTGATGAACACACATTCGGGATGTTCGAGCGTTGTAGATATGCGGCGAATGACCTGTCACGGGCAGTCCTCGCACTTTATGAGCGACAACAGTGAGCCGACGAGCCGTTGGGCCTGCACCGAGCCCAGATGATGGCCAGACATGTGTGGTGGCGAACCGCCGACGAGATATATTTGAGTAGGGATGGCACCCGCAGGGTCTGGGTACGGGTGAAGCCACCCCATACCCTTACCCATCACCCTTATCTGTACCCGTCAATGGGTACAATTTTTCCCATACTCGTTACCCGACAAGGTAGATGGGTTCCCGCGGGTAAAATTAACCATGTTGGCAAAGCATTAGTTTGAACAACTCATAGTCATAAACAATAACATATAATTATAATCTGTATACAACAACAGACTATAACAACAACACATCATAAACAACAACATATTTAATAAACAACATCACTTTCTCGTAAACAACAACACATCAAATCATCATCACATAGTAATACATTTTGAGTTCACAAATTGATGGCAAAGTGTAGAGATAATTTGGAGTTCATATACATTTTATATGGGTACGTGGGTATGTGGGTATGGGTTATATGATCCCATTCCCATACCTGCTCTACGGGGTTTAACATTTTCCTATTTATATATCCATGGGTAATTTTTGGTCCCATACCCTCACCCTAATAGGGTTTTTACCTGCAGGGTACATGGATAATGGCTACCCATTGCCATCCCTAGATTTGAGCGGCTAGAGGCGGAGTCAATACCTTCATGCGGCGTGGAGGTGTTGTCGGGGCCGTGCGGTTCGGTACCCAGCCAACCCATGGTAAGGTGTAGCCTCCCGCGGCTGGATGCGCTCAAATCTGGCGGTTGGATGTGCTCTCCTCAAATCCGACGGACGGGCCGGATAGCAAGGTGGCCAAGAAAATGGCGGCTACAAGGGGCGGGGGGCTGCCGGGCTGGACATCGAGGTGGCCGAGAAAATGGCAGCGACTATGGCAGGGTTAGGGGCGCAGGGAGGGAGGGAGGAGGGAATAGAAAAAGGGCCATCTATGTCGCCGACGCGCGGACCAGGGAAGGACAATGGCATGCGTCCCCCTGTCCCCGCATGCCCATTTCAACGCAAACATGACTCAAGTTTGGTTCAGCAACGTGGTCGAAAGTGGGCAAAAAATGGATGTTTGTATATTTACTCGGCGCATCGAGTTACGTCTTTTGTCCGTTTATCTTGGCAGAAATCACATATTTGACCTGAGGCAGAAATCAAATCACAAACTGACCTGGTCACGAAAAAATTTCACTCTGCTGACCCTTGATGACGCCTTGATACCGGGCGCCGCACCCTCTTGTCTGGCGCCCATCACTTAGGCGCCACACTTCCTGCCAGCGTGGCAGGCCTGGTCTAGCTGCGGCCCCACACGCACCTATGCAGCGCCTAAGGGATAGGCGCCACACTGTGACGTGCAGCGCCTATACCTTAGGCGCTTCACAGTGACTTAAGCGCGACCGCCCCAGCCCGACCAGGCAGTTTCTTCATCTCTCCGCTCTCACGAGAGAGCAGCGGCGCGCCCCATCTAATCCCCCCACCCCTCTCCGATCTCAAGATTTGATCCGTGGATTCGATCCCCAATCCATCCTACTAGGTAAACTCTTCTGTTCTCTTTCTTTTGCTCCGTAAATTTGTTGCCATTTTAAAGATTTGTCCAAGATTTGATGGAACCCTTGATTTGTTTGATTTGCTCGATTTAGGATGTGTATTCATATTGGTAGTACCGTAGTGTTATTTATTAGTTCAAATGTGTATTCAAAATAGCCTCGATTTAAGACGCACAGTTTCCATCTTCGGACTGGGGAGATGACCGTGACGCTCGAGGATGTCTCGTTGATCACCGGTCTTGCTATCAACGGGAGGCCTCTCTGTATGAGCACCGATTCTGATGGGTGGCGCGAGAAGATGATTGCTCTTATCGGTATGGCTCCTACCGAGGCTGAGGCTGATGTAGAGGAGGGAGAAGAGAAGAAGAAGAGGGAAAGGAAAGCAGCCGGAGCTGCTTTCACGTGGATTCAAAATAACTTTGCGACGTGCCCTCCGAATGCCACTGATGATGTGATCCAGACACATGCTCGTGTGTATATGTGGTACGTTGTGTCGAGGACTTTGTTTCCTGACTCCACTGGCAAGAACGCTCCATGGATGTGTGAAAGTGCAACTAATCCCCGGGTGGTTTTGGTAATTAATAACAACATATATATCATTGAACTAATTATTTCTTGAGAATATTTCAGAAAGTTCAGTGATATGGGTATGGCAATGACTGATGATGTGGACCCCTCAAAATGCTAAGGAAAACATTGGCAAAAGCTCAAGACTCCATTTTTGGTTTAGTGATCCAAGATCACATTGAGTCCATAGGAAAGCCAATACTATTAAAAGGGGATGAGGTTATGATGATGATCTGGTTGCTCAAAGTGCTTAGTGATTTATCTCTCAAACTATCAGCAATCTTTCATTCCAACATAAACTCATAAGTAATCTCGGTCCCACCGATTCCATAAACTCACCACACCGAGATGAACCACCTCAGCCATATACCCAAACCCTAATAATTTCGGATTTTCCGATTCCAAACTCGGTCTTGCCGAAATTGGTGTTGCCAAGCTTCTGTAACCTTCTGTACTCAAATCGGTGTCACCGAGATGAGAAAGTCGGTCCCACCGATATTGGCAAACCCTAGACTTTGGAAGAATCGGACTAACCGAGATTGTATTTTCGGTCCCACCGAAAATCCCAACGTTCACAAGATTTGAACTTTCGGTCTCACCGAGTTGTCAACTTCGGTCTGACCGAGATTGGTCAAATGTGTGTAATGGTTGGATTTTGTGTGGAGGCTATAAATACCCCTCCACCTCCTCTTCATTCGTGGAGAGAGCCATCGAAAGAACTACCACTCCTACCTTACATTTAGAGAAGAAAACTACCTACCCTTGTGTTGAGATCAAGTTGCTCCACTCCCACCATATGGAACTTGATTTCTAGCCTTCCCAAATTGCTTTTCACTCAATCCTTTCTTCCACCACAGCCAAATCAGTGAGGAGAGTTGAGTGTTGGGGAGATTATCATTTGAAGCACAAGAGCAAGGAGTTCATCATCACCAACACCATCTATTACCTTTTGGAGGGTGGTGCCTCCTAGATTGGTTAGGTGTCGCTTGGGAGCCTCCGTCAAGATGTGGAGTTGAACCAAGAAGTTTGTAAGGGCAAGGAGATCGCCTACTTCGTGAAGATCTACCCCGAGTAAGGCTAGTCCTCCGTGGGCGTAAGCCATGATGGCATAGACAAGGTTGCTTCTTCGTGGACCCTTCGTGGGTGGAGCCCTCCGTGGACTCTCGCAGCCGTTACCCTCCGTGGGTTGAAGTCTCTATCAACGTGGATTGACGATAGCACCACCTATCGGAACCACGAGAAAAATCTCCGTGTCTCCAAATTGCGTTTGCTCTTCTCCACCTCTTATTTACTACATGTGCAATTTACTTTCCGCTGCCACTACTCTAGAATTGCATGTGTAGGGTGATACTTGACTTGGTCATCATTGTGAACTTGCTAAAAACTTGCCCTAATCAAAAGGCTAAACTTTTAAGTTGTCAAGTAGTCTAATCACCCCCCCTCTAGACATACTTCCGATCCTACAAGTGGTATCAGAGCTTTGGTCTCCATTGGATTGGTTTTCATTGCATTGGATTCCATAAGCTTGGTTTCACAACCTAGGAGAGTATGGCGTCTAGTGAGGGTAATTTCCGTGAGGTCCTTACTTTGATGGTTCAAACTTTGCTAGTTGGAAGCACAAAATGAAAATGCATATTCTTGGACATAACCACGCATGGGGCATTATTTGTGTTGGCTTGCAAGGTGAGTTCTTGAGGAAGGAAAAGTTCCGGATCGCGGCTTACACGGATGAGTGGCGGATGTTACGAAACAATGCTCAAGCTTGTGACATTCTCTTCAATGCTTTGTGTCCCGAGGAGTTCAACAAGATCAGCCGTCTTGAGAATGCAAAAGAGATTTGGGATACTTTGGTGAAATGCACGAAGGTACCGAGTCCGTGAAGGAATCAAAGCTAGATGTTCTTCAAGGTCACTTGACAAGTTCAAGATGAAGGAAGGTGAAGGAGTCGCTGAAATGTACTCTAGGCTTGCTCTCATCACCAATGAGATGGCAGGCTTAGGAAGCGAAGAAATGACCGACCGATTCATCATCAAGAAGATTCTCGAGCTTTGGATGGAAAGTATGACACCGTGTGCACTTTGATCCAAATGATGCCAAACTACAAGGATCTCAAGCCTACCAAGTCATTGGAAGGATTGTTGCTCATGAGATGACACTTAAAGATAAGGAAGAGCTTCACAACAAGTCAAGTGGTGCTTATAAAGCTGCAGTTGAAGCTCCCACAACCTCAAGTGACAAGCTAGTTTCCAATGAAGAGATAAGCCTAATGGTGAAGAACTTCAACAAATTCTACAAGAGTAGAAGCAAGGAAAGAAGCTCAAAGTCTAGATCATATGATGAAAAGAGATCTTCTAGTCGTGATCGAAAGCTGCTACAATTGTGGAAGACCGGACACTACTCAAATGAGTGTTCGACTCCCCACAAGAGAAGAGAAGAATCTCCAAGAAGAAGAAGCTCAAGAGAAGAGTCGCCTCGAAGAGAGAAGGAGTAGAGATGATCGTTATGAGCGAAGATCCTCTCGGAGAAGCAAGGATTCGGAAAGGAAAGACAAGTCATCAAGGAGCTACACAAGAAGAAAACATCAAGCTCATGTTGGTGAATGGGTTTCGGCTCCGACTCAAACAATCACTCCGAAAGAAGCTATCACTCCAACTCCGAATCTGATCAAGATGAAGGTGTTGCGGTCTTGCTCTCGTGTCCTCCAACTCCAACTCATATGACTTGTTTGATTCACCAAATGAGGGAATTGGAAGATGCTTCATGGCAAAAGGCCCCAAGGTATCACACCCTGAATTTATTGACTTTGATAGTGATGAGGATGACTTGCTTGGTGAAGATGAGCTTTTACATGATAAATCTAGTGAGCTTAGTAATGATGAACATGCTAGTAGTCTTTATAGTCGAGAAGAGTCGAATGACAATGCTATGAAGGAGATTGAGCGTCTAACTAAAGAACTAAACACTCTTAAGTTAGCTCATGAAACAACTCAAGAAGATCATAGAGAGCTCCTAAGATCTCATGAGAAGCTACGCTTCGAGAAGCTCAATCTAGAGCAAGAACATGAGTTCCTAAAAGCTATCAATGACGATCTTTGAAAGAAGAGTTCTTCATATCTTGCCAAACGACTTCTCTTGTCTAATTTCTTGCCACCTATTAAAACTAAGCATGACAAGCATAAGAAAAATTCTTCATCTAGTAGTAACAATAATCATGCTAAATCAAATGTTGTTACTTCTAGTAATTCTCTTGATTCCACTAACAATGTTTCAAGCCAAGTTTCACTTGAGCAAGAAAATAGTCTATTGAAAGGGATTATAGAGAAAGGTGTCTACAAGAGCCTTGCCGAAGCAAGAACTTGAGGAAATTGTTCGCAAACAAGGAAGACACCTAAGAATCAAGGAATTGGTTTTGAGCGAAAGTTCAACGCCGAGGGTGTTGAATGGGAAGAAGGTCAATATCCCACTCCAAAGTTTGTTTCTCAAAAGGAGAAGTATGATCCTACTTCTTCCAATGTGGAACAAGCTCAAGATGACCTTCCACCACAAGACCACAAGCTAAAAGGCAAGGACAAGCTTCAAGAGGAGATTGATGCATTCATTGAAGCACCCAAGGCCATGGTCAAGTGGGTTCCCAAGGCAACTTCAAGTTCTACTTCGACAAGCTCAACTACTACCCCAAGGATTCCCATCAAGATGATGTGGTTCCCGAAGAAGAAGAACTAGAGAGTTCTTGAGGGTGACTCCGCCAATATACTTCACTCACATTCATTTTGGCAAGAACTTGTGCAATCAACTTCCACATCTTGCACTAGTTCATGGAGTCACAAACCCTCATGTTGGTAAGTCAAGGGACAAGGTATTGTGTACTTCAATCTATGTCCATGGATATCCTTGTTTGTTCCTTGTGGGACTAACCCATGTAGGTATTGAAAGTGCCCGAATCCAAAGGATTGCTCCCAACTCTTGATGATCTTCATCAACATTGAGCATCCACATCTTCAACATCTACATGAAGTCTTCAACGACAACCCAAGGTTAGTTTGACCCTTTAAAAGGGGTTCTCACATCAAGGGGGAGCTTTGCTCTAAAGAAATGAGCTAAAGCATCTTCAAATGATGTGAACACATTAATGCTTTATGGAAAAGTGGTAACCCCACTTGTGCTTAAACGATGAGTATGACCTATGATCAAATGTTCTCATTTGACTCCTAAGTCAATATACTCATATATAGATGACCTAGTCATCGCCAAATTGTGTGCTAGTTGCTAGTGTTTTGTTTGTGCATGTTTGACACATATTTCATTTGCTATCTTATTGTGTGAGCATGTTGGATGCATGATTTTATCCATTCGAGGACATCCATTTGTTGCTTTGGTCTTTTGGATTTTTCTTTTCGACCAAATGGATGGACAAGAATGCCTAAGTTCCTCCCTAGCTATCTATGCTTTCTTGTCTCAAACTCTATTCATGCTTATATCACAAACTTTGAACAAGACTTTTTGGACGCATCGAGTGAGGAGCACTTGAGCCACCGATCCGTCAAAAGCTTAAATTCCAAAACCTTCTAAGTACTTTCGGTCAAACCAATATACTCAAATCGGACGGACCAAATCACTTGGATTGATCTAGGTTTTCACCTCGGTGAAACCGAGTTGCAAATCTCGGCGTGACCGATGTGTGTAATCGCTTGCGCTTAACCATCTCGGTCCCACCGAAGTTTTCCAACTCGGTCCCACCGACACCGAAGGGTATATATACCCGAGGGCAGCGTTGATTATTCCTTCAAACGTCTCGCCCCAAACCCTTCACTGCCGTCGCCGTGGTCTACGGATCGTCTCCGCCGTCTTTGTCGCCCCCTCGCCATGGTCTCCATCACCGTCAATCGGTCAATCTCATCGCGCCGTTGCCGCCGTAGTGAAACTCCACCAGATTGGGTGAGTTTCATCCTCTCGTGCTTCAACCTCGATTCAATGCACGATAGGTTTTGCCTAGCTTCTTGCCAAGTTTGAAATCTTCCTATCCAAAGCAGATTAGATCATAGAACAAAATTCGAGTAAAAATTTTAGGTTAGGTTTCCGCGAACACATCTCGGTGTGACCGATTCTACATTCTCGGACTGACCGATTTGGCCTCTGGCCATTGCACTGCACCTTTCGGTCCAACCGAGTTGTGCAAATCGGTAAGACCGAAATGAGGACTCAGTGAAACCCTAGTGCTCTCGGCTAGACCAAAACCCATTTCGGTCCAACCGAAAGTGGTGTGTACGGTTAGGTTTAGACACTTGGATTCACGAATTTTAGACTCGGTCGAGACCGAAATGCATTCTGTGAAAACCTAAAACTAAAGTTTGAACTCATTCTTTTGCAAAATCCTCTGCGGTTTGTGATAACTCTTCTATTCTCGCCTATACCTATTCTTTTCACAAAGTTGTCAATCATATACGATGCAAGTGACAGCGAAACAGTCCGAATCACCAGTTGAGATTCCAGAGGCGGTCACAAGTCCCAAGCAAGCAGTTTTTCAGATGATGGAGAGAGGAGCACTCCAAGTGGATTGCCTCCAGCTGCCACGGGGCCAGGAAGAAGAGGAATTCGATGAGGAAGACTCGACTTTGTTGCTTGATGAGGAGATTACTTCCAAGCCTAAGAGGAAAGTGGTTGCCAAAGGATATCAAGGGCAACAAGCAAAGAAAGGCACCAAAGAAAGAGAAGAAATCCACAGTTGCAAAGAAGCTGAGCATGGAAGAAGAAACCTCCAAAGAAGATCAAGAAAACTTCCAAGAGGAAGAGGCTAGTTCATGAAGAAGTCGATGATGACTCTAATGAGGAAGCACCCCACCTCCTCGAAGCCAAAGTTGATGGGAGATGCCATCGAGGCGGGAGCACCCACAAAATCTAAGCCATCAGCTCCAGCCAAGGCAGCACAAGCCAAACCTGCTTTGCCAAGCCAAAGAAAAGCGTGAGAAATATTCCACTTGAGAGAAGAAGAAGGACAATGTGCCACCGCTGAATCGATGAAGAGGCACATGTTTTGTGAAGCTCGAATGAAACCGCCAGTTCATAATGATGCTCATCCTTGAGCTGAAAATATGAAGGAAAGGAAGGACAAAGGTCTCGAGCTATGGAGGCAAGTTGATCCATATGCCACCAGGAGAAGGACAAATTGTTGACTCAAGGTTCCACACCGAGAGCAACAAGATTTCTATGAGATGCTGCTCATGGACAAGAAACCAATTGTTCTTGACACGGATCGTTGACCGGGATTACATCGACGATGAAAAGCACAGAGACTACTTCCCACATGTGCATGAGAGCTTCACCGCATGTGGAGTTCTGAGTTTGTTGGTCGAAATTGACCGCTTGGAATGATGAAATGATCATGCGCTTCTATGCCACCGCACATTTCTATCCAGATGGCGAATTGTATGGATGATGAAGGCGTAGATTCTCTTCAACTGTTGAAGAATGGAGAGCGTTCTTGAATGCACCAATATCAAGGGACGATGATGTAGATGTCTATGGCATTCCAAAGAAGAATCACGAGTCTATGAAGAACATGTACAATGAGGTACCGCACAAGGATGTTGAGATATGGAAGCTTGGATCGGTTTATCATCTTGAGTGCAGGTCTCCCAACCACTAACACCATTCTCGAGGCATACTTTGATGCCCAAGTCGAGAGACCATCGCATGATAAGAGGCTATTCTATCAACATGCTGCACATTCTGGATCGAAGACACCTTTTAAGGTGATGGACACGATAGTAGAGACTATCAAGAGGACAAAGACGCAGACTGTAAGAGGTCATGTGGGTTTGCTCCGCACATTCAGATGCTCATCAATGCCAAGTTTGGCACGGACACCTACCGTTGGATAGACCCCACTTGCCACTGCAGCTGAACATGAAGATAATGAAGTTGTGATGACCGAGGATGCTCCCACATCTGTTGAAGGACACGCTAAGTCCGAAGCTGCCAAACAAGCTAAAGTCGAGAAGGAAGCAAGAAGCGGAAGAAGAAAGCCCAAGAGCGTTGGAGAACAACTTCTTGAAGCCACTCGGAGGATTGAACTACGCTGCCAAAGATAGTGCGCCTCTCGGAGAGTCTTGAGAGGATAGTTGAAGATAAGTTCCATGCTCTGGATGTCAAGTCGATCAAGTGCAGTCACCGTCAACAAGCTTGAGGCGGACATTGAGGAAGCGAAGAGGGAGAAAGCGAGCTCATGAAGGAGATGGAAGGTGATCTAGTCCAGATGACTATGAGCAGCCTGCTGCAGTGCCCACAAAGCCCAGATCACCGCTATTCCAAAGGATGCACCCTGTGGCTACTACATCAAGACCTCCCACAGCTCCATCGGTTCCAAAGACCAGCTCCAGATCCACTCCTCCAGCTCCACAGACTTCAGCAGAAGCTTTTGCAGATGCAGCTATCTCCACTCCATCGACGCAGCAGAGCCGCCAAGAGAGTCCCTAGTGACGATTAGCTCTATACCTTCGAACTTTTGGTAAATTGTTGCCAAAGGGGAGAAATTGTATAGATCATAGGACTTCGAGAGAGAGTGCTCGTTTTGCTCTTTCGTTTGCGGTTTTCCTTGAGATACTTTTGAGTTCTTGAGACATTTCGTGTGTTTGATACTACGCTTGCTCTATCTTTGATGAGTGCTTGATCATACTATGCTTAATGTGTGCTTAATGCTTATCATATTCTATTCATATCTTGTATGATCACTTACTCATGTCTTGGTGATTGGGTGCATGCTATTCATTCTTATCATTTTGTGCGCTCCACCAAGATGTATGTGACATGGAAGAGTGACCCATGATCCTAATCGATTGTGCATTTGCATTCAAACGCAAATCTTAAATAATGCACAAATTTAGGGGGAGCTCTTGCTTATCACATACTTCTCAAAGCGACGATGTTATTCATTGATTATATCATTTGTCGAAGCTTTGATCTATATGTTGTCATCAATTACCAAAAGGGGAGATTGAAAGTGCAACTAATCCCGGGTGGTTTTGGTAATTAATAACAACATATATATCATTGAACTAATTATTTCTTGAGAATATTTCGAAAGTTCAAGGATATGGGTATGGCAATGACTGATGATGTGGACCCCTCAAAATGCTAAGGAAAACATTGGCAAAAGCTCAAGACTCCATTTTTGGTTTAGTGATCCAAGATCACATTGAGTCCATAGGAAAGCCAATACTATTAAAAGGGATGAGGTTATGATGATGATCTGGTTGCTCAAAGTGCTTAGTGATTTATCTCTCAAACTATCGCAATCTTTCATTCCAACATAAACTCATAAGTAATCTCGGTCCCACCGATTCCATAAACTCACCACACCGAGATGAACCACCTCACCATATACCCAAACCCTAATAATTTGGATTTTCCGATTCCAAACTCGGTCTTACGAAATTGGTGTTGCCAAGCTTCAGAACATACAGACTCAAATCGGTGTCACCGAGATGAGAAAGTCGGTCCCACCGATATTGGCAAACCCTAGACTTTGGAAGAATCGGACTAACCGAGATTGTATTTTCGGTCCCACTGAAAATCCCAACGCTCACAAGATTTGAACTTTCGGTCTCACCGAGTTGTCAACTTCGGTCCGACCGAGATTGGTCAAATGTGTGTACAGTTGGATTTTGTGTGGAGGCTATAAATACCCTCCACCTCCTCTTCATTCGTGGAGAGAGCCATCGAAAGAACTACCACTCCTACCTTACATTTCGAGAAGAAAACTACCTACCCTTGTGTTGAGATCAAGTTGCTCCACTCCCACCATATGAAACTTGATTTCTAGCCTTCCCAAATTGCTTTCCACTCAATCCTTTCTTCCACCACAGCCAAATCAGTGAGGAGAGTTGAGTGTTGGGGAGATTATCATTTGAAGCACAAGAGCAAGGAGTTCATCATCACCAACACCATCTATTACCTTTTGGAGGTGGTGCCTCCTAGATTGGTTAGGTGTCGCTTGGGAGCCTCCGTCAAGATGTGGAGTTGAACCAAGAAGTTTGTAAGGGCAAGGAGATCGCCTACTTCGTGAAGATCTACCCCGAGTAAGGCTAGTCCTCCGTGGGCGTAAGCCATGATGGCATAGACAAGGTTGCTTCTTCGTGGACCCTTCGTGGGTGGAGCCCTCCGTGGACTCTCGCAGCCGTTACCCTCCGTGGGTTGAAGTCTCCATCAACGTGGATTGACGATAGCACCACCTATCGGAACCACGAGAAAAATCTCCGTGTCTCCAAATTGCGTTTGCTCTTCTCCACCTCTTATTTACTACATGTGCAATTTACTTTCCGCTGCCACTACTCTAGAATTGCATGTGTAGGGTGATACTTGACTTGGTCATCATTGTGAACTTGCTAAAAACTTGCCCTAATCAAAAGGCTAAACTTTTAAGTTGTCAAGTAGTCTAATCACCCCCCCCCTCTAGACATACTTCCGATCCTACAATGTGGCTGAAGGCGTTGACCGTCTACGATAGCAAATGGAGCTAGGGTTCAGCGACTCTTGCCTACTTGTACCGACAGGTAGTTGGTCTGTTTTGTGATCAACTCATTTCTTCATTAGCAATGCAAGCTTGCTGTCAAGTTAACATTGTTTTTTTTTTCATATGTAGTCAAGGCGTCGTATTGCAGGATCACAGATAGTGCGAGGCATTGGTGGTAATCTGCTTCTACTTTCTCGTATGGAGCTGGGAGCGTCTGCTGTTGGGCGCTTGAAGAGCGCCAGTTTGATCCTTGGTATGCGAGATGAACATGATTTAATTACTGGCGCCCCCACGGGCTTACAAGTGGGATATCGTTTCGAGATGATGAACGATGTCAATCTCATGTACCAAAAGTACATTTCCGAGTTGGACACGATTCAAACCGAAAGGTAAGGAGGTCATTACTTCAGTCCTTTCTCATGCTTGCTTGAAACATAGTCATCAAATTTGCATTGTTGCCCTGTTTCATAGGTGGAATGGCAGCCATATGGCACGGGTGAGAGCTTGGGGTACACCAAGGAGTTCCACCTCAACCCGATGTGCTTGCGGGATAAGGATCTCTGGCTTATGCGGTGCCCACTGATATGCAACTGTGCGGTTGAGTTTCATTTGCCGCATCGCGTTTATCGTCAGTTTGGTCTGTTCCAACCTCACCCGCCGGACTGGGTGGACACGGACAAAGCACTTCATAGGTAAGAGAGCATGTCTGCATATTGTCTAAGCATCGGGACTCCTTTTGATTGTGCTAATGCTTGGTTTTATACCACGCAGGTTGGACAGGAGAAGGCAGCGGAAGATAAAGGACTGGGACAAGCATCATGCTTCGTATGTTACCCGCTTCGAGCTTTCTATGGAGCAAGCTGTAGGATCGTTGAAGGCAAGAGTGTCTAGAGGGGGGGTGATTAGACAACTTGACAAGATAAAAGTTTATGCCTTTTGATTAACATAAGTTCATAGCAAATTCACAATGAGGAACAAGTCAAGCATCATGCATTCAAGTCGAGCAACATACTAAGCATGCAATTCTAGAGTATAGGGCAGCGGAAAGTAAATTGCATGAATAGTAAGGGAGAGATTGTGAAGAGCAAACGCAATTGGAGACACGGAGATTTTTTCTCGTGGTTCCGATAGGTGGTGCTATCGTCAATCCACGTTGATGGAGACTTCAACCCACGGAGGGTAACGGCTGCGCGAGTCCACGGAGGGCTCCACCCACGAAGGGTCCACGAAGAAGCAACCTTGTCTATGCCATCATGGCTTACGCCCACGGAGGACTAGCCTTACTGGGGTAGATCTTCATGAAGTAGGCGATCTCCTTGCCCTTACAAACTCCTTGGTTCAACTCCACATCATGACGGAGGCTCCCAAGCGACACCTAACCAATCTAGGAGGCACCACCTCCAAAAGGTAATAGATGGGGTTGGTGATGATGAACTCCTTGCTCTTGTGCTTCAAATGATAATCTCCCCAACACTCAACTCTCCTCACCGATTTGGCTGTGGTGGAGGAAGGGATTGAGTGGAAAGCAACTTGGAAAGACTAGAAATCAAGTGTCATATGGTGGGAGTGGAGCAACTTGATCTCAACACAAGGGTAGGTAGTTTTCTTCTCGGAAATGTAAGGTAGGAGTGGTAGTTCTTTCGATGGCTCTCTCCACGAATGAAGAGGAGGTGGAGGGTATTTATAGCCTCCACACAAAATCCAACTGCTACACACATTTGAGTAATCTCGGTCGGACCAAGTTGACAACTCGGTCGACCGAAAGTTCAAATCTTAGAACGTTGGGATTTTCTTGGGACCGAAAATACAATCTCGGCTAGACCGATTCTTCCAAAGTCTAGGGTTTGCCAATCTCGGTGGGACCGACTTTCTCATCTCGGTGACACCGATTTGAGTACGTATGTTCTGAAGCTTGGCAACACCAATTTCGAATGACCGAGTTTGGAATCGGAAAATCCGAGATTCTAGGGTTTTGGCTATATGGTGAGGTGGTTCATCTCGGTGTGATGAGTTTGGAATCGGTGGGACCGAGATTACTTATGAGTTTATGTTGGAATGAAAGATTGCTGATTGTTTGAGAGATAAATCACTAAGCACTTTAGAGCAACCAGATCATCATCATAACCTCATCCCCTTTAATAGTATTGGCTTTCCTATGGACTCAATGTGATCTTGGATCACTAGACCAAAAATGGAGTCTTGAGCTTTTGCCAATCCTTTCCTTAGCATCTTAGGGTTCACCTCTCTAGTCCTTTTGCCATGCCAGAGTGGTTGACTTTCCTGAAACATACTTGATAAAAGCATTAGTCCAACCACAAAGTATGTTGTCATTAATTACCAAAACCACCTAGGGAGCAATGTGCTTTCAATCTCCCCCTTTTTGGTAATTGATGGCAACACACAGAAAGAAAGATATCAAAGCTTACAGAAAGAAGGACAAGGTTAACATTAAAACTTTGACATACATGTAGTACACAAGCTCCCCCTACAAGTGTGCAAGATTTTAGATTTTGGTTTTGGACTACCACAAGCACACATGAGAGAAAAGCAAGATGTGCTGCATGCAGCTTGGCTGTATGCATCAGAGCAGATAAGATAAATTAGATATGATGCATATGTGCATGGTGATTTCTTGCAAACAAGTATTCACAAGCAAGTTACCATCATGCACATCCTGCAAGATGCATATACTTACCTTGAAGTTCCTTGGTGATGTACCTGAAGAAATAAACTTGGGAAAACACGATTAGATAAACACAAGAGTATTTCTACACCCAACAGCAAGAACATCAAGAGTACCAAGCCGTGGATGACATGTATAAAGAGTGTCTCATGTTGAGTACTAGCTTGAATCAGCCAACATGTCTCCCAAGACTAAAAGATCTTCAATGAGCTCGAGAGATTTTGCTTTCCATAAAATACCAATTGTGATCTTCAGAGGATACCAATTGTATAAAATACCAATTGTACTTTTCAGAGTATACCAATGGTGAGTGCAAGAAAAACAAAATCAAGAGAAATAATGCCAACAGTGTTATCACAATGAAATATATGGCAAAGCTTTGATGTGATCCTCTCACCCTTAAGGTAAGATTTCTCCCCTTATCCTCCAATCTTCCCTTAAGCTCCCCTAAATCTTCTCCCCTTTGACATCAAGTGCCGAAAAGGACAAGAAACCAGAAGGGCAAGAAAGATGGAAGGAAAGAAGTGGGTTCATTAAGAATCACAACCGAGCAAATTTGATATGTAACATGTAATTAGATGAGCTGTAGAAGATGATATCTGGTGAATGTAAATCGGTGACACCGAAATGATATGGATCGGTGAGGCCGAAAGTCGAGACTTAGGGCTGATCCTTTTCGGTCGATCAAATTATTGAATCGGTGGCCGAGTTTAATTCGAGAAAATACGAAATAATTCAGCTCACTTTGCAAGAAATGTTTCAGAAAATTTGCAATGAAGTTGGAAATGATCTTCGAGGAATTTATCGAGCTAAAGAAAATATACACAAGAACGTAAGAAAACAGAAATGAAAAAGGTTGCTAGATGAAGTTTTTTTTTAAAGAAAATAAGCAAGGAAACTCAATGAGAGAGCATAAGAGAAAAACAGAAAAACTCCAAAACATATGTACTTCATCTAGATAGGGGTCGTGACATAGTCACCTATGTTTGAGTATATTGACTTAGGAGTCAAATGAGAACATTTGATCATAGGTCATACTCATCGTTTAAGCTCAAAATGGGGTTACCATTTTTTGATTAAGCATTTGATGTGATCACATCTTTTGAAGCTGCTTGTACTCATGTCTTTGAGCAAAGCTTTTTCAAGATGTGAAAGACATACCTTGGGTTTGTTGTTGCTTGTTCTCATGTAGGTGAACTTGTTATTGATGCTCATAGGATGTGAAGTTGGAGCACCATTTTCAAGGGTGTAGTTCATCTTCCTACATGGGTTAGGCAAGCAAGGAAATACTCAAGAATATCCAATATGACATGAGTGAAGTACTAGAAGTATATGGTGTCAAAAGGATATGTGAAATTTTGTTCCTTGAACTCAACATCCCAAAGGGCTAGATACTTGGTCAATGACAAGATTACTCATGATTTGAGTGAGTGTGATAATCTTGTAGAATGTAGTCCATCCAAGTACCGCAAGGAGTTAGATGCAATACAAGGGGCAAATGTGTCCAAGACATATGATCATCATCATAAGAGAAATATCAAGGATTAGTCAATTAGGCTCATGCCTTGCATGCATCAATGGAGTTTTTACTCCAAGTTTGAAACATCAATGATGTTCAACTCACTCCTCAGCGACAAAACACTTTCTCATCAAGTGGTTTTGTGAAGATATCTCGCAAGCTGTTTGTCAAGACGAACATGCTTAAGATCAATGTCGCCCTTAGCAATATGATCACGAATAAAATGGTGATTTACTTCAATGTGTTTCGTGCGAGAGTGTTGCACGGATTGTGTCCAATCTTAATTGCACTCTCGTTGTCACAAAGCAAAGGAACATGTCTTGCATGTATCCCATAGTCCTTGAGCATTTGTTTCATCCATAGCAATCGAAAGCACAACACGAACCAGCAGCAAATATATTCTCGCTTCGATGAATAACGATATCGAGTTTTGTTTCTTGGATGACCAAGACACAAGGGATCGACCGAGAAATTGACATGTACCGAAGTTGACTTTCTATCTATCTTGTCTCGGCATAGTCCGAGTCGGAATAGCCAACAAGATCGAAAGAGGCCCTCTTAGGATACCAAATGCCAAAGTTAGGTGTGTGTATCAAATATCTCACAATTCTTTTAACAGCTTTAAGATGACATTCTTTAGGAGCAGCTTGATATCGAGCACACATGCATACACTCAAAGATAATATCGGGACGTGAAGCACGGAGATATAGTAGAGAACCAATCATGGATCGATATACCTTTTGATCAACAGGTTCTCCATCTTTAGTCAAATCATTATGTCCATTAGTAGGCATGGGGTTCTCATACCTTTGCTCTCTTGCATGTTGAACTTCTTGAAGAGATCCTTAGTGTACTTAGTTTGTGAAACAAAAGTACCCTCCTTAGATTGCTTGATTTGCAACCCAAGGAAGAACTTGAGTTCACTCATCATGGACATCTCATACTTCTCTGACATAAGCTTTCCAAACTTCTCACTAAAATCAGGGTTAGTTGATCCAAAGATAATATCATCGACATATATTTGGCACACAAATAGCTCACCGTCAACCCTTTTTGTGAATAACGTTGAGTCAATTTTACCAATCTCAAATCCTTTTTCAAGAAGAAAGCTAGTCAAGATTTGTACCAAGCTCTAGGAGCTTGTTTAAGACCATAAAGAGCTTTGTGCAATTTATAAACATGATTAGGCTTTTTAGGATTCACAAATCCTGGTGGTTGTTTCACAAATACTTCCTCCTCAATTTCACCATTTAGGAAAGCACTTTTAATGTCCATTTGATAGAGAGTAATGTTATGGTGGTTGGCATAAGCAAGAAGAATGCTAATGGACTCAAGTCTAGCAACGGGGCATAGGTCTCACCATAGTCCATACCTTCGACTTGTGTGTAACCTTGTGCTACGAGACGAGCCTTGTTGCGGATGACTTGTCCATCTTCATCTTGCTTGTTCAAAACACCCATTTGGTTCCAATGACGTTTTGGTCATCATTGGGCTTCTCTACCAAAGACCAAACGTTGTTCCTCTCGGTTGTGCAGCTCTTCATGCATTATGCTCACCCAATCCGGGTCTTCAAGTGCTTCTTCTACCTTCATAGGTTCAAGACTTGAAATAAATGAGTAATGCTCACAAAAGTTAGCTAAACGAGTTTTAGAGCGAGTGATTCTCCCAGAGTCGATGTCATTCATCATTTGTTCCACGGGATGGTCTTTCTTGACTCTTTCTCGAACTCGGGATAGCTTTTGTCGTGGTCGTGGCTGAGCTTCCTCATCATCCTCATCTTCTTCTTCATCTGTGTTGTTGGTGTTGTCTTGAGGTGGTGGAGAAGGAGGTTGTGGTGGATCTTCTTGTCGCACTTCCTCATCTTGGTGAGTTCCACTTGTGGAAGCCTCCATGTTGCCTTGAGGTTCACCTTGCCGTGAGGTAGGGGGCTCCACATATGTAGATGAGGTACTCTCCTTCACTTCCATGGGACGAATCTTTCCAATGGATAAATCTTGAATGGCTTCCGATGAGTCCTTATCTCCTACATCAATAGGCATTTGCTCTACTTGCGAGCCATTAGATTCATCAAACTTCACATCTACCGCCTCTTCAACCTTTCGGGTGAAATTATTGTAGACACGGTAAGTGTGAGAGTTTGATCCATAACCGAGGAAAAGCCTTCATGAGTTTTAGGAGCAAACTTAGACCGACGATGCTTATCAAGAATATAGCATTTTGAACCAAAGACACGAAAATATCCCACTTGGGGTTTGTTACCCGTAAGGAGCTCGTATGAAGTCTTGCCGAGAAGCTTGTGAAGATAAAGTCTGTTGATGGCATGACAAGTCGTCTCAACGGCTTCACCCCAAAAGTGTTTTGGTGTCTTGTATTCATCAAGCATTGTCCTCGCCATCTCAATAAGCGTTCGTTCTTCCTCTCAACAACCCCGCTTTGTTGAGGTGTGTACGTAGTTGAGAACTCATGTAGAATCCCTTCCTCATCGAGAAAAGAGTCTACATGGGCGTTCTTGAACTCCGCTCCGTTGTCACTCCGAACCTTCTTGATCTTCACCTCAAATTGATTCGAGCCTTTCTAGCAAAGGTTTTGAAGATTTTCCGAACTCGCGATTTGTCATCAAGCGAAATACCCGTAAATCTGAAAAGTCATCAACAATAACTAGACCAAAGGAGTTACCACCAAGGCTTTTGTAAGCATTGGGACCAAGAGATCCATATGAAGAAGCTCAAGCGGTCTCCTTGTGGTCATGATATTCTTCACGGATGACTTCCTCCAACCTGTTTTCTGCTTGACATGCACTCGCAGAGTCTATCTTTGTCAAAGAAAACATCTTTAACACCAAGAATGTGATCTCCTTTGATTAGCTTATCTAAATTTCGCATACCGACATGTCCAAGCCTTCTATGCCAAAGCCAACCTTTTGCAGATTTAGCGATAAAGCAAGTTCTAGGTTGAGCTTTCTTAGTGAAATCGACAATGTATAGGTCACCTCTCGAATGCCAAGAAAGACCATGTTATGATTGTCACTACTGAAAAACTTGGCAATCTACTTTGGTGAATAGCACATTGAATCCAAAGTCGACTAATCTAGACACGAAAGTAAATTGTATCCAAGTGATTCAACAAGCATGACATTTTTAATGGAGCTATCATGAGATATGGCCACCTTACCAAGGCCAAGTACCTTACCCTTGGAGTTGTCTCCAAAAGTCACATACTTACGTGGACCATCGTTCTTTGCAAGCTCTCGAAACATGTCTTCATCTCCGGTCATGTGATCGGTGCATCCACTATCAAGAATCCATTCTTTGCCACCGGATATGTAGTCTCTCATATTTGCCATTAGATCGAGACTCTTCATGATCTTGTCTAGCTCGATGTCCGAATCGTCATCATGCTCGTGCTCATCATCATATTGACCCATAGACAATTCATCATCAATACCTAGGTCAATTTGACAATGACTTGCATCAGTTTTATCAACGTGATAATAGTCATCGGAATGCAAAACAAGAGCATTTCTTATTCGAACATTGATAAAACCGGGATCACCCTTCTTTTTCATAAGATCACGAAGCTCAAAGAAGCATTTATCAAAGTTAGGATCTTTGGGACGCAACATATCAAATTCAACAGCCTTGTATAGAATTTCATCAAGACCTCTCAACGAGTAGTCCGGATAAAGTTCTTCCAAGAACTTCCACATGGCATGGGCGCACTCAAAGTTCGTGACAAGCTCAAGCAAGTTATCAGGCAAACCTCTAATGATAAGATTGACAGTTCTAAGGTTACGAAGCAGATCAAGCTCTTCATCTACAGAGGGTGCAAGGGTCAAATGGTGGTACATATGGGGTTTCAACATATTTGCATAAGTTGTATATCTTAAAGATAGCAAGCATTTCAATCCTCCACGAGTTATAGGACACTCCATCAAGAATAGGCACTCTATGACTAACACTCCCAAACGTGAACACGTCCATCTTCCTCCAATGGTGTGCAAACCAAAGCAATGGAGACCAAAGCTCGATACCAATTGTAGGATCGTTGAAGGCAAGAGTGTCTAGAGGGGGTGATTAGACAACTTGACAAGATAAAAGTTTATGCCTTTTGATTAACATAAGTTCATAGCAAATTCACAATGAGGAACAAGTCAAGCATCATGCATTCAAGTCGAGCAACATACTAAGCATGCAATTCTAGAGTATAGGGCAGCGGAAAGTAAATTGCATGAATAGTAAGGAGAGATTGTGAAGAGCAAACGCAATTGGAGACACGGAGATTTTTCTCGTGGTTCCGATAGGTGGTGCTATCGTCAATCCACGCTTGATGGAGACTTCAACCCACGGAGGGTAACGGCTGCCTTGAGTCCACGGAGGGCTCCACCCACGAAGGGTCCACGAAGAAGCAACCTTGTCTATGCCATCATGGCTTACGCCCACGGAGGACTAGCCTTACTCGGGTAGATCTTCACGAAGTAGGCGATCTCCTTGCCCTTACAAACTCCTTGGTTCAACTCCACATCATGACGGAGGCTCCCAAGCGACACCTAACCAATCTAGGAGGCACCACCTCCAAAAGGTAATAGATGGGGTTGGTGATGATGAACTCCTTGCTCTTGTGCTTCAAATGATAATCTCCCCAACACTCAACTCTCCTCACCGATTTGGCTGTGGTGGAGGAAGGGATTGAGTGGAAAGCAACTTGGAAAGACTAGAAATCAAGTGTCATATGGTGGGAGTGGAGCAACTTGATCTCAACACAAGGGTAGGTAGTTTTCTTCTCGTAAATGTAAGGTAGGAGTGGTAGTTCTTTCGATGGCTCTCTCCACGAATGAAGAGGAGGTGGAGGGTATTTATAGCCTCCACACAAAATCCAACCGTTACACACATTTGAGTAATCTCGGTCGGACCAAGTTGACAACTCGGTCGGACCGAAAGTTCAAATCTTGTGAACGTTGGGATTTTCAGTGGGACCGAAAATACAATCTCGGTTAGACCGATTCTTCCAAAGTCTAGGGTTTGCCAATCTCGGTGGGACCGACTTTCTCATCTCGGTGACACCGATTTGAGTACGAATGTTCTGAAGCTTGGCAACACCAATTTCGAATGACCGAGTTTGGAATCGGAAAATCCGAGATTCTAGGGTTTTGGCTATATGGTGAGGTGGTTCATCTCGGTGTGGTGAGTTTGGAATCGGTGGGACCGAGATTACTTATGAGTTTATGTTGGAATGAAAGATTGCTGATTGTTTGAGAGATAAATCACTAAGCACTTTAGAGCAACCAGATCATCATCATAACCTCATCCCCTTTTAATAGTATTGGCTTTCCTATGGACTCAATGTGATCTTGGATCACTAGACCAAAAATGGAGTCTTGAGCTTTTGCCAATCCTTTCCTTAGCATCTTAGGGGTTCACCTCTCTAGTCCTTTTGCCATGCCAGAGTGGTTGACTTTCCTGAAACATACTTGATAAAAGCATTAGTCCAACCACAAAGTATGTTGTCATTAATTACCAAAACCACCTAGGGAGCAATGTGCTTTCACAAGCTCATAGCACTGCACGCGCCCCGCTTCGTGAGCACAACCAACAAGCTTTTGATAACTACGTATGATGGTTTATTGGAACTACTCGAGTTGAGATATTGCCGCCGGCATATAATGAGGATATTCTTGAAGAACCAGTAAACTATGAGGATCTAGCAAAGGGAAGTACAAAGAGATGTCGAAAGGGCAAGGAGTGCCTCGCTGCTCGGTGATTAACTATGTGGTAAAGTGTTCCGTTCTTTACTTTCCGTTGATCAGATTACACATGTTTGAATGGCTAAAATATTCATTCTTTCTCATCCTTAGTGCACCGAGATCAAGAAAGCGGTGATGAGAGCCACCTATTCGGAGAAGACACCGTTGAACTGCAATGATGATGGTTCACTATGAGCATTCCTCAAGGTACATATCACATTCACTATGAGAGCCACCTATGTTGCGAAGTTTGATATGTTACACACTTGTTCATGTTACTGTTGTCAGACAAGAAGTTAAGGCGGTTATCGAACATTCTCGGTTGTCGTGATCCCGAATATGAATCACCATCCGCTCTAGGTGCAGTACATCGCACTCCCGCATCTCACCATGAGGGGGACGATGTGAGTTCCTCTTATGCTTATATGGATGATGAGGGTGCGCTCACCCAAGAGGTATGACTAAGCCTTTAGATGTGATTCTCACTTGATTACGACACCGGCCTTGACCATATTGTTTCGTTGTGTGATAGGGCCATGAGCTTGATGATGACATGCTTTTGGCGGACGCTCAAGCTCGGTCCGCATATGTGTTCAAGCCTAAGCAGCCCAGACGCCGGTACACGCCCAACGACTATGACAACAGAGACAACCCAAAGGTGGTCGTAGGGACCTCGCAGATGGCTAGCTTGGATGATGAGGCGGAGGAGGAGGCAGAGGCGGAGCCGCAGGCGGAGGAGGAAGTGCACGAAGAGGAGCCTCGTGCTCCTAAGAAGAAGAAGATTACCTGCAGGCGTGGCACCAGGAACACGCGTGGAAGGCATTAGTGCTTTGTGTTGGGTTGATGAACTTGTGAGGTTATGTTATATGATGAACTTGTGAACTTGTGAGGTTGATTAACTTGTGAGGTTATGTTATGGTATTTGTGTTTGCAAACTTGAAGCAAACTTGAATTGTCTTAAATGATGTGATGTTCAAGTTATTAGTTCTCTTTGCTTAGCATGTCCAGTTTATAGTACTTTTATTGATGTTCTAGTTATGTGAGTGTTGCTGCACTGTGCAGTGCCCAGGGCCAAGGTGCTGCACTGTGTAGTGTGGCGCCTTGGCCTTAGGCATTGCACACGGACTTAGCAGTTTTTGGGGGTGCAAAACCTACTGGAATGCTCCTGATGCTCTCTGGACTGGCATGTCCATGTGTGCAGCGCCTAAGGGCAAGGCGCTGCACTGTGTAGTGTGGCGCCTTTCCCTTGGGCGCTGCACACCTGGACATGCCAGTCCAGAGAGCACTAGGAGCATTCCAGTAGGTTTTGCACAGTGCAGCGCCTACCCTTTGGGCGCCACACTACACAGTGCAGCGCCTTAACCTTGGGCGCTGACTAACTGCTGTTTTCAAATACCTACTGTTTTTTTTTTGTTTTGTGATTCATAAAGATGCCACATAATCACATCCAAAACACAGAAATACTAGTCCAAATCACATACTCATACACACATAGCACATATACTTGTCCAAATCACATAGTCATACACACACAGGGTCTCACACAGTCATACACGGAAATATTAGTCCCCTCACATAGTCATACACACATAGTCATACACACATAGGGTCTCCATGTAGTTTCTTCTTCTTCCTCTCTTCTTCTTCTTATTCTTCTCCCTCCTCGCACCACCAAGGGTCTCACCTTCCCCTTCCGTGTCCTCCACCCCCTTCATTGTTTCCATACCTATGAAAATGGCAATATAATAGTTAGTCACACAATACAAAATGACAACACAAGCATTGAGCCAAAAGAACAGGATCATAGTAAGTCACATACGGCAATGGTCCATTGAGCCAAGAGAACATTCCTCCACTACGGCCGCCGCCAAGGCCAAGATCACCACCATGGCCTCCACCAGCACCACGGCCTACACCACCACCACCGCGGCCTCTACCACCACCACCACGGCCGGTACCACCACCACCACCACAGCCTCTACCAGCACCACGGCCAAGACCATCACCGCGACCTCTACCACCACCACGGCCAAGACCATCACCACGGCCAAGACCATCACCACGGCCAAGACCACCACCACGGCCAAAACCATCACCACGGCCAAGACCTTCACCACGGCCAAGACCATCACCACGGCCTCTACCACCACCACGGCCTCTTCTAAGACCAAGTTGACTCCCTCTTTGTTGCCTAGTTCCTTGTTGGCTTGTTTGATTAGAGTGGTTTGGCACTCCACCACTTGTTTGACTTGGTTGGCTACCCCTTGGTTCACTTGGTTGGCTATCATTTGCTTGGCTTGTGCTTGAACCATTTTTCTTTGATCTCTTTCTTGGTTTGGGACAAGTTCTTGTGTTGTGTCCCCATTACTTCACCCCCTCACAACGGGATTCCTCACGAGGCTCTTGGAATTGGCGGTCCGATTCTCCACCGCCACCATGGCCCCATCCGTCCATGTCACCTCTAAGACGCTTTGTCTTACGCCTTCCCGCTAACGACCTTCAATTCGGGTCCGCCATAGTTGAACTCCATGATACTCCGGCCATTGTGATTGGTCCAAGTATGGCTGGAACCGTGGAGTCCATGTATTCTTTACCGTCATGATTGAGAACTCGGACTCCTCACGGTAAGAGGGTGATTGACGTCCACATTCCTAACCCGGATGCATTTAACAAGTGCGAGCATGGGAGATGAAGCAAAGACGGCCTCATGCAGCTACAATCACACCGTGTTAGGGAGACCTTGAAAGCCCGGCCTCCGTGTTGGCGGCCATCGTTTGTGGTTCCTCCGGGCTCTTTCACCTCATACTTCCACTCGTTGTCGTCATATAGTACAGCTTCTTCGGAGTCTGCCTTTCGTGATTGAAATTCCAACCATTCTTCAACCTTTGGTGGGAAATTGTACTTGTGCTTATCCTTGTTCTCACTAGCAATCTGCTTATCAGTCTCCATTGAGTGCTTCAAAAAGTATTCATTCATCTTGTCAAATGTGTATTGAACTATTGCCGTCACGGGTAATGCACGTACACCCTTGAGCACCTTATTGAAGCATTCTGCCATATTGCTTGTCATTTGACCGTACCTCCGGCCATCTTCATCGAAAGCATGTGCCCACATATTCCTTTCGGCAATGTTCTTATTGAGAAACTCCTGACCGCCGGGGTCAAGTTTCTTGTGTTTGAGCAATGCATTGAACAATGTGGAAAGCCGCTTGTTGGTGAAAGCGAGACAACAATCCTGAAGATCATCGACCAACTCCTTGATACCACATGCCCTATAGAAGTTTGCACAAAAGTGCCTCATGCACCATCGATGATGCAACTTTCTATGTCCGGGAATGTCAATCACCACCGCATTTAGAATTCCAGCATGGCTATCCGATATGACACAAATTTCCCTTTCAGCAGTAATACCCTTGTTCTCGGTTGACGCAAGAACCACTCCCGATTATCATTGTTCTCCACCTCAACCAAAGCGAAGCCAAAGGCAACACCGGTTATTGGCATCACTTGCTATTGCAACCAATAAAGTGCCCTTGTATTGTCCGGTCAAGAACGTGCCATCAATGGCGATGACGGGCCGACAATGCTCAAAAGCCCTCACGCATTGCTCAAAGGCCCAAAATGCACGGCCAAATACTCGGACGGTCCTCCGTTATGAATCAAAGTTTGGTGCCCATGAGGCTCAACCACGTGAACCATGCCCGGTTTGTGGCGGCCATAGCTAACAACAACCTAGGGAGTCGGTTGTATGCTTCCTCCCAATTGCCATACAACATCTTGAATGCGGCTTGCTTCGCCTTCCATGCCTTGCCGTATTTCACCTTGTAATGAAAGATGGCTTTCACAAGGTCAATGACACTCTTGATGCTCATTATTGGAAGTGTGGATATTTGGTTGGACACCTGTAAGCAATGAACTTCGGACGTGAGTTATGCAGGTTGTTGGTACACAAGCTTGCCATCCGCATTCTTGTGCGGCACATGTGAGTTGGTAGACAACTCACTATGCGCCAAGTGGGACCTCCTTTCCATGGCCTTGCACGCACAATCCATGGACATGTTGGCACTTCACATTTGACCGTAACGCACATTAACATCCGAAGTTTTCCACTTTATGTGGACGATAATGTGTAACCGAGTAGTTGTCGAGCCACATCTTCAATTCCAAGAAGGATTGAAACTCACAACCGGATATATCCCGCTCTTGCCGCCTTCCAAATCACGGTGAGAACTTGGCCTAGCTTCAAGAGATATGCATTTGCCACCATCCACAACGGCTTCATCCATGAGACTAAGATCCTTGAACAATGGTGTCGTGTGATCCCGCCTGAATACCTTCTTGAATGCTTCGCCTCCTTCGGCGTGAACCCTCCTCATCAACTTCTTCATCGAGACCATCGTCATCCGAGTCCGATGCATATGCACGGAAAAAGGGATGGATTGGTCCATTGTCTCTTGCACATGATATTGGTCGAGATCACCCACATTGTTGTCATGGAGGTCAACTTCGTTGTCATCCTCCTCGTACTCACCATTCTCCTCTTGAAACCTTCATTTTGGTTGTTTGGAGTCGGGCTCAATGTCACAATCTTGTTGCGTGAATTGAGGTTCACTCATTTGATCTTGGTTCATGGGTGGGGAGTGCTAGCAACCAACGGGAGGGTTCCAAAAGTCTAAATTCAAAGTAGACTCAACCTTCTTGGAGACAAATAACTCAAGAGCCTTGTCTAGAGATTCGGCAACCGTCTCCTTATATGCAACCCAACGTTGCTCGGAGTTCACACGCATTGTCTTCCAACGGATGTGCATTCCAAAACCAACATTATGCCTTCCCTCGAACTCAACAACGTCACTTGGGTCCATCCAATTCAAATCTTTCCTCACTTGTTCCAAAAGCTCCACATAGCTAGGACTACTCTTAAACACCATGTCAAGCTTATCCGGGTCCGTCTTAACATTGCCTTTCAAAAAGACCTCTCTATCCACATGATAAACATAAACACATGTTCTCCCCATCCCTACAATAATAAAAAACACACATATATCAAGTAAATACTTAAGAAAAAATATTTGCACACATATGCCCTAACATATATAACAACCATAAACATAGCATAACCCTAACACCAACATCAAACACACATAACCCTAACCCTAGCATACTATGGAAGCTTAACCAACCCAAGTTAGCAAAGAAACATAACATCATTCAACACAAATTTGCAAATCCAAGTCAAAACTAGGTGACAATTCCTATGGATGAAAACGAGGGGATCAGAGGAGATTACCTTAAGGGAGGGGTTGGCTTCGAAATCCACAGTCGAATACTCGGATTTGCAAGATTTGAGAAGGATTTGAGAGTGGAGAGGGAAGAGAGAAGGCCGCAAGCCTAAGGGATTGGGTGGGGTGGGTGTGTCTTGGGTGGGGTGGGAGGAGAGAGAGGTGGGGCCACCAAGTGGAACCTGATGTCTGCAATACCACGAGCTAAGGCGCAGACATTACATGTGTGGCGCCTAAGTCTTAGCGCCGCAGTCTTGCCTGCGGGGTAAATGATTGGACAGTCGCCATCTTGGCAGGAGGTGTAACGCCTAAGGCAGAGGCGCTGCATAGTAGTGTGCGGCGCCCAGCTGTCGGGCGCCACACTAAAGGGTCAGCAGAGTGATTTTTTTTGAAAGCAAGTTAATTTGTGATTTAATTTGGGCCTCAGGTCAAATATGTGATTTCTGCCTATGTGCTGAAGCATTCGGGTCCTTGGAGTTGGCCTTTAGCCTGTCCCGCCGAGGGAATCGTGGCCGATGGCGAGCCATCCGCGCGCGCACTGCTCAGCTCGAAGGGAAGGACTGTGATGTCAGCAGTCCATCGGGCCTCGCGCTGAGTGACCACGCGTAGCGTAAGACCAAGCCAATCCTCGGGAAACCTCAGCTTCGTGCTCGCCCGCTCCTTCCGTGAGGACCATTATACACACACGCTCCCATCCGAACCCTAGCCTTAGCTAACCCGGCGCTTGCCATGCTCTCCACAGCACCAGCCGCGTATTCCACCTCCTTCGCCGCCTTTCCCACCCTCGCGCGGCGCCGGCACCTGCACCGCCGCGTTCTGCTACCGTTCGCCGCGGCGACTGACGGGGCGAAGCGGTTCGCCGCGAGCAGCTCCATTGCGGATTACCTCCGGTACCGCCGCCCGATGTCCGGGGACCACTCCGTGGGAGGGGGTGGCGGCAAGCTGCAGACGGCCGTGGTGCGGTACGAGAAGCGGTTTCCATGGTCGCTCATCCACCCTTTTCTCCGCGTAAGTCCAGCATGGTGGATGTCTTCTCTTCTGCTGCGTGCTGCTTGCTTTAGATTTAATTGTTGTAGAATCGAATATTTGTTTCGAATTTCTCTAGAAATGCTTAAATTTGACTATTACTTTCATGATAGATAGCCGTGTAATTTATGGCTAGAAGCCGTGGATTATGTTAATGGTTCAAACAGTTTGGTAACGGGTAAAACTTTCTTCGGATTCATGAGTTGGAAGTGTGTTACACTATTGTTTGCAGGCACATCTGTATACTGCAATTCAACAACAATGACGATTTCAACTCGCCGAAGCTTGCCGGCTAACTTATACTACCTCCGTTCTAGAATATATGACTAGCCTACCAAAACGTCATATATTTTAGAATGGAGGCAGTATTCTTTTTGGACCCTGATAAGTGCCACACGTGTGGCACGAACACATGGCAACTCCGAACGTTTTTTATGGCAAGTTTAGTGACGCGAGGAAGACAACTTTAGTTGTCAAGCATGGCAACTTTCTTGTTGGATGGCAAGTTTCAGTTTTTTTTTTTGGTTTGTTTTTCTTTTCAGATGGTAAATTTAGTTGTAAAAATGCCAGGGCCAGAGTGCTTCATGCCACATGTGTGGCACTTATCATTTGGGTTCTTTTTTCTTGAGCGAAGACAATGGAGGGAGATCGCCCACTTAAATTCCATTACTAGAAAGGCTGGAAACACATGCAATTACATATACACACACAGCCGTGGTGGGACACACTTATGCGCGCACACAGTGTCCCTCGGTGGGGAGGTACAACAAGCGCGCCACAACATGAGCGGTGTAACACACTCAAACAAGGGTGGCACACCAGAGGTTGATGGGGGAAAGATCAAGAGGTTGATGGGGGGAAGGATCAACACGACGGGGGCAGCAAACTGTACCCAGGTTGAGGTGATCAATGATCATGTGCCGCAACATGAGCGGTGTAACACACTCAACCAAGGGTGGCACACCAGAGGTTGATGGGGGAAGGATCAACACGACGGGGGCAGCAAACTGTACCCAGGTTGAGGTGATCAATGATCATGTGCCGAAGATCCTCATTTGATGTCCGCATCTTGTCGAACATCATGCGGTTCCTGTTCATCTAAATACACCGCAAGATTGCAGCCATGGTGGTTCCTTGGAGAGACAGCCCCCCCCCCCCCCCCAAACACATACACACACACACGATGAGGAAGTCTGCTAGGCATCCTCAATGGGCTAATGCCCCGAGATACTTAGACTACTGACAGAGCGAAGCCAAACGTCTCGAATTTGTGGGCAGTCGAAGAAAAGGTGACTGGGCGTTTCACAGGTGCAGTGAAAGAATCTACTACTGACCTAACCCTAATTACTGAAATGTAGATAAAAGTGAACGACAACATTCTTCTCTGCTTTATTGAGAGGGGTCGGCCCCTTTATATAATAAACAAGACTTGACCAACAAGCCAATACATCTATTCAAACTCTAACACAATCTCTAAACTAATTGGACTCTTTCCTAACAAAGATGCTTAACCAACTAGGACTCTAATTAAGGGATAAGACTCCATGTTTGATGGGCTGGTCCACATAACATCTCTCCCTTGAAAAACAGCTTGCGGACAAGCTGTATGTTGTCAATTGCCTCCCAGGGGCCCTTGGGTGCTAGCATATGTGGAGCTATCTTGGTCATAGTCATCAACCTTGATGAAGAAAAGCCACGCACATTGGTGACCCCGAACATAAATCTCGTCGCAGTTGAAGCAAATGCCTTGGAGATGACGTTCTGCTAACTCAGCTAGAGTGAGGTGCCGAACCTGTCGTGGCGGGGTTCGCTTTGGAGTGGATGATGGCAGAACATGTGCTAGTGGCGCCGGCGGGGAAGGTATTGTAGCTATGTTGACCGCAAGAAGATCAGAGGGTAACAAGGGCCCTATTGGACTAGAAGGTTGGTGTGGTGACGTTATTGGTGGGAAATGCTGCTGCTCATAGGCCTTGGAGAAGGAGATGACAGTTTGGAGGTCACATGGCTGCTGAAGCTCGATGTTAACACGAAGACCATCGGGCAGCCCTAGCTCTGCTGTGTATAGAAACAATTGTCGGGATGGTGTTAACGACTCATTGTTGTGGCACATGAGTGCTAGAAACCTGCTGGTGTAGTCGGCAATCGAGGAAGTGAACAACAGGCGTGCCAATTCGCCCAAAGGATTGGCGCAGAGTGACGGCTAAAATTGAACATGGCAAGCTTCCTTGAACTGCCCCCATGTCGGCAGCCGAAATCACGCTCGACCTTTAAGTAAAGTGAGCATCATTGGTGAGGTGGTACGTTGCAGTGCAGACCTTGTCAGCGCACCGAGGAAAAATAGCTCGCATCTATGGAGCCAACCAAGAGGATCGACCGAACCGTCGTAAGTCGGGAAGTCGAGCTTGTGCAAGCGAGGCACGCCTGAACCAAAAACTGAGTTGAGGTGATTGTTAGGTGGGGGGTGGGGGGTTGGGAGGGAGGTTATGGGCGGGGTGGATCCATAGATTGGTTGTGTAGGGGCGCGGCCATAGCGGCATATGAAATCGGTTGCCAGGTGGAGACATGGATGCGGCGATGAAAATCTGTTGCTGCTGCTAATGGTAGGGTTGTTGATGCGGATGGTAGGCTGCTGCTGCTAATGGTTGGGCTGCCGCTGGTAGTGGATGGCAAAATTGGGGTGGGATTTGGGCTGTAGGGTGAGGGTAGGTGGTTGTGCCGAGTAAGGACATGGCTGGAGGTGGAAAAGGGTACTGGCGGCTGATGGTGGTTGGCAGCGAAAGTGAGGGGATGTGGGGGGTGGGCAAACTGCTCGACGGGTGGAGGTCCGGCAGCGGCGGTGACAGACCCCCCTGCTAGAAACGGTACACCAGAGGCACCAGCCCGGCGAGGAGCACCTGTCCTTCGCTTGTTGGCCTGCGAAGGCCTCCAATTGCTTTGTGATGATCTTCATCTGCTCCACAATATCAATCTTTGTCCACCATCGTAGATGGATTTCATACCAAATTGGAAGAATTTACTGCTGACCTAACCCTAATTATTGAGAAGTAGATAAAAGTAAATGACAATATTCTTCTCTGCTATTGAGAGGGTTCGGCCCCTTTATATAATAGACAAGACTTGACCAACAAGTTGATAAATCTATCCAAACTCTAATACAATCTCTAAACTGACTAGACTCTTTCCTAACAAGGATGCTTAACTAACTAGTACTCTAATTATGATGTAAAAAAAACTAGTACTCTAATTAAGGAATAAGACTCCGCATTTGATGGGCTGGTCCACATAACATGCCGGAGCAGAAAGGACATTCGGGGTGGTCGAGGCAGCCATGCGGTGAAGGAGAGCCCGAGTTCTTGTCTTGCGGCAGTGGAGGATCCACAAGAAGGCCTCGACCTTCAAAGGCATGAAATTCTCCCTGTTGAGATCGTGGAGGGGCAGTCCACATCTTGAAGATCGATTCATTTTCTAGACTGATAGTGCATATTTTACACTGAAAGTGAACACTTTGCCATCGCCCAAGCAAGCTTGCACATGTCTGAACCGCTTCCCAAAGAGAGCGCATCCCAAAGAGAGCGCATCCGTGAATAGGCCGAACTCAACTTTTGCTCTCAAGCTTTTCCGGCCACATGCCGGTATCTCAATGGCGTGGAGGCGGAGGGGGTTAGGGATGCAAGCACCCTGGTTTGGATTAAAGGAGTACATTGCGAGGAGTGCAGATGCGTGGGGGCCTAGCGAGGTGTAGTTATCGTACCAGATAGAGGTGCTCAATCCGTCTTGCACAAACACCGCAATGATGGATTGGTATAGCGGGATTAGCGTGGCACAATATTTCGAGGAGGGGGATGCCAGGCAGATGAGTAACCAAAGTACCTTCTCCGGACCCATGTCGTCTATGGACTTTGCACCCTGGTGAAGAGCCCATGAATAGGCCGAAGGAGAAGCCCCCAAACATTTTGCTTGTCGTTCCAAAGCATAGCGTGGCAGGGGACGGTCCATTTGCTAATGATCCCTTTGCGGAAAGGGACTGCCATCGGTCGGCATGGAGAACATCATAGCTGTAGTAAGAATGAGCCTGCCCTCAAGCGAGGCTAGGCGCGTACGCCAGCTGGGAATGCGTCCTCTCAATCTTGAATGCTAGAAGCCAAGGGTGTAGGCAGGCTATTTCGGGTCAGAAAGTGGGAGCCCAAGGTACGTCCGTGAGCAGTTGCAAGATCAGCCGCACGCTCTAGCAACACCGACACCGACAGGGACGAAAGTGCTCTTGTAGTAATTGATCTCCAAACCAATAGCACTGATAAAATTTTCAAGATCAACCTCAGCTCCAAGATCTGTTCCATATCCGCCTTCACTAGAATGAGTGTCATCCGCATATTGAGTGACAGGGAAGGAAGGCTGTCCACAAGAGGGCGTTGTAGCCTTTACGGGGATGTATCCCACGCGATCTCCTGAGAGGGGATCAATGATGATCAGTGGTTAGGGGCAGATCCCCTTGCCGAAGGCCATTCTTACATTTGATCCATCTTCCAAGGAAACCATCTAGGAGCACCACCATCTTCCTAGTGGCAAGGATAGAGTGAATCTACCCACACCATCTATCCCCGAAACCGCGTGCTCGGTGGACGGCATCCAACGCAGACCAGCTGACAGAGTCAAACACCTTCTTGAAGTCCAATTTAAGAGCAATTGTGGGGGCGATGCGCAAAGTGACAACTTTGGTCAAGATCCATGGCATAGAGAGAGTTGCCAGTGATACACCTCACACTGATGAAACCTGTTTGCTTGAAAGGAACCAGGAGCTCAATGAAATGCTAGAGACGACACACCAAGATCCTAGTTACAACTTTCATGGCGCAGATGGCGGTCCAATAATAGGCTAGGTGTTTAGTCATCTTGTCCTATTTGTGCCGGTTGTGGCAACTTTTACCTTTTTTTAACTTTTTTAGCTCAGACCGAGCTTGTACTAGACGGCAGAACCTTTCGGATACTTGGCTTAATAATAGGGCTGCATGCATCATTCGGATGCAGTGACCGGGGGTGATCCTCCTTTTCTAAAAAAGATGGCGCAGTTCTAGAGCGAGATAGGTCCGAAGCTGTCCTCCGGGAGCACCGACACAGCTTTCGGCAGAAGCGCAATGAAAACTTGGTTGATACCCGCAAGATGTGTACGTCCATGGTAGAATTCCTCAAGGAAGTTCAATTGACCATCTTTCACCAGGTCCCAGAAGAGCTCGAAGAAGCATGGACCAAAGCCGCCCGGGCTTGGGTTGTTGTCTGAGCGCATCCGGAAGACCATGGACCTGAGCTCCTCCATGCCGAAAGGGCACTTAAGCTCAGGCAGCCCAAGGACACGTGACAACACTAACTACAGAGGAACCACCCATGAAGATGAGGTAGTTGTCCCCAATAACTTTGAGAAGAAACCACTGATGGCGCCTTCTTTGACAACATGATTAAAGTAGGGACGCCCTGGTCTGGATAACCTGAATCTTGTTACGTCAGAGACGGGCAGTGGTATTTGCGTGGAAAAAGACTGTATGTTGTCACCCAACTTGAACAGTTTGAAGATGTAGAAGTGCCGCCAGTATGCATCCAACCTCTTGAGTTCAATGGAAAGCCGTTTTTTGACATTGTGGAGTGACTCTCGGGTGGTGAGCAAGTGAAATTTCTCCACCAGATCAATCACCTCAATGAAAGCCCGACAGTTTGGCGCCAATTCTAGGGGCTGGTAAAGTGCGCAGGACCATCGTTTAGACTCATCCCGGGCCCATTTGAGTGTACGTGACAGACGGCGGGCATGGTAGCTTTCGTGACGTGGTTTTGTGTCTTGGCCCAAACCGCTTGGATCAACAAGTGGTTTTCCTTGGACGCAGCCCACCATCGTTTAAAACAAAAAACCTGGCCGGCCGGCGTGCGCGAGACCGCTTCAATCACCAAAGGAACAAGATCGTCGGTGGCGCGCGCCGCCGACTGCAGAGTTGAGTTGAAGAGAAGCCAAACCGCTTGGATCAACAAGTGGTACTCCTTGGACGCGGCCCACCATTGTTCAAAACAAAAAACCTAGCTGGCCGGCGTGCGTGAGACCGCTTCAATCACCAAAGGAGCATGATCGAGTTGAAGAGAAGGTGACTCCAAGGCAGGTTGATATATATGCAGACGAGGCACACAAAGGTGGGGTCATCTCGACAGTTGGACCAAGTGTACCGCCTGTCGCGAGTGGTAGCTCATGGAGGGTGAGGCTGTCGACCACAAGGTTGAAGGCGACCGCCGCGGCATAGTCGCACCGGGGCGAGTTCTTGTCGTAGAGGAACCATGAAAGCCTCCACGAAGATCCATGGAAGGGCGCACATGCTTGCAACCACAGGCAGCTCTGCCACTAAATCCTAGCGAAGCTTAGGAGTGGAAGGGGTATAGATGTTCGTCACGACGGAGGCGGCGTCCGCAGCAAACTCGGAGAAGGACGTGATCGTGTAGGCAAGCACCTCGTCACGGACAAACTCGAAGAAAGCACAAATACTATTGCGTTTTCACTAATATCGTGCATGTACCATGTATTTATTATGCCGTCCTTGTGAGCAATGATGAAATGAAATGGAAATAAGGGCTGTTCGTATATCATGTATAGTAGTCCAGTCCGATATTATGTATTGAATAATAGTCTGCAAGTCTTTATTAGCTTTTGCTGATCTCTGATATAGGCTGTGTACTTTTATTTGTTGCAGGTTGATTTGGTTTCTACTGTACACATTGCTGACAAAGAGTATGTTCTATGGGCCCCTTTTCATGTTTAAACATTAGATTCTGCTGGCATTAACAGCTCTATGAATCGACAAACATGTCTATCACTAACATCGTTTCCTCATCACAAGATCCTTGCACTTATTGTCTGTTGGCACATTCTATAATTGATAGAAGTTGCGAACTAAGTGAACTGTCTAAGACATATTATTTCTGTTCAGATATTTCGATAAACTCCAACAAGCACTTGAAGACTATGATTGTGTTCTGTATGAAATGGTGATAAGTCGGGATAATTTAAATAACCAGCAGGACCCAACGTTTGCGAAGAAGCTGAGATCTTCGCGCAAAGGTTTCAGTATTCTTGGTTTCATACAGAAACAAATGGCTCGCATCCTTTCATTGGATTACCAGCTAGATTGCCTTGATTACGGCGATGAGAAATGGCAACATGCTGACCTTGACTATGAGACATTCAAGCTGCTTCAGGTAATAAATTTAGTTACACTAGCACAGTGGCCCGCGCACATGCGCTGGCAACACCTTGATCATGAAACATTGACTTTCATTATCATGATTCAAATAGTCATATTGAATATGTGAGACATGTATTTAGTAGATCATAATAGTCCTGCCAGTAAGTTCGACTAAAAACACTTTTTTCACTCTCTCGAAAATGCAAAAGCCTTTGCATTTCACTGCATTGATAGAGAGAAGAATCATTACAAGCCCTATGAAGGACACACCCACCAAGGGGCAGTGGTGGCCAGCGGGGGAGGAGGAGCAACTGTGGTAATAGGGGCAAGGGTGTCCCGGTCTCTCCATTAGATGGTAGCTATTGATTTTGGTAGAGTCAGACTTTGATGATCGGACTACAGCGCGCAACAACGTTGCGTCTTAGCAATCTCTAAGCCAATGCCGGAGAATGATCAACCTGACCACGAAGGTCTAATTCCTGCAAGCAATGAGAACAAAGAAGAACCAAGATTTACAATCTGGATGTTGCGAATAAATGATTAATGATGAAAGTTGGGGGTTCATAAGCGGTCTTGGCCTGGTCCTTGGACACAAACGAAGTATGCGAAGTTGCAGCCATGGGTATTTTTTAGCTAAACAAAACCCGAGTCTATGCATTTATAGAGGGAGAGGGCAATTTCGTCCAACCCTTTTTTGGGGGGACCCACCTTATCTTGTATTCCTCCACTATCATGGCCAGAACAAACCAAAACCCAGAAGAGCTGAAACGGTACCGACGCTGCCAACAAGTCAACAGACCAGGACCAATGTTTATTTGATCAACGCAGCTACACTCAAAAGCACACAAAAAGAGACACCAGCTAAACCACAACAGCCTGTTCACTGGTGATCGTCATCAGCACCGCCATTTTGGACTTCATCATCCTCAGAAGTACGTTTAGCATATAATAGTAGATTTATGTCTTTCCACTGCTTCCTTTTCGAAAAAAATGTCTTTCCACTGCTTGCAGTTTTCCATGTAATACTTCTCAAGGGGATAAGTTTCAAGGTGAAATTGTGTTATTACTGTTGGAGGTTGATGGGTGTAGCTTCTTGATTTGCAGAATTTGCAGATTTCGTAGCAAACAGCTTCTTAAGCTCATTTATGCACTGCTCTGTACCTCTTTCTGTCGTGGCCTCCAAAAAATTGTGGACTAAATGTATTCTGCCTTTTATGGTTTTCAGACTGAAAGAGGTGAAAGCTTTCTCACATTTGCAGTGGACATGACCCTGAAATCAACTAAAGCCTTGGTACAACCAACTTCTCCAGATGGTCTTGATTTCTGGAGATCCAAGTTGCTATGGGCCTCGCGTGTTCTACCAATGCCACTTATTGGACTATTTGTTATCACTGGGCTTTGTTTGCCAGTGGATAAGCAAGATGGATATCCTGAGCTGGAAGCATTATCCAAACTAGATTTAGGAGCTGCTCTTAAGATTTTTCTGGCTAAGCAATTGACCTCTGAGTGAGTACATTCAAACCAGTAGTGATAGTTATGGTTCTTTATTTACTAATTCTTCTTTTTCTCATATGCAGTTTCAATGCTATGACTGCACCTGCTGAGGATAAGTCAGTTATAATTGGGGAAAGGAACAGAGTTGCAACTGAGAAGATAAAGGGCGCGATAAACCGAGGGTACAAGAGAATAGCAGTTCTGTACGGAGGTGGGCATATGCCAGACCTTGGAAGACGTCTTCGAGAAGAGCTAAATATGGTCGCATCCAATGTGCAATGGGTCACAGCATGGTCAATAAGAAGTCGGGAGCTAGATAAAAAATCGCTTCCATTTTTGAAGACGATGGCTGAGGTTTCAGGGTGGCCTTTGAATAGATATGAAACACTTGCTTTGCTAATCTTTTCTTCAGTTCTTGCAGTGGATCTATGGTTTTGGGAGTTTCTCGTGGAAAGCAGTCTGAATTGGGCATCTTTGGCTGGTTCCTGGATTGATCAATGTAGTGCTCCATTTTGACAAAGAGTTTGTCTGAAAAAGGTGGGGAAATGAAGTTTAACAACACAGAAGTGTATAAGCGGTGGTCCAAATAAAAAAACAAAACCATTTACTGTTGCAGTTTGTTCCAGATATTAGTTGGAGTGCTGTCTATGCAAACTTGTTAAAAACGTTCTTACATTATGGGACGGAGGGAGTAGATAACAATTTATTGAATCAACTTGGAATGAGATTAGAAAAGTTGAAGCCAGTGGGTGTTAGGCTGTGCTTAGTTGGACTTTTGCAGCCATTTTTTCTTCTTGCGTTTCAATACTAAGCTAACCAAAGGGAGAAAATGAGGGCTGTGCAATCGGGCGCACACCCACGTTCCGCACCTGGGCCACACAACAGGTTCCACACGATAGTTCAACCGCGCTAACCACCATGGACAGCGTCCATTTTGTGATCGATAGCATCTTTTATTCTTCTTCAATTAACTGACGTGATTCTGTTTTTTTTTCTTCTTTTTGGCCGGTTTTCTTCTGTTTTTTTCTTTTTCGATTTCGCAAACTTTTCTCGAGTTCACGAACATTTTTTTTTGTGAACCTTTTCTCAAATCCGATGAACCTATTTTGAAAATCGATGAACTCTTTCAAAATTCGGCGAACTTTTTCTGAAACCAATCAACTTTTTTCCATATTGATGAACTTTTTTTGTGAACCTTTTTTGAATTCGTGAACTTTTTTCACAATCGATGAACTTTTTTCAAATCCGATGAACTTTTTTCAGAATCAATGAGCTTTTTAAAATTTTGATGAACTTATTCAAATTTAATGAACTTTGTTTTTGAATTCAATGAACTTTTTTTTCAAATTCAGTGAACTTTTTCTTTAAATTTGATGAACTTCTTTTCAAATTCAATGAACTTTTTTCAAATTCGATGAACTATTTTCAAATGCGATGAACTTTTTTCAAAATTGATGATATTTTTTTTTTCAATTTGTGAACTTTTTTCTATATAGATGAACTTTTTTCCAAATCTATGAACTTTTTCTAATTCATGGCTTTTCTTTATTTTATGAGTTCTTTTTGGAATTTACATTAAAAAAATCTATACAGTGTATATAATATATGTTATGTGCAGTATTGAAAGGGTTAAATAGTACAGATTCCTAGTAATGTACAAGAAGTTGTGTCTGGTCTACTGGCTGCCATCGCGGAGTATTATTCTATGGGTGCCGGGTTTGATTCCTTGTGCGCACATAATTATTTTTTCGGTTTGTTTTTCTAGGTAGGGTTAAATTTTTTTTGAGGGGGAAAGCCAAATTTTCTTCATCCTAGTCCACATGGGGTGGGATATAATTCAGATCATGGGGCTGACCTAACCATAGGTGTCGCCCCGGACCGAGACTAAGCGAATATTTGGCTAATCTATGTGCTTCGACATTGACAACACGACCTTCGAAAGAAAAATTACATTGAAATAAAGTTGCTTTAAGATTGATTTTCTGAATAATAGAACCACTCTTGCCTCTTCCCGTGCATAAAATATCAGCCACTGTTTGCTTGGAATCGGAAGCCACAACAAAATTGTGCAGGTTTAGATCTTCAGCAAGTGCCAATGCCTCTCTGCAAGCTATAGTCTCAAGTATTGCTGGGTCCTCTAGGCCAGGAACTACCAAGGCTGAGCTGCCTAGGAAATTGCCCTGCTTGTCACGGCATACTGCTGCTACTGACCCACCTTTCCTCGATCTAACTCCTGCATCAACATGAATCTTGGCGTAGCCAACAGGAGGAGGCTTTGGACGCACCGCTCGTGTCACCTGTTGGACTGTGGGAGGAAAACCTTCCCTAGAACCTTTCACGTTGATCATGTTTAGTTCAACAATGAAACGTCGGACAAACGTGTTAGTCGCTTCAGGCGATTGGAAGATTCCTTCATGAATAGCCTTGCGGCGCGCTGTCCAGATCGCTCAAAGTGTAACCGCAAGCAAGACAAACTGATCATGTGTGAGCGATTGCATGAAAGTGAAGAGCCATTGTTTGGCGTTGGGTTCTGTAGTTGAGACCAGATTTTGTGCTAGCTCCTCATCCATTAATACCCACACACATCTCGAGCTGGTGTAGTTAACTAGAGAATGCCTCCATGAATCAGGAGAGCCACACAAGGCGCATTGCGCGTTATCTGCCATGTGTCGATGAACCCTGATGTCCTCTGTTGGAAGAGATTGTTTAGATAAATGCCAAAGGAACATTCTAACCTTTGCTAGAACCTGGGTCTTCCACAAAGTTTTCCATGCTCCCTCTTCAGATGCAATGTTTGACGTTCCTGCCGTTCCCTCAAGCCATGCCTCCTGGCGATTTCTTGTCACTACAAGCATGCGATAAGCTGATTTAACAGAAAAGATCCCACTTGTTTCAAAGTTCCAGCTCTAGAAGTCCTGGACATTGCGAGTACACAATGGGATTCCCATAATAGTACAAGCATCCATGGGCATAAACACTTGGTTGATTCGCTGGACGTCCCATGACGCACTTGTGTGGTTAATGAGTTTAGACACCAGAGTGGGTGAGTTAGGGTGAATACACTCATACGGTCGTAGCATCTCGTCTCTTGGCAACCATGGATCCTCCCAAATTCGTGTAGTCTGGTCGTTGCCAATTCTACGAATCAGCCCATGTTTAAGTGTGTCTGTGCCTTCAATAATAGCTCGCCATATTTGACTGGGATGGTTGCCCAATGTCGCCTCCAGTATAGTAGAGTCAGGGAAATATATACTCTTCAATAAACGAGCACTAAGGGAATCTGGTGTTTGGAGTAAACTCCAAGCCTGCCGTGCCAGCATCGCCATATTGAACAGTTCAAAATCTTTGAATCCTAGCCCACCCATTCCTTTCGATTGCGTCATACTTTTCCAAGATACCCAATAATGCTTCCTCTTACCTTCTTTGCTTCCCCACCAAAACTTCCTAATAAGCATATTGAGATGTTCACATAAACCCCTTGGGAGTTTGAAGCACGACATGGAGAACACCAGGATGGCATGGGCAACTGATTTAACTAGCACCTCCTTGCCTGCCGATGACATGGTGTTTTCCACCCATCCCTGCACCTTACTCCAGAGACGATCTTTCAAGTACTTAAAGGCGCCATTCTTAGAACTTCCAATATCAGATGGCATACCTAAATACTTCTCATTTAAAGTTTCATTAGGGATATTGAGTAAACCTTTAATTTCCATCCTAACCACATCTGGTACTCCTTTACTAAGAAAGATAGATGATTTTGCAAAGTTCACTCGCTGGCATGAAGCTTGGCAATATGTATTCATCACTAGGTTCACCTCATTAGCTCCCGCACTATTTGCCTTGCAGAACAGCAGGCTGTCATCAGCGAATAACAGATGGCTAACTGGTGGCACCGTAGGAGCCACTTGTACACCACCCAGGTTGGATGACTCACTTTTTGATTTTAACAGGCACGACACGACCTGCTAGCAAGAACAAGTACAGGGATATTGGGTCCCCTTGTCTGATTCCTCTTGAAGGTTCAAATTCCTCCAATCTCTTCCCATTGAACATGACAAAAAACTTGACAGTGGTAACAAGTCCCATAACAGTATCCAACCATCTCTCAGTAAACCCAAGCTTGACCATGATTGCTCTCAGATATGGCCACTCCACCCTATCATAGTCCATCATGTCTGGCTTCAATGCAAATGACTGGTATTTCTTAGCTTTATTTCTCTTCATGAAGTGTAGGCATTCGTACGCAGTGATGATGTTGTCCGTGATAAGTCTTCCAGGGACAAAGGCTGACTGTTCCTCAGATATTATGTCAGGTAATATAACTTTCAAACAGTTAGAGATCACCTTGGACGCAATTTTATAGAGAACATTGCATAAATTGATAGGACGGAACTGGCTCAACAGGGTGGGATTTTTTACCTTCGGAATCAATACCAGTACTGTCTCATTGATGCATGCCGCTGATTCTGTTCCCTCAACAATTTTAAGCACTACTCTGGTAATTTCATCTCCACATGTCTCCCAATGACGCTGAAAGAAGTGAGCGGGGAACTCGTCCGGTCCAGGGGCCTTAGTTGGGAACATTTGAAAAAGGCCGATCTTCACTTCCTCTGCAGTATATGGTGCATTGAGCGATGCATTCATAGCCTGCGTAACCTTGCATGGCACTTTTTTAGGACCTGTTCCATGTGCACCACAGTCGCCAATGAGGGGTCACGCTCCCAGCAGAGCTCATATTTGAAAGGGCGTGGTCCCCGCCTGCATGCATGCACTCCTTGCAGGCGAAGCAACAGCGGGACGTGGTCCAAAGTAGCAGCTGTGAGGTGTTCAAGTGTTGCATCTGGGAAAGCCAAGATCCATGTAGGTAGCCACACTTCGGTCCAGCCGTACCCTGGTGTATGTGCCCCCCACCACCTTCTTCTCAAATGTCCAGCTTTGTCCCTGATAACCAATGTCAGATAATCCACAAGTATCAATAGCGTCCCGGAAGGCGTCCATCTGCGCTTGGCTACACTAGTCGACCCCATCATGCTCATGGCTATGGAGGACTTCGTTGTAGTCTCCAATCACCACCCATGGATCATTGCTCGTTCCTGCAATTCCGCGCAACACATCCCAAGTTTTGTATCTCTCGTTTGTTTGAGCCTCCCCATACACAAAGGTGATTCTGGTTTTAATCTCTATCATCTACTCAACAAACACATCTATGTGGTATTCAGAATAACCAATAACTTCGAGCTTTATTTCTTCATTCCAAAAAATGCCTAGTCCACCGCTCCTACCGGAGCTGCTTACAACAAAGCTTTTATTGTAACCTAGAGTTCATACAAGACTCTCAACACGCGATCCCTCTATCTGAGTTTCAAGAATGCATACAATAGAGGGGGCAAGTTGCTTCGATAGTTCTCGAAGCTCGCGAACCATCGCAGGTCTGCCAGTCCCGCGACAGTTCCAGACTAGGCAACTCATTGCGCTTGGCGCGACCCGTTGATAGGGCCCGCCATTTGCGCATTGTTTTGAGAGTTTGCAGATTTGTTTTTCCCTGAATTCTTGTCCAACTGGGGAGGATTGGTTTTTGTTCTCTTAAGATCTTGCTTTGATGAGGGGCTCTGAGGAATGATAGTTGCAACAAGGGTTTTGGGTTCCACCGATGATGGGTTGGTTCCTGCAGCGGTAAGCAAGAGTGTGTTGATATGGGCACCCCTCTTACAGTTTCCTTCACCTTCCTCCATATCAGTATCAAGGTCAACAGTAGTGTCAAAGTGATCTTGTTGCGAGCGTCCTGAGCCACGTCCTCCACGCCCTGCACGGCCATTGCCTCTGCCTCGTCCACCTTCGAAGCCCCTAGCTTCACCTGGCCCGCGCCCTGGGCCCCTAAACCAGCCAGCTTTCAAGTTCCTATACACCAGAGCGTACGGAGGATGGACCCCATCTCCACATTCTTTGAAGTGACGACCTAGCATGCCGCATACAGCACACCAATCCGGTAACCTCTCGTATTTCACCCTGAAGTTCTCTCTCCTCTTCTTGATCACCAGCGAAACAACATTCTTGAGCGCTTTGTGGCATCAACTTTCACCCGAACCCTTAAAATTTACCCTCAAAGTCCTGGGATTTAGGCTCAACAAATATAATGTCACCAACTGTGGCTGCTAGCAATTTGATCAAGTGGAAGAACAGTTGAGGAAGGTCATGTATCTGGATCCACATCTCAATCTTGTTCAGCACAATTGACGACGGTCTAGTGAATCCATCACAGGGCTCGATCACGACCACTTTCCCTTTGAAAGTCAAGGGGCCGTCCTCCATTACTCTCCCCCAATCACCCAGGCAGGAGAATTACAGAGTATAAAGATTATCTTCCAGCGGGCGAAACTTTACTTCTTGCGCTAGATCCCATGCAACTCGCATGTTACGGAAGAACCAATACTGGCTATACTGCTTGTCCATGTGAACTCGTGCGATCGTCATCCATCGCGCTGCTTCCTCTAGTATATCACCATCTTGAACCACTACATCCTCCAGATCGTCTTCTTTCAGACCCAGTTCCTTCATCATAGCTTCCATCTCGCTCATCACCACACCAAACACCGACGTTGAGTCTTCCATCAGATCTCTTGCCCGAGAAGAAGGATTCCGCGGGCGGGAGAACACTAGCAAGATCCTCCAGCACCCCCGCTAGCCAGACATCCGAAGCCGCCGACGATCGATGGTCTGGGAGGCGCAAGGGATCGCGATCTCCACGTCGGCGCCAAGCACCGCCGAGAGGAGAGACAACCCTAACTAGAGGGGACTTCGTGGTAGACAAGCCTCATGTTTCAATTTGCCAGCAAGGGTTAAATAGTACAGATTCCTCGTGCGCACAGAATTTGATGGGCCGGCCCGCTGGGCACCGTGCGTGCGCGCCGCTTTACCTCGACGGTGCTTAAGCGCCAGTTAGGAACTCTCAAAAATGAGAAGCAAAGAATGTAAAAGTTGTATCTTCTCCGTAGAGCAATTCTCGCAGTTGGTGCAGCACTTTAGCATGGCGTTTTTAGCTGTCCCCTGAAAATTGCAATGTATTTACCCACCACTCCCAATCCCAGGTCATACCCGTTCATCCTATTTTTCTCGTAGTATCAGAGGAAACGAACGACACCACAGATACAACTCACAACCCGCTCAACCTGCGCAACTCCCAGCCGCTCGGCAACTGGTTTGGCCACCGCCTCCTGCCTTCGCGGCTCGCTCCGCGACCCTCCACGTCCGGCCAGGTATAGTCCTTGCAACCTCTACCTACCCCCATCCCGTGGTGGGTGGTCTGGCCGGTCCCGCGCCGCCGCATCGGCTCTTCTCCTCATTCCTCCTCTAAGAAGAATAAAGAGGAATAAAATCGATGATATATTGCTTGAGCCTTGTGGCTTAGTACTCCTAAGAGTACATACTCCTAGCCACCTGTCCTTTTTAAATTCTCTACCAGCACTGTCGATTGGTTTCTGGCTAACGAACCCATTTACCACCCAACTAACGCACGGGATAAGCGGATGCTACTTTCAATCTTGCTAGCCCCACAGCCCCGCATATTGATTATTAGGCTCTGTTTCATTCTCCGCAAACCATGGTCATCACGCCCTCGCCTATGTAGCAGAGTGACCGGTGGCGACAAGGACAAGAAGCAGTAGTATAATCTGATTTTGACTACCCACAATGGGAGTAACATATGTGGTAACATCACATATCTCTATGCAAACATATGATGTGGCGAGCAATCAATGAGGAAAGAGGGGCATGTGGTAACATAGCTAGTTACTGTAACATCACACAAACCAAGACAAGATGAGTCTACAACCTAATAAATGAAGTGTTGCATGATACCACACATATATTATTCTTCACTATAGAGGAAGTAATATAGACTAGTAACATATGCATGTTACTAGTTTATGTTATTATCTATTGTGACTAGTCTTAGAAGCGGTAGCAAACGACGTCGTCAACCATCCTTTCTCGTTGTCGTTCCGCGCAGGCAGCACCACTTCGTGATTTGCCGATCGAGCGCCTGCATATACTATAAAATGCAGTATATACTCATAAGAAAAAATGCCGTATAGAATCCTTCAAATAATGTGCAATATGTACTCCAGTAAGGATGGGTAATATCAAGTCCTTTGAAAATATTAATTGCCTCAAATATACCTCTAGTGTGTTCTACACAATTCTTACTGATACATGATATACTTCCATAATCTCTTTTTCTAAGTTCAGGTATACCTACTAGGAAATCCAGCAGACTATAACTTCTATCACGTGCTTTATATTTAAGATCTACACTCGTTTAGGCAAAAATGCCACAATCCATATGCTAGATGAGGAGTGTAAGTTGCATAACCAATTTCCTCATTATTTAACTAAAGCTAGTTGCTACATGGGTACTTGAAGGAAGCAGTTATGCATGCACCTACTAATTACGTGGTCTCTTCGTACGGCTCGCACAACAACTATCCTATTTATCCGTTTACCTTATCCACTAAGGCGGAGTACATACTCCCAGGAATACAAATACTCCCGGGAGTACAAAAGAGGTGTCTTAAATAGGATAGTTGTCACACGAGCTGTACGAAAAGGCCACGTAATTAGTAGGTGCATGCATAACTACTTCCTTCAAGTACGCATGCATGCAACAATTGGCTTTAGTTAAATAATGAGGAAATCAACTTACACTCCTCATCTAGCGTCTCTCTCTCTCTCTATATATATATATATATATATATATATATATATATATATATATATATATATATATATATATATATATATATGACAAATGTTTCCTACATATATATATTGAATGTTGAATGTTGAATGTAGTATCTGTCAAAACCAAGAGTATATACGTGTAGTATATAGTATATATCAATGATTAGGTAGTATATATATATATATATATTATTTTTTGGGTAGTATGTACCATGTTTTGAGTATGCTCTTTTTATGTACAAATATGTACATATTTCACAAATATAACAAAACTATGGACTCATATGCAATTTTTATGTAACTTGATTTGAAATATCTTAGATATAGTATATTAACATATTTAAAATAATAAAGTAGTATATATACTACCACATAGTAGTATATGGGATATGTGGGGTAACTACCACGGGTGGTAGGATGGATTTTCCTATATATATATATATATATATATATATATATATATATATATATATATATATATATATATATATATATATATATATATATATATAGTCTATTCTGTAATATTCCTTCCAACTTTCGAACTGCATGCTCAATGCAAGTGCACGGCATTGTTGAAGCAAGAAAACACTGCAGTATTGAGACTAGTGAACCTCTCGTCGCAAAAAAAAACTGCACACACCTTTCCGGTACTGTTTTCCGCTTCAGTTTTTAAACCGTTTGTCTGAACAAGGTGTGTAATATACTGTTGGAAAGCTATGGATTACGATCAACTTCTCCATGTAGAATTTTTTTTGAGATTCCTCACGGTTTAAGAGCACTTTCGAAAGCAGTGAGGTGCACAACGAGTGGCAGCGGCGTATTTTCATGATTTTTTTCTAAACCGCTCGTCGGAATGAAGCAAATGATACGTCGTTGGAAAGATATCATCGAGGCGCAACTTTTTCATATATTTTTATTTCTCTAATTTGTTACGGTTTAAGAGTAGTTTCAAATTACTAAATCGTGAAATTTTGTTTTCCAAATTTTTGCAATTTTTCAGTACTGTTTTCGCTCCACTTTTTTAACCGTTTGTCAAAACGAGGCCTGTGATACGCCGTTGGAAAGCTACAGACAAGGCGGAACTTTAATATTCAGATTTTTTTTGACATTCCTTACGGTTTTAAATTAATTATGAAAATGGTGCGGCCGACGGCGAGTGGTAGCGGCCGTTTTTCGCGAATTTTTACAAACAGCTGGTTGGAATGATTCAAATGATACGCCATTGGAAAGATAGCGACAAGACACAACTTTTTCATATAGAACAATCTTTCTAGTGCCTTATTGAAGGAAATATGCCCTAGAGGCAATAATAAAGTTATTATTTATTTCCTTATTTCATGATAAATGTTTATTATTCATGCTAGAATTGTATTAACCGGAAACATAATACATGTGTGAATACATAGACAAACAGAGTGTCACTAGTATGCCTCTACTAGACTAGCTTGTTAATCAAGGATGGTTAAGTTTCCTGACCATAGACAAAGGGTTTGTCATTTGATTAACAAGGTCACATCATTAGTTGAATGATCGATTGACATGACCCATTCCATTAGCTTAGCACCGATCGTTTAGTATGTTGCTATTGCTTTTATCCATGACTTATACATGTTCCTATAACTATGAGATTATGCAACTCCGTTTACGGAGGAACACTTTGGTACTACCAAACGTCACAACGTGAATCGGGTGATTATAAAGGAGTACTACAGTGTCTCCAAAGGCGGATGTTGGGTTGGCGTATTTCGAGATTAGGATTTGTCACTCCGATTGTCGGAGAGGTATCTCTGGGCCCTCTCGGTAATACACATCACTTAAGCCTTGCAAGCATTACAACTAATGAGTTAGCTGTGAGATGATGTATTACGAACGAGTAAAGAGACTTGCGTAACGAGATTGAACTAGGTATTGGATACCGACGATCGAATCTCGGGCAAGTAACATACCGATGACAAAGGAACAACGTATGTTGTTATGCGGTCGACCGATAAAGATCTTCGTAGAATATGTAGGAGCCAATATGGGCATCCGAGGTCCGCTATTGGTTATTGACCGAGACGTGTCTCGGTCATGTCTACATTGTTCTCGAACCGTAGGGTCCGCACACTTAAGGTTTCGATGGCGGTTATATTATGAGTTTGTGTATTTTGATTTACGAAGGAGTTCGAGTCCCGGATGTGATCACCAACATGACGAGGAGTCTCAAATGGTCGAGACATAAAGATTGATATATTGACGGCTATATTCGACACGGAAAGGTTCGGAAGTTTCGGAGAAACCGGAGTGCGGAAGGGTTACGGAATCCCCGGAAGTAATGGGCCCTCTTGGGCCAAGAGGGGAGAGAGGGCCGCACCGGAGGTGGTGCGCACCCTCCATGGGGAGTCCGAATAGGACAAGGAGGCGGCGGCCCCTTCCCTCTCCCTCCCTCCCTTCCTTCCCCTTCCCCTTCCTAGTTGGACTAGGAAAGGGAGTCCTACTCCCACTAGGAGGAGGACTCCCCCTCCTTGGCGCCCCTCTAGGGCCGGCCGGCCCCCCCCTTGCTCCTTTATATCTGACGGGGGGGGGGCACCCTAAGACACACAAGTTGATCCTTGAGATCGTTCCTTAGCCGTGTCGGTGCCCCCCTCCACCATATTCCACCTCGGTCATATCGTGGCGGTGCTTGGGTGAAGCCCTCACGCGGTAGAACATCAAGATCGTCACCACGCCGTCGTCTTGTGGAACTCTCTCCCGAGCTTTGCTGGATCGGAGCCCGAGGCGCCACCGAGCTGTACGTGTGTCAAGAACTCGAGGCGCCGAGTAACGGCTACGGATCGGTTGGATCGCGAGGAGAACGTCGACTACTTTCTCTACGTTGTGATCGCTTCGCTTGGTCTACAAGGGTATGTAGACAACACTCTCCCCTCTCGTTGCTATGCATCACCATGATCTTGCGTGTGCGTAGGAATTTTTTGAAATTACTCGTTCCCCAACAAAGGCATCCGAGCCTAGGTTTTATGGTTTGATGTTTTGCACGAGTAGAACACAAGTGAGTTGTGGACGATACAAGTCATCTTGCCTACCAAATGTCATACTTTGGTTCAGCGGTATTGTGAGATGAAGCGGCCCGGACCGACATTACGCGTACGCTTACGCGAGACTGGTTTCACCGTTACGAGCACTCGTGCTTAAAGGTGGCTGGCGGGTGTCTGTCTCTCTCACTTTAGCTGAATCGAGTGTGGCTATGCCCGGTCCTTGCGAAGGTTAAAATAGCACCAACTTGACGAACTATCGTTGTGGTTTTGATGCGTAGGTAAGAACGGTTCTTACTAAGCCCGTAGCAGCCACGTAAAATTTGCAACAACAAAGTAGAGGACGTCTAACTTGTTTCTGCAGGGCATGTTGTGATGTGATATGGTCAAGACGTGATGCTATATTTTATTGTATGAGATGATCATGTTTTGTAACCGAAGTTATCGGCAACTGGCAGGAGCCATATGGTTGTCGCTTTATTGTATGAAATGCAAGCGCCTGTAATTGCTTTACTTTATCACTAAGCGGTAGCGATAGTCGTAGAAGCAATAGATGGCGTAACGACAACGATACTACGATGGAGATCAAGGTGTCACGCCGGTGGCGATGGTGATCACGATGGTGCTTGGAGATGGAATCACAAGCACAAGATGATGATGGCCATATCATATCACTTATATTGATTGCATGTGATGTTTATCCTTTATGCATCTTATCTTGCTTTGATTGACGGTAGCATTTTAAGATGATCTCTCACTAAAATTATCAAGTAGTGTTCTCCACGAGTATGCACCGTTGCCAAAGTTCGTCGTGCCCGGACACCACGTGATGATCGGGTGTGATAAGCTCTACGTCCATCTACAACGGGTGCAAGCCAGTTTTGCACACGCAGAATACTCAGGTTATACTTGACGAGCCTAGCATATGCAGATATGGCCTCGGAACATGGAGACCGAAAGGTCGAGCGTGAATCTTATAGTAGATATGATCAACATAAGATGTTCACCATTGAAGAACTACTCCATCTCACGTGATGATCGGTTATGGTTTAGTTGATTTGGATCACGTGATCACTTAGATGACTAGAGAGATGTCTGTGTAAGTGGGAGTTCTTAAGTAATATGATTAATTGAACTTAAATTTATCATGAACTTAGTACCTGATAGTATCTTGCTTATCTATGTTTGTTTGTAGATAGATGGCTCGTCTTTGTTGTTCCGTTGAATGTTAATCGTTCCTTGAGAAAGCAAAGTTGAAAGATGATGGTAGCAATTACACGGATTGGGTCCGTAATCTTGAGGATTATCCTCATTCTGCCGGTAAGAGTTACGTCTGGATGCACCGCTGGGTGCGAACTTCTTCTTGATGCAATCGCGACATTAAGAACGTCTGGCGAGCAAAGCTGATGACTACTCTATAGTTCAGATGTGCCATGCTTTACGGCTTAAAACCGGGTCTTCAACGACGTTTTGAGCGTCATGGAGCATATGAGATGTTCCAGAGTTGAAGTTAATATTCCAACAGAATGCCCGGATTGAGAGATATGAAGTCTCCAATAAGTTCTATAGCTGCAAGATGGAAGAGAATGGGTGCATCGGTGAGCACATACTCGTAATGTCCGGTATTACAATCACTTGAGTCAACCGGGAGTTAATCTTCCGGATGATTGTGTCATTGACAGAATTCTTCAATCACCGCCACCAAGCTACAAAGGCTACGTGATGAACTATAATATGCAAGGGTTAGTAAAGACTATGCCCGAGCTCTTCAATGCTAAAGGCTGCGGAGGTAGAAATCAAGAAGGAGCATCAAGTGTTGATGGTCAATAAGACCACTAGTTTCAAGAAGAAAGGCAAAGGGAAGAAGAAGGAACTTCAAGAAGAACAGACAAGCAAGTTCTTTGCTCGGAGAAGAAACCCAAGTCGGACCTAAACCTGAAATCGAGTGCTTCTACCGCAAGCGGTAGTCATTTGAAGCGGAACTGCCCCAAGTATTTGGCGGATAAGAAGGATGGCAAGGTGAACAAAGGTATATGTGATATACATGTTATTGATGTGTACCTTACTAGAGCTCGCAGAGCACTGGTATTTGATCTTGGTTACATTGCTAATATTTGCAACTCGAAGCAGGACTACGGATTAGCGAACACCGGCAAAGGGCGAGGTGACGATGCGGCGTGGGAAATGGTTCCAAAGTCGATGTGATCGCGGTCGGCACGCTACCTCTACATCTACCTTCGGGATTAGTTTTAGACCTAAATAATTGTTATTTGGTTCTGCGTTGAGCATGAACATTATATCTGGATCTTGTTTGATGCGAGACGGTTATTCATTTAAATCGAGAGAATAATGGTTGTTCTATTTATATGAGTAATATCTTTTATGGTCATGCACCCTTGAAGAATGGTCTATTTTGATGAATCTCGATAGTAGTGATACACATATTCATAATGTTGAAGCCAAAAGATGCAGAGTTGATAATGATAGTGCAACTTATTTGTGGCATTGCCGTTTAGGTCATATCGGTATAAAGCGCATGAAGAAACTCCATCTTGATGGACTTTTGGAGTCACTTGATTATGAATCACTTGGCACTTGCGAACCGTGCCTCATGGGCAAGATGACTAAAACCCGTTCTCGGTACTATGGAGAGAGCAACAGATTTGTTGGAAATCATACATACGATGTATGTGGTCCGATGAATGTTGAGGCTCGTGGCGGATATCATTATTTTCTCACCTTCACGGATGATTTAAGCGAGATATGGGTATATCTACTTAATGAAACACAAGTCTGAAACATTTGAAAAGTTCAAAGAATTTGAGTGAAGTTGAAAATCATCGTAATAAGAAAATAAAGTTTCTACGATCGATCGTGGAGGAGAATATTTGAGTTCGAGTTTGGTCTACATTTGAAACAATGCGGAATAGTTTACGCAACTCACGCCACCGGAACACCACAACGCAATGGTGTGTCCGAGCGTCGAATCGCACTTTACTAGATATGGTGCGATCTATGATGTCTCTTCTGATTTACCGCTATCGTTTTGTGGATATGCTCTTGAGGCGGCCGCATTCACGCTGAATAGAACACCGTCAAAATCCGTTGAGGCGACACCTTATGAACTATGGTTTAGCAAGAAACCAAAGTTGTCGTTTCTTAAGTTTGGGGATGCGATGCTTATGTGAAAAAGCTTCAACCCGATAAGCTCGAACCCAAATCGAGAAATGTGTCTTCATAGGATACCCAAAGGAGACAGTTGGGTACACCTTCTATCACAGATCCGAAGGCAAGACATTTGTTGCTAAGAATGGATCCTTTCTAGAGAAGGAGTTTCTCTCGAAAGAAGTGAGTGGGAGGAAAGTAGAACTTGATGAGGTAATCTGTACCTTCCCCTTATTGGAAAGTAGTTTATCGCAGAAACCGGTTTACGAGACATCTACACCAAATAGTGAGGAAGTTGATAATGTTGATCATGAAACTTCATATCAAGTTACTCTGAAACCTCGTAGATCAACGAGTAAGATCCGCACTGAGTGGTGCGGTAATCCTGTTCGGAAGTCATGCTACTAGATCATGATGAACCTCACGAACTATGAAGAAGCGATGGTGAGCCCAGATTCCATAAAATGGCTTGAGGCCACGAAATGCGAGATGGGATCCATGTATGAAAACAAAGTGTGGACTTTGGTTGACTTGCCCGAGGGTCGACAAGCAATAGAAAACAAGTGGATCTTCAAGAAGAAGACCGACGGCGACGGTAATATTCTCGTCTACAAAGCTCGACTTATCGCAAAGGGTTTTCGACAAGTTCAAGGGATTGACTACGATGAGACCTTCTCACCCGTGGCGATGCTAAAGTCTGTCCGAATCATGTTAGCAATTGCCGATTTTATGATTATGAAATTTGGCAAATGGATGTAAAGACGCATTCTGAATGGATTTACGGAAGAAGAGTTGTATATGATGCAACGAGAAGGTTTTATCGATCCAAAGGAGCTAACAAAGTGTGCAAGCTCCAATGATCCATTTATGGACTGGTGCAAGCATCTCGGAGTTGGAATAAGCGCTTTGATAGTGTGATCAAAGCATTTGGGTTTATCTGAGACTTTTGGAGAAGCTTGTATTTACAAGAAAGTGAGTGGGAGCTCAGTAGCATTTACGATATTATATGTAGATGACATATTACTAATCGGAAATGATATAGAATTCTGGATAGCATAAAGGGATACTTGAATAAGAGTTTTTCGATGAAGGACCTCGGTGAAGCTGCTTACATATTGGGCATCAAAATCTATAGAGATAGATCAAGGCGCTTAATTGGACTTTCACAAAGCACATACCTTGACAAAATTTTGAAGAAATTCAAAATGGATCAAGCAAAGAAAGGGTTCTTGCACGTGTTACAAGGTGTGAAGTTGAGTAAGACTCAATGCCCGACCACTGCAGAAGATAGAGAGAAATGAGAGATGTTCCTATGCTTGACCATAGGCTCTATCATGTATGCAATCTTGTGTACCAGACTGATGTGTGCCTTGCTATAAGCTTAGCAGGAGGTACCAAAGTAATCCAGAGTGGATCATCGACAGCGGTCAAGAACATCTGAAATACGAAAAGGACTAAGGATATGTTTCTCGTATATGTAGGTGACAAAGAGCTCATCGTAAATGGTTACGTTGATGCAAGCTTTGACACCGATCCGACGATTCTAAATCGCAAACCGGATCGTATTTACACTAAGCGGAGGAGCTGTCGGTTGGTGCGGTTCTAAACAAAGCGTCGTGGCGGGACATACATGTGAAGCGGAGTACATAGCAGCTTCGAAGCAGCTAATGAAGGAGTCGGATGAAGGAGTTCATATCCGATCTAGGTGTCATACCTAGTGCATCGGGTCCAATGAAAATCTTTTGTGATAATATTGAGCAATTGCTTTAGCGAAGGAATCCAGATTTCACAAGAGAACCAAACACATCAAGAGACGCTTCAATTCCACGGGACTTGGTCGGTGGGAGACATAGAGATATGCAAGATACATACGGATCTGAATGTAGCGCACCGTTGACTAAGCCTCTTCCACGAGCAAAACATGATCGGCACCAAGACTCCATGGGTGTTAGAATCATTACTATGTAATCTAGATTATTGACTCTAGTGCAAGTGGGATCTTCAAGGAAATATGCCGTAGAGGCAATAATAAAGTTATTATTTATTTCCTTATTTCATGATAAATGTTTATTATTCATGCTAGAATTGTATTAACCGGAAACATAATCCATGTGTGAATACATAGACAAGCAGTGTCACTAGTATGCCTCTACTAGACTAGCTTGTTAATCAAAGATGGTTAAGTTTCGACCATAGACAAAGGGTTTGTCATTTGATTAACAAGGTCACATCATTAGTTGAATGATCGATTGACATGACCCATTCCATTAGCTTAGCACCCGATCGTTTAGTATGTTGCTATTGCTTTTATCCATGACTTATACATGTTCCTATAACTATGAGATTATGCAACTCCGTTTACGGAGGAACACTTTGGTACTACCAAACGTCACAACGTAATCGGGTGATTATAAAGGAGTACTACAGTGTCTCCAAAGGCGGATGTTGGGTTGGCGTATTCGAGATTAGGATTTGTCACTCCGATTGTCGGAGAGGTATCTCTGGGCCCTCTCGGTAATACACATCACTTAAGCTTTGCAAGCATTACAACTAATGAGTTAGCTGTGAGATGATGTATTACGGAACAAGTAAAGAGACTTGCGTAGCGAGATTGAACTAGGTATTGGATACCGACGATCGAATCTCGGGCAAGTAACATACCGATGACAAAGGAACAACGTATGTTGTTATGCGGTCGACCGATAAAGATCTTCGTAGAATATGTAGGAGCCAATATGGGCATCCAGGTCCCGCTATTGGTTATTGACCAGAGACGTGTCTCGGTCATGTCTACATTGTTCTCGAACCGTAGGGTCCGCACACTTAAGCTTTCGATGACGGTTATATTATGAGTTTGTGTATTTTGATGTACGAAGGAGTTCGAGTCCCGGATGTGATCACGGACATGACGAGGAGTCTCGAAATGGTCGAGACATAAAGATTGATATATTGACGGCTATATTCGGACACCGGAAAGGTTCCGGAAGTTTCGGAGAAAACGGAGTGCCGAGGGTTACGGAACCCCGGGAAGTAATGGGCCTTATTGGGCCAAGAGGGAGAGAGAGGGCCACACCAGAGGTGGCGCGCCCCCATGGGGAGTCCGAATAGGACAAGGAGGGGGCCCCCCTCCCTCTCCTCTTCCTCTCCTTCCTTCCCCTTCCCCTTCCTAGTTGGACTAGGAAAGGGAGTCCTACTCCCACTAGGAGGAGGACTCCCCCTCCTGGCGCGCCCTCTAGGGCCGGCCGGCCTCCCCTTGCTCCTTTATATATGGGGGCGGGGGCACCCTAAGACACACAAGTTGATCCTTGAGATCGTTCCTTAGCCGTGTCGGTGCCCCCTCCACCATATTCCATCTCGGTCATATCGTGGCGGTGCTTGGGCGAAGCCTGCGTCGATAGAACATCAAGATCGTCACCACGCCGTCGTCTTGTGGAACTCTCTCCCGAGCTTTGCTGGATCGGAGCCCGAGGAGCGTCACCGAGCTGTCGTGTGTCAAGAACTTGGAGGCGCCGGAGTAACGACGCTGGGATCGGTTGGATCGCGAGGAGAACGTACGACTACTTCCTCTACGTTGTGATCGCTTCCGCTTCGGTCTACAAGGGAATGTAGACAACACTCTCCCCTCTCGTTGCTATGCATCACCATGATCTTGCGTGTGCGTAGGAAATTTTTTGAAATTACTACGTTCCCCAACACTTATGGTTTAAGAGCAGTTTTAAAATTACCGAAATGTGGGCACAATGTTTTTCGCGACACCAAAATCGACGCGTGAACTTCATCAGACAGAAGAAGCACTGCTTCACACTGAAAACCTCACTACAACAGACGGTCGAGCAAACTGCATGATTTATTTTGTACCTTTTTCTAACTTTTTTTAAGAACGAGAGTGGACCGCAGAGACGAGGGCAAGTGAATCACAACACTATCGAAAGGTGAACCACATTACTATTTTTGTTGTTTCTCATTTTTCACACCTCACGTTGGGCGCAACTTAACAACATCATTCTCGAAAGTGAACGACATGCATAAACTAGTGAACTACATCTAAAAACAAGCTAACTTCTTGCGATGTTTTTCTTTTTGTTTTCTCGTTTTACAAACTGAACCACATGAGTGAACTAGGTTTTTTCAACCCGTGCACATCCTTGTTAGTGGGAGTGGACTACGGAGTCGACAGTAGTGAACCACATGGATGAGACCGAGCCGACAACATTTTTTGTGTGCTTTTCTTCTTTTTTCTAGTTGTTTTTTGTTCTCCCACAACATGTAATGAATGTAAATGTGGACGGCGAGGACAAAGTGAGTGAACTGCACTATTTACTTTACAAATTTGTTTTTTGTGTGAAAGCAGAAGTCTGTACCGCACCGCTTCAGACCGAAAACCGTACTGCATCAGACGGGTAAGTGGAATGCATGATTTCTTTTGTCCTTTTTATAACTTCTTTTATGAACGGGAGTGAAGCGCACTAAACTTTTTTTAAATGCTTCTGGACCGCTCGGTCAAATGTAGTGAACTACACTATTTCCTAAAAGAAATTATTCAAAGAGTTTAGACCGCGGGTGGATAGGGCGAGTGAACTGAATGCTTCGGAAAAATGAACCGCAAATAGAAATAAGATAACCACATCACTGTTCCCCCCTCCTTTTGTTGTTACTTATCACTGTTTTTAGATTGCTTTTTTGCTGTGCACGAGTACATAGAGAGGTGTCGCCCTATCCGAGAGCAAAGTGAACCACATGGGCTCCTCGATGTGGGCTGCATGCGCCTTTGAGCACGTGTCCTTTTTCCCTTTTTTTACCGAGTGAACTGGAAGCACAAAATATGTGAACGCGAGAGGAAGGACGACAGGAGTGAATTACATCATTTTTGATATTTCTTTTGGTTGCACAACTGAATTTCTCAGACGTCCCACTATTTTTTTCACCCAGAGTCTGTACTACAAAGCATGGACATGAGTGAGCTACATTCCACAGACTCTTTTTTGGTTTTTACATATTTTTATTATCGGAGTGAACCACATTAGTTGTTGCTTTCAATGCTAACTTCATCTGTTTGTTGAGATTGACTACGTTTTTTAGAAATAAAAACAACAAGAAATATGAGTTTCTAAACAAAAAAGAGTATGTTTTGTTTTCAGCAGCACACCAAACCACTGAAAGGTGCAAAAGAGCACTTAACTACACAAAGAAAGAATCGAACAAAATAACTCTGAACCAAACTGCATCTTCTTTCCCTTCATCATTTTCACAGGGAACGACAGATGCTTTGCTGCCACACTGTCGAGCTGTAGCACCCGCAAGGCTGAATCGCACACCATGCTTGCTCATCACATACTGCACGTCATCGCTGGCCATACTGCACGCCCGTAGGTGCGACCATCTTGCCATTCGGGCCACGGCGATGAACGATATAGTCATAGGCAACCAAAACACTTCATTTTTCAACAAGGAGGAATCCCGTGTGGATCATGTTGTGAGGCCATAGACCAGACTTCACTGACCGAGGAGGTGGAATTCACGCCGTGAGGCCATGGACTGCATCTCGTGCCACCGGACTGCCTCGCACCACGTACTGCACCACACAACAAGTCCTCTAGACCACCACGACACAGGGTGGCACGCGGTGAGAATGAAGGAGGAGGAGTCCATCCGTTTATGAAATCCGGCGGCACGGGGAGTCCAGTGCGCACCTTCATGAGATGGACCTCGCCGACGTATTCCCGGCAGGGTGCAGGGTGTGGGGCCCCCGAGATGGCCGAGATCCGGTTCCCGGGGCCGTGGCGGCCGAATCTGGTGGAGGAGGCCGCGCCGAGGGTCAGTGGCGGCCGGATCCCGCCATGGCCGTGGGTTGGCACCGACGGTTGGAGCGGGTTGGCGGCATGCCGACCCCAACCCTTCGTGGTGGAGGATGGTCTCAGGACATGCCGAAGGACGGAGGCAAGGTAGGACAGGGCTCCGATGGAGCTAGAGGAAGGAGGGGGCGGGGGGTCTTTGGCGGTAGAAGGAGGTGGATTAGGGCAGGGGGTCGATGGGGAAGATGGAGGCGATGCACATGGGGGGAGAAGATGAGGTTGGGGCAGCGAGATGTGGAGGTGGAGGTGGTTGCGGGTCGAGGTGGGTAGGGTAGTTCCTTCGGTGTTAGCAGAATAAGGCTCCGGTGTCAGCAGATAAGGGTCTTAATGGTGTTAGCGGAATAAGGCTCTGGTAGCGCTATTCTAAGTGTGAGTGTAGAATAGCTTATTCTACACCCCTAGTAACGCTACATACAAATTCTAGTAAAATGGTGTAAAAAATATAGTAATTCTGAAAATATTTCTTTACTATCCAAGTTTGTAATTTACTACATTCTTAGAAAAAACTTACTATATTTTCTATACCACATTACTATATTCTCCTAACACCTGTGCTTATTCTGCTAACACCCCATCCCGTGAACTAGACTGCATAGCCACTAGAGAAAAACTGCAAAAACAAAACACGAACCCACACGCACCCCACTTATCCATTCATCAGATCCCTAGACCATCCCACGACCTCCTCTCTCTCCCCGAGCAACTCCCCCACCGCCGCCCCGCCCTGCGCCGCCGACAACCCCGAAGCACTGCGCCGTTGGCCGCCCTTACCATGCCTCACGGCTCCAGGACTCCTGCTCCTACCTTCCCTCACGGCTCCACCACCTACCTCCTTCCACCGTCGTTGGTAGCACCGCCATGTAACGACCAAATCTCGAAGGATTTGAGTCTCTGTGCTTACCGTGCTAGTCCCTGGATCGAACTCGCTAGCACACACAGTATAGATGAATACCAGAATAGCAAGTGCATCATTTATTACATCATATGATCCAGAATATATAAAATAAAACAATCTGCATAGCACTTGGCTAGCTTTATTCAATCAAACAATGGAAAGTAGCGAAAATAAAGATGAGTCCCATCATAGCCCATCGGCGATCTTTGAGTCTTGAACTCGCGACCCTAACGGTACCTTACTCTTAAATGCGAATATCCTGCAACATGAGATGTTGCAGCCATATAGGTCAATACTTTGAATGTATTGGCAAGTTACACAGGAGTAATAATATAGCAGACCTACATGTATATGCATAGTACAACAAAGGAAGGCTTGAGGGTTTATTTTTGCATAAAGCTGATTTTATCCTAATAACTACCTAATAGTCAAGTTTTTATTTAGTTCTTTTATTACTACAATTAAATACACAAGGTTGAGTTGGCAAAATCAACTCCAACCTACCCTTTATTAAGTTGCCCACAAATATTATTAAGTGTCACATCTGTCAAGATCATCCAACAAACTGTAATGGCATAGTGGCTCAAATTTACCCATAACAGGGGCACGACTAATCATGATTAGTTTTAATACTCTGCAGAGTTTTGTACGCTTTACCCATGGACCCAATCCAAGATTGAGACAAAGTCTTTGAAGAGGTTCCCTTAACCACCGACGGCCACATCCCACCTACATATGCTACATCTGTCGACCTTTATGCAGGCGGGGTTCCAACAACTGATCAACTAAGCCAGAGCCCATATAGCCAGTGGTCGCACATGGAAGCTACTAGTCACTAAGTTTGTCTGATCTTTTTGAACCTGGGCGGCATTCCACTTAGGGTGCACTCTCATGAGCGCATGGCCTTAGAAAAGGTGAAAGACCCCATGATGCCTTCCCTCAACACCAAGCAATACCACTTCCGCCCAGAGGTGAGTTAAATCCTGAGTTACTACTCAATTGTTATATATATATATCCTCACATAAACTCAATGTATACACGAACCACCCCCGTCTACAAAGCATAGCAAACTACAACTAACACGATTTGCAAAAGACGGGAAGATAGCTCAACAGCATATAGCAAAATAATATAGTAATCATATACATGCATATATTCATTGTGTGATATAACTACATGCATAGAAAACAATAGGTAAAGGATGATCAACATGTAACTTGCCTTGGTTCTGGTTCAGAAAGTCACACTCCTGACAATAGTTCGCGTCGCACTCCGGACAATCTACACGTTTCACACAATACAACAAATCAATCACCGAAACACGAATCGAACCAAAATAAAACCAACAGCAAGAAAATCATTTCAAAAACACAACAACAGAAGCTTAACAGCACCTAAATTGCACTATGGTCACAACGCAAAAAGAATCACTCGAATCCGATAAACGGTTTGAGAGTTATGGCCATCCGGAAGATTTAATTCAAATTCAAACGAATTCAAATTTAAACAGTGCAAACATGTGCAAAGTCGGTACTGTGATAATGTGCTGATTTTTGTGAGTGCACAGGAAAAAGAATTACCAAAATTGGACTTATATAGTAAAAGATATAGCTATTTGAAGTTAGAGTGGAAATCTGAAAAGAAAAACAAAAACTACAGAAATCTCCTGCACAGGTCACACGTACTGTAGCAACTCCTGTGCGTGTCCTGTAGCGACTTGCCACGTCTCAACCCGTGATTGGCCGGGGTTTGCTGTGTGCGTGCTCACCGGAAACAGAGGACGGCGGCGGCGGACTCGGGCGTTGGCGGCGGCGCTCCTCCGGTGGGTCTCCGGCGAAGGTGAAGTGACGGACGGGTGTAGCGTTGAGTGGCGGAGGTGTGGTGGTGTTCAACGGTGACGGGGCTCCCTCCGTAGGCGACAGCGACGAGGTGAACCACGGTGGTGCTCCGGCGAAGTTGGGCGGCGGCGGCGGTCTCGTTCTGGTGATCTGCAGGTCACCCCGATTGGTAAAACGAGTGCGGCGTCGAGAGGGGGTTCGAACGGTGACAAGCGGAGCGGCCGGGCGTCCTTACGGCGGTGGATTCGGACGGTCAACGACGGCGGCCTCGGAGCTCCTCCGGCGAGATCCAGACGGCGCAGCGGCTTCGAGCAGACGAGAAAAGAAAGGGGAGGGCGTGCGCTAGGGTTCCCGATGGCTTTTGCTCGAGCGGGGAGTCCCAGGGGTGCATGGGGTCGGACCAGGCGTCTGATCGATCCAGATCGGCCTCGGCGTGCGCGCGGCGCGGCTGCGTCCGGCTCGGGGTGGAAGATGGGTGCGGGGCCCGCTGGTCGATGGCTGAGGCGGCGGTGGATCGGTCGGGCTCATGGGCGGATCAGGCGTGCCGCCGCTAGCTTTAGCGGGCTGCGGGCGGTGGGGTTTGGTGGGCATGCAGGTGTGGTCTTGGCTTCTTTGGGCAGGTGGTGGTGGGCAGGCTAGCTAGCTGGTTGGCCGGCTCGCTGGTGTTTCTCTTTTTTTTACACACAACAACAGAAACACAAATAACTAAAATAAAATAATCACAATAAAAACTAAACAAAAATATAGAGACACACAGTAAAATATATACTACTAATATAAACTACAGGAACACTAGTTCCTCATCTAATGCAATTTTGGAAAATCATTTTTGATGCAAAAGGCCACACAAACAGCAATAAAACAATCAAATAAAATATCTTTAAGATTGCAAAAATTACCAGAACATATCAAATGAACTGGAAATAATATTCTTGACATTATGAACATTTTTAAACAGGGGAGAAGTCATGTTATCTCCACTCCAATAAATTGCCTTTAGTTGCATAATGATTTGAATATTCTGAAAAAGCAAATAATGCAATAAAAATATGATATGCATATGAATGATCTATTAACATCCTAATTTAGGAAAATTGGGATGTTACACGCCATGACTCCTCTCCCCCAGCTGCACCTCCTCTCACCCCGACCGACACTCCACCCACCACACCCAAAGCCCAACGGCCACCGCACCTCCTCTCATGCCTACCCGCCGTGCCTCCCTTTCACGAACGCATCACCCCATCACCCTGCACCCCACCACTGCTGTGGCATCATGGCGCGAGCCGCTGCCCTAGAGCACCCAATCTGTGATGCCTCATGGTCCTCATGCCCGCAGCCCACCTTCTTATTTGAAGGGCCCCCCCACACCCTCAACTTTGATGTAGGGTAGAACCCTAGATGCCCGATCTTTTGTGATTGGAGCGGATCCCGCAAAGAACACGGAGAGCACGAGGGGAAACACGAGAGGATTCACTCAAACCAACAAGATTCGATTACACATGTGCTAGATCCTCGAAACACAAAGAGATAAATGATCCAGATCAACAAAGGACGATACAAGTAGCAAGTTCTTCTCTGTGAGGAGGTCTTGAGGGGTCTTCCCATGAGGGTTCTTGAATCCACTGGGGGTCTTCTCCGAAGAGGTCGTGAACTCCTATGGAGAAGGGATCAAGTGGAGAGCAAAGCTTCTCAAATGATCCACTACTTTGTTAACCCTAAAACGTAGGTAGGAGAAGAGTATATATAGTCTAGGGGGTGAAAGGGCACACGGGTCTCGGCCCAAGTCACTGCACGCAGGAAGGGCCGGAAGTTCCAGGCCAGGTTCCGGGGAGGGTCCGGCCTAACCAGAGAATTGGCTCGGTGGGCGCTGGGCTGACGTCTGTGGGCTGAAAGGTCCGGGCCAGGTTCCGGGCAGGTTCCGGGCTAACCAGAGAGTTGGCACGCCCGAGCTTGTCTGGGTCGTCAGAGGCCGGAAGTTCCGGGGCTGCCGGAGGTTCCAGGGGCGGGAAGTTCCGGGCTGAACAGAGAGTTGACGCATGTTTCTTCTTCCTCAGCTCTCGGCTCCGTGGCTTGTGCGTTGTACCTAATCACACATAGTGTCTGTGACTTAGGCCTCGAATGTAAGGGGAGCTCAAGTAGGAGCGATGTCACCTCGGATTGAATAGCACGTGCTCAAGCTCTTGTCATGGGCCCACTTGGAGCTTGGGTAGTCGAGGTAGTGTCCATGGGGATGACCGTGGGATGCTCCTCCATCTCTCCCCTTGGGAAAGATCCGACCTCGGATCGAAAGTCTCATCACCATGGTAGGGAGAGAGATCCTTGATGTTGATGACGTCGCTCACGTTGTACTTGTCGCATGGGAGATTGATCTTGTATGCATTGTTGTTGTAGCGTGCTCGCACCTTGAAGGGTCCGTCGGCTCGAGGTAGAAGCTTGGACTTGCGTTCGTTGGGGAAGCGTACCTTGTGAAGGTGTAGCCACACGAGATCTCCAACGTCGAATATCATGGGTTGCTTGTTGATGTTGAGCTTTGTCGCGAGTCATTGTACTTGGCGCTCGATGGTGTCCCTTGTATCTTCACGCATCTTCTCGAGGTAGCTCACTCATGCACTGATGACCCACAAGTATAGGGGATCGATTGTAGTCTTTTCGATAAGTAAGAGTGTCGAACCCAACGAGGAGCAGAAGGAAATGGCAAGCGGTTTTCAGCAAGGTAAAGTCTGCAAGCACTAAAATTATAAGTAACGAGTAGTTTGATAGCAAGGTTGTAGCGACCCGACCTCAGACGGTCAAGTCTCTGTGGCTTACGTGTCATCCCTGGATCGGTATGCTGACACACACAATACTCAAGGATTTATAACAGAGGTAAATCACATGTATAAAGTAGCGTAAATACTATTACCTCAATCCAAAAATAGCGGAAGCAACAAGGTTGTGGATTCCCATCAACACCAAGGGCAAAATTGAGTATAGGAAATCGTAACCCTAACGTATCACTTACTCGTCGTCTGAAAAGTTTGTAACATGAAACGTTGCAGCCCGAAAACGGGTCAGCACATGGAATATGCTGGCAATATAACACATAGAGAAAAATGAAAGAATAAGCTATACTACATGCATATATGGCTGGTGGAAAGCTCTATGGTTACAGTTTTTGCATAAAGCCAGTTTTTCCCTACTACAAAGGAATACATTATTTAACTATCATTGTGGTTGTTAAACATTGAGAATGGTTGACAACATTCTCAACCCAATTAAAAAGTACTCATTAACAAACCCAACAATATTAAATTAGGAGTAACATGTTGAGATTCATAGAATATTCAAGTACTAGATACTCAAGATGTCCATAACCGGGGACACGGCTAATCATGATTAGTTTGTACACTCTGCAGAGGTTTGCGCACTTTTCCCCACAAGACTCGATCGCCTCCGTTTGGTTTCTCGCACTACATGGTGTTTGAGAAGCGGATGGCCGAGACATAGTCTTTCGAGCGCTAGCACCTTACGATGGGTAGACCGGTACACCTACATCCCCTACATCGCTAGTCCACCACTATAAGAGTTCGCACGACTTAGTCAACTATGCGAGCCCATAATGGCTTGTGGCTGCACACGTAAGTTACTAGCATGAATTATCTTATGATCCCTTTGAGCCTGGGTGGCGGTCCATAGGAAAATCACACGGTACCCCCGGGATTTCCAAAAAAACAGGCAATCACTGGATACCCCAGGTGCCTCAATCCACCCAGATGTGTATTCAAGTTGCCACCTTAGATAAACCATTAATTTAACAAGCTCACATCTGTCATGGATATCACTCACCCAATCCACGTCTACTAGCATAGCATGGCATAATAAGCAAACGCAGAAGTAACTCCCAAAGGTTTCATAAGTAAAACAGGTAATAGGTACTACCTCATCTACTTCCCATCCCACAATTTAATTTAATCCTAATCATGCAATGTGTGAGGATTGATCTAATGCACAAAAACTGGGTAGTAGAAAAGGTATGATCAAGTGTTACTTGCCTGCAATGTTGATGAAGATGATTCGCACTCAACTCCTGATAGTTCTATTCGTCACACTCCGGTCAATCTATCGTGAGCAAGCAATAGTAACCACACATAAGCAATCACTCAAAAGATCGAAAAAAAATGAAGAGAACAACTCGGAAAACATCAAAACCAAGCAAATAACTCTTGCAGCATAAAACAATTTCTAACAGTACCAAAACTATGTGAATTTGGCCTTATCAGAAAGTTTAGGTCAAGAGCTTCAAATCGCAAAAAGAATCACTCAAATCGGAGTTATAAAACTCAAGTTACGATCAAAAGAAGTTTGAATACAAATCTGTTTGAATTCAAAATTTAAACTTTCAAAAACATGTTTAAGTTGTTTTACTGGATAGAGGGGATCATAACAAAGAAGTGGGCGTTGGTTTCGTTGCGTTTGGACTAACGAGTAAAAAGTAGTGAGGGTTCGAAGATTAGGGACTAATCTGTAAATGAAATCTTCACAGATAGGTCCCTGGCCGAAAATAAACAGAAAACGAATAGACTAAATAACGAACGCTCGTTGTTTAATAAAATCGAAGAAAACCGATCTAGTCTAGCATTTTTTTTAAACGAACTAGATAGAAAAACTAGTTCGGGGTTTACTGGTTCGGCCGGTTCGGCGGTTTAGGCGGAGAAAACCGCCGGCGGGACGGGAACGGCGGCTGCGGGCGGCGGCTCCGGTGAGTCCGGCCATGGGGGAGGACAAGCAGCGGTGGCGGCGGTAGCAAGCGGGCGGCACGGGGGAGGACAAGCAGCGGTGGCGGCGATAGAAGGCGGCGGCGGCTTCTTGTAGTGGCGGCGAGATATGCTGCATGGCATGAGGCGAGGGAGAAGAGAGACGGCCCGCACCAGTATTTATAGGAGGGGAGGGCGGCGAGGCTTGAGGAGGGGCAGCGCAAAGGCGGCGGGGCGTGTCCCGTCGGACCGGTGCGCGGCGGCGGCGCGTCGTCTTGAGGCCGGAGACGATCTGGTTTGGTTGGCTCATGGTAGCTAAATTGGGCCGCCCAGATTCGATGGCGCAAGAAGATTTTTTTTAAAAGACACTAAAATAAAATAATACCTATGAAATAAAAAAACAACCTAGGCATATAATATACCAAAATTTGCAGAAAAAGAATTTCTACAACATGGACATTTCTATAGCATTAAATAAAATACGCACAAATTCTAATAATTCAAACAGTGCTCCTGATCTAATAAAACCCAATAAAACTCAATTTAAAAATACCAAAATTAATTCAAATGTATTTCTCTCCAAATTTTATGATGTAGGGAATCATGTTACCCTAATTTCTGTATATTTTATTTTTGGAGAAAAAAATAATTTGAATAAAACCCAAATAACTCCAAATTGAAAATAAATTCAAAAGAACTTTGAGTTAAATTGTTTGAAACTCCCAACTCATATTTCATATGTTTTGAAGAAGTCATTTTATCTTCGCTCGTGAAAATCATTGAGTTGCATAAAGTTCCAGAATTGGAAATATTTTCCAAATGAAATTCAAATATTTTCAACACCCCTTGTCATTTAAATAAATGGAAGAAGTCATGTCATCTTCTCTCCAGGGTTTTGTGGTAAAAAGAATTTGAATTCACGAAGATCATAAAAGCTAAAATGAAAGTTTGGGAAAGTCCTTTTATTCCCTATCATTTAACTTTCAAAAAGTTTCAAATTTCACTCAATCAATCACACAACAATCAAACAAACAATCATTCTATCTATTTGTTTATAACATTCCAAAATTTAGAATTTTGGGATGTTACAAACCTACCACCCTTAAAATGAATCTCGTCCTCGAGATTCGGAGAGGCTAGCAAGAAATAGGTTAGGGTAGGGGTCTTCACAATCCAACGGTCGTCTCTGGGGTCTCGGGTGCTACCACCCTTGGAAGCATGGTTACGGTTCCATCAAAACTCATATACTCCATCCTTATTGTTGACAGTGTCGGTCTTCTCAGATTTCGGAAAAATTCCTTCTCTGGGCTCTTCCGGTGGTGGCATAACCTTTACCGCAGTTCTTTTGTCCTATCATCTTGGTAAGGTTATTCCGAGACTGGGTCTTCTTAGCTGATGGGTCTAGCGCCAATACTAATTAGCTATCGATATCTCATGGTGGTCAACAATTTATGGTTTCTCCTGCAGAAAATGGGTCTGGGTTGAACCTCACCGTATGACCTACGTTTTGGCAACAACGGCCTTGTACAAGGGAAAATACTTATACCATTCCAAGGTTCAAACAAGGTTTTGATCGTCGTCTCTCTACTATAGGTAAGTCACTCAGATTTACCATCCCATATAGCAAGGCGAATAGTAAGAGTAAGTCGGTATGGTGATCAATCCATCCCGCACCCAAATCATTAACTTGTATATGGTTTAGCGAATCTCGCATTCTAACACTCGGTCATCCTCACAAGCATTACAGAATTTCTCTTGTCAACGAACCAAGTTCGGATAAATCCATTGATTCTGCAAGCCAAACAAACATCTATTGTTCCTTATCAACTCTCAGGTTTTGCGTTGCTCCTATAAAATTGTCGGTGGGTAAAGGCATATCCTCTTCCAGGGGTTTTCTTCAGCAAGAGCGTGCTTGCTTCTTGGCAGGTCTTGGGGCGTGTGGGTTATGGCCCATCTCATCACTTGTAAACCTTGAACTCATTATTTGGGCATCTGATCGGTATTCCAACATTCAACTTCCATTTTCCTAGCATTCTTAAATCCATACAATTGTACTGTCTTCCTTCCTTCTATTGGCACCAAACTAGGACATGATTACTCAGACTCATCATAGAATTTCCATTGATCCATATTTCCAACATCATACCTCCTTTATATCCAATAGTAATTCATCTCTTCATCCTCGTGGGATGTCCCACATATCAAGATAAAACTTACTTATGAAGTCCATACTCCACTTCGTGGAACATCATTACGCTTTCCAGGGTCAACATCCTTACAGGGGAATAGTGACCATCTCTGCATGGCACTTCTTCAACTGGAAATGTGAAACACATCATGAACTACTGACAGTCCTTCGGGTGACTCCAATTTGTTGGCCACTTCTCCCATACGCTCCAAAACTCGGTATGGTCCTACAAATCTCGGGGCTAACTTTCCTTAATTCCAAATCATTTAACTCCTCGCAGAGGGGACACATGAAGACACGCTCTGTCTCCAATTCCATAGACTTCCTCCTTGCATTTTTGAGTCTGCATAACTCTTCTGCCTGGACTGAGCTACCTTCAGTCTATCTTGAATCTACTTAACATTCTCTTCTGAATCCTTGGTCACATTTGATCCAAACAACTGATGGTCTCCAACTTCATCCCATATCAACGGTGTCCGCTCCTTCTCCATACAAAACTTTAAAGGGCCATCTTCAAACCGGCTTGGTAATCGTTGTTGTATGAGAACTCCACGTAAGGTAGATTATCATCACTACTAGATCCATAATCTAGCGCTGCGCTCTCAAGATGTCCTCGAAATCTGATTGACTCTCTCGACTTATCCATCATCTGCGGATGAAAGGCATCTTGAACTCTAGCCTAGTACCCAAAGTGTGGTGCGGCTGATTCCAAAACTTTGAGGTACACCGTGTTCCTCTATCGATGGTCCTCGGAATTCCATGCAGACATACATCCTGGTCAAATATATCTCGGCCAACTTCACACTTGTATAGGTGGTTTTACTGAGATAAAGTGAGCCACTTTGGTCAAGCGAATCAACTACTACCCAGATAGAGTCATATCCCAATCGGGTTCTGGGAAATCCGGTAATGAAATCCATGTCAAGCTTATCCTACTTCCATTCGGGTATTGGCATAGGCTGTAGTAATCTTGCTGGCTTCTGATGCTCTGCTTTTACTCTCTCTAGCATACATCACCTATGACTACATACTCCTTAATATCCTTCTTCATACCAGTCCACCAGAAACACTCCTTCAAATCCAAATACATCTTGGTGTTTCCAGGGCGAATCGAGTATGGTGAGTCATGAGCCTTTTGAAGTATTTACTTCCTGATCTTTGCATTATTGGGAACATATACACGGTCCTCGAACCATAAGATTTTCGTGCTCATCCTTACGAAAACATTTGGCCTTTCCTTTGCTCATCCTCTCTTTTAACTCAGCAATATCTTTGTCATCCTTCTGAGCTTCACGGATCTTTCCCAACAATGTAGACTGAACTTCCATTGCTGCAAAAAAACCTTTGGGAACAATCTCCAACCGAGGTTCCACGAGATCCTTAGCTAACTCCTTTGGTAAATCCCCACTTAGGAGGTATTCATCCTGGTGTTCTTTATGGTTGTGTCCGTTTCTCCATAAAGCTTGTATGCATAGGGTTTCTTCATATCACTTCCATAAGGCTTCAACTTCTGGGACACAAGCCAAGATCTTTGCAGAGTCAACTTAAATTCATTCCAAGTGGTTACTCCTTGCCATCCATGGATAGTTTGGTATATCCTCCATCTAGTTTGCAGCACCTCTTTCAATCACTATAGAGTATGCTGGGTCATATCCTTTCCGGCTATAGGGTCGCTCTCCATTTGATCCTCCATGTTCTGAATCCATTGGTCCATCTCCAACTGACTCATCGGTCCAGAAAATATAAGCTCATCTCCATTCATCCTCTATTGGGTCCATGGGTTTGGGGTGGGATAAGAGAGATAGAGAGGGATACACACAATACAAACAATTTTTTTGAAAAGACAGATTTTATTGTGGCTGTCGAAAAAACAACAACAAACAAATGACAGCTCACAATCGTCGCATCTAACGTAAGTATATAACAGGGGTTGGGTCTTCTAATGGTCTGTAGATCTCAACGTCATCAACTCTTCAAGTCTTGGTCATGTCTTCGATGGCTCCTGCTGATCATGCTTGTCCTTCTCAAGTTCTTTTGCCAAATCATCTCTGTTGATGCGAATTCTCTCATGACATCCTTTAATATTTCTGGGGTTGCATTCCGAACTTCTGGGTTTCAACATCCTTGGCATAAACCATGGTCCTAAAGTCCTTGATTCTGACGAATCTCCGGTATCTCGAGGTTTTGCTCCTCGGCTTGGCTACTTTCAACCACGGGTCCCGAGTTCTTCACGAACTGCTTCCTTGTCAAATACTGCTTCTTGTAGGTCCATCTTAACTTCTTGATGTAACACTCCAGATCCTAGTGATACACCAGCTAAGGTTAAAGCTGCATCCTTTGCTGACAGATGATCCATCAGCCTTCTACCATCCAATCCTTCCATGCATATGCATGCTTAACTCAGCACGGTGACAATAGCATAAGCGGGCGATAACATCATGGATAGTCGTGTTTCTGCCCTTGTCATTTCCATGAGCTATCTCTCCATAGTTGATATCTCCTGCATTGGGGTTTCTTTGACAAAACTTTGAGTTTTTAACTCTCCATGCTCCGGTCTTTCTCCGATACACCTTGATCTCGGGTATTGACAGCTTCCATAGTCTGTCAAGTTCCATAAGTATAGCTTTCCTTGGTCATACCAAATCTGGAAATTCTTCAAAGCCTTCAAATTTTCCTAGTCTTCAGAGTTTTCAACAGTTGTAGTTTCCATTATCATAATGTATGGTAAAATCCTCTTCATTCCGAATGGTCTTAATTATCCGATATCTGGTCCTTCTTGGAGTGGTCTCATCAGTCGAATCTTCGAGTGGTCAAAAGGGGAAAAGGGGTATAGTCTCACTAAATGGAATATTTGAATAAGCTCAGAAGAGAAGAGAGGTAAAAGATCTTTTTGAACATGAAGTAGTAGAGAAAAATCTTTCCTATGGGCTTGCCAGTTTCTAGGGTCACGTCCTCACACCAACATGTGCTCGATACCATCTTGTAGCGACCCGACCTCGGACGGTCAAGTCTCGTGCCGTGTCATCCACGGATCGGTATCTTTGACACACACGAGACTCGAGGATTTATAACGAGGTAAATCACATGTATAAAGTAGCGTAAATACTATTACCTCAATCCAAAAATAGCGGAAGCAACAAGGTTGTGGATTCCCATCAACACCAACGGCAAAGTTGAGTATAGGAAATCGTAACCCTAACGTATCACTTACTCGTCGTCTGAAAAGTCTGCAACATGAAACATTGCAGCCCGAAAACGGGTCAGCATATGGAATATGCTGGCAATGTAACACATAGAGAAAAATGAAAGAATAAGCTATACTACATGCATATATGGCTGGTGGAAAGCTCTATGGTTACAGTTTTTGCATAAAGCCAGTTTTTCCGTACTGCAAAGGAATAAATTATTTAACTATCATGGTGGTTGTTAAACATTGAGAGTGGTTGACAGCATTCTCAATCCCAATTAAAAAGTACTCATTAACAAACCCAACAATGTTAAATTAGGAGTAACATGTTGAGATTCACAGAATATTCAAGTACTAGATATTCAAGATGTCCATAACCGGGGACACGGCTAATCATGATTAGTTTGTACACTCTGCAGAGGTTTGCGCACTTTTCCCCACAAGACTCGATCGCCTCCGTTTGGTTTCTCGCACTACATGGTGTTTGAGAAGCGGATGGCCGAGACATAGTCTTTCGAAGCGCTAGCACCTTACGATGGGTAGACCGGTACACCTACATCCCCTACATCGCTAGTCCACCACTATAAGAGTTCGCACGACTTAGTCAACTATGCGAGCCCATAATGGCTTGTGGCTGCACACGTAAGTTACTAGCATGAATTATCTTATGATCCCTTTGAGCCTGGGTGGCGGTCCATAGGAAAATCACACGGTACCCCGGATTTCCAAAAAAGGCAATCCTTTGGATACCCCAGTGCCTCAATCCACCAGATGTGTATTTAAGTTGCCACCTTAGATAAACCATTAATTTAACAAGCTCACATCATCATGGATATCACTCACCCAATCCACGTCTACTAGCATAGCATGGCATAATAAGCAAGCGAAGTAACTCCCAAAGGTTTCATAAGTAAAACAGGTAATAGGTACTACCTCATCTACTTCCCATCCCACAATTTAATTTGATCCTAATCATGCAATGTGTGAGGATTGATCTAATGCACAAAAACTGGGTAGTAGAAAAGGTATGATCAAGTGTTACTTGCCTGCAATGTTGATGAAGATGATTCGCACTCAACTCCTGATAGTTCTATTCGTCACACTCCGGTCAATCTATTGTGAGCAAGCAATAGTAACCACACATAAGCAATCATTCAAAAGATCGAAAAAACGAAGAGAACAACTCGGAAAACATCAAAACCAAGCAAATAACTCTTGCAGCATAAAACAATTTCTAACAGTACCAAAACTATGTGAATTTGGCCTTATCAGAAAGTTTAGGTCAAGAGCTTCAAATCGCAAAAAGAATCACTCAAATCGGAGTTATAAAACTCAAGTTACGATCAAAAGAAGTTTGAATACAAATCTGTTTGAATTCAAAATTTTAAACTTTCAAAAACATGTTTAAGTTGTTTTACTGGATAGAGGGGATCATAACGAAGAAGTGGGCGTTGGTTTCGTTGGGTTTGGACTAACGAGTAAAAAGTAGTGAGGGTTTGAAGATTAGGGACTAATCTGTAAATAAAATCTTCACAGATAGGTCCCTGGCCGAAAATAAACAGAAAACGAATAGACTAAATAACGAATGCTCGTTGTTTAATAAAACCGAAAAAAACCGATCTAGTCTACATTTTTTTAAACGAACTAGACAGAAAAACCGGTTCGGGGTTTACCGGTTCGGCCGGTTCGGCGGTTTAGGCGGAGAAAACCGCCAATGACGGGAACAACAACGCGGCGGCGGCTCAATGAGTCCGACCCACGAGCGTCGGCTCCGGCGTAGCGTGGTCTCATGATGGCGGCGGCAAGCAGCGGCGGCGCGGCGGAGGAGAAGCGGCGGTGGCGGCGATAGAAGGCGGCGGCGGATTCTTGCGCGTGTGGCGGCGAATTCTGTGTGGGCGCGAGGTGAGGGGAGAGGAGAGACGGGCCCAGGGCGCCGTATTTATAGGAGGGGAGGGGCGGCGCGAGGCTTGGAGGAGGGGCAGCGCAAGGCGGCGGGGGCGTGTCCCGTCGGACACGGGGGTCTGTGGCCAGCGCGCCGTCTTGAGGCGGAGACGATCTGGTGGGCCGAGTGCTGCGGTACTGGTAGCTAAATGGGCAGCCCAGATTCGATGGCGCAAGAAGATTTTTTTTAGAAGACACTAAAATAAAATAATACCTATAAAATAAAAAAACAACCTAGGCATATAATATACCAAAATTTGCAGAAAAAGAATTTCTACAACATGGACATTTCTATAGCATTAAAGAAAATACGCACAAATTCTAATAATTCAAACAGTGCTCCTAATCTAATAAAACCCAATAAAACTCAATTTAAAAATACCAAAATTAATTCAAATGTATTTCTCTCCAAATTTTATGATGTAGGGAATCATGTTACCCTAATTTCTGTATTTTTTATTTTTGGAGAAAAAAATAATTTGAATAAAACCCAAATAACTCCAAATTGAAAATAATTCAAAAGAACTTTGAGTTAAATTGTTTGAAACTCCCAACTCATATTTCATATGTTTTGAAGAAGTCATTTTATCTTCGCTCGTGAAAATCATTGAGTTGCATAAAGTTCCAGAATTGGAAATATTTTCCAAATGAAATTCAAATATTTTCAACACCCCTTGTCATTTAAATAAATGGAAGAAGTCATGTCATCTTCTCTCCAGGGTTTTGTGGTGAAAAGAATTTGAATTCACGAAGATCATAAAAGCTAAAATGAAAGTTTGGGAAAGTCCTTTTATTCCCTCTCATTTAACTTTCAAAAAGTTTCAAATTTCACTCAATCAATCACACAACAATCAAACAAACAATCATTCTATCTATTTGTTTATAACATTCCAAAATTTAGAATTTTGGGATGTTACAAAGGTAATTTGTAACGAGCAAGTAACGGTAACGGTAATAAAAGGGCAGAAAGGTAGCCCAATCCTTTTGAGGCGATGGACAGGCCAAAACGGTCTCTTATGATAAGCAATATGTTCTTGAGGGTACACAGGATTTTCATCTAGTCACTTTCATCATGTTGGTTTGATTTGTGTTCGCTACTTTGATAATTTGATATGTGGGTGGACCGGTTCTTAGGTGTTGTTCTTACTTGAAAAAACCTCCTACTTATGATTAACCCCCTCGCAAGCATCCGCAACTACGAGAAAAGTATTAAGAATAAATTCTAACCATAGCATTAAACTTTTGGATCCAAATCAGCCCCTTACGGAATAGCGCATAAACTAGGGTTTAAGCTTCTGTCACTCTCGCAACCCATCATCTAATAACTACTCCACAATGCATTCCCTTAGGCCCAAGTATGGTGAAGTGTCATGTAGTCGACGTTCACATGACACCACTAAGGGAATCACAACATACATACCATCAAAATATCAAACACATATAAAATTCACATGATTACTTGCAACAAGATTTCTCCCGTGACCTCAAGAACAAAATTAACTACTCAAAAATGATAATGATGCTCAAGATCAGAGGGGTATTAAATAGCATAATGGATCTGAACATATAATCTTCCACCAAATAAACCATATAGTAATCAACTACAAGATGTAATCAACACTACTAGTCACCCACAAGTACCAATCTACAGTTCTGGTACAAAGACTGATCACAAGAGATGAACTAGGGTTTGAGAGGAGATGGTGCTATTGAAGATGTTGATGGAGATTCCCCTCCCCAAGATGGGAGAGTTGTTGGTGATGATGATGACGATGATTTCTCCCTCCAGGAGGGAAGTTCCCTCGGCGGAATTGCTCATGGGAGGCAAAGTGCTCTGCCCAAGTTCCGCCTCGAGGCAGTGTGCTTAAATCCCTAAAGTCCTCCCCATATTTTTTCTAGGTCAAAATGACTTATATACCAGACGATGGGCACCGGAGGTGGGCTGGGCTGAGCACAACCCACCAGGGCGTGCCTGGGGGTCTGGTGCGCCCTGGTGTCTTGTGCTCACCAGGTGGCCCTCCTCCGGTAGTTATTTGCTCCATTATTTCTTATTTATTCCATAAAAAATCCCGTGAAGTTTCATCTCATTTGGAGTTGTGCAGAATAGGTGGCCTGACGTAGCTTATTCAGGTTCAGATTTCCAGCTGCCGGAATTCTCCCTCTTTGTGTGAACCTTGCATATTATGAGAGAAAAGGCATTAGAATTACTCCAAAAAGCATTGTTATGCATAAAAAAATTATAAATAACAGTAGGTAAACATGATGCAAAATGGAGGTATCATGCATTCGTGTCCATGTTGATCAGCTCTAGTGGCAGAGGAAGAATGTCCAATGGGGACAACGGGTTGAAACCGTAGACGACCTCAAAGGGGGACTTGCCGGTAGTCGAATGTCTTGCGCGGTTTTGGGCATACTCGGCGATGGGTAGGCACTCCTCCCACTCCTTGATGTTCTTCTTTACCAACACACATAGTAGAATGGAGAGTGTTCAGTTCGTCACCTCCGTTTCGGCGTCGGTTTGAGGATGGTATGCCGAATAGAACAAGAGCTTGATTCCGAGCTTGGCACATAGAGTCTTCCAAAAGTAGCTCAAGAAATTGATGTCACAGTCCGAGACGATAGTCTTTGGAACTCCATGTAGGCGCAAGATTTCCCTACAAAAAATATTTGCAACATGTGAGCATCGTCTATCTTGTTGCATGAGATGAAATGAGCCATTTTAGAGAATTGGTCCACAACAACAAACACAAAATCTTTGCCACTTCGAGTTCTAGGCAAACCAAGCACAAAGTCCATACTAATGTCTTCCTATGGATGATATGGTATTGGAAGTGGCATATATAGACCGTGGGATTGAGCTTTTGACTTAGCTTTGCGACATGTTGAGCATTGGTTGGTGAAGCTTGAGACATCACGAAACATCTTGGGTCAAAAGTAGTTCTTGGAGAGCGTGGTGAATGTCTTGTTGCGTCCAAAGTGTCCCATTAGTCCACATCCATGAGCCTCTTGCAGAAGTATGAAACAAAGAGAAGACTCGGGAATACATAGTTTGTTAGCTCTCATAAGATATCATCCTTGAGGTAATAGCGCTCCCAAGATGTTTGCGTCAAACATTTAGCATAAGGAATAGCAAAAGTAGGATCATGCGCATACAAGTCTTTTATGTGCTCAAAACCAATGACATTCAATTGAAGTTGGGTAACAAGCATGCATCTACAGGAAAGCGCATCCGCCACAACATTTTCCTTTCCTTTTATATACTTGATGACATAAGGAAATGACTCGATGAATTCACTCCACTTAGCATGGTGCTTTTTAAACTTAGTTTGACCCTTAAGATACTTAAGTGTTTCATGATTGGTGTGGAGAATGAACTCATGAGGACGGAGAAAATGCTCCCAAACACGCAATACTCGAACTCAAGCATATAGCTCTTTGTCATATATAGGGTAATTGAGTTGCGCTCCGGAGAGTTTTTCACTAAAGTAAGCTATGGGGCGCCTCTCTTGCATTAACACACCTCCTATGCCATAACCACTAGCATCACAATGTATCTCAAATGGTTTAGCAAAGTTGGGTAATGCAAGCAAAGGAGCATGTGTCAGCAAATTCTTAAGCTCATTGAATGCGGTATCTTGAGATGGTCCCCAAACAAAGGGTGCATTCTTCTTACTCAAAGCATGTAAAGGTAAAGCAATGGTGCTAAAATCTTTTATAAATCTATGATAGAAACTGGTTAGGCCAAGGAAACTTCACACTTGTTGCAAGCTGGTTGGTTGTGGCCAAGTTTTAATAGCATTGATCTTAGATTTATCTACATGCACACCCTTAGACGATACTACGAAACCAAAGAAAACAAGCTTATCAACACCAAAAAGGCATTTGTCCATATTAGTATAAAGACGCTCCTAAAATGGTTCTAAGATGGGTGACATGATCTTTGAGGGATTTGCTAAAGACAAGAATATCGTTGAAATAGAACGTCAATTCGAATTACAAACCCAAATCTGCCAAGAACAGGAAATTCGGGGATCGAGGATTTGGGCGGAAAAACGTCGGGAAAAACCCAAATCAGAGGGGGGAAAGAAAAAATTTGGGTGGATGGGAGGGTGGAAAGCTAGATCTACGTGCCACATGCGAAATCCACGGATCAAATCCAACAAAACTTCATCATACCAACAAATCACAAAAACATTTGGGGGGGAGTCTTTTTGATGTAGGGTAGAACCCTAGATGCCCGATCTTTCACGACTGGAGGGGATCCTATGAAGAACACGAAGAACACGAGGAGAAATCACGAGGGGAAATACGAGAGAATCATTCAAACCAACATCCGGTCACACATATGCTAGATCCTCGAAACAAAAAGAGTGATACACGATTCAAAGTCAACAAAGGATGATACAAAAGATCTTCTCCATGAGGAGGTCTTGAAGAGTCTTCTCATGATGGGATCTTGAATCCGCTTGGGGGATCTTCTCTGAAGTGTCCGTGAACTCCGATGGAGAACTAACCAAGTGGATGAGCAAAGCTCTATCTCAAATATGAGCTAAACCAATGCTAACCCTCACTAGGAGGAGGTGGAGGTCTTATTATAGTCTAAGTGCAAAAGGGGGTGGAATGAAAGGGTACATGGGCCTCGGGCCCGAAGCTGCGCACACACAGGCAACGGACGTCCAGTCTCTACCGGTCGTCTGGTCGCTCGCGGAGGTCCGGACGTACGGTAGGGCTCGGACTTCCGCCCATTTTGTTCTGTAACAGTGGTACTAGACGTCCGGAGGTGGCCGGTCGTCCGGTTGCTATGGACTTCTGCAGAATCGGCTCAGGTGTGGAATTGCCGGTCGTTTGGTGGGGGTCGGACGTCTGCTCGCTGGAAGTGTTGCCGGTCATCCGAAGGAGGCCAGACGTCCGCTCACCGTAGCTTTTGTCAGCTGGGACTTGGGTCGGCTGGTCCTTTAGGCGTCGAACGTCTGGTCCTGGTCGGACGTTCGCTGGCTGGAGCATCAGGCGCCGGATGTCCGACCCTGGTCGATCGTCCAGAGGGTGAAGCTTCTTTGGTAGCTCTTCTTCTTGTCCTTCGTACTCGGTGTCCTTGCCGTCTTGTCCATTGGGTGTAGCTATTCCGTGGCCTTTCTCCAAGTACCTGATCACACATAGTGTTTCCGCTTGAGGTAGTAGCCATGTCTCATGTGTAGAGAGTGGGAGTTCGGAGAGGAGCGAGTTCACCTTATCTTCGATAGCCTTTGCTCGACCTCTTGTCATTAGTCCAAGTGGTGTCGTGGGAGATGTAGATATGTCCATGGGGATGATTGTGGGAGGCTCCACATCATCTCCCCCCTTGGGAAAGATCCGACCTCGGATCGAAAGCTTCATCACCATGGTATGGTGAGAGGTCTTTGACATTGAATATGTCACTCACGTTGTACTTGTCGCTTGGGAGGTCGATCTTGTAAGCGTGTTGATGTAGCGTGCTAGCACCTTGAAGGGTCCATCGGCTCGAGGTAGAAGTTTGGACTTGCATTTGTTGGGGAAGCATTCCTTGCGAAGGTGTAGCCACACAAGATCTCCAATGTGGAATATCATGGGTTTCTTGTTGATGTTGAGCTTGGTCGTGAGTCGTTGTACTTGGTGCTCGATGGTGTGCCTTGTATCTTCATTCATCTTCTTGAGGTAGCTTGCTCATGCACTCATGTCCATGTTGGTGTGCTCTTGTAGTGGAAGAGGAAGAATGTCCAATGGGGACAACGGGTTGAAACCGTAGACGACCTTGGAGGGGGACTTGCTGGTTGTGGAGTGTCTTGCACGGTTGTAGGCGTACTCGGCGATAGATAGGCACTCCTCCCACTCCTTGATGTTCCTCTTGATCAACATGCCTAGTAGGGTGGAGAGTGTTTGGTTCATCACCTCCGTTTGGCCGTCGGTTTGAGGATGATATGCCGAAGAGAACAAGAGCTTGATTTTGAGCTTGGCGCATAGAGTCTTCCAACAGTAACTCAAGAACTTGACGTCGCGGTCCGATACAATCGTCTTTGGCACTCCATGGAGGCGCCAGATTTCCCTACAAAAAAGATTTGCAATATGTGAAGCATCGTCTATCTTGTTGCATGGGATAAAATGAGCCATCTTTGAGAATTGGTCCACAACAACAAACATAGAATCCTTTCCATTTTGAGTTCTGGGAAAACCAAGTACAAAGTCCATGCTAATTTCTAACCAAGGTTCATATGGAATAGGAAGTGGCATGTAAAGACCGCGGGATTGAGCTTTGGACTTAGCTTTGCGACATGTCGAACATCGGTTGGTGAAGCGTGAGATGTTGCGGAACATCTTGGGCCAAAAATAGTTCTTGGAGAGCGTAGCGAATGTCTTGTCGCGTCCAAAGTGTCTGATTAGTCCGCCGCCATGAGCCTCTTGCAAAAGGAGCAAGCGAAGAGAAGACTCGGGAATGCAAAGTTTGGTAGCTCTCATAAGGTAGTCATCCTTGATGTGATAGCGTTCCCAAGATGTATGCGTCAAACACTTGGCATAAGGAATTGCAAAAGTAGGATCATGCGCATACAAGTCTTTTACGTGCCCAAAGCCAATGACATTTAATTCAAGTTTAGTAACAAGCATGCGTATGCGGGAAAGAGCATCCGCCACAACATTTTCCTTACCTTTGATATATTGGATGACATAAGGAAAAGACTCAATGAATTCACTCCACTTAGCATGACGCTTGTTCAACTTAGTTTGACCCTTTAGGTACTTGAGCGTTTCATGATCGGTATGGATGATAAATTCATGAGGGCGAAGATAATGTTTCCATTCGTGCAAAACTCGCACTAAAGCATATAGCTCTTTGTCATAGATGGGATAATTGAGTTACACTCCAGAAAGTTGCTCACTAAAGTATGCTATGGGGCGCTTCTCTTGCGTTAACACACCTCCTATGCCATTACCACTAGCATCGCAATGAACTTCAAAAGGTTCGTCAAAGATGGGTAATGCAAGCACGAGAGCATGAGTAAGCAAATTCTTTAGCTCTTTAAATGCAGTATCTTGGGATGGTCCCCAAACAAAAGGCACGTTTTCTTACTCAAAGAATGCAAAGGTGAAGCAATGGTGCTAAAATCCTTCACAAATTTACGATAGAAGCCAGCTAAACCAAGAAAACTACGCACTTGTTGCAAGTTGGTTGGTTGGGGCCAAGTTTTAATAGCATTGATCTTAGATTCATCTACATGAACACGCTTACACAACGAAACCCAAGAAAACAAGCTTATCAACACCAAAATAATATATTGCATAACACTTGATGGGTTCTCACACACTTCTCTCATCTCACTTTTGGTGGCAAATAGGACTAATTTTTTCGTCGCTCATCGTGGAGGCACTCAATGTTGCTTGTGGCGCTCACCCTCTTTGTGGTGGTTCGCTCTCTCACTCTTTTCTCCATGATGGGTGGCTTGCTTGTTGGCGATTACTTGACTTGGAGACATAGGTCGTAGCACGTACTCCTTTCCTTCCATATTGAAGCTATAGTGATTGCTATGCCCATTGTGGATGACGCCTCGGTCAAATTTCCATGGTTGACCAAGAAGGAGGTGGCAAAAGGACATCGAAACGACATCACACTCCAAAGTGTCTTCATATGCTCCTATCTTGAAAGAAACTTGCACCTTATGCTCGACTTGGATAGTGTCGGATTCACTTTTGCCATTGGACCTTGTAGGGGTGTGGGTGCTTTTTCTTGACCAATTGGAGCTTGAAGCATAATTCTTCACTTGCCAAGTTATGACAACTACCTCCATTGATGATGACCTTGATGGACCTTCCATTGATGCCGGCCTTGGTGTGGAAGATATGGCATCTTTGGTCTTCATCTGGTTGATGTTAAAGAGTCAAGCTCTTGGAGACAACGAGAGCAGGGCTCAAATCCTCATCACAAAATACTTGATCATCTTCATCTTCATTCACGCGCTAGTGCAAGGCCACTTGCTCAAGGGCTTCCATCTCCTCTTCACTCATGGAGTCATATGTTCCGTCATCGTTGAGGATCATGGTGCGCTTGTTGGTACACTCAAAGGACTTCTGGCCTCGGCCGCCGCATGTGAGACACTTGATGGAACTTGTATTTGACGATCTCATTGGTTGGAGTACATGATGAAGCTCTTGCCTTGAAGGTGCTTGTAGTAGGAGGACGACTTGAGATTGTCGAAGTTTTCTTGTAACTCGACTTGTCGCCGTTGCATGTAAATGGCTTGGCTGAGGTAGAAGGTGTTGGAGTCATTGAAGCTAGGTTGTTGGAGAAGCCGTAGATCTTGGACGAGTACTTGGCGTACTTGAAGTCATCTTGCACTTGACATTCCACTTTGGTAGCTTGATGCACTAGCTCAATGAGGTTGAGTAGGGTTGGAAGTCGACAATCTTCTTGATGGGATGATTGAGGCCATTCAAGAAACGGGCCATAGTTTGCTCATCATCTTCTGTGTCATTGGCTCTTATCATGGCAATCTCCATTTCCTTGTAGTATTCTTCAACGCTCTTTATTCCTTGTTTGAGGAGTTGGAGTTTCTTGAAGAGGTCGCGGTTGTAGTATGTTGACACAATGCATGCTCACATGACATATTTCATTTCATCCCATGTGGTGATGGGTGGTTCACCTCTTGCTTCTTGGCGCTCAAGGACTTGTTCCCACCATATGAGCACATAGTCTTGGAACTCAAGGGATGCCATAGCAATCTTCTTCTCTTCCTCATAGTTTTGCAAACGAAAGATCTTGTCGATCTTCAATGCCCATGAAAGGTACTCTTCGGGATCATTGCTTCCATTGAACTTGGGCATGGTGAACTTGAGCTTGCCGTAGCGTTGCTCTTCATTGAGTTGGGGTCGGGGATGATGATGACGCCCTTGACGTGGATGATTGTCAGCCTCGTCTTGCTCTTGGCATGGAGGATTTCCATAGTCATCATGCTCTTGGTGAACTTGGGGTTGTGGAGGAGCTTGTTGAGCTTGTGGAGGAGCTTGAGGAACTTGATGATGCACTCTTGCTTGGTAGTTGAGCTCTTGAATTTCTTCGTGAAGTGCTTCCTCTTGATTGCGCGTATCTCGGTTGCGATTGGTGACGGCTCGACTTGACTCTAGAAGGGCACATTGCGCCTCAAGTGCTTGTGCTTCATGTTGTTGTTGTTGAAGATGTTCAGCCTTGGCATCTTGTTCGTCTTGGTGTTGGCGCGTTCGCTCTTCCTCTTGGTGAGGTTGATGTTGCCTTTCTTGTGCTTGTGCAAGAGTAGCTTGGTTTTGGCGATGACGATGTGCTTGCTCCTCGAATTGCTCTTGTGGATGATTTCCGTGTAGAGAATTGCGAGTTGCTTGACGGTCTTGGCACGCAGCTCGATGTAGAGTGTTTGATGTCAGTGTACTTGAGCCGGAGAGGGTGTCGTCGGAGTGTGGACTCGAGCGGCTCCGTCTTGAGTAGGATGGAGTGGTAGAAGAGCGGTTTACCAACAAGGCACAAATCTTGTCCATTCTTGCATCCTTCTCTTGTTTGTGTGCGTCGAGCTTGTTGTCGAAGTAGTCTCTTGTTCGTTGCTCGGAGAGTCGCAAGTTGGTGGCGAGATTGTTGATGCGGTCGCTCATTGCTTGTTGTTCTTGATGCAAAGCTCTTTGTGCACTAAAGAGGTGGCTCTTGGTGACATATGATGACATGTCGTCATCTTGCTTGATGAAGTGAGTGGGAGAAAGATAAGAACTTATACCAAATGTACCTTGACCGCTGTTGAAGATGGATCAATGATCACTCAAATATGTAACAAGGAAATAACACAATTGGTACCAATTCTTGTTGGTTCTCACACCTACACAAGTAAAAGCTTATGATGGAGATCGGTTAGGATGGTAGCACAAAATTTGATTCAATTGTTAGTGAGCCTCAATAATGTTGGAAAAGATTCACAAATTTGCAAATCCAACAAGTAGACCAATAGCAAGATATGGTACATGGAAACACACACACAAATAGATAAGTGGGGTCGTGTAACCAAGGAATGAGCCAAATGTGGAATCCATGAAAATGCTCTTGTTGCACAACACTAGAGACACGCTAACACGATTGCACAAAAGGCGGATACAAAACTTGTGCACAACCTACTAGGCATAAATGCAACGACTTCTATCCCAAGTATGCTATATGTATGGTATTCCGGTGATATGATCCCCAGATGATCGAGTATGACAATCTTAATGTAGTATGATGCTATGGTTCTTGCTTATAAGCTCTTTGCTTATCTTTCCCTTTTGCTTAAAAGCTTGTTTGGGTCTTTCTCTTTCGAGCTCTTTTCTCATGCAAACTTCACGAACCAAGATCGCAATTGTGTATATGTGATGACAACTTTGTGACACAAGAGATGATACCAAGATATGCACCACGATGATATGCTATGTATGCTATGGGAAGTATGATCACTAATGTGCACAAGCCGCGTTACCGCAATACTCAAAGGCTAGTCTCAATAGGCAAGCGACACAAAAGTAAGGCTATGTGGTTATCAATGCAATGGCAAGGAGTAGACAAAGATGTCGTCGAGATTACCGTCGAGGCGGTCGTTTGTAAGCAAGGACGGTTGTTGGCAATTACGAGTCCTTGGCGAAGATGAGCAGTGGTGATGTTGATGCTGCACTGTACCTATATAGCCGAAACACAATAGGACACGGGAACCACAACTCAAATTCTCAAAGACCAAAATGTGCCAAAATTGTTGGAGTTGATAGTGGGTAAGGGATGGTGGTGCTTGCGAAAGCGGTGGAGGTATCGAAGTGCGTATGCAGAAGTGGGGCGATGGCTGAAAATGTTCGGGCAAAATTTTTTAGTCTCGTCAGGGTACAGCGGACGTCCGGTCGGGGAGCGATCGTCCGGTCGTCGGACGTCCGGTGGCTAGTGGACGTCCAGTGCCTGGGCGATTTCGGGCACGGGATGAACAGCTAGGGTTCATGGTGGAGGTGGCGAAATTGGTCAAATCCGAGCGATTTTGTGGATGGAAAAGGTGGAGATGATGGGGGGAAGCTAGATCCACTCATGGCAAAGCAAATCCATGGATCAAATCCAACAAAACTTCATCACACCAACAAATAACAAAAAAAATTGTGGCTATTTTTGGGGGAATTTTCGAAATTGGGGAAGAACACAACAAAATCAAGCTAGAAAATAAGGGGTAGGGGCTCCAAATACGTGATCAACGTGGCTCATGATACCAAGATGATGTAGGGTAGAAACCTAGATGCCCGATCTTTCATGATTGGAGGGGATCCTACAAAGAGCACGAGGAGAAATCACGAGGGGAAACACGAGAGAATCACTCAAACCAACAAGATCCGGTCACACATATGCTAGATCCTCGAAACACAAAGAGTGATACACGATTCAAAGTCAACAAAGGATGATACAAAAGGTCTTCTCCGTGAGGAGGTCTTGAAGGGTCTTCCCGTGATGGGGTCTTGAATCCACTTGGGGGATCTTCTCCGAAGAGGACGTGAACTTCGGATGGAGAAGTAACCAAGTGGATGAGCAAAACTCTATCTCAAATATGAGCTAAACCAATGCTAACCCTAACTAGGAGGAGGAGGAGGAGGAGGTCTATTTATAGTTTAACTGCAATGGGGGCGGAATGAAAGGCTACATGGGCCTCGGGCCCGAAGCTGCGCACACACACGCAGTGGACGTCTGGTCGCTCGCGGAGGTTCAGACGTCCGGTAGGGCTCTAACTTCTGCTAATTTTGTTCTGTAACAGTGGTACCGGACGTCCAGAGGTTGCCGGTCGTCCGGTCACTGGTCGTTCGGTCGCTTCGGACTTCCACAGAATCAGATCAGGTGTGGAATTACCGGTTGTCCGGTGGGGGCCGGACGTTCGCTCGCTGTAAGTGTTGCCAGTTGTCCGAAGGAGGCTGAACGTCCGCTCGCTGTAGCTTTTGTTGGCTGGGACTTGGGTCGGCTAGTCCTTCAGGCGCCGGGCGTCCGGTCCTGGTCGGACGTCCGCTGGCTGGAGCGTCAGGCGCCGGACGTCCGGTCCTGGTCGGTCGTCCGGAGGCTGGAGCTTCTTCGGTAGCTCTTCTTCTTGTCCTTCGTACTCGGTGTCCTTGCCGTCTTGTCCATTGGATGTAGCTGTTCCGTGGCCTTCCTCCAAGTACCTGATCACACATAGTGTTTCCGCTTGAGGTAGTAGCCATGTCTCATGTGTAGAGAGTGGGAGTTTGGAGAGGAGCGAGGTCACCTTATCTTCTATAGCCTTTGCTCGAGCTCTTGTCATTGGTCCAAGTGGTGTCATGGGAGATGTAGATATGTCCATGGGGATGATCGTGGGATTCTCCACATCACTATTTTTGTGGGGATTTTCAAAATTGGTGTGAATCACAACAAATTCTAGAAAACAAAGAGGGAGGCTCCAAAATCATGATCAACATGGCTCATGATACCAAGATGATGTAGGGTAGAACCCTAGATGCCTAATCTTTCACGATTGGAGCGGATCCCACAAAGAACATGGAGAGCACGAGGGGAAAACATGAGGGTAAACATGAGAGGATTCACTCAAACCAACAAGATTCGATTACACATGTGCTAGATCCTCAAAACACGAAGAGATACACGATCCACGATCAACAGAGGACAATACAAGTAGCAAGTTCTTCTCCATGAGGAGGTCTTGAGGGGTCTTGAATCCACTTGGGGGATCTTCTCCGAAGAGGTCGTGAACTCCTGTGGAGAAGGGGTCAAGTGGAGAGCAAAGCATCTCAAATGAGCTACTACTTTGCTAACCCTAAAATGTAGGTAGGAGAAGAGTATATATAGTCTAGGGGGCGAAAGGGTACATGGGTCTCAGCCCAAGTCACTACACGCAGGCAGGACCGGAAGTTCCGGGCACCAAAAGTTTCGAGCGAGGTTCCGGGGAGGGTCCGGCCTAACCAGAGAGTTGGCTCGGTGGGCACTGGGTTGACGTCCGGGGGCTGGATGGTCCGGGCAGGCCGGAGGTTCCGGGGGCCGAAAGGTTCGAGCCAGGTTCCGGGCATGTTCCGGGCTAACTAGAGAGTTGGCACGTTGGGGCTTGTCTGGGTCATCGGAGGCCAGAAGTTCCGGGCGGCCGGAGGTTCCGGGGCTGGAAGTTCCGGGCTCTGGTCAGAAGTTCAGGGCTGAACAAAGAGTTGACGCCTATTTCTTCTTCCCGAGCTCTCGGCTCCGTGGCTTGTGTGTTGTACCTGATCACACATAGTGTCTCTGACTTAGACAGCAACCATGTCTCACTCGAATGTAAGGGGAGCTCAAGTAGGAGTGATGTCACCTCGGATTGAATAGCACATGCTCGAGCTCTTGTCATGGGCCCACTTGGAGCTTGGGTAGTGGAGGTAGTGTCCATGGGGATGATTGTGGGATGCTCTGCATTAAACTTCTTCCCCCCGGGCTTGCACAACCCATGCGCCGGCCAACATGGACTCCCCGACGATGATGCAACGACGAGCAGAATTGCCGTCTGGCTCTATGAGCCATGCAGTGCGGAGGCGACGCTCCCTGCGTCCCCATTGGCTTGCATTTAGCCCCCCTAAAAGCACCCATGTGGATCTGACTCCGACGGGGTGCTTCTCCAACCTGCGTCCACTAGTGCCACACCGGGTCAAACTCCCTGGCGACCGCTTGCCCACGATTGAATCCTCTCCGTCTGGTCCTTTTCGCGATGGGGTCTACAGTTCACTTCTACCACTTCATGGTTCACTTATTGATCGAGAGAAGGACGACACGGGAGTTCATGGTAGCACTTCTGCCTTTGGATATCACAGTCCTGTAGTTCGGGTTGTGCCCCATTGTGCTTTTTATTTTTATTTTTCTGAACTAGCCCCGTTCAGTTTTGGTATTCCTTATCTTTGTTAATCGGTGATTCGCTGCAGTTCTGAAGAAAATACGCCCTAGAGGCATAAAAAAATTGTTATTTTATATTTCCTTATTCATGATAAAGGTTTGTTACTCATGCTAGAATTGTATTGATCGAAAACTTAAATACATGTGTGAATACACAAACAAACACAGTGTCCCTAGTAAACCTCTACTAGACTAGCTTGTTAATCAAAGATGGTTAAGGTTTCCTAACCATGGACATGAGTTTTCATTTGATAACAGGATCACATCATTAGGAGAATGATGTGATGGACAAGACCCATCCGTTAGCTTAGGATAATGATTGTTTAGTTTTATTTCTATTACTTTCTTCTTGTCAAACACACATTCCTTCGACTATGAGTTTATGCAACTCCCGGATACCGGCGGAATACCTTGCATTCTATCAAACGTCACAACGTAACTGGGCGATCATAAAGATGCTCTACATGTATCTCCAAAGGTGTTTGTTGAGTTGGCATAGATCGAAATTAGATTTGTCACTAGGTATCTCTGGGACCTCTCGGTAATTCACATCATAAGCTTGCAAGCAAACAACAAAGAACTTAGTCACGAGGTGATGTATTATAGAACGAGTAAAGAGACTTGCCGGTAACGAGATTGAATTATGTATAAAGATATCGGCGATCGAATCTCGGGCAAGTAACATATCGATGGACAAAGGGAATTACATATGTTGTCATAAACGTTCGACCGATAAAGATCTTCATAGAATATGTAGGAGCCAATATGGGCATCTAGGTTCCGCTATTGGTTATTGACCGGTGAGGTGTCTCGGTCATGTCTACATAGTTCTCGAACCCGTAGGGTCTGCACGCTTAACGTTCATTGACGATATAGTTTTATATGAGTTATGTATGTTGGTGACCAAATGGTATTCGGAGTGCCGAATGAGATCACGAACATGACGAGGAGCTCCGAAATGGTCCGGAGGTAAAGATTGATATATGGTATAATAGTGTTTGGTCTTCGGAAAGGTTTCGAAATTCACCGGAAGGGGTTCCAGATGTTTCCCGAAATGTTTGGGTACTAGGACACTTTATTTGGGCAAAAGGGGAAAGCCCACGAGGTTTTTGGAAAGTGCAAAAGGGAGTTTTGCAGAGATCAGAGGCCAGACGCCAGGGACCCTGGCGTCTGGGCGCAGACTCCGGGAACCCTAGCGTCTGGCCCTGGAGTCCGAGAAGGACTCTTGACTTTCAGGCAAACCGACTTTGAGGAGGCTTTTACTCCAAGTTTCGACCCCATAGCTCAACATATAAATAGAGGGGTAGGGCTAGCAGCCAAGACACATCAAGATACACCAAGCCGTGTGCCGGCAACCCCATCCCTCTAGTTTATCCTCTGTCTAGTTTCTGTAGTGCTTGACGAAGCCCTGCGGATATTATTCTTCATCACCAACCGTCACCACACCGTCATGCTGCCGGAACTCATATACTACTTCGCCTCTCTTGCTGGATTGAGAAGGCGAGGACGTCATCGAGCGGAACATGTGCTGAACACGGAGGTGCCGTATGTTCGATACTTGATCAGGATGGATCATGAAGGTGTACGACTACATCAACCACGTTGATAAATGCTTCCGCTTAGCGATCTTCAATTGTATGAAGATGCTCTCCTCCTCTCGTAGCTACGCATCTCCATGGATAGATCATTGCATGTGCGTAGTTTTTTTGTTTTCCATGCAACATTCCCCAACAGTGGCATCATGAGCCAGGTCTATGTGTAGATGATATGCACGAGTAGAACACAAAGAATTGTGGGCGGTGATAGTTATACTGCTTACGACCAACGTCTTATTTTGATCTGGCAGTATTGTGGGATGAAGCGGCCCAAACCAATCTTACATGTCCACACACATGAGACCGGTTCCACCGACTAACATGCAACTAGTTTTGCATAAAGGTGGTTGGCGGGTGTCCGTTTCTCCTACTTTAGTTGAATCAAATTTGACTACGGTCGATCCTTGAAGAAGGTTTAAACAACAAACTTGATGAATCACTATTGTGGTTTTTGCCGTAGGTAAGAACGGTTCTTGCTAGAAACCCGTAGCAGCTACATAAAACTTGCAACAACAAAGTAGAGGACGTCTAAGTTGTTTTTGCAGGGTATGTTGTGATGTGATATGGTCAAGACATGATGTGATATACGTTATTGCATGGGATGATCATGTTCTGTAAGATATCAGGCAACCGACATGAGCCTTATGGTTGTCTCTTTATCGTATGAAATGCAAACGCCATGTGATTGCTTTACTTTATCGCTAGGAGTTAGCAATAGTTGTAAAAGCAATAGTTGGCGAGACGACCACGACGCAATGATGGAGATCAAGGTGTCGAGCCGTTAACAATGGAGATCATCACAATGCTTTGGAGATGGAGATCAAAAGCACAAGATGATGATGGCCATATTGTCACATATTTTGATTGCATGTGATGTTTATCTTTATGCATATTATTTTGCTTAGTACGATGGTAGCATTATAAGATGATTCCTTCACTAAATTTCAAGGTAAAAGTGTTCTGCCTGAGTATGCACCGTTGCTACAGTTCATCGTTTTGAGACACCATGTGATGATCGGGTGTGATAGACTCTACATTCACATACAACAGGTGTAAGACAATTTTGCACATGCAGAATACTTGGGTTAAACTCGACGAGCCTAGCATGTACATACATGGCCTCGGAACACTGGAGACCCAAAGGTCAAATGTGAATCATATAGTAGATATGATCAACATAGAGATGTTCACCATCGATGACTACCCCATCTCACATGATGATCGGACATGGGTTAGTTGTTTTGGATCACGTATCACTTAGATGACTTGAGGGATGTCTATTTAAGTGGGAGTTCTTTAGTAATTTGATTAATTGAACTTAATTTATCATGAACATAGTCTTATAGTTTTCCATATCTATGTTGTAGATCAACGGCCCGAGCTACCGTTCCCCTGAATTTTAATGCGTTCCTAGAGAAAGCTAAGTTGAAAGATGATGGTAGCAACTACATGGACTAGGTCTGTAACTTGAGTATTATCCTCATTGCTGCACATAAAAATTATGTCCTTGATGCACCGCTAGGTGAAAGGCCTGCTACAGGAGCGGAAGCTGATGTTTTGGACATCTGGCAAGATCGATCTGATGACTACTCAATAGTTCAGTGTGCCATGCTTTACAGCTTAGAGCCGGGGCTTCAAAGACGTTTTGAATGTCATGTATATATGAGATGTTCCAATAGTTGAAGTTAATATTTCGAGCAAATGCCCGGGTTGAGAGATATGAAGTCTCCAACAAGTTCTATAGCTGCAAGATGGAGGAGAACAATTCCGTCAGTAAACACATACTCAAAATGTCTGGGTATTATAATCACTTGACTCAGCTCAGAGTTGATCTTCCAGTTGACTGTGTCATTGACAGAGTTCTTCAATCACTGCCACAAAGCTACAATGGTTTCATGATGAACTATAATATGCAAGGGATGAAGAAAACAATTCCCGAGCTCTTCGCAATGCTTAAGGCCGCGGAGGTAGAAATCAAGAAGGAGCATCAAGTGTTGATGGTTAACAAGACCAGTAGTTTCAAGAAAAAGGGAAAGGGAAAGAAAGGGAACTTCAAGAAGAATGGCAAGCAAGTTGCCACTCTCGGGAAGAAGCCCAAAGCTAGACCCAAGCCTGAAACTGAGTGCTTCTACTTCAAAGGGACTTGTCACTGGAAGCGGAACTGCCCCAAATACTTGGCGGATAAGAAGGATGGCAAAGTGAACAAAGGTATATTTGATATACATGTTATTGATGTGTACCTTACTAATGCTCGTAGTAGTGCCTGGGTATTTGATACTGGTTCGGTTGCTCATTTTTGTAACTCAAAACAGGAGCTACGAATTAAATGAAGGTTGGCTAAGGACGAGGTGACGATGCTTGTCGGGAATGGTTCCAAGGTCGATGTGATCACCATCGACACGGTACCTCTACATCTACCTTCAGGATTAGTTTTGGACCTGAATAATTTTTATTTGGTGCCAGTGTTGAGCATGAACATTATCTTGATCTTGTTTAGTGTGAGATGGTTATTCATTTAAATCAGAGAATAATGGTTGTTCCATTTATATGAGTAATATCTTTTATGGTCATGCACCCTTTAAGAGTGGTCTATTCTTGTTAAATATCGATTATAGTGATACACATTCATAATATTGATGCCAAAAGATGTAAAGTTGATAATGATAGTGCAGCATATTTGTGGCACTGCCGTTTAGGTCATCTTGGTGTAAAGTGCATGAAGAAACTCCATGCAGACGTGCTTCTGGAATCACTTGATTATGAATCATTTGATACTTGCAAACCATGCCTCATGGGCAAGATGACTAAAACTCTATTCTCTGGAACAATGGAGAGAGCCAATGACTTAATGGAAATAATACATACCGATGTATGCAATCTAATGAGTATTGAAGCATGCGGCGGGTGTTGTTATTTTCTGACCTTCACAGATGATTTGAGCAGATATGGGTATATCTACTTAATGAAACACAAGTATGAGACATTTGAAAAGTTCAAAGAATTTCAGAGTGAAGTGGAGAATCATCGTAACAAGAAAATAAAGTTTCTACGATCTGATCACGGAGCAGATATGGGTATATCTACTTAATGAAACACAAGTATGAGATATTTGAAAAGTTCAAAGAATTTCAGAGTGAAGTGGAGAATCATCGTAACAAGAAAATAAAGTTTCTATGATCTGATCGCGGAGGCGAATATTTGAGTTACGAGTTTGGCCTTCATTTAAAACAATGTGGAATTATTTCACAACTCACGCCACCTGGAACATCATAGCGTAATGGTGTGTCCGAATGTCATAACCATACTTTATTAGATATATGGTGCGATCTATGATGTCTCTTACCAATTTACCACTATCATTTTGGGGTTATGCATTAGAGACAGCTGCATTCACGTTAAATAGGGCACCATCTAAATCCCTTGAGACGACACCGTATGAACTATGGTTTGGCAAGAAACCTAAGATGTCATTTCTTAAAAGTTTGGGGTTTCGACACTTAAGTCAAAAGGCGCCAGCTTAATAAGCTCGAACCCAAATCGGGTAAGTGCGTCTTCATAGGATACCCTAAGGAAACAATTGGGTACACCTTCTACCACAGATTTGAAGGCAAGATCTTTGTTGCCAAGAGTGGAACATTTCTAGAGAAGGAGTTTCTCTCAAAAGAAGTGAGTGGGAGGAAAGTAGAACTTGATGAGGTAATTGTACCTTCTCTCGAATTGGAAAGTAGCACATCCCAGAAAACCGTTCCCGTGATGCCTACACCAACTAGAGAGGAAGATAATATTAATGATCATGAAACTTCAGATCAAGTTGCTACTGGACCTCATAGGTCAACCATAGCACGATCCACACCAGAGTGGTATGGTAATCCTGTCCTGGAAGTCATGTTACTAGACCAAGGCGAACCTACTAACTATGAAGAAGCTATGATGAGCCCAGGTTCTGACAGATGGCTTGAGGCCATGAAATCTGAGATAGAATCCATGTATGAGAACAAAGTGTGGACTTTGCTGGACTTGCCCGATGGTCATCAAGCCATAGAGAATAAATGGATCTTCAAGAAGAAGACTGACGCTGATGGTAATGTTACTGCCTATAAAGCTTGACTTGTCGCAAAAGGTTTTCAACAAGTTGAAGGGGTTGAATACGATGAGACTTTCTCACCCGTAGTGATGCTTAAGTCCGTCCGAATCATGTTAGCAATTGCTGCATTTTATGATTATGAAATCTGGCAAATGTACGTCAGAACTGCATTCCTTAATGGATTTCTTGAAGAAGAGTTGTATATGATGCAACCAGAAGGTTTTGTTGATCCTAAAGGAGCTAACAAAGTGTGCAAACTCCAGCGGTCCATCTATGGGCTAGTGCAAGCATCTCGGAGTTGGAATATACGCTTTGATGAGGTGATCAAAGCATATGGTTTTATACATACTTTTGATGAGACCTGTATTTATAAGAAAGTGAGTGGGAGCTCTGTAGCATTTCTGATATTATATGTAGATGACATATTGTTGATTGGAAATGATATAGAATTTCGGGATAGCATAAAAGGATACTTTAATAAGAGTTTTTCAATGAAAGACCGAGGTGAAGCTACTTATATATTAGGCATCAAGATCTATAGAGATAGATCAAGACGCTTAATAAGACTTTCACAAAGCACATACCTTGACAAAGTCTTGAAGAAGTTCAAAATGGATCAGTCAAAGAAAGGGTTCTTGCCTGTGTTACAAGGTGTGAAGTTGAGTCAGACTCAAAGCCTGACCACTGCAGAAGATAGAGAGAAAATGAAAGTCATTCCCTATGCCTCGGCCATAGGTTCTATGACGTATGCTATGTTGTGTACCAGACCTAATGTGATGCGGAGCATCCCTCGTCCATCCACATGGACACCCCATCACCATCGCAAGCACCGAGAGGACCGGTGACAAGGGCACGTGCACGCAACATCGACATCGAGGTCACCACTTTCCTCTTCGAGTCTCGTTCGAAATCGCATATGAATCGGGTCCTACCTCAAACGGAGACATTATGCATTCTTAGGTACTTGGGAGATCGTCACGAGGAAGCACAGAGGGAAACACCAAGTTCACCCGAAGACACACGGAGGAAGGAGAAGGAAGATGGGCACGAAGGAGTGGAGCCTCTCGACACCCCGGGTGCCCGGCCCCTCCGTCCCCGGGTGCCCGACCATTGTCTTGGGCTCAGCCACCCCGGTGCCCGCCAGAGGCCCAGTGCCCGGCCGCTTCACTGGCGCTTGCCCATCGCCAGTGCCGGCCAATCGCCCCGGTGCCCGCCACACATTGGCGCTGCCCTTGCCACCGGGTGCTGGGCGCGACCCCGGTGCCCGGCCTCACCCCTGGGCTGCACCATCAGCACCCTTCCGGGTGCCCGGGCTGCTAACCCCGGTGCCCGCCCCCTGACCACCTCTCGGCAGAGAGGCCTGACTGTCCGGGTGCCTGCCGGTTTGCCCAGGTGCCGGACCCTCCGTATGCCTGCGTGCATTTTGTGGTCTTTGACCATTGTACCCCTCTCTCCCTCATGTTTAGCCCCTAGACTATAAGTACCCCCACCTAGCTCTTTAGAAGGGATAGCAAAGTATTTGATAGACATTTGTGAGCTTTGCTCCATGGATCCACTCCACTAGGAGATCAAGACCTCCTCTTGGAGTGACCAAACATCAAGACCTCCTCCTTGGGGAAGGATCCCCATCATAGGATCATCAAGCCCTCATCTCCTTCATAGGATTTGGGATGAACTCTACCATGTATCTTATTTCCCTTTGATTGTTCATGTACCTTGTGGATCTTGTGTGTTTGTTAGTCTAGTGGATGTGTGATTTGGACTTGTTCTTGAGTGTTCCTCTTGTTTTCCCTCTTGTGTTCATCTTGTTCTTGGGGATTCCCCCTCCAATTCGTGAAAGATCTTCACTTAGGGTTCCACCCTACAACATCTTGGTATCATGAGCCATGGTTTCTCATGAAATTGGAGCCCCCCTCTTTGTTTTTAGCCTAATTTTGTGTGTTCTTCCCCAATTTCGAAAATTCCCCACCAAAAATAGCCCCAAATTTTTTGATCATTTTGGATCATCGTGTGCGAAACACCGGGAACGTCATACACATAGCATACTTGGGATCGAAAGCTCATACATCTTGCATCTTATAGGTTGTGCACAAGTGTTGTATCTGCCTGTTGAGCAATCGTGCTAGCGTCTCTCTTGAGTTGTGCAACACGAGCGTTTTCCATGGATTCCACATTTTGTGCTCATTCCTTGGTTGCACAACCCCATTTATCTATCCGTGTGTGTGTTTCCATGTGCCACATATTGCTATTGGTCTACTTCTTTCACTTGCGAATTTGTGAATCTTTTCCAACATTATTGACTCTTGCTAACATTTTGCATCAAATTTTTGTGCCACTATCCTCACCGAGCTCCACTATAAGCTTTACTTGATAGGTGTGGGTGAACAAGTCCGGTACCAATTCCACTATTCTTTCATTTCACATTGAGTGAATCGGGATACATCCTCAACTTTGGGAAAAGGTAACTTGGTATTGTTTATCTCATTTCCTACTCACCTCTACTCGAGTCTTGTGATGGATAGGCAAGGCATTTCATCTCCGGTCTTCCACGACAACGACAACGCGAACGACTACATCACGAAAACGTCCATCTTCGGACTACAACGAGCAACGCGAGGCATTGAGCGACTCACCACCGACATTCATCAACTTGAAGCACGGACAAGAGACTACCTCGACACCAAGTTGGCCGAACAAAGGGATCAAGTACGAGACATGATGGCCAACTACAAGTCTTCTTCCCCTTCGTCATCTTCAAGGTGGCGAGGCTCAAGTGGCCAATCTTCGGAACGTCATCGAGCTCAAGCACTACAACACCATCAAGATGAAGATTCTCATGATGTGTACACCTACAAGTCCCAAAAATCTCTACATCAAGCTACAGCCAAACTTCATGAGCACAAGAGAAGACCGCGAGACAAGCACCACCAAGACGGAGCTATGACTACTACCACCACTTTGGCATCTTCGCCAAGTGTTCTCAAGGCATCTTCGCCTTTGGATGTTGTGCCATCTTCGGCCTTCATCCACGATGAGAGCGATGATGTGCCATCTTCGGCCTTCATCCACGACGACGACTACGAGATGGTTGAGCATGGGATCTTCCCTTCGACCACGGCGACGTATGATGACGTGAGGGACTTGTGCCACCATATTGAGAGTGAGAGTGACTTCACCACTAGCCCCATATATGATGAGTTGCCACAATTTCCATGTGAGGAGAGCCACCACCACCACCACTTGAGTGATTTGAGTGACTCCACCATATGTGACATTGAGTGCACCTATCTTGAGGGAGTGAGTGAGCCACCACCACATAGAGAGAGTGAGCAAGTTGATAGGGCACGTGAGGCCATTTGCATTGCTAACAACTTGACCTCTACCTCTATTGTGTCTTCTCATTTGGTGCTAGGTCCCATATATGATGATGCGCCGACCCGCGACGACTTCGTCCTTCCTATGGACATGACGAAAGCCATGGTGGAATATGATGCACCCCCACATGGTTCCATCAAGATGAAGATGATGAGCACCATTTGGCCTTTGCCACCTCACCTACACCACATGAGTGGAATGACATCGGTAACATAGGTGACGGTGATGCTCTTGTCCCACTAGTGGACATTCTAGACATTGATTGCTTGCATGATGTTGACCCACCTATTACCATGCTTCATGCTAGTATGATTTCCCCATGCGCTGATTTACCCATTTATGATGAGTTTGATGATTGCCATGCGGAGTCTAGTAGTTGTGATGCCATGTTACACAGGATTTCTTGTGATAATTCTCTTGGTCACATCATGTTTCATAATCCTCTTGACTTGTAATATGCTATGCATGAGATCAAAAATATGTCATATTTGCAATCTCATCTTAGTGACTATGCATATGCCATCAACATAAACCCAATTTGCACATATGGCATAGATGACAAGCCCTTAGTTATTGGCATTTGTTTTTCTTGTGATGATATTGGTATGCTAGATTTGCATCCCAATCATGTTATACATAACAACTATTCTTTCATGATGGATGACATGTTCTTATACCATGCATCAAATTTCTTTGAGCGATGCTTATCTTGTGCTAACTCACATGTGCACATACACATCATGATGGATGATGTGTACATTTACCACGCGCACAATTTCTTTGGTTTGTGTTTCTTTTGTGTAGGTACCCATGAATACTTGTCAACCTCGCAATCCCATGAGTTGACAAAATGAGCTCTCGAGAGCAACGATGACTTGGGATCACATGGATTGCCTTTCCCGCCGCTCTCTTCACGCAAAGACTTTGCGCATTTCTTCTATATGGCTCTCACATGGTTATGGGTTATCGTCCATTACATCTTATATGCCCATCTTGCCATGTTCACTTTGCATGATATGCTCATTCCTATGCCTTTGCCATGCATTTGTGACCCATGCTTTGCATTACACATGATGATTGATTCTACTACTTGTATGTGTATTTGCAAGCTTGGTGGATATATTGCTTGTTATTGCCATGTTTGCTATGTGTCCTATGCCTAAAATGATACTATGATCTTGCTTTGTGTTCGTGCTTGCGATATGTCATGTGCATTGCCTATGCCTACTACTTGCACACATGACATGATTGCCATGATTTCCTCTAGTGTGTTGCATATTCACTCCACTAGTTTACACGACTTGATTTCTATGCTTTCTCATGTTGCATCCACCTCTTGGATTACTTGCTCCTATCACACGTTTGGTTGCAACAATGTCATTCCTTCACATATGCCATGTCCCATTGATTGCTACATGCTTGCCTTGATTGCCTCACACATGATGGACAATTGCTCTTTGTATTGTGTTGAGTGCCACATGATTTTCACTACACCCTATGCACATTATGCTTGGATTGTCTTGCACTTGCATGTGTTTAGTCATATCATCTTCTTGGGTGTTGTGAATGACTCTTATGCCTACCATAGACCATTCATTGGGAGTCTTATGCATGCTTGCTATGACATTAAGTTAGATGCTTATTCTCATGTCCAACCTATTAGCACCTTCTCCTCACCTTTGCATGATTGTTTCCATGATGCTTTTTCATGTGCTCAATTTAGATGCTTACATTCCATGCCACACTTCTTTGTCAAACAATATGCTATGCTTGATGACAACACTTGTTGGGTGAATCACCTCTTGAATGCTTGGTCTTGCTTTAATGCCAACCACATTTGTTTTTCCAAGTGCTTGTTATCTTTGCTCCTTTTGAAGGAATTACAAGACGGTGCGACAGTGGAGAGTGCCCATTTCGAGCTTCAAGATGACAAGTGCTTGGTGGTTGTCCACTTCTACACGGCGACACCATCTCTTTCCCATGCTGATGAGGATCACGATCCGTGGACGGATCTCTCCCAAGGGGGGGAGATGATGCGGAGCATCCCTCGTCCATCCACATGGACACGCCATCACCATCGCAAGCACCGAGAGGACCAGTGACAAGGGCACGTGCACGCAACATCGACAACAAGGTCACTTCTTTCCTCTTCGAGTCTCGTTCGGAATCGCATATGAATCGGGTCCTACCTCAAATGGAGATGTTATGCATTCTTAGGTACTTGGGAGATCGTCACGAGGAAGCACGGAGGGAAACACCCAGTTCACCCAAAGACACACGGAGGAAGGAGAAGGAAGATGGGCATGAAGGAGTGGAGCCTCTCGACACCCCGGGTGCCCGGCCCCTGCGTCCCCGGGTGCCCGGCTGCCGGCCAGTCTTGGGCTGGCCGCCCAGTGCCCGGCAGAGGCCCAGTGCCCGCCCGCCCACTGGCGCTGCCTGCTGCCTGGTGCCCGCCAATGCCCCGGTGCCCGGCCACACCATGGCGCTGCCCTTGCCACCGGGTGCCTGGGCCACGACCCCCGGGTGCCCGGCCTCGCCCCTGGGCTACACCATCAGCACCCTCCTTGGTGCCCGGGCTGCCAACCCCCGGGTGCCCGACCCCCTACAGCCACCTCTCGGGCAGAGGCCCTGACCGGTCCGGGTGCCCGGCCGGTTTGCCCCCGGGTGCCCAGACCCCTCCGTATGCCTGCGTGCATTTTGTGGTCTTTGACCATTGTACCCCTCTCTCCCTCATGTTTTGCCCCTAAACTATAAGTACCCCCACCTAGCTCTTTAGAAGGGATAGCAAAGTATTTGATAGACATTTGTGAGCTTTGCTCCATGGATCCACTCCACTAGGAGATCAAGACCTCCTCTTGGAGTGACCAAACATCAAGACCTCCTCCTTATGGAAGGATCCCCATCATAGGATCATCAAGCCCTCATCTCCTTCATAGGATTTGGGATGAAATCTACCATGTATCTTAATTCACTTTGATTGTTCATGTACCTTGTGGATCTTGTGTGTTTGTTAGTCTAGTGGATGTGTGATTTGGACTTGCTCTTGAGTGTTCCTCTTGTTTTCCCTCTTGTGTTCATCTTGTTCTTGGGGATTCCCCCTCCAATTCGTGAAAGATCTTCACTTAGGGTTCCACCCTACAACATAATGTGTGCATTGCCAGAAGTCTGGCAGGGAGGTACAAGAGTAATCCAGGAGTGGATCACTAGACAACGGTCAAGAATATCCTGAAGTACCTGAAAAGGACCAAGGATATGTTTCTCATTTATGGAGGTGACAAAGAGCTCATCATAAATGGTTACATTGATGCTAGCTTTGACACTGATCCGGATGACTCTAAGTCACAAACCGGATACATATTTATATTAAATGGTGGAGCTGTCAGTTGGTGCAGTTCCAAGCAGAGTGTCGTGGCGGGATCGACATGTGTAGCGGATTACATAGCTGCTTCGGAAGCAGCAAATGAAGGAGTCTGGATGAAGGAGTTCATATCCGATCTAGGTGTAATATCTAGTGCATCGGGTCCAATGAAAATCTTTTGTGACAATACTGGAGCAATTGCCTTGGCAAAGGAATCTAGGTTTCACAAGAGAGCCAAACACATCAAGAGACGCTTCAACTCCATTCATGAACAACTCAAGGATGGAGACATAGAAATTTGCAAGATACATATGGATATGAATGTAGCAGACCCATTGACTAAGCCTCTTCCACGAGCAAAACATGATCAACACCAAGACTCCATGGGTGTTAGATTCATTACAATGTAATCTAGATTATTGACTCCAGTGCAAGTGGGAGACTGAAGGAAATATGCCATAGAGTCAATAATAAAGTTGTTATTTTATATTCCTTATTCATGATAAAGGTTTATTATTCATGCTAAATTGTATTGATCAGAAACTTAAATACATGTGTGAATACATAAACAAACACCCTATCCCTAGTAAGCCTCTACTAGACTAGCTCGTTGATCAAAGATGGTTAAGGTTTCCTAACCATGGACATGAGTTGTCATTTGATAATGGGATCACATCATTCGGAACAGGTGTTTGTTGAGTTGGCATAGATTGAGATTAGGATTTGTCACTCTGAGTATCAAAGAGGTATCTCTGGGCCCTCTCGATAATACACATCATAAGCTTGCAAGCAAACGACTAAGGAGTTAGTCACAAGGTGATGTATTATAGAACGAGTAAAGAGACTTGCCGGTAACGAGATTGAACTAGGTATAAAGATATCGACGATCGAATCTCGTGCAAGTAACATACTGATGGACAAAGGGAATTACGTATGTTGTCATAAAGGTTCAACTGTTAAAGATCTTCATAGAATATGTAGGAGCCAATATGGGCATCGAAATTCCGCTATTGGTTATTGACCAGAGAGGCAGCAACTATGACTGCAATGGAGTGCTAGACGCACAAGGCATGTTGTTGGTGCTGCTTCATGAGCTACCGAGCCGTCTAGACGAGTGCACGGTAATGGCCATCACCTGCGGAATGTAGGATGTGGTTCTTTCGCGCGTCCTGGGCATCTCAAAGGTGGTGACGCACATTGAAAGGGTTGTGAGAGATGGAGTCCATCGTCCCACTCCAGCGATGAACATCGCTCGCCCGAGAGCGTGAACATGGATGCAAATTCGTGCAAACACGACCGGATTTCATATAAACATGATGAATTTCATTACATTTACATTAAATAAGCTGTGCTCATCCGGAGCTAAAGGTAGAATTAATATACCTAATCTAAATGGTTGTTGACCGATCTCTTTGTCCTCCTCCAATATCCGACTGAAGAAGAAAGGTGCGAGACACCGGCTATTTTTGCCAGCGTTGCCTCGGCGGTGGCCTTCATGGGATACGATCGACGGCGGCATCCCGTGTGCTACTTCTCCTTGATATTGGCGATGGGCGGGGACGTGCTGGCCGTCACCTTGTCGACATCCGCGTAGCCCCGTCACCTTGTCGACATCCGCGGTGACTTCTTTCTCTGCCTGCATGGCGCGGCTACGTGCGCGGCGATGACGGATGGCGCAGTCGCAGGCACTGGAGGTGCTGTACGACACGACATCATTGAGGGCAGCGACGATGCCCGTGCCTCCGTGCTCTGCTATTTGTTGAGCTTGCGTTGGGTTTTCCCTTGAAGAGGAAAGGGTGATGCAGCAAAGTAGAGATAAGCATTTCCCTTAGTTTTAGAACCAAGGTATCAATCCAGTAGGAGACAATGCAACAATCACCGAATACCTGCACAAACAATCAGACAACTTGCACCCAACGTGATAAAGGGGTTGTCAATCACTTCACGGTTACTTGCAAAAGTGAGATCTGATAGAAATAGATAAATGATAAAGTAAATATTTTTGGTATTTTTGGTTTATAGATTGGAAAGTAAAAGATTGCAAAAAATAGTAGATCGGAAACTAATATTGTAGATCGGAAACTTGTATGATGGAAAATAGACCCGATGGCCATAGGTTTCACTAGAGGCTTCTCTCAACATAGCAAATAATATGGTCGGTGAACAAATTACTGCCGAGCAATTGATAGAAAAGCGCAAAGTTATGACGATATCTAAGGCAATCATGAATAAGGCATCATGTCCGTGTCAAGTAGACTGAAACGATTCTGCATCTACTACTATTAGTCCACACATCGACCGACTCCTGCCTGCATTGAAGAACAGAGTAACACATTAAGTAAGATGACATGATGTAGAGGAATTAACTTAAGCAATATGATGAGAACCCCATCTTTTTATCCTTGATGAAAACAATACAATACGTGCCTTGCTGCCCCTACTGTCAGTGGGAAAGGACACCACAAGGTTGAACCCAAAGCTAAGCACTTCTCCCATTGCAATAAAAACCAATCTAGTTGGCCAAACAAAACTAATAGTTCGAAGAGAATTACAAAGATATCAAATCATGCATATAAGAATTCAGTGAATATTCAAATAATATTCATAGATAAGCTGATCATAAATCGACAATTCATCGGATCTCGGCAAACACACTGCAAAAATGTATTACATCGGATAGATCTCCAAGAACATCGAGGAGAACATGGTATTAAGAATCAAAGAGAGAGAAGAATCCATCTATCCACTAGCTATGGACCCGTAGGTCTGAGGTAAACTACTCACGCTTCATCCGAAGGGCAATAGTGTTGATGTAGAAGCCCTCCATGATCGAATCCCCCTCCGGCAGGGTGCCCAAAAAGGTCCCTAGATGGGATCTCACGGGTACAGAAGGTTGCGGCGGTGGAAAAGTGTTTTCATGGATGCCTCTGGTGGTTTGGGGATATATGGGAATATATAGGCGAAAGAATTAGGTCAGGGTGATGGGGGGCCCACAAGGGTGGGGGGTGCACACTACCCCCTAGGCGCGCCCTCCATCCTTGTGGCCACCTCGTGGCTCCTCCAACTTCATTTCCAAGTCTCCCGGTTGTCTTCTGGTCCAAGAAAAATCATCGCGTAGGTTTTATTCCGTTTGGACTCCGTTTGGTATCCTTTTCTACGAAACTCAAAAACAAGGAAAAATGAGGAACTGGCACTGGGCTCTAGGTTAATAGGTTAGTCACAAATATAATATAAAATAGCATATTAATGCATATAAAACATCCAAAGCAGATAATATAATAGCATGGAACAATAAAAAAATATAGATACGTTGGAGACGTATCAAGCATCCCCAAGCTTAATTCCTGCTAGTCCTCTAGTAGGTAAATGATAAAAACAAATTTTTGATGGGGAATGCTACCTAACATATTTATTCATGTAATTTTATTTATTGTGGCATGAATGTTCAGATCCATAAGATTCTAAACAAAAGTTTAATATTGACGTAAAGCCAATAGTACTTAAAGCATACTAACAAGGCAATTATGTCCTCTCAAAATATCATGGCCAAAAAAACTTATCCCTACAAAATCATATAGTCTGGCTATGCTCCATCTTCATCACATAAAATATTTAAATCATGCACAACCCTGATGACAAGCCAAGTAATTGTTTCATACTTTTGATGTTCTCAAACTTTTTCAACTTTCACACAATACATGAGCGTGAGCCATGGACATAGCACTATAGGTGGAATAGAATATGGTGGTTGTGGAGAAGACAAAAAGAAGGAAATAGTCTCACATCAACTAGGCGTATCAACGGGCTATGGAGATGCCCATCAATAGATATCAATGTGAGTGAGTAGGGATTACCATGCAACGTATGCACTAGAGCTATAACTTATGAAAGCTCAAAAGAAAACTAAGCGGGTGTGCATCCAAATCGCTTGCTCATGAAAGATCTAGGGCGATTTGAGGAAGCCCATCATTGGAATATACAAGCCAAGTTCTATAATGAAAAATTCCCACTAGTATATGAAAGTGACAAAATAGGAGACTCTCTACCATGAAGATCATGGTGCTACTTTGAAGCACAAGTGTGGAAAAAGGATAATCACATTACCCCTTCTCTCTTTTTCACTCATTTTTTTATTTGGGCCTTTCTCATTTTTTGCCTCTTCTCTTTCTTTCCTTTTTATTTTATTTTTCGTCCGAAGTCTCATCCCGACTTGTGGGGGAATCATAGTCTCCATCATCCTTTCCTCACTGGGACAATGCTCTAATAATGAAGATCATCACACTTTTATTTACTTACAACTCAAGAATTACAACTTGATACTTAGAACAAAATATGACTCTATATGATTGCCTCCGGCCGTGTACCGGGATGTGCAATGAATCAAGAGTGACATGTATGAAAGAATTATGAAAGGTGTCTTTGCCACAAATATGATTTCAACTACATGATCATGCAAAGCAATATGACAATGATGAAGCGTGTCATAATAAACAGAATGGTGGAATGTTGCATGGCAATATATCTCGGAATGGTTATGGAAATGCCATAATAGGTAGGTATGGTGGCTGTTTTGAGGAAGGTATATGGTGGGTGTATGGTACCGGTGAAAGTTGCACGGCACAAGAGAGGCTAGCAATGGTGGAAGGGTGAGAGTGCATATAATCCATGTACTCAACAATAGTCATAAAGAACTCACATAGTTATTGAAAAAATCTATTAGTTATCGAAACAAAGTACTATGCGCATGCTCCTAGGGGGATAGATTGGTAGGAAAATACCATCGTTTGTCCCCGACCGCCACTCATCAGGAAGACAATCAAAAACATAAATCATGCTCTGACTTCATCACATAAAGGTTCACCATACATGCATGCTACGGGAATAACAAACCTTAACACAAGTATTTCTTAAATTAACAGTTAATCACTAGCATGACTCTAATATCACCATCTTCATATCTCAAAACAATCATAAGGAATCAAACTTCTAATAGTATTCAATGCGCTTTATATGAAAGTTTTTATTATATCCCTCTTGGATGCCTATCATATTAGGACTAAATTTATAAACAAAGCAAATTACCATATTGTTTAAAAGACTCTCAAAATAATATAAGTGAAGCATGACAGTTCATCAAGTTCTATAAAATAAAACCACCATCGTGCTCTAAAAATATATAAGTGAAGCACTAGAGCAAAATTGGCTAGCTCAAAGGATATAAGTGAAGCACATAGACTATTCTAATAAATCACGATTCATGTGTGTCCCTCTCAAAAGGTGTGTACAACAAGGATGATTGTGGCAAAGTAAAATTAAAATACTCAAATCATACAAGATGCTCCAAGCAAAACATATATCATGTGGTGAATAAAAATATAGCCTTAAGTAAAGTTACCGATAGACGAAGACAAATGAGGGGATGCCTTCCTGGGAATCCCCAAGCTTAGGCTCTTGGTTGTCCTTGAATACTACCTTGGGGTGCCTTTGCCATCCCCAAGCTTAGGCTCTTGCCACTCCTTATTCCATAGTCCATCAAATCCTTACCCAAAACATGAAGGCTTCACAACACAAAACTCAATAGATAATCTCATAAGCTCCGTTAGTATAAGAAAATAAATCACCACTTTATGGTACTGTTGTGAAATCATTCTTTATTTATATTGGTGTAATATATACTGTATTCCAACTTTTCCATGGTTCATACCCCCCGATACTACCATAGATTCATCAAAATAAGCAAACAACACATAGAAAACAAAATCTGTCAAAAACAGAACAGTGTGTAGCAAACTATAACTCTCGAATACTTCTGTAACTCCAAAAATTCTTAAAAATTAGGACAACCTGGGAAAGTTTTGTATCAATCCAGTGCAAAAATAATAAGATCAAAATCACGCGTTTGTGAATTATGAAAATTATTTTCCTGGGCGCAAAAGTTTCTGTTTCTCAGCAAGATTAAAACAACTATCACCGTAAGCCACCACAAAGGTCATACTTGGCGCAAACACTAATTGAAACACAAAAACACATCTAACCAGGCACTAGATGAATTATTTATTGGAAAACAGCAAGGAAAAATATTGGGTTATCTCCCAACAAGCGCTTTTCTTTAAAGCCTTTTAGCTAGGCATTGATAATTTTGAGGATGCTCAGAAGACAGACAAGAATTGAAGCACAAACAGAGCATCATATAGCACGTGACGAACACATCTAAGTCTAACATACTTCCTATGCATAGGCATTTTATAAGCATACAAATTATCAAGACAAGAAAAAACTAGCATATGCAAGGAAGAAGAAAGAGACGATAGCAATCTCAACACGAAGAGAGGTACTTTAGTAACATGAAAATTTCTACAACCATATTTTTCTCTCTCACAATAATTACATGTAGGATCATAAGCAAATTCAACAATATAGCTATCACATAACATATTCTCAACACGATCCACATGCATCCGAAGTTGACACTCTTCCAGAATAGTGGGATTAACATTAACTAAAGTCATGACCTCTCCAAACCCACTTTTATCAAAAATTTCATAAGATTGAACATTCTCCAAATATGTGGGATCTAAAGTTGAAACTCTTCCAAACCAACTTTCAATATTATTGCAAACATTATTATCAATCTCAAATTCATCATGGGGCTTAAATAAATTTTCAAGATCATAAGAAGAATCACCCCAATCATGATCATTGCAACAAGTAGTAGACATAGCAAGATTAGCATCCCCAAGCTTAGGGTTTTGCATATTATTAGCACAATTGACATTAATATAATTTATAATAACATCATTGCAATCATGCTTTTGATTCAAGGAACTATCAAGTATGGGTGCAATAGCAATAATCTCATGTTTAACATAAGGAACTATAGCAAATTCGTCTCCACAAATATTGACATCATGGCCATAAGAATAGCAAGCATCATGTTCATCAAGGGATATTTCAATCAAATCATCGGAATCATAATTATCTATAGATTCATGCATATCATTATTTCCTTCCAAGGCAACGGTCATTCTCTCAATAAATTCCTCAACATAGGCATTATGAGCATAGTTTTCATAGCAATATTTTAAGTATGTCAGAATTTTCTGATTTGTAGAGAGCAATATCATACTTTTTAATCAAAGAAGCAACTTCATGATCACCCTTAAAAGCAACAAATTCTTCAATTTGTTTGATATCATAGTAACTATAAACACCCTTTCATTAGAAGATAAGATTTCATTATCATTAAACTCACATAGGTAGGGAAGGTGTTTCTTAGGGTTCTTAGAGCAACAAGTAAAATCATAAATTTCACAAAGATTACAAGCATAACACACAAAACTGTTTATTTGATTCCATAAAAGTCTCCCTTTTTTAGACAAACGGTGACGCACAAAATGAACATGCCCATCTAAAGATTTTCCCTCAACTAAAGGGTTTCAACATGAGCACAAATAGATCGAAGATGATCCAAGTAGAAAACTTTAAGTGGATCCATATGAATAGATTTTTAGCAAGCAAAGATGCAAGCAAATATAAGGCACATGGAAACACAAACAAAAAGGCATACGGAAAGAAGGCGAATAAAAAGGCAATCTTTTTTGAAAATTGTTTTAGAAGTGGGGGAGAGGAAAACGATAGGCGAATGGCGAATAATGTAATGCAAGAGATGAGAGTTTATGATGGGTACTTGGTATATCTTGACTTTGCGTCGATCTCCCCGACAACGACGCCAGAAATTCTTCCTTCTACTTCTTGAGCTTGCGTTGTTTTTTCCTTGAAGAGGAAAGGGTGGTGCAACAAAGTAGAGATACGTATTTCCCCCATTTTCAGAACCAAGGTAGCAATCCAGTAGGAGACAATGCACAAATCACCCAATACCTGCACAAACAATCAAACAACTTGCACCCAACTCGATAAAGGGGTTGTCAACCCCTTCATGGTTACTTGCAAAAGTGATATCTGATAGAGATAGATAAACGATAAAGTAAATATTTTTGGTATTTTTGGTTTATAGATCAGAAAGTAAAAGATTGCAAAAAATAGTAGATCGGAAACTTGTATGATGGAAAATAGACCCGGGGGCCATAGGTTTCACTAGAGGCTTCTCTCAAGATAGAAAATAATACGATGGGTGAACAAATTACTGCCGAGCAATTGATAGAAAAGCGCAAAGTTATGACGATATCTAAGGAAATGATCATGAATATAGGCATCACGTCCGTGTCAAGTAGATTGAAGCAATTCTGCATCTACTACTATTACTCCACACATCGACCGACTCCTGCCTGCATCTAGAGTATTAGGTTTATGAAGAACAGAGTAACACATTAAGTAAGATGACATGATGTAGAGGAATTAACTCAAGCAATATGATGAAAACCCCATATTTTTATCCTCGATGGCAATAATACAATACGTGCCTTGCTGCCCCTACTGTCACTGGGAAAGGACACCGCAAGATTGAACCCAAAGCTAAGCACTTCTCCAATTGCAAGAAAAACCAATCTAGTTGTCCAAACCAAACTGATAGTTCGAAGAGAATTACAATGATATCAAATCATGCATATAAGAATTCAGAGAATATTCAAATAATATTCAAACATAAGCTGATCATAAATCCACAATTCATTGGATCTTGGCAAGCACACCGCAAAAAAGTATTACATCGAATAGATCTCCAAGAACATCAAGGAGAACATGGTATTGAGAGTCAAAGAGAGAGAAGAAGCCATCTAGCTACTAGCTATGGACCCATAGGTCTGAGGTAAACTGCTCACGCTTCACCGGAAGGGCAATAGAGTTGATGTAGAAGCCCTCCGTGATCGAATCCCCCTCCGGCAGGGTGCCGGAAAAGGTCCCTAGATGTGATCTCACGGGTACAGAAGGTTGCGGCAGTGGAAAAGTGTTTTTGTGGATGCTTTTGGTGGTTTGGGGATATATGGGAATATATAGGTGAAAGAATTAGGTCACGAGGGTCACCGAGGGGGGGCATGAGTGGGAGGCGCGCCCTCCGTCCTTTTGGCCGCCTCGTGGCTCCTCCGACTTCATCTCCAAGTCTCCTAGTTGTCTTCTGGTCCAAGAAAAATCATCGCGATGGTTTTATTCCGTTTGGACTCCTTCTGGTATTCCTTTTCTGCGAAACTCAAAAACAAGCAAAAAATAGGAACTGGCACCGGGCTCTAGGTTAATAGGTTAGTCCCAAAAATAATATAAAATAGCATATTAATGCATATAAAACATCCAAAACAGATAATATAATAGCATGGGTCAATAAAAAATTATAGATACGTCGGACACGTATCATGCTCCCCGACAAGCCGGCGTGGAGCAACTCGACACTCTTCCTTGACCTGGATTGGAGCGGCCAGCTGCGGAACCATGCACTGGCTTAGAGTGGCAACTGTCTCCGTCGGGCTAGGCGAGGTAGCTGGATCAGCGAGCTGCCTCGCTCATAACTGCCGGGTTTGGCGGGCCACCTAGACGACTTTTATGCCGGAGAACTGCTCTTCTTGCTCGTCGGATGCCACCGAAAGAGTGGAGAAAATGGTGGAAGGAGGAGCTTGGCCGGCGTCCCGCTCCTGAACGGAGTATGGCTGGAGTGGGTTTCTTGCATTCCACGCAGGTTTAAATGTAGGTGTTTGAATTCGGTGAGGAGGCGGGTACAATTGGGAGTGTAGTGCGCGGCGCCCTCGGACGTAGTGGACGCTATAACTTATAGACCCATTTTGCATTGGGAAGCACTAAGTGATGGTAACATATCATGTTACTCTGTTTGCTTCTCTCCTCATTAACTACTTGCCACCTCACCATTTTTGCATAGTCCCTTCCCAGTGCTCCACCGTGGACTGGTGCTAAGCATGCCACATAAGCAAAAAAATGACATGTCACAACAATTAAGGAGGAGAGAGAGCACTTTGGACCCCAGGAAGAACCAATGCCAAACGCGTGAACCTAGGCAAACCACTTAAATGAAACAACTTAGACAATGCATGAAAGACTTTAGGTGCTAGCTCATTAAATAAAGTGAGCTTAGCAACAACATGTTAAGCACCTATGCATTGGGGCCTTAAATTGCTAAGCTATTTAATGCACTTAGCACCTCATCTAAGCACCTTTGCATTGGAAGAGGCCTTATATGGCATCTATGTTACTCCCACTATGACCAGCCTAAGAGGTTGCGTCTGCCCTGATCCCCTTGACTGTGGACCTTGGCCGTGTACGTCCAGCTTTGAGCACAACATTATCCTTAATGGACCTTTACGGTGTACGTCACCTTGTGTCCAGATCTGAGATGCCATTGCCACATGTACCAGATGAATGACTCCAAGTTCGACCCCCGTGATGCTAGGTGCGAGCCGAGGAACACTTTTGGAGAGACCCCCCTCATAAGTTTCCTACATTGTTCGTTTGATTCATAGGATAGAATGCTAGAGGAATTTTCCCTATGCAATCATGTGTTAATTGGCAAATCTAGCATCCACTCCAACTTTTTTTCACTTCCTTCGTTTTTCCTATGTCAAACACTATGTTAATGTTATATCCTTTATTTTCCCTATTCCTGCGTTTTAAGTCCCTACGAATGAAAGAAAAGAAACCGAGAGAGTACTTGCTCTAAATGATGTGCCACTGCAAGAGCTGCCTATATTAATTAACCATGCTCTAAAAAGGTGGCCCAGGTTAAGGATAGTAGGTGATCGTGCGCTTGGCTCTTCGCCTCTTCCGGAAGTCGAACAATGATCATGGTACTTCAATATATATACTTCTGGCAATCTGACACCGAATGACTATTGCACGTCCACCGCTTGTACTATAAAGCCCACTATAATTGTAAGCAAAAGCTTCTCCTCGTGTTGCAAGCCATCGCGTGCGCGTGGGCGAGGGAGAGGGCATAGCAAGCAAGCTTCTCCTCGTTCCGTGAGTTGACGGGACACATCAAAGTTATTTAGTACTCTCTCCAAAAAGGGCCGACCATGTCCATGGCTACCTCCCCGTGCTCCGTCTACATACACGATTCACGTGCCATCGAGGAGAAAAATTATTGTGTAGTACGTGCCATCAAAGTGCACGACTCAGTTACACACTGCTTATCTTCATTTTCTTGCATGACACGTCCACCTTGATGCTAGATGTCCCGCGTGTTGGCAAAAGGATGAACAAAGCTCACGTCTTAAACAAAAGAGTGGATGAACATAGATTCCCGACGACCAAGAAGGAGCAAGGAACCTCGCGGTTAAGCGTCTGCACTCATAATATTGTATATTATTCGGTGATATAAAATCAACCAACTCTCTCCATGTTTAACTGAAAGAGTCTGAAACACATCATCCACCTCACGCATTCACCATATTCCTCGGCCTCCGTGCGATACCAGTTATAGTATATCCAGCAGCCTGTCGCTTCTCGCTCCTCATCCCGATAGCCCGTGCGACACCTAGTTATTGTATACTCCTACCCAGCAGCCCATTGCTTCTCGCTCCTCGTCCAGATAGCCCGTGCGACACCTTGTTATAGTATAACCGAAATAGTACTTGCTCTTTGAGAAAAGGGCCTTCCTAAGCACAAAATTAATTTCCTGGGCATGCTTCTTTCTACTCAATGTTCCGTGCACTTTGAGCATGTTGGCAACTCCACGGCTAGCCTGGTGGCTCATCTTGCAATTGACACCGACCATTGCAGCACTCTTGCAAGGCCCAGAGGTTAATTTGAGAAAAGTATCTCGAGGTTTAATTTAACATACATGACTTATAAGTTGACAGAGGTCATATCACATTTTTTAGAAACATGTCGTAAAGTAACGCGATAGACCTTCGATTAACATGTGTTCAAAAAACAAAATTTGTCGAAAATTACAAAACAAAGACCTCGAGGTTCAACTAATAGGATGAAGCACTGTAAAGGTTTAAATTAAACCTTTACAGTGACCCATACAACTAGTTAATATCAAGTCGACTTCCCATCCGGTCACCCATCTTATGACTACTGCAACCTCAGCACAGTTCACTTGATAGTTCTCTTAGATGAGCTATTGGTAGGGAAGCTGTTCCTTGCTGATATAGGATGCCTCTTCATATCCTTTACGGCCCACCCGGATGACCGCCTGTTTCCGCCCAATGGCCAATGCCACGTCCCCCGTGAATGTAGAAGCTTCCCTTCCTCGTCTAGCTGCTTCCCGCGTTTTCCCTTGTTTTCGCCGCCTGCCCACCTATAGAACCGCCTCGTGCTGGAGAATTCCTCTCCAAACACCTAGCGAGGCGGTTGAACCGAACAAGTCTAGACTTGTTTCTAGTGGATTCATTGACGTGGCACCGAAAGGGTGTGATAGCTGACTCTGGCAAAATAATTGACTACCACATTGGCATAAATGAGCATGGGGTCCACTTGTCAACATGCTGGACAGATGAAGTAACACAAGAAAAAATGGAGCATGGAAGGGTGCAAATCGATTGGCTCACATGTGATGACCACTGGAGCAATGCACTCAGATTGTACGTAAACAAATTCATGCCAACATGGCCGAATTTCATTACATTTACATAAAATAACCAGTTTCCATGTGGAGTAGGTTTCTCGGATTCCACGCGGGTTTAATGTAGGCGTTTAAATGCAGCGAGGAGGCTCGTCCAGCCGGGTGTGCAGCGGGCGGCGCCCTTAGCCAGTGCACCGCTTCAATGGCGGACGCAGTGAGAGGTCGCGTCCACCTTATGCCGCTTGACCGTGGACTTTAGTACATTAGTTGTTTGATTCATAGGATTGAATCCTATAGGAATTTTTACTAGTATGGAATCACGTGTACTACTACAACATTTCATTAGAAATCTAGAATCCGCTCCAACTTTTTTTTTCACTTCCTTTCTTTCTCCTGTGGCATCAAAAACTCCGTGCAAATACTCCTTTGTTTTTCCTATTCCTGTGTTTAAGAATCCTAGTACTTGCTCTAAATGATTTGTGAATCAAAGAAAAGAAACAGAGGGAGTACTTTCCCTAAATGATGTGGAGTTCTGTTCCTCTTGGTCAATGTGTAATTATCTATATGTACAGTCTTTCATGGGTGGAGGGAGTAGGCTGAGCACTTGAGCGTGAGCGTGTGTGTTGCGTCGTGTGCTGTGTGCCGCATGGATGCGTGAGTGTTGCGTGCGTGCATGTGTACGTGTGAGTGTTGCATGCATGCATGAGGCTTCTACTCCCTTCCATTGACATGTTCATATTTTAAGCTTCATTAAAACATTGCATGCAAGAATTAAGAGAAAACTCACCGATGCATGTAAAAGTTCTGGTCTTTTGTTCTTCACGCATGCACGCATGCATTCCAATTAATACATTCTTAAACACAATTTTTTGAGGAAAATGAGCCCATTATTGAGTACTACTTTTGGAAAAAAAATCTGCGGGCACTCATCATTTACTACTACCTTGGTTGATGATTTTTTATTAACCTGCATATGAGGCTAGTCATAGAGGGGAGTAACTTAGACTAGTAACATGCATATGTTACTAGTCTATATTACTACCTTCATAATGGGTAGTAACATATGGATGGTAACATGCAAGCCTTCATTAATTGAGATATAGACTCATTTTACCTCGGAGTGTATTATGTTACAGTAGCGTATTATGTTACCACAAGCATCTCTCTCCTCATTAACTCCATGCCACATAAGCAAATTTGTCTTGGGATATGTTATGTTACTACCTAAGTTACTCCCACCATGACTAGCCTAAAAACCGAAAGGAGGGAGTAGATACTACTGCTAGTAATACTCCTACATAATTGGCGCGGGTGCCTTGGCTAATGGTTTGGGTTGTTCGACAGGATGAGAGTAGAGGCATAGGGATATTGTAGATAGGAAGTCTTGGCGATCCATTATTCCCCATCTTGGTCAGAGAGAACTACTTATTCACCTAGTCAGTGAAGTGACAATACACGCTGCAGCAGATGAGACACTTAATTAATAAGCTGAGCCAGCATGTTGGTGTTACTAAATCAGCCTTACCCTATACTGCCATCATGTTTGCCAGTGGAGGACACTTCCGCAAATATGCCTACGCAGCTCTCTCTTCCATTAACTGACATATGGGCCCTCTTGTGGTAGACCCACATGTCATTGGCTTAACTATTTACACTCTGAAGGACAGAGGGCCATGGAGGGTAGTCCAGAATTATTAGGCCGGACGAAACTAAGACCCTGCTTTTTCGCTTGGCCGGTTGGCATTGTGTTTACTCATTGGGTGATTTAACTTACCGAGAAAGAAGGGACTGCATGCAAGCGCGACGGTCAAGAGTACATGCAAGGAGGAGAGAGACGGGGCTGCATGCAATCGTATTAATTAATATAAGCAGCCAATGCATGCCCAATTTAAGGGGTCTTTCTCTCTTTTCCATACCAAGTTGTGTAGGCGGAACCGATTACTTTCTGTAACCGCCCAGAGTTATTTTTGCCTTGGTCTTAGAGATTCAGACAGATGTAGTACTCCCTCCAAAAAGGGCCGACCATGTCCATGGCTAATCCCTCCATCTAGGTGTATAAGTCATAGGTTGTGCACCGTGACCAAGGCTAAGGGGAAAACGAGAGATTTTAATGCTTATTTGCTAATTAATAACATTGCATGCAATGAAATGACCACTACATTTCGTGTTTGAAAGTCTAAGTCATTGATGTCATACACGCCCACATCTCTTATTGGTTGATTCCTTTATTTATGTCAAGAGAAACAAGAAACGAGGTGAAAGTTAATGCACCGTGTCCAAGTGTTTTGGGATTATTTGGTTTTCATAAGATGACTACACTTAGACGGAGGGAGTACCATCCCTTGCTTCGTCATTGAGTGCATGCATGATTCATTCCATTGAAGAAAATAATGTTGCATATGTGGCATCCAATAGAATAACTTCATTTATAAATAACATGCTACCGCGTCATGGTCGAACTTTGATTCGTTCACACCTGGTTCCCGACACACCACTGACAACTACTACAGTCGCCAAATTATCACATGAGCTGCCTCTTCATACAGAAATGAGCTCGCTGTGTACCCGCGCATGAGTACGAAAGAGGCAAAGAGTACCCGCGTCAGTTCCTGCAGCTCTTCTCGTCGTGCACGTATTCCTTTTTTTCGGGTGATTCATGCACATACTCCACCTACGTTTGTGACCGTTGGTGAGTCTCTCCTACTACTTACTCCATTTTTTTTGCATGACCCATGGACCTGGATGCTGGATGTCCCACATGTCAGGAAAATGAAGAATGATTTCGGATGACCGAGAAGGAGCAAGGAACCTCGCGGTGGAGCATTCTGCACTCGTAAGAGTCTATTTTACACTAGCAAGATGCTCGTGCATTGCACAGAACATCAAGATGCATTTGTATGAGTAGTTTATCTTGTGAGAGAAAAGAATGAACGAGGCAAGGCCTTATTTGCAAATGTGGAGAGGGGTGTGGGTATCTTTTTGCAAAATTGCTATAGTTTCCTTCCTACCGTCAGATATAAATCAGACGACCTATATTGCAGGATGGCAGGAGCACCATCATCACCAACTCTGTTTTTAATAAGACTAGAGAGTAGAGATAGATATATTCAGGGATATAGAATCAACACAATCTTCTCTACATCTAGTAGACCTCCGAAACACGGCAGCCCAGTGTAGTTTAAATCATACATTGCACACCTCACGCTATCATCATATTTATTCGCCTCCATGCAACACCTAGCTCTAGTAATCCACCAGCTCGTATCGCTTCTCGCTCCTCATCTCTCTCAAAGTGCGTCAGGCTGGCGATTTTGCCGTCTATTGAGGTCGATTAGCGACATGCCAAGAGCATTCTAAAAAAATACTGTACTCTATTTTTATGCCAAGAAGAAGAAGTGCTTTGACCGATGGACCAAACGAGATAGGCGTGCCTTGCCGTGAGTGAGTCCAGTTTCTCAGTTTGAACTTGGTTGGTGTAGTAGTAACACTTAGTTTTGCACCTTCATAGAATGATGAAAATCCCCACTAAAAAGGCGCTTTGCTTTCTGCTAATCCTGTCTACCGTTCTTGTTTTTTGCATTAAATTGTTAAATGACATGATTAAGATATAATTAACCAATGCATGTAAAACATTCTTGTTGGTATTGTAGTACTCCTCACGCATGCATGCGTTGAAATTAGCCCTTCATCCATTCGTTGCGATAATTAATGTATTCTTCGAGGTTGCCTTTGGCTATTGATAAGATTTTATATAATTTGAAAATTATGTCATTCCATGATCCTTTCACGTACGAAATTGACGATAGCTTTGAGCAACTTGCATGTCGGTTAGTCTCGAAAAATGCTTTAGGCCCAGTATATACATCGACAGACGGAGTACATGATACTAGCAAACGCTTACCATCTAGTAGTTCATTGCTTGGTTTCAATTTTTGAGTAGTGCTAGTACACTTGATGCAGTGCTGCTACCGTACAATATTCGTGTGTGGTGGTCTCTAGAATAAAAAAAGGAGGTAGTACTGACTTGTAGCGACCAGACCTCAAACGGTCAAGTCTCTGTGCTTAAGTGTCATCCCTGGATCGGTATGCTGACACACACAGTACTCGAGGATTTATAACAGAGGTAAATCACATGTATAAAGTAACGTAAATACTATTACCTCAATCCATAAAGCAGAAGAAACAACAAGGTTGTGGATTCCCATCAACACCAACGACAAAGTTGAGTGTAGAAATCATAACCCTAACGTATCACTTACTCGTCATAAGATTCCTACAACATGAGACGTTGTAGCCATGTAGGTTAGTACATTGAATGTACTGGCAAATTCACACCATGGGATAATAATGAATAATAGCTATCACTACAGTATATTTGGCTGGTGGAGGCTCTAAGTTTAATTTTGCATAAAGCCAATTTTTCCCTACAACAAAGGAATAAATTTTATTTTTCTACCAAGTTGATGCCATTATTGAGAAGGTTCCTCCAACTCAATCCCAAATTATAATAATAAACCAACAAATTATTTAAGTAACATGATGAGATCAAATCAATAATTCAAGTACCAGATACTCAAGATGTCCATAATCGGGGGACACGACTAATCATGATTAGTTTGTACACTCTGCAGAGTTTTGCGCACTTTTCCCCACAAGACTCGATCTCTTCTGTTGAATTTCTCGCACTACATTATGTTTGAGAAACGGATGACCGAGACACAGTCTTTCAGAAGCATTAACTCTTTACTCTGGGTAGACAGTACCATCTACATCCCCTACATCTGGGTCACACAACTTACTCAACTATGCCAGAGCCCATAATGGCTTGTGGCTGCACATGGAAGTTTCTGGCATGAATAATCTTATGATCCCTTTGATCCTAGGTGGCATTCCATAGGGTAATCACATGGGTACTCCAGGATTCCCTTGGGGTGCCCGGGCAAACCACTGGATGCTCCAGGGTGCCCCAACCATTCCACCCGGACGTGAATTAAAGTAACCACCTTAAGTTTCCCTTAATTAAATATAACTCTCACATCTTTCATGAATCTCACATACCAATCCACGTCTACGAGCAGAGCAAAGCAGTATGAGCATAATGTATGGATCCCAGGGTTTGATAAAAGACAATAGGTTCCTACCTCAACAACTACTTCCCAATACCCACATGTTATCAATCCTACTCATGCAATGTTTGAGGGTAAAACTAATGCATAAAAACTAGGTATAGGAAAATATGATCAAAGTGTGAACTTGCCTTGTATTATTGATGAAGATGATTCGCACTCATAATTCCTGATAGTTCTATTCGTCACACTCCGTTCAATCTATCGAGAGCAAGCAATTGTATACATAAGCACTCAAGCATAAAATTCGAAGAAAAGATCTCGGAAAACTTACAAAACAAGAAAGTTAACTCTTGCAATAGAAAACAATTTCGAACAGTACCAAAATTGGTTGGATTTGGTCTTATCAGAAAGTTTAGGTCAAGAGCTTCGATTTGCAAAAAGAATCGACCAAATCGGACTTACGAAACTCAAGTTATGATCAAAAGAAGTTTGAATATGAATCTGAACAAAGTTCGAAAATTGAAAATTTAAAAAAGTTGATGTGACAAGTTCACTGGATAGACGAAACTATAGGCGCTGGTTTCATCTAATTTGGATGAATGAGTAAAAAGTTATGGCTATTTAAAAAATCAGGGCCAAGCTGTTTTACGAACGAAAAATAACTATGGCTAAAAGAATTCTAGGTCAAATGTATAAATTCAGAGACTAATTGATAATCTAATTATTCTACCTACACTAGTCTAAATACAATAAGCTATGGATATATAAAAAGAATACGAAGATAGGTACCTATTAGATAGAGAAAAGACGACTTCGGAGAGAGGAGACAATTTTTAAAAGTCCCGCCGGAAAGGAGAAATATATTTTTCTTTAGTGAATCTAGTCAAACCAAAATATTGATTTAACCCGAATCAGATGATTTTTGGAGGCTCTATGGGTCTATATTTATAGGTGGAAAAGAGGCTTAGAGGTCAAAGGCTAGGCAATATGAGACTAAATGTAGACGAAAAGAAAAGAAACAGAGGAGGCGCCTCGCATGGGCCTAAAGGCCTTAGGCGGTTCGGCCGGCCGCGCGTACTGCGCTGCAGTTTTTTTTAACTTTTTTTTAAGAAAAAGAAATATTTCTGAAAATAACACTTTTTCTCTCCAAGCATAACCTTAAAAGTAAATAAAAACAGTTACGGGTCTGTCTATTGACTATGCTGCGCACGTGGGCGACGGATAGTTATAGGCCGCACACGCAGTTTGATTTTTTAATAGAAACAGTAAAGGAAAAAACTGAATAACGAAAATAAAAATAAAACTTTATATAGGCATAATATATATCAAAATTTTCAAAAAGAGATTTTCTACAACCTGAACATTTTCCTATAGTCAAATAAATTCCACAAATATTCAAATGAAGCAAACAGTGCGAATGTTGCAATAAAGCCTCATAAAAATCATTTTCAAAATACTAAAATGATTTCAAATTTATTTCTCTCCATTTTCTAATGTAGGGAATCATTTTACCCTAATTTCCATATATTTAATTTGTGGAGAAAAGTAATTTGAATAAAAACCAAATAACTCCAAATTGAAAATATTTTCAAAGAGACTTTCAATTTGATTCTTTTAAACTTTCAACTCATATTTCATATGTTTCGAAGAAGTCATTTTATCTTCTCTCATGAAAATCGTTGAGTTGCTTAAAGTTTCTGAATTTGAAATAGTTCCAAATGGAATTCAAATCTTTTCAAAACCCTTTTCATTTATTTAAATGGAAGAAGTCATGCCATCTTCTCTCTAGGGTTTTGTGATGAAATGAATTTGAATTCCTAGAGATCATAAATTCCAAAAAATGAAAGTTTGGGAAAGTCCTTTTATTCCCTCTCATTTAACTTTCATAAAGTTTCGAATTTTACTCAATTTCACACAAGCAACCACACCACAATCAAACAATCAAATCAAAACTATTTATTTAATATAACATTCCAGAATTTAGAATTTTGGGATGTTACATGACTGTGGGAAAGGTGAAGCGATGGTTGCTTCAGCGGAGCAACTTAGTACTGTGTGAATACTAGAGTACCAACGGATTCAACGAAAGAGTGAAATGATGGTTGCTTCGTCCGAGCAACTTACTGTGGCGAAGGGGGGGCTCTGTGATTTGACTGCTCACTAGTCATTATTACTGTGGTGCATCAACCTGGTGGAATCTCCCCTGCAGTTGTGCACTCAATCTTGGTGCATGGCAGGTGGAGCCGGATGAAGGATGTCCCAAATGTCGGCGAAATGAAGTTGAATGGTTTCTGGCATTGCTATCAATCTTTCAGGATTTGTTTATATGTACGCATAATTTTCTAGCATAATGAAATTGTGCTGCAATGCTATGAAGGTTCCAACTTTGGGGCCCTAAAAAGAGGTTTCAACTTAGGATTCATGTGTCCTCTTGCCTACAGATTGTCTCGTTACAACCTTCCATCAAATACAAATGAAACTACCATGGCTGCTAAGCATCTCATTGATTCGCAGGTCAGCGCCAATATTCACATCACAGTTGAAAACAAAGTTGTGAGAAGGTGTACAAATAAAGAAAAATGGAGTGCAATCGATCGATGTTGTTCGTAGGCATGGCTCATTTCCTGGCCACGATGTTCATTGGTTGGCAGCTAGTTTCACGCAACTCTATAGCCAAGATAGAGGTGTATGGAGTACATCACAATCCGATCATATTGTGTAGTTCCACTAAAATCAAGCAGATCATCCCTGTTTGCAAAGATATTCAGTCAATGTGATTACAATAATAGTGGAACTAGATGATGAAACATAACACTCACAAATAGAAGCTGATCACCTCTGCGATCTCTCTTTAAGACTAACTACTTGTTGGAGTAGATTAGGCTCAGAGTTGGATGAGGAGGATGGCAAAACCAATCTCCCTTTTTGCAGTCCCACAGAAATGTAAAAACATTGCCCGTGTGACATTTCAGCGGAACTATACAAAACACGCTTAAGAAAAGAGTGGTTTGTCCAGTTCACCAAAAGGTCGCAATAGCAACGAGGTGAAATGGATAGCCCTGTTTACAAAAGGAGGTGGAAAGGAAACAATTACTGCCCAATAAAGGGTTGAAGACACACACGCCGACAAAAAAGAAGCATATTCCATGTCATAAGGGAAAGATAGCAGAATGGTGGATTATCAAAAACGGTGTGAGGATGAGATTGCAAGATGGAATGTACGCCAGACGAGCTATGTTTTGGGCAGTAACCTGGGAAGGTGGGCAGTGGAGCAAGGCCCGAGGGGATACCTGGGGGTCGTCGAGATGTAACTAGGAGGGTGGCGGCAGGCGAGATCTTCCCCATACTGCGGCAGCGAGCAAGTGGCGTAGGCCCTACCGCGTCGGAGCTTGGTCAGAGAGAACGGCTGGTACCGCAGATTGGGACGTGCTTCCTCGGTGCTGTCAAACGGAGAAACATTGCACATCCTCCCTTTCCGCCGGCGGACAAGATGTGGCCGGATCAGTGATTAACGATGAGAGAGAGAGAGAGGCCACCGTCGCCTTGTCTAAGATACTCTGAAGAGAGACAAAACCCGGTAGGTAGGCTCCATTGTATACAGTGGAGCGGACTACTTTTTTCTCCATAAAAATCGTTTTATATTCTGTGTACGTGCCATTGAGCAATATAACTTTATTTAAAAGTAACGCGCCAACGCATGAAGTCAAAGTTTGTTTCATGCACGCGTGGAACACGACCTCCGTAGGTAAACAACCTCTACACGCTCTCAAATTAGCACGAGGGCTGCCATTTCATACAGAAATGAGCTCCACCATGTACCCACGCGGATGTGGCTGGGCATGAAGCGTAAGTACGTGCACCTATTCTCTTCGTGTACGTACACCACCTACGTGGGTCTATGTGAGAGAGATACAAACCTAGAGAGAGATAGTGTGTGGGTTCGTAAGTGTTTTTTGGGGGGTGCTTTAGAGATAGACAGGGAATATGTGTTGATGATATTTCAAACAAAAAATGTAACATATGCAATGTGTGTGAGAAAGAAGCCTGGGTATATCATATATATAGAAGGGGCGATTGACGAGAAGAGAGCGTAGGTATCATCGGCATGAGGTATCCATAGAATCGAAGAGAGGGATGAAGTGTGTGTGTGTGTGTATGTGTGTGTGTGTGCGCGCGCGCGATCGATAAATAGTGCCATTGAATTTGTGTGTGCCCACGACAAAGATATTGGGTGGCTGGCCTACTGGAACGTGAGAGGGGACATGTGCAGTTTGTCTCTGTGGCATGGATACCTACCTACAACATTCGACTATCGGTGTGCGTGGGGGTGGGGGGGGGGCAGGGACCTAACTATAGAGGTAGAATGGCTGGTATATGTGTGGAGGAGGAGAGAGACCTACCTTATGTTTTGAGGGAGATTGATCGACATCCATGCATATGTGTGGAGAGGAATAAGGTTGGGAGAGAGACAAAGCTAGAGTGTCGGAGGGGTTGGTGGTGGAGTTGCTTCTCACAAATGGTGGGAGAGGCCTGCTAGAAAAACGGAGGGCACACTTGCAATATCAATAAGAGAGGGGATGGCTGCCTATCTGTGCACGTGCGTGTGAGAGACGGGTCAGGAGGCATGCACGAATGATGAGGGGACGATATGGCTATGGTAAGCAGACGTAACTACATAGGAAGGTCAATCTTCCTTTGCCAAAGAAAGGGAGAGACATAACTTGTGAGGTATGTCAATCGATGCGTGGGGAAAAAGAGTTATAGTCGACCTAGGTATATGTAGGGAGATCGATTGGTATACATGCATGTATGTGTTAGAAGCAAATAAGATGCAGAGAGAAGGATATATATATATATATATATATATAGGAGAGAGAGAGAGAGAGAGAGGGAGAGAGAGATGCAACTATGAGGTGGTGCGAGAGGCCTACTATATCGAGGGGGAAGGAGTGTGCGAGTATTAGATTGATGAAAAGAGGGCGGGAGTGAGGCATGGACGGTGAGAAGAGAAGAGGGAAATCTATGTTTTTGGTAGGCACACCTGGCTAGAGAGGTATATCGATGGCGTGTGCCGGAAAGAAGGAGCTGGGGGGCCTACACACACACACCGTGGGTGAACGACCTAAAGTGAAATGACGAATGTGCGCGATGGAGCTAGAGAATGCTGAGGGAGGCGGGAGTGTGCATGCACGAGAGAAAGTTAGTGCTAGCTACAAAGATAAGAGGATTGTGTGGGTGTAAAAGACAAATAGATATCGTAGTTCATTATAAAAGTGGATTCGGATATTTGAAGAAGATATCATTGTGTTTTAAACCAATGCATGCATGAATATATATAATGGTGATACACATGGTATGGTTATGAACATGTTATACTACATTTAATATATAGAACATTTATTTGAATTTGTGATAACGTGTGGCTTTTGCAGCTCAGGGCTAAATACTTGTCATAATGTAGGGGCGGGGCACTATACTTTATGTGATAAACACAATGTACATATGAAACATGGTTTAGATTATGAAGATCTAGTTAGTACATCAAATGTACTATTATTTGGAATCAACATCAAGTGTATTCAAAATTTCGAATTCGAGTTCATATAGTACACATAGTTCATATCTATCTCTATAGTAATCATGTGGTGTGTTGTTAAGATAATACATGAGTGTTGGTTTAAGTTGGCAACAATAATGATTGTAGATTCTTATTCAAAGAGAGAAACAAATTCAAATTTAGTTCGAATTGCAGCGGTAGTATAGACATTTGGAATGCACTAAAATGTTCGTATGAGTAGGTTACATGCATTATACAACCAGCAAAAAATATAATTGGACATAACATGGATTCATAGCTTTGAATAGCATTTGTACAGTAAAACGGGACAAGACTCTCTCTTTGTGTGGTGCGAATAGTTTTATTTTTTTGTTTTTTCTTTCATTGAGGGAAGTGCAAATTAATTTGGTACCTGCATTTTGGACAAGTGCGTCCCTAAGTCATGGTTCCCCCTCCCATCGCCTCCTTTTTGCCATTCAAAATCCCAGGCCGCCATAACCTCTCTGCTCTAGCCGCGAAACCCCACCCTCCCCATCCGCCACCTCACCACTGCCCAACCGGAGCCTCTTCCCCGACAACGTCGTCCACCACAACAACTTGATGTCCCTCATCCACCTCCCCGGATGAGGATCCGTCGTCGATCTCGTCGTCCTGCCAGTTCGTGCTTCTCCTCCGGGTGCCGCTACTCCAGCTACTATCTTCTACCTTGTTCCCCGTTGATCGCCTGCTGATGCAGATCACTGTTTCTCTACTACTAGTGCTCGAGCGGCCTAAACTACATGTGAAGTGCCTCTCTACTACAAGTGCGTTCAGTTTCAATAGTAACATTCAAATTCCATAGTAAATTTCAGTTTCGACAATTAAGTTCGGAGTCAACAATTTTTACCTCATCTGTCGTAGTCAGGTGTTTTTTGGTGATGTAAATTTTACTTGTATCACTTTTTGGCAATGTATTTCACATCATCTATTGGAGATGTATTAGAATCCCACTTGAGATTAACGATGTCTGTCAACGTCTTACGGCTCGGCGGTGCTACTCCAACGATGGAACCATCCATCACAACAGAGCAATGCCCTGGACGCCGTCTACAGACGCCTAAGATCTTCCTCCACACCTCCGACAGCCACCTCTGCCGCAACTTCTTCAACAACCAACCCAATGATGCTGAGGTTGACACGGCTACACCTAAGAGGTTGTACACTTGTCGCATCACTTATTATTCTGCATTCATGTCAATCCATTAGGGTTATTTTGGTTCAAAGGAAAAAGTGAAGGAAAAACATAGCAATACGAATTTTTTCTATGGCACTCTACTAATCAATTATTCATGCATTTCGTTGAAAGGAATGGAGCAAAACATCCACCCGGACCTATTTTCAAAATCCTATGCATGAAAAAAAGACTAAGTGCATTAGTGGCAGGATCACATTCCAACTGTACACACTTTCATATGGTTTCACTTTAATTTGGCCATGTTTCTTTGGATTCCTCTGCTCTTCAAATTCCTGTGAACCAAACAACCAAGTTGACCTATGTTTACAAATGCTCGATTTCCCACGTGCATTCCTATCCTATTCCGGTGTTTTTCCTATCACTGCGTTTTTAGAATCCTGCAGGCCAAATGTCACGCCCAAGATGTGGCCCTATCCTAAAGGAACTCGAAGGTCCCACCAAGGATAGAAGCGCATCTTGAAGACGCTTTTGCAAGGTGGATATCATTACATCAACATTACATAATGGATAGGGATACATACATAAGGCATACAATGCCACACGAATACAACATCATCTTACAAAAGAGCACCATCCGACTACGGATGAAACACAAACAGAAACTCAAACGACATCCACCCTGCTAGCCCAGGCTGCCGACCTGGAACCTATCCCCTGATCGAAGAAGAAGCAGAAGAAGAACTCCAAAACAAGCAAACATCGCTCTCGCGTCATGATCATCGCATAAAGCTGTACCAAGAATCGTTGTTGTAGTAATCTGTGAGCCACGAGGACTCAGCAATCCCATAACCATGGGTATCAAGACTAGCAAAGCTTAATGAGAAAGGAAGGGGTAAAGTGGTGAGGTTGCAGCAACGACTAAGCAAGTATGGTGGCTAACATACGCAAATAAGAGCGAGAAGAGAAGCAAAGGAACGGTCGTCAACTAGTAATGATCAAGAGGTGATCCTGAACTCCTACTTATGTCAAACATAACCCAAAACCGTGTTCACTTCCCGGACTCCGCCGAGAAGAGACCATCACGGCTACACACGCGGTTGATGCGTTTTAATTAGATATCTGGTGTCAAGTTATCTACAATGGACATTAACAAATTCCCATCGCCACGAACCGCGGGCACGACTTTCGAAAGATAATACCTGCGGGGTGTCCCAACTTAGCCCATGATAAGCTCTCGCGATCAACGAAGGATATTCCTTCTCCCAGGAAGACCCGATCAGTCTCGGAGTCCCGGTTTACAAGACATTTCGACAATGGTAAAACAAGACCAGCAAGACCGCCCGCTGTGCCGACAAATCCCGATAGGAGCTGCACATATCTCGTTCTCAGGGCACATCGGATGAGCCAGACGTCGGGTTGGCATAGACCCTAGTTGCCCAGGGGGCGCCGTACATCGCTCGGTTTGGACCAACACTTAGACAAGCATTGGTCCGAGGGGGCTAAAATAAAGATGACCCTCGAGAGAGCGACTCCCAAGGGAAAAGTAGGTGGTGGTGAAGCAAATGGTAAAACCAAGGTTGGGCCTTGCTGGAGGAGTTTTATTCAAAGCGAACTGTCAAGGGGGTCCCATAAATCACCCGACCGCGTAAGGAACGCAAAATCCGGGAACATAACACCGGCATGACGGAAACTAGGGCGGCAAGAGTGGAACAAAACACCAGGCATAAGGCCGAGCCTTCCACCCTTTACCAAGTATATAGATGCATTAATAATATAAGAGATATTGTGATATCCTAACATAACCCTATCCACCATGGAGCAATCTTCAACTTCACCTGCAACTAACAACGCTATAAGAGGGGCTGAGCAAAGCGGTAACATAGCCAAACAACGGTTTGCTAGGAAGGGTGTCAAAGGTTAGAGGTTCATGGCAATTTGGGAGGCTTGAAGAACAAGTTATAGGAAGCGCAGCAAAGCGATAGAACAAAGCAACTAGCATAGCAATGATAGTAGTGAGAAGGTGATGGTCATCTTGCCTGAAATCCCGCTAGGAAGAAGAACGAGTCCATGAAGAAGATGAAGCCACGAAGATGAACCACGAGTAGACGAACAAATCCTCACGATCGCAACGAAACAGGAACTATCGAGAAGAAACACACAACATGGTAAACACACCACACATAGGCAAGACATGATGCACAACAAGCATGATGCATGGCAAAGCTACATGGAGCTACTCATGGTAAGAGGTGATGCAAACAAGAACAACACATCAAAGCAAGTTTAAATGAGGCCGGAAACAACATATAACACTTCCGGTAAGTCCTCATATGCAAATTTCAAAGTTGGTCCAGATCTGAACAAACATTAAGTTGAGGTTGTTAAACAGCAAGTTAAAGAGCACCAAGAGGATCTACACGAAATTCTAGTCAAGTTACATATAAAGTTCATTTAATTCGGAGCTACGACCTAGAAGATATGAGCAAAACAAGTTAAACATGGCATTGATGCAAAATGCATACAAACATCAAGCAAACACCTCAAACCAAGGATGCAACATGACAATATGAAACAACATGCAATTCTAAGCAAGTTTCATATAGAGCACACTCAAAACGGAGCAACGGTTCAACACACACACATGAAACAAGTTATAATAACAATCAGTCCAGAACAGCGACTAGGCATATTGCAAGCATCAAAACAACAAGCTACAACATATCAACGTAATAACAAAAGGCATGGGCATGAAGTACAGGTAAAGCATGACAAAACATGAACCCTGAGCTATCTCCAGAAATCACTAGAACATGCTCAAAAGGACATGGCAAGATAGCAAATAATAACAGTCTCAGGCTTAGCAGAAATAACATCAGGTTGCAATGTTTAGAGCTATCCAACAACATGTTACAGCAAGCTATCATGGCAAAATAGAGCATCGAATGATTCTACTCAAAGCATAGAACAAAATTCCCGTACTGACCATGAGCCAAAAGGGCACAAAAATATGATGGCACCTATGTAAACATGGCAAATGATATGACAGATTCATACATGGCAGGAACAACAATAAGTAGGCATGTTGGTGAGCTTGAACCACTCACCACAGAGCAATACAAGGCATGACAAGGCAACCAACAGTAAGAATACATGTTTATGAAGCTAAGCATGGCAGGAGCAAGTTCATAGCATGCCTGGATCACTAACAACAATCATGGCAACATTGAACATAATGTTAACAGGCTGACAACAACATTATTTAGCAAGTTTGGAGCAAGATAACAACAAGTTACAGCAGGCTATAAATGCAACCAAGGCAATGAATGTGTAACGCCCCGGACACACCCGCCGGTGGTCGTTACTCCTGGCGGGATCTAGACTGGCCCCACAGATCAATACTAGTCTTTTCTGCGCACTTTGTCCTAACTCATGCGCACCCGGGAGCAACTTCCTGGTCGGTCACCCATCCTGAGACTACTCCAAGCTGAGCACGCTTAACTTTGGAGTTCTGTCCGAATGGGCTCTTGGAAAAGAAGGAATTCCTTATTGATATGAGTAGTCTATCATCCCTAATAAGCCAGGATATCACATACACCCACACTCAGAGGAACCGACGTCCTCGTCGGGCCACAGAACGTTCCCTCTTGGCACAACCGTCATGCATCCAGTCCGTACATGTGCCATGCCGTGTGCCACGACGGGTCACAAACGTCATGAACAACATGACCGCGACCTGTCCGCAACCATCCGTAACCGCGAGGGTCGGCTCGATACCAACTTGTAACGCCCGACACACCCGCCGGTGGTCGTTACTCTGGCGGGATCTAGATCGCCCCACAGATCAATACTAGTCTTTTCTGCGCACTTTGTCCTCACTCATGCGCACCCGGGAGCAACTTCCCGGTCGGTCACCCATCCTGAGACTAATCCAAGCTGAGCACGCTTAACTTTGGAGTTCTGTCCGAATGGGCTCTCGGAAAAGAAGGAATTCCTTATTGATATGAGTAGTCTATCATCCCTAATAAGCCAGGATATCACAGAATGGATATAGCATGACATGTATAACAAAACATCCTTAGTGAACATATCCAGATTATGCATAGAATGACTTGTAGCAGCAGGTTTATATAGCATCATGATATAGCAGAAACATACTAGCAAAACAGAAACAGCAAGTACCATACTTAACAAGCTCGATGCACTCAGTACAAGACTCACAAAAATAAATGGATTGCACCACTGTGAAGATGGCATGACATAGTTCGAAACACATGTAGAGCTAATGCTCATAGGATGCACACATCAAATGCAACAAAAATGACAAATCACCAAGTTATAACAGTTTTAGCAGATTAACATCATGTAGCACTCTTGCAACGATGATTCAGGCATCCAGATGGACTCAAATGAACATGATGCAATGGAATGAAATGTAGAGCATCTCACAACAAACATTTTGACATATTACACGCACGAAATAGAGTAGTATGCAGCAAGTTATGATGCGATGAACAGGTCAACATAATGCAAAAATCAGGGGACTTGGAAGAAAAATGGACCTCGAGGGGGAGAAAGTCAACTTGGCGGAACTCGCCAGAATCTCGCCGGAGATGTCGAGGGAGGGCCCGGGGTGGCCGGATCGGAGGCGGGGCGACGGATCCGGGCGGCCCCTGCCCGGATCTGGCCGGAGGCGGAGCCCGGCGACGAGGGGAAGGCCGGAGGCGGTGGGGCCGACGAGGGAGGCGGCGGCCGAGCTGGTGACGGCGCGGGCGGTCCGCGAGGACAGGCCAGTGCCCGGCGGTGGCGGGGCGAGCACCGAGGCGGCGGGGTGAGCTGGAGGTCGCGGCGGCGGCGGGCGCCGGCGGCGGAGGGGTCCGCGACGGGCGGTGGGCGAGGCGCGTGGCGCGCCGCAGCGGTGGCCGGCGAGGCGCGAGGCGGCGGGACGGACCGGCGGCGGCGGCGCGGGGTTGGGCCCGATGGGCTCGGCAGGCTTACCACGGGCCCAGGCGGGCTGCAGCGGCGGGCGGACGCATGTGACGTGGCGGGTCCTGGTTGGCCGGCGGGCGGCGGCTGGACATGTCCGGGCGGCGAGTGGACGTGTCCGTCAGCGGGAGGAGGAAGAAGCTAGGGTTAGACCGCGAATTTGGAAGGGGAGGGCCTATTTATAGGTAGAGGGAGCTAGGAGAGTCCAAATGAGGAGCGGTTTTCGGCCACGCGATCGTGATCGAACGACCGAGAGAATGGAAGAGATTTAGATGGGTTTTGGGCCACTTTGGAAGGGGTGTTGGGCTGGACACAAAAGAGGCCTTTTACGGTTACCCGGTTAACCGTTGGAGTATCAAACGACCTCCAAATGGAACGAAACTTGACAGGCGGTCTAGCGGTGCTATACCAAGGCCGCTTGGCAAACCTCGGGCCATTCCGGGAATGTTTAATACCTGCACATGAAAAGAGGCAAAAGGGGGCACCGGGGGACGTAGGAGTGCCGGATTGCAAAACGGACAACGGGGAAAATGCTCGGATGCATGAGGCGAAGATGTATGCAATGCAATGCACATGATGACATGATAAAATGCAACACACAAGCAAATGACATTGCAACAACGGTGAATAACTAGCAGACACCTGGCGCATCGAATCCGAGGCGTTACAACTCTCCTCTACTAACAAGAGATCTCGTCCCGAGATCTTAGGACCGAGACGGAAGGGAAAAGGGATGAGGTGAATTAAGAACAAGAGAGAGGGTGAACCAAGTCAAGAACACTCAAGAAGAAGAGAGGAACGACGAGAATGACAAGAATCGAAAGCTCACGGAATCAGATAGACTATGAAACCACTCCGGTTGGAACGAGATAAGAAACGACTAAGACTGAAAAGGATTTAGGCAGCACTCTGGCTGAAAATGGAAGGAATAGAACATGAACTTGAGAGGATGGAAATGATACTTGATGAAGACATGACACAAAACCTCCGGAAAGAATTGAAAGAGTTGATTAAAAAGAACGGAGAAGACAATGACAACTTGTGCCACGAATGAAATTGAAAGCATCTTTAGAAGGAAGGTTTAAATGGAGTTGTTGAGAAAACCAACAACAAAAGAATAAGCTTGTTGTGGTCTTATAGGTAACATCTCAAGATCATAAGGTGATAACCGGCCACAAACAGAAATGCTTGGAAAGCTGAGAAGAACAAAGAAATGCAAAACTCCACTTCGAAAGAACACGGAGAATTAATTGCACTTCGAGACGCGAGAAGAAAAGATACTTGAACTCCTCCAACAAGAATCTTGATGAACTCTTGAAGAATGAATTAAATCATGAAGAACCACCATGAAAAACTCCGGTGACAAAAGGATGATGAGATACAATTGAAGGATGAAAAGAATAAGGTTACAACCTTGCGACGCTTAAGATGGAGCTTTGTGACGGAACATGCGAGAAGCTTGGAACTCTAGAAAGGAAAAGACAAACAACTTAGAACCGAGAAATTATTCAACATGAACAATCTTCGAAGAAAAGAATTAATCAACTTGACCATGATGAAATGAGAATAAGAATTATGTTATGCTTATCCTTCATCAATTCCATTGATGAGAAGCAATGGATTGCATACCCCTTATTCACATTGGGAAATTATCAAGGGGAGATATAGCGCCAAATTTGGGAAGGTCTTCATGAGCCACCGGTAGGATTGGAAAGAACGAATGAATTGATATGATGAGAACGGAAAAGGAATCTTCAACGAACCACCGATTTTTTTTAGAAAAAATGACTGATGAAAGAGAATGAATCGCCAGGAAGAATTAGAAGAACCAATATGCTTGAGGGGATTTAGATGCAAAAGGACAAAGAGATCATGAACTGATTAAAGAACACTTGAACGAAGCACTGGGATAATTGGATAACGGTAGCTGAAATGTGGGGACAAGGAATTCTTCTGGAACGATGGCCTCTGGTGAAAAGAAACAGAAAAACAACTCCTGGCATGCTCCGGATGGGTAAGCAAAGGAATATCTGAGTAATGGAATAATTCGAGAGGATAACATGAAGCTAGAACCACGAATCTTTGAGAGAACAGACAAGATTTAGAGGAAAAACTCTTCTTCGGTCTTCAAATGATGACGATAAACACCACCAAAATTACTGAGATACTCGGGGAGAATGAAAAGCGAAGAGGTTGAGCCAACAACGAAAAGAATTTGAACGAGATCTTGGAGAAGGCATGTGACTGATGGGATCCATTCTTACGTCACACTTAATAGAAATTTGAGAATAGCTCCGGGAAATTAGAAAAGCCAGGTAAGATCCTGGGAAAAGACCTGTGGGTTAGGGCCCACTAAAAGAAAAACATCGTTGGAAAGGGTTGTTAAACAGATAGATGATGCACCGGAACAATTAAAATATTGGAATAAGGTGACAACCTCGAATTAATTCGAACACAGACGAATCTCCTGAGATGTCTTGAACACTCCGAAAGGATAAACTGGCGAGAGACGAATGAGCTGGGAGAACATTTGAGCCAAGGAAAAGAATATAATCACTACCGCAAATTAGAATTGAATCCACCGGAGAAGAAAAAGAGATGAAGAATGACGAACGAGACGAGAATTCACCGGTTGAAATAATTGAGGGAAGATTGAAGAGGCTCCACACGAATGAAATTGATGCTCGAAAGAGGCTCAAAATCCGAGAAGAAAAGGGGTGGGAGGGCGGGAAAACAAGGGTAACTTGGAAGGGGGAAAACGACAAATATCTTGAAGAGAAAACACCAGTTGAAAACAATGAGGATAGAAAGCAAAGACTTCGCACGAGTAGGAAGGATACTCGATTACGGACTCCGGTTCCGAGGAGAAAAAGGGGAGGGCGGGTGGGAAAATAAAACAACTGAGGATTGAACTTGGCAAAGAAGAAGAGGCTCGAGTCAACTTGACGAGAAATGCACCGGATGAAAGGAGCTAAGAACCAACGATCGGAAAACCAACTGCGTGAACCTAAAGAAAAATTTGAATGGGAAGAGGAGTAATACAAAACACCTATGTCAAGATTCCTTACCAGAGCGACGAAGGGGATGAGGAGTAAAAAGAATTCCTACTCTCCGATATAACTAGACTCCAAAAAATAATTTTCTTCTAGACTCGACAACGGCCAAACTACACGATCAATCAAGGGGGCTCCTAGGGTCGGTCGAGGCTCTGATACCAACTTGTCACGCCCAAGATGCGGCCCTATCCTAAAGGAACTCGAAGGTCCCACCAAGGATAGAAGTGCATCTTGAAGACACTTTTGCAAGGTGGATATCATTACATCAACATTACATAATGGATAGGGATACATACATAAGGCATACAATGCCACACAAATACAACATCATCTTACAAAAGAGCACCATCCGACTACGGATGAAACACAAACAGAAACTCAAACGAAATCCACCACCTAGCCCAGTGCCGACACGGAACCTATCCCCGATCGAAGAAGAAGCGGAAGAAGAACTCCAAAACAAGCAAACATCGCTCTCGCGTCATGATCATCGCATAACATGTACCGCAATTTGTTGTTGTAGTAATCAGAAACCATGAGGACTTAGCAATCCCATAACCATGGGTATCAAGACTAGCAAAGCTTAATGGGAAAGGAAGGGGTAAAGTGGTGAGGTTGCATCAGTGGCTAAGCAAGTATGGTGGCTAACATACGCAAATAAGAGCGAAAAGAGAAGCAAAGGAACAGTCGTCAACTAGTAATGATCAAGAGGTGATCCTGAACTCCTACTTACATCAAACATAACCCAAACCGTGTTCACTTCCCGGACTCCGCCGAGAAGAGACCACCATGGCTACACACGCGGTTGATGCGTTTTAATTCGTATCTGGTGTCAAGTTATCTACAACTGGACATTAACAAATTCCCAGCTGCCACATAACCGCGGGCACGACTTTCGAAAGATAATACCCTGCAGGGGTGTCCCAACTTAGCCCATGATAAGCTCTCGCGATCAACAAAGGATATTCCTTCTCCCAGGAAGACCCGATCAGTCTCGGAATCCCGGTTTACAAGACATTTCGACAATGGTAAAACAAGACCAGCAAGACCGCCCGCTGTGCCGACAAATCCCGATAGGAGCTGCACATATCTCGTTCTTAGGGCACACCGGATGAGCCAGACGTCGGGTTGGCATAGACCACTGTTTGCCAGGGGCGCGGACATCGCTCGGTTTGGACCAACACTTAGACAAGCATTGGCCCGGGGGGGCTAAAATAAAGATGACCCTCGAGAGAGCGACTCCCAAGGGAAAATTAGGTGGTGGTGAAGCAAATGGTAAAACCAAGGTTGGGCCTTGCTGGAGGAGTTTTATTCAAAGCGAACTGTCAAGGGGGTCCCATAAATCTCCCGACCGCGTAAGGAACGCAAAATCCGGGAACATAACACCGGTATAACGGAAACTAGGGCGGCAAGAGTGGAACAAAACACTAGGCATAAGGCCGAGCCTTCCACCCTTTACCAAGTATATAGATGCATTAATAATATAAGAGATATTGTGATATTCCAACATAACCCTGTCCACCATGGAGCAATCTTCAACTTCACCTGCAACTAAGAACGCTATAAGAGGGGCTGAGCAAAGCGGTAACATAACCAAACAACGGTTTACTAGGAAGGGTGTCAAAGGTTAGTGGTTCATGGCAATTTGGGAGGCTTGAAGAAAAAGTTATAGGAAGCGCAGCAAAGCGATAGAACGAAGCAACTAGCATAGCAATGATAGTAGTGAGATCCAAGGTGACGGTCATCTTGCCTGAAATCCCGCTAGGAAGAAGAACGAGTCCATGAAGAATATGAAGCCACGAAGATGAACCACGAGTAGACGAACGAATCCTCACGATCGCAACGAAACAGGAACTATCGAGAAGAAAGACACAACATGGTAAACACACCACACATAGGCAAGACATGATGCACAACAAGCATGATGCATGGCAAAGCTACATGGAGCTACTCATGGTAAGAGATGATGCAAACAAGAGCAACACATCAAAGCAAGTTTAAATGAGGCCGGAAACAACATATAACACTTCCGGTAAGTCCTCATATGCAAATTTCAAAGTTGGTCCAGATCTGAACAAACATTAAGTTGAAGTTGTTAAACAGCAAGTTAAAGAGCACCAAGAGGATCTACACGAAATTCTAGTCAAGTTACATATAAAGTTCATTTAATTCAGAGCTACGGCCTAGAAGATATGAGCAAAACAAGTTAAACATGGCATTGATGCAAAATGCATACAAACATCAAGCAAACACCTCAAACCAAGGATGCAACATGATAATATGAAACAACATGCAATTCTAAGCAAGTTTCATATAGAGCACACTAAAAACGGAGCAACGGTTCAACACACACACATGAAACAAGTTATAATAACAATCTGTCCAAAACAGCGACTAGGCATATTGCAAGCATCAAAACAACAAGCTACAACATATCAACGTAATAACAAAAGGCATGGGCATGAAGTACAGGTAAAGCATGACAAAACATGAACACTGAGCTATCTCCAGAAATCACTAGAACATGCTCAAAAGGACATGGCAAGATTGCAAATAATAACAGTCTCAGGCTTAGCAGAAATAACATCAGGTTGCAATGTTTAGAGCTATCCAACAACATGTTACAACAAGCTATCATGGCAAAATAGAGCATCTAATGATTCTACTCAAAGCATAGAACAAAAGTCCCTTACTGACCATGAGCCAAAAGGGCACAGAAAATATGATGGCACCCATGTAAACATGGCAAATGATATGACAGATTCATACATGGCAGGAACAACAATAAGTAGGCATGTTGGTGAGCTTGAACCACTCACCACAGAGCAATACATGGCATGACAAGGTGTAGGATCGTTGAAGGAAAGAGTGTCTAGAGGGGGGGTGATTAGACTACTCGACAAGATAAAAGTTTATGCCTTAAGACAAAGACAAGTTTTTGGCAAGTTCACAATGGAGATCAAGTCAAGCATCATGCAAACAAGTCAAGTAGCATACTACACATGCAATTCTAGAGTATGGGCAGCGGAAAGTAAATTGCACAAGTAGTAAAGGAGAGGTGGAGAAGAGCAAACGCAATTTGGAGACACGGAGATTTTTCTCGTGGTTACGATAGGTGGTGCTATCGTCAATCCACGTTGATGGAGACTTCAACCCACGGAGGGTAGCAGCCGCGAGAGTCCACGGAGGGCTCCACCCACGAAGGGTCCACGAAGAAGCAACCTTGTCTATGCCATCATGGCTTACGCCCACGGAGGACTAGCCTTACTGGGGTAGATCTTCACAAGTAGGCGATCTCCTTGCCCTTACAAACTTCTTGGTTCAACTCCACATCTTGACGGAGGCTCCCAAGCGACACCTAACCAATCTAGGAGGCACCACCCTCCAAAAGGTAATAGATGGTGTTGGTGATGATGAACTCCTTGCTCTTGTGCTTCAAATGATAATCTCCCCAACACTCAACTCTCCTCACTGATTTGGCTGTGGTGGAAGAAAGGATTGAGTGGAAAGCAACTTGGGAAGGCTAGAAATCAAGTTTCATATGGTGGGAGTGGAGCAACTTGATCTCAACACAAGGGTAGGTAGTTCTCTTCTCGAGAAATGTAAGGTAGGAGTGGTAGTTCTTTCGATGGCTCTCTCCACGAATGAAGAGGAGGTGGAGGGTATTTATAGCCTCCACACAAAATCCAACTGTTACACACATTTGACCAATCTCGGTCGGACCGAAGTTGACAACTCGGTGAGACCGAAAGTTCAAATCTTGTGAGCGTTGGGATTTTCGTGGGACCGAAAATACAATCTCGGTTAGTCCGATTCGTCCAAAGACTAGGGTTTGCCATTCTCGGTGGGACCGACTTTATCATCTCGGTGACACCGATATGATTACAGAAGGTTACAGAAGGTTGGCAACACTAGTTTCGGTGAGACCGAGTTTGGAATCGGAATATCCAAAATTACTAGGGTTTGGCTATATGGTGAGGTGGTTCATCTCGGTGTGGTGAGTTTATGGAATCGGTGGGACCGAGATTACTTATGAGTATATGTTGGAATGAAAGATTCCTGATAGTTTGGGAGATAAATCACTAAGCATTTTGAGCAACCAGATCATCATCATAACCTCATCCCCTTTTAATAGTATTGGCTTTCCTATGGACTCAATGTGATCTTGGATCACTAAACCAAAAATGGAGTCTTGAGCTCTTGCCAATGCTTTCCTTAGCACCTTAGGGGTCCACCTATTTAGTCCTTTTGCCATGCCAGAGTGATTGACTTTCCTGAGACATACTTGATAAAAGCATTAGTCCAACCACAAAGTATGTTGTCATTAATTACCAAAACCACCCAGGGAGCAAATGTGCTTTAACAAGGCAACCAACAGTAAGAATACATGTTTATGAAGCTAACCATGGCCGGAGCAAGTTCATAGCATGCCTGGATCACTAACAACAATCATGGCAACATTGAACATAATGTTCACAGGCTGACAGCAACATTATTTAGCAAGTTTGGAGCAAGATAAAAACAAGTTACAACAGGCTATAAATGCAACCAAGGCAATGAATGGATATAGCATGACATGTATAACAAAACATCCTTAGTGAACATATCCAGATTATGCATAGAATGACTTGTAGCAGCAGGTTTAGATAGCATCATGATATAGCAGAAACAGACTAGCAAAACAGAAACAGCAAGTACCATACTTAACAAGCTCGATGCACTCAGTACAAGACTCACAAAAATAAATGGATTGCACCACTGTGAAGATGGCATGACATAGTTCAAAACACATGTAGAGCTAATGCTCATAGGATGCACACATCAAATGCAACAAAAATGACAAATCACCAAGTTATAACAGTTTTAGCAGATTAACATCATGTAGCACTCTTGCAACGATGATTCAGGCATCAATATGGACTCAAATGAACATGATGCAATGGAATGAAATGTAGAGCATCTCGCAAAGAACATTTTATCATATTACACGCACGAAACGGAGCAGTATGCAGCAAGTTATGATGTGATGAATAGGTCAACATAATGCAAAAATCAGGGGACTTCGAAGAAAAATGGACCTTGAGGGGGAGAAAGTCAACTCGGTGGAACTCGTCGGAATCTCGCCGGAGATGTCGAGGGAGGGCCCGGGGTGGCCGGATCGGAGGCGGGGCGACGGATCCGGGCGGCTCCTGCCCGGATCTGGCCGGAGGCGGAGCCCGGCGACGAGGGGAAGGCCGGAGGCGGCGGGGCTGACGAGGGAGGCGGCGGCGGGCTGGTGACGGCGCAGCGGTCCGGCGAGGGACGGGCGAGGTGCCCGGCAGCGAAGCGGGGCGAGCACCGAGGCGGCGGGCGAGCTGGAGGTCGCGGCACCGAGGCGGCGGAGGGTCCGGCGAGGGACGGGCGAGGTGCCCGGCAGCGGCGGGGCGAGCACCGAGGCGGCGGGCGAGCTGAGGTCGCGGCACCGAGGCGGCGAGGGTCCGCGACGGGCGGTGGGTATGGCGCGGGCGGCGCCATGGCGGGCGGGCCAACAAGGCTCGAGGCGGCGGGACGGACTCGGCTGGCGGCGGCGCTGGGTTGGGCCCCGATGGGCTCGGCGGGCTTGCCCTGCCCAAAGCGGCAAGGCAGCAGCAGCGGACGCGCAGTGACGTGGCGGGTCCTGGTTGGCCGGCGGGTGGCGGCTGGACATGTTCGGGCGGCGGGTGGACGTGTCCGTTGGCGGGAGGAGGAAGAAGCTAGGGTTAGACCGCGAATTTGGAAGGGGAGGGCCTATTTATAGGTAGAGGGAGCTAGGAGAGTCCAAATGAGGAGCGGTTTTCGGCCACGCGATCGTGATCGAACGACCGAGAGCATGGAAGAGACTTAGATGGGTTTTGGGCCACTTTGGAAGGGGTGTTGGGCTGCACACAAAAGAGGCCTTTTACGGTTACCCGGTTAACCGTTGGAGTATCTAACGACCTCCAAATGGAACGAAACTTCACAGGCGGTCTACCAGTGCTATACCAAGGCCGCTTGGCAAACCTCGAGCCATTCCGAGAACATTTAACACCCGCACAAGAAAAGAGGCAAAAGGGGGCGCCGGGGGACGTAGGAGTGCCGGATTGCAAAACGGACAACGGGGAAAATGCTCGGATGCATGAGGCGAACATGTATGCAATGCAATGCACATGAGGATATGATAAAATGCAATACGCAAGCAAATGACATGGCAACAACGGCGAATAACTGGAAGACAGCTGGCGCATCGAATCCAGGGCGTTACACCAAAGGAGCCCATACAGAATTACCTCTGTTATAGATAGGTGTCGAAGAAAACTTTGTATAGTTTGTCCTGCTCCTGCGACGACGTCGTCCACCTCACCTGAGTTGCTCCATAGACAAAAGCATCCACCATACCAGACATCAGGACTCCTGGCCATCTTTCGCCGCCTCAGATCTCCTTACCTGCCGCTGGCACCCACCATAATCGTATCACCATCATCGACTCAGCAGATGAACCCGAGTAGTACACGAGTCCACAAGAGAGGCCGCACTATTTTGTTTCTGCTTATGTTATGCATTGCTTAATATTTCCTGCTACTTTATCGTCCTGTTCACCTCTTAGACTCCATGTCAGGTACAAATTAATGTTCAAACTTGAGTTTTAAAATTACTTGTGGGGCACATATATAGGCAGCAATGAATAGTATCTCTGTCTATTATCTGGTTCACCTAGGGTATGCCTATGTTGTTCATCTTGGGTGGTAAACAAATTGTAAAGCAATTATCATCTATCTTCTTATTAAATTAAAGCTATCATCATCCTCCTATCATTATTTTTGGATCCATCCACTGGTTGTTACCATCACTCTAGATTTCTCCATGCTCTCCTTACATAATCTCACTATATTTTTTGTATGCGTGTCAGATATTGTACACAGTCATGCTGAACATGTAGAGAAAAATAGAAGAGTTTTGCACGGCAATACAATTTCATGCAAACATCGTTCCATGGTGGGTTCAATGGAAAACCCTCCCCCTCCAAATTGTAATCCAGAGGAAGATATCTGTTCTAAGATGGATTTGGATGCAACTGACCACTCCTATTTACCCCCGAGGTGTTTGCTCTAACTTGGCATGATGATGTTGGTCATATCATGCATATGTTGCCTTGCAGTGCCTACATTTGACATCATATATGTCATCTGCTTAGTTTAGACACATTCTATAATGCCACCTGTTTAGTTTCAATATCATATATGTGAATTATGCAATCTCATCTCATTTATCCAGCCATAATATATGTGAAATGTGCAATGCCATCCTGTTTAACCAGGCATCATATATTTCAATGATATCTTGCCAATTCTTTTCTTCATTACATTTCCATTTGTCTACAATGTTTGTACATTCAACTACTCTTCTTGTGAATCAGCCATTTGAGTGGGTATGGGAAAATCTGGAGTGAAAACAAGGTCTTCAGAGTAGACAATGCTACATGTCAAAGCAGATCTCTTGCTGGGTCATGATAGCTCCTCAGAGATGGATTCAGAGATAGATGACCCGTCCTATTCCCCCATCGAGGTCTATGATCTAAATTGGCACGGTTATATTGCTCATATCATGCATATGGTGTCTTGCATTGCATAGTTTAGACATCATATACACAATATTAAACACCATGTTCTTAGTTCAGACATCATATATGCGAATGCCCCCTGCTTAGTATATAAATCACATATGTGAATTAAATCATGCAATCCTGATTACTTACATAACATGTATGTGAGTTATGTCATGCAAACCTGTTTACTAAGGACATCATATAATTATCTCATGCCATCCTGTTTAGTTAGTCATCATATCTTTGAATTATGTCATGCTATGCTATCCAGTTTAGATAGACATTATATATGTGAAATTATGTCATGCTATCCTTTTTAGTTAAACAATATACATGTCAACTATTTCATGCCCTCTATTTTCCACACTATCTACTGCATCTGTCTCTCATACATGGTTTATACATTCATCTACGTTTCTTGTTTATCAGCTATTTGAATTGGAGTGGGTGATGGCAGTATCGGAGCAAAAACATGGTCTTCAAATAAAACAGTGCTACTCTTGGGAGATAGCGCCCCGGTTGTACATGCACGAGAACCAGCCATACCACACATAACCTAGACTCTCACAGATTTTACCCCTACTGTGATGGACAGAGAACCAACTTCACCCAATCTTACCTAATGCGGAGCATCCCACGATCATCCCCATGGACGCATATACATCTCCTACAACACCGCTTGGACAAATGACTAGAGCACGTGCAAGAGCTCTCGAAACCGAGGTGACATCGCTCCTCTCACAACTCCCTTTTGAATCACACAAGACATGGCTACTACCTCAAACGGAGACGCTTTGCATACTCAGGTACCAATGAGTTAGCCATGGAGAAGCTAGGAAGCAAGGAGAATTGGAAGCGGAAGACATGCGTGAAGACCGAGAGAAAAACAGCCAAGTCCCAGGCTGGCCGGACGATCCGAACGAGGGCCCGGACGATCCGGACGAGGGCCCGGACGATCCGGACGAGGGCCCGGACGATCCGGACAGAGCCCGGATGATCTGGCCCCCGTCAGGACGATCCGGATAACTCGCCCCACGACTCCCGAAGATGGACCCCGAAGCCGGATCATCCGAACAGGCACCCGGATCATCCGGACACCAGCCAAACATCCGGATCCTCATCCAGACATCCGGGCCACCGCCTGTGTCATCAACTCATCCGGGCCACCACCCGGATCATCCGGTAGAGCCCCGATCATCCGGCTCCCCACCAGGATCATCCGGACCCCGCCTGTGTGCGCGTGTTGGGCTAAGGCCCATGTACCCCTTCGACCCCTTAGCCTATATATATGACTCCTCCACCTCTCTTCTAGGCTTAGCATTGTGATAGCTCATATTTTGAGATAGAGCATTGCTCATCCAGCCGGATCTACTCCACCATGAGGGACCGACACCTCTTCGGAGAAGATCCTCGTTGGAGTCAAGACCTCCTTTCGGAGAAGACCCTTTTCAAGACCTCCTCTCGAAGAAGAACCGGTTACCCTATGTATCGTCCTTTGTTGGATTCAGATCTTGTATCTCTTTGTGTCTCGATGAGCTAGCGCATGTGTGACTATATTCTTGTTGGTTGAGTGTTTTCTCGTGTTTTCCCCTCATTCCCCCTCTCGTGTTCTTCGTGTTCTTGGTAGGATTCACCTCCAACGTGAAAGATCGGCCTCTAGGGTTCTACCCTACATCATCTTGGTATCATGAGCCACGTTGATCACGTTTTTGGAGCCCCTACCCTTTGTTTTCTAGCTTGATTTTGTTGATTTCGTCCTAAATCCGAAAATCCCCACCAAAAATAGCCCCCAATTTTCTTGTGATTTGTTGGTTTTGATGATGTTTTGTTGATTTTGATCCGTGGATTCGTTTTGTAACTCGTGGATCTTGCTTTTCCCCACCATCTCACCCCTGAAATCCATCCAAAATCCACGACATCTTCGAATTTCTCCCCGTTTTCGAGTTCAACCCGAGGAAATCCCGTGCGCAGTTGACCCGTCCGGATCATCCGGACCCGCCCGGATCATCCGGCTCCTGGCCCAGATCATCCGGCTTCCTCTGCCGAAACTGCATTTTTGCAGTGTTGTCCACCGCCACCTACGCCTCCGCATACTCACTTCGACCACCACCACCTTAACTCCACCAACCCCACGACATACCCCACCGTACCACCATTCGACTTTGGGTTCAAGATTTTGAGTTGTGGTTTTCCGTGTCCTATTGTGTTTCGGCTATATAGGTACAACGCGACATCAACATCACCACCGCTCATCTTCGTCGACTACTCATCATCACTACGGACGGTAACCTCGACGACATCTTTGTCTACGCCTTGCCATTGCATTGATAACCACCATAGCCTTACTTTTGTGTTGCTTACCCATCGAGACTAGCCTTTGAGTATTGCCGGCAATGTGACTTGTGCACATTAGTGATCATACTCTCCATAAGCATACATACCATATCATCGTGGTGCATATCTTGATATAATCTCTTGTGTCACAAAGTTGTCATCGCATACACAATCTCTATCTTGGTTCATGAAGTTTTGCATGAGAAAAGAGCTCAAAAGTGAAAGAGACAAACAAGCTTTTAAGCAAAAAGAGAAAGATAAGCAAAGAGCTTATAAGAAAGAACCATAGCATCACACTACTTTAAGATTGCCATGCCCGATCATCTTGGATCATATCACCGAAATACCATACATATAGCATACTTGGGATAGAGGTCGTTGCATTTTTTGCTTCGTAGGTTGTGCACAAGCTCCGTATCCGCCTATTGTGCAATCATGCTAGCGTCTCTCTAGTATTGTGCAACAAGAGCATTTTCGTGGACTCCACATTTAGGCTCATTTTTGGTTTGCACAATCCCACTTATCTATTTGCATGTGTGTTTCCGTGTACCACAACTTGCTTGGTCTACTTGTTGCATTTGCGAATTTGTGAATCTTTTTCAACATCTTTGAGTCTAACTAGCAATTGCATCAAATTTTTTGCCACCATCCTAACCGAGCTCCACCATAAGCATTTACTTGTGTAGGTGTGAGAACCGACAAGAATTGGTACCAATTGTGCTATTTCATTAACTACATTTGAGTGATCTTTGATCCATCTTCAACATCGGTCAAGGTACATTTTCTATAAGTTCTTCTCTTTCTCCCACTCACATTTTTTTTGGAATGATGGATATGCCAAGTTCTTCTACCAACCCACTCTTCATCGAGCAAGACGATGACATGTCATCATATGTCACCAAGAGCCACCTCTTTGGTGCACAACGAGCGTTACATCAAGAGCAACAAGCAATGAGCGACCGCATTGACAATCTCGCCACTGACTTGCAACTCTCTGAGCAACGAACAAGAGACTACTTTGACAAAAAGCTCGACACTCACAAGCAAGAGAACGATGCAAGAATGGACGAGATCCGTGCCTTGTTGGTGAACCAACATTCTTCCACTTCTTCATCCTCAAGACGGAGCCGTTCGAGTCGACACACCGACGACACCTTCTCCGGCTCAAGTACACCGACATCGAACACCCTATGACGAGCCGCGCATCAAGACCGTCATGCATCTCGCAATCCTCTACACGGCAATCACCCGCAAGAGCAAGTCGACGAGCAAGTACTTCGTCATCAACCAAACCAAGTTCCTCTTGCACAAGCTCAAGAACGACAACGTCAACGTCAACTAGGGGAAGAACGAGCGCGACAACATCAAGATGAACAAGACGCCGAGGCTCAGTGTCGTCAACAAAAACAACTTGAAGCACAAGCTCTTGAGGCACAACATGCCCTTCAAGAATCAAGTCGAGCAATTTCCAAATGCAACCGCGATAGGAGCAATCAAGAGGAAGCACTTCGATAAGAAATCCAAGAGCGGAACTACGAACCAAGAGTGCAACGTCAAGTTCCTCAAGATCCTCCACAAGCTCGACAAGCTCCTCCACAACCTCAAGTTCAACAAGAGCAAGACGATTATGGAAATCCTCCACACCAAGGGCAACATGAGGTTAATAATCCTCCGTGTCAAGGGCGTCATCATCACCCTCAACTCCAACACAATGAAGAGCAACGCTACGGCAAGCTAAAGTTCACCATGCCCAAGTTCAGTGGAAGCAATGATCCCGAAGAGTACTTATCATGGGCATTGAAGGTTGACAAATTCTTTTGTTTGCACAACTATGAGGAAGAGAAGAAGATCACTATGGCATCACTTGAGTTCCAAGACTATGTGCTCATATGGTGGGAACAATTCCTTGAGCGCCGAGAAGCAAGAGGTGAACCACCAATCACCACTTGTGCTCAAATGAAAGATGTCATGCGCACCCGTTTTGTGCCCACCTACTACAACCGCGATCTCTTCAACAAGCTCCAACTACTCAAGCAAGGTACAAAGAGTGTTGAAGAATACTACAAGGAAATGGACATAGCCATGATAAGAGCCAATGTCACGGAAGATGAGGAACTAACTATGACACGTTTCTTGAATGGCCTCAACCATCCCATCAAGAAGATTGCCGACTTCCAACCCTAGTCCAACCTCATTGAGCTCGTGCATCAAGCTACCAAAGCGGAACGTCAAGTGCAAGATGACTTCAAGTACGCCAAGTACTCATCCAAGACCTACGGATTCTCCAACAACCAAGCTTCAATGACTCCAAAAACTTCTACCTCAACCAAGCCATCTACAAGCAACGACGACAAGTCGAGTTACAAGAAACCTTCGACAACCTCAAGTCGTCCTCCTCCTTCTACAAGCAACTTCAAGCCGTGCGCTTCATCATCTACTCCAACCGATGAGACTGTCAAGACAAGCTCCTTCAAATGTTTCACTTGCAGCGGCCGAGGCCACAAGTCCTTTAAGTGTACCAACAAGTGCACCATGATCCTCAACGACGACGGAACAGAAGCCCTTGAGCAAGTGGCCATGCACCGGCGCATGAACAAAGATGAAGATGGTCAAGTCTTTTGTGATGAGGATTCGAGCCCCGCTCTTGTTCTCTCCAAAGTCTTGACTCTTCAACATCAACAAGACGAAGACCAAAGATGCCACATCTTCCACACAAATGCCGGCATCAATGGAAGGTCCGTCAAGGTCATCATCGATGGAGGTAGTTGTCACAACTTGGCAAGTGAAGAACTATGCTCCAAGCTCCAATTGGTCAAGATGAAGCACTCGCACCCATACAAGGTCCAATGGCTAAGTGACTCTGGCACTATACGAGTTGAGCATACGGTCCAAGTCTCCATCAAAATCGGTGCATAAGAAGAAACTTTGGAGTGTGACGTCGTCCCGATGTCCGTTTGCCACCTCCTTCTTGGTCGACCATGGCAATTTGACCGAGGCATCATCCACAACGGTCGTACCAATCACTATAGCTTCAAGATGAAAGGGAAGGAATATGTGCTACGACCTATGTCTCCTAGTCAAGTGATTGCCGACAAGCAAGCCACCCATCATGGAGAAAAGAGTGAGAGTGATCCACCATAAAGAGAGTGAGAGCCACAAGCCAAAACCGAGTGCCTCCACGTTGAGCGACAAGAAAAACTTTGTCCTATTTGCCACCAAAAGTGAGATGAGAGAAGTGTGTGAGAAACCATCGAGTGTTATGCACTTTGTCCTTGTGTGCAAGGACGAGGCAACAAAAACTAACACCTCTCACGATCTACCTTGAGTGTTGTCTTCTCTTTTGCAAGAGTTCCAAATGTTTTCCCCGATGAGCTACCTCCTAGTCTACCTCTTCTACATGGCATTGAACATAGGATCAACCTCATCCCCAGTGCACCTCTTCCAAACAAGGCTCCCTACCGTGTCAACCCCGAAGAAACTAAGGAGATCCAACGGCAAGTACAACAACTCATCGACAATGGACATGTACGTAAAAGCTTAAGCCCTTGTGCCGTTCTGGTTATACTTGTGCCCATGCAAGATGGTAGTTTTCGCATGTGCTCAGATTGTAGACCCATCAATGCTATCACCGTTCGTTATAGGCATCCCATTCCTCGCCTAGATGATATGCTAGATGAACTTAGTGGTGCCACCATTTTATCAAAAATTGATCTTAAAAGTGGCGATTATCATATCCGCATACAAGAAGGTGATGAATGGAACACCGCTTTCAAAACAAAATTTGGCTTGTACGAGTGGTTGGTTATGCCTATGGGTTTATCGGAAGCTCCCGGTACTTTCATGTGTCTTATGCATTTTGTGCTTTGTCCTTACCCTGGAGTGTTTGTTGTGGTCTACTTCGATGACATACTTGTTTTTAGCAAATCCATGAAAGATCATCTAAATCATGTTAGGGTTGGTTTGCAAACTCTTCGCAAGGAACGTCTCTATGCCAACATGAAAAAGGGCACATTTGGTGTTGACAAACTTGTTTTCTTGGGTTTCGTTGTTTCCTCAAAGGGTGTCCATGTTGATGAATCTAAAATTGAAGCAATTAAAACTTAACCCACTAATTTGCAACTAGTGCGTAGCTTTCTTGGCCTTTCTGGTTTCCATCGTCGTATTGTGAAAGATTTTAGCACTATCGCCGCACCTTTGCACGCCTTGAGTAAGAAAAATGTTCCTTTTGTTTGGAGACCTTTGCAATCTACCACTTTTAATGAGCTCAAATCTTTACTTACTCATGCTCCGATTCTTGATTTACCCAACTTTGACAAAAAATTTAATGTTCATTGCGATGCAAGCGGTAATGGAATTGGTGGAGTTTTGATGCAAGAAAAATGAGCTATTGCATATTTTAGTGAAAAACTCTCCGGCGCTCAAATTAACTATCCCATCTATGACAAAGAATTGTATGCTTTAGTACGTGTGCTGCATGTTTGGGAACATTAGCTTCGACCGCATGAGTTTGTCATACATATCGATCATGAAACACTTAAGTACCTTAAAGGTCAAACCAAGTTAAATAAACGACATGTTAGATGGAGTGAATTTATTGAATCTTTCCCCTATGTGATCAAGTACATTAAGGGAAAAGAGAATGTTGTGGCGGATGCACTTTCCCGCAAATGCATGTTACTTACTCAACTTAAATTGAATGTTGTTGGATTTGATCATACCAAAGATTTGTATGAGCGTGATGTGACTTTTGCTACTCCTTATGCTTTTTTTGACTATAAACAGTAGGGTAAACACCCCACTGCAACTTTTATTAATTAGTAAACTAAGTAGCCTTAAGGGCTTGAGGTAGGCCCTAGAACATAAAGAGAAGAAAAAAGAAGAAAGAAAAGAAGAAGAAGACATTAAGAGAAACTAGAAAAATATACTACAACAGAAAAAATAAAAGAAAATAAAAGACAGGAGATTACAACAAAGTACCCAACCAGGCAAAGAACTTTCTGTCATGTTTTTGTTTCATTCTATATTTCAGTAGCTTGAGCTCCTCCAGATATATGAACTTCCATCCCTGGAAAGTTGGTGTAATATTCTCAAATACCTTGTTGTTTCTTATCATCCAAATGTCCCATGATCCAAGAATGATGATCTCCATAAAGAATGGAAAATGCAGCTTATTTTTAAGATCCTGAAAAGCTTCCAGAACAGATAAATTTGGAGTTCTGTTAGGACGGATGTAGTCCCAGCATTACTGTGCAAAAGAATAGCCCCAAAATAAGTGATGTAGAGTTTCTTCCTGTTGACAGTCTCTGACAGCACAATTATAAGCTTCTAGCACAAAGTTTTTTCTCCTGAGTAGATTCCTTGTATTTACTCTATCATGAAGTGGCTTCGAAAAGAACACCTTATGTTTTGGCTAACAGGAGCAATTCCAAATCCAATTGAAGTGTGGGGGAACTTGCTTGTGTCCAATCAGCACTTTGTAGGCCTTGATTGATGAATATAATTCATTTCCCCAAATGTAACTCTAGGTGTCCAGAGAATCTATATGCTCAGATTGCCTTGTGTGGATGCATATATCTTCCACTTGCAAGAATTCCTCATAGGCTTCAGTTGTGAGTGGTAAATGAAACAAGTCCTGTAGGTATTCAGTGTTGATTACTGTTTGGACAGTTACTTGTGGGTTTCTGACAAAGGAGTGTAGATGGTGGTATGTGTGATTGAAAATGGATGTGTGCCACAGGTCATCCCAGAATAAAGCTGTCCTACCATCTCCCACAATACATCTTGCTATTGCTTTGTATTGATCCATAAGAGCCAGGTTTGATTTCCACCAGAAAGAGCCAATCATGTTATCTCCTGGAAGTTGCCCATCAGAATAATAAGTTTCCCAAATTAATTGAACCCAAGGTATATCATGTTTGTTGAAGAATTTGTACAGGTTCTTCATCAGCAGGGTTTTGTTGTGAGTGTATATATCCAATATGCCCAATCCTCCCTGGTTTTTTGGTCTGCATACTGTGTACCAGGCCACCGAAGCTGGTCTTCTATCCTCCATGTCAGAGCTCCTCCAGATACAGTGTCTTAAATATTTAATGATCCGCTTCTTAATTGTTTTTGGAATGTCCAAACAGCTCATGAAGAAGACAGATAAGGAAGAAAGCACTGATTTGACTAACAGAATTTTCCCAGCTTGTGTCATGAAGATAGAAAGGCCTGCAAGTCTCTTAGCGATTCTGCTAACTAGGGGAAGACACTGCTCCACAGTTGGTTTATAAGTACCCAAAGGTAGCCACAGATACGTAAATGGGAATTGCCCCCTAGCACAATTCAGTGTGTTAGTGAAGATGTCCACTCTATCTTCCTCAATGTTCAGAGGTACCATTATAGATTTTGAATAGTTGACCTTGAGACCAGTTGCTGAGGCAAATGTATTTAAAAGTGTTTTGATACAAATCAAGTGTCTGGCATTTGCTTGCATGATGACCAAAGTATCATCAGCATACTGAACAATTAGGAAATTAGGGCAAGAGGTAACCTGTAGTGGAGATGTAATAAGATTTAATCTCATAGCCCTATTCAAAATAGTCTGAAGCAAGTCAGCAGCAAGGACAAAGATTAAGGGAGAGTAAGGATCTCCCTGTCTCACTCCTCTGTTTATGTAGAAATTTATTCCCAGGCACTCCATTTAACATGACAGCAGAAGAGGCAGTAGAAAAGAGCATCTACATCCATGATATCCATTTATCCCCAAACCCTTTTGCTTTGAAAATCTCAATGATGGCTTGATGTTCAATTGTATCAAAAGCTTTTTCAAAATCTAGCTTATACCAACATTTCCTCCTTTGATTTATGGCACTGGTGTATGTATTCGTATGCCCATCGTAGGCAGTCTTGAATCACTCTGTCCTTGAGAAAACCATATTGGTTGATGTGAACCAATTTCAGAAATATTTTTTGCAGTCTATTTGCAAATAGCATTGTGATAATCTTAAGCACCCCATTTAGCAAAGAAATGGGCCTGAAATCATTTGATGTGAGAGGAACTTCTTTTTTTGAATCAGAGTAATAAAGGAAGTATTTATACTCTCAAGGTTCACAGTACCAGCATGGAAAGCCATGATTAGATTAATAACATCCTCCTTGATAATATCCAGCAAGCTTTAATGAATTCATTATTGAAACCATCAGGACCTGGTGATTTATCAGTTGGTAGATTTTTAACCACCTCTTCAATCTCCTCCTGGGTGAACTTTTCCTCTAATTGAATGAAAATTGAGGGTCAACTGTGTGCTCATAAAGATCATGGAGATCAATGTGCATTGTGTGTCCATTAGATTGCCCCAGTCTGTCTCTGAATGCTTCCCATAAAATTGCAGCTTTTCCTTCATGGTCTGTAACTTCCACTTGGTCCTTATTCAACAACATTGCAATTTTATTATGCCTATGATTAATGGAAGCTTTTGTGTGGAAGAACTTGGTGTTTTCATCCCCAAACTTAACACCTTTAATTTTACCTCTCTGCTTCGAATAAATCTTCTGATTATTAAGTACAGTCAACAAGCACTCCTTGAGAATAATTTTGCAGTTGGCCTCAAACAAAGAAAGGTTCCTAAATTCCTCAACCAAGTCCCAAAAAAATATACAAGCATTGAGATCCTCAATTTGTTTTTCCATGCAAGATAGGCTTTTAGCCCACAACTTTAATGCTCTTCTCAGATTTTTTTAATTTAGCATTACACTTTTTTGCTTGATCAATAAAGCCCACTGAAATATTCCAAGCTGTTTGTACCACTTGTTTAAAAGAGCTGTGTTTTAACCAAAAGTTCTCAAATCTGAATACCTTGGACTTTGGAATATTTGTGCAAATTTTGGTCATGCATGGAAGGTGATCAGAAATAGGTTTTGCCAAAGGAAGGGCCATGGAGTTAGGGTAACTGGTCATCCAAGCTGCAGAGGTGAAGAACCAATCTAACTTTTCAAGGAGAGGAGAGTCCTGCATATTGCTCCAGCTGTACTGCCTTCCTTTCAAAGGTAATTCAATCAATCCCAGATTACTGATAGCCTCATTAAATAACAGCATCTCATTGACATCTCCTCCTAGTTTATTTCTATTCTCTGGTGACCTGATGAAATTAAAATCACCCGTGACTATCCAGTCCACTTCATTTGGCATTTGAATATTGCTAAACCAGTCAATAAATTCAATCTTTTCCTCATGTTTGCAAGGCCCATATATGTTTGAGAGAATCCATTTGTTTGCAGAAATATTATAGGTGAATTGTATGGAAAGAGAGAATTTGTTCTAAAAAAGTAATTCTCCTGTGAACATAGAACCGTTCCAGGAAGTCAAAATGCCACCAGAGGCCCCAATAGAAGGCAGGAATTCAAATTTATTGAATCTTTGAGGGCAAAAGTTGTGAATGTAGGCTAGATCAAAATTTTCTCTCTTCGTTTCTTGGATACATATAACTCTAGCATCACTTTCCTCCACTTTTTGCCTAATAGCCAGCCATTTGTCCTGTGCATTAATACCTCTTATATTCCAATTAAGAATGTTCCAGGATCTGGTGTTATTCATGGTTAAACTGTATGAATTTATACTGCTTTATCAAGGTCCATCCCTTGATAACCTCCTGAATGATGCATGGTTTCTGCAAGCATAATTGTATAGCAAAAGTGCAGTGAACTTGAGTATGCAACAACCAAAATTGAGAGGACATTTGCAACCATTTCAACATAACCAGGAAGTATATCATAGCAATTCTCTCAAATAAGTAATCCCAGGAGAATTACTGAAGTGGCAGAGCTCAGTTTCAAGCAAAAGGTGCCTCTCAGGGCCATGGTTCACCAAATTACAAAAGCTGCTAATCCCAACACAGATAACATAGACACTTTGGAGATAATAACACAACATTATGCAACAGCAGGGCCTATAACTATTAAACCATCCTATCATTGTGCAAAGTTTGGTTGAGCTCTAGATCCAGTGGCCTTGGGCACCTTGGCCACCTCCTCTTGCCCCTTCTTCTTGGGCCTCTTGGATAACTTCTCTTGGAGTTCATCTTCAACCACCTTAAAGAAAGATTTGGTCAGGTTCTTAACCACTTTATTTTGAATAACTAGAGGAATGGCATTGCATGGTAAGCAAGATTTAATATCACAGGTTTTCCTCCTATATCCATTGTTATCTTTCTTAATTCTGTCACTTCTTCTTACCTCAGTTTCAACCAGAGGCTCTTTCTCTCTTCTTTTCTTAGACGTGGCTTCTCCACGGGGCAGCAGGATGATTTTGTTGGGAGACACCTGCTGCAGAGGGCTACCAGCTCCACTTGAAGAGTGTGCAGCTGGGTTTATCCCTTCATTTTCTTTGCCCATGCCCTGCATGATCTCCTTACATGTGGGAGCCTGTGAAGTTATGTAGCCATCAGGAATATGGAAGAGGATAGTCTCTTCATTGTCACAGTTGGCAATAAGCAATTTCCATAAATCAGATTTAAGCACATGCATAGTCCAACCAAATTTATCTGGTGTCAGCAGCAAAGGGATTATGAAGTTGAACCAACTTACAGGTATTTAAATCTTGAAAGTGTTTTTCTCTCCTTGAGTTGCTGGAGCAAAGTTTTGAATCCAGAGGTCTATACCTTCTTCAGAAATTAAGTGAGAACCATCAATAATATCCAGAGCATGTTTCTCAGCAATTGAGTGTAAATCAAACATAGGTGATGATGCTGAGGTTAATTTGATCCCAGAATTACCTTTGTTGCTGAAATTGGAGGATGTTCCCCCCCTGAGGGATTGACACATCTTCTTTTCCTTTATCTGAAGCAGATAATGGCTGTGAGAATGAGGTGTGTGTTCCTTCAGCAACAGTGTTAATAATTGGGGCAGAGGCTTGCTCAATTGGTGCATGAATATCCCCCTCATTTGATTGAATCTGCTGCATCTGGTTATGCTGATTCACAATAGATGATTTCCCCCCTTCATGAGGGTGGGTGCCACCTCAGAAGCATGGTTAACAGCAACAATGCCAATGTCAAGTCCTTCAGAAATGTTCTGCTCCTCATCATTAAGATGCAAATTGTTATCCACCTGCTGATCTTCCTCTTCATCCTCAGCATGGTAAGCCATAGCAATACTGAGAAGTCCCATGGCCATTGGATGAATTTGCATGGCCTGATTGACCTCTTCACTTGCAGAATGAGTGAGAGACAGTAGGCCATTAGACAATGATACAGTTGTGGTAATGCTGCTATTAGGGTGTCCATCATCCTGCTGAATCGGGAGCTCAACTTGCTGCTGCTGTGGTTCCACTGGATCTGGCTGAGGAAAAGCCCAATGCTGCTCATGATCATCTTGCTCGCAGGTTCCTCCCAGGCATCCCAACCCTCATTCTGTATATGAATATTGTGCACCGGCAGAGGCTGAAAATCTAGGAAGTCATTTGCATGCTGAGGTACTGGGTGTGGGTCCACACCATCAGGTGGAATAGGGTCCTCATCTACTGGCCCACCACCGAGCATCTCCTCTAGAAGGACTTCAATAGAACTGGTCCATGATTATTCTTCAAATCTCTCTCCCTCAGACCACCTAATACTCATAGGTAAATCAATGAGCTCTGTCACTCGAGCTTTAACCAGAATTGCTACTCCTTATGCTAAGTGTGTAACGCATACTTCTTGGGAAAGATACTATATAAAAGATGGTTATCTTATGAGAGCTAACAAGCTATGCATTCCTGAGTCTTCTCTTTGTTTGTTACTTTTGCAATGCTTTCCAAGAACTACTTTTGGCCCAAGATGTTACGCGACGTCTCACGCTTCACCAACCGATGCTCTACATGTCGCAAAGCTAAGTCTAAAGCTCAATCCATGGTCTTTACATGCCTCTTCCTATTCCTTATCAACCTTGGGAAGACATTAGCATGGATTTTGTACTTGGTTTGCCTAGGACTCAAAATGGAAAGGATCCCGTGTTTGTTGTTGTGGACCGATTCTCTAAAATGGCTCTTTTTATCCTATGCAACAAGATAGATGATGCTTCACATATTGCCAATATCTTTTGTAGGGAAATCTTGTGCCTGCATGGAGTGCCCAAGACGATCGTCTTGGACCACGACGTCAAGTTCTTGAGTTACTTTTGGAAAACTCTATGCGCCAAGCTCGGAATCAAGCTCTTATTCTCTTCGGCATACCATCCCCAAACCGACGGCCAAACGGAGGTTACGAACCATACAATTTCCACTCTACTTCGTGTGTTGATCAAGAGGAACATCAAGGAGTGGGAGGAGTGCCTACCCATCGCCGAGTACGCCTACAACCGCGCAAGACATTTGACAACCGGCAAGTCCCCTTTCAAGGTCATCTACGGCTTCAACCCGTTGTCCCCATTGGACATTCTACCCACTACAAGAGCGCACCAACATGGACGCGAGTGCACGAGCAAGCTACCTCAAGAAGATGCATGAAGATACAAGGCACACCATCAAGCGCCAAGTACAGAGACTCGCGACCAAGCTCAACATCAACAAGCAACCCATGATATTTAACATTGGATATCTCGTGTGGCTACACCTTTGCAAGGACCGCTTCCCCAAAGAACGCAATTTCAAACTTCTACCACGAGCCGATGGACCCTTCAAGGTGCTAGCATGCTACAACAACAACGCTTACAAGATCGACATCCCGAGCGACAAGTACGACTTGAGCGACATCTTCAACGTCAAAGACCTCTCAGCATACCATGGTGATGAAGATTTCGGTCCGAGGTCGGATCTTTCCCAGGGGGGGGGGAGATGATGTGGAGCATCCCACGATCATCCCCATGGATGCATCTACATCTCCTACAACACCACTTGGACCAATGACTAGAGCACGTGCAAGAGCTCTCAAAACCGAGGTGACATCGCTCCTCTCACAACTCCCTTTCGAATCACATGAGACATGGCTACTACCTCAAACGGAGAGGCTTTGCATACTCAGGTACCATGGAGTTAGCCATGGAGAAGCTAGGAAGCAAGGATAATCGGAAGCGGAAGACATGCGTGAAGACGGAGAGGAAAATTGCCAAGTCCCAGGCTGGCCGAACGATCCGGACGAGGGCCCGGACGATCCGGCCCCCATCCGGACGATCCAGATAACTCGCCCCACGACTCCCGATGATGGACCCCGAAGCCGGATAATCCGGTCGAGCACCCGGATCATCCGGACACCAACCGGACATCCGGACATCCCGGCCAACGCCTCCACCACCTGCGTCATCAACTCATTCGGGTCACAACCCGGATCATCCGGACAGAGCCTGGATCATCTGGCTCCCCACCCGGATCATCCGGACCCTGCCTGCGTGCGCATGTTGGGCTGAGGCCCATGTACCCCTTCGACCCCTTAGCCTATATATTGACTCCTCCACCTCTCTTCTAGGGTTAGCATTGTGATAGCTCATATTTTGAGATAGAGCCTTGCTCATCCATCCAGATCTACTCCATCGTGAGGGACCGACACCTCTTCGGAGAAGATCCTCATTAGATTCAAGACCTCCTTTCGGAGAAGACCCTTTTCAAGACCTCCTCTCGGAGAAGAACCGATTACCCTATGTATCGTCCTTTGTTGGATTCAGATCTTGTATCACTTTGTGTCTCGATGATCTAGCGCATGTGTGACTATATTCTTGTTGGCTGAGTGTTTTCTCGTGTTTTCCCTCGTTCCCCCTCTCGTGTTCTTCGTGTTCTTGGTAGGATTCACCTCCAAACGTGAAAGATCGGCCTCTAGGGTTCTACCCTACATCATAACCCCAACCCCCAGCAGATAGTAACCCAGTTCCAGTTGACACATCACCATCTCCACCACAGAGCTCCCAAACAAGAGCAGTTAGTATGGAATCTCCAGTGCCTAAAGCGCCAGTACTACCACAGTGAACCCCAACTCCACCAGTTAGTACATCTCTTCCTGTGAACGAAGCACAACTAGCCATTCGTAGTTTAGCATCTATCGCATTTGATGTTGTTAAACCCTGTGTGCGTATCTTCCCATCGTGGAAATATTATACTGAAGATGAAGGAAAATGCCAGTTGCAGGTGTTTGTCCAGGAGTTATGTGTAAGTAATGTTTTCATGGCAATTACTTTGCTTTGTCCGATACATTCTACCTCCATGCTGGTTATAATAAAGGAATGTTCCCATTTTTCTCTACAGAGAAGGACCAATTTGGAAACTCAGGATGAGGTAACCTGTGCTAATATCTCTGCTATCTTCAAGAATGCATGGTGGTAGTATTGGAATTACCTGAAGAAAACATACTTCACTAGCAAAGAAACTCATCAAATTCCCTTACGTTCTGTTGAGACACATTTACGGGACGATGGCTGGGAACGCCTTTTTCTGCACTGGTCCGGAACCAAGAATGTGGTAAGGTCTATGAGCTCATTTTTAATTTTTAAGTGCTATATGCCTAAGTTTTATTGTACTCTATTCGTGTAGAACAAGTGCTTAAACCTGAAGGACAACCATTCTCATTTAAGATTCCATTGCTATCGTGCATACTGCTTTGCTCTTGTATCACTCAATTTACTCATACAAACTTATTTTTAAATTGAAGGATCCAATTGAAACTCCGATGGCACAACAGGTATGTTTAAGCATGTTTCTTTAACATGGTTGCTCTTCTAAATAGCTCCAGTGATTTCAATTTCAATTGTTTATACAGTTGACTTCTCATATCATGCACATTACTAGCATCACAACTGCGCCAATATTGTTGTTCTACATGTAGACCTGTGGTACCCATCTGTAATCTTGTTATGCCATGTAGTCCATGCTTTGTATTCTTTCAATGCTGCTTTGTCTTGAACTGATATGTTTGAACCATGTCTCTAATTTGATTTGGCAAGACAATGCAATGACCATAGGACATAGATATATGTTTGTTTGATGCTTTTATTATGTACTACCTGGAAATAAAAGACTTGGTAGTTTAATCCTGTCCACCTTACTGCTGAACTGGTTCACCGAAATGAGTTTCATATACTACGTGCTAAATTTGTTATGTGTCTTCTTGTTTCTTCTTTTAGAATGCTGACAGAATATTAGGGAAGAGTACCTTATTAAGCAATGGTAAAGGAAGTAATGCAGATAAGGTTCATGATAGTGAGTCATCCTTGTTGGTCTCCAACAAAGCTGATAAAACAGCTAAGGAAAACTATCTTGAAGACAGTGAGACTACCGCAAAGTCCTGTCTTGGTGTAGTGTTCGAGTTACTAGCCACTACCGCTGGCACACGCTATTCGAACTCACTGTCTGAATCTGTTCGGTTTCTTGAGTCTCAACTACAAGCTGAAAGACATCGATTAGTTGTGCTACGATAAGAAGCCGAAGGACTGCAAAAGTCCCTGGAGAATTCAGATGCATACTTTCTGGTGCAACAGCAAGCGTTGGAGGATTTTAGCACCAAACAGGAGAAAGCTAATAAGCTTGCTAAGCTTATTGCCTGCATGGTGGATACCCAGGATAGCGTTTCTTGAGCTCTTCTGAAGTTGTTTCAGTTACGGACTTGTTTTGCTCCTGCGTTTATTTGCACAGGTGGCCAATTTAGATGGCCAGTGTATGTAATATGCTGCTTTGTTCCCTATATTTTGCACTGCTGGCAAACTTTGATTCCCAGTGGTTGTAATATGTGTAATAGCAGTAATAGCCTAGCGTTAGTTGCGTGCTTATTTATTTCCTTATTGTCTAGTTGTTTGCTTGTAGTCATTGCAGTTATTTTTCTGCGTTTTTCTAATGGCCACAATAACCTATTTTTACAACTAGGCCACAATAACCATGGGTGAGGGAGTCCTGGACTAGGGGGTGTCCGGATAGCCGGACTATCATCGTCGGCCGGACTCCAAGACTATGAAGATACAAGATTGAAGACTTCGTCCCGTGTCCGGATGGGACTTTCCTTGGCGTGGAAGGCAAGCTTGGCAATACGGATATGTAGATCTCCTACCATTGTAACCGACTCTGTGTAACCCTAGCCCTCTCCGGTGTCTATATAAACCGGAGGGTTTTAGTCCGTAGGACACACAACCATTACAACAATCATACCATAGGCTAGCTTCTAGGGTTTAGCCTCCTTGATCTCGTGGTAGATCCACTGTTGTACTACCCATATCATCAATATCAATCAAGTAGGAGTAGGGTTTTACCTCCATCGAGAGGGCCCAACACAGGTAAAAACATCATGTCCCTTGTCTCCTGTTACCATCCGCCTAGACGCACAGTTCGGGACTCCCTACCCGAGATCCGCCGGTTTTGACACCGACATTGGTGCTTTCATTGAGAGTTCCTCTGTGTCGTCACCGATAGGCTTGATGGCTTCATCAATCAACAACAACCCAGTCCAGGGTGAGAATTTTCTCCCCGGACAGATCTTCGTATTCGGCGTCTTTGCACCGCGGGCAATTAAACAGCCATCTGGAGCAGATCGAAAGCTACGCCCCTGGCCATCAGGTCAGATTTGGAAGCCTAAACTTCACGGCTGACATCCGTGGAGATTTGACCTTCGATGGATTCGAGCCACAGCCGAGCGTGCCGCGCTGTCACGATGGGTATGATCTAGCTCTGCCGCCGGACAGTACCTTGGAGGCCGCACACGAATCCGCTCCGACCCATAGTTCGGAGCCGACCGCGCAGATCGAGGACAGGTGGCTGGACACCGCCTTGGGAGCTGCAACTTCTACCGCGATGGAGCCGAATACTGACCTTGTCCCTTATAAAGCTCGTGACTCCGAGGTGCAGGACTCCTTGCCGGACTGCGAACCTCCTGCGCCCCTACCAATCGAATCCGATTGAGCACCGATCATGGAGTTCACCGCTGCGGACATCTTTCAGCACTCACCCTTTGGCGACATCCTAAATTCACTAAAGCATCTCTCGTTATCAGGAGAGCCCTGGCCGGACTACAGTTAGGATGGTTGGGATGCGGACGACGAAGAAATTCAAATCCCACCCACCACCCACTTTGTAGCCACTATCGACGATCTAACCGACATGCTAGACTACGACTCCGAAGACATCGACGGCATGGACGACGATGCCCGAGACGACCAAGAACCAGCGCCTACGGGGCACTGGTAGGCCACCTCGTCATATGACATATACACGATGGACACCCCAAAGGATGGGGACGGCGAAGAAGCAGCGGAGGCAGATTCCTCTAAGAAACAGCCCAAGCGCCGACGTCAGCGGCGCCGCTCTAAATCCCACCAAAGCAAGAATGGAGACTCCGGCACCGGAGATAACAACACCCCAGAGAGTGCCAAAGACAACCCCCTCCAGCGAGATTCAGCACAGGAGGACGGAGAAGCCAGCCCTCAAGAGAGAGTGGCAGACGAGGAGATAGAGGATGACAATTACATACCTCCCTCCGAAGACGAGGAAAGCCTCAACGACGATGAATTTGTCGTGCCCGAGGATCCCGTCGAACAAGAGCGTTTTAAACGCAGGCTGATGGCCACGGCGAACAACCTAAAGAAAAAGCAGCAACAGCTTCGAGCTGACCAAGACCTGCTGGCCGACAGATGGACCGAGGTCCTCGCGGCTGAAGAGTACGAACTCGAACGCCCCTCCAAAAGCTACCCAAAATGCAAGTTGCTCCCCTGACTAGAGGGGGAAGCATATAAACCTTCATCACCAGCGCACAATACGGCAGACCGACCACCTCGTGGCCGCGACAGAGAGGCATCTAGGCCCTCCGCCAGAACCGTTCCCCGGCACCGCTCGAAAAGCGCGAAGCCACGGGGAAATGCGCCGGACTTGCAGGACATATTGGAGGACAAGGCAAGACAATCCAGATCCATCTACGGATCACGTGGGCGCCCCACGACTCACGACGACTACCGTCGCGCCGGATACAGCAACTCCGACCGGGCCAAACACAGCAGACAACACTCTCTTGAGCTACGTCGTGATATTGCTCAATATAGAGGTGCCGCACACCCACTATGCTTCACAGACGAAGTAATGGATCATCAAATCCCTGAAGGGTTTAAACCCGTGAACATCGAATCCTACGATGGCACAATAGACCCCGCGGTTTGGATCGAAGATTATCTCCTTCATGTCCATATGGCCCGCGGCGACGATCCCCATGCCATCAAGTATCTCCCACTTAAGCTTAAAGGACCAGCTCGGCATTGGCTTAACAGCTTGCCCGCAGAGTATTTTGGATGTTGGGACGACCTGGAAGCCGCATTCTTCGACAACTTCCAGGGCACATATGTGCGACCACCAGACGCTGATGACCTAAGCCACATAATTCAGCAGCCAGACGAATCGGCCAGACAGTTCTCGACACGGTTCCTAACAAAGAAAAATCAAATCGTTGACTGTGCGGATGCAGAGGCTCTCGCAGCCTTCAAACATAACATCCGCGACGAGTGGCTGGCCCGGCACCTAGGACAGGAAAAGCCGAAATCCATGGCAGCCCTCACATCACTTATGACCCGCTTACAGGCGGGGAGGACAGCTAGCTAGCCCGCAGTAACAACCTCGGCAAAAATTCGCAGTCCGGACAGCATGGACCGCAATGGCGGTCGCGTCATAACAAAACAACGCCGCGTTAACGGCGATAACACCGAGGATACGGCGATCAACGCCGGATTCAGAGGCTCTAAACCGGTCGTGGAAGAAGCCATTCAAAAGGACAACTCGGGTCCATCAATTTGGACCGAATACTCGACCGCTCTTGCGGATACATGGCACCCGAAAAGCCAGCTAACCACACCAACAGGATTGTTGGGTATTCAAGCGAGCGGAAAACTAATTGCGAAAACAATGACAAGGGCTGCACAATGACGACGAGGAGGAGACTCGACCGCCGAACAGTAGAGGATAGAAGGGTTTCCCCCCACAAGTGCAGACGGTAAACATGATATAAGCAACCCACATACCCAAGAGGGAGCGGATGCATGCACTTAGGGACGTATATGCGATGGAGCCAGTCGCCCCGAAGTTCAATCCATGGTCCTCTTGCCCGATCACTTTCGATCGAAGGACCACCCACCGATGTCCGCCATGGCGGATTCGCGCGTGGTTTTAGACCCAATCGTCGATGGGTTCCACCTCACTAGAGTCCCGATGGATGGCGGCAGCAGCTGAACTGCTTTATCGGGATACGGTCACGAAAGATGGGCATAGACCCTCAAGGATTAAACCTACAAAGACGACCTTCAAAGGTGTCATACCAGGTGTTGAGGCCAATTATGCAGCTCGACCACATGGAAGTGGTCTTCGGATCCCGGATAATTTCCGGCGAGGAGTTAATCTTCGACATAGTCCCGTTCATGCAGCGGCTATCACGCTCTGCTTTCGGACGAACCGCATTTACAAAGTTCAGCGCGTGCCGCATTATGCATACCTCAAGCTCAAGATGCTAGGCCCTCGTGGAGTCATCATGGTCAACGGAAACATCAACGCTCCCTCCGAGCGGAGGAACACACACGGCTCTCGCGCGTAAATCTGAGCAGCCTTTTAAGGCAATTTTGAGTCCGGCCGTTAAGCGACCGGACATGGCCAAACGCTACGGAGTAACATCAATCAAGACAACCCGCACGTTAAAAGCGGCGTAGTAATGCGGCTAACCCCAGCCCTTGCATGATTGCAAGACCAGCTCTTCGCGTACATCATTACGCTCTGGAGATACCATGGGCATAGGGGAAGGGGCATGACCACGACAGCCCAGTGCGGCTTAACCACCCTAGGGGCTCCCAAGTGTGTCACTCTTTTTCTTCTTTTTATTTCCTTTTTTTCCACAGACTCCGTTCACGGAGGCCCTGTTCGTGATAAACCCGCCGAACTCACGATCAACAGCTAGGGAGGGACAAAGGCTACGACGAACACTCAGGTGGTCTCCATTATGAGCATTAAATTTGTTAAATACACCAGTCCGCAGCCTACCCCTGGAGGGAGACATGATTAAATAGTCCAAACCCTTGCTTACCGCACCATTTGTATCGTTCTGCACTCATAGCAGAATTCCTGGAATAAACAATGCAGCACTTTCTGTTTATAATTGCATTCCTTTCCTTTTATTATATGTTCATCTATGACATCTTGCATCCGTACACTTTGGTACGGCCGAATACACCAGGGGCTTATGTTCCCCGCATTATGGTGTGGCAAGTCCGAACACTTTCACAAGTGCGGCACCCCGAACTTATAGCACTATATGCATCGGCTCCGAATCATGTCTTGGGTCAATAGTTGGGTTTGCCCGGCTCCCATGTTTTGGTACCTTACGTTCCGTTCTATCGGCTAAGGTAGCACTGGGAGAACCACTGCGATTGCGCCCCGGTTGAGCTGGGCGAGCGCCTCAGTGGAGAAAGGTAAAACTGACCGTCATGATAAGGCGAGAGCTGGTCGCTATTCGAGAGGTCCTTTTGAGTCCCTAAAGACTTATGCCGCTTAGAGCGAGGAACCGGCTATGTCCGGCCAAGGCGTGGATAGCGCCCCGAATTCGGTCTTCCGAACACTAGGGGCTTCGCCGAAATTTAAAATTATAGAATTCTATGGCTAAGTGAGAGTGTTCAAGCATTATAAGTCCGGTTGCCTTGTTACGTTGTGTTGGCGCCTCCTAGATGGACCCAAAATGGGAACAAGAGCACTCAAGTTTATCCCTAACACCCCAAACTCATGGCATGGGGGCTGAAGCCGACGACTTGCCATCTCTCGATTTGATAAGCGGCCGCCTGTAAGGTAATATTTTAAATTAACAAGCGTTGCTTAGCGCATATGAACAAAGTTTTCAGCGCACAGGATAACACATTGCGAGTCTATTCAAAAATTACATCTTTGGGGCACTCATCCGCAATCTTGCGGGCACCCTTCAGGACACTCTTATAGTACATTTCGGGCGTACGATACTCCTTGCCCGCCGGCGGCGTGTCCGTGATAAGCCTCTCCGCATACAGCCTGCCCCAATGCACCTTTGCGCGGGCAAGGGCCCGACGGGCACCTTCAATGCAGGTGGAGCGCTTGATGACTTCCACCCAGGCACGCATCCACCACCGCCGACGAGGCGAAGTAGCTCCAGGCATGGCCTCTCCAGGCCACAGCCGGGCTATGAGGCCCTTCATGGCCTGCTCGGCTACCTTGTGGAGCTCGACCAGCTGCTTCAGCTGATCGCTAGGGGGCACCGGGATGTCCGGCCTCAGCGTACTGAGACCAGAAGACCTTCTCCGTTGAACTGCCCTCCTCGGCCCGGTAGAATGCGGTGGCATCGGACACACTGCGAGGCAGATCTGCAAACGCCCCTGGAGAGCTCCGAATTCGGGTAAGTAACAGGTAATTTACATTCACATGCTTGCTTTGCATGAAAAATGCCTTGCCCGCCGCTATTTTCTTCACCGCCTCAATCTCCTGGAGGGCCTTATGGGCCTCGGCCTTAGCGGCTTTGGCACTTTCAAGAGCCGAGGCAAGCTCAGACTCTCGAGTCTTCGAGTCGCACTCCAAACTCTCATGCTTTTCCATGAGAGCCTGGAGCTCTTGCCGCACCTCCGCCACCCACGCCTCCTGCTTCTCTCGCTCTGCTCGTTCCGCGGCCGCGTTGTGTTCGGCCGCGGATACGGCCTCCTTCAGGGTCGCCACCTTGTTCGTGGCCCCTGCAGTACCCACGTTATCCTTGTTATTTCTATTGCAACCAAAATCCTTTTCTGTAAGGTACAAATTTAATGCGGTGTTACTCACCTTCTTTGTCCTTGAGCTGCTTCTTGGCAAGGCCGAGCTCGTTCTCGGACCGCTCAAGGTTCTGTTTCAAAACACCGACCGCCGCAGTCAGTGCGGCAGAGGTCAGCAGCGCAGCCTGCAAACCCATATTGACATAATTTTTAGCACTCCTGCGTATATCTTTTTTAGATCCTCAGTCCGGTTTTTATTTCCGAACACCGAACTGAGCATCAGGGGCTACTGTCTATGTGGTATTACATTAAATATTTTAAAATGTCTTATGTCAAAGCCTGTTAGAAGGCTGCTGCAGGCTTCGGTTAGCCTGCTCTTGGCGAGCTAAACCTTCTGAATCACCGGTCTCATGATAGTGCGGTGTTCTTCCTCGATGGAAGCGCCGTTGAGCGCCTCCAACAAGTTGTCCGGCGCCTCCGGTTGGACGGGGGCTGCCGGTGTCATGGTCTTGCCCTTCTTACGAAGGGTCGTCGCGGACTCGGAACCACTGCAGGTTCGGCATGGAGTCCGGCGCAAAGTCCAGGAGGCTGCCTTGTGGCACCTCCGGAGCCCCCTCCTGATGGGTCCCATCCTGGGATCCCATCTCGGCGTCCTCGGTGTCGCGAGGGGTGGAGGCAGTCGGAATGGAATTTACATCCGACGGAGCCAGGGACCCGTTTGATGAAGCGGGAAGATCATCCTCGGCCGGACTACAGTTAGTGTGCGGCATTAGAAGGACACTACATGACACAAAAAAGAAATTATAAATCATTCAGGAATCCGGATACTTACGATCTTGCCGGAGGCTTGGCCCTTTAGGGCCACCCTTCGTCGCCAATGTTGGCGTTGGCAGAGCTGTCCGGAGGAAGGGTCCTTCCCCTCTTGGACCCTTCACCTCCCTGTTTGGAAGCCTTCCTCTTCCTCTCTCCCCCTCTTGGGAGAGTCTTCTTTCTCCTCCTCGTCTTGGGAGGAGTCCGCCTCGAGCCATCGGGCGATGAGTCCGATATCACCTGGCGCCGGGAACTCCTTCGGGTTCCCGTGGCCTTCTTCTTGGCCTTCTTCTCCGGCACCACGTAAAGGGCCGGAACCAGCAGCCCCGTCAAACGGGTGTCCGCTGGGTCCTCGGGAAGGGGAACCGGATAGTCTGCCTGTCCGGACGTCCTCTGCCAGTCCTGTCAAAGGCATTGGGAGTTTTAGATCCCACATAGAATTAAACAATGAAAGAAAATAAGTGTCCCATAGAGGATAACAAAGCTTACCTCGCTGGCCAGGCGCTTGGTGCTGAATCCGCGGTCTTCCGTCGCGGATGCGGGGGCTTCTCCGTCCTTTAACAGCACCGTCCAGGCAGCTTCGTACGTCGTGTCGAAGAGCCCGCTCAGGGTCCGGTGCTGTGCCGGATCAAACTCCCACAAATTGAAGGCCCGCTATTGGCAGGGGAGAATCCGGTGGACGAGCATGACCTGGATCACATTGACAAGCCTAAGGTTCTTGTTCACCAAGGTGCAGAGCAGGGCGAGTCTGTCAGCTCCACCGAACTGCCCCATAGCAAGCCCTTCTCTTTCCAGGAGGTGAGCTGCATAGGGATACCAGATCTGAACTTGGGGGCCGCTGCCCATTTAGGGTCACGCGGCTCGGTGATGTAGAACCACCCCGATTGCCACCCCTTGACGGACTCCACGACGGCCCCCTCGAGCCGTGTGACGTTGGGCATTTTGCCCACCATGGCGCCTCCGCACTCCGCTTGGACGCCCTTCACTACCTTCGGCTTGACATTGAAGGTCTTTAGCCACAAGCCGAAGTGGGGCCGGATGCATAGGAAGGCCTCGCACACGACGATAAACACCGAGATGTTGAGGATGGAGTTTGGCGCCAGATCGTGGAAGTCCAGGCCGTAGTAGTACATGAGCCCCCGGACGAAGGGATGCAATGGGAAGCCCAGTCCGCGGAGGAAGTGGGGAAGGAATCGACCCTCTCATGGGGCACTGGGGTGGGGATGAGCTGCCCCTCGTCGGGCGGCCGGTCGCGATGTCGCTGAAAGGTATCTGCGCCGCGCAGCTTTTGATGTGCCCCTCCGTAACGGAGGAGGCCAACCACTGCCTCCCGCTCCCGACATGGTGGAGAAGGTCGAGGCGAGATGTGCGGACTTGGGCCTTTGGAGCTCGAGTCTTGTGGAGATGGATGAGCAAAGGAGGAAGAAGGCGTAGGTAAAAAGGTGGATCCTTATCCCCTTATATGGGCGGACGAAGACTATGCGTCCCCACCTGCCTGGTAAAACTTGCTTATCTCCCAAGCGCCACCATCAATGGCACGGTTGGGTTACCCACGTCCGTATTGATGGGAATCCCGGAATAAGGGGAACATGATCTCTGCTTCGACAAGACGTGCCAAGGAAACCGCTTCGCTAAACGTGCTGAGGTGGTATGACAAAAAACGATTCAAGTAAAGGCTTGGTGGTGGTATGACGTCGTGCCACAAAATACGTCAGCAGATTGAACTTGTGTACATATTATTCTCTCTATGGTGGAATGTGGAATTTATTTTGCAGAGCCAGACACTATCCTGGCGTTCACAATCTTCTGTGAATTATTCGGAGGAGGAACCCGCCTTGCAATGCCGAACAATATGCGCGCCGGACTCATCGTCATTGAAGCCTGGTTCAGGGCTCTTGAGGAGTCTGGACTAGGGGTGTCTGGATAGCGGACTATCGTCGTCGGCGGACTCCAAGACTATGAAGATACAAGATTGAAGACTTCGTCCCGTGTCCGGATGGGACTTTCCTTGGCGTGGAAGGCGAGCTTGGCGATGACGGATATGTAGATCTCCTACCATTGTAACCGACTGTAACCCTAGCCCTCTCCGGTGTCTATATAAACCGGAGGGTTTTAGTCCATAGGACACACAACCATTACAACAATCATACCATAGGCTAGCTTCTAGGGTTTAGCCTCCTTGATCTCGTGGTAGATCCACTCTTGTACTACCCATATCATCAATATCAATCAAGCAGGAGTAGGGTTTTACCTCCATCGAGAGGGCCCGAACCTGGGTAAAAACATCGTGTCCCTTGTCTCCTGTTACCATCTGCCTAGACGCACAGTTCGGGACCCCCTACCCGAGATCCGCCGGTTTTGACACCGACAATGGGCAATAATATACGGGCCGTAGGATCTATGGGCCTTCTACGGGCCGTTGGATCCATGGGCCTTCTACGGGCCATATGATCGATTGGCCAAACATGGGCCATTCTATTTGTTGACCAATAACGGTCCGCAAAATGGGTCGTAAACAGGCTACGGTGGAAATCGTCTATTTATGGCCCGACCATAATGGGCCGTTAATAGGCTGAAATGTATAACTGGCTTAATTCTGTCGACAGGCATCACGGATCATTAATGGGCTGTATTTGAAGACGCTATGAAAACAACCTAATGGGTTAATGGGCCATTAACGGGCCGATGTAACCACGGGCTAAATTTGGCCCACAAGCGGAACATGCCAGTAACAGACCGTAAGTAACCGAATGCTGGAAATGAGCCTAAAAGTAAATGGGCCCTTAGATGGCCGAAAGTTAACACAGGCTGGAAACGGCCTAACGGAATAATGGGTCGTTGATGGGTATAAAGCGATAGACTGTTCATAATGGCCGAGTTTCACCATGGGCCTCCAATGGGCCTAGAGTTACAAAGGGCCTCGTATGGGCCGAAAGACGTCATGGGCCTAACATGGGCCCGGTGTTACAACGGTCAGGAATCATATTGGACGGCCTAGATGACCCTACTGGGCCTAATTCGGATAGGCCATAATGGCCCGTGAGTTAGCGGGTTGTAAATGGGCTATATGCGAACAGGCCGTTAAGAGGCTTTCCGTGGGCCGGCCGCTACCTTTTGACCAGGTCAAACGGGCCGGCCTTTTCACCTGAATGGGCCTTTGTTGGGTCATGCCACGTGGTGACGAATCATAGGCGCCTCCCGTCTAGTGAGTGGATGCCATCTGTCCAAACAGTGAGCCAACACGTGGTTCCTCTGGTCATTGTCAATTTTACACGTGGAAAATCCCCATTGGTCCAGGCTATTAACGGGTTATCGGATCCAAACTGGAACCCGATAGCTTAACAACGACCCGGTACGATGGATGCCATGTGTCGGTTACCCTTGATGCAAGCATTTTCATGACGCGCCATTTATCGTCATGGAAGCGGACACTTCCGTGATGATAATTTTGGTATTGTCATAGAACACTTGTACGACAGCACAGGTATGACTATCTTGATTCTATCGTAAAATCGTCATGGATGTACATGCATGACAGAAAACATGACCTGCTGTGACAAACACGTATTATCACGGAAGTGTATTTTTTTGTAGTGCTTGCTTGTAGTGCTTCTAATTACGGTAAATTGCATCTGCCTAGTTTACACGTTATACCTGTGAATATGACATGCCTTCCTATTTTTGGTACATACTACATCTATCTATTAACCATATTCTTACATGAAACTACCGCTCTTCTGTATTTTGCATCAATCACTTATGATGAGACACCTTTATTCATTGCATATTGCATATGATTTCTAGCATGTTGCCATGTATTGCTTCTAATTTGTTCAAATACATTTATGAGGCCACCCTTTTAATTTGGCACAGTTATATTGGTTTCATCTTTCATATGGTGTCTAGCATGCATTGCTTCTAATTAGTTCAAACACCTTGTGCTTAGTTTACACTTTACACATCATACACGTCAATAAGTCATGTCGCCCTATTTTTCATACATATTCCATCCTCCTATCATCGGTTGCCTTACATGAAAGTAGTGTTCATCAGTATCATGCATCAATGAGTTATGAAGAGAAAATTTTATTCCTTTTTCTTGTGGGTTTTACTTGACAAGGCAAAATCAAAAAAGAGGAAGGAAAAGAGTAAGGAAGGCAATGATGGAAGTCCTCTGCAACAACGTAAACGGAGCATTTGTATGGATTCTCCTCGTACTGCTAGTGCATTACAAGTTCCAAGTCTCCGCTCCCCTCAATGGTACGCGTCGGTGCTATACAGACAATTTTTAACCCCTTTCCGTGATGGCATTTGGAACTGTCGCCAAGTGAGTGTGAGCGATGGGGGGGTCCTTCCCACACGACCCAGAAACTGTCGGGGATAGGCCCTCCTGGCACACAGGCTGGGGCAAAATGAGCTCGTGTGCGATCGGGCGAGGCATGAAAACCCAATCGTTTCCATTCGTTTGTACATCCCACACGTTGAATCCTAGAAAAACATTTCCGTTTGTATGTATATCACACACAGTCAATCCAAGGAGTACGTTTCCGTTCTTATGTACATCCCACATAGTCTATCCAGGGAAAACGTTTCCATTCGTATGTACATCCCACATAGTCAATCCAGGGAAAATGTTTCCGTTCATATGTACATCCCACATAGGTTTTATGTATAGGCTTGTGTGTGATAGGTGTAACTATCATACACACTCCGCCTTGGTTAGCCGTTTGCTTTTATGAACTACATCACACACGATTTGATGAAGAAAACTGTGCGGCATTGGGCTATCCATCACAAGCGCTTTTACTTCTAGAATCATTTGCAAAGTTCCATGACCCATTTAGCAGTTTATTAGTTTACAACTAATAATTCCAGTATTATGCAAATTCACATTTCATATCGAACAACTGTTTACCAATTTCATATCAAGCACATAGATATATTTTAACATCACAGTATGATAGATACCTGAAAACAACACAATACAACATATAGCTAGTTCAACTTCATAAGAACAATAATAGAACAATATATTCATTTCCCTAACCGAGATCATCCAGGATTGTCTTATCCACCTCTGCTTTCAGTTTGGTAAGAACCTCTTTTGCACTGGCCAACTGGGAAAGTGCCTCCTCCTTCGCCAACACCATCTTAGTAAAGTCTGATTTTAAAAAAATCTGAGCCCATTCTCCACCTTCCTCTCTTTATCCTGCATCTTCAAATATTCTTCAGCGTTGACAACACTTTCTCTAAGCCTACCTCTGTTCTGTACCTGATACATGCTCCAGAGCTTTGCTAGGCACATCTTCAAAGACTGTGGCCACTCTTGATCAACCCACTCCACGTAAGAACACTTCTGCTCATCCTATAATATTTAAAACTAGATCAGTAATAGTTGTAGGGAAAATGGATTTATAGCAACATAGAAAATCACCAATACTTATTTTAAAGAACTGAAGAAACAGGTTAATTATGACATATCTTCTCAAAAAGATCAATGCGCAAATGAATTAATTGCTACTAAGACAACAACCAAATTCTAAAACATTAGAACCTCTAATTAACTACAACAACACTACAAGTTCTTACTCATGTACTATAAATAACAAATTGAACATTCTAAGAGGAAGGTAAATATAACTACAACAACATAGCGACAGTGTTTGGATGACAACAAATTGATACTAACAAGTGTGTACATGCACAAATTTAGTAACATTAACACTAAGGTCGTCCACTATGTATGCCAAAACCGGTGTAAAGACAACTATTGCTAAATCTCGCATTGGTGCCCTGCACTGGTGAGCCGATGCAGCGAAAAAAAATCAGGGACCCGAACTCCGGAGCACCTAGTTGCTCTGATGCCCAGTTCCTTCGTGCCATAAAGATTTAGTATTTTACTGCTTGGCTGCTTGGATGTGTGGACAAGTTGGCTGCACAAACTGCCGAAGCGGTGCCAAATAATTTTGTAATGGCACTGCTGATGAGATGGCAACATTTTAGATACTAAGTACAAACTGTGACACTGTCTTAGGATGCGTTTGGTTGAAGGTGTGGTCTGAATGGGTTGGGACCATGACAGTGTCTGAATCACATCTAACAAATGATTTGTAACAATCAAAGAGGGTCTAACCTTCTCTGCACATGCCAGAAACTTCCTCCCACTGTCCATAGTTTCAAACGCAACTAGCTTCACGCATGGAGATTGATGGTGACAACTAGCCCTGTGCGTTCGGTTTATTCGGTTTACATGGTTCGGTTTATACGGTTTTTCGGTATGTACGGTATTAATACATCAGTAAATACGATATGAAATTAAAATACGGTTCGGTTTCGGTATATACCAAATTATTTCGGTATGGTTGCGGTATATACCATAAAAACCAAAGTTGACGCGAATTTGAAAATGACGTAATAATAATTTGCAAATTTGTGACTCAAAATACATTCTATTTTACACAAATAGTATATGACTATATATATAAGTATATATGCATGCATTGATTCATCTGTTGATGGTTATGGACGTGCTTAGCATTTTAAAAAGAGAAAAATGACAATGTTACAAGAAAAATGTAGGTGCTTAGTAGTGAATTTGACTCATGTACAAGAAAAATGACAACTTGTACGGTTGTTCATCTCAAGAAATATAAATTTATCTTTTACTTCGGTTTATTCGGTTAACCATTCGGTTTTTCGGTATATACCATAAAAACCAAAGTTCAAATCGGTCTGAAAAGTTCATACCATACCGAAACCAGAAACCATAAAAACAAAAAAAAACGGTTCGGTTCGGTTTATTTTCGGTATGGTTTTTCGGTTCGGTTTTAAAATGCACAGAGTGAGTGACAACGAGTAGATAGATCTTCAGGCACCCTGCTCCATTCGTTGCAACTGATGGTCCCAGGGAACTACAAGAGGAAGAAATGACTCAAATCAACCACCGGGTAAAAATCCTTCATTCCAAGTCGTAGCCCGAGAGAGAGAAGAGAGGCATACCTGGGTGGTGAAGGATTCGTCATCAGAGGAGGAACCACATGAGAGGTCTTTGAAGAAGACCATGGCGACCCGGCGGTAGAATGCGAGACGACGAGAGCGAGGAAGCAAGCGAGGAAGGGGCTATAGCTTAGGAAGGAAGGAAGGAAGGGGGAAACCGGGGAAATGTGACCTGTGGTCAAGGAGAAAAGGGGGTGGGGAAGGGGGGTAGATATTTCGGCGGTAGGCCAAAATTTTTGAAATGTGGAGGGAAACTTTGTGCGTGGTGCTGCCATTCACTGTGAACGATAGTGTGCATCGCAAACGATTCTTCTGCTTTATGCGCATGTGTATAGTTTGATAATTAAAATTTTGGTAGAAATTTCCTCGGGTACGTCATTGCATAATTTAACATTGCTTGCTAATTTGGGCACACAAAAGAGCGTACAGCACACAGACCACACTTACTGAATCTAGCAATTTTAGTAATTAAATAGAGCCAGTTGACCTAAACATTGCTCTAACAAAAGACCAGCATTAAAAACAAAGCCTAAGTACGCATAATTTTAACAAATCCGCCACCACGCCAGCCTATGCATCGCTGGAGTGAGATGAGACGTCGATGACTTGTCCTGGCGACATGCCACCGTTGGTGGACTCCGCGCCCCCCCTACTGAAGTCGACCGCGTCCTCGTCCTCGTCCTCGATGCCGCCCTCATGGTTGTAGTACTCATAGTAGTGGTTGCGCCAGAGCTCGCGTTGGTACTCCATCGCCGATTCCTCGATGGACATACTCTTCTCTACCTCGACCTGGGCCACGCGCAACTCCTTCTACCAGCGCTCCTTCATGCCTGCCGCCTCCTGCATCTCCAGCTCCCGCTCGGTGACCTCATGAGGAAGCAGGTGCTCCATGGCCACCGCTGCCTTTTCAGACATGTGTTTCATGCTGGATTCCGAGGTGGCCTAGAATATTTTGGCGTGGATGGCCTCAACCCAATCCAGGGAGACATCAGAGGCACGGACGGCAGCTCGAGCGCTTTCGGTGTTTGCAGCCGTCGTTGCAGCAGCAGCTGCAGCCGTCTCAGCTGCTACAGCTGGCCTGTCGGCTGCCGCATAGTCCCTCTCAACGGAAGTGGTCGCGCTCAATGCGGATGCGGCGACACTCTCGGCGTAGGCGGCCGCGCTCTTGGTGCAGGCGGCGACGCTCGGGAGGACGCGACCATCGTACGGGCCTAACCGAAGCGTTTCCACGGTGTCTTCTTTGCAAGAAGGAGGTGTGGGAACGGGGATCGAGGTTCGTGGATTTGGGGGTTGCTGACACTGGAGCAGGCGAGCCGATGAAGCTTAAGGAGGAAGACTTAAATAGACCCAGAAATTTTCATTGCAAACGGTTCCTAAAAAAACCTTGTGTGATGTTGTAGATATTTTTTATTAGCTGTGAAAGACAAATTTGGAGTGAAGTGGCAACAGACGGTGTTTTAAATGTACGAGAAAATTTATAGTACTAATACAACTGTCATGTCAAATTTTGGAAAATTTCAGGGGTCATTTGACCTTTTAAGAGATCTAACTGATTTTCTAGCCATTTAATGGCCGCAATAGAAATTTAAACTACATGTAAATGCAACAACTAACCATAACGGTTTGAAAAGTCATATTTTGTGTACTTGTGTGCGATTTCATTACATATGCAGTAAATTGGAAGGAATTTTCAAACATATTAGTCTAACGGCTATGAACAATTAATCATGGAGTGCCATGGCATTTAAATTATAAAAAATTAAAAAAATATCAGAAACACATGAAACCTTCGTTGATGTAAGGTCATACCACCAAGATGATGTGGTTAAATTTTTGGCATGTTTGATGAAAGTGTGGACACACACCCCTCACAAACTGGAGCAAGTCACTAGAAGGCTCATGGTTCCGAGAGGGAATAATGCATGTTTGATGACGAACGGGAGATAGCTTCCTCTTACGGCCTTCAAATTTTTTATACGTGTAACATGCACTAATACAACTGTCATGTGAAAATTTGGAAAATTTCAGGGGTCATTTGACCTTTTGAAGACATTTATGTGATTTTCTAGCCATTTAATGACCGTAATTCAAATTAGAACTACATGTACATGCAACAGCTAACCATAATGGTTTGAAAAATCATATTTCTGTACTTATGTGCGAGTTAATTCCATGTGCAGTAAATTAGAAGGAATTTCAAACGTATTGGTCTCACGGCATGGACACATGCATGGAGTGCCATGGCATTTTAATTCCAAAATTTTAAAAAATGATTAGAAAAACATGAAACCTTGCTTGATGTAATGTCATGCCACCAAGATGATGTGGTAAAAAAATTGGCCTGTTTGACGCAAGTTTGGACACACACCACTCACAAACCGGAGCAACTCACTAGAAGGCTCGTGGTTCCGAGAGGGAACAATGCATGTTTGATGATGAACGGGAGATAGCTTCCTTTTACGGCCTTCGAAATATTTCTACGTGTAACATGCACTAATACTACTTTCATGTGAGAATTTGGAAAATGTCAGGCGTCATTTCACCTTTTGAAGACATTTAAGTGATTTTCTAGCCATTTAATGACCATAATTAGAATTAGAACTACATATATATGCAACGGCTAACCATAACAATTTTAAAATTCATATTTGTGTACTTGTGTGAGAGTTAATTGCATGTGCAGTAAATTAGAAGGTATTTTAAAACATATTGGTCTCACGACATGGACACATGCATGGAGTGCCATGGCATTTAAATTACAAAAAATAAAAAAAGACCAGAAACACATGAAACCTTGGTTGATGTAATGTCATGCCACCATGATGATGTAGTAAAAAATTTGGCATGTTTGACGCAAGTTTGGACACACACCCCTCACAAACCGGAGGAAGTCACTAGAAGGCTCGTGGTTCCGAGAGGGAACAATGCATGTTTGATGACAACCGTGAGATAGCTTCCTCTTACGGCCTTCAATTTTTTTCTACGTGTAACATGCACTAATACAATTGTCATGTGAGAATTTGGAAAATTTCAGGGGTCATTTGACCTTTTGAAGACATTTAAGTGATTTTCTAGCCATTTAGTGACCATAATTCAAATTTGAACTACATGTACATGCAACGGCTAACCATAACGGTTTGAAAAATCATATTTGTGTACTTGCGTGCGAGTTAATTCCATGTGCAGTAGATTAGAAAGAATTTTCAAACATATTGGTATCAAGGCATGGACACGTGTATGGAGTGCCATGGTATTTTAATTCCTAAAAATTAAAAAATGATAAGAAAAACATGAAACCTTGCTTGATATAATGTCATGCCACCAAGATGATGTGGTAAAAAATTGGCATGTTTGACGAAAATTTGGACACACACACACCCCTTACAAACCGGAGCAACTCACTAGAAGGCTCGTGGTTCTGAGAGGGAACAATGCATGTTTGATGATGAACGGGAGATAACATCCTCTTACGGCCTTCAAAAATTTTCTACGTGTATCGTGCACTAATACAACTGTCATGTTAAAAATTGAAAAATTTCAGGGGTCACTTGACCTTTTGAAGACATTTAAGTGATTTTCTAGCCATTTAATGACCGTAATTCAAATTTAAACTACATGTACATGCAACGTCTAACCATAACAGTTTGATATATCATATTTGTGTACTTGTGTGCGAGTTAATTCCATGTGCAGTAAATTAGAAGGAATTTTCGAACATATTGGTCTCACGGCATGGACACATGCATAGAGTGCCATGGCATTTTAATTCCAAAAAATTAAAAAAATGATCAGGAAAACATGAAACTTTGCTTGATGTAATGTCATGCCACCAAGATGATGTGGTAAAAAATTGGCCTGTTTGACGAAATTTTGGACACACACACCTCTCACAAACCAGAGCAACTCACTAGAAGGCTCGTGGTTCCGAGAGGGAACAATGCATGTTTGATGAGGAACGGTAGATAGCTTCCTCTTACGGCCTTCAAACATTTTCTACATGTAACAAGCACTCATACAACTGCAATGTGAAAATTTGGAAAATTTCAGGGGTCATTTGACCTTTTGGAAACATTTAAGTGATTTTCTAGCCATTTAAAGACCGTAATTCAAATTTGACCTACATCTACATGTAATGGCTAACCATAACGGTTTGAAAAATCATATTTGTGTACTTATGTGCGAGTTAATTCCATGTGCAATAAATTAGAAGGAATTTTCAGACATATTGGTCTCACGACATGGAAACATGCATGGGGTGCCATGGCATTTTAATTACAAAAAAAATTAAAAATGATCAGAAAAACATGAAACCTTGCTTGATGTAATGTCATGCCACTTAGATGATGTGGTAAAAAAATTGGCCTGTTTGACGAAAGTTTGGACACACACCCCTCACAAACCGGAGCAACTCACTAGAAGGCTCGTGGTTCCGAGAGGGAATAATGCATGTTTGATGACGAACGGAAGATAGCTTCCTCTAACGGCCTTCAAAATTTTTCTACGTTTAATGTGTACCAATAAAACTGAAAATTTGGAAAATTCCAGGGGTCATTTGACCTTTTAAAGATATTTAAGTGATTTTCTAGACATTTAATGACCGTAATTCAAATTTGAACTACATCTACATGCAATGGCTAACCATAACGATTTGGAAAATCATATTTGTGTACTTGTGTGCTAGTTAAAAAATCACCAAACAATGTAAATATCTGGTGTTCAAAAAAGAAAATGTAAAATCTAGAAAGACAACCGCCCCCCACACGATTGGCACTCTATTTCGTGCCTCAGTGTTTGGAAGGTGAGTGGCAGGCGTTATTAATCAGACACGGTTCTGTATTGGCACCGTCAGCTATTATGTTCACACACGGATTTTGCTGCGGAAATCATGTGTAATTCAAACTACAGTACTCGTAAATTCCGATGACCGGCGTGTGTACTATTCCTGTCGATCTAGATTCCGGCCACTAATAAATACTACCTTGCTCACGTTGTCCCTCCTGCATTCCCATCTACATCCTCCCTTGCTCGCCCCCCCCCTCTCTCTCTCTCTCTCTCTCTCTCTCTCAAAACTCTGCCATGGCGCCGCCAGTCTGCCCACGCGCCGGCGAGGAGTCGCCGTCCCCTGAGGATGCTCACTCGAAGAGCAGCGACATGTACCTTCTGTTAAGATCTAATCCACATAAACATAATGCTGTTAGAATTTGTTTTCTATTTAGTTTAGTTATTTGCTTGTTTTTGAGTTTTTTGGATCTTTTCTTTGTTTTCTCTTTGCATCATTTCCTTGAGTGCTTATGTATGCTATTTTGTCTACGCTAGATTTTTCGGAGTGTGAAGCTTGTTACTACGAATCTCTAGAGTTTTCCGATCGTCGGCAAGGAGTTGCACTTTGATCATATTTTTCAATACCCAGTTTTACTATGCATTAGTATTGACCCTCAAAGATTTACATGAGTAGGATTTGGGAACATATGGTTTGGTTGTAGAACTTGAGGTAGGAACCTATTACCCTTGATCACCCCGGGAATATACGTTATGCTCTTATATTGCTTAGCCATGCTCGTAGACGGGGATTGGTTCGTGATCCATGGAAGTTGTGAGAGATAACAATTTTGGACAACATTAAGGTGGCAACTTTAATACACATCTGGGTGGATTGGTTGGGGCACATGGAGAAACTAGTGCTTGCCCATGGGAATCCCGGAGTACCCATGTGATTTTCCCTCGGTTCGCCACCCAGGCTCAAAGGGATCATATGATATTTCATGTCTAGAAACTTCCGTGTGTAGCCACAAGCCATTATGGGCTTTGGCATAGTTGAGTAAGTTGTGTGAGCTCTTGAAGAGGTGGACTAGCAGATGTAGGGGGAAGTAGGTGTACTAGTCTACCCAGAGTAGAGAGTTAATGCTATAGAAAGACTATGTCTTGATCTTCCGATCATGGATGCGGTCGAGTCTTGTGGGGAAAAGTGCACAACCTCTGCAAAGTGTATAAACTAATCATGGTTAGCTGTGTCCCTGGTTATGGACAATTTGAGTATCTAGAAGTGGATATTTATGTTGATCTCATCACTCTATTTAATTAACTTATTGGGTTTAATGATTATTACTTGGTTAATGGTGGGATTGAGTTGGAGGAACCTTCTCAATATTGGTATAAATTTTGTAGTAGATAAAATTTATTCCTTTGTTGTAGGAAAAAATTAGCTTTATGCAAAAATTAAACTTAGAGCCTCCACCAGCCAAATATGCATATAGATATAGTTTCATTCATTTGCTCTACAGTGTAACTCTGCCAGCATATTCCGTGTGGTGACCTACACGGCTGCAATGTCTCATGTTGCAGACTTTACTGACGAAGACTAAGGTGCACTAGGTCGTTGTCATGCACTCAGCTATGCCGTTGGAGTTTGATGGACTCATTTATCTCCGAAGCTTCCGTAGTTACTTTATCTAGATGGCCGCAATGTAATAAGTGTGTGATTTGAACTCTGTTATAATTCCTCCAGTACTGTGTTTGTCAGCATACCAACCCAGGGATGACACTTAAGCACAGAGACTTTGGTCCATTGGGATCGTGATCGCTACAAGATGGTATCAGAGCACACGTTGACTGTAGGACGCGATCACTAGGAAAAGCCATAGGGTACTCTTCTCTACTCATTTCTAATCCTCCTCTATTTCTACTCTATAGATGTCGGACCCCAGGAACAAGTTCACTCAGCCGGATGACGACACCCCTTTCGGACGACACTTGAAGGAAGTCATGAAGTACCTGAACATCGGACTACCAAGCTTCACTGGAACCTTCACTACAACTTTACCAGAAGAGGAGCACTGGAGGATCAAAGTTTGTGTACCTGAAAGGACATTTGCACCAAGCACCGAGCCCATTGAGTTTACCTTGGATGCACCAACTTTGAGCTTAGCAAAGAGCATGGCAGCCCACATCACATTTGGACGCATTTGTGAGGTGTACCACAAGGATCTTGAAGACACCGTCTATCGGATATGTGGACGCCGGGATGAGCAATGGGAGATGATTCGCACCAGGAAGGATGGATCTATTGCAGCGTACATTCAGGAGATGGGTCAACACATTCGTCGATATGAGAACCAGATGTGCGCTATCATGAAGAAGACCAAGAAGGTGATGAAGAGGAATATCGAGCTAGAAGAGGAACTTAAGTCAACACGTGATGGATATGAAGAAGAAATTGTTGTGCTACTGAAGAAGCATGAAGACCTGAAGAGGAGACTAGGAATACTCGTGGTGAAATCAAAACCAGAACCTGAAGTGGATATTCGTTCGGAGGACTACATCATATTAGATGACATCGACACAGACAGTGATGGTGATGATCACATCGATTATGAAGACGAAGCTGGAGTTGATATTATGGAGTCTTCCACCAATCAAAACTTCTAGACGACCACCATGTTACTAGTAGTATTCTTCCAAGTAGTTAGAATCGATCGTTTTGTAATAGTAGATCGTTTGTGTGAATCTTGTTTGATGTTGAGTGGTGTGAATTGAATGTATTTGCCGCATATGCATATGGGTAGTGAAATCTCTCATAGACCTTATTTTATTCTATCTTCTCACAACCCCAGAGGGAAAAAGGATCAAGTATGTGTCTAGGCATGCGCTGAGAAGGACTCGGGTGAATTCCCTTTCTGGAGTTGTTCAGGAGGAAGTACCAGCTGTGAAGGATTCCCCGATTTATTTCCAGAGGAATTACCAGGCATGCCACCAGAGCAAGACATAGAGTTTCTGATCGAGTTGTTGCCAGGCACCGGACCAATATCAAATAAACCGTATCGGATGCCCGCCAATGATCTGGAGGAAATAAAGAAGCAGATTAAGGAGTTATTGGAGGAAGGTTATATTCGACCAAGCTCGTCACCTTGGGGAGCCCCAATGCTTCTAGTTGAGAAGAAGGATGGATCTTTAAGGATGGTTGTGGATTATCGTGGCCTGAATGAGGTGACGATCAAGAACAAATACCTACTACCGATGATCAATGGTTTTTTTGACCAGGTGCAGGGAGCTAAGGTTTTCTCCAAGATCGATCTTCGATCAAGTTATCACCAGTTGAAGATACGAGAGTAGGATATACCTAAGAAAACTTTTACCACGAGGTATTGGCTATATGAGTATATGGTTATGTCAATTGGTTTGACTAATGCCCCTGCCTATTTCATGAGTATGATGAACAAGGTGTTCACGGAGTTCTTGGACAAGTTCGTCATGGTGTTCATTGATGATATATTTGTCTACTCAAAGAATGAAGAAGAGCACAAGGAACATTTGCGTTTGGTTCTCAAGAAGCTTAGGGAACATCAGTTGTATGCCAAGTTCAGCAAATGTGAGTTTTGGTTGAAGGAAGTTTGTAGCGACCCGACCTCAGACGGTCAAGTCTCTGTGCTTAAGTGTCATCCCTGGATCGGTATGCAGACACACACAGTACTCGAGGATTTATAACAAAGGTAAATCACATGTATAAAGTAACGTAAATACTATTACCTCAATCCATAAAGCGGAAGAAACAACAAGGTTGTGGATTCCCATCAACACCAACGGCAAAGTTGAGTGTAGAAATCGTAACCCTAACATATCCCTTACTCGTCGTAAGATTCCTGCAACATGAGACGTTGCAGCCACAAAGGGCCAGTACATTGAATGTACTGGCAAATTCACACCATAGGATAATGATGAATAATAACTATCACTACATGCATATTTGGCTGGTGGAAAAGCTCTATGGTTATAATGTTTCTGCGAAAAGCCAATTTTTCCCTACTGCAAAAGAATATATTTTATTTAACTACAAGGTTTGTTGAAAACATTGAGAATGGTAAACCCCATCTCAATCCCAAATAAAGTTAACAACCCAACAAATTAATTAAGTAACGTGATGAGATTCACATGAAAATCCAAATACTAGATACTCAAAACGTCCATAACCGGGGACACAGCTAACCATGATTAGTTTGTACACTCTGCAGAGGTTTGCGCACTTTTCCCCACAAGACTCGATCTCCTCCGTTGGATTTCTCGCAATACATGGTATTTGAGAAACGGATGACCGAGACACTGTCTTTCAGAAGCGTTAGCACGTTACAATGGGTAGACAATACCACCTACATCCCCTACATCTGCTAGTCTACCACTGTAAGAGTTCACACGACTTAATCAACTATGCTAGAGCCCATAATAGCTTGTGGCTGCACAGGAAGTTTCTAGCATGAATAATCTTATGATCCCTTTGAGCCTGGGTGGCGGTCCATAGGAAAATCACATGGAACCTCGGGATTTCCAAAAAAACATGCAACAGTGGATTCCCCAGGTGCCATAGTCCACCCAGATGTGTATTTAAGTTGCCACCTTAAGTTGAACCATTAATTAACAACTCACATCTGTCATGCATACACTCAAACCCAATCCATGTCTACTAGCATAGCATAGCAATATAAGCATAACGTTGAAGTAACTCCCAAGGTTTTGGTAATAAACAGGGAAATAGGTTCCTACCTCATCAACTACTTCCCAATACCCACATGTTAACAAATCCTAACCATGCAATGTTTGAGGGTGAAACTAATGCATAAAAACTGGGTATGAAAGGGATATGATCAAAGTGTGAACTTGCCTGTACTGTTGACGAAGATGATTCACACTCAACTCCTGATAGTTCTACTTGTCACACTCTGGTCAATTTATCGTGAGCAAGCAATGTTAACCACACATAAGCAATCACTCAAAAGATCGTGAAGAATGAAGAAAACAACTCGGAAAACATGAAAACCAAGCAAATAACTCTTGCAATATAAAACAATTTCTAATAGTACAAAAAATTAGTGAATTTGGCCTTATCAGAAAGTTTAGGTCAAGAGCTTCAATTTGCAAAAATAATAAACTGAAACGGAGTTATAAAACTCAAGTTACGATCAAACGAAGTTCCAATACTAAACTGTTTGAATTCAAATTTTAAAACTTTCAAAAACATGTTTAAGTTGATTATCTGGATAGAGGGGATCAAGACGAAGAAGTGGGCGTTGGTTTCGTCTAATTCCGACTAACGAGCAAAAAGTTATGGTCGTTTGAAAACTAGGGGCTAATTTGTAAATAAATATATTCATAGATAGGTCCCTGACGTAAATAAACAGAAAAACAAAAAACTATATAGTGAACGTTTGTTACGGACCGCTGACGAACGAAAATCGTTTGCTACCGAACCCTACCTAATGAACGCTCGCAAAATAAACTAACCTAAAATATGAAAACCGATCTAGAAGCAAAACCGAACAATAAAGAAAAACCGGGCGGGTTAGCGGTTTATACCGGATCACCAAATAAAACCGGCGATGGCGGCGAACGAACTCCGGCGAGGTGCGGCGCGCGGCTCGGCGTTAGGCGGCGGCTCTGTGAGGCGACGACGCGGGCGGAGTCTGGCGCGAATGCAGTGGCGGCGGCAAGGCGACAGCGGCAGGCACGCAGGGCAGATCTCACCGGCGGCAGCGGTTGTGACGAGTCAGGGAGCGGCGGCGGCGAGGAGAGAGAATAGAGAGTCGGGCGGCGGCTTATATAGGCGGAGAGGGCGACGGGTGGTGTGGAGGAGGGGTCAAGGCGGCGCGGAGGTGGCCGGGTCGGCCACAGCGGCAACGGACGGCATGCCCGAGCGGGACTCCCGCTCGGGGGAAGGAGAGGGCGGCACGCTGGGCTGGGCCTTGGCCTGGTTGGCTGGACAGGCCTAGTCCACGAAGGGAAAACTTTTTTTTAAGATAGACAAAGAAATTAATAAGAGCAATAAAAACAAAATACTATATAGGCATATAATATATCAAAATTTTCCGAAAAAGATTTCCTATAGGATAAACATTTTTCCAGCATCAAATAAAATCCACAAAATTTTAAATAAAGCAAAGAGTGCTACTGCTCTAATAAAATCCAATAAAAATCATTTTAAAAATACCAAAATTAATTCAAATTTATTTCTCTCCAATTTTCTGATGTAGGGAATCATTTTACCCTAATTTCCATATATTTTACTTTTGGAGAAAAATAATTTGAATAAAACTCGAATAACTCCAAATTGAAAATAATTTCGAAGGGACTTTAAATTTGATTTCTTTGAAACACCCAACTCATATTTCATATGTTTTGAAGAAGTCAATTTATCTCCTCTCATGAAAATCATTGAGTTGCATAAAGTTTCTGAATTTGAAATATTTCCAAGTGAAATTCAAATATTTTCAAAAACCCTTTTCATTTATTTAAATGGAAGAAGTCATGTCATCTTCTCTCTAGGGTTTTGTATTTGAAAATGTATTTGAATTCATGGAGATAAAAAATGCAAGACAATAGTTTTGGAAAGTCCTTTTATTCCCTCTCATTTAACTTTCAAAAGTTTCAAATTTCACTCAATTTCACACAATCAATCAAACAGTCAAACAAAACTATCTATTTAATATAACATTCCAAAATTTAGAATTTTGGGTTGTTACAAACCTACCACCCTTAAAATGAATCTCGTCCTCGACATTTGGAGAGGCTAGCAAGAAAATAGGTTAGGGTCGGGGTCTTCTCAAAATCCATGGATCATCACAGGGGGTCTGGGTGCTACCACCCTTAGAAGCATTGATACGGTTCCATCAAAACTCTTATACTCCATCCTTATTGTTGACAGGGTCGGTCTTCTCAGATCCTCAGTAAAATTCCTTCTTTGGCTCTTCCGGTAATGGCATAACCTTTTTCCTCAATTCCTACGTCCATTTCACTTGGTAAGGTTCTTCTGTGACTGGGTCTTCTTAGGTGACGGATCTGGCGCCAATACTAAGCAACTATCAATATCTCATGGTGATCAACAATTTAAGGTTTCTCCTGCAGGAAATGGGTCTGGGTTGAACCTCGCTGTATGACCTATGTTTGGCAACAGTTGCCTTATACAAGGGAAAATGCCTATACCATTCTAAGGTTTAAAGAAGGTTTAATATCATCGTCTCTATACTATAGGTAAGTCACTCAAATTTACCATCCCATATAGCAAGGCGAATAATAAGAGTAAGTCGGTATGGTGTTCAATCCGTCCCGCACCCAAATCATTATCTTGTATATGATTTAGCGAATCTCGCATTCTAACACTCAGTCATCCTCACAAGCATTGCAGAATTTCTCTTGTCGGCGGACTAAGTTTGAATAAATCCATTGATTCTGCAAGCCAAACAAAACATCTATCGTTTCTTCACATCTCTCTGGTTTTGCGTAAACTCCTATAAGATCGTAAGGCGTAACCTCTTCCAGGGTTTTTCCTTCAGCCAGAGTGTGCTTGCTTCTTGGCAGGTCCTGGGGCCTGTGGGTTATGGGCCATCTCATCACTGGTAAACCTTGATCTCATCCACATGGTAATTGGTCATTTCTCCAACATCCAACTTCCTAGCATTCTTAAATCCATCCAATTGTACCGTCTCCCTTCTTTCTATTGATATCAAACTAAGAAGTGATTACTCAAACTCATCATGGTGTTACAATTGCTCCATATTACCAACCTTATATATCCTTTATATCCCATAGTACTTCATCCCTTCGTATTCTCGAGGTATCCCACATATTGAGATAAAACTCGTACTTACTTTGTCTGAAGTCCACTCCGTGGAATATCATTATCCTTTCCAGGGTCAAATCTCCTCACAGGGTACTACCACCCTTAAAATGCTCCAAATTGTCCATAGACTATGTTTCTCATATCCTCGAAAATGGTCAAGATCTTTTCTTCATAGAGTAACAACCCATAAAGATTCAGCGTATGAAATCATGACACAAGAACTTTATTGATTTCATGAATTCATTACAATATCCCAAACTTTGATTCCATAACTCACTCCATATCCCCCAAGAAAAAAAATTCTTTCTACTACACTTATTAGCAATATTAAATTTCAACTACTTAGCTCCAGCTTTCATCTTGTCGGGACATTTATTAGCATAGTGTCCTGTTTCCCTGCAGCGTAAACAAATAACTTCCAATAAGACTTTAGGCTTCTTGGGGATGGTGTCCGCCCTTTGGGCTCTTGGCTTCCTCTTTCAACATTTATCGGCGTATTTCTTCTTTCGACATTTATAGGCGTAATGACCTAAATCCTTGCACCTGTAACAGGTGATATGACTCAGATCCTTCTCTGCAGAAATCGGGTTGTTCCTGGAATCCAATCTATTTCTCTTCCTGGACTTTTCCGTTCCAATCAGGGCTTCTATTTCTTGTGGGTCATACTCTACTTCCTCTATCGGGAATGCTACTAGATCTCCTATTAGACAATTATGGGAAAAGTGTCCTTCTTCTCCACATGAATAGCAAGACTTGGTGCAGGATTTAATTTGGTCTTCTTCAGGTGTGTCCTCCACCTCTTCCTTCATCACATGTTCTTCTAAAGTTTCCTTGAGGGCTCATTTCATTGTTTCTTTCTTCTGCTGGATGGTTCTTTGTACCATGGGGTAAATATGACACTGAGCAGGGTAGTGGGTAGTCCCTTCACACAAGAAACAAGTAATCTGCCTAGTTGGGTATTCTTCAGCTGGGTGAATTCCTTCACAATTAGGGCATTCATCCTTGTGTTCCTTATGGTTGTGTCCTATTTCTCCACAGCGCTTGCATGCACAATATTTCTTCGTATCATTTCCATAAGGCTTCAAATTTGGGGACACAAGACGAGACTTTAGCAAAGTCAACTTAAATTCATTCCCGGTGGTTAGTCCTTGCCATCCATTTATGGTTTGGTACATCCTCCACCAAGTAGCGGCACCTCTTTAAAAGTATTGAAGAGCATGCTGGGCCATATCCTTTCTGGCTATAGGGTTATTCTTCATGTGATCCTCCATGTTCTGAATCCATTGGTCTGTCTCCAATTGACTCATCGGTCCCGATAATATGAGCTCATCTCCATTCATCCTCTATTGGGTCCAGGGGTTTTGGGGTGAGATAAGAGATATAGAGAGGGGTACACACAATACAAACAATTGTTTTGGAAAAGCATTTTATTTTTGTGGCTGTCGAAAAAACAACAAACAAATGATAGCTCACAATCGTTGCATCTAACGTAAGTATATAACAGGGGTTTGGTCTTCTAAAGGTCAATAAATCTTCAAGGTATCTTCTAAATGTCTCCGATGACTTCTTCCGATCGTGCTTGTTCTTCTAATATTCCTCTGCCAGATCTCTGTTGACGCGAAGTCTCTAGTGAGATCCTTTAATATTTCTAGAGTTGCGTTCCAAACTTCTGGGTTTCAACATCCTTGGCATGAGCCATGGTCCTACTATCCTTTAATTCCTATCGAATCTCCGGTATCTCGAGGTTTTGCTCCTCCAGTTTGGCAACTTCATCTTCTGGGTCTTGAATTCTTCATGAAATGCTCCCTTGTCAAATACGGCTTCCTAAAGTTCCACCCTAATCTTCTTGATGTACTACTCCAAATCCTGGTGATACACCGGCTAAGGTTAAAACTTGATCTCTTGCTGGTAGGTGCTCCATTAGCCCTTTTGTCATCCAATTCTTTCGAAGAATGCTTGCTTAACTTCTCACAGTGACAATAACATGAGCGAGCGATAGCATCATGGATATCCATGTTTATGCCTATGTCTCTGCCATGAGCCATCATTCCATAGTTGATATCTCCTGTCTTGGGGCTTTCTTGACAAAACTTTGAGCTCTAATGCTCCATGTTCCGGTCTTTCTCTGATACACCTTGATCTTGTGTATTGACAGCCTCCATAGTCTGCCAAGTTCCATAAGGGTAGCCTTCCTAGGTCATACTAATCTGGAGAATTCTACAGGGCCTTCAAATTCTCCTAGTCTTCGGAGTCTTCACCGTGGTAGTTTCCGTCATTGTAATGCACGGTAAAAATCCTCTTTATTCCAAAATAGTATTAGTTGTCCGATATCTTGTACTCCTTGGAGTGGTCTCATCAGCCAAATCTTCATGTGGTAAAACGGGAAAGGGGTATGGTCTCACTAAAAGGGAATATTTGAATAACCTCAGAAGAGAAGAGAGGTTATAGATCCTTTTGAAGGGGAAGTTGAAGAGAAAATCTTTCCTATGGGCTTGCCAGTTTCTAGGGTTCACGTCCTACAGTCAACATGTGCTCTGATACCATCTTGTAGCGACCCGACCTCAGACGGTCAAGTCTCTGTGCTTAAGTGTCATCCCTGGATCGGTATGCTGACACACACAGTACTCTAGGATTTATAACAGAGGTAAATCACATGTATAAAGTAATGTAAATACTATTACCTCAATCCATAAAGCGGAAGAAACAACAAGGTTGTGGATTCCCATCAACACCAACGGCAAAGTTGAGTGTAGAAATCGTAACCCTAACGTATCACTTACTCGTCGTAAGATTCCTGCAACATGAGACGTTGTAGCCACAAAGGGTCAGTACATTGAATGTACTGGAAAATTCACACCATAGAATAATGATGAATAATAACTATCACTACATGCATATTTGGCTGGTGGAAAAGCTCTATGGTTATAATGTTTTTGCGAAAAGCCAATTTTTCCCTACTACAAAAGAATATATTTTATTTAACTACAAGGTTTGTTGAAAACATTGAGAATGGTAAACCCCATCTCAATACTAATTAAAAGTTAACAACCCAACAAATTAATTAAGTAACGTGATGAGATTCACATGAAAATCCAAATACTAAATACTCAAAACGTCCATAACCGGGGACACGGCTAACCATGATTAGTTTGTACACTCTGCAGAGGTTTGCGCACTTTTCCCACAAGACTCGATCTCCTCCGTTGGATTTCTCGCACTACATGGTGTTTGAGAAACGGATGACCGAGACACAGTCTTTCAGAAGCATTAGCACCTTACGATGGGTAGACAGTACCACCCACATCCCCTACATCTGCTAGTCTACCATTGTAAGAGTTCACACGACTTAATCAACTATGCTAGAGCCAATAATAGCTTGTGGCTTCACGGGAAGTTTCTAGCATGAATAATCTTAGGATCCCTTTGAGCCTAGGTGGCGGTCCATAGGAAAATCACACGGAACCCCGGGATTTCCAAAAAAACAGGCAACACTGGATTCCCTAGGTGCCACAGTCCACCCAGATGTGTATTTAAGTTGCCACCTTAAGTTGAACCATTAATTAACAACTCACATCTGTCATGGATACACTCAAACCCAATCCACGTCTACGAGCATAGCATAGAAATATAAGCATAACGTTGAAGTAACTCCCAAGGGTTTGGTAATAAACAGGGGAATAGGTTCCTACCTCATCAACTACTTCCCAATACCCACATGTTAACAAATCCTAACCATGGAATGTTTGAGGGTGAAACTAATGCATAAAACTGGGTATGAAAGGGATATGATCAAAGTGTGAACTTGCCTGTACTATTGACGAAGATGATTCACACTCAACTCCTGATAGTTCTACTCGCCACACTCCGGTCAATCTATCGCGAGCAAGCAATGGTAACCACACATAAGCAATCACTCAAAAGATCGGAAAGAATGAAGAAAACAACTCGAAAAACATCAAAATCAAGCAAATAACTCTTGAAACATAAAACAATTTCTAATAGTACCAAATTAAGTGAATTTGCCCTTATCAGAAAGTTTAGGTCAAGAGCTTCGATTTGCAAAAAGAATCAACTCAAACGGAGTTATAAAACTCAAGTTATGATCAAACGAAGTTCCAATACTAAACTATTTGAATTCAAATTTTAAAACTTTCAAAAACATGTTTAAGTTGATTATCTCGATCGAGGGGATCAAGACGAAGAAGTGGGCATTGGTTTCGTCTAATTCCGACTAACGAGCAAAAAGTTATGGTCGTTTGAAAACCAGGGGCTAATCTATAAATAAATATATTCACAGATAGGTCCCTGACGTAAATAAATAGAAAAATAAAAGACTAAATAGTGAACGTTCGTTACTAATCGCTAATGAACAAAAATCATTCGCTACCGAACCCTAGCTAATGAACGCTCGCAAAATAAACTAACCTAAAATATAAAAACCGATCTAGAAGCAAAACCGAACTATAAAGAAAAACCGGGCAGGTTAGCGGTTTATACCGGTTCACCAAATAAAACCGGCGGCGAACAAACTCGGTGATGTCTGATGTGCGGCTCGGCGTTAGGGCAGCAGTGGCGGCGGCGGCAATGGCTACTGTGAGCGCGGACAGTGTGGGGCGGAGTCTTGGCGGCGATGGCGGCGAACGATAAGGCAATGGCGGTGAGGCACGGCTACGGCAGATCTGCCGCCGGCGGTGGTTGCAGCGTCTCGGGGAGCGGCGGCGGCGAGGAGAGAGAAGAGGGAGTCGGGCGGCGGCTTATGGGGTTAAGGTGGCGCGGAGGTGGCCGGGTCGGCCACGGCGGCGGCGGACGGCGTGCCCGAGCGGGACTCCGGCTCGGGGGAAGGAGAGAGCGGCGCATTGGGCTGGGCCTTGTCTGGTTGGCTGGGCCGGCCTAGTCCGTGGAGGAAAAACTTCTTTTTTTTTAAGATAGACAAAGAAAATAAATAAGAGCAATAAAAACAAAAATACTATATAGGCATATAATATATCAAAATTTTCCAAAAAAGATTTCCTACATCATGATTTTTCTAGCATCAAATAAAATCCACAAAATTTTAAATAAAGCAAAGATTGCTACTGCTCTTATAAAATCCAATAAAAATCATTTTAAAAATACCAAAATTAATTCAAATTTATTTCTCTCCAATTTTCTGATGTAGGAAATCATTTTACCCTAATTTCCATATATTTCATTTTTTGAGAAAAATAGTTTGAATACTCCAAATTGAAAATAATTTCGAAGGGACTTTAAATTTGATTTCTTTGAAACACCCAACTCATATTTCATATGTTTCGAAGAAGTCATTTTATCTCCTCTCATGAAAATCATTGAGTTGCTTAAAGTTTCTGAATTTGAAAGATTTCCAAGTGAAATTCAAATATTTTCAAAAACCCTTTTCACTTATTTAAATGGAAGAAGTCATGTCATCTTCTCTCTAGGGTTTTGTATTTGAAAAGGTATTTGAATTCATGGAGATCAAAAAATGCAAGACGAAAGTTTGGGAAAGTCCTTTTATTCCCCCTCATTTAACTTTCAAAAGTTTCAAATTTCACTCAATTTCACACAACCAATCGAACAATCAATCAAAACTATCTATTTAATATAACATTCCAAAATTTAGAATTTTGGGATGTTACAAAGTTGGATTTCTTGGACATGTTATATCAGGAGAAGGAATAGCAGTAGACCCTACCAAGGTTGCATCCGCCACTGAGTGGTTGCACCCACCTCAGTTGGAGAGATCCGAAGTTTTCTTGGACTCGCAGGTTATTATCGCAGATTTATTGAGAATTTTTCCAAGATCGTGAAGCCCATGACGGAGTTATTGAAGAAAGACACCAAGTTTAAATGGACCGAGGATAGTGAGGCCAGTTTTCAGGAGTTGAAGAAACATTTGGTTACAACCCAAGTGTTTATTCTGCCGAACATACACAAGGATTTCCAAGTTTATTGTGATGCTTCTCGTCAGGGACTTGGAGCGTTCTTATGCAAGAAGGATGAGTTGTTTCATATGCCTCACATCAGCTTCGACCTCATGAGTTGAATTATGCCATGGATGATTTGGAGTTCGCAGCCGTAGTGCATGCGCTCAAGACATGGATACACTTTCTTATCGGCAACCGTTGCGATGTTTATATGGATCATAAGAGTTTGAAGTACATCTTCCCGTAGAAGGAGTTGAACCTCAGGCAGAGGAGATGGTTGGAGCTCATAAAGGATTATGACATGAGATTGCATTATCATCCAAGAAAGGCCAATGTCGTAGCAGATGCGTCGAGCCGCAAGAGTTATGTTAACACACTCATAACCAGAGGATTACCTCAGGAGTTAGCCGATGATCTCTGTGAACTTCGCTTGGAGATAGTCCCAAGAGGTAATGTTGCAGCACTGGAAATTCAGTCCACTTTGTTGGGAAAGATCCGAGAAGCCTAGAAGACGGACAAGGAGATTGCAGAGATAAAGGAAATGATGAGTAAAGGCAAGGCTAAAGGTTTTCATGAGGATGAGCATGAAACTTTATGGCTGGAGGCCCATGATTCGCCTTATTCGATTCACCCATGCAACACCAAGATGTATCTGGTTTGAAGGAAAGTTTCTGGTGGACAGGAATGAAGAAGGATATTGCAGAGTATGTAGCAGTATGCGGTGTATGTAAGAGAGTTAAGGCAGAGCATCAGAAAGCAGCAGGGTTACTTCAGCCTTTGCCGATACCCGAATGGAAGTGGGATAAACTTGGCATGGATTTCATCACTGGATTACCCAGGACCCATTCAGGCTATGACTCTATCTGGGTTGTAGTTGATCGCTTGACCAAGGTAGCCCATTTCATCCCCGTGAAAACTACCTATACTAGTGCTAAGTTGGCGAAGATATACATGACTAGGATCATATGTCTGCATGGAGTTCCAAGGACCATCATATCAGATAGAGGAATGCAGTTTACTTCAAAGTTTTGGAATCAGTTGCATGAAACTTTGGGTACCAGGCTAGATTTCAGTACAGCCTTTCATCCACAGACAGATGGACAGACTGAGAGAGTCAATCAGATTCTGGAGGACATGTTGAGAGCTTGTGCGCTAGATTATGGATCTAGTTGGGATGATAATTTACCCTATGCAGAGTTCTCCTATATCAACAGTTATCAAGCCAGTTTGAAGATGGCCCCTTTCGAAGCTTTGTACGGAAGGATGTGCAGGACACCATTGTCATGGGATGAAGTTGGAGATCGACAATTGTTCGGTCCAGACATAATTAGAGGTTCTGAGGAGAAGGTAAAGTTGATTCGAGATAGACTCAAGATAGCTCAGTCCACGCAGAAGAGCTATACTGATACTAAATGCAAGGAGGTAGACTATGAAGTCGGAGACAGAGCATATCTTCGTGTATCCCCACTTCGAGGAGTAAAGCGATTTGGAGTCAAAGGAAAGCTAGCACCACGATTTGTGGGACCATACAGAGTTTTGAAACGTATGGGAGAAGTTGCCTACAAGTTGGAATTACCCGAAGGCTTATCAAGAGTTCACGATGTGTTTAACGATTCCTATTGAAGAAGTGCCATGCAGAGATGGCTGATATTCCTATGAGAGATACAGTGCCACTGGAAGCGATTCAGTTGGATAGTGATCTGACCTATGAAGAGAAACCTGTTAAGATTCTCGAGTTTTCCAGCCGAGTTACTTGCAGCAGAGTCACCAAGTTTTGCAAAGTTTAGTAGAGTCACCATACCAAGGAGGAAGCCACCTGGGAGCGAGAAGAAGATCTTCGCAAGTACCACCCACACCTTTTTGCTAACCAACCCGAATCTCGAGGGTGAGATTCGTCTTAAGGGGAGTAGGTTTGTAACATCCCAATTTTGAATTTGGATGTTATTCATAGATCATTCATATGCATCCATGATTTATGCATTTATGTTGCTTTGTTTTAGTTGCATTTTGATCCAAATGACCTTAAGCAACTCAAGGACCAATTTGAGAGAGTTGGAGGTTTCACAAAAATCCACTTTTGATTAATCAAAATTTGGTAAATTGGATCAAATTGTTTTTTCAAAATTCTTTTCCAATTATTTTAAAATAAATAAAGAATATAAAATAAATTCTTCAAAATCAGCAAAGAAATATTGGAAAATGAATTTTGAATTTTGGAGAGTTTATTTGATTGTATTCGCTAGTTTATTTATTTGGTTAGGAGAGTAATTAGTACAATAATGTTTGTTGTTAGTTTAGGCATTTAGGACCAGAAAAATGTTCGCTAGGTCAATAATAAGGCTAAATTACTACGTGAATTTTTCTGGTATTTTAGGATTTTATTTATATTTATTTTAGCGTGTTTTTTCTTAGGGAAAATTGTTTAAAAAAATAGTTCGCGGCCGAACTGGGCCGGCCTAGCTAGCGCCAGGCCAAGGCCCAGCCGCCACCGCCGCCCGTTGTGTCCGGGTCGGACACCGACGCCGCCACCGCCTCGGTTGCACCCTCCCGCAAGCCGCAGCACCTCCGGCCCCTCCTTAAATACCTGGGAACCCGGCCCCCACCTCCACCTCAGCCGTCTTTGCCAGCAGCAGAGAGTCGCGCCACGCCAAGAAGCCTCCCCGCCGTGCCACACCCCGCCATTGCCGTCGCCGGAGCCCTGCCGCCACCGCTCCGCCCTCACTTGAAGCCGCCACTGTTGTTGGGATTGTCGCCGTCGACCACCGCTGGTAGCCACCCCCCGATCTAATCTCAACCGCCAGATCTCGATCCGACGGCTAAGATCACGCCTCTATTTTTTTAGTTTGGTAATTTAGCGAATGTTCATTCGTTTTGGTTCACTAGCAAACAGATTCATTAGATTAGTTTCTGTAGCGAACGTTCGGTTGGTAGATTTTTCTTTTTTATTTTAGTTTTTTGCCAGAGACCTATCCGTAGTTTTATTTTTGCAGATTAGTCCGTATGCTTCAAACTAGCACAACTTTTTGCTCGTTTGTCCAAATTTGACGAAACGAATGCCAAAATCTTCAGAGCGATCCCATCTATCTAGTAAAACAACTTTAACATGTTTTTCAAAATTTAAAATTTGAGTTTAATTCAGATTTTAATTTGATCTTGTTTTGTTCGTATCTTGAGTTTTGCAGCTCCATTTTGGTTGATTCTTTTTGCAAATCATTGCTAATCACATGCACCTTCTATTGAGATCTAATCCACATAAACATAAGGGACAATCAAATTTTTCCCCTAGTTGGAACCTACCCACGGGTTTTGCCCTTACTTTTCGACTCTGCTCAGTTTTGCCCTTAGATTTTCCTCCCAGGTCTCCCAAATTCCCTTTAACCGTTTGATCAATACATTAAAAATTCATAACAAATTGATATGAACTCAGAAAAATACAAATAAGATATCAAAATGTTCAGATAAACATTACCTTTTTGTGTATGTCATTTGCATTTAGGACAAAAGTACCATTTAAACAACCTAAGGTTATTAATGTTATTACCATTATTGAAAATAAAATGGTATAAATTTCCAGGAATAAAAATTACATGCAAATGTAGATGACATTTTCTGAACATCCTGATATCTTATTTGCATTTTTCTGAGTTCATATCAACTTGTTCTGAAAGTTCAAAGGACTTTGACCATTATTTTGAAACTTCATAACAAGTTGATATGAACTCAAAAAAATGCAAATAAGATATCAGGATGTTTAGAAAATGTCACCTACATTTGCATGTAACTTTTATTCCTAAAATAAGTATTGTTTATACCTTTTTATTTTTAATGAAGTTAATTACATTGAGAACCTTAGATTGTTTAAATGGTACTTTTGTCCTAAGTGCAGATGACATACACATACAGGTAATGTTTATCTGAACATTTTGATATCTTATTTGCATTTTTATGAGTTCATATCAATTTGTTATGAATTTTCAAAGTATTGGTCAAACAGTCAGAGGGCATTCGGACGACCTAGGAGGAAAATCTAAGGGCAAAACTGAGCAGAGTCAAAAAGAAAGGGCAAAACCCATGGGTAGGTTCCAACTAGGGGCAAAAATGCATTTGTCCCTAAACATAATGCTGTTAGAATTTCTTTTCTGTTTAGTTTAGTTATTTGCTTGTTTTTGAGTTTTCTGGATCTTTTCTTCGTTTTCTCTTTGCATCGTTTGCTTGACTGCTTATGTATGCTATTTTTTGTCTATGCTAGATTTTATTGTTACACTTTGATCATATTTTTCCAATACCCAGTTTTACTATGCATTAGTTTTGCCCCTCAAAGATTTGCATGAGTAGGATTTGGGAACATGTGGTTTGGTTGTAGAACTTGAGGTAGGAACCTATTACCCTTGATCACCCCGGGAATATACGTTATGCTCTTATATTACTTAGCCATGCTCGTAAACGGGGATTGGTTCGTGATCCATGGAAGTTGTTAGAGATAATAATTTTGGACAACATTAAGGTGGCAACTTTAATACACATCTGGGTGGATTGGTTGGGGCACCTGGAGAAACCAGTGCTTGCCCACGGGAATCCCGGAGTACCTGTGTGTTTTTCCCTCGGTTCGCCACCCAGGCTCAAAGGGATCATATGATATTTCATGTCTAGAAACTTCCGTGTGCAGCCACAAGCCATTATGGGCTCTGGCATAGTTGAGTAAGTTGTGTGAGCTCTCGAAGAGGTGGATTAGCAGATGTAGGGGAAAGTAGGTGTGCCGGTCTACCCAGAGTAGAGAGTTAATGCTTCAGAAAGACTATGTCTTGATCTTCCAATCATGGATGCGGTCGAGTCTTGTGGGGAAAAGTGCGCAACCTCTGCAGAGTGTATAAACTAATCATGGTTAGCTGTGTCCCCGGTTATGGACAATTTGAATATCTAGAAGTGGATATTTATGTTGATCTCATCACTCTATTTAATTAATTTATTGGGTTTAATGATTATTAGTTGGTTAATGGTGGGATTGAGTTGGAGGAACCTTCTCAATATTGGTATAAACTTTATAGTAAATAAAATTTATTCCTTTGTTGTAGAGAAAAATTAGCTTTATGCAAAAATTAAACTTAGAGCCTCCACCAGCCAAATATGCATGTAGATATAGTTTCATTCATTTACTCTATAGTGTAACTCTGCCAGCATATTCCATGTGCTGACCTACACGGCTACAACGTCTCATGTTGCAGACTTTATTGACGAAGAATAAGGTGCGCTAGGTCATTGTCATGCACTCAGCTATGCCGTTGGAGTTGGATGGACTCATTTATCTCTGAAGCTTCCGCAGCTACTCTATTTAGATGGCCTTCAGCCATATTATTTTTGTAATAAATACTCTTCATGAGGACTGCGATATAATAAGTGTGTGATTGAACTCTGTTATAATTCCTCGAGTACTGTGTGTGTCAGCATACCGATCTAGGGATGACACTTAAGCACAGAGACTTCGATCCATTGGGATCGTGGTCACTACAGAAAAATGCACCATTTTTTGGTGACCATCTCAAGATACCGCATTCAATGAGCTTAAGAATTTCCTTACGCACGCCCCTTTGCTTGCATTACCCAAATTTGATAATCCATTTGAGATACATTGCGATGCTAGCGGTTGTGGCATAGGAGGTGTGTTGATGCAAGAGAAGTGCCCCATAGCTTACTTTAGTGAAAAACTTTCCGGAGCGCAACTTAACTACCCCATCTATGACAAAGAGCTATATGATTTAGTGAGAGTCTTGCATGTTTGGTAGCATTATCTCTGCCCCCATGAGTTCATTCTTCACACGGATCATGAAACACTTAAATATCTTAAGGTTCAAACTAAGTTGACAAGCGGCATGCTAAGTGGAGTGAATTCATTGAGTATTTTCCTTATTTCATCAAGTATATCAAAGGGCAAAGAAAATGTTGTGGCGGATGCACTTTCCCGTAGATGCATGTTTGTTACCCAACTTGAATTGAATGTCATTGGCTTTGAGCACATAAAAGACTTGTATGCGCACGATCCTACTTTTGCTATTACATAAGCCAAATGTTCAACGCATACATCTTCGGAACGCTATTACATCAAAGATGATTATCTTATGAGGGCTAACAAACTATGTATCCCCGAGTCTTCTCTTCATTTGTTACTTTGCAAGAATCTCATGGAGAGGACTTATGGGACACTTTGGACGTGACAGGACATTTGCTTGCTCTCCAAGAACTACTTTTGGCCCAAGATGTTCCGTCATGTCTCACGCTTCACCAACCGATGCTCTACATGTCGCAAACCTAAGTCTAAAGCTCAATCCTATGGTATATATATGCCACTTCGTATTCCGTATCACCCATGGGAAGATATTAGTATGGATTTTGTGCTTGGTTTTTGCCTAGAACTAGGGATGGCAAAGATTTCGTGTTTGTTGTTGTGGACAAGTTTTCTAAGATGGTACATTTTATCCCATGCAACAAGCTAGACAATGCTTCACATGTTGCAAATCTCTTTTGTAGGGAAATCTCACGTCTACACGGAGTGCCAAAGACGATTGTCTCGGACCGCGGCGTCAAGTTCCTAAGCTACTTTTGGAAGACCCTATGCGCCAAGCTGAGAATCAAGCTTTTGTTCTCTTCGGCATACCATCCTAAAACCTACGGCCAAATGGAGGTCACAAACCGGATGCTATCTACTCTCCTACGCGTGTTGATCAAGAAGAACATCAAAGAGTGCAAATAGTGCCTACCCATCATCGAGGCCCTACAACCGCGCACGAGACTCTACTACCAGCAAGTCCCCCTTCGAGGTCGTCTACGGCTTCAACTGTTGTCCCCATTGGACAATCTACCTCTACCACTACAAGAGCGCATCGACAGGGACGGAAGTGCACGAGTGAGCTACCTCAAGAAGATGCATGAAGATACAAGACACACCATCAAGCGTCAAGTACAACGACTCGCGACCAAGCTCAACATCAACAAGAAACCCATGATATTCCAGATTGGAGATCTTGTATAGCTAAACCTTCGAAAGGAACACTTCGCCAATGAACGCAAGTCAAAGCTATGACCACGAGCTGACTGACCCTTCAAGGTGCTCGAGCGCTAAAATAACAATGCATACAAGATCGACTTACCACTCGAGAAGTACTCAGTGAACGATATTTTCAATGTCAAGGATCTCTCCCCGTACCATGGTGATGAAGCTTTCATTCTGAGGTCGGATCTTTCACAAGGGGGGGGGGGAGATGATGTGGAGCATCCCATAGTCATCCCCATGGACCTATCTACGTCTCCCATGACACCATTTGGACCAATGACAAGAGCTCGAGCAAAGCCTATCGAAGGTAAGGTGAACTCGCTCCTCTCCGAACTTATACATTCTTCATGTGAGACATGGCTACTACCTCAACCAGAGACCCTATCTGTGATTAGGTACTTAGAGAGAAGCCACAGAGCAACTTCATCCAATGGCCAAGACGGCGAGGACACCAAGTACAAGGACCAAGAGGAAGAGCTGCCAGGAAGCTACAACCACCAGATGACCGGTACTCATCGGACGTCCGACGCCTGGAAGCATCAGCCAGCCAGACAAGTCCTAGCCAGTGTATGCTATAGCGGCCAGACGTCCGGCGTGGATCAGACTAATGAAACCTCCCAGCGCCGGGACGATCGAGCCACTCCGGACGACTGGTGCCACCAGTCCTATACGAAAACATCAGAAATCCGAAGCTGACTAGACGAACGATGCGCCGGACGTCCGACCCCGACTAGAAGTCCAACAGACGCACATCAGAGCAAAAAGGTCAGAAATCTGACACTTACCGGACGTCTGATCCATCGCGAGACACTGGACGATCGATAACTGTCGGACGTTCGACACCTCATTGCTAACCGCGTGTAGGGCCGAGGCCCATGTACCCCTTCGTCCACTTAGACTATATATACTCCTCCTCCTCCTCCCTCTTTTTAGGGTTAGCATTGGTTTAGCTCATTTGAGAGATAGAGGTTTGCTCATCCACTTAATACTTTCTCCATCGGAGACCGCGGCCTCTACGGAGAAGATCCCCCAAGTGGATTCAAGATCCCTAACAGGAAGACCCGTCAAGTCCTCCTCACGGAGAAGAACTGCCACCTCTTGATCGTCCTTTATTGCGTTTGGATCTTGTATCACTCTTTATGTTCATCGATCTAGCACATGTGTGATCGTTCTCGTTGATTTGAGTGTTACTCCCTCATGTTCTTCGTAGGATCCCCACTATTTCATGAAAGATCAGCCTTAGGGTATCAACCCTACATCACATTACCCTTGTAAAGGGAGTCGGAAGCCGAAAATGGCTGCACGGGGGCTCGCGCAACCTAACGATGAACTCCAGCGGCGTGTTCCCAACATGGCCCTCCATTAGAGCCAGGGCGGCTGGGGGAGGAGCGACCGGAGTGCCACCACATCATCCTCGGCCCCGAGGACCTCGCCAACTGCAACCTGCAGCCCCACCATATGCGCTAGGTTCTGCCCCTGCATCCCCGGCTGGGGCAGGGATGCGTTGCCGAGAAGAGGTCCTTGTCACCATCGTCGGAGCTCGACCGCGTCCTCTCCCCTTCACCATGGTGGAGGAGGAGCACAATAAGATGAAAAAGATGTGTGGGGGAGTCCTTTCGCCCATCTCTCTGCTCCCTTTTTACAGCGAAGCGTGGTAGTGGCTGGCTCCCCACTACCCCGTGGCAACCGCCACGCTCCACCAATCCGGTCCGTCTGCGTCACTGGCAACGTCCAGAATCACCGACCGCCCTCCTACGCCTATCCACGATACCGAGTTTTCTACCATGGCACTCATTCCCGCGCCCTACACATCCGCCACCAACCCTGTGCAATGCATGCGTCGAACATGGCGGAATGACAGGGGTAGTGGGATAAGTGAAATGGCAGTTACCTCCCTGTGAACATGGGTAGCCCCACGTCGTTCAACACGACTCGCGGGGAAATCGGGAACTAATTCAATCCCGGGTTAATGAAGAAGCAAAGAAGATATCAGGGAAGACATTGGTTCCGCCATGGCATGGTCAAGGTGCCCGTCTCTGCATTTATTAGGGCCTACCCTAATGATGCCCTACAACATGTAGGGGCTAGGCCCGGGGGCTCCTATTAGTGCAACAAACATCCGCCTTTGTTCACCAGACTCATACGCAGGCGTGCTGATGATCATGCATTCAAAACCAATGTATAACACAAGGCTGAACCAGAGAAACCGCTCTTCGTGAGAGCAAGGAGCGTATCAAGAAAACCAAGCCAAATATAGAAGGCAAAGATTCCAAGAGAAGTGTCCTTTGATGGCCAGGCAAGGCCGTCAAACTTGGTACAACAAACAAGAGCGAAACCAAACCGTGTCAGCTGTGTCTCCTGGGCAACCGAAGAATAAAGAGTGCACTCCTTCAAGAAGGCCCAGCAAGCCCTGCCCCCGGCAGGCACAGGCCAGATTACCACCGCTCCACCACATCACGACGCCAGTCACTTATCGATGCGGTGTCGAGCCCCCACACAGCTAAGTGGCTCTCACTAAGCACGTGGCGGTCTGCTGGAAGCCAGATCACACCCATTTGGCACTCGTCTAAGAGAGTGTTAAGATGATAAGAAGCTGGCTAAGCGGCGATATAAGCTTGCCGGGGATGCACCCCTACACGCCACCTAAGGTAGAATTTATGGCATTTTGTCCTAAGTGCCAGAGTTAGGTATGATAGCACCGTTGGCTATTTAATCGCAAGAAAATGATTGTTTTGCCACTGTGGTTACCCCTTTGGATATAAAAAGAGGTGCAAGGCAACCTAGAGCAGGATTTGGTCTCTCTCACACTTGTACTCGTGTAGCATCTCCCTCGAGGCCACCTTTCTGGGTGTGAGCGCTAGGTGTCGTCGTGTTCATCAACACTACAAAAAAATACACTTCCGTGATGATACGTGTTTGTCACAGTAGGTCAAGTTTTCTGTCATGCATGTACATCCATGACAATTTTATGACAGAATCAAGATAGTCATACCTGTGCTGTCGTAGAAGTGTTCCATGACATTACCAAAATTATCATCACGGAAGTGTCCACTTCCATGAAGATAAATCGCGCGTCACAGAAGTGCTTTTGTCAAGGGTGACCGATACGTGGCATCCAACGTAACGAACGCCGCTAAGCTATCGGGTCCGGTTTGGGATCCGATAACCCGTTAACAGCCCTGACCAATGGGGATTTTCCATATGTAAAATCATCATTGGCTGGATGAAACACGTGTCGGCTCACCGTTGGGACAGATGTCATCTACTCATTGGACAGAAGGGGCCTATGATACGTCGACACGTGGCACGGCCCAACAGAGGCCCATTCCTATGAAAAGGCCGGCCCGTTTGACTTGGTCAAAAGGTGGCGGGCTGGCCCATGGAAAGCCTGTTAATGGCCTATTCGCATATAGCCCATTTACAGCCCGCTAACCCAGGGCCCGTTACGACCTATCCGAATTAGGCCCAGTAGCATCATCTGGGCCATCCAATATGATTCCAGCCCGTTTTAACTTCTGGCCCATGTATGGCCCATGATGTCTTTCGACCCATATGAGGCCCTTTGTAACTCTTGGTCCATTAACCGTCCGTGGTGAAACTGGCCCGTAATGAACAGTGTATCATTTTATACCCATTAACGGCCCATGGTGAAACTGGCCCGTAATGAACAGTGTATCACTCTATACCCATTAACGACCTATTCCGTTGGGCCGTTTCCAGCCATGTTATCTTTTGGCCTTCTCAGGGCCCATTTATTCTTGGGCTCATTTCCAGCATTTGTTTACTTAAGGCCCGTTACTATCATTTTTTGCTTGTGGGCCAAATTCAGCCCGAGGTTACAATAGGGCGTTTGGCCCGTTAATCGCTGGGCTTATAGCGCCATCAACACGACCGATTAACGATGGCCCATTATGGTCGGCCCATGAACGGAAGATTCCAACTCTAGCCTGTTCACGGCCATAATGCGGTCTGTTATTGGCCCATATTTGGCCAACCGATCATACGGTCCGTAGAAGGCCCATTGATGATACGGCCCGTAGAAGGCCCATTGTGTCTATGACCCATATAAGGCCCATTGTTTCTACGACCTGTTGAGGGAGTCTTGGATTAGGGGTTCCTCGGACAGCCGGACTATGTACTTGTGCCGGACTGTTGGACTATGAAGATACAAGATTGAAGACTTCGTCCCTTGTCCGGGTGGGACTCTCCTTTGCGTGGAAGGCAAGCTTGGCAATTCAGATATGTAGATCTCCTTCTCTGTAACCGACGTGATGTCACACTATGAAAAGTTGTCAGCAGATTAGATTTGTGGAATATTGTGCTCCCTACGGTGGTATGTGGAAATTGTTTTGTTGAGCCGAACACGATCCTTGTGTTCAAACTCTTCTATGAAAAATTCGGAGAAGGAACCCGCCTTGCAATGCTGAAGACAATCTGCACGCCGGACTCATCATCATTGAAGCCTGGTTCAGGGGCTACTGAGGGAGTCCAGGATTAGGAGGTCCTCAAACAGCCGGACTATGTACTTGTGCCGGATTGTTGGACTATGAAGATACAAGATTGAAGACTTCGTCCCGTGTCCGGGTGGGACTCTCCTTTGCGTGGAAGGCAAGCTTGGCAATTCAGATATGTAGATCTCCTTTAACCGACCCTGTGTAACCCTAGCCCCCTCCGGTGTCTATATAAACCAGATGGTTTAGTCCGTAGGACAACAACAATCATAATCATAGGCTAGCTTCTAGGGTTTAGCCTCTACGATCTCGTGGTAGATCAACTCTTGTAATACTCATATCATCAAGATTAATCAAGCAGGAAGTAGGGTATTACCTCCATCGAGAGGGCCCGAACCTGGGTAAACATTGTGTCCCCCGCCTCCTGTTACCATTAGCCTTAGACGCACAGTTCGGGACCCCCTACTCGAGATCCGCCGGTTTTGACACCTACATTGGTGCTTTCATTGAGAGTTCCACTATGCCGTCATGGTAAGGCTTGATGGCTCCTTCGATCATCTGTAACGATGTGATCTAGGGTGAGTTTTCCTCCCCGGACAGATCTTCGTATTCGGCGTCTTCATACTGTGGGCCAACTCGCTTGGCCATCTGGAGCAGATCGATAGCTACGCTCGTGGCCATCAAGTCAGGTTTGGAAGCTTGAACTACACTACCGACATCCGCGGAGACTTGATCTTCGATGGATTCGAGCCCATGACAGGCGCGCCGTACAGTCACGATGAGCATGACTTAGTTCTGTCATCGGACAACGTTCGGGAGAACGGACCTGCAGCTGCCCTGGCCTTAGATCCGGAGCAGATCGTGCCATCCAAGGATGGGTGGTTAGACCCTCCACGGACACCGCACACTCATCGGCGCTAAAGCCGAACACAGACTTCACCTCCAAAGAGGTCTATGTCATCGGACCCTCAGACTCGTCTTCGGCCAGAGGTTCCGAACCACGCGCATCCATGCCTATCGAATGTGATTGGGCACCGATCATGGAGTTTACCTCCACAGATATCTTTCAGCACTCACCCTTGCGCGACGTGCTAAATTCACTGAAATCTCTCTCCCGGTCAGGAGACTCTTGGCCGAACTATGTCCGGCTTGAGTGGGAAGAGGATGACGAAGAAATTTGTTTCCCACCCACCAACCACTTGGTAGCCACTGTCGATGACTTAACCAACATGCTTGATTTCGACTCCGAAGACATCGACTCTATGAACGATGATGCCGGAGAAGAACAGGAACCACCGCCCAAAGGGCGTTGGACAACCACCCCATCATATGATATATACATGGTGGACACACCCAAATTAAACAATGGCGAGGAACGAAGGGATGCAACGGAGGATAATCCTCTTGAAAAGCAACCAAAGCGACGACGTCAGTGCCGCTCTAAATCTCGCCACAGCAAAAACAGCGATAACAGCGCAAGAAAGAATAAAACCCCGGTCAACTCCAAAGGCAACGGCGACCCCATGGACCCAGCGATGGAGCAGGATGAGCCAAGGGACGGGGAACATAGTCCGAGGCCGCTGTCCAATCATAGCGATGGCGGAGATAAAACTCATAAACCTGTCTTCGGAGAGGAGAACAGTCCGGATGATGATGCACTCATCATCCCGGAAAAGCACTTGGAACAAGAGAACCTCCATAGAAGGCTTATCGCCACCGCGAGGAGCTTGAAGAAGCAGAAGCAAAGGCTTAAGGCCGTGCAGGATACGCTCAACCGCAGATGGAACAAAGTGCTCGACACTGACGAAAAATACGGTGGTGATCGCCACACAAAGAGCTACCCAAAGCGCAAGCTGCTGCCCGAATTCGACGATGAGGCCGTAGAGCCCATGCCGCCGAAAAATATTATGGCCGATCTACCGGACCGACCACCCCGTGGCCGCGACAGGGCGGCTAACGACACCGCACACAAGTCCGCACACGATTTACGTGAGCACCTGGACAAAAAAACCGGTACGCCCAGGTCCATCTATGGATCTAGGAAGCGTGCTCCGGCGCAGGATCACAACCACCAAAACAACTATACTGATCGAATACCAGCTCGGAATCAACACCGAACACTACAACTGTCGGCAGCATGCCATGACACATCCAAATACAGGGGTGGCACACACCCCCTGTGCTTCACCGATGAGGTGCTGGATCATGAATTTCCAGAGGGATTCAAACCCGTAAACATAGAGGCATACGACAGAACGACAGACCCTGCGGTCTGGATTGAGGACTTTATTCTTCACATCTACATGGCTCGTGGAGATGATCTCCATGCCATCAAATACCTTCCCCTTAAGTCGAAAGGACCAGCTCGGCACTGGTTGAAAAGCCTCCCCGGAAACTCAATTAGAAGTTGGGAAGAACTTGAGGATGCTTTCAGGGCTAATTTTCAAGGGACATATGTCCGGCCTCCGGATGCGGACGATTTAAGTCACATAATCCAACAACCCAGAGAGTCAGCCCATAAGCTTTGGAACAGATTTCTCACCAAGAAGAATCAAATCGTCGACTGCCCGGATGCCGAAGCCTTAGCGGTTTTCAAGCACAGTATCCAGGACGAATGGCTTGCCAGACACCTCGGCCAGGAAAAGCCAAGGAGAATGGCAGCCCTAACAAGCCTTATTACCCGCTTTTGCGCGGGCGAGGACAGTTGGTTGGCCCGCTGCGGCACCAGCGACCCAGGCACATCCGAAGTCAGGGATGGCAATGGGAAGCTACGACGCAATAAAAATAAGCGTCGAAATAATGAAGGCAACCCAAACAACACGGCGGTAAACGCCGGATTCAGGGGCTCTCGACCCAGTCAACGGAAAAAGCCATTTAAAGGCAGCAGAGATGGACCGTCTAGCGTAAACAAAATTCTAGACAGATTATGTCAGATCCATGGCACCCCAAAGAAACCTGCAAATCACACCAACAGAGAATGCTGGGTCTTCAAGCAGGCCGGCAAGCTAAATGCCGAACACAAAGGGAGGGAGACGCCAAGTGAAGACGAGGATGAGCCTCGCCAGCCGAACACTGGGGGACAGAAAAATAATCCACCAGAGGTCAAAATAGTGAACATGATTTACGCAACCCACATACCAAAGAGGAGGCGCAAATGCGCACTCCGAGCCGTATACGCAGTAGAACCAGTCACCCCCAAATTCAACCCATGTCCAGCCTGCTCGATCACTTTCAATCGCAGGGATCATCCGACTAGTATCCGGCATGGAGGTTCGGCCGCCTTGGTGCTCGACCCAATAATTAACGGATACCATCTCACCTGAGTCCTCATGGACGGCGGAAGTATCTTAATCTGATATATCAGGACACTGTCCGCAAGATGGGGATAGACCCGTCAAGAATCAGCCTAAGCAATACCACCTTTAAAGGAGTAATACCAGACGTAGAGGCCCGCTGCACGGGCTCTTTGATACTAGAGGTTGTATTCGGTTCACCCGACAACTTCCGAAGCGAAGAACTAATCTTCGACATCGCTCCATTCCGAAGCGGCTACCATGCACTACTCGGAAGAACGGCCTTCGCTCGTTTCAATGCAGTTCCGCATTATGCTTACCTTAAACTTAAGATGCCCGGTCCACGTGGCGTCATCACAATTAGCGGAAATACAGAGCATTCCTTGCGTGCGAAAGAATATGTGGCGGCTCTAGCAGCCGAACCACTAAATGGCCTCCCCAACCCGAACAAATGATCGGTCGTCAAGACCACGCACAAGGCTAGACGAGTCCGGCGCACCACTAGTTGTAGTAGCCCAGATAAACCTGAGCTTGGTCGACGGATACGCCCCCATATGTGGTGCTAGGGGCTGCCCGCATGTAAAAGGGTCCATAGTTCGGCTCGACCCTACTAATATACAATAGATTAAATTCTCATGATTTATTAAGAATAACCAACTTTTCGCATGGTCACACCAGATTCTTTCACCTGGACTTTTCTTTTTTCCAGATGACCATGGTGCTACGCCCTTCCAGATACGGCACAACGGAGACAAAGGCGCAGACGTGCAGTAGGGCCCCGTTCATAGGTTTCTTTTCAGATTAAGACCCTGTGTAAACCTTTTTATTGTCTCTTGTTGCTTCACACCCTCTGGGCACTTAAAACAACCGAGAGGGATACTGGTGCTATTGGCATTTCGTCACACCAGATTAATGCATGTATCTGGAAATTCAGGGATCATTATCGAGGGCGATAATCAGCCCAGTATATGTTTTAAAGTCCGAATACCTTCGGGAGTGTTCAGCGTCACGAGTTTGGCCTTATATGCATCAGCTCCAAATCATGTCTTTGGTCAATAGTTGGGTTTGCCCGGCTCCCGTGTTTTGCTACCTTACGTGCCGCTCTATCAGCTAAGGCGGCACTGGGAGAACTACTGCGATTGTGCCCTGGTTCATCTGGATGAGCACCTCAGTAGAGAAAGCCGAAAACTGACTGTCATGATAAAGCAAGAGCCTGGTCAACCACTCGATGACTCAGCGGAATCTTCGAGATTCCTCCGCATTAACGAAGGACCAGTTTCCCGGTCACGTATGTACTCGCACTGTATCCGAATGAGCGTGGACATACTAGGGGCTATATAGTAGCCCCACCGTCAAACTCTTATGGCTAAGTGAAAGTGTTAAAGCAATATAGTCTGATTGCCTTGTTCGCCGCGCTATCACCTCCTCAAACGGACCAAGACGTTGGATCAAGTGTGACTACACGCTTTACCGAACACCCCCGCATTATATCTGTGGGGGCTAAAGCCGACGACTGCAAACTTTCAGGTTATATACATACAGACATAAATGGCCGCACAAGAGGCATTATAATACTTTATGGTCAAAAGTATAAATATAGCCTTTATAATCAAAATAGCATTGTTTTTACAATCAAGATACATGTCACTGGAACATGGTATTCTTTGAGCACTGAGCCTCTATTAAACGGGCACCTTCTAGGACTTCTTCAAAATAGTGCTCGGGCGAGTCCTGGCCCCCGGACGGACCCCTGGCTGCAACAACGGTGGCCTCCATCTTCGCCCAATATGTCTTAACACGGGCAAGAGCCATCCGCGCACCTTCTATGCACGCCGACTGCTTAGCAGCGTTGATATGTGGCACAACATGAAGAAATCATTGCACTAAACCGAAATAGCTATCCGGACTTGGTTCCTTTGGCCACAGATGATCCACGACAGTCTTCATGGCAAGCCCGGACAACCTATGGAGCTCGGCCCACTCGGCCATTTGCTCATTCAACAGCAGCGCACGCCTCGGATTACTGAACTGCGACCAGAACAACCTTTCCACCTCATGATCTTTCTGATCTTTGAAATACTCAGTCGCATCAGCAGCACTCTTTGCTAAATCTAAGTATGCGTCTGCAGAACTCCATAGGTGATCAAAAGGGGCATACTTCGGATCGCCGAACTTCGTCCGCAATAAGAAGGGCTTCCCAGCCGCAATATCTCCAGCTTGACGAAGCTCCCTCCGCGCCGCTCTGATCTCAGAGCGCGTCTCCTTGGCTGCTTCCAAGGCCTTCTTCAAGTCAGTCGCTTTTGCTTGGTTTTCCCTTTCAAGGAGCTCATAGCAGCTGGCGGCATTCTGCAGCTCAAGAGCCATGTTGGCTATTCTCTCTTTGCTCTAGCGGAGCAGCCTGTTCGGCTTTTAACTCTTCAGCTGCCATTAAGGTGGCCGCATCGCTTCTCCTGGCTTGTTCCTTGGCTTGGCAAGTTCTGCCAGAAGGGTCTCCACGGCAGCAGCTCCATCTGTAGTCAAAGCATATTATAGATACTAGCATCATGCTCCTCTTAATATTTGCTGACCACCCGAATATACATACCCTGTGCCTCGTCAAGCTGCTTGTCACAAGCATGATGTCCGCATCCGCCATGTCAAGCTGCCGCTTCAATTCGGCAAAATCAGCAGTCTGGTCAGCCGCCGGACCCTCAACCACCTGCGCATGAAAGCAGCGCTATCATTAACTGAGACTATGATCCTCTGTTTGCCGCCTCTGGATGGCAACCAGAGTCTCAGGGGCTACTATCTATACAGAGCATACATAGCGTGTGCGGTACAGTCAAAAACATATATAAATTACTTTGCGAACCTCAAAGCCTCTTAGCAGGCTCATAAAAGCTTCATTCAATCCGCTTTTTGTGGATGAAATCCTCTCAACCACCGTACCCATTAAGGTACGATGTGCCTCAGAGATAGTCGCTTGCTATAGAAGACCTATTAATACGTCTGGTTGTACACCGGACAAGCCCGGGCTCTTTTTGTTGTTCTCCTCAGGACCGAATACTCCGAACTTCGGGCGGCCGAAGAGTTACCTTTTGGCCTTTGCGGATCGGGAGAAATCCTCCGCGACGACACCTCGGGGTCGTCCACCCCATGAGGCGGGGAGGCAGGAGGAGGCGTTTCGCTCTGCATCATCTCCGGAAGAAGATCCCCCGAAGACGAACTTTGTTGAGAAGGGCTACGAGACGGACTGCAAAATATATGTATCGGTTATTATTCTTAGAGATAAAGCAGGATATATTTACCAAAGTGCATCGTTTACTTATGGCTCGGTTGATGGCTGGCCCCCTTGCAGGCGCTGTGCGGTAAGGACGCCCTCCGGGGCAGGGCCCCCTGGAGAAGGTTTTTTCCCTCGTTTGGAAGCCTCCGCTTCCAAATCTTCAGGAGTGCCCCTTTTCTTCCGGCAGGGAGAGGGGATTCTAGATTTGCCTCCCCGATCATCGTCCTTCATGGATGCACTAATTCCCCCAGTTTGGATGGGTAATGTATGAAGCCCGCTTTCGGCTTCCCTATTCCTCCCCTCGTCCTCTCCTAATGGCACTTGATAGGGTGCGCGAGCCAACATCCTAGTTAGTACAGGATCCGGCGAACCTTCGGGAAGAGGGGCCGAACACCTTCTCCTCTCCGCCTTTCTTATCCATTCCTGGGCGAGGGCAATTTTTTAGAATGATGTTGTGACAAATAAAAGCATGTTCGGTCGTGGAGTTACTTACTTGGGTATCTGGGCGGTTGCAGTTCAGGCCCGCATCCTCGGTGGTGTCCGGACACTTTATTCGTGATCCGAAAAACAATCGATACATCCCTTTGAGCGTCATGCCGAAGAAGTGTTGAATAGTTCACTGTCCTTCTAGGTTGAACTACCACATACGGAGAGATCGACGTTGGCATGGCAAGACCCGACGAACTAGCATTACCTGAATCACTTTGACGAGACTGACATCCCTCTTGAGGAGATCTCGGATGTGGCTTTGCAATGTCAGCACGTCATTTACCGGCCCCCAGTCCAGACCTTTGTTGACCCATGACGCCAGTTGGGGCAGAGGGCCCGGGCGGAAGGCTGGGGCGGCCGCCCACTTTGTACCTCGGGGTGCTGTGATGTAGAACCACTCCCGTTGCCATAAGTCGGACACCTCCGGGAAGGAGCCCTTTGGCCATAGGGCGTCGGCACCTTTGCTTATTATAGCGCATCCGCATTCCGCGTGTCACCCGTCGATCATCTTCGGCTTAACATCGAAGGTCTTGAGCCATAAGCCGAAGTGTGGGGTAATGCGGAGGAAGGCCTCACACACGACGATAAACGACGAGATGTGAAGGATGGAATCTGGAGCTAGATCGTGGAAATCTAGCCCGTAATAGAACATGGGCCCTCTTACGAAGGGATCAAGACTAAAGCCTAGCCCTCGGAGGAAGTGGGAGACAAATACGACACTCTCTTGGCTTCGAGAGTGGGGATAACCTGCCCTTGAGAAGGTAGTCTGTGGGGGATTTCGGCGGTCAGATACCTAGCCTCCCTAAGCTTCTTGATGTCCTCCTCTGTGGTAGAGGAGGCCATCCACCAGCCTTGAAGGTTGGATCCGGACATGGTTGAAGGTTTGAAGCGCTTAGCCTGAACCTTGGGTGTTGGAACTCGAGGTGGGGGAAGGGAAGGATCGAGCGTGGAAAGAAAAGGACAGGTCTTGGCCCCTTTATAAAGAGGGTGAATATCAAGCGTCCTCCGCGTGGCCGTTTGGAACTTGCCTAAAATCGAGGAGTCATACTAACAGGCACGGTTGGGTTACCCACACCCATATTGATGAGAATCCCGTGTAAGGGGAACACGATCTCTGCTTCGACAAGACGTGCCAATAAAACCACCTCGCAAGACGTGCATTAACAGGTTGAGAAAAATGGTTTATATAATAACCGGGCCGCGACGTGATGTCACGCTATGAAAAGTTGTCAGCAGATTAGATTTGTGGAATATTGTGCTCCCTACGGTGGTATGTGGAAATTGTTTTACTGAGCCAGACACGGTCCTTGTGTTCAAAATCTTCTATGAAAAATTCGGAGAAGGAACCCGCCTTGCAATGCTGAAGACAATCTGCACGCCGGACTCATCATCATTGAAGCCTGGTTCAGGGGCTATTGAGGGAGTCCTGGATTAGGGGGTCCTCGGACAGCTGGACTATGTACTTGTGCCGGATTGTTGGACTATAAAGATACAAGATTGAAGACTTCGTCCCGTGTCCGGGTGGGACTCTCCTTTGCGTGGAAGGCAAGCTTGTCAATTCGGATATGTAGATCTCCTTTAACCGACCCTGTGTAACCCTAGCCCCCTCCTTTGTCTATATAAACTAGATGGTTTAGTCCGTAGGACAACAACAATCATAATCATAGGCTAGCTTCTAGGGTTTAGCCTCTACGATCTCGTGGTAGATCAACTCTTGTAATACTCATATCATCAAGATTAATCAAGCAGGAAGTAGGGTATTACCTCCATCGAGAGGGCCCGAACCTGGGTAAACATTGTGTCCCCCGCCTCCTGTTACCATTAGCCTTAGACGCACAGTTCGGGACCCCCTACCCGAGATCACCCGGTTTTGACACCGACACCCGTAAACGGCCCACTGTTTCTACAGCCCGTAGGAGGGCCATGGTAACTACAGTAAATATGTAGCCCATGGTTATTGTGGCCTAGTTTTAAAAAATAGGTTATTGCGGCCACTAGCAAACCGCGGAAAAAGAACTGCACTGACTACAATCAAAGAAATAAACAAGACAATAAGGAAATATATAAGCAAGCAACTTATGCTAGGCTATCACGGCTATTACACATATTACATCCACTGGGCATCAAAGTTCGCCACTAGTGCAAATATAGGGAACAAAGCAGCATATAAACGCCGCATCAAAACAAGTCCTGAACTGAAACCACTTCAAAAGAGCTCAAGAAACAATATCTTGGGTACCCATAATGCTGGCAAGATGCTTAGCAAGCTTATTAACTTTCTCTTGTTTGGCGCTTAAATCCTCCAAAGACTTGTCATTGCACCGTAAAGTATGCATCCGAATTCTGCAGGACTTCCTCCCTTCTTGACTTCGTCAGGTAACATCTGATCGATGTTTTTCAACTAGAAGTTGAGACTCAAGAAGCTGAACTGATTCAGGCAATGAGTTCGAAGAGCTGGTGCAAAGAAGTAGTAGCCAGTAACTCCAACACTACATCAAGACAGGACTTTGGGGTTGTCTCAGTGTCTTCAATATAGTTTTTATCAGCTTTCTTGGAGACCAACAGGGATCTCTCACTATCTTGAACCTTATCTGCATTACTTCCTTTACCATTGCATAGTGGGGTACTCTTCTCCAATATTTTATCCGCGTTCTAAAAGAGAAACAAGTAAACACAACACAGGTTTACAGTGTAGTATATGAAACTCATTTTGGTAAACCAGTTCAGTAGTAAGGTGGACAGGATGACAGCATGAAAGAAACATATATCTATGTAGTATGGTCACTGTATGGTCTATATCATTCTAGTTTATGTTGCCAAATCAAGATAGATACAATTTGAATCATATCTATTTAAGACAAAGTAGCATAGATAGAATATATGTGTGGGAAACTACACAGCAATAACAACACTTGTAATGTGCATGGCATGAGAACATAACTATCTATTCAATTGAAACTGAAATCAACATAGAGCAAGTTACAACAGCAAACACATTAAAGAAACAGGTTTAAAACATACCTATTGCACCATTGGAGTTTCAATTGCATCCTTGAAATTTAAAATAAGTTGGTATGAGTAAATACAGTGATGCAAGAGCAAAGTAGTATGAACCATAGCTACGGAACCTGACCTGAGAACAATTCTTCTTCTGCTTTAAGCGTTGACTTGGGGTTCGGAGTGGTGGTCCTCGTGCTTTGGGCAATGCAGCTTGCCTTACTAACTCGCCGTGTTTGGGTGCTCTGTGGTGGAGACTGTGCTGTGTCAATGGGAACTGGGTTACTATCTGCTGGGGTTGGGGTTAGAAGGGGTGTAGCTGGTTCTCTGTCCAACTCGGTAGGGGTAAAATCTGCGTGAGTCTGGGTTATGTGTGGTGGAGCTGGTTCTTGGGCAAGTACAACCGTGGTTCTATCTGCATCGACAGGTAGCATGATCTTTTCGAATGTACAGACATTGTAAGATAGACATGTGCAATGGATAGTAGGGAAGAAAATAGGGCATGAAATAATTCACATTTATGTTGTTTAACCAAACAGAATAGCAGGACATAATTTCACATATATGATGGCTAACTAAACAGGATAGCATGACACAATTTCGCATGTACGATGGCTAACTAAACAGGATAAAATGGCATACTTCAAAATATGATGACTATGTAAATAGGATGACATGATATAACTATACGATGTGTCTATTAAAGTGGTTGGCATGACATAAATCACAAACATGCCGTCGATGGAAACATGATGGCATGATATAATTCACGGATAGAATGACATAATTTAAAATATGACGACTATGTAAACAGGACAAGATGATATAACTATATTATGTCTTTAGAAAATGGGTTGTGAAAGCACAAGTGCTCCCTGGGTGATTTTGGTAATTAATGTCAACATATCTCTTGTTGGACTAACACTTTTACCTAGTATGTTTCAGACAAGTTCAACAATGGAGTGGCATGGACTAAAGGATGTGTAACCCCTTCAAGATGCTAAGGACAAAGGATTGGCTCAAGCTCAAAGCTCAAGACTCTACATTTTATATTTTAGTGATCAAAGATCACATTGAGTCTATAGGAAAAGCCAATACTATCAAGACGGGATGATGTGTTGCTTAATGGCTTACTTGCTCAAGTGCTTAGTGATATGCTCCAAAGCCCTCAACTACTTTCTCACATCCACATATGTCCTAAACCAAAAAGTCTAACTCGGCCCTACCGATTCTTTCTATCCGGCGCCACCGAGTTCAGATGTCATAACCACTGCCACAAACCCTAGGCAAATCGGTCTCACCGATAGGGATCTCGGTCTCACCGAGATGGGATTGTAATCTCTCTGTGTATGTCCATTACCAAAATCGGTCTCACTGAGTTTGAATAATCGGTACTACCGAGATTACAATGCAAACTCTCTGTTCCTCTTCGCAACATTTCGGTGCAACCGAGATTAGCGAATCGGTCCCACCGAGTTTGCCTGACCAACTCTCTGGTTAGCTTATTACCAAAATCGGTCCTACCGAGTTTGTGTAATCGGTATCACCGAGATTACGTTATGCCCTAACCCTAACCATATCGGTCCTACCGAGATGCATGTCGGTCCCACCGAAAATCCTAACGGTCACTAGATTTGCTGAATCGGTCCGACCGAGTTTCTCAATTCGGTCCCACCGAGATTGGCAAGTTGTGTGTAATGGTTAGATTTTGCGTGGAGGCTATATATACCCCTCCACCTCCTCTTCATTCGTTGAGAGAACCATCAGAATGAACCTACACTTCCAACTTACATTTTCTGAGAGAGAACCACCTACTCATGTGTTGAGACCAAGATATTCCATTCCTACCATATGAATCTTGATCTCTAGCCTTCCCCAAGTTGTTTTCCACTCAAATCTTCTTTCCACCAAATCCAAATCCTGTGAGAGAGAGTTGAGTGTTGGGGAGACTATCATTTGAAGCACAAGAGCAAGGAGTTCATCATCAACACACCATTTGTTACTTCTTGGAGAGTGGTGTTTCCTAGATTGGCTAGGTGTCACTTGGGAGCCTCCGACAAGATTGTGGAGTTGAACCAAGAAGTTTGTAAGGGCAAGGAGATCGCCTACTTCGTGAAGATCTACCGCTAGTGAGGCAAGTCCTTCGTGGGCGATGACCATGGTGGGATAGACAACGTTGCTTCTTCGTCGACCCTTCGTGGGTGGAGCTCTCCGTGGACTCGCGTAGCCGTTACCCTTCGTGGGTTGAAGTCCCCATCAACGTGGATGTACGATAGCACCACCTATCGGAACCACGACAAAAACATCCATGTCTCCAATTGCATTTGAATCCTCCAATGCCATTCCTTTACATTCTTGGAAGTTGCATGCTTTACTTTCCGCTGCCCATATACTCTTTGCATGCTTGCTTGATATGTGTTGTGATTGTTAAACTTGTGCCAAAACTCCACTTAAACTTAAAGAAGTTAAAAACTGCAACTTTTGGTACTTAGTGTCTAATCACCCCCCTCTAGACACCTCTTCTCGATCCTTTCAATTGGTTTCAGAGCATTGGTCTCCATTGCTTTGGTTTAAACACCATTGGAGGAAGATGGATGAGTCTACAATTGGGAGTCTTAGACATAGAGTGCCTATACTTGATGGAGAGTACTTTCATGAGTGAAAAAATGAGATGCTTGTGATTTTCAATCAATATCATTTGAACAAGTACATTGCTAGCTCTTGTGCACCTCATGTTGATCCTATGCATCCTACCCTTGATGAGTCAATTGACATGATTCGCAATCTTAGAACTGTTGAACTTATCATTAGAGGCTTGCCTAGAAACTTGATTAGATGTTTGCCTACTCTTAAGTGTGCCTACACCATATGAAAATTTCTTGAAGAACGTTTTCCAAATTGTTCCTTGAAAAATCTAGATGAAATTCTCCATAATTCTATTTCCTTGAGTAAGATGAATTCCAGTGATCCTATGTTTGGTGATTGTCTATTTGAGCTTACAAATCTTATGCGTGCCAAAGGAGATGTTGGAATTATTAGTGATATTGTTTCCGAAGCTATTAAAATTCATAAAGAAGATCATTCTCAAACTCACTCTAATGAATCACCCTCTCTAGGATTTGATCCACCACATGACGATGTTGAACATGGATACTATGACGAGGATAATGATAGTGACTTTGATCTTGATGATGCAATGAGACACTTTGGTCTTATGGCAAATCTTCAGGGATATATGGCAGGAGGAAAGGAATGGGTTCTTGATAGTGGATGTACCGATCACATGACCCGAGATAAAGATATGTTTTGTGAACTTGCTAAAAATGATGGTCCTTGAAAGTACGTCACTTTTGGTGATAACTCAAAGGGTAAGGTGGTTGGCCTCGGTAAGGTGGCCATATCACATGATAGCTCCATACAAAATGTCATGCTCGTTGAATCTCTTGGCTACAACTTACTTTGAGTATCTAGACTTGCTGATTTCGGTTTCAATGTCCTATTTACTGAAGCAGATTGCCAAGTGTTTCGTCTAGATAATCATAAAATGTTTTTTACCGGTGTACGTAGAGGTGATCTATACATTGTTGATTTCACTAAAAAGGCTCAACCTAGAACTTGCTTTATTGCTAAATCTTCTAAAGGTTCGTTATGGCATAGACGATTAGGTCATGTTGGCATGCGAAACCTTGACAAGCTTATTAAAGGAAATCATATCCTTGGCGTTAACAATGTCATATTTGATAAGGATAGACTTTGCAGCGCTTGTCTGGCAGGTAAACAGGTCGGAGGGATGCATCCCGTGAAAAACATCATGACCACAAGGAGGCCACTCAGGCTACTTCACATGGATCTTTTTTGTCCCAACGCCTACAAAAGTCTCGATGGAAATTCTTTTGGTCTAGTTATAGTTGATGATTTTTCAAGATTTACGTGGGTGTTCTTTCTCGATGATAAATCGCAGGTTCAAAAGATCTTCAAAAACTTCGCTAGGAAGGCCCAAAATCAATTTGAAGTGAAGATCAAGAAGGTTCGCAGCGACAACGGAACGGAGTTCAAGAACGCAAATTTGGATACCTTTCTTGACGAAGAAGGTATTTCACACGAGTTCTCAGCTATGTACACACCTCAACAAAATGGAGTTGTTGAGAGGAAGAACCAGATGCTCATCGAAATGGCGAGAACGATGCTTGATGAGTACAAGACGCCGAAGCACTTTTGGGCGAAAGCGGTTGAGACAGCTTGTCATGCAACAAATCGCTTGTATCTTCACAAGCTAGTCGGCAAGACGGCATACGAGCTTCTCACATGTAACAAACCCCAAGTTGGATACTTTCGAGTATTCGGCTCGAAGTGCTACATTCTTGATAAGCATCGTCGTTCTAAATTTGCTCCTAAGTCTCATGAAGGTTTCCTACTTGTTATGGTTTCAAACTTCACACATACCGTGTCTACAACAATTTCACCCGAAAGGTTGAAGAAACGGTAGATGTGAAGTTTGATGAATTTAATGGCTCGCAAGTAGAGCAATTGCCAATTGATGTAGGATACAAAGACCCCTTGGAAGCAATCCAAGACTTGTCTATTGGCAAGATTCGTCCAACGGAGGTGAAGGAGAGTACCTCGTCCGTCCAAGTGGAAGCTTCTACCTCACGACAAGGTGAACCAAGAGTTGATATGGAAGCATCCACAAGTGGGACATACCAAGATGAAGAAAACAAGGAAGTGCACCAAGATGAACGTCAACAACCTCCTTCTCCACCAAGACAAGAGAATGACAACGTCAACAATGAAGAAGGCCAATAAGAAGAACAAGATGAAGAAGATGTTCAACCAAGACCCAAGCAAAAGCTTTCACGAGTTCGAGCAAGAATTGCTAAAGACCATCCCTTCGAGCAAATCTACAATGATATCCAAACCGGGGAGAATCACTCGCTCTAAAACTCGTTTAGCTAACTTTTGTGAACACTATTCATTCATCTCTAGCATTGAACCTATGAAGGCTGAAGAACATTGGAAGATCCGGATTGGATAAACGCTATGCATGAAGAGCTATACAACTTTGAGAGAAATCAAGTGTGGACATTTGTTGAGAAGCCCGACAACAACCACAACATCAACGGTACCAAATGGGTGTTTCGCAACAAGCAAGATGAAGATGGACAAGTAGTTCGCAACAAAGCACGTCTCGTCGCCCAAGGCTACACACAAGTCGAAGGTATGTACTATGGTGAGACTTATGCTCCCGTTGCTACTCCATTCGCATCTTACTTGCCTATGCTAATCACCATGATATCACCTTGTACCAAATTGACATTAAAGGTGCTTTTCTAAATGGTGAAATAGCGGAGGAAGTTTATGTTAAGCAACCTCCCGGCTTTATTAATCCTAAGAAACCTGATCATGTTTATAAACTTCACAAAGCTCTTCATGGTATTAAAGAAGCTCCTAGAGCATGGTATAAATGCTTGACCAAGTTCCTTATTGAAAAAGGGTTTGAAATTGGAAAAATAGATTCTACTCTTTTTACTAAAAGGGTCAATGGAGAACTATTTGTATGCCAAATTTATGTCGATGATATTATATTTGGATCAACTAACCCTCATTTTAGTGAGAAGTTTGGAAAGCTAATGTCGGAGAAGTTTGAGATGTCTATGATGAGTGAACTAAAATTCTTTCTTGGTTTGCAAATCAAGCAAACTAAGGAAGGTACCTTTGTCTCTCAAACGAAGTACACCAATGACTTATTCAAGAAGTTCAATATGCAAGAATGCAAAGGTATGACTACACCCATGCCTACTAGTGGACATCTTGATTTGACCAAAGATGGTGAACCAGTAGATCAAAAGGTTTATCGCTCTCATCACAAAAAAAAGACACATCCGTGACATTTTGGGCCGAACGAATTTTTTTCCTGTCATACATATGACACTTCTATGACGATAATTGTGACAAAACCCGGTATCATCATAGATGTGGTGGGCTCCTACTTCTATGACAAAAAATCATGATAGAAAATGGGCTTTTCGTCCTGGGCGGGTCGGACACGCAGCTGCATGACATTCTTTGGGTCGTCCATGACGGAAAAAACCGTGGTAGAAGTGAGGGGAGGAAAATATCAGGGAGTTCCCGGTTACGGTGGGAGGTTGGGGGCCGAGCGATGCGCATTTCTCTCAGACACGCATGTAGGCGTTTCTCTATCAACCCGAGCAAGGCGTTGGGCTCTAACTAAACTCGAAGCGATTGCACTACAGTGCTACGCTTCTTCGAACCCGTGCGATCGATCGATGGCTGTTAACTGAACCCGATCGAGCGATTCCTTCGCTCTCGCCGCTAATCAAGCCGATTGATTGGATGAATAGTGAGCATTGTGGGGGGGTTGATGAACAAGGAGCAAGGGCGCTGCCTCTAGATGAACAGGACCCCATGGTGTGGAGGGTTGGATGAACAGTAGACGGTGGAGGGGTGCCCGTGGAGGGGTGGTTGAACAGGACCCCGTGGTGTGGAGGGCTGGATGAACAGTAGACGGTGGAGGGGTGCCCGTGGAGGGGTGGTTGAACAGGAGCTGGTGGAGTAGCGCACGGTGGAGGCTGGATGAACAGGAGCCCGTGGAGGCTGGAGGAGGTCGACGGTAGCCCGTGGAGGCTGGAGGAGGTCGACGGTGGAGATGAACAAGATCCGTGGAGTCCTGCTTATGCACGCCACACCCTCCCGGCGAATAGGAGCCCTGCTTCACCATAGTGCTCCAACACAAGTCCGCTTTTGTCCGCTTTGCGGCACGCCACACCCTCTCGATCAACAGACCCCGCTTCGACCGTAGGAGGTCCGTTTAAATCCGATTTGTGGTATGCCACACCGCCGATCAACAGACCCCGCTTGACCGTAGGAGGTCCGCTTCTCCGCTTTGCGGTACACCACACCCTCCCGATCAACAGACCCTGCTCCAACGTAGGAGGTCCGCTTCTCCGCTCGCGGTATGCCGTGCCTTGTTTCCATCACTGCTCCGCCCAAGCCCTCCCGATGAACACGACCACGCATTCCGTTCCGACCCAGCCGGTTGGCTCCCACGCTTTCCGTTGCCTCCAGATGAATAGGATGCGTTCTGTTGCCTCCCCATGAACACGACGCATTCTGTTGCCTCCCCAAGAACACGACGACGACGCTGTTTCTCCGTTCCGACCCAGCCATGTACACGAGCCCTGGCCGTATGTATGCGTGAGGAGGCGTTCGAGACCCCGCCCGTATGTACACATACGTGGCCGTATTTTCTTTCTTGCACCCCGGACGCTATACTTAACGTGTACATGCAACGCGGCGCGCTTACTACTACTACGACGCGTGCGGCGCTCTACATCGACCAAGATATATGTACGCATATCGTCACGACCGAATGACAACGCCACGCACGCTTCACCGTGGGTCCCGACCGCCGCACTTCCTTGCTCGTGAAGATGTAGCTGGTGGGTCCCAGCAATGTGGGGGCGATCGCTTTGGTTTTTTTGCCCGGACACACTTCCTTGCATGCGAAGATGTAGCTGGTGGGTCCCAGCAGTCAGGGGGAAACGTTTTTTCGCGAAATATGGTGGCCCGTCCGGTGGGTCCCCACTGTCAGGTGGAGGAATAATTACTTTTCGCGTAATAAGGAGGCACTTCCTTGCTGCGGCCATGGACCCAACTGTCAGCCTCTCCACGTACAGCCCACGTCCAATGGAAGTCGTTCCTTGACCACGCCGCATCAAGAGCACCAGGGCAGTGGACGACGGCGAGGCCTAGGAAGGGGACGACGCGGCAGTGGAAGCCCGCGCGGAGAGGAGTATGAGGGTTCACTGGTTCGGCTGCGTTGTGAGGATGCCGTCGCCGCAGAGCCTAGCCAGCGGTGGGAATAGTAGGGGGCGGTGAGGCCTCCACGGCAGCACATCCGGCCACGGGAGGTAGGAGCATGCGGCACGACCGGCGTTGCTTTGGGCGGTTGGAGCAAGAAGACCAGAGGTTGAAGAAGCACTACGGCCGTTGGATGGACATCATACGGTCACTGGAGCTAGAATCGTTTATATTGACTAAGTTGACAAAACCCTCTGTCCTTGTCAACTTAGTAGGCCCACAAGTCAACCTCCCACCAAGGTGGGTCCCAGCTAGCAGGGGGGTATTCATTTTTTGTGCGTAATAAGGAGGCACTTCCGGTGGGTCCGAGCTGACAGCAGGGGGAACATTTTTTTCGTGAAATACGGTGGCCCGTCGGGTGGGTGCCAGCAGTCAGGGGCAAATGTTTTTTTCGTGAAATACTGGTGGCCTGTCCAGTGGGTCCCTGCTGTCAGGTGGAGGAATAATTATTTTCCGCGTAATAAGGAGGCACTTCCTTGCGGCTGCCGTGGACCCACCGTCGGCCTCTCCACGACAAAGATTCTTCCGATGGAATTTGGTCGTTGACCAGATTGACCACGCCGCGCCGAGAGCACCACGGCGGTGGACGACGGCGAGGCCTAGGAAGGGGATGACGCGGAGCCGAGGAAGACGCGGTAGTGGATGCCCACGCGGAGAGGAGTACGAGGGTTCACTGGTTCGGCTGCGCTGCCGTCACCGCAGAATAACAGGGGGTATGGGTGAGTGGAGTGGAGGGATGGCCTGGCCAGCGGTGGGAGTAGTATGGGGGTGGTGAGGCTCTCAAGCAAGACAAACCGCCGTGGAGGCAGGAGCAAAGCGCACGACCGGCGCTACTTTGGGCGGCTGGAGCAAGAAGACCAAAGGTTGAAGAAGCACTACGGCCATTGGATGGACATCGTACGGTCAATCGAGCTAGAATCGTGCATATTGACTAAGTTGACAAAGCCTTTCTTCCCCGTCAACTTAGTAGGCCCACTATACTGGGTCCCAGCTAGCAGGGGGAGTATTCATTTTTTTGTGCGTAATAAGGAGGCACTTCCTTTCGTGCGGAGATATAGCTGGTGGGTCCGAGTTGTCAGCGGCGGTAACATTTTTTTCGCGAAATACAGAGGCCCATTCGATGGCTCCCAGATGTCAGGTGGAGGAATCATTATTTTGCACGTAATAAGGATGCATTTCCTTGTGTGCGGCCGTTGACCCAGCTATCAGCCTCTCCACGTACAGTCCACTTCAGATGCATGTCGGTCGTTGACCACGTTGACCACGCCACGCCGAGAGCACCAGGGCGGTGGATGACGGCGAGGCCTAGGAAGGGAACGACACGGAGGCAGGGAAGACTCGGCAGATGTTTCCCACGTGGAGGGCAGTACGACTGTACGAGGGTTTACTGGTTCGTCTGCCATCGCCGGAGAATAACAGCAGGTGTGGGACTGTGGGTGAGTAGAGGGATGGCTAGGCCAGCGATGGGAGTACGGTGGGGCGGTGAGGCCTACGCGGTAGCACAACCGGCCGCGGGGAGGAGGGAGCAGGCCCGCCGGTGCTTGTTTGAGCGGCTGGAGCAGGAAGAGCAGAGATTGAAGAAGCACGACGGCCGTTGGATGGACATCCAACAGTATACATGCCATCTGTGGAAAGCCTCAAATCTGTGGAAAATAGCATACAGCCCATCTACCATTATTTCAAATAATTTACAGCCCATTTTCTAATTCTTACGGGTTTTTTGGAGCCCATATTCTTTTTGTTAGCATTACAGCCCATAATGTAGCCACGGTTAAAAAATTATACGAAATTTTGCATATGTCGGTGTGGTCTGAACTGTTTTTAATCCTGAAATTTCGAGTCACATTCAGACTGATTTTAAAAATAAATGTATATCAATATAAAATCCAATAAATTGTCCACGCATAAAAATCAATGCAATTTAAAATCTCAAAATGAAAAAAAGATATTTTCAACAAATTGCCGGTTTGATGTGTTTTAAAAATGTACAGCCCATTTCTCATTACTGATAGGCCATTTTCTCGGCCAGCCGAATGAAGTTCTCCTCGTCTTGAAAGATTTGCAGCCCAACAGGCCTGATAAAGCGACTTACTTGACAAATCACAAAAAAACTGGGCTAGCCATTTTCCGAAAGAAAAAAAACTACTCGGCTGGTCTGTGGTAAACATAAAAGAAAAGGCTGTCTAGACAGGCTAGAGTGTCCCGCACAGCCCGGTTGACACCCTGCTTCCATCTCAAAAACAAATTAGATAAATGCCACTCCAATTATGGCGATTCACAAAAATGCCACTGCAATTTCCAAACTTTGAAAAATGCCACTGCAATTTTCGCAAACTTTGAAAAACGCCACTAAAGTTTGCAAACTTTGAAAAACGCCACTCCAGACATCGAAAAATGCCACTAGAAATGGCATGAAATGGCATTTTTCAAAGTTCGGAAATTGCAGTGGCATTTCTCGGATACACCAGATTTGGAGTGGCATTTTTATCAAATTAACCCAAACAAAAATAACTGGGCGAGCTGTTGGGTCCCTGGTGTCAGCCGCTTGTTGTGCAATTCTCTTGTTTATTGACTACGTTGACATTGGCATGAGACCCAAATATCAGAAATCCACTAGGAGGAGCCATTTTTCATTGGCTTGAAATAAAGAGGCACTTGCTTGCGTACTGCCATGACCTTGGCGGGTCCCTGCTGTCATCCTCTCCACGTACAATCATCTCCTGATTGTGTACGCGTCAACTTGCTAGGCCCACAAGTCAGCCTCTAAACCCGTGGAGGACAAATACAACCCATTTAAAAAAATAACAGCCCATTCCATACGTTCAAACGGAAAGTTCAACATTCAGAGCAAAGTAATAGGTCCGATCCACATATAGAGTACTGAACTTCCACGTTGACAACCATCATAGCCAAGTTAACTATGTACTCCCACTAATACTCTAGTAGCATACAAGTACTAATTTACTCTTAGCTAACTAGACGATGCCGGCCGCCATCTATGGTACACGCTAAACGCCAGCACCGGTGTCCTGCACCTTGCCTCGGACTTGCCAAAGGTGCGATAGGGCGCATTGCTCGCGCGCGTTGGCCCTTTCCATGCCTGCGTGGTCCACCGAAGCTTCGGCTTCCATGCGGGAAACCCACTTGACGAGCTGGTAGTAAAAATCAGCATCACGAATGCGTGCGTGCCCGACAGCCTCCAGGGCTATTTGTCGGGCGCCGGCCTCCATGTAGTTGGCCCAGTTGCGGGCGCTCTACTCGCGACTCAGAGCATCGGTGCGCTGCTGCTCCATGTCCCGCTAGCGGCGCAAATCGGCGATATGCTGCTCCTCCGCCAGGCGGTCGTGCTCCAACAACTCCTGCTCCTCGGCCATGCGGTCGTGCTCCAACAACTCCTCGATCTGCGCATTGCCATCTAAAGACAGTTAGAATGCCTCCTCCCTCCGTCTGCATTCTGGTGAAAAACCGAACACTAGTTCCGGCGGTGATCGCCTCCGGTGTCGCCTACCGCAGACGGGCGGGGGCATGGCGGACGTGGCGAGCGACGTCGGGCCGGTGGGGGCTTATGAGGATATGGTGAGCTGGGTCATGGTGGCACCGGAGAAGGCCGGGAAACAGTACTTATAGGGGGAAGGTATCGCGACGGTCATCAGAATTCAATGCATAATGGCTTAGCGCGCCAGCTTGCCGTGGAAAACTAGGGAAACAGAAATTATGACTATGCCATCCCGTCCCGTCTGGGTCGCACGCTAGCATGGCAGTCAAACGAGTGCACTCGAATCATATCCGTCCTTGTCAATAATGATTCCATAGATTTAAAAAGCCTACAACAATTAAAGCGTATCTTTTTTCGCATCAGTTAGCTGCCTTCATTACGGCCGGCTGCACGCAGGCACTCAGAATCGCTCGCAGGCAGTACGCGAAGCAGCATGCAACGAGTCACAGCCGAGGGCATGCATGCAACCACTTAAATCGCTGGAATTAATTAGGCTTAAACTTCTACATGCCGTTAATTATTGCCTTGCCTTGGTCTTGCTGCTTTGCTCACGGGACTAATAAACCCGGACGGAGGGAGTACCTTGGTTGGTGAGAGGTTTGAATTAAGCCCTGCAAACCGGAAAGGAGGTACTAGTACGTGCGTGATCCGCTATTTATTCGTGTAGGATCGAGTAGGTCGTTTCTTGAATTGAGCCCTGCAAACCGGAAATGAGGTAGTACGTGCGTGATCCGCTATTTATCCGTGTAGGATCGATAGTGTAGCTTGTCAATTTCTTTAGAGGTAGGCTTTTTTATCCGTGTTGGATCGACAGTGTAGCTTGTCAGTTTCTTCAGAGGTAGGCATTTTTATTCAAAAAACTGCCACTTTGCATCTTGCGTCGCAAATAAAACTGCCAGGAGCGCATTTGTAGGCTAGCTAGTGATCGATCAGTAACTTGTAAACACTGAGCGAACAGAAATAATTAACTGTTAATGCATCTCAATGATTCACGGATCATATACAAATATGTAGCTCCAAAAGCAAAGGTCAGCCACTTCGGATCTTGCGTCGCAACTAAAACTAACTAGTACGATTCCCATACATAAGATCAACATGTTAATGCATCTCAGTGATTCACAGATCATATGCAAATATGTAGCTCCAAAAGCAAAGATCTAGAAAAAACATCTGGTCTTCCTACTAACATGGATGCTTCTCTTGGCCAACATTCAAGATGCATCGAAAGACAAATTTGTTTGTGAAGTCTACAATTCCTCTTGCAAACGTAAGTGGTTTCACCAATAGATGGAACCATGAGAATGAACCACACATGATGGAGGAACATCCACTACAATATGATTTGGTCCTCTCTCGATCACACCGCGAGACTATTTTCGGAATACAAACTTTAACTTAGGCCAAATAATGCCCATTGTATAATCAGACCAAAGCAATGAAGCACCTAGTGTTGGCCAGTAAATAGTATAGTACTACTTTTCTGCAGTCCATGAAGTGACTATCCAATCTTTGTGTCTATTTTCAAATGGCACGGCATGCAGTGACTATACTATTCTCTTGTGCAGTTCAACCAAAATTGCGGACACTTTGTTTGTTTGCCAAATAGCAACGGACAGACATCTCCAATGTAGGTCCACCCAGCCAATAAATTCACATGCAAACCAGTAGTATTACTATCTAATGACAGTACAAAAAGAGTAGCAAGATAGTAGCAAACCATGTACCTTCGTAATGAACAACTCATAGTGCCACCAATTGGATCTAAAGGTTTGGAAAAAAACATGCTCTTAATGTTGAACCAGTTGGACTTTTTGTGCACTTCCACTAAAATCGAGCATCCCTGTTTGCATAGATATTGAAAGTGTGATTACTATAAAAGTGGCACTAGTTGAAGCATAGACTCACAAATATAAGCATTCCAATTTCTTAATGGGAAAAGGTAGCAAGATTGTTTCTAACCACCTGTTTGAAGGAACAAATAAAGCAACAACGGCTGATGTCAGGAAGGCATACATAGTTTTTTCTGAAAAACTGAGCCATTCCTGACCTTTCCTCTTCTTTTAAGCAAATTTTGTGTAGTTCTACTAAAATAAAATGCCATCACCGCCTTGACAATTCAGTGACACTGTACAAAAGGAAATGACTTAACATTACATCATGATGTCGTATGTAGTCGACGGGCATTAGAGACAAACATACGCACCTCCTCGATAACATAATGAACATTACTTTTAACAAAGGTGTGACTAGCTTTACCGGATAATTTTAGTGAACTCTACACCCTCTCGTTCCTTAATATAAGACGCTTTTATGGTTCAACTTAAAGTACCCAAACGCCTAGTATTTAGAAAAACAGTAGTAGTTTTCTTGAGCACATATCCGGGAAAGCTTGCCACACTTTATTTATGTCCATACGCTAATGCAACACCATTCTAATACTACAAATATACACTAATCCAAAGGGCTAGTGCAACAGAGAGTAGTTAGTTTATTACGTGGTACAAGACAATGGTTTTATGAACATATTTCAATAAACTCTAGCACTAGAAGGTTTCTATAAGAATTAACAAAACAAAATGTAAAGGTAACAAGTTTCAAATTGGTATACTAGCTGCATGAGCATTAAACCAAATACAAAAGTCTGAAGGTAACTATCCTTATTAACTAATGACAAGATAAAAAATTGCAAACCATGTACCTCCAAGGTAAATATCATTTCGAACTCGGGGACCTTAAAATTGCTATCCCAATCTTGATAATCGATCAAACATAAAAACTTGATCGAATCTAATCAAGAGAACAATGGAGGAGGAGGTGCCCACTCTTGACCTTTCCTCTTGTCTTCATAATTGTCTCGTGTAGTTTAACCAAAATAAAATGACATCGCTGTTTTGGCATTTTGGTGACACTGCACAAAAAATTAACTTATCTCATGAAAGTGAGGTACGTAATCTATAAGCATTAACAAGGCAAAAATCAAGGTAGTAACAAGTTTCATCGTTGGCATATCGGCTGCAACAAAGATTAGAATGCCTTAGTTGAAAAATCTTTAATACATCCACAATCAACTGCTAACCCTGAAATAATCCAGTGACATTAAATGTCATTGCTTAAATTTATCGGTGGCATTAGACTGAGAGCGGCATTAGTTAAATGTGGCATCACTTTAGCAGTATCATTGCTTGACTTGACTGCTGGCATTATACTAACAGCAAAAAAGTGGCAATAAGAGCATGGGAGGCCCATTCGGACAGTGGGTGCACCAGTATGCTGTACCTCCACGGACGCAGAGTGGTGAGGGAGGTATGGTTGCCTAGAGCAACAAATATCCAGGCAGCATATGTGGATTACGTCCCATTTTTGTTCTCTTTAGCCACCTTTTTCCTATGTGAGGACAACAAACCGATCGACCTGGTCATTCTCTATTGCGTTGTCATGCCTTTCTACCCTTCTTCAACCAATAGACATGAGACTTGTTCCTTAGCTACTAATTTTCCCTTTTCAACCTAGATGCGGGTTCGATGCCTACTCTCTTGGGCAGTACAGTCTCCCTTCCTTTCCTTATTCAACCCAGACATGGATTAGTCTGCATGAAGTAGGGTTTCCTTTAATAGTGCAAAGTATGGTTTTCGTCTGCGTGGCCAGCAGAGCAGAGGATAGCAAATTGGGAAGATGGTGGAGTGGAAAAAGATCCACATGCAACGACGTGGCAGATGGGGCAATAGAACAAGGGTATGGTTCGAAAAGAGGTAGCATACCCGAGGGTCGGCGGGAAGTGGCTTCGCTCGTGGTCGTCGTCCTCCACACACACTACGGCAGCGAGCTTGGGGACGGAGGCCATCTCGCGCGGGCGCTAGGTCTGAGAGGACGGCCTTGTCGTCAGTGCGTGACCTCGCTCGCCAACGATGAGTGCATCAACGCTGCACGTCCTTTTCTTCCCCGGCAGATCTGTGACCACCGGTGAGGAGGGAGAGAGGGGCCGTCTTTTTTAGATCTGGAGAGAAGGTGGTAGTGTGAGAAGCAAGTGGGCAACTCTTGGCAAGAAAGCGCTGAAGCTCCAGCCTATATATCGTTTTTACACTACTAGTACTGGAGATGGAGTAGTGGTAGAGTAGTTTATATTTTCTCTGTGTACAGTACCAATTAGTCGTGCTTCAAAACTGAACGGCACGCCATTAAAAAAATAAAGGTCGATAACTAATGCGACACCTCGGGCCAACACGGCCAGATCGCATTTTGCACGAGAAATTACACACCATGTTTCGTTGACATGTGGTCCCGTTCCAACATATCAGTGAGACGACGGTGAGTAGTAGGAGTATTTCCGAATGGACGTGTAGGCCGGGGAGCCTCTTCGTGAACCGTGGCAAACTGGCAACCGTCCACCGACTCTTCGCCTTTCCATCTCGATTTGAAACTGCTGTCGCACGCTCTTCCTCTCCCTCCTCCATTTTCCTTCAGCCCTTCACCCTTTCTTCTACCATTGTTCGATTGTCTTCTCCATGGAGGGAACGGGACGGAAACGACCCCCTTATTCTTGCCCCGATCTGAAAGATGACGTAGTGGAGGAACTCATTGATCGATGCGACGTTATCACCTCGGCTAGCATGGCAGGTTCGTTCAAGCCCATTCTCGACTCAACTAATAATATCATTACAAGGAACTCAAGAGTCAAGGAGCGGTTTGATCTCCCCTATCTTCTTCGCCGTGACCCTGATGACTGGCGCCGGCACGACGGAGGCCTTGCCCTGAGCAAATGGATGCCGCTTGATAATGATACATATGATGTTAAGATGCCATCGCTTGGGGGCAAGGCTTGGGCAGGCGCAAATGGAGATTGGGTTGTTTACATTGGGTCCAACTGCGAGTGGGAACTTGTGAATGTGTACACTCGTGACCGGGTTCCACTTCCAAAAATCTCAGCAGACTGCCCAGAGGTTGAGCACACCGGTATTCTACGCATGTTCAAATACAATCATGGTGACTGTCTTCTACGGAAGATAGCAATTTGTCGAGTTCCCAACCGCTCTTGGAATTACAACAACTATGAAGTTGTTGCTATCTTCGACAAGCTTGCTGCCGTCCTTGGTGGTTTGACTCGATGGATATTGCTCAAAAATCAGTTTCTGTACACGGATGAGTACTATGATGCAATTCAATACGAGGGCCTTGTGTTTGCTGCCACCACTCATGGCACTGTTTTTGCATGGCATCCTCGTAGTTTCGGTACGTTTGTCTTCCACCGTAATTATAATTGTTTCATCCACATGCATGCGGGTTAGCAAGTTTCCCTTTACTAATTAACCTTCTTCTTGTGTTTCCAAGGTCCTGTGAACATTCCACCACCTATACTTGAAATTTTTTATAACCAAGGGGGAGATGACGATGGTGATGATCACAAGCATGAGGACGAGCAGCGCCCATATACTCTTTGGCGCCTGGCAACTAATTCCGATGGATCACCTCTTCTTGTGTGTATATAGCCCACGGATGATGTTACTGCTAAGGAAGCAGGTGTAGTCTCCCATGGTCGCACTCTCCGGACCTATTCCAACACCCGTTGAACGGTATTTGGGATGGATACTAGTGTGCTAGCGCCAACTCCTTCACCCTGGTACAGAATTGATAGTCTTGGAGAAAACTCGCTCTTCCTTGGACAAAACTATCCAATGATGGTGAAAGGCGATCCAACTGCTGTTGACACAATGTTACTACCATTTATGAGAAGCAAATGTGTCTATACCTCGGACATTTGGGTGGTTCCCTACCCTGGTACTGATATAGTAGGCCGCTTCAGCCTGCATGATCAGTCCCGCGTTGGTCTCCAGATCGACAATGGATGGCCCGTCCCAGAGAATCACTTGTGGTTCAAAGCAAGCGTTTCCAACGCCGAGGAATGGTTGAGTTGAAGTTCATTTCATTGCTTGTTATTTGTTGTGTGGTGAAAACTTTAGTATTTATAATGTATCCTCGTTGTCGATGTGGGTTGATGACTTGTTGTATGTAATAAGATGATATGCCTGTGATAAACTTACTAAATTTATGAATGGCTTTCGAGTTGCTTCTGTGAGTGAGTGGTGCAACGAGGAAAAAAATTATTTTCCGAATACATAATTGTACGTGCATTGCAACAGGTTATCGGATGAGGCCAATCAACAATAGTAGTACACTATTTGTACTAGCTTCACATGCTTCGTGCGTCGGGCGGGTGTTTTTACTGTAGCCATATGTTATTGTGTTCGCTGTACGTAACCAGCACCTCGAATCCTCGATACCAGTACTATATAGTAGGAGTAAGTAGTAGGAGTAGTAGGGTGGCATGGGCTAGAACAAGCATTCACGCCCAGGAGTACGGCACACGCCACCACCACGACATCCATCTGACACCATATTATTTCTTGGAGTCCGTGCTGGAGCAATCTCATCAACCTCGTCGTTTCTCTAACTTCAGCCATCACGCGGCGGGCGAGGTGGGGGTTTGCCGATAGTCGGTTTCCTCAACTGCGGTCCCACTTGTAAGGCCAACTCCAACGCACGACCCCAAACGGACCTCCGTTTTGCATGAACTCCAACGATAATTTTGACTAGAAAAGCAAGACCAAAGAAAACAAGAACCACAAGAATACATTTTACTACTCCTATAAGTTGGATTAGTGCCTTCTCGATGCATTCATTGTTGATTTGCGGAGGCTCGATCCGTGCTTCTTTCTTCTTCGAGTGTAAAGAAGTAGATGTTGCTTCCTCGCATCTAGTCTCATGTCTAGCCTCTATTCTAGCAGAAGTATCAACAAGTGCACTAATCTCATCTCTAGCCTCTATGCTAGCTAAAAGTGATAGAACATCTACTAAATTGCGCTCTATCAATATATGGATGTACTCTTCTTCCCCATACAAAAACTTTCATCCATTCTACTCCCTCCGTTGCACAATACACGGCTTTTATTTGTCAAAATATATATGTATCTAGACATGTTTTAGTATATAGGTACATCCATTTTTTGACAAATGGAAGTCAAGTATTTTGGAATGGAGGGAGTACACAATAAATTTTTTAAGTTAGCACAACTAGTCTAATCCGAGAGCACAACCGAAGATTTGGTCGGGTTCTTCCTCCTATTGCCGACACGTGGGACATCCAGCATACATGTCGTGTCATGAAAGAAAATAGAGTGGTAGTTGAAGCCACGAGATGTGCATCTTGGTTTAAACTATAAATAGAATCTTACTACTCTTGAGTAACTCCAAAAGCGGCCACCGAAGATCTTTATTGGATTTGTTTTTCGTCACCAACACGTCGAGGTGAAAGATGTGCAGGTTCAGTGGGTCCGCTTGTGTTTTCACTGACATGTGGGACCGCTTGTGAGCAAACAGACGATGGGCTTGGCGCGTCCGCTGGCTGGCTGAGAAGAGAGATAGAGGAGGGCTGAGCACAGATTGAAGGAAATTTGTTCTATGTACCTCGATATAGGCTTGATATAGTGTGGTGGCATGGGCCATAACTAGCATTCACGTCTAGTAGTACGGCACACGCCACCCACACGAGTCCCATCCGACACCAATTTTCTTGGAGTGCGTGCTACAACCATCTCTTCTCCCTCCTGTTTTCTTAGCCATCGCGCGGTGGGCGGGGTGGGGGTTTGCCGATAGTCGGTTTACTCAACTGCGGTCCTACTTGTAAGTGAAAATGCAACACCGCACGCATTCCCGCTTGAGCGCGTGCCGGACCAACCGTGTGGGGGTGCGACGCGAACACGGCAGGCTTTTCCTTTTGAACTCATAACTTGTAAAATTTGGTTCTGCTCCATGGCGCGACCGATAGATAGAAAATAACGATTTTTGCGTAGAGTAATGAGAAGTTTGGTTCTGGCACCGTTCATGCATGGAGTACGTACGAAAATTATGAAGTTGATGCGAAAGATAAGATAATTACTGTAGTATCATATACTACTACATGGATTTGACGGAAAGATAAGAATACATATGGATCCATCAATGACATCCCCACGCCCTAGTGCGCCGGGGCACCAACCGACGTGTGAGGAGCAACGGCGTTGGCGGCGAGCTCAATGTGCTTCTGAACAGTGTCGTCCAAGGTTGCCCTGCTATCCAAGAAGGCCAGCGTCCTATCGTCCTCCTCTTGCATGTAGTAGTCCTTGTGGACGATTTGCGCGTAGACGTGGGTGATTATGTCGATGGTGTCTTGCTGCGCCAGGCGCTGCGCGGCGAGCGCGACCTTGAGGTGGACATTCTCCGGCATGACGGCGGGCAGTCGCAAGGCCACCAGTGCGTCGAGAGGTTGTCACCATAGTGACCGTTGAGGGTGGCGGGCATCGCAGAGCCTGGGTGCGTCGGCTGGAGGCTTACGTCAAAGTCGTCCGCGAGCATCTTGACGACGGTGAACTTGTCGAAGAAACCGACGAGGACCTCGTCTAACAAGGAGATGAAGCTGTCGTCCAAGCGGCCCCTCGCCCTCGCGGCCTCAAGCAATACTACCTGGAGACGTTCCTCGATGCCTTCCGCAGGCCGGCGTCATGGACCATTTGGCACAGCCGGCTGATGCTCGCGCTCATTGCCTCCATGGGTCTAGCTTAGCTTAGTCAACTGATCTTGCGATTCGAGTGATCATTCTTTCCCTTGGTTAGTGTGCGTAGGTGCGTAGGATTTAGTACTACTCCTCGGCCCTCTACTGCACCTGCCTTGGGCTGTATGATAGGTGCGCCAGCCACCCCCTGGGCCCACGTGTCATTCACCCAAAGGCAGTTGCCATAAATCAATGAAGCTGCGTCCCCTCTGTGCCGGTGCAGTATAGTCATCTCACCGGACCTCTAATTGGGGCCGAACGAGAGAAGTTTGATGTTTACTGGTTTATTGGTCCCCTTTGCATTTTGCGCCAAGTTTTGACCTTTGATTTAACGAATAAAATGTTAATGCATGTAAACAAAAATGTTGTGTAAGTCACCATACGAAAACCAAATAATCACAAAACACTTAGGCACGGTGCATTAACTCCCTCCTTGTTTCTTATTTCGTGACATATCAACTAATGAGAGATGTGGGCTGTGCATGCTTTCAATGACTTGAGACTACCAAACATGACATGCAGTGTTTAGTTCATTGCATGTACTCCTATTAGTACTCTAGTTAGCAAAAAACATTAAGTTCTCTTGCCGATAGGAATAAAACACCATGCATTTATTTACAAAGGGAGTAGTACATTTTTTTGACATGCATTACTAGATATTGCTAGTCAAATACTAAAATCCAGATGGACGTGGTAGTACTCCTAAATCCAGACGGTGGTGCTACTAGTACTAGTAGTAGTACTACCAATGTAGTAGTAGGAGTACTAGTATTGTACTGCCCGTTGGTCAAATTATTATGTGCTGCTCCTCACAGTGAAGGACAAGACCCTGCGCCAGAGATGACACCTGAGTATAGGCGCCGTGTTCGGGACACCATAGTCAGCCTCACCGTCTGTAGTCACTATCATCATGGCTGTAGAGCTAGCCTGCTTACAACTAGCCCTGTTCGACATAATTTCCCGTGCGTAGATGCTCGTGCATTGCACGGAAAACCAAGATTGGGGGTGGACGGCTCCGGCAGCGGCCATCTTGCCAGATTTTTCCATGGCCTTCTAGATGTGGTGGGGAGGAGATAAGGCTGATTGTGAGAGACAAGGAGTTGTTTGTAAATAGGGAACAAGTGCGTGCATCTTTTTGCAAGAATGGAGAAGCTTGGTTTGTATGCGTCAGATCTAGATCCGACGGCTATTGGTGAAAGATGGGAGGCACAACATCATCACCAACTCAGGACCTGTTTGATTCGCAGGATTTTGAAGACGCAGGAATAGGACACGACAATATTACAAGTTTCAAACTGATATTACAAATGTTAGGAGTAATGCCGCACCTACGAAGAGAGAATTACTAGGAAGATTAGGTAAGAACTTTCGTTACTTTAGGTGGATGCAGCATTATCGTACAAACTAAAATCCACCGCCCTGACAAGTCACTAATGGGCAAATAAGTTTTCGAGTCTCTAGCCACTTGATGTTTCAAAAACAAATTCAGCTTCTGCGGAGACTTTGTCATTTAGGCTTAGACGCTTGCGGTGATCAGCACGCCATTCATTGTTGCGCCAGAGAACGCCAAACCTCATTACCTTGAGCACACTTGCCTCCAGAACAAAGAACCTGGCCAATTTAATCTCAGATGTGCTACCTCGGTGGTCGATCAAATCAATTTCTGTAAGATGGAGATCAAGGCATTCGATGAGATTGTTATAGTGCAGCACATTTTTCACTTTCGGGTCTTTTTTATCTGCAAAAGAAGAGAACATATTAGAGCAGCTGGCTGCATAAGATTGCCGTGTCATCAAGAGGTACCAATATCATTCGCTCATACGATAGGGTTGGCTGGCTAGTGATATTTTTTCACTCTCTCTCTCTCTCTCTCTCTCTCTCTCTCTCTCTCTCTCTCTCTCTCTCTCTCTCTCTCTCTTTTCGTTTCCTCTCATTTAACTAGGAGCACGTGAAGAGCTTGGGCATTTGTTGCCTTCCACTATGTGGCCGATGCCATATTTCGCAAAAATATGCCACATAATACGCATTGATGTCAAATCAAAAGATTTTGGGACCGCTCTCTCTATGTGAGAGAGTTGGCACCGCTGTGCATATAGACCCACATGTATAAACAAATCAATCAAACCAACTACACCAGCCTCTCACTCTCCCAAACAAGTAATTTTTTATTTTCCTCAGTCCTCTCTCTCTCCCACGCAGTGTTTTTTCATTGCGTGAGTTAATTTGGCACTGGAGCAAAGTAGGTGATCCAGATTGGGGCACCAGGTGAGCAATGGAGGGGCATTGATGGCAAATGCATCACAAGTGAATTTGGCACATGTTTGGCCTACATAGCCCACTTTTGTACTCCCTCCGTCCCAAAATACTTGTCTTAAATTTGTCTAAATACGGATGTATCTAGTTATAGATACATTCGTATCTAAACAAATATAAGACAAGAATTTTGGGACGGAGGGAATACTACCTCGTATTTAGTAAAAAAAATTGACCATAGATTTACCTAAGAAAATGCCAATGCATGTCACTAAAAATTACACCATTTGAAATTATGTTCAAATACGAATCCAATGATATAGTTCTTAGTGGCATGCATTAACATTTTGTCAGTTAAATCTATGGTCAAATTTTGATACTACAAAATTGGAAGAGTAAACCAGGATGGAGGTAGTACTTGCTCTTAGGGTAACCATACAGTTACTGGAGTAGTCTAAGTTACTTTCCCCTATGACTAGCCTAGGCTACTATAGTAGTACAACATAAAAACGATGCAGGTGATCACGTGTGAAAAAATACTAAAAATATTTATTTCGGTGCAGTGCGTAGATGTAGTTTTGAACACCACACTTGTCATCGTAATTTGGGAAATTATGAAAAAATTGAGCTACGTTGTGATTACCTTTTACTTATAGGAAAGAAGTTTCACCTCGATGAGTAGCTTCTCCGTGCACAGAAAGCATGTAAGGAATCCAGCAACTTGATCCAGATTGGGGCCGATAGATTTTAGTGCTAAGATCTTCACTATGCGCATGGACTAGGTCAAGCTTGTGGGAATCATTTTCTGGAAGACGGTCAAAAATACATCAAGAAGAAATTTAAAAATGTGAATTTCAAGAAGACGGAGAAGAAGATGAGTGCTGTACCCGAATGATACGGATCCAATAAAGAGTTTGGAGAATTTGGCAAACGAGTACACCAACGCTGTCAATTTCGGCGCGTCAATGACCTTGATTTTTGTTGGACCTTCTAGATCCGATACAAGCAATCTCTCAAGGAAAGGCGCATTCTCAATGACCATAATGTGAAACAACAGGAGTGATCTCTTCCCAATTGATGTCTTGTTGCGGGGCCAACAAGACACATAAATCCATCGGAGATTCGTCGAGGCGATGTGGAGGCTAATGAACCAGTGGATCTTCTCAAGACGAACGTACTCGAGCGCAGTACAGCTACGGAGCAGGTGCTCCATAGCCTTCTTCGAGATGACAACGTCGAAGAGGTCGAGCTGCTTGAGTTGATGGAGAAGAAGGGCTGGAGCGACATTAATCTGGGGAAGATAGCAGGAGCTGAAGCTGGCGCGGCGCAGCGTTGGTGTGAGGCGGAGTGGGGACGGCGGCAGAGAGCGACATCGTCCAGCTTCAAAGCTGAGCTCCTCGAGCTGATCTAGGGCGGGGGATAAGAACCACTCGTCAAACATGGTTTGGACCTTGCAGTTGGTACTGAACATGCGGATGTCAAGGCATCTGGCTGGCCCAGGGTGCGATGAAAGGATCTTGGAGACTGCGGCCATGCGTTTGCAATCTCCGTCGCAGAGGCAGCTGTCGACGCTGAGGTTGAGCGGGACATAGCGCCAGAGGGGGCGCCACCACCGGGAGAGCAGGGCGGTCCACACGATAGATTTGGTGGGGAGGAGGCCGATGATGACGAGAAGCATGTCGTCGGGGAGGCTGCTGATGAAGTCCAAGCTCGCCGGATGTGGTTTTGGCTCAAGCCGCCTCCGCTTGTTCGCTGCCTCGACGTCCATCTCAACCGGCAGCGACGCCGGTGTACACGTGTGTTGGTGTGTGTTGTGTGCTGGGTGTACACGAGGGCGTCCTTCTGTGCATGCCGCCGCACAGTGGTGAATTGTGCGCGAGTGCGTCCTTCATGCGCAAGAAGTTTGTCCTCAATGCGCCCTCAATTTACTAGCGTGCGGGGTGCTACCCTAAGTGGTTTCAACTTTGTTTACTTCACCGCGTGTCAGATGGGCCTCTAGTTTACTTATTTTCACCCACTGCCACATGGGCCAGCACACAAAGATACAGAACACGAGCTAACAAGGCAGCGTGTGGACTGGTTGACCGGTCAACTAAACAATATACGGAGCTATACGCCTACACAGTGAGCATATAATCCGTCGGTATAGAGAGTTCGAGTGAGAGGGGACGCCCGTGAGATATAGCAGAGAGAGAGAGAGAGAAAGAGCTACTCCCTCCGTTTGATAATGTAGTTCCAACATTTTTTTAAGTCAAACTTTTGAAACTTTGACCAAGTTGATAAAGAAATTACTTATATCTACAATACCAAAGATAAATGATAGTATGAAGTAAGTACATGTTGTGATGAATCTAATTGTCGTTCTAGATGTAAATGTTTTTCTCCACATATACTTGGTCAAACTTTACTGAGGTTTGACTTTTCAAAACATACATATGCTTATGGACGTGACAGAGTCCCTAACTAGAGAGAGAGAGTGAAAAAAGTGTGTGTGCATGTGTGAAAGGGACATGGACAACACACGATAAAAGTAGAGAAAAAGCATGTGTGTCTTATGCAAACATATCACACATGCATCCTCGACAACGGAGGCAAGGTGAGGAGATAGTGTGTGGTTGTTTGGAACTAAGAGAGCAAGACCCCTAGCACGTGGCCAAGAGGGGTCTGACAAACAAGGGGGCGAGGTCGAGAGAGACGTACGGACAAAATGCAGACATGGGGAGGAGATAGTGTATGTTTGTCATAGAGAGATCCCCTGGAGATTGTGATGGGACTACATGGGTGGGAGATCGAGTGACAAGGTGTGTGCGCGATAGAAGATGCCCCGAGAGATATCGAGATAGATGTATGTATGGAAGGAGACAATACGTGTGTTCCTGATGGCTAGTAAGATATAATCATACTTAGGGAGGGGGGGGGGGAGTGCTTGCGCCTATGATGGAGCGAGGGATTATGGTACTCAGGGGTGCGTGTCACATGGAGAGAGAACAAGGGCAGAGAGTGTTGGATGGGTCTATATGTATAGCGCGAGCGAGACATGTGTATGTGTGAACCAGGGAGATATAAGGCCAGTTTGGCTTGCGTCCTGAGCATCTTTTGCCTGGCCTGGGCTTGTGGCTGGATTTCATGCATGCTTGTTTGGTTGCTACCCTTTGAAAAAGAAAGCCCGCCTGGCCTGGGTACCCTTGCACTTTAATTAGCCTGGCTGAACTCCAGACACTGCAAGTAGCCTGGCCCAAGCGACCGATTTCGAACGCCTGGCCATGCCTGGTCGTGCGGCCATGAGGCTAACAACAACATGGATGGATATTAGCATTAAATAGTTGATGCACGGATTGATTGATGGGACGTTGATGCTTTGCCTGGCCCAGGCATGAACCAAACGCTTCAGCACCACACAAGCCCGGCGAGCGAAATATTTTACGTCTCACGTCCACACCAGGCAGTACCGCCATCAAGGCATGAGGGTCAGGTCACGAACCAAACTGACCAATGAAGTTTGAGAGAGATTGAGGAGCCCCGATAAGGCTGAGTGATGCATCAGATAGCTGAGAGGGGGGAAGAGATATTCCATCCGCTCGATAATGCAGTGCATGTAAATTTTTTAGAAGTCAAACTTTGGAAACTTTGATTAGGTTTACGCAAATGTTATTTGTATCTACAATACCAAATATACATCATACAAAACTACATCTCATGGTGAATCTAATGGTATGTGTTTGCCGTACTAGATGTAATTCTTTTTCTCCACGTACATGGTCAAACTTTGTGATGTTTGACTTTTCAATAAATCTATATGATATGGACCGAGGAGAGTGTCTCAGTCGAGACAGATCAAGTGTGTGTGAAGGAGAATGAGTAAGTGTGCAAAAAGAGTATGTGTGTGAAAGAGAAAGTGACAACAAACGATAAATTAGAGAGAGAGAGAGAGTGTGTGTGTGTTTTTTTGTTTCTTATGCGAACATATCACGCATGCATCTCCAAGATGGAAAAGCGAGGCGAGGAGATACACGAAGATAGCTAGTGTGTGATTGTTTGCAACGGAGAGAGACACCCCTGTAGCACATGTCCAATAGAGGTCTGGCCAACAATGAAAAAAGGTCGAGAGGGACACATGGATGGCATGAACGCATGGTGAGGGAGAGAGGGTGTGTTTGTGATAGAGAGATCCCCTCGAGATCGTGAGGGGACTATATGGGTGGGAGATTGAGTGAGTGCGTGCGCAATAGAAAGATGCCCCGAGAGAAATCGAGATAGACCATGCACATGTTTGTGATGGAGACTAAGATTAGCTAGTCATATACATATAGGGGGGACTACGTGTGCCTACAATTGAGTGAGAGACCATCATACTTGGCTAGCTGGCCATGAGATTGTGTGTGTGTGTGTGTGTGAGATGGAGAGAGAATGAGGGAGAGAGATAGAGTTTTAGATGGGCCTATTGAGTGCGAGTGAGATATGCATGTGTATGTGTGACCCGGGTGGATGGAGAGTTTGAGAGAGGGGGGGAGATCTCCGAGACGACATAGTGGTGCGTGAGAGAGTTACGGGCAAAGAGCCAAGGAATTTTGTGTTCGTACGATGAGTGCACCCAAGATATCTAGCTTGGACTAACTAGAGTATCATACATAGTGTGTGAGAGAGACCTATAGATGGTGTATATATGCATGCGAACTAGAAGGACCCCCCCCCCACACACACACAAAGAGAGAGAGAGAGATGGAGAGAAAGGGAGAGAGACCAACAAGGTTTTTGTGTCGGATGCATGCGACAGAATTGAAGATTGTCGGCGAGAGAGAGAGAAAGAGAGAACAGGAGTCCGGGAGAGGGGGAGGTCACGTTTTATGCATCAAAGACTGATATAAACCATGTTTCGATATAAACTTGCATTCAAATATTTAAATTGGAGAACATGTTGTCTGCAATCCACACATGAACGGATATATGCGTATATCAAATAAGTTCATTAATTTGACTTTCAACATGTTCATGGAGTACTATAATATTGTACAACATGCTACTCGATTGAGGTGTCCAATTTTGGATTTAGTTCACCATTTTGACCTACTGAACGAGCTATTTCATTGAATCGAGATATTTCATTTTGGGTTTGATTTGCGTTTTTGAGTGGCTCAACTATTTGTCATATAGTAAATCGCTAGCAACAAGCATGTAAAAACACATTACTCCCGAGCATCATCTCTCATCTAAAAAAGAAGTGGCAAGCTAATATTTCAAAATTTGATTCGAATCGACTTGGTAAGGTAGACGTGGATGCTCGTTCTCCCAAAATTTGAACGAACCGTTAAACATCCTCTCTGCTCGGTGTAATTCGCCCGAGCAAATAAATGGGGGACGCGAAATTACCGTCCTATGTGGGACACACATCAATTGGACGATTGTACATCAAGGGTAGGTTCGTAACTTCATCCAAGCACGCCTTCTCCTCGGCTGAAATGACATGTGCCGAATAATTCATAAACCATGGTCGGCAAAACACGCTCTCCTCGCCTGAAATAGCTCGCGCCCACTATTTCAAAACACGCTCTCCTCGCCCGAGATCGCTCGCGCCCACTATAGTCCAAAACACCCCCTCCTCGCCCGAAATCGCTCCCGCCCACTATTTGGCGAGAAACAAAGTTACTCTACTATCCCTGACCCTCAGTACACAGACCCAAGCCGAGAAGCCTATAGGCAAGGGTAGAACTGTAACTCCCCCTCACATTTCAGACAAATGCGTCCCTAGGACATGGTTCCACTCCCCTCCCAATCCCCCCCCCCGGCCGCCCCCATTCATACCTCGTGGGCGCCAAATCACGTTCTCCCGAGCCGCGAAACATCAGCCCCACCTCCATGGCGCCCCCACCGCACCAATTTCACAGCCGCCCTCCTCCCTAATGCCGAAGACATTGTCCATTTGCCGTTGTGCACTGGGCCGTGTGCCTCTTACTCTGTGCTGCTGGTGCTGCCTCGATGACGGCTGCATGAACCGTACCGGAGCCGATTCACCCCCGCCGTTGTTCACGGCGCAGGAGCGACTCCAACTTCGGATCCGTCCAGAGTCCTGGCACTGCTTCTGCGTAGCCGTCGACCGTCGCGACATCGCTCTTTCCCTGCCGCCGGTCGCCACCGCAACCGCGCCGGCCTCACCGACTCGGCAGCTGGACCTGCCTACTTCACCATGCCGCCAGATAGGTCGCACCCTCATCTCAAATCACTTTATTTAGCCGTCAGTTGTCTGAATTTTTATTCTGGGCCAATCGATTCCCAATGGGAAGCAGCACCCCTCGAGGCGGCGGAGCTCCTAGGCTGCCGGTTGGCTGGTGTCTAACGTAAGGGTGCGGGGCCGCAAGTTCACCGCGGAAGCAGCACTTAGATGGCTATCTTTTAGAGTTGCGTGGGTTGAAGGTACTGCTGCCGCCGGATCTGGATGACGGGGAGTCTTTGTGGATTGGCCTGGGGGCGGCGCAACCACGGCAGTGCGGTGGGGAGGGGAGCGGGGTTTTGGCCGGGGCCACGGACGGCAGAGGTAGGCTGCTCTGCCGTTGGTCACTGGCTCTTGGGGGAAGATTCCAAACAGTGTCAGCCGAGAGGCACAAGACGGCCATCAAGCCATCCGGCGTAGATCGGACAGTACCAAAATAAAATAAAATCGTGTGACCCCAATTTAGTCTTCAGTCAACAGACGTGTGACCACTCTCGTACCTTGCTGTTGATCTCTTAGTGTATTTCTTCATATCAAAGAGATATGTTGTTCTTAACATTATGCGTTATCTGCATCTTCAGACACACCGTCTTCCGACTCACCGCAGCTGCTCCAACAAGGGAAGCATACACCAGAAGGGAGCTATAGTCCCCACTCAACAGTTCCCTGCATCGAATGCGCGTGCCCGACATGGACAGCCACAACAACTACAGGGCCATCGACAAGTCAGCACATGATGCTCACTTCTATGGATGGCAGCCAGATAGGTTGTACCCTCATCTTACTTGTGTGCAACATTTATGGCTTTGTTATTCATCTAAGCATGGAAAATAGATCATCACATTCACTGTATATTCATGCCGATCTCTTATGAGTCTTGTTCAGGAGTTCACGCTGTTCCATAGTTCAGCTAAGATACTTGTTCTTTAGGTAACGTTGTTCCATAGTTATCATCCATCAGCCAATGCTATCCCACAGGCTGGTGATTATAGTATTATACCACTTCTAGTATTACCTATGTTGTTCTTTAATACTTTTGTGTGCCATCTAGTTAATCTCGAGTACAAACTGTACATATTCTGTAGCTTTCATCTGTGTTCTCCCTTTAGTTTATGAGACCTGTTGCTACTAGTTAACCCCAGTCCTACTATTTATGTCGTCTCCTACATGCACTCATTACATAAATCTAACTACTAGTTGTCTTCCATGCATGTCAGATATAATTGCACACTGATATATCCTCAAGAACCTCACAGAGCAATGTAAAGGCCAATAAACTTGATGTCAATGATACCCAATATGATGGAACATGTAAATGCAGTTCTTCAGAAGACTTGCAGAAAGATGATGAATCCTCTTCACCCCACAAGGTCCTTGCCCTAACTTGGCCTGTGATATGGGTACAACATGCATATAATGTCCTGGATTGTATCTACTCTATTGTAGTGCGATGTTGTAGGATCGGAAGTATGTCTAGAGGGGGGGGGGTGATTAGACTACTTGACAACTTAAAGATTTTGCCTTTTGATTGGAGTAGTTTCTTAGCAAGTTAACAATGACAACCAAGTCAAGTATCACCCTACACATGCAATTCTAGAGTTATGGCAGCGGAAAGTAAATTGCACGTGTAGTAAATGAGAGGAGGAGAAGAGCAAACGCAATGGAGACACGGAGATTTTTTCTCGTGGTTCCGATAGGTGGTGCTATCGTCAATCCACGTTGATGGAGACTTCAACCCACGGAGGGTAACAGCTGCTTGAGTCCACGGAGGCTCCACCCACGAAGGGTCCACGAAGAAGCAACCTTGTCTATGCCATCATGGCTTCGCCCACGGAGGACTAGCCTTACTCGGGGTAGATCTTCACGAAGTAGGCGATCTCCTTGCCCTTACAAACTCCTTGGTTCAACTCCACATCATGACGGAGGCTCCCAAGCGACACCTAACCAATCTAGGAGGCACCACCCTCCAAAAGGTAATAGATGGGGTTGGTGATGATGAACTCCTTGCTCTTGTGCTTCAAATGATAATCTCCCCAACACTCAACTCTCCTCACCGATTTGGCTGTGGTGGAGGAAGGGATTGAGTGGAAAGCAACTTGGGAAGACTAGAAATCAAGTTTCATATGGTGGGAGTGGAGCAACTTGATCTCAACACAAGGGTAGGTAGTTTTCTTCTCGAAATGTAAGGTAGGAGTGGTAGTTCTTTCGATGGCTCTCTCCACGAATGAAGAGGAGGTGGAGGGTATTTATAGCCTCCACACAAAATCCAACCGTTACACACATTTGACCAATCTCGGTCGGACCGAAGTTGACAACTCGGTCGGACCGAAAGTTCAAATCTTGTGAGCGTTGGGATTTTCGGTGGGACCGAAAATACAATCTCGGTTAGTCCGATTCTTCCAAAGTCTAGGGTTTGCCAATCTCGGTGGGACCGACTTTCTCATCTCGGTGACACCGATTTGAGTCTGAAGGTTCTGAAGCTTGGCAACACCAATTTCGAATGACCGAGTTTGGAATCGGAAAATCCGAGATTCTTAGGGTTTGGCTATATGGCTGAGGTGGTTCATCTCGGTGTGGTGAGTTTGGAATCGGTGGGACCGAGATTACTTATGGGTTTATGTTGGAATGAAAGATTGCGATAGTTTGAGAGATAAATCACTAAGCACTTAGAGCAACCAGATCATCGTCATAACCTCACCCCTTTTAATAGTATTGGCTTTCCTATAGACTCAATGTGATCTTGGATCACTAAACCAAAAATGGAGTCTTGAGCTTTTGCCAATGTTTTCCTTAGCATTTTGAGGGTCCACATCATCAGTCATTGCCATACCAATATCAATTGAACTTTCTGAAATATTCTCAAGAAATGATTAGTTCAATGATATATATGTTGTTATTAATTACCAAAACCACACGGGATTAGTTGCACTTTCAATCTCCCCTTTTGGTAATTGATGACAACATATAGATCAAAGCTTCGACAAATGATATAATCAATGAATAACATCGTCGCTTTGAGAAGTATGTGATAAGCAAGAGCTCCCCCTAAATTTGTGCATTATTTAAGATTTGCGTTTGAATGCAAATGCACAATCGATTAGGATCATGGGTTACTCTTCCATGTCACATACATCTTGGTGGAGCGCACAAAATGATAAGAATGAATAGCATGCACCCAATCACCAAGACATGAGTAAATGATCATACAAGATATGAATGGAATATAATAGACATCAAGCACACATTAAGCACAGTATGATCAAGCACTCATCAAGATAGAGCAAACGTAGTATCAAACACACGAAGTATCTCAAGGAACTCAAAAGTATCTCAAGAAAAACCGCAAACGAAAGAGCAAAAACGAGCACTCTCTCTCTCGAAGTCCTATGATCTATACAATTTCTCCCCCTTTGGCAACAAGTTACCAAAAAGTTCGAAAGGTATAGAGCTAATCGTCACTCGGGACTCTGTGGCGGCTCTGTCGCGTCGATGGAGTGGAGATAGCTGCATCTGCAAAGCTTCTGCTGAAGTCTGTGGAGCTGGAGGAGTGGATCTTGGTCGGTCTTTGGGCCCGACGGAGCTGTAGGAGGTCTTGATGTAGTAGCCACAGGGTCGACCTTTGGAATAGCAATGATCTGGGCTTTGTGGGCACCCTTTGGAGTAGGCTGCTCATAGTCATCTGGACCATATCACCTTCCATCTCTCTCATGAGTTCGCCTTTTCCCTCTTAGCTTCCTCGATGTCGCCTCAAGCTTGTTGGCGGTGACACGCACTTGATCGACAGCGTCGAGCATGGAACTTATCCTCAACTATCCTCTCAAGGCTCTCCACGAGATCGCACTATCTTGGCAGGCGTAGCTCAATTCTCTGAGTGGCTTCAAGAAGTTGTTCTGCAACGCTCTTGGGCTTTCTTCTTTGCTTCCTTCTCGGCTTTAGCTTGTTTGGCAGCTTCAGACTTAGCATGTCCTTCTACAGATGTGGGAGCATCCTCGGTCATCACAACCTCGTTATCCTCATGTTCAGCTGCTGCGGTGGCAAGTGGGGTCTATCCAACGGTAGGTGTCCGTGCCAAACTTGGCATTAATGAGCATCTGAATATGCGGAGCAAACCCACACGACCTCTTACAGTCTGCTGCTGTCCTCTTGATAGTCTCAACTATCAGGTCCATCACCTTAAAAGGTGTCTTCTGATCTAGAATGTGCAGCATGTTGATAGAGTACCCTCTTATCATGCGGTGGTCTCCTGACTTGGGCATCAAAGTATGCCTCAGAATGGTATTGGTGGTTGGGAGACCTGCCTGAAGATAATAGACTGAACCAAGCTTCCATATCTCTACATCCTTCTCCTTTACTTCATTGTACATGTTCTTCATTGACTCGTGATTTTTCTTTGGAATGCCATACACATCAACATCATCTTCCCTTGAAACTGGTGCGTTCAGCAATGCTCTCCATTCTTCAACAGTTGAATGGAATCTCTGCCCTTCTGTCATCCATACAATTCTGCCATCTGGATAGAAGTGTGCGGTGGCATAGAACTGCATGATCATCTCGTCGTTCCAAGCAGTCAATTTCTGACCAACGAACTCTGCAATCCCACAAGCAGTGAAGCTTTCATGCACATGTGGGAAGTAGTCTCTGTGCTCTTCACTGTCGATGTATTTCCAGTCAACGTATCTGGTGTCAGCAACAATTGGCTTCTTGTCCATGAGCACTGTCTCATAAAAGTCTTGTTGCTCTCTTGTGTGGAATCTTGGGTCAACTGCTGTTCTTCTCCTGGTGGCATATGGATCTGCTTGCCTCCATAGCCTGAGACCTTTGTCCTTTCTCTCCTTCATATTTTCAGCTCGAGGATGAGCTTCATTATGAACTGGCAGTTTCTGTCTGAGCTTGAGCAAGACATGAGCCTCATCATCTGATTCTGCAGGTGGCACGTTGTCCTTCTTCTTCTCTGAAGCAGGTATGTTCCTCACAGTCTTCTTTGGCTTGGCAGCTGGTTTGGCTTGGGCTGCCTTTGCTGGAGCTGATTGCTTAGCCTTTGTGGGTGCTCCTGCCCTGATGGCATCACCCATCAACTTCTGCTTCTGAGGAGGCTGAGGTGCTTCCTCATCAGAATCATCATCATCAGCAGTTTCTTCATGAACTTTCCTCTTCCTCTTGGAAGTCTTCTTGATTTTGCTGGAGGTTTCTTCCATGTTGAGCTTCTGTGCAACAGAAGATTTTACCACTTTGCTTGTGCCTTTCTTTGATTGTTGCCCTTGATAGCTCTTGGCAACCACTTGCCTTTTAGGCTTAGATGTTATCTCCTCATCTGCAACAAAATCTGAATCTTCCTCATCTGAATTCCTCTTCCTCCTGGCCCTGGTGGCAGCTGCAGGCAGTCCACTTGGAGTGCTTCTCTCTCCATCATCTGAAAAACTGCTTGCATCTGGACTTGTAGCTGCCTCTGGAATCTCAACTGGCATCTCAGACCTGTTCTGACTGTCACTTCCATCAGACATGACTGACAACCTGTGAATAGAATAGGTATAGGCAGAATAGAAGAGTTATCACAAACTGCAGAGGATTTTGCAAAAGAATGAATTTCAAACTTTAGTTTTAGGTTTTCACAGAATACATGTCGGTCTGACCGAGTCTATCAATTCGGTGAAACCGAAATGTCTAAACAGACCACATACACCACTTTCGGTTGGACCGAAATGGGTTTCGGTCTAGCCGAGACTGCTAGGGTTTCACTGAATCTTCACTTCGGTCTTACCGATTTACAACTTCGGTTTCACCGAAAAGTGCAGTGCAATGGCCAGAGGCCAAATCGGTCAGTCCGAAAATGTCGAATCGGTCACACCGAGATGTGTTCGGCGGAAACCTAACCCTAAAATTTTCACTCGAAATTTGTTCTATGACCTAAACTGCTGGATGGGAAGATCTCAATCTTGGCAAGAAACATGGCGACGCCTATCGTGCATTGAATCAGCGGTTGGAGCACGAGAGGGATGAAACTCACCCAATGCGGTGGAGCTTCACTACGGCGGCAACGACGCGATGAGAAGGACCGTTGACGGCGATGGAGACCCGCGGCGGGCGCACAGTGACGGCGGAGACGATCCGGAGACCAAGGCGACGGCAATAAGGGTTTGAGGCGGCGTTTGAAGAAGTAATCAACGCTCGTCCTCGAGTATATATACCCTTTGGCTATCGGTGGGACCGAGTTTGAAAACTTCGGTGGGACCGAGATGGTTAATCTAACGTGCGATTACACACATCGATCACGCCGAAATTTGAAACTTCGGTTTCACCGAGGTGAAAACTCTAGATCAATCCAAGTGATTTCGATCTGTCCGATTTGAGTATATCGGTTTGACCGAAAGTACTTAGAAGGTTTTGGAAGTTAGGCTTTTGACGGATCGGTGGCTCGAGTGCTCCTCACTCGGTCGGTCCAAAAAGTCTTGTTCAAAGTTTGTGATATAAGCATGAATAGAGTTTGAGACAAGAAAGCATAGATAGCTAGGGGAGGAACTTAGGCATTCTTGTCCATCCATTTGGTCAAAAAGAAAGAAAACCAAAAGACCAAAGCAACAAATGGATGTCCTCGAATGGATAAAATCATGCATCCAACATGCTCACACGATAAGATAGCAAAATGAAATATGTGTCAAACATGCACAAACAAAACACTAACAGCTAGCACACAATTTGGCGATGACTAGGTCATCTATATATGAGTATATTGACTTAGGAGTCAAATGAGAACATTTGATCATAGGTCATACTCATCGTTTAAGCACAAGTGGGGTTACCACTTTTCCATAAAGCATTGATGTGTTCACATCATTAGAAGATGCTTTAGCTCATTTCTTTAGAGCAAAGCTCCCCCTTGATGTGAGAACCCCTTTTAAAGGGTCAAACTAACCTTGGGTTGTCGTTGAAGACTTCATGTAGATGTTGAAGATGTGGATGCTCAATGTTGATGAAGATCATCAAGAGTTGGGAGCAATCCTTTGGATTCGAGCACTTTCAATACCTACATGGGTTAGTCCCACAAGGAACAAACAAGAATATCCATGGACATAGATTGAAGTTCACAATAGATGATGTCCATGAAAGCAATGATTACCTTGTCCCTTGACTTACCAACATGAGGGTTTGTGACTCCATGAACTAGTGCAAGATGTGGAAGTTGATTGCACAAGTCCTTGCCAAAATGAATATGAGTGAAGTATATTGGCGGAGTCACCCTCAAGAACTCTCTAGTTCTTCTTCTTGGGATCCACATCATCTTGATGGGAATCCTTGGGGTAGTAGTTGAGCTTGTTGAAGTAGAACTTGAAGTTGCCTTGGGAACCCACTTGACCATGGCCTTGGGTGCTTCAATGAATGCATCAATCTCCTCTTGAAGCTTGTCCTTGCCTTTTAGCTTGTGGTCTTGTGGTGGAAGGTCATCTTGAGCTTGTTCCTCATTTGAAGAAGTAGGATCATACTTCTTCTCTTGAGAGACAAACTTTGGAGTGGGATATTGACCTTCTTCCCATTCAACACCCTCGGCGTTGAACTTTCGCTCAAAACCAATTCCTTGATTCTTCCGGTGTCTTCCTTGTTTGCGAACAATTTCCTCAAAGCTTTTGCTTCCGGCAAGGCTCTTGTAGACACCTTTCTCTATAATCCCTTTCAATAGACTATTTTCTTGCTCAAGTGAAACTTGGCTTGAAACATTGTTAGTGGAATCAAGAGAATTACTAGAAGTAACAACATTTGATTTAGCATGATTATTGTTACTACTAGATGAAGAATTTTTCTTATGCTTGTCATGCTTAGTTTTAATAGGTGGCAAGAAATTAGACAAGAGAAGTCGTTTGGCAAGATATGAAGAACTCTTCTTTCGAAGATCGTCATTGATAGCTTTTAGAAACTCATGTTCTTGCTCTAGATTGAGCTTCTCGAAGCGTAGCTTCTCATGAGATCTTAGGAGCTCTCTATGATCTTCTTGAGTTGTTTCATGAGCTAACTTAAGAGTGTTTAGTTCTTTAGTTAGGCGCTCAATCTCCTTCATAGCATTGTCATTCGACTCTTCTCGACTATAAAGACTACTACATGTTCATCAATACTAAGCTCACTAGATTTATCATGTAAAGCTCATCTTCACCAAGCAAGTCATCCTCATCACTATCAAAGTCAATAAACTCAGGATGTGATACCTTGGGGCCTTTTGCCATGAAGCATCTTCCAATTCCCTCATTTGGTGAATCAAATATGTCATAGGAGTTGGAGTTGGAGGATACGAGAGCAAGACCGCAACACCTTCATCTTGATCAGTATTCGGAGTTGGAGTGATAGCTTCTTTCGAGTGATTGTCGAGTCGGAGCCGAAACCCATTCACCAACATGAGCTTGATGTTTTCTTCTTGTGTAGCTCCTTGATGACTTGTCTTTCCTTTCCGAATCCTTGCTTCTCCGAGAGGATCTTCGTTCATAACGATCATCTCTACTCCTTCTCCCTTTTCGAGGCGACTCTTCTCTTGAGCTTCTTCTTCTTGGAGATTCTTCTCTTCTCTTGTGGGGAGTCGAACACTCATTTGAGTAGTGTCCGGTCTTCCACAATTATAGCAGCTTCGATCACGACTAGAAGATCTCTTTTCATCATATGATCTAGACTTTGAGCTTCTTTCCTTGCTTCTACTCTTGTAGAATTTGTTGAAGTTCTTCACCATTAGGCTTATCTCTTCATTGGAAACTAGCTTGTCACTTGAGGATGTGGGAGCTTCAACTGCAGCTTTGTAAGCACCACTTGACTTGTTGTGAAGCTCTTCCTTATCTTCAAGTGTCATCTCATGAGCAACAATCCTTCCAATGACTTGGTAGGCTTGAGATCTTTGTAATTTGGCATCATTTGAATCAAAGTGCACACGGTGTCATACTTTCCATCCAAAGCTCGAGGATCTTCTTGATGATGAATCGATCGGTCATTTCTTCGCTTCCTAAGCCTGCCATCTCATTGGTGATGAGAGCAAGCCTAGAGTACATTTCAGCGACTCCTTCACCTTCCTTCATCTTGAACTTGTCAAGTGACCTTGAAGAACATCTAGCTTTGATTCCTTCACGGACTCGGTACCTTCGTGCATTTCACCAAAGTATCCCAAATCTCTTTTGCATTCTCAAGGCGGCTGATCTTGTTGAACTCCTCGGGACACAAAGCATTGAAGAGAATGTCACAAGCTTGAGCATTGTTACGTAACATCCGCAACTCATCCGCAGTAGCTTCGCGATCCGGAACTTTTCCTTCTTCGAAGAACTCACCTTGCAAGCCAACACAAATAATGCCCCATGCGGCAGGGTTATGTCCAAGAATATGCATTTTCATTTTATGCTTCCAACTAGCAAAGTTTGAACCATCAAAGTAAGGACCTCTCGGAAATTACCCTCACTAGGCGCCATACTCTCCTAGGTTGTGAAACCAAGCTTATGGAGTCAATGCAATGGAAACCAATCCAATGGACACCAAAGCTCTGATACCACTTGTAGGATCGGAAGTATGTCTAGAGGGGGGGTGATTAGACTACTTGACAACTTAAAGATTTTGCCTTTTGATTGGAGTAGTTTCTTAGCAAGTTAACAATGACAACCAAGTCAAGTATCACCCTACACATGCAATTCTAGAGTTATGGCAGCGGAAAGTAAATTGCACGTGTAGTAAATGAGAGGAGGAGAAGAGCAAACGCAATGGAGACACGGAGATTTTTTCTCGTGGTTCCGATAGGTGGTGCTATCGTCAATCCACGTTGATGGAGACTTCAACCCACGGAGGGTAACGACTGCGCGAGTCCACGGAGGGCTCCACCCACGAAGGGTCCACGAAGAAGCAACCTTGTCTATGCCATCATGGCTTACGCCCACGGAGGACTAGCCTTACTCGGGGTAGATCTTCACGAAGTAGGCGATCTCCTTGCCCTTACAAACTCCTTGGTTCAACTCCACATCATGACGGAGGCTCCCAAGCGACACCTAACCAATCTAGGAGGCACCACCCTCCAAAAGGTAATAGATGGGGTTGGTGATGATGAACTCCTTGCTCTTGTGCTTCAAATGATAATCTCCCCAACACTCAACTCTCCTCACTGATTTGGCTGTGGTGGAGGAAGGGATTGAGTGGAAAGCAACTTGGGAAGACTAGAAATCAAGTTTCATATGGTGGGAGTGGAGCAACTTGATCTCAACACAAGGGTAGGTAGTTTTCTTCTCGAAATGTAAGGTAGGAGTGGTAGTTCTTTCGATGGCCCTCTCCACGAATGAAGAGGAGGTGGAGGGTATTTATAGCCTCCACACAAAATCCAACTGTTACACACATTTGACCAATCTCGGTCGGACCGAAGTTGACAACTCGGTCGGACCGAAAGTTCAAATCTTGTGAACGTTGGGATTTTCGGTGGGACCGAAAATACAATCTCGGTTAGTCCGATTCTTCCAAAGTCTAGGGTTTGCCAATCTCGGTGGGACCGACTTTCTCATCTCGGTGACACCGATTTGAGTCTGAAGATTCTGAAGCTTGGCAACACCAATTTCGAATGACCGAGTTTGGAATCGGAAAATCCGAGATTCTTAGGGTTTGGCTATATGGCTGAGGTGGTTCATCTCGGTGTGGTGAGTTTGGAATCGGTGGGACCGAGATTACTTATGGGTTTATGTTGGAATGAAAGATTGCTGATAGTTTGAGAGATAAATCACTAAGCACTTAGAGCAACCAGATCATCGTCATAACCTCACCCCCTTTTAATAGTATTGGCTTTCCTATAGACTCAATGTGATCTTGGATCACTAAACCAAAAATGGAGTCTTGAGCTTTTGCCAATGTTTTCCTTAGCATTTTGAGGGGTCCACATCATCAGTCATTGCCATACCAATATCACTGAACTTTCTGAAATATTCTCAAGAAATGATTAGTTCAATGATATATATGTTGTTATTAATTACCAAAACCACCTGGGGATTAGTTGCACTTTCAGATGTGCTTAGCATGCTGATCATGCATGTAAATATGACATGCCTTCCTGTTTTTTAGTACCTATTCCATTCATGATAACATGTTTTCAAATTCAAGTACTGTCATTCTACTCTATCGCAATGCCATCTGCTTAATTGGGACATCATGCTTTTGAATATCTGATGCATTGTTATTCATCAGTATGTACTTCATCTGTCTGCCATACCATGTTTTTTTACATTGAAGTGCTGTTCTAGTGATCTGTTGCAATGCCCTCTTATTTTCCCAATCATACATGTGTATGTTGTCTTAGTTATTTCTGTACGTATTCCGCTAGCATATAGTTTTACATTCTAGTGTTTTTTTGCTGTGTTGTCCTGTTGTATCCCTAGATCTTACACCATACTCCCTCCGTCCGGATTACATGTTGCCTAAATGGATAAAAAAGGATGTATCTAGAACTGAAATACGCCTAGACCCATCCATTTTTTTCCAGATGGAGGGAATACATGTCAACATGTCATGCCTTTCTATTCTTCAGTACCTATTCCATCTCTCTACTGTCGCATGTTTTATAATAAAGCACCATTCTTCTATACAAGGCATGCAAGGGGAAGACGACTATGTTAGAATCTTAAGGGTTACAAACAAGGCCTTTGCAAAAGATCCAAATGCCAGGAGATAATAAACCAACTCCTGTTTTTATAGATACTGCTCCAGCACAGAGAAACCCAACTCCTACTGATAATCAGCAGATTCCAGTGGCCAAAGAACTAGTCCGCTCCAGTCCAACAAAAATATGTCAACTCAATTCTAAGAAGTGTGTGCGTATCCTTGCATCATGAAATTTTATAGCATGCTGATCATATTTTCTACATGTTTCTTACCCATCTCTCTTTTAGAAAATAAGCTTAACAGATAGAAGAATTTCTGCAATGGTATCATTTCAGAGGAAAGATTCTTGTAGGAATTCTCTGTGCTCCAATGTAGATGTAAGTACCTGTTGTATATCACTATATTTTTACATCAGCATGTATTTTGTTAATCGGCGTGAATCCAACCTTTATCTGGTCTAAATTTAGTTGTAGCAAAATGCATGATTAAAGGCCACGATGTTGATTTTTGTAAGGAAAACTTCCTGGTAGTTTTGCATCCTGAGCTGCATGAGTGTACTATCTCATATCAGTGGGTTTGAATACTTTGGTTCTGCAGTGGGGTTTTCAGTGTTTTTTCTTGTGTTGTCTGTCAGATCCCTAGCTCTTACATCATACTCCCTCCGTCCGGATTAAATGTCGCAGAAATGGATAAAACTAGATGTATCTAGAACTGAAATATGCCTAGACCCATCCATTTATTTCCGGATGGAGGGAATACATGTCAATATGTCATGCCTTTCTATTCTTCATTACCTATTCCATCTCTGCTATAGCATGTTTTATAACTGAATCACCATTCTTCTATATAAGGCATGCAAGGGGAAGACGGCTATGTTAGAATCTGAAGGGTTACAAACCAGGTCTTTGCAAAAGATCCAAACGCCAGGAGATAATAAACCAACTCCATTTTTCATAGATATCTTGCTCGATCAGAGAAACCCAACTCCAACGATAATAAGCAGATTCCAGTGGCCAAAGAACTAGTCCGCTCCAGTCCAGCAAAATAATGTCAACTCCATTCTAAGAAGCGTGTGCGTATCCTCGCATCATGAAATTTTATAGCATTTTGATCATATTTTCTACATGTTTCTTACCCATCTCTCTTTTAGAAAATAAGGTTAAACGATAGAAGACTTCCTCCATTGAGATCGTATTTGAGGAAAATATCTTGCGGGAATTCTCTGTGCTCCAATGCTGATGTAAGTACCTATTGTATATCACTATATTTTTACATCAACATGTATTTTGTTAATCAGCGTGAATCTAACCTTTATCTGATCTAAAATTAGTTGTAGCAAAATGTTAAAGGCACCAATGTTGATTTTTGTAAGGAAAACTGCCTGGTAGTTTTGCATACTGAGCTGCATGAATGTACTATCTCATATCACACACATTACTGAATTGTAGTGCTTCTCTGGTTGCCCATTCATTCATTGTGTCAATGTTGCTTTCGTACTACCTTACCTGGCTGATGATAGCTGTGCCATATTGTGTTAATTTGGTGTAGGCTAGTTGCCCAAACGTTCGTTGTGTCAATGTTGCTTTCCTATTATCTGACTTGGCCAATGATAGCAATGCTAGTGTGTTAATTTTGTGCAGTCAAGATAAGAAGACAAACTCTAAAACAACAAGGCAACCACATTGTTTCTTTCCAATAAATCTAGGCCGTAATATGGCAATAACTCATGATTAATCTGTTTGGTTCCGTCCCCTAATTTATGTTATGATGCAAAGATGGTCGAGACACTCTCCACTATCAATAATACAAGCTCGCCAAAATCGCCATCCTAATCATTCAAGATCCTCTGCTCGAATGCAACAAAATAAATGTATGTTTGTGAACCAATTAATGGCTGAAGGAATGATGGAAATGGTGGATGAATCGAGGTGCGAGTCGCATGCGACACAACAAGCGATCAATGTTTTCAGAGATAGTGTAGCAAAGCAGCAAGAACTTGCCCACTTGCTTATGGGCGTCATCTGTCTTTGAGGTTGCAGATTGTGACGTTGTAGATGGTTAGGTTATGCCCATTTATTTGCACTGGCATCAATCTTTGATTTCCCAGTGGATGTAATTTCCTGTAATATATGCTGGAGGTGCAACGTTATTCCCTGTATGCCGTACCTTTGCTTGATCGGTTTTGGTCCTGTGCATAATTGCTCGTCGTAATGGGCTCAAATTATCTAATTTGGCCTAAGGACATGTACGAACTTTAGTGGGCCCATTAAGTTAATGGGCCATTCCGAAAGTTAATGGTCGGTCCTCTTACCTCCCGGGTCGTTAACAGGCCGACATTGAAGCAGGCAACAGGTGGCCCCAATTTATTTCACGGGCCATTAATAGGCCGTTACTAAGTTTGGGCTACATATGGCCCAACTATACTGTTGGCCTTTAGCAGGCCGAAAGAGACAGCAGGCTTGTCCTGGACCATGAAGAGCATGGGCCGCTAAGAGGCCGAAAGTCGGATCTTATTGTAAATGGCCCAACTGTGTTGTGGGCCTTTAGCAGGCCGAAAGAGAAACCAGGCTGGTATTGGACCATGAAGGGCATGGGCCGTTAAAAGGCCAAAACTAAGGTCCGACTACAAATGGCCCAACTCATTTATGGTCCGTTAACAGGCCGAAAGGCACACAGGCCAGGAATTGGCCCAACACTTAAATGGGTCGCTAAAAGGCCAAAACTCAGGTCCGACTACAAATGGCCCAACTGATTTATGGGTCGTCAGCGAATGAAAGTGACACCGGGCCAGAAATTGGCCCAACACTTAAATGGGCCGCTAAAAGGCCAAAACTCAAGTCCGACTACAAATGGCACATCAGATTTATGGGCCGACAACAGGCTGAAAGACACACCGGGCCGGAAATTAGCCCAACATTTAAATGGGTCGCTAAAAGGCCGAAAGATGTACATCCTGAAAATTGGCCCATCCATTAAATGGGTCGTTAACAGGCCAAAATCTCATCGGGTCGATATTGAGCCCAAATATATAGCGGGCTGTTAATGGGCTCGAACTAACGATGGGCAGCAATGGTGTCAAATCTTTAACGGGCCGTTGACGGGCCGAATTGGCAGACCTCGTATGGGCCGTGGGCTTAAATGGACCTGACACAAGTAGGCCTTATATGGGCCGGCCTGCTAATTTTTACTAGGCCAACCTTTTTCACCGGAATGGGCCACTGTTGGGCCATGCCACGTGTCGACCTATCATAGGCACCTCTTGTCCAATGAGTGGATGGCATATGTCCGAACGGTGATGGAACACGTGTTTCCTGCGGCCAATGATGATTTTACACGTGGAAAATCCCCATTGGTCCGGGCTGTTAACGGGTTATCAGATCCAAAACCGGACCCGATAGCTTAACGCCATTCCGTTACGGTGGATGCCACGTGTCGGTCACCCTTGACGAAAGCACTTCTGTGACGCGCAATTTATTGTCATGGAAGTGGACACTTCCGTGATGATAATTTTGGTAATGTCATGGAACACTTCTACGACAGCACAGGTATGACTATCTTAATTTTGTCATAAAATCATAATGGATGTACATGCATGACAGAAAACGGGACCTACTGTGACAAACACGTTTTATCACGGAAGTGTATTTTTTTGTAGTGTTTATGGTTGGTTCATTGTTATATCTACGTGCTTCACGTCCCGATATTATGCTAAGTGTGTGCATGTGTCACGCCCAATATGCGACCCTATCCAAAAGGAACTCGAAGGTCCCACCAAGGATAGACCCGCATATTGAAACTCTTTTGCAAGGTGGATATCATTACATCAACATTACATAATAGGTAGGGATACATACATAAGGCATACAATGCCACACGAATACAACATCATCTTACAAGAGATCAACATCCGACTACGGATGGAACACAAACAGAAACTCAAACGACATCCACCCTGCTAGCCTAGGCTGCCGACACGAACCTATCCCCGATCGAAGAAGAAGCAGAAGAAGAACTCCAAAACAAGCAAACATCACTCTCGCGTCATGATCATCACATAACCTGTACCTACAACTGTTGTTGTAGTAATCTGTGAGCCACGAGGACTCAGCAATCCCATTACCATGGGTATCAAGACTAGCAAAGCTTAATGGGAAAGGAAGGGGTAAAGTGGTGAGGTTGCAGCAGCAACTAAGCATATATGGTGGCTGACATACGCAAATAAGAGTGAGAAGAGAAGCAAAGGAACGGTCGTCAACTAGTAATGATCAAGAGGTGATCCTGAACTCCTACTTACGTCAGACATAACCCAAAACCATATTCACTTCCGGGACTCCGCCGAAAAGAGACCATCACGGCTACACACATGGTTGATGCGTTTTAACTCGGATCTGGTGTCAAGTTATCTACAACCGGACATTAACAAATTCCCATCTGCCACATAACCGCGGGCACGGCTCTCGAAAGTTTATACCCTGCAGGGGTGTCCCAACTTAGCCCATGATAAGCTCTCGCGATCAACGAAGGATATACCTTCTCCCAGGAAGACCCGATCGGTCTCGGAATCCCGTTTACAAGACATTTCGACAATGGTAAAACAAGACCAGCAAAGCCGCCCGATGCGCCGACATCCCGATAGGAGCTGCACATATCTCGTTCTCGAGGCAACACGGATGAGCACTCCGTACAACTAAAACCAGACCTCAAGTTTCCAGGGGCGCAAAGGACTCTAGTTCGGACCAACACTTAGACAAGCATTGGCCCGGGGGGGCTAAAATAAAGTGACCCTCGAGAGAGCGACTCCCAAGGGAAAAGTAGGTGGTGGTGAGGCAAAAGGTAAAACCAAGGTTGGGCCTTCTTTGGAGGAGTTTTATTCAAAGCGAACCGTCAGGTGTCCATAAATCACCCGACCGCGTAAGGAACGCAAAATCCGGGAACATAATACCGGTATGACGGAAACTAGGGCGGCAAGAGTGGAACAAAACACCAGGCATAAGGCCGAGCCTTCCACCCTTTACCAAGTATATAGATGCATTAATAATATAAGAGATATTGTGATATCCCAACATAACCCTGTCCACCATGGAGCAATCTTCAACTTCACCTGCAACTAACAACGCTATAAGAGGGGCTGAGCAAAAGCGGTAACATAGCCAAGCAACGGCTTGCTAGGAAGGGTGTCAAAGGTTAGAGGTTCATGGCAATTTGGGGAGGCTTGAAGAACAAGTGATAGGAAGCGCAGCATAGCGATAGAACGAAGCAACTAGCATAGCAATGTTAGTAGTGAGATCCAGGGTAGCGATCGTCTTGCCTGAAATCCCGCTAGGAAGAAGAACGAGTCCATGAAGAAGACAAACGGACGTAGTCGAACGAACCCTCACAACTCCAGAACGAAACCGAAGCTAATGAGAGAAGCAAACCAGAAAGAAGCAAACAACATGGTAAACACACAATCATAAACATGGCATGATGCACAATCAAGTATGATGCATGTCCGGTTTAAATAAGGCATGGCATGGCAATTTGCAACAAACAACACCACAAATTAAGTGGAGCTCAATATGCAACGAGTTGCATATTGACAAAACACCACATCGAGTTATTTAGTTCACTCTCGTTTAGGCACACAACAATATTAAATGTTGTTAAACATGGCAAGAGGTGAAACATAATAAAACTACCTATCTAGGCAAGTTTAAATGAGGCCGGAACAACGAACAACAATTCCGGAAAAACCCTCATGTCCATATTTCGAATTTGGTACTGCCTAAACCATATTTTAGAGTTGTTAAACATGCAAGAGGAGTGCACCATGTTAAACTAGGCATTTTCCACCCCATTTACATATAAAGTTTATTTAAAATGGAGCTACGGTTATTTAGTTATGAAATAAATCATTTTAGCATGGCATTAGAGCAAATTAATTGCAAACAACAATTTAAACATTCTAAACATGGATGAAAGTTGCATACTGTTAAAGAACATGAAAAACTGAGCAAGATGCATATATGGCATGTTTCATTTGGATGCATGGATTAGCTATAAACAATTTAAGACAAAGGCAATTCTGTAAATATGCAATGCAGTAGACAAATAGCAAAACGCAAGACTGATAAAAAACACAATCGGGCCGAATTGCAGGATCCTGCAGCGGCCCACGAGGATTTGGCCCGAGTGACAGTGGGTGTGCAGAATGAAAAACAGGGCAAAAATTGAGGTGCCTGGGAATTGAACCCAGCACCTCACTGTTGAAAGCACAGCAGGCTGACCATCTCGCCTGGAAGATGTTTGTGATGGATGTAGGACTTGACCGAACATGTACAAGAACAAAGATTGATCTGGTAAGGCAAAAATTGATGGAAAATAATGTTACGCCCGTGGGGATTCGATCCTTGGTCGCCTGGGTGACAAAGGGGAAGACTAACCAGTTGGGCTGGATAGTGTGTTGTGTGCATTAGGAGGTGGTTCCTTCGTAGGAAAGGAACAGAAGTGGCAAGCTTCAGCCATGGCTACGCCGAGAAAGCTCACGGCAGCGGCGAGTGAACGCGGCGCCGATCTCTGCTGCTAGGCATCGGCGGGTGTGCGGAAAAGGATGTGCGTGCGGATGAACCAAGCGGCGGCTGCTGCGGGCATGCGCACAAGGCTACGGCTACTGCAAACCGAGGACGAGCGGGAGCTTGTCTCGGTCATGGTGGTTACAGCCTTACAGGTCGAAGCAGGCAACGGAGCTCGCGAGTGAGATGCGCGTGTGTTGCGAGGCGTGTACGGGAGTTACAGGCGCAAGTGCAAGCAGGGACGGCCGTGTTCATGAGGCTGGAGGTCCTTGGCCATGGCGAGACGCGGCGAGGCAGCAAGCAAACAGGGTGCGCGTGCGAGTAGGTTAGCGGGCGAGCTCCTCAGAGGAAACTCCGGCGACCAAAGGCTACGGCGGAGGGGCGCGATCGATGCACAGGACAAACCCGCACTCCCGCGTGCCACTCATGGCACCAAACGACGACAGAGACATGGCCGACATCGGGAGGACAGAGGCGGCGGAGACCAACCCAACACGGCAGACGGCGGGGTGAAACGGTTACTAGCTGGAAGAAAACGCACCTATAGAGGAGCCTAAGCCTAGCGATGCAATGAAAACGGGCAGGATGCCACCGGAGGAGCTCCGGCGACAACGACGTGCGGCGACGCGCTTGGCCGGGAGGAATCAAGAGGGACAAGAAGCAATCGAGAAGACGAGGCATGGGGAGGAATCGGGTGCTCACCACAAACACGCGTGCGTGCTTAGATTGCCGAGAGGTGGTCGGAGACGACCGGATGGCGCCGAAGACAGGAAGTGGCCAACGTCGGGGAAGAAGACCCTCGCGGCGTTGGCTCCCGGCATGAAGTAGAGGACGCAGGGGAAGTAGAGGGACTGGCCGAATCTCCTGGATGAGGTGAGGAAGACGAAGACGACAATCTTGACGCTCCCGAGGAAGAAGAGGGTGGCCACTGGAAGGATCAAGCCGAGCACGAGCTCAAACTCGACTCGGACATGGCGTCGGCTATGGCGTGGAGAGCTTACCTTGCGGCGGCTAGACGAGGAGGAGGGAGGAATGGAAGGAGGAGAGACCCTAGGGCATCGGGGCATGATTTATAGGAGGTAGGGGGGCTATCCCGGCCATCAAATCAAGCCGGCTGCCGACGTGGATGTCTGGATGTGCGCCGTACAGAAGGAGGACGAAGCTCCTGTGGAGATGGGCTGGCTGTGCAATGTGGGCTGCAGTGAACAGGTAAGATAGGTGGGCTTCGCTGGGCTGCTCCTCCTTTCTCCCTCATTTCTTTTCTTTAATTCTTCAGACAGAATAACAAGAGCAGAAATGCACAGGGAGATCTGGAAGGAAGTAGACTGAGACAGAAATAGATCTGAGATACTGGATTTATGAACAATTTGAATAAAATGATTTGGACATTTTTTAGAGATATAAGAATAATTCAAGTTTGAATTAAATTCAAACTTGAGCCATTTTTAAACCCAATCAAAACAAGTCCAAACGATCTGAAATTCGGCAGAGAGGTTGAAGGCATGGTTGAGAATTGGTAGGAAAAGAATGAACATTATACGGAACAGAAATAATGCCACTTGAATAAATGAGTGAGAATTGAAAGAAAGAAGCTAGAGATGGGGTGTTGCCCTTGATGATGGTTTAGATGGAAGGGCAAGATGGAACAACAAAGAAGATGAGGAGAAGGAGTTCACAAATATAACAAGCACACTACAACTATACCCATGAGAAATATGCACACTAAAATGATGATCATGATGCAAATGCAACATAAATGACGAAGGCAACATCACATCATGAAGCATCAACCAAAGCAAGTGAGATGACCATGGCAAACAAACAAGGATAGCACAATGCAATATAATAAAAGATGAACATGATGCAAGAAGCAAAATGACAAGGCACTCCACATGATCATGGCATAAACATATAGGAATGAAATATGCAAAAATAATTATGATAATGCAACAAACTTAATAAACACACAACAACAACTAAAATAAATGGAAGGCAACTCGAGCATCGGTCTCGGGGCGTTACAACATGTGTGCATGATATCAAGATGCTCCTAAAGAATGTCATCTTAAGGTCGTGAAAAGGATAGTGAGATACCTAATCCATACACCAAACTTTGGCATTTGGTATCCAAAGAGGTTCGATCTTATTGGTTACTCCGACTCAGACTATGCAGGTGACAAGGTTGATAGAAAGTCCACTTCGGGTACTTGTCAATTTCTTGGTAGATCTCTTGTGTCTTGGTCTTCCAAGAAACAAAACTCGGTATCCTTGTCCACCGCCGAAGCGGAATACATTGCCGCTGGTTCATGTTGTGCTCAATTACTTTGGATGACCCAAACTCTTAAAGATTATGGGATATATGTGAAACATGTTCCATTACTTTGTGAAAATGAAAGTGCTATCAAGATTGCTCACAATCCCGTGCAACACTCTCGAACTAAGCATATTGAAGTTCGTCCTCATTTCATTTGAGATCATGTTGCCAAAGGGGACATTAATCTTAAGCATGTTCGCACCGAAAAATAATTAGCGGATATATTCACTAAACCACTTGATGAGAAAGTGTTTTGCATGTTAGCAGGTGAATTGAACATCATTGAGGCTTCAAACTTGGAGTAGGAACTCCATTTGATACATGCAAGGCGTGAGCCTATGACTAATCCTTGACATTTCTCTTATGATGACTATCTTATGTCTTGGATATATTTGCACCTTGCATGTTATCTAAACCTTGTAGGTACTTGGATGAATCTAAGTCTATGAGATTGCAACTCACTCACATCTTGAGCAATCTCTACATCATCAAGTCTCTACACAATGGTGATTGAAGACAAGGAAGCACGAAACCATTCAAACATATCCTTTGACAAATTTATTATTGAAATTCATGGTTGTCATTTCGTATACACAAGTGCTCTTCCTTGCAAAACTAACCCATGTAGGTAGATGAACTCAAATTCCAAGTGGTGCTCCCAACTCTTGATGAGCTACATCGACTTTGAGAAACCCACATAAGTTCAACTACATGATCAACACCACCACCCAAGGTATGTTATTCCATCTTAGAGAAGCTTTACTCCAAGTCATGAGTCAAAGCAACTCGACAAGATGTGAATACATCAAGATGCTTAAACGAAAAATGGTAACCCCATTTTGAGCTTAAACGATGAGTATGACCTATGATCAGGTGATCTCACTTGACTCCTAAGTCAATATACTCTAACATAGGTGACTCTAATATAAACTTCATCTAGATTTCTTTTCTTTTCTTTTTGTTCTGCATTCCCTGCATCCAATTCATTGCAAATCCTTCAGTTAATTCCTTGCAAATCGTTGTGAGATCTTACTTGTCTAGTGAGCTGAGGTGACAAATGTTTTCTCTATGATGAACTCGGTCACACCGGTCTCTTGTTTTTGGTCCAACCGTATTCTTTCGGTGCAACCGAAGCACACCACTCGGTGCCACCGATTTCACTACATGAAAGACATTTTTCCACTTGTTCCTGCATTACTTTTTATCTAGCTCCACTAAATGAATCTTGTCCTCTACAAGCATCACATTTACCTTAGTGCTTTGTGTTGTGACTCAAGGACCAAACTCATTCACGAAAAATTCCAGAAGACCCTTCTTGGAAATTGATGTCAAAGGGGGAGAGAGAGATCACATCAAAGCTTAATCATATCTCTAGGGGGAGAGAATACTCAAGGAGAGAGTAATCTTCAAGGATCCCAGATGGCTTGGTGTTCAAGAGGAGAGATGCCACATGTCTTCTTGAGGGGAAAGACATGTTCATATGTGCTTATTTGCATTAGCTCTGTTCATTTGTTTCTTTGAGCTCTGATTTTATGTTCCCTATCTTCTCCCAGTATCCCATGCTAGATTCAGGGGGAGCAAGACATCTAAGGGAAGGAAATCCTTAAATTCATTGCACATATTTACCTTTGGGGACATGTCTATATCCAATGTGGTACTCACTACTCACTCTCTACATGTCATCCCAGTCTTGGTACTCTTGTGGTTTCCTTCTGTTTGCTCTGGCTAGTTGGTGCATCTGTGTTATCTAACCTTGTTTTCATAGGTTCATTCTATCCTAAGCCAACTCAAGACCACAAGGTAAGTATATGCATCACAATCATGTGTATGAGGAGTTCTTGCTCATGTACATACTGTTTGCAAGAAGAACTCATGAGCATGAAGGTACATTTCCCATATTCACACCTTTTGCTCGGATGCATATAGCCAAGATGCATGTAACACATTGCTTACTCTGTCATGCTTATGCATTCACTTGCTTCTATATTCCATATTCACATGATTGGATACATGTAAGGGGAGCCTATGCATGTTACATGTCTTTCCAAAGCTTTACTTGCTACTCTCTATATCCTTATCTAAAGCTTTGATGTATGTTGTCATCAATTACCAAAAAGGTGGAGTCTGAAAGCACAAGTGCTCCCTGGGTGATTTTGGTAATTAATGTCAACATATCTCTTGTTGGACTAACACTTTTACCTAGTATGTTTCAGACAAGTTCAACAATGGAGTGGCATGGAATAAAGGATGTGGAACCCCTTCAAGATGCTAAGGACAAAGGATTGGCTCAAGCTCAAAGCTCAAGACTCTACATTTTATATTTTACTGATCCAAGATCACATTAAGTCTATAGGAAAAGCCAATACTATCAAGAGGGGATGAGGTGTTGCTTAATGGCTTACTTGCTCAAGTGCTTAGTGATATGCTCCAAAGCCCTCAACTACTTTCTCACATCCACATATGTCCTAAACCAAAAAGTCTAACTCGGCCCTACCGATTCTTTCTATCCAGCGCCACCGAGTTCAGATGTCATAGCCACTGCCACAAACCCTAGGAAAATCGGTCTCACCGATAGGGATCTCGGTCTCACCGAGATGGGATTGTAATCTCTCTGTGTATGTCCATTACCAAAATTGGTCTCACCGAGTTTGAGTAATCGTTACTACCAAGATTACAATGCAAACTCTCTGTTCCTCTTTGCAACATTTTGGTGCAACCGTGATTAGCGAATCGGTCCCACCGAGTTTGCCTGACCAACTCTCTGGTTAGATTATTACCAAAATCGGTCCCACCGAGTTTGTGTAATCGGTATCACCGAGATTACGTTATGCCCTAACCCTAACCATATCGGTCCTACCGAGTTGCATGTCGGTCCCACCGAAAATCCTAACGGTCACTTGATTTGCTGAATCGGTCCGACCGAGTTTCTCAATTTGGTCCCATCGAGATTGGCAAGTTGTGTGTAACGGTAAGATTTTGTGTGGAGGCTATATATACCCCTCCACCTCCTCTTCATTCGTGGAGAGAGCCATCAGAACGAACCTACACTTCCAACTTACATTTTCTGAGAGAGAGAACCACCTACTCATGTGTTGAGACCAAGATATTCCATTCCTACCATATGAATCTTGATCTCTAGCCTTCCCCAAGTTGCTTTCCACTCAAATCTTCTTTCCACCAAATCCAAATCCTATGAGAGAGAGTTGAGTGTTGGGGAGACTATCACTTGAAGCACAAGAGCAAGGAGTTCATCATCAACACACCATTTGTTACTTCTTGGAGAGTGGTGTCTACTAGATTGGCTAGGTGTCACTTGAGAGCCTCCGACAAGATTGTGGAGTTGAACCAAGAATTTTGTAAGGGCAAGGAGATCGCCTACTTCGTCAAGATCTACCGCTAGTGAGGCAAGTACTTCATGGGCGACGGCCATGGTGGGATAGACAAGGTTGCTTCTTCGTGGACCCTTCGTGGGTAGAGCCCTCCGTGGACTCGCGCAGCCGTTACCCTTCGTGGGTTGAAGTCTCCATCAACGTGGATGTACGATAGCACCACCTATCGGAACCACGACAAAAACATCCGTTTCTCCAATTGCGTTTGAATCCTCCAATCCCATTACTTTACATTCTTGCAAGTTGCATGGTTTACTTTCCACTGCACATATACACTTTGCATGCTTGCTTGATATGTGGTGTGATTGTTAAACTTGTGCCAAAACTCCACTTAAACTTAAAGAAGTTAAAAACTGCAACTTTTGGTACTTAGTGTCTAATCACCCCCCCTCTAGACACCTCTTCTCGATCCTTTCAGGTTGGCATGCCATAATTCAGATACATGATGTCTATGTAAACATCATGGCATGATATAATTCAAATATATGATTTATATACTAAGGAAGTGAGCAGAGGGCAATCGCATATATGATGTGTCAACTAAGGAGATGGCATTCAGTATTGTGTATATGATGTAAAAACTAAGCATTGCAATAGAACATATGCATGATATGAGTAATATAACCCTGCCAAGTTTGAGAATACACCTCAGGGGGATAATAGGACCGGTCATGTGCTTCTGAATCCTCCTCTGAAGAGCTATCTGTAACCAGCAAGATATCTGCTTCAGCAGGTAGCATTGTCTACTCTTAACACCTTGTTTTCACTCCAGATTTCTCCATCACCAATTCAAATGGCTGATGCACAAGAAGAGCAGTTGAATATACAAACATTGTCGACAAAAGCAATGAGAAATACAAAAAAAGGACGGCATGATATAATTCACATATATGACGCTTGGCTAAACAGCATGGCATTGCATAATCCACATATATAATGCCTTGCAACAAGATAACATTGCATAATTCACATATATGATGTCTTGCAACATGATGGCATTGCATAATTCACATATATGGTAATTAGACACTAAACAGGTGGCATTCACACAAAGCATGTATAAACTAAGCAAATGACATGGCAATGCAAGATACATACGCACGGTATGAGCAACATAACCCTGCCAAGTTAGAGCATGCACCTCCGGGGGGGGAATAGGATTGGTCATCTGTCTTTGAATCCTCCTTTGAGGAGCTATCCGTAACCAGCACGACATGCGCTTCATCAGATAGCATTGTCTGCTCTGAAGACCTTGTTTCCACTCCAGATTTTTCCATGACCGTGCCGAATGGGTGATGCACAGGAAGAGTAATTGAATGTACTAAAATTGTTGACAAATTTAACACGTAATAAAAAAATGATGGCATGATATAATTCACATATAAAATGACTGGCTAACCAGGGTGGCATTGCAAAATTCACATATATGATGCCTGGCTAATCAAGATGGCATTGCATGATTCACATATACGATAAAGAAACTAAATAGATGGCATTGACACAAAGCATGTCTAAACTAAGCAGATGACATCTTTGATGTATATAGTAAGCAATGCAAGGCACCATATGCATGATATTACCAACATCAGCATGCCAAGTTAGAGAGAAGACCTCATGGGGTAAATAGGAGTGGTCTTCTCCTTCCGAATCCCCCTCGGAGTAGTTATCTTCCTCTTGATTACGAACCGAAATGGGTGGCGGGGGGGCTGCCTTTGCGCCCACCATGGAGCGACGTCTGCATGAAATTTTGTTGCCAAGCAAGGCTCGTCTCTTTTGCTCTACATGATCAGTTCCATTGTGTACAATAACTGGCATGCATAGGAATAAAACATAGTGAGATTATGTAAGGAGTGCATGCACAAATCCAGAGTGATGGTAGCAAATCGTGGATAGACCCAAAACCAATGATAGCGAGCGGATAATAGCTTTAGTTAAAAATACGATAATGGCTCCTTTAATGTTTGTTTGCACCCAACATGAAACTCATAGTAGACACCCGAGATTAACCAGATAGTAGACAGATAGTATTGATTGCTGCCCCAATATGTACCCCACAACCATTTAAACACTCAAGTTTCAGCATTAGTTTGGACCTGACTCAGAGTCTAATAGGTGAACACGATGATAATGTAGCATGTCATCATATTAAGCGATGTATAACGTAAGCAGACACGGAAGAGTGTGACCTCTCTTGCGGACCCGTGTAGTCCTCAAGGTCATCTGCTCAGTTGATGATGGTAATGCAGTTGTCATGGCTGCCAGCGGCAGGGAAGAAGATTTGAGGCGGTGAAAGATAGTCTGGAGAGCGGATCCCTGCTGTGGTGAACCCTTCCGTCATTGGAGCAGCTTAGCTGGGGTGGAACACAGCGCCGCAGGAGCAAGACAAACCACACAAGATTTTGTTTGACACATATCTATAACAAAAGTAATTGTGTAAGGGCTTGTTTGAATTTGAGGATTCTAACAATGCAGGGATAGTAAATAGACAGGAATAGGATAGGAATGCACGTGCAAAACAGAGAATTTAAAAACACATGATTTCTGCCAATCTGGGAGTTTGATTCACAAGAATTGGAAGATCACAGGATGCAAAGAAGCATGGTGAGATTAAGTCACACCATAAGAAAATGTACGGTTATAATGCTACTATGCTACTATCCCTTAGTCTTGTGCTTCATGAATAGGAATATAAAAAGGAGGACAAGTGGAAATTAGAATCCCTACGGTTTTTGTTTCAAGGAGACACTAAAGGAGCAAATCCTATAGTTTTCCTTTGCTCCATTCCTTTGCACCAAATTCATGAAAAGTAGTACCATAGGGAACTTTCCAATTCCTATGTTTTTCATTCACTTTTCCTTGCAAGCATTGGCGATTCTAGTAGGCAGGTTTGAGCAAGGAAAATCCTACACTAAAAAATGTTTTGTGCTACTTCTATTACTTTGGACCCAGGCCACTGCCCTACTAGCTCAACTCCCAGGCCCATCGACAAATGCACAGCTCAAACGTGCAGAGATAAATAATGATGGCATTCAAGAGAGTCCATCACGGATAGCTAAGTTGCCTGGTACCTCACTGCTTGTCATATAGTAGGATAAAATAATCGTATTTCACGTTACTATGTGTGCTCAGTGGACAATATATAACATGTAGAGTAAAAAAGAGATGCAACAAGTGTACAACCTCTTTGGCGAAGCCATGCCGATCTCAGCGTGATTGGGTTGGCTGGTGAGGATGCTCCGGCTGACTTGGCTGTCGGAGGAGGGGAAGAAGATCTTAGGCGCCTGGAGATGGAGCCTGAGGTACTGTTTCACTATGATGGAGGGTTTCATCGTTGGAGCAGCTCCGGTGAGTTGTACGACGCCGAGGCTGAAGCAGGACAAGAGAGACAATGTTAACCTGAGTGGAATTCTAATAGCATCTCCCATAGATGACGTAAAATACATGACCGCAAAGTGCTAGATGTAAAATACATCAGCCGCTCATCTCTGAACTTAACTGTCGAAACTGAATTTAACTGTCAAAATTGAACTTAACTATCGAAACTAAATTGTGCTGTCGAAACTGAATTTTACCGTCGAAACTGAACACACTAGAGGTGAGGCTACACGTCAGTCGACTGAATTATTCATCTCTGGTCAGTCAATTATGCAGCCGTTGGATATGAAATCGAGGGCCTGCAGTTCATCTTCAACCTCCACCCCCCTGAGCCGCCAGCCACCACCGGCCAAACAGCCCTCCCCCCCCGCCGCCCCGCCCGCCCCGAAAACACACCCACCGCCGGCCCGCCGCCGCCAGGCCATCCCTCTAGGCCCCCCTGTGCCGAGCTTTTTCTTCGGTGATCCCCACGCCACCGCCCCACCACCGCCCGGCGACCACCGCCCCCACCCCACCACTGCCGGCGACCACCGCCCCCACCCTGAACCCTAAGATAGATAGTGGGGTACCTCTCCGGTGAGCCCCCCTCCCTGCTGCGGCTGGTTCTTCCTTAACTCTGGCGAGCCCCGCACCCCCTGAAAATCGACCGACCCAAAAGTCGATTCAGTCGACTGAAGTGTAGCTAAATCGGAGCAGCATCGCAAGTAAGAGCAAGAGCAAGAGGAACAACGCGAGCAAGAGCAATAGCAAGAGAAGACTAGGCAGAGGACCGAGAGCAAGAGCAGAGCAGTAGCGCGAGCGAGAGCTAAAGCAGAAGCAGCTCCTACTGATGTGGATGTCGCCACTGAGGGAGCGACGACGTGGAGGAAGTGGCCGGCGACGCCGCCGTGGATGGAGCCGTGCCGTGTCGGCTCGGGACCGAGCGTCGGAAGAACCGTGAGATCGAATCAAGAAGAAAATGCGGAGATTAGTGAACAACCTCTTTGGTGGAGGCGATTAGGCCGCAACTTCATCCGAGGAAACGGTGATGATGCTGCTCTTTCAGTGGTGCAGGTGGAGACGGCGATGTGGGAATGGAGGTGGTATGAAAGAAGAGGGGAATGTCGGGGCAGCTCCTTGGAGGTGGAGGACGTGGTGGCTGAACCGGCGGGACGACGAGATCGACGACGGATCCTCATCCAGTACGATGGATGAGGGACGTCGAGGTGTTACTGTGGACGACGTCGTCGGGGAAGAGGCTCCGACTGGGTGGCGGGCGTAGGAAGGTGTGGGGCTTCGCGAGTTCTCGCGGCCTCGGTGTACGAATGGGTGGGCGGATGGGATGGGAGTGGGGAACCATGGCTTAGGGACACGCTTGTCCGAGATGTGGGGTAAGTTACGAAAGTACCCCGCTGATTTAAGGCGGTTCTTTCGGTTCAGGGGTACCATGGTCATTTCACGTGTCGGGATTTCACAGGAGGTGGGAGCTTTCGTGCGTGTTGTAATTTTGGAATAGCAAGGCGCGGGTTGAGATGGAGGGAGTTGTCGGAGCACAACGAGACAAAGATATATCTTAAATATTTCGGGATAGCAAGGCATGGGTTGAAGAGGTGGGAGTTTCGCAACACGATAGACAGAGACGCTAGCTTGAAATTTCGGCATAACAAGGAGCGGCTTGAAATTTCGGGAGAACAAGCTTAACATGTATCCAAAAAAAAGATAATTCGCACCTCAACACGCACAACACACACACAAACACCATTTAGACTAGTAATGATGCGGAGCATCCCTTGATCATCCCCATGGATGTACCTACATCCCTCACGACACCACTTAGACCTATGACTAGAGCTCGAGCAAAGGCTGTCGAAGATAAGGTGAACTCGCTCCTCTCCAAACTCCCACTCTCTACTTATGAGACATGGCTACTACCTCATGCGGAGACTCTATGTGTGATCAGGTGCTTGGAGGAGAGCCACGGAACAACTACACTCATTTGCCAAGACGGCGAGGATACCAAGCGGGAAGGACAAGAAGAGGAGCTGCCACGGAAGCTACAAGCCCCGGACGACCGGCCCAGCCCGGACGTCCGATCCCTAGAGGTCGTAATAGCCCAAGGAAGACTAGACAACAAAAACTACAGGCTACGGATGATCAGCCCAGCCCGTACGTCCGGCAACTCCCAGCGAGTGGACGACCGGCCGCACTGGACGTCCGACAACTGGACACCTGAGAGGATATTAACGGAAGACCGAAGCCACCGGACGTCCGTCAAACCTGCACCCGAGCCAAAACACCGGAAGTCCACTCCTACCAGGCGTCCGGACCTCTGCGAGCGACCGAACGACCGATAGAGACCGGACGTCCGCTGCCTGTGTGACCGCAGCCTCAGGCTGATGCCCTTGTACCCCTTCACTTCGACCCCCATTTGCACTATGACTATAAATAGACCTCTCCCACCTCCTAGCTAGGGTTAGCGTTGATTTAGCTCATTTGTGAGATAGAGCCTCGCTCATCCATCCGGATCTACTCCTCGTGAGGGACCGACACCTCTTGGGAGAAGATCCACCTGGATTCAAGACCTCTATCCGGAGAAGACCATCTTCCAGACCTCCTCACGGAGAAGAACCGGTTACCCTTTGTATCGTCTCTTGTTGGATTTGGATTTTGTACCTCTCTTGTGTTTCGATGATCTAGCACCTGTGTGACTTTGTTCTTGTTGGTTGAGTGCTCTCTCGTGTTTTTCTCTCGTTCCCCTCCTCGTGTTCTTCGTGTTCTTCGTAGGGATCCTCTCCAAACGTGAAAGACCGGCCTCTAGGCTTCTACCCTACATCATCTTGGTATCATGATCCACGTTGATCACGTTTTTGGAGCCCCTACCCCGTGTGTTCTATCTTGATTTTGTTGTTTTCATCCTAAATCCGAAAATTCCCACCAAAAATAGCCCCAATTTTTTTTGTGAATTTTGGGTGTGTTGAAGTTTTGTTGGATTTGATCCCTAGATTTGTGTTGCCACGTGTGGATCTAGCTTTCCCCACCCTCCCCACCCTTTTCCATCCGCAAAATTGTGCGAATTTGACATCCCACCTCCCTCGACCCCGAAATCAAGCAGTTCTTCCCATGCCCGAATTCGTCCAGGCACCGGACAACCGGGCTCCACCGGACATCTAGCGAGCGGACGACCGTGACCCACCGGACTTCCGTAAAACCTTGAAGGAACTGCAACTTTTCAGTTCGGCCACCACCATTGCCCAACCTTCCACCACATTGTCCAAACACTTATTTCCACCACAGCTGTCCACATACTCCACCATCGTTCACCCATACCACCTATGCCGAGACACGTTTTGGTCTTTGAGATTTTGAGTTGTGGTTCCCGTGTCCTATTGTGTTTTGGCTATATAGGTACGGTTCGACATCATCATCACCACCACTCATCTTCGCAAAGGACTCATCATCGCCAAGGATGACATCTTTGTCATCCCATGTCATTGCATTGATACCACATAGATTTAGTTGCTTACCCATCGAGACTAGCCATTCAGTATTGCCGGCAACGTGACTTGTGCACATTAGTGATCATACTCCATAGCATACATACCATATCATAGTAGTGCATATCTTGGTATCATCTTCTATCACAAAGTTGTCATCGCATACACAATTTCTATCTTGGTTCGTGAAGTTTTGCATGAGAAAACAGCTCAAAAGTGAAAGAGCCAAACAAGCTTTTAAGCAAAGAGGGAAAGATAAGCAAAGAGCTTATAAACAAGAACCATAGCATCATAATACATTAAGATTGTTATATCCGATCATCTTGGATAATATCACCGAAATACCATACATATAGAATACTTGGGATAGAGGTCGTTGCATTTTTGCCTAGTAGGTTGTGCAGAAGTTTCGTATCCGCCTATTGTGCAATCGTGCTAGCATCTCTCTAGTATTGTGCAACAAGAGCATTTTCATGGACTCCACATTATGGCTCATTTTTGGTTTGCACAATCCCACTTATCTATTTGCGTGTGTATTTCCGTGTACATATACTTCCTTGGTCTACTTGTTGCATTTGCAAATTTGTGAATCTTTACCAACATTATTGAAGCTCACTTACAATTGCATCAAATTTTGTGCCACCATCCTAACCAAGCTCCACCATAAGCTTCTACTTGTGTAGGTGTGAGAACCGACAAGAATTGGTACCAATTGTGCTATTTCATTGTCCGCATTTGAGTGATCTTGATCCATCTTCAACATCGGTCAAGGTACATTTGGTATAAGTTCTTCTCCTTCTCCCACTCACATTTTGTTTGGAATGATGGATAGGACAAGTACTTCTACCAACCCTCTCTTCAACGAGCAAGACGATGACATGTCATCATTCGTCACCAAGAGCCACCTCTTTGGTGCACAACGAGCGTTGCATCAAGAGGAACAAGCAATGGCTGACCGCATGGACAATCTCGCCACCGACTTGAGACTCTCCTAGCAACGTACAAGAGACTACTTCGACAACAAGCTCGACGCTCACAAGCAAGAGAATGATGCAAGAATGGACGAGATTTGTGCCCTCCTTCAACTTGTTCATACTCAAGACGGAGCCTCTCAAGTTGACACTCCGACGACACCTTCTCCGGCTCAAATACACCGACATTGAACTCTCTTCGACGAGCCGCGCGTCAAGACCATCATGCATCTCGCAATCCTCTATATGGCAATCATCCGCAAGAGCAAGTAGACGAGCAAGTACTTCGTCATCAACCACACCAAGATCCTTTTGCAAAAACTCAAGAACGACAAGGTCAACGTCGCCAAGAGGAAGAACGAGCGCGTCAACATCAAGATGAACAAGACGCTGAGGCTCAACGTCGTCAACAACAACAACAACAACAACAACGTGAAGCACAAGCTCTTGAGGCGCAATGTGCCCTTCAAGAATCAAGTCGAGCCATTGCCAAACGCAACCGCGATAGACGCAATCAAGAGGAAGCACTTCGAGAAGAAATCCAAGAGCGAAACTACCAACCAACAGTGCAACATCAAGTTCCTCAAGCTCCTCCACAAGCTCGACAAGCTCCTCCACAACCTCAAGTTCAACAAGAGCAAGTTGACTATGGTCATCCCCCACGCCAAGAGCAACATGAGGTTGATTATCCTCCATGTCAAGGGCGTCATCATCACCCTCGACAATAATACAATGAAGAGCAACGCTACGGCAAGCTAAAGTTCAGCATGCCCAAGTTCAATGGAAGCAATGATCCCGAAGAGTACCTATCATGGGCATTGAAGGTCGACAAAATCTTTCGTTTGCACAACTATGAGGAAGAGAAGAAGATCTCTATGGAACCCCTTGAGTTCCAACACTATGTGCTCATATGGTGGGAACAAGTCCTTGAGCACCGAGAAGCAAAGGTGAACCACCAATCACCAATTGGGCTCAAATGAAAGATGTCACGCGAGCACGTTTTGTGCCCACCTACTACAACCGCGATCTCTTCAAGAAGCTCCAACTACTCAAGCAAAGAACAAAGAGTGTTTAAGAATACTACAAGGAAATGGAGATAGCAATTATACGAGCCAATGTCATGGAAGATGATGAGCAAACTATGGCATGCTTCTTGAATTGCCTCAATCATCCCATCAAGAAGATTGCCGACTTCCAACCCTACTCCAACTTCATTGAGCTCGTGCATCAAGCTACCAAACCGGAACATCAAGTGCAAGATGACTTCAAGTACGCCAAGTACATCATCCAAGACCTATGGCTTCTCCAACAACCAAGCTTCAACGACTCCTCCAACTTCTACCTCAACCAAGCCATCTACAAGCAACGACGACAAGTCAAGTTACAACAAAACTTTGACCACCTCAAGTCGTCCTCCTCCTACTACAAGCAACTCCAAGCCACGCGCTTCATCATCTACTCCAACCGATGAGACCGTCAAGACAAGCTCATTCAAGTGTTTCACTTGCGGCGGCCGAGGTCACAAGTATTTCCAATGCACCAACTAGCGCACCATGATCCTCAACGATGACGGAACCTATGGCTCCATGAGTGAATAGGAGATGGAAGCCCTTGAGCAAGTGGCCATGCACTGGCGCGCGAACGAGGATGAAGATGATCAAGTCTTTTGTGATGAGGATTCGAGCCCCGCTCTCGTTGTCTCCAAAGTCTCGACTCTTCAACATCAACAAGACGAGGACCAAAGATGCCACATTTTCCACACAAAGGCCGGCATCAATGGAAGGTCCGTCAAGGTCATCATCGATGGAGGTAGTTGTCACAACTTGGCAAGTGAAGAACTATGCTCCAAGCTCCAATTGGTCAAGACGAAGCACACGCACCCATACAAGGTCCAATGGCTAAGCGATTCCGGCACTATAAAAGTTGAGCATACGGTCAAGGTTTCCTTCAAAATTGGTGCATATGAGGAAACTTTCGAGTGAGATGTCGTCCTGATGTCCGTTTGCCACCTCCTTCTTGGTCGACCATGGCAATTTGACCGAGGCCTCATCCACAACGGGCGTACCAATCACTATAGATTCAAGATGAAAGGGAAGGAGTATGTGCTATGACCTATGTCTCCTAGTCAAGTGATAGCCGACAAGCAAGCCACCTATCGTGGAGAGAAGAGTGAGAAAGTGATCCACCCAAAAGAGAGTGAGAGCCACAAGCCAAAACCGAGTTCCTCCATGATGAGCGACAAGAAAAACTTCGTCCTATTTTCCACCAAAAGAGAGATGAGAGAAGTGTGTGAGAACCCATCAAGTGTTATGCACTTTGTCCTTGTGTGCAAGGATGAGGCACCAAAAACTAACACCTCTCACGATCTACCTTTAGTGTGTCTTCTCTTTTGCAGGAATTCCAAGATGTTTTCCCCAATGAGTTACCTCCGGGACTACCTCCACTACGAGGCATTGAGCACCGAATCGACTTCATCCCCAGAGCACCTCTACCTAACAAAGCTCCATACCGCATCAACCCCGAAGAAACTAAGGAGATCCAACGACAAGTACAACAACTCATCGACAACGGACATGTACGTGAAAGTTTAAGCCCTTGTGCCATTCCAGTTATACTTGTGCCCAAGCAAGATGGTAGTTTTCGCATGTGCTCGGATTCTAGACCCATCAATGCTATTACCGTTCGTTATAGGCATCCCATTCCTCACTTAGATGATATGCTTGATGAACTTAGTGGTGCCAACATTTTCTCAACAATTGATCTTAAAAGTGGCTATTGTCAAATCCGCATACAAGATGGTGATGAATGGAAAACCGCTTTCAAAACCAAATTTGGCTTGTATGAGTGGTTGGTTATGCCTATGGGTTTATCGGAAGCTCCTATTACTTTCATGTGTCTTATGCATTTTGTGCTTCGTCCTTACATTGGAGTGTTTGTTGTGGTTTACTTTGATGACATTATTGTTTTTAGCAAATCCATGAAAGAGCATCTAAATCATGTTACGGCTGTTTTGCAAACTCATCGCAAGGAACGTCTTTATGCCAACATGAAAAAGTGCACATTTGGTGTTGACAAGCTTGTTTTCTTGGGTTTCGTTGTTTCTTCCCAGGGTGTACATGTGGATGAATCTAAAATTGAGGCAATTAAAACTTGGCCCCAACTAACTAATTTGAAACAAGTGCGTAGCTTTCTTGTCCTTGCGGGTTTTTATCGTCGCTTTGTGAAACACTTTAGCACCATCGCCGTACCTTTGCATGCTTTGAGTAAGAAAAATGCTCCTTTTTTTGGGGAACCCTTGCAATCTACCGCTTTTGATGAGCTCAAATCGTTGCTTACTCATGCTCTGATTCTCACTTTGCCCAATTTTGACAAAACTTTTTAGGTTCATTACGATGCAAGTGGTACCGTAATTGGCGGAGTTTTGATGCAAGAAAAACGAGCCATTTCATATTTTAGTGAAAAACTCTCCGGTGCTCAACTTAACTATCCCATCTATGACAAAGAATTGTATGCTTTAGTGCGTGTGCTATCTTAGACCTCATGAGTTTGTCATACATACCGATCATGAAATGCTAAAGTACTTGAAAGGTCAAACTAAGTTGAACAAGCGTCATGCCAAATGGAGTGAATTTATTGAATCTTTTCCCTATGTCATCAAGTACATTAAGGGTAAGAAAATGTTGTTGCGGATGCCCTTTCCTGCATATGCACGCTTGCCACAAAACTTGAGTTGAATGTTGTTGGCTTTGATCACATCAAAGACTTGTATGCAAATGATCCTTCTTTTGCTACTCCTTATGCTAAGTGTTTGACGCATACATCTTGGGAATGATATTACATCAAGGATGGTTATCTTATGAGAGCTAACAAACTTTGCATTCCCGAGTCTTCTCTTCGTTTGCTCCTTTTGCAAGAAGCTCATGGAGGCGGACTCATGGTACACTTTGGACGCGACAAGACATTCGCCATGCTCGCCAAGAACTACTTTTGGACCAAGATGTTCCGCGACATCTCACGCTTCACCAACCGATGCTCTACATGTCGCAAAGCTAAGTCTAAAGCTCAAGCCCATGGTCTTTACACGCCTCTTCCTATTCCTTATCAACCTTGGGAAGACATTATCATGGATTTTGTACTTGGCTTTCCTAGAACTCACAATGGACATGATTCCGTGTTTGTAGTTGTGGATCGATTTTCTAAGATGGCACATTTCATTCTATGCAACAAGATAGATGATGCCTCACATGTTGCCAATCTATTTTGTAGGGAAATATTGCGACTTCATGGAGTACCAAAGACAATCGTCTCGGACCGCGACGTCAAGTTCTTGAGTTACTTTTGGAAGACGCTATGCGCCAAGCTCAAAATCAAGCTCTTGTTCTCTTCGGCATACCATCCTCAAACCGACGGCCAAATGGAGGTGATGAACCGTACACTCTCCACTCTACTTCGCGTGTTGATCAAGAGGAACATCAAGGAGTGGGAGGAGTGTCTACCCATCGCCGAGTACGCCTACAAATGCGCAAGACATTCGACTACCGGCAAGTCCCCCTTCGAGGTCGTCTACGGGTTCAACCCATTGTCCCCATTGGACATCCTACCTATTCCTCTACAAGAGCGCACCAACCTCGACGCGAGTGCATGAGCAAGCTACATCAAGAAGATGCACGAAGATACAAGGACAACCATCGAGCGCCAAGTACAATGACTAGCGACCAAGCTCAACATCAACAAGCAACCCATGATATTCAGCATTGGAGATCTCGTGTGGCTGCACCTTCGCAAGGATCGCTTCCCCAACGAACGCAAGTCCAAACTTCTACCTCGAGCCGATGGACCCTTCAAGGTGCTAGCACCCTACAACAACAATGCCTACAAGATCGACCTCCCGCGTTACAAGTACAACGTGAGCGACATCTTCAATGTCAAAGACCTTTCGCCATACCATGGTGATGAAGCTTTCGATCCGAGGTTGGATCTTTCCCAAGGGGAGGGGGAGATGATGCGGAACATCCCTTGATCATCCCCATGGACGTACCTACATCCCTCTCGACACCACTTGGACCTATGACTAGAGCTTGAGCAAAGGCTATCGAAGATAAGGTGAACTCGCTCCTCTCCAAACTCCCACTCTTTACTTACAAGACATGGCTACTACCTCATGTGGAGACTCTATATGTGATCAGGTGCTTGGAGGAGAGCCATGGAATAGCTACACTCATTGGCCAAGACGGCGAGGACACAAAGCGGGAAAGACAAGAATAGGAGCTGCCACGGAAGCTGCAGGCCCCGGACGACCGGCCCAGCCCGGACGTCCGACCCCTAGAGGTCGCAACGCCCCAAGGAAGACTGGACAACAAAAGCTACAGCCTACGGACGACCGGCCCAGCCCGGACGTCCGATAACTCCCAGCGAGCGGATGACCGACCGCACCGGACGTCCAGCAACTGGACACCAGAGAGGATATTAATGGAAGATCGAAGCCACCGGACGTCCGTCAAACCTGCACCCGAGCCAAAACAGTGATGTCCGATCCTACCGGACGTCTGGACCTCTGCGAGCGACCGGACGACCGGTAGAGACTGGAGGTCCGCTGCCTGTGTGACCGCAGCCTTGGGCTGATACCCTTGTACCCCTTCACTTTGACCCCCATTTGCACTATGACTATAAATAGACCTCTCCCACCTCCTAGCTAGGGTTAGCGTTGATTTAGCTCATTTGTGAGATAGAGCCTCACTCATCCATCCGGATCTACTCCTTGTGAGGGACTGACACCTCTTCGGAGAAGATCCACCTGGATTCAAGACCTCTATCCGGAGAAAACCATCTTCAAGACCTCCTCACGGAGAAGAACTGGTTACCGTTTGTATCGTCTCTTGTTGGATTTGGATCTTGTACCTCTCTTGTTTTTCGATGATCTAGCACATGTGTGACTTTGTTCTTGTTGGTTGAGTGTTCTCTCGTGTTTTTCTCTCGTTCCCCTCCTCGTGTTCTTCGTGTTCTTCGTAGGGATCCTCTCCAAACGTGAAAGATCGGCCTCTAGGGTTCTACCCTACATCAAGTAAGGTACACTTGCATTGCATGCATGATATTTGGCAACCAAATTATGAATAAATACCACATTATAGCATGTAAGCTTTGAGTCATATATGCATGATGTAGATATTTGTTTAATTCTTATAGTTCATTTCATTCAAAATCATCTAGTTTTTATAAGAAAGCTAATCTATTTTAAGATTCATGGAATTGTGTGTTGTAAGACATAAAGTAAAAACAAATAATGGCAAATCATGTAGAAAAACATTTGGGCAATTGAGATACGGAAGATTCTAGAACAAAGAAGAAGTGCTTGTGTTTTGAGATTTGGCATTATGCTTAAGTTCAACCATGGAGTCTTCTAGATTGTACATGTGGCGAAATCTGGTGGAATCTAGATGATATCCAACGGCCAGTAGTGCTCAAAATTGCCATCTCTGCACCATCGGATTCGCCTCATCCAACGACCATCTTTCAAAGTTAATGATACCTGCACACAATATAAAAAATATAAAATATAATATATATAGGGGTATAGATATAGATATGTGATGCGAAAGCCACCCATCATCTCCAATTAGAATAGTGTGTCCATGCACGGATGCAATGTGGCCAAACGATGTCTGCCATCGGTATCTCAAATTCAAATCAATCTAACCTTGTTCAATGTGTATACATTACAACATGCTCATTTCCAAACCACACCGCGCAGATCTCCGTTATATTCATGCAAGCATGGGTTTCAAACATCATGATCTCTTATTCAAATATTTGAATTCAACTTTCAATTGATTATGACCTCACCTAGTCTTTTACACCCACACAGTCGTCTTCTTTTTATAATTATACCACTAATTTTCTCTCGTGCATGCATGCACACACACTACCAGTCGGCATTATCCATCGCACACATGCAATCTTTTTCTTCAGGTCGTTCTCCCATGAACACACACACACATCCCCCTCTCCATCATGTCGGGCATTCTTTATCTCTCACGCGTGCACGCAACGATCGATGTTCCTCTATGTGTGTGTGTGTGTGTGTGTGTGTGTGTATATAGCTAGGTATTTCATAGTTTTCCACACAAACTGATCAATCTATATATCTAGTGAGGTCTCACCCTCTTTCCCATGTCCACATCGATCAATCTATACCTCTTTATATAGGATTACGGGGTTGTTTGGTTTGAGACTAAGTTTGCCAAAGCTTGCCACACCTAAGGTTAGGCAAATTTGACCAACTTAGGTGTGTGTTTGGTTCAAGCAACATCTTAGGCAAGCCACACTATGGTCCCACGTCACATACACACAACGAGTGTGGCAAGATTCCCTTAGGCTTGCCAGCTTGTGGCTCTCATTTTGAAGAACTAACCTTAGGCAAGTTTGGCAACATTGTATGGCAAAGTGTGGCACTCCTAGGCCTAGAACCAAACAACCCCTACATATATAGCTATTACACCCACATTAATTATATATCCAATGTCCCCCTCTCATCATCCATGCCTTCCGCTTCATCTCTCAGACGCGCGCACAATGGCGAAGACAGGGGGCAGCAAGGGCCCCGCCCACCCCCTAACATCACTATATATCGAGGCTAATATGAATGTGATCATTAGACAATTGCTGGTAAAAATGGTTTAAGTTCATGAATTGGCCCTCCTCGTAAAGGATTAGCAATGCTTGGCCCCCTAGCTCATTTATTTTTCATGGCTCCGCCACTTCGCGCAACAGCACATGTTCTCGCCCCCCCTCTCTAAACATTGATCTCGCAATTGTGCACTCCTTCATAGTCTCCCTCCACTCAGCCCCTCGCACCATCTTCTAGCCCCCCACCGGACTTTGCCACATGTACAATCTAGCATACTCCATGGTTGAACTTAAGCATAATGGACAAACCTCAAAACAACAGTGGTTCTCCTTTGTTCTAGAATCTTCCATATCATAACTTCCCACACTTTTTTTCTAGCAGAATTGCCATTATTTGTTTTTACTTTATGCTTTACAACGCACAATTCCATGAATGATGAAATAGATTAAGGGCTTCTTTGATTCAAAGGATTCTCAAAGGAATTTTGGAAGATTCTAATCCTTAGGAATTTTTCCTATCTTTGTTGTTTGATTCGTAGGATTGTAAACCGTAGGAATTTTTCCATATGATTCATTTGCACTAGATTTCATAGGAAACATCCCATCCACTCAAACCTCTTTGAAAGAATTATGTGTTTTTTCTATGCACAATCAAACACTCATACAATCCTGTAGGATTCAAGACAACATTCCACTATAATCCCATGTTTTTGCTATTCCCGCGTTTTGGAAATCCTACGAATCCAAGAGGCCCTAGATTTTCTATAAAAACTAATTGATTTTGAATGAGATAAAATATAAGAATTAAACGAAGGTCTACATCAGGCATATATGACCTAGAGCTTACATGCTATAGTGTGGTATTTATTCATAATTTGGTGGCAAAACCTGATGCGTGCAAAGCACGTGTACCTTACTAGTACTTCGAGTATGTGCAAAAAATGTAAATTAGAATTCTAATGGCACGCTACATATTGTCTCTCTTACAGTTCATGAAGCCACATGGCACATGTGGAGGCATTGTCGCGACCTCCTTGTGTGGATTGATCATAGTGTCATGCTGCTGGTTCCAAAAGAATGTACTCGTCCTCCCTGAGCCATACCGGCGGTACATGCACGAAGCAAAGATGTGCACGCACGCCATGCACACCCTCATTCCCTCGCACGCACACGTGGGTACACGGGCAGACGCAATTTTGTACCAAGATCCACCATATGTGATAATTTGACGCGTGTACAGTCATTCACTTCACTGATGGTCAATTAATACAGCGCATGCAAACTGAGTGGACGCGAGGGAGGAAGAAAGACATTACTACTCCACTGAGCGCATGCGAGTAGTTAAATCATGGGTTGCTAGTAGTACTTCCATTGGTCTCCTTCGTATTTTGTGCCAATTTTTGACAGTAACATAATATTTACGCATTTGAGCAGTGCAGTCTACTTGAAATTTATGTTCCACTAAACTCATCGGGAGCCGTTTCGGGCCTCGAAACCAAAACCATCAATTAATCTTTACCTTGTTCCCATCACATTCGAAAGTACTAGTGCTACAATTAAGTGCAAGCCTGCTCACACCTACTAGTACGTACCAAACCTAAATGTGTTCCCACTACGTAGGTATTGGTACTAGTGCTAGTACTTAGGTTATAAAAAGGGGAACTACCTAACCGAAAATTACTCTACCTTTCCTCCTCATAAGTGCTTCTTCACCCGTCCTTGCCATGGTCGGTGAGCAGAGCTCTAGGTCGAGAACTACTCGTAACAAGGGAGCGGCAACTAAGGCTGCGGAAAAAAAGAGAGGGCTCGCCGCCACGTAGAGACCTCAAAAGATCTCTCACGGGTAGGCGATGGCTCCCAGGAGCGCCCTAGCCGTGAAGGCGAACATGCCGAGCCGGCGGCGCTGGAGTCGTTATCCCTCGACGGCATGCCCGATCAGCTCAATAAGCACCTCAATAAGTAGAAGGAGTTCACCCACAGCTTGGTGGAGCTGCTGAAAGAGAGCCTCGATGACATGCCCGCTGAGCTCAATAAGCAGGGGGAGTTGACTGCCGGCTTGGTGATGCTGCTGAAGAAGAGCATTGCCTCAGAGAAGAAGGCGGCCGGCGAAATCCTGCAACTTCAGGAGGACAAGGTGAAGCTCTGCCACGAGCTCGACCTGTTGAAGGAGAAGAACGTCAGCTGGAAGAAGAGTTGGCGAAGCTCCGCATCGAGCACCTGGCTGCTGTCAAGGTACATAATGCGGCCGTGGAACAGATGATGAGAGCTCGCGTCGAGAAATCCTGCGTCACGGAAAGAATGAAGAAGATGGCAGAGGAGATGCGCAAGGAGATGGAGGTCGTTGAGGCGATGAAGAAGCAGTTATGACTCCGCGGCGAATTAGATCATTTGGGGTGATAATCTTCCTTCTTGTTTTGCTCCTATGTTTCATCTTTTGCTTCGGGTGTTTCGTCGCACGTGTCACGTTCTCTGCGAGGCATGAATAGAATAATGCTATTATGCTAACAATGAGATGACTAGCAAATTAGATCATTTTTATCACCATATGGCACTGGGCTGCCATGTTTCATGCTCCTTACTCGTAGTACTACTCTAGTGGAAAACTTGAGTATATCGCACAATTCTTTGCTCCTCCTCAGGTTGTCGGCACATTTATACGAGCAGTCAAATCACAAGGCCCCGCCTTCCAGCAGTAATGAGCCGTCAAATCACAAAGGCCCTCGCCTCCCTTGAAACCAACAAAGCTAGACTTCCCCGCCCTCTAGCCTTTTAAAAAATGTATACTTTTGTATAATAGTAGTATCGATGGATTGCACCATGGAGCAAAACTTGAAATTAAAAAAAGGTGGTACATATAGAGAGCGCTCGTCGCCAAATTATGCATATAGTACTATTATAACATGGCAAAAGAGATTTGAGTCACAATAATGGTGTCCAGCACAACCCACCCCTCCAAAACTAAGCACCCTGGAATTCTTTGACAAAACTAAGCACCCTGAAATTCTTTGACAACTAAACTGCTGGCTATATGATGTTGGCCATATATATTGTACGTATATAATGTGAAGAAACGAGTGGTAGTACGATACCATCTAAAAGATGAAATGTAAGAAATACTAGTATGTACGTACTGAAGAGTTAAAGTAACGAGAAGAAACATAACATAGTTCTGCTGGGGGCTCAGCACAACACACCCATCAAATTAAACTAAGCACACCTAAAATTAAACTATGCAACTAATCCGGTAGACACTACATTAGAACCACCATGAGCAATGACACTGCCACCTTACTCAGAGTCCTCGTCCACGTCCTCGACTTCGTCCTTGTCCCTCTTCCTCTTGGCCGATACTTCTTTGCTTGAACCGCACACTTGGCTGTTGCTCTTCATCCAATCCTGTAGATATTGAAACAAAAGTAGCCATCCATTGCAGCATAGTGGATGTGGTCTATATCTAGTACATTCCACTGCCATGCATGAAGATGAAACGTGTACGGAGGTTTCTCCAGTTTACCATACGAAGGATGAACCATGGCTCCTGACAAGGTCAGCATTGAAGGCTGACCACTGGAGGGCAGCAGCCGATTCTTCTAGAGGTCGAAGGGGTTGCCTACAACGAGGCCTATCCGACCCAGGACTCTTTCGTCGTTCGTAAAGTCTACAGTAACGAATTTGATCTTAAAATCCTAGCATTCAACGTCGGCATGGCATATGTGGCAGACCAGGCATAAGTCATGCACACAAATCTGGATCACGGTGGGCTTCTTCTTCTCTTCCTCCTTTAGATCCTTCTCTTGTCCTAGGACTATGGTGTACTCAACATCTAGCTCAGCGACCCACTCATCATTTGAGCTTTCGAACATGCGTCTGAAGTGAGCAAGGCATCCTTTCACCGTCACAAAAGAACGGGTGTAGATGACGTCGAACTCATCGCCGGTGATGGTTCTAACCTTGTACTCACCACCGATCATGGAGATTTGGGACGCCATGGATTTGGAAGGAGGGTTAGGATTAGTGGAACTGTTGTAATGTGAAAGGACGAGAGCGAACTGTCGTAATGTTAAAGGACATCCTGGGACGAGTAGGAGCGAACTGCCAGCGGTTTTTCGATTGTAAAAATGTTGAGTGGGGCTTGCGAACGGCATGGTAGTGGCATTCCATTCTCCCATGACACGGGCTTCCGAGAGCCCTTGGATCTGAGATCGAACGGTTGCATGGCGTGATTCTAGACCTATGGGTGAATATCCTATCCTGGAGGGTTATTCTACAAATTTTCAGCAACTTAGCATGCGACCGTTCGATCTCAGATCCAAGGGCTGCCAGTAGCCCGTATCATGGTTGCGCCTACCATGACCGTCGCCTCGCTCGCGCGGTCACGCCCTTGGAGATTTAACACGATGCGTTAGGCTATCTGATGTTGGCATGTCATACATAGTCATCACTTAGTCACTCATACTACAACAAGGTTAGCTATAAGGTTGGCTATAAGTGTATTTTTTTACTTCTCTCTATCTCTTTCTTCGTAGTATTTATTGCATTTGCCAAAGAGTGACCTCTTCCAAAAAAATGCTACTTAGATGAGGTGCTAAGGGCATTAAATGGCTTAGCAATCAAGTCCCCAATGCATAGGTGCTTAGTTTTTTGTTGCTAAGTTTGCTTCATTTAATTAGCTATAGACTCAAAATTGTCTTTTCACCTAGGTACATGCGCTTAGCACCGTTTCTTCCTTGGGTCACCAACTAGTCTCTCTCTCTTCTTAATTAACTTGCCTCATCAGACTTTATGCCTATGTGGCAAGCTTAGCACCTGTAGGAGCAAGTAAGTACAATAGTGCGCTATAAGCTTGCTTTACATGGCATTTTTGCATATGTGGAGGAAAGAGGCAAGGAAAAAGTGGAGATGTGGGCTCTCATGCAAGAGCCAGCGTCTACATGGTGGAGCATTGGGAGAGGCACCTGTATGGAGGTGGTCAGGAATCAGGAGAGTCACGTCGGTCGTAGTGTCGTAGTTAAAATGATAATGGCAAGTCAAATCACGGGGCCCCACCTGTCTAGCAGTAACTCGCTGTCAAATCACACAACCCTACGTTTGCAGCAGCCTACTCCCTCATCTTCTCACGTCTCTGTCAAACCGACTAGGCGGAACTGCCCCACCTACCGCGCAGGAAAAGCCCCACCCTCGACTTTTAAACAGTACAATATACTAATGTTGTAACCATGGATTGCGCCATGGAGGAAAGCCTCAAGAAAACGCCGGTACACATGTACAGAGTATACAGCACGCCCGTCGCATTTGCATCGCACCCGAGACGGTCGGTCGGTCTGGCACGCCGCTCTCCGAATGGAACGCGCGTCATATTGTGTTTGCACACACATGTGGGACCACAATTGAGAACCGACCATAGGCACACTCCCCGGCCCTGCACGTCGGGTGACTTAATAGAAGAGAGAGACGAGCGATAGTACTAGAGAATTGTTGTACTACGTTGGTGCCTGGACGATCCCTGCAAGACACGTAAGATCAGTTTGTTCATGCATGTGACCAGACTCCAGCAGACACGTTTGGATTGGCTATCGTCTACATGTCGTGCAGGTTGTGTCGTACAGGGCTGTAGTTCTAATGAGAAATCTAAAAAAGGTTTCTTGTCATCTCGCAAAATTCGGTGTCATGTGCTTTGGATCACTTCAAGGGTTAAACAGCGACAACTGAGTTGGGCTAGTCATTTGGGGGGCACATGCACGAAGACTGCTCGGCTGCCATCTAGGTCAAGCCAACTATGTTAATTAGGACATCTATCGACGGACCCCTTTTCTATGAGTTTATCTTTAATTTGAGCTTTGATCCTCGTCTAGTTTGTCCGTCGGGATTCATGTTGTCTCCTTTGGGCAGTGCGGTTATGATTTCTTGTCATGTGGCATTTTTTCGTGTTATATGTTATAATCCGGTGCTTTAGATCAAAATGACGATGACTGCGCCTTCGGGGCACGTGCATGAAGACTTCTCGACAGTCATTGACGAGGTCAAGCTGGCTCCGGTAGATAAAAGAAAACTAGTACTCCACTATATAGGTAGGAGCCTCCGCGCTTGCTTGCTAGTGTTGCTCTTTTCACACTGTCTCGTCCTCTCCAGATCTAAACACGACAGCGGTGGCCACACTCTCTCTCTGCTCACCGCTGGTCACAGATCCAGCCGGATCCTCTCCGTCGGGGAAGGTGAGAAGGTGCAACATTCACGTGGTCGTCCTCGGCGACAGCTCTTACCCACTGCCGACGCGTCCCGATTAGCGTGCCTTGCCGTTCTCCCAAGCACCGCTGGCGAGGGAGGGCCTCCGACCCCTTCCTTCTTACTGTCGTAGTGTGGGAAGATCCGGCCTCTCGCCGCCCACCTAGCGACATCCCAGCGACCATCAGGTATAACTTCCTCCAAAACCGGCCTTGCTCTACTTCTCGAGCTGCTAACGTCGCTGCATTTGTATCTTTTACTATTTCTCAGCCCCCCTCGTAGATAGGATCGATCGGATGTTCGAAAACCACCTAAACTTTTACGGTTAAGAGGTAAAACTAGTTCACGCACTCGAATGTAGTACTACTTGGTTCAAACAAGGAAGAAAGGAGGTGGGGGTGGGGGAAGATTTGTTACCTGAATCTAGGACTTGGTCGAAAGAGGAAATAATGGGGGCAAAAAGTAGCAGAGACTAGCTATCCAACTGGTCTCTAGGTCTAATAGGGAAATAAAGGGAAATGCAATAAAAACTCAATATAAACCCGATCTATTGTTTGAAAAACGAAAGAAAGTGGGGACTGGGGGACAAGTCAACAGAGTAAGTCTAGCACTAGATTTGCTAGCCTCACACAGTATAAGGTGGCTACCAACAAAAATGGGACCAATCCAGATATCCTGTTTTGATGTTTGTTGCCCCAAGCCACTCTTATGTAATGCCACTGGTAAAATGTAGCCATCCTTGCGACGCACCGTACACCTTGTTTTCCACCTGCTCGACCCTAGTGTCACTAATAAAATGAAGTAATAATAAAGTTAAAATAGAGCGAGTGTCCTCTATATCATTTCATTTCCAATGTAGATAAAGAAAGTGCTTCTCTTTGTTAATGTACATTTCATCAACTAGTCCCATTGTTAATGTTTAAGCGTTTCTGCAAACGGGGTGCTTAATTTTAGTTAATCTGCACAAAAATAGAGATTTGAATGTCTCAAGGCCCCTCCTTGTACTACTGCTGTACACTGATGTTCATCATCGGCAGAAGGTGTATCTGGGAGACTTGGGACGATTTCCAGTATGAGGCGTACCATATGAGGCGTTGCAGGGCCCATCTCGCCCTCGCAGCATGGCATACGATGATACTATCACAATATTTTCTTCTATTTATTTTGTCTGTTTCGTCAACTAGTGCCACTATAATGTAATCACGCCTTTTCATTATCTATGCAAACAGGGTTATTCAGCTGCATTTTGGTGGAATTGCACAAATGTACGTATTGAACCGGCATATATGCAGAGTGCGAGGTGTGCCAAGTAAAAATTACCGACACCAACCGTGCTCCTCTGTGGATGGATCTTTCTCGGCAGCAAATCCTCTAATCAAATACTAGTAGCTTATATTGACAATTTTCTAGGGAGTACTCTTTTCTGAAAGAAGTACCAATCTATTTTTCTTTATTTGTACACAGTGTCACAACTTTGACCCAAAGTTCCAGAGCTATTTTAGGGTGATTGGCGTAGTACTCGGAGACTGATTATAAGCATGATTTTCATTAGCTGTTACAATGATTGTAAGCATGAGCTGGTGCAAGATTAGGTTAGTGCGAAGCTTACCTTAAACCCTACCGCCGCCATTGAAATGAGGCGAGCATCGAGGGAACCGTGGAGAATGGCGGGGAAGCGACGTCGCGCCATCCGGCCTCCTCCTGCGGTGGGAGAACGAACACTCATGTGGCTCCGGCTGGCTCTGCACCCTCACGAATGGCACACCGTACTCGATCGATTGATTATCCTCTGGATTCTCGACCTTCGACCTGTACGCCCACCACCTCCGCCTGACTGTCGCCTCAGGTGAATCTGTCTGCTCCATCAGCCAGAGGAGATACTCGATGAACTCAGAGGACTACTCGACCGTCCTCCAAATCTCCCACTCATTGTCAAACCAAGTAAGGATCTCCTTCAACCTGGCTAACTTTGCCTGGTCGCCGCCGGCGATCTGCCTGATTCGCTGCTGCATCCTCTCCATAGATGTCGTTCTGAGTGGTCCGGTGCTAGCTTTGGAAGATGGGAGGAGAGACGGTGGTCTTGCAAAAGAGAAGAGGGAGAGGCGAGACGGTGGTTTGGGAATGGAGATGATGGAGAGGAGAGGAGGTGGTTTTGCAATGGAGAAGAGGGAGAGGCGAGATGATGGTTTTGGAATGGAGATGATGGAGAGGAGAGGAGGTGGTTATGCAATGGAGATGAGGGAGAGGAGCGTGCGACAACGATTTAGGATTGGACGACAGGACCAGCGCACTGTGAGTGGATCAAAATCAAAATCAATTTACCCTTCAATTAAGAGAGCGACCCCACATTAACTAGTCTCCCTTTTATTCCGGGTCATGATTGACCATGATTTTCGCAAATAAAATATACGTTATACGTTGCAAAAATAATATAATTTGCAAGTACATTCAGATATGAACCAAACGATACAATTTTTGGTGACATGCATTCACATTTTGCTTGTCAAATACAATACGTGGTCAAACTTTGACCCAAAATATGCAAAACAAAAAAATACTTCCAAGACTAGCGCCACTCTTCCGCTCTTCTCTTCTTAAACCACCGTCGCTCCTCTCCTGTTCCAATCTAAATCAAGCGCAACTCCTCTCCTCTTCCATTTCAAAACCACCGCCCCTCCTCTCCTGTTCCAATCCAAAACCAACATCGCTCCTCTCCCGTTCTAATCCAAAACCAGTGCTGCTCCTCTCCTCTTCCATTCAAAAACCACCGCCGGCGAGTGAACGTGATGTGGAGAGGTAGATCGATGGAGGAGTACAACCGATACGTGAGGATCGCAGACGGCGACCCTATGAAGCTAGCTAGGATGTTGGAGATACAATCTTGGTTTGACAACAAGGACCAACTAGCGGCGACGATGACATCCATGGCCAAATATCTGCAACAGAGCAAAAATGCGGTGATACTCCCGGAGGGAGTCGCGCGGGAGTACATAGGGCTGCTCCTCTGGGCTATGGAGCAAACAGATTCACCGAATCCGATCCTGAGGGAGCAGTGGTGGGAGTATCGGTCCCAAATGGAGCATCCACCAGAGATTGAAGGATCGAGCATCTACAGGATGCCGTTTGTGAGGATGTCATGCCAGAGCAAGCCGGTGGAGTCTTCGTCGACCGAACCCAACTGCAAGAGGAGAAAAGCAGTTGGCCCGATGACGCTTCCCTGCCATCCTCTCCCTCGCCGTTCACATCGTCTCACGGGGCAGCTGTCTGCTGCCGAGGAATAGGAGGGACTGCCGCCCCAGCCCAATAGTCGGGCAGGTTGTGAATTGTCAGGAGGAGCTTAGGGATGTCAGTATTTGTAGGTTGTGAATTGTGTTTTGTGTTGTATATTTTGAGACTACTTTCAGATATGAATGTCAGATTTGCAATATTGAGCTTATGAAGTATTTTATGAATTCTAGAGATATATTTTTAGCACTTAAGAAAATGTAGTTTCATAGGAGTATAAAAGTGCAGACAATGTGATTCTCAGAGAAAAAACTGCAAGCTTCAGTTTCAGATAAGAAACTGCAACTTTCAGAGGCAGAGCATTTATATTAACACGGCCTTTTCAAACAGGGTTAACATCATGTTGGAAGTTTTATTCATGGTCGAAAATGGAACTACCAGCCAGTCAACATCATGCTGATCAACATTCATGCATAGCACATCTTCATATGATGCACAGTCAAAAAGATATGCTATTTTCAAAATGCCCACACAATGTCGAAAAGCGGAACACGAGAAAACGAGGGATGAAGTTTTGGAAAGTGTTGGATGTGGTGTCGTAGATGACAATGGGGACCCACATGTCAATAAAGGCAGAGGCAAAAATGTGGAGATATTCTCCTGCACAGTGGAATCGAACCCGGCGGATAAATTGTCGGGTAGTGTCACTTGGCCACTAGGCTAGTTCAGTAGTTTCGTTACTAATAAGGTACTTCCTCAGGTGGTCGGATCCCCTCCTGTACCTTTGTGCGCTCGCCGCGACGCCGCTATCTGTCGTTGAGAACACGCTGAACTAACGAGAGGAATCTGGAGAGGACTGTACGTGGAGAGGCGGACAGTCGGGACCGACGAGGTCTATGGCCGTACGCAAGCAAGTGCCTCATCGGAAAAATACTTCCTCCCAATGCTATACTAACATTGGGGCCCACGGGTTTGTCAACATAGTTACATTTTTTTATGTGCTTCAACGTAGTTACTATAGGAGATAAATTCACAACGAAGCCAGGGAGCTGGCAGGTATCATTTATTATCATTGGGGCAGCAAGTATCAGCTGGGTTTTGGGCTGCCCCGTCTAGGCTTTCTTTTTTAACATGCGCAGCCCACCACCTCGGATGGGAGGTCCATAGGCCTGTTTGTATTTTCTTGAGGAACGTCATGTATCGACCGGCCTATGGACTTCCCATCCGAGGTTTTATTTTTCCTAAAACATCGGCAGCCCAATTTATGTATTTTTTTGAAGAAAACGCAGAGGTCTGTTCTATTTTTCTAGATAAGAATAGGAACGCCTGGTCCAACTTATGTTTCCCTTCTAACTATATTATATATATTATTATATATTATTTTTATTGTTATCATATACTTAACACATACTTACATATGTAAGAAAACAATATCCCACATCTTATTAACTTATAAAAATAATTTCTTAACAATAAAATCCTGGATTTTTTTGGCACGAAAATCCTAGTGATTGTGTACAAAAGCTTGGTAAGATATAAGGACGAATGTAATAATAAATCACTTATTATTTAAATATATTTATAACAAAATGCTCAACCTCTATTTATTTTTTGATAACATTGCTGGCCCAACCCAACATTATAATTAGAATCAGCACAGTAAAATCGTGTATTTCGAGAAAGTGCAAATGGCCTGTAATTATTTAGGAAAAAAATAAATAGGCCACACGGACACTACATTATCTGTTCACCTAGCCCAGCTAATGGACTATAATTAAAAAAAAGATCAAATTGACTGTAAATTCTACCCCGCAAAAAAAACACTGTAAATTCTAAAAAAATGGGTTGAATACGTGCCACATTTTTGGAGGCTGAAATGTGGGCCAATAGGTCGAAGCCAATGCAAGTCGTTGTCAACTTAGTCAACAAATGATTCTGACATCGTTAGCCATTGGATTTACATCCAACGACCGGCATCCATCTTCAATCTCTCGTCTTCTTCCTCCGCCGCGCTGACCACCTCCGCCTCCTGCTGCTAGCAGCTCTGCTGAAGCACGCTTCGCTATGAAGCGCTATCCATCGCTGGCGAGGCCATCCCTCCACCCTCCACACCTCCTGTTCTTCTCCACCGATCGCCGAACCATGCCGCACTGTAACCAGTTAACCCTCGTACACCTCTCCGTCTGTGACTCTACTCCCGCGTCTTCCCATCTCCGGCTCGTTGTTGTCTGGGGCCTCGCCGTCGTCCACCACCTTGGATGCACTCGGCGTGGCGTGGTCAACATGGTCAATGAACGACACCACCGGAAGTAGACTGTGCGTGGAGAGGCTGACAGCTGGGTCCACGGCCGCACGCAAGGAAATGCCTCCTTATTACGCTCAAATAATGATTCCTCCACCTGATAGCTGGGACCCACCGGAAGGGCCTCAGATTTCGAAAAAAACGCTCCTCCGGCCGATGTGTCGGACCCACCAGCTATATCTTCGCACGCAAGGAAGTGCCTCCTTATTACGCACAAAAATGAATACCTCCCTGCTAGCTGGGACCCACCATAGTGGGAGGCTGACTTGTGGGCCAACTAAGTTGACGGGGACGGAGGGATTTGTTAACTTAGTCAATATGAACAATTCTAGATCCAGTGACCGTACGATGTCCATCCAACGGCCGTAGTGCTTCTTCAACCTCTGGTCTTCTTGCTCCAAATTACCAAACCAGCGCCGGTCGTGTGCGCGTGCTTTGCCTCCGTGGCGGCTATGATGCGCGGAGGCCTCACCGCCTACTACTACTCCCACCGCCGCACCATCCTCTACTCACCCACACCCCCTGTTATTCTACGGCGACGGCAGCCTCACACCGCAGCCGAACCAGTGAACCCTCATACTCCTCTACGCGTGGGCATCCACTGCCGCGTCTTCGCCGGCTCCACGTCGTCCCCTTCCTAGGCCTCGCCATCGTCCACCGCCCTGGTGCTCTCGGCGCGGCGTGGTCAACATGGTCAAGGAACGACTTCCATCAGAAGAGTACTGTACGTTGATAGGCTAGCAGCTAGGTCCAAGGTAGCCACAAGGAATTGGCTCCTTATTACACGCAAAATAATTATTCCTCCACTTGACAGTAGGGACCCACCGGATGGCCCACTATATTTCGCAAAAAAAACATTTCCCCCTGACTGCTGGGATCCACTAGCTGCATCTTCGCACGCAAGGAAGTTCATCCTGGCAAAAAAAATGATGCGCCCCCCTGACTGCAGGGACCCCCAGCTACATCTTCGCACGCAAGGAAGTGCCTGACAGTCGGGACCCACCTGGTCAAGGCGTACGTAATGTTGTCATTCTGGTCGTGAACATGTACGTACATACTGGTCAATGTAGACTCGCACGTGTCGTAGTAGAGGCGCGCACGTAGCATGTACACGTACATTTTTTTGCGAACTCATGTACACATACGTACAATTGCCAGGGTGCAAGAAAGTAAATACGGCCACGTACCTACATACGAGCGGGGTCTCGAATGCCTACTCGCACATATGTATAGCCAAGGCTTGTGTACATGGCTGGATCGGAACGAAGAAACTGCGTCGTCGTCTTGTTCATGGGGAGCCAACCGGCTGGGTCGGAACGAAATGCGTCGTCGTGTTCATCGGGAGGGCTTGGACGGAACAACCGATGGAAACGAGGCCTGGCGTTCCACAGAACGGAGGAAACGGCCTTGTGTTCCACCGGCCACGGTCGAAACGGGATCCTGTTCATCAGGAGGGGTCCGGCGTACCGCAAAATGGAGAAAACGGACTTCCGTTGGACCTCCTATGGTTGAAACGGGGTCCTGTTGAATGGGAGGGGTGTGGCGTACTGCAAAACGGAGGAAACAGACTTGTGTTGCAGTGCTATGGTCGAAATGGGGGTTCTGTTCATTGGGAGGGGTGTGGCGTACCGCAAAACGGGACTCCACGGGATACTATTCATCTCCACCGCCGACCTCCTCCAACCTCCACGGGCTACTGTTCATCTACCGTCGACCTCCCCCAACTTCACCTGCGACTGTTCATCCACGGGCTCCTGTTCATCCAGCCTCCACCGTGCGCTACTCCACCGCTATTGTTCAACCAGCCCTCTCCACGGGCTCCTATTCAACCACGCCTCCACGGGCTACTGTTCATCCAGCCCTCCACCGTCTACTGTTCATCCAGCCCTCCACGGGGTCGTCCTGTTCATCCAGCCCTCCACGGGGTCCTGTTCATCCAGCCCCAACCGGCTCGATCGATCGGGTCCTGTTCATCCAGAGGAAACACCACGGGATCCTGTTCATCCACCCCCACCGGGAACTGTTCATCCAAACCCCCCAGCAATGCTCACTGTTCATCCATAGGCAGCATCGATCGGCTTTAGTTAGCAACAGTAGCGAATGAATCACTCGGGTTCAGTAACGTAGCTAGTGCAATCGCTCGGGTTCAGTTAGAGCCCAACGCCTCGCTCGGGTTCAGTTAGATCCCAATGCCTCGCACACACGCGCCTACGTGTACGAGAGAAATGTGCATCGCTCGGCTCCCGACCACCCACCGTAACCGGGAACTTCCCAAAATTTTCCTCGCCCTCGTTTCTACCACGGTTTTTTCCGTCATGGACGGCCCAAAGAATGTCATGCAGCTACGTCTCCGGCCCGCCATGGACGAAAAGCCCATTTTTTGTCATGATTTTTTGTCATAGAAGTAGGATCCCACCACATCTATGATGATACCGGGTTTTGTCACAGTTATTGTCATAGAAGTGTCATAAGTATGACAATTTTTTTCGTTCGGCCCAAAATGTCACGGATGTGTCTTTTTTTGTAATGCAATCCACTCCACCAAAGTAGGAGCAGAGTTTTATGCTTCTCAGTGGCCCGAACCTGGGTAAAAACCGCGGAGTTTTATCGTCGCGGTGCCTCATGGCCTCCGCTTTTTTTGCAACGTGATCTCCCCCCTGCCGAACCACAAAGGGGCCTATGGCCCCATAGGTGATCGTGTCCATCCATGACACAAAGTATCACCTACTCCAGCAGCTGCAGTATCCCCTTCAACTGTACCGACATCTCAACGAGTTACTCGTTCGTTTGCTCCACAACAGGCATGTTCCCAAGCTGCCTTCACACCTAACACTACTTCCAAAGCACTGCTGACCCAACAGGACTTGGCAAGATCATATGAACCTCATGAGCATCAACACCAAGACGGTACCTGACCGAGACAAGTTGCAGTTGCATGCTCCTTTATATGTACTCTCATAGTTTGATTTGCACTAACACTTTCCATATTCGTTGTTGAACTAGCACCACGGCGCAAGCAGAAATAGACATCAAGGATAATGCTTGACAGATTAACAAAATATAAAGGAGGAAGAATGGATATCCATTTTGAGTTAGGCTTAAAAAGGCCACGTGATGCTACAAAGTCAGGCAAGTTAGTATCAGAGGCAGCCGTTGCCATTAGGTGTCATGAACGTATCCTCCCAACGTGGATCCAGTACAGGAATGAGAAAGACAATACCCGGTTTAACACTTTTCTTGAACAGTTATCCGTAAGTAATGTTATTCATCGCAATTTGTAATATTTTCCTGCTCTATCCCATACTTTCTAGCTTCCTCCTAATAGGACTCACATTTTTTTTCAACAGATGAGGTTAAAGTTGGATCCGAAAAATGACGCAACTAAACAAGCATGCAGTCATGTTTTTCAATCTGCTTTGTGACGGTATCGATACCACCTTAGAAAAACTCACTTTGAAGGCAAGGCTAACAACAAAATCACCCAAACATCTCAAGTGGAATATATTACACATGAATACTGGACAACCCTTGTTAAACACTGGTCTGATCCAAAGTATCAGGTAGGGCAAAAATATGTATTTTATCAGATCACATCTTGAACTCATATTTACGTATGTGCCTTACAAGTGTATCTTCTTCTAGGCTAACTAGTTGAAGAATAAGACCAACCATTCTAAAGTGAAATTCCAACAGACAACAGGATCTGGTAGCTATATTGCAACCTGCGAGGCTCTTGTAAATGGCTGCTAGTTCCTTCTTTTTTCTATGCCATATTATCGTATCTATATTGACATGTTCCAAATACAGAGGAAAGCCCGTGCAGACCAACAAGAACCTGAACCCAATGCAGTGCAAATCTTCAAGGATTGCCACACCAGCAAGATGAAGGGAATGAGCACACCAGTTCAAACCGCTGTTGTAAGTCCTTACTCCTCCTGCCTTTGAGCTGCTTGTTACTGTGACATGTTCATTTAACTGCTTGGTTTGCAGCCAATGTCAGTTATTCTGTTCACTTTTATACATAGTTGTCTTAACATATCATTTCACCTTACACGATTTAAACGAGTGGAAGGATATTGTTTTGGTCTTGATCTATAATCCAGTTGTGATATTCACGTGCCCAAACAATGATACAATAGCCTGTTTGTTTGATATATGTTTGCCCATGATATGAATGATGTCATACTATGTTCATCCTACTTTAAACCATGTCTCTTTATCCTTAGATGCCAATGCATGTGAGTAAATAGACAATACAGTAGGCATGCTACATGGACATATGTTCTGAAAGTGATTTTATTATGTAGTTGGCCCTACAATACATGCTAATGTATTATAGCAGTTCACCAAAATAAGTTATGTATAAACGTGAAACCTATTTGTTTCTTTTTGTCTCATTACTAACTTATCTGGTACACTAATCTACATATTCAAACTTTTAGCAAGCTATGGAACAAATGATTGAATAGCCACAACCACCTGAACATGACGAGGCTACCATAGGCACAATGTCACCTCTTGTTGTAGTGCGTCAGTATCTCTCCACTAATAGTGCAAAAAGGATCTTCCTGTGTAATTCTGGGTTGGTTGTCTAGGTAATCTCGTCCAAATCGCCTACTGAACAAAATCTTTCGGCTAGACAGAGTGATATATCTGTGCTCCAGACACAAGTCCAATCCCTAATGGATGGTGTTTTTGAAACAAGAATAGTGGTTAACAAATGTCATCAAGATATGATGGTTTTGAAACCAGACTATTAGGCATTTGCTTCGTTGTTCAAGAGCAATGGTAGAAAAAGGGGAAGATCATGCTGCTCCATCAGATTCTACAGCCTGAAACATTAGCACTCAGGGGAAATGATCTGCGATCATATACATCTGATGGTGCTTTTATCTGCATGGACTGTAAACTTTATGCCAACAAGCCTTTTGTTGTATGGCTGTAATTTATTTTGTCGTGATACAACATTTATTGTGCTGCCAAAGGTAGTAGAAATTACTACGCTATTTTTGTATAATGTAGGTTTATCTTAGTGTCGTGGGAAACCACGACCACCTATGGGGCCATGAGCCCCTTTTTATTTCGACGGGGGGATAGGCACGTTGCACAAAGAGCAGGGAAGCGTAGCACAACAGGACAGAGATCACACGGGTAGTTTTACCCAGGTTCGGTCCGCCGTGAGGCGTATCCTGCTTTGGTGGATTGATAGTGGAAATATGGTGGCGGACGTAGCACACTTTCCCGGCAAGGTTGCCTCACGGCGAGAGTGGCTACGCGCGTATGAATATATGAGGGTCTGAATCAGCCAACCCTTTCTACGGTTGCCATGGACCTCCTTGTATAGATTAAGGGTTCACCATAGTGGCAAATCAGTCTTTACGCACTGATTAGATAGCAAACAGTGCTATCACACCTAACTCTGCAGGCTGACAGAGCGCATTAAATGCATCTTCTAGTGTCACATCATAGCGTGCTAGCTTGGCACCTGCTTGCTTGACATGTCTCAGGACGGATGTCATATGGAGGTGTTTGTTGTAGGAAATGTCTTCCATGTGGCAAGAAGCAGCCACTTAGTCACTTAGGGGATTGACACCACACTGATCGATGGCTTGGGTTGCTTGTGGGGTGGAGCGGTGGTGTGGCTTGCCTTCGCTAGCCCCGGCAGGCTTGCCGGGACGATCTGGAAGCTTGCTTCCAGGGCATAGTCAACATTGCCAGGCTTGTCTTCCCGGCAAGGGAGGTTCTTTCCTTGGCAACATCTTGCTCCTCTGGCTCATCTTCGTCTTCCTGTCCTGCACTTGGATCCTTCAAGAGAATTGATCCATCATGCTTGGGTTGATCATGGTGCTGTAATCTTGTCTTCAAGCTTGTGCACAGTCTGAGCAATGAACCCGGGGTTTGTTGCACCGATAGGAGCCCCCGGACCTGGAACGAACACGCCACTGGGCGTCGTTGGGGCAGGCCCTAACCAGTGCACATTCAAGAGTGCAGAGGTGGCTTCATCCTTTGAGATCTTATTTGCTTCTCCAGTAACCCAAGCTTGGGTCAGTTTCCGGTTCTTCCGCATGTCGTGCGAAACGTTACGGGAGAAACCGAGCCACGATCCATGGAACGCCCACGTCCCACAGTCATAGGGAAGAAACTGCCACCCCACATACCTCCCACCCTTGGGGCACCCGCCACGTGTACCGCATGCATTGCATAGGGTAGGTGGTGGATGCGGAGGGCGCGGAAATGGGAGTCATGGCAGAAAACCGGGCGTCGCTGATTGGTGCAGAGGGCCAGCTCTGATTCCCTAGCCCGTTCCAGGTGCAGGCAAGCCGTATTGGACGAGCGGGGCGGTTGCCTTCTGAATGAGAGGCCAGCCCCCTTGTCTTGTTCTATTATAAAAGGAGATAGGAGTGGTGAATTTGCTCACACACTTTCCATCTCCCTTTCTTCAAACTCTTCTTCGCTCGTCATGACGAGAGGGCAAGGACACGGTGGCGCCCCAATGGTGGCGAAGAGAGCCTCTTCTCGACAGCGTCTCCCTCCTCCTCCTGAGAGCACGGGTGAGGGAGTCCTTGATTAGGGGGTATCCGGACAGCCGGACTGTGTACAACGTTCGGACTATTGAAGCGTGAAGATACAAGACTCAAGACTTCGGCCCGTGTCCGGATGGGACTCTCCTTTGCGTGGAAGGCAAGCTTGGCGATCCGGATATTATATTTCCTTCCTTGTAACCGACTCCATGTAAACCCTAGCCCTCTCCGATGTCTATATAAACCGGAGAGGTTGGTCCTTAGAAGGCCGATCACAATTACAATCATACCATCATAGGCTAGCTCTCAGAGTTTAGCCTCTACGATCTCGTGGTAGATCTACCCTTGTACTACCCATATCATCAATATTAATCAAGCAGGAAGTAGGGTTTTACCTCCATCGAGAGGGCCCAACACTGGTAAACTGTGTCCCTCGCTTCCTGTTACCATCAGCCTTGACGCACAGATCGGGACCCCCTACTCGAGATCCGCTGGTTTTGACACCGACATTGGTGCTTTCATTGAGAGTTCCTCTGTGTCGTTGCTGTCAGGCTCGATGGCTCCTTCGATCATCATCAACGGTGCTGTCCAGGGTGAGACTTTCCTCTCCGGACAAATCTTCGTGTTCGGCGGCTTTCCACTGCGGGCCAATTCGCTTGGCCACCTGGAGCAGATCGATAGCTATGCCCCCGGCCACCAGATCAGGTTCGGAAACTTGAACTACACAGTGGATATTCGCGGGGATTTGATCTTCGACGGATTTGGGACAGCGCCAGAAGCGCCGAATAGTCACGATGAGCACGGCTTGGAGACTCATTGTCGACGCTGCGCTGATATCATCGGCGAAGCCTCGGATCTAAATCCGGGGCAGGTTGCGTTGCCTAAGGACGGATGGCTGGACCCCACCCCACAGGCCATACCCTCGTTGGCGGTGGAGCCGAACACAGGTCCCACCTCTGAGGGAGCCTGTGACTCCGGACCCCCGGATTCATATCCAGATGTAGGTTCCAGTTCGCGCATCCCCGAGCCCGCCGATCCTGGCTGGGCTCCGGTGATGGTGTTCACCGTGGCGGACGTCTTTCAACACTCGCCCTTTGGTGACATGCTGGACTTATTGAAGTCTCTCTATTTGTCAGGAGACTCCGGGCCGAACTATGTCCGGCTCGAGTGGGAAGCAAACAACGATGGAATTCGTTGCCCACCCACCACCCACTTCATTGCCACGATCGATGATCCAACCCACATGCTTGACTTCGACTCCGAAGACATCGACGGTATGGACGACGATGTAGGAGAATTACAGGAGCCACCGCTCACCGGGCGGTGGACAGCCACCTCCTCATACAATATATGTATGGTGGACACTCCGAAGGAAACAAATGGCGATGAGGCAATGGAGGATAACCCCTCGGGAAGAAAAACAAAGCATGGGCGTCGTCGGCGCCACTCCAAGCCCCGCCACAGCAATACCGGCCCCGGAGGCGAAAATAATCCGGATTGCGCCGAAGAAGAATATAATCCTGACCAGCCCGCCTTCAAGCAAGCCGAACAAGAAGATGAGCAGATCAGCCCAGAAGAACAGGCGACAAACGTATACCCGGAGGAGGACAACTACATGCCCCCTCCGAAGACGAGATTAGCCTCGGTGACGACGAATTCGGCGTGCCTGAGGATCCCGTGGAGCAGGAGCGCTTCAAGCGCAGGCTTATAGCCACTGCGAGGAGCCTGAAGAAGAAGCAGCAACAGCTCCAAGCTAATCAAGATCTGCTCACAGATAGATGGACTAAAGTCCTGGCAGCCGAGGAATATGGACTTGAGCGCCAAACGGCTGACCGGCCACCCCGTGGCCAGGATAAAACGGGATATCAGCCCGGATACCAGCCCTCACCCACATGCCTATATACTACGGCCCAGGGCAACAAGCAAGACCTGCAAGATATTCTGGAAAACAAAGCAGGACAGCCAAGATCGATCTACGGATCGCGGGGGCGCGCCCTAGCGCGCGACGATGATCGTCGAGCCAGATACATCATCAACAAGTCCGGCCGGGCCGAACACAGCAACCCAGACCAATTTGAGCTGCGTAGCCACATAGCCCGGCACAGAGGTGCCGCACACCCCCTCTGCTTCACTGACGAAGTAATGGATCATGAATTCCCAGAAGGGTTCAAACCCGTAAACATCGAATCGTACGATGGCGCAACAGAGCCCGTAGTATGGATCGAAGATTTACTTCTCCACACTCACATGGCCCACGGAGATGATCTACACGCCATCAAATATCTTCCCCTTAAGCTCAAAGGACCAGCCCGACACTGGTTAAACAGCCTGCCAGCAAATTCCATTGGCAGTTGGGAAAACCTGGAAGATGCATTCCTTGATAACTTCCAGGGCACATATGTGCTACAACCAGATGCCGATGACCTGAGCCACATTACTCAACAGCTCGGAGAGTCAGCCCGGAAATTCTTGACTCGGTTCCTTACTAAAAATAACCAAATAGTCGACTGTCCGGACGCCGAAGCCCTGGCGGCTTTCAAGCATAATATCCGTGACGAGTGGCTCGCTCGACACCTCGGCCAGGAAAAACCCAAGTCTATGGCAACTCTCACAACCCTAATGACCCGTTTTTGTGCGGGTGAGGATAGCTGGTTGGCTTGCAGCGGCACCACGCCACATTCCGGCACTTCGGATGGCCGCGATGCTAACGGCAAGCCACGACATAACAGGCATAAGAGACGGAACAATGGCGACAGCACTGAAGACATGGCGGTCAACACTGGATTCAGCGGATCTAAGTCCGGTCAGCGGAAAAAGTCGTTGAAAAGAAATAATCAGGGACCGTCCAGCCTGGACCGCATACTGGAGCGCTCGTGCCAAATTCATGGCACCCCGGACAAGCCAGCCAACCACACCAATAGAGACTGCTGGGTGTTCAAACAGGCCCGTAAGATAAACACCGAAAACAAAGACAAGGGGCTGCACAACGACGATGACGAAGAGCCACGGCGTTTGAATATGGGGGGACAGAAATATCCCCCCAGGTGAAAACAGTCAATATGATCTACACCACTCACATCCCCAAGCAGGAACGAAAGTGAGCACTACGGGACGTCTATGCGATGGAGCCAGTCGCCCCCAAATTCAACCCATGGTCAGCGTGTCCGATCACCTTTGATCGTAGGGATCATCCTACCAGCATACGTCATGGTGGCTCAGCCGCATTGGTCTTAGACCCAATCATTGACGGATTCCACCTCACGCAAGTCCTTATGGACGGCGGCAGCAGCCTGAACCTGCTTTATCAGGACACAGTGCGCAAAATGGGCGTTGACCCTTCAAGGATCAAGCCCACTAAAACAACTTTAAAGGTGTTATTCCTGGAGTAGAGGCCCGTTGTACGGGCTCTATAACACTGGAAGTGGTCTTCGGATCCCCGGACAACTTCCGGAGCAAAGAGTTAATCTTCGACATCGTCCCTTTCCACAGTGGTTACCACACACTGCTCGGACGAACCGCATTCGCTAGATTCAATGCGGTACCACATTATGCATACCTCAAGCTCAAGATGCCAGGACCACGCGGGGTCATCACTGTCAATGGAAACATGGACCGCTCCCTTCGAACAGAAGAGCATACGGCAGCCCTCGCGGCAGAAGTACAATGCGGCCTACTCCGACAAACCAATCCGGCGACAACTTCGAGCACAGTCAAGCGAGTCCGGAGCACCCCGCAACAGGATCATCAGGGACTCCAAGAGCAGGATTAGCAGTCCGGCATCCACTTAAGCTCCTTCAAAGCAGCATTCGTGCCACGCGTACACAATTACGCACTCGAGATACCATGGGCATAGGCGGAGGCGCATCAACGACTCAGTCAATAGTGCGGGTAACTGCCAAATACCTTTACACTCTCTCCCTCTTACATTTCAGGACACCGCGTTAGTGCAGTATCCTCAGAAGAGCTGAATTGCCGGACTTATATGGGATAGGCATCCAAGGAGGCAACAGATGTTGTGCACAGAAGGAAATACCCAGGTGCAATCTATTTACGATCATTATACCTGATTTATCTATCTGTACACAGCCCGCCCTTGGATAGGACATGTCAAATAGTCCTATTTTATCTCTGCTTCATGCATCCATTGTAAACATACGCTTAAACGTATTTTTCGTCAATGGGAGATCATATATAGCGTCAGCTTATTATCCTTACTTGAGCATTTTTCTCTTATAAATGTTTATTTAGTATTGCATCCGTACACCTTGGTACGGCCAGTTTGCCAGGGGCTTCTCATGGTGCCCCATAATATGGCAAACAAAGTCCGAACACTTTCGATAGTGCGGCACCCCGAACTTATAGCACTATATGCATCAGCTCCGAATCATGTCTTGGGTCTACAGTTGGTATAGCCCGGCTCCCTTGTTTCGGTGCCTTACGTTCTGTTATATCGGCTAAGGTAGCGCAGGGAGAACTACTGCGATTGTGTCCCGGTTCTTCCGGACGAGCACCTCAGTAGAGAAAGCCGAAAACTGACCGGCATGATGTGGCGAGAGTTGGTCGCTGTTCGAGAGGTCTTAAAATCCTTAAAGATTTTCCGCCTTAGGCGATATATCAGCTTCGTCTGATCTAGGCGTGTATAGCACCCCGACTCGGTATTCCGGATTCTAGGGGCATCGCCGAAATTTAAAATTGTAGACTTCTATGGCTAAGTGAAAGTTATAAAGTCACATAGTCAGATTGCCTTGTTCGCTGCGCCGGACACCTCCTTAAGGGACCAAACATTTGGATAAAGAGTGTCCGAGTTTTCCACGAACACCCCAAAGATTAGTTACGTGGGGAGGAAGCCGACGATCGCCTACTTTCAAATTTTATAAACAGCCGCACGTAGGTAATATTTTAATAACAAAAGCGCTACATAGCGCAAGTAACTTCGTCCTTAAAATGCAAACATGACAGAAGTGAATTCATTCAAAAACGGTGTCCTTGGTACATTCATCAGCGACGAGACGAGCACCTTTCATAACGCCATCATAGTACAGCTCGGGATGGCGATGCACCTTGCCCTCCGGCGGCCCGCCCTTGACTAGCTTCTCCGCATCCAGCTTGCCCCAATGCGCCTTGACGCGGGCAAAGGCCCGGCGGGCACCCTCGATGCACACGGATCGCTTGATCACCTCAAGCCGCGGGCAGGCATCCACCATCCGCTTGATCAGGCCGAAGTAGCTACTGGGCATGAGCTCACCAGGCCACATCCGGACTATGAAACCTTTCATAGCCAGTTCGGCCACCCTGTGGAGTTCAACCAACTGCTTCAATTGGTCACTCAGAGGCATCGGGTGTTCAGCCCCAGCATACTGGGACCAGAACAGCTTCTCCGTTGAGTTCCCCTCCTGGGCACGGTAGAACTCCGCAGCGTCTGATACGCTGCGTGGCAGATCTGCGAACGCCCCTGGAGAGCTCCGAAATTGAGTAAGTAAAAGAAACGCCTCCTCCACATGTTTGCTTTGCATAAAGAACTTCTTACCCGCTGTTATCTTCTTGGCCTCCTGGATCTCCCCGCCAGCTTTCTCGGCTTCGCCTTGGCGTCCTTCAAATTCACAAGGGGCTTCGCAAGCTCGGCCTCTTTCGCCTTCAGATCATGCTCCACGGACTCGCATTTCTTGCCGAGATCCTGGAGCTCTTGCTGTACCTCACCTACCCTAGCACTTTGCTTTTCGCGCTCCTTACACTCAAAGGCCGCCTTTTCTTCGGCCTCGGATAGCGCCTTCTTCAGGGACGCCACTTCGGCGGTGGCCCCTGTTACACAGTCACGACACTTAGGCGTTAGACTCACCAATTTTGAGTATCCTCAAATGCATAAGAGAGGGAATCACTTACCCTTGTTCTCTTCGAGCTGCCTCTTCATGAGGTCAAGGTCTCCCTGCGCCTGCTCCAGGTCCCGTTTCAGTTCGGCAACCTCGTTAGTACGGGCAGCAGCTGCAAGTAGCACAACCTGCTTCTTCACAACAATACTTATCATTAAACTCCTGCGGATTATAATTGACCCTCCGTTTGGCTTTTCTTTCCGAACACCAAACAAAGTATCAGGGGCTACTACCTATCGGGTGGTAATTTTGCACATATTTATTACTTACCACAAAGCCTGTCAGGAGGCTGGTGCAAGCTTCGATTAGTCCGCTTTTGGCGGACAAAACCTTTCGAATCACCATACTCATGAGAGTATGGTGCTCTTCATCCATGGAAGCGCTGTGAGGCGCTTCCAGCAGACAGTCCGGCGCCTCATGCGCAACGGAAGTTCTCGATACATACGGCTCGCCCTCCCTAACGAGGGGTCGCCCGCCTGAGTCTGGAACCATCGAAGGTTCCGGAATTGTGTTCGGCTGAGAACCCGGCTGGCCATGGCCCTCGTCGACACGATCCGCGGGGATCTTGAACCCTGCGTGTCCGACGTCTGGGACCCCGCCTCGGGGCATCTCCAGAGTCACCTCCCCCCGCTCTAGGAGCCTTTGGGACAACACCTCTGTGTCGTCCGCGGGTTGAGGAGTAGTGGCCGTCGGAAGCGAATTCATCTCCGAATTGCTCACGGACCCAGAGGAAGATACCTCGGGGTGAACCCTGGCCGGATTGCACGTATGTTCAGCGTTAAACAAAAGCTATAGAGTGAAGTTTTAACGGAGTAGGGACACTTACGATCGCACTAGGGGCTTCCCCCTTGGCAGCCACCCTGTAACACCCCGGATGTATCTTTCCATATTTGTAACTCCAACTCTTGCCATTTTCGGATATGTGCTATGATATTCCCTCCGTGGTTGGGTTTTGTTTTCATTTTGCATTTTGTCCATGTCATGCATCTCATATCATGCCATCATGTGCATCTCATTTGCATACGTGTTCGTCTCATGTTTCCGAGCATATTCCCCGTTGTCCGTTTTGCAATCCGGCACTCCTATGGTCCCCGGCGCACCCCTCTTGTCCTTTTTCCGTGTGCGGGTGCTGAACATTCTCGGAATGGACCGAGCCTTGCCAAGTGGACCTGGTATAGCACCGGTAGACCACCTGTCAAGTTTCGGGTCATTTGGAGTTCGTTTGGTACTCCAACGGTTAACCGCGCTCTCGCAGAGGCCTCTTTTAAGTTGCAGCCCAACAACCCTCCAAAACAGCCCAATAACCCATCTAAGTCACCTCCATGCCCTCGGTCGTTCGATCACGATCGTGTGGGCGAAAACTACACCCCATTTGGACTCTCCTAGCTCCCTCTATGCCTATTTAAAGACCCCTCCCCCGAATTTCGGATCAGATCCACCCTAACCCTAAAAATCCCAGATCCGCCGCGCGGACGTGTCCGAGCGGGCCGACAACATCCGCCGCCACAAGCCCTCCGGGGCTGCCACGCGCGCCGCGCCCGCCACCGCCACCCGCCCGCCCCCGCCAGCCCCCGCCGCCCAGCCTTCTGCCGCCGCCACTGCACCCACACACACACGCCACACGCGCCGCCCGTCGCCCGTCGCCGCGCACACTGCCGCCGCCGCCCGCTCCCTTTCCGCCGCGCCGCCCGCCGCCGCCGCCCGCTCGGCGTCGCCGGCGCCGCCGCCGCCTCCGCTGATCCCGCCGCCCGGCCTCTCCTTCCTCCTCCCGCGCCCCTAACTCCGGCCGCCGTCGTCCCCGTCTCCGGCGAGCCCGGCCTCGCCTCGGTTCGCGCGCCCGATCTCCAGATCCGGTTGACTTTCTTCTCCCCCCGAAACCACCAAGTCATAATCTGTGATAATTTTCGTGCATTTTCATCGCATCACATCTCCGCAACCGTAGCTCCGTTTTGGGCGTATAATATGTCAAATTGTTCGCCTCGAAGAGTACATCATTTCATTCCATTGCATCATTTGCATTTGAGCTCATCTTGGTGCCCGAAATGCTGTTGGAAGATGGCTTCAGATCGTTAGTTTCAGAATCTTATCAGCTCGAGCTCTTTTGTCATTTTTGCCATGAATTATGTGTGCACCTTATGAACTTGAGTCCTACATGTGAGTTGAACATTGCCATGCCATCTTTCCAGGGGTGTTTGCCATGTATTTTTGTGAGTTATATGTTGACTAGAACAAGCATGCAAAGTAGGGATGATGATGTTGCTGATTTCAGGAACTTAGTGATTTCACCAAGTCATGTCCTGCTGTTATTTTTATGCCATATGTTCATGTTGTTACAGAGAGATCCATGCCCTTTTTGAGCATGATCAGTAAGGGTGTTTTGAATATATGGATGTGCTCTATCCATCCATGCCTTTGTTGGCATTTATGGAGTAGGCTAGCATGTCATTTTCATGCTCTACTTTTGCTTGAAAATGTTTCCTGGCAGATTGTTTGCATGAGATTTAATTTTCACGAGGTCGTTGTAGTTGATCCGTGTATGCTATAATGTTGTTCTTGCCATGTATAGGTCCTATGCCATGTCTTCTTGATGGGTGTATGCTTAGTTTATCATGAGATGCTCTGTAGTGAGTGCATCGAGCTCACGAACATGCCTACTCTTTAACTGTTTTTGCCATGCCCAGTTTTTCTGCTAAGTCTGAAATCTGTAATAAAACTTGCAATGTTTACATGGGTGCCATCATTTCTTAAAGTCCTTTTTGGCTTATGGTCAGTAAGGGACTATTGATATATGCTTTGAGTAGAATCATGTCATGCCTTGTTTTGCTATTATAAGTTCCTGTAGCATGTTGTTTGCTTGCTCTAAACATGCCTTCCTCGATGTTAATTCTGGCATGTTAGTATTTTCACTAAGTCTGTGAACCTGATATTTTGAGCACTTTCACCATGCTTGTTTGAACATGTTATGATGTGATTTAGCCGTAGCTCAGTGATCCTCTTTTGTTAAGCATCTCCTGTAGTTCGCTGCCATATGCTTTGTTTTTATGTTGGGGTGCTGTAGCATAGTTTCGTGTTGCGTGCTAAGTAGCATCGGGCTGTTAAACGCAGATTTGCGTCATTCTTGTTCTGCTTGTCATTTGCAAACCGTGCATCCGATTCCGGTGATCTTTATATCGATTTCAACCGAAATCACTCCATCTTTCCAGCGACATACTTGGTTTGCCAAGTTGATGCCCGGTTCATCATTTTCCTTCCGGAGCACACATATGCATTGCATATCACATCTCGCATCGCATGTCATGTTTTGCATCATATTGCTTGTGCATTGTTCCTCGTTTGATTGTGGTTCCGTTGCTTGTGTTCTTGCTTGGGTAGAGCCGGGAGACGAGTACGTGAACAAGGAGCCTGTTGAGAACGCCTACGAGGATCAAGCCTTCGACAACTCTGAGAACCTTACAGGCAAGATGACTATACCTTCGATATCACTTCTATCTTTGCTTGCTAGATGCTCGCTCTTTTGCTATGCCTATGCTGCGATACCTACCACTTGCTATATCATGCCACCCATGTTGCCATGTCAAACCTCTAACCATCCTTGTCCTAGCAAACCGTTGTTTGGCTATGTTACCGCTTTGCTCAAATTTCTCTTATAGCGCTGCTAGTTGCGGTGAAGATGAAGTTTGTTCCTTGTTGGAACACGGATATTTTGGGATATCACAATATCTATTGTTTTAATTAATGCATCTATATACTTGGTAAAGGGTGGGAGGCTCGGCCTTATGCCTGGTGACTTGTTCTACTCTTGCCACCCTAGTTTCCGTCATACCGTGTTATGTTCCTTGATTTTATGCTCCTTACGCGGTCGGGTGATTTATGGGACCCCTTGACGGTTCGCTTTGAATAAAACTCCTCCAAAAAGGCCCAACCTTGGTTTTACCATTTGCCACCTATACCCTTTTTCCCTTGGGTTTTCGCGAGCCCGAGGGTCATCTTTATTTTAGCCCCCGGGCGGTGCTCCTTCGAGTGTTGGTCCGAATCAGTAGATCATGGGCCCCTTGGGAAACTCGAGGTCTGGTTTTACTCGTAGGATGTCTCATCCGGTGTGCCCTGAGAACGAGATATGTGCAGCTCCTATCGGGATTTGTCGGCATAGCGGGAGGTCTTGCTGGTTTAGTTTTACCATTGTCGAAATGTTTTGATGTACCGGATACCGAGTCGATCGGAGTGTCTTGGGTGAAGGTTTATTCTTCGCTGATCGCGAGAGCTTGTTATGGGCTGTTGGGACACCCTGCAGGTATTATCTTTCAAAGCCGTGCCCATGTTATGAGGCAGATGGGAATTTGTTAATGTCCGGTTGTAGAAAACCCAAGTTGACCTTAATTAAAATACATCAACCGTGTATGTAACCGTGATGGTCTCTTCTCGGCGAGTCCGGAAGTGAACACGATGTTGGAGTTATGTTTGACGCAGGTTGTTTAGGATCACTTCTTGATCGCTTCTAGCTTCACGACCGTGCTTTGCTTCTCTTCTCGCTCTCCTTTGCGATAGTAGCCACCATATATGCTGAGTAAACTTGCAGCAGCTCCACTTCTTGACACCAGCCCTCCCTTGCTTAAATAGTCTTGATCTCATGGTGTGAGATTGTTGAGTCCCTCGGGCTCACAGATTCTACCAAAACAGATGCAGTACTGGTGATGCCGGTAGCAGATGGCGAATCGAGCTGAAGTGGGAATATGATGAGGCCCTTGGTCGATACTATGTTTCATTTCGATTTATTAGTAGTGGAGCCAGCTTAGGCGATCGATCTGTGTTGCATGTGGGTATACTTCTTTTATTTTGGTTCCGTAGACGGACCTTGAGTGTAAACTGAATGATGAATGTTTAATTATGTATTGTGTGAAGTGGCGACTGTAAGCCAACTATGTATCTTTTCCCTTATGTATTACATGGATTGTGCGAAGATTACCTCACTTGCGACATTGCTTTCAATGCGGTTATGCCTCTAAGTCGTGCTTCGACACGTGGGAGATATAGCCACATCAAGGGCGTTACACACCCCTCCTCGCCGAGAGCAACCGTGGCGGAGTAGTCCGGAAGGGGCCCCTTCCCCTTCTTGGACGCCCCGGCCTCCCCTCCCGGGGCGGCCTTCCTCTTCTTATCCCCCCCAGTGGGGGAGTAGGATCTCTTCCTGATTCCCCCCGCCTCTGCGGGAGGAATCCGTCTCGTCGTCATCAGACGATAGGGGAATTACGGCCCTGCACCGAGGGCCTTTTCCGGACCCCGATCCGCTTCCCCGGGCCCCTCATCCTCTTCAGATGGGGTGTCTTCTTCTTCTTCTTCCTCCCCTTCGTGGGAGGAGTCTGCCTCGTCGTCTTCGGACGAGGCTTCCGGCACAACCTTACGCCGGAGAACCTTTTGGATCCCCGGGGCCTTCTTCTCGGCCTTCTTCTCCGGCACCTTGTACGGTGCCGGAACCAGCATCTCCATCAGGAGAGCATCTACTAATCCTTCTTGCAGCAGAGCCGGGCATTAAACCTTCTCTGCTATCTCCACGTAATCCTGAAGCAAATATGCATAACTACTTAAGGCTCTCCTATGAGTATATTGGGAAGAACCGGGTCCGGTGGTAGTCTGAGAACTCACCTGATTAGGAGCCCGCGCGGCGTGAAGCCCGCGGTCCTCGGATGTGGGAGGAGGAACTTCGGAGGCCTTGAATAGCACCTTCCATGTGCCTTTGTGCGTCATGTCGTAGAGCTTCTGGAGCGTCCGGTGTTTGGCCGGGACGAATGTCGGTGTCAAAACCGGCGGATCTCGGGTAGGGGGTCCCGAACTGTGCGTATAGGCGGATGGTAACAGGAGACAAGGGACACGATGTTTTACCCAGGTTCGGGCCCTCTCGATGGAGGTAAAACCCTACGTCCTGCTTGATTAATATTGATGATATGGGTAGTACAAGAGTAGATCTACCACGAGATCAAGGAGGCTAAACCTAGAAGCTAGCCTATGGTATGATTGTTGTAATGTATGTTGTGTCCTACGGACTAAAGCCCTCCGGTTTATATAGACACAGGAGAGGCTAGGGTTACACAGAGTCGGTTACAATGGTAGGAGATCTACATATCCGTATTGCCAAGCTTGCCTTCCACGCCAAGGAAAGTACCTTCCGGACACGAGCCGGAGTCTTCAATCTTCAATCTTCGTAGTCTTGGAGTCCGGCGGATAATGATAGTCCGCTGTCCGGACACCCCTAGTCCAGACTCCTCAAGAGCCTGAACCAGTCTTCAATGACGATAAGTCTGGCGTGCATAATGTTCGGCATTGCAAGGCGGGTTCCTGCCATGAATAATCCAGAGAAGATTATAAACACCCAGGATAGTGTCCGGCCCTGCAAAAATAATTTCAACATTCCATCGTAGAGAGAATAAAATATACACTAGCTCAATCTGCTGACACATTATGCGGCGTGACATCACACCGCTACCAAGCCTTTGTTTGAATCGTTTTTTACTATACCACCTCAGCACGTTTAGCGAAGCAGTTTCCTTGGCACGTCTTCTCGAAGCAGAGATCGTGTTCCCCTTATTCCGGGATCCTCATCAATACGTGCATGGGTAACCCAACCGTTCCCGTCACCACGCCTCCTCTATCGAAGGGGAATCCCAAACGGTCACGAGACGGCCCTTGGTATTTCTTCCCTTTATAAGAGGACCAAGGCCTGTCCTTGTTCTTCAATCTCGCATCAAATCTCTTCTCCGCTCCCAGCCCAACACCCGAGCTTGGATTCGAGCGCCGGATCCTCAATCATGTCCGCTCCGACCTCCGGGGCGGTGGATGCCCTCCTCCATCACGGAGGAGGACATATTGAAGTTGCGTGAGGCCAAGTACCGCCCACGAGGTTTCAAGACAGGTTGCCTGCCCAAGGGCAGGCCGTGCCCACCCCGAGACCGTGAATACGCTGCCAGATCCCACCTCCGCCGGGTTTAGGCTTCCCGACGGATCCCTTCGTGAGAGGGCTCTGTTCTACTATGGGCTGGACTTTCACGACTTGGCTCCGAGTCCATCCTCCATATCTCCGCATTCATCATCGCTCATGAGGCCTTCCTCCGCCATTCCCCACTTCGCCTATGGTGAAGACATTCAAGGTGGAGCCAAGATGATCGGGGCCTCAAGCGGAGTCTTGGCGGGCGACCATAAGCAAAAGGTCAATGCCCGTGGCCCGAGGGTTCCTTCCAAGAGGAACTTGGACTGTGGCAGCAGGAGTGGTTCTACATCACCGCTCCAAGGCGCAAGCAAAAGCCGCCGCCCTTATTCCGCCTGGGACCTCCACGCCAACTGATGTCGTGGGTCAACCAAGGGCTCAACTGGGGGCCGTCCAAGGACGTGCCTTCACTGCAGGGCCGGATTCGAGACCTCCAAGTGAGGGAGATCGACCTGATCAAGGTGATGCAGGTTATGCTAATCAGGCATTTTCCGTCCTGCAAACGCCGTCCTCTCCGTTTGTGGGAATTTAATCCGGAGGGACCTCGTATTCTCCAACACTTTATGGGCGCGACACCCGTGGAGATGTACAAGCTGTTCTTCGGACCGCAGGTGGCGTGTCCGGATTCAGCCGAGGACGCAGGCCTAAGCCGCGATCGCCCGGATACTCAGGTAAATAGCTCAGAGTCCGGACATTCTGTTTATGTGCCTTTCTAGAGTTCGTCTCCTGACCCTTTGTTCTTTACAGGAATGGGTGGCGAGATCAAGGCTGATAAGGTGTCCGGCCCCCTTCCAGAGACCGCACTGGAGCCCGTGCTGGTCAGAATGTTGGAGGTTGCGCTTGCAGAAGGGGGCGACGGGGAAAATAAAGGAGCTAATATTTCGCCCAAAGGGGCGACTGACAAGGGAGGAACCAAGAATCCCTCCCTTCAGGGGGAGAAGAGGACCGCCTCCGAAGATCCAGAGGCCAAAGCCCCTAAGCGCGGGAAGAGATCTTCACCGGGGGGTTCGGCGTCCGGAGAGAGTCCGGGCGCGCAATCATCGCCGAAGGGCCAGCCCTCCAACGAGCCGTGAGTATGAAAAAGGAAGTTAGTAAGGAAATACCTTCATTTGTGCTTCTGTGGGTAACCGAAATATTTATTTTGCAGTTCGGATCCGCAGCCTTCTCAGATGAGTTCATCTTCGGGGGACCTTCTTCCGGAGATGATGGAGAGCGATCACGCCTCCGTCTGCAGCGCCCGCCAGATGAGGCAAAGCGAACCGAAAGTGTCATCACGGAGGGTATCCCGAGTCCGGAGGGGCCAGAGAGTTCGCACCTACTAGTGTCCGCCGAGAATCAAGAATCTGCTTGAGAGGGCGCCCATTTCAGAAGATCACCGTGCGTTAATGCATATGGTGATTGGAAGGATTTCGTCTGCCGAGAGCGAATTGCGTAATGCCGCCATGAGTTTGCTGGCGGGTTTTGAGGTATGCAGGAATAACGCACCCCTTTGTCTTTTAACAGTTTTGCATATAAAAATGCGCCCTGTATAGATAGTAGCCCCTGAGACTCGGTAGGTTGTCGGAAATGACAGCGTACCGAGGATCGAAATCTAAAGTAATTAATTCCGTCCTTCCTGTGCAGGTGGAGGATGGTCCGGGGGCTAGCCGGACTAGTGAGTTTGCCGAATTAACTCGGCAACTTGACTTGGCAGATGAAGACATCGCACTTGTCAACAGGCGACTTGACGAGTCGCAAGGTAAAAGAGTTCTCCGCAGTCGCTTTATTAAGGGGGTCAAAGCCCGCCTCTGATAAATTATATGTTGTTCGTACAGACGGTGCTGCTGCTGTGGAGAGCCTTCGGGCCGAACTTGCTCTGGCTAAGGAGCAAGCCCGAAGGAGTGACGCGGCTGCCTTGAGGTCGGTCGAGGAGTTGAAAGCCGAAAAGGCTGCGCACTGCCTAAGCAGGGCGGAGATGGCCGAATTGGCCATGAAATTAAAGGATGCTACCGACCGCAATGAGGCTCTTGAAAAGGAGCGCTTATCGGAGCGGGAAGACCTGAAGAAGGCCACCGCCGAAACCAAGGATGCCCGCTCTGCAATGCGGGCTATGAAGGAGGAACTGCGCCAGGACGGAGAGATTGTGGCTGGCAAATCTTTTCTGCTGCGTCGCCGGTTTATGGATGCAAAGTATGCTCAATTTGAGCAGCTGTGGAGTCCGGAGGATCCGTATATGGATTTAGCTGTGAGTGCGGCTGACGCCGTTAAGCACTTCCGGAGCCAGGAGGATCACGAGACGGAAGAGCTATATTGGTCTCAATTCCACAGTCCGGATCGCTCACTTCCATTAACAGACCGGCTGGCCGAATGGGCCAAGCTAAATAGATTGTCCGGACTTGCCATGACTGACATCGTGGCCCATGTATGGCCAGAGAGGTCCAAGGCGACGAGCTACTTTGGCTTACTGCAGCAATTCCTTGGAGCGGTGCCGCATATAAAGGAGATGAAGCGGTCGGCCTGCATCGAGGGCGCGCGGATGGCTCTTGCACGTGTGAAGGCGCATTATCCGGAGATGGATGCCACCGCTGTTGCCGCCCAGGGTTCGGATGAAAACCGGTTCCCTGCCGAGCACTACTTCGGGGAAGTTATGTGTGGCGCTCGTGTAATAGAGTCACAAAGCTTTCAAGAATGTAATGTTCAAATGAACGCATTAGTTTGTAAATCGATGATTATGTTATAACTGCTTTTTATACTTGTCGCCCAAGTAGTAAAACTTCTCCTATGCGGCCGCCACGATACTTTTGTATAACTTGAAAGATGGCAGTCTTGACTTCAGCCCCCACGCACAAGGTGCGGGGTGTTCATAAAATAGCACGCCACACTTAATCCGGCGCCTCGGTCCTGTTTAAGGAGGTGGTAGCGTAGCGAACTAGGCAATCCGGACTATAATGCTTTATCACTTTCACTTAGCTAGTGGAGCTCGAGGGTGGGGCTAAGATATAGCCCCTGGTGGCACCGCACGTCTCCGGATTCGGGGTGCGTAAGTGCCTGACCGAGAAACGGTCCTTCGTCAAAGCAGGGAATTCTAAACATTCCGGTAGTCGATCGAGTGGTTGACCAGTCTCTCGCTGTATCATGACGACGGTTTTCGGCTTTCATCGAGGTGCTCGCCAAGCCGAACTGGGGCACAATCGTAGTAGTTCTCCGGTGCCGCGTTAGCCGATGATACGGAACGAAGGCAGCAAAACACGAGAGCCGGGCAAACCCAACATTTGACCAAAGACATGATTCGAGCTGATGCATATAATGCCTAACTCGAGACGCTGAACACTCCCTAAGGTGTTCGGTCTTTATAATAATGGGCGTAACGATGCCCTAAGCCCCTAGTGTCCGTGTACGGGCATGGTCTTCGACGCGCCGATGCCAAAGCGTCCAGTTCGCTTTGGTTATAGGAAAAAACCAAGGAGAATAACAACAAGAGACAAGAAAAAGGTTTACGCAGGTCTTAATATGAAAAGAATCCTCACAACGGGTCCCTCTTGCGTCTGCTTTGTGTCTCCGTTCGCCGCTTATCTGGACGGGTGTGCACTTTGTTCATCTGTAAAAAGAGAGGAACATTTAGTTCGAAACAAATCGTATGAAAAATATGTGTAAAACAAAAATATAAATAATTAAAGCAGGGTTTATATGAACCCGCGTTGTTTTGAAAGCGCACAGCCCCTCAGAATGGGGTATGCGGCTAGGGAGCCCTAGCCCGCCGAGGCCGGATTCGTTTATCCGAGTCCGGGTCTTTAAGTGACCCTCGATCAAATGACGCCACGCGGACCGGCATCTTGAGTGTAAGAGACGCGTAATGCGGTATAGCGTTGAAGCGGACAAAAGCCTTTCGTCCCAAGAGTGCTTGATATTCACTTTCAAATGGGACGATGTGAAAAATTAATTTTTCGCGCCGAGAATTGTTCGGCGATCCGAACATGACTTCTAATAATATGGAGCCTGTGCACTTGGCGTAAGGGCCTGGCGTCACTCCTTTGAAGGAACTGCGGCTGTGTCGGATTTTAGCAGGGTTTACCCCCATCCTACGGATTGTTTTTGAATACAGCAAGTTTAAGTCGCTGCCTCCGTCCATTAGGACATGAGTAAATTGTAATCCGTCTATTATGGGATTCAATATCAGGGGAGTCCGTCCCGCATTTTGAACGCTTCTGGAATAGTCCAGGTGGTCGAAAGTGATTGGTTTTGATGTCCAATCTCTATTGTCTGCTGGGTTGGATCGCGCGAAGCTATTTTTAGAAAGTGCCGCACTGTTTTTCCGTGTTGTCACATGAAGTGAGTTTACTGCTTTGACCCCTTGTGGGAAAGTCTTTTGTTTTCCGGTGCTCTGCTGGTGGGGTTTATCTTCTTCGCTTGACGCGTCGAGCCCCTTGTGTTCGGCATTTAGTTGGCCGGACTGTTTAAAAACCCAACAATCCCTGTGGGTGTGATTTGCAGGCCTTCCGTGTGTACTGTGGATTTGACATATCCGACCCAAAATCTTCTTTAAGTTGGACAATTCGTCATTGTCATCCTTTAGAGGCTGTGTTTTATTATTGGGCCATGAGCTTTTAAATCCGGCGTTGACTGACGTGCTCTTTGGGCTTTTCTCTTTATTCCGGCACTGCTCTTTTCTGCGCCGTGATTTTCCGTTTCCATCTCTTGTCTTGGATGTACTTGGGTCGCTGGTGCTACATCTTGCTAACCAGCTATCCTCTCGCGCACAGAAGCGGGTCATGAGGCTTGTTAGTGCGGAGATTGTCCTCGGTTTCTCTTGACCGAGGTGCCTGGTGAGCCATTCGTCTCGGACATTGTGCTTGAAAGATGCTAAGGCTTCGGCGTCCGGGCAGTCGACTATTTGGTTCTTTTGGTAAGGAACCTGTTCCGCACTTTCATGCACCGACTCTCCGGCTGTTGAGTTATATGACTTAGATCATCTGATCCGGAGGCGGACATAAGTCCCTTGAAAATTTGCTCTAAACGCGTCCTCGAGCTCTTCCCAACTTCCAATAGTATTTTCTGGGAGGCTTTTAAGCCAATGACGGGATGGCCCTTTGAGCTTGAGGGGTAAATATTTTATGGCGTGGAGATCGTCTCCTCTGGCCATATGTATATGTAGTATATAATCTTCTATCCGCACTCGAGGTCTGTTGTTCCATCGTAGGCCTCTATGTTGATGGGTTTAAATCCTGCTGGGAATTCATGGTCCAAAGACCTCATCGTGAAACATAGTGGGTGTCGGCGCCTCTATATTTGTGTGTGCCGCTGTGATCGGACACTTGACATGTTGCCTTGCTTCTTGGGGCCTTCTCCTTTGGCCCGTAAATGGACCTGGCTGGGCCATCCATCCTTCCGAATTCGTTGGTGGATTTATGTGTGGCGCCGCTTTCATAGTTTGGCTTTGTCATCCGCCGCCTATCCAACCAGGCAGCCCCTTTATTTTTGGACGGTGGAGGCTCTATGGCCTCCTCGTCGAATTCCGGTAGTAGCTTGCGCTTCGGGTAGCTCTTTGATTGGTGGCCATTGCCGTACTTATCTGCGGTTTTGAGCACTTTGCTCCATCTCATTTTGAGTGTGTCTTCCGCTGTTTTGAGCCTCCGTTTTTCCTTCTTCAGGCTTCTTGCAGTACTGACGAGTCTTTTCCGAAGGTTCTTAATCTCTGGCGACGTGTCCGGCATATGGTCGTCCGGACTATTGTCTTCGTCGGGCTTGGATTGGTTATCTGACTCGTCGTGTTCGGACGATTGCTTATGTGCATGTTCGTCGTCCGATTGTGAGCCCTGCCATATCGCGGGCTCGTTGGGAGCATTGTTGTCGTCGAGGCGGGACTTAGGGCGGCGTCTACGCCGTCGTTTTGGTCGTTTATCGGCGGGGTTATCTTCTGCCGCGGCCCGTTGGTCCTCGTTATCGCTCCCCTTTGGGGTATCCACCATATATATGTCATGCGACGAGGTGGTCCTGTCGTGCTGTATAAGCTCTGTTTTTTCTTCGTCTCCAGCATCGTCTTCCATAGCGTCGATGTCTTCGGAGTCGTAGTCTAGCATGTCGGTTAGATCGTCGACAGTGGCTACAAAGTGGGTGGTGGGTGGGATCTGAATTTCTTCGTCGCCCGAACCCCAACCATCCTGGCCATAGTCCAGCCAAGACTCTCCTGATAACGAGAGATGTTTTAGTGAATTCAGGATATCGCCAAAAGGCGAGTACTGCAAGATGTCCGCGGCGGTGAATTCCATAACCGGCGCCCAATCCAGATCAATTGGTAGGGGCGCGGGAGGTTCGGAGTCCGGCGAGGAGTCCGGCTCCTCGGAATCACGAATTTCGCAGGGGACAAGGTCAGTGTTTGGCTCTATCGCCGTGGATGTTGAAGCCCCCAGGGCGGCGTCTATCCGCCGGCCCTCGATCTGGGCGATCGGCTCCGGGCTAATGGCCGAAGCGGATCCGCGTGCGGCCGCCAGTGCACTGTCCGGCGGCAGAGCTAGATCGTGCCCATCGTTATAGTGCGGCGCGCTTGGCTGTGGCTCGAGTCCGTCGAAGATCAAGTCTCCGCGGACATCGGCCGTGAAGTTTAAGCTTCCGAATCTGACCCGACGGCGGGGCGTAGCTGATCTGCTCCAGATGGCCAAGTGAATTGCCCGCAGTCGCGAAAGCGGCCGAATGCAAAGATCTGTCCGGGAGAAAAGTCTCACCTCGGACAGCGTTGTTGGTCGAAGATGCCATCAAGCCTATCGGTGACGACACAGAGGAACTCTCAATGAAAGCACCGATGTCGGTGTCAAAACCGTGGATCTCGGTAGGGGGTCCCGAATCTGTGCGTCTAGGCGGATGGTAACAGGAGACAAGGGACACGATGTTTTACCCAGGTTCGGGCCCTCTCGATGGAGGTAAAACCCTCGCCCCGCTTGATTAATATTGATGATATGGGTAGTACAAGAGTAGATCTACCACGAGATCAAGGAGGCTAAACCCTAGAAGCTAGCCTATGGTATGATTGTTGTAATGTATGTTGTGTCCTACGGACTAAAGCCCTCCGGTTTATATAGACACCGGAGAGGCTAGGGTTACACAGAGTCGGTTACAATGGTAGGAGATCTACATGTCCGTATTGCCAAGCTTGCCTTCCACGCCAAGGAAAGTACCTTCCGGACACGAGCCGGAGTCTTCAATCTTCTATCTTTGTAGTCTTGGAGTCCGGCGGATAATGATAGTCCGGCTGTCCGGATACCCCCTAGTCCAGGATTCCCTCAACGAACTCCCACAGATTGAATGCCCGCCTTTGGCAGGGCAGGATCCAGCGAACGAGCATGACCTGGATCACGTTGACAAGCTTGATGTTCTTGTCCTTCATGCTTTTGATGCATGTCTAGAGTCCGGTCAGCTCTGTAGAATCTCCCCAGGACAGGCCCTTCCTTTCCCAGGAGGTAAGCCGCATGGGGGCTCCGGATCTGAATTCGGGGGCCGCCGCCCAGTTGGCGTCGCGCAGCTTGGTGATGTAGAACCACCTTGATTGCTATCCTTTTACGGTCTCCGCAAAGGAGCCGTCGAGCCATGTGACATTGGGCATTCTGCCCACCATGGCCCCTCCACACTCCGCTTGTTGGCCGCTTACAACCTTCGGCTTCACGCAGAAAGTTTGCAGCCATAGGCCGAAGTGAGGCCGGATGCAGAGGAAGGCCTCACATACGACGATGAATGCCGCGATGTTGAGGACGAAATTTGGGGCTAGATCATGGAAATCTAGCCCGTAGTAGAACATGATCCCGCGGACGAAGGGATGGAGTGGAAATCCCAGTCCACGGACGAAGTGGGCGACGAATACGACCCTCTCGTGGGGTCCTGGGGTCGGAATGACCTGCCCGGCGTCTGGTAGACGGTGCGCTATGTTCGCGGCCAAGTATCCGGCCGCCCGAAGATTTGCGATGTGCTTCTCCTTGAGGGTGGAAGCCACCCACTTGCCTCCTCCTCCGGACATGTTTAGCTGTGCAGAGAAGATTTGGGCTTGGGCGCTAGAGCTCGAGGGGGCAATAGTGGGCAAATGAGGAAGAAGGCGTGGGTGAAAATGGGGAAATCTTATCCCTTTATAGAGGAGCCGAGAGCGGTGCGCCTCCCCACTTGCCCGTTGAGAATCGCTCGTTTCCCAAGCGCCACGATTAATGGCGTGGTGAGATTACCCATACCCGTATTGATGAGAATCCCGTGATAAGGGGACACGATCTCTGCTTTGACAAGACGTGTCAAAGAAACCGCCTCGCAATATGCGATGTAGCTGGTTGTGGGAAAACGGATCGAATAATGACCTGACCGTAATAACATATCACGTCATCAGAAAAAGTTGTCAGTAGATTGCATTTGTGAAACATTACTCTCTCTACAGTGGCATATGAAGATCATCTCGCATATCCGGACACGGTCTAAGTGTTCGATGATTACTTTGGAGTATTTGGAGGAGGAACCCGACTTGCAATGCCGAAGACAATACTGCGCGCGGGACTCATCGTCATTGAAGCCTGGTTCAGGGGCTACTGAGGGAGTCCTGGATTAGGGGGTATCCGGACAGCCGGACTGTGTACAACGTCCGGACTATTGAAGCGTGAAGATACAAGACTCAAGACTTCGGCCCGTGTCCGGATGGGACTCTCCTTTGCATGGAAGGCAAGCTTGGCAATCCGGATATTATATTTCCTTCCTTGTAACCGACTCCATGTAAACCCTAGCCCTCTCCGGTGTCTATATAAACCGGAGAGATTGGTCCTTAGAAGGCCGATGACAATTACAATCATACCATCATAGGCTAGCTCTTAGGGTTTAGCCTCTACGATCTCGTGGCAGATCTACTCTTGTACTACCCATATCATCAATATTAATCAAGTAGGAAGTAGGGTTTTACCTCCATCGAGAGGGCCCGAACCTTGGTAAACATCTGTGTCCCTCGCTTCCTGTTACCATCAGCCTTGACGCACAGATCGGGACCCCCTACCCGAGATCTACCGGTTTTGACACCGACAACGGGTGTGGAACCCACTACGAGAGGAGGGAGGGGACAAGGCTGGGGCCATCGGGGCGCCCGGGGAGGAGGAGGACAGGGCGGCGCCCTGATCGAACCCCCGCCGGAGGCTCCTCCTCCGCTAGAAGGCCACGTCGGAGACCAACCTCTGGAGTTCGTCAGCAAGCTGTACAAGCGTCCACAAGGTCACCTCCACTTTCCAACTCCATTTGCAAGGGTGATGGATCTCGAGCTATCGCGAGCATTGACACTGCACATGAGGGGCTGCGGGAATGGCAGCATACGAGTGGATGTAGACTTCCCCGCCCCTCATGTCATGTAGTTCCGCCGAGGCTGGAAGACTTTTGCTTGCGTCCATAGCTTATTAGAAGGGCACGTTCTCCATTTTAGGTTAATGGAGGACGGTTTCCTTTCCGTCAAGGTGTTTTCGAGCTCGGGTGCTTGCTTAGGACGCTGCGCAGAGAGCTCAACTGATGATGAAAGCTCATCCTCGAGTGATAGAGACGAGGACAGTGATGGCGATGATGATGCCGGCGACAACAACTCTGACTCTGGCTGACTACCGCCAGCACCACCTCTATCAGGCGGCAGCACCATCGTCTGCACCTGCATTTTCCCCCAGCAAGGTGATTGTCGGGAAGTGTAAGAACCTGGAATTAACCTCTAGACCCTCCTGTGTATATTTGTCAACCCCAGGATCATTGTTGACAACACAGCGAAATGATATCATTGCACAATACATAAAAGGTATTACAAATTTAAATATATCTTGCCACAAGGCATACCTAGAGAAATGTCTCATGATATTCATTACATTCAAAAAAACAGTGGAAAGTACAATGTGTAGCGACTCCATCTCAGCCACAGGCAGTCGATGTAGTCCACATGACCTCACTCCTACGGATCACCATAGTAGTCGTGGTCATCACCTTCATCTTCATGTAACTCTGATGTCAACAAAAGTATTGCCATGAGTACATTATGTACTCAACATGCCTCCCTCGGGGAAGGTCCTAATAGCTACATGTGGCTTCAAAGGAAGGTTGTATGGCTCATTTGCATAAAAGCTAATTTTGTTTGAAAACAATATATCAGTTGGATGAAAGCAGTTTTAATGAAAACATGTTTTATCTCCAGAATAACTTCCTTCAAGTGAGGATCCTCGATCAACTCACGTCCTTCATAGGTTTCGAGAATAGGGGCAAAGAGGGAATAAGCAAGACAGGTCCTGTATGTCGAGAAAGATTCATGTGATGTCCTTGACCGTGGACAAGGCTATTTGAATAGTTTTACACTCTGCAGAGGTTCTACACTTTACCCACACGACACAATCCCGACTTGTTGCCACTAGCCGTCGCTAGCGTAGTACACCATCTGGTATACCGGCAGGGAGATTGTAACGAGGTCTTTCATTAGACCAAACTTACTGTGCCAAGCCCACTAGGTTTCAACACGGAAGTAACCGCAGTTCACAGTCCGGGCCCCCCTTTTGTGCCGAGGATACTCCTCGCAAGGCAGCTATCCCATCTGCGGTACGGCGATGACGACAATAAGAGTGAACTAACTAATTAACCAAGCCAGTGCCCATATAGCATGTGGCTGTACTGTTATCACAATGTTCGAATCCAAGACTTATTAGGCCTCATGCGTCACGGACGACTGATTGCCCCCTTCAACTTAGGAAGGGCAGCCAATCGCTCCTTCAATCCTTGATTTAGCTGTCGCCCGTGCCAGTATTCAGATGGTAAGTTTCACCTAGAGTAGAAGAGAGTAGAGGAGATCAACAAGGCCAACTTGCCTAGCTCAGCGAGCTCAACAATAAGTTTCAAATGTCAATGACTCAAAGATCATTCAACAAAGAACCTATAGGGTAATAAGCATGGCTAAGCATTTCTACTCTACCAGAATACTATATAATTCTACTCAGGTGTCAAGTGAATAGGCGACAAGAGGATTAGGGTACTCATACCCACCATCCTCTAGAAATCATCACACGCTAAGGTTTGCATTCTCGCGCATAATGTCCTCTTCCCTTATAACGACGACAAATAATATCACTTGTGTGCCCTGTTGATGCCATGGAAGAAGAAGAGCTCTATGCAGGCCCCACAGGTGCGCTCTTGCTAGATAGTGGTGGTTGTGCCTGCTTTCTTGTATCACGGCTGGAGGTGGAACCTGATGGAGGTGCTGGTTCAGTGGAAGTAGAAGATGCACGCGGTGTCCATGATGAAGGTCGACCTGCAGAAAATTTAGTTTGCGCCAATGCTTGTCGATCCTTCACTTCACGTTCAGCTTTACAAGCAAGATGGAATAAATGAGTGATATTAGTATACTCCTTATACTCTAGAATGGTCTGAATCTCTCTATTTAATCCACCCATAAAACGTGCAAGCATAGCTTCATTCTCCTCAACAATACCACATCTAATCATGCCAGTTTGTAATTTCTGATAATATTCTTCTACATAATTTTTCCCTTGTCTCAAACGCTGCAATTTTGGAAGCATTCACGTTGATAATATGGTGGAACCCAACGAGTACACATAGCAGTTTTCAAAGCAGCCCAAGTAGCTGGAATAGGATATAATCCACAATGTTCAAAGCACCATACACTTGCAAAACTAGTGAAAGCACAAGCAGCAGCAACAACCCATCTCTCCTCAGGATATTGTAAACAAGTAAAACGTTGTTTAGTTTATAACTCCCAAGTAAGATATATATCAGGAACATATCTACCCTCAAATGGTGGAATATTCAATTTTAGTTTAGGAATATGGTCATTATCTCGTACCTGAGATGGTGGTGTAGGCCTACCGTTGCGAATATATACCTGAGGTCGACCTCTGGTGGTGGTGCTGGTGGCTGCACGTAGTTCTGATTTTGATCAACCTCATCCTTGTAATAGTCCTCCACCTCTGCAGTAGCAGCAGGAGCTACAGAAGCACCACCAGCAGTAATAGCGGCACTATAATTTTGTCCTGGCTCAATAGGAATATGCTGTGCTCGCCCTACTGTATCGCGGCGTAGAGCTGGTTGTGGGAGATGTTTGAGTAATTCATCCAACTTGGCGTCCAACTTGTTGTCAATTGTCTTCCCAATGTCATCCATCTTCTCCATTGCCTTTCCAAAGATGGCCATCACGTCTTCCACCTGTTTACCCAACATTTGATGAAACTTATCATGAAGCTCCTTGTTCGTCATGTTCTCCCAGTCAATCTCGTTGGCTTGTGGTCCTGCCATAGTTAGCAGCAATAGAAACAAACAAGAATATGATCCTACAGACTACTGGAAAGTGGTGGTGGTGGGGTGTCACAAATCCGTCAAGCGAATCTGAAAGTCTTACCAGTTCTTACCCAACAGCAGGTGGTGATCGGCAACCGTTGTTGTCAAAACTCTCAAAGCTTGGATAGAGCGATTACCAGGGAGAGTCAAACGCACGACGTAAATGTATGTGGAGCTAGGAAGGCTTATAATATGGTAGCAAAAAGGGTCAGCAATATTCAATTCAGAGATGCAAAGTTGAATAAATGCTCAACGACGGTATTGTTTGGTCCTAGGCTAGACCGTGCTAGAGACGCGAGCCTAGAACACTAACAAAATCACAGCGCGACACATAAACGAGGGAAAAGCGCACTCTGAATGATTTTTCACTTTTTTGCGCTCTTTTTTTATTTTTATTTTTTTGCGCTCCTCTTTTTTTTTGGAAAAATTCACTATAATGGCGAGTGTCTCAAAACTCTTCCCATGTCAAGGTAACAGGATAGGCACGGAATTTTTTGACTATTTTTTTTGGAAATCAAGGCAGCGACGACAAAAAAATGCGACAAAAAATCACTATGATGGCTCAGATTATGCAAAGGCTCAGATTGGTTCAGATATGATGAACTAACCCTAATTTTTTTGTGGCTTTTTCATGGATAGTAGGTATGATAACAAACTCGATCTAAACTATGAAAAACTGTAAAATCTCACCGAGCAACCTGGAAATCTGATACCACTTGATAGAGGCGGAGGTGTCCCGATCTTTCGATGAAATGATAACTATCGATTTGGTGAAGATGACTTTCACGATCCGACTACAAACGTGCACGGTGTTGCGCCTTAGCAATCGCTAAACCAATTCCGAGAGGTTATTGACCACACCGGAGCACAGTCAACCTGACCACGAAGGTCTATTCCTGCAAGCAATCGAAGAACAAGCAAGAATATGATAAAAGCAATCTGAATATTGCGAGTATATATTAAGTATTGATAAAGGTGGGGATCCGTAAGCGGTCTTGGTCTGGTCGTTGGACACAAACGAAGTACACAAAGTTGCAATGGCTAACTTTTAACTAAACAAATCCCCAAAGTCTAAATAACGCCCTAAGGGCTGTATATATGGAGGAAGAGGGGGGAACTACGTGGCCCTTGAGGGAGGGGTCCGGAACCAACCCTAACTCTTGCTTCCCCACACATACGGATTCTAAAAATAGCCTATAATTAATTATTTCGAAAATACATGGTCCTGGCCCAATAATAAGGTGACACAACACCAAGAATAGCCTCTGGACGAAAATTTTGAAGTAGCATCTTGTATATTTCGTTCAAGGCTTCATGCACTCATTATGGTGGCTTCAACGTCCTGAAATCATCACTTGTAACTCCGTTCTTGTTCCCCTTGCGCATGCCATCGTCTCCATGCTTGTTCTTGCTCCAATGTTCATCCTTCTCCAAGCTAGGCCCTTCATTTGTGAGCAAAACAAATATCTCCAATTTAGGCAGCATCATATTCTCATGAAAATTAGAATCATTACCAAAAAACGAAGGTACCTGGTAAGTTAATTGGCGTGCGCGAGCTCTATTAATTGGTCCAGTATGTATAGCAGCAGGGGTTATGGGTGTAACAATGGTATTGATGTCCTCATCATATTTACTTTAATTAATGATGACTTGGATAGACTTTATTGACTCATTAATATCTTGTTTAGTTGGCAAATCTTTAATTTTAAGAGTTTCCACATCATGCTCAATTCTATCCATGTTTCTAGCCATATCATCAAGTTTATCTAATTTTTCTTCTACCATAGTATTGAAAATCTTTTGAGAACAAATAAATTCTTTAGTGTGGTTCTAAAGACTAGTAGGTATCCTATTATTATTATTGTATGAATCACCATAGGAATTACTGTAATTATTAGAGGACTTTCTGGGATACGGTCTAGGATTGAAATTACCTGTATAAGCATTGTTGTTGAAATTATTTCTTGCGACAAATTTCATATCAATGGTGTAACTATTTTTCTCAATTGAAGTAGATAGTGGCACACCATCGATTCTTCTTTGATTGAATCTATTTCCTTGGCTAATCCATGATAAATTCACCTAATGCTTACAAACAAAATAAAGCTTTTACGACACATTTTGTAGAAGCAATGATAAAAGCTCATGAAGAAAATCTAGAATTGGAGGTTTCTACACCTAGGAAATTGCATGATGAATGGGAGCCTACTATTAAAGTAAAGATTAAAGATTATGAATGTAATGCCTTGTGTGGTCTAGGTTCTAGCATCTCTATAATACTAAAATCTTTATGTGACATGATAGGTCTCACCGATATGCATGCATGCTCCCTTAATTTTCATTCAGCGGATTCGAGTATTATGAAACCATTGGGTAGAATAAATAATGTTTTCATAGTTGCTAATAGAAATTATGTGCCCGTGGATTTCATTATGCTTGATATTGAATGCAATCTATCTTGTCCTATAATACTTGGTAGGCCTCTCCTATGAACCATATGTGCTATTATCGATATGAAAAAAGGAAATATAAAGGTTCCAGTTTCCATTAAAGAAAGGGATGGAACATTCCCAAGGAAGAAAATTAAACCACCATATGAATCTATTATGAGGGCCACCTATGGAATTAATTTAAAAGATGACAATACTTGAAACTATCGTTACACCTAGCTAGGGGCGTAAAACAATACGCTTGTTGGGAGGCAACACAATAGTTATCTTAAATTTATGCTTTTACTTTCTATTTTTGTCTGTTCACACAATTGCTACTATTGTAATGATTGTTGTTCACACAATTGCTACTATGGTAATGATTGTGATTTTTTTGTTTTAATTAGTGTTTGTGCCAAGTGAAGCCTTTGGGATGATTTGGATAATAGTTGACTTGATTCTGTCAAAAAACAAAAACTTTTGTGCCCATTGCTAGATTACTATAATTCATTGGAACTTGATAAAATCCTAAAATTTATAAACATGATTTATGTCATGGGAACGAACACCTATGGGACCGGAGCCCCTTTCGGTCCGGCGGGGGGCGGAGATCGCACGAAGAGCAGATCGAGGTGAAACACACGAGCGGTTTTACCCAGCTTCGGAGCTCTCCGGAGAGATAATACTCCTACTGCTGCTTTGTGATTGTATTCTGTTCTTGCTCGAGAGTGTGAGCGTTCTCTGGTTTCGAATCCTTCGAACCCCCTCTACGTTGCGCATGGGCCTCCATTTATATGCTAAAGGGGTCACTGACAAGTGGCAACGTACGCGAGGGCAAAGATGTAAAAGGAGTGGTTGGTACAACTACTTGTACAGTGTATCCTTGTTGGGGAACGTAGTAATTTCAAAAAATTTCCTACGCACACGCAAGATCATGGTGATGCATAGCAATGAGAGGGGAGAGTGTTGTCTACGTACCCTCGTAGACCAAGCGAAGCATTGACGCAACGTAGAGGAAGTAGTCGTCGTCCTCCCGGTCCAACCGATCCAAGCACCGCTATCCGCACCTCCGAGTTCTTGACACGCGACAGCTCGATGACGCACCCTCGATCTCCAATCCAGAGAGGCTCGAGGGGAGTTCCACAAGACGACGGCGTGGTGGACGATCTTGATGTTCTCTGTCGCAGGCTTCGCCTAAGCACCGCTACAATATGATCGAGGTGTAATATCGTGGAGGGGGGCACCGCACACGGCTAAGGAACGATCAATGATCAACTTGTGTGTCCTAGGGTGCCCCCCTACCCTCGTATATAAAGGAGGGAGGGAGGAGGTGGCCGGCCCAAGGGGGGCGCACCATAGAGGAGGGGGAAACCTACTCCAAGTAGGTTTCCCTCCCTTTTCCCTATCTTATTTGGAGGGGGAAGGAAAGAGTACTAGTATTAGGACGTAGTACTAGTAGTAGTAATAGGAAGAGGGGAAGGAGAAGGAGGGGGGCGGCCCTCTCCCATTTCGGATTGGGCTTGGGGGCGCCTCCCTTGTTCCTTCTCCTTCCTCCTACATGGGCCCAATAAGGCCCATATACCTCCCGGGGTTCCGTAACCTCCCTGAGCTCCAAACTTCTCCGAACCTTTCCGTGTCCAAATATATCCGTCCAATATATCAATCTTTATGTCTCGACCATTTCGAGACTCCTCGTCATGTCCGTGATCATATCCGGACTCAACAACCTTCGTACATCAAAATACATAAACTCATAATATAACATCATCGAAACCTTAAGCGTGCATGGACCCTACGGTTCGAGAACAATGTAGACATGACCGAGACATGTCTCGGTCAATAACCAATAGCGGACCTGGATGCCCATATTGGTTCCTACATACTCTACGAAGATCTTTATCGGTCAAACCGCACAACAACATACGTTGTTCCTTTGTCATCGGTATGTTACTTGCCCGAGATTCGATCGTCGGTATCCAATACCTAGTTCAATCTCGTACCGCAAGTCTCTTTACTTGTTCCAGAAGACATCATCTCACAACTAACTCATTAGTTGAAAGGCTTAAGTGATGTGTATTACCGAGAGGGCCCAGAGATACCTCTCCGACATTCGGAGTGACAAATCCTAATCTCGAAATCGCCAACTCAACAAGTACCTTCGAGACACCTGAGAGCACCTTTATAATCACCCAGCTTATGTTGTGACGCTTTGGTAGCACACAAAGTGTTCCTCCGTAAACGGAGTTGCATAATCTCATAGTCATAGGAACATGTATAAGTCATGAAGGAAGCAATAGCAACATACTAAACGATCGTGTGCTAAGCTAACGGAATGGGTCATGTCAATTAGATCATTCAACTAATGATGTGACCTTGTTAATCAAATAACAACTCCTTGTTTATGGTTAGGAAACATAACCATCTTTGATTAACAAGCTAGTCAAGTAGAGCCATACTAGTGACACTGCTTGTCTATATATTCACACATGTATTATGTTTCCGGTTAATACAATTCTAGCATGAATAATAAACATTTATCATGATATGAGGAAATAAATAATAACTTTATTATTGCCTCTAGGGCATATTTCCTTCAGCTCCCACTTGCACTAGAGTCAATAATCTAGATTACACAAGAATGATTCTAACACCCATGGAGTCTTGGTGTTGATCATGTTTTGCTCGTGGAAGAGGCTTAGTCAACGGTCTCGCAACATTCAGATCCGTATGTATCTTGCAAATATCTATGTCTCCCACCGACTAGATCCCGGATGGAATTGAAGCGCCTCTTGATGTGCTTGGTTATCTTGTGAAATCTGGATTCCTTCGCTAAGGCAATCGCCCAAAGATTGTCACAAAAGATTTTCTTGGACCCGATGCACTAGGTATGACACCTAGATCGGATATGAACTCCTTCATCCAGACTCCTTCATTGGCTGCTTCCAAGCAGCTATGTATTCCGCTTCACATGTAGATCCCGCCACGACGCTTTGCTTTGAACTGCACCAACCGACAGCTCCACCATTTAATGTAAACACGATCCGGTTTGCGATTTAGAATCGTCCGGATCGGTGTCAAAGCTTGCATCAACGTAACCATTTACGATGAGCTCTTTGTCACCTCCATATACGAGAAACATATCCTTAGTCCTTTTCGTATTTCAGATGTTCTTGACCGCTGTCCAAAGATCCACTCTGGATTACTTTGGTACCTCCTGCTAGACTTATAGCAAGGCACACATCAGGTCTGGTACACAGCATTGCATACATGATAGAGCCTATGGCTGAAGCATAGGAACACTTTTCATTTTCTCTCTATCTTCTGCAGTGGTCGGGCTTTGAGTCTTACTCAACTTCACACCTTGCAATACAGTGCAAGAACCCTTTCTTTGCTTGATCCATTTTGAACTTCTTCAAAACTTTGTCAAGGTATGTGCTTTGTGAAAGTCCAATTAAGCGCCTTGATCTATCTCTATAGATCTTAATGCCCAATATGTAAGCAGCTTCACCGAGGTCTTTCATTAAAAACTTTTATTCAAGTATCCCTTTATGCTATCCAAAATTCTATATCATTTCCAATCAATAATATGTCATCCACATATAATATTAGAAATGCTACAGAGCTCCCACTCACTTTCTTGTAAATACAAAGCTTCTCCAAAAGTCTGATAAAACCAAATGCTTTGATCACACTATCAAAACGCTTATTCCAACTCCGAGAGGCTTGCACCAGTCCATAAATGGAACGTTGGAGCTTGCACACTTTGTTAGCTCCTTTGGATCGATAAAACCTTCTCGTTGCATCATATATAACTCTTCTTCCGTAAATCCATTCAGAATGCAGTTTTACATCCATTTGCCAAATTTCATAATCATAAAATGCGGCAATTGCTAACATGATTCGACGGACTTAAGCATCGCTACTGGTGAGAAGGTCTCATCGTAGTCAACCCCTTGAACTTGTCGAAAACCTTTTGCAACAAGTCGAGCTTTGTAGACAGTAACATTACCGTCAGCGTCAGTCTTCTTCTTGAAGATCCATTTATTCTCAATTGCTTGTCGACCATCGGGCAAGTCAACCAAAGTCCATACTTTGTTCTCATACATGGATCCCATCTCAGATTTCATGGCTTCAAGCCATTTTGCGGAATCTGGGCTCACCATCGCTTCTTCATAGTTTGTAGGTTCATCATGATCTAGTAGCATGACTTCCAGAATAGGATTACCGTACCACTCTGGTGCGGATCTTACTCTGTTCGACCTACGTGGTTCTGTATTAACTCGATCTGAAGTTCTATGATCATTATCATCAACTTCCTCGCTAGTTTGTTTTGACGTCATAGAAACCGGTTCCTGTGATGTATTATTTTCCAACAAGGGAGTAGGTATAGTTACCTCATCAAGTTCTACTTTCCTCCCACTCACTTCTTTCGAGAGAAACTCCTTCTCTAGAAAGGATCCATTCTTAGCAACGAATGTCTTGCCTTCGGATCTGTGATAGAAGGTGTACCCAACTGTCTCCTTTGGGTATCCTATGAAGACACATTCGATTTGGGTTCGAGCTATCAGGTTGAAGCTTTTTCACATAAGCATCGCAACCCCAAACTTTAAGAAACGACAACTTTGGTTTCTTGCCAAACCATAGTTCATAAGGTGTCGCCTCAACGGATTTCGACGGTGCCCTATTTAATGAGAATGTGGCTGTCTCTAGAGCATAACCCCAAAACGATAGCGGTAAATCTGTAAGAGACATCATAGACCGCACCATATCAAGTAAAGTACGACACGACGCTCGGACACACCATTACGTTGTGGTGTTCCGGTGGCGTGAGTTGTGAAACTATTCCACATTGTTTCAAGTGTAAACCAAACTCGCAACTCAAATATTCTCCTCCACGATCAGATCGTAGAAACTTTATTTTCTTGTTACGATGATTTTCAACTTCACTCTAAAATTCTTTGAACTTTTCAAATGTTTCAGACTTATGCTTCATTAAGTAGATGTACCCATATCTGCTTAAATCATCTGTGAAGGTGATAAAATAACGATATCCGCCACGAGCCTCAACATTTATTGGACCACATACATCTGTATGTATGATTTCCAACAAATCTGTTGCTCTCTCCATAGTACCGGAGAACGGCGTTTTGGTCATCTTGCCCATGAGGCACGGTTCGCAAGTACCAAGTGATTCATAATCAAGTGATTCCAGAAGTCCATCAGTATGGAGTTTCTTCATGCGCTTTATACCGATATGACCCAAACGGCAGTGCCACAAATAAGTTGCACTATCATTATCAACTTTGCATCTTTTGGTTTCAACACTATGAATATGTGTATCACTACTATCGAGATTCATCAAAATAGACCACTCTTCAGGGTGCATGACCATAAAAGATATTACTCATATAAATAGAACAACCATTATTCTCTCGATTTAAATGAATAACCGCCTCGCATCAAACAAGATCCAGATATAATGTTCATGCTCAACGCTGGCACCAAATAACAATTATTTAGGTCTAATACTAATCCGAAGGTAGATGTAGAGGTAGCGTGCCGACCGCGATCACATCGACTTTGGAACCATTTCCCACGCGCATCGTCACCTCGCCCTTTGCCGTTGTTCGCTAATCCGTAGTCCCTGCTTCGAGTTGCAAATATTAGCAATGTAACCAAGATCAAATACACAGTGCTATGCGAGCTCTAGTAAGGTACACATCAATAACATGTATATCACATATACCTTTGTTCACTTTGCCATCCTTCTTATCCGCCAAATACTTGGGGCAGTTCCGCTTCTAGGGACTAGTCTGCTTGCGAGAGAAGCACTCGGCTTGTGCTTAGGTCCAGACTTGGGTTTCTTCTCTTGAGCAGCAACTTGTTTGCCGCTCTTCTTGAAGTTCCCTTCTTCTTCCCTTTGCCCTTTTCTTGAAACTAGTGGTCTTGTTAACCATCAACACTTGATGCTCCTTCTGATTTCTACCTCCGCAGCTTTTAGCATTGCGAAGAGCTCGGGAATTGTCTTATCCATCCCTTGCATATTATAGTTCATCACGAAGCTCTTGTAGCTTGGTGGAAGTGATTGGAGAATTCATCAATGACGCTATCATCCGGAAGAGTAACTCCCGCTTGAATCAAGTGATTACAATACCCGCACATCTTGAGTATGTGCTCACCGATGTAACTATTCTCCTCCATCTTGCAGCTATAGAACTTATTGGAGACTTCATATCTCTCAATCCGGCATTCTTCTCGAATATCAACTTCAACTCCTGAAACATCTCATATGCTCCATGACGCTCAAAACGCCGTTGAAGTCCCGGTTCTAAGCCGTAAAGCATGGCACAATGAACTATCGAGTAGTCATCAGCTTTGCTCTGCCAGACGTTCTTAACGCCGCCGGTTGCATCAGCAGCAGGCTCGGCACCCAGCGGTGCTTCTAGGACGTAATTTTTCTGTGCAGCAATGAGGATAATCCTCAAACGGACCCAGTCCGCGTAGTTGCTACCATCATCTTTCAACTTAGCTTTCAAGGAACGCATTAAAATTCAACGGAACAACAGACGGGCCATCTATCTACAAACAACATAGACAAGCAAGATACTATCAGTACTAAGTTCATGATAAATTTTAGTTCAATTAATCATATTACTTAAGAACTCCCACTTAGACAGACATCTCTAGTCATCTAAGTGATCACGTGATCCAAATCAACTAAACCATAACCGATCATCACGTGAGATGGAGTAGTTTTCAATGGTGAACATCTTATGTTGATCATATCTACTATATGATTCACGCCGACCTTTCGGTCTCCGTGTTCCGAGGCCATATCTGCATATGCTAGGCTCGTCAAGTATAACTCGAGTATTCTGCGTGTGCAAAACTGGCTTGCACCCGCTGTAGATGGACGAGAGCTTATCACACCCGATCATCACGTGGTGTCCGGGCACGATTTAACTTTGGCATCGGTGCATACTCGTGGAGAACACTACTTGATAATTTTAGTGAGAGATCATCTTAAAATGCTACCGCAATCAAAGCAAGATAAGATGCATAAAGGATAAACATCACATGCAATCAATATAAGTGATATGATATGGCCATCATCTTGTTGTGCTTGTGATTCCATCTCCAAGCACCATCATGATCACCATCGCCACCGGAGCGACACCTTGATCTCCATCGTAGCATCGTTGTCGCTTACGCCATCTATTGCTTCTACGACTATCGCTACCGCTTAGTGATAAAGTAAAGCAATTATGTATGCGTTGCATTTCATACAATAAAGCGACAACCATATGGCTCCTGCCATTGCCGATAACTTCGTTACAAAACATGATCATCTCATACAATAAAATATAGCATCATGTCTTGGCCATATCACATCACAACATGCCCTGCAAAAACAAGTTAGACGTCCTCTACTTTGTTGTTGCAAGTTTTATGTGGCTGCTACGGGCTTAAGCAAGAACCAATCTCACCTACGCATCAAAACCACAACGATAGTTTGTCAAGTTGATGATGTTTTAACTTCGCAAGGACCGGCGTAGCTACACTCGGTTCAACTAAAGTTGAGAATCGACACCGCTAGTCACCTGTGTGCAAAGCACGGCGGTAAACCAGTCTCGCGTAAGCGTCTGGCGTAATGTCGGTCCGGGCCGCTTCATCCAACAATACCGCCAACCAAAGTATGACATGCTGGTAAGCAAGATGACTTATATCACCCACAACTCACTTGTGTTCTACTCGTGCATATAACATCAAACCATAAAACCTAGGCTCGGATGCCATCGTTGGGGAACGAGTAATTTCAAAAATTTCCTACGCACATGCAAGATCATGGTGATGCATAGCAACGAGAGGGGAGAGTGTTGTCTCGCACCCTCGTGAGACCAAGCGAAGCGTTGACGCAACGTAGAGGAAGTAGTCGACGTCCTCCGGTCCAACCGATCCAAGCACCGCATTCGCACCTCCGAAGTTCTTGACACGCAGACAGCTCGATGACGCACCTCGATCTCCAATCCAAGAGAGGCTCCGAGGGGAGTTCCACAAGACGACGGCGTGGTGACGATCTTGATGTTCTCTGTCGCAGGCTTCGCCTAAGCACCGCTACAATATGATCGAGGTGTAATATCGTGGAGGGGGCACCGCACACGGCTAAGGAACGATCAATGATCAACTTGTGTGTCCTAGGGTGCCCCTACCCCGTATATAAAGGAGGGAGGGAGGAGGTGGCCGCCCAAGGGGCGCCATAGAGGAGGGGGAAACCTACTCCAAGTAGGTTTCCTCCTTTTCCTTATCTTATTTGGAGGGGAAGGAAAGAGTACTAGTATTAGGAAGTAGTACTAGTAGTAGTAATAGGAAGAGGGGAAGGAGAAGGAAAGGGGCCGCCTCCCCAATTCGGATTGGGCTTGGGGCGCGCCTCCCTTGTTCCTTCTCCTTCCTCCTACATGGGCCCAATAAGGCCCATATACCTCCGGGGTTCCAGAACCTCCCGAGCTCCAAACTTCTCCTAACCTTTCCGTGTCCAAATATATCCGTCCAATATATCAATCTTTATGTCTCGACCATTTCGAGACTCCTCGTCATGTCCGTGATCATATCCGGACTCAACAACCTTCGTACATCAAAATACATAAACTCATAATATAACTCATCATCGAAACCTTAAGCGTGCATGGACCCTACGGTTCGAGAACAATGTAGACATGACCGAGACATGTCCTCGGTCAATAACCAATAGCGGGACCTGGATGCCCATATTGGTTCCTACATATTCTACGAAGATCTTTATCGGTCAAACCGCACAACAACATACGTTGTTCCCTTTGTCATCGGTATGTTACTTGCCCGAGATTCGATCGTCGGTATCCAATACCTAGTTCAATCTCGTTACCGGCAAGTCTCTTTACTCGTTCCGTAATACATCATCTCACACCTAACTCATTAGTTGAAATGCTTGCAAGGCTTAAGTGATGTGTATTACCGAGAGGGCCCAGAGATACCTCTCCGACATTCGGAGTGACAAATCCTAATCTCGAAATACGCCAACTCAACAAGTACCTTCGAGACACCAGAGAGCACCTTTATAATCACCCAGCATTCGCCAGACGCTTTGGTAGCACACAAAGTGTTCCTCCGTAAATGGGAGTTGCATAATCTCATAGTCATAGGAACATGTATAAGTCATGAAGGAAGCAATAGCAACATACTAAACGATCGTGTGCTAAGCTAACGGAATGGGTCATGTCAATCGATCATTCAACTAATGATGTGACCTTGTTAATCAAATAACAACTCCTTGTTTATGGTTAGGAAACATAACCATCTTTGATTAACAAGCTAGTCAAGTAGAGGCATACTAGTGACACTGTTTGTCTATATATTCACACATGTATTATGTTTCCGGTTAATACAATTCTAGCATGAATAATAAACATTTATCATGATATGAGGAAATAAATAATAACTTTATTATTGCCTCTAGGGAATATTTCCTTCAATCCTACCTAACCCTGACGGCAGGGGACAAAGGCATTAAATGCACGTCTGTGTCGCCGAAACAGTGCAGAAAAGTGACCGTTAGGGGTGCCACCGCTTGCCACGATGTCTATCTCGTCATCTCCGCTTGCCACCTCGCACCGCTAGCTACACAGCTTCCCGCCACGTGCACCTGGAAAGGCCCCATGGCGACACGTTAACGGATGTGCTGGAGTGTGGGTATAGAGAGGTGGCTTGCCACGGCAAGTGCCTTGCCGCGGTCGTTGCCTTGCCGCGCCCGGAAGCTTGTCGCTCGCCGGGCCTTGCCAGGACGCGAGGCGCGTCGCGGCAAGTTCCTTAAAATGGCTTGGATGGCCTTCCCGGCAAGTTCCTCTTGCCAGGGCCTTGTCCTTCCTGGCAAGCTCTTCTTGTCGAGGTCTTGTCTTCTTGGCTTGAACACTTTGTTCTTGAATGGCTCCAAAGGAACCAATGGAGGACCTTGGCAGTCACCCAGCAAGCCTTGCCGCGGGGTGCTGTGACTGCCCGTGCACAAGTTCAGGATACTAGGGTACCCCTACTCTAGTACACTGACAGGAGCCCCCGGGCCTGGGCCACACACGGTGCCGAGCGCTGTTGGGCCAGCCCAAACAGAGACGGCACGCGCTGCCTGGGCCACGCCGTATCTAACTCCGTATCCACCGCGCTCTCCCTTAATGGCACGCGTCGAATGCGGCGTCGTGGGAGAGATCGTGGGTGATTCTTTATTCGGGAAAAGTGTAACGTTCGCCTCCTCCTCTTTATAAGCAGGGGAAACAGGGGCAGTTCCTCCACCTTCGCCATTTGCTGTTCCAATCTCAGAAATCTCCGCCGCTCCCCTCCGCTTCCAAAGCCGGAAGAGAGCAGCACTTCGCCCCCCATCGCCGCCGTCGCCACCAACGCCGTCGATCTCTCCCACCACCTCCGCCATGGTTCAAAACCGGAAGGGCGTGAAGTCGCCTAGGCATCTGCGGCTTGAGGCGCTATGAAGGAGCGGGCAACTTTCCTCCGAGCTCGCCGCTGTGGAGCCGAGGAATGGTACTATCTCTTCGTCGACGGAGACGCGAGCGCATCCACAAGACGAAGGTACTCTCCGCCGCTTCAAACGGGCTCCAAACAGATACCCTTCTTTGTGCCGTTTTCTCGCGGGCTCGCCTTTTTCTCCGAATTCTTCTGTGACATCATGAACACCTACGGGTTCCACCTCCTCGATTTCACCCCCAATGCTGTCCTAACCATGGCGGTTTTCGCACATATCTGGAAAACTTTGTCGGAGTCCACCCAAATGTAGCACTCTTCCGCCACTACTTCATGCCCCGGGTCGAGAGAGGAGAGCCTTTATCCGGCGGGATCGCCTGGATCTCGAGAGCCGGCAAGAAGGAGACGTATCTGGAGGGGGAGCTCCGCAGCAAATGGGAGGAGTGGAGAGCAGAAGGGTGCTGGATCGTCGAGGAGAACCCACAGCCATTCACCACCCTGCGCCAAGCCCCAGTAGTGCGTGGCGGCGATTGGAGCGCCCTGGCCGCGGACGACGACAAGCTAAAGATCGCCACTACCCGGATCTTGCGTCTCAGCTTGCTGGCTCATCAGAGGCGCTGGCGTATGGCGCAGATTTCTTCGCTACACGTGACGCTTCGCAAGAGAGGAGGAGACCCGCCTGGGAGTTCGGGGGTCCGACGGACATCATGAGGCTGTGCCCGGGCCTCAACTTCAATTTCACTGTGCTGGAGGAGGATGCGATGCTCAAGGAGTTGTTCAAGCACGATTCTCAGCATCCCGAGTGGTTCAGGTTGCCGGCAGGTGTCGTTCCGCTGTGCAACAACTCCTCGCTGGATCGCATCCACGCAATGATGCCGCAGTGCGACTCCGATGGGATCGTCCCCACTTGGCAGGAGCCTGTGGACGACGTTGTGCAGCAGTTCTTCGACGGGCTGGTGGAGGTAGCGGTCCGCGCCGACGAACAGAGGAGCCTCACCCGCGACACCACTGAGGAGGAGATGCGCGACGCCACCAAGCGAGGGAGGCGGCGGCGGCTGCCGCAAGGCGAAGTTCGGGTTTACCGTGGAGGAGGCAGAGGCAGCAGAGGCGGCAAGCCTTGCCGAGCGAGAATGGCTTGACAGCGAGGAAGAGCTTGCCGCGTCTGACACCGAGTCAAGCGAGCCCGCCGAGGGTGCGAGCGGCCCGCCGTCTCCAGGTAGGTTGCCGCAAGCGGAGCCCACAGCGCAGCCCCTAGCTCCACCAAGAAGGCGTCTTCGCAAGGTCGGGGATGCAGCAGGGCGGCAGACGGGTCAGCAGCCGTCGCGCCGCGGGACAGGCTCCGCCGGGACAAGAAATGTTGCCGCGGGAGCGCCTCGCATCGTAGCGGCAACTGGAGCTGGGTCGTCCCGGACCACCGCCGCTGCCCCCGCCAAGCGGCCAAGGGAACCTTCCCCTCCGCCTCGTCGTGCCGAAGGTGGGCCTGATTTCGACCTCTCCGCACTCAGCTCCGACGAGGAAGAAGATGAGTAAGAATCTTTGCTATACTTGTAGTTCTTCAATTTTTGCTGTTTGTGTCTTGTACCTGATCTGCTTTATTCTGAACCTTGTTCTTTTTCAGGACCATGGCCCAAAGCGCGGCAAAGAGAGCCAAGGCTCCGGTGATTATCATCGAGGACGAGCCCATCATGACAAAGACAGGGGCGCCCGAGACCACCTTGCCGGACCAAGCTATTACTCCCAAGCAGCAGCCCAGCAACAGAGCCCCCAGTAAGAAGTATCTGCTTATTTCCCGTTGTTACGCGCGATGGGTGCTCTTCATTTGCTGATATCTGTCTCTTGATTTGTGTAGGAGCAGAACAGCCTCACCAGGAGCAACCGGAAGCCGCCCCTAAGGTGCTATCTTCTTTGACTACGCCGCCAAGGGAGGATTCCCCGGCAAGGGACAGTTCTCCGGCAAGGGACGGGACCAGCTTCCCCCCGGTGGTGGAGCCCATGACTACTGAGCCCAGCACGGGTAATCCTTCTTGTCAGAAAACTTCCCTTGGGTTCTTCTTCTGATTTTTCTTCTTGGATATTTGCTTGACTTCTTCTCCCTCTTCCGGTCTTTAGATCCATCTTCCACAGAGCCGATGGAGACCGAGGCCACCGGCGAGGAGAACGCGCGCGGCAACACCAACGACGCCGCTGCCACCGAAGAGGAAGCCGGCGCGGATGATCCTGCCAGCGAGGAGGCTGCCAAAGCTGCTGGCGCAGGAGCTGGCGAGGGGTCCGGCGATCGCACTGACGACCCTGAGGCCGCAGGAGCGCAAGGCGCTACGCCGACCGCCGATCCCTCCGCCGCTGATGCAGCGCCAGGCTCCGAAGAGCCCCAGCCCGGCGCCTACTTGAAGGTCAGCGACGGTGTCTTCATCAAGCTCCCCTGGGCTTCAAGCTCCAGGGCGCCGGTCGAAGGAGAGACTTTTGACGGAGAAGTGCTCGCCTCCGCTGGGTTGATGCTGGTTGACGCGCCAAGCAGCAGCAGCAGCGAGTCTGAGGAGGAGCAGCTGCTCCGGAAGCTGGTGTCGCTCTACCGCGCCCGACAAGCCAAAGTGGAATCCCGGGAAGCGCTTGTCACGCAGGCGGGAGTAGATATTGAGAAGCGTGCAGAGGAGCTCCGGGAACGCAATCAGGAAGCTCTCCGATCCATTGCAGAGGAGCGGGCGCAGCTCGTTGAGGCGCGGAAAGCCTTCCTCCTCGAGAAGGCTGAAGCCGAGGAGCAACAACGGCTTGCCGCCGAGGGGTTGTCCACGCGGGAAGGTGAGTTGACGCAGTGGAAAGTCAATCTGGACAGCTACGAGGAGGAGCTTGTCGCGCGGGAGCAGACACTTGGTGGGGCTCTCAAGGAAGCAAAGGACGCTGCCGCAGCTGCCGAGGCCGCCAAAAAGGAGCTAGAGACGAAAGTGGCGCAGCTGGAGGCCGATCTCAAGGCGAGCGGCGAAGAGGTTGCCGAGCTCAAACGTGAGCGCGAGAAGGACGCCCTCGCTCACGGTGAGCTGCAGGGTCGCCTCGTCGAGAAGGGCAAGGAGCTGAGCGCCGCCAAAGACTCCAACGCTGACCTTGAGCTGAAGCTGGCCACTCTGACCAGGACACTGGACGACGCCAAGGAGCGGGAGGTGGCCTTGAAGGAGGAGATCAAGGGCAATGAAGCGCTGCTGACGAGGGCCGCCGAAACCTAGAACACCTTTAGGGAGACGGTGCAGCTCTGGACAGAGGGCCACGTGAACATCGCTGCAGTCATCGACGAGGAGCTGGTGCAGCTGGGAGTGGAGGACCTCGAGTACTCCTCCGACGAGAACCTCCAGCCCAGCGCCAAGCTCACTCTATTCTTCAAAGGTGTGGTGACGGCCCTCCAGCGACTCCGGGAAAAGATCCCAAAGCAGCTGGCCGACGAGTCGCGTACGATCTGCGCCAGAGTTCTGGAGAAGGTGTTGGTGAAGGTGGCGTTCCGCAACCCAGGCCTCAACCTTACCAACGTCCTCAAGAAGCTGCCGTCGGATGCTGATCCGAAGAGTTCGGGGCCCTTGTCGCACCCATTGTGGACAAGGTGAATGAAGTCAGGAGGGTTGATTGTGGCCGTGTAGATTAGGCCGCCCGTCTTCTTCTTTTCTTGCCGTTGTTATTCATGTTATAATAACAACCCGTTAGAGCTGCAGCAAGCTATCTTGTAATATAACTTTATTTTAGGTATCGATTGCTATGTTATTTCCTTTACTTGATTCCTTCCTTTGTATGTTTTTGCCCTACGCTTTTAGGGAACTTGTCGGCGCAGGCACCTTAGCCGCGAGCGCTGAGTGCGGAACATCAGCAGCCTGCTGGCGGTGCCGCTACCGACAAGAAACCTTGTCGCAACTAGTCGCAGCACACTTAAATTGTTGAGCGGACTCGAAACAAAGTAAGGGCGCAACTAGCCACGAGTTGGTTCCTCCACGCACAGGTTTTCCATACAAAGCAAGGTCGTTCAAGGAAGATAACTCAAATTTTTTTAAAATTGATTGCTCAAACTTTGGCAACTTAGCTTTTATGTCGTTTGCTTCCCGGTAAGTTTAGACTTTCTTGGACGACGCCTGGTCCACACCATTATCTTCTCCTCCCCCGGCAAACTTGTGGGCGAGGGAACCTTCCCTTTTCTTTGAGAAAAAGAAAGAAGAGAAAATAAAGATATGGAGCCTTATGGCTCGTTATTGCTTACCGGGGGTAGGTGCTGCACAAGGTGTCAGATAATACATGCAAAGAATAGAAAGCATGAAATTGACAGAATGTGCAGAGCACATGAGCTTTATTTATGCACGGGGTCTGCGCCCGGCTTTGTACAAAGGATTACATGCAACAGCGGCAAGACTTGTACAAAAGGTGGTTGCCGGAACAGGTTCCGGCAACCGCGCCTTACGGGTAAAACTTAGGGAGATGCTCAATGTTCCAGGAGTTGCTCACCGAAAACCATCTTCGGTCTCAAGGCGGACAGCGCCAGGCCTAGTGACTCGTTTCACCCGGTAAGGGCCTTCCCACTTTGGCGTCAACTTGTTGGAACTCTTGGCGGACTGAACACGCCAAAGAACAAGATCGCCTTCCTCGAGACTTCTGGCATTAACTTTGCGGCTATGGTAGCGGCGCAAAGCTTGCTGGTAGCGAGCAGCTTGTACAGCAGCCTAAAGACGATCTTCCTCAAGGAGCAGCGCGTCATCTTGTCGCAGCTGCTCTTGCTCGAGCTCATCATAAGCGAGCACTCGAGGCGACCCGTATACGAGTTCCGTGGGGAGAACTGCCTCTGCTCCATAGACTAGAGCAAAAGGTGTCCGCCGGGCTCGATTTGGCGCTGCTCGATCGACCAAAGAACCACCGCAGCCTCGATCCAGCTTCTTTCCGCACTTATGCAGCCCGTCGAAAGTCCTGGTCTTTAGCCTGCGGCAAAGACTTCAAGATTTGCCCTTCCGCTTGACCGCTGCTTCTCGGATGAGCAATGTGGCGGCAGACCTTGGCGCCAAGATCTTGGACGATCGCATGAAGGTGCGGCTCGTGAATTGTGTGCCATTGTCGGTGATGATCCCGTTAGGGACTCAAACGGCAAACAATTGACCAAGAACTTGATCACCGATCGTGGTGTCACCTTCCTCATCGCTTCCACTTCCGCCACTTTGTGAACTTGTCGATAGCAATGTACAAGTACTCAAAGCCCCGATAGCCCGGGAAAGGGGCCGAGGATATCGAGCCCCTGCATCAAAAATGGCCAGGATAAAGGGATCGCCCGAGAGCTTGAGCTGGCTGGTGTATCTCGCTGGAATGGAACCGCCCGCTTCACACTTGGTTACTTGTGCAGTTGCATCCTGAAGGGCTGTCGGCCAAAAGAAACCTTGCCGGAATGCCTTGCCGGCAAGTGCTCTTGCGCCAATGTGGTGACCACATATGCCTCCATGTATCTCCGCCAACAGCTTTTGTCCGTCTTCCCGGGGAATACACTTCAATTTCACACCATTGAGTCTCCTTCTGTACAGTATGTCGTCGACAAACTGGTACATACTTGACTGTTGGGCTACTCTTTCCACTTCTTCTTGCTCTTCGGGAAGTTCTCCTGTCTGAAGGAAATGGACAATCTGCTGCGCCCATGCTGGAGCTTGTGGCTCGACAACAAGGACTAAAGGCACGTATGCTACTGTGGGAACATCCGCTTCTACGGCAATAACCTGCGGCTCAGCCGGAGCTTGATGTTCCCCGGCAAGCTTGCCGGAGCAAAACTTGTCGGGAGCGTCTGCTTCAACGGAGCAAACCCTAGGGTTTGTCGGAGCAGACTGCTCCTCAGCACTCTTGGCGTTGATCTTGGGGACCTTCTTGGCAGCGGCTTCGGGGAGCTCTGCCAGAAAATAGTCACCAGAAATCAACTTCCTCTTCTTGCTCTGTCCAGTTGATGGTGTCACAAACGGTTGAGTCAGCTTGAGCACAAAGATCCCTGGTTTCACAGGTAACTTAAGTGCAGCGCACTTCGACAGGCCATCGGCTATGTCATTCTGAGCTCTCGGAACATGTTCCATCTGCAGGCTGTCAAAATGCTCTTCCAACTTTCTCACCTCATCAACGTAGGCTTCCATCAATGGACTCTGATAATTCTTGTTCACTTGGCGGACGACAAGCTGCGAGTCACCCCTGACAATGAGCTTCTTGATCCCAAGGTCCGCCATGATCCCGAGACCGCAAGCAAACCTTCATACTCTGCAGATTGTTTGTCGCCAGCCCTTGGGAAAGTGCATCCGACCACGACTTGAGGTGCTCTCCGGTGGGTGCGATAAGTAACACGCCAAGACCGGCGCTTTGAGCGAGAAGGCACCATCAAAGTACATGATCCACTTTTGCTTGCTTCTTTGACGGGATGCTTGTCTCTCGAATTTCTTCATCGTGTTGGCGACACTCTGCTATGAATTCTGCCAATGCTCGGCTCGATAGTTGAAGTGCTTTCAAACTTGAGGCCAACGCTGACAGCTCCAAAGGCCCACCGACAATCCTGCCTGCTTCTTCGGATTCGTAGTATCCTCTTCAGCGGAAAGCGAGTGACAACTGTGATCTCATGTGCTTGGAAGTAATGGCGCAGCTTTCTCGAGGCCATGAGAAGGCCGAAAAGCAACTTCTGCACACCAGAGTACCTTGACCTAGCCCCCTGCAGAAGGGAACTGACAAAGTAAACTGGGCGCTGCACCATTTTCTTCTGTTTCTCCTTCGGTTCCTGTGCAGATCGATCCTTGTCGGGACCAGAGCTTGTTGGGGAAGCCCCCTGCTTGTCGCTGGATGCATCTGCCGTGGTCGTTGTCTCATCATCCGCCTCCCTCTCCGCTACTAACGCAGCACTAACCACTTGATTAGTTGCCGCTAGATACAGCAACAACTTCTCTTGTGGCTTAGGTGCGACAAGTATTGGGGTGGAGGACAGGTATCTCTTTAAGTCTTGCAGCGCAGCCTCCGCTTCCGGAGTCCATTTCATTGGACCTGCCTTTTTCAAAATTTTGAAAATGGCAGGTATGCTGCTCAGCAGACTTAGAGATAAACTCTTGCCGAGAGCAGCCACGCAACCGCAAGCCTTCAGACATCCTTGACGCGCTTCGTGCTTCAATCTGCTCAATGGCTTTGATCTTGTCGGGGTTGGCTTCAATTCCCCGCTGAGACACGAAGAACCCGAGAAGCTTGCCGGAGGGGACTCCAAACACACACTTCTCGGGGTTAAGCTTGAGGTTGATCTTGTGCAGATTTGTGAAGGTTTCATCCAAATCTTGTATCAGAGTTGCCCTGTCTTTGCTCTTGACCACTATGTCATCCATGTAAGCTTCTACATTTCTGTGCAACTGTGGCTCAAAAGCATCATGGACTACTCTTGCAAATGTTGAACCAGCATTCTTTAATCCGAAAGGCATCCGTACAAAACAGTATGTGCCACATGGAGTGATGAATGCGGTCTTCTCTCATCCTCTTCGCCATGAAGATCCGATGGTATCCTCGAGTATGCATCAAGAAATGAAAGCAAATCACATCCGCCGTGGAGTCAATAATCTGGTCAATGCGCTGCAAGGAAATGGGTCTTTGGGACAAGCTTTATTAACATCAAGAAAGTCGATACAAAGCCTCCATTTCCCGCTTGCCTTGTGCACGACTACGTGGTTGGCCACCACGGGATGGAGCACCTCCGACAAGGCCTCGCTGCTTTCAACTTCTTGATTTCTTCGCAATGAATTCTTGGCGCCCACCGCTCTGCTTCTGACTTTCGCTGACGGGCCGCGCATGAGGACAAACGGCAAGGTGGTGCTCAATTACTTTCCTGGGAACACCGGGGATGTCAGACGGTTGCCATGCAAACACATCGACATTCGCCCGCAGGAAAGCAACGAGCGCGCTTTCCTATTTAGGGTCGAGCGTGGCACTGATGGTGAAGGTACCACCAGTGCCGTCCTCCTTGGCGGACACCTTCTTGGTCTCTGGCGGAGCTGCCTTCGTCTTCTTACACTTGCCGGTGGAGCTCGATGGTGTGTCCTCGACGGTAGCCCAGCACTCCGAAGAGGTGCGCTTGCCGGAGTGGGCATCAGAGCTCTTCCCGGACTTGGTCTTCTTCTTCCCCCCTGGAGCTTCAGCGGCAAGTGGTTTGCATTCTACTGCGGCTGCTGCTTCCTGGTAGATCTTGTCGGTGCAGATAAGGGCATCTTTCTTGTCGCCAGAGACAGAAATGACACTTATTGGGCCTAGCATCTTGAGCATGTTGTAGGCATAATGAGAGGCTGCCATGAACTTGGCGAGTGCTGGACGGCCGAGTATCCCATTGTAAGGCAATGGAAAATCCGTGACGTCAAAAGTGACTCTTTCAGTCCTGAAGTTCAGCTCGCTGCCAAATGTCACTGGCAACGTGATCTTCCCCTTCGGCTTGCTCCTTCCCGGGTTGATTCCTTTGAATGTACCGGTCTCTTCAAGCTCGCTGTCGGGGATCTGGAGTTTCTTGAGTACCGCAGAGGAGATCAAGTTCAAGCCGGCCCCGCCATCAACTAGCATCTTTGTGACTTTGAGGTTGCGGATAGTTGGTGAAACCAACATCGGCAAGCACCCGACCGCAGTTATGCGATCAGGCTGGTCCTCAATATCAAAGACGATAGGCGTGCTGGACCACTTTAGAGGCCTGCGTGACTCAACGGGTGGTTCTGCCGCATTGACTTCCCGCACCCACTACTTGAGTTGGCGGTGTGAAGTATGCAGAGAAGCACCGCCGTCAACGCACAAGACCTCTGTGGCTTTCTGAAACTCCTGCTCATCGGCCTCGTCATCATCCATCTCTTCATCATCATCTTCATCCTCATCCTTGTCGCGCCGCTGGGAGGCTCGTCTCCTTGCCGCTGCTTGGCCTTGCCGCTGCACCTCCCCGCCGACGCTTTTGCCGGATCCTCCAAGACCTTCTTGGGCCTTTTCCTTGTCGCGTCGCTCAGACTCAGCCTTCGTTGTTCGGCAAGTTGCTCGACCTTTTGCAGCTCGAGATCATGACCCTTGGTGCGGTGGATCTTGCAATACTGCTTGTCGGAGCCGCCCTGCTTGTCGGCGGCAACCACAGCCTCGCCGGAGTTACCAATTTTGGCTTTCTCGACGCCACCTCCGTTGCCGGACTGCTCAACAACTAGTACATCTTTGCCTTTCCTTCTCCTGTTATTCCGCTGCCGGTTTTTCCTTGCCGGGGCGGCTTCCTCGCTGTCAGATCCTCCTGCTCCTGCATTCTCTCCGGGAGTCTCCTCCTTCTTCAAAGACGCGCACACTTGTCGCCAGGGCGATAGCTCATCGACGTCTCGATCTTGCACATCGCCATCTCTCCGCATCTCTGCGTTACGCACGCTCGATGGAACGGCCGATGACCGCGCAGGTGGACGCTCGATGTTGCGCCAGTACTTGGCTGAATCTCTGAATATACTTGCGCAGGGCTCTCCTCCTTCTCGTCGAAAGCAGATGAAGATCGCTTCTGGCCATGAGGCTTGTGGTCACCGTGAACGCGCCGACAAACCGATGGCATGATCCGCCATGAGGATAAGGAGTTGTCCGCAAGTCCATGAGCCAGATCTCGACATTGGGCTTGAGCACCGCCGGGAAGTAGTTGGCAAGGATCTTGTCGTCGCGTCCCGCAGCTTGCATCGCGATGGTGTAGATGCCGAGGAGCTCCGACGGATGCAACCTGCCGCCGCATTTCTCTCGGTACATCCGCTTGAAATTTTTGTATCACCATCGGACTTGCCGCAGCTCACGAGTGAACGCAGGCAACCTATCACAGACGCAAGTCGCCTGTTCCCCAGCACGTGCATGTCGACAGCGGGCCCAGTGTGCTGGTCTGATTGACACCGCACTTCTCTTCGGCGCTCGATGCGAGTATGAGCGTCCTCTTGCTGTCGTTCCTGAAGAACTTGGCGCTGATCGCGACGAGCTCGAGGATCAGATGACGCGGTGGAGTCGCTGTCGAGGTTGGCCCGGCGAGTCGGCGATCTTGGCCTTTGGGGTGGAGAGTGCACGGTGGTTGCACCCCCACCGGTCTTGTCGCCATCGGCTCGAGCCTGGGCGTCTTGCCGCGGCTTCGATGTGCTTGGTTGCCGGGGAGTGTAGCCATTGGCGAAGCCGATGAGACTCTGAATGGTGGCCCTCCAATCGTCGATCTTGTCTGCCGCTGGAGGGTAATCCAGGAGCAGTTGAGCTCGGGCCAACGCTTCTTCTGGAGTCTTGGGTGGCGGTGGCGAACGGTGCGAGGAACGGGATATGCTCGAACTTCTAACTGTGTTAGAAGGAGCAGATCTCGCCCAGCGACCATGCCGCGCTGTGCAAAGATGTTGGCGTGCATGCTGGTCTTGAGCGTCCCGAGATCCACCAGCTTGGCCTTGGCCCAACGAACGTATGATACCGCGTGTACCATGACACTGTCGGTCCCGCGCCTCCTGAGATGGGCACGGTGCGTGTACGGACGCCGAGGTCTGCGCCGCCTTGTCCTTGGACCTGGGAGCAGCATGAGCTCCCTCGTCGGTGCCCGTTCCTCCGCCGGCGTCTACCCTACCACCTGCTTGCTCCGGTGGTGGTGGGTTCGACGCGGATGGGGCAGCCACCTCCGAAGCCTTCTTCTTCGGTGGCATGTCGATGAAGATGGCGAAGATGCGGCTCGCGTGAACGCCGGATCAGGTTCACACAACCTCGACGCCCCCTACCTGGCGCGCCAAATATGTCGTGGGAACGAACACCTATGGGACCGGAGCCCCTTTCGGTCCGGCGGGGGGCGGAGATCGCACGAAGAGCAGATCGAGGCGAAACACACGAGCGGTTTTACCCAGCTTCGGAGCTCTCCGGAGAGATAATACTCCTACTGCTGCTTTGTGATTGTATTCTGTTCTTGCTCGAGAGTGTGAGCGTTCTCTGGTTTCGAATGCTTGGAACCCCCTCTACGTTGCGCATGGGCCTCCTTTTATATGCTAAAGGGGTCACCAACAAGTGGCAACGTAGGCGAGGGCAAAGATGTAAAAGGAGTGGTTGGTACAACTACTTGTACAGTGTATCCTACCTAACCCTGACGGCAGGGGACAAAGGCATTAAATGCCCGTCTGCGGTCGCCCAAACAAAGGTAGAAAAGTGATCGTTAGGGCGCCACCGCTGCCACGATGGCTATCTCGTCATCTCCGCTTCCACCTCGCACCGCTAGTCAAGATAGCTTCCGCCACGCATACCGAAAGGCCCCATGGCGACACGCTGACGGATGTGCTGGAGTGTGGGTATAGAGAGGTGGCTTGCCACAGCAAGTGCCTTGCTGCGGTCGTTGCTTTGCCCGCGTCGGAAGCTTGTCGCTCGCCGGGCCTTGCCGGGACGCGAGGCGCGTCGTGGCAAGTTCCTTAAAATGCCTTGATGGCCTTCCCAAGTTCCTCTTGCCGGGCCTTGTCCTTCCCGCAAGCTCTTCTTGTCGGGTCTTGTCTTCTCGGCTTGAACACTTTGTTCTTGAATGGCTCCAAAGGAACCAACGGAGGACCTTGGCGGTCACCCGCAAGCCTTGCTGCTGGGTGTCATGGATCGCCTGCAGCACAAGTTCGGGATACTAGGGTACCCCTACTCTAGTACACCGACAATTTATATACAAATTTCCGATGTTGTCCTAATTTTTAAGATTTTGTGGAGTTACAGAAGTGTAGTTTTTATTCAGATCATTACAGACTGTTCTTTTTTAGACCGATCCTGTTTTTATTGCTTAGTTTAGTTGTCTTAATGATGTTATGGATTATATCGGGGGTCATAAGTCATGTAAGTTAGAATATAGTACTCCCTCCATTTACTTATACAAGGCCACTATGGAAAATAGATTTTGCATCTATACAAGGCCACAAACAGTAACAGAGACAAAATTTAATGATATTTCCTCATTTTAGCAACCTCGTTAGTATTCCTTACTTGCATGCTTGCAGCGTATTAATAATACGAGTAAACGAAAAGAAATGTTGGTTTATAAAGCAAGACATTAAATTTTACCTTGGTACATGTAATCTGAGTTTGTGGCCTTGTATATAAAAAGGGAGGGAGTAGGTATCATGCAAGAATAAATTATGAATGAGTTTATAACAATATATGTTTATGATTTGTCTATTATACTAATGGATCTCACGAGGTTGCTGTTGAGTTTTGTGTGTTGAAGTTTTGGCTGAGATCACGATCGATGAAGGAATAAGGAGCGGGAAGACTCTAAGCTTGGGGATGCCCAAGACACCCCAAGGTAATATTCAAGGAATACCCAAGCATGTAAACATGAGCTACATGTTTATTCATCACATGATATGAGTTTTGCTTGGAGCATCTTGTGCCATAGTTTTTTTATTTTGTTTGCTTTTTAGTTTTCCACAATCATTGTTTTATAGATACACCTTATGAGAGGGACACACATTTATGGTGATTTGTTGGAATACTCTATGTGCTTCACTTATATCTTCTGAGCTAGGCAGTTGCTCTAGTGGTTCACTTATATCTTTTAGAGCACGGTGGTGGTTATATTTTATAGAAATGATTGCACTCTCATTCTTCACTTAAATATTTTTTAGAGTCTATGAATAGTAGTTTTTAAAGTGCATGTGTTACAAGACTAATCCGAGAAGGATAGGTATTCAAGGGGCATATAATAAAAACTTTCATGTAGATCACTAAATGTGAAACGTATGGTTTAATTATACAGATGTTGTAATATGAAAGAACATGGGTTCATGATCAAGGGTTAGTAGAAAGATTGGCATTAAAGCTTGTTATTAACTTCTCATCTAAGTGTTGGTCATGGCATGGTGGGAAGGTTTGAGCATTTGTATTTGTGATTGAAATCCTTGAGTGCCATTATAATCGGATGCGCGCGATGGTTAACTCCTACAAACCAATTCCCTAGGGGCATATGAGTAGTACTTTGCTTCAAGGGCTAATAAAATTTCACAATAAGTATATGAGTTCTTTATGACTAATGTGAGCCCATGGATTATACGCACTCCTACCTTTCCGCAACTTGTTAGCCTCTTCGGTACCGTGCATTGGCCTTTCTCACCTCGAGAGTTGGTGCAAAAATTGCTGGTGCATCCAAACCCCATGTGTATGATACGCTTTATCACACATAAGCCTCCTCATATCTTCCTCAAAATAATACCATACCTACCTATTATGGTGTTTCCATAGCCATTCTGATATATATTGCCATGCAACTTCTACCGTTCCTTCTCGTGACTTGTGTGTTCATTGTCATATTGCTTTGCGTGATCATAATATTTGTGGCACACCCACCGTTCATCATTATTATACATGTTACACTTGTTCATTGCACATCCTGGTACACTGCCAGAGGTATTCATATAGAGTCATATTGTTTCAGTTATCGAGTTGTAAGTAATTAAAAGTGTGATGATCATCATTATTACAACATTATCACAGTGAGGAAAGGATGATGGAAACTATGATTCCTCACAAGTCGGGATGAGACTCCAGACGAAAAATAAAATAAAATAAAAATAAGAAGAAAATAGGCCAAAAAGAGGCCAACAAAAAAATGAGAGAAAAGGAGAGAAGGGGCAATGTTACTATCGTTTTTCCACACTTGTGCTTGAGAGTAGCACCATGTTTTTCATATAGAGAGTCTCTTGAGTTATCACTTTCGTATACTATTCGAAATTTTCATTGTAAAACTTGGCTTGTATATTTCGATGATGGCTTCCTCAAATGCCCGAGGTCTTCATGAGAAAGCAAGTTGGATGCACACCCACTTAGTTTAAGTTGAGCTTTCACACACTTATAGCTCATAGTGCATCTGTTGCATGCTAATCCCTATTCCACTGCCCGTTGATCAGCCGCGTTGACATGGGACTTTCTTCCTTTTGACTTCCCTTATTGATCTCTACCACCACATTCTATTCCACCTATAGTGCTATATCCATGGTTCACGCTCATGTATTGTGTGGCGTTGAAAATGCTGAAGCGCATTTGAAGTACGATCAAATTGCCTGGTTTGACACCGGGGTGCTCATGATTTATATTTGTGTAGTGAAGGCAGAGTCATGCCATGCTAACATGATAAAATGAGCAGGGATAACATTCACTAAGGATCGTATACTTTGAAGAGTAATGATTATGCTTCTTATATTCATGGATATTATTATGTGGATATTGTTACTTCATTGTTTCTCAATATTTATATCGTAAAGAGATTACATGATACACATGTTAGCTAGCATTCAACATAAAGAATTCTGTTTTTATCATTTACCTACTCGAGGACAAGCAAGAATTAAGCTTGGGGATGCTGATAATCTCCAACATATCTAAAATTTCTGGTTGTTTCATGTTATTATATAATCAATCTTGGATGCTTTATATGCATTTTTATGCAATTTTATCATTTTTTGGGACCAACCTATTAACCCACTCACCAGTGCTAGTTCCTATTTTTTGCTTGTTTTTGGCTTTTTAGGAAATGAGTACCAAACAAAGTCTAAACACGATGAAACTTTATGGTGATTTTTATGGACCAGAAGGGGCTCTAGAAGGTTTGGGAGGAGGCCAGAAAACTTATGGGAGAGCCACGAGCTCACATGGCACGCCACAGGGGGGTAGGCGCGCCCCCTGAGCTCATGACTCCCATGCAAATCCGTTTGACCTAATTTCACCTCTATAAATTCCCAAATATTCCCAAACCCACAGAGAAGCCTCTAGTGACAACTATGCCCCCGGGTCTACTTTAATCATATTATAAAACCAAAAATACCTTGCTGCAATTTATTTACTTTTATTTTTTTTACAATTTATCTATCTTCCTATACAAGATTTGATCCTTGCAAGTAGAGAGTTCAAGGGGATTGACAACTCTCTTGCCTGTGTTGGGTCCAAGTGTTTTCTTTTGTGGGTGAAGGTATTGTTCACTAGGATTTGCGTGGTTCTTCTTTTGGTTCGATAAACCTTGCTTCTCACTGAGGGAAATACTTATCCATATTGTCCTGCTCCACCCTTCCTCTTTGGCAAAAATCTCAATGCAGCTCACAAGTAGCACTCATCAAGGAACATAACACCGGTATAACGGAAACTAGGATGGTTAGAGTGGAACTGAACACCAAGAAAAGGGCCAAGCCTTCCACCCTTTACGAAGTGTATGGCGTGTTAATTAGATAAGCAAAATATTGTGATATCAGATGATATCCATGTCCCAACATGGAACAACCTACAACTGCACCTACAACTAGCAATGCTATAAGAGGGACCGAGTAAAGTGGTAACATAGCCAAACAACGCTTTGCTGGGGTAGTGAAGGTTAGACGTTGTAACATGGCAATTTGGGAGGCTTGACACACAAGTAGTAGGTAGCAAGACATAGCGCACTAGTGCAGTGAGTTGCTATACAAACGGTTTTTACCCCCTCTCCATGGCGACATTTTAAACTATCGCCTTGCCTGTGTGTGCAATAGGGGGGGTCCTTCCCACATGACATAGAAAACAATCGGTGATAGGTCCTCCCATCACACACGCAGGGTAAAAAGAGCTCATGTGTGATGATGCGAACCATCGCATACAATTATACAGGCCCAATTGTTTTCATTCGTATGTACATCCCACATAGTGAATCCCAAACAAACGTCTGTTCGTATGTATATCACACAGTGAATGCCTGATAAATGTTTCCATTTGTACATACATCACACGCAATTGTCCCCATCACATTGTCTGTGATAGCTTTGCCATTGAAGACAATATTAATAATTTTATTGTTTGCATTATTGAATGCATCACACACGGTGCCTGGAAGGAAGTGTGTGGCATAGGCTGTCCATCACATACATTTTATGTGGAAAACGTTTGTGCAAGGTGGCCTCCTGCAAGCAGTTGTCCAGAGGAACTCATGTGTGATTGTTCATTGATCCAACATGTTTACTTCCTAGAAACTGTGTGGATTGTCTAATGTCATCACCCACAGTGTTGTCACAATAAATGTTGGCAATAGAAAACCCAATAGGCAGGCTAATTGGCCTATTATTTTTATTCCATTTAGTAATCAAATTGACATTTCATATTAAACACACAATATATTTCATTTTTGTATTATGGAACCAGAATTTCATAATTCAAAAAAGTACATCAGAGTACACCATCATATAGCTTCAGCACTCAGTTACACCATATATGCATATAGCTACCTACCATTGGTACAACGAGCTTCTATACAAAGTGTTTTTAACCCCTTTCCTTGATGGCATTTTAAACAGTCGGCTTGCCTATGTGTGCGATAGGGGGGGGGGCCTTCTCACACGACCCAGAAACTATCGGGGATAGGGAGTAGCAATGCATACATTTTGCGTAACTAAGCATATGCGATGCCGACATCTATCCAAAATGCGAGTCTTCTGACAACTATTTGTGATATCTCGAATATCCCAGACGGTCCGTCTTGCTACTCATTTGTGCTCGCATTACCACCATAGTCGGTATTCTGTGGTGATACGTTTACGATGCACGCCCCATCACAAACAGTTCATGATTATAGAACATGTATGATAAGCAGACAAGCACACACATTTACTTCTCCAGAACCGTATGCAATATATAATTATGAAATTAGTTAATCATCGTACATGTTTCATATTGGATTATGAAACGCAGACCATCGTAAGAGTGTTGTACAGGATAACTGTCGCACACGCTATTTTGTGGTGCAACTTTTATGATGCGTACGACATCAGAAATAGTTCATGATTGTAAACCGTGTACGATAAGGCGACTATCACAAATATTTAGTTTGCTCGCAGTATTTGTGATATTGTCTGACATCACACACGCTTTGCAAACAGCAACTGTGTGCATTGGTACACATGTTTCCTCTCCTTGAACTATGTTGGATTATGATGTACATGACACACATTGTGCTTTATAGACCGTGTGCACCTTAATGACCTGCAGAGCGTTATTTCACCCTAATTTAATCGCTTCTCTTTATAATTGTACCAAATTTGAATTTGAAAGTAGGCTATAACTCTTTTCATATCCATCAGGTTCAACAACCAATGTATTATTTGATTCATCGGTACATATGGTCAAGAATTACATCAAAAAAAGAATTACATAAGCTCCAAATAAATAATGATGAATCGCGGTTGTATACTTGTACTATTGAAGACTGGTTAAGAAAGAGGTGAAAGACATTTTGGTTGCTGAACAAGGTGAAGTGGAATGCCCATATTGTGCCTTCCTCCATGCAGAAGGCACGCACGGCTCTAGTCCAACCCCTTGTGATGGTCGACTGCCCATCCTTCACTGTCTTCATGAGGACATCTAGATAGCCATCGTGTTTTGATAGAAATACATTAACTTCTGCATGCCCACCAATCATGTAGTATGAGAGGTAATCTTGAGTAAACTGCTTTGGGAACCACTGCAAAGGAAAAATATTCAGACATTATAATCTAACACAACTCATTATGGGAACTAAAAAGAAGGCTGCAGAGTTCTTACTTACCATCCTGCAATTCACTATGGTCTTGGATAAAGTGTAAACAAATAGTTTAATTGCCATCTTATGACCCATTTTACTAACGATATTTATCATTTTCCACACTTGATGCTGGTTCATCAGTATCTCATTGCCCCATACGCACAAAGAGTCAAAGCGCGTATCTTTACCGATGACATATGTACCTAAAAGTACCACATTAATATTTGAAGCCAAACAACAATTGCACAATGATCTAGTACAACACTCCCTCCGTCCCATTATTTAAGATCTTATAACATCCAATATACTCACATATTGGATGAATTAACATCTTATATTATGGGGTGGAGGGAGTTTATTACATTTTTACAAATATTGGCTGATTAATTGTTGTTGTTGTTGCTGCTCTTCTATGTATATATATCTAGACATCATCAGAACATTATGGTAACACCCTGCCTTGTTGCTATGTAGCCTAGGATATTCTTTACAATGCATGTTGTTATGTAGCCTCGGATATATTAGATATGGCCCTAGTTAACCTACCGATAAATGGGTTACATATACATTCAGTTAAATGTCTGATTCATCAATTAATCCCTTAACAGACCTCAGCCTATATTGTACCAGCTACTGATATCCTAAACAGTGAGTATATATAAGCCATGGGATGAAACTAACCTCAATGGAAAACAACAGTCATTCCCAATATTGTCCTGTGTAATTACATCGAAAGGCATGTTAAGCACAACAAGCTAGCTAAACATCAACCAAATATATCAATGGTAGAAAACATAATCTCCAAATGATAGTTTCAGTGTGCATGTTTAAGCACACTAGTTAAGCAAGACAAGAAGTGGAAAGGTGTGTTAACTGCACAAGCCTAACATTTAACAAAAACCAAATATAGTCATTCAAACTGGTATTGTGCCAATCTAAGTACACTAGTTATTGTTAAATAAAAATGGAAAGGCATGTTAACTACAACATGCTTAACAACAACCAAATGTAGGCATTGATAGTGGTATTGTTGAAATTGGTATTGATGAAAATTGAACTGTAGAGCTCATACTTGCACATATAGAACATCACATTGTGAATAATTGAAATAAAGATGGCATACTGCGAACAACCAAAGATAGCAAATGAAACATTACATATGCTAACTACAAACAACCGAACAACCAAAAAATGTTAAAAGAGGCATATGCTTGCTACAACAGGCTTAACAACAACTAAAATAGTCATTCATATGGTATGCTTGAAACCGGTATTGATGAAATTTAACTACATAGTTCATACCTGCACATATAGAACATCACTTTGTTAATAACTGAAATAAACAAGGCATACTATGAACAACCAAATATATCAATTAAAACTTGACATGTGCTAACTACAAAAAACCAAACAACCTAAAAACGTTAAAACAGGCATATGGTCGCTATAATAGGCTTAACAACAACAAAATATAGTCATTCATATTCGTATTGTTGAAACCGGTATTGATGAAATTGTACTGCATAGTAAATAGTTGCATACATAGAGCATCACATTGTGAACAACTTAAATAAACAAGGCATAATGTAAACAACCAAACATAGCAATTAAAACTGGACATATTCTCACTACACTACAAAAGGGGCTCAACAAAACAAATCATGGGCTCCCCCCTATGAAGAGGCACGGCAAAACAAATCATCGGTGTCCTCACTTGTCAGAGATGGGCTCGTTCCCATAGGAAGAGCACGGACTTTGGGTGCGCTCCATGTTGTCGCGGATGGGCTCCTTCCCCTTGGAATAGCATGGCTATAGCGTGCCCTCCCTGATGTTGTAGATGGGCTCTTTCCCCTTGGAAGAGCCGGAGAGGGTGCCCTCCTCGTGGTTGTCGTCAATGAGGTCTGACTTGGCAGCTGAGGATCCCAAGCCAGTGTCGCAGAACGTGTCGTTGAGAAATGACAAAAGGGGCATGATGGCGATGTAGGATGGCAAATTCTTTATAGCGAGCCAAAGGTGATCAGCGGCGGGGCCATGGATGAGATCAACGACGGTTGAACCTGAGGGGTTGGGGTGGGGCACTTAACCTGTGACATAGGCCGCGTCAGGCCGTCGCTGTCGACGACCTTGATGTCATAGCCGGCGTTCGTGACATACCAGCATACTCTAGCCCGATGATTGAGAGCCTGCAGCCAATAATGGTCATCAGGTTCTTCGGCGGCCACCTCGACGACGTCGGGCAAAGAAGCCCCGATAAACCTCTTTTGGGCCATTCGCTCCTCTAGCTCCACGGGAAGCATAGCCGGGCTTAGGCTGTGACGCTCTGGAGTGGGGCATGGCGATGGGGATATGTGGGAAAGGGGTGTTTGATAGGTGTCATCTAAGAAGTTCAGGGTGGCTAGGGTATGAAAATCGGTGGGTAAGTTGCACGGGCAAACCGACAGATGTTGACAATGGAGGTCTTGCAGCGACGGTGGCGGCGGCAACCTTGAAAGGGTTTCGAGCGAGGGAGGGGTGTGTAGTGGTGTGTGTGTGCGCGCACACACATAGAGTTTTTGGGGTGTGTGTGGAGGGGGGCAAGGTGGTGTTTGAGGAAATGACGCGGCTACTAAATTTTTTACTATGCGGGAGTAAAATGTTGGAGCTATTGAAAATTGGGATGAAGGGGTTGAGCAACAATGCATCACACATGGTCCTAAAATAACAACTGTGTGCTATCAAATAGTAAAACCCTCCAGCCGGGTAGATATTTTCAAGGGCTGAAGTCGGGAGCGGGAACAACAAACATCACACACGGTCGACGCATAATGACTGTGTATCAACCAGAAAAACCCTCCAAGCGTGTAGATATTTTTGAGATTGTGAGGGAAGCCTCATGGATCACAATGTACTGTGCTGATGTGAGTGATAGGGGCACGGGCGTGGCACACGACTAGTCTGGAGGAATCGTGTCTGTTGTGTCATCCGACTTGTCTGTTGTTTATAAATTTGGAGAAAAAAATGCGGGAAAGGGTCAGAACACGAACACACTTGCATGTGGACCAAAAAATATGTATGAAAAGGGTTGTTTGATATTCAAATACCCAATGCAAATCTTTGATGTGGCACCTGTCTCAGAAAGCGCACAATATTGCTAGTCGCCCCCCCCCCCACTTCATGTCGGTGGGAGGGGAATCCTAGCTATGAACGCATGCCCCCAAATAGCCAGGTCTAACATCTTACCCTACTGTAACACTAAATCTATTGGAGTCCATCATGGTCAAACCCCGGCCGCCTTTTGCTTCCAGTCAACAGTGGACCGTGTGCGGGCCAACAAATGTGTGCTTGTGGCGTGAGATGGGTGAGACCACATATGAACCACTTGCAGGTAGCCCAACTATATGTATGAAAAGGGTGGTGTGATATTTAAATAGCCAATTCACAACTTTGATGTGGCACATGTGCCTCGTAAATTAACCGGACATACCCGACCCACAAAGGTCCAACAAGTGCGAAGTAGTCCCCCTGCCCCCACACACATGCACTTTGAGTCAGTGGGAGAGGGAATATCACCAAGATGTACCATAAAACAGACCAAGAAGAATCCACCTTGGTCATACAACCTCTCTCTTGTTTTTGGTCAAAGTGATGGACGTCCACGCGACCCCACAGATGGGATAGCTCGCCAGTAACCATGCAAGTAGTTCTAGAAGACAACCACTGCCTGCATGTGGCCCAAACATATGTATGGAGTGTTGTGTGATGTTTGAATACCCAATGCACAACTTTGATGTGGCACCATGCTTTTGAACCAAAAAGTCCCCACACGGACCGAGGATTCACGACACGTAGTATATATGTATGTCACTCCCCACTTCAAGCCGGTGACGAGGATTGATGCGTATGTACATATGTGCTAAAACTTAGGTCTGAAATATCACCATGAACTACTACGGTAACACGACCAAAGAAGAAGAATTCACCATGGTAACCTGTCTCGTTGTCGATCAAAGCAATCATGGATGTCCACGCGCGCCCATGAATATGTAGGCTTGCCGCCGATAACCACGTGAGGGAGAGTATAGTGGAACACAACCATTACAAGCATGTATATGTATGGAAGTGATGCATGCATGTTTGAATACCATGCACAACATTCATGTGGTGCATGCATCAAAAATCGACAGTCCCCACACAGAGCGAGATCGGTTCATGACGCGTCATGTGCTATACCCCCCGACCCACTTCAACCTGGTGGGAGGGATTCATGTGTACACATGCATGCGCTCAAACTATGTTATGTAATCTTAGAGCATGACCTATATGTCATAATAAATACCAAAAAATAATCCCCTCCTAAGTCAAATTGACCTCTCTTGTTGTCGACCAAAGTGATGGACCAAGCGGGCCCACAGATGGAAAGCACCGATATCGCTGATAACTGCATGAGTGAGTGCCAGAGAACAACCGCCATCGCTTGCATGTGGTCCAACCATATGTATGGAAGGTGTGTGGTTGTGATGTTTGAAGACCCAAAATGCACAACTTTGATCTGGCACATGCCTCAAACACTATAAAGTCCCCACACAGAGTAAGTTCATGAAGTGTAGTATATGCTGGTCCCCTTCCCCCTCCTCAACGCGTACTATATTCCCCTATCATAATACAAACCAAAAAAATCATCCTTCATGGTCAAATTAATTAACCTCTCTCGATGTAGTTCAAAGTGATGCACGCATTGATGACGACCTCACGGGCCCACAGATGGAAGCGTCACATGTGAGGGAGTGTCATAAGATAACCACCACTTGCATGAATTTGGCCTAGAGAGGTGTTGTGTGATGTTTGAATAGCCAGTGCACAACTTTGATGTGGCACCTGCGTCGAAATTAGAAAGTCTCCACGCGGAGTGAGGTGTGTTTAGGACGCGTACATAGTATATGCTGGTCCCCTCCCACCTCTTTGATGTATATAAACTCATACCGTAACACAAACAAAAAATAATCAACCTTTTTGGTCAAATTAACCTCTCTGGCTATAGGTCAAACTGATGGACGACGACCTCGTGGGCCCATAGAAAGCGTCACACGTGAGTGAGTGTCCTAGGACAACCACTGACTGCATGTGGCCCAAACATGTATGTATGAAAGGGTTGTGTCATGTTTTAAGTAACCAATTCATGACTTTGATGTGGCATCTACCTCACAAAATGGTCAATTCCACATGGTGGCCCATGACTTGTAGTGTACTGCCAGACAACCTCCCCCCCCACACACACACACCGCACATCCAGTGCCACTATGAGACATGTTAAAATTTTCCATGGTGAACATATGTGACCAAAGAAGGGTCGTGTTAAAATTTGAAAAAAAATATCAGAGATCACTCAGATGTTTTAGTACACTGATTGATTTCCTAGGGATATAATGTGCAAAAATCAAATTTGAGCTATATGCAGACGTGACAGTGCTCCAAATGGATTAGAAAATCATATGTGTGTCCCTCGGTGCATGTGTTAGTCCCCATGCAAGAAATTGAAACATTGAGAATCTTGATTTTTAAAATCTAGTAAATCCAAAACTTAGTTGAAATTCATGAAACTTATCATGTTGTTGTATAGACACCAATAAACTGTCGTAGTGTGCTTTTTCTGTCAAATTTGAGACAAGTTTTGATGTAATCTTTATCTTCTTGCAAATGGGAGATTATTAATAATTGGGAACCAATATCAGAGAAGGATTATTTATTTGGGCGTTAGACCAACAATGTACGTTACATGCTTCGGTCAAGTAATATAAAGCAACAGAATTAATCATCAAAAAAGGAAAACAATATATGTCCCGCCACACGTCTCATGTGTTGTGCGAGCAGGCGTAAGTTGACGAGACACATGTGAGCAGTCCGCCGCGTAGGCAGACCGGGAGGCGTGTGTCGAAGTACAAAAGTATGGGTACTTCTGTACCACTTACTAGTGCACGGGCAGTCGCAACCATGCCTGTGGCAGGGCTTGGCGAGGTAGAGGAACGCAAAGGACAAAGACTACCAAGACAGATGCCCGAAGCCCAAGGAGTAGAGGGGCAAGCTGGACCACGCCCGGCAAGGACCTTGCCGGGACAACCCGCAAACACCAGCAAGTCCATCACCCTTGGGGATGAGAGCTCTGACACCATCGACAATGTTAAGACCAAGATTTCGAGAGCACGTGCCTGATAGCATGCAGCCCCTCATGAAGATTGGCAGCCAACAGATCCACGTGGGACCAGAAGACGAAGCCCCCCGACAAGACCCTTGCCGGGGACGACTCCAAGGCCCCCGACAAGCCTTGTCGGGGACAATCGTTGGGCCGTGGCCAAGCCCGCGCCCGGCAAGGTTTCGCCGCCTCACCACCACTCCAGTGCGACAATAGGCGTGACAACTAAGCAGACGCCTGCATGGCGGCATGCAGATCTTCGTGTAAGCTTACCATTTTGCCAACAAAGCAGCTGGTTGGCCAGCGTGGCGCTGCATGCCTTGTCGACCCAGACGCGTGTCAAGGCGAGGAGGAGCGATGAAGGACGGGATGGCTTCTGTTGCCAGCCCCAATAAAGCAAGAGGACACATAGGCGACACATTAAATGCGTTTGTCCTACATTACCGAGCGATAAGCTCGTGCGCTGTAGTTTGCCACCTCCTGTGTGCCGCTGTGGCAACCCCTTTTCGTATAAAAGGAGGCCCGAGGCACACAGAGAGAGGATTCGGACTTTTGGACAAAGCACGCACCGTAGCTAGTTCAAGAGCTCAAGAACACTCATATAACCAGACAAGCAGGATTAGGGTATTACGGATCTTTGCAGCCCGAACCTGGAGAAAAATCCCCTGTGTGCTAACGGCTCGACCTGCTCTTCGTGCAGCTAATCCCCCGCCGAACGTAGAAGGGATCCTTGTGACCCCATAGGTGATCGGTTTCCCCGACATCTTTGGCGTGCCAGGTAGGGGGCATTAGTTGTGAGAATCTGGTCTGCAGTTAGTACAGTAGTTTTTTCGTCGCCATGGCTTCGAAGAAGAATACAAGTACAGCAGTCGTCCCGATTGAGGCCGTCCGTGCCACCCTGGTGCGAGGGGCCGGGCGAATAGCGTCGTCTATGGCCGCGACGACAACCCACACAACAACAAAAAGCTAAGTCAACTAAAGTTTGAGTAATTCTTCCTTTTTATAAGGTTAACCCCCTCGATGGTTTCGGTCATTGTATGGAGAACCTGCACGCGAAAGGAACCCTGCTGCGATTGGCAATGCCCCTTTTCTGTTTTGAGTCCCCTCAACATTAGGGTGACGCGCTCTGCTAAGGATGGTGGGGTACCTTGTAGTCAACAACGCCCATGTTCTGCTTCGAGTCCGCTCGATAGTTCAAGTGACTGCGCCAAGAGCAGCAAGGTAACATGCTGGCATCGACCCCCTCTGCAGGCTGCTAAGGATCTGTCCTTCTAGCGCCCACGACAAGGGGTGCACGTGCCAGTAGGCCTATCCAACTAAGCGTAGGGTACAGAAGATACAAGGATAAACTAAAACGGGAAGATAACATGCAACCCGTGTGAAGCACAACAAAAGTTATATTACATCAAAAGTTGTCGCGATTCTAACTTAAGATAATTTGTCTTGGGTGCGGACTCGTAGCAAAAACAAGAAACGAAGCAATTAATCTCGGCGCTGGCCCTCCAGCCTCGTGACTCCGCTGACATAGATGATGATGGGCTCAATGCGCTCCTCGAGCGCCTAACGGTCAACGTCCTCCGGTAAGCTGTCAAGCGCCTGAGCGAAGTCAACGCTGGGGTTCCAGTGCGCCACCTTGGTGAGAACCTTGATCAAGGCGTCCTGGCAAAGCTGCCGGGACTCCTCGGCCAGGTAGGCCGCCCTGGTGGATTGGAACAGCTTTAGGGCGTCAAGGACACGCTCAAAGAACAAGGACAACCTGGCGCTCTCGTCCACGTTCGCCTCGCGGGAGAACCTGAAGTTCGGCATGCCCATGGCAGTCGGCTGTGCAGTGAGCTTCTCCACGACGTCCACATGGTGGCTGGTCAAAAGCTTCGTGCTCTCCACGAGCTTGTTGTGGGAAGAGGTGGCAGTTCATAGCAGCAGCTGCTCGTCCGCGAGATCCTTGGCCAGGATCTTCTCACGAGCCTGGGACTCCGAGAGCATCTTCTCCTGGGCTTCAGCTTCAGATCATCAATGGACTCGTTTGCCTTGGAGAAAAGCTTGGTTTTGTCAGATATGGTGGTCTACATCTCCGCCAAGTCATATAGAGCTTTCTCTCTGTCGTCCTTGAGCATGGAGAACTCCTTGGTGAGCTCTTTCAGGTTCGCCTCCAGCTTTTCCACCTTGCCGGCCAGCTTGATCCTAGTCGCCTCTGCCACCTCTGCATAGTCGATGGCCTCCTTCAGCTTGCCAGCATGGTCAAGGACCAGAGCATCAAGTGCTTCCTGGTGCTTCTGCGTCAAGTCTTGGGTCCACTGCGTGACGAGTTTCTCGATCTCTTCGTCCTTGGCACAAAGCGTGGCGGCAAGCGCCACTTCACGAGCGACCAAGTCCTCCTCCTGGGCATCGAGCGAGATGCGGTGCTGCAACTGGTCAGACTCGTCCTTGGCGGCCTTGGCTTTTGCCACCTCTTGCGCCTTGTCGAAATCAGCCCGCTCCAGGAGAAGCTCCCGCTGGAGCTCGCTCAATTGGATTTGGGAGGCCTTCAGATCTTCCCGAGCCTCGTCGAACCAGACTTTCATTTGGGCGACGCGCTCCTGGAAGTCCGCCTCAGCCTTGTCCACAACCACCATCCTGGAGTCCACCCTCTCCTTGCGAGCCCGATGGAGAGCTTGGAGCTTGTGGAAGTTAGCACTCATGGCCTGAAGGAGTTGGTCCTCCTTGGAGCCACCGCTGCTGATACTCGGTTCGTCAATAACCTGGAGCCTGGCAGCAGTGAGGACCTCTTCATCAAAGACCTCCCCCCGATTGGCGCTCTGGTGCCTGCCGCTCCTGGGATGCTGACGAAGAGGTCATCGTCAACCTTCAAGTACCTGCTCGGGGCAGAGGCTGAAGAGGAGGAAGGTTGGTCACTGACCACCTCCTCCCCGGTAGGATCCTTGGCGGACTCTCCAGTGGTGGCCTCGCCGGCCTCCCCGGCAGGCCCCATGGTGGCCTCCTTGGCGGCGCCCTTACCGGTCCTGTCATGGTTCTAAGTCTGACGGTAGAGTGGGGGGTAGGTATGGAGAGGCAAGGTCCTAGCTATGGAGATGTTGCAAACACAAGCGATGTACGAAGTTCAGGCCCTTCTGAGGAAGTAAAAGCCCCACGCCCTTGAGCCCCGAGGCGGTCGAGTGGATTATGTGTATATGAGTTACAGGGTGCGAACCTTCTGCTGTGGAGGGGGGTGGCTTATAGAGGCGCCAAGACCCCTGCCAGCCCACGAATGAAGGGTTTAAAGTACATTAAGTCTGGGCGCATCGTAACGCCCACATAAAGTGTCTTAACTACCATAAAGTCTATTCAATTACAGGTCACAGTAAGACAGAGTGCCTCTTGACCTTCTCGGTGGTCGAGTGAGTCTTCATAGTCGAAGTCCTTCAAGTCACGAGTGAGTTCCTCGAGGTCGATCGAAGGTGATCTCTTCTAAGGGTGTCCTTGGGTAGGGTACTTAGATCAGGTCTATGACCCTACCCTAGGTACATGAATCCATCATTAGCCCCGAATGGATTGAGGCTTGAGTGAGGAAGGAGTCGGCGCTGTTTCCGATTGACTTCGTGATACCGTTATGCGTTGTTTTGAATCAAGAACCTCTTTGTTGATAACGAGCAACTTTTCTTCAATGACTCGATCCATTCTTGTCTTTCGTCGAGTGATCTTTTTGACTTTGTCAATTTCCGAGCGACGGATCGCAGGAAATCCCGCCCCGACAGACCGATCCGCCGCTCATGGATTCTCGTGGGATATGAAATTTGGGGAAGCGCGCTAAGCGGGCGGATCAAGCGCGCTTTATGGATAGGGCATAGACGCCGATCCTCGCGCTGCTTTTTCCGCCACGATCGCGCTCGGCAACTATTCCGGATATGATTAGATCGACCGGCCCACCTGTCATCCACTGAAGGGATTTTATAAATGCGCCGGTGAGGATTTTTGAACAAGGCCTCATCATTTCTCTCTCGCTTCCTCGCTCCGCCTAACGCTTCGCTCGCCTCCGCACAACTTCTCCTCGCTGCCTTGCCGCCACCATGGTCAAGGAGAAGATGGCGCGCCGAACGCTACAAGAAGGCGCCGGCGACGGAGAAGGCGAAGGGAGATCCACCAGCCGCAGCTGGTCTTCGCTCAGATCTCGCTTGTCAAAGGCTGGGTCCAGGAGATTGATCCGTCGACCATCACGGAGACGGATCTCTCGACATGGCGAACGACGGGCTGATTCCCCACGGAGCCGCAAGGCTTCCGGGGAAAGAGTGGCAGCCCCAGCCGGAAGAGGGTGAGTGCGTGCTTCTGGCCATCCATGTCGACCGTGGATTTTCTTTGCCACCAAGTGTTTTCTTCCGTGGTTTTTTGAACTTCTTTGGAGCCCAACTCCACCACTTCACCCCGAACTCTATCGCCTATCTTGCTGCGCTTGTGTCCATGTGTGAGAATTTTTCGGCTGTCGACCGTGACCGGGCTTGTTCAAGCACATATTCACGGTCGCCCCTGCATCGCGGAAGAAGGCGAGCCCAGCGATGAGAAAACCCAAGTTGTCCAAATGTGGAGGCCTCGGGGATCCGTGAGGAACAAGAGCACCTTCCCAGCCATGACGCTTCCCGAAGTCGGTCGAGGTCGGCAATGACCTGGTTCTATCGCCGAATGAGCCGACGCCGGGCAGCCGAGTGGACTCCTCAATTCACCATGGACCGAGTGAACAAGCCTCCTCTCTCAAGGTGATTCCGGCGAGAAAGCCGACGGAAGATGCTGATGGAGCGCTGAGTTCAGTTGGTCCGAGACGGAGTAATCGCATGGACCTTTTGGAGGTTTTTCTTAGGCGGCGATCCAGCCTCTTCGGGCCGGAGCCATTGCATGTGGTTGTACCGCGACTCAAGATGAGACTCGGTCAATCCGTAAGCAGCTTGATGATGCCACTGAAAGGTGGATGGTCATTGCCATCGAACAAGGATAACCTCGTGGAGCCGTATGATTCTCCACTCACCACCGCAGCTGCTCCGCATAAGGTGTGCCTGCTCCACTTCCTATTGTATTCTTGTCATATTTATTTCGCTTCATCCGCAAATTGGTCGATCGATCTTTTTCTTGACGCCTATCGTGCCCTCACCAAGTTGTACTGATGCCCAATGGAGCTCAGTTCATTGAGGAGGAGAAGCAAGCGGGCGAGAGCCAGAGGAGTGGGACTTTGACGCCGCCAAGATGACGATGACGATGGCGACGATGAGGAAGACGAAGAAGAAGAGGAGGAGGAGGTCGCACCACCGCACTCGGAAAGGCGGTCGAAACTTGTCCATGACCCTGCGACTGAACGTGGCAAGGGGGTTGCGACTGTCGCGCAGTCGACCAAACGCCCTCGGGCCACTTCTCAGACGCCAACTGAAAAGGCGCCGAAGCAGTCCAAGGTGGCCCCGTCAAAGCCAACCAAGCTCCTGCCGAAGATGAAGGTGTCCATCCCCACCATATCAGGGTAAACATGCTGCTTAAGTCTTCTTGTTTTATGCGAGCTTTATCTCTGACTGACACTTGAGTTAACCGACTGATTTTTTGGAATTGCAGTGCTGCTACTTCTGAGACTTCAGTCCGGGCTGACGATCATGAGATGGAGGATGCAGCAACCTCAAACCCTGGTACTATACTCTTAATTCCATTTGTAGTCGATTGACTGCTTGTCCCTAATTCCGATTCTTTTCAGAGTTCGATCCAATGTCGCATCACTCTTCCCGATGATGATGACGACGAGGAACCGCCAAGCACAGGAGGAGCAGGAAAGCGCCTGCCGTAGGGTGGCCCAGGATGTGACGGCGCCCGAAACTCTGATCACGGAGGAGGAGAAGACCACTCACACACCGTGTCTTTCGCGGTGCCGCTGACGAGTGTTCATCCCACTTCATCGAAAGTGCCGCGACAGCCTTCTTCTTCACGACGCACCACGCCCCGTAGGAACAAGCCAGCGCTGCGAAGGAAGCGATACGCCATGCAGGGGTCATGATGGAGCAGAAGGCCATCAGGACGCAAGTCAAGCAGCCATTTACGCCAGCTCCGCCTTCAAAGCAATGTTCAGTCACCGACCATCCCTTGTTCCGTTAGGATATGCTATCAAAACTTTTCTTTCCGGAATCCAGGGCAGTCACCCACTGGGTGTGTTGATTAAAACTCCGTGTTAGCGGGGGCATGCTGAGTGCACCCGCTGGGTGTAGTCCCCAAGGCTAAGTAAATTCTTTCCGTCATTCGACTGAGGCGAATGGATTTCCCAAACCGGTGGGGGCACGCTGAGTGCACCAACCGGTAGTCCCCGAGACCGTGGTCAATCGCCGCGCCGATTACAATCAAGAATACGCCTGGTTTTTTTTTTGGGAAGTCGATCGTCGACTCGCCTTCAATAGAACTAGTGGGGGCATGCTGAGTGCACCCACCGGGTAGTCCCCGAGACTACGGCCAATGTTTGTATTCGGTCAGTAGTCTTAGAAACGCATGATTTTCTCTTATCCACTGAAGTGAATTATCTTTGATATTTTGTCGATTGGTTCTTCGCAGAAATCTGTGGACCTTGCGGCTCGCTATACCGAGCTGGAGCACAAGCACATTCAGCTCGAGCTGGATCTGAAGCTGGTTCAGAGAATCGACGAAGGCGAAGGAGGAGGCCAAAGGTATGTTCGTGAGACCTCGACGACTCCTTTTTCCCTTCATTTGTTTCAAAATCTGACCTTTCAGAATTTGCGTGCAAGGTGAAGGAGGCCCGTAAGAAAAAAGACCTTGAGCTAGCTGAGAAGATCAAGCTTGTCGACGAGAAGCTAGCTTCACCACCAAGCTCAAGAAGAGAATACTAATCTGAAAGCTGCTCTTAGGATTGCTAACAAGGAAGTCACCGATTGAAGATCGACAAAACTGCCTCGACCGACAAGATCAATCACTTGATCGAAGAAAATGATCCGAGGCCTTCCCGAGTGGACTTGCCAAGAAGTTGTTCCTTATGCTCAAGGTAATCCTTTATACTCGATAATCATTTTCAACTGTGACCTTTCCATTCGACCACCGCCTTGACTCGGTGATTGTCCTGCAGAATTTTGCCAAACTTCAAGAAGAGACTAGCCACCGAACCAAACCTTGACCCCGCCAATTCTCCAAAGGAATGATGAAGTTGCCATGAATGTCTTCCGACCGAGCCCCGTGGTTGCAGCTGTCGTGGACTATCTTGCAAGGTGAAGGTCGCCACTTCGTGATCGACTCGACGCCTCGCCCAGAGCGACACTCCGAAACGACCTCGAAGTCGCTGATGGCTCGACTCAACACGGTTCCCGATCGAGTGCAGGAGTGGAAAAAGTCCTCGCTCGGTGCGGTGCAGATGTTGCTCGGTGTCCGCCCGAGTCCACCGCAAAGATGCGCGAGAAGACAAGCTGGTGGCTCTCCTGTGGCCAACACCAAGAAACACGACTTCGTGTCCTTCATGGAAACCTTTATCGCTGCTGCCACTGGATCGCAGACGGAATCGACCTTGATGAGTTCAAGTATTCTTCCAGCCTCCACAGAGGGGTAAAAAACTTCTTTTAAGCTCGGCACTTTAAATTTGCCTCGTTATGCCGAGTGGAGTTGTAACCGATAAACCTTAACAGGCTTAGCGCCTGAGCACTTTCGGTTCCTTTAGGTATCGATCTGAACTTGGATTTGATGTTTGAATATGATTGCTTTTGGCTCGAAATGTCTTTTGCAGGTTCAAAGCAAGACGCTCACTGCAGTCGACTTACTCCTTAATCCACTTAGGCGAGCGCTGGGCTGCAGCTAAGCCCCCGAGTGAGAGGTTTGCTCTTCACTCGGTAGGATTTTTATATCTTAGGCGAGCACTGGGCTACAGCTAAGCCCCGAGTGAGAGGTTTGCTCTTCACTTGTAGGATTTTTATATCTTAGGCGCAGCACTGGCTGCAGCTTAAGCCCCGAGTGAGAGGTTTGCTCTTCACTCGGTAGGATTTTTATACCTTAGGCGAGCACTGGGCTGCAGCTAAGCCTCTGAGTGAGAGGTTTGCTCTTCACTCGGTAGGATTTTTACGTTGTACTTGTGGCGAAGCTCAGAGGAGAGGGTCGCAGTCGACCTGCACCTCGTCCTCCTCATGAGCGCACATTGTACTTATGGCGTAGCTCAGAGGAGAGGGTCGCAGTCGACCTGCACCTCGTCCTCCTTGCGAGCGTACGTTGTACTTATGGCGTAGCTCCAAGGAGAGGGTCGCAGTCGACCTGCACCTCGTCCTCCTTGCGAGCGTACGTTGTACTTATGGCGTAGCTCAGAGGAGAGGGTCGCAATGACCTGCACCTCGCCCTCCTCCCACGAGCGACATTGTACTTATGGCGAGCTCGTGAGGAGAGGGTCGCAATGACCTGCACCTCGCCCTCCTTATGAGCGACGCTGTACTTAGGCGAGTATTTAAACTGCAGCTAAGCCCCCGAGTGGGAGTCTGCCGCCACTCGGTAGGATTTATATAACTTAGGCGCAGTACTTGACTGCAGCTTAAGCCTCCGAGTGGAAGTCCGGCTTACCACTCAGTGGGATTTTTATAAATTAGGCGAGTACTTGACTGCAGTAAGCCTCCGAGTGGAAGTCCGGCTTACCACTCGGTGAGGATTTTTATAACTTAGGCGCAGTACTTGACTGAAGAAGCCCCGAGTGGAAGTCCGGCTTACCACTCGGTAGGATTTTTATTTAAATTTAGGCGAAACGGATTCGCAGCTAAGCCTCCGAGTGGCAGTCTGGCTTACCACTCGGTAGGATTTTTACAAACTTAGGCTAAATGGATTCGCTGCTAAGTCACCCAATCGAGGGGAAAATTTTATTGACAAAATAAAAAGTGACAAAAATTATGGAGGAATTATGACACTATTATTTCAAACCGTGAACTATGTATACTTTATTACAACTCATCCGAAAGTGAAAACTTTATGTAAAATGGGCGGAGTAGATCCGCCTTCCAAGCTTGGGGCTCTTCGATATTGTGTTCGACATTGTAAAGACGGTATGCCCTGCTAGGAGAACCTTGGTGACGACAAAGGGTCCTTCCCAAGAAGGAGCGAGCTTGTGTTGTTTCGCTGATCCACTCGGAGAACTAGATCTCCTTCCGGAAGGCTCGACCTCTCACATTTCTCAAGGCCAAAGCGACGCAAGTCTTGTTGGTAGATGGTCGATCGGATCGAGCCATCTCCCTTTCTTCTTCTAGAAGGTCGATCAAGGCCCCGACGACTTGCTCAGCTTCCGCTTGTAGAGTTCAACTCGGGAGCATTGTGAAGAAGGTCGCCGGCAAGACTGCTTCACTCAGAGACCAAGAAAATGGAGTTCTTCCGGTCGACCTATTGGGTGTGGTCCGCAATCCCCAAAGCACCGAGGGAAGTTCGTCGACCCATGCTCCAGCTGCATGCTTGAGATCACGATCACGGATTTCAACCCTTTGAGGATTAGGCCATTGGCTCGCTTCGCTTGTCCATTCGATCGCGGATGGGCGATCAAGCGTAGTCGACTCGTGCCTTGAGAGTTGCAGAAATCCCTGAATTCTTCCGAGTCAAAGTTCGACCCATTATCTGTAATGATGCTGTGCGGGACTCCATATCTGAATACCACTTCCCTGATGAAGCTAATGGCAGTACCGGCGTCAAGGTTCTTGATTGGCTTAGCTTCAATCCATTTGGTGAACTTGTCGACTGCCACCAGCACATGCGTGAAACCACTTCGACCCGTTCTCAAGGGTCCGATCATGTCCAACCCCATACTGCGAAAGGCTAGACGAGTGGAATGGTCTTCAGAGCCGACGCAGGCTTGTGTGACATATTTGAGTAGAACTGACATCCTTCACACTTGTCCACTATTTCCTTCGCCATCTCATTCGCCCTTGGCCAGTAAAATCCGGCTCGGTATGCTTTGGCCACGATGGTCCGAGAGGACGCATGGTGACCACAGGTCCCCGAGTGGATATCATTGAGAATGATTCGACATTCCTCTGGTGTTATGCATTTTTGACCAACTCCAGTCGCGCTCTCTCTATACAACTGTCCTTTGATAACGGTAAAGGCTTTGGATCGACGGACGATCTGCCGAGCCTCTTCCTCATACTCTGGGAGCTCTTTTCTCGTGATATACGCGATATAAGGAATTGTCCAATGGGTGTGACTACTAAGACCTCCATAACCAAGTCGACCACCGCTGGGACTTCTACCTCGCCGGATCCGTGGCACTTTTGGGTTGCGGGGTTTCTTCAAAGGAAAGGGTCTTCCTTAATCGACGGAGTATGAATGTGCTCCAAGAACACGCCACTCGGAATGGCTTCTCTTGGAACCTATCTTTGCTAGATCATCACCGCTTGATTTTTCACCGGGTATATGATGGAGCTCCAACCCTCAAACTTCTTTTTCCAGCTTCCTCATCGCATTGCAAGATCCAACATGGCTGGGCTTCACGCCCCACTCCTTCATCACCGTTTGACCACTAGATCTGAATCGCCATAAACCATCAAAGCGACGGACGCCGAGTGAAATGGCCATGCGCAATCCGTATAAGAGGGCCTCATACTCGCCTCATTGTTGGAGGAATCAAAGTGAATCTGGAGCACATATCTCGAGCTTATCTCCTCCGGGGAAACTAGGACAACCCCAAAGACCGAACCATTCAACATCTTAGAGCCATCAAAGAACATGGTCCAATGCTCCGAGTGAACCTTAGTCGGCTGCTGCTGTTCAATCCACTCGGCGAGGAAATCAGCTATTGCTTAGACTTAATGGCTTTTGCCTCGAACTTGATATCAAGGGAAGAAGTTCAATCGCCCATTTCGCCACTCGACCAGCTTGCATCTCACAGCGTAATCTCTCGAAGTGGAGCGTCACGACGATCGTGATGGAATGATCGAGAAATAATGAGCAACCTTCTTTGTGGTCATGTATATCCCATACACAAGCTTCGATAATGAGGGTATCTCTCGCTGATGGAGTCAAAACTTCGCATAAATAATACATCGGCAATCGAACTTTGAAGGCTTTTTCCTTCTTCTTCCGCCGACCGTAAGCACCAGACTCACGACTTGTCCTGTGGCTGCGATATAAAGCAATAGAGGCTCTTTGCTGATTGGAGCAGCAAGCACCGGCTGGGTGGAGAGCGAGCTTTAGCTCGCAAACGCTGCATCAGCTTCGAGTCCACTCAACTTGTTCCGCCTTCTTCATCACCAAGAAGAGGCAATGCCTTTTCACCGAGTCGTGAGATGAATCGACTTAATGCGCCAAGCATCCAAGAAGCTTCGACATCATGCACTCGCATTGTATGCTTCATTCGGAGAATAGTGCCGATCTTCTCTCGATTAGCATCGATCCTCGCCGAAACGAGAAACCGAGTAACTTTCCACCAGAACTCCGAATGTGCACTTTGATGGATTGAGCTTGATATCATACCTTCCGAGGTTGGCAAATGTTTCGCGAGGTCACGAGCAGGTCGTAACCTTTTCGTGACTTGACGACGATATCATCCATATACGCCCACATTCCGACCGATTTGAGTGAGCAGACACTTCAATCATTCGCATAAATGTGGCTCCGCATTCTTGAGGCCGAATGGCATGGTGATATAGCAGAAGCACCCGAATGGAGTGATGAAAGCTGTTTTTATCTCATCGGGTCCGTACAGACGGATCTGGTGGTACCCGGAATAAGCGTCTAGGAAAGACAATCTCTCGCATCCCGCGGTCGAGTCAACAATTTGATCTATGCGAGGGAGAGGAAAATGATGTTTCGGGAAGGCCCGATTGATGTGCTTGAAATCAATGCACATTCGGAGTGATTTGTCCTTCTAAGGGACCATGACAACATTAGCGAGCCACTCGGAGTGGTATATCTCTCGTATAAATCCTGCCGCCAACAGTCGAGCCACTTCCTCACCAATAGCCTTTCTCTTCTGGACGGCGGACCGCCGAAGATGCTCTTTGACTGGTTTTGCAGATGAGTCAACTCTGAGGCGATGCTTAGCCGCCCCTGAACACCCGCATGTCACCGGCTTCCATGCAAAATGTCCCAGCTTCACGGAGGAACCGGATGAGCGCTTCTTCCTATTTTGGGTCGAGTGTTGTGGAGATGTGGGTCGGGCTGCATTGGGGTCGGTCGGTGAATGTGAACAGGCTTCGCCTCACCGGACGATCAAATGCAGATTCGTATGGTTTCTTGGATCGCAGCAAATCACTCGGATTCGCGCTTTGCTTATACTCTTCAAACTCGACCATTGCCACCTGGGAATCGCAATCTTCGAGCCCTTCCGAAAGCATCTTCGCTTTTTCCGATCACCGTGATGTTGATCACCTTTGGGACCGGCATCTTCAGCTTGAGGTACACGTAACATGGTCGAGCCATGAACCGTCGTAAGCTGGCCTCCCCAAAATGGCGTGGTACGACTCAAAATCCACGACCTCAAACGCCAACTTCTCTGCGAAAATGTTTTGAATCACCAAACACCACGCCCAGAGATATTTGGCCGAGTGATTCGCTTTCCTCCTGGTTTAACTCCGTGGAAGCTCATGTTACCGGTGCTCACCGACATCGAATGCCCATTCCTTTCAAGCAGTTCAGATACAACAAGTTCAGCCCACTACCACCGCCCATCAGACTTTCGTCACCGAAAGTGCCTTCGACAACCGGATCGACCACCAAAGCTTGCCTCCTGTGGTGGCAATATGAGTCGAGTGATCAGATTGGTCGAATGTGATGGGTGTTTGGGACCATCTCAGATAACTTGGTTTTGCTGGGGCAACCATATTCACCTCACGATTGATGACCTTCAGTCGGCTCTTGCTTTCCACATCTGCGAAGATCATCAGAGTGGAGTTGACATGCGGATATCCTCCCTCACTGTCCTCCTTGTCTTCGGCCTTGTCCGACTCCTTTTCCTTGTCCTTAGACTACTTTCCTTGAAACTGCTGGATCAGGAGTCGACATTGGCGAGTGGTATGCTTTGGGTAAATGATATTGCCCTCTTCGTCTTTCTTCGTGTGTATGTGACACGGCATATCCATCACGTCGTTCCCTTCTTTATCCTTTACCTTCTTAGGGTTCCAGGATCCTTTTGGCTTCCCTTTGAACTTTCCCTGAGTCACAGCCAGAGCCTCTCCAGGAGCTGCTGGTTCGGCCTTCCGCTTCGCTTCCGATCGGTATTTCTTCTCCGATCGACTCGCTTGTACTTGCCGCTCGAGTCGGTCTTCTTCTTCTCCGTTGGCATTTGGTAGCAATCTCCATCATCCGACTCGTGGTCATGTCTCCGCTTGACCAAACTTCAAACTCAATTCTCTGTTTTGACACCATCCTTGAAGGCGCAGACCGCTCGATGATCGACACGCTTCTCCACGGTATGATGCAAAGTGATCCATCTCTGAATATACTCCCGAGAGTCTCATTCGCCTTCTACACACGCATTTGCAGCTCCGCAATCCAGCTGGCCGCTTGCAAGTTCCTTCAAACATTCTCGATTAACACTGGACAGATCTTCCCAAGTGTAAATGCTGCTAGGAGGTAATTGATTCAACCACGCCCGCGTAACCTTCCAACATGAGAGGCAATGCTTCATGGCCACCTCGCATTCCCACCGCCAATCTGAACCGCCACTGGTAGTCCTCGTTAAGTTTCAGGCTTAGACTCACCAAGAAACTTGCTGACTTCGCCGCCAACCTGAAATTGGGGGATCATCATGGCTCGATAGCCCCGCTGAAACACTCGACCGAAACATGCACTGACCGCTGTGGGCGATCTCTGCCGAGCCCACCCAATGGGCTCTGCTCCGCCGACCTAGCCTTGCACGATAATAGACCGCGCCAAAGCCTGGTTCCTCGGGTCGACTAGAGCTCTTCGCCCCACATCGAGCCGACGTCATCTTGTTGCCGAGGAGCGAAGACCCACCCTCGGAGGGGAAGTGGGCACTCGACGCCTATCATCTCGGTCGGTCGGTCTCCAGATCGGTCTCGCTGATTCTCGCGCCTTCACGCCGCAGAGGCGATCCGGGACTATGAGCCGATCAGATCAGATTCGCAGCGACGGATCGATGTGGAATTTGCTGCGCGATCGCGACATCGGCTGAATTCTGGTCTCCCGCTGCCGGAGCAAATCTCGATTCATCATTGCTCTCCCAGCTTCCGACCGAGAAGGCTGGATGGACTCGCTATACGGGTTGCAGCTACTAAATTCTGATTGGGGTTCGATATACCGAGTCGGCGGAAGAGTTGACGCCGACATGCTGAACTCGTTGCAAGCCCGCCGAGTGCTCGCTGAAGGTTTTCCAGACGAGCTGTTCAGCCAGATTACAAACGTGCTTCCTCCAAGGCGCGAGCCTCGGGTTTCTCCCACGATGGGAGTATGCGTGGCATCCATGTTCCCGCGGGCGGCTCTTCCTTTGCAGAGTCGAGTGGCTCGGGCTGGTATTCTTCGTGGTCCCGCGGGGTCGCCGCCCGCTTACCTCGCCTCATGGGCGGCCAGAGGACTGCGGGTCCGCTGACCATCGATTTCCGCCGCCGGATCATCGCTATCGCATTCGGATGCGCTCTCTACGAGCCACCGATGATCAAACAGTCAGAGAGAGATTCGCTGGCTCGATTGTCAGAACTTGGGCGGTGGCTGCCTGGCGAGCCATCACAGGCTTCACCCACCCCGAGCCTCGATCACCAGAGCGCTTTGCGCTGGTGGAGGACCAAAGGGTGACCGATAGGGAGTCGACCGACACGGGTCGACGGTTGTCGCAGCAGAACGCCGCGACACATGCGCTGAAAAATCCGCCGCACCGCTGGACGGGAGCGATCAACGCCGAGTGGAGCCTCCCGAGCCAGCGGAGTCGCCGGCGACGAAGGTGAGAGCGCCGAGACGGATTTCATGACCAAACCAAAACTCCAGCAGTCATCATGATGAAAGTACTCAGAAGAATTGCAACTTCTCCACAAAATCGCTAAAATACCTTCCCCACGGTGGGCGCCAACTGTCGTGGTTCTAAGTCTGACAGTAGAGTGGGGGGTAGGTATGGAGAGGCAAGGTCCTAGCTATGGAGAGGTTGTAAACACAAGCGATGTACGAGTTCAGGCCCTTCTCGGAGGAAGTAAAAGCCCTACGTCTCGGAGCCCTGAGGCGGTCGAGTGGATTATGTGTATATGAGTTACAGGGGTGCGAACCCTTCTACCTGTGGAGGGGGGTGGCTTATATAGAGTGCGCCAAGACCCCTGCCAGCCCACGTAATGAAGGGTTTAAAGTACATTAAGTCTGGGGCGTTACTGGTAACGCCCCACATAAAGTGTCTTAACTACCATAAAGTCTATTCAATTATAGGCCGTTGCAGTACAGAGTGCCTCTTGACCTTCTGGTGGTCGAGTGAGTCTTCATAGTCGAGTCCTTCAAGTCAGTCGAGTGAGTTCCTCGTAGGTCGACTGGAAGGTGATCTCTTCTAAGGGTGTCCTTGGGTAGGGTACTTAGATCAGGTCTATGACCCTACCCTAGGTACATGAATCCATCAGGTCCCTCTGGCAGGGTCCCTGCCGGCCTTCCCGGCAAGCCCCGTTGCAGCCTCCTCAACGGATCCCATGGCAGCCTTCTCAGCAGCAATATTGGTGGCCTCGGCCTTGGCATCCTTGGCGGTCTCCATGATCACGGTGTCGACGTCCGCCTGGTTTGCCAAGGGAGGGTCTAGAGACAAGAAGGGGAGAAAGGCAAAGCCAAAATCATAAAAAAAAAATCAAGACAGGGAAAAGGAAAGAAATCGAGGCGACGATGGCAAGAAGCAGAGGCATGTAACTTACCCGTGATAGGTGGGGGGATGCATCCCCCTCCCCCGCAACATCCATTCCGGGGTAGGGTCGCTGAGGGAGTCCTGGATTAAGGGGTCCTCGGACAGCCGGACTATGTACTTGTGCTGGACTGTTGGACTATGAAGATACAAGATTGAAGACTTCGTCTCGTGTCTGGGTGGGATTCTCCTTTGCGTGGAAGGCAAGCTTGGCAATTCGGATATGTAGATCTCCTTCTCTGTAACCGACTCTGTGTAACCCTAGCCCTCTCTGGGGTCTATATAAATCGGAGGGTTTAGTCCGTAGGATAACAACAATCATAATCATGGGCTAGCCTCTAGGGTTTAGCCTCTACGATCTCGTGGTAGATCAACTCTTGTAATATTCATATCATCAAGATCAATCAAGCAGGAAGTAGGGTATTACCTCCATCGAGAGGGCCCAAACCTGGGTAAACATTGTGTCCCCCGCCTCCTATTGCCATTAGCCTTAGACGCACAGTTCAGGACCCCCTACCCGAGATCTGCCGGTTTTGACACCGACATTGGTGCTTTCATTGAGAGTTCCACTGTGCCGTCACGGTAAGGCTTGATGGATCGCCTTGTTATGAAGGACAACATCACCTCTAGGGGAGCCCTGGCTGTAGGCCAAACTCTCCGACTAGGCGGCTTCATCATGACCGCCCGCTTGGCCGCCGCGCCGATGATGACTTCTCGGGTCATCAAAAACAGCCTCCACGTCATCTCGGAATTCACTGAGCAGATGAATCCAATGGAGCTCTCCTCCCTGAACGAGCTCTTGGATCGCATCGCCGCCTTGGGAGTCGCTACGGATTATGATCGGATCGGGCTTAAACCCGATCAAAGAGAGATTAACTCTTCTCCGATCACCCATCAGATAGCGGTGGTGGAGGAGCAATGCAGCGATTCTTCCTCTGTTTTGAGGACAAATTATGTCTGGATTCCCGAGCTCTGTGAGCCGGATACCCGTCCACGGGAGGACATGGCCCAAGCTCCGAACCTAGAATCGGACAGCGGGCCAAAAAAATTGGGCAACATCCCGGAGCCCAAACTGTCAAGCTCGGAGGCTCCTCTGCCCCTGGGTCTCAGATCGGGTCAGGGTTTGGACTTAAATCTACCCACCCACCCAGATACGAGCGATCTTTCCCATATTAGACAAGAACCCCAAGAGACAGTACATCACTTCCGGGCCAGATTCCTCCTTGTAATGAGCAAGGTCAAGGACTGTCGCGAGGAAGACGCAATCTCATTCTTTTGCAAACATTGCACGCACAAGGGAATCCTCAACGCCATAAGTCACCGTGACATAGCACACTTCGCTGACTTGGTGACCATAGTACAGAAGTACTGTGTGATAGAAAGCGCCTGGAAAATCCCATCAAAATTCTGGGATCCTCCAGTTCTCACTAAATCCCTCGTCCGAACTAAAAGGGTGCACTCTCGCAAGTCACCCGATCCAATTACAAAGAAACCAAAGCCCACTACAGGGCGTGGAACCGTATTGGAGGGATGGCTCAATGGCCCATGCAAAATTCACAGTACACCGGATACCATACCAACACACAGCCTTAGAGCATGTTGGATACTCCGGCAGGTGGCCAAGAGTGGCGAGGATCTCCTCATCAACGATACTGCAGAGCATCATCCCGCGGAAAATAACAATACAGTATTGACAATCTTTGAGACTTTCGCCTCAGATAATAGGCGCAAGCGAGCACTCCGCATCCTCGCCGAAGTTTGCCACATGGAAACAATAAATCCATGGAACAACACGGCCATAACCTTCAATGCCAGTGACGAACCTCAATTCCGAACAGTCCGAGCACCAGCTGCTTTGGTCCTTAGTCCAATTGTGGATGGGTTCCGGCTTACTAAAGTGCTCATGGATGGTGGCAGCGGATTAAACCTCATCTACAAGGAAACTCTTAAAAAAATGGAAATAGACAAGAGCCGCATTGACAAGAGCAGCACGACCTTCAGAGGAATCATCCCTAGTCGAGAGGCACGATGTGCAGGAAAAATCACACTAGATGTGGTATTCGGCACGCCGGAGAATTATAGGTCCCAAGAAATCACATTCCAAGTGGCCCCGTTTAGTAGCGGATACCACGCCCTTTTATGGCGGGATGCATTCACGAGCTTCCAAGCTATACCCCATTATGGGTACATGAAGCTCAAGATGCCCGGGACCAATGGAATCATCACTCTAGCTAATGATCCGGACGTAGCACTCCGCGCTGAAAATAAAACCGCCGCGCTGGCCCTTGAGGCATTATCTGAAGCCCTCGCGGCCGAAGAACTAACTGCGCTGCGCTCCACAGTGGACAGGGACGACGTGATACTCGACCAACGACCCAAGTCCACTTCTTTCAAACCAGTGAATGAAATAGCCAAAATCTAGGTCCACCCAATGGACCCTACAAAAACATCATCCATTGGGGCACAGCTGAACCCCACAATAGACGCCGCACTGCGAGAGTTCTTGCATGAGAATTGGCACATCTTCGCCTGGCATCCTTCAGACATGCCAGGTATCCCACGTAGGCTGGCCGAGCATAGCCTAAACATACTGAAGGGATACAAGCCGGTCAAGCAGACTCTTCAGCGTTTTTCAGAACCTCAGCGACAAGCCATGGGAGAGGAGCTAGCCAGGTTACTCGAGGCGGGATTCATCACAGAAATAAAACATCCGGACTGGCTAGCAAACCTAGTGATGGTACCAAAGAAGGACAAATCCTAGCGCCTATGTGTCGATTTCAAGGACCTCAATAAGGCTTGCCCCAAGGGTCCCTTCCCCCTCCCCTGCATCGATCAAATCATCGACTCTACCGCAGGACACGACTCATTTTGCTTCCTTGACACATACTCCAGATACCATCAAATCAAGATGGCGGAGTCCGATCAAGCCGCAACGGCATTCATCACACCATACGGCCCCTTCTGTTTTAACACCATGCCTTTCGGGCTCAAAAATGCTGGTGCAACCTATCAACGCATTATCCAGACATGCCTGGAAAAACAAATCGGCAAAACAGTGGAGGCATACGTAGACGACGCGGTCATCAAAACCAGCCACATCGAATCTTTAATAGATGACTTGAGGCTTATGTTCGACAATCTCCGAACATATGACATCAAGCTCAATCCAGAAAAATGCGTTTTCGGCGTGCCTACCAGAAAGCTCTTGGGCTTCATCGTTTCCAATAGAGGAATGGAAGCAAATCCAGCTAAAATCCGAGCTCTGTCACAGTTGGCTACCCCAACAGACCTCAAGCAAATCCAGAAATTAACTGGATGCGTGGCTGCCCTAAGCCACTTTATCTCCCGATTGGGAGAAAAGGCACTACCTCTTTATCACCTTCTTCGACGCACCGAACACTTCGAGTGGACGGATGCGGCTATGGCCGGACTGGAAGAAATAACAGCCCTCTTGGCCAGCAACCCAATCCTGGCCGTGCCAAATATCGGCGAACCCATGCTGTTATATATAGCTGCAACACACCAGGTTGTAAGCGCAGTGCTCGTCGTCGAACGAGAGACGAATGGACATAAGTTCCCGCTTCAAAAGCCGGTATACTACGTATCCACATTCCTCACTCCATGCAAGTCACGGTACCCACTTTATCAAAAGATAGCATACGCTGTCTTCTTGGCATCCCGGAAACTACGACACTACTTTCAAGAGTGTTCAATCACGGTGGCCTCTGAAGTACCACTCAACGATATAATAAATAACCGCGATGCCACGGGCCGGATTGCTAAGTGGGCTATCGAGCTCCTCCCATTCGACATCATATACAAACCACGGCGAGCCATTAAGTCTCAAGTACTGGCTGACTTCGTCGCCGAATGGACAGAAGCCGAAGTCCCTAAAGAGTACGGCGCGTACTCCAATTGGATCATGCACTTTGACGGCTCTATTATGCTGGCTGGTCTGGGAGCAGGCGTTGTCCTAACATCCCCGACCGGAGACATAGTCCAATACGTACTCCAAATATTATACACAGACTCCAACAATGCAGCCGAATACGAGGCTCTGTTGCGTGGTCTTCGGATGGCAGTCTCCATGGGCATTCAACGCCTAGAAGTGCGTGGGGATTCGAACCTCACAATATCTCAAATAAATGGAGACTTTGACGCCAAGGACCCAAAAATGGCGGCTTACCGCAATGCCGTCCTCAAAATGCCAGCTCGGTTCGAGGGGCTCGAATTCCACCATGTGGTCCGAGAAAACAATCAAGCGGCGGATATCCTCGCCCGCATCAGCGCTAAGCGCGACCACGCCCCACCTAATATCCTCTTGGAAAGGCTGTTTAGGCCATCCGTGGTGTGGGAAGGGGAGACCGACAATACCAATCCGGATCCGACCACAACCCCAGATCCCGAACACTCTGACGTAATCGGAGGCTCCGCCACCGAAATAACACCTTCGGCCCACGGGATTATGGCTGTCATTGCCCCGTGGATAGAACCCTTCTTAGCCTACCTAAATAGGCAAGAACTCCTCGAGGACCAAAACGAGGCACGTTGCATTGTGCGGCGCTCTAAAGCCTACAAGGTCCACGAGGGAGAGCTTTATAAGAAAAGCGCGACCGAAGTGCTCCAAAGGTTTATCTCCGAAGAGGAAGGGCGGCAGCTATTGGCTGAAATTCATGATGGACTCGGCGGCCACCACGTCGCAGCTCGGGCCCTTGTAAGCAAGGCCTTCCGTACAGGTTTCTACTAGCCAACAGCCCGAGCAGATGCACAGGACCTCGTCCAACATTGCGTCGGTTGCCAGCTTTTTGCAAATCAAAGCGACATGCCACCTACCGCTCTCCAAACAATCCCCATAACTTGGCCCTTTGCGGTCTGGGGGCTCGATATGGTTGGACCCTATCAGTGTCAAAACTAGCGGATCTCGGGTAGGGGGTCCCGAACTGTTCGTCTAGGCGGATGGTAACAAGAGACAAGGGACACGATGTTTTTACCTAGGTTTCGGCCCTCTCGATGGAGGTAAAACCCTACTCCTGCTTGATTGATATTCATGATATGGGTAGTACAAGAGTATATCTACCACGAGATCAAAGAGGCTAAACCCTAGAAGCTAGCCTATGGTATGATTGTTGTTCGTCCTACGGACTAAAACCCTCCGATTTATATAGGCACCAAAGAGGGTTAGGGTTACACCGAGTCGGTTACAATGGTAGGAGATCTACATATTCGTATCACCAAGCTTGCCTTCCACGCCAAGGAAAGTCCCATCCGGACATGGGACGAAGTCTTCAATCTTGTATCTTCATAGTCCAGGAGTCCGGCCAAAGGTGATAGTTCGGCTATCCGGACACCCCCTAATCCGGGACTCCCTCAGTAGCCCCCGAACCAGGCTTCAATGGTGATGAGTCCGGCGCGTAGATTGTCTTCGGCATTGCAAGGCGGGTTCTTCTCCAAATCATGTGTACCTGTTGAATAGCGTCATGCTTCCTGTGAATATTGCGCTCCTCGGCTTCCACGCCCAATAATGGCCATCTTCCACATGTTGAACGAATGAGAAAAGTAAGGGTATTTTTACATTTACCCCCCTAGCTGCGCAAATGAGCTGCCTATAAAAGAGACGAGTATCTAGATCCGAATCACACCATCCTCCCTTCGCGAGCATTCATCAGAGCGCATCTGACAGAAATCCACTCCATCATGGACAGTCGACGCGGCTCCTCCTCTCGCCCTCCCAGCCTCGGCCCGGAGATTGGGAGAGATGCTCCGTCTGTCAAATGAAGTTAGTGACGCCCAAACCAAGGGATTTCTTCCCCAGCCTTCATGGTTCCGGTTCGAGCCGGACTCGCCACCTATAAGGGCGTAGCAAGTGGAGAGCGCCCCACCCCTCCAAAGGAGAGCGGGTATGCCTTGTCTCTTATTTGATAAGAGGGCTCGGATTTCCAATTCATCCGTTTCTCCGGGGGCTCCTGGAGTTCTACGGCCTCCAGTTGCACAACCTTACACCTGCCTCCATTTTGCATATTGCGGGCTTCGTGGCCCTTTACGAGCTGTTTTTGGGCATCGAGGCTCATTTTGCGCTGTGGAAGAAGCTGTTCTGCCTTGTGCCCCATTCTCAAGAGGGGTCAATATATCAAGTGGGCGGAGCCGAACTATGGCACATCGCCGGGACCGGATATCTATCTGGAACCCCAAAGAAGGCGTCCGAAGGCTGGCCTTCGGAATGGTTTTACATAGAAGATGTCCCCCTACCGGACCCTATTTGGATCGGCCTCCCTGAGTTCAATAACGCTCCTTTGAAGAAGCGCCTAAGCTGGTGCCCACGGAGCCCTCAGAAGGAAAATGACAGGGATGTCCCTTACCTGATGCACCGAATTAGGCTATTAGCTCATTCCGGACTGACCATGATCGGGGTCATGGCCACATGCATTATGCGGGGGGTGCAGCCGCTCCAGTATAGAGGCCACCCCATGTGGGATTTCAACGGGGAGGATGATGCCACCCACTGCGGCCGTAAGGGGCCGGGATCGGTCGCCGATCTAATGAAGATCTTGTCCGCATTGTACAAGAGAGAAGAGGAGGAATTTCTCCGCGTCGATCCGCAGGGCGGATTTTCTATGAACAATCCTCCAAGCTGGGTAAGCAGACATTTATTTTTGCCTATCCGATCCATACTCCCATAGTCAAGTATCTCATGGTGTGATTTCGGCGCAGGAACTGTGCCGGGCCGTAAAGGATATAAGCAGCCCGCCTCCACAACCCGAGGATCCAGAATGGTTCCTCGATCCGACCTCCCAAGAGGATCCGGACATATCAGTGGAGCTGATCGACGGGGTATTCCACCAACTGAGTATTGATAATGCCTTGGTCGCCATTACGGCCGATTACCCCAGAATACTTCCTGCCTCGCAGGTAACTGAGACCGAAGTCCCAATACTTTGAAAATGACCCATCCGTGCGTGTTTTTGATCACCGTATACCAATGGTGTTTCGCAGGGGAAGTCCTTGAGGCGGAAGGCCGAGCCTGCGATGGCCAGTCAACAAGGGACAACAAGACCCAACAGGCCAAAAAGAAGTGCAGTCCAGATTGAAACGCTGATGCAATGGTATGGCGTGTCATCTTGCTCCCAGGTTTTATTCCCGGGAGGCATACTAACGCTCGTGCTTTTTCAGGAAGAAGAGCGCTCGCCGGACTATATTCGGAGAGGTTGCCAATCAATCCTCCGCCGCCAGCTCCAAAGCCAGTCCAAGCGGAGGCGAACACGAGGCGCAAGGCCGGATGCCTCTCGACAGAGGATGCCGACAGGTTATCTGCCACCAATTCCGAGGTGGAGAGTGCCATGAATCACAAAGTCGCCGGACAGTTCTTTGACGACATGTTTCTCCCAGGCATTGGATGCCTTCAATTGGAGATGCGCACCTCGTGCGCTGAAAATGGTCTAGCCAGAGCCACGGGAGCAGTATGTAAAAGACATACGGGTGAGAAAATTTGACAGTTATATATGCCAGTAGCCCCCGAGACTTGAAATAGTTAGAATAACTGATTTAAGGATCATTTATTGTGTAGGATCTTACGGAAAAGAATACCCAACTGTCCCAGGAGCTAGAGGAGTGCAAAGCCCAACTTGATGCTGCACTAGCCGCAGTGGGGGAAGCCAAAGAGACTGCCTCCGGTAATATATGCTTCAAAAGATGAGTAATTTGTGAAGTGTTGCGTGTGTATGAGTCTGACAATAATATTGCAGATGGCGCCGGGATAGATCCGGACAAGCAAGAACTCTTGCGCAGGTTAAAGGCCGGCGAGAATATGCTGACAAGGGTGAGGCAAGAGAAAAATAATCTCCAAGATGCCAACACCCAGCTGGGTGAGGAACTAAAGGGTGTTCGTGCCCAGCTGTCTGACTCCGTTAAGGAGAATCGGCGGCTTCGACGTGGCATTTTTAGTAAGTGCTTGAACGAACCTTGAAAAAAGAGTTCAGCGAGGAATTCGACTAACAGAGTTATGTCTGTAGGTATGCTCACAGGCCGTCCTGCAGAGGAAATGCCCTGTTCTACGGGTGACCTTCTTCCCGAGCTCTTGCAACTGCATGAACAAGTTCGGCAAGTGATGAAAGGCGTCACCTAGGCCTTGTGGCCGTCTGTCTCCCTGCCCGAAGGCCTTGGAGAGCTTGCGGAGAGGCTTCAGGGAGCACGGCAGCACTTCCGCTTATGGAAGATATCGGCCTGTCGTCAAGGTGCCAGGGAGGCCTGGGCCATGGTGAAGACGCGGTATACGAAGGCTGACCCAAACCACATGGCCGAGGTCGGACCTGCGGGGCCCGATGGGAAGGAGATCCCTGTGAGCTTAGTGTACGGCCAAGTAGAATTGGCCGCAAAGTATTCCCAACAGGACTGTAAACTAGACAACCTGCTGGATGGCATTGAAGAGGAATATGCCCAGTCAAGTTGACTATGTAATTTAAGATGACATGTAAAATGCCCTCTAGCCGGATTGTAGATCGTTTGTCATAGCGGACCCTTTCGCTTCAACCTTGGGACCCAATAGTCTGGAGTGTGTCCGAATACCCTCGCGGTTATATAAGAACCGGGGCATGCGTGGAGACCAGGCGTAGGGGTCATTAGTGCTTTATCGCATAAGTGCCCAACTAGTTATGTTATATTACATGGTTAGTAGGAAACATCTTCCAGGAGAATAGTTCCGTTAGGGTTCCTTTCTCGGAGGCATGCCCTAAAGTGCATGTCCGGACTGCAAAAAGCGTAAAAACATCTGGGGGCGATAAATAAATAGGTAAGAAATCGTCTTTTAGTTCACCGACCGAATATTCCCTTAAGAACGCTTAGCTTTCGCTTCACCCGGCCTGAGGTACACATCCGCTGACCCGGCAAGAATAATCGCAGAGGTGCTCCATTTACCGCCTAGCCGAACAATCGGGAATGTAGGGGTAAGCACAGGAGCCAGGCAACCCAGCTTGGCCAAAACTTAAGTTATATATATGCATATAATGGTGAATAAAAGGTTCATGCGGAAGTATGACACATGTGTTGGTCATGAAGCCCGTATAAATAAGCTTCTGTTAAAGAAGCCCCTAGGTATAATGAGCGCGGATAGCGCGTCAAGTGTGTGCGAACAATGTGCAAACAAGCTTTCAAAGGCTGTAGTAGGAAAGGAGGGAGAAGGAGAGAAACAGAAGACATCTAATATGTAAAATATAGACGGAGGAAGGAGACGAACTCAGAATCCGGCGCTAGGCGTAGAATCTTCGGAGACGGGCTGCGTTCCATGGGTTCGGCTCGAGTCGGTTATCTGATGCATCTCACAGACGGTACGCTTCACCGGTCAGGACTTGGTCGATGATAAAGGGACATTCCCATTTTGTAACGCCCCGGATTCGTTGCGCCAGGTGTCCGCCAGTTATTCGCCGTCGTTGCCATGTCATTTGTTTGCGTGTTGCACTTTGCCATGTCATCATCTGCATTTTTATCATGTCATCATGTGCATTTCATTTTGCATACGTGTTCGTCTCATGCATCCGAGCATTTTCCCCGTTGTCCGTTTTGCAATCCGGCACCCCTATGTTCCCCAGCGCACCCCTCTTGTTCTTTTTCCGTGTGTGGGTGTTGAACATTCTCGGAATGGACCGAGCCTTGCCAAGCGGCCTTGGTATAGCACCGGTAGACCGCCTGTCAAGTTTCGTGTCATTTGGAGGTCGTTTGATACTCCAACGGTTAACCGGGTAACCGTAAAGCCCTCTTTGAGTTGCAGCCCAACACTCCTTCCAAAGTGGCCCAAAACCCACCAAACTCCCCTCCATGCTCTCGGTCGTTCGATCATGATCGCGTGGACGAAAACCGCACCTCATTTGGACTCTCCTAGCTCCCTCTACCTATAAATAACCCCTCCCCCCGAAATTCGCGGATCAAATCGCAGACGAAACCCTAGCCTCTTCCCCCCGCGCCGGACATGTCCGGACCGCAGCCGGACACGCCCACCGCTCACCCAACCGGACGCCGCCACGTGGCACGTCCGCCGCCCGCCGCCGCCCGCTTGCCGTGCGCTGCCCCTCAATGGCTCACCTCTCCGCCGCCAGCAAAGCCAGCCTGCGCGCCGCTGGCGTGTTTCGCCGCCTCCGCCGCCCGCCCGCCGCCGCGCCAAGGCCCGCCGCCGCTCCGCGCCACCTTTCGCTAACCGCCGCCGCCGCCTTGCCGTGCGGTTTCAGCGCCGCCAAGCTTCGCCACCACACGGAGCGCGCATCCGCCCGCCCGCATCACCCGCCCGCCTCGCCACCTTTCGCCGCCGGCTCACGCCGCCGCCGCCGCCGCTGCCGCCGCCCCACAGATCATCCTCCTCCGCCTCAAGGCCGGATCCGGCCGGATCCGCGAGATCCGCCCGGATCCGCCTTCTCCGGGCATCCCCGACTTCTCCGGCCGCCATCCCCGTCGTCTCCGGCGAGGAACTCCGGCGAGCCTCGAAATCCGTGCAAACCCGCAGGTTGACCTCCATATTCTTCCAAGTCCCTGAGTTTTGACATTTTCATGCCATGTTCATGCCATCGCATCTTCGCACCCGTAGCTCCGTTTCGCGCGTATAATATGTCAAATTGTTCGCCTCGACGAGTAGATCATTTCATTCCATTGCATCATTTTCATTTGAGTTCGTCTTGATGCCCGAAATGCTGTTGGAAGAGTGCATGTTGATGTTAATCTGCTAAAACTGTTATAACTTGCTGTTTTATCATTTTTGCCATGATTAATGTGTGCATCCTATGAGGTTGAGCTCTACATGAATGTTGTACTATGCCATGCCATCTTTCCAGGGGTGTCAACCATGTATTTTTGTGATGCTTTTAGTGAGTGCATTGAGCTTGCTAAGTAGGGTAGTTGTTGTTGTTGTTTTCCTGACAGATTCTGTTATATTTTGTTGCTATGTTAACATGCTTCTACTAATCATTCTATGCATAATCTGGAGATGCTCTATAAACATGTTTTGATATACATGTCTTTCTATATCTATTCATGCCCTTGGTTGCAATTATAGCCTGCTGGAACATGTTTATATCTTGCTCCAAAGTTGCTTGAAAATGTTGTTTGTCAGCCTGTTAACATTAAGTTCACTTGTTCCCATGTGTTTTCCTAGTAATCCATGTACCCTATGAACTTGCTCTTGCCATGCTTAGCTTCATAAACATGCCTTCTTGCTGTTGGTTGCCTTGCCATACCATGTATTGCTTTGTGGTGAGTGGTTCAAGCTCATGAACATGCCTACTTATCGTTGTTTCTGCCATGTTCAAATCTGTAATATAACTTCCCATGTTTACATGGGTGCCATCATATTTTCCGTGCCCTTTTGGCTCATGGTCAATAAGGGTCTTTTGATATATGCTATTAGTAGATTCATGCCATGCCTTTGTTTGCCATGATAAGTTCCTGTAACATGTTGTTTGCTTGCTCTAAACATCGCAACCTGATGTTATTTCTGCTAAAGTCTGAAACTGTTATTATTTGCAATATCTCCATGTGTTTTTGAGCATGTTCTAGTTGTTTCTGGAGATAGCTCAGTGTTCATGTTTTGTTATGCTTTACGTGTACTTCATGCCCATGCCTTTTGTTATTATGTTGGGATGCTGTAGCTTGTTGTTTTGATGCTTGTAAGATGCCTAGTTGCTGTTTTGGACAGATTGTTGCTATGACTTGTATAGTGTGTGTGTGTTGCACCGTTGCTCCGTTTTGAGTGTGCTCTATATGAAACTTGCTTGATTTTGCATGTAGCTTCATATTATCATGTTGCATCCTTGTTTTGATGTGTTTGCTTGATGTTTGGGTGCATTTTGCATCAATGCCATGCTTAACTTGTTTTGCTCATATCTTCTAGGCCGTAGCTCCAAATCTAATGAACTTTATATGTAACTTGACTAGAATTTCGTGTAGATCCTCTTGGTTCTCTTTAACTTGCTGTTTAACAACTTCAACATAATGTTTATTCAGTTCTGGACCAATTTCGAAAATTGCATATGAGGACTTACCGGAATTGTTATATGTTGTTTCTGGCCTCATTTAAACTTGCCTTGATGTGTTGTTCTTGTTTGCATCTTCTCTTGTCATAAGTAGCTTCATGTAGCTTGGTCATGCATCATGCTTGTTGTGCATCATGCCTTGTTCATGGGTGGTGTGTTTACCTATGTTGTGTGCTTCTTCTTGTTAGTTCCTGTTTCGTTGCGATCATGAGGATCCGTTCGTCTTCTTCATGGACTCGTTCTTCTTCCTTGCGGGATTTCGTGCAAGATGACCGCTACTCTGATCTCACTACTATCATTGCTATGCTAGTTGCTTCGTTCTATCGCTATGCTGCGCTACCTATTACCTGCTTATCCAGCCATCCCATATTGCCATGAACCTCTAACCTTTGACACCTTCCTATGCAAACCGTTGTTTGGCTATGTTACCGCTTTTGCTCAGCCCCTCTTATAGCGCTGCTAGTTGCGGTGAAGTTGAAGATTTCTCCATGGTGGACAGGATTTTTGGTTGGGATATCACAATATCTTTTATATTATTAATGCATCTATATATTTGGTAAAGGGTGGAAGGCTCGGCCTTATGCCCGTGTTTTGTTCCACTCTTGCCGCCCTAGTTTCCGCCATACCGGTGTTATGTTCCCGGATTTTATGCTCTCGACGCTGTCGGTTGATTTATGGGACCCCCCTGACAGTTCGCTTTGAATAAAACTTGTCCAGCAAGGCCCAACATTGACTTTTACCATTTGCCTCACCACCACCTATTTTTCCCTTGGGAGTCGCTCTCTCGAGGGTCATCTTTATTTTAGCCCCCCCGGGCCAGTGCTTGTCTAAGTGCTGGTCCAAACCTAGCGATGTCCGGCGCCCCCTGGGCAACCAGGGTCTATGCCAACCCGACGTCTGGCTCATCCGGTGTGCCCTGAGAACAAGATATGTGCAGCTCCTATCGGGATTTGTCGGCACAGCGGGAGGCTTTGCTGGTCTTGTTTTACCATTGTCGAAATGTCTTGATGTACCGGGATTCCGAGACTGATCGGGTCTTCCTGGGTGAAGGTCTATTCCTTCGATGATCGCAAGAGCTTGTCATGGGCTAAGTTGGGACACCCTGCAGGTATAAACTTTCGAGAGCCGTGCTCATGGTTATGTGGCAGATGGGAATTTGTTAATGTCCGTTGTAGATAACTTGACACCAGATCCGAATTAAAACGCATCAACCGAGTGTGTAGCCGTGATGGTCTCTTCTCGCGGAGTCCGGAAGTGAACACGGTTTCGTGTTATGTTTGACGTAAGTAGGTGTTCGTGATCACCTCTTGATCATTGCTAGCTTCACGACCGCTCCGCTTGTTCTCTTCTCGCTCTTATTTGCGTTGGTTAGCCACCATATTATGCTTAGTCGCTGCTGCAACCTCACCACTTTACCCCTTCCTTTCCCATTAAGCTTTGCTAGTCTTGATACCCATGGTAATGGGATTGTTGAGTCCTCGTGGCTCACCAGATACTTCCAAAACCAGTTTGCGGTGCCTATGTTACCGAAAGGTGTGACGCAACCAAGCTCAAGGAGGAGCTCGATAAAGATCTTGCCCTTTGTGTTGTTTCGCTCTAGTTGATCAAGAGAGGAGCCCAGTTGGGGTCGATCGGGACCTTTGTCGATTTGGGGTTCTTCTTTTATTTTGGTTCCGTAGTCGGACCTTGATTGTATCTGGATGATGTGATGCTTTATTCATGTAATTGTGTGAAGTGGCGATTGAAAGCCAACTATGTATCTTTTTCCCTTATGTAATACATGGGTTGTGTGAAGATTACTTCACTTGCGACATTGCTTTCAATGCGGTTATGCCTCTAAGTCGTGCTTCGACACGTGGGAGATATAGCCGCATCGAGGCGCATAAGTTGGTAATCGAGCCATCCCCGACCTTAGGAGCCCCACCGCTTGATCGCTTTTAGCGGCGAGTTGTGTCTAGAAAATGTTTTGAGTCATTTAGGATTATATATATCGGAGAGTTAGAATTTTTTACTCCTCACCCCTTCGTCGCTCTCGGTAAGGTCTCCCGACGAGAGTTTTGACTCTTCTCTTCTCAAATTTCACTAAAAAATTTAGGATCACGCTGGTATCTTGGAATCGTTCGATGGTTTTATGATGACAACATTGTCTTGGTGCCTCCCGTCGGCAGGGTTTTTTTAGTGGAGGTGTCCCGGAGTTGAGCTCGAGGTGTTGTCGCCATAATTTTATCGTTGCAGCCTCGAATACCGAGTTTAGTACGCCGACATCGAAAATCTCTTTTATGCGCTTGTTGGTGAGATAACCCCGCTAACCCAATCTCGAGGTGAGTACGGGAGTATTGCCATGACTCGTATAACGGATGCTTTTCGAAGGTTGAGGTACACGATTTCCGAAGGTTTCTTGGTTATGTGTTGACGGATGGATACATCTTGGATGTAGGTATTGTTAGTTTGGGTGAGATATATTGCTTCCCCTGTATCCCCAACACCAGATTGCATAACAAGAAAGTTTTGGGAGTTTTATAGGTGGGAATTCAATTAGCTCCTTGAATATCTTTCCGACAGATGCATGATATGGGATTGGGTAAATCTCTATCATATGTTTGTTTCCGGCTTATTTTGCAAGCCAAATCCTTTGTTTTGTTTTATTTTTGGTATTCGAGTTGCTTTGATGTCAAATGTTGAATCCATACCTTTCCTAAACGGTGTTCTCATATTGCTATGTGAATACTAATCCTTCTTGATCATCGAGGTCGTCATGTTAATTCTTTTCCAACCGGTGCGCTTCTCTTCGAGATGATCCCATCATTCTCCCCATCTGCAAGATCAATTCTAAGTTTTCTCAACGGTGTTTGGTTCGTTCATCCCAAGTTGTCTTTGTTTTTCCCGCCCACCCACCCTTTTTCCTCAAGGACTAAGATTTCTTTACCAAGTGTCCATTTATTCATTTGAAGTCTCTTCATTCTTTTCAATCAATGTTCTTATCCGGTGATTTACCATGAAGATGCTCAACAGTTTCAAGTTCATCATCCTTCATAATTTTTCTTCTTTTCCGATGGATCCAACTCAACCTTTCGGTGTTGATCATATCTCTTCCTTTTGTTTCACATATTTTCCCATGTGAATTTCTTATCCAAGTATCTCTTATTCACCTCTCCTAGTTCATATCCGGAGTGTTGAAGATATCTCAGAAGACTTGTGTTTCCATTCTCAATCGGTTCAAGATATTTCGAGATTGGTATCTCATTCAAGTCATTTAATTCAACCGGTGCAACATCTCTTTTAAATCTTTTCAATGGTGTTCTTTGAGTGGGCCCTAACCCACAGGTCTTTTCCCAGGATCTTACCTGACTCTTCTATTTTCCCAGAGCTATCCTAAATTCTTCTCCAAGTTTTGACGTAAGAATGAGTTATCATCAGTCAAATGCCTTCTCCAAGGTCGCTTTCAAATTCTTTTCATAGTTGGCTCAACCTCTTCGCTTTTGATTCTTCCGGTGTGCCTCAATAATTCTCGGTGGTGTTTCTCGTTGTCATTCTCATCATTTGAAAACCGAAGAAGAGTTTCTCTTTAATCTTGCTCTATTCTCTTCAAGATTCATGGTCCTAGCTTGATGCCATCCTCTCATAATTGTTTTTGATTGTGACAATTCTTTTCTTACCATCCGGAGCATTTCTTGAGTTGTTTTCCATTTCTTTCCTCCAAGGGCCATCATGTCATAATTCTTCATTCTCATCATGTAGCTATCATTCTCCAAATCTTACCGGTGAATCGTTCTAATAACCTCTAATTAGTTCATGGTCTCTTCATTCTCATGTATCTAAATCCCTTCAAGTATCTTCATTCGTTTTCAAACTCTTTCCGGTGAATTGTGCCTTTCCTACTTTCATTTTCAATTCTTACGGTGGTTCTTTCAACATTCCTCTTCTGTTGTTATCATCGCAAGGCTTCACCTTGTGTTTTCAACTTCTCTTTCTTTCTATCATCCTTTTATTACCGGAGTTCTTCATGGAGGCTCTACATGATGGTTCATCAAGGATTCCTTTCATTCTTCAATTGTTCTTCAAGATTTCTCTTGAAGTTATGACCCGCCAAGCTATACTCTAAAATAAACATGGTGCTCAACACATGTTTTGTTTTGAGGAGCTCAAGTATTCTTCATCTTGCATTCCAAAGTGCAATTCCTTCTATCTTATCTTTTGAGATGGTGTTATGTCACTCTTGACAATTTCCTTCATGTTTCATGATTCATATTGTTGTCAAGAATGAGGTATTTTAAATCCATCAATCTCTTCGTTGGAGTTATCTTGGTAAAGATTTCACCTAAAGCCTTCCCTAAGGATTGTTGCTATTTATGGTGCTTATAAATGACCCAAGTTCTTCTTTATCCTCCCGGTGATATAAGTTTCTCGTCTCCTTGTTGATATCAATCTAATCATTTGTTTACGTTGGTGGCTGGTTGTCACCTCATAATTTTGAGATGTCTCCATAAGCCCACTACAAGCTTATCCTTTCGTTGATTGGTTTTCCAACAATTCCGTTCTAACCTTGTTGGAAGGATGCTTTCCAAGTTCATTTGTGGCAGAAGTTGGCATTTTCTTCTCCATTCTTTTATGTCAATGATTTATCTTCTATTCTTTCTTCCGAAGGCATTATGTTTTGCTCCCTTCACTCATCATGTCGAATTGTGAAGATCGTGTTCTTTTCATGCTTATCCATTTATCCAGAGTGTTGTGTCATCTCTTCAAGTTCTTTTCATCTTATCAAGTTTTCCTTCTTCTTTCAGTCGGAGTGCTGCCCAAGTTATATCAATCTTACCCCTTCTCTATCTAGTTTTAACCGGAGTGGTTTCAATATCTATCTTATCACTAAACCTCTTAGTTCTCGTTGTACTCCTTGTTCCTCTTTTCTACGGGATTGTTTGTAATCTCGTTCATCTCTGTTGTACTCTTTCTTTTAAATTGCTCAACCTCTCAAGGTTCGTGGTTTCACTCGTTTGTCAAAGAAGCAACTTAGTTTTACCTCTTATCTTCCTCTTCCGTTTTCCCTCCGGTGCCATCCTAGATCTCGGGATGAGATCCTCTCGTAGTGGTGGAGTGTTGTAACGCCCCGGATTCGTTGCGCCAGGTGTCCGCCAGTTATTCGCCGTCATTGCCATGTCATTTGCTTGCGTGTTGCACTTTGCCATGTCATCATCTGCATTTTTATCATGTCATCATGTGCATTTCATTTTGCATACGTGTTCGTCTCATGCATCCGAGCATTTTCCCCGTTGTCCGTTTTGCAATCCGGCACCCCTATGTTCCCCGGCGCACCCCTCTTGTTCTTTTTCCATGTGTGGGTGTTGAACATTCTCGGAATAGACCGAGCCTTGCCAAGCGGCCTTGGTATAGCACCGGTAGACCGCCTGTCAAGTTTCGTGTCATTTGGAGGTCGTTTGATACTCCAACGGTTAACCGGGTAACCGTAAAGCCCTCTTTGAGTTGCAGCCCAACACTCCTTCCAAAGTGGCCCAAAACCCACCACCTCCCCTCCATGCTCTCGGTCGTTCGATCACGATCGCGTGGCCGAAAACCGCACCTCATTTGGACTCTCCTAGCTCCCTCTACCTATAAATAACCCCTCCCCCCGAAATTCGCGGATCAAATCGCAGACGAAACCCTAGCTTTGTTCCGCCGCCGGACATGTCCGGACCGCAGCCGGACACGCCCGCCGCCGCTCGCCTAACGGGCGCTGCCACGTGGCACGTCCGCCGCCCGCCGCTAGCCGCTTGGCCTGTCGCTGCCCCCAGCTGGCCCACCTCCTCGCCCGCCGCGCCGCAGCCGCCGCCGCCGCCTGGCGTGCCCGCCGCCTCGCCGCTGGCGCCCGCGCCGCTCGCGCGTCGCCGCTCCGCGCCACCGCCGCCAACCGCCGCCATGCCGCACCGCACCGCGCCCCAGCCACGGAAGCATCGCTGCCGCCGCCTTCACCGCCGCCGCCGCCTCGCCGCTTTCGCCCGTCCATACCGCCGCCGCCGCCCGCGCCGCCGCCCGCCGCCGCCGCATCCTCCTCCGCCTCCCCGCGCCCGGATCCGGCCGGATCCGGCGAGATCCGGCCCGGATCCGCCTTCTCCGGGCATCCCAGACTTCTCCGGCCGCCATCCCCGTCGTCTCCGGCGAGGAACTCCGGCGAGCCTCGAAATCCGTGCAAACCCGCAGGTTGACCTCCATATTCTTCCAAGTCCCTGAGTTTTGACATTTTCATGCCATGTTCATGCCATCGCATCTTCGCACCCGTAGCTCCGTTTCGCGCGTATAATATGCAAATTGTTCGCCTCGACGAGTAGATCATTTCATTCCATTGCATCATTTTCATTTGAGTTCATCTTGATGCCCGAAATGCTGTTGGAAGAGTGCATGTTGATGTTAATCTGCTAAAACTGTTATAACTTGCTGTTTTATCATTTTTGCCATGATTAATGTGTGCATCCTATGAGGTTGAGCTCTACATGAATGTTGGACTATGCCATGCCATCTTTCCAGGGGTGTCAACCATGTATTTTTGTGATGCTTGTAGTGAGTGCATTGAGCTTGCTAAGTAGGGTAGTTGCTGTTGTTGTTTTCCTGACAGATTCTGTTATATTTTGTTGCTATGTTAACATGCTTCTACTAATCATTCTATGCATAATCTGGAGATGCTCTATAAACATGTTTTGATATACATGTCTTTCTATATCTATTCATGCCCTTGGTTGCAATTATAGCCTGCTGGAACATGTTTATATCTTGCTCCAAAGTTGCTTGAAAATGTTGTTTGTCAGCCTGTTAACATTAAGTTCTCTTGTTCCCATGTGTTTTCCTAGTAATCCATGTACCCTATGAACTTGCTCTTGCCATGCTTAGCTTCCTAAACATGCCTTCTTGCTGTTGGTTTCCTTTCCATACCATGTATTGCTTTGTGGTGAGTGGTTCAAGCTCATGAACATGCCTACTTATCGTTGTTTCTGCCATGTTCAAATCTGTAATATAACTTGCCATGTTTACATGGGTGCCATCATATTTTCCGTGCCCTTTTGGCTCATGGTCAGTAAGGGTTTTTTGATATATGCTATTAGTAGATTCATGCCATGCCTTTGTTTGCCATGATAAGTTCCTGTAACATGTTGTTTGCTTGCTCTAAACATCGCAACCTGATGTTATTTCTGCTAAAGTCTGAAACTGTTATTATTTGCAATATCTCCATGTGTTTTTGAGCATGTTCTAGTTGTTTCTGGAGATAGCTCAGTGTTCATGTTTTGTTATGCTTTACGTGTACTTCATGCCCATGCCTTTTGTTATTATGTTGGGATGTTGTAGCTTGTTGTTTTGATGCTTATAAGATGCCTAGTTGCTGTTTTGGACAGATTGTTGCTATGACTTGTATAGTGTGTGTGTGTTGCACCGTTGCTCCGTTTTGAGTGTGCTCTATATGAAACTTGCTTGATTTTGCATGTAGCTTCATATTATCATGTTGCATCCTTGTTTTGATGTGTTTGCTTGATGTTTGGGTGCATTTTGCATCAATGCCATGCTTAACTTGTTTTGCTCATATCTTCTAGGCCGTAGCTCCAAATCTAATGAACTTTATATGTAACTTGACTAGAATTTCGTGTAGATCCTCTTGGTGCTCTTTAACTTGCTGTTTAACAACTTCAACATAATGTTTATTCAGTTCTGGACCAATTTCGAAAATTGCATATGAGGACTTACCGGAATTGTTATATGTTGTTTCCGGCCTCATTTAAACTTGCCTTGATGTGTTGTTCTTGTTTGCATCATCTCTTGTTATAAGTAGCTTCATGTAGCTTGGTCATGCATCATGCTTGTTGTGCATCATGCCTTGTTCATGGGTGGTGTGTTTACCTATGTTGTGTGCTTCTTCTTGTTAGTTCCTGTTTCGTTGCGATCGTGAGGATCCGTTCGTCTTCTTCATGGACTCGTTCTTCTTCCTTGCGGGATTTCAGGCAAGATGACCGCTACCCTGGATCTCACTACTATCATTGCTATGCTAGTTGCTTCGTTCTATCGCTATGCTGCACTACCTATTACCTGTTTATCCAGCCATCCCATATTGCCATGAACCTCTAACCTTTGACACCTTCCTATGCAAACCGTTGTTTGGCTATGTTACCGCTTTTGCTCAGCCCCTCTTATAGCGTTGCTAGTTGCAGGTGAAGTTGAAGATTTCTCCATGGTGGACAAGATTTTTGGTTGGGATATCACAATATCTCTTATATTATTAATGCATCTATATATTTGGTAAAGGGTGGAAGGCTCGGCCTTATGCCCGTGTTTTGTTCCACTCTTGCCGCCCTAGTTTCCGCCATACCGGTGTTATGTTCCCGGATTTTGTGTTCCTTACGCGGTCGGGTGATTTATGGACTCCGACAGTTCGCTTTGAATAAAACTTGTCCAGAAGGCCCAACATTGACTTTTACCATTTGCCTCACCACCACCTATTTTTCCTTGGGAGTCGCTCTCTCGAGGGTCATCTTTATTTTAGCCCCCGGCCGTGCTTGTCTAAGTGCTGGTCCAAACCGAAACTATGTCCGGCGCCCCACCGGCAAACCAGGTCTATGCCAACCCGACGTCTGGCTCATCCGGTGTGCCACGAGAACGAGATATGTGCAGCTCCTATCGGGATTTGTTGGCACAGCAGGAGGCTTTGCTGGTCTTGTTTTACCATTGTCTAAATGTCTTGATGTACCGGGATTCCGAGACTGATCGGGTCTTCCTGGGTGAAGGTCTATTCCTTCGATGATCGCGAGAGCTTGTCATGGGCTAAGTTGGGACACCCCTGCAGGGTATAAACTTTCGAGAGTCGTGCCCGCGGTTTTGTGGCAGATGGGAATTTGTTAATGTCCGGTTGTATATAACTTGACACCAGATCCAAATTAAAACGCATCAACCGAGTGTGTAGCCGTGATGGTCTCTTCTCGGCGGAGTCCGGGAAGTGAACACGGTTTCTGTGTTATGTTTGACGTAAGTAGGTGTTCAGGATCACCTCTTGATCATTGCTAGCTTCACGACCGTTCCGCTTGTTCTCCTCTCGCTCTTATTTGCGTTGGTTAGCCACCATATTATGCTTAGTCGCTGCTGCAACCTCACCACTTTACCCCTTCCTTTCCCATTAAGCTTTGCTAGTCTTGATACCCATGGTAATGGGATTGCTTGAGTCCTCGTGGCTCACCAGATACTTCAAAACCAGTTTGCGGTGCCTATGTTACGAAAGCGGGTGACGCAACCAAGCTCAAGGAGGAGATCGATGAAGATCTTGCCCTTTGTGTTGTTTCGTTCTAGTTGATCAGTAGAGGAGCCCAGTTGGGGTCGATCGGGGACCTTTGTCGCATTTGGGGTTCTTCTTTTATTTTGGTTCCGTAGTCGGACCTTGATTGTATCTGGATGATGTAATGCTTTATTCATGTAATTGTGTGAAGTGGCGATTATAAGCTAACTATGTATCTTTTTCCCTTATGTAATACATGGGTTGTGTGAAGATTACCTCACTTGCGACATTGCTTTCAATGCGGTTATGCCTCTAAGTCGTGCTTCGACACGTGGGAGATATAGCCGCATCGAGGGCGTTACACATTTGGGCTTGAGTTTGTCCTTTTTCTTGTCTGGTAGGCGTAGAACTAACTCGCCAACGTTGTAAGTTTTGGCCGTACTTCTCTGCTTTGATATCTTCGAGCTTGTTGTTGATAGAATGCGGAATGGGCTTTTGCCACGTCACGCTCCTCCTCCAATGCGTCCAAACTGTCCTGCCGATCGAGCTCGGCTTCTCTTTCTTCGTACATGCGCACGCGAGGTGAGTCATGAATTATGTCACAGGGCAGAACTGCCTCTGCGCCGTATACCATAAAGAATGGTGTAAATCCGGTGGTGCGATTTGGAGTGGTCCGCAGCCCCCAGAGTACGGAGTCGAGCTCCTCTACCCAGTGCGTGTTAGATTCCTTGAGGGACCGCACTAATCTGGGTTTGATGCCACTCATGATTAGAACATTTGCTCACTCGACTTGACCCTTAGTTTGAGGGTGATAGACTGAAGCGTAGTCGAGCTTGATGCCCATGTTTTTGCACCAGAGTTTAACCTCATCGGCCGTTAAGTTTCTGCCGTTGTCAGTGATGATGCTATGGGGGACGCCGCAACGCTGTACGACCCCTGATATGAAGTCTATCACCGGTCCGGATTCGGCGGTCTTAACAGGTTTGGCCTCTATCCATTTGGTGAATTTATCCACCATGACCAGTAGGTATTTTTGCTTGTGGGTTCCTCCTTTAAGGGGTCCAACCATGTCAAGCCCCCAGACCGCGAAGGGCCAGGTTATGGGTATAGTTTTGAGGGCGGTGGGTGGCATGTGGCTTTGATTAGCAAAGAGCTGGCAACCGACACATCGTTGGACTAAGTCCTGAGCATCTGCCCGGGCCGTCGGCCAATAAAATCCTGTATGGAAGGCCTTGCCTACAAGGGCCCGGGCTGCGGCGTGGTGCCCACCGAGTCCGGCATGAATTTCAGCCAGAAGGTTCCGCCCTTCCTCTTCGGAGATACACCTTTGAAGGACTCCGGTTGTGCTTTTCTTGTAATGCTCTCCCTCATGGACCTTATAGGCTTTAGATCGCCGCACTATGCAGCGGGCCTCGTTTTAGTCCTCGGGAAGTTCCTGCCTGGTTAGGTAGGCTAGGAATGGTTCTGTCCACGGGGCAATTACTGCCATTATTACGTGGGCTGAGGATGTTACTTCGTTGGCAGAACCACCCATTGTGTCAGAATGTTCGGTGTCGGGCAGTGCGGTTCGATCCGGGTTTGTATTTCCGGATTCCCCCTCCCATAGTACGGATGGCTTGAACAGCCTCTCTAGGAAGATGTTGGGAGGGACGGCATCGCGCTTTGCGCCAATGCATGCCAATATGTCTGCTGCCTGGTTGTTATCCCGGGCTATATGGTGAAATTCGAGCCCCTCAAACCGAGCTGACATTTTTAGGACGGCGTTGCGATAAGCTGCCATTTTCGGATCCTTGGCATCGAAGTCTCCATTTATTTGGGATATCGCGAGGTTCGAATCCCTGCGCACCTTTAGGCGTTGAATGCCCATGGAGACTGCCATCCGGAGGCCATGTAGAAGGGCCTCGTATTCGGCTGCGTTGTTGGAGTCTGTATACATTATCTGGAGCACGTATTGAACTGTATCTCCAGTTGGGGATGTCAGAACAACGCCACCCCCCAGCCCAGACAACATTTTGGAGCCGTCGAAGTGCATGATCCAGTTGGAATATGAGCCATACTCTTTAGGGAGTTCGGCTTCAGTCCATTCGGCGACGAAGTCGGCCAAAACTTGCGACTTGATAGCTCGCCGCGGCTTATAGGTTATGTCGAACGGGAGGAGCTCAATGGCCCATTTGGCAATCCGGCCCGTTGCGTCGCGGTTGTTTATAATGTCATTAAGATGTACTTCGGAGGCTACTGTTATCAAACACTCTTGAAAGTAGTGTCGTAGCTTCCGGGATGCCATGAACACCGCGTATGCTATCTTTTGATAATGCGGGTACCGTGACTTGCATGCAGTCAGGACGGTGGACACGTAGTAAACTGGTTTTTGAAGGGGGAACTTGTGTCCGTCCGTTTCTCGTTCGACAACGAGCACCGCGCTCACCACTGGATGAGTTGCCGCGATATATAATAGCATTGGTTCGCCCATGTTGGGCGCGGCCAGGACCGGATTTGTTGCCAATATGGCTTTTATTTCTTCGAGTCTGGCCGTGGCAGCATCCGTCCACTCGAAGTGTTTGGTGCTACGGAGGAGGCGATAAAGGGGTAATGCCTTTTCTCCTAAATGGGAGATAAAGCGGCTTAAAGCCACCACGCATCCCGTCAATTTTTGTATTTGTTTGAGGTCCTTTGGGATATCCAATTGTGACAGAGCGCGGATCTTGGCTGGGTTTGCTTCAATTCCTCTACCGGATACAATGAAGCCCAAGAGCTTTCCGGCTGGTACGCCGAAAACACATTTTTCCGGGTAAAGCTTAATGTCATATGTTTGAAGATTATCGAACATGAGCCTCAAATCGTCTACTAGAGTTTCGACGTTCTTGGTTTGTACGACCACATCATCTACGTATGCCTCCACTGTTTTGCCGAACTGGTTTGCCAGACATGTCTGAATCATGCGCTGATATGTTGCGCCGGCGTTTTTGAGCCCAAAGGTCATTGTGTTGAAGCAGAATGGGCCGAATGGGGTGATGAATGCCATTGCGGCCTGGTCGGGCTCTGCCATCCTAATTTGGTGGTAGCCGGAGTATGTGTCAAGGAAACACAATGAATCGTGTCCTGTGGTAGCGTCGATAATTTGATCGATGCGGGGGAGGGGGAAGGGATCCTTTGGGCAAGCCTTGTTGAGGTCCTTAAAGTCGACGCATAGGCGCCAGGATTTGTCCTTATTTGGTACCATCACCAAGTTTGCTAGCCAGTCCGGATGTTTTATATCACTGATGAATCCGGCCTCCAATAATTTGGCTAGCTCCTCTCCCATGGCCTGTCTCTTGTGTTCGGAGAAACGCCGAAGAGCCTGTTTGACTGGCTTGAATCCTTTTAGGATGTTTAGGCTGTGCTTGGCCAGTCGGCGTGGGATTCCTGGCATGTCTGAAGGGGGCTATGCAAAAATGTCCCAATTTTCGCGTAGGAATTCTCGTAGTGCGGCGTCTACATCAGGGTTTAATTGTGCCCCGATGGAGGCCATTTTTGTAGGGTCCGTTGGATGGACTTGGAATTTGACTATTACGTCCACTGGTTTAAAGGAGGTGGACTTGGATCTCTTATCGAGTATCACATCGTCCCTATTCACCGTGGAGCACAGCGCAGAGAGTTCCTCGGCTGCTAGGGCTTCGGATAGTGCCTCAAGGGCCAATGCGGCTGTCTTGTTTTCGGTGCGGAGTGCTATGTTCGGGTCACCAGCAAGAGTGATGATTCCGTTGGGCCCGGGCATTTTGAGCTTCATGTACCCGTAATGGGGTATAGCTTGGAAAATTGTGAATGCCTCTCGTCCTAATAGAGCGTGATATCCGCTGCTGAACGGGGCCACTTGGAACGTGACCTCCTCTGACCTGTAATTATCCGGCGTGCCGAACACCACATCTAGTGTGATTTTTCCAGTACAGCATGCTTCCCGACTAGGGATTATTCCTCTAAAGGTTGTGCTGCTTCGCTCAATGCGGCTCCAGTCTATTTCCATTTTTCGGAGGGTTTCCTCGTAAATGAGGTTCAATCCGCTGCCACCGTCCATGAGTACCTTGGTAAGGTGAAAGCCGTCCACTATTGGACTGAGAACCAATGCGGCTGGTGCTCGGGCTGTTCAGAATTTAGGTTCGTCACTGGCATTAAAGGTAATAGCCATGTCACTCCATGGGTTTATTGTTGCTACTTGGTAGACTTCGGCAAGGCTGCGGAGTGTTCGTTTCCGCATATTATTTGATGCGAAAGTCTTGAAGACTGTTAATACCGTACTGGTATCCTTGGGCTGGTGCTCTGGAGTTAGAAGCTCTTCGCCACTTTTGGCCACCTGCCGTAGTATACAACACGCTCTAAGGCTATGAGTTGGAGTGGCACCCTCTGTACAATGAATTTTGCAGGGTCCATTGAGCCATCCTTCCAGTACGGTTCCATGCCCTATAGAGGGTTTTTGCTTTTTGGTGCTTAACCCAGGTGCCTGGCGATAATGCACCCTTATATTTCGGACTGGGGTTGTATTCAGGGACGGATTGTCCCAAAATTTGATTTCAGTTTTCCAGGCGCTTTCCATCACATAGTACTTTTGCACTATGGACACCAAGTCAGCGAAGCTTGTAATTTCCTGACGTCTTACGGCGTTGAGGATTCCCTTGTCCATGCAATTATTGCAGAAGAATGAATTTGCGTCCTCCTCGCGGCAGTCCTTTATCCTGTTCATAACCAGAGGAATCGCCCAAGAATGGTGTCTTTGTTTCATGGGCTCTTGCCGGATTTGGGATAGATCGCTTATGTTTGGGTGGGCGGGTGGAATTAAATTCGGAACCCCGTCCACTTTAAGACTCAAGGGCCAAGTAGTTTCCGAATTTGGAAACTTGGGTTCTTGGATGTTGTCCAATGAATCTAGCCTGCTGCCTGACTTTAGGTTCAGGGCTTGAGTAGCATCCTCCCCTCCGCGGGGATCCGGCATGGAGGGATCGGGAATCCACACATAGCTTAAATAGGTTAGTCCCAAAAGTAATATAAAAGTGTATAATAAAGCCTGTAATCAATTAAAACAGATAGTAAAATAGCATGAATGGTTCATAAATTATAGATACGTTGGAGATGTATCAAGCCCGCCGGAGAAGGAGACGGGGTCCTTACGCGCTTGGCCGAGGAAGAAGCGGCATCACGTCTGGTCGAGGAAGAAGCAGCGGCTGCGGCTCTCTTCGCTGCTGGGGCCTCCTCCAGCGCCTCTACGGCCACGTGCCTCGTCTGGTGCATGGGCTCCGCCTGAGCCCCTTGCCGCTGCGGGGCCTTCCTGGAGCGGACTGGCTCGCCAGAGCCGGTCCACTGTAGGACACGTCTCTTCTTTGGGGCCAAGGGATCGTCCGCCTCGGACGCCTCCCCGGCCGGCTCTTCGGCCGCCTCTGCGGCAGGGGGAACGCTGGCATCGGCACCGCTGGTCTCCCTGGTGGGCCCAACCCACTTGAGGAATCTTTTCTCCTCTTCGGCCACTTCGGCGTCGTCCTCCGCGGTGCCGCAGCTGCCGGCCTCCGCGGCAAGTTCTGCCTCCTTTGCCCTGGCGGCATTATACGCCACCTCCTCGTTGGTGGTGGCGCAGATGAGCTCTGGCTCGGCAAGGACGGTGCCCTCCGACAAGTTCTCGAAGAACTGCAGCACCAATTCCGCCGTTGGCCCAACCCAAGTTGAAGGCGGGCATCGTGGCGATGATCTCGGTCAGGCGAGAATTGTTGCTCAACGGATGCACCCCTGCCGGCAGCCTGAACAGGTCGCCAGTCTTGCCGGCCTTTGCGGCCTTGCCAGTCCTCTCACTCGGCGTTTCCGTTCTTCTCGATCTTGAGCTGGAAGAGCCTCTGGCAGACGGACGCATGCTGCATCACCGTGAAGTTGTGCTTCAAGCCAGGGCGGAGCCTCACGATGTCCGCCGCGTTCTTAAAATCCCAAGCCGGCCTCACCTTCTTGTGCAAGGGAGCAATGCGGCGACGGACCCCAATCATCTCTAGCGTGAGGCCGGCAGAGATGAGGCGGAGGATCCTGGTGGTGGCGACTCTGAGCTTCCCATCGTTGGGATCGAAGTCGCTCCAGTCGTCGCCGCGGACCGGCGGACTCCGACGGACCTTGCAAAAAGGTCGTGGCTCCTTCTCTATGATCCAGCACCATCGGCCTCGCCATTCCTCCCATGACTCCTTCTGGAAACCCTCCGGGTATGCGCCCTTACACAGAGGCCTCGGGATCCAAGCAAGAGAGCCAGTAATGGCATCCCCTTGCTGGACACGGGGGACGAAATAGTTGTGAAAGAGTGTCGTGCTAGGGTGGAATCTGGCGAAGCCCTCACAGAGGTGTTCGAAAAGGGCCATGCACGCCACTGCATTCGGCGTGAAGTCCAGGAGATGGAAGTCGTAGGTGTGCATGATGTCATTGATGAAATCTGAGAAAGGGGGGCAGAGCCCGCAGGAAAAGTAATTGACGAAGAAAGGATAAATACCCGGGCCAGGCTTAGCGAAGGGAGCGGGGATGACCTACATGGCAGGATGCCCCGTCGTCCCCCTCCCCCACAAGCACAAGAACTGGTCCCTGAGCATAAGCACGTCCATCACTGGAGGAAAAAGGGCACACTTCTTCCGCAGCTTCACCAGCTCACTCTGCGGCACCTCCTTCCCTGCGGCAGCCTTGGCCCCTCCCTTGCCCTTGCTAGCTTTGGGCGCCATGGCGGCTAAGAAGGAGCAGGGGATCGAGAGGCAATGGAGGCGCGGCGGTGGCAAGCAGGGGTGCGGAGCTCTGCTTCGGATTTGGGGAAGAAGAGGGGAACGATGGTTCCAAGATTGGGAGAAGCAGAGAAGGTAAATGAGCAGTGCCCTGCCGGTTTTCCCCTTGTTATGGGGAAAGCGCGGGCCAGCTCTTTACCATTTACTGCGGGGTGACACATGCGTGCCACGCCCATCCTGCGCGCGACCCCCACATCACGCGTTGGACGCCGGTTGTGGGGAAGCGCAACTGATAGAATGATCGTGGCGATCCATCTCTGCCACGCCCGCCCGCGCACTTCCTTGGGCCTGGCCCAACTACGCCTAGCGCTTATGTGTGTCCCAGGCCTGGGGGCTCCTGTCGGTATACACAAGTATGGGTACTTCTGTACCCCTTACTAGTACATGGGCAGTCGCAGCCACGCATGCGGCAGGGCTTGGCGAGGCAGAGGAACGCAAAGGACGAAGATTACCAAGACAGATGACTGAAGTGCAAGGAGTAGAATGGCAAGTTGGACCACCCCCGGCAAGGACCTTGCCGGGGCAACCCACAAACACTAGCAAGTCTATTACCCTTGGGCCTGAGAGCTCTGACACCATCGACAATGTTAAGACCAAGATCTGGAGAGCACGTGCCTGATAGCATGCAGCCCCTCATGAAGATTGGCAGCCCACAGATCCATGTGGGACCATAAGACGAAGCCCCCCAGCAAGAACCTTGCCGGGGACGACTCCAAGGCCCCCGGCAAGCCTTTCCGGGGACGATCACTGGGTCGTGTCCAGGCCCGCGCCCGGCAGGGTTTCGCCACCTCACCACCACTCCAGTGCGACGATAGGCATGCCAACTAAGTAGACGCCTGCATGGCGGCATGCTGATCTTCGTGGAAGCTTACCATTTTGCCAACACAGCAGTTGGTTGGCCAGCGTGGCGCTGCATGCCTCGTCGACCCGGACACGAGTCAAGGCGAGGAGGAGCGGTGAAGGACGGGATGGCTTTTGTTGCCACCCCCAATAAAGAAAGAGGACACGTAGGTGATGCATTAAATGCGATTGTCCTACATTACCAAGCGATAAGCTCGTGCATTGTAGTTTGCCACCTCCTGTGTGCCGCTGTGAAACCCCTTTTCGTATAAAAGGAGGCCCAAGGCACACAGATAGAGGATTCAGACTTTTGGACAAAGCACGCACCGTAGCTAGTTCAAGAGCTCAAGAACACTCATATAACCAGACAAGCAGGGTTAGGGTATTATGCATCTTTGCGGCCCAAACCTGGATAAATATCCCCTGTGTGCTAATGGCTCGACCTTCTCTTCATGCAACTAATCCCCCGCCGAACATAGAAGGGATCCTTGTGACCCCATAGGTGACCGGTTTCCCCGACAGTGTGTGTGCAGGTGTGTGAATTGATGGGAGGTGTGTTTGTTGTGCAGTGTCATTGGGAGGCATGCGAGTAGCTCTGTGAAATGATGGTAGGCATGCTGGCAGTCCGCTAGATAGGCTCATTGGGAGACGAGCCAGCCCTTTGACTGCCACCCGCCTCGCACCCACGGCTCCATATTAATGGCGCGCCTGAGCCGCTACTCATAATAGGCGGCCGCACCCCCATTCTCGCTACACACACAATCGTCTCTCTCCGCATGCATCCTCGACGTCGCTCTTAGTCCTCACCGCTGTCGGTGTATGATGATGCCGCCAAAGCACCCCATCAGAGGGAGTGGAGATGTCGGGGCTGCTAAAGCACCTGAGCACGATGTGAAGCTAGAGATAGAGGTTACCTGTCGGAATCGGGGCTCCGCAGACCCAAGAAAGTTCATACACTAGGGTGGGCTTGCTACGTTCGCTAAGCCCTTAATCGCGACCCACAACCTCATGACGATACTCAGACATTCTCGAGCGAGAGGAAAGATGAACAATGGACACCGCAGTTTACCCAGGTTAGGGCCACCTTGCAGTTTAAGACCCTACTCATGCTTTGTGGTTGGATTACCTTGCGAGGGAGGATGAACACGAGCACACAAGGGGGAAGGTTGTCTCCGGTGGGAGTTGATCGAACTCCCTCTACTGCAGCACCCTGCCCTTACTTATACTACCCTTGGTCCCCTTCCCCCGAAAACACTAGGCGGGAAGGGTTGCCACAACGGCTAGTTTGAAGGGGGATAGGAGTACAGCTTATCCTGACTAAAGGTAGTCTTCGCCTATAAAAGCCTCCTGCCATGACACGCTAGTAGGCTCGGCGATGACCATCGTCCTGGCGAGTCTGTCCTCTTGGCCTTCTTGCACCGAACGTGTAATGTTTGGGGACTGCATCGGGAACCACCATGCTGTCCTTGCTCCCTTAGCATGAAAGAGGAAAGCCTCATCATCCACGCCTGCTGGCGCCCCTCTGGCTCCGCTCATTGCCACACACGTCACCAACGGGAAGACACAGGGCGGCACGGCTCCACTTACTGTTTGTTGACTCATGCGCCTCTGGAGGGGCCTCGGGAGATGGCATCGGGATGCTGCCTCGCGAGGCTCTCGATGACACACACCTCGTGAGGGTCTTGGTTGTGAAGCCCTGGCGGTGGGCCTACTTTGGGCCTTCTGGTGGCGCTACGTACTGGGCTGCCGGCAAACGGGCCTAGGTACCCCCAGTCCCATGGTCCCAACAGCAGCCCCGGGCCTGTAGCATGCATGACTCCGCCTTTGGAGGGAGGGGCGAAATGGCGCAGGCCCCATTCACCCGCAGGCCAGGCTCGACGCATGGCCCACGACAAGGCGGGGGACGCCCACGCTTCCCCATGATGCCTCGGCAACCGCCCGGGCTGACATAAAGTCTATTGGGTGCTGCGCGGGGCCATCATTGTTCTTCCTCCATCTTGCATTCGCCTTCCCTTTCATCCCTTCCATCCGTGACTCCTCACAATCCAATCTCGAGCGCACCTCCTTCTCGGTCATGCTTGCACCCAGGACGATTAGATGGCGCCTGGCGGCAAGAAGGCGAAATCCATGACCCCAAGCACGAGTTTGCCTGCAGTCGCACCGACACTCTAGCCCTCCTCTGTCGCCAAGGAGGGGCACCTGAGCCCGGTGCTCCCGGTGGTAGCTAGCATGAAGAACGAAGGGTAGACGACCACGATCTAGCAGGGCTCACCAGCATGGAACTGCTTGAGGGAGTCCGCCTACCCCTTCTTCCTCCATAGCGTCTACGCTGGGTTGATCCCGCCATTCTTTGATTTTTTTTCCATGCCATCCTCCCGAATTATTGGATCCATGCCCTTCATCTCCAGCTAAACTCGATTCTTCTTCTAGCCATATTCGCCTTCTACTGTGACGCTTTTGTGGGCGTGATGCCCTCTGTGGCGCTCTTCCACCACTTCTTCAGCCTGCAGCTCACCGCCCAGGACCAGCGCTCTGCGTGCGTCTTCTTCGTCGATGTCAATGGCGGGTGATGAGGACATCAATATCATTGTTACACCCACAGCCCCTGCTGTTATTCATATTGGACCAATTACTAGAGCTCGCGCACGCCAATTGATTACCAGGTACTTTCATTTCTTGGTTATGATTTTACTGTTCATCAGAATATGATGCTGCCTAAACTGGATACATTTGTCTTGCTTACAAATGAAGGGCCTCGCTTGGACAAGAAGGATGAACATTGGAGCAAGATCAAGCATGGAGATGATGGCACGCGCAAGGGGAACAAGAAAGGAGTTACAAGTGATGATTTCAGGACTTTGAAACCACCATAATGAGTGCATGAAGCCTTGGACCAAATATACAAGATGACAGTTCATAAATTTCGTCCAGAGGCTATTCTAGGTGATGTGTTACCATATTATTGTGCCAGGCCCATTTAATTTTGAAATACTTGAGTATAGGCTGTTTTTAGAGTCCGTGTGTATGGGGAAACAAGAGTTAGGGTTGGTTTTGGACCCCTCCTCCAAGGGCCACGAAATTCCCCCTCTTCCTCCATATATACAGCCCTTAGGGAATTGTTTAGGCTTTATGTTCTATTTAGATTAAAAGTTTGCCATAGCTTCAACTTCACGTACTTCGTTTGCGTTCAACGACTAGACCAAGACGTCACAGAACCCCACCTTGATCAATAAAGCTTTCATCTTATATTCACAATATCCAGATTGCAATCTTAGTTTCTTGCTTGTTCTTCGTTTGCTTGCAGGAAATAGTCCTTCATGGTCAGGTTGATCATACTCTGGTGTGGTCAATAACCTCTCGGAGTTAGTTTAGCAATTGCTAAGGCGCGACATCTTCACACATTCGTAGTCAGATCGTCAAAGTCTACTCCTCTGAAACTGTAATGACTTCTCATCGAAAGATGGGACACCTTTGCCTCTATCAAGTGGTATCAGATTTCCAGGTTGCTCGGTGAGATTTTCTAGTTTTTCATAGTTTAGATCGATCATGTTCTTATACCTACAGTCCATGAAAAGCCACAAAAAAATATTAGGGTTAGTTCATCATATCCGAACCAATCTGAGCCTTTACATAATCTTTTTAGGGTCTTGTATTGTTAAATTTGCGGCTGCATCGTCGTGTCTAGTTGCTGGTCTTAGCGTCTAGTCCTTTAGAGTTCTGAGTTCTGTCACAGTTTGTCATGTCGCCGCCGCACCATCTTCATCGTCGCTGCCATATCCTACCACCACTGCCATATACCACCATCGTTGCCATATCCTACCACCGCTGCCATATACCACCACCGCTACCATATTCCACCACCATTGCCATCTCCTACCACAATATATCCACAACCAACCCGAGTTCTTTTCATATTAGGTTTGTTTTTGAGACCCATCTATTTTCCGATTCGTGTTTCCTTGCCTGAGTAGTTTTCGGAAAAAAAAGATCGTCAGGCCAAAAATTTTAGTCAGGAGACCCCCGAGCAGTTTTTAGGCCAAAATTTTGTCAAGTGAAAATATTTTTTCCCTATACTGATTTTAGGCTATTCTGGGTCTTTTGAGACACGTGCCATCATACTAATTTTTTATCGCACTTTTTGGTCAACGCTGCCCTGATTTCTGAAAAAAATGGTCAAATTTTTTTTCATGCCTATCCTGTTATTTTGACTTTGGAAGAGTTTTGAGACACTCACCATTATAGTGATTTTGGCAAAAAAGAGCGCAAAGAAAGAGCGCCAATTTTGTTTCCAGAGTGTGCTTTTCCATTGTTTATGTGCCGCACCATGATTTTGTTAGTGATCTAGGCTCGCGTCTCTAGTATGGTGTAGCCTAGGACCAACACAGTACCGTCCTTGAGCAGTTATTCAACTTTGCATCTCTAAATTGATTATCACTGACCCTTTTTGCTACCATATTATAAGCCTTTCCAGCTCCACATACATCTACATCATGCATTTGACTCTCCCAGGTAATCGCTCTATCCAAGCTTTGAGAGTTTTGACTACAACGGTTGCCGATCACCACCTGTTGCTTGGTAAGAACTGGTAAGAATTTGAGATTCGCTTGACGGATTTGTGACTTTCCAAAACACCACCGCCACTTCCTAGCAGTCTGTAGGATCGTATTCTTGTGTTTTTTTCTCTTGCAGCTAACCATGCCAGGATCACAAGCGGATGAGATGCAGTAGGAGAACATGACAAACAAGGAGCTCCACGATAAATTCCAAGAAATGTTGGGTCAACAGGTAGAAGACGTGATTGCCAGTTTTGGCAAGGCATTAGTGAGGATTAATGATGTTGAGAAGACAATTGACAACAAGTTGAATGAAAAGTTCGCCGAAGTACTCGGACATTTACCACAACCACCACCCGCATCTTCTACACCATTGGAACAACATCAACAACCACCTCCACATCGTGAAACAACACTCCGCCAAGCGAGTCGTCTTTCTCTTGAGCCTCGCCAGACTTCTGGTGCTGCTGCTACTGCTGTTGATGCTTCTGTGGCTCCTACTGCTGCAAAAGAGGACGATTACTTGGGCGATTATGAGGATGAGGTTGATCAAAATCAGAACTACGTGCAACCACCAGCACCACCACTAGGTCGTCCACATGCAAATAATCGCAATGGTAGGCCTGCACCACCACCTCAGGTATGAGATCGTGACCATCTTCCTAAACTAAACTTGAATGTTCCACCATTCGAGGGTAGATATATTCCTGGTATATATCTTACTTGGGAGTTAGAAACTGAACAACATTTTACATGTTTACAATATCCCGAGGAAAGACGTGTTGTTGCTGATGTTTGTGCTTTCACAAGTTTTGCATGTGTTTGGTGGTCTGAACATTGTAGATTATATCCTATTCCAGCTACTTGGGCTGCTTTGAAAACTGCTATGGATACTCGTTGGGTTCCACCATATTTTCAACGTAAATTACTTCAGAAATTGCAGCGTTTAAGACAAGGAAAAAAAATCCCAAAGAGGAATATTATCAGGAATTGCAAACTGGCATGATTAGATGTGGTATCGTTGAGGATAACGAAGCTATGCTTGCACGTTTTATGGGTGGATTAAATAGAGATATTCAGACCATTTTAGAGTATCAGGAGTATAATAATATCACTCGTTTATTCCATCTTGCTTGCAAAGCTGAACGTGAAGTGCAGGATCAACAGGCCTTGGCGCGGACTAACTTTTCTACAGGTCGACCTTCATCATGGACACCGCATGCATGATCCCTAAGAAGTTGCCCTTCTAGAACTTGAAACCACCGTGCTTTGGCCCCATGGTGGGCGCCAACTTTCATGGACTTAACACGGCAGATGTCCTAGCAAAAGAACTTAGGTGTGGAGCCATTGTAGCTAGGTTAGCTCAAGGGGGTTGAACAGGACAATGGACACAAAGTGTTTACCCAGGTTCGGCCCCTCTCAATGAGGTAAAAGCCTACTCCTGCTATTGGTTGTATTGCTTGGGTTTCGATTACCAGGGAGTGAATACACTTGACCTAGTGCATGATTGATTGTTTCTTGAGTTAACCCGCCGCCGGGTCACCCCTTTATATAAAGGTTGATGCCCGACGGCTTACAGAGTCCCGGACAGCTCACACAAACATGACCGGCTCGGTTTCTAACTAAGTTTGCCTTACAGAACAAGTTAAACATACAGCGGCTCATCCCTTTGGACCTCCAGTCGCCTCTGGGTCTTGGGCCTTCAATAGGCTTGCTTCATGAACATCCATCTTCATGTCTTCTGGGACTTTATCAGGCCTCTTCATCTTTAAGCCGCCAGTGGCATAACCCGGCCCCTCCTGGGCGGGTCATACCCAGTAGTTATATCCCCAACAAACGTGGTGACGGGGTGATAACCCACAAGTGTAGGGGATCGCAACAGCTTTCGAGGGTACAGTATTCAACCCAAATTTATTGATTCGACACAAGGGGAGCCAAAGAATATTCTTGAGTATTAGCAGTTGAGTTGTCAATTCAACCACACCTGGATAACTTAGTATCTGCAGCAAAGTATTTAGTAGCAAAGTAGTATGATAATAAAGGTAACAGTAGCAAAAGTAATGTTTTTGGGTTTTGTAGTAGTTGTAACAGTAGCAACGGAAAAGTAAATAAGCGAAGAACAATATATGAAAAGCTCGTAGGCAATGGATCAGTGATGGATAATTATGCCGGATGCGATTCCTCATGTAATAGCTATAACATAGGGTGCCACAGAACTAGCTCCAGTTCATCAATGTAATGTAGGCATGTATTCCGTAAATAGTCATGTGCTTATGGAAAAGAACTTGCATGACATCTTTTGTCCTACCCTCCCGTGGCAGCGGGGTCCTAGTGGAAACTAAGGGATATTAAGGCCTCCTTTTAATAGAGAACCAGAACAAAGCATTAGCACATAGTGAATACATGAACTCCTCAAACTACAGTCATCACCGAGAAGTATCCCGATTATTGTCACTTTGGGGTTGTCGGATCATAACACATAATAGGTGACTATAGAATTGCAAGATAGGATCAAGAACACACATATATTCATGAAAACATAATAGGTTCAGATCTGAAATCATGGCACTCGGGCCCTAGTGACAAGCATTAAGCATAGCAAAGTCATAGCAACATCAATCTCACAACATAGTGGATACTAGGGATCAAACCCTAACAAAACTAACTAGATTACATGGTAAATCTCATCCAACCCATCACCGTCCAGCAAGCCTACGATGGAATTACTCACGCACGGCTGTGAGCATCATGAAACTGGTGATGGAGGATGGTTGATGATGACGACGGCGACGAATCCCCCTCTCTGGAGCCCCGAACGGACTCCAGATCAGCCCTCCCGAGAGAGATTAGGGCTTGGCGGCGGCTCCATGTCGTAAAACACGATAAAACTTTCTCTCTGATTTTTTTCTCCCCGAACATGAATATATGGAGTTGGAGTTGAGGTCGGTGGAGGTCCAGGGGACCTACGAGATAGGGGGGCACGCCCAGGAGGAGGGGCGCGTCCCCCTGTCTCATGGACAGGGTGTGGGCCCCCTGGTGTTGATTATTTCGCCAGTATTTTTTATATTTTCCAAAAAGTCGCTCCATGGATTTTCAAGACATTCCGAGAACTTTTCTTTTCTACACATAAAACAACATCATGGCAGTTCTGCTGAAAACAGCGTCAGTCCGGGTTAGTTTAATTCAAATCATGCAAGTTAGAGTCCAAAACAAGGGCAAAAGTGTTTGGAAAAGTAGATACGTTGGAGACGTATCAACTCCCCTAAGCTTAAACCTTTGCTTATCCTCAAGCAATTCAGTTGATAAACTGAAAGTGATAAAGAAAAACTTTTACAAACTCTGTTTGCTCTTGTTGTTGTAAACATGCAAAGCCATCATTCAGGTTTCAGCAAATATTATGAACTAACCATACTCACAATAACACTTAGGTCTCAGAATTACTCATATCAATAGCATAATCAGCTAGCGAGCCATAAAAATAAAACTCGGATGACAACACTTTCTCAAAACAAGCATAACATGATATAACAAAATGGTATCTCGCTAGCCCTTTCTGAGACCGCAAAACATGAATGCAGAGCACCTTTAAAGATCAAGGACTGACTAAACATTGTAATTCATGGTAAAAGAGATCCAATCAAGTCATACCCAATATAAACCAATAGTAATGAATGCAAATGACAGTGTGCTCTCCAGCGGGTTCTTTTAATAAGAAGGGTGATGACTCAACATAAAAGTAAATAGATAGGCCCTTCGCAGAGGGAAGCAGGGATTTGTAGAGGTGCCAGAGCTCGATTTTAATATAGAGATTGAATAACATTTTGAGTGGCATACTTTCACTGTCAACGCAACAACTATGAGATGGTTGTATCTTCCATACTACATGCATTATAGGCAGTTCCCAAACAGAATGGTAAAGGTTTATACTCCCCCAACCACCAACAAGCATCAATCCATGGCTTGCTCGAAACAATGAGTGCCTGCAACTAACAACAGCCCTGGGGGAGTTTTGTTTAATTATTTTGATTTGCTTTGATCTTTTTGGATCATGGGACAGGGCATCTCGGTTACCGGCCCTTTCTCGTGAATAAGGAGCGGAGTCTACTCCTCTTGAGAATAACCCACCTAGCATGGAAGATATAGGCAGCCCTACTTGAAACATGATCTGCTCGAGCATACAAAATAGAATTTCATTTGAATGTTTGGAGTTTGGCACATACAAATTTACTTGGAACGACAGGTAAATACCGCATATAGGAAGGTATAGTGGACTCATATGGAACAACTTTGGGGTTTAAGGAGTTTCGATGCACAAGCAGTATTCCCTCTTAGTACAGGTGAAGGCTAGCAAAAGACTGGGGAGCGACCAACTGAGAGAGCGACAACAGTCATAAACATGCATTAAAATTAATTCACACTGAATACAAGCATGAGTAGGATATAATCCACCATGAACATAAATATCATGAAGGCTATGTTGATTTGATTCAACTACATGCATGAACATGTGCCAAGTCGAGTCACTCAATTCATTCAAAGGAGGATACCATCCCATCATACCACATCATAATCATTCTAATAGCATGTTGGCATGCAAGGTAAACCATTAGAACTCATAGCTAATCAAGCATGGCACAAGCAACTATAATATCTAAATGTCATTGCAAATATGTTTATCTCATAATAAGCTGAATCAGAAATGATGAACTAACAATATTTACAAAAACCAGAGAGGTCATGTTCATACCAGCTTTTCTCATCTCAATAAGTCCATCATATATCGTCATTATTGCGTTCCACTTGCACAACCGAACGATGTGTATAATAATAAGAGTGCACGTGCATTGGACTAAGCTGGAATCTGCAAGCATTCAACTCAAAAGAGAAGACAAGGTAATATGGGCTCTAAGTATAATAAACAATCATGCATATGAGAGCCACTAAGCATTTTCAATATGGTCTTCTCGACCCCCAAAGGAAAGAAAAGAAAATAAAACTATTTACACGGGAAAGCTCCCAACAAGTAAGAAGAAGAACGAGAAATCCTTTTGGGTTTTCATTTTAATTTCTACTATAAGCATGGAAATTAAACTAACTAATTTTTTTGGTTTTTTCTTAAGGTTTTTCAAACACACAAGAAGAAAACTAGAAAAAGAAATTTAAACTAGCATGGATAATACAATGAAAGAGTATGAGCACCGACGACTAGTGTGTGAACATGAATGTAAAGTCGGTGAGAAATACATACTCCCCCAAGATTAGGCTTTTGGCCTAAGTTGGTCTAGTACCAAGGACCGCCCGGCTGATATCCGTAAGTGAAACTGGGGTCGTACTGAGATGCAGCGGCAACGGCCTCCTGAGCTGCGGCGTGTTGGCGAGCTGCCTCCGCTCTCCCCTCGTGTTCAGCGGCTTCCTCCCTGGTGACAACATATCTTCCTTTTGCCTAATAATCAAAAAGGTAGGGAGTAGGAAGAGTAACATGGACGACGTTGCGTCTGTCATAGATTGGTCGATATTGGAGGAATTATTCATTCCTCCCAAGAAATTGATGATTGACCATAGCTTCAGAATCCAAATAAACAGGAGGTATTATCATATCTCCCTCTCGTGGGGCTATACCAAGATAATTAGCCACACGGGTTGCATAAATTCCTCCAAATAAATTTCCTTTCTACTATTATTCGCAACCTCGTGCAACTATTGCCCCAAGTTATAACCTTTATAACCTAACACAGCACTCTTGAGGACACACAGATCAGGGACACACATGTGACATGCTTCATCTTTACCATTAATGCATCTACCACTGAAGAGAGCAAAATAATGTATAGCAGGAAAATGGATGCTCCCTATGGTAGCTTGTGCTATGTCCCTAGATTCTCCCACAGTAATACTAGCAAGGAAATCTCTAAATTCAGATTTGTGAGGATCATTAACATTACCCCACTACGGGAGTTTGCAAGCAGTTGTAAAATCCTCTAAGTCCATCGTATAAGATGTATCATAAATATCAAATATGACACTAGGAGAATTACACGTGCAGTTATATTTAAACCTCCGAACAAAGGAATCAGTCAATTGATAGTACTGAGGACACTTATCTTGTAAGAAGTCCTCCAACTCAGCATTATGCACATATGCATCAAATTCCTCCTTGAAGCCTGCTTCGACCATAAAATCATCGGATGGTCACTCACAAGCTCGTACATCCGTGTCCCTCGGCAATTCAACATCTTGCTCACGTATAGCAATCCTGGGCCCTTTCTTCACCGAGGAACCACCTTGGTACATTCTTCTAAGCATAATTCTTTTTTTGAAATTTTAGTAACTTCAAAATAAAAGTGAATAAAACTAAACAAGATTGATAGCAACTACTCCTACAAGTGCCTAGAGCCTATATCATGCATTAGAATTGCTTGGGACCTCATAAATTCAATATGCAAGGTCAAGAACATGGTCACCTATGCAGCAAAAAATAGCAATGAATAAAGCACTAGAACAAAAACTAATTGGACCAATGGAGGAGTCACATACCAAGCAACAATCTCCCAAAGCAGTTTTGTAAATGGAGGTTTGAGCAAGGAGATCGGAAATCGCAGCAAAATGAGCTAGAACTCGTGCTTGAGCTGGATGGGGCTTTTTTTGGGTAGAAGATGAAGTGTGTGGGTGCTGGCATAAGTGGAGGAGGGCCACCAGGGGCCCACGAGACAGGGGGCGCGCCCAGGTGCGGTGGGCGCGCCCTTCACTCTCGTGGCCTGGTGCTTGCCCCTCCTATAGTGTTTTTAGTGCCTAAAATCCTCAAATATTCCATAAAAATCATACTAAATTTGCAGGGCATTTGGAACACTTTTATTTTCGGGATATTTTTTTAATGCATGGATAATTCAGAAAACAGACAGATAATACTATTTTTGCTTTATGTCAGCCCTAGCTTAGCCTTTGCTTGTCCTTACATGATCATCATGTCATCATGTCTAAATTTCATTTAAATATGAAATGGGGATTCTCAAACCCTAGCACCAAATTAATTCAAACATATTTGAATTGGAGCTATTTAAATGCTATATATATTTTAGGTGCTCCAAAAATGTTGGGAATTTTTATGGGTCACTGGAATAATTTAGACAGCACCCCTAATTATTTCCAGTATTTTATAAAATGGTTTAGTATTTTACTAAATCAAAACAAACAGAATAAATAGAAAACAGAAAAGAATTAGGAAGAGAGAGAGAGAGACGAAGCCTACCTGGCCTTACCTGAAGTCAGCCCAGCAGCACAGGCCCAGCCCACCACTGCATCTCCTCCTGTCGTCTTCCTCGTCGGACAGAAGGACGAGCGCGTGCCCGACGCCCGCACGCCCACGCCCAGGCCACCTCCTCCCTCCCTGCGTGCCTGGTTCCTCTTGGACGGCTCTAGACGAGCGCCACTCAGCCCCTCGACCCTCTCTCACTCTCCCTGGATCCCTCCTTCTCCTCTGCTCTCTCCCGCTGCACCACCGACACGCCACCATCACTGCCGACGCCGATTGTCGCAGCCACCGTGCTCCCCTCGCCTCGCCGACGCGCCAAGAAGCCCTGTCTCGTCCCCCTCTTCCTCCTCACCAAGACAGAAGGTGCCGGGAAGCCCTGGATGCCACCAGCTCCACCGTTCCCCTCCTCGGCCACCGAGGATCGCCGTCGCCCGTACGTCGCCGTCCGGCCTTCTCCGAGCCCGCGTCGATGCCCTCTGCAACCACTGTGAGCTCCCGCGTCGTAAACCCCTCTCCCCCGAGCTCGTTACGCCCTGTAGCCATCGCCCCCTTGCCGACCAAATTGCGCCGCCGCCTGAGCTCCTCACCGCCGTGGTCACGCCCACTGGAGCTCAAAACTGAGCGCGTCACCACGCTCAGCGCGTCACCACGGGATCGGAGCAACCACCTGTCGCTCCTTTCGTGCCCCGCGACGTCGGAACAGTCGACGACTGAACTCCGACCGCTGCAGATGTGCTTGCCGCCATCGTCTCCGGCCACCCCAGCACCTACCACCACCACCGTTGGACGCGCCACCTCGCGGGCGGTCCAATGAGCCCAACCCTGCCTCTTCTCATCGCCGGAATCGCCAGGACGACCGACGCCGCCGCGTCTGTTAGCCGCCGGTGGTCAGCCGCCGGCGTGGGCATCATTAGTGGCTAATGACCCACTAACTAACCCCTCCTGTGACACCGACAACTGGGCCCCACGCCTAATTAACTCCGGGTTTATTTTCTATCTAGATTAGTTTATAACACAGGACCCACCACTCAGAGTTGACTGTGTTGACGTGTCCGTTGACGCGACCCCACCTGTCAATGTCACTAAACAACACTGGGTCACTGACCCGTGGACCCCACCGGTCAGTTTGACCTGGACCGGCCCTGTTGACCGCTGACATCATAGTGACGTCATGCCGACGCAGTGACTCTTCTGGAATTTAAATAAATCTTAAATGGTTTATTTATTTCAGAAATTGTTATAAACTTCTAAAAATCATATAAAATCAACCGTAACTTAGAATGAAATAAATTATATATGAAAAATGATTAGAAAATCCAATCTAGACATCTGTACCATTTTCATGCATGTTAGAACAAATTATGACTACTGTTTAGGACAATTCAATTAAATGGCATATAATAAATCACATATGGAGTTTGAATTTGAATCTTTGATTCAAACCAACTTCATTTAATCTGGTTTTAGTTGCCTCAGCTCAAATCATAGCATATTGCCATGTCATGATCATGCATCATATTGTTGCATTGCATTGATTGTGTTCTTCCTTGTTTGCCGGTATTGTCCCCTCTCAATAGACGTGTACCGATGATGTGATCGATGACACCAATGAAGAACTATACTATCTTCAGAAGTGCCAGGTAAGCAAAACCCCCTTGTTCATTCCGATACAATCCCACTCTCTCGCTCCTGCTCTCTTTTACTACATTAGGACAACAACGATTCAGCTGTTACTTGCTGCGGTAGCTGAACCCCTTTATCCTCTGCATGACCTGTCATTGCCACAGTAAATAGATGAAACCCACTAGCATGAGTAGAAGTTGTTTGAGCCCTGATGTGCCTACTCATTCATGCTTGTCTGTCATGCCTGCTATTGCTTAGAGTTGTGTCAGGTCTGATTCATCAGGGATGAATTGGAGGTGTGTGAACATGTCCTACTGTGTGTGAGCTAAGTGTGTGAACACGATTTGGTAAAGGTAGCGATGAGAGGCCATGTAGGAGTACATGGTGGGTTGTCTCATTGAAACCGTCCTCAGGAACTGAGTTCTGTGTTTATGATCCATGAACAGTTACTACCACGCATTGGAATGCTTAAGTGCCCCTCTCGACTTATTAATCAACATGAACTCTGTCCAGGAGTTGCAACTAGTTTCTGGTGTTTGTAGGTAGTGTTAGTAGTCTACCAAGTGGCACCCGGTACAGGTGGGCTTGGGACAGACTAGGCACAGTGGCCCGGTGTACCAAGTGGCACCCGGATGGTGGGCTTGGCAACCCTGCACACATCGTTTGGGGCCGTGAGCGACACCCCGGCCGGATCTCCTTGCGGATGGAACCCGAATAGGCGATAAACCTGGACGAGAGACTTGTGTGGTTAGTCAGGTCGTGGCCGACACCCTCGCTGGGCTTCCGCTTGAAGGTTGCTGAGTACATGTCGTGTAAACAGCGATAAGTGGTGAGAGCGTGTGTGAAGAAGTACACCCCTGCAGGGTTAACATTATTTATTCGAATAGCCGTGTCCGCGGTAAAGGACTTCTGGGTTGCATGTACAGTTCATAGATAACTTGAAGTGGATACCCTAAAATGCGCAAGATAAGCGTGAGTGCTATGGGTGGCGTTCTCGTAGCGAGACGGGAGCAGATCCATAGTGGTGTATTGATTGGTGAATATGTGGACTCGTGTGCGCCACCTCAAAAGAGTTACTTGCAGTCGTAGTTCAGGATAGACACTGAGTCAAAGCTGGCTTGCTGGAGTTAAACCCCACCACCCCCTTTGTTGATAATGATGCATATGTAGTTAGTTCTGATGTAAGTCTTGCTGGGTACATTTGTACTCACGTTTGCCTATTTATGTTTTTGCAGAGAGACTTCAGTCTCGCTAGTAGTTCCGCTTGGACTTTGATGTTTAGCTTGTTACCTCAGCTACAATCTTGTGCCCTCGGCAGGATCTAGTGGATAGTCAGGCTTCCCAGCCTTTTTCATTTATAGTTGTCTGTACTCAGACATGTTAAGCTTCCGCTTGTGCTTTGATTTGTGTGCTCTGAATGTTGGGTCATGAGACCCATGTTTGTAATATCTCGCTCCTCGGAGCCTATTGAATAAATACTTGAGTTGTAGAGTCATGTTGTGATGCCATGTTGTATTTGCACATATCGAGCATATTGTGTGTATGTTATTGAAATGCTTGGTATGTGTGGGATCTGACTATCTAGTTGTTTATCCTTGGTAGCCTCTCTTACCGGGAAATGTCTCCTAGTGCTTCCACTGAGCGATGGTAGCTTGCTACTGCTCCGGAACACTTAGGCTGGCCGGCATGTGTCCTTCTTCGTTCTTGTGTTGTCCCTTTGAAGAAATGTCACGCAGTGTCTACCGGAGTCCTGTTAGCCTGCTACAGCCCGGTTTACCAGAGTCCTGCTAGCCCAGTTGCTACAGCCCGGATTCACTCGCTGATGACCGACACGTTCGTTGCTGGGTCATGTATGCCTGTCCCTGTAAGTTAGTGCCACTTTGGGTTCACGACTAGTCATGTCAGCCTGGGCTCCTTGTCATATGGATGCTAGCGACACTATCATATACGTGTGCCAAAAGACGCAAATGGTCCCGGGCCTGGTAAGGCGACACCCGTGGGAATACCGTGCGTGAGGCCGCAAAGTGATATGAGGTGTTACATGCTAGATTGGTGTGGCATTGAGTCGGGGTCCTGACACTTTATTTAATCTAAATAACAGAAAGTAAAAAAATTGTACAGAAGGTTGTGTCTTCTAGTTTCATCCATCTCGTGATCATCAAAAGGAATCCACTAACAAGGTTGATCAAGTCTTGTTAACAAACCCATTCCTAATAACACGGAACCAGAGAAATTTCGAATAACACTAAGTTACCTCAACGGGGATATGAAAATCCCCAACAATAATAATATCATACTTTTTCTTGACAGTAGGGAGAGGAAATTCAAAACCTCCAATAATGATAGTTGGAACTTTTCCAATAGAATTGATACTATGAACTTGAGATTGTTTCCTCGGGAAGTGTACCATATGCTCATTACCATTAACATGAAAAGTGACATTGCCTTTGTTGCAATCAATATCAGCCCCTGCAGTATTAAGAAAAGGTCTAACAAAGATAATCGACATACTATCGTCCTCGGGAATAACAAGAATAACAAAGTCCATTAAGATAGTGACATTTGCAACCACAACAGGCACATCCTCACAAATACCAACAGGTATAGCAGTTGATTTATCAGCCATTTGCAAAGATATTTCAGTAGGTGTCAACTTATTCAATTCAAGTCTATGATATAAAGAGAGAGGCATAACACTAACACCGGCTCCAAGATCACATAAAGCAGTTCTAACATAATTTCTTTTAATGGAGCATGGTATAGTTGGTACCCCGGGATCTCCAAGTTTCTTTGCTATTCCACCCTTAAAAGTGTAATTAGCAAGCATGGTGGAAATTTCAGCTTCCGGTATCTTTCTTTTATTTGTGATGATATCCTTCATATACTTAGCATAAGGATTTACTTTAAGCATATCAGTTAAGTGCATACGTAAGAAAATAGGTCTAATCATTTCAGCAAAGCGCTCAAAATCCTCATCATCCTTTGTCTTGGATGGTCTAGGAGGAAAGGGCATGGGTTTCTGAACCCATGGTTCTCTTTCTCTACCGTGCTTCTTAGCAACAAAATCTCTCTTATCATAACGTTGATTCTTTGATTGTGGGTTATCAAGATCAACATCATGTTCAATGTCTACTTCATTGTTTTCGCTAGGTTGAGCATCAACATGCACATTATCATTAACATTATCACTAGGTTCATGTTCATCACCTGATTGTATTTCAGCATCAGAGATAGAAATATCATTGGGATTCTCAAGTGTGTCTAGAGTAGGTTCACTAGAAGCATGCAAAGTTCTATCGTTTTTCTTTTTCTTCTTCTTAGAAGAACTAGGTGCCTCTAAATTGTTTCTCTGGTAATCTTGCTCGATTCTCTTAGGGTAGCCTTCAGGATACAAAGGTTCCTGAGTCATTCTACCAGTTCTAGTAGCCACTCTAACAGCAAAGTCATTTTTATTATTTAATTCATCAAGCAAATCATTCTGAGCTTTAAGTACTTGCTCAGCTTGAGTAGCAACCATAGAAGTATATTTGCTAATGAGTTTAAGTTCACCTTTAACTCTAGCCATATTATCGCTCACGCATCCTATCTCGAAAGCATTATTTTTTAACTCTCTACCAACATAAACATTAAAACTTTCTTGTCTAGCCGTAAAGTCATCAAATTCATCTAAGCATGGGCTATGAAATTTGGTAGAGGGGATTTCAACTTTATCATATCTATAGAGAGAATTTACCTTTACTACCTGTTTCGGTTTATCAAGACAATGTAATTCTTCAATAGGAGGTAAATTCTTAACATCTTCATCTTTAATACCTTTTTCTTTCATTGATTTCGTTGCCTCTTGCATATCTTCAGGACTGAGAAATAAAAAACCTCACTTCTTCGGAGTGGGTTTAGGAATAGGTTCAGGAGTTGGCTTAATTGGTTCAGGAATTGCTTCAGGAATCGACTTAGGGAGAGTCCAATTATTTTCATTAGTCAACATATTATTCAATAGTAATTGAGCTTCGTCGACTGTTCTTTCCCTGAAAACACAACCAGCACAACTATTCAAGTAGTCCTTGGAAGCATCGGTTAATCCATTATAAAAGATATCAAGTATTTCATTTTTCTTAAGAGGATGATCGGGCAAAGCGTTAAGTAATCGGAGAAGCCTCCCCCAAGCTTGTGGGCGACTCTCTTCTTTGATTTGCACAAAATTATATATTTCCCGCAAGGCAGCTTGTTTCTTATGAGCAGGAAATATTTAGCACGTATAATAAATCATGTCACGGGGACTATGCACACAACCAGGAGCAAGAGAATTATACCAAGTCTTAGCATCACCCTTTAACGAGAACGGAAGTATCTTAAGGATATAAAAATAGCGAGATCTATCATCATGGTAAACTGGGTAGCTATATCATTCAACTTGGTAAGATGTGCCACAACAGTTTCAGATTCAAGGCCATAAAAAGGATCATATTCATCCAAAGTAATAATTTCAGGATCAACAGAGAATTCATAATCCTTATCAGTAACACAGATAGGTGAAGTAGCAAAAGCAGGGTCAGGTTTCATTCTAGCATTAAGAGACTGCTGCTTCCATTTAGCTAATAATTTCTTAAGATCGTATCTATCATTGCAAGCAAAGATAGCTCTAGCAGCTTCTTCATTCATAACATAACCCTCAGGAACAACAGGAAATTCATAATCATTGGGAGAATTTTCATCATCACTATCATCAATAATAGAATCTTCAATAATTTCATCCCCCCTAACTCTAGCAAGTTGTTCATCAAGAAATTCACCTAATGGCAAAGTAGTATCACGCACAAAAGTAGTTTCATCATAAGTATCATGTAAAGCAGAAGTGGCATCATCGATAACATGCGACATATCAGAATTCATAGCAGTAGCAGGTTCAGGTATCGCAAGCTTACTAATAACAGAAGGAGAATCTAGTGCAGAGCTAGAAGGAGAATCTTGGTTCTGTCGTCTTTCAAGTTCTTCATAGTGATCAACAGATATAAATCCCAAGTGACTCAGAGAAAAGAGCTATGCTCCCCGGCAATGGTGCCAGAAATTAGTCTTGATAACCCACAAGTGTAGGGGATCGCAACAGCTTTCGAGGGTAAAGTATTCAACCCAAGCTTATTGATTCGACACAATGGGAGCCAAAGAATATTCTTGAGTATTAGCAGTTGAGTTGTCAATTCAACCACACCTGGATAACTTAGTATCTGCAGTAAAGTATTTAGTAGCAAAGTAGGATGATAATAAAGGTAACAGTAGCAAAAGTAATGTTTTTGGGTTTTGTAGTAGTTGTAACAGTAGCAACGGAAAAGTAAATAAGCGAAGAACAATATATGAAAAGCTCGTAGGCAATGGATCAGTGATAGATAATTATGCCGGATGCGATTCCTCATGTAATAGCTATAACATAGGGTGACATAGAACTAGCTCCGGTTCATCAATGCAATGTAGGCATGTATTCCGTAAATAGTCATACGTGCTTATGGAAAAGAACTTGCATGACATCTTTTGTCCTACCCTCCCGTGGCAGCGGGGTCCTAGTGGAAACTAAGGGATATTAAGGCCTCCTTTTAATAGAGAACCGGAACAAAGCATTAGCACATAGTGAATACATGAAATCCTCAAACTACGGTCATCACCGAGAAGTATCCCGATTATTGTCACTTCGGGGTTGTCGGATCATAACACATAATAGGTGACTATAGACTCGCAAGATAGGATCAAGAACACGCATATATTCATGAAAACATAATAGGTTCCGATCTGAAATCATGGCTCTCGGGCCCTAGTGACAAGCATTAAGCATAGCAAAGTCATAGCAACATCAATCTCAGAACATAGTGGATACTAGGGATCAAACCCTAACAAAACTAACTTGATTACATGGTAAATCTCATCCAACCCATCACCGTTCAGCAAGCCTATGATGGAATTACTCACGCACGACGGTGAGCATCATGAAATTAGTGATGGTGGATGGTTGATGATGACGATGGCGACGAATCCCCCTCTCCGGAGCCCCGAACGGACTCTAGATCGGCGCTCCCAAGAGAAATTAGGGCTTGGCGGCGGCTCCGTGTCGTAAAACGCGATGAAACTTTCTCTCTGATTTTTTTCTCCCCGAACGTGAATATATGGAGTTGGAGTTGAGATCGATGGAGGTCCAGGGGGCCTACGAGATAGGGGGGCACGCCTAGGAGGAGGGGCGCGCCCCCCTTTCACGTGGACAGGGTGTAGCTCCCCTGGTCTTGATTCTTTCACCAGTATTTTTTATATTTTCCAAAAAGTCGCTCCGTGGATTTTCAGGACATTTCGAGAACTTTTCTTTTCTACACATAAAACAACATCATGGCAGTTCTGCTGAAAACAGCGTCAGTCCGGGTTAGTTTCATTCAAATCAGGCAAGTTAGAGTCCAAAACAAGGGCAAAAGTGTTTGGAAAAGTAGATATGTTGGAGACGTATCAACTCCCCCAAGCTTAAACCTTTGCTTGTCCTCAAGCCATTTAGTTGATAAACTGAAAGTGATAAAGAAAAACTTTTACAAACTCTGTTTGCTCTTGTTGTTGTAAACATGCAAAGCCATCATTCAGGTTTCAGCAAATATTATGAACTAACCATACTCACAATAACACTTAGGTCTCACAATTACTCATATCAATAGCATAATCAGCTAGCGAGACATAATAATAAAACTCGGATGACAACACTTTCTCAAAACAATCATAACATGATATAACAAAATGGTATCTCGCTAGCCCTTTCTGAGACCGCAAAACATAAATGCAGAGCACCTTTAAAGATCAAGGACTGACTAAACATTGTAATTCATGGTAAAAGAGATCCAGTCAAGTCATACCCAATATAAACCAATAGTAATGAATGCAAATGCCAGTGTGCTCTCCAGCGGGTGCTTTTAATATGAAGGGTGATGACTCAACATAAAAGTAAATAGATAGGCCCTTCGCAGAGGGAAGCAGGGATTTGTAGAGGTGCCAGAGCTCGATTTTAATATAGATATTGAATAACATTTTGAGCGGCATACTTTCACTGTTAACGCAACAACTATGAGATGGCTGTATCTTCCATACTACATTCATTATAGGCAGTTCCCAAACAGAATGGTAAAGGTTTATACTCCCCCAACCACCAACAAGCATCAATCCATGGCTTGCTCGAAACAACGAGTGCCTCCAACTAACAACAGCCCTGGGGGAGTTTTTTTTAATTATTTTGATTTGCTTTGATCTTTTTGGATCATGGGATGGGCATCCGGTTCTGGCCCTTTCTCGTGAATGAGGAGCGGAGTCCACTCCTCTTGAGAATAACCCACCTAGCATGGAAGATATAGGCAGCCCTAGTTGAAACATGAGCTGCTCGAGCATACAAAATAGAATTTCATTTGAATGTTTGGAGTTTGGCACATACAAATTTACTTGGAACGACAGGTAAATACCGCATATAGGAAGGTATAGTGGACTCATATGGAACAAATGTGGGGTTTAAGGAGTTTGGATGCACAAGTAGTATTCTCGCTTAGTACAGGTGAAGGCTAGCAAAAGACTAGGGAGCGACCAACTGAGAGAGCGACAACAGTCATAAACATGCATTAAAATTAATTCACACCGAATACAAGCATGAGTAGGATATAATCCACCATGAACATAAATATCATGAAGGCTATGTTGATTTTATTCAACTACATGCGTGAACATGTGCCAAGTCGAGTCACTCAATTCATTCAAAGGAGGATACCATCCCATCATACCACATCATAATCATTCTAATAGCATGTTGGCATGCAAGGTAAACCATTATAACTCATAGCTAATCAAGCATGGCACAAGCAACTATAATCTCTAAATGTCATTGCAAATATGTTTATCTCATAATAAGCTGAATCAGAAACTATGAACTCATCATATTTACAAAAACAAGAGAGGCCGAGTTAATACCAGCTTTTCTCATCTCAATAAGTCCATCATATATCGTCATTATTGCCTTTCTGTAGGATCGAAAGTATGTCTAGAGGGGGGTGATTAGACTACTTGTCAATATAAAAATTCTGCCTTTTGACAAAGAATAGTTTTTGGCAGATTCACAATTATGATCAAGTCAAGCATCACCCTACACATGCAATTCTAGAGTATAGGCAGTGGAAAGTAAATTGCACATGTAGTAAAGAGAGGTGGAGAAGAGCAAACGCAATTTTGGAGACGCGGTGATTTTTCCCGTGGTTCCGATAGGTGGCGCTATCGTACATCCACGTTGATGGAGACTTCAACCCACGGAGGGTAACGGCTGCCTTGAGTCCACGGAGGGCTCCACCCACGAAGGGTCCACGAAGAAGCAACCTTGTCTATTCCATCATGGCCTCACGCCCACGGAGGGCTAGCCTTACTCGGGGTAGATCTTCACGAGTAGGCGATCTCCTTGCCCTTACAAACTTCTTGGTTCAACTCCACATCTCGACGACGGAGGCTCCCAAGCGACACCTAACCAATCTAGGAGGCACCACCCTCCAAAAGGTAATAGATGTTGTAGATGATGATGAACTCCTTGCTCTTGTGCTTCAAATGATAATCTCCCCAACACTCAACTCTCCTCACTGATTTGGCTGTGGTGGAAGAAAGGATTGAGTGGAAAGCAACTTGGGAAGGCTAGAGATCAAGCTTCATATGGTGGGAGTGGAGCAACTTGATCTCAACACAAGGGTAGGTAGTTCTCTTCTCAGAAATGTAAGGTAGGAGTGGTAGTGCTTTCTGATGGCTCTCTCCACGAATGAAGAGGGGGTGGAGGGTTATAAATAGCCTCCACACAAAATCCAACCGTTACACACATTTGAGCAATCTCGGTGGGACCGAAGTGGACAACTCGGTGAGACCGTGTCACATCCCTAGTTCTGGCCTGACCTATGCTAGTTTCCATGTGTGCATCATGTTTAAATTCAAATGAAATTTGAATTGAGGAATTTTCAAAAACCTCAGGAAACCTCTAAAAATAACCAACATTTAAATCTTCTCAAATGAGTCCAAGGAAATGTTCCTGTTTTCCTATAGAAATATTGGCATGAGGTAAAATGCAAACCAATATTTTTGGAGTGACTGAAACATTTATTTTGGGCCTTTGAATTAATTCAATAACTATTTGCATTGGATATATATATTTTATATATAGTTAATATATGTCCAATAATTCGGAACATTTTATGTGGTTTTGTATATTTTAGTTCTAGCCACATAATTATTTGTCGAGATTTTATAAAATGAGTTAGTATTTTACTAATTCAAAACATATCAAAAAAAATAGAAAACAGAAAGAATTAGAAAGAGAGAGAGAAACCTTACGGACTTACATGCAGCCCAGCCAGTGGCCGGCCCAGCCAAAGAAGCGGCCCAGCCCGCCTCCCTCCTCTGTCGTCTTGACCTCGGCAGAGGGAGGGAGTGTGGCCAGCGCGCGCCCACCGCGCCACGCCACCTCTCTCCCTTGCTGCCCTTCCCTCCTCGTTCGATGCCCCTGACGACGCCACGCCTCTCCCCTGTTCTCTCTCACTCTCCTCGGCTCTTTCCTCCTCCCCTCGCTCTCTCTCTCTCCACGGCCGAACACCACCCTCGCTGCCGTTCGCCATAGCAGCCGTCTCCGCCACCCCTCGCTTCCCCGACTAGCCCAGAGGCTCGCCTCGACCTCCTCTTCCTCCCCACCGCTCCACGGGTCTCCGGAAGCCTGCGCCGCCGCCACGTCGCCGTTCCCCTCCTCGGGCTCCGACCACCGTCGCCGTCGATTCGCCGCCTCCAGTAGCGTCCCGAGCCCGCTAACCATCCTGCAGCTCCATGGTGAGCCACTGGTCCGATTCCCCTTGCCCGTCGTCCCTAGCCTTCTGTAGCTGCCGCCCCCTTGAGCTCCGAAGCTCGACGCCGCCGGCGATGTCGCCGTCGTGGCCACGGTCACCGTAGCGCCCAACCGAGCACACTATCGTGCTCCACACCTCACTAGGAGCACGTAGCACGCACCAACGCCTCCCCTAACGCCCTGTAACGCCGATTCCGACCGCACCCGAACTCCGGCCGCCGCTCGCGAGCTCGCCGTCGGCAATCTGAGCCACCTCGAGCACGGCCACCACCACCATTCGGCGCGCGGAGCAAGGGCTCTCCATCGAGCCCAAGCACAGCCTCGCCCGTGCCACAGAAGCGCGATCCGCATCGCGCCGCCGTCTCGGGCCTCGCCCGGCGTCATGTCGCGGTGGGTTTGACCCACCTTGACCACGGCGGAACCCCCTGATCACGACAAGTGGGCCCAGCCACAGCAGCTAATTAGGATTAGCGCTAATTACCGTTAGTCAAGCCCCCTGACACTGACAGTGGGCCCCAGCGCCACTAACTCCTAATTAGGATTAATTTAACCCTGTTTAACCCCCCCTGTCACTGACGTGTGGCCCCCACATGTCAGGTTTGACCCTGGTCAGCCCCGGTTGACTTGCTGACATCATGCTGTCGTCATGCTGACGCAATTAGTTATTTTCTGGATTTAAAATAAGTTAGGAAATTCCAGAAAATGATTTAAACTTCTAAAAATCATATAAAATGAACCATAGCTCCAAATCAGATAAATTATATATGAAAAATTATCAGAAAAATTCAAGGAATCCATCTGTACCATTTTCATGCATGTTTGAACAATGTTTGTCCTCTGTTTTGGACAAAACAAATAAGGGCATTTAAATAATCATATATGGAGTTTGAATTTGAATCTTATATTCAAACCAACTTCATTTAATCTGTTGCTAGTTGCATTAGCCCAAAACACATTCATATTGCCATGTCATGATCATGCATCATATTGTGCATTTGCATTGATTGTGTTTCTTTCTCAGTTGCCGGTAATTGCCCCCTCTCGATAGACGTGGTTTCGACGTTGTGATCGTTGACACTGATGAAGACTCAATGCTATCTTCAGAAGTGCCAGGCAAGCAAAACCCCCTTGTTCATTCCGATAAAATCCTACTCTCTCGCTCCTGCTCTCTTTTACTGCATTAGGACAACAACGATTCATTTGTTACCTGCTGCGGTAGCTGAACCCCTTATCCATTGCATGACCTGTCATTCCACAGTAAATAGATGAAACCCACTAGCATGAGTAGGAGTTGTTTGAGCCTGTTGTGCCTACTCATACATGCTTGTTTGTCATGCCTGCTTGCTTAGAGTTGAGTCGGTCCGATTCATCGAGGATGAATCGGAGGTGTGTGAACATGTCCTCTTGTGTGTGAGCTAAGTGTGTGAACACGATTTGGTAAAGGTAGCGGTGAGAGGCCATGTAGGAGTACATGGTGGGTTGTCTCATTGCAGCCGTCCTCGAACTGAGTTACGTGTTTGTGATCCATGATTCAGCTACTACCACGCATTGGGCCCGAAACCAATGGACCCTCTCGGCTTCTTAACCACCCTTGTCCTCTGTCCGGGGAGTTGCAAGTAGTTTACGGTGTTTGTAGTATCTTTGGAGGCCGTGCACAGCGCTGACCGTAGGGGTGGGCTGTGATCACGGTAGGCACGTGTACGGTGTCTGGGCGCCCGTTTAGTGACTCGGGAACCCTGTTCACATCGTTTGGGGCTGTGAGCGAAACTTGGCCGAACTCCTCATAGATGGAACCCAAATAGGCGATAAACCTGGACTAGGGACTTGAGTGTTTAGGTAGGTCGTGGCCGACACCCACGTTGGGCTTCCGCTTGAAGGTTGCAGTACATGTCGTGTAAACGGCGGTAAGTGGTGAGCGTGTGTGAAGAAGTACACCCTGCAGGTTAACATCATCTATTGAATAGCCGTGTCCGCGAAAAGGACTTCGGGTTGCTTATAACAGTTCATAGACAAGTGAAAGTGGATACTCTAAAATCGCAAGATAAGCGTGAGTGCTATGGGTGGCGTTCTCGTAGGGAGGCGGGAGCGGATCCATAGTGGTGTATTGATATGGTGAATATGTGGACTCGTGTGCGCCACCTCAAAAGAGTTACTTGCGATCGTAGTTTAGGATAGCCACCGAGTCAAAGCTGGCTTCTTCTGTTAAACTCCACCATCCCTTGATGATAATGATGCATATGTAGTTAGTTACGATGTAAGTCTTCTTTGGTACATTTGTACTCACGTTTGCCTATTTTATGTTTTTGCGAGAGACTTGGTCTCGCTAGTAGTTCCACGTGGACTTGACGTTTAGCTTGTTACCTCAGCTACGATCTTGTGCCCTCGGCAGATCTCGTAGATAGTCGGGCTCTAATGCCTTTTTCATTTATAGATGTCTCGTACTCGGACATATTAGCTTCGCTTGTGCTTGACTTGTATGCTCAGAATGTTGGGTCATGAGACCATGTTTGTAATATCTCGCTCCTCGGGCCTAATGAATACATACTTGAGTCGTAGAGTCATGTTGTGATGCCATGTTGTATTTGCACATATCAAGCATATTGTGTGTATGTTATTGAAATGCTTGGTATGTGTGGGATCGACTATCTAGTTGTTTATCTTTAGTAGCCTCTCTTACGGAAATGTCTCCTAGTGTTTCCATTGAGCCATGGTAGCTTGCTCTTGCTCCGGAACACTTAGGCTGGCGGCATGTGTCCTTCTTCGTTCTGTGTACATCCCTTCGGGAAATGTCACGTTGAGTACCGAGTCCTGCTAGCCCGAAGTGCTACAGCCCGGAACTTACATCTTGATGACCGACACGTTCGATCTTTGGGTCATGGATGCTGTCCTGTAAGTCTGTGCCACTTTGGGTTTACGACTAGCCATGTCAGCCGGGCTCCTTTTCATATGGATGCTAGCGACACTATCATATCTGCGTGCCAAAAGGCGCAAACGGTCCCGGGCTAAGGTAAGGCGACACCCGTTGGGATACCGTGCGTGAGGCCGCAAAGTGATATGATGTGTTACAGGCTAGATCGATGTGACATTGAGTCGGGGTCCTGACAGCTTTGGTATCAGAGCTTGACTGCCTGTAGGATTATCAAGCCAAACTGGTCGAAGTTGTGTCTAGAAATGCTTTAGTTATATGTAGGGGAATTGATTGTGGGTTGGAACGTAAGGCTCTTTTACTCCTTATACCTCATGGCCTTCTGATCTGAGTCCTCCTCTTTTCTACGGGGATTAAGAACTAGGCCTTCTCATCTATCTATTAGGATGACGTGTTACTAAACCATAGACTTATAGGATTGATAGTTCAAATCTCAGCTCAGTTTTACTACTTCCGTATGTTCATAACTGTTGGTCTCGAAACCTTAATATTGTGATATTAAGTGGTTATGCCACCATTTTTGTAGCATGTCTCCAATCTTTTGAGCATTTACAGCCGTTATGCTGTCCGAGTCATCCCAGGTTTCTAAATAGTCTGAAGCATTTGCAAAATCCCTTCCTTCCGTCCCGATGTTCCTTTGGGCCAGATTAACCACACCAAATGCTGAGTTGAGGTATTCTATTGCCTCGACATATATGTTGGAATTATTATTATAACATTGGTGTCTTAGGGGATCATCTAGTAGTCTAGCCATGTTTTGTGTTCCCGGTGTGATGATTCTGGCCACCATTCTTGAAAGCATCCCGTGATGCCACTTAGTAGTAGGTATTCTATTCCTGGGTTTTGAATCCAAGATTCACTCCACTTACCTCGTGTTGATAGTGTTTGCTAGTTCCTTAGGTTATTAGTAACCTCTGCATTAGTTCTCGATGGTCCGTGGTATTTCCCTCTTCCAAATACTATGAACCGCTTATGGCAGAAGTTTGTTGGGTCAAAGGATCACAACGGGAGTGCTCTTGATGAGTTCTCCTTGCTATATCGTGACTCTGCCAGTTCTACCTATCTGCATGGGTTATCCGGAAGAAATATGTTGAACTTGGTTCGACACACTAATCTATGCATCCACAACTCAGAAGGTTATATGTTCCTTGAGTTGTTCCTCCCTAGATGTTTTCCGACCATCGTCTATCAATTGATAGTCAGGAGTAATTGTGCATCCGTGTTATCGATGCTTATTATTCTTGTGGTCCGTCCAGCCATTCTATTCCAGAATGACTAGGAGAAACAAACTCCAGTACCTTGTCCATTTCTAGGATTGGGTCAAAGCAGTTGTACTCTGCAGATCAAATTGCTAATCTAGCTTTTGCTCTGTTCTACCTTGGAGTATTACCATCTTTATGTCAAGAATGTCATGGGAATTGCACACCATCCTATGAACTCTTGATACAGTGATACTTCCTGCCATCATTATTCATTCCTCGGTTTCCATGTTATCGTAACCGGAATGCCGACAAGTGAATCGTGATGTGTGAAATCTATACTCCTAGCAACTCCGTTGCTTGGTAGTTAAATGGACGATAACCTCATTCTTAGCGTGTTGATTATTGAATCGTCACCCTAAGGTTGATTGTGCAACCTAGTCCTTATTTCTGGTGCACTTTTCGATCAATGAGTTAGGATTTTGTCAAACCCTTGCTCTATTGATCATGTCGTCTTGCCCTGAAAAGCAAGATTGTTCTCGAGCTTAGTAACATATCGGTGATTCGTGATTCTCCGATTGTCTTCTCGGAGGTATCACCAGGATGTCACCCGACCGCTATGTTGAGCTCGTGATCAAGTTGGTTTCTTGTAAACCACCCCTTCTCTAAGAATCTGTGTGGGATACCCCTGAGCTGGTTGGTTAAGCTTAACAACAACTTGGAGAGTTGGAAGATAAAAGCTTGTCCGACTTAGCTCATATTAAGGGATATCTTGTATATGTGTTGAAGAAAGATGATATCCCCATCGATTGGTCCTCGTGATCAGTTGTTGGACTTATTATCTTGCCAAAATTTTGATTTGAGTATGGGCTATCCTCAAATCAAGTCAGAACCAACGATGTTCGTAATGTCGTCTTATTTATGGAATTTCCTCGAGCATACACCATTATATCTTTTGGTTCTGACCAATACTATCACCTTGTTCACATAGTTATGGAATTCCATATCTATGGGAATCTGGATGAATTGTTGTTGAACCCATCGACAACATCCTTGTCTTCTCCATAGTTTTGTTGAACATTAAGCTAGTGTTGGAAACTTTTAAGAGCATTTGCTCATGCTAGCTCATGAAGCATATGTTCGGATGTAAGAAGTGACTTCCTCTAGTTCATGTGCACTAGATGTAAGTTGCTGCCGTGGATTCGAGAAAGTCAATGTTGCTTCCATTGGAATCATCCCAAATCATTCATGCATACGTGCGAAGTATTCTGTGGTTCGAAGACTTGCAACCTTCATTCTATATGTATCCCTAGCACACCAAGCCACTGATTGATTTGTTCGAGGAGAAAAGTTCCTTCGTAGGCTCGAGACTTATGCGAGGACTTCGATATCCTCGATGATGTTTCCCCTCCTGAACTCGGTAGTGTTTTATTGTAAGACTACCATGGGATCATGTTTGTCTGGGACAACGTGTTCACATGTTTGTAGCAGAACCAGCTCATGTTTTGGAGCTTGCTATCGTAGTTCATTTCCCGAGAATCACGCAACATCATCTCGTCGGTTTGTGTTGCAAACTTTCATTTTTCTTTCTAGACTCGATGAGTCTAGATTATTCTGACACCAACCAGATCTGAATCTCAGGCAGATATGATGGATGGAACATCTCCCAAGAACTATAATATTGGTCTCTCGATAACCGGTAAGGAGGATGTCGTGGCGAACACACCCCGCCGGAAGACCTATTATTGTAGTATCTTGTTTGAAGAAGTTGGCCACCTCCCCATAAGGATCTCGTAGAATTTATTCTAGTAGTTGTTCCTTATGTACTCTTGAGCTCCCGAAGTCTGACCTGTTACTTGATGTTCTAGATACCGAACCATTTCAATGAATGGGATACACTAGTACATCAAAGAGAACATTAGAAGCGGAGTGCTAAATGTCTCTCGGTCGATCATCCAGATTTAGTTTTCTTAGACTCGCTAAGGTGAAATCTGAGAAGGTGTTATCTTCCTTTGCATCTGCATTGTCCATCGCTATTCATCATGGTAGTATGTTGTGTTGTCAGCACCCTTGACGCGGATGTTGGTAGGACCTTGATGAATATGGGAATGCTCAAGTTCTTGAGAGCACGCACAAGCGTTAGGTGTTATCATCGGCACTAAACTGGGCTTGCTCACAGTTCCTCGGATATGGTATAACCCTTTCAACAGTGGACTCACTCTCTACTGTTGAGCCTCTCCCCAGTTACTAAAATCATTCCTTGTGTTGTCTTCAACAAGGTAGTCCACATCATCCATTCTGGCCCGAGAATGTCTTCTTTCGGACTCCTTCAAATGATCGATTGTGATTTGCCTTAGGCTGGTATAAAGAGTTTCAATAATGATCTTTGAATCAAATGTAATTCTTTTTGCCACGCAAGGTAATAATTCTACGACTCACCCTCCTCCAAGATGTCTCATTATGGTATCATGGCAACTCAAACTCTCGCTACGTTGACAACCGTTCACCACCCTCTTAGGTGTGGAATTGTTGTCTACCTAGTAAAACCTCGTCATCTGTTCCACTCCATTCCTCTAGATGTGTGCCTTGTATCTCAGCTTGCGAGATGTTTTATGACTCACCCGTGAGCTGATCCTAAGTTGTTTGATCTTCGGAAGATCGATCCTCTAGAGTTTCTTTCCTCTCGTTGTCATGTTGATTGTAGTCCCCGAGCAAGACCTCGAGACAAAGATGGTGATCGAATCAACGTTCATTTGAGGTGCAACTTGGATCGTGAAGATTATATTAGTTTGCGCTTCCTTTCATCTTACCCTACGCTTGAATCTCGGTCGAGATTCTTGTTTAGTGGGGTGAGTTGTCACATCCTAGTTCGGCCCGACCTATGCTAGTTTCCATGTGTGCATCATGTTTAAATTCAAATGAAATTTGAATTGAGGAATTTTCAAAACCTCGAAACCTCTAAAATAACCAACATTTAAATCTTCTCAAATGAGTCCAAGGAAATGTTCTGTTTTCCTATAGAAATATTGGCATGAGGTAAAATGCAAACCAATATTTTTGGAGTATCAAACATTTATTTTGGGCCTTTGAATTAATTCAATAACTATTTGCATTGGATATATATATTTTATATATAGTTAATATATGTCCAATAATTACGGAACATTTTATGTGGTTTTGTATATTTTAGTTCTAGCCACATAATTATTTGTCGAGGATTTTATAAAATGAGTTAGTATTTTACTAATTCAAAACATATCAAAAAAATAGAAAACAGAAGAATTAGAAAGAGAAGAGAGAGAACCTTACGGACTTACATGCAGCCCAGCCAGTGGCCGCCCAGCCAGCCAGCGGCCCAGCCCGCCTCCTCCTCTGTCGTCTTCGACCTCGACAGAGGGAGGGGAGTGTGGCCGGCGCGCGCGCAAGACGCCACCGCGCCACGCCACCTCTCTCCCTGCTTGCCTGCCCTTCCCTCCTCGTTCGATGCCCCGGACGACGCCACGCCTCTCCCCCTGTTCTCTCTCACTCTCCCTCGGCTCTTTCCTCCTCCCCCTCGCTCTCTCTCTCACACGGCCGAACACCACCCTCGCTGCCGTTCGCCATAGCAGCCGTCTCCGGCCACCCCTCGCTTCCCCCGATTAGCCCAGGCTCCGCCGACCTCCTCTTCCTCCCCACCGCTCCACGGGTCTCCGGAAGCCACATCGCCGCCACGTCGCCGTTCCCTCCTCGGGCTCCGACCACCGTCGCCGTCGATTCGCCGCCTCCAGTAGCGTCCCGAGCCCGCTAACCATCCTGCAGCTCATGCTGTGAGCCATCGGTCCGATTCCCCTTGCCCGTCGTCCCTAGCCTTCAGAGCTGCCGCCCCTTGAGCTCCGGCTCGGCGCCGCCCGGCGATGTCGCCGTCGTGGCCACGGTCACCGTGGCGCCTAACCGAGCACACTATCGTGCTCCACACCTCACTAGGAGCACGAGCACGCACTGCGCCTCCCCTAACGCCTCCTAACGCCGATTCCGACCGCACCGAACTCCGGCCGCGCTCATGAGCTCGCCGTCGGCGATCTGAGCCACCTCGAGCACGGCCACCACCACCATTCGGCGCGGGAGCAAGGGCTCTCAGCGAGCCCAAGCACAGCCTCGCCCGTGCCACAGAAGCGCGATCCGCATCGCGCGCCGTCTCGAACCTCGCCCGGCGTCATGTCGCCGGTGGGTTTGACCCACCTTGACCACGGCAGGAACCCCCTGCATCCCTGACAAGTGGGCCCAGCCCTGTAGCTAATTAGGATTAGCGCTAATTACCGTTAGTCAAGCCCCCTGACACTGACAGTGGGCCCCAGCGCCACTAACTCCTAATTAGGATTAATTTAACCCTGTTTAACCCCCCCTGTCACTGACGTGTGGCCCCCACATGTCAGGTTTGACCCTGGTCAGCCCCGGTTGACTTGCTGACATCATGCTGTCGTCATGCTGACGCAATTAGTTATTTTCTGGATTTAAAATAAGTTAGGAAATTCCAGAAAATGATTTAAACTTCTAAAAATCATATAAAATGAACCATAGCTCCAAATCAGATAAATTATATATGAAAAATTATCAGAAAAATTCAAGGAATCCATCTGTACCATTTTCATGCATGTTTGAACAATGTTTGTCCTCTATTTTGGACAAAACAAATAAGGGCATTTAAATAATCATATATGGAGTTTGAATTTGAATCTTATATTCAAACCAACTTCATTTAATCTGTTGCTAGTTGCATTAGCCCAAAACACATTCATATTGCCATGTCATGATCATGCATCATATTGTGCATTTGCATTGATTGTGTTTCTTTCTCGATTCTTGTAATTGCCCCTCTCGATAGACGTGGTTTCGACGTTGTGATCGTTGACACTGATGAAGACTCAATGCTATCTTCAGAAGTGCCAGGCAAGCAAAACCCCCTTGTTCATTCCGATAAAATCCTACTCTCTCGCTCCTGCTCTCTTTTACTGCATTAGGACAACAACGATTCATTTGTTACCTGCTGCGGTAGCTGAACCCCTTATCCATTGCATGACCTGTCATTCCACAGTAAATAGATGAAACCCACTAGCATGAGTAGGAGTTGTTTGAGCCCTGTTGTGCCTACTCATACATGCTTGTTTGTCATGCCTGCTCTTGCTTAGAGTTGAGTCGGTCCGATTCATCGAGGATGAATCGAGGTGTGTGAACATGTCCTCTTGTGTGTGAGCTAAGTGTGTGAACACGATTTGGTAAAGGTAGCGGTGAGAGGCCATGTAGGAGTACATGGTGGGTTGTCTCATTGCAGCCGTCCTCGAGGCCTGAGTTACGTGTTTGTGATCCATGATTCAGCTACTACCACGCATTGGGCCCGAAACCAATGGACCCTCTCGGCTTCTTAACCACCCTTGTCCTCTGTCCGGGAGTTGCAAGTAGTTTACGGTGTTTGTAGTATCTTTGGAGGCCGTGCACAGCTGCTGACCGTAGGGGTGGGCTGTGATCACGGTAAACACGTGGCACGGTGTCTGGGCGCCCGTTTGGTGACTCGGGAACCTGTTCACATCGTTTGGGGCTGTGGCGAAACTTGGCGGAACTCCTCATAGATGGAACCCAAATAGGCGATAAACCTGGACTAGGGACTTGAGTGTTTAGGTAGGTCGTGGCCGACACCCACGTTGGGCTTCCGCTTGAAGGTTGCCGAGTACATGTCGTAAACGGCGGTAAGTGGTGAGCGTGTGTGAAGAAGTACACCCTGCAGGTTAACATCATCTATTGAATAGCCGTGTCATGCGGAAAAGGACTTACGGGTTGCTTATAACAGTTCATAGACAAGTGAAAGTGGATACTCTAAAATCGCAAGATAAGCGTGAGTGCTATGGGTGGCGTTCTCGTAGGGAGGCGGAGCGGATCCATAGTGGTGTATTGATATGGTGAATATGTGGACTCGTGTGCGCCACCTCAAAAGAGTTACTTGCGATCGTAGTTTAGGATAGCCACCGAGTCAAAGCTGGCTTGCTCATTAAACTCCACCATCCCTTGATGATAATGATGCATATGTAGTTAGTTACGATGTAAGTCTTCTTTGGGTACATTTGTACTCACGTTTGCCTATTTTATGTTTTTGCGAGAGAGACTTGGTCTCGCTAGTAGTTCCACGTGGACTTGACGTTTAGCTTGTTACCTCAGCTACGATCTTGTGCCCTCGGCAGGATCTGGTAGATAGTCAGGCTCCTAATGCCTTTTTCATTTATAGATGTCTGTACTCAGACATATTAGCTTCCGCTTGTGCTTGACTTGTATGCTCTGAATGTTGGGTCATGAGACCATGTTTGTAATATCTCGCTCCTCGGAGCCTAATGAATACATACTTGAGTCGTAGAGTCATGTTGTGATGCCATGTTGTATTTGCACATATCAAGCATATTGTGTGTATGTTATTGAAATGCTTGGTATGTGTGGGATCTGACTATCTAGTTGTTTATCTTTAGTAGCCTCTCTTACCGGGAAATGTCTCCTAGTGTTTCCACTGAGCCATGGTAGCTTGCTACTGCTCCGGAACACTTAGGCTGGCCGGCATGTGTCCTTCTTCGTTCCTGTATCTGTCCCTTCGGGAAATGTCACGCGTTGAGTCTGGAGTCCTGCTAGCCCAGTGCTACAGCCGGAACTTACATCTTGATGACCGACACGTTCGATCTTTGGGTCATGGATGCTGTCCTGTAAGTCTGTGCCACTTTGGGTTTCGACTAGCCATGTCAGCCGGGCTCCTTTTCATATGGATGCTAGCGACACTATCATATCGCGCGTGCCAAAAGGCGCAAGCGGTCCCGAGCTAAGGTAAGGCGACACCCGTTGGGATACCGTGCGTGAGGCCGCAAAGTGATATGATGTGTTACGAGCTAGATCGATGTGACATTGAGTCGGGTCTGACAGAACCGATAGTTCAAATAATGTGAGCGTTGGGATTTTCGGTGGGACCGAATATACAATCTCGGTTAGTCCAATTAGTGCAATGACACGAGCATGCGATTCGATGGGATGACTTCATCATCTCGGTGACACCGATTTGATGATGAAGGTTCTGAAACTTGGCAACTCATGTTTTGGTGAGACCGAGTTGAGAATCGGAAAATCCGAGTTTACTAGGGTTTGGCTTATGGCTGAGGTGGTTCATCTCGGTGTGGTGAGTTTGGAATATCGGTGGGACCGAGACTACTTATGAGTGTATATGGCGGTGAAAGTTCTTGATAGTTTAGGAGATGTATCACTAAGCACTTGAGCAACGGATCATCATCATAACCTCATCCCTTTTAATAGTATTGGCTTTTCCTATGGACTCAATGTGATCTTGGATCACTAAACCAAAAATGGAGTCTTGAGCTTTTGCCAATGCTTGCCTTAGCATTTTGGGGTCCACTTCTTGATCCTTGCCATACCCATATCACTTGAACTTTACGAAATGATTCGAAGTAACTATTAGTTCAATGATATATATGTTGTTATTAATTACCAAAACCACCGGGGTTTAGTTGCACTTTCAATCTCCCCTTTTTGGTGTCGATGGCAACATATAGATCAAAGCTTCGACAAAGGATATAATCAATGAATAATATAAATAAGCTTTGAGAAGTATGTGATAAGCAAGAGCTCCCCCTAAATTTGTGCATTATTTAAGATTTGCGTTTGAATGCAAATGCACAATCGATTAGGATCATGGGTCACTCTTCCATGTCACATACATCTTGGTGGAGCGCACAAAATGATAAGAATGAACAGCATGCACCCAATCACCAATACATGAGTAAATGGTCATACGAGATAGGAATGGCATATGATAAGCATTAAGCACACATTAAAGCATAGTATGACCAAGCACTCATTAAGGTAGAATCAAACGGAGTATCAAACACACTGAATGTCTCGAAAACCAAAAGTATCTCAAAGAAACCGCAAAAGAACGAAAAGAGCAAAAGCGCAAAGACAACAACACTCTCTCTCTCGAAGCCCTATGATCTATACAATTTCTCCCCTTTGGCAACAAGTTACCAAAAGTTCGAAAAAGCATAGAGCTAAGCGTCCTTGTGGACTCTGTTGGCGGCTCCGTCTGCAGGTTGATGTCGGAGTGGATATGACAACATCGGCGAAGACTTGATGTCTGTCTTTGGAGGAGTGGACACTAGAGCCGGAGCTGGAGTAGGAGCAACTACTGGGCTGTGGGAGGTTTGAAGCTGTAGTCACGTGTCGATCCTTTGGAATAGCAGCTAATCGGGATCCTTTGGGAACCGGAGCGATCTGTCGATGAGAATCTGGACTAAGTCATCCTGCAACTCACGCATAAGCTCGCCTTGTCTGCTTTGCTTCCTCAATGTCGCCTCGAGCTTGTTGGCGGTCACTTGTACTTGATCGACTTCACGTCCGAGCGTGGATCTTCTCGTCAACAATCCTCTCTAAGCTCTCTGAGACTGTTCAATGCTGGCAGGCGTTGTTCAATCCTTTGAGTAGCTTCAAAATTTGCACTCCAAAACTCTTTGGTTTAGGCTGCTGCTTCTTTCTTTGCTTTGTCGACTTTGGCTTTCTTAGCAGCTGCGATCTTGGCTTGACCTTCAGCGGATGTCGGATCCTCCTCATCCATCACAACAACATTGTCTTCATGCTCTGGCTGCAGCGGTAAATGTTCCCTATCCAACAAGAATGTGCCGTGCCAAACTTGGCATTGATAAGCATCTGAATCTGCGGGCAAATCCACATGACCTTTTACGGTTAGCTGCAGTCCTCTTAATGGTCTCTACCATCAAGTCCATCACCTTGAAAGGTGCTCTCTCATCAAGTATGTGCAGCATGTTGATAGAGTATCCTCGATCATGCGATCATCTCAGATTTGGGCATCAAGGTATGCCTCAAAATGGTATTAGTGGTAGGTAAGCCTGCTGGAGATGGTAGATCGAGCCGAGCTTCCAAATTTGCAAATCCTCTGCTGGAACCTCTTTGTACATGTTTTTCATGGATTCATGATTCTTCTTTGGAATCCCATATACATCAATATCATCTTCTCGTTGCCTTTGGAGCATTCAGAATTTCTGCCCATTCTTCAACGAAGAAAAAACCTTTGACCTTCAGTCATCCATATAATCTTTCCATCGGGGTAGAAGTGAGCTGTGGTATAAATTGCATTATCATCTCATTGTTCCAAGCTGGTCAATTTCGACCTACAAAATCTGCAACTCCACATGCAAAGGAAACTTTCATGCACATGTGGAAAGAAATCTCTGTGCTCTTCATTGTCAATGTACTTCCAGTCAACATATCGGTGTCTGCGACTATGGGCTTCTTGTCCATCAAGCACGGTCTCATAGAAGTCCTGCTGCTCTCGGTGTGAAATCTGGGATCTCTGCAGTTCTTCTCCTCACGGCATATGGGTCGGTTTGTCTCCATAGCCCGAGACCTCTATCTTTCTAGCTCTGGTGGCTGCGGGAGGCATGCCACTTGGTGTACTCCTCTCACCATCATCGGATGAGCTACTAGGATCGGGACTAGTGCCCGCCTCTGGAATATACGCAATGGGTGTCTCGACTGTTCTCACTTGTCGGTGGCATCGACATGGTGACAACTTTGTGAATAGATAAGGTGTAGGCGGAGAAGAAGAGTCATCACAAAATGCGAAGTTTTGCAAAAAAATGAGTTCAAATTCTAGTATTAAGTTTTCACGAAGACATTTCGGTCGAGACCGAGTTTAAGGTTCGTGAATCCGAAGTGTTAAGCAGGGCTTGGCACACCACTTTGGTTTGACGAAGTGGGTTTGATCTGCCGAAAACACTAGGGTTTCACAGAATCTTCATTTCGGTCACACCGATTTTGCACAACTTCGGCTGGACCGAAGGGTGCGATCAATGGCCATAGGCCAAATCGGTCATACCGAAAATATAAAATCGGTCTCACCGAGATGTGTTCCACGAAACCTAACCCTAAAACTTTTACTCGAATCTAGTTCAAGCGAACCAATCTGGTGTACTGGGAGGATTTCAATCGTGGCAAGATACTAGGCAATCCAAACATGCATTGAATCGGAGATGGGAGCACGAGTGGGATCAAAACTCACCCTAACTTGGTGGAGTTTTTCTCGGCGGCAACGGCTCGGAGGAGATGGCTGTTGACGGCGGCGGAGACTGCGGCGAGGGCGCCTGAGCGCGGCGGCGCGCGATCCGGAGACCACGGCGGCGGCAAAGGGGTGTGGGGGCGAAAGCGTTTGAAGGAGGAATCAGCAGCGGCCCTCGAATATATACCCCTTCGCTGTCGGTGGGACCGAGTTGTAAACTTCGGTGGCACGAGATGGATAACTGCTAGGCGATTATGCACTTGATCACGCCGAAAATCACAACTCGGTTTCACCGAGATGAAAACCTAGATCGTCTAAATGCTTTCGGTTCGACCGAGTTTGAGTGAGTTGGTCCGACCGAAATCAATTAGAAGGTTTTGGAAATTAGCCCTTGACGGATCGGTGGCTCAAAGTGCTCCTCACCGGAGGGTCCGAAAATGACTTGTTCAAAATTTGTGATGTAAGCATGAATAGAATTTGAGACAAGAAAGCATAGATAGCTAGGGAAGGTACTTAGGCATTCTTGTCCATCCATTTGGTCAGAAAAATCAAAACGACCAAAACAACAAATGGATGTCCTCGAATGGATAAAATCATGCATCCAACATGCTCACACAATAAGATAGCAAATGAAATATGTGTCAAACATGCACAACCAAAACTCTAGCAACTAACACACAATTTGTCGATGACTAGGTCATCTTTATATGAGTATATTGACTTAGGAGCCAAATGAGAACATTTGATCATAGGTCATACTCATCGTTTAAGCACAAGCGGGGTTACCACTTTTACATAAAGCATTGATGTGTTCACATCATTTGAAGATGCTTTAGCTCAATTTTTTTAGAGCAAGGCTCCCCCTAGATGTGAGAACCCCTTTTAAAGGGTCAAACTAACCTTGGGTTGTCGTAGAAGACTTCATGTAGATGTTGAAGATGTGGATGCTCAATGTTGATGGAGATCATCAAGAGTTGGGAGCTATCCTTTGGATTCGGGCACTTTCAATACCTACATGGGTTAGTCCCACAAGGAACAAACAAGGATATCCATGGACATAGATTGAAGTTCACAATAGATGATGTCCATGAAAGCAATGATTACCTTGTCCCTTGACTTACCAACAAGAGGGTTTGTGACTCCATGAACTAGTGCACGATGTGGAAGTTGATTGCACAAGTTTTTGCCAAAATGAATGTGAGTGAAGTATCTTGGCGGAGTCACCCTCAAGAACTTTCTAGTTCTTCTTCTTGGGATCCACATCATCTTGATGGGAATCCTTGGGGTTATAGTTGAGCTTGACGAAGTAGAACTTGGCGTTTCCTTGGGAACCCACTTGACCATGGCTTGAGGTGCTTCAACAAATGCATCAATCTCCTCTTGAAGCTTGTCCTTGCCTTTTAGCTTGTGGTCTTGTGGTGGAAGGTCATCTTGAGCTTGTTCCACATTGGAAGAAGTAGGATCATACTTCTCCTTTTGAGGAACAAACTGTGGAGTAGGATATTGACCTTCTTCCCACTCAGCGCCTTGGCGTTGAACTTTCGCTCAAAACCAATTCCTTGATTCTTCCGTGCCTTCCTTGCTTGCGAACAATTTCCTCAAAGTTCTTGCTTCGGCAAGGCTCTTGTAGACACCTTTCTCTATGATCCCTTTCAATAAACTATTCTCTTGCTCAAGTGTAACTTGGCTTGAAACATTGTTAGTGGAATCAAGAGAACTACTAGAAGCAACAACATTGGATTTAGCATGGTTATTGTTACTGCTAGAGGAAGAATTTTTCTTATGCTTGTCATGCTTAGTCTTAATGGGTGGCAAGAAATTAGACAAGAGAAGTCGTTTGGCAAGATATGAAGAACTCTTCTTTCAAGATCGTCATTGATTGCTTTTAGAAACTCATGTTCTTGCTCTAGAGTGAGCTTCTCGAGCGTAGCTTCTCATGAGATCTTAGGAGCTCTCTATGATCTTATTGAGTTGTTTCATGAGCTAACTTAAGAGTGTTTAGTTCTTTAGTTAGGCGCTCAATCTCCTTCATAGCATTGTCATTTGACTCTTCTCGACTATAAAGACTACTAGCATGTTCATCGTTACTAGGCTCCTTTGGATTTATCATGCAAGAGCTCATCTTCACCAAGCAAGTCATCCTCATCACTATCGAAGTCAATGAATTCAGGGTGTGATACCTTGGGGCCTTTAGCCATGAAGCATCTTCCAATTCCCTCATTTGGTGAATCAAATAAGTCGTAGGAGTTGGAGTTGGAGGATCTGAGAGCAAGACCGCAACACCTTCATCTTGGTTGTAGTGGAGTCGGAGTGATAGCTTCCTTCGATAGATTGCCGGAGTCGGGCGGAGACCCATTCACCTACATGAGCTTGATGTTTTCTTCTTGTGTAGCTCCTTGATGACTTGTCTTTCCTCTCCGAATCCTTGCTTCTCCGAGAGGGTCTTCGTTCATAACGATCATCTCTGCTCCTTCTCTCTTTCGAGGTGACTCATCTCTTGAGCTTCTTCTTCTTGGAATTCTTCTCTTCTCTTGTGGGGAGCCAGTACACTCATTTGAGTAGTGTCGGGTCTTCCACAATTGTAGCATTTCGATCACGACTAGAAGATCTCTTTTCATCACATGATCTAGACTTTGAGCTTCTCTCTTTGCCTCTATTCTTGTAGAATTTGTTGAAGTTCTTGACCATTAGGCTTATCTCTTCATTTGAAACTAACTTGTCACTAGAGGTTGTGGGAGCATCACTTGTAGCTTTGTAAGCACCACTTGACTTGTTGTGAAGCTCTTCCTTATCCTTAAGTGTCATCTCATGAGCAACAATTCTTCCAATGACTTCGGTTGGCTTGAGAGTCTTGTAGTTTGGCATCATTTGGATCAAAGTGCACACGGTGTCATACTTTCCATCAAAGCTCGAGAATCTTCTTGATGATGAATCGATCGGTCATTTCTTAAACTTGCTAAGCCGGCAATCTCATTTGTGATGAGAGCAAGCCTAGAGTACATTTCAGCGACTCCTTCACCATCCTTCATCTTGAACTTGTCAAGTTGACCTTGAAGAATATCTAGCTTTGATTCCTTCACGGACTCGGTACCTTCGTGCATTTCAACCAAAGTATCCCAAATCTCTTTTGCATTCTCAAGGCGGCTGATTTTGTTGAACTCCTCGGGACACAAGGCATTGAAGAGAATGTCACAAGCTTGAGCATTGTTTTGCAACATCCGCAATTCTTCGGTGTAACCGCGATCCGAACTTTTCCTTCCTTGAAGAATTCACCTTGCATACCAACACAAATAATGCCCCATGCGGCTGGGTTATGACCAAGAATATGCATTTTCATTTTATGCTTCCAACTAGCAAAATTTGTACCATCAAAGTAAGGACCTCTCTGAAAATTACCCTCACTAGGCGCCATACTCTCCTAGGTTGTGAAACCAAGCTTATGGAGTCAATGCAATGAAACCAATACAATGGAGACCAAAGCTCTTATACCACTTGTAGGATCGAAAGTATGTCTAGAGGGGGTGATTAGACTACTTGTCAATATAAAAATTCTGCCTTTTGACAAAGAACAGTTTTTGGCGATTCACAATTATGATCAAGTCAAGCATCACCCTACACATGCAATTCTAGAGTATAGGCAGCGGAAAGTAAATTGCACATGTAGTAAAGAGAGGTGGAGAAGAGCAAGCGCAATTTTGGAGACGCGTGATTTTTCCGTGGTTCGATAGGTGGCGCTATCGTACATCCACGTTGATGGAGACTTCAACCCATGGAGGGTAGCAGCTGCTTGAGTCCACGGAGGCTCCACCCACGAAGGGTCCACGAAGAAGCAACCTTGTCTATTCCATCATGGCCTCACGCCCACGGAGGCTAGCCTTACTCGGGGTAGATCTTCACGAGTAGGCGATCTCCTTGCCCTTACAAACTTCTTGGTTCAACTCCACATCTCGGCGGAGGCTCCCAAGCGACACCTAACCAATCTAGGAGGCACCACCCTCCAAAAGGTAATAGATGTTGTAGATGATGATGAACTCCTTGCTCTTGTGCTTCAAATGATAATCTCCCCAACACTCAACTCTCCTCACTGATTTGGCTGTGGTGGAAGAAAGGATTGAGTGGAAAGCAACTTGGGAAGGCTAGAGATCAAGCTTCATATGGTGGGAGTGGAGCAACTTGATCTCAACACAAGGGTAGGTAGTTCTCTTCTCGAAATGTAAGGTAGGAGTGGTAGTTCTTTCGATGGCTCTCTCCACGAATGAAGAGGGGTGGAGGGGTATAAATAGCCTCCACAAAAATCCAACCGTTACACACATTTGAGCAATCTCGGTGGGACGAAGTGGACAACTTCGGTGAGACCGATAGTTCAAATAATGTGAGCGTTGGGATTTTCAGTGGGACCGAATATACAATCTCGGTTAGTCAATTAGTGCAATGACACGAGCATGCCGATTCGGTGGGACCGACTTCATCATCTCGGTGACACCGATTTGATGACGAAGGTTCTGAAACTTGGCAACTCATGTTTCGTGAGACCGAGTTCGAAATCGGAAAATCTGAGTTTACTAGGGTTTGGCTTATGGTGAGGTGGTTCATCTCGGTGTGGTGAGTTTGGAATATCGGTGGGACCGAGACTACTTATGAGTGTATATGGCGGTGAAAGTTCTTGATAGTTTAGGAGATGTATCACTAAGCACTTGAGCAACGGATCATCATCATAACCTCATCCCTTTTAATAGTATTGGCTTTTCCTATGGACTCAATGTGATCTTGGATCACTAAACCAAAAATGGAGTCTTGAGCTTTTGCCAATGCTTGCCTTAGCATTTTGGGGGTCCACTTCTTGAGTCCTTGCCATACCCATATCACTTGAACTTTCGAAATGATTCTCAAGTAACTATTAGTTCAATGATATATATGTTGTTATTAATTACCAAAACCACCCGGGGATTAGTTGCACTTTCACTTTCACTTGCACGACCGAACGATGTGTATAATAATAAGAGTGCACGTGCATTGGACTAAGCTGAAATCATTCAACTCAAAAGAGAAGACAAGGTAATATGGGCTCTAAGTATAATAAACTGTCGGTGTACTAAAGTAGGGGTACCTTAGTACCCCGAACTTGTGCACGGGCAGTCGCATCGTCCTGCGGCAAGGCTTGTCGGGGCATCTGCCAAGACCCTCCGTCATTCCCATCTACTGCCATTCAAGAACAAAGTGTTAGCTGAGAAGACAAAGCCCCGGCAAGAGGAGCTTGCCGGGAAGGACAAGGCCTCGGCAAGAGGAGCTTGCTTGGGAAGGGCGAGACCCGGCAAGAGGAGCTTCTTTGGAAGGCCAACCAAAGGCGCTTGCAGCGGCTAAGCCACCACTCTGCGCTGCGCTCCAGCTCACCCGACGGCGTGTCGCCGCGGGATCACTCCTAGTGCCGCGTGGCGGTGGTGTGCAGCCTAGTGGTGCGAGGTGTGGCGTGGGTGACTAGGAGGCCATCGTGGCGTCGGTGGCGCCCCTAACGGTCGTTTCTGCCTTTGTTGGAACAACGGACGGGCATTAAATGCTCTTGTCCCTGCCGTCGAGTTAGGTAGGGACACTTGTGAGATAGTGGTTGTACCAACTCGCGTTTTTACCTTTTTACCCCTCTCCCTGCGTTGCCACCTGTCGGTGACCCCTTTTGACTATAAAAAGGAGGCCCGTGCGCACGTAGAAGGGGTTCGGTTGGCTCCAGGTTAGGTTTGACTCATTCGAGACCACAGCATACCCACGCTTTCGAGCAAGAAAAAAATACAAACAAAAAGCAGCAGTAGGAGTTTTATCTCTCCGGAGAGCTCCGAAGCTGGGTAAAATCCCCCGCGCGCCTTCGCCTCGATCTGCTCTTCGCGCGCCCTCCGCTCCCTTGCCGAACCAGAAGGGGCCCCCCAGCCCCATAGGTGCTCATGCCCACAAAAAGCCACGACATCTTTGGCGCGCCAGGTAGAAGCGTCGAGTCGTCGCGTGTCGATCCGGCGTCTATCGCGCTTACATCAACATCTTCATCGACATGCCACGAAGAAGAAGGCTTGAGTAGCCGCTCCGTCTGCGATCGTCCTATCGCCACCGAGCAAGCAGGCGGTGGGGTGGGCGCGGCGGAGGAGCGGCGCGGCGGTGGGACTCACGTCGTCACGAGGTCAAGGACAAGGCCCGCAAGCTTCAGCGTCGGATATCCACCGCACCCCTCCGGGAGGTGCAAGATCGACAACGCCACGGTGCCCCTAGCACCGTGCTTGCGTTGGAACAAAGCCAAGCCAGCGGATCGCGAGGCGTTCAAGACCAGCGTGCGCGCGACATCTTTGCACGAGTGAGTGCGATCGCTGGGCGAAGTGCAGCTCCTTCAATCCGGTTGGGAGTCGAGCATATCCGCACCTCGCGTCATTCGCCACCGCCGCCCAAGACTCGGAGGAAGCGGCGAGCTCGGCTGCTTCTAGATTACCCTCGGCGCCGAGACAAGATCGGCGGCGGAGGATGACCATCGAGCCTCGTCGGCATCGCCAACACCAACAAGCCCCGGCAACCGAGCACCTCGAAGCGCCGGCAAGACGCTCAGGCGCAAGCCGACGCCGACAAGACCGCTGGGGGTGCCACCACCGCGCACTCCCCGCCCCGAAGGCCAAGATCGCCGACTTCGCCGGGCCAACCTCGACACCGACTCCACCGCGTCGTCGGACCCGCGAGCTCACGCGATCAACGCCACGTTCTCCAAACGGCGACACGAAAACGCTTCGTACTCGCGCCAGCGCGGGAGAAAGCGGCGTCAATCGACCAGCACGCTGGGCCCATTGTCGATATGCATGCGCTAGGGAACCAGCGACTTGCCCTCTGCGATAGGTTGCCCTGCGTTCACTCGTGAGCTGCGGCAAGTCCGGTGGCCCGGTACCAAGAACTTCAAGCGGGCGTGCACGAGAAATGCGATTGCGGGATACATCCGTCGAGTTCCTCGGCGTCTACACCATCACGGTGCAGGCTACCGGGGGGCGTGATGAGAAGATCCTCGCCAACTACTTCCCGCTGGTGCTCAAGCCCAACGTCAGATCTTGGCTCATGCACTTGCCGGACAGCTCCATTTCTTCGTGGGTGGACCTGTGCCATCAGTTTGTCGGCACATTCACGGTGACACAAGCCCCATGGCCGAAGCGATCTTCATTTGCTTGCCCGGAAGGAAGGAGAATCCCTACGCAAGTACATCTGAGATTCAGCCATGTGCGTATGAACATCCCAGATGTCCACCACTGCGCGATTATCGGCGCGTTCCATCGAGCGTCGCGTAACCGCGAGATGAGGAGAGATGGCGATGTGCAAGATCGAGGATGTCGTGAGCTATATGCCTGGCGACAAGTGTGCGCGTCTTTGAAGAGGAGAAACTCCGGAGAGAATGTAGGAAGCGAAGGATCGGCGGTGAGGCGCCCCTCGGCAAGAGGAACCGGGCGGAATAACAGACGAAGAAAGGCTAAGGATGTGCTAGTTGTTGAGCAGTCCAACAGGAGGCAGCTCGACAAGGCCAAAGCTGGCGACTCGGCGAGGCTATGGTGGCCGCCGACAAGCGGGGCGGCTCCGGCAAGCGATCTTGCAAGATCCATCGCACCAAGGGCCATGACCTCCAAGCATGCAAGAAGGTTGAGCAGATGGCAGAGCTACAGAAAGCTGAATATGAGTGTCGCGACAAGGAGAAGGCCCGGGAAGTTGGCGGAGGATCCGGCAAGAAACTTCCCGCCCGGGGAGGGCGCCGCGGCAAGGCCAAGCAGCGGCAACGAGATAGACCTCCCCGTGGCTGCGACAAGGACGAAGAAGAAGATGAGGATGATGAGATGGATGAGGATGAGACCGACGACCAAGAGTTTCAGAAGGCGACGGAGGTTTTGTGCGTTGACGGCGGCGCTTCTCTGCACACCTCGCACCGTCAACCCAAACGATGGAGTGCGGGAGGTGAATGCTGCGAGAACCATCGGTCGAATCGCGCAAGCCCTGAAGTGGTCAGCCGCCCATCGTCTTTGATGTTGAGGATCACCCCGATTGCATCACTGCGGTCGGTGCTTGCGATGTTGGTTTCACCAACCATCCGCAACCTCAAGGTCACAAAGATGTTGGTTGGCGGCGGGGCGGCCTAAATCTGATTTCTTCGCGGTGCTCAACAAGCTCCAAATCCCGACAATGAGCTCGAAGAGACGGCACTTTTCAAGGATCAACCGGGAAGGAGCAAGCGAAGGGAAGATCACCTTGCCCGATAACTTTTGGCAGCGAGCTGAACTTCGGGACGAGAGAGTCACATTTGATGTTGCTGATTTCCCATTGCCCTACAATGGGATACTCGGCAAATCGGCCTTCGCCAAGTTCATGGCAGCCTCTCCTCGCATACAATGTGCTCAAGATGCTGGTCCGATAAGTGTTTTTTCTGTCCATGGTGACAAGAAAGATGCACTTATCTGTGCCGACAAGATCTCTTGGGAAGCAGCAGCAGCAGCGAGCATAAACCACTTGCATTTGAAGCTCCGGGGAAGAAGAAGAAGACCAAGTCCGGCAAGAGTAGCTCGATGCCCACTCCGGCAAGCGCACCTCTTGGTCTTTGCGCTACCGTCGAGGGCGCACCATCGAGCTCCACCGGCAAGTGCAAGAAGGCAAAGACAGCTTCACGAGACCAAGAAAGTGGCGCCAAGGAGGGCGGCACCGGTGGTACCTTCACCATCGGTGCCACGCTTGATCCTAAATAGGAAGCGTGCTCGTTGCTCTGCTGGCGAATGTCGATGTGTTTGCATGGCAACCATCGATATCCCGGTGTTCCCGAAAGTAATTGAGCACCACCTTGCCGTCGCCCTCACCTTGCGGCCCATCAAGCGAAAGTCGGGGAAGCAAGCGGTAGGCGACAAGAGTTCATTGCGAGAGGAGATCAAGAAATTGGAAGCAGCAGGCTTGGTCGAGGAGTACTCCATCCAACGTGGTTAGCCAATCCAAGAGTCGTGCGCCAGTGAGCGGAAATGGAGGCTTTGTATTGACTTCAGCGATGTTAATAAAGCTTGTCCCAGGATCCATTTCCCTTGCGGCGCATTGATCGGATTATCGACTCCACGGCGGGATGTGATCTGCTTTCATTCCTTGATGCATACTCGAGGATATCACGGATCTTCATGGCGAAGAGGATGAAGAAAACCGCATTCATTACTCCATGTAGCACGTCTTTGCTTTATGCGGATGCCTTCGGACTAAGAATGCGGTTCAACATTTGCAAGTAGTCGATCATGCTTTTGAGCCACGGTGCACGAAATGTAGAAGCTTACATGGATGACCACAGATGGTCAAGACAAGGACAAAGACTCGATCCAAGATTTGGACGAAACTTTTGCAAATCTGCGCAAAGTCAATCTCAAGTTGAACCCCGAGAAATGCGTGTTTGGAGTTCCTTCCGGCAAGCTTCTCAGATTCTTTGTATCTCAGCGGGGGATCAAAGCCAATCCCGACAAGATCAAGGCCATCGAGCAGATCGAAGCCCCGAAGCGCGTCAAGGATGTGCGAAGACTTGCAGGCTGTGTTCTTTGCTCTCGATAGGTTCATCTCTAAGTCTGCTGGCGCGCCCTGCCATTTTTCAAAATTTTGAAAAAGGCAGGTCCAATGAAATGGACTCCGGAAGCAGAGGCTGCGCTGCAGGACCTGAAGATATACCTATCCTCCACTCCAACACTTGTCGCACCTAAACCACAAGAGAGGTTGCTGCTATATCTGGTGCAACCAATCAAGTGGTTAGTGCTGCGTTAGTAGCGGAGAGGGAGGCAGATGATGAGCCAGCAACCACGGCAAGTGAGTCGAGCGACAAGCGGGGGGCTTCCCGACAAGTTCAGCTCGGCAAGGATGGATCTGTGCAGCCACAAGAAGAAAGTTAATTCTTGGCGACTATTTTACGGCGAGGCCTCCACAAGCCGCCGCCAAGAAGGTCCCAGGATCAACACGAAAGTCTTGAGGCGATGCTGCTCCGACAAGCTTTAGGGTTTGTTTCATTGAAGCAGACGCTCCCGACAAGCTGTGTCCAGACACGCTTGCTGGGGAGCATCACGCTCCGGCAGGATCCCAGATTCTCGCCGTAGAAGCGGATGTTCTCGCAGCAGTACTTGCGCCTTTGGTCCTCGTTGTCGGAGCTTGATAACGATGTGGACTAGGTGTCATTCAAAGAAGCATAGCCTTGCCGGAACACAGAAGACAGAAAAGCTAAGTTGCCAAAGTTTGAGCACAGTCCGCTTTTAAATTTTTACGTTATCTCCTTAAACGACCGTGCCTTGTATGGAAAACCTGTGCGCGGAGGAATCAACTCATGGCTAAGTTGCACCCTTACTTTGTTTCGAGTCCGCTCAACAATAAAAGTGTGCTGCAACTAGCTCCGACGAGGTTTCTTGCCGGAGGCAACACGCCAGCAGGCTGCTGATGTTTCACACTCAGGCGCTTCATGACAAGCTTGTTAACGCCGCAAGTTCCTAAAAGCATAGGGTAAAGACATACAAGGAATGGAACTGAATAAAGGAGATAACATAGCCAGCATTACCCAGGACAAAGTGATGTTACGAAAGTAACTTGTTACGGCGCTGACTAAGTTGTTCTCATAACTAAAATAACAGCGACAAGGAAGGAGAAGAAGGTCACGCCAGGCTTTGGGCTGACAAGCCCGGTGTTCTTTGGGGCTGCGAATACCAAGATTCATCCCCACAAGCGAGTTGCGGGGCTGCGATATCAGATAAGTTTTTCGTCCCTCATCATGCATCCTCTTATGGACTGGGGAACGCGAAGTTATATTCTTTGAACGACCGTCCCTTGTATGGGAAACCTGTGCGCGGAGGAACTGGCTCGTGGCTAAGTTGCGCCCTTACTTTGTTTCGAGTCCGCTCAACAATGAAAGCGCGCTGCAACTAGCCCGACAAGGTTTCTTGCCGGAGGAAACACCGCCAGCAGGCTGCTGAAGTTCCGCACTCAGCGCTCGCGGCAAGGGCATTTGCACCGGCAAGTTCCCTAAAAGCGTAAGGGGAAAAACATACAAGAGGGGGAATCAAGTAAAGGACATAACAAAGCGAGCTTCCCCTTTTCATTAAAAACATCCCACACAGATACAGTCCATAGAGGATGAAAAACATGAAAGAGAGGATTACAAGTTTTAGATGCAGCTAAGGCCCGAAGGCTTACAAATTAAAAAGATAAGGTGCCCGTAATCCCTTTCCTGTTCCTCTCTTCAGGAGGTAGGTCAAGGAGGCGAAAGGAGCGAAAGGAGCGCCTAGGCGAGCTACGGGTGCCAGAAGACACCAAGAGAACATCCCGGGGGGCATCCGGAGGCTGGACGGTGATGGCGGCGCCGGAAGCGGGGCTCGAAGACGGGGCGGCAGGACGTCAGCATGCTGTCGAGGGCACTATGCCCCCGTACTCCGACTTGACGGCCTTGCCGCCAGCCCTCTTCCCCTTCTGCAGCCTCCCTCGCCCGGCCGCCCAAGGAGCGACCCGGGGAGTTCAAGGAGCAGCGACCGGATGATGGGGTCGCCCGGTGGCACCTGGCGACGCCCGACACCTAGTCGGGCCCACCATCCCACCGCCCGCTACCCTCGTCGTCGCTGTCGCTCTCCTCCTCGTCACTCTCGCTCGAGGGGGAGTCTTCGCTGTCGGAGGAGCTATCCACGCAGCACGCCCGAAAGTCTGGAGTCCTGAAGACCTTGACGGAGAGGAGGTCACCCTCCATTAATTTAAAATGGAGGGTAAACCCCGCCGTCAAGCTGTGGATACGGGCGAATGTCTTCCACCCACGGTCAAGATACATCACATTAGGGGCTGGGAATACAACGCGGACTCGCGTGCCGCTGATCCCACAACCCCTCATGTGAAGTCTCAGTGTCTCGGGCGAATCCAATTCCATCGCGCTCGCAAACGGAGCTGGAAGCCGGAGGCGACAACGAGGCGCCCGACGCAGCTTGACGAAGAACTCGCAAGGGTCGTCCCCTATGTGGACCGCCGCGGGGAGAGGAACCGCCGGTGGAGGCGGAGATGGTGCGCCGCCACGCCCGCCTCTCCCTCGAGCGCCTCGACCTTGTCCTCGACCTCGTCCGCGACCTCGCCCCCTCCCTCTTCCCCTTGTGGCTGGCTCTACCACCACGAGCGCGGGGTAGGGAGGGGCGCGCTGCCTGGCGGCCACCCTCGCCGCCACCGATGAAGGACCGGGGTTCCCTCCCTCCATGGCAGATGAGAGGAAGGGGAGCAGAAGCTGAAGACGGGAGAAGATGAGAAAGTGCGGGCTTCTGCGCTCCCCTTCCGCTCTTTTTAAGGAGCGAGGTGGGGGCTCGGCCGCCCCGCTCGGCCAATCAAGACACGAGACGAGCAGGGAATCGGGGCCTACCCGCTGCCTCCGCTCGCAACGGCCCAGTTTCCCACTCCCACCGTCCGTGACCCGGGCTCATGGAGCAGCGTGGCGAGATCTGCAGCCGGGCGGCGGATGAGGTGACCTCGCCCGCCCGTGATCACGGGGTGGGCGCCTCAGCATCGCACACGCCACCCACGTCTCCCGCAATGCGCGATTGGCGCGTGCCGTTCTGAGAGGGCGCGGTGGATTCGAGTGGATCTGGTTTGGACCCGGGCGCGCATGCTCGTGCCTGTTTTGGGCTGGCCCAACAGCGCTCGGCACCGTGTATGGCCCAGGCCCGGGGGCTCCTGTCGGTGTACTAAAGTAGGGGTACCTTAGTACCCCGAACTTGTGCACGGGCAGTCGCAGCGTCCTGCGGCAAGGCTTGCCGGGGCATCCGCCGAGACCTCCGTCATTCCCATCTACTGCCATTCAAGAACAAAGTGTTAGCTGAGAAGACAAAGCCCGGCAAGAGGAGCTTGCGGGAAGGACAAACCCGGCAAGAGGAGCTTGCCGGGAAGGACAGACCCGACAAGAGGAGCTTGCCGGGAAGGCCAGCCAAGGCGCTTGCCGCGGCGAAGCCACCACTCTGCGCCTGCGCTCCAGCTCACCCGACGACGTGTCGCCGCAGGATCACTCCTGGTGCACGTGGCAGGTGGCTGTGCAGCCTAGTGGTGCGAGGTGGCAAGCAAAGGTGACTAGGAGGCCATCGTGGCGATCGGTGGCGCCCCTAACGGTCGTTTCCTGCACTGTTGGAACGACCGGACGGGCATTAAATGCTCTTGTCCCCTGCCGTCAGAGTTAGGTAGGGGACACTGTAGATAGTGGTTGTACCAACTCGCCTTTTTCCCTTTTTACCCCTCTCCCTGCGTTGCCACCTGTCGGTGACCCCTTTTGACTATAAAAAGGAGGCCCGTGCGCACGTAGAAGGGGTTCGGTTGGCTCCAGGTTAGGTTAGACTCATTCGAAACCACAGCACACTCACACTCCCGAGCAAGAACTCAATACAATCAGACAAACAGCAGTAGGAGTATTATCTCTCCGGAGAGCTCCGAAGCTGGGTAAAATCCCCCGCGCGCCCCCGCCTCGATCTGCTCTGCGCGTGCCCTCCGCTCCCTTGTCGGACCAGAAGGGGCCCCTGCCCCATAGGTGCTCGTGCCCCCAAAGCCACGACATAAACAATCATGCATATGAGAGCCACTAAGCACTTTCAATATGGTCTTCTCGACCCCCAACGGAAAGAAAAGAAAATAAAACTATTTACACGGGAAAGCTCCCAACAAGTAAGAAGAATAACGAGAAATCCTTTTGGGTTTTCATTTTAATTTCTACTATAAGCATGGAAATTGAACTAACTAATTTTTTTGGGCTTTTCTTAAGGTTTTTCAAACACACAAGAAGAAAACTAGAAAAGGAAATTTAAACTAGCATGGATAATACAATGAAAGAGTACGAGCGCCGACGACTAGTGTGTGAACATGAATGTAAATTCGGTGAGAAATACATACTCCCCCAAGCTTAGGCTTTTGGCCTAAGTTGGTATAGTACCAAGGACCGCCCGGCTGATATCCGTAAGTGAAATTGGGGTCGTACTGAGATGCAGCGGCAACGGCCTCCTGAGCTGGGCGTGTTGGCGAGCTGCCTCCGCTCTCCCCTCGTGTTCAGCTGCTTCCTCCCTGGTGACAACATATCTTCCTTTTGCACGATATTCAAAAGGTAGGGAGCAGGAAGAGTAACATGGACGATGTTAAATCATCATAGATTAGTCGATATTGGAGGAATTGTTCATTCCACCCAAGAAATTGATGATTGACCATAGCTTCAGAATCCAAATAAACAGGAGGTATTATCATATCTCCCTCTCATGGGGCTATACCAAGATAATTAGCCACACGGGTTGCATAAATTCCTCCAAATAAATTTCCCTTTCTACTATTATTCTGCAACCTACGTGCAACTATTGCCCCCAAGTTATAACCTTTATAACCTAACATAGCACTCTTGAGGACACACATATCAGGGACACACATGTTACATGCTTCATCTTTACCGTTAACGCATCTACCAATGAAGAGAACAAAATAATGTATAGTAGGAAAATGGATGCTCCCTATGGTAGCTTGTGCTATGTCCCTAGATTCTCCCGCAGTAATACTAGCAAGGAAATATCTAAATTCAGATTTGTGAGGATCATTAATATTACCCCATTGCGGGAGTTTGCAAGCAGTTATAAAATCCTCTAAGTCCATGTTATAAGATGTATCATAAATATCAAATATGACACTAGGAGAATTACGCGTGCAGTTATATTTAAAGCTCCGAACAAAGGAATCAGTCAATTGATAGTACTGAGGACACTTATCTTGTAAGAAGTCCTCCAACTCAGCATTACGCACATACGCGTCAAATTCCTCTGTGAAGCCTGCTTCGACCATAAAATCATTGGATGGCCACTCACAAGCTCGTACATCCGCGTCCCTCGGCAATTCAACATCTTGCTCACATATAGCAATCCTGGGCCCTTTCTTCACCGAGGAACCACCTTGGTACATTCTTCTAAGCATAATTCTTTTTTTGAAATTTTAGTAACTTCAAAATAAAAGTGAATAAAACTAAACAAGATTGATAGCAACTACTCCTACAAGTGCCTAGAGCCTATATCATGTATTAGAATTGCTTGGGACCTCATAAATACAACATGCAAGGTCAAGAACATGGTCACCTATGCAGCAAAAATTTGTAATGAATAAAGCACTAGAACAAAAAATAATTGGACCAATGGAGGAGTCACATACCAAGCAACAATCTCCCAAAGCAGTTTTGTAAATGGAACTTTGAGCAAGGAGATCGAAAATCGCAGCAAAATGAGCTAGAACTCGTGCTTGAGCTGGATGGGGATTTTTTAGGTAGAAGATGAAGTGTGTGGGTGCTGGCATAAGTGGAGGAGGGCCACCAGGGGCCCACGAGACGGGGGGCGCCCAGGTGGGGTGGGCATGCCCTCCACTCTCGTGGCCTGGTGCTTGCCCCTCCTACAGTGTTTTTAGTGCCTAGAACCCTCAAATATTCCATAAAAAAGCATACTAAATTTGCAGGGCATTTGGAACACTTTTATTTTAGGGATATTTTTTTAATGCACGGATAATTCAAAAAACAGACTGATAACACTATTTTTGCTTTATTTATTCTAAATAACAGAAAGTAAAAAAAAAGTCTGCAGAAGGTTGTGTCTTCTAGTTTCATCCATCTCGTGATCATCAAAATGAATCCACTAACAAGGTTGATCAAGTCATGTTAACAAACCCATTCCGAATAACACAGAACCGGAGAAATTTCGAATAACACTAAGTTACCTCAACAGGGATATGAAAATCCCCAACAATAATAATATCATACTTTTCTTGATAGTAGGGAGGGGAAATTCAAAACCTCCAATAATGATAGTTGGAACTTTTCCAATAGAATTGATACTATGAACTTGAGATTGTTTCTTCGGGAAGTGCACCATATGTTGATTACCATTAACATGAAAAGTGACATTGCCTTTGTTGCAATCAATAACAGCCCCTGCAGTATTTAGAAAAGGTCTACCAAGGATAATCTACTATCGTCCTCGGGAATATCAAGAATAACAAAGTCCGTTGAGATAGTGACATTTGCAACCACAACAGGCACATCCTCACAAATACCGACAGGTATAGCAGTTGATTTATCAGCCATTTGCAAAGATATTTCAGTAGGTGTCAACTTATTCAATTCAAGTCTACGATATAAAGAGAGAGGCATAACACTAACACTAGCTCCAAGATCACATAAAGCAGTTCTAACATAATTTCTTTTAATGGAGCATGGTATAGTTGGTACCCCGGGATCTCCAAGTTTCTTTGGTAATCCACCCTTAAAAGTGTAATTAGCAAGCATGGTGGAAATTTCAGCTTTCGGTATCTTTCTTTTATTTGTGATGATATCCTTCATATACTTAGCATAAGGATTTACTTTAAGCATATCAGTTAAGTGCATACGTAAGAAAATAGGTCTAATCGCTCAAAATCCTCATCATCCTTTGTCTTGGATGGTCTAGGAGGAAAGGGCATGGGTTTTCTAAACCCATGGTTCTCTTTCTCTACCGTGCTTCTTAGCAACAAAATCTCTCTTATCATAACGTTGATTCTTTGATTGTGGGTTATCGAGATCAACAGCATGTTCAATCTCTACTTCATTGTTTTCGCTAGGTTGAGCATCAACATGCACATTATCATTAACATTATCACTAGGTTCATGTTCATCACCTGATTGTGTTTCACCATCAGAGATAGACATATCATTGGGATTCTCAGGTGTGTCTACAGTAGGTTCACTAGAAGCATGCAAAGTTCTATCATTTTTTTCTTCTTAGAAGAACTAGGTGCCTCTAAATTGTTTCTCTGGGAATCTTGCTTGATTCTCTTAGGGTGGCCTTCAGGATACAAAGGTTCCTGAGTCATTCTACTAGTTCTAGTAGCCACTCTAACAGCAAAGTCATTTTTATTATTTAATTCATCAAGCAAATCATTCTGAGCTTTAAGTAATTGCTCAGCTTAACTAGCAACCATAGAAGTATATTTGCTAATGAGTTTAAGTTCACCTTTAACTCTAGCCATATTATCGCCCACGCATCCTATCTCGAAAGCATTATTTTTTAACTCTCTACCAACATAAACATTAAAACTTTCTTGTCTAGCCATAAAGTCATCAAATTCATCTAAGCATGGGCTATGAAATTTGGTAGAGGGGATTTCAACTTTATCATATCTATAGAGAGAATTTACCTTTACTACCTGTGTCGGGTTATCAAGACAATGTGGTTCTTCAACAGGCGGTATATTAAGAACATGTATTTCTTCAATAGGAGGTAAATTCTTAACATCTTCATCTTTAATACCTTTTTCTTTCATTGATTTCTTTGCCTCTTGCATATCTTCAGGACTGAGAAATAAAACACCTCTCTTCTTTGGAGTGGGTTTAGGAATAGGCTCAGGAGTTGGCTTAATTGGTTCAGGAATTGCTTCAGGAATCGACTCAAGGAGAGTCCAATTATTTTCATTAGTCAACATATTATTCAATAGTAATTGAGCTTCGTCGACTGTTCTTTCCCTGAAAACACAACCAGCACAACTATCCAAGTAGTCCTTGGAAGCATCGGTTAGTCCATTATAAAAGATATCAAGTATTTCATTTTTCATAAGAGGACGATCTGGCAAAGTATTAAGAATCGGAGAAGCCTCCCCCAAGCTTGTGGGAGACTCTCTTCTTTGATTTGCACAAAATTATATATTTCCCGCAAGGCAGCTTGTTTCTTATGAGCAGGGAAATATTTAGCAGAGAAGTAATAAATCATATCCTGGGGACTACGCACACAACCAGGAGCAAGAGAATTATACCAAGTCTTAGGATCACCCTTTAACGAGAAAGGAAATATCTTAAGGATATAAAAATAGCGAGATCTATCATCATGAGTAAACTAGGTAGCTATATCATTCAACTTGGTAAGATGTGCCACAACAGTTTCAGATTCAAGGCCGTAAAAAGGATCAGATTCATCCAAAGTAATAACTTCAGGATCAACAGAGAATTCATAATCCTTATCAGTAACATAGATAGGTGAAGTAGCAAAAGCAGGGTCAGGTTTCATTCTAGCATTAAGAGACTGTTGCTTCCATTTAGCTAATAATTTCTTAAGATTGTATCTATCATTGCAAGCAAAGAGAGCTCTAGCAGCTTCTTCATCCATAACATAACCCTCAGGAACAACAGGCAATGCATAATCATTGGGAGAATTTTCATCATCACTATCATCAATAATAGCATCTTCAAAAATTTCATCCCCCCTAACTCTAGCAAGTTGTTCATCAAGAAATTCACCTAATGGCAAAGTAGTATCACGCACAAAAGTAGTTTCATCATAAGTATCATGTAAGGCAGAAGTGGCATCATCGATAACATGCGACATATCAGAATTCATAGCAGTAGCAGGTTTAGGTGTCGCAAGCTTACTAATAACAGAAGGAGAATCTAGTGCAGAGCTAGATGGCAGTTCCTTACCTACCCTCGTAGTTGAGGGCAAAATCTTGGTTCTGTCGTCTTTCAAGTTCTTCATAGTGATCAACAGATATAAATCCCAAGTGACTCAGAGAAAAGAGCTATGCTCCTCAAAGAATGGTGCGAAATTAGTCTTGATAACCCACAAGTGTAGGGGATCGCAACAGCTTTCGAGGGTAAAGTATTCAACCCAAATTTATTGATTCGACACAAGGGGAGCCAAAGAATATTCTTGAGTATTAGCAGTTGAGTTGTCAATTCAACCACACCTGGATAACTTAGTATCTGCAATAAAGTATTTAGTAGCAAAGTAGTATGATAATAAAGGTAACGGTAGTAAAAGTAATGTTTTTGGGTTTTGTAGTAGTTGTAACAGTAGCAACGGAAAAGTAAATAAGTGAAGAACAATATATGAAAAGCTCATAGGAAATGGATCAGTGATGGATAATTATGCCGGATGCGATTCCTCATGTAATAGCTATAACATAGGGTGACATAGAACTAGCTCCAGTTCATCAATGTAATGTAGGCATGTATTCCGTAAATAGTCATACGTGCTTATGGGAAAGAACTTGCATGACATCTTTTGTCCTACCCTCCCGTGGCAGCGGGGTCCTAGTGGAAACTAAGGGATATTAAGGCCTCCTTTTAATAGAGAACCGGAATAAAGCATTAGCACATAGTGAATACATGAACTCCTCAAACTACGGTCATCACCGAGAAGTACCCCGATTATTGTCACTTCGGGGTTGTCAGATCATAACACATAATAGGTGACTATAGACTCGCAAGATAGGATCAAGAACACACATGTATTCATGAAAACATAATAGGTTTAGATCTGAAATCATGGCACTTGGGCCCTAGTGACAAGCATTAAGCATAGCAAAGTCATAGCAACATCAATTTCAAAACGTAGTGGATACTAGGGATCAAACCGTAACAAAACTAACTTGATTACATGGTAAATCTCATCCAACCCATCACCGTCCAGCAAGCGTACGATGGAATTACTCATGCACGGCGGTGAGCATCATGAAATTGGTGATGGAGGATGGTTGATGATGACGACGGTGTCGAATCCCCCTCTCCGGAGCCCTGAACGGACTCCAGATCAGCCCTCCCAAGAGAGATTAGGGGCTTGGTGGCGGCTCCGTGTCGTAAAACGCGATGAAACTTTCTCTCTGATTTTTTTCTCCTCGGACGTCAATATATGGACTTGGAGTTGAGGTCGGTGGAGGTCCAGGGGGCCCACGAGATAGGGGGCGCGCCCAGGAGGAGGGGGCGCGCCCCCTGTCTCGTAGACAAGGTGTGGGCCCCCTGGTCTTGATTCTTTCGCCAGTATTTTTTATATTTTCCAAAAAGTCGCTCCGTGGATTTTTAGGACATTCCGAGAACTTTCCTTTTCTACACATAAAACAACATCATGGCAATTCTGCTAAAACAGCGTCAGTCCGGGTTAGTTTCATTCAAATCATGCAAGTTAGAGTCCAAAACAAGGGCAAAAGTGTTTGGAAAAGTAAATATGTTGGAGACGTATTACGGGGGTTGACACGGCATCCAAGCCCCCGCCGGCCGCCTGCGTGCTAGACAAGCTCCGCCGGGGCTCCATCGACCATAGCGGTCATGGGTATCGAGAAGCCGGACCTAGGCCAGACCCGCACATTGGTAAACTGCGGTGCCTTGCTCAGGCGTGGGCCCCTTGATGCTCAAGCTGCGCTTGACCGTCTCCGGGCAGACCTTCGGGACGCTAAAGCGCGCCTCGCCATGGAGCGCCTGAAGCTTGCGGCCTGATGGTACCAACTTGACGCCTCCTCCAAGGCAGCCTAGAGCCAGACCGAGGCTGCCATCATGCAGAGTGAGCAGGAGGCCTCCGAGGCAAAGACGGCTCGCAAGACTGCACTCACTGAGGCCGACGCAGCCACCAAGCACCGCACGGAGGCGAAGGCCAGCTTGAAGGTGATCCAGGACGAGCGGGCTGCGGATGGGATATGGCTCCAACAATAGGAGGACGATTTGAAGTCTCGCGAGGCAAGGCTCGCGACCCAAGAATTGGACCTGGCGACTGTGATGACCAAGTAGGCCAAGGAACACGAGCACCTGGAGGCCTAGATGTGCCAGGTGGTTGACGCCTAGGAATCTCATGTGAAGCATGTCTCTGAGGTCAACGCTCGACTGGACGCCAAGGAGAAGAAGATCCAGGCAGATGCTGATACAAGGGTGATGGCGGACCGTGTCGCACACTCATCCCTTGAGCTTAGGGCCCGCGAGGCCCTAACTGCCATCTGCCGGGAGAGGCTTGAGGCCCCCCTTGTAGCTTGCGATGCCGGCTATGCCAAGCTCTCCACCAAGCTTGTGGAGTAGCTCGAGTATGGTGCCCAAAAGGTGGACGACATCCTAGAGGAAGAGTGTTGCGGTCTCTTCTTCGTGGCAGTGACTCGCGTCTTCAGCCACCTCCTTCACCATGACCCCACCTTCGACTTCAGCAAGGTCATAGGCCCCATTCCCAAAGAGTCTCGCGACGGCCTTGTGGAGGCTGTGGAAGGCCATGTCAACACGTTGTGTCGGTGTACTAAGGTAGGGGTACCTCAGTACCCCAACTTGTGCATCAGGCAATTCTGCAGCCCCATGGTGGATCTACTACACGCTTGCGGAGACCATTCTGCTCCATATCAAGCCATTCAAGAACAAAGTGTACAAGACAGAAGGTCAAGACCCGGCAAGAGGAGCTTGCCGAAGGCCGTCCCTGTGCTCAAGATTACATCACTCACGCGAGGCCCCGCGAGAGGAGCTCGCCGGGAGACTAGAAGACTACATCAAAGAAAGCACGCCTCGGCGTTATACGCTGCGTCGGCGAGGGCCCGGAGAGCGACAAGTTACAAAGCCCGACAAGCTTCCGGGTCCGCAAGATCAAGACCCGGCAAGATACTTGCCGGAGAGCTGTCTTGTGTGCCGCACTCCAGCTCATCGCCCACGCCGCCTTTGAGCCTTCTCCAGAGACGCGTGGCGGATGGTGTGCAGCCTAGGGGTGCGGTGGCACTCCACGGTGGTGAATCCATCGCCGTGGCACGGAGACGCACGGCGGGGAGCTTTTGGGCGACGGCGACGGGCATTAAATGCCCTTGTCCCCTCTCACAAAAGTAGGTAGAATCCACTGTTCAAGCACTGTAGCTGCACTGTTCCCGCACTGTTCCAACTACCACCCCTTTTACATTTTTACCCCTTTCTCCTACGTTGACACCTGTTGGTGACCCCTTGGCACTATAAAAGGAGGCCCATGCACAACGTAGAGGGGGTTCGACTCATTCGCAACTCCCACGCTCGGTGTAGCTGCTATTGTAGCTCTTCAAGCTCCCGAGCACAATACAACACAAAGCAGCAGTAGGGTTTTACGCGTCCATCGCGTCCGCCGGGTAAAACCCGCCAGCGTGCATCGCCGATCTGCTCTCAGTGCCTCCTCCGCCTCGTACCGCACTCACGAAGGGCCCGGCCCCATAGGTGCTTTCGCGGCGGGCGGGCCTCCATCCATCCCGCTCCGTCCCGACATCTTTGGCGCGCCCGGGGCGCCGAGGTTCGCGAACCTGATCCGGCGTTCGCTGGCGCGTTTCTTCATCAACCTCTCCGGTTTCACAAGCAACTTCGCCGACAATCTGCGTCATGGCCCCAAGACGAGGGCTTCGAGGGTCGCGAGACCCGTCTGCGTCTCACCCGCCGCCACCGGAACCAGCGGTGGGCGGAGGAGACGCCAATGAAGGGTGGACACCGGCGAGGGCACTCGCGCGCCACGCATCGAGGGGATGGCGGATGACCGTGCCTCGGTCTCCGTGGATCCACGTCCATCTCAAAGCGCCACGACCCAGCTGTGCCATACCACGGGAGGTGGTATCCGCCCGCTGGAGCAAAAACATGCCGGAGGCTCGCGGGATGCTCCGGACCGCTGTCCATGCATGAGCAAAGCGAAAAGTGCCGGGGCGGGATCCTGCTCCTCCTATCGCTACTAGGAGTCCGAGCATATCCCGTTCCTCGCGCAGCTCGCCCCCGCTCTCCCTCCAATACGGCAAGCGCATTTCCCTGGAGCGCTACGCTGTCGTCGAGGACGCGCCATCGAGCTCCAAGTCCGGCAAGGACGGCTCTGGTGCACACTCCGACAAGCGTCGCTCCTCGGAGCGCTCTAAGCCCGGCGAGGGCAGCTCTGGCGTTCGTTCCGGCAAATGCACCTCCCCGGAGTGCTGCGCTGCCGTCGAGGACGCGCCATCGAGCCCCACCGGCAAGCGAGAGGAAACGAGAAAAAGAAAAGCTAAGTTGCTCGAGCTTTTGTGCAGAGCACTCATTAATTCCATGCTTTTTCGTTATACCCCTCGTGCGTTCGTCCTTTGTACGCAAAACCTGTGCGCGGAGGAGCCTGCCTGTGAATAGCCGCACCCTTATCATGCTTCGAGCACGCTCAACGAGTTAAAAGTGAGCCGCGACAAGCTTCGCGCCCTTGTTTCGTTTCGAGTCTGCTCAGCAAGCTAAGTGCGTCGCGACTGGACACGGCAAGGTTGCTTGCCGGAAGCGGCACCAGCCAGCGGGCTGCTGATGTTCCGCACTCAGCAAGTGTGTTAAGCACCGGCAAGTTCCCTAGAAGCGTAGGGTAAAAAGCGCACAAAGGGTGTGAAGTAGAGGGTGTAACGTGGCAAGCCTTGCCGTAAGATGTCCTTCGTATGAGAGACTTGTGCGCGAGAGGAGCCAAGTCGTGGTCCAGCTGCGCCCTTGCCTTGTTTCCGAGTCCGCTCGGTAAACACAAGCGCGCTGCAGCTGGCCCGGCAAGGTTGCTTGCCGGTAGCAACACCAGCCAGCGGGCTGTTGATGTTCCGCACTCAGCAAGCGTGTTCGCGACCGGCAAGCTCCCCGAGAGCGTAGAGTATGAACATATGAAGGGCAAGGCACGGCATTGTATTGCAAAATCAGGATTTATATACATATACATATAGCTGTTGCAGATCTATCTCAGCTGTTTTCATGGCCAAAATTGCAGCAACAAGGAAAAACGAGAAGAGCACACCAAACTTGGATTTTGGCGAACCCGGCGCCCGCAGGGCTGCGAGCGCCAAGATTCATCTCCGCGAGCCAGCGTCATGGGGCTGCGAAAAGCCAAAATTGCCTCCGGCAAACCAACGTTGCTGGGGGCTGCGATATCAGATAAGTTTATCATCCCTCGTCATGCATCCTCTCATGGACCGGGGAAAGCGGGGCTGCGTCTTCCAACGAGCGTGTCTTGTAAAGACCCATACGCGGAGGAACCAAGTCGTGGTCGATTCGCGCATTTGTTTTGTTTCGAGTCCACTCAACAAACACAAGTGTGCTGCTGCACCCTTATCTTGCTTTCGAGCCCTTTCGGCAAGATAAGCGTCATAATCGCCCGGCAAGGTTGCTTGCCGGAAGCAACACCGCCGGCGGGCTGTCCCGCATTCGGCAAGCGTGTTCGCCCCGGCAAGCTCCCCGGGAGCGTAGGAACATACAAGACACGAAATCAAGTAAAAGACTCAGTCCGGCAAGCATTCCCCTCCTTTCATTAAAAACATCCTAGTTTGATACAAGTCCATAGAGGATGAAAAACATGATAGAGAGGATTACAAGTTTTTAAATGCAACTAAGGCCCGAGGGCTTACAAGTTAAAAAGATAAGGTGCCCGTGATCCCTCTCCTGTTTCTCTGTTCAGGAGTTCAGGAGGTAGGTCAAGGAGCCCCCGGCAAGAGAAGCTTGCCGGGGAGGGTGAAAGGAGCGCCTAGGAGATGCGGAGGCGGAGCGCAAAGAGGATTTCTGAAGGAGGAGGAAGAAGCAATGAAAGCGAAGGAGGGGAACCGCGCCTGCTTCCTCTGTTTTTATGGGGAAGTGGGGGGCGTTCCGCTCTTCCCATTAAAGAACGTGGGCACGTCCCATCCCACGACGCCAAGAATCAACGCGCTTTGCAGCACGGGAGGCGGCAGAGGCGAAGCGGATCCGACGCGTTTGGGCCCGTGTGCCTGCAGCCTCGCTTTTGGGCCCGCCCAACAGCGCTCGGCACCGTGTGTGGCCCAGGCCCGGGGGCTCCTGTCGGTGTACTAAGGTAGGGGTACCTCAGTACCCCAACTTGTGCACGGGCAGTTGCAGCCCCCCGTGGCTGGATCTACTACACGCTTGCCGGAGACCATTCCTGCTCCATATCAAGCCATTCAAGAACAAAGTGTACAAGACAGAAGGTCAAGACCCCGGCAAGAGGAGCTTGCCGGGAAGGCCGTCCCAGGCTCAAGATTACATCACTCACGCGAGGCCCTGGCGAGAGGAGCTCGCCGGGGAGACTAGAAGACTACATCAAAGAAAGCACGCCTCAGCGTTATACGCGTCCCAGCGAGGGCCCGGAGAGCGACAAGTTACAAAGCCCGACAAGCTTCCGGGTCCGGCAAGATCAAGACCCGGCAAGATACTTGCCGGAGAGCTCTGCGCCAGTGTGCCGCACTCCAGCTCATCCGCCCACGCGTCGCCTTGAGCCTTCTCCAGAGACGCGTGGCGGATGGCTGTGCAGCCTAGGGGGTGCGGTGGCACTCCACGGTGGTGAATCCATCGCCGTGGCAGACAGAGACGCACGGGCGGGAGCTTTTGGGGCGACGGCGACGGGCATTAAATGCCCTTGTCCCCTCATCAAAAGTAGGTAGAATCCATTGTTCAAGCTAATCAGTAGCTGCCTTTGTTCCCTTGCTCCAACTACCACCCCTTTTACATTTTACCCCTTTCTCCTCGTTGACACCTGTTGGTGACCCCTTGGCACTATAAAAGGAGGCCCATGCACAACACGGTGGGGGTTCGACTCATTCGCAACTCCCACGCTCGGTGTAGCTGCTCATCGTAGCTCTTCAAGCTCCGAGCACAATACAACACAAAGCAGCAGAGGGTTTCTGCGTCCATCGCGACCAAGCTGGGTAAAACTCCGCCTGCGTGCATCGCCTCGTCTGCTCTCAGGCCTCCTCCGCCCTCGTACCGCACTCACGAAGGGGCCCCGGCCCCATAGGTGCTCGCGGCGGGCGGGCCTCCATCCATCCCGCTCCGTCCCCGACACGTTGCTTGGTAAGTTCTACTTCAGGAGCGGTGGGGAGCCTGACGAGGCTGCGGCGGATGCCGGCAACGGGGGCGATGATGGCTCTTCCTTTAACTGTCTTGTAATAGATTGAAGCTACCTCACGGAGGCATGAGACCATGGTTTTATTTGTTTGAACATTTAATGCTTATAATGAATGCCTGCGATCATGCGGGGTTTCCCTTCTGCACTTGTTTTTCCTCTTGCCTGGCTTGGTGCTCTACCTCGGCAGGGCCCAACCCCGTTCAGGCCTCTGCCGTCGCTGGGATGTCAGGTCGTGATGCCTAGACACGGCCAGGAGGTGAGGGTCTCTGGGATCTAGTAAAGGCTCCTGAGATGCGATGCTCAGGAGTCCCGCCATGACGCGCAAGTGGGCCGCGCGAGGGAAAATGTTAGCATTGGCAAGGTTGTACCCCAAGGTGCCCAAACTTAGCTCTTTGCAGTTCCGTCGGTCCGTTGCTTGTGGGGGTGCAGCTTGTGAAACTTCCCAGCGATTCATTCCCGAGGGAGAGCCTATGCACAAATGTCTCGTTTGGACGACATGAGCTCGCAAGCTTGCGCATGGGCATTACGCAAGGAGACCAGACACCAAATACTTTGGTGCTATGACATGCACGGGAGCAGGCCCGTGAGCCAGAGCCCGGTCCCATGGGTTCTTCAGTGCTGCTGGGACTGACCTAAGCCCAGGCACCGTGTCCAACCCCCGCTCATGTGAGGCACATGAGAGAGTTGTGAGCGCGTGGTGCAGAAAAAAGTAAGCGCCTGTCGATCCAGACATGGGTTATCCTGAGGTTGATGTGGTCCACGAGGCACTCTTAGTTGATTATCCACCAACACGGAGCATGGGGCTTCCACTGGAGCATGGGCATGATCATAAATTGATCGTCCCGCCAGCGTAGGGCATGGGGCTTCCACTGGGTCGTGGGCATGGTCGTAGGTCGACCATTTCGCCAGCGCGGGGAATGGGGCTTTGACTCGGGCGTGGGTGGGAGCTCTATTCCAGAGTCCCCGGGGTGTGTCTGACCGCATTTCGTTAGATGGCGTGTGATCCGCAGCGAGAACTTGCTTGCAGTGTCGATGCTCCAAGAGCAAGACTCAGGAGCTCCTTCCTCGATCCTCAGGTGGTTTGCACCTAGCTCCCATTGTAGCCGCGTGCTCGTGTAACCTGTCACATGTGGGTGACCCACGTCGGATGGCTTTCCTGAGGCAATTGCATGAAAATTTCAGGCACCAAGGACCCAAATGAGGTGAGGTGCATGGGCCTAGCCCGCCAAACGAAGCTCGGTCCTTTGGATTTAGCGATGCAGCAGGGACGGACCCGAGCACAGACATAGTGCCAAGTTTCTTCATGGGATGACCAAGGGAAGAGCCTCCCGGCGCACGGTGCCCGTGGTGGCGAAACACCAAGCTCACAGTTATGCAAACCAAGTCGCGCCCTTACTCACTCGCTCGTGATGGCTCCATGGGAGGGTGAGACACCGAGGACCTCTGTGAGGTGACGTGCACGGGAGTAGGCCCGCGTGCCAGAGCTCAGTCACTTGCGTTTATCAGCGTTGCAGGGATAGACCTGAGCATAGACGCCGTGTCTAGTCACCCTCAATTGATCAAACCAAAAATTCACCTAACAATCATCCTGCTACCGGAGCGTCGGGGTAGTTGGCGAAGCGCGCCGTGGAGGTTCGCCTCTCAGGGGATAGTCGGCTCCTGAGGCCCTGGGGGCTCACGAGGAACCGAGGCCTCGCGAGGTTCCAACACGAGATGCGCGAACCTTTGGAAGGTGGCGCCAACGTTTAACATGTTGAAGGGCATGCATATGTAGTTGGTGGGGATGCCCATGCTCTGGCCAATGCACGGCGGCCATAATATGTCCTAGGAGCTAGCCCTGTTGATGCTCGTGATGTCGACAACACACGCACCTCGTTGCCCACGTCAGGAGCGGCAGCTGAATTGACGGGGGGGGGGGGGCGCGGTGCCGCTCGCCGCGCATGGCCCGAGCTTCCTGCGGCTTGAGAATCTCCTGGTTGATGAACTCTTCTTCTCTTGGCGCCTGGCGCCATGCTCCTTGCTTGTGGGGGCGCATGTCGAAGCATGCCTCCAAGTGGTGCCCGAGAATGTCCCTCGTCACACTAGTCAGGTCAAACGATCTCTAGGTGGAAGCCCCCCGAGCCTGTCCAGAGGGAGGCACCAAGCACGCCTTCCTATGCGGGAGGAAGGCAAGCCCCAGCAGCCGAGGTAGATCCTTGGGTGTCGCCACCAGCCGGCGGCTTCTTCGCTTCGGGGCGATCCTTGGGGAGGACTTTCTTATTCTTTGTGGGGGTAGCTTTGAGAGGCGTGGCGACATTCTTGCCAACATGGAGGAAGAGGCGGCCTTCCTCGGCCTTGGCGCACTTGTCAGTGTGGTTGAACAACTCCAGTGCCATGCTCAGACTGTCGTTAATTGCGAGCTTTTCGGACATCTGGACATCGTTGACGCCATTGGTGAACGCCATGATGATGGCTTCCTCCGACGCACGCAGAATCTTGATGCGCACCTGGCTAAAGAATTGAATGTACTTGCGGAGGGTCTCGCCAGGGTGCGGCTTCACGCGCAATAGGTCATTCATGGTGAGGGCGCAGTCGTGGGTGCCCTTGAAGTTCCTAACGAGTTGGTCGGTGAGCTCGCCCCACGAAGAGATCGACTCCTCGGGCAGGTTGATGAGCCAGGAGTGTGCGTCGTCCTTGAGGGTAATGGGGAATGTGACACCCTGGCTCAGAGAAACCGGAACGCCCCGTATTCCAGCCCAGAGATCGAGGTGAAGTCTTTTGGAATACGGCACTGCTTAGCAAAGAACAAACCAGCTCTCTATTACAACACGAATACGAATAGAAGGTCTCCGATATTACAATGAATAACACCGGCACGGCGACACTACGCCAATCACAATTGCTCTATGCAAGCAGCATAACAACTCGAGGCAGCGGAACCTCTACTGGCAGCGGAACAACGAAAGACAATGATGGACTCCAATCCACAGGGACTCTGGGTGGAACACTTATCCTAGCTCGCAAACACAGGAACCGCACCAAACAAGCAAGCAAACTAGGCACGACCTGCAAACTGGCATGACACTCCATGTTAGTACATTCAATGTACTTGCAAGCTCACAATAACCAAAAGCAGTCAAGAAAAACAATAGCATGGCATTAGCAGGTTAAAGCAATCATGAACATGATACTAGCAGAACAACATGGCATGCACAACTGAACATGGTACATCTTTAGCATGGCATGAGCATATGAACATGATGATACTACATGAAATAAGTTAACATTCGCATGCACCAACTTACTCTTATACGGCGGTCACATCGTAACCATCTCATGCATCAACTTACCAACATCGGTATTCACGATACCTTCGAGATCATCTCGCGATCACATAAAGATCAACCAACTTCGGTATCCACGATACCTTCGTCATCCTTTATCGATCACTACCAATCTCTTTCTCATCATCGAACCGGGTTATTATTAATCAGGTTATCATTATTATTACCGTTGGCTCATAGTGTGACCGACTACGAGCTGGGCCAATATCCACGGGCACGGCTATCTATAGATTTAAAACACACTCTGCAGAAGTTAGTACACTGTACCCACACCACGGAACCCATGGCCTCACACTCTCATTCGGGTGGACCAACGGAGTTCCAACAAAACCAATCTATTGCCCATGACACTCTCTCAACCACTCCGACAAACTCCCCTCTAGGCTAAATCATGGGTGGCCCCGTGTCTACCAAAGACGCCCAACGGCCACCGTCATGGCAAAACAATAAACGGTCCCAAACGGGGACATGTGCACATAACCAAACTTGGGCTCATAAGGCTTATGTCCGCCTACCTAATCAGGGTAGCGCACGCACATAACCTTCCCTCATTGGAGGCACCAGCGAGAGGCATGACAATAGATCCAGTTAGGACTTCCCATAAAAGGCAAATGTGGTTGCACTGGTCAGCTCGAACTGGTGGCACCATGACTCAGCCAACAGTTGTTCAAGTTCATTATTATCCAGTTAAACTTGAACACAATAAGCTGAGCCATATTAAAATAACATGATGCAACTACAATGCATGAGCATGATATCAACATGGGGGTGCAACATAATCATCAAACATAACCACAATGAATAATTTATCTGAATAAGCATGGCATACTGATGAGCATGAATAACACACGCATAACACTACCATAAGCATAGCATGAACACTAGTGTCTTGAATAAATACCATGCAAGAACATAGCATGAACACTACCAAGTAAGGATGTAACCAACTAGATGCAAAGGAACATGCATAACCATGGCTCTGGATATCAGACGGTAAACATGCATTGGACTGAACATCACTACTGCCAGCATGTTCTACTACTACTACCAAGCATGACATGAAAACAATACTAGCAAGTAGTACAAGATAACAAGATGAATCGGAACATAGCACGAAGGTGAACATGAAACCACGAGCATAACTGAAACAACGACAATAGTAGCAAAGAAGCAGACAGATAACATGCAACTTTATTAAATATTCAAGTAGAAACCATGGCTACTGCATGGCTATCATGCAAGTGCCTTTTGTGGCTTGCCTGGGGGTGACGGAGACTCCGGGAAAAAGTGTGGTGAAGTCGCGGAACGAATGCCGGACATCTTCTTTGAAGGGGGCTGATAAGGGCAAGGGCATCATGGTCATTTTCAGAGTGTGAAAACCTTATGAAAATGGCACCAACAGAAAGAGCTTGACGAGACAAAGAGGAAGCCATTAATCCGAGTTACGGCCGCGAAGTTATAATGTGTGGAAGAATAAGAACCAATTTGTGAATATTTCCATCACCAACGGGTCCGTGGGCTAAAAAACAGAAAACGCCTTCGGGAAGATTATGCTCTCTGCAAGGGAAAGCGCATTTTCAGCCGCAGTGCAAATGGAATACGCCTTCCGGAAACAAAGACGTATTTTCGGAAATGCGCCTCCAGTTACGCTGACTGGTCCTAGGGCTTCTGTGGCTGACTGTTGGGGTCGAGAGCGACGTGGGGCCCATCTGGCCTCGTCTTTTTCCTCGCTCCTGTCTCCCAGACGAGAGATAGGGAAGGAGCAAGGCAGGGGATTTCCGCGATGGGCGGGCAGCTCCGGCCGTCCCGGGCTCAGGCAAGAGCACCAGCCGGTTCGGGGCGGAGCACCGCGCCCATCCAGACGAGAAGAGGGCGTCGGGGAGGACCAAGGGCGACGGGGCTCACGACGACAGGGAGGCGGTAGAGGGCGGAGCCCGTTCTCGGGGCACGACCCTAGAGGGGCTCCGGCGAGGTGGATAGGGATGGGGAGGCTCGCCAGGAGGTGGGGAAGATGGTGGTGGCGACACCAAGGAGAGAGAAACTCGGCATTGCTCAATTCCAAGAAGAGGCCGAGGCGGTCATGGCGATCCGCGACAGTGTGGAGCTACTCCAGTGAGCTAGAAGAGAGTGGGAGGGGTGGACGAGCTAGGGAAGACAACGGAGGGGCTGTATATAGCCAAGGGAGAGTTCGGGAGCTCTCGAGAAGCTCTGGCTCGTTGCCAATGGAGGACAAGGGCTGCTTGTTGCACAGGCGCAGCGATGGCGGCCACACCACAGCGATGCAGGGCAGTGTAGTGATGCAGGCTGATGTAGTCGAGCACGGGCTACCTCCAGGACAAGGATTGAGGTCAAGACACGGAGGGAAACAACGAGTACCGGGGTGGCAACGTGCCAGAGCACGGTTTTGGGCTGATGCACCCCGTGGTCACCGCGTGAGCTAGTGCAAACGGCACGTTCTGGCTGAATCGACCATGTCCAGTGCAATGACCTTAGTGCCCGGTCCAAACGAAGCAACAAGTCGGTTCAGGGGCAAAGAAGAGAAAAGCAGGAGGAGCCAAAACAGATCAGCAGCAACCTGTTTGTGCTACCCAGAGGGGACACAAACTTCACAACGAAGGAAGTGATTTGTCTGGTGAAGATCACATGCTAAGGTGATGATGATAACCAAAAATCAGCTTAAGAGGAAGAGTTTAGATGGGGCTTACTGTAGAAAGTGCTAAAATGGCCAGAAGTGGAGATGTTGAAGTTTCACTCACATAAGTGCATCAAATGAGCTGAAAATCGTTATGACCCAATGATTTGAAGATGTGAAGATGCCCAAAAAGTTTCATGCCATTTGGATGAACCAAACTAGCACTTGCTTCATATAGCTTCTCATTGGACAAAAACTTGGAAAAATTCCATAGGACAAATGGTTTGATGAATTGAGCCAAAACTTGGTGGAGGGAGTTGATATGGGTAGGAGAATGGCCTGGAAAAGTTTCAGCTTAAATGAAGCAATATAAAATATGGTTGCTTCACAAAGTGAAAATCTGACTAGAAACCAAGATTTGAAGCTAGGCACACATGAATGAATTACATGAGTTCAAATTTGGTGGAGAGTGATGATTTGATCATATGAAGGACCCTGCAAAATTTCAACTCATTTGGATATGCCTAGAATATACCTCCTTCACAAAGTTCCTTCCTGGACATAAACTTTGAAAAATTTCTCAGGAATATTTTCTAGGCAAATTGAGTTGAATTTTGTCATGGGGCAATTATATGGACAGGAAAAGATGTCCCAAAAGTTTGGGGTCAATCAAGCAAAGATAAATGACACTTCCATCTCAAACTACCACTTAGGAAAGAATCGGAAAAGGAATATTTGTGAATTATCTTTGATGATGCAAATGAAGGATTTTGACATATTTGAGGAAGATATGACCCAAACAATTTATGAGAATTATTTGGGAATTTATGGAGTGACAGAAAGATGGGTTGCTTCACAACCTAGGGAAAATAGGATAATTCCTTTAATAGAAAACGAATATTCCCAATAAAAGATTATTGGGATTTGGGCTAGGATGAAGGTGACATGATGTAGGGATGGTTTTGAGGATGACAAGCCACTATAAAACCTAGGAAGACATGATCTTCCCAAGTTTTAGAACCACATAGCCATAGAAAAGCAAATCAATTCAAGAAATCTAAGAAAATCATCAAAAAAGAAAATGGCAAAATCCAGTTACAAACCTTCCCCACTTAATGAAATCACGTCCTCGAGATTTGGTTGCTCAGGGATAAATAAATATTCTGACTTGAAGAAACTGTTTCCAGCTCGGGTTTCTCCTATTATCTCTCATATAATGTTCCCACTGAATTGGATCTGACTGACTGCCTTGATCTGGGGTGGTCTGCTTCACCGTATCTGACATACTGACAGGACTTACCTCATATGTTCCTATTCATACTATCTCTAATTTTCTTTCATATCTGCTGGCTTAGTTGAGGTCCGAAATATTATCATTACTCATATAGGTGTCCTTCTCGATACTGATTCTTGCTGGAGATGTCATTCTTGTATCGAGTGCCGAGAATATTCCACGGAGTTTGGAACACATCTTCCCATGGGACAAGGAATCTCTTCTATCCAGGCATCGACTTCCTCAAATATATGCATGTCGTCTGGGTTCAAAATAGTTATGTGAATCATACATGTTCTTCTAATGGATTATGACATCTTGCAAAAGTTTCTGACTTATCTTGACTGGCTTCATAGTCTTGAGTATCCAATTTGTACCAAAGGGGTGACTGTCCTTTGACATGAATGATAGAGAAGTGCACCATCTCCTGGTGATAACATTTGCAGACTTGACTGGTGGTGATATCGGCAAGGAATCCCATTCACGGGAGGCTATTCTTTAATCTATTCCCATATGTGAGAGATAACAATCCTCAAAGTTTGTGCTCTCACCATGATTCTTCATTTTGTCGGTATATCCATGGGGATAACAGTCTGTGCGATGCTCCAGCATGGTTGCTGAGGTCAATATATTGAGCTATCCTGGGTTCTGACTTGACAGACTTGGGCATTCAATGTTGACAGTTTTGAGCATACCGTGGACTGAGCTAGTTGCCTTGATATGAGGTCCTTACTGCAATGAAGTAGACCTCTTAGGCGTATCTTCACTTGGTATCTGATATGAAATATCAGACTATCTTGGGCATACATACCACATTTTTCACAGAATAACCGGCATACCTGTATTATCGGTCTTGCTCCTTCATTATTATTTTGTTTGTCTGGATCCATAACCGAAAGAGTTGGGCCTTATATATCCTTGATTATTTTGCGACCCTAAGTTTTGTCATGGGCAATACCTTGGCCTTGCTCATGTGTTGAGTCTCAGGATATTTATCCCGTTCACGTGTGCTTATACAGATCTTAATACTGTTGTCGATTATACCAGACAGTGACCGGATTAATAGCATCACCTTGTCGGGGTGCAGGGCTGATCTTGATAATCACTGTCAAGATTGTGGCCTTAATGTTGTCTTTCTTCAAGACTTGTCGATTTTTGCATCACCCACTGGTGTTCTACCACTTCCATATCCAGTGAGGTTGTCAGATGCGTACCATGAATTCTTCCTTGTGCGAGGGACTTGCATGAACTTGGCAGCATACTCATTGTATGAACAAATATCCGATTCTCGAGGCATACCTTTGTTCTGACCGATCCTTGTTTCTGACCCATCCGTGCAGAGCTCACTCTTGGGAAAACACTGCGATATGCTGACGACTCCTTGTTTAATATCTTGTACTAGTGTCATACTGAAGAAGACTGGGCGGCTTGCGTCAGAAACCATCGAGATATCATGTTAAGGAAAACTGGATGGCTTGTGCTCGAAGCATTCGGCGGATATCTTGCTGAGGAAGATTGGGTACCATACCTCATAAGTTTTCCCCCTTAAAGACTTGCTAGGGAGAACTCGGTACCTTATGCCAGAAGCTTGTGCAGTGTCTTACTGAAGAAGACTGGATACCTTGCACGGGAAACCATGTATACCTTGCTGATGCAGACTGAGGAATCTTGCCTTGTATGTTTTGCTGATAAATTGTGGAGAAGGACTGGACTGATTTTCTTGGCGAACGGGATGGCATATATATACATATTCCTGACATTCCGACTGCCGATTACTTGTATGTTAAGAATTGTCTGACTGTCCTTGCTGAATTCATTTCATATTTGCATTGACTTCTGGGTGTCGCATGCTTCAAATTTGACTCATGGAAGTATCAATCATCGGGTACGGACCATACCTCTGACTTGAAATGCAGGTTGGACTGGGATCCAATTTTTGTTCTCCTACTTGTTTAACCATTGCTGCAATAACGGTGTATCTCTAACGAGTACTTGTTACTAAAAGTTTAAACATAATATACTTGTATTCAGACCGGATGTCTGAAATACAATGTTGTCTGCTAAAAATCTCATTGCTTTTAACTGAGTTCCTTGGTGTATATCTATACTTCTCATGGCTTCTTCTGATCCGGTGTCGGTTGGTGAGCAATTTCCATAAGGGGGTAACACTAAAGATTCATATAAAGAAGCACAAGAAAACGATCGATTGCAATAATGCACACAGCAAACAAGCTACAAAACTACTCCACACAGACACACACAAGCATATTACTAGAGCAAATGCACAAGCACTACACAAAGGACTACACCCTACGCTTGAGCAAACACTTGGGAGCTGACGAAGAAGCTAAGAGAGTAGCAAGCAGAACTGCTAACTCCAAAACTCTGGAGGGACGAGGCGGAGGGGTTGGAGAAGCTGGCAGAGACTGAGGTAGGGAAGCACCAAGCAATCTCCTGGCTCGAATGGCATCACAGACTAATTCAGAAATAAGAAGACACTCGGCCGTCATGTAACGGACTGGCGAGGATAGCCGGGTCATCTTGGGGGTTGACAGACGGGAACTTGATCCACTTAGGATTCTCAATGATGGTGGGATTGTATTGATAAGCACAGTTCTCTTGCACCATGCTCTCTTGATGACGAAGACCGGTGATTCCTGCCATTGCGGCAAGCTGAACGGCACTCTCGGAAGTAGCGTCGAACCACCATGGAAACTATAGGTGCGCTTACCAACAGGAATCGAGGCTGACAGATGGACATCAGCAACATACTCTAGGATTCTTCCTCCAGCAGAAAACTAGAATACTTGATAATGGAGTGGATCTCCATGGGGATAAATGCTACACCACATGTCGCTAAGGAGGGTGGCAAAGCTGAGAGGTGCAGCAGTGGGATTGAACGCAATTGGAACATGACCAGGAGCTCTGGGAATAGCATTGAACTCGTGGGAGCTGACCGCCATCTACACACGAAACTGGGGTTAGGGGTAACCAAATAAGACTATATGCAGCAAACAAATGCAAAAACTAAATGCAGCAGGCAAGGGCAACAACCAGACCGTGTACTACCGTTTTCTAGTGTTCCAGCGGACTAGGAGGCTCTACAGCCAGACCTGCTCCGATACCAAGTGATGTGACACCCCGACTCAGAGAAACCGGAACGCCCCGTATTCAGCACAGAGACCGAGGTGAAGTCTTCTGGAATACGGCACTGCTTAGCATAGAACAAACCAGCTCTCTATTACATCATGAATACGAATACAAGGTCTCTGTTATTACAATGAATAACACCGGCACGACGACACTACGCCAACCACAATTGCTCTATATGCAAGCAGCAAAACAACTTGAGGCAGCGGAAGCTCTACTGGCAGCATAACAATGAACGACGATGATGGACTCTAATCCGCAGGGACTTTGGCTGGAACGTTTATCCTAGCTCGTGAACACAGGAACCACACTAAACAAGCAAGCAAACCAGGCATGACCTGCAAACTGGCATGACATGCCAGGTCAGTACATTGAATGTACTTGCAGGCTCACAATAACCAAAAGCAGTCAAGACAAACAACATCATGGCATCAGCAGGTTAAAGCAATCATGAACATGATACTAGCAGAACAACATGGCATGCACAACCGAGCATGATACATCTTTAGCATGGCATGAGCATATGAACATGATGATACTACATGCAACAAGTTAACATTCACATGCACCAACTTACTCTTATACGGCAGTTACATCGTAACCATCTCAAGCATCAACTTACCAACCTCGATATTCTCAATACCATCATGATCATCTCTCGATCACATAAAGATCAACCAACTTTGGTATCAACAATACTTTCGAGATCCTTTATCGATCACTACCAATCTCTTTATCATCATCGAACCGGGTTATTATTAATAGGGTCATCATTATTATTACCGTTGGCTCATAGTGTGATCGACTATGAACTGGGCCCATTTCCGCGGCCACGGCTATAGATAGATTTCACACACTCTCTGTAGAGGTTAGTACGCTGTACCCACACCACGGAACCCATGTACTTGCACTCCCATTCGGGTGGACCAACGGTGTTCCGACAAAATTGATCTATTGCCCATGACACTCTCACGGCCACTCCGACCAACTCCCCTTTGGGCTAAGTCATGGGTGGCCCCATGTCTACCAAAGGTACCCAATGGCCAGCGTCATGGCAAAACAATAAATGGTCCCAAACGGGGACATGTGCACATAACCAAACTCGGGCTCACAAGGCTTATGTCCGCCTACCTGATCAGGGTAGCGCGCGCACATAACCTTCCCTCGTTGGAGGCACCAGTGAGAGGCATGACAATAGACCCAGTTAGGACCTTCCCATAAGAGGCAAATGTGGTTGCACTAGTCAGCTCGATCTGGTGGCACCATGGCTCAACCAACAGTTGTTCAAGATCATTATTATCTGGTTAAACTTGAATGCAATAATCCGACCCATATTAAAATAACATGATGCAACTATAATGCATGAGCATGATATCAACATGGGGGTGCAACATAGTCATTGAGCATAACCACAATGAATCATATATCCGAATAAGCATGGCATACTAACGAGCAAGAATAACACACGCATAACTCTACCGTAAGCATAGCATGACCACTAGCGTCATGAATAAATACCATGCAAGAACATAGCTAGAACACTACCAAGTAAGTATGTAACCAACTAGATGCAAAGGAACATGCATAACAATGGTTCTGGATATCAGACGGTAAACATGCATCGGACTGAACATCACTACTACCAGCTTGTACTACTACTACCAAGCATGACATGAAAACAGTACGAGCAAGTATTGCGAGATACCAAGATGCATCAGAACATAGCATGAAGGTGAACATGAAACCACGAGCATAACCGAAACAACGACAACAGTAGCAAAGAAGCAGACAAATAACAGGCAAACTTTTGTTAAATATTCAAGTAGAAACCATGGCTACTGCATGGCTATCATGCAAGTACCTGTTGTGGTTTGCCTCGGGTGACGGAGACTCCGGGAAAAAGTGCGGTGAAGCTGCGAAACCAAACGTCGGACGTCTTCTCTCGAAGGGGCTGATTAGGGCAAGGGCATCATGGTCATTTTCATAGTGTGAAAACCTTATGAAAATGGCACCAACAGAAAGAGCTTGATGAGACAAAGAAGTGAGCATTGGTTTCACCTCAATCGGAGTTACAGCCGCAAAGTTATGATGTGTGGAAGAAGAAGGACCAATCTGTGAATATTTTCATCATCAACGGGTCCGTGGGCTAAAAAAACAGAAAACGCTTTCGGGAATACTACGCTTTCTGCAAGGGAAAGCATATTTTTGGCCACAGTGCATATGGAATACACCTTCAGGAAACGAAGACGTATTTTCGGAAATGCGCCTCCACTTACGCTGACTGGACCTTGATACGCCGACTGGACCTTGATTTTGTGGCTGACTGGTGGGGTCGGGAGCGACGCGGGGCCCGCCTGGCCTCGTCTTCTTCCTCGCTCTTGTCTCCCCTACGAGAGACAGAGAAGGGGCGAGGCAGGGGATTCCAGCAATGGGGCGGGCAGCTCCGTACGTCCCGGACTCAAGCGAGTGCACCAGCCGGTTCGGGGCAGAGCGCCGCTCCCATCCAGAGGAGAAGAGGGCGTCGGGGAGGACCAGGGCGATGGGGCTCGTGGCGACAGGGAGGTGGCAGAGGGCGGCATCCATTCTTGGGGCACGGACCTAGAGGGGCTCCGGCGAGGTGGATAGGGGTGGGAGGCTCGCCAGGAGGTGGGGAAGATGGTGGTGGCGACAACAAGGAGAGAGGAACTCGGCATAGCTCAATTTCAAGAAGAGGCCGAGGCGGTCATGGCGATCCGCGATGGTTTGGAGCTACTCCGGTGAGCTAGAAGAGAGGGGGAGGGGTGGACAAGCTGCGGAAGACCACAGAGGGGCTATATATAGCCGAGGGAGAGCTCGGGAGCACTCGAGAAGCTTCGGCTCGCTGCCAATGGAGGACAGGGGCTGCTTGTGGCACGAGCGCGACGATGGCGACCACACCACAGCGATGCGGTGCGGGGCAGCGATGCAGGCTAATGCAGTCGAGCACGGGCTACCTCTAGGACAAGACTGAGGTAAAGAAGCGGAGGGAAACGACGAGAACTGGGGCGACAACGTGCTAGAGCATGGTTTTCTGCTAATGCACCCCGTGGTCACCGCGTGAGCTGGCGCAAGCGGCGCGTTCTGGCCGGACCGACCATGTCCAGTTCAACGACCTTAGTGCCCTGAGTCTAAACGAAGCAACAAGTCGGTTCAGGGGCAAAGAAGAGAAAAGCAAGAGGAGCCAAAACAGATCAGCAGCAACCTGTTTGTGCTGTCCAGAGGGAACCCAAACTTGACAATGAAGGAAGTGATTTGTCTGGTGATGATCACATGCTAAGGTGATGATGATAGCCAAAAATCAGCTTAAGAGGAGGAGTTTAGATGGGGGATGCTGTAGGAAGTGCCAAAATTGACAGAAGTGGAGATGATGAAGTTGCACTCAAATAAGTGCATCAAATGAGCTGAAAATGGTTATGGCATTTGAAGATGTGAAGATGCCCAAAAAGTTTCATGCCATTTGGATGAACCAAACTAGCACTTGCTTCATATAGCTTCTCTTTGGACAGAAACTTGGAAAAATCCCACAGGACAAATGGTTTAATGAATTGAGCCAAAACTTGGTGATAGGGAGTTGATATGGGTTGGAGAATGTCCTGGAAATGTTTCAGCTTAAATGAAGCGATACAAAATATGTTTGCTTCACAAAGTGAAAATCTGACCAGAAACCAAGATTTCAAGCAGGGCTCACATGAACGAGTTAGACGAGCTCAAATTTGGTGGAGATTGATGACTTGATCATATGAAGGACCTTGCAAATTTCAACTCATTTGGATATGCCTAGAATATACCTGCTTCACAAAGTTCCTTCCTAGACAGAAAATTTGAAAAATTGCTCAGGAATATTTACTAGGCAAATTGAGTTGAATTTGGCATGGGGCAATTATATAGACAGGAAAAGATGTCCAAAAAGTTTGGGGTCAATCAAGCAAAGGTAAAAGACACTTCCTTCTCAAACTACCACTTAGGGCAAAATCAGAAAAGGAATATTTGTGAATTATCTTCGATGATGCAAAGGAAGGGTTTTGACATATTTGAGGAAGATATGACCCAAACAATTGATGAGAATTATTTGGGAATTTATGGAGTGACAGAAAGATGGGTTTCTTCACAACCTAGGGCAAATAGGATATTTCCTTTAATAGAAAAGGAATATTCCCAATAAAAAGAATATTTCAATTTGGGCTAAGATGAAAGTGACATGATCTAGGGATTTTTATGAGGATGGCAAGCCACTATAAAACTTTGGAATACATGATCTTCCCAAGTTTTAGAACCACATAACCACAGAAAAAAGCAAATCAACTCATGAAATCCAAGAAAATCATCAGAAAAAGAAAAGGGCAAAATCCAGGGTGTTACACGGAACTAGTTCGCCATTATCTTGTTATTGCCATTCGCCGCCTTGATGCTCAGCGCGTAGAGCTGGAGCAATTCTGTTGGGTCGGGAATGCCATCATAGCATGGGGGCAGCTCCGACTAGAACTTGACGAACCAAACCACCCTGCGCAGCTCGCGAGTGAAGGCCCGACAACCAACGTTGCTTGAAGGGGCTCCGGGCATGAGGGTGGGGTGATTCTAGCGCCCGGCCGCCACGACCTCCTGGACGGCCCGTTCTTGGCGATGTCGCCTCTACTCGAGAAGCGCGCGCACGTCTAGTGATGCCTCTTGGACGATCTCGCAACTGGCCTCGTCCCAGGCCAGCGCAGGTGCTCCGCGCGGCTACACGTCACGCAAGGGTTCGGCGTTGTCGCCGCGAAGGGGAGGAGGCCGAAGTTGCCCAGTGCCATATCACCAGTGCGAGACGGTGGAGGATGGAGCGAGTGGGAGGGCGCTGGGGCCTCACCTGCAGTGTTGATAAGCTCGGTGAGGCGGCCAAGGCAGGCACAGTAGCCGGCATCGGTCGGTCGGTAGCGTAGCATCTCGCGCACCATGAGCGGTGTGGCCTGCGTGTTCGACGGCCCGCGGTGGCCAAGGGAGGAGGAGGCCGTGGCGTGCGGCCGTCGTGGTGCACGGAAGGGTGCAGGGAGGAGTCCTGCTACTTGTGGGCGGCATATCAGTGGCGGCGTTGGCCGCGGCCGAGGCGGAGTGGCGGCGGTCACCACGGCCTGCGGGATCCGTCTAGGTGACACGTGCCGCTTGGTGCTCGGCGCGAACATGGGGAGCATTGGCCATGGCATTGGTGGAGCACAGGTCGGGCCGAAGTGAAAGAATGGCGGCACACCCCTACCTGGCGCGCCAAATGTGGAATCGGGGCTCTGTTGACCCAAGAAAGTTCAAACACTAGGGTCAGCTTGCTGCCTTCACTAAGCCCTGCCTCAGGATCCATAACCTGATGACGATGCTCAGACATGCTCGAGCGAGAGGAAAGATGAATACACGGCAGTTTACCTAGGTTCAAGCCACCTTGCGGTGTAAGACCCTACTCTTGTTTTGTGGTTGGATTGCCTCGCGAGGAAGGGTGAACAGAGCATACAAAGGGGGGAAGTTGTGCCCGGGGGGAGTTGATCTATCCTCCCCTACAGCGGCACCCCACCCTTACTTATACTAGCCTTGGTCCTCTTCCCCCGAAAACACTAGGCGGGAAGGGTTGCCACAATGGCCAGTTTCAAGAGGGACATGAGTACAACTTATCCTGACTAAAGGTGGTCTTCGCTTGTAAAAGCCAACTGCCATGATGCGCCAGTGGGCTCGATGATGACCTTCGTCCTGGTGAGTTCCTCCTCTTGGCCTTCTTGCACCGAACGGGTAAACTTTGGGGACTGCTTCAGGAACCGGTGCACTGTCCTTGCTCCCATAGCACGAAATAGGAAAGCCTCCTCATCCGCGCCTGCTAGTGCAACTCTGGCTTCGCTCATAGCCACACGTGTCACACACAGGAAGACGCAGGGCCGCGCGGCTCGGCTGCCTGATCCTTAACTCGTACGCCTCTGTGAGGGGCGTCAGGAGACGACCTCGGGATGAAACCTCGCAAGGCCCTCGATGACCCTTGATGACGCACACCTCACGAGGGTCCTGCTCATGAAGGCCTGGCGGTGGGCCAGCTTTGGGCCTTCTGGTGGCGCCACGTACTGGGCCGTAGGTAGATGGGTCTGGATACCTCCAGTCCCATAGGCCCGACATTGCTGTCGCCGCCACCGAGGTCTCACTCGACCTTGACGTAGTCGAGGGCGTCGTGCATCCACAGCCGGAGCCGGAGGTCCACAGCAACTCCAGCGATAACTCTGACGACCACTCCGGCGATGACTCTGATGACAACAGAGAACCCGTTAGTCATCTATACCCATTTATGTTTCAAATATATCCTAGGTTTTCTCTGGTTAGTCCTGCCTCCCCCATTTTGGAATAAAAATTGTATGGTTATGTTCGCACAATCCATGAAATCTGAGTAAGTTTCGTTAGATTCGTGTAGTGTAATGATTGTTTGAATGGTACAAATGATAAGTGATTAATTGTTTCATCTGTACAAATGATTTCTACTAATATTCTGACTAGGTTAGTGTTTGTGCTAATAATTCCTAGCCAGATCTTGACAATTGATTTTGAATGTCCTACATATATGTTTGTGCCCATGATTTTTTTACAAGATTGGTATGTACATAGATGATTGCGCTTAAAAATCAAACCATAATCTTTGGATATGTACTCCCTCCGTTCCTTTATATAAGGTGTATTTGTTTTTGAAAAGTCAAACGAGCCCATGTTTGACCGAGATTTTGGAAAAGTATAGAAATATCCATAATATGAAATTTATATCATTTGATCCATCATGAAAAGTAGTTTCATATTTTGTCTATTAGGTATTGCAGATGATATTATTTTATTCTATAATCTTGGTCAAACATTGAAACGGTTGACTTGCACGGAAACCAATACACCTTATATTCTGGAATGGAGGGAGTATTAAAAAATAGCCATAAATTCCATAAATTCCCAAACCTACTTTACGGCATGTAAAAACTGTTTTGATGCCAAATTTTGGCAGGTGCCAAATGTCCGCTAAAGATTAATTTGTATTCCATTGTTCATTTGCCAGTCCCACAAAAGGTTGCCAAGTGTTACAACTTTTGATTTTACCAAATGTTGGTAGCAAACCAATCAGACCCTTAATTTTGTTGCAGTAAGTTGTGTGCTCTCTATTTATCCATTTCTTTCATCAAGATCACTTGATGATTTAGGGTTCACGCTGTCACAGGATATATTATGTTTCATAAACTCTGCTGCTAAATTCACATTATTATAAAATATACTGACGCCACATTTTTTACTGTCTGTATATTTTCTATCTGACAATGTTGACAGCGAGGATGAAGATGGCTAGATAAGGTACAAGAGGCAAAAACTTGGCTAGAGGAGGTACAAGAGGCAAAAGCTCGGGGAGCTTTATGAGGGAACTCATAACAAGCGTATTAGGACTTGGGATGAGTGCTTTCGATGCCCATTTTGCAACCAAAAGCTTCATGACTCATATAAAAGTGTTCTGGTGCATTCAAGAGGACGAGCCATTGGCTCATTCAGGCAAAAGTATTCTCGCAGGGTGGCACACGCCGCATATGCAGAGTACCAGGTGTAGCTTCACCAACGTGCAGCGGCGGATGAGATGTGGGATTGAACTATATATGGCCAGTACTAGGAGAAAGCTTATAGATAGAATCTTAGCATTAGCCATGCCTGGGGCAGCGGCACTACTGCTACTTAGTAGTAGCGCAGGAAGGAAACAGGTGCTATAGGTAGTATAATAGCAGTAGCGCTGGGCCACCAGGCAGCGCTACTGCTAAGTGGTCCCATCACCACCGACAGGGGCTACTCGTAGTAGTAGCGGTTGGTAGAAACCAGCGCTACTACTAAAAACATAGTGGTAGCGCTTGTCAGCGGCCCACCACGACCGCTAAGTGTGCACGGTAGCGCAGGGGCCCAAGTTAGCAGTAGCACTGGGCCACCAACGCACGCTACTGCTATGGAGCTTAGTAGTAGCGTCGTTTGCCTTCAGGCGCTACTACTACGCGTAGCAGCCACCTTTTTCCTCCCACCCTCCCCCTCCCCTCTCCACTCTCCCTCCTCTCCCTCCCTCACTTAGTTCTTCCTTCTCCTACTACCTCTCTTCTCTCCCCATTAATGCCCCCATCCGCCATATTATCCATTAATGATCTCTCTTTCTCTCTAGCTAGCTTCTTCCTCACTTTATTTATCTCTCCCTCCTCTCTTCCCCACTCACACATATGTCTCCACTAGGTAGCTCTCCGTCCCTCTTCACTAGTTAGGTATAGCATCTCCTTCCAACTAGATCGACATGCATCTTTCTCCTACTGTCGGAATCGGGGCTCCGCGGACCCAAACAAGGTTCGAACTCTGGGGCATGTGCGAAGATCCAACCTAGCTAGAGCCGCAAGCTCAATGCCTCAGAGCTTGGCCTCATCGAGTTTGTGTGAGTGGGGGAAGAGGGGACACAGCAGTTTACCCAGGTTCGGGCCACCTTGCGGTGTAAAACCCCGCTCCTGCATTATGGTGGATTGCCTCGCGAGGAGGATAAGGATGAACTAGTACAGTGGGTGAGCTGCCTCGTGAGGGCTCGGAGGGAGAGAATGCATCGACCTCTCTCTACAGTGGAGACTGGCCTATATTTATAGTGGTCTTGGTCCTCTTCCCTCATAGCTTAGGCGGGTAGCAATCCCACAACGACCAATCTGAAAGGGGACAAAAGGTACATCTTATCCTAACGAAAAGTGGTCTTCCCCTGCAAAGCTTCTGGCCATGACGCATCTGTGGGCTCGACGGTGACCTCTATCTTGCCGATCTCATGGTCTTAGTCTCATTGCACCAGAATGGAATCCTTTGGGGGATGCCTTGGGAACCCGCATACGTCCTTGCCTCCTTAGCACCAAAGAGGAAACTGTCCTCCTCTGCGCCCACTAGCGCCCGCCTGGCCTTGGTTGTCATGGCTCACATCATCGCGGGCGTCATGAGGCAGGGCACCTACATGTAGATCTCCGATCTTCGGGAGGTAGGCTCGGGAAGCTGCACCTCGGGATGTCCTGGTGTTGTTCGCCTCGTGAGGGCAAGGCGCTAGGGTTAGGGCAAAACCTCATCTCGGTGGGACCGATTGCATGAACTCGGTGTGACCGATTTCAGCAATAAGAAAATAGAGACTTGGTCAAGCAAACTCGGTGGGACCAATTGCTCATTTCGGTGAGACCGGAACTTTACGAAAAGGAAACAGAGAGTTTGCATTGCGAACTCGGTGGGACCGATCACTCATTTCGGTATGACCAAAATGTTACGAAGGGAAACAGAGAGTTGCAATCCCATCTCGGTGAGACCGAGATCCCTACCGGTGAGACCAAACTGATTAGGGTTTCTGGCTATGGCTATGTCAAGTGAACTCGGTGGTGCCGGATGCATAAAATTGGTGGGGCCGAGTTTGACTTTAGGTTTAGGAAAAATTTGGATATGAGAAAGTGGTTGAGGGACCATTAAGAAACACCTCATCCCCTTTTAATAGTATTGGCTTTTCCTATGGACTCAATCTGATCTTGGATCAATAAAATGGGAATGAAGAGTCCTGAGCTTTTACCAAATATGTGTCCTTAGCATTTTCAGGGGTCCACATCTCTAGTCCATGCCATGCCAATTATTGAACTTTCTGAAACATTTAACTTGAATGGCTATTAGTTCAACGAGCTATGTGTTGTTATGAATTACCAAAACCACCCAGGGATAAGTTGCACTTTCAATCTCCACCTTTTTGGTATTGATGACAACATATAGATCAAAACTTTAACAAATGATAATATCAAGGAATTACATCAAAGTATGTGATAAGCAAGAGCTCCCCCTAAATTTGTGCATTATTTAAAATTTGCTTTTGAATGTAAATGCACAATCGATTAGGGTCATGGGTTACTCTTCCATGTCACATACATCTCGGTGGAGCTCTCAAAATGATAGAATATGAAAAATATGCACTCATCACCAAGGCAAACACGAATGATCATACATAAGTGATAAGATATCATCGTTTAAGCACACAATAAAGCAAAGTATGATTAAACACATGATCACAGAAGTATCTCACACACAAGCAAAAATAATGTAGCATCCAAACAAGCAAATAACAAGTAGCAAGAGAGCCAAATAAAGCAAAACGCACTCTCTCTCGAAGCTTATGATCTATACACTTTCTCCCCCTTTAGCAACAAGTTACCAAAAAGCTTGAATATGCATAGTGCTATGCGGCATTCTAAGCACAATCTCCGGGAGCTCCAGTGTGCGAAGATGGCGTGGAGAGGACAACATCTGCAAAATCTTCCACTGATGTATGAGGAACTGGAGGAGTTGCAACTGGAGGGGCAACTAGGGCAGTGGCTGTAGGTGCTGAAGTGGTAGCTCTTGTGTCACTTGCTGGCACAGCTATAGACCTCTGTTCCCTTGGCACTCTCTCAAATGCATCTGTGGTAGCTTTCCCTCTCATGTCCTCTACTTCTTCTTGAGGTTGCTCAACTGTGGTCTGAATTTCTGTGACCTTCAAGTCTAGATCATAAAATTTTGTTTCGATGATCCTCTCAAGACTTTCTTGGTTTTTATTTAGGGAGGCAAGTCCTTTCTCAATTCTCACCGTTGCCTCAAGAAGATAGCTAAGCCGATCCTGCTTGGTCTTGAGATTTACAGCTGAGGAATCTGGTACCTTGGAAGACTTTGCTGCCTTTGCTTTCTCTCTCTTCTCCCGAGCCTCTACAGATGTAGGTGTTGACACCAAAGTTTGGCATGGTAAATAACTTAATTAATATGGCCTCAAATGGAGAAGTGATCTACATAAAATAGTTATGTATTGTCCATATGAACATCTTTGAAGTTTGGGCCATCACCATCAGATCTCATCTCGAAGACCGAAGTTGTGTTCGAAATACTGAGATTTTGTATTTAGCACACTATTCGGCTGATTACGCCCCCAAGATGGCCTCACATGGAAAAACATTCTACAGGAACTGTCTTCGTCTCATCAATACGATCAATTTTGATATAAAAATTGTCCAGATACGAGTTCGTATGCAAAAGTTAGAGCAATCGGAGTGCAGCCCTGTCACGAGGCAAGATGTGGCGCGCCCCACCAGACGCATGTCTGATGGGTAGCGCGAGGGAATAGCCTGTTTTGCGTGACCCATTTGACCCTCAAGATGTCCTCTGATCAAAAAACGCTAAACATGAAATTTGTTCGCCTCATCGAAACGGTCAAGACTGCTTTTGGGATTATTTCCATCCGACATTGTTTACAACATCAAAAATTACCCGCAAGGTGCAGCCAGTTTAAACCGAACAGTTTGAAAAGTTCAGACAAACCCAATCCGAATTTGACTAGGGTTTTGGATGTGAATCCAAGCCTTTTCCTTGCACGCTGAGTCCAACCGCCTCTTATATACCTAAGGGGTGACGGCCGATTGAACAACACACAATCGATCAATTTATCTACCACTTTTTATCTTTTACTTTTCTCCTTAACCCTAGTTCTTCTTCTTCCTCGTTCTTCGTCTGTTCTTGTTGTTGCAGGGCGGCAATCCACGAGGCCCTAGGGCAGACCATAGCCACCGCGCGCCCTGACGGGGTCTCTCCCTGGTGTGTGGGGTCTCGGGACTACAAAAGCGCCCGCCGGATTGCTTGCGTACCGCGCTTCCGGACGGGTCTCCTTCGACGTGAGCTGCGGTGCATCATCCCCGGTGTCGAGGGTACACGGTGACGTGTTTGTGAACGAACACACTTTTTGGCGACTCCGCTGGGGACCGAAGCTTTGAACGGTCTCCAACTCGTTCTTGCTACGAAGAGATCGTCATCTAGGGTTTGCAATCTACAAAGGTAATATGAATACCAAATTCCCTACTGTAGATGCAACTAATTCATATGGTGTTACTAGATCGTTCAATGAGTATACTATATCGGTCAGCCCTAGTTTGTTCAATCATGCATCTAATTATGTGCATAGGCCAATTCAATGTAATTTACATGCTTCAACTTCTTATGGTACTAGTAACATGCACCATATGTATCCCAACTCTCATGCATCAGCAACCCCACAAATTGTTATGCCGATGAACAACATGGTGAGTTTGGTTAATAAATTTCAAACATCTCATGTTAGAATTTCCAATGCCATGCAAGAAAGTGTTTCACCCTTTTATTCATTGGCAAGTAATGTGCAATATACTAATCCAACCATGCCGATGAACGAGAGAATTGGCCATGCTACTACTAGCTATTCGGGCAGTTATTCCCAACCGTCATATGCTACACCTCATGTTAGTAATTATTCGGCACCGTATACAATTGTAGATGCTCATAATTTGGCTCCACACCTTCACAGTCATAGCCGAATAAGTGAAAATTTTGTAGCAGTGCACATGCCATCATCTAATATTGTAGCATATAATGCGTCCTCTATGCAATTGCATAATTTTGGCAACATTTTAATGCCAAAAGAATCTAAAATTATTGTGGAACAATCCCTTACAGAATGGGAAGTGAGTAAATTAAAAAGGGATATAGCTCGAAATAATAAGATTACTGCTCTTTGCTTTCAAGAACATGATAAGGGGCTAGTTCCTGATTATAATGCAATAAAAGCTAGAGTTTTGCAAGAAGATGAATCTTTGCCAATTGATAAAATTGGCAAGCAAAAATATGGTTTTACAACAATGCATATGCCTTCACCTAGTACTACATCATATTATACACCCCCTACACTAGTGCAAAATTTCGGCAACACCCGTGTGTCATTGCCGAAAGATTCTAAAAACATTGGGGGGCAATCATATCCGGAGTAGGCTAAAATTGAGAAAAGCCTTAAAGCCAATTTTGCCGCTCGCCGCCAGAAACAAATAGAAAAAGAATTGGCTCAGATAAAAGAAGCATTGACAATTGGTACTACCAATGAAAAGAAGGATGATTCGGAACTTGAAAAGTGCTTCGGTTGAAAAAGCCGAATCAAGTAGTATATATTCCGAATCCATCAAATCCAAAGAGGCAAGCATTATTGATAAAGGGCATGGCAAGCATAGCAAACAACCATGCTTGATTTTTTGGAAGTTAATGGAACCTACTTCCTGCCCTATGAGTTCCTTGTCGTAGAAATTGACAAGCCTCAAGGACAAGAGAAAGTAGCCGAACAAAGTTCGGCTGATAAGGATCTTCAAGGTAATGATGCATGGAATAAATAAAAAGATGATGAAAAGGCATTGTAGAGTCATCCAAAGACGAAGCTAGATGTTGTTCAAGCCACACCACCATCATGCTCTTCCAACGTGTTTGAAGAGGTATGCATAGCGAGTAATTTACCTATTTTTAGATTTGGTCGCAACTTCATTATTTATGCATCTATAAGAAATATTCTCATAAGTAATTTTGAAAGACCAATGAAGACAGGTAATTTACTTGTTAGCAATAAAATTGTTATGGAACATATCGGTCAACCCATCACGCCATTTATAAAGACAGATAATGACTTATTGTTATAGCTAAAGCTTTCCCCGTTGCTTTATGTGAAGTTCATATCTAGTTGGGTAGTGTAACATCCCAATTTTCCTAAATTAGGATGTTATTGGATCATACATATAGATATCATATTTTTCATGCATTATTTGCTCTTCTGCAATATTCTTTTCATTATGCAACTAAAGGGCAATTTATTGGAGTGGCGATAACATGACTTCTCCCATGTTTAAAAAATTTCATAATGTCAAGAATATTATTTCCAGTTCATTTGACTTGTTCTGGTATTTTTATTAGCCTCCAAAATATTTTTATTTGGGGGCTTTGTTGCTGTCTGTGTGGCCTATTGCATAAAAATGAATTTTCAAAAATTGCATTAGGTGAGGAACTAGTGTTCCTTTAGTTTATACTAGCAAAAGAGCCCGTGCGTTGCAATGGGAGAGAAAACATAACACACACTCTTAACTTAACAATCATCACTCAAGACCACAATAGGTCCATCTTCTTTATTTTTGCGAGGCATCATATTTGTGTTGCCGCTTATCCTCCTTCTCACCCTCGCCGGCGATGGCCTCGGTGTTCACACAAAACAACAAAAAACGTGTGTTGAATATGGTTAATTCTAAGGCGTCTTTCTCTTCCTCTCTCCTCTCTCTCTCTCTCTCTCTCTCTCTCTCTCTCTCTCTCTCTCTCTCTCTCTCTCTCTCTCTCTCTCTCTCTCTCGCTTTCTCTCACTCTCGCGATGAGAAATCTGTTGTTTTCCCTTGCGACATTTTTCAGAGGTATGAACGTGTAGTTATCGATGTTTTCTTTTCCGTATATGGTTATAGTGGAGTGTTTATTTGCAATCCGGATCGCCGCCGGTACGGAAAAACGGATTTTGCGCTATAAATTGTAAGTTTGCTTCCATAACAATATTTTAAAAATATTTAACAGGTAAAATCAACATCATATTTAGATTCCACATATTTTTCTAATAAAATTTCATATATAATATGTTAAAACCAAAGTTACGGTTTAAAAGATACAGATAATTTAGAAAATCATTTGGTTTGACTCAAATATATTCCAAAATAATATTTAAAGATACTTAAAAATTAAAAATAATCTCATATTCATATTCTACATATTTTTCTAATCAAATTTCATATATAACATGTTCAAATCGGAGTTACGGTTTAAAAAATATGGATGATTTTAAAAAGCATTTGTTTGACTTAAATATGATCCACGGATGAATTACCTAAAACATCAGGGGGGTTTCGAAAAATGTAAAATAACGGTTCGGGTGTGACTTAAATCCGGACGGTGGGTTGATTTCAAGAAAAGATAGGGACTTTCGTGTAAAATACGAAAATAACGATTCGTTTTAACTTAAAACAGGACTGCGGGTTGAATTCTTTGAAATAGAGGGACTTTTTTGAAAAATGGTATGACGGAAGAAAGAAACCCAATTTGCTTTATTATTAGGTAAAGATAAAGATTAGTAGTATATATTTTACTCTATGTATATATAGTTTTGTTTAGGTTTTATTAGGTTGTTTTTATTTTTAGTTTTTGTTCCTGTAGTTGTGTTTAAGAAAAAGAAGAAGCAGCGCAGCGCAGCGCCGCAGCACGGCCCAGCAAGCCGACCGCGACCCATTTGGCCTACCGAAGCGTGCCGCACCCCGCAGCCCTTCGCCACCCCAGTCACTGACCCGCGGGTCCCCGCGCCCGAAACGCGCTGGAGCGCCGACCTGCATCGCACCCGCCTCAGCCACCGACAGCGGACCCCGCACCACACCCTGTTCATCCCCTCACGAGCCGGACACAGCCCCGTTGCGCCGCACGTGCAACCGAGCGCGACCTCGAGTCGAGTCCAGCCTCAGGTCGATCCCGTGCCCTCCAAGGACGCCGCACGCGAGGACAGCTCCTCGAGGAACCCTACCGCATACCTTTCCCCGTCTCCTATTCCCGCAAGTGTGAGCTAGGGTGAAACGGATCTCGCCGGAGGAGCTCGAGACCGCCGCCGCTCGCCGGTCATTACCGCCGCTGTAAGGACCCGCAGAGTCGCACCACCTACTCTGTTCGACCCCTCTCCCTGTCGTGCACACGTGTGACACTCTGGGTTTGCCCAACTCGCTGCAGAGTGAGAGAAACAGGCCGACCCGCCGCCGCCAGAGCACGCCGTGCTTCACCTCGTCGCCGTCGCCTACAGAGGGAGCAACGCCGCCGTGGAACACCACCATCACCTCCACCACTCACCGCCGCACCCGCTCAGCCCTTCACCTTCGCCGGAGACCCGCCGGAGGAGCGCTGCCGCTGATGCCCGAATCGCCGCCACTGTTCCACTATTCTACGGGTGAGCACGCTGGCACAGCAAACCCCAGCCAATCACGGGATGCCACGTGGCACCCTGCTACAGGAACAGCACAGGAGTTCGCTACAGTATAGGAGAATTCTGTTTTCTTTTGTTTTATTTTCAGATTTCACCAAAACTTCTAATAGCTATATCTTTTAGCATATATATCAAATTTAGGCAATTACTTTTCCTGTGAACTCAAAAAAATCAGGCCTTTGTCACAGTACCAACTTTGCACATGTTTGCACTTTTCAAATTTGAATCCGTTCGAATTTGAATCAAATTTCCGGAGGTCGTAACTTTCAAACCATTTATCGGAATGGAGTGATTCTTTTTGCGTTGTGACCGTAGTGCAATTTAGGTGATGTTAAGCTTCTGTTGTTGATTTTAAAAATTGGTTTTCTCGCTGTTGGTTTTCTTTTGGTTCTATTCATGTTATGGTGATTGATTTGTTGAATTGTGTGAAACGTGTAGATTGCCCGGAGTGCGAGGCGAACTACTGTCAGGAGTCTGACTTTCTGTACCAGAACCAATGCAAGTTACATGTTGATCATCCTTTACCTATTATTTTCTATGCATGTAGTTATATCACACTATGAACATATGCATGTACAGGATTGCTATATTATTTTGCTATATGTTGTTGAGCTATCTTCCCGTCATTTCAAATCGTGGTAGTTGTAGTTGCTATGCTTTGTAGACAGGCGTGGTTCGTGTATACATTAAGTTTATGTGAGGATTATATGTATAACTAAATTGAGTAGTAATTAAGGATTTAATTCACCTCTGGGCGGAAGTGGTATTGCTTGGTGTTGAGGGAAGGCATCATGGGGTCTTGCACGTTTTCTAAGGCCATGCGCCCATGAGAGTGCACCCTAAGTGGAATGCCGCCCAGGTTCAAAAAGATCAGACAGACTTAGTGAATAGTAGCTTCCATGTGCGGCCACTGTCTATATGGTCTCTGGCTTAGTTGATCAGTTGTTGGAACCCTTGCCCAGACTGTGTCGATAGATGTAGCATATGTAGGTGGGATTTGGCCGTCAGGTGGTTAAGGGAACCTCTTATGAAAGACTTCGTCTCAATCTTCGGATTGGGTCCAGTGGGTAAAGTGTACTAAACTCTACAGAGTATTAAAAACTAATCATGATTAGCCGTGCCCCCGGTTATGGGAAAATTTGAGCCACTATGCCATTACAGTTGTTGGGTGATCTTAACAGATGTGACACTTAATAATATTTGTGGGCAACTTAATAAAGGGTAGGTTGGAGTTGATTTTTCCAACTCAACCTTTTGTATATAATTGTAGTAATAAAACAACTAAATAAAAATTTGACTATTAGGTAGTTATGAGGACAAAATCAGCTTTCTGCAAAATAAACCCTCAAGCCTTCCTTTGTTGTATTATGCATTCAAAGTATTGACCTATATGGCTATATTATTACTTCTGCAAAAGGGTAGATCTGCTATATTATTACTCCTGTGTAACTTGCCAATACATTCAAAGTATTGACCTATATGGCTGCAACGTCTCATGTTGCAGGATTCAGACGAAGAGTAAGGTACCGTTAGGGTCGCGAGTCTGCACTCAGCATCGCCAGTGGGCTATGATGGGACTCATCATTATTTTCTGCTACATTTCCGCAGTTTGATTGAATAAAGCTAGCCAAGTGCTATGCAGATTGTTTCATTTTATACATTCTGGATCATATGTTGTAATAAATGACGCACTTGCTATTCTGGTATTCATCTATACTGTGTGTGCAAGCGAGTTCGATCCGTGGACTAGCACGGTAAGCACAGAGACTCAAATCCTTCGAGGTTTGGTCGTTACAGGTAGCTTTGCTTATTTTGTACTTGGCTTGCACTTGGTCTCAACTGAGACATGTATGTTCTAAATATCTCCGTTTCAGAAATTTAAAGCCAAGGTTAAATTCTATCGAGAAAACCAATGCTAATATAATATCTTATCCAAATACATCGGATATAGAGTGGAAAATACAATGCATAGCCGATTGGGGAGATTCCAAATCTGAACCATTCGTTTGCTTATCTCCAAAGCCATTCAAACATGAAGATCGGCTAGAAAACAAGAAGTATACCTTCAATTCAAGCATGTGTGATGAAATATTTGATTTGTTGCTGAAAAATAATTACATTACAATTCTTGATCACCATGTTAAGCCATCAATCCAAGGATGAATGTATTGTAAGTTGCATGATTCGTCCAATCATAATTTTGAGGATTGCAACATGTTTCGTCAAATAGTTAAGTCGACCACTAAAAAAGGACGATTGAAGTTTGTTGAAACACCAAGAGATGACCAGGCTGTTCTGATTGGTCCCCATGGCAAAAAGTTTTTGCATGGGCTGCTTCAAGCCAATCCATTTGAAGAGAAGGTAAAAGCAGCAGGTGATGAGATCAAGCTTTCAAGTAAAGAAGTTGTTGAAGAGCATAATGAACATAATCTTGAGGGTGATAATTCCATCAAAGCTACGATGGAGACGCCAAGGACTGAGGGAGCAGCAAATCCAATGATCGAGGAAAGGAAACCAAAAGAAAACAAAGGCCGAAAGCACAAGTGTAAGATATCAAAAATCACCTTTGTTGAACTATTGGAAAAATATCAAAAGAAGAGTGAAGAGAAGAATGCTTATCAGTCAAATCATGCAAAGAAACCAAGATCACCCCCAAGGCGCAAATATCAGGATCTATATTGGCAAAGTGAGAATTTTAATGCAACATATTCATATCCTTATTTTGGGCCACCAATGCCAATGTCGTGGATGCCTCCCTATGCTCATATAGATCCATATCCATCATGGGACAGGTATGATACAAGGGCACATTCTCCATCTTATTTTAGACCATCTCACCAATATTATGCTGCTTAGAGAAGATCAACATTTGAACAATCACATGTTAAAGACCGTTTCAATCATAAGAAATTGGTCCAGAGCTCAAGGAAGAAGAAAGTGGTGGTAAAGCAAGTTTACCACGTGAAAAAAGATGGTCGTAAGTGTGCTACTTTAGATTTGATCTCAAATAACAAAGGGCCAATTAAAGTGTTGACATAGGCTACAAAAGGCAAAGAAGTGAAGCAATCAATTGATAAAAATCAGAGTGCCAAATCTGAAGAAAAAAAAAGTTGAGGGTGCACAAGGCCCAAAAAGAGATGCCATTGGTTGAAACAAAATAACAGTCGAGGTGCTCACTCGGCTTACCATATTGGCAAAAGAAGGAGTTACAAAAGCTTAGTGCACAAGAACTTGAAGAAAGGAACATGGCATGGGTTCCCAAAGGAAGTACTCAAAATAATAATTATGTGCAAGCTTCCATTACAAGAAGTGCGGCGAAGGTGAAGAAGGAAAAGAGTGAAAACTATGAAGGGCCAAGCCGAAGGTTTAAACATCTTCAGTCTACACATTATCCATATTCTTCAACTATGCCATTAACGCCTATGCCATTAACACCTATGCCATGGAATTCGTCATCAGGTATGATTGGTAACCCTCAATGGGCTTATTTTAATCCATGGATGCAATATAATTTCTTACATCATGAAAGGATATTTCCAAATCATTATACATTTGATTAGCTACAAGTTTATTGCTGATCCAAAGGGTCGAAATACTTCATTTGTCATTTCATTTGTTTATTTCGGCTATATGTGCTTTGAATGAAGTTTACATGGTAATGGCCGATATTTATCTATCGTCCTAAGATTATGTCAATGCATGTCCGGTGTAGTACTCTAACATCGTCCTTAGTTCGATTGGAGAGCGAGATAAGGTACGTGCTCATGGAAATTTATAAGTATGCCTACATTATTGATTGAATGGAGTTGAGACATCATGACCGATGTCATTGAATATATGTTGCATAGACCAATTCATAGTTGCAGAATTGGCTAGTGGGCTTATACTTTGTTCGGATATGATTTGGCTTATGCACCTTTGAGATCTATAAGAGGCCAAATCGTAACTGATTTTATTACTGAACATCAGATTAATGACATGCATAATATTGTATTAGACTTGTCTCTCTAGAACTATGGAGATTATGTTTTGATGGTTCAATTAATAGCAATGGCCAAAGTGTTGGTGTTGTTTATATATCTCTTTATGGTACTATTTTTGAAGCCTCATGCCAATTAGAATATTTTATGCATGATTAATCAAAGCCGAATATGCATTGTTATTCGGATTGAATATTTTACTTGCTATAGGTGTTATACATACTGGGGCTTTCGGTGATTCGTTATGAGTAGTGCAACAAATATCCAAGGTTTGTCAATGTTTTGATGAATCACTTATAGTTTATCCGGGGGTATGTCTAGATGAAAAATTTACCTTGGGTTGCTTTAATATTCTTCATATTTCTAGACATGACAATTGGAGAGAGTTGGCATAGCAAGCATCCAGCTACTGATGTAGGGTGGAACCCTATAGCGTCGATCTTTCACGTTTGGAGTGGATCCTATGGGGAATCACGAAGAACACGCAGAAGCACAAGGGAAAACACGGGGAAAACGAGAGAGAATCACTCAACCAACAAGGGAATCGATCACACAAGTGCTAGATCACCACACACATAAGAGATCCACAAGATCCAAAGTCAACAAAGGTAAGGATACAAAGGAACCGTTCTTCTCCGAAAGGAGGCCTTGATGTTCTTCCCTAGAAGGGGTCTTGAATCCGCTTGGGGGATCTTCTCCGAAGAGGTCGTGATCTCCGAGGAGAAGTATTCAAGTGGATGAGCAAAGGCTCTCACACAAATATGAGCTAATCCAATGCTAACCCTCAAAATGGGGAGGAGGAGGTCTATTTATAGGGCTAAGCCACGAAGGGGTAAGTGAGGGGCGAAGGGGTACACGGGCTTCGGCCTAAGTCACGCACGCAGGCGGGGTCCGGATGATCCGGAGGGTGGCCCGGATGATCCGGGTGTCGGGGGTCCGGATGATCCGGGTGACCGTCCGGATGATCCGGCTTCGTCGAGCAGCTTTGGGTGTCTTCGGGCACATTAGTCGGATCGTCTGGGTGGTCGTCCGGATCGTCCGGGCTTGGTCCGGATCGTCCGGCTGGGTGTCTGGATGATCCGGGCAAGTCCTGTCTTGCTCCATTCTTCTTCTTCCTTCTCCTCTTCCATGCTCGGCCTTGATCCTTGGATTCTCCATGGTCATCTTGGTTGTACCTGAGTGTATGCAAGGTCCATGCATGAGGTAGTAGCCATGTCTCACATGCGGAAAGTGATGGTTCGGAGAGGAGCGAGTTCACCTTGTGTCCAATGGCGTATGTTCGAGGTCTCGTCATATGTCCTCTTGGGGCTTGGAGAGTAGTCGGAGTGTACACGGGGATGAACGTGGGATGCTCCGCATCATCTCCCCCCCTTGGGAAAGATCCGACCTCGGATCATGATCCTCATCACCATGGAAACGGTTGTCGTAGATGGACTTGTAGTTGGACGAAGTTGAAGACATGGCGCCATCCGAGTAGTCCAAGGTGTCGCCGGAGTGATAGACATGCAAAAAGAGCAAACACAAGCAACACTCGGAAATACAATGGTTAGCGCGCACAAAGTGTCCATCATGTAAGAATGAGTCCGTGCGGCAAGATTGGTCATGACAAAGCGCATGAAGCTTATCAAGATGATCTAGAATGAGATGCAAATCATTCATGGGAGGAGATGCAATCATTGTGCACACAAATGTGTTGTAAATATGATCAATGCAACCACGATGCAAAATGATGTCATAGTGAGACGGTTTATCAATAGCATGAATATGGCAATGTATTCTCAACATGTGTATGTTATCATGCAATTGATGGTGGACAACATGATCATGATGTATGAATATGCCATCAAGGTAGATCACAACAAATTTGCTAAGGAAATGCACAAGCTCATATATCATGGATGTCATGGGAATACAAGATGCAACAAGGCAATCATAATGTGAGTCAATCCATGCATGGAGTGCAAACTTGTCATGAGTATGATATGTCCATCGAGCATGACATGTGGGAGCACAATCAACAAATATGTAGGTGTGAGTGCAATGTGCCAAAGGAGTATTGATGTACCAATGCTCGATGTCGTGGCATGAGTGGAAATCCGAAGGTGCATCCAAGAAGTCCGAGCGCTCCTCAATGTAAAGGTCCATAGAGCCAATTTCCAATGTCGCTCCTCCGTTCGTGAGATGTATCATGTAGACAACAAGAAGGAAACAACAATGAAAGAATGACCCATCCAATATGCATATTTGAGGATGGCTCAAAGGGAAGGAGTTCACCTCAAGAAAGTTCCCAAAGATGTTGGAGTCGTACATCATGTATGCCTTCACATAGCCAATATGTCGCATAACGGCACCGCCTTGTGAATCCTCCAAAATGAAAGAACATGATAAACACTCGGAAAAACAAATGAGGTTAGCGGAAATGCAAAACCTATCATTCGTGTGGTAAGGTACCCAACAAGTGTATGTATCATGCTCATCATAAGAAATGACAAGGGAGTATTGCATAGTATGGAGGCATATGATACGAGAACAACCAAATGCAATAGGCTCAGCCAAACAAGCATGCATCACAAGTAAGGTGTCAAAGTCTCAAAGATCAATAAGCATAGGATGGTTGCACTCAATACAAGTGGATATGAAAGAGGCAACTAATGGACACAAGAGACAATGATCAAGATATATCATGTGAGAGGCATGAGCATATATGTCATCAACCCAAGAAAGCGAGTAAGAGTGGAACATGGGTGATGCAACCAAGCAAGCAATCCTAGTAATCAAGTCAAGCAAGCTAGTAGTGCGAAGATGCAACATACTAGAAGGAATCATGGCAAGCATGTCATGTGTGCAAATAGTGGGCATGAAAAATTCACATGTCATAGCACAAGCATGAAAGCAAGATATGAGTAAAATGTCATCAATGTATTGGCGAGAGACCATATGTAAATAGCAATGTGGCATCATTACTCCCCCAACACAAGAATCAACAATAGCATGGGGCACATGATAAACATGGCAAAAGCAACAAAGATCTCCACCAAGCATGCAAATACACATAGAAGTAGGATAATGGTCAATCATGGGTAGATGCAAGCAAGGGTCACAATTGCATGGCAAAGGCATAGGAGCAAGCATAACATGCAAAGTGAACACAATAGTATGGGCATAATGTGACAAGTGGTAAATAGCCCATAGCCGTATGAGAGCCAAGTAAAAGAGATGCGTGTAGTCCTTGCGCGAAGGGAACGGTGGTAAGGATAGTCCACGGAATCCCAAAGCATCGTTGCTCTCAAGAGCTCGTTTTGTCAACTCTTGGGATTGAGAGGTTGACGAGTATATGTGAGTACCTACACAAAACAAAGACAAAGGGAAAATTGTGTGTGCGTGGTAGATGTACACATCATCCATCATGATGCGCACGTGCGTGTGTTTGTTAGCACAAAATATCCAACGCTCAAATAAATGAGATGCGTGATATAGAAACATGTCATCCATCATGAGAGGTTTGTTATGATGTGTGTCATAATGGAGACTCAAAGGATGTAATGCATCATGAGGTATTTCTAGAGCATTGTTATTCATGGAATGCATATGGTGTACACTATCATGGGAATCATGCAAAGTATGAAATGCATCAAGATCTCCTAATATGTATGAGGAAACTATGGGGGTCTCCTCATGAGCATGAGTAGCAACATCACATGGAGAATGTTGACAACATCCAAAACAATGCATATTCGGAACAATGTGATCATGGCATGTCATAGTAGATGAATTGCACAAATCATGTAAAGGAAGCATGGCAATATCATCACATGAAAAACAAAAGCCAATGACCATCATCTCGTCATCTATGCCATAAGTGCAAATGGGATTGATTTTAATGGGGCATTCATAGTTACTATGTTGAGATTGTAGGGATGCAATATGGGATATCTCATTCATAGCATATGACAAGTTCAATGGATTGTCAAACATGAAGTGACCAATAGAATTTTCACATGATATCCTATGAAGCATGGCATCACAACTAGGCAACTCAACATGCTCATCATCATATTCATCATAAATTGGTAAGTCATGACATGAAGAAGTCTCACTAGCATGAAGCATGGCAATAGGTGTGTCAACATCATGGGAGCAATCGATGTCCAGAGAGTCCACTAGTGGGACAAGAGAAGCACCATCACCTATGTTACCTTTGTAGCGTCGCTCATGTCTTGTAGGTGAGGTGTTGAAGATCCACTCGTTGTCAGCTTCATCTTGATGGAACCATGTGGGGGGTGCATCATCGTCCACCATGGCCATCATCGTCTTCATTGGAGGGATGGACTCGTCGAGGGTAGGCATGTCGTCATGTAGGAGACCTAACACCAAAGAAGAAAACACACTAGGAGTAGAGGTTAAGTCGTTAGAAATCAAAGTGGCCTCACATGCCGTGTCAATTATCTCACTCGCTAAGTGTTGTGGCTCACTCACTCTCTCAAGGATGCTCTCACTCATATGGTTGGTGGAGTCACTCAAATGGTGCTCAACCTCACATAGGATGTGTGGCATGCTCTCATGTGTGGGGCTAGCGGTGGTCACACTCATCCTCTGAAAGGAAATGCTCTCAATGTCACATATGGTGGAGTCACTCATCTCACTCATGGGGTGGTGGCTCTCCTCACATGGCAATTGGGGCATCTCGACATATGTGGGTGTCGGAGAGGTGTAGGTGCAAATGTCTCCATGCTCAACTTCTATCGTTGTGGTCGAAGGGGATGGCCCTTGCTCGACCTTCTTGTCGCCGTCTTGGTGTTGGAGGTCCATATGATGTGGCACCTCGTAGCTCGTATCCATGACCGAAGGGAGTTTCCCATGCTCGGCCATCGTCCTTTAGGGGCTTCCGAAGATGGAAGTGTCGCCCTCGCTCATAGGTCGTCGCCTTGAACTTGATGAAGTCGATGTAGGCGTACACGTGGGAAGTGAGCGAAGATGCCGTACGTCCAAAGGCGAAGATGCCATGATAGCACTTGGCAAAGATGCCGAAGTGGTTGTTGTAGTCGTAGCACCGTGTTGGTGGTGGTCGTCTCGCGGTCTTCTTTTGTGCTCTTGTAGCTTGGACTTGGCGTGTTGGGACTTGTGCATTTGCGCTTGTGGAGCATCTTCATGATGATGATGTCGGTGTCGTGCTTGAGCTCGTAGAAGATGTCGTTCGTCGTCGTCGTGCACATGATGCTTGGAGGTGACTTGCCCTTCATGACGATGTTGATCACGAGCGTGATGGTGGTCGCCATGTAGATGTGGACGAGGAGGATTTGCACTTGCATCTTTTTCATGCTCCGAAGACTTGTGTCTTGAATGTCGTCGCCTTGAGGATGACGAAAGGGAAGAAGACTTGATCAAGGCTCTAATCTCATCCATCCTTGCATCTTGCTCTTCTTTGTGTGCGGAAAGATTCTTGTCGATGTAGTCCCTTTTCCTTGCTTCGGAGTGGAAAATTTTGATGGAGATGTTCTCGATGCGCTCTTGCAATATTGATTGTGCGCCTTTCATTTGTTGTTGTAGATCGAAGATAGACGCTTTGGAGATGTAGTTGTTCACGCCATCGTTGTTGTCGTAGACCGGAGAGGAAATGCCTTGCCTATCCATCACAAGACTCGAGCAAATATGAGCGGGAGAAAGAGAAGAACTTATACCAATGTACCTTGACCGATGTTGATTATGAATCAAGTTCACTCAAATGCGGACAATGAAATAGCACTATTGGTACCAATTCTTGTCGGTTCTCACACCTACACAAGTAAAGCTTATAGTGGAGCTCGGTGAGGATAGTGGCACAAAAATTTGATGCAAAATGTTAGCAAGAGTCAATAATGTTGAAAGAGATTCACAAATTCGCAAGTGAAACAAATGGACCAGTAGCAAAGAATGGCACACGGAAACACACACACAGATAGATAAATGGGGTCGTGCAACCAAGGTATGAGCACAAAATATGGAATCCACGGAAAACGCTCGTGTTGCACAACTCAAGAGAGACGCTAGCACAATTGCTCAATAGGCGGATATGACACTTGTGCACAATCTATAAGATGCAAAATGGATAAACTTTCTATCCCAAGTATGCTATGTATGTATGGTTCCCGGTGTTTCTCTCAAGATGATCCAAGATGATCGGATATGACAATCTTAAATGCAATGTGGTATGATGCTATGGCACTTGCTTACAAGCTTCTTTGCTCTCTCTCTTTTGCTTAAAAGCTTTATTTCTTTTTTTTCTATGGCCACTTTTGCACAATGCACAAACCAAGATAGCAATTGTGTATATGCGGGAACAAACTTGAGACACAGTGGATGATATGATACCAAGATGATATGGTATGTATGTAATGGAAGGTATGATCACTAATGTGCACAAGTAACGTTGCCGGCAATACTCAAATGGCTAGTCTCGATAGGCAAGTAACGCAAAATGGGCTAGGGGTTAACAATGCAATGCCAAGGGGAATATACAATGGAGGGATACCACGATACCAAGATGATATGGAGGTTACCGTCCGGCGATGATGAGTAGCGGCGTTCTTGATGTAGATACCAAGATGATGGAGACTCGTCCCTAAGTAGCCGAAACACCTTAGGAAACGGAAAAACCGCGAACTCAAAATCTCAAATGACAAATGTCAAATGGTGGTAGCGGAAAGCGGTGGTGGTGTTGCACTAGGCAATGTGGAAATGGAATGATGGGCTATACACGAGTCGGAGTTGAAGTTGCCGTCCCTAAGTAGCCGAAACACCTTAGGAGACACAAGCCACAACTCAAACAAAATTGGGTTAAGTTGGGGTGGAATTGTATGGTCGGCACGTCTATGCGGAAGTGGTGGTGGTGGTTGATGAAGAAGCAATTGTCCCTAAGTAGCTGAAACACCTTAGGAGACTCTAATCACAACTCAATCAACCACATATGCAATGGGGAACAAAATGGGTTAGGTTGCGGAAGTCGGTGGTGGTAATGCGGATGATATGGTGGAGGGCCTAGGCAAACTTGCCAAATTTGAGAAAATATGATGGAGTCAAATGATGTTGGTGGTATTTTTGTGGGATAGGGGATGTCAATAGCTTCAAAACGAGCTAAAGAACGTCAAAAACGGAGTTCGGATGAATTAGTTACGGCCAAAACAAGATTTCAGCCGAGTCAGTGTCAGGGTTAACCGGACATCCGGGAGGAGGTCCGGATAATCCGGGCTAGGTCCGGATGATCCGGGTGTACATCCGGATGATCCGTGTTCATCAGCTCCGGTTCTGTTTTCTGGGTGCGTGGGGTATCTGGACGTCCGGGAGAGGGTCCAGCTGATCCGGGAGGTGTCCGGATGATCCGGGAGAAGGTCCGGATGATCCGGGCAGGTCAAACTGCTCGGGATTTCCTCTCGGGGACGAAATTTTTGGCGGAAATGGATGATTTTCGGGGCAAAATTTGATGGATTTCGTGGATGGAAGGTGGGGAAACTTTGGGAGATGCTAGATCCACTTGAAACCAAGCAAATCCACGGATCAAAATCAACAAAACATCATCAAACCAACAAATCACAAAAAAATTTGGTGCTATTTTTTGGTGGGGACTTTCGGATTTAGGACGAAATCAACAAAATCAAGCTAGAATACACGGGGTAGGGGCTCCAAAAACGTGATCAACGTGGCTCATGATACCATACGATGTAGGGTGGAACCCTATAGCGTCGATCTTTCACGTTTGGAGTGGATCATACGGGGAATCACGAAGAACACGTGAAAGCACAAGGGAAAACACGGGAAAACGAGAGAGAATCACTCAACCAACAAGGGAATCGATCACACAAGTGCTAGATCACCACACACATAAGAGATCCACAAGATCCAAAGTCAACAAAGGTAAGGATACAAAGGAACCGTTCTTCTCCGAAAGGAGGCCTTGATGTTCTTCCCTAGAAGGGGTCTTGAATCCGCTTGGGGGATCTTCTCCGAAGAGGTCGTGATCTCCGAGGAGAAGTATCCAAGTGGATGAGCAAAGGCTCTCACACAAATATGAGCTAATCCAATGCTAACCCTCAAAATGGGGAGGAGGAGGTCTATTTATAGGGCTAAGCCACGAAGGGGTAAGTGAGGGGCGAAGGGGTACACGGGCTTCGGCCCAAGTCACGCACGCAGGCGGGGTCCGGATGATCCGGAGGGTGGCCCGGATGATCCGGGTGTCGGGGGTCCGGATGATCCGGGTGACCGTCTGGACGATCCGGCTTCGTCGAGCAGCTTCGGGTGTCTTCGGGCACATTAGCCGGATCGTCCGGGTGGTCGTCCGGATCGTCCGGCTGGGTGTCCGGATGATCCGGGCAAGTCCTGTCTTGCTCCATTCTTCTTCTTCCTTCTCCTCTTCCATGCTCGGCCTTGATCCTTGGATTCTCCATGGTCATCTTGGTTGTACCTGAGTGTATGCAAGGTCCATGCATGAGGTAGTAGCCATGTCTCACATGCGGAAAGTGATGGTTCGGAGAGGAGCGAGTTCACCTTGTGTCCAATGGCGTATGTTCGAGGTCTCATCATATGTCCTCTTGGGGCTTGGAGAGTAGTCGGAGTGTACATGGGGATGAACGTGGGATGCTCCGCATTAGCTACCATGTCCGTCATGGTGTATTGCACATCTATCAATAGCCGATGCTTATCTTGCCAACATAGATAAGGCCAAATTGGAGCTCACCACCTCGGCCACTAATGAAACTGTTATGCAGGCAAACCAAGGATTGGAGGAAGTTCATTCTTGATTATCTTCAAAATCCTAGCGAATGGGTAAATAATATGGTTCGGAGGATGGCTTTGAGATATATATCTATGGAATCTTATCGTCGGGTTGTTATATAAGTTGAGAAGTTTTCACCCAAGTTGCATCAAGAGGTTCAAACAAGCAACGACCAATATATGAATATAGTCCTAAGCAAAGAGATGGCCGATAAATAACTATCGCCCTTAGCATAAACATGGCTGATACATAATTATCGCCCTGAGAAATATAAATGGCTGATGGAGTGTTGACATCGTCCATAGAACAAATACATTGCAAATAATTTTCGGCACGCAAGTTTTGCCGAAAAACAGGGGGCATGTGTTGACACCAGAGTTTGGCACGGTCAATAACTTAATGGAGAAGTGATCTACATAAAAGAGTTTCGTATTGTCCATATGAACATCTTTGAAGTTTGGTCCATCGCCATCCAATCTCATCTCAAAGGCCGAAGTTGTGTTCGAAATACTGAGATTTTGTATTCAGAACACTATTCGGCTTATTACGCACTATTCGGCTGATTACGCCCCCAAGACGGCCTCATACGGAAAACATTCTACAGGAATTGTCTTCGTCTCATTGAAACGATCGATTTTGATATAAAAATCGTCCAGATCCAAGTTTTTATGCAAAGTTAGAGCAACCGGAGTGCAGCTCTGTCACGAGGCGAGATGTGGCGTGCCCCACCAGACGCATGTCTGATGGGTAGTGCGAGGGAATAGCCTGTTTTGCACGACCGATAAGACCCTGAAGATGACCTCTGATAAAACAATGTTCAACATGAAAGTTGTTCGTCTCGTCGCAACTGTCAAGATTTCTATTGGGATCATTTCCATCCAAGGTCTTTTACCACATCAAAAATTACCCGCAAGGTGCAGCCAGTTTAAACTGAACAGTTTTGGAAAGTTCGGACAAACCCAATCCGAATTTGACTAGGGTTTTGGACGTGAATCCAAGCCTTTCCCTTGCATGGGAAGTCCAGTCGCCTCTTATATACCTAAGGGTGACAATCGATTGAACAACACACAATCGATCAATTCACCTACCACTATTTATCTTTTACATTTCTCCTTAACCCTAGTTCTTCTTCTTCCTCGTTCTTCGTTTGTTCTTGTTGTTGCAGGGCGGTCATCCACGAGGCCCTAGGGGCGATCAGGTCGATCTAGGGCAGCCCGTAGCCACCGCGCACCCTGACGGGGTCTCTCTCGGGTGCGTGGGGTTTTGGGTCTACAAAAGCGCCTGCCGGATTGCTTGTGTACCGTGCTTACGGACGGGTCTCCTTCAACATGAGCTGTGGTGCATCACCCTCGGCGTCGAGGATACGCGGTGACGTGTTCGTGTGCGAACAGTAGGATGTGAGGCATCCATGACAACAACGTTGTCCTCAAATTCTGGCCTCGGGGGAAGGTGCTCTCTGTCTAGAAGATATATGCCTATGCCCATCTTAGAGTTGATGAGCATCTGAATGTGTGGGGCATAACCACATGATATTTTCTGATCTGTTACAGTCCTCTTGACTGTTTCAACAATCAAGGTCATCACCTTGAACTTTTCTGGCACATTAAACATATGCAACAAGTTGATTGAGTGCCCTCTGATCATCCTGTCATCTCCTGATTTGGGCAACAAAGTATACCTCAAAATAGTGTTGATGGTAGGCAGCCCTGACAGCAGATAGTAGACGGAGCCAAACTTGTGAGTCTCCAAGGCATCATCAGGAATTCCCTTGTACATGTGTGCCATGGAGTTATGACCTTTCCTGGGCTTGGCATAGACATCTGTGTCATGCTCAGATTCTTCAGGGGCATTGATCAGCTTGGCCCACTCAATAATGGAGGATTGGTACCTGGTACCTTCAGTCATCCAAACAATCTTTCCATCTGGGTAAAAATGTGCAGTTGAATAAAATTGCATCACCATTGATACGTCCATTTTGCATCATGCTTTTATATCAATATTTATTGCATTATGGGCTGTGATTACACATTATATCTCAATACTTATGGATATTCTCTCTTATTTTACAAGGTTTACCATGAATAGGGGGAATGCCGGCAGCTGGAATTCTGGCTAGAAAAGGAGCAAACGTTGGAAACCTATTCTGCACAACTCCATAAGTCCTGAAACTCCACGAAACAACCTTTTGGATTTAATAAGAATTTTTGAGCGAAAGAAATAGGCCAGGGGGCCCACACCCTATCCAGGAGACAGGGGGCGCTCCCCTATAAGGCGCCCCTATAGGGCACGCCCCCTATCTCCTGGGCCCCCTGGTGGGCCTCCGGTGTCCATCTTCTGCTATATCATCACTTTTATCCTGGAAAAAATCATGGGCAAGCTTACGGGACGAAACTCCGCCACCACGAGGCGGAACCTTGGCGGAATCAATCTAGGGCTCTGGCGGAGCTATTCTGCCGGGGACACTTCCCTCCGGGAGGGGGAAATCATCACCAACGTCATCACCAACGATCCTCTCATCGGGAGGGGGTCAATCTCCATCAACATCTTCATCAGCACCATCTCCTCTCAAAACCCTAGTTCATCTCTTGTATCCAATCTTGTATCAAAACCACAAATTGGTACCTGTGTGTTGCTAGTAGTGTTGATTACTCCTTGTTGTTGATGCTAATTGGTTTACTTGGTGGAAGATCATATGTTAAGATCCTTTATTCATATTATTACCCCTATGATTATGAAGATGAATATGCTTTGTGAGTAGTTACGTTTGTTCCAGAGGACATGGGTGAAGTCTTGCTATTAGTAGTCATGTGAAATTGGTATTCGTTCGATATTTTGATGAGATGTATGTTGTCTTTGCCTCTAGTGGTGTTATGTGAACGTCGACTACATGACACTTCACCATTATTTGGGCCTAGAGGAAGGCATGGGGAAGTAATAAGTAGATGATGGGTTGCTAGAGTGATAGAAGCTTAAACCCTAGTTTATGCGTTGCTTTGTTCCGGGTTGATATGGGTCCATATGCTTAATGTTGTGGTTAGGTTTACCTTAATACTTCCTTTTGTCATTGCGGATGCTTGCAATATGGGTTAATTAAGTGGGATGCTTGTCCAAGTTAGGGCAGTACCCAAGTACCGGTCCACCCACATATCAAATTATCAAAGTACCGAACGCGAATCATATGAACGTGATGAAAACTAGCTTGATGATAATTCCCAATGTGTCCTCGGGAGCTCCTTTATTATTATTAGAATTTGTCCAGGCTTATCCTTTGCTACATAAAGGATTGGGCCACCTTGCTGCACTTTATTTACTTTATTTACTTGTTATACCTGGGTTTTATTGGCGTACTCTGAGTCTTATGGAGGACACCACGCTGGAGATAGAACTACACACAAGGTACTACAATCTGGGTTTTATTGGCCTACTCTCTTCAAAGATGCTCGTAAGTTTGTCTTATCTTGTGATGAATGCCAAAGAATAGGTAACATTAGTAGACGTCAAGAAATGCCTATGAATTATTCTCTTGTTATTGAACCATTTGATGTTTGGGGCTTTGATTATATGGGACCCTTTCTTGCCTCTAATGGTTATACACATATTTTAGTTGTTGTTGATTACGTTACTAAGTAGGTAGAAGCTATTCCAACTAGTAGTGCTGATCATAACACTTCTATTGAAATTCTTAAAGAAGTTATTTTTCCGAGGTTTGGAGTCCCTAGATATCTTATGACTGATGGTGGTTCACATTTTATTCATGGTGCTTTCCGTAAGATGCTTGCTAAGTATGATGTTAATCATAGAATAGCATCTCCTTATCATCCGCAGTCTAGTGGTCAAGTAGAGTTGAGCAATAGAGAGCTCAAATTAATTTTGCAAAAGACTGTGAATAGACCTAGAAAGAATTGGTCCAAAAAACTTGATGATGCATTATGGGCCTATAGGACTGCATACAAAAATCCTGTGGGTATGTCTCCATATAAGATGGTTTATGGAAAAGCGTGTCATTTACCCCTTGAACTTAAACATAAGGCATATTGGGCTATTAAAGAGCTCAATTATGACTTCAAACTTGCCTGTGAGAAGAGGTTATTTGATATTAGCTCACTTGATGAATGGAGAACCCAAGCATATGAGAATGCCAAGCTTTTCAAAGAAAAAGTGAAACGCTGGCATGATAAGAGGATACAAAAGCGTGAGTGAGGGAGTCCTGGACTAGGGGGTGTCCGGACAGCCGGACTATCATTATCCGCCGGACTCCAAGACTACGAAGATAGAAGATTGAAGACTCCGGCTCTTGTCCGGAAGGTACTTTCCTTGGCGTGGAAGGCGAGCTTGGCAATACGGATATGTAGATCTCCTACCATTGTAACCGACTCTGTGTAACCCTAGCCCCTCCGGTGTCTATATAAACCGGAGGGCTTTAGTCCGTAGGACAACATACATTACAACAATCATACCATAGGCTAGCTTCTAGGGTTTAGCCTCCTTGATCTCGTGGTAGATCTACTCTTGTACTACCCATATCATCAATATTAATCAAGCAGGACGTAGGGTTTTACCTCCATCAAGAGGGCCCGAACCTGGGTAAAACATTGTGTCCCTTGTCTCCTGTTACCATCCGCCTAGACGCACAGTTCGGGACCCCCTACCCGAGATCCGCCGGTTTTGACACCGACAGTGAGTTTAACGTAGTAGATTATGTGTTATTATTCAACTCTCGTTTAAGATTTTTTGTAGGAAAACTTCTCTCAAAATGGGAAGGTCCCTACGTTATCGAGGAGGTCTATCGTTTTGGTGCTATAAAAATCAACAACTTCGAAGGCACAAATCCGAGGGTGGTAAATGGTCAAAGAATTAAACATTATATTTCAGGTAATCCTATTAATGTTGAAACTAATATTATTGAAACCATAACCCCTGAGGAATACATAAGGGACACTTTCCAGAACGTTCCAGCCTTTGAAAAGGTATAGGTATGTGGTACGGTAAGTAAACCGACTCCAAAACAACTCTAATGGCATCTTTATCAGTTTTGGATTATTTAAGAATTTTAGGAAGAAAGAAGTAGTCTGAAAGGGACACGAGGCCCTCACGAGAGTGGAGGGTGCCCCCCCTGTAGGGCGCGCCCCCTTTCTCGTGGGCACCTCCTGTGCCTCCCGGACTCCGTTTTCTTGCATGTTACGTATTTTGGTCGGTAAAAATTCATTATATATACTCCCGAAGGTTTTGACCACCATATCACGCAAATATCCTCTGTTTTCGTTTCGAGCTATTCCTGTTGCAGAATAACGCAAGATGTCTTCTAAGGAGTCGGTTGGGGAGAGCTGGGTGTCTCACCCAACGCCAGGTCCAGGAGCAAATAGCGATTCCTATCACTTTGGACCATCAACGGAGGATCAGATGGAGGCTGATTTGAAAAGGATAGATGCCATGGAGGTAGATCAAGAAGTTACCTCTCGTCTCCAAGCAGAATTCACTATGGGGGAACTACCTAGCCTGGCTGTCCCTGCTTTGGTCATCCCTTCCAAGTCTAGATTTCTTTCTTATGAAAATATGAAAAAGAGTTTCACGTGTTCTCCGAAGCTATGCAAGATCCTTGGGTAAAAGGAGCTTTGGCGTTCATGCAAGCTCCAGAAGAAATTGTGGACCTCAAACAACAAGTCAGTAAGCTCGAGGAGGAGAACCGTATCCTGAAGGGCATCATCGCCAAGAAGATCATAACACCAACCGTGAACAAGGAGAAATAATCACATGGGTACGGGCACTCCCCTTGGCAACTGCCAAGCTTGGGGGAGGTGCCCCGGTATCGTATCACAATCACACTCCTATCTTTACCGTTTTATAGTTCGACCCTTTTAGTAGTATCTTGATCTAGTAGATTGAAATTTAGATATCAAGTAGTTTTGAGTTTTGCTTTGTGATCTCTTTATGTAATCGAGTCTGTGTGCTATCTATAATAAAGATTAGTGTTGAGTCAAGGGCTTTGCTATGTTGCTATGATCTTGAGAAAGTAGAAAGAATAAAAGGGTTCATATTGATCTTATGGATAGTGATAACTTCACACATAGAAAGTATGAGGCATAAAAATTGTTGAGAGTTGATGAATGTAGCCTTGGTCATCGTTGCAATTAATAGGAAGTGATAAGGAAAGAGGGGTTCACATATAAATATATTATCTTGGACATCTTTTATGATTGTGAAGCACTCGTTAAGTATGACATGCTACAAGAGTTGATGTTGGACAAGGAAGACAACGTAATGGTTTATGTTTTCCGACATCTCAGTTAAAGTATATTGTTATTGACCTTCCAAACATGTTGAGCTTGCCTTTCCCCCTCATGCTAGCCAAATTCCTTGCACCAAGTAGAGATACTACTTGTGCTTCCAAATATCCTTAAACCCAGTTTTGCCTTGAGAGTCCACCATACCTACCTATGGATTGAGTAAGATCCTTCAAGTAAGTTGTCATCGGTGCAAGCAATAAAAATTGCTCTCTAAATATGTATGACTTATTGTTGCAGAGAAATTAAGCTTTGTACGAACTTGTTGTGGAAGTAATAAAAGCGACGGACTGCATAATAAAGGTCCACATACAAGGGGCAATATAAAGTGACGTTCTTTTGCATTAAGATTTTGTGCATCAACCCTAAACGCGCATGACAACCTCTGCTTCCCTCTGCGAAGGGCCTATCTTTTACTTTATGTTTTTACTTTATGCTTGAGTCAAGGTGATCCTCACCTTTCCCTTTTTCATTTTGTCCTTTGGCAAGCTCCTCGTGTTTGAAAGATCATGATATATATATATATATCCAATTGGATGTAAGTTAGCATGGACCATTATTTTTGACATCACCTAAAGGTGAATACGTTGGGAGGCAACACAATAAGACCCTATCTTTCTCAGTGTCCGGCTGAAACTCTATAACCACAAGTACTGCGTGAGTCTTAGCAATTGTAGGAGACTACGAGATAGTTGAGTATGTGAGCTTGATGAAAAGCTCTATTATTGACTCTTTCCGATGTTACGGTAAATTGCAATTGCTTCAATGATTGAGATTATAGTTTGTTAGTTCCCAATGAAGTTTTTGAACCATACTTGACATTGTGAATTGCTTATTACTTGAGCATAGGAAATCATATGAAAAAATTTATATACGTTGCTGTTATTAGAATGATCATGATGCCCTCATGTCCGTATTTTATTTTTATCGACACCTCTATCTCTAAACATGTGGACATATTTTTCGATTTCGGCTTTCGCTTGAGGACAAGCAAGGTCAAAGCTTGGGGGAGTTGATACGTCCATTTTGCATCATGCTTTTATATCAATATTTATTGCATTATGGGCTGTTATTACACATTATATCTCAATACTTATGGCTATTCTCTCTTATTTTACAAGGTTTACCATGAAGAGCGGGAATGCCGGGCTGGAATTCGGCCGAAAAGGAGCAAACGTTGAAACCTATTCTGACAAATCAAAAGTCCTGAAACCCCACAAAACAAGTTTTTGGATTTAATAAGAATTTCGAGCAAAAGAAATAGGCCGGGGCCCACACCTGTCCAGAGAGGGGGGCGCCCCCTATAGGGCGCGCCCTATCTCCTGGGCCCCTGGTGGGCCTCCGCGTCCATCTTCGCTATATCATCACTTTTACCTGGAAAAATCGGGGCAAGCTTACGGACGAAACTCCGCCGCCACGAGGCGGAACCTTGGCGGAATCAATCTAGGGCTCTGGCGGAGCTGTTCGCCGGGGACACTTCCCTCGAGGGGGAAATCATCACCAACGCATCACCAACGATCCTCTCATCGGGAGGGGGTCAATCTCCATCAACATCTTCATCAGCACCATCTCCTCTCAAAACCCTAGTTCATCTCTTGTATCCAATCTTGTATCAGAACCACAAATTGGTACCTGTGGGTTGCTAGTATTGTTGATTACTCCTTGTAGTTGATGCTAATTGGTTTACTTGGTGGAAGATCATATGTTCAGATCCTTTATGCCTATTATTACCCCTCTGATTATGAACATAAATATGCTTTGTGAGTAGTTACGTTTGTTCTTGAGGACATGGGTGAAGTCTTGCTATTAGTAGTCATGTGAATTTGGTATTCGTTCGATATTTTGATGAGATGTATGTTATCTTTTCCTCTAGTGGTGTTATGTGAATGTCGGCTACATGACACTTCACCATTATTTGGGCCTAGAGGAAGGCATGGGGATGTAATAAGTAGATGATGGGTTGCTAGAGTGACAAAAGCTTAAACCCTAGTTTAAGCGTTGCTTCGTTAGGGGTGGATATGGATCCATATGCTTAATGTTGTGGTTAGGTTTACCTTAATACTTCCTTTTGTAGTTGCGGATGCTTGCAATACGGGTTAATCATAAGTGGGATGCATGTCCAAGTTAGGGCAGTACCCAAGTACCGGTCCACCCACATATCAAATTATCAAAGTACTGAACATGAATCATATGAACGTGATGAAAACTAGCTTGACGATAATTCCCAATGTGTCCTCGGGAGCTCCTTTTATTATTTTTAGATTTTGTCTAGGCTTATCCTTTGCTACATAAAGGATTGGGCCACCTTGCTGCACTTTATTTACTTGTTGCTCGTTACTATTTATCTTATCACAAAACTATCTATCACCTACTATTTCAGTGCTTGCAGAGAAAACCTTAGTGAAAACCGCTTATCATTTCCTTCTGCTCCTCGTTGGGTTCGACACTCTTACTTATCGAAAGGACTACGATAGATCCCCTACAGTTGTGGGTCATCAACCATCTCATTATTCCATTTTGTAAGTTCCTGACCAACAAAAGTGTCAACTTCATTCAGCCTAAAACTCTCATGAACTCCAGGGAAGTAATCAGCATTGTTATCAATGTATTCCCAGTCCACCCATCTCATATCACCGAGTATGGGCTTCTTGTCTAGAAGAACTGTCTCATAGAAGTCCTGATGCTCCTTGGTGTGAAACCTATAATCCACAGCAGTCCTTCTCCTTGTATCATAGGGGTCTGTCCGTCTCCACAGTCTGAGACCAACATCTTTTTCTCTTTCATGTTCCTTGCAATTGGATGAGTATCATCATGATCTGGGATTTTTGGCTTGAGCTTCATGAGCACTTGGGGCTCAACATCCTCTTGAACTTCAGGCACTAGGGCCTTGGTCTTCTCTGCAGCTGAGATATTTCTTGTGAATCTTTTGGGTGCTGTGGGCTTTGAAGCTTAAGCAGCAGCAACAGCAGGCTTGGGAGCTGTCTTGTGCTTAGATGGAGCAGCCCCAGACTTGATAGCATCTCCCATCAGCTTCTGGGTCTTGGCAGGAGGTGCAATGGGCTCTTCCTCCTCCTCTTCATCTGATTCCCTGACCATAGATGGCTTTCCAATCACTCTGGCCATGGTCTTCTTGATCCTTTCTTTCCTTTTCTTTCCTGCAGTAGCCTCTTCTTCTCTTGGTTTAGCTGTAGCTTGAGTTGAGGCTCTGGCTTTTGACATAGGGATTATCTTGGCAGGTGCCTTCTTGTGCATGCCAGGCGCAATAGTGCCAAATTCCTTCTTGACAACCTTCTTCTTTGAGGTTACTTCCTCAATCTCAAAGTCCTCATCTTCTGAGTCAGAAGTTCTCTTCTTCCTTTGCCTGACAGTAGCCTTAGGAAGATTGCTTGGGGTGCTTCTGCTACCCTCCTCATAATTGCTGTTTGAGGGACTAGTGCCCTCACTCAGATTTGCATGCTCTTCTGACCTGTTCTGGCTATCACTGTTATCTGACATTACTGACACTGAAAGCTGACCCCATGAACCGATAGGTTGAGATAGAGTGGATGAGCATGACAAAGCACAGACATTTTGCGAAACAAATGAGTCAAAAACTTAGTCTTAGTTTTCTACGGAAAGCATTTCGGAGCTACCGACATTACAAACTCGGTGACACCGAAGCAGTTCTGGAGTCTAAACTTGCAAGATCGGTCAGACCGAGATGCAATTCAGTGACTCCGAGTTTCTAGGGTTTCACAGAGAAATGAACTCGGTCACACTGATTGGTATGTTTCGGTCTGACCAAAAAATACTTGTGCTATGGCCTAAGCCAAATCGGTGAGAACAAAATCCTAATATTGGTCGGTTCAAGATGAGTTCGGCGGAAACCTAAACTTAAATTTTTGCATCAAATCTAATCTAACGAAGTTTCCAGTGGATAGAGTAATCTCAAAAGTGGCAAGAATATATGCATTGATCTTTGAGCTCAGAATCGGAATGGGGATCGCACAAAGGGATGAGTTCATACCCAAACCTGGTGATGAACCCGCTACGGCGACAACGGCGGCGAATATTCCCGTTGACAGCAATGGAGACTAGCGGCAGGAGGACGCTGACGACGAGAACACGATCCAGAGACCACGAGTCAGATGAGCTGGACAGGCGCGGGCGAAGCGTTTGGAGAAATTTCCAAATTTTTTGCCCGTGAGTATATATATCCATACTCTGTTAGTGTGACCGAGTGGAACGCCTCGGTGGCACCGAGATGCAGAGTTACAAGCAGTTGCTGCAAATCGGTGTGACCGAAAGGTTCAAATCGGTTGCACCGAGATTAAACCTAGATCAACTTAATGAACTTGGTGTGACCGAATGGGATGAATTGGTCAGACTGAAATGCACTAAGAGGTTTTGGAAGTTAAGTCTATGACAAATCGGTGGCTCTGAGTGCTCCTCACTCAAAGGGTCTGAATATGACTTGATCAAACTTTGTGATGTAGCATGAGTAGAGTTTGAGACGAGAAAAGCATAGATAGCTAGAGGGAGTGCTTAGGTAGTCTTGTCCATCCATTTGGAAAAAAGAAAAAACAAACAATCAAAGCAACAAATGGATGTCCTCGAATGGAGAATATTATGCAACCAACATGCTCACACAATAAGATAGCAAATGAAATATGTGGAAAAGCATGCACAAACACTCTAGCATCTGTCGAGCAATTGGCTATGACTAGATCATCTATATATGAGTATATTGACTTAGGAGTCAAATGAGAACATTTGATCATAGGTCATACTCATCGTTTAAGCACAAGTGGGGTTACCACTTTTATATAAAGCATTGTTGAGCTCACACCATTAGAGTTGCTTTACCTCAATTCTTAGAGTAAAGCTCCCCCTATATGTGATATCCCCTTTTAGAGGGATGAACTAACCTTGGGTTTTGTCGATGATGACTTCATGTAGATGTTGAAGATGTGGATGCTCAATATTAATGTAGATCATTTGGAGCAATCCATTGGAGTGAGTTGCACTTCGAATACCTACATGAGTTGGTACCGCAAGGAACAAACAAGGATATCCATGGACATAGAGTGAAGTACACATATGATGATGTCCATGAAAGCATTTGGTTACCTTGTCCCTTGACTTACCAACAAGAGGGTTTGTGACTCCTTGAACTAGTGCAAGATGTGGAAGTTGACTGCACTTGTCCTTGCCAATATGAATATGAGTGAAGTATGTTGGCGGAGTCACCCTCAAGAACTCTCTAGTTCTTCTTATTTGGGATCCACATCAACTTGACGGGAATCCTTGGTTAGTAGTCGTACTTGATGAAGTAGAACTTGGAGTAGTCTTGGTAACCCACTTGACCAAGGCCTTTGGAGCTTCTTCAAATGCATCAATCTCCTCTTGAAGCTTGTCCTTGCCATTTAGCTTATGGTCTTGTGGTGGAAGATCATCTTGAGCTTGTATTCCCTTGAAGGAAGTGGGATCATACTTCTCTTGTTGAGGAACAAACTTCGTCTTGGAGTATTGATCTTCTTCCCACTCAACTCCATTGGCATTGAACTTTCATTCAAAGCCAACACCTTGATTCTTTCGGAGCCTTCCTTGCTTGCGTACAATTTCCTCAAATTTCTTACTTCCGGCAAGGCTCTTGTAAACACCTTTCTCTATAATTACCTATAAAAGGCTCTTGTAAACACCTTTCTCTAAAATTCCCTTGAATAAGCTATTTTCTTGCTCAAGTGTAACATGGCTAAGAGAATCATTGGTGGAATCAAGAGAACTACTAGAAGCAACAATATTGGATTTTGCATGATTATTGTTACTACTAGAAGAAGAATCTTTCTTACGCTTGTTTCTAGACTTTACTTGTGGCATGTAAGTAGACAAGAGTAAACGCTTGGCAATGTAAGAAGAACTTTTCTTCCAAAGATCATCATTGATTGCCTTTAAGAACCCATGCTCTTGCCCTAAGTTGAGCTTTTCGAAGCGTAGCTTCTCATGAGTTTTTTAAAGTTCTCGATGATCCTCTAAAGTAGTTTCATGAGCTAACTTAAGAGTTTTTAGTTCTTTAGTTAGATGCCCAATATCCTTCTTATGATTGTCATTCGTTTCATCTTGATTAGCATGATAAATAGCAGTTTGATCATAATTTTCATCACTAGCATTGTCACCAAGCAATTCATCTTCATCACTATTGAAATCAATATACTCGGGGTGTGATACCTTGGTGCCTTTAGCCATGAAGCATCTTCCAATTCCTTCATTTGGTGAGTCAAATATGTCGTAGGAGTTGGTTGACACAAGTGCAAGACCAGGAACACCTTGATCTTGAGTATATTCAGAGTCGGAGTGATAACTTCTTTCGGAGTGGTTGTCGGAGTCTTAACCGGATACCCATTCACCAACATGAGTTTGATGTCTTCGTTTTGTGTAGCTCCTTGATGACTTGTCCTTCCTTTCTGAATCCTTGCTTCTGCGAGAGGGTCTTCGTTCATAACAAGCATCTCTACTCCTTCTCTCTCTTGGAGGTGATTCATTGTAGCGACCAGACCTCAAACAATCTAGTCTTTGTGCATCAGTGTCATCCCTGGATCGGTAATGCTGATACGCACAGTACTTGAGGATTTATAACAGAGTTCCAATCACACACTTATTACATCGAATGTCTCAAAAGAGGACTTATTACAATAATATGGCTTAAGGCCATCAAAAAAACGATAACAGCGGAAGGCTTGGAAGATAAAGTGAATCCATCAACTCCAACGACATAGCTGAGTGAACGACAATGACCTATGGCACCTTACTCGTTGTCTGAAAAGTCTGCAACATGAAATGTTGCAGACCGAAATGGGTCAGCACATGGAATATGATGGCAATGTAACACATAGAGTAATGAACTGAATAAATGCTATCACTACATGCATATTTGGCTGGTGGAAAGCTCTATGGTTACAGTTTTACATAAAGCCAATTTTTTCCTACAACAAAGGAATAAATTTTATTTAACTATCATGGTGGTTGATAAACATTGAGAAGGTTCCTCCAACTCAATCCCAATTAAGCATCATCATTAAACCCAACAAATTAATTTAGAGTGATGAGATCAACATGATAATCCAAGAACAAGATACTCAAGATGTCCATAATCGGGGACACAACTAACCATGATTAGTTTGTATACTCTGCAGAGGTTTGCGCACTTTTCCCCACAAGACTCGAACACATCCATCATCAGAGGATCGAGACATGGCATTTCTGAAGCATTAACTCCCTACTCTGGGTAGACAGTACCGGCTACAACCCACTACATCTGCTAGTCTACCTCTTCAAGAGCTTCACGCAACTTACTGAACTATGCGAGAGCCCATATTGGCTTGTGGCTGCACACGAAAGTTTCCACCATGAATAATCTTATGATCCCTTTGAGCCTGGGTGGCGAAATGTAGGATGATCACACGGGTACTCTGGGATATCCTAGGACAACACTGGATTCTTTAGGTGCCCTGACAACCACTTGGTACTCCAGGGTGCCTTCAACCAATCCACCCAGATTTGTATTTAAGTAGCCACCTTAGTTAACCAATAATTAACAATACTCACATCTGTCATGGATACACTCACCCAAACCACGTGTATGAGCATAACATAGCAATATAAGCATAATGTAGAAGTAACTCCCAGAGGTTTGATAATAAAACAGGGCAATAGGTTCTACCTCATCATCTACTTCCCAAAACCCACATGTTATTCAGATCCTAACCATGCAATGTTTGAGGGTTGATGTAATGCATAAAAACTGGGTAGTAAAGAGGTATGATCAAAGTGTTACTTGCCTTGTTGATGATCCGCAAAACCTAGAGAATCGTAGTAGCACACTTCGCACTCCGGGAACTCTATCGCAAACTAACAAAGGCATACATAAGCAATCAAACTAACAGCATGGGTAAAACTCAAATAAGAAGATTTAACCAGAAATTTCCACGAAAGAACTCTGGTTTACAAAAAGAAACAACTCAAATGGAGCAACGAAACTCAAACTACGAAAGAAACAAGATCCGTTTACTAAACTAGACTAAAGTCAAATTTTACAGTACCAAAATCTTGTTCAAGTTGGTTAAACAGAAAGAGGGCTTCGAGACGAAGATCTAGGCGCTTGAATCACCTGAATCAGATAAACGAGCGAAAAGATAAACTAAAACGAAGATCAGGCAGGAATCGCGATCGAAAATAATCGCGGAAAAAACCTGGAAAATAAAACGCGACGAACAGGCTAACAAACGAACGTTCGCTGTCTGCAGCTAATGGATGAACAGCGTTTGTTAAAACGAACGTACGGACAAACACCCGCTATTTAACTAAATCGAAAAAACCGAACCGAATCTAAAAAAGGATCTAGGGTTTCGAAAAAAGCTGATCGGTTTTTCTCGAGTAAACCGGGAGCGGCGACGGCGCGAGATCGAGCTCGCTGGAGGGGCGGCGGGACTAGCGGCTGCGGCGGTGACTTCGGCGGCGGTGGGCGGCGACGGCGGACAGGGGCGGCGGCGTCGCGGCGGCGGCGCAGACGCTGTGGCGGCGGAAGACGCTGCGGCGATATTGGCGGCGGCGGCTACGGTTTCAAGGGGCGGGCTGGCAGTCAAGGGGGTCAGCCCCGGCTTATAAGGCCGGCCGGGCGCGGAGTCCAGGTTAGACATGACCCGGTAAGTCGGTGAGTTTTTTTACAAATCCTGACGCAGAAAAACTAACGATAGAAATACTAGAGTCCAAAAATCTTGAAATAAATTTTCACAGTCCTCTAATAATATTGCGGACAAAGTGAACATTTATTTGGGCCTCTAATGCAATTTTGAAAAACGCATTTTTCCTAATTCAAATAAAATTGCAATAAAACTCTGAATAAAATTTCTTATTTGATTTTAATATTTTTCCTCCAATATTTCTTTATTTTGGAGAAGTCATTTTATCCCCTCTCTTTATTTTTTATATAGGAAATATTCGAAGAGAAAATAATAATTAAAACCAAATGATCCTCTTTTCAAAATTTGAGAAAACTCAAATATGAAAATAACAAAATCCCCAAATCTCTCCGTGGGTCCTTGAGTTGCGTAGAATTTCTAGGATCAACCAAAAATGCAATAAAATATGATATGCAATGATGACCTAATGCATAACGTTCCAAATTGAAAATTTGGGATGTTACAAACCTACCCCCCCTTAAGATGAATCTCACCCTTGAGATTCGGGTTGGCTAGAAAATAGGTGCGGGTGGTTCTTCAATAAGTGTTCCTCTCACTCCCAGGTTGCTTCATCCTTGGTATGGTGGCTCCACTGAACTTTGCAGAACTTGATAACCTTGTTGCGTGTGACTCGGCTGGCAAACTCGAGAATCTTCACTAGTTTCTCCTCATAAGTTAAATCGCTGTCCAGCTGAATCACTTCCAGTGGCACTCTATCTCTCAGGGAGATATCGCCCATCTCTGCGTGGCACTTCTTCAACTGGGAAACGTGGAACACGTCGTGAACTCCTGGCAATCCTTCTGGCAATTCCAGCTTGTAAGCAACTTCTCCAATACGTTCCAAAACTTTGTATGGTCCCACAAAACGTGGTGCTAACTTTCCCTTAACTCCAAAACGCTTAACTCCTCGAAGTGGGGACACACGAAGATATACTATGTCTCCGACTTTGTAAACTGTCTCTTTGCATTTAGAATCCGCATAACTCTTCTACCTGGACTGGGCTACCTTGAGTCTGTCGCGAATCAACTTAACCTTCTCTTCAGACTCCTTAATCAAATCTGGTCCAAACAACTGACGGACTGCAACTTCATCCCATAACAATGGTGTCCTACACCTCCTTCCGTACAAAGCTTTGAAAGGGGCCATCTGCAAACTGGCTTGATAACTGTTATTGTAAGAGAACTCTGCATACGGCAAATTGTCGTCCCAACTAGATCCATAATCTAGCGCGCAAGCTCTCAACATGTCCTCCAGAATCTGATTGACTCTCTCGGTCTGTCCATCTGTCTGTGGATGAAAGGCCGTACAAAACTCTAGCCTAGTACCGAAAGTCTCATGCAACTGATTCCAAAACTTTGAGGTAAACTGGGTTCCTCTATTTGATACAATGGTCCTTGGAACTCCATGCAGACATACGATCCTGGTCATGTATATCTTTGCCAACTTAGCACTGGTGTAAGTGGTCTTCACTGGGATGAAATGAGCTCCCTTCGTCAACCGATCGACTACAACTCATATCGAGTCATAGCCTGAACTAGTTCTAGGCAATCCTGTGATAAATCCATGCCTAGCTTGTCCCACTTCCATTCGGGTATCGGCAATGGCTGTAGCAAACTTGCTGGCTTCTGATGCTCTGCCTTCACTCTCTGACATACATCACATACTTCTACATACTCTGCAATATCTTTCTTCATTCCGGTCCACCAGAAACTGTTCTTCAAATCTAGATACATCTTGGTATTTCCTGGGTGAATCGAATACGGCAAATCATGGGCCTCCTGCAAAATCAACTTCCTGATCTCGGGGTCACTAGGCACGTATACGCGATCCTCAAACCATAAAGTATCGTGCTCATCCTCATGAAATCCTTTAGTGTAACGCCCCGGACACACCCGCCGGTGGTCGTTACTCCTGGCGGGATCTAGACTGGCCCCACAGATCAATACTAGTCTTTTTCAAGACTTTGTCCTCACTCGTGCGCACCTGTGAGCAACTTCGGTCGGTCACCCATCCTGAAACTACTCCAAGCCGAGCACGCTTAACTTTGGAGTTCTTTCGAATGGGCTCCGGAAAAGAAGGAATTCCTTATTGATATGAGTAGTCTATCATCCCTAATAAGCCGTGCTATCACATACACCCACACTCGGAGGAACCGACGTCCTCGTCGGCCACAGAACGCTCCCTCTTGGTACAACCGTCATGCATCCAGTCCGGTACATGTGCCATGCCGTGTGCCACGACGGGTCACAAACGTCATGAACAACATGACCGCAAGACCTGTCCGCAACCATCCGTGTAACCGCGAGGGTCGGCTCGATACCAACTTGTAACGCCCGGACACACCCGCCGGTGGTCGCATTACTCTGGCGGATCTAGATCGCCCCACAGATCAATACTAGTCTTTTCTGCGACTTTGTCCTCACTCGTGCGCACCTGTGAGAGCAACTTCGGTCGGTCACCCATCCCAAACTACTCCAAGCTGAGCACGCTTAACTTTGGAGTTCTTTCCGAATGGGCTCCCGGAAAAGAAGGAATTCCTTATTGATATGAGTAGTCTATCATCCCTAATAAGCCAGGCTATCACATTTAGCCTTTCGTTTGCTCATCCTTTCCTTTATCTTAGCAATCTCTTTGTCAGTCTTCTGAGCTTCTATGATCTATCCATTAAAGTAGACTGAATTTCCAACGCTGCTACATAGCCTCTCGGAACTATTTCCAAACATAGCTCGCGAAGATCCTCTGCTAACTCCTTGGGTAATCCTCCTGTCAGGAGTGTATTGACATGACTCTTGCGACTCAACGCATCGGCTACTACATTAGCCTTTCCGGGATGATAGTGTAACTTCATATCATAATCCTTGATGAGCTCCAACCATCTCCTCTGCCTGAGATTCAACTCCTTCTGTGTGAAGACATACTTCAAACTCTTGTGATCCGTGTACACCTAACAATGGTTTCTGATGAGAAAATGTCTCCATGTCTTCAACGCATGCACTACGACTGCTAACTCCAAATCATGTGTAGCATAATTCAACTCATGAGGTTTAAGCTGTCGTGAGGCATATGAAACAACTCTTCCCTCCTGCATAAGCACTGCTCCAACTCCTCGACGTGAAGCGTCACAATACACTTGATAATCCTTGCATTGATCTGGAAGAATCAACACTGGGGCTATAACCAAATGTTTCTGAAAGTGCAACTAATCCCCAGGTGGTTTTGGTAATTAATAACAACATATATATCATTGAACTAATAACTTCTTGAGTATCATTTCAGAAAGTTCAGTGATATGGGTATGGCAATGATCAAGAAGTGGACCCTCAAAATGCTAAGGAAAACATTGGCAAAAGCTCAAGACTCCATTTTTGGTTTAGTGATCCAAGATCACATTGAGTCTATAGGAAAGCCAATACTATTAAAAGGGATGAGGTTATGATAATGATCTGGTTGCTCAAAGTGCTTAGTGATCTATCTCCCAAACTATCAGCAATCTTTCATTCCAACATATACTCATAAGTAATCTCGGTCCCACCGATTCCATAAACTCAGTCACACCAAGATGAACCACCTCAGCCACAAAGCCAAACCCTAGTAATTTCGGTTTTTCCGATTCCAAACTCGGTCTCACCGAAACTAGTGTTGCCAAGCTTCAGAATACAGAATCAAATCGGTGTCACCGAGATGATAAAGTCGGTCCCACCGAGATTGGCAAACCCTAGTCTTTGGAAGAATCGGACTCACCGAGATTGTATTTTCGGTCCCATCGAAAATCCCAACGTTCACAAGATTTGAACTTTCGGTCTCACCGAGTTGTCAACTTCGGTCTGACCGAGATTGGTCAAATGTGTGTAACGGTTGATTTTGTGTGGAGGCTATAAATACCCTCCACCTCCTCTTCATTCGTGAAGAGAGCCATCGAAAGAACTACCACTCCTACCTTACATTTACGAGAAGAAAACTACCTACCCTTGTGCTTGAGATCAAGTTGCTCCACTCCCACCATATGAAACTTGATTTCTAGCCTTCCCAAGTTGCTTTCCACTCAATCCTTTCTTCCACCACAGCCATATCGGTGAGGAGAGTTGAGTGTTGGGGAGATTATCATTTGAAGCACAAGAGCAAGGAGTTCATCATCACCAACACCATCTATTACCTTTTGGAGGGTGGTGCCTCCTAGATTGGTTAGGTGTCGCTTGGGAGCCTCCGTCAAGATGTGGAGTTGAACCAAGAAGTTTGTAAGGGCAAGGAGATCGCCTACTTGTGAAGATCTACCCGAGTAAGGCTAGTCCTCCGTGGGCGTATGCCATGATGGCATAGACAAGGTTGCTTCTTCGTGGACCCTTCGTGGGTGGAGCCCTCCGTGGACTCTCGCAGCCGTTACCCTCCGTGGGTTGAAGTCTCCATCAACGTGGATTGACGATAGCACCACCTATCGGAACCACGAGAAAAATCTCCGTGTCTCCAAACTGCGTTTGCTCTTCTCCACCTCTATTTACTACATGTGCAATTTACTTTCCGCTGCCATAACTCTAGAATTGCATGTGTAGGGTGATACTTGACTTGAACATCATTGTGAACTTGCCAAAAACCTGTCTTAATCAAAAGGCTAAACTTTTAATTTGTCAAGTAGTCTAATCACCCCCCCTCTAGACATACTTCCGATCCTACAAGTGGTATCAGAGCTTTGGTCTCCATTGGATTGGTTTCCATTGCATTGGACTCCATAAGCTTGGTTTCACAACCTAGGAGAGTATGGCGTCTAGTGAGGGTAATTTTCGTAGAGGTCCTTACTTTGATGGTTCAAACTTTGCTAGTTGGAAGCATAAAATGAAAATGCATATTCTTGGACATAACCCTGCCACATGGGGCATTATTTGTGTTGGCTTGCAAGGTGAGTTCTTCGAGGAAGGAAAAGTTCCGGATCGTGAAGCTACAGCGGATGAATTGCGGATGTTGCAGAACAATGCTCAAGCTTGTGACATTCTCTTCAATGCTTTGTGTCCCGAGGAGTTCAACAAAATCAGCCGTCTTGAGAATGCAAAAGAGATTTGGGATACTTTGGTCGAAATGCACGAAGGTACTGAGTCCGTGAAGGAATCAAAGCTAGATGTTCTTCAAGGTCAACTTGACAAGTTCAAGATGAAGGAAGGTGAAGGAGTCGCTGAAATGTACTCTAGGCTTGCTCTCATCACAAATGAGATTGCCGGCTTAGGAAGCGAAGAAATGACCAACCGATTCATCATCAAGAAGATTCTCAGAGCTTTGGATGGAAAGTATGACACCGTCTGCACTTTGATCCAGATGATGCCAAACTACAAGAATCTCAAGCCTACCGAAGTCATTGGAAGGATTGTTGCTCATGAGATGACACTTAAAGATAAGGAAGAGCTTCACAACAAGTCAAGTGGTGCTTACAAAGCTACATGTGAAGCTCCCACAACCTCAAGTGACAAGCTAGTTTCCAATGAAGAGATAAGTCTAATGGTGAAGAACTTCAACAAATTCTACAAGAGTAGAAGCAAGGAAAGAAGCTCAAAGTCTAGATCATATGATGAAAAGAGATCTTCTAGTCGTGATCGAAACTGCTACAATTGTGGAAGACCCGGACACTACTCAAATGAGTGTTCGACTCCCCACAAGAGAAGAGAAGAATCTCCAAGAAGAAGAAGCTCAAGAGAAGAGTCACCTCGGAAGAGAGAAGGAGTAGAGATGATCGTTATGAACGAAGATCCTCTCGGAGAAGCAAGGATTCGGAGAAGAAAGACAAGTCATCAAGGAGCTACACAAGAAGAAAACATCAAGCTCACGTGGGTGAATGGGTCTCGGCTCCGACTCAAACAACCACTCCGAAGAAGCTATCACTCCAACTCGAATACAGTCAAGATGAAGGTGTTGCCGGTCTTGCTCTCGTATCCTCCAACTTCAACTCCTATGACATATTTGATTCACCAAATGAGGGAATTGGAAGATGCTTCATGGCAAAAGGCCCCAAGGTATCACACCCTGAATTTATTGACTTTGATAGTGATGAGGATGACTTACTTGGTGAAGATGAGCTTTTACATGATAAATCTAGTGAGCCTAGTAATGATGAACATGATAGTAGTCTTTATAGTCGAGAAGAGTCGAATGACAATGCTATGAAGGAGATTGAGCGTCTAACTAAAGAACTAAACACTCTTAAGTTAGCTCATGAAACAACTCAAGAAGATCATAGAGAACTCCTAAGATCTCATGAGAAGCTACGCTTCGAGAAGCTCAATCTAGAGCAAGAACATGAGTTTCTAAAAGCTATCAATGATGATCTTCGAAAGAAGAGTTCTTCATATCTTGCCAAACGACTTCTCTTGTCTAATTTCTTGCCACCTATTAAAACTAAGCATGACAAGCATAAGAAAAATTCTTCATCTAGTAGTAACAATAACCATGCTAAATCCAATATTGTTGCTTCTAGTAGTTCTCTTGATTGCACTAACAATGTTTCAAGCCAAGTTACACTTGAGCAAGAAAATAGTTTATTGAAAGGGATTATAGAGAAAGGTGTCTACAAGAGCCTTGCGGAAGCAAGAACTTTGAGGAAATTGTTCGCAAGCAAGGAAGGCACCGAAGAATCAAGGAATTGGTTTTGAGCGAAAGTTCAACGCCGAGGGTGTTGAATGGGAAGAAGGTCAATATCCCACTCCAAAGTTTGTTTCTCAAAAGGAGAAGTATGATCCTACTTCTTCCAATGTGGAACAAGCTCAAGATGATCTTCCACCACAAGACCACAAGCTAAAAGGCAAGGACAAGCTTCAAGAGGAGATTGATGCATTTACTGAAGCACCCAAGGCCATGGTCAAGTGGGTTCCCAAGGAAACGTCAAGTTCTACTTCGTCAAGCTCAACTACTACCCCAAGGATTCCCATCAAGATGATGTGGATCCCGAAGAAGAAGAACTAGAGAGTTCTTGAGGGTGACTCCGCCAACATACTTCACTCACATTCATTTTGGCAAGAACTTGTGCAATCAACTTCCACATCTTGCACTAGTTCATGGAGTCACAAACCCTCTTGTTGGTAAGTCAAGGGACAAGGTAATCATTGCTTTCATGGACATCATCTATTGCATACTTCAATCTATGTCCATGGATATCTTTGTTTGTTCCTTGTGGGACTAACCCATGTAGGTATTGAAAGTGCCCGAATCCAAAGGATTGCTCCCAACTCTTGATGATCCTCATCAACATTGAGCATCCACATCTTCAACGTCTACATGAAGTCTTCTACGACAACCCAAGGTTAGTTTGACCCTTTAAAAGGGGTTCTCACATCAAGGGGGAGCTTTGCTCTAAAGAAATGGGCTAAAGCATCTTCAAATGATGTGAACTGTCACACCCTGATTTTCTTGGCTCAGCACTTAAGCTCTTAATCATGCTAAAATGTGGTTTGACAAAAACTTTTGAGTGTTTTTGTCTTTGCTTTGATTGAATGTTTGTCTGCTGTTTGCAAGTGCTCTAAAAATAAAATAAATCCTCCAACTCCTATACTTCATCTCCTTGCTCCAAACCCTTGAGCCAATGATCATGCCATGTGTATAGGACATAAAAATATTTTCTTACAAAAATAATTTGGCCAAAAAGTATTTTCTAAATTTAGTTTTCCAAAAACCCCTGAATTGAGGTTTGCACTGCAAGTACTTGATTGAGGGCAGTAAAATCTTTCAAAAATATATTTGACTCCTATTAGATATAGGATTCCCGAAACCATAGAAATATAATTTTAAAAGTTATTTTCCTATTTTATTTAAAGGATTTTCTTAAGGCCAGAAATGGTCTTTAATAGGTAAAAATTATTTTATTGCTTCAAAAATATTTGGCAAAATTTAGGGAAACTCATAGGACATATATTGTCCATATATAAGAGTTTTAACACATGGTCATGTTCAAAATATTGGTCAAATCCCTCAAAACCCCTTTCTGGATATTTCAAGCTTTTGAAATATTTACAAAGGAAATATTCTCCAAATATTCCAAGAAAATTCTACCATGTCACATATGACATATTTGGTGATCTTGCCAAGTCTCATGGCTTGGAGAACAAGATAGCATCATCAAAACCTCTCAAAACCATCTCTGTCCATTTTGAAGTTTGAGCAACTTTACATTGCCAAACATGTCCAAATGTTCTCAAACCTTGTGGACTTGCTCAAATGGTCTAATAATTCATCTAGACCAAATGGCACAAGTTGGAGAGCAAGTTAACTTGATCAAAGTACCCCAAAACCCTTTCTGTCCAGAACCATATTTGAACAACTTTGCATTACCAACTTTCTCTCCATGACACCAACTTTTGTGAGCATGATCACATGACCAAATGAGGCCACCACACCAAGTGGTGCATCAAGGAGAAGTGATTTGCTCAACTAAATCTACACAAGTTCATTCCTGCTAATTTCTAGGGTTTACCAAAGTTGCATTGTCCACTTTCTTCAAATGATCTCCAAACTGGTGGAAGGCCCTAATTATATGTGTCATATCACCCTATGGAGTCTCATGGCTTATGGGGATCATCTACTTGCCCAAATCAACATCAAACACCTTCTGGCATTTTGCAAAAACCACTATTTGGACCTCTTCCACTAATCTCCATGACTCCTCCTTTTTACCACAGCCCCTCCTAGTTCCCCTCTACCTCTGGTGTGCTTCCCTGCCCGAGAGGCAATGATTAAGGGGGGAAGGGCTCCATTTTTCTTCCCTGGACATCAACTTTTCCCTCCCTTTCTCATCTCTCTCTCACTCCTGGCATGTTACAGGGCATCCAATGCCACTTTCCCATTGTTTACTCCCCCCTGCAGCTCCAAGACACAAATGGACACGGCAGAGCACGCAAAGCGCACTCATGCCGGCCAAAAGCCTGCTCTGGAGCGCGCTACAGTGACGGCCGAGCCCTGCCGCCGCACTCCCGGCCACCTCGAGCCTTCCCCTCGCGCCAGTAGATGCTCCTCGACGTCCGCAACACGACACCAGGCTGGCCCCCTCCTCTTTCTTCCTCCTGCTGCCTCCTTTCGCACGCGCGCCGGCCGCCCGAGATCTCCAATCGACGAGCTCACACGCGCGACGCCCTGACGCTTTCCCGCTCCTTCTCTCCCCTCCTCTCGCCCTAGACCAACCCCATGAGCACCCCAGACACGCCCACGCGTGCCCCCGTGGCCTCCAGCAACGGCTAGGAGCTCGCCGGCGCACGAGTCCACGGCACCCGCCGTTCGCCTATTTAAAGGCCTCCCCGAGCCCCCTCTGGCCTCCTTTGCCACTCTCTCCTCCTGTGAACCCCTAGACCTATCCTCACCTCCTCCCGTGCCCCCTTCTCCTCCTACCACCACGTGGCACGCGCTGGCTCGCTCAAATTCGAGCAATGCCGAGCTCACCTCCCTCCCTTTCCTCCACACAGACGCCCGTGGTCCGCAAGCCTCCCCACCTCCTCGAACTGTCAGGGGATGCTCGGCGCCGAGAGCCACGGATGGCCGACGACCTCCCCGCCATCATCAAAACTGCGGTCACCTCGGCCCTCTCCGTGGCTGTGACCTCGCCGCCAGAGGATGCGCTGCTCCACACTGAGCTCGCCCATAGGCGGGCGTCATGGGACGGCCGGAGCGCTGCAATCGCCGGACGAGCGCCGCCGAGCCCAACCCCCTCTGTCCTGCCCCGGCGAGAGGAAGAAGACGACCAGTGGGCGGGCCCCACCTCCCAGCTGGGCCCCACATGTCACCGCAGAGGGCATTGACTCGACCACGACGTGGTTAAGTGGAAACGGCTTCACGGAGCCGCCCGCCCGAGCGGCGTATTCCACGGAGTGCGCCATCGACGCCACTGGCACCCCCACGCCGCCGATGCCACCGGGCCGCCCACGGTCTATCTGGCGCCATGAGCGCAGAATAAGGTTAAGCCTTATTCACCTCTTTCCTTTTCCAGTCTGCTTCAAAAATCCATAAACAGATCAAAACAAGTCCAAATTTGATGAATCAAATTTCTAGTAGCTCATAAAATCATGATCTATCTCATGGTGCAACTTGCACAGCTTTTCCGTAAACTTTTCCTTCACGACATTTATCAAATCTTGTTTTTCCTATTTCTGTGATAAGCTTTAGAAAATCACAGAGAGCTCAATATTGATCCAAATGCCATGATTCCAATTCCTAGATGAATCTAAGCTCATAACCTAGTTTATGAACATTTTTCTTGATGCTTTCTGTACCACATAAATTATTGAGGCATTTCTTCATATTTATCAGCTTTGCAAATTCATAGGAAATTCATTTGAACTCCAAATCCAAAGAAACCAATTCCTAGGTGCTTCTAAAATCATGCTTTGTCAAATGGGTGCCCTTGCTCATTTTTCAAAAATATATTTCTGTACACTTCTAGCAAATCCATAAACCTCTTGATTCCATCATATTGAAATGTTCAGAGATGTTCATTGATCCATTTCCAATGAAATCACCATGGTCATCCCTCATATGACCAGAGGTATCCAATAAAAGTCAACTTCACATTTTTAGAGCACATTTATTCTTGCCTTGTTGTGTTGCTTATTGTGTTTGTTTTCCGACGTTAGTTGACGAGGTAGACGGAGTACTTGGAGAAGGACTAGAAGACTTGAAGACTCTGAGGAACAGGCAAGCAGCCCTTTGACCATGTTTATAAAACCTTCTTATACATGCCACATAGTTCGTTATACTGGTTGCATCAGATTCATGATGAGATGGTGAACCACGTGGTTGGTTGCCTCGGTTACATTCCTCGTTGATACTTGCATTGTGCATGGCCCTACCTTCTTATGAGGGTTATGCCGGTGGGAGTAGATAGGATGCTAAGTAGTGCTACATAAAAGGGACGGGATATGCATGGTGATGGAGATAGAATGTTTTCAAAGTCTTTTCGAAAACCCCGTCGGGTGCCACTTATGCCCGAGGGAGATGATGAGATGGGTGACCACTTGATGACGAAGTGGTGTGCCAAGGAGTGTGTGTTGTTTTCAAAACGGATTGGTCGGAGTTGCGACCGTTATTCCAACCTTACATGCGCGACCACTCTACCCTTATATGGGAAAGGGCATTATTGAGTACCTAGTCCGATACTAGCTTGGAGCCCGCATTACTAGTGACGGGGGAGAGTTGGTGCTCTCTCTTGGGACGGGGTCGTGCCAGGTAGGGCGGCCATGACCATCTTTATGGGGCACCGGACACACCGCTGGTACCCGTGCCGCTGGTATGTGATGAATATGGGAGCAAGGCTCCACGAAAATGTTATGCGAAATGTTGGGCACGGGGGTTACTGCCAATCGAGTGGACTCCATGTTAGTGTCGACTAGGGAAAGGTAGTGATCGGGTGCTTACCCCGGGTACTTGAGGTACCGCGGGTCGTGGACGACACGGAAGTTCCCCGGATCTAGTGGGTAAAGTGTGCAACCTCTGCAGAGTGTAAAACTATTCGAATAGCCGTGTCCACGGTCAAGGACAGTTGGGTAACCGCTCTTGGGCTACGTCCACTTGTTTACAAAACCGGTGTGTGTGATAATGGAAATGACTTGGGTCAAGTCAAAGGACTTGACACGACCGAGATGGGTTGGTGCCCACTGCTTATAATAAATGGGTTGGTGCCCACTCTACTTATGATGATATCGTAACTTGTCCTCATGATTACTTGAATTCTCTTGATGCATGCTTTATAGGATGTTGAACATGTCATTGCACTCAAAACTAGCTTTATGCAAAACTTTACCTATGTCATGCATTACCGTACCTTGAACCAAATCATGGGTTGCTTGCGTAGTACATTCAAAGTACTCATTGGCTTGCCAACGGTTATTTCATTGACCGGGCATGAAAGAACCGGATATGATGAAGAACACTTCGGTGACGAGCATGCGAGCTAGGGCGCTTCAATCGTAATGCCCGTAGGGTTAAGGCGGATGGCATGGGTCCAAGTTATCGACGAAGTTTCAGCTGCAAAGATGTACTCAAGGCTCGACCATAATGGTCCTACTTGTGTAATACGGTATGTATGGATGTAAGACTCTTGTTATTCAGCTTCTGTGTGTTCAGTGAGCATTGATCTCTGGGATCACTGTACACGTGCATTCGGCGATCACGACTTATGAGTCGGGGTCCCCACAGAGCTGGTATCAGAGCCATCCTGACTGTAGGAAGCCTTAGATAGCATGGTCGTTAGCTAGGATAAAACTATTTCCAAACTACTACTAGTTTTCAAAACTATCTATCCTTCTCTTCCCCTTCTGAGTTTTTCGAAAGCTAAGATATACTTTCCTCTTCCCCTTCAAATTTAATGGTCGCTAGAACCCTTATGTCCCTAGCCACCGGATTCCTTGTAATCTTTGTGGGTAATCAAGAAGGAAGTTGCCTTGCCAGACATTCACCCACATCTCCTGAACGCAAGATTAGCGACATCATAACAAGAAGATACCAACAGAAGATGCATCCTCGAGGAATGAGGACCTGAAGACCCAGGAGATGGTGACACCCTTGACGCTGCCCCAAGATGATGCAACCTTAGCCGCGATGATCAGGGCATAGGATATGCAAGATCATGATCGCTAATAGAGTAACCATGTCACTACCGTTGTTGTATCGGCAGCCACCGATGGGTGAGAACCTAGTCATTTGGTCCGCCTCACCATAGTGAGCAGGAAAACGGTTCTCCTCATTCCCCGCTCTTGGTGTCGATGTTATCATCAACGTAACAGACATAAGGGACCTCTATTATGCCTTGATAATGTCATGGCATGAAGGATTACCTACCTGGAACCATCGGTGAATTAGAAGACAAGAAGGGATCATCATGATTAAGAAGACAACAGAAGACCAAGTCAATGCCTGCTATGAGAAGCCACCTTCACCCCATCACTTCAACAGGCAAGAAGTTGTTGAAGACTCTTCAAGCTCAACCGGGATTATTCCATCAAACAACTACAAGAGACGTAGCAGCACCTGAGGGAACCCGGGAGACTGCAGGAGGCACAAGGCACGACTATGGAGTCCGAGAACCCCTAGGGTAGGATGAGTCGTGTACCCCCTATGCGCAGTCGAGTCCGTATGATGGTTCGAGTAGAACCATGATTGTGTGTTGCTTGTTTTTATTTGTCTGTGTTTTGATATCAGTTGCCCTTTTTGCCCTAGGCAACAAGTATGCAACTATATCACCTGCCCTATTTTCTTGTTTGTGTTTGACCCCTTTTTGGCACTTGTTTGTTCGCACTTGCACTATAGAACCCCCTTAGGCATTCCCCTTCTCTATGTTACTTTCCCCTCTCGTCTCTCTCTCCTCAACTGAAGACCAGCAAGACAAGATGCACCAAGGAATCTGCTTTGGCAACCAACTAGCAATGAAGACTTCTGTTGCAGCCTCCTCGACCAAGTGAAACCCCGTAGAATTATGTTTAACCCTCAAGACTAGAAACCCATTTCTAGGCCCTTCGAGACTTCACGAGATACCCCAGCTCGAAATCTTAACCCTGAGCTTAACCTACGGAATTGCAAGAGGACAAGTTAAGCTGCAGTAAACCTTGCACAACACTGGGTTCATTATGGAACTAGTGGACATAGTGAAATAGCACATTGTCGTCCTAATATAGCACCGTAATCCACGATGCCATAGGAAGACCAGTTTGAGGATATATGATTTGAGGACGATGACCGTGAGTTTATGTCAATAACCTTGAAGGATCGTCGAGACTATTGGTGGATTATGAGGCTACCATGTTGGTGATGAACTTGGTGGGATCATGATTATAGAGTAGCATAGCTTTCGTTACCCCTGAGTAGATTGAATCAATATGGCAATCATGATCGCAGGCTGGAATTCTTGGGAGTATTTGGATTTAACTTAGCCATGGGATATTGTTAGGAGACAGTTGTTATTACGTAAGTGACTTGGGGGAACATGTAGGAATCCTCGTTGGACAAAAGATTTGGATTTAGGTAGGTGATTCTAGTTGAATATAGATGCTGAGTATGTCTACATGGTTCGGAGTAAATCGGATTTAGACTGATGATCTCGATCGTGATACCATGTTTCTCGGTGGACGATAAACTAGGAGATTGGATGTATTGTCAGAGTTTAATTAGGTATCTATATAAGCTTGACCTTGGAGTATCACCTGACCATGATAACGGGAATTGGTGGACTGACTATAGCAAGATAGCCCTTTCAAGCATTGGGGATTATATAGACTTTAGGAGATTGTGTGGAACACCAGCATAGGCATTGAATCATGTAGTGATTGATGGTAGTTAACAGGTTGTTGGAGTTGAAGGAAACAAGTTCTTGGAGTGGCATACGACGTGTTTCCTTAGGATAGAAATGCACTAGCATGGACCTTGGGGGAATAGGATGGGCACTTGGATTGTCCTGTTTTATTCCAGCTTGGAAGCTTGTATGCTCTACCCATGGATTTTTGGGGGTAGCCACACATATGAGTTTCGGGATTATAGACATGTACGATTTTATCAGACCTCCTCTTGGGAGTCATGTGGATATGATTAGCACGAGTAATGATTGGAGTTGACCTATACGAATGATGCTTTCAATAGTATGAGGTGATCTGTTTGGAGGAGTAGATAGACTATTGGCATCTCAGAAACCGTGCTTAAAGATAGGACGATAAATGTTCATTTGCACACTAGAATCCTTGAAACCCTTATGCCCTACCAAGCCACAACATGGTCGGATCCTGACCTTGGGCTTTGGCTCAAGATCAATAAGACCTTGACCAATGCTCAACCGTGACCCTCACCAATACCTCAGCCCACTCTACGTGCCCCAAGTACTTCATAAAGTACTTGGGCAAGCTGATCATCATCCTTACTTGAGGACATGAATGTCCGCACGAAGACGGTAGAAGAGTTGATCAGCTGGATAGGGAACATCCGAAGGCCGCCAGGTTAAGGAGGAAGCACTATACCAACCACCGTCCTCAAGGAGTGAGCTTCCGCGTTGAAGATCGTGCATATCTGCAAGCCGCTCCTCTCAAAGGTAACTACGGCCTCATGAAGAAAATTATGCTACTCATGACCTTGGGCTAGCAGTGGTGGTTCATGCCCTGAAGACAGGGTGACATTACCTCTACGGAAGGGATGTGAGATATACACGGGTCACAAAGGTCTCAAGTATATCTTCACTCAAAGGGAATTGAACACGAGGCAAAGAAGATGGCTAGAGTTGATCAAAGACTAAGACCTCGAGTTCAATACCACCACAGGAAGGCTAATGTGGTGGCGAGATGCATTAAGCGAAAGGCTTGTTCCTTGAATGCTATGCTCAAGGAAAGGCTGCCATACTGTATGAAGAACTTGAAAGCTTGGGTTGAACTGGTTGCACCAGATTCTTAACTAACCTTGAAGTCAAGCCTTTGGCACCATTTGAAGTGTTATACGGACGGAAGTGCCGCATACCCCTCAATTGGTCAGAACCGGAGAAAGACTTGTCTTTGGGCCAGATGTCCTTCATGAAGCAGAAGAGCAAGTCCAGCTTGTCAAAGAGCGTTTGAAGACTGCCAAGTCAAGACAGAAGAACTACGCTGACTCATATCGTCGAGACATGACCTTCCGGGTTGGAGACCATGTTTATCTCCGGGTGAACCCTCTCAAAGGAACCCAGCGCTTCCATGTCAAAGGAAAGTTCGCCCAAGATCCATCAGCCTTCTTCGAGATCACTCCAAGATTTAACAACCCCCTCCGAGATCTCTACAAGACGAAGAATAGATGGCTACCAGCTGGAGTTGCCACCTGAGCTACCTGGGGTGCACAACGCTTTCCATGCATCCCAACCCCGGAAGTGTTTCCAACTCCCTAACCTGCCCGATCTCTATAAGGACGTTGACCACCGAGCCACCGACCCCTAGTCCAACCAGACCTAACGCAAGAGACCCCTCAGCAACCTGGATCAACCGAGAGCGTCATACATGAAGCCACACCGTCAAGTACTTCAAGTTCAATGGAGCACTACACGGAAGCAAAGCAACATGAAGACCTGAAGACTACCCCAGATAGAAGCTTCTGTATCCCTTTCCGCACCTAGTCTGGGAATCTCGGGGACGAGATTCTTGTAAGGGGGGTAGGTCTGTCACACCCTGATTTTCTTGGCTCAGCACTTAAGCTCTTCATCATGCTAAAATGTGGTTTGACAAAAACTTTTGAGTGTTTTTGTCTTTGCTTTGATTGAATGTTTGTCTGCTGTTTGCAAGTGCTCTAAAAATAAAATAAATCCTCCAACTCCTATACTTCATCTCCTTGCTCCAAACCCTTGAGCCAATGATCATGCCATGTGTATAGGACATAAAAATATTTTCTTACAAAAATAATTTGGCCAAAAAGTATTTTCTAAATTTAGTTTTCCAAAAACCCCTGAATTGAGGTTTGCAATCGCAAGTACTTGATTGAGGGCAGTAAAAATCTTTCAAAAATATATTTGACTCCTATTAGATATAGGATTCCCGAAACCACGAAATATAATTTTAAAAGTTATTTTCCTATTTTATTTAAAGGATTTTTCTTAAGGCCAGAAATGGTCTTTAATAGGTAAAAATTATTTTATTGCTTCAAAAATATTTGGCAAAATTTAGGGAAACTCATAGGACATATATTGTCCATATATAAGAGTTTTAACACATGGTCATGTTCAAAATATTGGTCAAATCCCTCAAAACCCCTTCTGGATATTTCAAGCTTTTGAAATATTTACAAAGGAAATATTCTCCAAATATTCCAAGAAAATTCTACCATGTCACATATGACATATTTGGTGATCTTGCCAAGTCTCATGGCTTGGAGAACAAGATAGCATCATCAAAACCTCTCAAAACCATCTCTGTCCATTTTGAAGTTTGAGCAACTTTACATTGCCAAACATGTCCAAATGTTCTCAAACCTTGTGGACTTGCTCAAATGGTCTAATAATTCATCTAGACCAAATGGCACAAGTTGGAGAGCAAGTTAACTTGATCAAAGTACCCCAAAACCCTTTCTGTCCAGAACCATATTTGAACAACTTTGCATTACCAACTTTCTCTCCATGACACCAACTTTTGTGAGCATGATCACATGACCAAATGAGGCCACCACACCAAGTGGTGCATCAAGGAGAAGTGATTTGCTCAACTAAATCTACACAAGTTCATTCCTGCTAATTTCTAGGGTTTACCAAAGTTGCATTGTCCACTTTCTTCAAATGATCTCCAAACTGGTGGAAGGCCCTAATTATATGTGTCATATCACCCTATGGAGTCTCATGGCTTATGGGGATCATCTACTTGCCCAAATCAACATCAAACACCTTCGGCATTTTGCAAAACCACTATTTGGACCTCTTCCACTAATCTCCATGACTCCTCCTTTTACCACAGCCCTCCTAGTTCCCCTCTACCTGTGTGCTTCCCTGCCCGAGAGGCAATGATTAAGGGGGGAAGGGCTCCATTTTTCTTCCCTGGACATCAACTTTTCCCTCCCTTTCTCATCTCTCTCTCACTCCAGGCATGTTACAGGGCATCCAATGCCACTTTCCCATTGTTTACTCCCCCCTGCAGCTCCAAGACACAAATGGACACGGCAGAGCACGCAAAGCGCACTCATGCCGGCCAAAAGCCCGCCTGAGCGCGCTCTGATGACGGCCGAGCCCTGCCGCCAAGACTCCCGCCACCTCGAGCCTTCCCCGCGCCATGGATGCTCCTCGGCGTCCGCAACACGACACCAGGCTGGCCCCTCCTCTTTCTTCCTCCTGCTGCCTCCTTTCAGACGCTGCTGCCGCCCGAGAGCTCCAATCGACGAGCTCACACGCGACGCCTCGACGCTTTCCGCTCCTTCTCTCCCTCCTCTCGCCCTAGACCAACCCCATGAGCACCCAGACACGCCCACGCTGCCCCCTCGTGGCCTCCAAAGAACGGCTAGGAGCTCGCCAAGACGAGTCCACGGCACCCGCCGTTCGCCTATTTAAAGGCCTCCCAGCCCCCTCTCGCCTCCTTTGCCACTCTCTCCCTCCTGTGAACCCCCTAGACCTATCCTCACCTCCTCCCGTGCCCCCTTCTCCTCCTACCACCACGTGGCCGCCGCTTCGCTCGCTCAAATTCGAGCAATGCCGAGCTCACCTCCCTCCCTTTCCTCCACACAGAGCGCCCGTGGTCCGCAAGCCTCCCCACCTCCTCGAACCGTCAGGGGATGCTCGAGCGCCGAGAGCCACGGATGGCCGACGACCTCCCCGCCATCATCAAAACTGCGGTCACCTCGGCCCTCTCCGGCGGCTGTGACCTACGCCAGAGGATGCGCCGCTCCGCCCTGAGCTCGCCCATAGGCGGAGCGTCGCGGGGGACGGCCGGAGCGCCGCAATCGCCGGACGAGCGCCGGCGAGCCCAACCCGCCTCTGCCCCGCCCGCGAGAGGAAGAAGACGACCCAGTGGGCGGGCCCCACCTCCCCGCGGGCCCCACATGTCAGCCGCAGAGGGCATTGACTCTGACCGCTGACGTGGTTAAGTGGAAACGGCTTCCGCCGGAGCCGTCTGCCCGGAGCGAAGGCGTACTCCACGGAGTGCGCCATCGACGTCACCTGGGCACCCCCACGCGGCTGATGCCACTGGGCCGGCCCACGGTCTATCTGGCGCCATGAGCGCAGAATAAGGTTAAGCCTTATTCACCTCTTTCCTTTTCCAGTCTGCTTCAAAAATCCATAAACAGATCAAAACAAGTCCAAATTTGATGAATCAAATTTCTAGTAGCTCATAAAATCATGATCTATCTCATGGTGCAACTTGCACAGCTTTTCGAAACTTTTCCTTCACGACATTTATCAAATCTTGTTTTTCCTATTTCTGTGATAAGCTTTAGAAAATCACAGAGAGCTCAATATTGATCCAAATGCCATGATTCCAATTCCTAGATGAATCTAAGCTCATAACCTAGTTTATGAACATTTTTCTTGATGCTTTCTGTACCACATAAATTATTGAGGCATTTCTTCATATTTATCAGCTTTGCAAATTCATAGGAAATTCATTTGAACTCCAAATCCAAAGGAAACCAATTCCTAGGTGCTTCTAAAATCATGCTTTGTCAAATGGGTGCCCTTGCTCATTTTTCAAAAATATATTTCTGTACACTTCTAGCAAATCCATAAACCTCTTGATTCCATCATATTGAAATGTTCAGAGATGTTCATTGATCCATTTCCAATGAAATCACCATGGTCATCCCTCATATGACCAGAGGTATCCAATAAAAGTCAACTTCACATTTTTAGAGCACATTTATTCTTGCCTTGTTGTGTTGCTTATTGTGTTTGTTTTCCGGCGTTAGTTGACGAGGTAGACGGAGTACTTGGAGAAGGACTAGAAGACTTGAAGACTCGAGGAACAGTGCAAGCAGCCCTTTGACCATGTTTATAAAACCTTCTTATACATGCCACATAGTTCGTTATCTTCGTTGCATCGATTCATGATGAGATGGTGAACCACGTGGTTGGTTGCCTCGGTTACATTCCTCGTTGATACTTGCATTGTGCATGGCCCTACCTTCTTATGAGGGTTATGCGGTGGGAGTAGATAGGATGCTAAGTAGTGCTACATAAAGGGGACGGGATATGCATGGTGATGGAGATGAATGTTTTCAAAGTCTTTTCAAAACCCGTCGGTGCCACTTATGCCCGAGGGAGATGATGAGATGGGTGACCACTTGATGACGAAGTGGTGTGCCAAGGAGTGTGTGTTGTTTTCAAAACGGATTGGTCGGAGTTGCGACCGTTATTCCAACCTTACATGCGCGACCACTCTACCCTTATATGGGAAAGGGCATTATTGAGTACCTAGTCCGATACTAGCTTGGAGCCCGCATTACTAGTGACGGGGGAGAGTTGGTGCTCTCTCTTGGGACGGGGTCGTGCCAGGTAGGGCGGCCATGACCATCTTTATGGGGCACCGGACACACCGTTGGTACCCCGTGCCAGTGGTATGTGATGAATATGGGAGCAAGGCTCCACGAAAATGTTATGCGAAATGTTGGGCACGGGGGTTACTGCCAATCGAGTGGACTCCATGTTAGTGTCGACTAGGGAAAGGTAGTGATCGGGTGCTTACCCCGGGTACTTGAGGTACCGCGGGTCGTGGACGACACGGAAGTTCCCCGGATCTAGTGGGTAAAGTGTGCAACCTCTGCAGAGTGTAAAACTATTCGAATAGCCGTGTCCACGGTCAAGGACAGTTGGGTAACCGCTCTTGGGCTACGTCCACTTGTTTACAAAACCGGTGTGTGTGATAATGGAAATGACTTGGGTCAAGTCAAAGGACTTGACACGACCGAGATGGGTTGGTGCCCACTGCTTATAATAAATGGGTTGGTGCCCACTCTACTTATGATGATATCTGTAACTCTGTCCTCATGATTACTTGAATTCTCTTGATGCATGCTTTATAGGATGTTGAACATGTCATTGCACTCAAAACTAGCTTTATGCAAAACTTTACCTATGTCATGCATTACCGCACCTTGAACCAAATCATGGGTTGCTTGCGTAGTACATTCAAAGTACTCATTGGCTTGCCAACGGTTATTTCATTGACCGGGCATGAAAGAACCGGATATGATGAAGAACACTTGGTGACGAGCATGCGAGCTAGGGCGCTTCGGTCGTAATGCCCGTAGGGTTAAGGCGGATGGCATGGGTCCAAGTTATCGACGAAGTTTCAGCTGCAAAGATGTACTCAAGGCTCGACCATAATGGTCCTACTTGTGTAATACGGTATGTATGGATGTAAGACTCTTGTTATTCAGCTTCTGTGTGTTCAGTGAGCATTGATCTCTGGGATCACTGTACACGTGCATTCGGCGATCACGACTTATGAGTCGGGGTCCCCACATGAACACATTAATGCTTTATGTAAAAGTGGTAACCCCACTTGTGCTTAAACGATGAGTATGACCTATGATCAAATGTTCTCATTTGACTCCTAAGTCAATATACTCATATATAGATGACCTAGTCATCGACAAATTGTGTGATAGTAGCTAGTGTTTTGTTTGTGCATGTTTGACACATATTTCATTTGCTATCTTATTGTGTGAGCATGTTGGATGCATAATTTTATCCATTCGAGGACATCCATTTGTTGCTTTGGTCTTTTGGATTTTTCTTTTTGACCAAATGGATGGACAAGAATGCCTAAGTTCCTTCCCTAGCTATCTATGCTCTCTTGTCTCAAATTCTATTCATGCTTATATCACAAACTTTGATCAAGTCTTTTTCGGACAGACCGAGTGAGGAGCACTCGGAGCCACCGATCCGTCAAAAGCTTAAATTCCAAAACCTTCTAAGTATTTTCGGTCAAACCAACCCATCAAAATTGGACAGACCGAAATCACTTGGATTGACCTAGGTTTTCACCTCGGTGAAACCGAGTTGCAATTTTCGGCGTGACCGAAATGAGTAACTGCTTGCAGTTAACCATCTCGGTGCCACCGAGTTTTACAACTCGGTCCCACCGACAGCCGAAGGGAATATATACCTGAGGGCAGCGCGCCTTGATTCTTTCTTCAAATGCCTCGCCCCCAAACCCTTAGTTACCGTCGCCGTGGTCTCCGGATCGTCTCTGTCGTCGCCTGTGCGCCCTCGCCGCGGGTCTCCGTCGCCGTCAACAGTCAATCTCTCCGTGCCGTTGCCGCCGTAGAGAAACTCCACCAAGTTAGGGTGAGTTTCGATCCCTCTCGTGTTTCAACCTCCGATTCAAATGCACGATTGGTTTGCCCAGCTTCTTGCCACGTTTGAGATATTCCTATCCAGCAGATTAGTTGTTAGAACGAAATTTGAGTAAAAATTTTAGGGTTAGGTTTCCGCCGAACACATCTCGGTGAGACCGATTCTACATTCTCGGACTGACCGATTTGGCCTCTGGCCATTGCACTGCACTTTTCGGTCCAACCGAGTTGTGCAAATCGGTACGACCGAAATGAGGATTTAGTGAAACCCTAGTGTTCTCGGCTAGACCGAAACCCATTTCGGTCCAACCGAAAGTGGTGTGAATGGTTCTGTTTAGACACTTCGGATTCTCCGAATTTTAGACTCGGTCTGACCGAAATGCATTCTGTGAAAACCTAAAACTGAAATTTGAACTTATTCTTTTGCAAAATCTTCGCGTAGTTTGTGATAAGTCTTCTATTCGCCTATACCTAATCTATTCACAGGTTGTCACCATGTCGATGCAAGTGACAGCGAGTACAGTCTGAATCACCGGTTGAGATTCGAGGCGGGCACTAGTCCCGAAGCCGCAGCTTTTTCGATGATGGTGAGAGGAGCACACCAAGTGGTTTGCCTCCTGCTGCCACCGGGCCGGAAGAAGAGGAATTCGATGAAGAGGATTCGATTTTATTGTTGAGGAAGAGATTTCTTCTAAGCCTAAGAAGAAAGTGGTTGCCAAAGACTATCAAGGGCAACAAACCAAGAAAGGCACCAGCAAAGTGAAGAAGTCCACAGTTGCTAAGAAGTTGAGCATGGAAGAAGAAACCTTGAGCAAGGTAAAGAAAACTTCCAAGAGGAAGAGGATTGTGCATGATGAAGCAGCTGATGATGATTCAGATGAGGAAGCACCCCAGCCTCCTCAGAAGCCTAAGTTGATGGGAGATGCCATCAGGGCAGGAGCACCTACTAAGTCTAAGCCATCAGCTCCAGCAAAGGCAGCTCAAGCCAAGCCTAAGAAAACAGTGAGAAACATTCCTGCTTCAGAAAAGAAGAAAGACAATGTGCCACCAGCTGAGTCAGATGAAGAGGCACATGTGTTGCTGAAACTCCGTCAGAGATTGCCTGTCCACAATGATGCTCATCCTAGAGCTGAAAACATGAAGGAAAGGAAGGACAAAGGTCTCAGGCTATGGAGGCAAACTGATCCATATGCCACAAGGAGAAGGACTGCTGTTGATTCAAGGTTCCACACCAGAGAGCAGCAAGATTTCTATGAGACAGTGCTTATGGACAAGAAGCCCATTGTTGCTGACACTAGATATGTTGACTGGGAATATATTGATAGTGAAGAGCACAGAGACTACTTCCCACATGTGCATGAGAGCTTCACTGCATGGGGAGTTGCTGAGTTCGTTGGTCAGAAACTGACTGCTTGGAATGATGAGATGATCATGCAATTCTATGCCACAGCACATTTCTATCCAGATGGCAGAATTGTATGGATGACTGAAGGTTAGAAATTCTCTTCTGCTGTTGAAGAGTGGGCTGCACTGCTGAATGCTCCAGTATCAAGAGATGATGATGTAGATGTCTATGGAATTCCCAAGAAAAATCATGAGTCTATGAAGAACATGTACAATGAGGTACCAGCCAAGGATGTAGAGTTCTGGAAGCTCGGCTCAGTGTATCACCTCCAGGCAGGTCTCCCAACCACAAACACAATTCAGAGGCATACTTTGATGCCTAAGACTGGAGATCATCGCATGATAAGAGGCTATTCTATCAACATGCTGCATATACTAGATCAGAAGGCACCTTTCAAGGTGATGGACCTGATAGTTGAGACTATCAAGAGGACAGCAGCAGACCAGAAGAGGTCATGTGGCTTTGCCCCGCACATTCAGATGCTTATCAATGCCAAGTTTGGCACGGGCACCTACTTGTTGGATAGACCTCACTTGCCACTGCAGCCTGAGCATGAGGATAATGAAGTTGTGATGACTGAGGATGATCCCACGTCTGTTGAAGGTCAAGCTAAGTCTGAAGCTGCCAAACAAGCTAAAGCTGAGAAGGAAGCAGCAGCAGCAGCAGCTAAACCCAAGAGTGTTGGAGAACAGCTCCTTGAAGCTACCCAGAGGATTGAACTACGCCTGCCAAAGATAGTGCGCCTCGGAGAGTCTTGAGAGGATAGTTGAAGACAAGTTCCATGCTCGGATGTCAAGTCGATCAAGTGCAAGTCATCACAACAAGCTTGAGGCAGATATCGAGGAAGCCAAGAGGAGAAGGAAGAGCTCATGAAGGAGATGGAAGGTGATTTAGTCCAGATGACTATGAGCAGCTGCTCGAGTTCCCACAAGACCCAGATCGCTTGCTATTCCAAAGACAAACACTGGGCTACTCTTGATCAAGACCTCCCACAGCTCCATCGGTTCCAGCTCCAGCTCCAGTGTCCACTCCTCCAGCTCCACAGACTTCAGCCGAAGCCTTTGCAGAAGCAGCTATCTCATACTATGCCTTAATGTGTGCTTAATGCTTATCATATGTCATACATATCTTGTATGATCATTTACTCATGTCTTGGTGATTGGGTGCATGCTATTCATTCTTATCATTTTGTGCGCTCCACCAAGATGTATGTGACATGGAAGAGTGACCCATGATCCTAATCGATTGTGCATTTGCATTCAAACGCAAATCTTAAATAATGCACAAATTTAGGGGGAGCTCTTGCTTATCACATACTTCTCAAAGCGACGATATTATTCATTGATTATATCATTTGTCGAAGCTTTGATCTATATGTTGTCATCAATTACCAAAAAGGGGGAGATTGAAAGTGCAACTAATCCCCAGGTGGTTTTGGTAATTAATAACAACATATATATCATTGAACTAATAACTTCTTGAGTATCATTTCAGAAAGTTCAATGATATGGGTATGGCAATGACTGAAGAAGTGGACCCCTCAAAATGCTAAGGAAAACATTGGCAAAAGCTCAAGACTCCATTTTTGGTTTAGTGATCCAAGATCACATTGAGTCTATAGGAAAGCCAATACTATTAAAAGGGGATGAGATTATGATAATGATCTGGTTGCTCAAAGTGCTTAGTGATCTATCTCCCAAACTATCAGCAATCTTTCATTCCAACATATACTCATAAGTAATCTCGGTCCCACCGATTCCATAAACTCACCACACCGAGATGAACCACCTCACCACAAAGCCAAACCCTAGTAATTTCGGTCTTTCCGATTCCAAACTCGGTCTCACGAAACTAGTGTTGCCAAGCTTCAGAACCTTCAGAATCAAATCGGTGTCACCGAGATGATAAAGTCGGTCCCACCGAGATTGGCAAACCCTAGTCTTTGGAAGAATCGGACTCACCGAGATTGTATTTTCGGTCCCACCGAAAATCCCAACGCTCACAAGATTTGAACTTTCGGTCTCACCGAGTTGTCAACTTCGGTCCGACCGAGATTGGTCAAATGTGTAACGGTTGGATTTTGTGTGGAGGCTATAAATACCCTCCACCTCCTCTTCATTCGTGAAGAGAGCCATCGAAAGAACTACCACTCCTACCTTACATTTCGAGAAGAAAACTACCTACCCTTGTGTTGAGATCAAGTTGCTCCACTCCCACCATATGAAACTTGATTTCTAGCCTTCCCAAGTTGCTTTCCACTCAATCCTTTCTTCCACCACAGCCATATCGGTGAGGAGAGTTGAGTGTTGGGGAGATTATCATTTGAAGCACAAGAGCAAGGAGTTCATCATCACCAACACCATCTATTACCTTTTGGAGGGTGGTGCCTCCTAGATTGGTTAGGTGTCGCTTGGGAGCCTCCGTCAAGATGTGGAGTTGAACCAAGAAGTTTGTAAGGGCAAGGAGATCGCCTACTTCGTGAAGATCTACCCCGAGTAAGGCTAGTCCTCCGTGGGCGTATGCCATGATGGCATAGACAAGGTTGCTTCTTCGTGGACCCTTCATGGGTGGAGCCCTCCATGGACTCTCGCAGCCGTTACCCTCCGTGGGTTGAAGTCTCCATCAACATGGATTGACGATAGCACCACCTATCGGAACCACGAGAAAAATCTCCGTGTCTCCAAACTGCGTTTGCTCTTCTCCACCTCTATTTACTACATGTGCAATTTACTTTCCGCTGCCATAACTCTAGAATTGCATGTGTAGGGTGATACTTGACTTGAACATCATTGTGAACTTGCCAAAAACCTGTCTTAATCAAAAGGCTAAACTTTTAATTTGTCAAGTAGTCTAATCACCCCCCCTCTAGACATACTTCCGATCCTACAGTTTCTTCAACTCCTGAAAACTGGCCTCACAATCCTCAGTCCATTTGAACTTGGTGTCCTTCTTCAACAATTCCGTCATGGGCTTGGCAATCTTGGAAAAATTCTCAATGAACCTTCTGTAGTATCCTGCGAGTCCAAGAAAACTCCGGATTTCTCCAACCGACAAGGGTGATTCCCATTTAGTCACAATGACAACCTCTCGAGAACCAAACGCAAATGCTCCTTATGCTCCCCTTCATTCTTTGAGTAAACCAATATATCATCAATGAACACTACGACGAACTTATCCAAAAACTCCATAAACACCTTGTTCATCATGTTCATGAAATATGCAGGTGCGTTAGTCAGCCCAAATGACACAATGGTATACTCATATAGTCCGTACCTTGTGGTAAAAGCTGTCTTAGGTATATCCTACTCTCAAATCTTCAGCTGATGGTATCCTAGTCGCATATCAATCTTGGAAAATACTTTAGCCCCTTGCAACTGGTCAAATAAATCATTGATCATCGGCAGTGGGTACTTGTTCTTGATCGTCACTTCATTCAACCCACGATAATCAATAACCATCCTCAATGATCCATCCTTCTTCTCCGCTAGAAGTACTGGGGATCCCCAAGGTGATGAACTTGGGCGAATATAGCCTTTATCCAGTAACTCCTTAATTTGCTTCTTAATTTCCTCCAAATCCTTTGCGTGCATCCGATACGGTCTCTTAGATATTGGCCCTGTGCTTGGCAAAAGCTCAATCAAGAACTCTATGTCTCTATCCGGTGGCATGCGTGGCAACTCCTCTGGAAATACGTTAGGGAAATCCTTCACCAATGGTACTTCCTCCTGTACAACTCTTGATAAGGAATTCACTTAAGTCCTGTTCGACACATGCCAGAATACATACTTAATCCTTCTTCCTTCTGGGGTGGTGAGCATAATCGACTTACTGGCGCAGTAAATGTTCCCTGCATACTTTGATAATCAATCCATGCCTAATATTACATCTAGTCCTTGTGACTCCAATACTATTAGGTCTAAGGGGAACACGTAGTTACCAATCCTTAATGGTAACCGATCACACCAAAGGCTAGCCATATACTCTGCTCCTGGCGAGGTTACTAACATGGGTGACCTAAGGGTTTGGGTTGGCAGGTTATACTTATCCACAAATCCCCTTGATATGTATGAATGTGATGCACCAGTATCAAAAAGAATGATTGCAGTAAATGACTTAACCAAAAACTTACCTATAACTGCATCGGGTTGCGCTTCAACTCCTCCATGCTAACGTGGTTCACTTGTCCCCTGTTGAAAGGGTTGGGCTTCTTCCCAGAGCTTCCATTGCCATTTCCATTCTTTGCTTCAGAACACTCCGTGGTGTAATGTCCATTCTTCCCACACCTGAAACAAGTAATGTGACTTAGATCCTTCTTGCCGGGCGTTGCTGGGTTGGAACGGTTCTGGCCGTTGCTTCCTCCATTCCCATTCCCATTCTTGGAGCCACTATGGTTATGCGAATTTCCTCCATTCACTACAAGAGGACAGACCTTTGGTAACACCAGCTTGTGTTACTACAGGCCCAAAAGTGTGTTACTAGGCCATATAGTAACACAGTTTGAAATGTGTTCCATTAGACCGTGTTACTGAGTGGTGTCAACTGTCACACGTAATAATTGTTACCATATGTTCAAAAATGTGTTACAATTACATTCCAGTAACATGTGTATTATGTGTTACCGAACACCCTGGTAACACATTTTTGCAATTATAGTAACACAGATAGTAACATATTTTCATAGACATAGAATGTAGGCCGTAACATGTTTTTGTAACTATAGTAACACAAGTGGTAACACATTTCTTTAGCATCGGAACACAACTAGTAACATAATATTCAAATATTGTAACACTATAATTATAGTTGTCCACTGCTCTAGTAACAAATTTTTGTAGCTATAGTAACACCATAGGTAACACTGCTATATCAATGTGGTAACATAACTATTGTATTTGTTTTTTATTATTAACCACAAAATTCTATACCCATTTTATGGAATATAAATTTATTTAATAAAATCGATGCAATTGCGTAAATGGCTAATCATTTTATTATCATGCTTGGCAGCATCAAAACGATATTGAAACTGGAGCACAACCCATATAGAAATTCATATGAAGACATTTATTACAAATATACAAGAGTGTATGATACATATGCATTACAATAAAGGTACCAGTGATATCATTTTGAGCATAGAGAACACAACTATGGAGAATATTACACTATAGCATTTGCATCAATTTGACGAAAGAAAAAGATCATGTGGATGCTATTTCATTTTTAAATCTATCAATGTAAACTACAACTATTGGTAACTAAAATCTTCAAATTTATTTGCTTCTTGATCCAAGAATTAAGCTGCAACTCAAGTATCCTTCTCTCGAATCTGTAAAAGAAAATTGCACCTTAGACATGTGTGATTAAATGTACACAAATATGATTTTAAAATGTGAAAGATGTTTTTAACTTACAAAAGCTAAAGGCCAGGCAATTAAGTATCCTGAAGTGAAAGCCTCACCAATTGTCTTGCGATCAGAAACTTCCCTTACCAACTCCTCATTATCAAGAATAGGTTGATCTATGCGCACAGGGGAGAATTCAGCACCTAACTCAATACCACCAGCCTTAGTTCTTGGATCAGTACTCCGAATAGTACCATACACAACATTCCGCATGTTGGGATATGTTGAAGTCTTTAAAACTACTTTGGAAGCAGCCTATATTATGATCAATATTAGCACTCAACAACATGATATAATATAATTTGCATGAACAATATGAGATCTTTTTAATGTCAGCCCAGTAAGGTGCCCTGGAAAACAAAATAAACTGGACCTAGCAATGAAGTCTAATGCCCAAGATCACCTCGCTTGCTCATGCTTGGTTAAATTTATCCTTTACTTGCATACAATAGATTGAGCAAAATGTGTAACAAAATCCATTTTTCAAGCAAGCATGATAATGTGGTTTGGGTTGGGAATTTGGGTGCAGCAAACCATGCTCCTTGGTGAATCTTTACCTTGATGGAAGAAGTACACATTCTTTTTGAGCAAGCTGGGTGTGGGTGTTCAGTTCTAGTCCCCTGCTGGTTTGGTCTTGAAACAGATTCACTCGTAAGATCCCTGGTTTCCCTCACCTACCAAGATAAAATACTATTAGATGGAATGATATTCATACCTTGACGCTACAGAAAGCTACAACTTCAAAACCCAAAAGCACACAAAAATTACCTCTGGCATAGAATCAATAACAAGGTCTTGTGGTGATGATGAATTCTGTTGAATTTGTAATTGGTTGACATCATGGTTGCCAACCTAGTTCCATGACACAACAGGTAAAGACAAATTAACTAATGACATAACAGGGACAGTTTAATTTGCCAGTAGACATGAATTCGTAGCAGATAAATGAGGGAAGGCGAAAGGAGAATCCACCTAGGACAAGATTGTAGTCACGGACAGGGAAATCAAGCAATACAAGTTGCGGAAGTCCCTCGGCAATTTGGTGCCCAGAACTGATGAAACCTACAAAAAGAAACATGTGAATGCAGAACGCAGAGAAGTACACAGTAGTACATACACTATCAACTTATCATAACTCGAAACAGAGGGATGAGGTACAAGACCATGGGTCCAGCCACACCCATGCTCAGATATAATGCTGTCGACATATGGATTCAGTACAAGTTTAAGTTGAAAAGTGTACAGATTGTGCAAACTGAGCATTATTCAACCGACGGCTAACATTCTGTTAAGCACTAGATGACAGGAGAGCAGCAGAATGTTTGCCTCATGTGCCATCCCAATAAGTCGTTCAAGAAGCAGCAGCCGCAGTGTGCCAACGAATAATAGTAGTGTGGATACAGAAGGAAAAGCGAAAGTACATAGGATCATCAGGTGATGGCGCAAATCTTAAGCATTTTCTCTGTTCTTAATTTCAGTCATTTTATTCTAATGGTTCAATTTATGCAGGCAAAACTGTTGCAGTAGATCGGCTGCATCGAATCGACGAGCAGAATAGGGTTTGATCATGATAGTCTTAGGACATCAAAGAAAATGATGAAGGAACCAAATCAGCCAGCCAAGCATCATCCATCTGAGTTTGAGATTAACAAAAGCAATCCTTCAATCAAGGGAACTCTAAAAAGCTTGCATCAGTACAGGGAGAAATAATTGGTACAGAAAAAAAATGACAATTCTCCACAAGAATGTTGCAGCTTGAAGTTGAAGCAATTGGTTTCAAAAATAACTTACACTGTAGTTGTTCGTGTCTTTCGTTTCATCTTTGACTACTATATATAAAAAAACATTATTACTAGACTACTTTACTGTTCTAAATGAAACATTAATTAACCAGTTTAAGGCCTATCCTATTTGTCAAGAAGTCTGATCAAATTTAAATAATAGTCAATGGATCGATCTAGCAGAAGTGTAGAGCACACCCATATATCAATGGATCAACCTGATTGGTGGATTAGGCATTGGCACATCGCAAAACTGTAGTCAGACACAACCGTACATGGTTTATGGGCTTTTCTTCATCACTGATTGTTTAATTATTTGATTATTTGTCTATGTAAGACCTAATTATGCAATTAGCTGCGGCCATTAGGCATCTACAGTACACAATGTGCTACGAATTGTTGAGGGGGCAAGCGATTGGCGCTCCTCACTGTCTCCGCCCCTGTTTCGCTATGTTGGTGTTTCACCTAGCATGCACCTCAGAGAATTCGTAGCATTCAGATCAAGGAAGGGGTGGGCGTTCAGATCCATACCAGCCACGAGATCGTAGTCGTTCAGGATGTAGGTGCCGGTGCTGAAGACCAACTAAGCCGTCGGCGGAACGATCCAAACGGCGCCGAGGTAGATCGAGAAAGCAGCGTAGACTAAGACATTAAGACATTGTACAATGGCCTGTGCTGAATAACTGTTAGTACTTCATCCTTACTGTCCTGACACTAAGACATTAAGACATTGTACAATGGCCGGTGCTGAATAACTGTTAGTACTTCATCCTTACTGTCCTGACACTAAGACATTCTACAATGGCCGGTGCTCAAAGAGCGAGAGTAGCGTCGCATCTGAAAATATTTTTGCCCTGCAATGGTGAGTGCTTCCTACAGGTGCTTAAACTACTTTAATTAACGCAGAGCAAGGCTTACTACAGCTTTACTGAAGGTCAAGCACCGGCTAGCACCAGAAGCAAGACTTTGCTTCCGTCCCTCTTATGCACCTGTGCTCAGTCATCTTGAAAAAAAAACCTTTTTTTTGTTGAAGCGTCTGCCTAAGCACCAGCATTGTACAGGGCCTAAGTATCCCTATATGCATTGAATTTAACTTGACTATTTTTGATTTGTTATGAACTTTTTCTCATGCTCTTCAGTGAATCTTCTTTTTCAGAAAATTTTGCAAGTGAAGATCACAAGGATTGTTCTAAACTGGTGGATGAAGCGATGTGTTCTTTTTGCGGGCTTTTATATGTTTGCATAGTTTTTGCTCTTCAAACATGAAGCTTGGAAAATTTTAGAAAATTGTTACTAAAGTTAAGCTTCATGTATGACAGATTGTCATTGGAAATAGATACACTTTTGTCGAAGAAGTATTATGTCAGATCTACCATCTTGTAAACTTAGTTTATGTTTGTTTAGAATTGGCATTTTTATTTATGTGGGATGCTTGTTTGCTGTCAAAACTTGTTTGCATGTGTTACTTCTGTTGCTTGCACTTGCAGCTAGGTGCTAGCTGTTGTTCCTGTTGCTTACACTTGCAGCTGGTTGCTAGCCATCTTGTCGCTCAGATCGGGTGCCTAACTATTGATGATATGCGTTTTAACTATCGATGCAATGGCCATGCAGATGAGCCATGGGGACGACTGGCAGAGACCCTCAAAGAAGAGCAGCAGCGGTTGAGGTGTTTGAGAAAAACAGTAGCAAAGTAGCCTTGGGGACGCACTATAGCAGAAATGATGGTAGAAGGGTAGCGTAAATAACCAGACAGCATGGCTGCTTTGTTATGACAATTCGTCTTTTTTGCTGAAAGACTGACACACCTTAAAAACCCGAATGAGGCCTTGATTCCCTTTTCTCCGGTCGAACCGCCGGTCCGGTTCTTATAACTATCTTCAAATTTAAGCTTCGTTGTTGGTCTTACACTCCTTTGTGAGTATTCACGTCAAATACTTAATTTCATATGATCATTTTAAAGTGTGCATTTCACATTTATGGTCGTTGAGTTACCCTAAAATTCACGTAAAAATATGGTTAATATGATATCCACTGCAACGATACCGAAAATAGTTTGGTATTTACCAACCAGTCTGTATTGTTTTTCATACCATATTACGAAAGAATGAAAACACTGTTCACCAAAACAAGAACGTATTATCATGTTGACACATGGGCCCTATGTCAACGTATTTATGATCTATGCATGCAGTTGATTTTAGTTTTTCTAGTCCCCCCTTATAATAGAGCTTGTAACACTATGTATCAACCATGATTATGTGTTACTACCGTTGTTGACCTATGTAACACATTTCGGTAACACATATTCACATGTTACCACGTCAAGATCAATGTAACACATTTGACAAACACATATTTATATGTTACTATTACAATATCCTGGTAACACATTTTGAGGTCTTATATAGTATGTGTTACTGCCTGTCATTCGACACAAAATGCTGTGTTACAGTAATTTTCCTTGTCACACATTTTTCAATCTGTTACATGATTGTGTTACTTAAAGTCTGTTTTGTTGTAGTGATTGAAATTATGGCCTCCATGGTTATGGTGAATGTGTCCTCCCGAGTTCGGGGTAAAACAAGGCCTCTGTTGAGCTCCTGAATCGTACTTCCCTTGTCCATACTTCCTCTTGCGGTTGTCTATCTGCTACTGCTTCCCTTCAATCATAAGAGCTCTATCTACCAACTCCTGGTAGTTGTTGAATGTTGCCACCATCAATTGCATGCTCAGCTCATCATTTAGTCCTTCCAGAAACTTCTCCTGCTTAGCAACATCTATAGCGACGTCATCTGGGGCATAACATGCTAACTTACTAAACTCATCCACATACTGGCCCACTGTGCGTCCTCCTTGGCGCAAATTGCGAAACTCGCGCTTCTTCATGGCTATAGCTCCTGCTGAAACATGGGCAGTGCGGAAAGCCTGCTGAAACTGGTCCCATGTAACAGTGTCAATGGGGCAAGTGGCTGTGAAATTTTCCCACCATGATGTTGCGGGTCCATCAAGCTGATGTGCGGCAAAACACACTCTCTCTGCATCTGTGCATCTTGCAGTGGTCAACTCCCTTCCAATCTTGCAGAGCCAATCATCTACAACAATCGGCTCGGTCCTACTAGAGAACACCGGCGGATTCAGCCTTAGAAAACGGGCTAAGTGATCAACAGGTGGTGGTGGTGGGTTGTTGTTGTTGTTGTTGTTGTTGTTGTTCCCCTGGTTCTGATTCTGGACTAGTAGCTGCATCAGGGTATTCTGCTGCTGGATCAACTGGGTGAGCTCCAGTGGGAAAACAAATCCATTGTCACGTCTCGGAGGCATCTGATGGGTTTAGAAAAGGTGAGAAAATAGAATAGAATGAGGTCTAAACGGAAAACACTACCCATATGCACATGAGACAAACACAATCATATCACTTCAATCAATTCAAACAAGGGCATACAATCGGTCTAACTATCGTTACAAAAGTGCTCGGACTATACTATATACATGGGGGAATACTACTACTGATATGGTGGTCGACTAGAAGTTTAATCGGTAGAAGACTCCATGATATCTGCTCCAGCTTCATCAACATAATCATCATCGCTATCATCGGGGTCTGAGTCGGTGTCGTCGATGATGATGTAGTCCTCCGAACGAATGTCCTTGGATTCATCGTCATCTCCTCCTGGCGCGGGGTCTCCCATGAATACTCCTAGCTTCCTCGTCAAATCATCATTCTTCTCCACGAGTATTGTCATTTCCTCCTCATATCCATCACGTGTAGACTTGAGTTCTTCCTCCAGCTCCGTGATCCTGACCATTGCCTTCTTCAGGTCTATCATGCCTACACACATCTGGTTCTCCTGGCGACGAATGTGCTGGTTTAACTCCTGGATGAAAGCTGCAATGGACCTGTTCCTCCTGGTGCTGATCATCTCCCATTGCTCATCTCGATGCCCACAAATCTGGTAGATAGTATCCTTGAGATCCTTGTGCTAAAGTTCTCCAATGCATCCCATGGTGATGTGGGCTGCCATGCTCTTTCCTAGACTCCAGGTTGGTGCATCAAAGCAAAACTCTTTGGGCTCAGTGACTGGCATGAACGTCCTTCCTGGAACTTGAACTCGAATCATCCAACACTCCTCTTCTGGTAAAGTGGCGATGTAGGTCCCGGTGAAGCTTGGTATCCCAATGTTCAGGTATCTAGTAACTTCCTTCAAGTGTCGTCCAAAAGGAGTGTCTTCATCCGGTTGTGTAAACTTGTTCCTTGCATATGCCATCCTATAGAGTAGAAAAGGGAGAGGAGTCAGAAATGAGAAGAGAGTAATGTCCTATGTTATTAGCTTAATGGCCGTGTCCTACAGTCAGCGTGTGCTCTGATACCATCTTGTAGCGACCAGACCTCAAATAGTCTAGTCTCTGTGCATCAGTGTCATCCCTGGATCGGTAATGCTGACACACACACACAGTACTTGAGGATTTATAACAGAGTTCCAATCACACACTTTTTACGTTTCAAAAGAGGACTTATTACAATAATATGGCTTAAGGCCATCTAAAAAACGATAATAGCGGAAGGCTTGGAAGATAAAGTGAGTCCATCAACTCCAACGACATAGTTGAATGAATGGCAATGACCTATGGCACCTTACTCGTCATCTGAAAAGTCTGCAACATGAAATGTTGCAGCCCGAAATGGGTCAGCACATGGAATAAGCTAGCAATGTAACACACAGAGTAATGAACCGAATAAATGCTATCACTACATGCATATTTGCCGGGTGGAAAGCTCTATGGTTACAGTTTTGCATAAAGCCAATTTTTCCCTACAACAAAGGAATAAATTTTATTTAACTATCATGGTGGTTGATATTCCTCCAACTCAATCCCAATTAAGCATCATCATTAAACCAAAAAAATTTATTTAGAGTGATGAGATCAACATGATAATCCAAGAACCAGGTACTCAAGATGTCCATAACCTGGGGCATGTCTAACCATGATTAGTTCGTATACTCTGCAGAGGTTTGTGCACTTTCCTCCACAAGACTCGAACACATCCATGATCATAGGATCGATACATAGCCTTTCTGAAGCATTAATTCCCTACTCTGGGTAGACAGTAGCACCTACAACCCACTACATCTTCTAGTCTACATCTTCAAGAGCTTCACGCAATTACTCAACTATGCCAGATCCCATATTGGCTTGTGGCTACACACGGAAGTTTCCAGCATGAATAATCTTATGATCCCTTTGAAATTGGGTGGCGAACCATAGCATGATCACACGGGTACTCTAGGATATCCTAGGACAACACTGGATTCTCCAGCTGCCCTGACAACCACTGGGTACTCCAGGGTGCCTTCAACCAATCCACCCAGATGTGTATTTAAGTAGCCACCTTAAGTTAACCATTAATTAACAATACTCACATCTGTCATGGATACACTCACCCAAACCACGTCTACGAGCATAACATAGCAATATAAGCATAACGTAGAAGTAACTCCCAAAGGTTTGATAATAAAACATGGCAATAGGTTCTACCTCATCATCTACTTCCCAAAACCCACATGTTATTCAGATCCTAACCATGCAATGCTTGAGGGTTGATGTAATGCATAAAAACTGGGTAGAAAAGAGGTATGATCAAAGTGTTACTTGCCTTGCTGATGATCCGAAAACCTAGAGACTCATAGTAGCACGCTTCGCACTCCGGGAATTCTATCGCAAACAAACAAAGGCATACATAAGCACTCAAACTAATAGCATGGGTAAAACTCAAATAAGAAGATTTAACCAGAAAGTTCAACTGAAGAACTCTGGTTTACAAAAAGAAACAACTCAAATGGAGCAAGGAAACTCAAACTACGAAAGAAACAAGATCCATTTACTAAAGTGGACTAAAGTGAAATTTTACAGTACCAAAATATTGTTCAAGTTGGTTTAATAGAAAGATGGTTTAGAGATGAAGATCTAGGCGCTTGAATCACCTGAATCGAATAAATGAGCGAAAAGATAAACTAAAACGAAGATCAGGGCAGAAATCACGATCGAAAATAATCGCGAAAAAACCCTAGAAAATAAAACGCGACGAACAGGCTAACGAACGAACGTTCACTGTGTGCGGCTAATGGACGAACAACGTTCGTTAAAAAGAACGTACGGACAAATGTCCGCTATTTAACTAAACTGAAAAAACCGAACCGAATCTAAAAAAAGGATCTAAGGTTTCAAAAAAAACCAATCGGTTTTTCCCGAGAAAACCGACGGTGCCGGCGGCTATACCTCCGGCGAGATCGAGCTCGGCAGCGAGGTGGTGGGACAGGTGGCTCCGGCGGCGGGGATGCGGTGGCGAGGCTCGGCGGTGGGCGGCAACGGCAAGCAAGCAAGCAGTGGAAGGCGGCGGCGGCGAGTGGCGGCGGCGGCTAGGGTTTCGGCGGGGCGGGGCTGGCGGGCCAGCGGGGTCGGTCCCCCAGCTTATAAGGCCAACCGGGCATGGAGTCCACGATGGACACGGCCCGGTAAGTCGGTTAGTTTTTTTATATAAATCCTGACGCAGAAAACTAACGAAAGAAATACTAAATGGAGTCCAAAAATCCTGAAATAAATTTTCACGGTCCTCTAATAATATTGCGGACAAAGTGAACATTTATTTGGGCCTCTAATGCAAATTTGAAAAACGCATATTTTCCTAATTCAAATAAAATAGCAATAAAACTCCGAATAAAATTTCTGATTTGATTTTATTATTTTTCCTCCAATATTTCTTTATTTTGGAGAAGTCATTTTATCCCCTCTCTTTATTTTTCATATAGGAAATATTCGAAGAGAAAAAATAATTAAAACCAAATGATCCTCTTTCCAAAATTTGAGAAAACTCAAATATGAAAATAACGAAATCCCCAACTCTCTCCGTGGGTCCTTGAGTTGCGTAGAATTTCTAGGATCAACCAAAAATGCAATAAAATATGATATGCAGTAATGACCTAATGTATAACATTCCAAATTGAAAATTTTGGATATTACATTCATCTGTTCTACTTCTTGTTTTAGGTGAGTCTTATTTTCTTTTATAGGAAGTCGTACACTCATTGGAGTAGTGTCCAGGTCTTCCACAATTGTAGCAATTTCGATCACGACTAGAAGATCTTTTGTCATTATAGGACCTTCACTTGAAGCTTCTCTCTTTACTTCTGCTTTTGTGGAATTTGTTGAAGTTATTCACCATTAAGCTGAATTCTTCATTGAAGACTTGTTTTGCACTTGATGTGGTAGGAGCATCATATGAAGCTTTATAAGCACCACTAGACTTGTTGTGAAGCTCTTCCTTATCCTTGAGTGACATCTCATGAGCAACAATTCTTCCAATGACTTCCGTTGGCTTGAGATCTTTGTAATTGCGCATCATTTGGATCAATGTGCACAAGGTGTCCTATTTTCCATCCAAGGCTCTTAGGATCTTGTTGATGATGAATTTGTCAGTCATCTCTTCACTTCCTAAGCCAGCAATATCAGTTGTGATGAGATAAATCCTAGAGTACATTTCATCGACACCTTCACCATCCTTCATTTTGAACTTGTCAAGTTCACTTTGAAGCACATCCAATTTGTATTCCTTGATGGACTCGGTACCTTCGTGCATATCAATCAAAGTATCGCAAATTTCCTTTGCATTCTCAAGACAACTGATTTTGCTGAATTCTTCGGGGCACAATGCATTGAAGAGGATATTGCAAGCTTGAGCGTTCTGTTGCAGCATCTTCAATTCTTCCGTAGTTGCTTCACGATTTGGTTCTCTCCCATCAAATAATTCACCTTGCAAACCAATACACACAATAGCCCAAACGACAGGATTATGTACAAGAATATGCATTTTTATCTTATGCTTCCAACTAGCAAAATTAGTACCATCAAAGTAAGGACCTCTACGGTGGTAATTTCCCTCGCTAGATGCCATACTCTTCTAGGTTGTGAAACCAAGGGTATGATCACCAAAACTATGGAAACCAAGGAAAATGGAGACCAGAGCTCTGATACCCAAATAAAAATCTAGCCTTTTCCCAATTTTAAGTCTTGGCCGATTTTAGCAACTTAACACAAGTTAAGCAATTAACCTACACATGCAATTCTAAGAGTGTAGTAGCGGAATGTAAAACATTGCATATGAAGGTAAAAGGGAAGGGTTTGGAGAGGGCAAACGCAATTTAGACATAGAGATTTTTGGCGTGGTTTCGATTGGTGGTGCTATCGTACATCCAAGTTGATGGAGACTTCAACCCACGAAGGGTAACGGTTGCGCGAGTCCACGGAGGGCTCCACCCATGAAGGGTCCACAAAGAAGCAACCTTGTCTATCCCACCATGGCCATCGCCCACGAAGGACTTGCCTCACTTGGGTAGATCTTCATGAAGTAGGCAATCTCCTTGCCCTTACAAACTCCTTGGTTCAACTCCACAATCTTGACGGAGGCTCCCAAGTGACACGTAACCAATCTAGGCGACACCACTCTCCAAAAGGTAATAGATGGTGTGTTCATGATGAACTCCTTGCTCTTGTGCTTGAAATAATAGTCTCCCCAACACTCAACTCTCTCTCACAGATTTGGATATGGTGGAAAGATGATTTGAGTGGAAAGCAACTTGGGGAAGACTAGAGATCAAGATTCTTGTGGTTGGATTGGAATGTCTTGGTCTCAACACATGAGTAGCTGGTTCTCTCTCAGAAAATAAGTAGTGGAAGTGTAGGCACATTCTGATGGCTCTCTCTCAAATGGAGAAGGGGTGGAGGGGTATATATAGCCCATGCAAAATCTAACAGTTGCACACATTTTACCAAACTCGGTCAGACCGAATAAAGAAACTCAGTGGGACCGATCTAGTTCAAAATGTGAACGTTAGGGTTTTTGGTGGGACCGATGAGATCAACTCGGTGGGACCGATGCGCTAGGGTTAGGGGAAAACCTCACCTCGGTGGGACCGGTCGCATGAACTCGGTGAGACCGATTTTAGCAATAAGCATGCAGAGACTTAGTCAAGCAAACTCGGTGGGACCGATCATTCGGTGAGACCGAAATGTTACGAAAAGGAAACAGAGAGATTGCATTGCGAACTCAGTGGGACTGATCGCTCATTTTGGTATGATTGAAACATTATGAAGGGAAACAGAGAGTTTTCAATCCCATCTCGGTGAGACCGAGATCCCTATCGGCGAGATCGAACTGATTAGGGTTTCTAGCTATGGCTATGTCAAGTGAACTCGGTGGCGCTGGATGAATCAAATCGGTGGGACCGAGTTTGACTTTAGGTTTAGGACAAATTTGGATATGAGAAAGTGGTTGAGGGCTTTGGAGCATATCACTAAGCATTTTGAGCAAGTAGACCATTAAGCAACACCTCATCCCCTTTTAATAGTATTGGCTTTCCCTATGGACTCAATGTGATCTTGGATCACTAAAATGGAAATGAAGAGTCTTGAGATTTTGCGAATATGTGTCCTTAGCATTTTGAGGGGTCCACATCTCTACTCCATGCCATGCCAATTATTGAACTTTCTGAAACATTTAACTTGAATGGCTATTAGCTCAATGAGCTATATGTTGTTATGAATTACCAAAACCACATGGGGATAATTTGCACTTTCACTTCCTCTTTGCCAACTGTTATCACTTACATTTTGCAGGAGTTCGCTGACGTCTTCCCAACCAACATGCCACCGAGATTACCACCTATTCGAGGTATTGAGAATTAGATTGACTTAATTCCCGGTGCATCACTGCCCAATTGTGTGCCGTACCGTATGAATCTAGAGGAGACGAGGAGATTATTTGTCAAGTACAAGAGCTGCTTGACAGAGGTTATATATGTGAATCCCTTAGTCCTTGTGTTGTTCCTACTATTCTAGTTCCGAAAAAGGATGGTACATCACGTATGTTTGTTGATTGTAGATCCATTGAAAATATTAGTATTTGTTATTGTCATCCTATTCCTAGGCTAGATGATATGCTCGATGAATTAAGTGGATATATAATATTCTCCAAAGTTGATTTGCATAGTGGATACCATCAAATTCATATGAAATTGGGAGATGAATGGAAAACAACATTTATAACTAAGTTTAGCTTATATGAGTGGTTAGTCATGCCTTTTGGGTTAACTAATGCACCTAGCACTTTCATGAGATTAATGAACGACGTTTTACGTGCTTTTATTGGATGATTTCTGGTAGTCTATTTTGATGATATACTAATTTATAGCAGATCTTTGGAGGAACTTTTGGAACATTTATGTGTTGTTTTATTGCTCTATGTGACGCGCGTTTTTTGGCAACCTTGGGAAGTGCACCTTTTGCACCGACCGAGTATCTTTTCTTAGCTATGTTGTTACTCCATAGGGAATTGAAGTTGATAAAGCCAAGATTGAAGCTATTGGGAGTTGGCCGCAGCCCTAAACAGTCACAGAAGTGAGGACATTTCTTGGACTCGCTGGTTGTTATAGGCGTTTTGTGGGAGATTTGAGCACCATTGTTGTGCATATCAATGAGCTTAGAAAGAAGGATGTGCCTTTTGTTTGGGGTACCGCACAGGAAGAAGCCTTCACAGTATTGAAAGATAAGTTGGCACACACTCCTTTACTCCAACTTCCTGATTTTAATAAGACTTTTTAGCTTCAATGTGATGCTAGTGGAATTGGATTAGGAGGTGTGTTATTACAAGATGGTAAACCTGTTGCATACTTTTCTAAAAAATTGAGTGGGCCTAGTCTTAATTATTCTACTTATGATAAGGAATTATATGCTCTTGTTCGGACTTTGGATACATGGCAACATTATTTATAGCCCAAAGAATTTTCTATACATTCTGATCCTGAATCTTTGAAACATATTAGAAGTCAAGCAAAGATGAACCGTAGACATGCTAAGTGGGTTGAATTCATTGAGACTTTCCCTTATGTCATTAAACACAAGAAGGGTAAAGTAAATGTTATTGTTGATGTATTATCTCATCGTTATACTATGCTTTCATGACTTGACTTCAAATTTTTTGGTTTGGAGACCATCAAAGATCAATATGTGCATGATGCAAAATTTCAAGATGTGGTGCAGAATTATAAAGAAGGAAGAACGTGGAACAAGTTCGTCATTAATGATGGATTCATGTTCCGTCCTAACAACCTATGTATTCCAGCTATCTCTGTTCGTCTTTTGTTGTTGAAGGAGGCGCATGGAGGAGGATTAATGGGACATTTTGGCATGAAGGAGACGAAGAATGTGCTTGCTACACATTTCTTTTGTCCAAAGATGAGACGGGATATTGAGTGTTTTGTTGCTCGCTCCACTACATGTCAAAAAGTTAAGTCATGACCCAGTCCTCATGGTTTATATGCCTTTGCCTGTACCTAGTGATCCAAGGGAGGACATATATATGGACCTTGTTTTAGGTTTACCTCGAACAAATAAGGGGATGGATGGCATATTTGTTGTCGTGGATAGGTTTTCGAAAATGGCACACTTTGTACCATGTCATAACAGCGATGATGCTACTAATGTTGCTGATTTGTTCTTTCGTGAAATTATTCGCTTGCAGGGTATGCCAAATACAATTGTTTTAGATTTTGGTACTAAATTTCTTAGCCACTTTTGGAGATGTTTATGGGCTAAGTTGGGAACTAAACTGCTTTTTAGTACTACATGTCACCCCCAAACTGATGGTCAAACTGAAGTAGTCAATAGAACTTTGTCTCTATGCTTAGGGCAGTTTTGAAGAATAACCTAAAAATGTGGGAAGGATGCTTGCCTCATATTGAATTTGCTTATAAATGTTCAATGCATGGAGATGGTGGGACAATGTTATATTCACGTCATCATAGATGGAGGGAGTTGCAACAACTTGGCTAGCATGGAGATGGTGGAGAAGCTATCTCTCACCACCAATCCATATTCTCATCCTTACTACAAACAATGGTTCAACAACAACGGCAAGGTTAAGGTAACACGTACTGTGTGTGTGAGGGAGTCCTGGACTAGGGGCTGTCCGGATAGCCGAACTATCATCATTTGCCGGACTCCAAGACTATGAAGATACAAGATTTAAGACTTCGTCCCGTGTCCGGATGGGACTTCCCTTGGCGTGGAAGGCAAGCTTGGCAATACAGATATGTAGATCTCCTACCATTGTAACCGACTCTATATAACCCTAGCCCTCTGCGGTGTCTATATAAACAGGAGGGTTTTAGTCCATAGGACGAACAACAATCATACCATAGGCTAGCTTCTAGGGTTTAGCCTCCTTGATCTCGTGGTAGATCCACTCTTGTACTACCCATATCATCAATATCAATCAAGCAGGAGTAGGGTTTTACCTCCATAGAGAGGGCCCAAACTTGGGTAAAAACATCGTGTCCCTTGTCTCCTGTTACCATCCGCCTAGACGCACAGTTCGGGACCCCCTACCCGAGATCCGCCTTTTTTGACACCGACATTATTGCTTTCATTGAGAGTTCCTCTATGTAGTCACCTATAGGCCCGATGGCTCCTTCGATCATCAACAACGACGCGGTCCAGGGTGAGACTTTTCTCCCCAGACAGATCTTCGTATTCGGCGGCTTTGCACCATGGGCAATTAAGCAGCCATCCGGAGCAGATTGAAAGCTATGCCCCTGGCCATCAGGTCAGATTCGGAAGTTTGAACTTCACGGCCGACATCCGCGGAGACTTGATCTTCGACGGATTCGAGCCACAGCCGAGCGCGCCGCACTGTCACGATGGGCACGATCTAGCTCTGCTGGCGGACAGTGCCCTGGAGGCCGCACAAGAGTCCACTCCGACCCTTAACCCGGAGCCGACTGTGCCGATCGAGGATGGGTGGCTAGACACCGCCTCGGGGGCTGCTAGCTCTACGGCAATGGAGCCGAATATCGACCTTGTCCCTTATGAAGCTCGTGGCTCCGAGGTGTCGGACTCCTCACCGGACTCCGAACCTCCCGCGCCCTGCCAATCGAATCCGATTGGGCGCCGACCATGGAGTTCACCGCTGCGGACATCTTTCAACACTCACCTTTTGGCGACATCCTGAATTCGCTAAAGTATCTCTCGTTATCAGGAGAGCCCTGGCCGGACTGCGGTAAGGACGGTTGGGATGCGGGCGACGAAGAAATTCAATGCCCACCCACCACCCACTTTGTAGCCACTGTCGACGACCTAACTGACATGCTAGACTTCGACTCCGAAGACATCGACGGTATGGATGACGATGTCGGAGACGACCAAGAACCAGCGCCTACGGGGCACTGGAAAGCCACCTCGTCATACGACATATACATGGTGGACATCCCAAAGGATGGGAATGGCGAGGGAACAGTGGAGGAAGACCCCTCCAAGAAACAGCCTAAGCGCCGGCGTCAGCGGCGCCGCTCTAAATCCCGACACAGCAAGAATGGAGATTCCGGCACCGGAGACAATAACACCCCGGACAGTGCCGAAGACAACCCCCTCTAGTAAGATTCAGCACAGGAGGATGAAGAAGCCAGCCCTCATGAGAGAGCGGCAGACAAAGAGGTAGAGGACGATAATTACATGCCTCCCTTAGGAGACGAGGCAAGCCTCGGCGATGATGAATTCGTCGTACCTGAGGATCCCGTCGAACAAGTGTGTTTTAAACGCAGGCTTATGGCCATGGCAAGCAGCCACAAGAAAAAGCAGCAACAGCTTAGAGCTGACCAAGATTTGCTAGCCGACAGATGGACTGAAGTCCTTGCAGCCGAAGTGTATGAACTCGAACGTCCCTCCAAAAGCTACCCCAAACGCAAACTGCTGCCCCGATTAGAGGAGGAAGCATATAAACCTACATCAGCAGCGCACAATACGGCCGACCAGCCACCTCGTGGCCGAGACAGAGAGGCCTCTAGATCCTCCACTAAAGCCGTACCCCGGCATCGCTCGAAAAGTACAAAGCCACGGGGGAATGCGCCGGACTTGCGAGACATATTGGAGGATAAGGCAAGACAATCAAGATCGATCTACGGATCACGTGGGCGCCCCACGATGCGCGACAATGATTGTCGCGCCGGATATAGCAACTCCGGCCGGGCCGAACACAGTAGACAAAGCTCGCTTGAGCTACGTCGTGATATGGCCCAATATAGAGCCGCCACACACCCACTATGCTTCACAGATGAAGTAATGGATCATCAATTCCCCGAAGGGTTCAAACCCGTGAACATTGAATCATACGATGGAACAACAGACCCCGTGGTTTGGATCGAAGACTATCTCCTTCATATCCGCATGGCCCGCGGTGATGATCTTCACGCCATCAAATACCTCCCACTCAAGCTTAAAGGACCAGCTCGGCATTGGCTTAACAGCTTGCCAGCAGAATCAATTGGGTGTTGGGAGGACCTGGAAGCCGCATTCCTTGATAACTTCCAGGGCACATATGTGCGACCACCAGACGCTGATGACCTAAGCCACATAATTCAGCAGCCAGACAAATCGGCCAGACAATTCTGGGCACGGTTCTTAACCAAGAAAAATCAAATCGTCGACTGTCCGGATGCAAAGGCCCTCGCAGCCTTCAAACATAACATCCGTGACGAGTGGCTTGCCCGACATCTAGGACAGGAGAAGCCGAAATCCATGGCATCCCTCACATCACTCATGACCCGCTTATGCGTGGGAGAGGACAGCTGGCTAGCCCGCAGTAATAACCTCGACAAAAATTCTGGCAGTCCGGATACCAAGGACCGCAATGGCAGGTCACATCGCAACAAGCACAAACGCCGCATTAACGGTGATAATACTGAGGATACGGCAGTCAACGCCGGATTCAGAGGCTCCAAACCCGGTCAGCGGAAAAAGCCATTCAAAAGAACTACTCCGGGTCGGTCCAATTTGGACCGAATACTCGACCGCTCGTGCCAGATACATGGCACCCCCAAAAAGCCAGCTAATCACACCAACAGGGATTGTTGGGTATTCAAGCAGGCAGGCAAGTTAATTGCCGAAAACAATGACAAGGGGCTGCATAGCAATAACGAGGAAGAGACCCGGCCGCCGAACAATAGAGGACAGAAGGGTTTCCCCCCACAAGTGCGGATGGTAAACATGATATACGCAACCCATATACCCAAAAGGGAGCGGAAGCGTGCACTAAGGGACGTATACACGATGGAGCCAGTCGCCCCAAAGTTCAATCCATGGTCCTCCTGCCCAATCACTTTTGATCGAAGGGACCACCCCACCAGCATCCGCCATGGCGGGTTCGCCGCACTGGTTCTAGACCCAATCGTCAATGGGTTTCACCTCACTAGAGTCCTGATGGACGGCGGCAGCAGCCTAAACCTGCTTTACCAGGATATAGTGCGCAAGATGGGCATAGACCCCTCAAGGATTAAACCCACCAAGACGACCTTCAAGGGCGTCATACCAGGTGTAGAGGCCAATTGTACAGGCTCAGTTACATTGGAAGTGGTCTTCAGATCACCGGATAACTTCCAAAGCGAGGAGTTAATCTTCGACACAGTTCCGTTCCGCAGCGGCTACCATGCACTGCTCGGACGAACCGCGTTTGCAAAATTCAATGCGGTGCCGCACTACGCATACCTCAAGCTCAAGATGCCAGGCCCTCGAGGAGTCATCACGGTCAATGGAAACACTGAATGCTCCCTCCGAACGGAGGAACACACAGCGGCTCTCGCGGAAGAAGTGCAGAGCAGCCTCTTAAGGCAATTATCGAGTCCGGCCGTTAAGCGACCGGACACTGCTAAGCGCGCCCGGAGTAACCTACAACAAGACCACAGCACGCCCGAGCACGCGCGCAATGCGGCCCCAACCCCAGCCCTCGCAAAATTACAAGACCAAGATTGGCGACATCATTACGCTCTGGAGATACCATGGGCATAGGGGGAGGGGCACGACCACGGCAGACCCAGAGTGCGGCTCAACCACACCAGGGGCTCCCAAGTGTGTCATCCTTTTTCTTTCATTTTTTTCTTCTTATCCTCAGGACTCCATTTACCAGAGGCCCTGTCCGGCAACAGACCTGCTGAACTCACGATGCAACAGCCAGGAAAGGAGAAGAGCTACGACGCGAATCCAGGTGGTCTCCATTAAGAGCATTATACCTGTTTTATATACGCCATTCTGCAGCCTACCCCTGGAGGGGGACATGCTAAATAGTTCCATCCCTTGCTTATCGCACTATTTGTATCGTTCTACATTCATGGCAGTATTTTTTTAATAAACAATGCATTGCTTTTTGCCTATAATCGCATTCCTTTCTTATACATATGTTCATTTATGGCATGTTGCATCCGTACACTTTGGTACGGCCAAATACACCAGGGGCTTAAGTTCCCCACATTATGGTGTGATAAGTCCGAACACTTTCACAAGTGCGGCAACCCAAACTTATAGCATTATATGCATCGGCTCCGAATCATGTCTTGGGTCAATAGTTGGGTTTGCCCGGCTCCCATGTTTTGGTACCTTACGCTCCGTTATATCGGCTAAGGTAGCTGCTGGGAGAACCATCGCGATTGTGCCCAGCTTGAGCTGGGCGAGCACCTCAGTGGAGAAAGCTAAAACTGGCCGTCATGATGGGGCGAGAGCTGGTCGCTGTTCGAGAGGTTTTTTCGTGTCCCTAAAGACTTATGCCGCTTAGAGCGAGGAACCGGCTTTGTCCGGCCCAGGCGTGGATAGCGCCCCGAGTTCGGCCTTCCGAACACTAGGGGCTTCACCGAAATTTAAAATTATAGAATTCTATGGCTAAGTGAGAGTGTTCAAGCATTATAAGTCCGGTTCCCTCGTTCGTTGTGTTGAGTGCCTACCTAGATGGACCCAAAATGGGAACAAGAGCGCTCAAGTTTATCCCAAACACCCCAAAGACTGTGGCATGGGGGTGAAGTTTACGACTTGCCATCTCTCGATTTGATAAATGGCCGCATATAAGGTATTATTTTAAATTAACAAGCGTTGCTTAGCGATACGAACAAAGTTTTCAAGACAGGATAACAAAATGCGAGTCTACTCAAATATTACATCTTTGGAGCACTCACCCGCAATAATGCGGGCACCCTTCAGGACACCCTTATAATACTTCTCGGGCGTGCGATACTCCTTGCCCGGCAGTGGCGCGTCCATCACAAGCTTCTCAGCATCCATCTTGCCCCAGTGCACTTTAGCACGGGCAAGAGCCCGACGGGCACCTTCAATGCAGGTGGAATGCTTGATGACTTCAACCCACGGACAAGCATCCACCAGCCGCCGCACCAGGCCGAAGTAGCTCCCAGGCATGGCCTCTTTGGGCCACAGCCGAACTATGAGGCCCTTCATGGCCTGTTCGACCACCTTGTGGAGCTCGACCAGCTGCTTCAGCTAGTCGCTAAGGGGCACCGGATGTCCGGCCTCAGCATACTGAGACCAGAACACCTTCTCCGTCGAGCTCCCCTCCTTGGCACTGTAGAAAGTGGCAGCATCGGACACGCTACGGGGCAGATCTACGAACGCTCCTGGAGAGCTTCGAATTCGGGTAAGTAATAGGTAATTAACTTTTACATGCTTGCTTTGCATGAAGAATGCCTTACCCGCCGCTATTTTCTTCAATGCCTCGATTTCCTGGAGGGCCTTGTGGGCTTCGGCCTTAGCGGCTTTGGCACTCTCAAGAGCCGACACAAGCTCAGACTCTCGAGTCTTCGAGTCACGCTCCAAACTCTCGTGTTTTTCCACGAGAGCCTGGAGCTCTTGCCGTACCTCCGCCACCCACGCCTACTACTTCTCTCGCTCGGCGCGTTCCGCGGCCGCATTGCGTTCGGCCATGGACACCGCCTCCTTCAGGGTCGCCACCTCGTTCGTAGCCCCTGGAGTGCCCACGTTATCCTTGTCATTTCTCTTGCAACCAAGTCCTTTTTTGTAAGGTACAACTGTAATAAGGTGTTACTCACCTTCCTTGTCCTCGAGTTGCTTCTTGGCATGGCCGAGCTCGCTCTCGGACCGCTCGAGGCTCTGCTTCAAGGTATTGACCTCCGCAGTTAGTGCGGCAGAGGTCAGCAGCGCAGCCTGCATTCCCATATTGACATATTTTTTAAGACTCCTGCGTATATCTTTTTAGATCCTCAGTCTGACTTTTCTTTCCGAACACCAAACCGAGCATCAGGGGCTACTATCTATGCGGTATTATATTACATATCTTAAAATTCTTACCTCAAAGCCTGTTAGAAGGCTGCTGCAGGCTTCGGTCAGCCCACTTTTGGCGAGCCGAACCTTCTGAATCACCGCACTCATGACAGTGCGGTGTTCCTCTTTGATGGAAGCGCCTTTGAGTGCCTCCAGCAAGTTATCCGGCGCCTCCGGTTGGACGGAGGCCGCCGGCGTCAAAGTCTTGCCCTTTGTACGAAGGGGCCGCCCATCGGACTCCGGAACCACTGCAGGTTCCGGTGCGGAGTCCGGTCCAAAGTCCGGGAGGTTGCCCTGCGGCACCTCCGGGGCCTCCTCCTCCTGGTGGGTCCCCTTCCAGGATCCCACTTCAGCGTCGTCCGCATCATGGGGGGATGAGGCGGTCGGAAGTGAAGTGCTATACACATCCGACGTACCTAAGGACCCGCTCGACAAAGCGGGAAGATCGTCCTTGGGCGGACTACAGGGTTGTATGCGGCGTTAAAAGATGCTATGCGACAAAAAGAAAATTATGAGTTATTCAGGAGTCCGGATACTTACGATCTCGCCAGGGCTTGGCCCTTGAGGGCCTCCTCGTCGCCATCGCCGGCGTTAGCGAGCAGTCTGGGAAGGGTCCTTCCTTCTTGACCCTTCGGCCTCCCCGTTGGGGAGGCCTTCCTCTTCTTCTCTCCCCGGGGAGAGGCCTCTTCTTCTCCTCCTTGTCCTCGTGGGAGAGTCCGCCTCGAGTCATCGGACGATGAATCCGATAACAACTGGCGCCGGGAACTCCTCCGGGTTCCCGTGGCCTTCTTCTTGGCCTTCTTCTCCGGCACCATGTAAGGTGCCGGGGCCAGCAGCCCTGTCAGACGGGCATCCGCTAGGTCTTCTGGAAGGGGAGCCGGACAGTTAACCTGTCCGGACGTCTCCTGCCAGGCCTGTTGAAGGTATTGGGAGTTTAGATCCCACATAGAGTCAAACTATGAAAAGTAAGTGTCCCATAAAGGATAACATGGCTTACCTCGCCAGCTGGACGCTGCGAGCTGAATCCGCGATCTTCAGTAGCGGATGCGGAAGCCTCGGCGCCCTTGAAGAGCACCCTCCAGGCCTCTTCGTACGTAGTGTCGAAGAGCCCGCTCAAGGTCTGGGGCTGTGCCGGATCAAACTCCCACAAGTTGAAGTCCCGTTGTTGGCAGGGGAGAATCCGGCGGATGAGCATGACCTGGATTACGTTGACAAGCTTGAGCTTCTTGTTCACCAGGGTTTGGAGACAGGATTGGAGTCCGGTTAGCTCTTCCGAATTACCCCACAGAAGGCCCTTCTCTTTCCAGGAAGTGAGCCGCATGGGGATGCCCGATCTAAATTTGGGGGCCTCTTCCCATTTAGGGTCATGCGGCTCGGTGATGTAGAACCACCCCGATTGCCACCCCTTGATGGTTTACACAAAGGCGCCCTCGAGCCAAGTGACGTTGGGCATCTTGCCCACCATGGCGCCTCCGCACTCCGCTTGGCTGCCCTTCACAACCTTCAGCTTGACACTGAAGGTCTTTAGCCACAAGCCGAACTGGGGCTGGATGCAGAGGAAGGCCTCGCACACAACGATAAACGCCGAGATGTTGAGGATGAAATTCGGGGCCAGATCATGGAAATCTAGGCCGTAGTAGAACATGAGCCCCCAGACAAAGGGGTGGAGTGGGAAGCCCAGTCCACGGAGAAAATGGGGAAGGAATACCACCCTCTCATGGGGCCTGGGGTGGGGATGAGCTGCCCCTCGTCGGGGAGCCGGTGCGCGATATCGCTGGACAAATATCCGGCGCTGCGCAGCTTCTTGATGTGCCCCTCCGTAACAGAGGAGGCCATCCACTTGCCTCCCGCTCCGGACATGGCTGGAGAAGGTTGAGGTGAGATGTGCGGACTTAGGCGCTGGAGCTCGAGTGCGCGGAGATGGATAAGCAAAGGAGGAAGAAGGCGTAGGTAAAAAGGTGGATCCTTATCCCTTATATATGGGCGATTTAAACTATGCGACCCCACCAGCCCGGTAAAACTCGCTTATCTCCCAAGCGCCACAATCAATGGCGCGTTGGGTTACCCACGTCCGTATTGATGAGAATCCGGAATAAGGGGCGCGATCTCGCTCGACAATACGTGCCAAGAAACCGCCGCTAAACGTGCTGAGGTGGAATAATAAAAACGATTCGAATAAAGGCTTGGCCGCGGCGTGACGTCATGCCACGAAATACGTCAGTAGATTGAACTTGTGTAAATATTATTCTCTCTACGAAGGTATGTGGAATTTATTTTGCAGAGCCGAACACTATCCTGGTGTTCACAATCTTCTATGAGTTATTCGAAAGAGGAACCCGCCTTGCAATGCCGAAGACAATATGCGCGCCGGACTCGTCGTCATTGAAGCCTGGTTCAGGGGCTACTGGGGGAGTCCTGGACTAGGGGGTGTCCGGATAGCCGAACTATCATCATTGGCCGAACTCCAAGACTATGAAGATACAAGATTGAAGACTTCGTCCCGTGTCCGGATGGGACTTTCCTTAGCGTGGAAGGCAAGCTTGGCAATACGGATATGTAGATCTCCTACCATTGTAACCGACTCTATGTAACCCTAGCCCTCTCCGGTGTCTATATAAATCGGAGGGTTTTAGTCCATAGGACGAACAACAATCTTATCATAGGCTAGCTTCTAGGGTTTAGCCTCCTTGATCTCGTGGTAGATCCACTCTTGTACTACCCATATCATCAATATCAATCAAGCAGGAGTAGGGTTTTACCTCCATCGAGAGGGCCCGAACCTGGGTAAAAACATCGTGTCCCTTGTCTCCTGTTACCATCCGCCTAGACGCACAGTTCGGGACCCCCTACCCGAGATCCGCCGGTTTTGACACCGACAGTGTGCATTTTAGTATTGCTACATATGTTGATTATGCTGATTGTGATGTGGTACCCATGCAAGCATGTTCCGTATTACTTGGTAGGCTATGGCAATTCGATAAAAAAATGGTACACCGTGATAGAAACAATTAGTATGCTCCTGTTCATAAGGATAAACATATTACTTTGCTTCCTGTGTCTCCTGAACACATTTTGAAAGATGATCTTACTAGAGCTAGTAAAGCAAAATAGGAGCAAAACAAGATTGAAAATCAGATTGTGGCAAAAGAATTTGAGCAACAAATGAAGCCTAATAACAAACCATCATCTCATGTTGCCTATGAAATTAAACTAAAAGTGGATGTTTACTTGCCACCAAATCTGATATTAATGATCTAGATTTCAGCAAATCTGTTTGCTATGCTTTTGTGTGCAAAGGGGCATTATCTTCATTCCCGGATGTGCCTTCCTCTTTGCCTCCTACTGTCACTAACATTTTGCAGGAGTTCGCTGACGTCTTCCCACAAGACATGCCATCGGGGTTACCACCTGTTCGAGGGATTGAGCATCAGATTGACTTAATTCCTGGTGCATCACGGGACAACCTTGCGCCATGCTGTACCAATCTAAAGGAGATGAAGGAGATTATGCGTCAAGTACAATAGCTGCTCGACAATGGCTATATACATGAATCCCTTAGTCCTTGTGTTGTTCCTATTATTCGAGTGCCGAAAAAGGATGGTACATCACGTATGTGTGTTGATTGTAGATCCATTAATAATATTACTATTCGTTATCGTCGTCCTATTCCTAGCTATATGATATGCTTGACGATTTAAGTGGATATACAATATTCTCCAAAGTTGATTTGTATAGTGGATACCATCAATTTCGTATGAAATTGGGAGATGAATGGAAGACAACATTTAAAACTAAGTTTGGCTTATATGAGTGGTTAGTCATGCCTTTTGGGTTAACTATTGCACCTAGCACATTCATGAGATGAATGAACAAAGTTTTACTTGCTTTTATTGGACTGTTTCTGGTAGTCTACTTTGATGATACATGATACGTCTCTGTTGTATCTATAATTTTTTATTGTTCTATGCCAACATTATACAACTTTTACATACTTTTGGCAACATTTTATATTATTTTTGGGACTAACATATTGATCCAGCGCCCAGTGCTAGTTCATGTTTGTTGCATGTTTTTTTCTTTCGCATAATATCCATATCAAAAAAATTCTAAATGCGATAAAAATTTACGGGGAATTATTTTGGAATATATGTGATTTTTGGGAGGTGGAATCACTGGTACAGCGAGGTGTTATACAAATGGTTTTTAACCCCTTTCTGCGACGGTGTTCTGAACCGTCCCCTAGTGAGTGACTGCGATAGGGGGGTCCTTCCCACATGACCCAGAAACTGTCAGGGATATGCCCTCCTGGCACACACACCCGGCAAAATGAGGTCGTGCGCGACGTGCGAGCGATCAAATATGGTTATACGTACAGTAGTGCTAAAAAATACAATTAAATAAGCGAAATCATTTCCGGTCGTAAGTAGATCCCACACTGTCAGTCCCCGCTAAACGTTTCCGTTCGTATATACATCCCACATAGTCGCTCCAAGGAAAATGTTTCCATTCGCAGGTACATCACACGCAATTTTCCCCATTAAACCGTTTGTGATAGCATTGCCATTGCACACGATATTAACAATTTTACCATTTTACGTTATTAAATGCATCACACACAATGCGTAGAAGAAACTGTGTGGCAAAAGGGTGTCAATCACACATAGTTTTTATGTGGTAAACGTTTGCGCAAGGTGGCCTAACGCAAACAGTTTTCAAGAGGATGTCGTGTGTAATTTTTCATTGATCCAACACGGTTTATTCCTAGAAACTGTGTGCATTGCCTGAGGTCATCGCCCACGGTGTTTTCTCAATAACTGTTTGCAATAGAAAACCCCAATTAGCAGGCTGATTGCCCTATTATTAATAATCCATTTATTAATCTAATTTACATTTCATATTAAGCACACAATATATTTCATTTCCATATTAAGGAAGCAAGATTTCATAATTGAAATACATTAGAGTACAACATAATATAGCTTCAGCACTCAGCTACCCCATTACACAACTGCACGAGCACCAAGTTTCACATGCAACATCTAGAACCTTTCAAAATTAGCATCATAGATGGTACATAGACAGATGCATCTTATCTGGAAAACTGCTGAAGCAGAAGGCGAATATTGAGCCTTCATTGATGTTGAAGGTCTTCGCAACTTTAGGCCAGTGCCTGTGGATGATTGACCGTCCATCCTTCGTCCTCTTCAGGAACACTTGAATATTGAACCATGGGTGTTGTATGAAGACCTTCCTCGCCTCTTGACCATAGAGGTGGTTTGAGAGGTAATCATCAGTGAACTTCTTTGGAAAGGCAAGAACAAGGATCTGCATAAATATCTTCTCTATATTGGAAATGGGGCAAAATAAAAAAAGGCAAGGTATAATAGTTAGTACCATCTTGTAGTGGACTGATGTCTTCTTCATTCTGTAGACAAAGATCTTGTTGTTTTTTGTCGCTAATTTCTTTAGCCTAACAATCTTTCTGAGTTTCTTGACTTGATTGATATTCATGGACAATTCATTTCCCCATATGCAAAAAGGGTCGAACAGTGAGTCAAAACCTCCGGCAGCAGGACCTACATGTGCAAGACCAAATTGTTAAAAACCTAAATGGTAGAATGGTTCCTGCAATTGCAGAATAAGGTGCTATTAGACAATGGACCATGCATGCGCTAACCTCGATTGTAAACCTCAGTTCCTCCCATTGTTTCCCTACAACACATATAAGGTAGTTAGTCATCAGGTTAAGTGAGGGTTCACATGCTATCAGTAAAATATGTTGATGAAAAATAAGCACATTGCAAATTCATCAAATTAATTCAAGCCACATGGAAAACCCATTTATCCAAACCAAGCATGATTAAGAACTAGGAAATATAGCACTTGTATATGTTTCTCATGTATTAAGTGCATCCAAATTCGATTTATTCCTCACATGCATAACAATACAAAACACCCACAAAAATTGGACATGGCATTCAGAACTGAACCAAGCAGTTAACTAAACACCACAACAAATGAACCAAACATTAACTGAGCACCACATTGCACAATATAACATACTCCTACTAGAAGATCAGATAGTTAACCAAACCAAGCATGCTTAACAACTTGGAAATGTAGGAATTGTATTTGTTTCTCATGTATTTTGTACAACCAAATTCAATTTATTTCTCACATGGTATACAATAACAGAATGCACCCACAACAATTGAACATCACATTGCAGAATTGAACCAAACAGTTAACTAAACGCCACAACAAATGAACCAACCATTAACTAAGCACCACATTGGACAATATAACATATTCCTAATAGAAGATCAGACAGTTAACCAAACCCAACATGCTTAACAACTTGGGAATATAGCAATTGTATTTGTTTCTCATGTATTTAGTACAACCAAATTCGATTTACTTCTCACAAGGTATACTATAACAGAATGCACCCACAACTATTGTACATCGCATTGCAGAATTGATCTGAACAGTTAACTAAACACCACAACAAATGAACCAAATGTTAACTGAGCACCACATTGCACAATGTATGGCATACTAGAAGATCAGACAGTTAACCTATAGGATCGAAAGTATGTCTAGAGGGGGTGATTAGACTGCTTGACCAAATAAAAACTTAACCTTTTGCCAACTTGGCAGATTTTTAGCAACTTAGCACAAGTCAAGCAATCTTAACACAATTCAAGCAAGCATGCAAAGAGTATATGAGCAGCGGAAAGTAAAGCATGCAACTTGCAAGAAAGTAAATGGGAGGAGTTCGGAGGGAGCGAACTCAATGTTGACACGGAGATTTTTGGCATGGTTCCGATAGGTGGTGCTATTGTACATCCACGTTGATGGAGACTTCAACCGATGAAGGGTAACAGTTGCATGAGTCCACGGAGGGCTCCACCCACGAAGGGTCCACGAAGAAGCAACCTTATCTATCCCACCATGGCCATCGCCCACGAAGGACTTACCTCACTAGGGTAGATCTTAACGAAGTAGGTGATCTCCTTGCCCTTACAAACTCCTTGGTTCAACTCCACAATCTTGACGGAGGCTCCCAGGTGACAGCTAACCAATCTAGGAGACACCACTCTCCAAAAGGTAATAGATGGTGTGTTGATGATGAACTCCTTGCTCTTGTGCTTCAAATGATAGTCTCCCCAACACTAAACTCTCTCACAGATTTGGCTATGATGGAAAGATGATTTGAGTGGAAAGCAACTTGGGGAAGGCTACAGATCAAGATTCTTGTGGTTGGATGGGAATATCTTGGTCTCAACACATGAGTAGGTGGTTCTCTCTCAGAAAATGAATGCTGGAAGTGTAGGCACGTTCTGATGGCCCTCCTCACAAATGAAGAGTGGATGGAGGGGTATATAAAGCCTCCACAGAAAATCTAACCGTTACACATAGATTCCCAAACTCGGTGAGACCGAATGGTAAAATTCGGTCAGATCGATTCAGGTCAAAATATGAACCTTAGGCTTTTCAGTGGGGCCGACACTGTCATCTTGGTGGAATCGATATGCTAGGGTTAGGGCATATCGTAATCTCGGTGTGAAACTCTGTGGGACAATTTCAGCAAAAGGCACATAGAGAGTTGGTCAGGCAAACTCGATGGGACCAATTTACTCACTTCGATGGGACCGAAGTGTTATGAAGAGGAAATAGTGAATTTGCATTGCAGACTCCGTGGGACCAATTCGCTCATTTCGATGGGACCGAAATGTTACAAAAAGGAAACAGTGAGTATGCAATCCCATCTCGATGAGACCGAGATCCCTATCGGTGAAACCGAAGTGACTAGGGTTTGTGGCAGTGGCTATGTCAAATGAAACTCGGTGGCGCCGGGTAGATCAAATCGGTGGGGCCGAGTTTGACTTTTAGGTTTAGGACATATGTGGAAATGAGAAAGTGGTTGAGGGTTTTGGAGCATATCACTAAGCATTTTGAGCAAGTAAGCCATTAAGCAACACCTCATCCCCTTTTAATAGTATTGGCTTTCCTATTGACTCAATGTGATCTTGGATCACTTAAATGAAAAAGGTAGAGTCTTGAGCTTGTTGCCAATATGTGTCCTTAGCATTTTGAGGGGTTGTAGGACCTTGAAGTATGTCTAGAGGGGGGGGGGTGATTAGACTACTTGACCAATAAAAACTTAACCTTTTCCCAATTTTAGAGTTTGGCAGATTTTAGCTACTTTAGGACAAGTCAAGCAATCATCACTCAATTCAAGCAAGCATGCAAAGAGTATATAGGCAGCGGAAATTAAAGAATGCAACTTGCAAGAAATTAAAAGGGAAGGGTTTGGAGGATTCAAACGCAATTGGAGACACAGATGTTTTTGGCGTGGTTCCGATAGGTGGTGCTATCGTACATCCACGTTGATGGAGACTTCAACCCACGAAGGGTAACGGCTGCGCGAGTCCACGGAGGGCTCCACCCAAGAAGGGTCCATGAAGAAGCAACCTTGTCTATCCCACCATGGACATCGCGCACGAAGGACTTGCCTCACTAGCGGTAGATCTTCACGAAGTAGGCGATCTCCTTGCCCTTACAAACTCCTTGGTTCAACTCCACAATCTTGTCGGAGGCTCCCAAGTGACACCTAGCCAATCTAGGAGACACCACTCTCCAAGAAGTAACAAATGGTGCGTTCATGATGAACTCTTTGCTCTTGTGCTTCAAATGATAGTCTCCCCAACAGTCAACTCTCTCTCAATGGGTTTGGATCTGGTGGAAAGAAGATTTGAGTGGAAAGCAACTTGGGGAAGGCTAGAGATCAAGATTCATATGGTAGGAATGGAATATCTTGGTCTCAACACATGAGTAGGTGGTTCTCTCTCAGAAATGGTAAGTTGGAAGTGTAGGTTTGTTCTGATGGCTCTCTCCACGAATGAAGAGGAGGTGGAGGGGTATATATATAGCCTCCACACAAAATCTAACCATTACACACAATTTACCAAACTCGGTGGGACCGAATTGTTAAACTCGGTCGGACCGATTTAGTAAACCTAGTGACCGTTAGTGATTTTCGGTGGGACTGACATGCATCTCGGTGAGACCGATATGGTTAGGGCTAGGGCATAACGTAATCTCGGTAAGACCGATTACACAAACTTGGTGAGACCGATTTGGTAATAAGCTTTCCAGAGAGTTGGTCAGGTAAACTCGGTGGGACCGATTTGCTCTTTTCGGTGAGACCGAAATGTTACAAAAAGGAAACAGAGAGTTTACATTGCAATCTCGGTGGGATCGATCGCTCACTTTGGTTAGACCGAAACGTTACGAAGGGAAACAGAGAGATTGCAACCCCATCTCGGTGAGACCGAGATCCATATCGGTAAGACCGATTTGCCTAGGGTTTGTGGCAGTGGCTATGACTTCTGGAATCGGTAGCGCCGGATAGGAAGTTTCGGTGTGACCAATTTTGGCTTTGGGTTTAGGTCATTTGTGGATGTGGGAAAGTAGTTGAGGGTTTTGGAGCATATCACTAAGCACATTGAAGCAAGAGGCTCATTAAGCAACACCTCATCCCTCCTTGATAGCATTGGCTTTTCCTATAGACTCAATGTGATCTTGGATCACTAAAATGTAAAATGAAGAGTCTTGAGCTTTTGAGCTTGAGCCCATCCTTTGTCCTTAGTATTTTGAGGGATCCACTTTCATCATCCATGCCATGCCATGCACTGAGCTTTCCTGAAATAATAGTCTTGGAATAGTATTAGCTCAATGAGCTATATGTTGTTATTAATTACCAAAACCACCTAGGGATAGTTGCACTTTCAATCTCCCCCTTTTTGGTAATTGATGACAACATATAGATCAAAGCTTCGACAAATGATAATAAGATTGAATAACATCGTCGCTTTGAGAAGTATGTGATAAGCAAGAGCTCCCCTAAATTTGTGCATAGTTTAAGATTTGCTTTGGACTGCAAATGCACAATGAATTAGGCTCATGGGTTACTCTTCCATGTCACATACATCTTGGTGGAGCGCTCAAAATTATAAACAATGAATACATGCACTCATCACCAAGCATAGTGAATGATCACATAGGATAAATAGGATAATATCAAGCATGCATAAGTGTAGCTTATGATCAAACACATGATCATCAATGTCTCACAGGCATAGTATCTCAACCAAAAGCAAACAAAGTTTGAAAACCACCAAATAAAGCAAGAGAGAATAAAAGCAACACTCTCTCTCGAAGCCTATGATCTATACATTTTTCTCCCCCTTTGGCAAGAAGTTACCAAAAAGTTCATAGAAAATGCATAGTGCTAGATCGTCTCTCAGGCTTGATATTCTGGTGGTGGTGTAGAGATGGCTCCTTGGACGAAGGCTTCAGTTGAAGTAGAGGGTGCCGGAGGAGTTGGTCTTTGGAGCTGGTTGCCTTTGAACTATTGGGGCAGAGCTGGTGCTGAAGTTGTTGCTCTAGTGTCTATCACTGCACTGCAAATCGACCTCTGGGCTCTGGGCACTCTGCAAACACATTTGTGGTTGTCTTGCCCTTCCTCTCCTGCATGTCATCCTGCAATGCTCCACAACCGGCTGAATCTCGCCACCTTGACATCTAGATCATAGAACTTTTGTTCCATGATTCTCTCGAGCTCTCCTGGTTTTGAGTTAGGTGGCCAACCCCTTCTCAATCCTCGAGTTGATGCTATCAAGTAACCAAGCTGCTCTTGTTTGGTCTTCAAGAAATACTCAGATGCCTCCTCTTGAGTTGGCATCTTGGCAGCCTTCTCCTGTTTTGCCTTCTCCTTTTTCTCCTGAGCTTGGACTGATTGTGGATCATCTTCATTCATGACAACCTCATTGTCCTCAAAGTCTGGATAAATTGGAAAATGTTCCTTATCCAACTGATATTTCCCTATGCCTATCTTTGAGTTGATCAATTCTTGAATTTGAGGTGCATATCCACAGCTCCTCTTCTGATCTGCTGCAGTCCTTTTGATTGTTTCAATGATGAGGCTCATGACTTTGAACTTCTGGGGCACATCAAACACATGTAGCATGTTGATGGCATGTCCTCTGATCATGTTATGGTCACCTGACTTGGGCAACAAAGTGTGCCTCAGGATCCAATTTACGGTTGCCAACCCTGATAGCAGAAAGTGAACTGATCCAAACTTGTGAGTCTCTACAGCCTTGTCAGGAATTTCCTTGTACATGTGAGCCATTGAATTGTGACCCAACTTCTTCTTTGCATATATGTCCAAGTCATCCTCTTCTTCCTTGGGAGCATTGATCAAACTTGCCCATTCTTCAACAGTGGATTGGTACCTTGTACCTTCAGACATCCAAACAATTCTACCATCTGGGTACAAATGTGTTGTGGAGTAGAACTGCATGATAAGCTCATCATTCTAGTTGGTGAACTTCTGTCCAACAAAATCTGCTACTCCACAAGCAATAAAGAACTCCTCCACTCCAGGGTAGTACTACTCATTCTCCCTAATGAATTTCTAGGCAACCCACCTCATATCACAGACAATGGGCTTCTTGTCAAACAGAATGGTGTCATAAAAGCCCTGCTGTTCCTTTGTGTGGAACCTGTAGTCAACATGTGTTCTTCTTCTTGAAGCATATGGGTCTTCCATCCTCCACAGCCTCAGCCCTGAATCCTTCCTGATTCTCGTGTCCTCAGCCGCAGGATGGGCATCATTGTGGTCTGGTATCTTGGGCTTGAGCTTTCTGAGGACCTATCCTTCTTCATCTTCATCTTCTGCAACATTGGGCACTGGGGCCTTGTTCTTTTTAGCAGCCGGAATACTCCTAGTATTCCTCTTTGGAGCTTACTTGGCCTTGGAGGCAGCTTTGGGTGCATCTTTGGGCTTGGATGTTGCAGCCCCTGACCTGATTGCATCTCCCATAACCTTAGCTGCCTTAGGAGCTGGTGCAGCATCCTCTTCCTCTTCATCAGAATCCCTTCTCATTGAGGGCTTTCCAAGGACCTTGGCAGTTGTGGTTCTAGCTCTCTTCTTTTTCTTGTCCTGATCACCATCATCCTCTGATTCAATTGTGAACTTCTTGGTTGCAGCAGTGGGGACTTTCTGAGGTTTTGATGGTGCTTCTTTCCTTGCAGGTGCCACTTTGGGTTGAGCTTGAGCTGGCACTTGAGTGGACTTCCTGGCCTTTGGCATTGGAGTTCTCTTGGCAGGAACTTTCTTCTTCAGGCCTGGCTTTGTGCTTTGTGCAGAGCCATACTCTTTCTTGAGCACCACTTTCTTGGAAGTGGCCTCATCCTCCTCAGCTTTGTAATCCTCATCCTCTGAGTCTGAGGTTCTCTTCCTCCTTTGCCTAGTTGCAGCCTTAGGCAAGTTGTAGGAGTGCTTCTGCTCCCATCATCCGGGTTAAGGGACTAGTGCCCTCACTCAAGTCCATGTGCTCTTCGCACTGTTCGCTGTCACTCGATCGGACATACAAAAAAAGCTGACTACGCACCGTGAAGAGTTATATATGAGATAGAGTAGATGAGCATCACAAAATGCAGAGATTTTTGCAAAAGAATGATTCAAAAGTTCAGTTTTAGTTTTCCACAGAAAGCATTTCGGATCAACCGATTTTCAAACTCGGTGATACCGAAGCAGTTTTGGAACCAAAACTGATGATCTCGGTTGGACCGAGTTTCAGTTCGGTGGCACCGAGACTGCTAGGGTTTCACAGAATCTTCAAATCGATCGCACCGATTAGTAATTCTCGGTCAGACCAAGAGTCACTAGTGCAATGGCATACGCCAAATCGGTGAGACCGAGTTTTTCAACTCGGTGGGTCCGAGATGGTTTCGGCGCAAACCTAACCCTAAAAATTTGAATCGCATCTAAACTACGGACTATTTTGGCTGGATAGAAGAATCTCAATCATGGCAAGAATCAATATGAAAACAATGTGCTAGGAATCAGACGTGGATAGCACAAAGATCAAGTCCATACCCTAACTTGGCGGTGGACTTGCTACAGCGGCAACGACGGGGACGAATTCCGTTGACGGCGACGAAGACCAGCGACAGGAGGCTGCTGGCGGCGAGGAGACGATCCGGAGACCACGATGGCAGAGCGAGCTATTGCGCGGGCGAAGGGTTTCGGAGAAATTTCCAAACTTTTGCCCGTGGTCGGTGTGACCGAGTGGAACAACTCGGTGGCACCGAGATGCATAACTGCGTTCAGTTATAGCAAATTGGTGAGACCGAAAAGTTCAAATCGGTTGCACCGAGATTGAAAACTCAGATCAACTTGATGATCTCAGTAGGACCGAAATGGAAGAATCGGTCAGACCGAGAATCACAAAGAGGTTTTGGAGGTTTAAGTCTATGACGAATCGGGGACTCCGAGTGCTCCTCACACAGAGTGGTTCGAATCTGATTTGATCAAATTTTTGATGTAGCATGAATAGAGTTTGAGATGAGAAAAGCATAAATAGCTAAAGAAGGTTCTTAGGCATTCTTGTCCATCCACTTGGCAAAAAGAAAATAATCCAAACAATCAAAACAACAAGTGGATGTCCTTGAATGAGCAAAATATGCACCAACATGCTCACACAATAAGATAGCAAATGAAATATGTGGCAAAGCATGCACAACCAATTCTAGCATCTATCAAACAATTGGCTCATGGTCTGGAATTTTTGGCTTGAGCTTCCTAAGTACTCGGGCTTCAGCATCTTCTTCCTCAACTTCAGGCACTGGGGCTTTGTTCTTTTCTGTAGCAGGGATGTTCCTGCTGTTTCTCTTAGGTGCTGTCTTGGAGGCTTGAGCTGGAGCTTTGGGGGTTGTCTTGGGCTTTGAAGGAGCAGCCCCAGACTTGATGGCATCCACCATCAGCTTTTGTGACTTAGCAGGAGGTGTTGGTGCAGCATCCTCTTCTTCCTCTTCCTCATCACTAGCAGAGTCTCTCCTCATAGATGGATTTCCAAGCACTCTAGAAGTGGTTTTCCTGACCCTTTTCTTGCCCTCTTCACCTTTTCTTTGCTCAAGTGTAAACACCATGGTCTCTTGAGTTGATCCCCTGGCCATAGACACTGGCACTCTCCCGGCAGGTGCTTTCTTGTGTTGTCCTGGCTTGGTTGTAGCAGCATCAACATATTCCTTCTTTAGCACCTTCTTCTTTGACCTGACTTCTTCAATCGCAAAGTCCTCATCCTCAGAGTCTGAAGTTTTCTTCTTCCTCTTCCTAGTCTGAGCGTTAGGCAGGTTACTTTGTGTGCTCCTGCTACCTTCATCATAGCTTCCAAAGGGACTAGTGACCACACTCAAGTCCATCTGCTCCTCCGACTTGTTCTGACTCTCACTTTGATCGGACATTCTGCACGCCCGATGTTTCGATGAGATGGTGGCTATCGTTTTCTGCGGGAGTCGACCTTGACGAACCAACTACAAACGTGTGAGACGTCGCGCCTTAGCAGTCACTAAACCAACTTCCGAGGGGTTATTGACCACGCCGGAGCATGATCAACCTGACCACGAGGGTCTGTTTCCTGTGAGCAAACGAAGAACAAGCAAGAAACTGAGATTACAATCTGGATATTGCGAATATAAGAGGAAAGCTTTATTAATGAAGGTGGGGGTTCTATGACATCTTGGTCTGGTCGTTGAACACAAACGAAGCACGCGAAGTTGCAGCTATGGCGAACTTTTAATCTAAACAAAATCCCAAAGTCTAAACGACGCCCTAAGGGCTATATATATGGAGGAAGAGGGGGGAAATTTCGTGGCCCTTGAGGGAGGGGTCCGAAACCAACCCTAACTCTTGTTTCCCCACACATACAGACTCTAAAAACAGCCTAGAATCAAGTATTTCAAAATTACATGGGCATGGCCCAATAATAAGGTGACGCAGCACCTAGAATAGCCGCTGGACAAAAATTGTGAAGTAGCATCTTGTATATTTCGTCCAAGGCTTCATGCGCTCATTATGGTGGCTTCCAGGTAATCATCACTTGTAACTCCGTTCATGTTCCCCTTGCGCATGCCATCATCTCCATGCTTGTTCTTGCTCCAATGTTCATCCTTCTCCAAGCTAGGCCCTTCATTTGTAAGCAAAACAAATGTATCCAATTTAGGCAGCATCATATTCTTTTGAACATTAGAATCATTACCAAGAAATGAAAGTACCTGGTAATTTAACTGGCGTGCACGAGCTCTAGTAACTTGTCCAGTATGTATAGCAATAGGGGCTGTGGGTGTAATAATGGTATTGATGTCCTCATCATCCTCCCCTTCTTGAAATGAAGTCGTCCTCGACGGAAGCTCATCTTCCTCACTCAAATAAGGCTTCAAATCTGCAATGTTAAAAGTGGGACTAACCCCAAAATCTGCAGGTAGCTCAAGTTTATATGCATTATCGTTTATTTTCTCTATCACCTTAAAAGGACCATCAGCACGTGGCATTAGCTTTGATTTGTGCAAAGTGCAAATCAGGAAATCTATCCTTACGCAAATGTAACCAAACAAGATCTCCAGGTGAAAACACGACATGTTTTCTACCCTTATCTCTAGGAAGTTTATATTTAGCATTCATATGCTCAATGTTTTCCTTAGTTAACTCATGCATTTTTAAGACCAATTCAGCACGTTGTATAGCATCAAAATAAACCTTCTCCAAAGATGGAAGAGGCAACAAGTCAATAGGTGCATGAGGTAGGAAACCATACACAATTTCAAAAGGGCACATCATAGTAGTAGAATGCAGCGACCGATTACAAGAAAATTCAATATGAGGCAAGCATTCTTCCCACATTTTCTTTTTATTCTTCAAAACAGCCCTAAGCATGGTAGACAATGTTCTATTGACTACTTCAGTTTGTCCATCAGTTTGGGGATGACATGTAGTACTAAAAAGCAGTTTAGTCCACAACTTAGCCCATAAAAATCTCCAAAAGTGGCTAAGAAACTTAGTATCACGATCTGAAACAATTGTATTTGGCCCACCATGCAAGAGAATAATTTCACGAAAGAACAAATCAGCAACATTAGTAACATCATCGCTTTTATGACATGGTATAAAATGTGCCATTTTCGAAAATCTATCCACGACAACAAATATACTATCCCTCCCCTTCTTTGTTCGAGGTAAACCTAAAACAAAGTCCATATATATATATATCCTCCCAAGGAACACTAGGTATAGGCAAAGGCATATATAAACCATGAGGATTTAGTCGTGACTTAGCTTTTTGACATGTAGTGCAGCGAGCACCAAAACACTCAACATCCCGTCTCATCTTTGGCCAAAAGAAATGTGTAGCAAGTACATCCTCTATATTCTTCACGCCAAAATGTCCCATTAATCCTCCTCCATGCGCCTCCTACAACAACAAAAGACGAACGGAGCTAGCTGGAATGCATAGCTTGTTAGCACGAAATACAAATCCATGATTAACGACGAACTTGTTCCATGTTCTCCCTTCTTGACTCTTCTGCAATACATCTTTAAATTCAACATCATGCACATATTGATCTTTGATGGTCTCCAAACCGAATATTTTAAAGCCAAGTTGTGAAAGCATAGTATAATGACGAGACAATGCATCAACAATAACATTTTCGTTACCCTTCTTATGTTTAATGACATAAGGGAAAGTCTCAATAAATTCAACCCATTTAGCATGTCTACGATTCACTTTAGCTTGACTTTTAATATGTTTCAAATATTCATGATCAGAATGTATAACAAATTCTTGGGACATAAATAATGTTGCCATGTTTCTAAAGTCCGAACAAGAGCATATAATTCTTTATCATAAGTAGAATAATTCAGACTAGGCCCACTCAATTTTTTAGAAAAGTATGCAACAGGTTTGCCATCTTTTAATAACACACCTCCTAATCCAATTGCACTAGCATCACATTCAAGCTCAAATGTCTTATTAAAATCAGGAAGTTGGAGTAAAGGAGCATGTGTCAACATATCTTTCAACACCATGAAGGCTTCTTCCTGTGCAGTACCCCAAACAAAAGGCACATCCTTCTTTGTAATCTCATTGAGAGGTGCAGCAATGGTGCTAAAGTCACTCACAAAGCGCCTATAGAATCCAGCGAGGCCAAGAAAACTCCTCACTTGTGTGACCGTTTTGGGCTGCGACCAACTCTCAATAGCTTCAATCTTGGCTTTATCAACTTCAATTCCCTGTGGAGTAACAACATAGCCAAGAAAATACACTCGGTCGGTGCGAAAGGTGCACTTCCCAAGGTTACAAAACAAACGTACATCACGTAGAGCAATAAAAACAGCATGTAAATGTTCCAAATGTTCCTTCAACGATCTGCTATAAATCAATATGTCATCAAAGTAAACTACCACAAATCATCCAATGAAAGCACATAAAACTTTGTTCATTAATCTCATGAAAGTACTAGGTGCATTAGTTAACCCAAAAGGCATGACTAACCACTCATAAAAATCCAAACTTAGTTTTAAATGTTGTTTTCCATTCATCTCCCAATTTCATACGAATTTGATGGTATCCACTACGTAAATCAACTTTGGAGAATATTGTAGAGCCACTCAATTCATCAAGCATATCATCTATCCTAGGAATAGGATGATGATAATGAATAGTAATATTATTAATGCGTCTACAATCAATGCACATACGCGAACTACCATCCTTTTTCAGCACTAAAATGATAGGAACAGCACAAGGACTAAGGGATTCGCGTATATAACCTTTGTCGAGAAGCTCCTGTACTTGTCACATAATCTCCTTCGTCTCCTCTGGATTAGTACGGTATGGTGCACGGTTGGGTAATGATGCACCAGGAATTAAGTCAATCTGATGCTCAATCCCTCGAATGGGAGGTAATCCCAGTGGCACATCTTGTGGAAAGACGTCAGCGAACTCCTGCAAAATGTTAGTGACAGCAGGAGGCAAAGAGGAAGGCACATCCTCGAATGAAAATAATGCCTCTTTGCACACAAAAGCATAGCAAACAGATTTGCTGAAATCTAGCTCATCAATATCAGATTTGGTGGTAAGTAAACATGCATTTTTCAATTTAATTTCAGAAGCAACAATAGATGGTTTATTATTAGGCTTCATTTGTTGCTCAAATTCTTTTGCCACAATCTGATTTTCACTCTTATTTTTCTCCTGTTTTGCTTTACTAGCTCTATTCGTGTCATCTTTCAAAATGGAATCAGGAGTCATAGGAAGCAAAGTAATATTTTTATCCTTATGAACAAGAGTATACTGATTGTTTCTGCCATGGTCTACCAAGTAATAAGGAACATGCTTGCATAGGTACCACATCACAATCAACATAATCAGCATATGTAGAGATACTAAAATGCACACGAACAGTACGTGTTACCTTAACCTTGCCGCTGGTGTTGAACCATTGGAAGTAGTAAGGATGTGGATGTGGTCTCTCCACCATCTCCATGCAAGCCAAGTTGTTGCAGATCCCTCCATCTATGATGACGCGAACAGAACGCTCCTTCCCAACTCCCTTTGTATGAAACAAATTATGCCTCTGATTTTGCTCAGCTTGTGTAACTTGCACACTCAAAACACATTGAGCAAGTAAACATTCATACCCGTCAGCGTCTTCAGGAGCCATGTATTGCGTCTCATGATCAGAATCATCTCCACCGTGTTCTTCACTTGTAATAAGAGCCAAAGTCTCCTCATCATAGTCACTAGCGGACTCATACCCACCATCCTCAGTAGCAATCATCACACGCTGAGATTTGCATTCTCGCGCATAATGTCCTCTTCCCTTACAACGACGACAAATAATATCACTTGTGTACCCTGGAAGAAGAAGGGCTCTGTGCAGGCCTGGCAGGTGTGCTCTTGGCAGATAGTGGTGGTTGTGTCTGCTTTCTTGTACCACGGCTGGAGGTGGCACCAGATGGAGGTGCTGGTGCAGTGGAAGTAGAGGACGCACGCGGTGTCCATGATGAAGGTCGACCTGCAGAAAAGTTAGTTCGCGCCAATGCTTGTCGACCCTTCACTTCACGTTCAGCTTTACAAGCAAGATGGAATAAACGAGTGATATTAGTATACTCCTTATACTCTAGAATGGTCTGAATCTCTCTATTTAATCCACCCATAAAACGTGCAAGCATAGCTTCATTCTCCTCAACAATACCACATCTAATCAAGGTAGTTTGTAATTCCTGATAATATTCTTCTACATAATTTTTTCCTTGTCTTAAACACTACAATTTTTGAAGCAATTCACGTTGATAATATGGTGGAACCCGACGAGTACGCATAACAGTTTTCAAAGCAGCCCAAGTAGCTGGAATAGGATATAATCTACAATGTTCAGACCACCATACACATGCAAAACTAGTGAAACCACAAACAGCAGCAGCAACCCGTCTCTCCTCGGGATATTGTAAACATGTAAAATGTTGTTTAGTTTCTAACTCCCAAGTAAGATATATATCAGGAACATATCTATCCCCAGATGGTGGAATATTCAATTTCAGTTTAGGAATATGCTCATTATATCGTGCCTCAGGTGGTGGTGCAGGCCTACCATTTGCAAATATATACCTGAGGTCGACCTGCTGGTGGTGGTGATGGTGGCTGCACGTAGTTCTGATTTTGATCAACCTCATCCTCATAATCGCCCGTATAATCATCATCCTCCCGGGTACCAGCAGCAGCAGTAGCAGGTGCCAAAGAAGCATCAACAATAGGTACAGCAGCACCAGAAGTTTGGCCATCTTTCAAGAGGAACACACTTCACTCGTCCAAACTTATTTGGAAGGGGGCATTGTTGTTGTCATTGCAGAGGTGCAATAGGTGCAGCCGACGGTGGTTGTGGAACATGCGCGAGGAATTCATTGAACTTGTCATCGAGCTTTGTTTCGAACATCTTCTCAATCTCATCTATCTTCTCCATGGCCTCTTCAAATCTATTTAGCACATCTTGCACCTGTCCACTCATCATTTGCTGAAATTATCATGTAGTTGTTTGTTTGTCATGGTCTCCCAATCAGTCTCATCGGCTTGTGATCCTACCATGGTTAGCAGCAATTGAAACACACAAGAATATGATCCTACAGACTACTAGGAAGTGGTGGTGGTGTGTCACAAACCCATCAAGCGAATCTCAAATTCTTACCAGTTCTTACCCAGCAGCAGGTGGTGATCGGCAACCATTGTAGTCAAAACTCTCAAAGCTTAGATAGAGCGATGGCCAGGCGGTGTCAAACGCATGACGTAGATGTATGTGGAGCTACGAAGGCTTATAATATGGTAGCAAAAAAGGTCAGCACTAATCTATTTAGAGATGCAAAGTTGAATAAACGCTCAACGACGGTATTGTGCTGGTCCTAGGCTAGACCGTGCTAGAGACGCGAGCCTAGAACACTAACAAAATCATGGCGTGGCACGTAATCAAGGGAGGAGCACACTCCGAATTTTTTTCTCTTTTTCTTTCACTTTTTTCCTCTTTTTTTTGCTCCGCAACAAATTTTTTTCAAAAAAGTCTACAAATGGTCTAAAAACTGCCTAGCCAGAATTTTCCAGACTTAGTTATTTTTAAACTAGAACTATTTTTCTATTGCGGGTAGCATAGAAGTTGGGGAGTCCGAATTGGTCACGTCTCGTAGTATCGCGTGATCTGGAACTCAAAAAAAGGAACAAATACTGGACTCAGATTAGGACTGGTGGTGGAGATGAATCTGGTGGAACTCGGACTGGTGATGATGGTATATGATGGGCGGTGAAGCACGGACTGGTGGCGAATATATGATGGAAAAATATGGCAACGGTGGTGGTATATGGATACGGACTGGTGGTGGTATATGGATACAGATTGGTTATGGTATATGGATACGGATCAGTGGTGGATAAGCGGTGGAGGTAGATGGCAGGGGCGATGATGATAGTGCGGCGGTGGCGTGACAATTTATGACCAGAACTCGAAACTCTAAAAGACTAGACGCTAAGACCAGCAGCTTGACACGACGATGCAACCGAAAATTCAACAAATCAAATACAGAAAAGATTATGCAAAGGCTCAGATTGGTTCGGATAGGATGGACTAACCCTAATTTTTTTGGCTTTTTCGTGGCCTATAGGTATGAAGAAACAGACTCGTTCTTAACTATGAAAAACTGTAAAATCTCATCGAGCAACCTGAAAGCTGATACTGCTAGATAGAGGCAAATGTGTCCCAATGTTTTGATGAGATGGTGGCTATTGTTTTCTGTGGAAGTCGACCTCGACGATCCGAATACGAACGTGCGAGACGTCGCGCCTTAGCAATCGCTAAACCAACTTCCGAGGGGTTATTGACCATGTCGGAGCACGATCAACCTGACCTCGAGGGTCTGTTTCCTGCGAGCAAACGAAGAACAAGCAAGAAATTGAGATTGCAATCTGGATATTGGGATTATAAGAGGAAACCTTTATTTATGAAGGTGGGGTTCTGTGACATCTTGGTCTGGTCGTTGAACACAAACGAAGTACGCGAAGTTGCAGCTATGGTGAACTTTTAATCTAAACAAAACCCCAAAGTCTAAACGATGCCCTAAGGGCTGTATATATGGAGGAAGAGGGGGGAATTTTGTGGCCCTCGAGGGAGGGGTCCGAAACCAACCCTAACTCTTGTTTCCCCACACATACGGACTCTAAAAATAGCCTATAATCAAGTATTTCAAAATTACATGGGCCTAGCACAATAATAAGGTGACGCAGCACCTAGAATAGCCTCCGGACGAAAATTATGAAGTAGCATCTTGTATATTTCGTCCAAGTCTTAATGCACTCATTATGGTGGCGTCCACGTCCTGAAATCATCACTTGTAACTCCGTTCTTGTTCCCCTTGCGCATGCCATCATCTCCATGCTTGATCTTGATCCAATGTTAATCCTTCTCCAAGCTAGGCCCTTTCTTTGTAAGCAAAACAAATGTATCCAATTTAGGAAGCATCATATACTCATGAGCATTAGAATCATTACCAAGAAACGAAAGTACCTGGTAATTTAACTAGCGTGCACGAACTCTAGTAATTGGTCCAATATGTATAGCAGCAGGGGTTGCGGGTGTAACAATGGTATTGATGTCCTCATCATCCTTCCCTTCTTCAAATGAAGTCGTCCTCGACGGAAGCTCATCTTCCTCACCCAAATAAGGCTTCAAATCTACAATGTTAAAAGTGGGTCTAACCCCAAAATCTGTAGGCGGCTCAAGTTTATATGCATTATAATTTATTTTCTCTAACACCTTAAAAGGACCATCAGCACGTGGCATTAGCTTTGATTTGCACAAATCAGGAAATCTATCCTTACGCAAATGTAACCAAACAAGATTTCCAGGTGCAAACACAACATGTTTTCTACCCTTATCTCCAGCAAGTTTATATTTAGCATTCATACGCCCAATGTTTTCCTTAGTTAAATCATGCATTTTAAGACCAATTCAGCACGTTGTTTAGCATCAAAATTAACCTTCTCCGAAGATGGAAGAGGCAACAAATCAATAGGTGCACGAGTGTAACACCCGGATAGTTATGCTACAGTAATCCTATGCTAATGATACCCTATCACCGCATTTACTGTTGTTAACCTTGTGTTGATTCAATCACTTTCGGTTTCAATTTTCAAAATTATATCAAACGGCAAAAGCAAATAAAAGAAAAAGAGAAATCAAACAAAAGCAAAAAAAAGAAAATAAAGAAGGGGCCGCAAGCACCCTGCCCACCGGGGCCTCAGCCAACTGGCCCAACCCAGCTGGCCGGCCTAGCCGCCTCCCCTTAACCCCCTCCCGATCCACACCGAGACCCTAGCATCACCCCGCTCTCCCCCTGCACGATCTTCCCCCTCCCCTCGATCTCCCCCACACCTCTCTTTCCCCTTCCCCCATCTGGATCAGGGAAGAGGAGCCAGATTTTGCGTCGCTCCGTGCCCCTGACGTCGCTGCCCTTTCCCGGCGCCACAACGCCGACGCCCATCCCCGTCGTCTCCTCGCCCTTCCTTCTTCGTCGCGTGGCCCACCTGAGGCCACTGCCTCGCCGTCGCCGACCCGGCGTCCCCTACGCCCCATTGCCGGCGCCGCCCGTCGCTCGCGGTCCCCGACTCCTCCTCACGCACATTTTTGCACATCTACAGGGCCCAGTGAGGCCCCCTCCTCCGTTTCCCCCCTCTCCTTTTCCTCCCGTCGCTGTAGGTCGCCCCACCGTCACGTCCGAGCTCCCAAGGAGCTTGCGGACATGTAGGATCGAAAGTATGTCTAGAGGGGGGGTGATTAGACTACTTGACAATATAAAAATTCAGCCTTTTGATAAAGACAAGTTTTTGGCAAGTTCACAATAATGATCAAGTCAAGTATCACCCTACACATGCAATTCTAGAGTATAGGCAGCGGAAAGTAAATTGCACATGTAGTAAAGAGAGGTGGAGAAGAGCAAACGCAATTTGGAGACACGGAGATTTTTCTCGTGGTTCCGATAGGTGGTGCTATCGTCAATCCACGCTTGATGGAGACTTCAACCCACGGAGGGTAACGGCCATGAGAGTCCACGGAGGGCTCCACCCACGAATGGTCCACGAAGAAGCAACCTTGTCTATGCCATCATGGCATACGCCCACGGAGGACTAGCCTTACTCGGGGTAGATCTTCACGAAGTAGGCGATCTCCTTGCCCTTACAAACTTCTTGGTTCAACTCCACATCTCGAGGAGGCTCCCAAGCGACACCTAACCAATCTAGGAGGCACCACCCTCCAAAAGGTAATAGATGGTGTTGGTGATGATGAACTCCTTGCTCTTGTGCTTCAAATGATAATCTCCCCAACACTCAACTCTCCTCACTGATTTGGCTGTGGTGGAAGAAAGGATTGAGTGGAAAGCAACTTGGGAAGGCTAGAAATCAAGTTTCATATGGTGGGAGTGGAGCAACTTGATCTCAACACAAGGGTAGGTAGTTTTCTTCTCGAAATGTAAGGTAGGAGTGGTAGTTCTTTCGATGGCTCTCTCCACGAATGAAGAGGGGTGGAGGGTATTTATAGCCTCCACACAAAATCCAACTGTTACACACATTTGACCAATCTCGGTCGACCGAAGTTGACAACTCGGTGAGACCGAAAGTTCAAATCATGTGAACGTTGGGATTTTCGTGGGACCGAAAATACAATCTCGGTGAGTCCGATTCGTCCAAAGACTAGAGCTTGCCAATCTCGGTGGGACCGACTTCATCATCTCGGTGACACCGATTTGATGACGAAGGTTCTGAAGCTTGGCAACTCAAGTTTCGTGAGACCGAGTTCGAATCGGAAAATCCGAGATTTCTAGGGTTTGGCTATATGGCTGAGGTGGTTCATCTCGGTGTGGTGAGTTTAGGAAATCGGTGGGACCGAGATTACTTATGAGTGTATATTTGAAGTGAGAGTTGCCGATAGTTTAGGAGATGTATCGCTAAGCACTTTGAGCAACCAGATCATTATCATAACCTCATCCCTTTTAATAGTATTGGCTTTCCTATGGACTCAATGTGATCTTGGATCACTAAACCAAAAATGGAGTCTTGAGCTTTTGCCAATGCTTGCCTTAGCATTTTGAGGGTCCACTCTTCATCCTTGCCATACCCATATCACTGAACTTTCTGAAATGATTCTCAAGAAACTATTAGTTCAATGATATATATGTTGTTATTAATTACCAAAACCACCCGAGGATTAGTTGCACTTTCAATCTCCCCCTTTTTGGTAATTGATGACAACATATAGATCAAAGCTTCGACATAGGATATAATCAATGAATAATATCGTCGCTTTGAGAAGTATGTGATAAGCAAGAGCTCCCCCTAAATTTGTGCATTATTTAAGATTTGCGTTTGAATGCAAATGCACAATCGATTAGGATCATGGGTTACTCTTCCATGTCACATACATCTTGGTGGAGCGCACAAAATGATAAGAATGAATAGCATGCACCCAATCACCAAGACATGAGTAAATGGTCATACAAGATGTGAATAGCATATGATAAGCATTTAAGCACACATTAAGGCATAGTACGACCAAGCACTCATCAAAGTAGAGCAAACGTAGTATCAAACACACGGAATGTCTCGAAAAACTCAAAAGTATCTCAAAGAAACCGCAAAAGAACGAAAGAGCAAAAAGCGAGCACTCTCTCTCTCTCGAAGTCCTATGATCTATACAATTTCTCCCCCTTTGGCAACAAGTTACCAAAAAGTTCGAAAAGTATAGAGTTAAACGTCACTGGGGACTCTGCTGGCGGCTCCTGTCTGAGTTGAGGTTGGAGTTGAGATGGCAGCATCGGCGAAGACTTCACTGATGTCGTGGAGCCGGAGGAGTGGTCACCGAGCCGGAGCTGGGCCCGATGGAGCTGTGGGAGGTGCCGAGGCTGTAGTCCCGGTGTCATCCTTCGGGATAGCAGCTGATCGGGTCTTGTGGGAACCGGAGCAGTGTTCATAATCATCTGGACTAGGTCGTCCCTGCATCTCACGCATGAGCTCTTCCTTCTCCCTCTTTGCTTCCTCGATATCTGCCTCAAGCTTGTTGATTACTTGCACTTGATCCACTTGACATCCAGAGCATGGATCTTGTCTTCAACAATCCTCTCAAGACTCTCCCGAGATCTGCATAATGCTGGCAGCGCTGTTCAATCCTCTGGGTAGCTTCAAGGAGCTGCTCTCCAACACTCTTGGGTTTAGCTGCTGCTGCTGCTGCTTCCTTCTCAGCTTTGGCTTTCTTGGCAGCTTCAATCTTTGCTTGACCTTCAACCGACGTTGATCCTCCTCATCCATCACAACTTCATTGTCCTCATGCTCAGGCTGCGCAGTGGCAAGTGTGGTCTATCCAACAAGTATGTGCCCGTGCCAAACTTGGCATTGATAAGCATCTGAATGTGCGGGCAAATCCACACGACCTCTTCGGTCACCGCAGTCCTCTTGATAGTCTCAACTATCAAATCCATCACCTTGAAAGGTGCCTTCTCATCAAGTATATGCAGCATGTTGATAGAATACCCTCCGATCATGCGATGATCTCGGACTTGGGCATCAAGGTATGCCTCAGAATAGTGTTTGTGGTAGGTAGACCTGCCTGGAGATGATACACTGAGCCGAGCTTCCAGATTTCCACATCCTTAGCTGGAACCTCTTTGTACATATTCTTCATAGACTCATGGTTCTGCTTGGGAATGCCATAGACATCAACATCATCTTCTCTTGGCACTGGAGCATTCAGCAGTTCTGCCCATTCTTCTACAGTAGAAGAGAATCTTTGGCCTTCATCATCCATGTGATCTTTCCATCCGGATAGAAATGAGCTGTAGCATAGAATTGCATAATCATTTCATCATTCCAATCATCGACCGACCAATAAAATCTGCAACACCACATGCAAGTGAAGCTCTCATGCACATGTGGAAAGAAGTCTCTGTGCTTTTCACTTTGTCAATGTATGCCCAATCAACATAGCGAGTGTCTGCAATAATGGGCTTCTTGTCCATCAAGACATCTCATAGAAGTCCTGCTACTCTCGTGTGGAATCGTGGATCAACAGCAGTTCTTCTCCTCACAAACATATGGATCAGCTTGTCTCCATAGCCCGAGACCTCTATCCTTTCTTTCCTTCATGTTCTCAGCTTGAGGATGAGCATCATTGTGGAGTGGCGCTTTACATCGAAGTTTCAGCAATACAGGTGCCTCATCATCTGACACGGCTGGTGGCACATTATCTTTCTTCTTCTCTGAAGCTGGAATGTTCCTCACTGTCTTCTTGGGCTTGGCAGCAGGCTTGGCTTGAGCTGCCTTGACTGGAGCAGGAGGCTTGGACTTAGAAGGGGCTCCAGCCCTGATGGCATCACCCATGAACTTAGACTTCTGAGGAGGCTGGGGTGCTTCCTCATCATCATCTTCATCTGCTGCTTCATCATGCACAATCCTCTTCCTCTTGGAAGTTTTCTTCACCTTGCTTGTAGTTTCCTCTTCCATACTCAGTTTCTTGGCAACAGTGGACTTCTTCACTTTACTGGTGCCTTTCTTGGTTTGTCGCCTTGATGCTCTTTGGCAACAACTTTTCTCTTTGGCTTGGAGGAACCCTCTTCCTCAAAGAATGAAATCGAATCTTCTTCATCGAGTTTTTCTTCTTCTCGCCCTGGTGGCTGCAGGAGGCAAACCACTTGGTGTGCTCCTCTCACCATCATCTGAAAAGCTCTTGGGCTCGGGACTAGTGCCCGCCTCGAATTTCTTCAATAGGTGACTCGACCTGTTCGGCTGTCACGGCATCCCACATGGTGACAACCCGTGAATAGATAAGGTGTAGGCAGAGTAGAAGAGTTATCACAAACTGCAGAAGATTTTGCAAACAAAATGAGTTCAAATTTCAGTTTTAGGTTTTCACGTAAGACATTTCGTCGACCGAGTTTAAAATTCGTGAATCCAAGTGTTCAAACAAGCATTCACACCACTTTCGGTTGGACCGAAGTGGGTTTCGGTCCTGCCGAAAACACTAGGGTTTCACTAAATCCTCATTTCGGTCACACCGATTTGCACAACTCGGTTGGACCGAAAGGTGCAGTTCAATGGCCAGAGGCCAAATCGGTCATACCGAGAATGTAAAATCGGTCTCACCGAGATGTGTTCGGCGGAAACCTAACCCTAAAACTTTTACTCGAATTTCGTTCTAACGAACTAATCTGTGTTAAGGAAGATCTCAAACGTGGCAAGATGTTAGGCAAACCAATCGTGCATTGAATCGGAGATGGGAGCACGAGTGGGATTGAAACTCACCCTAACTTGGTGGAGTTCCTCTCGGCGGCAACGGCGGAGAGATGTCCGCTGACGGCGACGGAGACTGCGGCGAGGGCGCACAAAGCGACGACGGAGACGATCCGGAGACCACGGCGACGCCAAAGAAGGGGTGTGGGGCGGGCGTTTGAAGTAGAAATCAATGCGCGCGACCCACGGAGTATATATACCCCTTAGCTGTCGGTGGGACCGAGTTGTAAAACTCGGTGGCACCGAGATGGATAACTGCAGGCAGTTACACACTTCGGTCACGCCGAAAATTACAATTCGGTTTCACCGAGGTGAAAACCTAGATCAATCTAAATGCTTTCGGTTTGACCGAGTTTGAGTGGGTTGGTCTGACCGAAATCACTTAGAAGGTTTTGGAAGTTAAGCCTTTGACGGATCGGTGGCTCCGAGTGCTCCTCACTCGGTGGGTCCGAAAATGACTTGTTCAAAGTTTGTGATATAAGCATGAATAGAATTTGAGACAAGAAAGCATAGATAGCTAGGGGAGGAACTTAGGCATTCTTGTCCATCCATTTGGTCAGAAAAATTAAAACGACCAAAGCAACAAATGGATGTCCTTGAATGGATAAAATCATGCATCCAACATGCTCACACAATAAGATAGCAAATGAAATATGTGTCAAACATGCACAATCAAAAACTCTAGCTACTATCACACAATTTGTTGATGACTAGGTCATCTATATATGAGTATATTGACTTAGGAGTCAAATGAGAACATTTGATCATAGGTCATACTCATCGTTTAAGCACAAGTGGGGTTACCACTTTTACATAAAGCATTAATGTGTTCACATCATTTGAAGATGCTTTAGCTCAATTCTTTAGAGCAAAGCTCCCCTAGATGTGAGAACCCTTTTAAAGGGTCAAACTAACCTTGGGTTGTCGAGAAGACTTCATGTAGATGTTGAAGATGTGGATGCTCAATGTTGATGAAGATCATCAAGAGTTGGGAGCAATCCTTTGGATTCGGGCACTTTCAATACCTACATGGGTTAGTCCCACAAGGAACAAACAAGGATATCCATGGACATAGATTGAAGTACACAATAGACGATGTCCATGAAAGCAATGATTACCTTGTCCCTTGACTTACCAACAAGAGGGTTTGTGACTCCATGAACTAGTGCATAAAGTGGAAGTTGATTGCACAAGTCCTTGCCAAAAAGAATGTGAGTGAAGTATGTTGGCGGAGTCACCCTCAAGAACTCTCTAGTTCTTCTTCTTCGGGATCCACATCATCTTGATGGGAATCCTTGGGGTTGTAGTTGAGCTTGACGAAGTAGAACTTGACGTTTCCTTGGGAACCCACTTGACCGTGGCTTTAGGTGCTTCAATAAATGCATCAATCTCCTCTTGAAGCTTGTCCTTGCCTTTTAGCTTGTGGTCTTGTGGTGGAAGGTCATCTTGAGCTTGTTCCACGTTGGAAGAAGTAGGATCATACTTCTCCTTTTGAGAAACAAACTTTGGAGTGGGATATTGACCTTCTTCCCATTCAACACCCTCGGCGTTGAACTTTCGCTCAAAACCAATTCCTTGATTCTTTCGGTGCCTTCCTTGCTTGCGAACAATTTCCTCAAAGTTCTTGCTTCCGGCAAGGCTCTTGTAGACACCTTTCTCTATAATCCCTTTCAATAAACTATTTTCTTGCTCAAGTGTAACTTGGCTTGAAACATTGTTAGTGGAATCAAGAGAATTACTAGGAGCAACAATATTGGAATTAGCATGGTTACTGTTACTACTAGATGAAGAATTTTTCTTATGCTTGTCATGCTTAGTTTTAATAGGTGGCAAGAAATTAGACAAGAGAAGTCGTTTGGCAAGATATGAAGAACTCTTCTTTCGAAGATCGTCATTGATTGCTTTTAGAAACTCATGTTCTTGCTCTAGATTGAGCTTCTCGAAGCGTAGCTTCTCATGAGATCTTAGGAGCTCTCTATGATCTTCTTGAGTTGTTTCATGAGCTAACTTAAGAGTGTTTAGTTCTTTAGTTAGACGCTCAATCTCCTTCATAGCATTGTCATTCGACTCTTCTCGACTATAAAGACTACTAGCATGTTCATCATTACTAGGCTCACTAGATTTATCATGTAAAAGCTCATCTTCACCAAGCAAGTCATCCTCATCACTATCAAAGTCAATAAATTCAGGGTGTGATACCTTGGGGCCTTTAGCCATGACGCATCTTCCAATTCCCTCATTTGGTGAATCAAAAATGTCATAGGAGTTGGAGTTGGAGGACACGAGAGCAAGACCGGCAACACCTTCATCTTGACTGTAGTCGGAGTTGGAGTGATAGCTTCTTTCGGAATGATTGTCTGAGTCGGAGCCGAGACCCATTCACCTACATGAGCTTGATGTTTTCTTCTTGTGTAGCTCCTTGATGACTTGTCTTTCCTCTCCTAATCCTTGCTTCTCCGAGAGGGTCTTCGCTCATAACGATCATCTCTACTCCTTCTCTCTTTCCGAGGTGACTCTTCTCTTGAGCTTCTTCTTCTTGGAGATTCTTCTCTTCTCTTGTGGGGAGCCGAACACTCATTTGAGTAGTGTCCGGTCTTCAACAATTGTAGCAGTTTCGATCACGACTAGAAGATCTCTTTTCATCATATGATCTAGACTTTGAGCTTCTCTCTTTGCTTCTACTCTTGTAGAATTTGTTGAAGTTCTTCACCATTAGGCTTATCTCTTCATTGGAAACTAGCTTGTCACTTGAGGTTGTGGGAGCATCACTTGTAGCTTTGTAAGCACCACTTGACTTGTTGTGAAGCTCTTCCTTATCTTTAAGTGTCATCTCATGAGCAACAATTCTTCCAATGACTTGGTTGGCTTGAGATTCTTGTAGTTTGGCATCATTTGGATCAAAGTGCACACGGTGTCATACTTTCCATCCAAAGCTCGAGAATCTTCTTGATGATGAATCGGTCGGTCATTTCTTCGCTTCCTAAGCCGGCAATCTCATTTGTGATGAGAGCAAGCCTAGAGTACATTTCAGCGACTCCTTCACCTTCCTTCATCTTGAACTTGTCAAGTTGACCTTGAAGAACATCTAGCTTTGATTCCTTCATCGACTCGGTACCTTCGTGCATTTCACCAAAGTATCCCAAATCTCTTTTGCATTCTCAAGACGGCTAATTTTGTTGAACTCCTCGACACAAAGCATCAAGAGAATGTCACAAGCTTGAGCATTGTTTTGCAACATCCGCAATTCATCCGTTGTAGCTTCACGATCCGAACTTTTCCTTCCTCAAGAATTCACCTTGCAAACCAACACAAATAATGCCCCATGCAGCAGGTTATGTCCAAGAATATGCATTTTCATTTTATGCTTCCAACTAGCAAAGTTTGAACCATCAAAGTAAGGACCTCTCTGAAAATTACCCTCACTAGACGCCATACTCTCCTAGGTTGTGAAACCAAGCTTATGGAGTCCAATGCAATGGAAACCAATACAATGGAGACCAAAGCTCTGATACCACTTGTAGGATCGAAAGTATGTCTAGAGGGGGGTGATTAGACTACTTGATAATATAAAAATTCAGCCTTTTGATAAAGACAAGTTTTTGGCAAGTTCACAATAATGATCAAGTCAAGTATCACCCTACACATGCAATTCTAGAGTATAGGCAGCGGAAAGTAAATTGCACATGTAGTAAAGAGAGGTGGAGAAGAGAAAACGCAATTTTGGAGACGCGGTGATTTTTCCCGTGGTTCCGATAGGTGGCGCTATCATACATCCACGTTGATGGAGACTTCAACCCACGGAGGGTAACGGCTGCGCGAGTCCACGGAGTGCTCCACCCACGAAGGGTCCACGAAGAAGCAACCTTGTCTATTCCATCATGGCCTACGCCCACGGAGGACTAGCCTTACTCGGGTAGATCTTCACAAGTAGGCGATCTCCTTGCCCTTACAAACTTCTTGGTTCAACTCCACATCTCGACGGAGGCTCCCAAGCGACACCTAACCAATCTAGGAGGCACCACCCTCCAAAAGGTAATAGATGGTGTTGGTGATGATGAACTCCTTGCTCTTGTGCTTCAAATGATAATCTCCCCAACACTCAACTCTCCTCACCGATTTGGCTGTGGTGGAAGAAAGGATTGAGTGGAAAGCAACTTGGGAAGGCTAGAAATCAAGTTTCATATGGTGGGAGTGGAGCAACTTGATCTCAACACAAGGGTAGGTAGTTTTCTTCTCGAAATGTAAGGTAGGAGTGGTAGTTCTTTCGATGGCTCTCTCCACGAATGAAGAGGGGTGGAGGGTATTTATAGCCTCCACACAAAATCCAACTGCTACACACATTTGACCAATCTCGGTCGGACCGAAGTTGACAACTCGGTGAGACCGAAAGTTCAAATCATGTGAACATTGGGATTTTCGTGGGACCGAAAATACAATCTCGGTGAGTCCGATTCGTCCAAAGACTAGAGCTTGCCAATCTCGGTGGGACCGACTTCATCATCTCGGTGACACCGATTTGATGACGTATGTTCTGAAGCTTGGCAACTCAAGTTTCGTGAGACCGAGTTCGAATCGGAAAATCCGAGATTTCTAGGGTTTGGCTATATGGTGAGGTGGTTCATCTCGGTGTGACTGAGTTTAGGAAATCGGTGGGACCGAGATTACTTATGAGTGTATATATGAAGTGAGGGGTGTTGATAGTTTAGGAGATGTATCACTAAGCACTTTGAGCAACCAGATCATTATCATAACCTCATCCCCTTTTAATAGTATTGGCTTTCCTATGGACTCAATGTGATCTTGGATCACTAAACCAAAAATGGAGTCTTGAGCTTTTGCCAATGCCTGCCTTAGCATTTTGAGGGTCCACTCTTCATCCTTGCCATACCCATATCATGAACTTTCAAATGATTCTCAAGAAACTATTAGTTCAATGATATATATGTTGTTATTAATTACCAAAACCACCCGGGGATTAGTTGCACTTTCAGGTCACCGTGCCCTCGCTTGCGTCGCCGTCACCGTGCTTGCCGCCAATCCCGAGCGCCCAGGCCCCGCAGCTACCTCCTCCGCCAAGGCTGCATGTTGTTGTCCCGTCCGCGCCTTTCCTCGCCACTCGCAGCCAGGCTGGCCATGCCATGCATGCCTGCCGGCTGGCTGTCGTGGCTGTCGTCCGCCTGGTGGCCTCGGGCGCCACCTGCTTCGCCCGTCCCACTAAGGCCCCCTGGGCCACTGACGTTAGGGGCCCACACCCCTGTTAAAAAAAGAGAACAAAAAGAAATATGTAATATAATAATAATAATAATTTAATTAGTTAATCCTATTAATTAACGCAAATTAATTATGTTTAATTAACCTAATTGCATATTAGTCTAAATAAACCTATTTAGTTAAATGTGCCTTTGACAAACAGGCCCCACTGCCCTATTTGACCAGTCAACTCAGTCAGAGTTGACTGTTGACCGAAATGACATCAGCATGACGTCATGCTTGCACAATAAGTCGTTTTTGAATTATAGATAATTTTAGAAATGTTTAAAAACTTTAGAACATCATATAAATTAATCTGTAACTCAGATGAAAAAGGTTTCTACATGAAAGTTGCTCAGAATTTCAAGATGAAACCAGATACGCGTTGTGTTTGCCCGCCCCATGTCCCTAGCGTAGCAAACATGCAACCATTCCCCTCCGGTTCATCTGTCTGGCACACGTCCGATACCGGGAAAACTTTCCCGGATGTTTCCCCCTTCGTCAGTATCGCCTAGCGCTGCGTTAGAACACGTCTAGCTCTGCTTGTTGTCCTGTTATGCTCTTGCTTGCTATGTATTTACTGTTTCTTCCCCCTCTTCTTCCCGGTAGACCCCGAGACAGCTGCCGATGCCGTTGTGATCGACTACGTCACCGACGACCCCTCCTTCTCGCCTAAGAAACCATGTAAGCCCCCCCCTTTGATCATCCCGATATTGCCCATTCTATACTCTCCTGCTTGCATTAGATTTTGCTAATGTTATTGTTTGTTCCTATTCTGATGCATAGCCTACTTTTGTACCTGCTTATTGATACCTACTTTCTTATCCTGAACTGCTTAGTATAGGTTGGTTAGTGATCCATCAGTGACCCCCACTTTGTTTTTGTTTCCCCTGCTTCATCATCGACGACTCGATCAGCAGGATCGACGACCAGACCCCGACACCTCACATGACATCACACCCTTTTGTTGCTCGACTCTGCAGAGCTACTATCGAGTGCCGAGGGTGATCCCTCATAACGCACTCCTGGTGATAATTCTGTAGTGTAACTATTTGGTCGTCGTCATCGAGGGTGATTTCCTCTTTCACCATTCCCAATACGGCTCTGTCGTGCAACACCTCAAGTGTCGACCTCGAGGGTGGTCCTTGTTACGTTCACCTTGATTATTACATTGAGTGGAATCCACTGGGGGTGATTCCTCGGGTTTTCCCCTTGATGTCTGGACATGCAGGTACCTTGACTTTACTGGATACCGTTGTGAAAGCCGGGCGGGCCCGGAGAGCACCCGTGCGATGTGACGGTGGCGGCTGGCTGTTTAGCGGTATCACCCAGGAGGGGTGATAGCTTTGGACTTGTCCCGACAACCGTCACTCCTTTTAATAATGCACTAACAGGTTTGGGTATTTGTTCTGAGTTGGCCTTTGGCCTTTACGCACTAACCACCACGCGAGAATAGTTATGGGCCTCGACGTCGTGGTATCAGCCGAAGCTTTGTCAGACGTCCAGTTCAGCAGTGCGGCATGGTTGGAGATTGCTGGCCATCCGAGGCGGTGCTGGTATTCACCCTGCGCGCAACGACCCAGAGTGCTGCGGGCGATGGGCCCAAGACCCCAGAGCGCTTAGGATGTAGACCGGAGGGGACCTCTCTGCTGAGCCTAGGTAGGGCTGCAACGTGTTGATCTTCCGAGGCCGGGCATTGACCCCAGAAAGGTGTGTCCGGCCAGAGTGATTGAGTGTGTTGGGTAACGTGGTGCACCCCTGCAGGGAAGTTATATATTCGAATACCGTGTCCACGGTAATGGACGTTCAGCCTTATATCCTAATCTTATACAACTACAAATTGATACTTGAGATATGTGGCTCCGGGATTGCTTTCTCGCAGGGAGTCGAGGAAGGATCTCTGGGCATTAATGTTACAACATGCTTGTTAAATAGAAACTTCTATTCTTTACTCTTCTACATGCTGCAAGATGCTCGGAGCTGCGTGAAGATGCTAGTCTTTGATACGCTAGGTCTTCCCCCCTATTCTGGCATTCTGTAGTTCAGTCCACATATACAAACCTTCCATTTGATACCAGTGCATACTTAGTATAGATCTGATGCTTGCGAGTACTTTGGATGAGTACTCACGGTTGCTTTGCTACCCCCTTTTCCCCCTTCTTTCTTCTTTCCGGTTGATGCAACCAGATGGTGGATCCCAGGAGCCAGATGATGCCACCCACGCCGACTACTGCTACTACCCAGAGAGTGCCTTCTACTACGTGGAGCCCGCCGACAACCAGGAGTAGTTAGGAGGTCCCAGGCAGGAGGCCTTGCCTCTTCGATCGTGTTGTTTTTGTGCTAGCCTTCTTAAGGCACCCTTGTTTAACTTATGTCTGTACTCAGATATTGTCGCTTCCGCTGACTCGCTTGTGTATCGAGCTTTTGTATTCGAGCCCTCGAGGCCCCTAGCTTGTAATATGAAGCTTGTATGTCTTTCTTTTGTGTTTAGAGTTGTGTTGTGATATCTTCCCGTGAGTCCCTGATCTTGATCTTACACGTTTGCGTGTATGATTAGTGTACGATTGAATCAGGGCGTCACAAGTTGGTATTAGAGCCGACTGCCTGTAGGATCCCCCTTTCCAACTCCTTGGCCGAAGTTGAGTCTAGTCTTTGAAAAACTATTTTACTAACATGGCTGTGTGGCTTACGGGCCCATGTCGCCATTGGGTGGTGTTAGGATCTTTTACTCCTCGACCTTTACTCTGGGACTCTGACCTCTCTTCTATTTGGGTTAAATGATTTTACTAAGTATAATATTAGGATCTCGTGATCACATCCACCCGACGGTTGTTATTACCCCTTTCTTGAATTAAGGACCAGGATCCACTTCACAATATTCACTGGCCGCAGGATCCTCCTGTCGAGGGCACCCTGCGTTGTCACTTTCAAATCCCTCGCTCCAGAGGTTTTCCCCGACGTTGATGTAGCCTTTGCTATGTCTCGTTGTGATATCCCTCCATCACGTGCATGCGTGCCGCCTAGTATGTCTGTGATGTTTCTCTTATCCGAACTCTTATGAACATCATGTAATTGGCTCTTCGTATGTAGTTGTATGTCTTCAATGACTACTGTTTTGTACATACTGCGCCTTTGCTCACTGTTCAGGTTACATATTGAATGACTCCATACACTTGCTCCACCCCCCCCCCCTTTGCTAAACTACCCCCTGTTGCATTTAAGCAGGACGTTTAGACGCACTGGTCATGACCGTGGTTGCGACAATCCACCACCTCCTGAATACATGGCCGGAATGATACAACAGTTGAGCTGAATTGCTAGTTCATGGAAGGAGTCATGTCTCAGTTTCCATGTCCCAATATGAATCAGCCACCAGCCCAGTGACTCTGCAAGGCTTTGCGATATCAACCCTATCATTTACCATAGCTCAACTTAGCCACTTGATGCTGATGACTGGCTCAGTGACATCACTTTCGAGTTGGAGTTTGCTGATGTAGCCCTTGCCAACTATGTCGCCTTCGCAACTTACTACCCAAAAGGTCCCGCTTCTCAATGGTGGGACAGCTACCTGCGCTCCATACCTGTTGGAACCGCCATCACTTGGTCGGAATTCCAAGCTGCATTCCGCGGGCCAATGTCGAATCTCCATGGTTAGTCACAACATACCCGTTGAGCTCTAAGGGTTGGAATTCCATGTTTCCCCATTGTTTTGAAGTCATCCAATATTGACCTCATTCTGGGCATGGAATGGATGGAAACACATACCGCTTCTACACTAAAACCGTTCATCTACTACCTCCTTCAAGTTGGATAGTAGGCAACCATGCGCATCCTGTTCGAAATGCCAAAGCATGAATTTATTCCTTGAATGCGTGAAACAATTCTCCTTTTGTGAGAATTGTAAACATTCCAGTCGTTTGTGAATTTGAAGATGTCTTTCCAAAACAACTACCTAGTCCATGACCTTGAACTTGCTGCAGTTAAATTTGAACTGAAATTGCGGTGACATTTACTTTTGGTACTCGTTGTGAGATCTTCATTGATCATCAAAGTCTGAAGTATCTGTTACTTGGCTAGATCTGGATCTCCATCAACAGCGATGTATGGAAACAATCACAGACTATGACTATGGTATTTCTTATACCCCTGGCAATGTTATTGTCATGATCGATGCCCTGAGTCACAAGTCTTATTGCGACAACCCCATGTCTTATAAAGCCGAACCCCTGCAAGATGATCTCACTTACAGAGAGCATCCAAATCAAGTTCTCGTTCAAGCTGAACGTCGTACTCGTCTGAGGGCTTTCAAAATCCTAAAAGTTTAGTGGTCAAATCCATTTGAAGAAGAAGCCACTTGGGAACGCGAGGATCTCCTGCGTGATGAATACCCCGAGTTGTTTCCTTCTACCTCCTAAATCTCGGGACAAGATTTCTTGTAGTGGAGGAGAAATGTAACGCCCGGATAGTTATGCTATAGTAATCATATGCTAATGATGCCCTCTCACCGCATTTACTGTTGTTATACTTGCGTTGATTCAATCACTTTCGGTTTCAATTTTCAAAATTATATCAAACGGCAAAAGTAAATAAAAGAAAAAGAGAAATCAAACAAAAGCAAAAAACCAAAAAAAGAAGGGGCCGCAAGCCCCCTGCCCACCGGGGCCTCGGCCAACCGGCCCAACCCAGCTGGCCGGCCCAGCCGCCTCCCCTTAACCCCCTCCCAATCCACACCGAAACCCTAGCGTCACCCCACTCTCCCCCGCACGATCTCCTCCACTCCCCACGATCTCCCCCACGCCTCTCTCCCTTCCCCCTTTTGGATCGGGGAAGAGGAGCCAGGTCCCGTGTCGCTCCGCGCCCATGACGCCGCTGCCCTTCCCCGGCACCACAACACCGGCGCCCATCCCCGTCGCCTCCTTGCCCCTCCTTCTTCATCGTGTGGCCCGCCTGAGGCCTCTGCCTCGCCGTCGCCGACCCGGCGCTGACCCGTCGTCCCCTACGCCCCATCGCCCGCGCCGCCCGTCGCTCGCGGTCCCCGACTCCTCCTCGCGCACATTTTGCACATCTACAGGCCCGTGAGGCCCCTCCTCCGCTTCCCCTCTCCTTTTCCTCCTGTCGCCGTGGTCGCCCGCCACGTCCCGAAGCTCCCGAGGAGCTCATGGTCACCGCGCCCTCGCTTGCGTCGCCGTCACCGCGCTTGCCGCTGTCCCGAAAAGTCGTGGGCTCATGGCTACCTCTGCCGCCTGTCGCATGTCGTCGTCCCGTCCGCGCCCGCCACACGCAGCTGCAGGTTCTTTGGCAGCGCCATGCTCTCTCTGCCGTGGCCGGCGTCGCCGCCCCCTGGTGGCCTCGGGCGCCACCCGTTTCGCCCATCCCACTAAGGCCCCGTGGGCCACTGACGTTAGGGGCCCACGCCCTTGTTAAAAAAAAGAGAATAAAAAGAAATATGTAATATAATAATAATAATAATAATAATTTAATTAATTAATTAATTAATCTTGTTAATTAATGCAAATTAATTATGTTTAATTAACCTAATTGCATATTAGTCTAAATAAACCTGTTTAGTTAAATGTGCCTTTGACAAACGGGCCCCACTGTCCTATTTGACCAGTCAACTCAGTCGGAGTTGACTGTTGACCGGAATGACATCCGAATGACGTCATGCTTGCACAATAAGTCCTTTTTGAATTATAGATAATTTCAAAAATGTTTAAAAACTTTAGAAAATCATATAAATTAATCGGTAATTCAGATGAAAAATGTTTCTACATGAAAGTTGCTTAGAATTTCAAGACGAATCCAGATACGCGGTCTGTTCGCCCGCAACACGTCCCTAGCATAGCAAACATGCAACCTTTCCCCTCCGGTTCATCTGTCTGGCAGACGTCCGGAACCGGGAAAACTTTCCCGGATGTTTCCCCCTTCGGCAGTATCGCCTAGCGCTTTGTTAGAACACGTCTAGCTCTGCCTGTTGTCCTGTTATGCTCTTGCTTACTATGTATTTACTGTTTCTCCCCCTTCTTCTTCCCGGTAGACCCCGAGACGGCTGCAGATGCTGTTGTGATCAACTACGTCACCGACGACCCCTCCTCCTCGCCTAAGTAACCAGGCAAGCCCCCCCCCCGCTTTGGTGATCCCGATATTGCCCACTTTATACTCTCCTGCTTGCATTAGATTTTGCTAATGTTATTGTTTGCTCCTATTCTGATGCATAGCCTGCTTTTGTACCTCCTTATTAATACCTACCTGCTTATCCTGAACTGCTTAGTATAGGTTGGTTAGTGATCCATCAGTGACCCCCACTTTGTCCTTGTTGCCCCTGCTTCATCATCGATGACTCGATCAGCGTGATCGACGACTAGAGCCCGACACCTCACACGACATCACGCGCCTTTTGTTGCTCGACTCTGCAGAGCTACTATCGAGTGCCGAGGGTAATCCCTGGTAATGCACTCCCGATGATAATTCTGTAGTGTAGCTATTCGGTCGTGGTCATCGAGGGTGATTTCCTCTTTCACCATTCCCGATACGGCTCTATCGTGCAACACATCAAGTGTGAACCTCGAGGGTGGTCACTCTTACGTTCACCTTGGTGATTACATTGAGTGGAATCCATCGGGGGTGATTCCTCGGGTTTTCCCCTTGACGTCTGGACACATAGGTACCTTAACTTTACTAGAGACCATTGTGAAAGCCGGGCGGGCCCGGAGAGCACCCATGCGATGTGATGGTGGCGGCTGGCTATTTAGCGGTATCACCCAGGAGGGGTGATAGCTTCGGACTTGTCCCGACAGCCATCACTCCTTCTAATAATGCACTAACAGGTTTGGGTATTTGTTCTGAGTTGGCCTTTGGCCTTTACACACTAACCACCACGCGAGAATAGTTATGGGCCTCAACGTCGTGGTATCAGCCGAAGCTTTGTCAGACGTCCATTTCAGTAGTGCGGCACGGTCAGTTCGTGCTGGCCATCCAAGGCGGTGCTGGTATTCACCCTGCGTGCAACGACCCGGAGTGCTGCGGGCGATGGGCCCAAGACCCCAAAGCGCTTAGGATTTAGACCGGCGGGGACCTCTCTGCTGAGCCTAGGTAGGGCTGCGACGTGTTGATCTTCCGAGGCCGGGCATTGACCCCAGACAGGTGTGTCCGGCCAGAGTGATCGAGAGTGTTGGGTAACGTGGTGCACCCCTGCAGGGAAGTTATATATTCGAATACCGTGTCCACGGTAACGGACGTTCAGACTTATATCCTGATCTTATACAACTACAAATTGATACTTGAGATATGTGGCTCCGGGATTGCTTTCTCGCAGGGAGTCGAGGAAGGATCTCTGGGCATTAATGTTACAACATGCTTGTTAAATATAAAATGCTATTCTTTACTCTTCTACATGCTGCATGATGCTCGGAGCTGCGTGAAGATGCTAGTCTTTGATAGGCTAGGTCTTCGCCCCTATTCTGGCATTGTGCAGTTCAGTCCACATATACAAACCTTCCATTTGATACCAGTGCATACTTAGTATAGATCTGATGCTTGCGAGTACTTTGGATGAGTACTCACGGTTGCTTTGCTACCCCCTTTTCCCCCTTCTTTCTTCTTTCCGGTTGATGCAACCAGATGGTGGATCCCAGGAGCCAAATGATGCCACCCCCGCCGACTACTGCTACTACCCAGAGGGTGCCTTCTACTAAGTGGAGCCCGCCGACAACCAGGAGTAGTTAGGAGGTCCCAGGCAGGAGGCCTTGCCTCTTCGATCGTGTTGCTTTTGTGCTAGCCTTCTTAAGGCACCCTTGTTTAACTTATGTCTGTACTCAGATATTGTCGCTTCTGTTGACTCGCTTGTGTATCGAGCTTTTGTATTCGAGCCCTCGAGGCCCCTGGCTTGTAATATGAAGCTTGTATGTCTTTCTTTTGTGTTTAGAGTTGTGTTGTGATATCTTCCCGTGAGTCCCTGATCTTGATCGTACACGTTTGCGTGTATGATTAGTGTACGATTGAATCAGGGTGTCACAACGAGGTAGAAAACCATACACAATTTCAAAAGGGCACATCTTAGTAGTAGAATGCAGTGACTGATTATAAGCAAATTCAATATGAGGAAAGCATTCTTCCCACATTTTCTTGTTATTCTTCAAAACAGCCCTAAGCATGGTAACAATGTTCTGTTGACTACTTCAGTTTGTGCATCAGTTTGGGGATGACATGTAGTACTAAAAAGTAGTTTAGTTCCCAACTTAGCCCATAAACATCTCCAAAAGTAGCTAACAAACTTAGTATCACGATCTGAAACAGTTGCATTTGGCACACCATGCAAGCGAATAATTTCAAGAAAGAACAAATCTAGAACATTAGTAGCATCATCACTTTTATGACATGGTATACAATGTGCCATTTTCGAAAATCTATCCACGACAACAAATATACTATCCCTCCCCTTCTTTGTTCGAGGTAAACCTAAAACAAAGTCCATAGACATATCCTCCCAAGGAACACTAGGTACAGGCAAAGGCATATATAAACCATGAGGATTGAGTCGTGACTTAGCTTTTTGACATGTAGTGTGCGAGCAACAAAATGCTCAACATCCCATCTCATGTTTGGCCAAAAGAAATGTGTAGCAAGTACATCCTCTGTCTTCTTCATGCCAAAATGTCCCATTAATCCTCCTCCATGCGCCTCCTACAACAACAAAAGACGAACGAAGCTAGCTGGAATGCATAGCTTGTTAGCACAAAACACAAATCCATCATTAACGACGAATTTGTTCCATGTTCTTCCTTCTTGACTATTCTGCAATACATCATTAAATTCAACATCATGCACCTATTGATCTTTGATGGTCTCCAAACCTAATATTTTAAAGTCAAGTTGTGAAAGCATAGTATAATGACGAGACAATGCATCAACAATAATATTTTCTTTACCCTTGTTATGTTCAATGACATAAGGGAAAGTCTCAATGAATTCAACCCATTTAGCATGTCTACAGTTCAGTTTATCTTGACTTTTAATATGTTTCAAAGATTCATGATCAGAATGTATAACAAATTCTTTGGGCCATAAATAATGTTGCCATGTTTCTAAAGTCCGAACAAGAGCATATAATTCTTTATCATAAGTAGAATAATTCAGACTAGGCCCACTCAATTTTTCAGAAAAGTATGCAACAGGTTTGCTATCATTTAATAACACACCTCCTAATCCAATTGCACTAGCATCACATTCCAGCTCAAATGTCTTATTAAAATCAGGAAGTTGGAGTAAAGGAGCATGTGTCAACTTATCTTTCAACACCGTGAAGGCTTCTTCCTGTGCGGTACCCCAAACAAAAGGCACATCCTTCTTTGTAATCTTATTGAGAGGTGCAGCAATGGTGCGAAAATCCCTCACAAAACGCCTATAGAATCCAGCGAGGCCAAGAAAACTCCTCACTTGTGTGACCATTTTGGGCTACGGCCAACTCTCAATAGCTTCAATCTTGGCTTTATCAACTTCAATTCCCTATGGAGTAATAACAGAACCAAGAAAAGACACTTGGTCGGTGCAAAAGGTGCACTTCCCAAGGTTAACATACAAACGTGCATCACGTCGAGCAATAAAAACAACACATAAATGTTCCAAATGTTCCTTCAACGATCTGCTATAAATCAATATGTCATCAAAGTAAACTACCACAAATCATCCAATGAAAGCACGTAAAACTTTGTTCATTAATCTCATGAAAGTACTAGGTGCATTAGTTAACCCAAAAGGCATGACTAACCACTCATATAATCCAAACTTAGTTTTAAATGTTGTTTTCCATTAATCTCCCAATTTCATACGAATTTGATGGTATCCACTACGCAAATCATCTTTGGAGAATATTGTAGAGCCACTCAATTCATCAAGCATATCATCTAGGCTAGGAATATGATGACGATAACGAATAGTAATATTATTAATGGCTCTACAATCAACGCACATACGCGAGGTACCATCCTTTTTGTCACTAAAATGATAGGAATAGCACAAGGACTAAGGGATTCGCTTATATAACCTTTGCCGAGCAGCTCCTATACTTAACGCATAATCTCCTTCGTCTCCTCTAGATTGGAACGGTATGGTGCACGGTTGGGTAATTGCACCAGGAATTAAGTCAATCTGATGCTCAATCCCTCGAATGGGAGGTAATCCTGGTGGCACGTCTTGTGGAAAGATGTCAGCGAACTCCTGCAAAATGTTAGTGACAGCAGGAGGCAAAGAGGAAGGCACGTCCTCGAATGAAAATAATGCCTCTTTGCACACAAAAGCATAACAAACAAATTTGCTGAAATCTAGCTCATCAATATCAGATTTGGTGGCAAGTAAACATGCACTTTTCAATTTAATTTCAGAAGCAACACTAGATGGTTTATTATTAGGCTTCATTTGTTGCTCAAATTCTTTTGCCACAATCTGATTTTCACTCTTATTCTTATCCTGTTTTGCTTTACTAGCTCTATTCATATCATCTTTCAAAATGGAATCAGGAGTCATAGGAAGCAAAGTAATATTCTTATCCTTATGAACAAGAGTATACTGATTGTTTCTACCATGGTGTACAAATTTTTTATCAAATTTCCATGGTCTACCAAGTAATAAGGAACATGCTTGCATAGGTACCACATCACAATCAACATAATCAGCATATGTAGAGATACTAAAATGCACATGAATAGTATGTGTTACCTTAACCTTGCCATTGTTGTTGAACCATTGGATGTAGTAAGGATGTGGATGTGGTCTTGTGGTGAGAGATAGCTTCTCAACCATCTCCATGCTAGCCAAGTTTTTGTAGTTCCCTCCATCTATGATGACGCGAACAGAATATTCCTTCACAACTCCGTTTGTATGGAACAAATTATGCCTCTGATTTCTCTCAGCTTGTGTAACCTGCACACTCAAAACAAGTTGAGCAACTAAACATTCATACCTGTCAGCGTCTTCAGGAGCCATGTTTTCTTGTATCACGGCTGGAGGTGGCACCTGATGGAGGTGCTGGTGTAGTGGAAGTAGAGGACGCATGCGGTGTCCATGATGAAGGTCGACCTGCAGAAAAGTTAGTTCGCGCCAATGCCTGTCGATCCTGCACTTCATTTTCAGCTTTACAAGCAAGATGGAATAAACGAGTCATATAAGTATACTCCTATACTCTAGAATGGTCTGAATCTCTTTATTTCATCCAGCCATAAAATGTGCAAGCATAGCTTTCATTCTCCTCAATAATACCATATCTAATCATGCCAGTTTGTAATTCCTGATAATATTCTTCTACAGAATTTTTTCCTTGTCTTAAACACTGCAATTTTTGAAGCAATTCACATTGATAATATGGTGGAACCCGATGAGTATGCATAGCAGTTTTCAAAGCAGCCCAAGTAGCTGGAATAGGATATAATCTACAATGTTCAGACCACCATACACATGCAAAACTAGTGAAAGCACAAACAAAGAAGAAGAACCCGCTCTCCTCGGGATCTTGTAAACATGTAAAACATTGTTCAGTTTCTAACTCCCAAGTAAGATATATATCAGGAACATATCTACCCTCAAATGGTGGAATATTCAATTTTAGTTTATGAATATGGTCATTATCTCATACCTGAGGTGGTGGTGTAGGCCTACCGTTTGCGAATATATACTTGAGGTCGACCTGCTGGTGGTGGTGCTGGTGGCTGCAAGTAGTTCTGATTTTGATCAACCTCATCCTCATAATCGCCCGCATAATTATCATCCTCCTGGGTACCACCAGCAGCAGTAGCAGGAGCTAAAGAAGCATCAACAATAGGTACATCAGCACCAGAAGTTTGGCCATCCTCATGAGTAACACGCTTCGCTCGTCCAAACTAATTTGGAAGGGGGCGTTGTTATTGTCGTTGTAGAGGTGCGATAGGTGCAGCCGACGGCGGTTGTGGAAGATGCACGAGCAATTCATTAAACTTGTTATCGAGCTTTGTTTCGAACATCTTCTCAATGCCATCTATCTTCTCCATGGCCTCTTCAAATCTGTTTATTACATCTTGCACCTGTCCACTCATCATTTGCTGAAATTTATCATGTAGTTATTTGTTCGTCAAGGTCTCCCAATCAGTCTCATCGGCTTGTGATCCTGCCATGGTTAGCAGCAATAGAAACACACAAGAATATGATCCTACAGACTACTAGGAAGTGGTGGTGGTGTGTCACAAACCCGTCAAGCAAATCTCAAATTCTTACCAGTTCTTACCAAGCAGCAGGTGGTGATCGGCAACCGTTGTAGTCAAAACTCTCAAAGCTTGGATAGAGCGATGGCCAAGCAGTGTCAAACGCACGACGTAGATGTATGTGGAGCTGGGAAGGCTTATAATATGGTAGCAAAAAGGGTCAGCAATAATCAATTCAGAGATGCAAAGTTGAATAAGCTCAACGACGGTACTGTGCTGGTCCTAGGCTAGACCGTGCTAGAGACGCGAGCCTAGAACACTAACAAAATCACGGTGCGGCACGTAATCAAGGGAGGAGCACACCCTGAAAAAATTTCTCTTTTTCTTTCACTTTTTTTTGCTCTGCAATTTTTTTCCGAAAAAGTCTACAAATAGTCTAAAAACTGCCTAGCCAGAATTTTCCAGACTTAGTTTTTTTTGAAACTAGAACTATTTTTCTACTGCGGGTAGCACAGAAGTTGGGGAGTCCGACTTGGTCATGTCTCGTAGTATCGCGTGATCTGGAACTCAAAAAAAGGAACAAATACTGGACTCGGACTAGAACTGGTGGTGGAGATGAATCTGGTGGAACTCGACTGGTGATGATGGTATATGATGGGTGGTGAAGCACGGACTTGTGGTGAATATATGATGGAAAAATATGGCAATAGTGGTGGTATATGGATACAGACTGGTGGTGGTATATGGATATGGATTGGTGATGGTATATGGATAAGATCGGTGGCGGATAAGCGGTGGTGGTAGATGGCAGGGGCAATGATGATAGTGCGGCGGTAGCGTGACAACTTATAACCAGAACTCGAAACTCTATAAGACTAGATGCTAAGGCCAACAACTTGACACGACGATGCAACCGCAAATTCAACAAAGCAAACGCAGAAAAGATTATGCAAAGGCTCAGATTGGTTCGGATAGGATGAACTAACCCTAATTTTTTTGGCTTTTTCGTGGACTATAGGTATGAAGAAACAGACTCGATCTAAACTACAAAAAACTGTAAAATCTCACCGAGCCACCTGAAAATCTGATACCACTTGATAGAGGCAAAGGTGTCCCGATGTTTCGATGAGATGGTGGCTATCGTTTTTTGTGGGAGTCGACCTTGACGATCTGACTACGAACGTGTGAGACGTCGCGCCTTAGCAATCGCTAAACCAACTTCTGAGGGGCTATTGACCATGCCGGAGCACGATCAACCTGACCACGAGGGTCTGTTTCCTGCGAGCAAATGAAGAACAAGCAAGAAACTGAGATTGCAATCTGGATATTGCGATTATGAGAGGAAAGCTTTATTAATGAAGGTGGGGTTCTGTGACGTCATGGTCTGGTCATTGAACACAAACGAAGTATGCGAAGTTGCAGCTATGGAAAACCTTTAATCTAAACAAAACCCCAAAGTATAAATGACGCCCTAAGGGCTCTATATATGGAGGAAGAGGGGGGGGGGATTTCATGGCCCTTGAGGGAGGGGTCCGGAACCAACACTAACTCTTGTTTGCCCACACATATAGACTCTAAAAACAGCCTATAATCAAGTATTTCGAAATTAAATGGGCCTGGCCCAATAATAAGGTGACACAGCACCTAGAATAGCCTCTGGACGAAAATTATGAAGTAGCATCTTGTATATTTATTCCAAGGCTTCATGCACTCATTATGGGGGCTTCCACGTCCTGAAATCATCACTTGTAACCCCGTTCTTGTTCCCCTTGCGCATTCCATCTCCATGCTTGTTCTTACTCTAATGTTCATCCTTCTCCAAGGTAGGCCCTTCATTTGTAAGCAAAACAAATGTATCCAATTTAGGCAGCATCATATTCTCATGAACGTTAGAATCATTACCAAGAAACGAAAGTACGTGGTAATTTAACGGGCGTGCCCGAGCTCTAGTAATTGGTCCAGTATGTATAGCAGCAGGGGATGTGGGTGTAACAATGGTATTGATGTCCTCATCATACTCCCCTTCTTGAAATGAAGTCATCCTCGACGGAAGCTCATCTTCTTCACTCAAATAAGGCTTCAAATCTACAATGTTATAAGTGGGACTAACCCCAAAATCTGCAGGCAACTCAAGTATATATGCATTATCATTTATTTTCTCTAACACCAAAAAGGACCATTAACACGTGGCATTAGCTTTGATTTACGCAAATCAGGAAATCAATCCTTACGCAAATGTAACCAAACAAGATCTCCATGTGCAAACACAACATGATTTCTACCCTTATCTCCAGCAAGTTTATATTTAGCATTCGTACGCTCAATGTTTTCCTTAGTGAACTCATGCATTTTTAAGACCAATTCAGCACGTTGTTTAGCATCAAAATTAACCTTCTCCGAAGATGGAAGAGGCAACAAATCAATAGGTGCACAACGTAGGAAACCATACAAAATTTCAACAGGGCACATCTTAGTAGTAGAATGCAGCGATTGATTATAAGCAAATTCAATATGAGGAAAGCATTCTTCCCACATTTTCTTGTTATTCTTCAAAAAAGCCCTAAGCATGGTAGACAATGTTCTATTGACTACTTCAGTTTGTCCATCAGCTTGGGGATGACATGTAGTACTAAAAAGCAGTTTAGTCCCCAACTTAGCCCATAAACATCTCCAAAAGTGTCTAACAAACATAGTATCACGATCTGAAACAATTGTATTTGGCACACCATGCAAGCAAATAATTTCACGAAAGAACAAATCAGCAACATTAGTAGCATCATCGCTTGTATGACATGGTATAAAATGTGCCATTTTCGAAAATCCATCCACGACAACAAATATACCATCCCTCCCCTTCTTTGTTAGAGGTAAATCTAAAACAAAGTCCATATATATATCCTCCCATGGAACACTAGGTACAGGCGAAGGCATATATAAACCATGAGGACTAAGTCGTGACTTAGCTTTTTGACATGTAGTGCAGCGAGCAACAAAACGCTCAACCTCCCATTTCATCTTTTTCCAAAAGAATTGTGTAGCAAGTACATCCTCTGTCTTCTTCACACCAAAATGTCCCATTAAACCTCCTCCATGCGCCTCCTGCAACAACAAAAGACGAACGAATCTAGCTGGAATGCATAGCTTGTTAGCACGAAACACAAATCCATCATGAACGACGAACTTGTTCCATGTTCTCCCTTCTTGACTATTCTGCAATACATCTTTAAATTCAATATCATGCACATATTGATCTTTGATGGTCTCCAAACCGAATATTTTAAAGTCAAGTTGTGAAAGCATAGTATAACAATGAGACAATGCACCAACAGTAACATTTTCTTTACCCTTCTTATGTTTAATGACATAAGGGAAAGTATCAATGAATTCAACCCATTTAGCATGTCTACGATTCAGTTTAGCTTGACTTTTACTATGTTTCAAAGATTCATGACTAGAATGTAACAAATTCTTTGGGCCATAAATAATGTTGCCATGTTTCTAAAGTTCGAACAAGAGCATATAATTCTTTATCATAAGTAGAATAATTCATACTAGGCCCACTCAATTTTTCATAAAAGTATGCAACGGGTTTGCCATCTTGTAATAACACACCTCGTAATCCAATTTTGGTTCTTATTTCCCTGGTTACAGTGGTCATCCACATCATTGCATAATTTGGGTACACAAAGGAGACACACCCACACTTCTTAATCGAGCAAGTTTAGCAATTAAACAGAGCTAGCTGACCAAAACATTAGACAAACAAATTAAAGACCGACGCTCTTAATTAAACAAAACAAACAATACTACTATGGCTGGTGCTCGTCGATCTCCGTTGCCTCCTCCATGTCCAGCTCGCGCCCGACAGTCTCCTGCGGAAGGGGCTCCATGGCATCCATCACACCATACCCGGCAAGCATCTCGACATCTCTTTTGAAAAGGCCGCCATGAACTGTGCATGGGTGTCCACGATCTGGGCTTGCACGGGCTCTGTCGTGGCAAGGTATGCAGCGGAGGAACGGACGACTGCTCGAACGCTGTCGGCGATTGCCAACTCTTCGGTCGTGGGTTGCCGACCGTTGTCGGGGAAGCTTCGTTCGATTTGTGTGCCGACCGCCATGAGCTGGGCGTGGGCGGCCTCGACATGGTCGTGGGCGGCTTCCATCAGGGCTAAGGCCGCCGCTGCAGAATGGACAGCCGTTGTGCCACTCTCGCTAGTTGCTATCCCCAAGGCAGATGTTGCTGCCGCCACCTGAGAAGCAACAATAGCCGTTTGGGCTGCCTTGGCCGCCCGGTCGTAGATTGTGGTCGTGCTCATGCACCTTATTAGCACGCGCATGTCGGCTTTGGCCGCGCTCTCATTGAAGTAGGCCGCCGAAGTTGCCCTCATGACGCGGGTCCATGTCCCCATCTTTCACCAGCGACGATTGAACAGTGAAATGATATTTGGGGAGCGAGCTAGTGTGCTTGACATGCCGGTTGTGGACTATAGCCGACGCACCTTCTCACGTAAGCCATAGGCGTACTATACACCGACGGTTCTCCCAAGATATTTTGTACCGCATCTCACACGGTTGGTGATAAAAAAACTATGTGCGATCTAGTTGATTTTTCATCTTGATTTGAATTACGTAAAGGGGTCACAATGGCAATGGAGGGTGTTTGAATTGCTAGACTTTTATCTGCAGTGAACATGCAACTATATGTGTGTTGTAAAAAAGTTGGAATTATTCAGGGTTCGTTTGGACATTTTATACATTAAATTGGTTTTCTAGCCATTTCATGTGCACAATTCAAAATTAAACTACATGCACATGCTCTAGTGGACCAACATGGGTTGTAAAACCATATATGTGTCCATGGGTTTATGCTTATGTTCCATGCAAGAAATGGGTATGAATTTCGAACACCACGACACTGTGACTCTCCGGCAAACGTTGAGGTACTTGCTTTTGTTATTCTAGTAAATCCAAAACCCGTCTGAAATTCATGAACCTTGGCATGCTATCATGGAATAGCATCAACATGCTGGGGTAAAAAATATTGTCCCATTTGGGGCAGGTTATGGTATAAGCTTCTCACAAACCAGAGGTTCTCACAAGAAGCATCATGGTTCCGTTTGGGAAACATGTCACCTTTGTGGACAAAACAATATTCCTCGCCTCTTCTTGCTTTCAATTTTTTTCCTGGTGTCAACATAGAACAACAGGAGTGTCGTGTTAAATTTTGGAATTTTTCGGGACCGTTTGGACATTTTTATACGTTAACTTAGTTTTCTAGGCATTTATGTGCATAATTCAAAATTGAACTACATGCACATGCCTGAGTCCATAAAAACGGGTTGCAAAATCAAATGTGTGTCCTTGGTTGTAAGCTTAGGTCACATGCAAGAAATGAGAATGAATATCAATCACCTTGACACTGTCGCTCGGCCGCTAACATTGAGATACATGGTTTTAAAATTCTAGTAAATTGAAAACTTGACTGAAATTCATAAAACTTGACATGATATCATGGAATGGCATCAACATGCCGTGGTAAAAATATTGTCCCATTTGGGGCAGGTTTGGGTATAAGCTTCTCATAAACCAGAGCTTCTCTCACAACAACCCTGATGGTTTCAGTAGGGAATGTGCCACCTTGGGGGACAAAACAATATTTGTTGCCTCTTCTTACTTTCAAACAAATCTCGTGTCAACATAAAACAAAAGGAGTGTTGTGTCAATTTTTGGGATTTTTCGGGGTTCGCTTGGACATTTTTATACATTAACAGAGTTTTCCATGCATTTATTTGCATAATTCAAATTTGAACTACATGCACATGCTCTGGTGCATATAAATGGGTTCAAAATTGAAATGTGTGTCCTTGGTTGCATTCTTACGTCCCATGCAAGAAATGTGAATGAATGTCAAATACCTTGCCACCGTCACTCGTCAGCTAACATTGAGATACCTGGCTTTTAAATTCGAGTAAATCGAAAACACATCTGAAAATTATGAAGCTTGACATGCTAGAATGGAACGACATCAACATGCCATGCTAAAAATATTGTCCCATTTGTGGCAGGTTGGGGTATAAGCTTCTCACAAACCAGAGCTTCTCACAACAAGCCTCATGGGTACAGTAGGGAACGTTTCACCTTTCTGGACGAAACGATATCCATTGCCTCTTCTTGATTTCAATTTTCTAGTGTCAACATAGAACAAGATGAGTGTTGTTTTAATTTTAGGAGTTTTTCGGGGTTCGTTTGAACATTTTTATACATTAACTGAGTTTTCTATGCATTTATGTGCATAATTCAAATTTGAACTACATGCACATGCTCTAGTGCATGTAAATTGTTTGAAAAAACAAATATGTGTCCTTGGATGCATGCTTAGGTACCATGCAAGAAATGGGAATGAATGTCAAACACCTTGCCACCGTCGCTCAGCGGCAAATATTGAGATACATGGTTCTTAAATTCTAGTAAATCCAAAACTCATCTAAAGTTCATGAAACTTGACATGTTGTCATGGAGCGTAATCAACATGTTGTGGTAAAAACATTTTCCCACTTGGGGAAGGTTTGGGTATAAGGTTCTCGCAAACCAGAGCTTCTCACAACAAGGCTGATGGTTTCGGTAGGGAACATGCCACCCTTGGGGACGATACTATATCTATTGCCTCTTCTTGCTTTCAAATTTCCTCTAGTGTCAACATAGAATGACAGGAGTGTTGTGTCAATTTTTGGGATTTTTTGGGGTTCGCTTGGACATTTTTATACAATAACTAGGTTTTCTAGGCATTGTATGTGCATAATTCAAATTTGAACTACATGCACATACTCTAGTGCAGAAAAATGGGTTGACATATGAAATATGTGTCCTTGTGTGCATGGTTAGGTCCCATGCAAGAAATGAGAATGAATTTCAAACACCAGGGCACATTGATTGCCGGCAAAACGTTGAGATACTTTGTTTTAAAATTCTAGTAAATCCAAAACTCGTCTGAAATTCATGAAACTTGGCATGCTATCATGGAATGGCACCCAACATGTTGTGATATTTTTCGTGTCCATTTTGACAGCAGGCGCACTCGAATAACAGCCAACAAAGGCATTTTGAAGAAGTAGCTGCCACTTTAATATCTCAAACATTTGTATAATTTAAATCATGTGCGTTCTGTTAACGATTCACGTGACGCCATGTGTTTTGACTTTAATGGCTATAGGAGGTGCCATGCGGACAGCTGCTTGACTGAACGGGAGGCGTACGAGCACAGTCCGGTGCGCAGGCTTACCAAGAGGCATGCAAGTTGTCCTCCAATGCGCAGGTTCACCGGGAAGCATGGGAGCTGTACGCTGCACAGGCTCACTGGGAAGCGAACCCTTTGAATTCCATGGCTGCCCGGCTTGCTCGCATCTTCTCCATTAATGGCGCCCGAGCCACTGTTTAATACGAGCGACCTTACTATTTGCCTCCCATCCCCTCCCTCCCACAGACCTCCACCAATGCCATGGCGCAGAAGGATCATCTGCCACTAGTCTTCAAGTTTGGTGAAGTCGACTCCGAGTCGGAGGAGATAGAAAATAAGGAGGAATGGGGCCTTATGGACATGGCCCTGAACGAGCTGGGAGCGGCGGTTGCTACCCCCGCGCCCATCCCAGCTCCCATCCCCGCGCCCGCGCCAGCGACCATCCCCATAGAATTGATAGGCTGGTGATACATCTCCAACGTATCTATAATTTTTTATTGCTCCATGCTATTATATTATCTGTTTTGGATGTTTAATGGGCTTTAATATGATCTTTTATATTATTTTTGGGACTAACCTATTAACCGAGGACCAAGTGCGAGTTTCTATTTTTTTTGACTATTTTAGAGTTTTGCAGAAAAGGAATACCAAACGGAATGAAACCTTCGCGATGATCTTTCTTGGACCGAAAGCAAACCAGAAAACTTGGAGATGAAGTCAGAGATGCAACGAGGTGTCCACGAGGCAGGAGGGCACACCCACGGGGTAGGTGTGCCCCCTACCCTCGTTGGCCCCTCGTAGCTCCACCGACCTAGTCCTTTCGCCTATATATATACTCTTATACCTTAAAAACATCAGGGGGAGCCACGAAACCACTTTTCCACCGCCGCAACCTTCTGTTCCCGTGGGATCCCATCTTGAGGCCTTTTTCGGCGATCTGCCAGAGGGGGATTTGATCATAGAGGGCTTCTACATCAACACCATTACCTCTCCAATGAAGCGTGAGTAGTTTACCACAGACCTTTGGGTCCATAGTTATTAGTTAGATGGCTTCTTCTCTCTCTTTGATTCTCAGTACAAAGTTCTCCTCGATGTTCTTGGAGATCTATTTGATGTAATATTCTTTTGCGGTCTGTTTGCCGAGATCTGATGAATTGTGAATTTGTGATCAATATTATCTATGAATATTATTTGGTTCTTCTCTGAATTCTTAAATGCATGATTTTATATCTTTGCAAGTCTCTTCGAATTATCGATTTAGTTTGGCCTACTAGATTGATATTTCTTGTCATACGAGAAGTGCTTAGCTTTGGGTTCAACCTTGCGGTAACCTTTCCCGGTGACAGTAGGGACAGCAAGGCACGTATTGTATTGTTGCCATCGAGGATAAAAAGATGGGGTTTATATCATATTGCTTGAGTTTATCCCTCTACATCATGTCATCTTGCTTAATGCGTTACTCCATTCTTTATGAACTTAATACTCTAGATGCATGCTGGATAGCGGTTGATGTGTGGAATAATAGTAGTAGATGCAGGCAGGAGTCGGTCTACTTGACACGGACGTGATGCCTATGTTCATGATCATTGCCTTGGATGTCATCATAATAATGCGCTTTTCTATCAACTGCTCGGCAGTAATTTGTTCACCCACCGTAATACGTGCTATCTCGAGAGAAGACACTGGTGAAACCTATGGCCCCCGGGTCTCTTCTCCATCATATTGCATCTCTTTTCCATATTACTGAATCTCATTTACATCTTGCTAGTTTCCTAGATACTATTTTGCAATCTTTACTTTCCAATCTATACATCAAAAATACAAAAAATAATTACTTTATTATCTCCATTAGATTTCACTTTTGCGAGTGACCGTGAAGGGATTGACAACCCCTTTATCGCATTGGTTGCAAGTTCTTGATTGTTTGTGTGGGTATTCGGTGACTTGTGCATCGTCTCCTACTGGATTGATACCTTGGTTCTCAAAATTGAGGGAAATACTTAAGCTACTTTGCTGCATCACCCTTTCCTGTTCAACGGAAAACCAACGCAAGCTCAAGAGGTAGCAAGAAGGATTTCTGGCGCCGTTGCCGAGGAGATCTATGCCAAGTGAAGCCATACCAAGTACCCATCATAAACTCTTCTCCCTTCCATTACATTATTCGCCATTCGCCTCTCGTTTTCCTCTCCCCCACTTCTAAAACGATTTTCTAAAACAGTTGCCTTTTCTTTGCCCTTCTTCCGTTTGATCTTTTGTTCGCTTGTGTTACCATGTGCCTTCTATTTGCCTGCATCTTTGCTTGCTATGGATCCTCATCCACTTGCTAATCTTTTTAAGAGATCCAATTATGATGAACCAATTTCTAGTGATTTGAGTGCACTAGATTATCTTTACGAGGTTTTGCTTGAAATCCGTGAATCCGAAAAAATTGATGTAGTGCTTTATGAAGTGATTCACAATAGATCTTTGAATAAAAAGCATGATTGCAATGATTTTACTATAAATTCCATTGATGTCAATTGTGCTAAAAATATGCAAAACCCTAAGCTTGGGGATGCTAGTTTTGCTATGTCCACTACTTGTTGCAACGATCATGATTGGGGTGATTCTTTTTATAATCTTGAAAATTTATTTAAGCCCCATGATGAATATGAGATTGATAATAATGTTTGCAATAATATTGAAAGTGGGTTTGTAGAGTGTCAAATTTAGATCCCACATATTTGGAGAATGTTCAATCTTATGTTTTTTTATAGAAGTGGGTTTGGAGAGGTCATGACTTTAGTTAATGTTAATCCCACTATTTTGGAAGAGTGCCAACTTCACATGCATGTGGATCGTGTTGAGATTATGTTATGTGATAGCTATATTGCTGAATTTGCTTATGATCCTACATGTAATTATTATGAGAGAGGAAAATATGGTTGTAGAAATTTTCATGTTAGTAAATTACCTCTCTTCATGTTGAGATTGCTATCGTCTCTTTCTTCTTCCTTGCATATGCTAGCTTTTGCTTGTCTTGATAATTTGTTTGATTATAAAATACCTATGCATAGGAAGTATGTTAGACTTAAGTGTGTTTGTCACATGTTTTATGATGTTCCTTCAATTCTTGTCTTCCATGTGGGCATCATTGAAATTTCAATGCCTAGCTAAGGGCGTTAAACGATAGCGCTTGTTGGGAGGGAACCAAATTTTATTTTTATCATTTGATTTTTCATCCTGTTTAGTAATAAATAACTCATCTAGATTATGTTTATATGTTTTTTTATGTTTTAATTACTGTTTGTTCCAAGTAGAACCTTTGGGAAGACTTGGGTGAAGTCTTTGCGATCTTGCTGTAAAAGACACAAACTTTTGCGCTCACGATAATAGCTGTCATTTTTTAAAGAAGAGTGATTTTCGGTTGATTCTTCTTGCAAAATATTAATAGACAAAGTCCTCACATACACCAATTTATTTCAGAAATTGTGGAGTTACATAAGTACTCGAAACTTACAGATTGCTACAGACTGTTTTGTTTTTGACAGATTCTGTTTTTCGTGTGTTGTTTGCTTATTTTGATGGATCTATGAGTAGTATCGGGGGGTATGAACCATAGAGAAGTTGGAATATGGTAGGTTTAACACCATTATAAATAAATAATGAGTTCATTCCAGTACCTTAAATTGGTGGTTTATTTTCTTATACTAACAGAGCCTAAGCTTGGGGATGCCCTGAAAGGTATCCCCTCTTTAGTCTTTGTCTATCGGTAACTTTACTTGAGGCTATATTTTTATTCACCACATGATATTTGTTTTGCTTGGAGTGTCCTGTATGATTTGAGTCTTCACTTTTTAGTTTAACACAATCATCCTTGCTGTACACACCTTTTGGGAGAGACATGCATGATTCGGAATTTATTAGAATACTCTATGTGCTTCACTTATATCTTTTGAGCTAGACAATATTGCTCTAGTGCTTCACTTATATCTTTTAAGAGCACGACGGTGGTTTTATTTTATAGAAATTGTTGATCTCTCAAGCTTCACTTATATTATTTTGGGAGTCTTTTAGAACAGCATGTTAATTTTCTTTGGTTATAAAATTAGTCCTAATATGATGGGCATCCAAGATGGGTATAATAAAAACTTTCATATAAAGTGCATTGAATACTATGAGAAGTTTGATTCTTTATGATTGTTTTGAGATATGAAGATGGTGATATTAGAGTCATGCTAGTAGAGTAGTTGTGAATTTGAGAGGTACTTGTTTTAAAGTTTTTGATTCCTGTAGCATGCACGTATGGTGAACCGTTATGTGATGAAGTTGGAGCATGATTTATTTATTGATTGTCTTCCTTATGAGTGGCGGTCGGGGACGAGCGATGGTCTTTTCCTACCAATCTATCCCCTAGGAGCATCCACGTAGTACTTCATTTCGATAACTAATAGATTTTTGCAGTAAGTACATGAGTTCTTTATGACTAATGTTGAGTCCATGGATTATATGCACTCTCACCCTTCCACCATTGCTAGCCTCTCTAGTACCACGTAACTTTCACCGGTACCATACACCAACCATATACCTTCCTCAAAACAGCCACCATACCTGCCTATTATGGTATTTCCATAGCCATTCTGAGATATATTGCCATGCAACTTTCCACCGTTCCATTTATTATGACACGCTCCATCATTGTCATATTGCTTTGCATGATCATGTAGTTAACATCGTATTTGTGGCAAAGCCACCTTTCATAATTTTTGATACATGTCACTCTTGAATCATTGCACATCCCGGTACACCGCCGGAGGCATTCACATAGAGTCATATTTTGTTCTAAGTATCGAGTTGTAATTCTTTAGTTATAAGCAAATAAAAGTGTGATGATCTTCATTATTAGAGCATTGTACCAGTGAGGAAAGAATTATGGAGACTTTGATTCCCCCACAAGTCGGGATGAGACTTCGGACGAAAAAAAGAGGCCATAAAAAAGATAAAAGGCCAGAAATGAGAGAAAAAGAGAGAAGGGGCAATGCTACTATCCTTTTTCCACACTTGTGATTCAAAGTAGCACCATGATCTTCATAATAGAGAGTCTCCTATACTGTCACTTTCATATACTAGTGGGAACTTTTCATTATAGAACTTGGCTTGTATATTCCGATGACGGGCTTCCTCAAAAGTGCCCTAGGTCTTCGTGAGCAAGCAAGTTGGATGCACACCCACTTAGTTTCTTTTTGAGCTTTCATGCACTTATAGCTCTAGTGCATCCATTGCATGGCAATCCCTACTCACTCACATTGATATCTATTGCTGGCCATCTCCATAGCCTGTTGATACGCCTAGTTGATGTGCGACTAGTTATCTTCTCCTTTTTGTCTTCTCCACAACCACCATTCTATTCCACCTATAGTGCTATGTCCATGGCTCGCGCTCATGTATTGCGTGAAGATTGAAAAAGTTTGAGAACATCAAAAGTATGAAACAATTGCTTGGCTTGTCATCGGGGTTGTGCATGATTAAATACTTTGTGTGATGAAGATAGAGCATAACCAGACCATATGATTTTGTAGGGATAGCTTTCTTTGGCCATGTTATTTTGAGAAGACATGATTTCTTTGTTAGTATGCTTGAAGTATTATTGTTTTTCTGTCAATATTAAACTTTTTTCTTGAATCTTTCTGATCTGCACATTCATGCCACACTAAATAAAATTACATTGATAAATATGTTAGGTAGCATTCCACATCAAAATTCTATTTTTATCATTTACCTACTCGAGGACGAGCATGAATTAAGCTTGGGGATGCTTGATACATCTCCAATGTATATATAATTTTGATTATTCCATGCTATTATATTATTTGTTTTGGATGTTTAATGGGCTTTAATATGCTCTTTTATATTATTTTTCGTACTAACCTATTAACCGAGGGCCCAGTGCGAGTTTCTGTTTTATTGCCTATTTTAGAGTTTTGCAGAGAAGGAATACCAAATGGAATTAAACCTTCACGGTGATCTTTCTTGGACCGAAAGCAAACCAGAACACTTGGAGATGAAGTCGGAGACACAACGAGGCGTCCACGAGGCAGGAGGGCGCGCCCAGGGGGTAGGCACGCCCACACCCTCGTGGGCCCCTCGTAGCTCCACCGACCTAGTTCTTTCACCTATATATATTCTTATACCCTAAAAACATCATGGGGAGCCACAAAACCACTTTTCCACCGCCGCAACCTTTTGTACCCGTGAGATCCCATCTTGGGGCCTTTTCCAGCGATCTGGCGGGATTTGATCACTGAGGGCTTGTACATCAACAACATTACCTCTCCAATCAAGTAGGAAAGTCGTTTCGATCCAATCCATTATTGGGGTCCGAAAAAGACATTGGATATGTCAGTGACTTTGCACGACAAAGCGTTCTCCGAGGGCATGGAATGTACCATTTTTTGGTCAGAATCTTTACAGTAATGTCTATGTTGGATTCTCCGGTCGAAATACGGGAAAACTCCATCAAATTCTTTATGGAAACGGAGTTTTGCGAATTCTCCCCAGAACTGGAAGATCATTTCGAGATCTTTGAGCATATTCGAGGGTTCAATGTTTCTATTGTCACGTCGGCCAATACAAAAGATGAGACTTTAATACCGTGGAGCGGCTTTTTGCTAAAAGATGAGGGGGAAACTAATTAAGATGTCGGAGAAGCGACGAAATATACGAGATCACAAACGTAGATTACTCGCGGCTAAATATGAATTGAGACGAAAGCTTTCAAATTTTGTAACCCGATCTTCCATCTGATATGCGGGACAAACATCATTATAAGTTGTCCAAGTTGCCAATAAAGAGTTCAATGGCACGAGTAAGAAACCGAGGTATTTTCACGGGTCGCCCTCGTTCCGCAGTTGAGTTCTTTCACATTTCTCGTATCGTTTTTCGTGGATTAGCATCTCGAGGTTCTTTGATGGGCATAAAGAAATCGTCTTGGTAGCAACCACCAAACCAATAGAACAAAGGTTAGCTCTATAGCTAGTCCACAAGCAAAGGTTGTAGGTCCATAACCGTCCGGCTCCCGACTAAAACTAACGGAGTCATCCCAACTCTCGGATCGGAGATGCTAACGGGACAGGAATCAAAGTGGGGGACCTCTCTACCGCACCTGTCTCCCCAGACATAGACTACGTAAAGGGTAGTACTCAACGCACGAATCCTAGCCTTCCTAGACATAGACTACGATAAGGGAAGAAGGCAGGCCAAAGCTTATAGATTCGGAGATTGTACTTCTAACGCTTTGTCTGAGTCAGTCCTACGACCCCTTCCGGCTGACACACGAATCCTAGCCTATCTGAGTCGCAGAATGAAGGGCTCTTGAGATATGCCGCCCAAGTCTCCATTGAGACTTGGTCGGAATTTTTTCCAAGGAAGGTGGATTTTCTGCGTTCGCAAGATGAACAGGTGTATGTAAGATCGATGTGCCATCTTTCTAACCACCTTCATTTGTTGTATGATCAGAGGGAAGGGAGCCTTTGATAAAGGGACCCCAACAAAGAAATCTCTTGTCTCGAGTGACAGTCAAGCTCAGATCATGAACAAGAACATTTCTTTGATTGATAGGTCGATAGGAAGCGAGCAAGCAAACCAAGTTATAGGTTTGGAAGTTAGAACTCGGAAAGGTTGTCCTGTGACTACCTTTGAAGTCTTTGGGTAGGACATCGCTAAGGTCTTATGATGAGCCACGTGCATATGAGGTTTATCGCAACCCTAAAGCTCATCCCCTATCCTACCACTAGATCTCCTATGCCGAACATGAACAGAGAAAGCTGTGAGTGTAGTCTTAGGAACGAACCCGAGGTTGCTCTCGCAAAAGATTGTACTAAAGAAAGCTAGAAAGCTCAACTCCAAGCTTTAAACCTCTGGTCCATGGGTCGATGAACAGTGGGTTTTGGGAAATAGAGAACATGGACTCGATTGAACAAAGGTGGCACGGAATGAATAGCCCACTTGTTTCGGGCAAGAATGAATGGGACTGATCGACTCGAGTTACCGAGCGACCTCCACTCTTCGCTCGAGCTTTAAACGCTTTTCTCTTATTTTGATTTATTAGCTTTTAGGGAAAGAAGAGGGTCTGAAATACAACTATGTCTCGAGTGCCACGAATGAACCTTTGGTTCTTCCCAAGAACAAGGAGACACGAACTAAATAACTCGTGTCGAAGCTACGGAATAGTGAACGGAAGAAGGAACTAGTGAGGCTTTCGTTGGTCAAACAATATGCCCTCCTCACTTGAGGAGAGTGAAGGTCATGATTTATTGAAGCGAACGTCAATTGGCCAAGAGAAGGGGAACTCCTTTCGTCGATAACTATTGAATTGCCTATCTAACGAAGGAGCGAAGCGGAACGCTGAACGGAAACTCGTGTCGTCGGTTATCCAATTTCCCTCCTTTCTATTTCGACAAAGAAAACGTTTAGGTATCGGTAATAGGATTCCCACTATGATTTGCAGAAAAAGATAGATTCTATAATAATCCTTTAAAAATATATAGAATCAGGCTCCGTAATCAAGTGCTCGCTGTGAGAAGAAGATCTACAGGCATGTACCCATTTCTCCCTGCAAAATAATTTTGAACTCGAGTGAGTATGGACCATACGCTCATCTTTCTTCTCAATCTACACCTCGTTCCGTGAGAGACCTATCCTCGTTTCCAAATAAAGAACCATAGTGAGGATCGATCCCGGATAAGCGAGTCAGTGTAGGGACAGAGGTTGATGATTCTAAAGGTGATTTCTAACTACAAGATGACTTTTTTTGAAAACGGAATCCAAATATCAACAAAAAGATGAATGGAAAGTCTTGTTGGTATGAATTGATCTTCAACCCAATGACAATGCTTCGATTTCGATCTTGACTTCTTTCTTGGATGCCTGAAGTTTGTGTTCGCATTTCATCAAAGGAAAAGTGGGCTGTACCCACATGAAGAAAATAGTTGCTCGTGTAAAAGCAATATCTTCTATTTGACTTATCTAGCCGTGTCTTGTCTTGCACATACTCGGCTCGGTGAATGGTTCATCTTCGATTGGCATGGTCCTTTGGATGTATGAGATCTCGTTTGCTGGCCGGGCCCTTCCATGAGTTTAGATCTCTATGTATGAATCTCTTATGAAATCCCATACTTTTTCTCATTTCAGAACGATCAGCATACTGTGTGACTTCTGCGTGACAATTCTTGCATTTCGCTTGTTGATTTGCATGAACATTTAGATATTGGAAAGCGAACTCCCTGAATTAGGAATTTCATAGATAGAGAAGGACAGCAAAGAGAGAGATCGACTAACTACCGGATCAATGCTGATTGACGATGAATAAATAGCGGAAGCAACAACCGCACGAGAGAGAAAGAGCGGATCCAACTAAGGAAATGCAAGACTGCTCGTCGGAGCTAATCATGCAAAGCTAGCGTAAGCGCCAGCCGTCGAAGTGAATGAATTCGAAAGAACACAGAAGTAAGGAAATGAGACGACTCTTTCTTGAACAGTTTCATAAGCAGATCTTCCCCGCCACACCAATCACGAGTTTTTTTATTCCTCTCGTATATCATCGTCACGCCCTTAATGATAGGTTTTGAAAAAGATTTTTCATGTCATTGCCATTTAGGTTCGATTTGGATCCCTCTGTTGTTTCCCTTTCCTCCCGAACCTTTTCCTCGAAATGATAAAGAATCTGGTACACTTGAATTGTATTATTTATGTGCTTATTGCTTGCCAAAAATCCTACTTCTAGAATTGGTAGGTCACCGGGTTATTCAAATAAGTCGTGTTTTCTGTGCTTTTCCCATGTTACAACTTTCGTACCAATTCGATCGATTCGGAATGGATCGGTTAAACATTCTATTAGGGAGCCCGGTCTTGACTCTTCTATGTGGTATTCATTCTCATTCGGCTCTTGGAATCACATCCAGCAGTGGTTGGAACAGCTAACAAGATCCAACCACTTCACCTACTTTATTGCCCCCAACCGTTTCCCGTACCTCTATAGAAACAGAAGGGTTTCATGTTCTTTCATAGATTGGGTATTCCTCTCCTTTTGTATCTCTTTATCCAATTCCGGTCTCGATTAGTTCACAAGATTGAATGGCCAAGTCATGGAAAAGCCGTTATTCGATTGTTTTAAAAGAATGTTGAGCCGGGCCCGGGTATGTAAGTTCAGCGATGTACAAACAAGGATTTATTTTACTTCCGCACCTAGGTTGGGGGGTTCTATTTAGGAAGAATAAGGAAGAGGAATAGAATCTCATTCATGTGTTCATGCTAACAGAAGAGCGGATCCAATACACATAAGGCATCGGTTGTTCTTAACAGTGATGGCTATTCATTTAAGTCTTCGGGTAGCACCACCAGATCTGCAACAAGGTGGAAATTCTCGTATTTTGTATGTACATGTTCTGCGGCTCGGATGAGTATAGTTATTTATATCGCGACAGCTATAAACAGTTCCTTGTTCCCATTAACAAAACATCCCTTTTTCTTCGCTCTTCCAAACCGTCATGAAATTGGTGCCTTTTCTACTTTGTTTACGTTAGTGACCGGGGGTTTCGGGAAGGCCTATGTGGGTACCTTTCGGTGTGGGATGCTCGTTTAACTTCAGATTCATCTTGTTCCTTATTTACCGGGTGCCTTGCATTTTCAAAAGCTTCTGTCGAACCAGCTCCTATTTCAATCCGTCTTTGGACCGATCGATATACCAATAATAAAGTCTCCAAATAATTGGTGGAATACATTGCATGAACACAGGAGCATTAGTCGATCCGGTACATCAATACATGTTCCTATGCCCATTCCAATCTTGTCTAACTTTGCTAACTTCCCTTCTCTACACGTATCTTGTTAGATTACGGAAACACGTCTTCCTATTCCATCTTTTCCGAATCTCCTTAACGGAAGAAATAGAAGCTCGAGAAGGAATACCACTAAAACCTAGTTCGCTCTCAAATAAAAACCCAGTTCACTCATTTGAAGCATCCATGGCTGAATGGTGAAAGCGCCCACCAACCTAGAAAGGCAAAATGGGTCAAAAGTAGGTTCGATTCTGCCGGATGCACTGCCTCTTAAAGATGTAAAGCAGAGGAGGGAAAGAAGGTAGTATAGGAACTTGCTTTTGGATTCTTATCGAAGTGAATCCTCTAACACTTCATTAGTGTTTTATGAGAAAATCTTTTATAGACACAACAAGTGTGAAAATCCTTAGTCACTAGGCAAGAAAGCTCGATGGGAACAAAAGGATACAATTAGTTCATAATCAAAAAATGTACAATTTCAAAGGAAAGAAGGAATGGCAAGTTTCCTCCATTGAACATCAATCAATCTAGAAATAAGTAAAGGAAGGCGTATCACGAGGGGTATTTTGCTTTTTCTATTCACTTCGTGGGGTTCTAAATTGAAAACATGAACACAAACGAAATCGTATTGAAATTACATAAAAAGAAAAGGAGGAGTAGCTCTTGGTTTAAAGAAAAGGAGGAGATGGATCGAATTCAGTCTCTTTCCTTTCTTTGATGATCTTGAACACATCTATTTGAATTCCTCATGAGTGAAGGATTTCTCATAT